>CM061544.1:269858535-272443535 GCA_030864215.1 Capsicum pubescens | reverse complement strand
ATGATTACTGAATCTGAATACTGATAACGTAAAATACAAATAATTGATATAACTGATAACATGAGTGACTGTATCTGACAGTCCTGAATCTGATGGAACTATCTAAGTTCCGTACTAAACTGAGTTAACTGTATCTGACAATCCTGAATTCTGAAGAACTATCCAAGTTCTTTTACTAAGACTAATACTGAAAACTGTGGGAAGTAGTCATCTAACCGACATGCCCAAAATATGCCATAATAGCTGAGCTGGGGTCCAATCTGTGCCCTGATTGGAAGGGTGTCAATACTGCTCCACCTGTAAGGACAACATGTGAGTAACCCTAATATAACAGGTAACTCTAGTGAGAACGGTGGGAACCCTCATATAACAGGTTAAGCCACATCATCTACCCTCATATAGCAGGATATGATGTCTCAACCTATGCTATCTATATAGTTCTGGAACGCAAGGATTGCTTCTAAGAATCACGCCCTCATATAACAGGTGAGTTCCCATCCTTAGCTTCACTCGGTGCTAATTCCTACTCTCATCTGAATGGACACTGAACATAATTAATTGATCCGAACATGGACTGAGTTACTGAATCCTGTTGACTGATGGAATACTACTGATACCTGACAACTGACTGAGTTCATGAGATCGTTGAGATTTTCTAAGTCGTAAGACTGTCTGAAGTCTAAGGATCATAGCTTAACAGAGAGTATCGTGAAAACATGACATGGCTCTAAGCACACAGCTAATGTTTCGAGTACAAGTACCCCCAAGACTCGATAGAAGGAAACTGACAAAGCATGACTTACTTGAACACATAATAATCACCATAATCCATAATTCATTTATTGAATCATTTCATCAAATAGATGATAGGCATAAACTTGTACATACATGGGAATTTCATGATATCATGCTAGTTGGGCATTTTCCTTCATCTAGGCATTTAATCAAACACTTGGTAGGCATAGTATGTGTAAACAACATTATACAACAATTAAACATCATGATTCAATTCTAGTTTCATCATCAAGGGTTCAGTCATAAGTTTGCATGAATCTACATCTATACAAATCAATTCCACATAAAATTTATCACCAAACATGGATTAAAATTTATTTAGTCGTTATTAACATGAACACTAGCAACCTAACATGAAGTTCATAAACAAAATCCATAAACTTGAACTTAGAAAGAAGATTCTTGGGTTTCATAGATGAAAGGAGTCCATGAATGAACACTATGCATACCTGGGTTGAGTTTCTTGAAGTTCTTGAACTTAAAGGATTGGAATCTCTTAGTTCTTGAAGAAGATTTGGATTTTATTCTTGGGAATTAATCTTAGAGAGAAACCCTAATATTTGTTGTTGTGAAATAATTGTAAATAAATTAGTTGAGGTTGGGTATAACTGGGTATATATAGACGGGTAGTAAAATACCAAAATAACCCTATTAAAATGACTTAAAATAACTAAGCAGGACATGTGACGGTCCGTCGCTGGGTTGACGGTCCGTCGGACTGAGATAGAACTGGGATCTACTGGCATGGTGCGACGGTGGGATGCGATGGTCCGTCGCTTGTCCGACGGCCCGTCGGATCTCTCCGTCGTACTCATCTAGAGAGTTGGCTCACTGCCTCGATGTGACGGTCATGGTCGATGGTCCGTTGCTTGTCCGACGGTCCGTCGGCCTGCACCATCGCACCTGGGCGATTTTGCTGCCTTCTGTATTTTGGCCATTACTTCCTCGTCCGATACTGGATTTTGATGAAATTGATATCGATGGAAATCTTACTCAATTTCCCACGTTATAGAAAGTGAGAATATTAAAAATACCACTTGTACAAAAGTGGATTCATATTTCCAAGCAAGTTCTAACATCTTTGAGATGATTTCAAGCTAGGAAAAAGGTACGGGTATTACAATATCTCCCCCTTGAGAACATTCATCCTGGAATGAGACTGAGAGTGAGGGAAGGATCTTAAACTGACGTACATACTGAACTTGAATAACTGTAACATGATCTCATGATTGACATGACTGACAAGCTGAACATATAATACTGAACATGCATATTTAATGTATGTGTAACTAATTCATGAATGCATAACTAAGTGTTCTAGGGTACTAAGTTTCTCACGATGAGAATGCATGTCTGATGTATAATTATATAACTGAACTGATACATGAATGCATGACTGAATATTCAATGGTACTTGATACCAAGTTTGTGATGAACATTGAACATGAAACTGGGTAAGCTTAAGGAGAACTGTTACCTTGAGCTTGATCTGAGTTGGTGGGGAAGAGCTGAGGATACTTGGTACGTATATCTTTTTCTACTTCCCAAGTAGCTCCCTCGACGAACTAATTTTGCCAAAGAACATTAACTAGAGGGATTTCTTTGTTCCTCAATCTACGAGTCTGATAGTCTAGGATTTCGACTGGGATCTCTTTGTAAGAGAGGTTATTCTGAACATCTATGCTCTGAATAGGGACTATAACTGTTGGGTCACCTATGCACTTCTTGAGCAAAGAGACATAGAAAACTGGATGAACTGAGGCTCGATCTGAAGGCAATTCGAGCTCATAAGCTACCTTGCCGAAATAACTGAGAATTTTGAAGGGACCGATATATCGGGGACTGAGCTTTCCCTTCTTGCCAAATCTCTTCACTCCCTTCATGGGAGAGATCTTTAGATAGACATAATCACTAATCTCAAACTCAAGATCTTTTATACAAACATCGGCATAAGACTTCTGTCGGCTCTGAGCATCCCAGAGTCTTTCTCTAATCAACTGGACTTTTTAAGGCGTCGAATACCAAGTCAGGCCCTATGACTGAGGCCTCACTAACTTCAAACCAACCGATTGGAGATCTATATCTCCTACCAGAAAGATCTTCGAATGGAGCCATCTTAATACTGGAATAATAGTTGTTGTTGTATGCAAACTTAATCAAAGGCAAGTGGTCATCCCAACAACCCTTGAAATCAATTGCACACACCCTTAGCATATATTCTAAAGTCTGAATGGTCCTTTCTTGTTGACCATATATCTGAGGATGGAAGGTTGTACTAAGATGAACTTGGGTACCAAGACCCTTTTGGAATGCTTTCCAGAAGTGAGAGGTGAACTGGGAACCTCTGTCTAAGATAATAGATAGCGGAACACCGTATAATCTGACCAACTCTCTGATGTAGAGTTTGGCATAATCCTCGACTGAATAATAGGTATGAACTGGAAGGAAGTGAGCTGATTTGGTTATTCTGTCTATAATGACCCAAACTGAATCATGCTGATGACGAGTTTGAGGCAAACCTGTCACGAAGTCCATGTTAACTTCCTCCCACTTCCAAGTAGGAATAATGAATTCCTGCATAGGACCACTAGGCTTCTGATGCTCTATCTTAACCTGCTGACATGTAGATCACTTAGCTACAAATTCTGCAATATCTCTAGGGGAAAGAACCTATCAAGGAACACAGAAGCAAACTCCTCCCACTCAACTGACCCTGCATCATGCGCCCTCTCTGACTTTCACTACTTGAACCAAGTGTGAGCAACATCCTAAAACTAATATGCAGCTAGCTCAGCACTCTCACTGGAAGTAACCCCCATTATGTCTGTAACCTTCTGAACCTGATCTAGGAATTCCTGAGGGTCCTCATTTTTCTTAAACCCAAGAAAGGATGGAGGGTTCATTTGGGTGAAGTCCCGAATCCTGGATGCAGCTGAATTGGCCACTGGGTTGGCTGGAACGACAGCTGGTTGTTCATTCTGAGCAGCAACTGACTGAACAAGAGTAGTGAATATGGACCTGAACTCCGCATGAGAAACATATTCGTCCAAGGGATCTTCTTGGACAGGCAGGGTTCTTCTCTTGGGAGGTATATTCTGAAATAAAGAGAAGAAGCAGATTAGACTAAGAGATTGACCTAATATTATGCTCACGGGTACGACATGAATACTGAAAGAAGGGAAACTGTTCCTAAACATCTTATAGCCTCCTACACATAAATGTGGTGCGCAATACACCCATGTATAAGACTCTACTAGATGCGGCTTTCAGACTTCCTAGGACTCTATTGAACCTTAGGCTCTGATACCAAGTTTGTAACGCCCCAAATCTGGTACCCAAAATGCTACACGGTGCTCATGACCCTGAAGGACCACAAGCTAACCTATGACTGATATCTGTACCTGTATACTATATAGAATACTGTATAATGCAGAAACATGAACTAAAAGTCCATAAGGTTCAAGCTGTAACATAATATTTGATAAAAAATATAGCATCTGAATGGGGTATGAAATACCCAAAAATAACTGAAATAAACTAACTGAACATAATAGTCTAGAAGCCTCTAACTGACTGAACTATCTGAGTGAGGAGTTGATGGGACATGTCCCCAACTAACTCCAACTAATAAACTAATTAATGAGATAATAATGAAATAATCATGTCCTCGAAGGATGAGGACCCACTGATAACTCTGACTGCTGATATCTGGAATCTACTGCTGCTCTGGAGCTCGTGTCTCTGAACCTATGGCATAAGACACCATAGCACGAATGCGTCAGTACGACTGAATGTACTGGTATGCATGTGAGGTAGGCTAAATACATGGGTTTATATACAAGAACAATAATAATAATAATAGACTGACTATCATGAGCATGAGAATACATGTATGAGACATAATGACTGACACTGGTATCGTGTATACATGATTACTGAATCTGAATACTGATAACATGACATACTAATAACTGATATAACTGATAACATGAGTGACTGTATCTAACAGTCTTAAATCTGATGGAACTATCTGAGTTCTGTACTAAACTGAGTTAACTGTATCTGACAATTCTGAATTCTGAAGAACTATCTAAGTTCATTTACTGAGACTGATACTGAAAACTGTGGAAAGTAGTCATCTAACCGACATGCCCCAAATGTTCCATAGTAGCTGAGTTGGGGTCCAATCTGTGCCCTGATTGGAAGGGTGTCAATACCGCGCCACTGGTAAGGACAATATGTGAGTAACCCTAATATAACAGGTAACTCTAGTGAGAATGATTGGAACCCTCATATAACAGGTTAAGCCACCTCATCTACCCTCATATAGCAGGCTATGATATCTCAACCTATGTTAGCTACATAGTTCTGGAACGCAAGGATTGCTTCTAAGAATCACACCCTCATATAACAGGTGAGTTCCCATCCTTGGGTTCACTCGGTGCTAATTCCTACTCCCATCTGAATGGACGTTGAACATGATTAACTGATCCTAACATGGACTGAGTTACTGAATCCCGTTGACTGACGGAATACTACTGATACCTGACAACTGACTGAGTTCATGAGATCGTTGAGATTTCCTAAGTAGTAAGACTGTCTGAAGTCTAAGGATCATAGCTTGACAGAGAGTATCGTGAAAATATGACATGGCTCTAGGCACACAGCTAATGTTTTGGGTACAAGTACCCCCAGGACTCGATAGAAGTAAACTGACAAAGCATGACTTACTTAAACACATAATAATCACCATAATTCATTTATTGAAGCATTTCATCAAACAGGTGATAGGCATAAACTTGTACATACATGGGAATTTCATGATATCATGTTAGTTGGGCATTTACCTTCATCTAGGCATTTAATCAAACAATTGGTAGGCATAGTATGTGTAAACAACATTATACAACAATTAAACATCATGATTCAATTCTAATTTCATCATTCAAGGGTTCAGTCATAGGTTTACATGAATCTACATCTATACTAATCAATTCCACATGAAATTTATCACCAAACATGGATTAAAATTTATTTAGTCATTATCAACATGAACACTAGCAACCCAACATGAAGTTCATAAATAAAATCCATAAACTTGAACTTAGAAAGAAGATTCTTGGGCTTCATGGACGAAAGAAGTCCATGAATGAACACTATGCATACCTGGGTTGAGTTTTTTGAAGTTCTTGAACTTGAAGGATTGGAATCTCTTAGCTCTTGAAGAAGATTTGGATTTTATTCTTGGGGATTAATCTTAGAGAGAAACCCTAATATTTGTTGTTGTGAAATAATAATGAATAAATGAACTGAGGTCGGGTATAACTGGGTATATATAGGCAGGTGGTAAAAGACCAAAATACCCCTACTAAATGACTTAAAATAATTGAGCAGACATGTGATGGTGAGGTGCGACGGTCCATTGCTGGGTCGACGGTCCATCGGACTCACCGTCGGATTGAGACAGAACTGGGATCTACTGCCATGGTGCGACGGTGGGGTACGACGGTCCGTCGCTTGTCCGACGGCCCGTCGGACCTCTCTGTCGTACTCATCCAGAGAGTTGGCTCACTTCTTCGATATGTAGGTCATGGTCAATGGTCCGTCGCTTTTCCGACGGTCCGTCGGCCTGCACCGTCGCACCTGGGTGATTTTACTGCCTTCTGTATTTCGGCTATAACTTCCCCGTACGATGCTGAATTTTGATAAAATTGGTATCGATAGAAAGCTTATTCAATTTTCCACGTGATAGAAAGTGAGAATATTAAAAATACTACATGTACAAAAGTGGATTCCTATTTTCAAGCAAGTTCTAACATCCTTGAGATGATTTCAAATTAGGAAAAAAGTATGAGTATTACAACTTGGTAGACTAAGTTGGATTTGAGTATGAGTGGCTTACCATAATACATAAGCTAAGGTATAAGGCTTACCATGAACTCGTATGGTAGGTAGTGTTCAATCCCATTTAGATTCTATTCTGTCAGGGGTTCGGATCATGGGTACCAGTTGTATGCATGGATACGACACGATTTAGGGTAATTTATATCTTGGAAAGTATTGGGTCCAAGGAAGATGGCCTTGGGTAGAGTGGTGGGAACCACTTGTATTGGTGGGTACGACTGGTATGGACAGTCGTATCCCTCTAATGGGATTTTGGTGCAGTTTAAGTGAGGGCAATTTGGATATTTTCTCACTTAACCTAATAATTCCCCATGACTTTTAACTTACTTGGGAGGTTATTTGCCCTATTATTCTATTCTCTAACACTTAGAAAAACACTATCTAATCCTCTCTAAAATTCTTGGGCAAAGGAAGCTAGGGTTTCATCTAAAGGATTAATTTGGGGCTTGTGCTGGTGATTTCTCTCCATCATCTTCTTGGTGTAAGGCATGTTTTCTTCCCTCATTGTTAGATCCAACTAAAGGTATGGTTTTATACAATGTTTTTATGGTTTGATTATTGTATGGTTTTGGGTTTTCAAATATAATTTGGGGGGGTTATAAATGCTTAGTTATGGTTTTCCTATGTTTTAATTGTGCTTTTATATGCTTTAATGATGGTTTTGGATAATTGATTGCATGCGAATAGTTATTTGGTAATTGGCTTTGGTTTTTGAAATAATATGTCCCCAATATGTTTGATAAAATGCCTATGAGAATGTTTTCACTACGTTATTGAATTTTTAATGGAACTTATGCATGGTTTAAACTTGGTAATGGAACCCTAAATAGTTAAATGGTCTGGAATAGTCAAAATGGAATGGTTTTGGGTTTAACAATCATTTTTGTGGGGTACAATGGAATCCCCCAAGTAATCATAATAATGGAACACTTGTGGGGTACATGAGACTCACTCAAGTTAATTGGATAATGTGATCTATGGGTATATGAGAATCCCTTGGTCTCAAAAAGGTTTGGCTAGGGACAATACTTGCAAGTTATAGTCGGTATGACGATACCACAATGTATAGCCTCAGTTAATAACAATGATTTCATTGGTTGGAAATGGTTTTAATTGGGCAATAAAGGCGGGGTATGATAGCTAACCGTGAAGGTGGGAGTCCAACGGATGAACACTGAAAACTCATATTTGCCGACATGATGGGTAGGTCATGGTGATCTTATATGATACTACGATTTATATGGGAATCCTCTAAGTACAACGTACATATATATCATGGAGGGTGAAGGGTACTTGGGAATCCCTTACTCTTATGGTATCTCTGGTTCGTGCGTCTACACGTATCGGAGCCCGTCAAGGGGTTACACTGGACTCATATAGCTCGTAGGTGGTTAAGGACGGTTAAGCTACACATGCTCAGGTTAATGATTTTAAATGCATGCTAAATTCGGTTCCCTTTTTCCGGCATAGTTATATATATATTTATGTATATACATATATGTATGTATAGTTTGTATGCATATAGATGGTTTACTTTGTTTTACTAAATGACATTATTTTATCCTTATCCCAAGTTCATGCTAGCGTTAATCCACTAACGTGTCTTCAGGCGGCTGTATCCCCACACGATTCAGGAACCAACCGTTCTACTCCCCTTGCTTAGCGATCAAACTTCGAGACCAGTTATTGGATTAAAGTGGTGAGCTTCCATCTTTCCTGAAGGCTTTATTTCATGGATGTTATTTCATACTTTGGTTTATTTATGGATATTGCTTTTGGCTATTGTTGAGGGATGTCCAACCAAATTTTGGTATTCTTTTTATTAAAGGCTTTTATAAAATTACTATGGGTTGGTATGGGTGGGATCGGTATTGGTGTCAGCCTTGGTATTGGCATTGGTATTGGGGTTGATACTGTAGGACTAAATTTCTTACTGTTCCATCCTCTTTTATTTTGGAATTATATATAATTACTAGACATTGAAGGGCCCTTGCTAGCACGGGCCCAATATATGTTATTTTTTATCTCAATTTATGTGACACAAATATAATTTAGATAATTATTTATTAAAGTAATTTTATTTTAAATTATTGTGATTTATAATACTTTTTTTCCTATTCCAATTTAAGTGACGCTGATATAATTTTGAAAGTCAACCTATGTGGCACTAATATAATTTACATAGTCAATCAAATGTTTTATTATGATTTATAATACTTTTTCTTCTATTCCAATTTAAGTGGCACTGATATAATTTTGAAAGTCAACCTATATGGCACTCTATAATTTCGATAGTCAATAAAGTGTTTTATTGTGATTTATAATATTTTTTCTTTTATTCTAATTTAAATGACACTGATATAATTTCGAAAGTCAACACATCATTTTGTGTCCATTTATGAAATATTATTATTTTTCTAATGCGACCATTATAATTAATTAAGGGTCATATAATAAAATCACGATTGAAGAAGCGAAGAAGACATGTCTTAAATGACTTATAACAACTAATTAGAAGTGATATAATTAAATTACTATAAAAAATACTTGTGAAAAAAAGCATAAATGAGCCTCATATAAGACATCAAGTTAATTTAAAAAATTAAATATTAATTTATTATTTTATGTCTATTTTATATTTTTTATTAAATATTATAAAATTTTAATACTTAAATAACCTGTAGTAATTAATTAGGGTTGATATAATAAAATCACAATTGAAGCAGCGAAGCAGACATGTCTTAAATAACTTATAACAACTAATTAGAAGTGATATAATAAAATTACTATAAAAAATACTTGTGAAAAAGGCATGAATGGGCCTCATATAAGACATCAACTTAATTTAAAAAATCAAATATTAATTTATTATTTTATGTCTATTCTATATTTTTTATTAAATATTATAAATTTTAATACTTAAATAACCTATACTAATTAATTAGGGGTAATATAGTAAGAAGGCAGCACAAGCAGGTATGTCGAAGACGTGCCTGCTTATCCCCACTTATTATAGATAGTAATATTACGGAACTCATATGGTTATGGTTTATTTGGTATTGGTTATCAGTTGGGTATCGGACAGTTGGACTCGTTTGGGTGGTCACATATATAGACCTATCCCAGAGTCTTGGTTCATGCAATAATGTTATCTTGTTCTATGGTCGGAATTCATCCGACTCAAGATATGCATAGGTAGGTTGGGTTGGGTAACGGGGTGGTCTTCAGTCCTGATTGGACTTGAAATACCCATTACGACAAGTCACTAGTTCGGGTTATGTCAGATACTGATGCCTCAGTTCGTATGTGTGAGAGGTTAGCTTTGAATTATTTCAGTCGGGGTAGGGGTAGGCTAAAGCAATAATAGAGGGAGGTGATTAGACGTAATATGAATCAGTTACAGTTTACTGAGTACATAACCCTAGATAGAAAGTTGTGGAAGACGCAAATTAGGCTAGAGGGGCTAGTGTGGGTGGGTGGGACGTAGCTAGTAGATAGAAGTGCTTTGGGGTAGTCTTGCTATTAGTTGTCGAAGGATTGTGGTGAGGGGTGTGCACCCGATTTGATAGTGTAGGGTACTCCTGTACGGTTTTATTACATTATTACATCTTGTTTCATGTTTTATTTTGATTTTATTTTCTGTCTTTTGTCTTAAGTCGGGGGTCTATCGGAAACAACCTCTCTACTTCTCTGGAGGTAGTGGTATGGACTGCGTACATTTTACCTTTCTCAGACCCCACTATGTGTAAATACACTGGGTATGTTGTTGTTGTTGTTGTTGTTGTTGTTGTTGTTGTTGTTGTTTTTACAATAGTTATTGAAAAATTCTCAACATATATCAACAATTGCTATAATAAATTCAATACACAAAACATATATTTCAACAAAACATAAAAATAGTTAGTCGCATTTTGCCCAGCAACCTAAAAACATAGTTATACTTATATAAATGGACAACAACCCCTCAACATAAAAGGTTCAACAAAACGTAACATAACAAAAAAGTTCAACAAAGTAAAACAAATCAACTATTAAAAAAAACTTAAAATAAATTGTCTCTGATTCGACTAGGAAATGAATTCCTTCTCAATTACCAGCATCATTACCACCTACAACAAGCGTCCTTGAATGATCAAAATCCTTCTCAACAACTGTATGATCTCTTTTAATAGCCACAATATCCTTCAAACCTCTCTCAAGTTTTTCAATCTTGTCATCCTTAGTTACTTGCAAAGGCACAAATCTAGTGAGGAAATCCATCTCCATTTCACTAGGTGTAGGATTTATCTATTGATGCACAATCTACATCTAAAAAATAATAATATTAATATATAATAACACAAAGACAATTTAAAAAAAAAAAAAGAATAAACTCATAGACGGCGAGTTGAGAACTCTATTGAAAAAGTTGATTCTGCACAATATATTGCTATACGGTAGCATAGATAAGTTGAAAATGAAATTTACTTTTCATTGAAAATATAAAAAATAAAATTTATGAAAGACATACAAAAATATTAGGTCAATTCTTGATAATTGTCATAGCTCATTAGTTGAAATATGACATCAGGTGTGTGTAGATCATTGTTGTCCAGTTCTATATGATCTAAGATTAAAATTGTTGTATCATTGCCACTATTATCATTGTTATTATTACTATTTTTTTGAGATTTGTTGTTTTCTGCTCATTATTTAAGAGGCAAGAATTTTAATGAAAGTAACTACATAATAATAACTGTTACTTAATTTTCAACACTAATGTGATTATCAATTAACTATGCAATCAAATAATAATATAAGTTGGAGGATAACCATTGTAATTTCTAAAGAAAATGAACTTTTGTTCATTGAATATGTAATGGAAAATTATAATATCTAGAGCTTAAAAACGAAAGTAGAACCAATTTACGCGAATAGAAATTACATTGACCTAATAAGATAAAAATCAGAAAAGACTCTCCTAACAAACAAAACAGTAATGATGAATAAAAGAAAAATTGCAGTTGCTAACAACATTAAAGCAACCAAACTTAGTTCCTAAAAAATCAAAGTTTTTACAACATTGTCAAGTTTAAATTAAATTAAATAAAGTCACATATTATTATGTCTCAATCCCTAAATAGTACTACTATGTCTCAATCCTACTATTAGGTACAACAACAATATGCTTGAAATTCATGTACTATTTTAACTCGATTCATATATAGAAAATTGCAATTACTATGCCTCAATCCTAAATAATTCATTACCAGTCAAATAAAGAATCTTCAAAAGCAGTTAAATTATAAAATTAAGTGTAACTACTTTGAAATATTCAGCAATTTAATTTTATTGTAACTCAATTTTAGTTATTTTAATGCAAAAATTGATATGAAATATTCAGCAACTAACATACTTATTGTAGCATAATTCAACAATTGTTATGAAACGTTCAACAATTAACACAATTAATATACTTGCTATAGCATATTTCAACAATTGCTATGAAACTTTCAACAAGTAACCTACTTGTTGTAGCATATGAAGCAACTGCTATTAAATTTCTAGAAACTTACAATAATTATTGGAAAATTCTCAACGTATTCCAACAATTACTACAGTAAATTTAATACACAACATATATATTTCAACAAAACAGAACTTTGTATAAATTCAAGTTAATCAAAGCTCTTCCTTTTCAATAAATGCATTCACAGTTCAATTCAAACATATTCATAAAAAAGCAAATTTGAAGCAGAACACTATAATATTCCTATACTAGAGGTGCATGGCCCGTGTCAGCACGGGACCAACATTAAGATATTTATTTGTCTTTTCAATCTTGATATATTTAAATAAAAAAATTTCATAAAAGGATTGCATATGTTTTCTAGGATTCATCCGGAATCTAGAATGGGTTCAACATATATTATTTTAATATGTATTTAGATAATTTAAGTTGTTAACTATTGTAATTTATAATATTTTTATGTAATTTTTAAATTAATATACGTTACTTTTCTTGTCTAAATTTTTGTGGCATTGATAGTCAATTATATTTTAAAAATAATTTAAATTTTTAATTATTGTGATTTATAATACTTTTCTTCTACGATCGTAATTTATAATACTTTTTATGTAATTTTTGAATAATATATGCTACTCTCATTGTCCAGAGTTTTGTGTCGATGATAGTCAATTATATTTTTTAAATAATTTAAATTTTTTATCATTGTGATCTATAAGTTTTTTTCTATTTCAACTTATGGCACAATGCTTAAATGACCATAATTATTAATTAGGGATGATATAGTAAAATCACGACTGAAGCAGCGTAGCATAAATATCTTAAATGACTTATAACAACTAATTAGAAGTGACATAGCAAAATTACTATAAAAAATACTTGTAAAAAATTTAAGTGGGCCTCATATAAGATGTCAAGTTAATTTGAAATATCAAGAGTTAATTTATCATTTTTATATCTATTTTATTTTTATTAAATATTATTAATTTTTAATACTTAAATGACTTATAATAATTAATTAGGGGTGATATTTAATAAAACTATGGTTGAAGAAGCTAAAGCAGACATGTCATAAATATCTATTTTAAATTTTTTTACTAAATATTGTTAATTTTTAATATATAAATGACTTATAATAATTAATTAGGAGTGATATAATAAAATCACGATTGAAGTAACTTAATCAGACATGTAAAAATGTTTATTTTATATTTTTTAATTAAATATTATTTACTTTTTAATACATAAATAACTTATAATAATTAATTATAGGTGATATAGTAAAATCATGGATTCAATATTATTAATTTTTTAATACATTAGTGACTTATAATAATTAATTACGGGTGATATATTAAAATCACAGTTGAAGTAGTTGAAGTAGAAATCAGTCAACTTTTAAAATCTTTTTGTTAATTATTGTTATTTACAATACTTTTTATTTCATTTTTAAATAATATATGTTGCTATATATCTTCTTCTGTCCCATCTCAATTTATGTGGCACTAATATAATTTTGATAGTCAATCAAATATTTTATGTTGGCATATAATTTTATTATTCTTAATTTTCTAATTCATAAATGACTTATAATAAGGGGTGATATAGTAAAATCATCGTTCGAAAGACGACAATTTAAATCAAAACATCAATAGTTAATTTTGCATTTTATGTCTATTTTATTTTTTTATTAAATATTATTTATTTTCTTAATACCTAGATGACTCATAATAATTAATTAAGAGTGATTGATTATGTTATTACTATAAAAATTAATATAATTTTATCATATTCAATAGTAATCATCGCTAACTCACTGGAGTAGTATATTAATTAAATAGGGGATGCTATATTTTGCATATGCAAAAATATGATATTATTAAAAATTATTGGATAGTGCATTATATTTATCTTTCACAGTAATAAAATTTTACTATATATTTTTCTTTGTTTCTTTTTAACTTGATACATATTGACACAACACAAATTCTAAGAAAATATTCATTAGAAATTTATTTTATTAAATTAAATTTATTAATTTTGTACTTTAAAAATTTAAAGTTAAGTTTAAATATTAGTATTTCTATATAAAAAAAAAATTAAAATTTAAATTTACTAAAATAAATAAATAAAAAGTTTAATTTTCTATATAAAAGTCAATTAAAATAATAAATTTGATTTACTTTAAATATTTAGTTGCAATTAATTAAGATAAAAAAAAATTAAATGATTTATGCTACACCGATAAAATTTTGAGAGTTGAATAGAACTTTTATCTATTTTAAAAAAAGTGTTTTAACTTGTTAATTATTGTGATTTATAATAATTTTTACGTAATTATCGAATAATATATTTACTTCTTGTGTTCCAATTTATGTGGCTTCGATATAATTTTGAGAGTCAACTAAAATTTTTATATATCTTTTAAAAATTTTAAGTTGTTAATTATTATTATTTGCAGTACTTTTTCTTTTATCTCAATTTATGTGGTATTGCTAAAATAATAAGAGTCAATAAAATTTCTATATGTCTTTTAAATATTTTAAGTTATTAATTATTGTGATTTGTGGTAATAAATTAGTTTTGGACATGATAACCAGTTAAATAAATAAAAAAATTACTTCCATTATGTAGTTATAGGTAATTAATAAATTAATAGAATATATTAAATATTTAAACCATTATGATGAAACAATAGAATCATTATATATTGGGGCATGGTATGTAATTAAGTGGAAGTAGGTGGGTTTTTTGATAATTATATGAGGGGACGAAACCACCTCTTCTATATAACTAGAGGTGCATGGCTCGTGTCAGCACGGGCCCAACATTAAGATATTTATTTATCTTTTCAATCTTCATATATTTAAATAAATTTTTTTAATAAAAGGATTGCATATGTTTTCTAGGATTCATCCAAAATCTAGCATGAGTTCAACATATGTTATTTTAATATGTATTTAGATAATTTAAGTTGTTAACTATTGTAATTTATAATATTTTTAATGTAATTTTCAAATTAATATACGTTACTTTTCTTGTTCAAATTTTTGTGGCATTGATAGTCAATTATATTTTAAAAATAATTTAAGTTTTTAATTATTGTGATTTATAATACTTTTCTTCTATTCCAATTTTAGTGACACTAATATAATTTTAAGAGTCGACCAAATATTTTATATCTTTTAAATTTTTTAAGTTGTTAATTATTGTAATTTTTAGTATTTTTCATGTAATTTTTTTGAAATATATAACATATTAAATTATTTTTATATATTTAAAGTTGTTAACTATTGTAATTTATAATACTTTTTATGTAATTTTTGAACAATATATGTTACTCTCCTTGTCCAGAGTTTTGTGTCGGCGATAGCCAATTATATTTTTTAAAATAATTTAAATTTTTTATCATTGTGATTTATAATATTTTTTCTATTTCAACTTATGTGTCGCAATGCTTAAATGACCATAATAATTAATTATGAGTGATATAGTAAAATGAAATTATTATTATTTATTATTTTTTATTTTTATTATGTGTATGCGTTGATTCAAGAAAAATTTGGAAGCATTTAAAAATGTGTTGAATGTCGTTACAAATGTTAATAATTCATTTGGTGCTTCTTGATTTCTCTTGTGTGTTTTTATTCTTTTGCCCTTTGAGTATATGTAGTAATTTTTATTTTTATTTTAAAATATCAAGAAATTTTTTATTCGTAGTATATATATATATATATATATAGTAAAATCGTGGATTCAATATTATTAATTTTTCAATACATAAGTGACTTATAATAATTAATTGTGAGTGATACATTAAAATCACGATTGAAGCAGCAGAAATCAGTCAATTTTTTCTAAAAAAATTGTTAATTATTGTTATTTATAGTACTTTTTATTTCATTTTCAAATAATATATGTTGTTTTATATCTTCTTCTGTCCCGTCCCAATTTATGTGGCACTAATATAATTTTGATAGTCAATCAAATATTTTATGTCGACATATCATTTTGTTATTCTTATTTTTCTAATACACAAATGACTTATAATAAGGAGTGATATAGTAAAATCATCATTCGAAAGACGAAAATTTAATTTAAAACATTAAGAGTTAATTTCGCATTTTATGTCTATTTTATTTTTCATTAAATATTATTTATTTTCTTAATACCTAGATGACTCATAATAATTAATTAAGAGCGATTGATTATGTTATTACTATAAAAATTAATATAATTTTATCATATCTAATAGTAATCATCGATAATTCACCAAAATAGTATATTAATTAAATACGGGATGTTATATTTGCATATGCAAAATATGCTATTATTAAATATTATTGGATAGTGCATTATATTTATCTTTCACAATAATAAAATTTTACTATATATTTTTCTTTATTTCTTTTTAACTTGATACATATTGACCCAACAAAAATTCTAAGAAAATATTCACTAGAAATTTATTTTATTAAATTAAATTTATTAATTTTGTACTTTAAAAATTTAAAGTTTAGTTTAAATATTAGTATTTCTATATAAGAAAAAAATAATTTTAAAATTTAAATTTACTAAAATAAATAAATAAATAAAAAGATTATTTTTCTATATAAAAGTCAATTAAAATAATAAAATTTATTTTCTTTAAATATTTAGTTGCAATTAATTAAGATAATTTTTTATTTTGTCATGGCTTATGGTGCACCGATAAAATTTTGAGAGTTGAATAGAACTTTTATCTATTTTTAAAAAAGTATTTTAACTTGTTAATTATTGTGATTTATAATAATTTTTACGTAATTATCAAATAATATATTTACTCCTTGTGTCCCCATTTATGTGGCTTCGATACAATTTTGAGAATCAACTAAAATTTTTATATATCTTTTAAATATTTTAAGTTGTTAATTATTATGATTTGCAGTACTTTTTTTTTATCTCAATTTATGTTGCATTGCTAAAATAATGAGAGTCAATAAAATTTTTATATGTCTTTTAAATATTTTAAGTTATTAATTATTGTGATTCGTGGTAGCAAATTAGTTTTGAACGTGATAGCCAATTAAATAAATAAATAAAAATTACTTCCAGTATGTAGTTATAGTTAATTAATATAAATTAATAGAATATATTAAATATTTAAACCATTATGATGAAACAATTGAATTATTATATATTGAGGCATGGTATGTAATTATGTGGGAGTGGAGCAATTTTTTGGTAATTGCATGAGAGGTGGTCGAAACCACCTCTTCTATATAATAGAAATATAAAAATCTAAACACATATTTTCAAAATCAACAGGTGTTTCTTGGAAATAGATGAAATCCTAATTATGAAAATATAATTTAAAATCAATATTTTTTTTTTTTAAAAAAGGATGAAACCCTATGAGATAAAAAAAAAAAAAATTAGCCTTTAAAAATAAAAAACTTAACTTGGGGACGAAATGACAAAGGCATCAGTGACAAAATTGAAGTTGAAAAGACGAGGAGTTGAAGCTAAGCCTGTCAAACGGGTCGGGTCAGCCAGCCCACTTACAAAAATCGACCTGATATGATCTGGCCCAGTCATCCCATGGGCTATAGGGTACCGGGTCTTGGTCCGATTAAATAAAATAAATTCCAACCTTTTTAGAAGTAATTACACTCTCTCCCACTTTTTTAATTACTTTACTCTCTCTCCCTATTAATATACATAACATAGCTGACATATACATAGTATTCTGTGTATATGTTGGGATTTTTGTAATATGTTTAGAGAGTTGAGATTTTTTGTAATATTGAAAACATAAATTGTGTATTTGTGTAATTTTTAGTTATTTTTTTGGTGGGTGCGATTAACCCGGCTCGGACCAAGCCCGGTCAGAGCCTGCCGGTTAACTAGCCCGGCCCGGTTAATCTTTCTTTTTTTTTTAAAAAAAAAAAGGATTTAATTATAACTTAATTTTAATATATTATTAATTTACTATCAAGTATTATTAATTTATATATGTGTATATATATCTTCTATAGACGTATATATTTAACATATACATGTGTATAGGTTTTATAAATTAATATATAACTATATATATAATTATATATTGTAGTATATATATATATTGTAGTATATTTTATTTAAAGTAGTACATATATGTTGAATGATATGTATATGTGTGTATATATCTTCTATAGACGTAAATATTTAACGTATACATGTGTATATATTTTATAAATTATCATATAACTATATATATAGTGTGTGTATATATTGTAGTATAATTTATTTAAAGTAGTACATATATTGAATGGTACGTATATGTGTGTATATATCTTCTAAAGTAGTATATATTTAACGTATACGTGTGTATATGTTTTATAAACTAGTATATAACTATATATATAGTGTGTGTATATATTGTAATGTATATATATTGTAGTATATTTTATTTAAAGTAGTACACATATATTGAATGGTGCGTATATATGTGTATATATCTTTTATAGACGTATATATTTAACATATACATGTGTATATGTTTTATAAATTAGTATATAACTATATATATATATATATATTGTAGTATATGTTTTACTTAAAGTAGTACATATATAATGAATGGTGCGTATATTTGTGTATATATCTTTTATAGACGTGTATATTTAATGTATACATGTGTATATGTTTTATAAATTAGTATATAACTATATATATATTGTAGTATATATATATATATATATTGTAGTATATGTTTTACTTAAAGTAGTACATATATATTGAATGGTGCATATATTTGTGTATATATCTTCTATAGACATGTATATTTAATGTATACATGTGTATATATTTTATAAATTAGTATAAAACTATATATAATGTAGTATATATGTGTATATATCTTCTGTAGATGTATATATTTAATGTATACATGTGTATATGGTATATAAATTAGTATATAACTATATATATATATATATATATATATATATATATATTGTAGTATATAAATATATTGTAGGATATGTGTTACTTAAACTAGTACATATATATTGAATGGTGCGTATATCTGTGTATATATCTTCTATAGACGTGTATATTTAATGTATACATGTGTATATACTTTATAAATTAGTATATAACTATATATATATATTGTAGTATATACATATATTGTAGTATATGTCTTACTTAAAGTAGTACATATATATTGAATGGTGTGTATATTTGTGTATATGTCTTCTATAGACGTGTATATTTAATGTATACATGTGTATATATTTTATAAATTAGTATATGACTATATATATTGTAGTATATATGTCTATATATCTTCTATAGACGTATATATTTAATGTATACATGAGTATATGTTATATAAATTAGTATATAACTATATATATATAATGTATTCTATATATAACTATATATATATATATAATGTATTATATATATAACTATATATATATAATGTATTATATTTATATATATATATATATATATATATATATATATTGTAGTATATATTTTACTTAAAGTAGTACATATATATTGAATGGTGCGTATATTTGTGTATATATCTTCAATAGACGTGTATATTTACTGTATACATGTGTATATGTTTTATAAATTAGTATATAACTATATATATATATATAAATATATATATATATATATATATATATATATATATATATTGTAGTATATGTTTTACTTAAAGTAGTACATATATATTGAATGGTGTGTATATTTGTGTATATATCTTCTATAGACGTATATATTTAACATATACACGTGTATATGTTTTATAAATTAGTATATAACTATATATATATTGTAGTATATACATATATTGTAGTATATGTTTTACTTAAAGTAGTACATATATGTTGAATGGTGTGTATTTTTGTGTATATATCTTCTATAGACGTGTATATTTAATGTATACATGTGTATATGTTTTATAAATCAGTATATAACTATATATATATTGTAGTATATATACATATATTGTAGTATATGTTTTATTTAAAGTAGTACATATATATTGAATGGTGTGTATATATGTGTATATATCTTCTATAGACGTATATATTTAACATACACATGTGTATATGTTTTATAAATTAGTATATAACTCTATATATATACTTAAATATATTGTAGTATATATGTGTTGTAGTATATGTTTTTTTAAAGTAGTACGTATAGTCGTATATATTGAATGTTACGTATATATGTGTATATGTGTATTTATTTTTTTAATTCTAATGTAGGATATACTATATATATAGTGTATATATATTGTTTAACATATTTAAAATGTATATAGGTGGTTATATATAGTTTATATTGGATTTTTTTTAATTTTTTTTTATCGGGTTTGACCGGTTTTCTAACCGGATTTGATCGGGTTTAGGTGGGTTAGACCGGGTTGGGTTAAGTGGGCCGGGGGAGGGTTGTTTTTAAATTTTTTACTGTTTAACCCGAAATCAGCCCGCCTCACTTAACCCCAACCCGGCCCGGCCCATAAACAAGTTAATTTGAATGGTCCGATTTTGGGTTGACCCGGCCCAGCCCACTTAACACCCTTAGTTGAAGCTATCGTTTTCTGAAAGAAAAGTGAAGCTAGGAGAAAAAATAATTTTAAGTGAAATGAGTTCAATATAGTAAGTAGCCGTTTGACCATGAAAACTAAAAAATTTCGGAGTTGGAGTTGAAATTGGAGTTGGAGTTGTGTTTGACCATGTCTTTTTTTTTTTTTTTTTTTTACTTTTGAAAAAACTTTTTTAAATATGATTTTATGCCCCAACTTTTACAAACTATCAAAATCACCCAACTAAAATTTATCTACTAACGGAAAAAGAATAAAATTAGCCACTTTTATAAAAATAATTACATATACATGGTCATATTTAATGAATTTTAACTATGACATATATAATATTTATATTAATAGCCGTTTTCTCATATTTGAAAATTTTAAATATGTATGTTATATTAACAAATCACTGCTTCCTATTTTTTAAGTAACAAATATTATCTTTCAAACAAATTTATTTCTTTAGAAATGTATTTAATTTATTTTCTTTATTTTCCATTCCTAAAAAATAGGAAATGATGAGTTGTTATTAAATTTTAGGGTGCCGCTAATTTATTTCTTTAATTTCTTATACATGAAAGATTTTACTGTGTGTGAATAAATTATTTCTATGTAAAACATACTTTGCATATTTATGGTATATTATATCATATACCATAAATATATAAATATGCTTAGTATGTTTCTTTATACTTTGTATATTTATATATGTGTGTATATGGTATATACATGGTATAAACTTCATATATAACATACTTTGTATATTTATGTTATAAATATGCTTAGTATATTTCTTAATACTTTGTATATTTATATATGTGTGTATATGGTGTTTTGCGGAGAAATTTTGATTTTTTGAGAAAAGTCGCCACTTAATTTTGAAAAGGAATTAAAAACCTTTAGAGAGTTACTTCAAACGATTCAAAACAAAAAAATCATTTTAAGTTAGAGATTCTAGATAAGCGGTTCCTATTAACGTTTAGGAAGGTGTTAGGCACCTAAAACGTCCGCTAACTTGCGGTTATCCGGACTGTTTGAAAACATCTTTTTGATTAACTTCTGAAAAGATTAATTTGTTGAAATAGTAATTTGATTTATTTTTTTAAAGACTTGTGTAAAATAGATTTAGGCGACTTAGTAGAGATTTTAACTAAGTCTAAACAAAACTAATAAACAAATAAACACATAAAAGGGGAAGGGAGGAGAAAGTAAAGGATTTAGGCCATTGAGCCCAAATCAACGAGACTTGTCCTAGTCTAGTTGGGCTTCCGACCCATTTCACCTGTCCTAAATTATTTTTCGAGCCTTTGGCTCGAGTCTTGCTCCACCTATATTAAATACAACTTTGGCTTCGAGGCCGAAATTAATGGATAAATAAATGACTAAATGAATAAATAAAAAGAAGACAATAATAAAAGTTGAGACTTTTCAAGTCTCTTAATGACCTCATCAATGGGTTTTGACCCATTTTCCTTCTTCGTCTATCTTCTAGCACCCGCACGCTATGTAGTGGACCTCGGGTTTAAACTTCGAACTTGACTCGAAGGGGTAGACCTCATTGGCCCATTACGAAATGCAAGAGGAGAGGAATCTATTTGGACTCGAGACATTTTTTTAGCATGCAAGGAAAAGATAAGGAAATTAATATACTTTCAAGGCATAAAAGTGACATATTTCAAAGCAAAAGAAAATATCAAGAACCAATTTTGAATGACAATGATAAGCACACTTGCACAAGAATGAGAGTCAACAAATAAAATGCAAAGCAAAGACACCCACTTACATGCCTCATGATTTATGTTCATACAAGAATGAATAAAGGTAAAAGGAAGAAGGCCATATTAAATGAATTAATGCAAGAAACAAACAACGTAAGCTTGCGAAAGTAAGGGATGAGGCAACAAGGAAAATACTCATGACTTCTAAAATTGAACAAACATAGATACTAATCCATATAACAAAAGAAAATAAAGGTTAACTTTTCAAGCAAGAGAATCTTTAAATTTCAATTAAGGCGACATTAATGAAAATTCATACATCTAAATTACAACCAAAATTTTATGAAAAAAATCGTGTAATGACCTATGGTTTATATTTTCTAAGACATCGTTGATTCTCCTTTGATAGTATGAATCAATGAGAGACACGAATCAAGTCTTTACACTCACAAAGAGCACATATAACAATCCAAAGGGCGCAAGAAAATTAGAATAAAGTTTAGCATTTCTAAAAGTAAAATATTGTTTCACAATCATACTATGCATGACTCGAAAATATCTAAATAATTCTATTTAGCCACAAAAATTCGAACTTTCTCATCATTTTGACAAATTTAAAATCATGCGAAAAAGAGGAATAAACATCGTGGATGAAAAATAAAGCTAGCACTTCATCTCTTATATGAAGATTTTGGAGATCCCTTAAAATAATTAACAAGTAAATGAAAAATTCTTGATTTAATCAATTACTATTTTTATTAAGGCGAAACAAACAATAATAACTGTTTTTTCAACATAAAAGAAACAACTTTACAGCTAAAACAAACATATCCGCCAACAATAAATTTAAACAAGACATGAGTTTGTCTTTTGAGAAAAGATCAAAACTTTATACATGACAATCAAAGAATAAAGTCAAAAGGCAAAGCAATCAATATTAACTATTCTTTTCAACATAAAGAAAATAACTTTACATGCTAAAAACAAATATATCCAACAACAATGAGTTTAAACAAAGCATAAATACATCTTTTAAGCAAAGATTGAAACTTTATCCAAAATAATCAAAGAATAAAGTAAAAAAAAAGACACATAGAACTATTGTTAGCTCATTTTTATATCATGAACATGAAAATAATTAGAATATCAATACCACAACGTCCTAGGGCCTTTAAGGCCATCTACAACATACAATCCCAGCAAATAAAATTATATCTACGAACTATGCAGAAGAAAAAAGATGAAGAAGAAAACAATAATAAAAACTAAAAGAAAAAAAAAGACGTGATTACCTTTTTGGGGGCAACAAAATGAGACGACAAGCTTCGTCGGAATCAACCACCACCAAAAAAACGTCGCCGACAACTTGAAATTTTTTATTAGCCGACCAACTCTATGAAACGAAATTTTTTACTAAATAAAAATAACTATTTTGCTCAAAAGGGATTTTTTCACCTTTCTAGCCTCTTTTTTTTTCTTCCGTTTTCCCTTTTTTTATCAAAGCAGTGGTAGTATTTATAGGAGAGAATGAGATTATTTTCCTCTCTTCCACTAATGTGGGAGAAAAGTATTTATAGGAAATGATGAAGATTTATTTCTTGTCATCCACCAATGTGGGAGAAAAAACAATTAAGGGTGTTTTTGAAATTTTAAAATTGAAGATAACGTGAGGTGGAAGATAATGTGGTGGAAAATTGTACAATGTAGTACAACTTTTGAATTTTAAAATTGGGAAAAGACAAAGTTGGGAGGGGGGGAAGGGAAATAGTATAGTGTAGTACAATTTGAAATTACTTTTTTGTGGAATTAGGTAGAAGTTATGAGAGTTTTTGAGAATTTTGGGGTAATTTAAAATATAACCCCTATTGAGATTTAAAATTTAACCATATTTATTTAATTTTGACCAAATCAAAAATCAATTGACGGATTGCATTACAATTATGGCCAATTTGATTTCAATTATGGCCAAATCTAATAGATTGACTAAATTAAATTGAAATTTGATGCGAATTAATACTTTCTTTAATCCCGGGCTTCTTGATTTTATAAAATCAAACACATATTTATCTGAATAAATTATTTTTTGAGAGTAAATTATATTTAAATCAAAACTTTAATCATTTGAATCTGTAAGCCTTGATTAAAATCCAATATTTTATAAAAAAAAATATTTAAGTAACAAAATTATAAAATCTCGTATAATTGAATACGATAAATTATAATCACTACTTAAAATGACAAAATTACGTACAAATATATTTAATAAATTTTTATTCGGATGAAATAAATATTTTAATTTTATTAAAAATCAAAGAAACTCAGGATTAAATTTAGTCGTGAAGGGCAAAAATTAGGTGTCAACATATGGTATATACATGGCATAAACTTTATATATAACATACTTTGTATATTTCTGTTATAAATATAATACTTTATATATTTATGGATATAAATATAATATTTTGTATATAAAGATACCAAGTATTATGGTATATAAAGAAAGCAGTTGCAGTTTAAGATATAAATTTGATAAATTAGACATATTTTTTTATGAAAAATATGTATCACCAATTTATATTTTTTGCATATATATGGTATAAACTATTTATATTTGAATAGCATAATAAAGATGTACACAATAGAATATATATAATCAAATTTAAAAATGAGAATAATTTGTGGCAGTGGTAAAATAATCTGCTACAACTTTATTAATTCCATAAATATTAAAAATGATTATCCATTATTAATTACACGACTATAATTTCTTAAACGTCCGTATCACAACAGAAAAATTATTATTATTATTATATCATAGTAATTAGAATCATTAGCAGTAAAATAATGTCTTAAATAAGGGGAAAAATTAAATAAGGGAGAAAAATTATGATGAGAGAGAAAAAGAGATATATATTAATTAGGAAAACATTAAGTTTGAAATATAATTATCTTATTCTTTAAAACTGCTATATACCTATTATTGAAAAAGTAATGTTATAAGGAGAGTTTTATGTAAAAATTTAATTGAATACGATAAATTATAATCACTACTTAAAATGACAAAATTACGTACAAATATATTTAATAATTTTTTATTCGGATGAAATAAATATTTTAATTTTATTAAAAATCAAAGAAACTCAGGATTAAATTTAGTCGTGGAGGGCAAAAATTAGGTTTCAACAACTGCCCCTCCTTTTGGGTAGGGTGGATGCAAGTAACCCTAGGCAAATGGAGGTTGGCGTTCCTAATATTTGTCCGACCACAAATTCGATACTGAAAGAGGTTGGCTTTTGTACGAGTCTCATAGAGTCATGGTCGAACCCAGGTCGGGTTTCTTACATATCTCAGGTTACAAGAGAATTCAAGCTACTTGTAGTTCATAAAGCTTGATTTAAGGCACGATTTTTAAAAAAAATCACCAGCTATCTCAGTTTTTTGGAGTTTTTGACGACTGAAAAGCTAGAAAATTGAGGGATTTAGGGAGGAGGTTGGAATGCAACCGAGTTTTCTACATAGAGCCCAGCCTATATATTCCTGATACTCAGGAAATCAGACTGCCTGTAGTTCGACTCAATCGGTAAAAAAGATAGTCTTTTATTTTGGACTCTCTTTGGCTCGGAATGAGTGACAAGTTGATCGAGTTGCGGAAAAGAGGCTTGTAACCTCTTAACCATGAATGTGGGATCCTTCACATCCATAGGCAAGAACTTACCTGGACATAATTTCCAAAACTCTATGTGTGTTGCCACCCGAATTTGAAAGAAAGAGAAGTTTACCCTTGGTATGAGTTTAGAAATATACCGAAGGTGAAGCTGAAACCAAAATATCTCAAACTACCCACATGCCTTCTAACAGGGGTGTGGTTGGATGGTGGTGGCGATTATCCTTTAGCTCGCGTCCAAAGAGTTTGACGTCCCTCTTTAGACTATGTCCCATTTTGCTGCTAAGAAAGAGTTCCACGTTGTGCTGCGTCCTATCTAGAGTTGTCCGCACCTGTGGTTTTGATTTGAGATTTTCACCCTCTCGGTTGCTCTCGACAATGTTTCAAACAAAAAATGTTAGTGTTAAACATAATTCATGAAAGAGGTATATAGTTTTTACCATATCTACACGTGAGTTATATTGCCTGAAAAGCAAAGTCATCCCTTTCATGTACCTGTTTGGAAGAAAATAACTTGCAATAATAGACACAACAACTCTCTTGGTCGTTGCATAATTATCTTATTTATCGATTGAATATGTCTTCAAAGTGGGTGTCTCTCTTAGACATCGACGACACTTTATGCAGAACGGTCCCTGCAACCGCTTAATCTTGCGCTGATGCGGCAACCCTTTTGAGTCACCTATAGTGCTTGTCGTATGTGGCATGATAACATCTCCGGTTATTGATAATAATTTTTGCATATGATCTCAGGTAAGTCTTGCGCATCTTTTGTACTGATGCGACTTATAGATTTTTCTTAAATTGTCAATCTTTGGATAATCTTGCACATTATTTGATGTCGGATACGAGGTGACTTACAGATATCCTTTGAATTGCTAGCTTTTAGGTAATCCTGCACATTATCCAACCTTGGATAAGAGATGGCTTACAGATATCCCTCCAATCGCTAGCTTTTAGGTGTTCCTGCACATCATCCGACCTTGGATACAATATGACTTATAGATATTACTCAAATTGCTAGTCCTTGGGTAATCCTGCACATAATCGATCTTGGATATGATGCAGCTTATAGAGAACCCTTGGACGTATCAATTTGATAATCTCGCATATTCTCCAGTAAGGATTTAGTTGCGATTTAGTGGGCGATCTTGCACACTATTCGGTTAGGATGTTGTTGTGGCTTACGGATGACCTACAGGCTATCAACTCATAGGTTATCTTGCACACAATCCTATTTCAAATAATATGACTTATAAATGACCCTAAAATTGTCAATTTCTAGGAAATCTCATACACCATCCGTCTTTAGACACCGACTTAAAGACGTCCCTTCAAATCATGTGCTCTTGATGCATTCAGATGCTGATTCATAAAATGATGAGATATCCTCGACGCCAGCGTTTGTGTCTAGCGTGTCAATAGATATTAAATGCTGATGATATTCTCGACGCCAGTATTTATGTCTTGCGTGTCAACAGATATGAAATGCTGATGAAATCCTCGACGCCAGCGTTTATGTATTACGTGTCAACAACTATGAAATGCTGATGATATCCTCGACGCCAACATTTATGTCTTGCGTGTCAACAGATAATGAATGCTGATGATATCCTTGATGCCAGTGTTTATGTTTTGCGTGTCAACAAATATTGAATGGTGATGATATCCTCGACGCCAGTGTTTATGTCTTGTGTGTCAATAGATATAAAATACTGATGATATCCTCGACGCCAGCGTTTATGTCTTGCGTGTCAACAGATATTGAATGACCCTCTTGGTAATAATATGCAATGGCCCTCTTGGCGATGATATGAATGGCCCTCTTGGCAATGCTATGAAATGGCCTTCTTGGCAATGATATGAATGACCCTCTTGGCAATGATGTGAATGGCCCTCTCGGCAATAATATGCAATGGCCTTCTTGGCGATGATATGAATGGCCTTCTTGGCAATGCTATGAAATGGCCCTCTCGGTAATAATATGAAATGGCCCTCTCGGCGATGATATAAAATGGCCCTCTTGGCAATGCTATGAAATGGCCCTCTTGGCAATGATATGACTGACCCTCTAGGCAATTTGAAAACAGTTTCACCTGAGTTTGTTTGTCTGCGTCTTGTTTTCTACATGTACCTGTACTCAAGGTAGATGATTAGTAGACATAAAGTCGTTTTTGCTAGCGACTATTTTTTTAGAAAAATTCTAAATACAATATTTGTAAAGAAGACTAGACACTTTTGTTTGTCCTCCATGATCTCAAGAAATGAGATGGACAATTCAAAAGGTCCTCAATAAATGGGTATTAAACCCATTTTTAGGGCTACCCAAAAATACCGTTCTTGAGTATTAGTGCTCTGGTGTGGCTCCCAATTTGCTCGGAGATTTTTTAAAGAGACTCTCATTTTTGTGTATTGGTCCCTGCATCCACAGAAAAATGATTAGTTTGAGTGAAACTACTCCGTGTTGACTTTCTTCGATTCTCCATTTGCTCTATGCCATCTTTTGGGTACTCCGTCATGTTGAGACTTCCACCCTTGACTCTCCGTCCTAATTGATGTCTAGGCAATCATTAAGAAAAAGATTTATATAGATTCTTGAAAGTAGTCTTAATTTTTTAGAAAATAGTTTTGAAAACTCCTGCAAAACTTTAGAAAATCTCTGCCAGTCATGTCATGTGCTAGCTCAACGACCATCTTTCGCTTGATTCTGACAATGTCCGACGTTTGACGGAGGATTGCTAGGGATTCAGCATTGTTGAGGCTCTCTACCAGAATTTTTATCAAAGACGGAGATTCAGTCTTCCTAGACTTTATCACAGGTGGTGATTCTCAAATCTCAACTTCGACCTCTAGTGCTGGGGAATTTGAAATATATTTCAATATATTAGTGGAAATTTTGAGGACCTCCTCAAAATTTCTGCCCCAGTTTAAAGTAGTCTGAGATGATATCATCTCGAGAAGATCCAAAGTTTTTGTTGGTCTTTGTTCTCCTTGTTGGATGTCGATTTTTCCTTGTGAATTTTCGAGATTCCTTCTCAAAAATTTTGCCCCAGTTTCCATTTCCTGGGGTTATATGACCGAGCCGTTTGGGCTCCTACGTATCCCGTTGAAGTAGGAATCAGGTCAAATATAGTTCAAGACTACGCTATGGATATATAGAAAAATCTAATGGGTTGACCGAAGCCGACATAGGCCGCCTACGTATCCCTTTTGTTGGGAATTCAGGTCATCACGTAGTTCATACATAAAAGGAAAGAATAAAGTATCCTAAGGGGTTGACCGAAGCCGACATAGGTCGCCTACGTATCCCTTTTTGGGAATTCAGGTCAAACCTAGTTCGTACATAAAAGGAAATGATAAATTTTCCTAAGGGGTTGACCGAAGCCGACATAGGCCGCCTATGTATCCCTTTTTGGGAATTCAGGTCAAACGTAGTTCGTACATAAACTCATAATGGCCCTAAAAATACTCTTACCCATCTTACTAGGATATAAATAAGTGCTTTTATGGATGACATGACGTTTGCATTGCGTTTGTCTTGATAGAGCAAAGGATCAAATGTCCAACAGAGTCATCGCCTTCCTAGTTAACCACCTCGGTTTCCTCTAGATTAGGCTTCTTTGATTCTCGAACTCTTTGACACTTCTGTTGACTGTTCTAGGGCTACCATTATTTTACTTCTTGACATGACATGACAATGGCAGGTTTTAAGTTACCGTTATACGACGGACGATGAGTCATGAGTGGAGTGAAGGTCCAATTCAATAATGCTTCCTCCAATTAATCTTCCATGATTTCGTTTTTTTGGGAAAATTCTTCCCTCATATTTTCCCTTATTCCATCCTTGAGACTATCGCTTACAGGGTTGAAAAATGATTGGTAGAGTCTAGTTTTACTACTAGTTATTTTTATTTTCCTGTAACAAAGCTATAGTCAAGAAGCGGATCTCTTATTCATTTTGATCTGGTGAAATAGGGTCATTTTGTGCCAACACAGAGTAGTTTCTATTACCTGAAAAGTAAAAATAACTCAAACGCTGACGTGTTAGATTCCGTTAGTAATAAGTAAAGCAAGATGATAAGGTAGGAAGTAAACACATAGAGTTGTTTCTCATCTCATGCGAATTGATCCATGAAATAATGATGACTCGAGGATTTCAATAACAGGATTTTGCTCAATGATATGGATAGGTGGAATTTGTCAGGAAGGTTCAACTCTTCTTCTTCCTTCAAGAAAGTGGAGGACAACAGAGCTTTTGGAGATATGGGTCGGGCCGAAAGATTGCCTACGTATCTCACGGAGGAGAAATCAGGCTATACGTAGTTCTAAACTATAACAACTTTTTCTGATTCTAAAGTCAATTTTCCTAAAATGATAGCGATCATTTTGGAAGTTTTAAGAATGACTACGGACTTTTCTAAGAAACTTGAGAGACTTGGAGTACTTTTAGTCAGACTTTTGTATAGTGGGGTATATTTCTGCCTAGAGATGTTCTATGGAAAATGGGATTGGATTAGTTCGTCTTTGATTCGAATCAACATAACACGTATAAGCACATAAATAGTTATATTACACAAGCATATTGTAATAAACGTGCATCCTAATTAGGTGACCTTTTTGAGCCAAGGGTTTGGGCCTAACGATTTTTGAAGAAAAAATATATGTTTGCTTAAGGTCAATCCATTATCCCTCAACTTTTATAGACACTAAAAGGGCATAAATGCCTACAAAAGATAACGAAAGAGGGATGCAATCTTTAGGGAAAGGGAAATAACATAAAAGAAGATACGTTCCCACACAGGGGATAAAAAATACTAATTCCTGAGTGCTTCTTCTATCAGCCTTCCCCTTCTTAGCTTCATCAATTTCTTATATTGGTGACATCCGTTGAAATTCAAACTGTTCCTTAAATGCAACCTCCCAAATCGATCAATTTCTTGCTTAACTTGCTTCAATTCTTCTTATGAAAGTAAGCAAATCAAGTTTTTTCCCGACCCCCAAAGGATAATGGATTGAATTAGACAGACATACATTTTCTTCAACACATAAATATGCTTTGTCTATAATTGACTCGGGGTCAATAGACGCAGGGCAGGTTTTCTAATGGGCCCAATACCCCGCTCGGGTATTGGGTCGTCCTAGGCTCATGCCTAAAATAGGGTTTTGGTTTCGTTCTATCCTAAGTGTCTAGAGTAGGTTTGAACATTGGTTCTCAAGCAGACAACTTGAGTTTGAAAATACGAACAACCATCAGACGACTCACGTGCTAATAAGCCATTCGTATTTCCAACACATTTTGTAATTGAACAACAGGGTCCGGGACATCCACGAAACCCCAAAACAGTTTAAATAATGCAGGAATATGCCATGAGATGCGATAGTTAAACTTTACAGAATTGAAATATATAAACACATAAACAGTTAATCAAAAGACGAAATCAAACAGTTGGTTAGAACCTAGTTACAAATCCCCAGCAGAGTCGCCATTTCTGTTTTGCGGAGAATTTTTGACTTTTTGAGAAGAGTCGCCACTTAATTTTGAAAAGGAATTAAGAAACCTTTAGAGAGTTACTTCAAACGATTCAAAACAGAAAAATCGTTTTAAGTTAGAGATTCTAGATAAGCGGTTCCTATTAACGTTTTAGGAAGGTGTTAGACACCTAAAACGTCCGCTAACTTGCGGTTATCCGGACTGTTTGAAAACATCTTTTTTATTAACTTTTGAAAAGATTAATTTGTTGAAATAGTGATTTGATTTATTTTTTCAAAAAAAACTTATGTAAAATAGATTTAGGCGATTTAGTAGGGATTTTAACTAAGTCTAAACAAAACTAATAAACAAATAAACACATAAATGGGGAAGGGAGGAGAAAGTAAAGGATTTAGGCCATTGAGCCCAAATCAACGAGACCTGTCCTAGTCTAGTTGGACTTCCGACCCATTTCACCTGTCCTAAACTATTTTTCGAGCCTTTGGCTCAAGTCTTGCTCCACCTATATTAAATACAACTTTGGCTTCGAGGCCGAAATTAATGAATAAATAAATGACTAAATGAATAAATAAAAAGAAGACAATAATAAAAATTGAGACTTTTCAAGTCTCTTAATGACCTCATCAATAGGTTTTGACCCATTTTCCTTCTTCGTCTATCTTCTAGCACCCGCACGCCATGTAGTGGACCTCGGGTTTAAACTTCAAACTTGACTCGAAGGGGTAGACCTCATTGGCCCATTACGAAATGCACGAGGAGAGGAATCCATTTGGACTCGAAATATTTTTTTTGCATGCAAAGAAAAGATAAGAAAATTAATATACTTTCAAGGCATAAAAGTGACATATTTCAAAGCAAAAGAAAATATCAAGAACCAATTTTGAATGACAATGATAAGCACACTTGCACAAGAATGAGAGTCAACAAATAAAATGCAAAGCAAAGACACCCACTTACATGCCTCATGATTTATGTTCATACAAGAATGAATAAAGGTAAAAGGAAGAAGGCCATATTCAATGAGTTAATGCAAGAAACAAACAACGTAAGCTTGCGAAAGTAAGGGATGAGGCAACAAGGAAAATATTCATGACTTCTAAAATTGAACAAACATAGATACTAATCCATATAACAAAAGAAAATAAAGGTTAACTTTTCAAGCAAGAGAATCTTTAAATTTCAATTAAGGCGACATTAACGAAAATTCATACATCTAAATTACAACCAAAATTTTATGAAAAAAATCGTGTAATGACCTATGGTTTATATTTCTAAGACATCGTTGATTCTCCTTTGATATTATGAATCAATGAGAGACACGAATCAAGTCTTTACACTCACAAAGAGCACATATAACAATCCAAAGGGCTCAAGAAAATTAGAATAACGTTTAGTTTTTTTAAAAGTGAAATATTGTTTCACAATCATACCATGCATGACTCGAAAATATCTAAATAATTCTATTTAGCCATAAAAATTCGAACTTTCTCATCATTTTGACAAATTTAAAAACATGCAAAAAAGAGGAATAAACATCGTGGATGAAAAATAAAGCTAGCACTTCATCTCTTATATGAAGATTTTGGAGATCCCTTAAAATAGTTAACAAGTAAATGAAAAATTCTTGATTTAATCAATTACTATTTTTATTAAGGCAAAACAAACAACAGTAACTATTTTTTCAACATAAAAGAAACAACTTTATAGCTAAAACAAACATATCCGCCAACAATAAATTTAAACAAGACATGAGTTTGTCTTTTGAGCAAAGATCAAAACTTTATACATGACAATCAAAGAATAAAGTCAAAAGGCAAAGCAATCAATATTAACTATTCTTTTCAACATAAAGAAAATAACTTTACATGCTAAAAACAAATATATTTACCAACAATGAGTTTAAACAAGACATGGGTATGACTTTTCAAGTAAAGATCTAAACTTTATCCAAAATAATCAAAGAATAAGGTTAAAAGGCAAAACAATCAATATTAACTATTCTTTTCAACATAAAGAAAATAATTTTACATGCTAAAAATAAACATATTCAACAATAATGAGTTTAAACCAGACATGATTATGTTTTTCAAGCAAAGATCTAAACTTTATCCAAAATAATCAAAGAATAAGGTGAAAAGGCGAAATATTCAACATTAACTATTCTTTTCAACATAAAGAAAATAACTTTACATGCTAAAAATAAATATATCCAACAACAATGAGTTTAAACAAAACATAAATACATCTTTTAAGCAAAGATTGAAACTTTATCCAAAATAATCAAAGAATAAAGTAAAAAAAAGACACATACAACTATTGTTAGCTCATTTTTATATCATGACCATGAAAATAATTAGAATATCGATACCACAACGTCCTAGAGCATTTAAGGCCATCTACAACATACAATCCCAGCAAACAAAATTATATCTACGAACTATGAAGAAGAAAAAAAGATGAAGAAGAAAACGATAATAAAAACTAAAAAAAAAAGAAGATGTGTTTACCTTTTTGGAGGCAGCAAAACGAGACTACGAGCTTCGTCGGAATCAACCACCACCAAAAAAACGTCGCCGGCAACTTGAAATTTTTTATTAGCCGACCAACTCTATGAAACAAAAAATTTTACTAAATAAAAATAACTATTTTGCTCAAAAGAGATTTTTTCACCTTTCTAGCCTTCCCCCCCCCCCCCCCCTTTTTTACCAAAATAGTGGTAGTATTTATATGAGAGAATGAGATTATTTTTCCTCTCTTCCACTAATGTGGGAGAAAAGTATTTATAGGAAAGGATGAAGATTTATTTCTTGTCATCCACCAATGTGGGAGAAAAAACAATTAAGGGTGTTTTTGAAATTTTAAAATTGAAGATAAGGTGAGGTGAAAGATAATGTGGTGAAAAATTGTACAATGTAGTTTAACTTTTGAATTTCAAAATTGGGAAAAGATAAAGTTGAGGGAAAGGAAATAGTACAATGTAGTACAATTTGAAATTATTTTTTTGTGGAATTAGGTAGAAGTTATGAGAGTTTTTGAGAATTTTGGGGTTATTTAAAATATAACCCCAATTGGAATTTAAAATTTAGCCATATTTATTTAATTTTGACCAAATTAGAAATCAATTGACGGATTGCATTACAATTATGGCCAATTTGATTTCAATTATGGTCAAATCTAATAGATTAACTAAATTAAATTGAAATTCAATGCGAATTAATACTTCCTTTAATCCCGGACTTCCCGATTTTATAAAATCAAACACATATTTATCCAAATAAATTATTTTTTGAGAGTAAATTATATTTAAATCAAAACTTTAATCATTTGAATCTCTAAGCCTTGATTAAAATCCAATGTTTTATAAAATAAACATTTAAGTAACAAAATTATAATATCTCGTATAATTGAATACGATAAATTACAATCACTACTTAAAATGATAAAATTACGTACAAATATATTTAATAAATTTTTATTTGGATGAAATAAATATTTTAATTTTCTTAAAAATCAAAGAAACTCAGGATTAAATTTAGTCGTGGAGGGCAAAAATTAGGTGTCAACATATGGTGTATACATGGTATAAACTTTATATATAACATACTTTGTATATTTCTGTTATAAATATAATACTTTATATATTTATGGATATAAATATAATATTTTGTATATAAAGATACCAAGTATTATGGTATATAAAGGTAGCAGTTGCAGTTTAAGATATAAATTTGATAAATTGGACATATTTTTTTATGAAAAATATGTATCATCGATTTATATTTTTAGCATATATATGATATAAACTATTTATATTTGAATAGTATAATAAAGATGTAAACAATAGAATATATATAATCAAATTAAAAAATGAGAATAATTTGTGGCAGTGGTAAACTAATCTGCTACAACTTTATTAATTTCATAACTATTGAAAACGATTATCCATTATTAATTACACGACTATAATTTCTTAAACGTCCGTATCACAACAAAAAAATTATTATTATTATTATATTATAGTAATTAGGATCATTAGCAGTAAAATAATGTTTTAAATAAGGGGAAAAATTAAATAAGGGAGAAAAATAATGATGTGAGAGAAAAAAAGATATATATTAATTAGGACAACATTAAGTTTGAAATATAATTATCTTATTCTTTAAAACTGTTATATACCTAATATTGAAAAAGTAATGTTATAAGGAGAGTTTAATGTAAAAATTTAAAAGATTGGAGTTATATGTAATAATAATAAAAGTTGGAATTAGAATTGAAAAATTGTGAAAACACCAAAAACTTGTTTTCCCTTTACAGAAAAATTTCATGGAATTATTTTCTGAATTTTCATGGCCAAACACCACAATTTTCAACTCCCAAAAAGAATTTTCCGAAAAAAGGGAAAAAATTTCATGGCCAAACGGGCCCTAAGAATATATTTTGAATATTGAATTATTTTTATATATTTTAAAAATTTAAGAAGTTAAAGAATTACATTTTACAATCCAATAAAACTTAATTACTAATTAATTTTTTTTAACTTGTACTGATCAAACTTGTTATCACTTTTAATTTCAAAACTTATTTGCTAAACCTCCACTCAATTTTCTCGAGTTTCTCAAATAGCACATCAAACATACTTTGAAGCACCCACTCAAATTTCTGCCCTTTGATGTAGGTTTCTCGATCGATTTTTTAACCAAAAATTCTTTCGATTCTGTATGTACAAAACAGTGTACTGTATAATAAATTTTAGTTAATCCAAATGTTGTACAAAAAGAGTCGAGCAGCTTAGCATCATATAGTGTTATTTGGCTGAATAGTTGCTCCTTCCAAAATAATGATGTTAGCGCGTAGCTCTCATTTTGGTGTTCCTAAGTCGATGATAATATTTCTGTTCATTAAGGTTTTTGGATCAGATTGTGTTAATATGCTGCCTTGATGACTACTTCATTCCAGCTATCTACCGGGTTAGAACTTAATATGATCTTTAACTAAACCATGTTGTTTGGAAATTGGTTAAAATTGATCACTGTAACAAGGTGTTGGTAGCTTATGAACCTATTAGTAAAACCTCTGATACTTGATGCTCATATTCTCAAAATTTGCAACCCATGGTTCTTGCTCCTTATAATGTATATTATGTACATTTTTTAGATGCATATTTCATTTCCTATACTTGAGTTATGATTGTTTGTGATATTGTAGTTATTTTACCAAGTACTTTAGAGCTTTTCAATCATACATCTAAGGAAATACTTGTTTCCCTATTGCTTCAAGAAATTTTGATTTGGTAGTTGTCTTGTGTAAAGAATTTAGGATATATCATAGTTTAAATTGTTGGGCCCGTGCCCAGCAAGGGCGACACTCTTAAGACTTGAAAAGGCCTATGGGTCTAACTTTCTCCAATTTATGTTTTTTTCCTATGAAGAACCGAATTCACGCTCCAAGTCAACGCTCCTGAATCTTATGAAGTCCCTGCTGCCGCTGCCCAACGGTGAAATAATCCCATGGACGACGTTGATCGCTTATTTGAATGCTTCAAATGCGGCATTTCTCCCCCACGTAATCGCTCTTCCCTTTACTTACCAGTTATGCTTCAAACTTCTCTTCTCTTTTGCTTTTTTTCCTTTGAAGAATAGCATTTCGATGCCAAAAAAGAAAAGAAAATGACTGGTTTGAAATTTTCCTAATAATTAAAAGTTTTTCTCTCTCGAAATGTTAGTGAAATTTGATCTTTTCTAGTTTACTATTGCACGACTCGCCAAAGGGTTGTTTTGAACCGCCTAAAGTCTGTCTTTACAATTTTCGGATTAATACTGCTAATATCTGGATATTGTGCCTCAGAAATGTTTGCGAGACTTGACTTTTGACATGCAGTATAATTTGAACTGGTAGGAAACCAATTTGAACTGCTCAATTCAGCAGCAAAATTTGGAATGGGGAACCGGGAACCCAGCTTCGTACATGCGGAATTATAGCCAAATAATGTTATAATGTCAATAACAAAGACAACAGTAATAATAGGTAAAGGAAAATAAATTTAGTATGGCTCGGTCAATGTACAAAAGAGAGTACAAAATTAGAGATAGTAAAATATACTCCAAGAGAATACCTCACTATTGTCGATCACAAAAAAGAGTTTCACTCAATAGTGTTTCCCAACTCAAACTCTATGCTAAACTTTCTATTTCAAAAAATACTCAAGATGAGTTTCTAATAATTTGGGGGATAGTTTGAATGAAGGAAGAAACAATATTTATAGGGGAAAGTCTTTCGCCCCCCAATAAAGAATAAGAATAAAAAAAAAGACTTTTGTTTTTTGGCTCTAAGCTAGAATGTTTTGGCTCCAAGAACACTTGGCCATCACAAGTATTTTGCATATGGCTAAATTTTGGTCGTATATTACAGCAAGCATCAAAGCTTAGCTTTTTACATATGGTGCTGTTTAATTTGGTTGCTTTGTGATTTTAGGCCATAAAAGAAGAAAAGAGAAAATATTTGGAAATTCGCTGCAACTACGCCTTCAATTGTTGTTTGCCTACATTTTAAGTGAACTTTAATTTTGAGATCTTTCTATTTTGTGGTTCTTAATTACTTCTTATACAAATTTTAGAATCAGCAATAAGAGAAAGGAAAAAGGGAAAGCAGACTGTGAAGCAAAATGATACATTGGAAAATCTATCAACAACTTCAGATATTGTTTCATCAAGATCAAGGGGAAAGAAGGTCCAAAATGCAACAGATATTGAGCTCCGACTACAGAATGTACATACTGCTTTTGTTCCTTTTATCTGTTTTGTTTTTCTTTTTAGAACTTTCATGGCTCTTTTTTCTTGTCCATTGATAATAAGCTTTACTTTCTTAATTCACATTGTTTCTTTTCTTATCTTAAATTATATTTACAAGTATTGATTTTCAAGCACATCCCATGCCATATAACACAGTTGGGTGGAAACTGCTAACTGACATTTTGAAGATTCTTCTTGTAGACTGGTTCATCAGCAACAAAGATACAAAGTCTTAAGAAGGAACCAAAGTTCTCTCCCCTTGTATTTTATGGTTCTCCACATGGAGTTCCTCCAAAAAGACCAGCTCGTTTGTTGCGGCTGTTGAATGAAATCCGTGTAGATTTTAACGAGCAAAATAAAGTAAGGTAATTGAAAATGATTCTTCTCACTTTTACCCACTAGTGATTGTTAAGTATGCTGCTCTTTTTTTTTTCCCCCTTTTAAATGTATTCTTGCCTGTGTTTAACCAGAAAAGATATATGGGCCACATTTCCAAGGCAAGATGAAGCGATGAAGTATGCAAAAGAGCAAACTAATGCTCGTGTTTTCAGTTACCAGGATCATATGAGTGGTCAAAGAAGATTCCTTGTGTCCACATATAAGGAGTTCTGGAGAAGGTAAGTTTCTCGGATGTATCTTTATTAAATTAAAATATGTAAAACGATTATATCTCCCCCATGTCATTAACTTTGTTCGTGTTTATAATTTTGATTAGGTACGAAACTATGAATCCTAAATTTCGGCATCACTATGAAGTAATCCAAGAGGTAATCTTTTGTCGTTTTTCTGTCAAAACAATAAAGAAATTCATACATATGAAGTTTATGATCAGGTGTTGCTGCTGATAAATATATAACTAGTGCACAGTAAAGGAGTGCATAGTAGGTAATCTTTTGTAGTAAAACATTTTCATGTTAAAACAATAAAGAATTGCATAGTAATCCAGGAGGTAACCGTTTTTAATTTATCACCATTAGGGAATGACTCGGTGAAATTTCATTCCAGAATCTTTGAACTTACCTTGATTTTGTCACATGATGAGTTCTATGCACTTAAATATCCAAAAATTAATTGGGATCATAGTGTACTAACTTTGTATGTGTCTGTGAGAGAGAATTCTCACTTCTCAAAAAACTGTGTGTGAGAGGGAGTTGCCACCTTTATCTAAATAATTTTAAAAAGAGCCGCTGCAAATATCAAACTGTTATATTTGATCTTCAGGGATTGCCATGCCATCTCTACTTTGATCTGGAGTTCAACAAGAGAGAGAATGCCAATAAAAATGGAGATGAAATGGTTGACCTACTGATAGAGATCATCTTTGATGCAGTCAAGGAAAAATACTGTCTTGAAGGAAACAATGATTGGGTTGTGGAGCTTGATTCCTCCAATGAAGGTAGGGTGTTTAATGGATGGTTCTAACTAGTATTTCATCTGCACGCAGTATGTTGTTGGTATGATATTTAAGTATGCATGATATATATATATATATATATATTTATTTTATTACAAGTGAGATTAGGATTCCACTTGACAATATGACAAAGAGAACGTCTTTGGCTAAAGTGGGAAATTATTATGGATTGTCATGCACCTATATGTCGCTATAATATTTGTCCACTTGCTTGTCCTAACTCTGACTTGTTTTATTACTTGCATCATTGTTTGGTGACTAAAGTAATGAATACCTCTGAGGAACATAAGAGAAAATGAGAGGAACTCAGCTTGATTACTCCCTCAAGGGTTTCGGTTTAAATAGCTATGGTTACATGTCCTATGAAGGAAAGAAAATCAATACCTAATCACAGCTTAAGTAAATTAAGCTAACTGTTATAATTCACATATTCTAGAATTTCCACCGATTCTAACACTCCTCTTTAAGCTGTACAAATTGTATATACCAAAGTTGCTATATATATAATTTATTCTAGGATCAGTTAAGGACTTGGTGAGTATGTATGCAAGCTGATCATTTGACCGTACAAACCTCACGAGTCACGACGACGTCTTCTGAGAGTACCTTCTCTTCTCTTTGACAAAATGGCAATCAATCTCTATGTGTTTGGTCCTTTCTTGAAACACTAGATTCGATGCAATGCGGAGTGCAACTTCATTATTGCACGCAAGTTCTATTTCTTTAATCTCTCTAAATTTCAGCTCCTTTCATAGTTGCTTGATCCATATTAGTTCACATGCTGCCATTTTCATAGCCCAATATTGAACGTCCGCACTAGAGCTAGCAACCACATGTTGTTTGCTATTACTTTTCCAAGACACTAAATTTCCCCAACTACAACACAATATCTGGTGGATTATCTGGAAGAGGACGATCCTGCCCAGTATGCTTCTTTAAACAGTCGTGGGTTTGCTGGTAAATTTCTTTGGTCAATGAAGTGGGTTGAGAATCTGAGGTCTCAGGTTCAAACCCCAACATAGAAAATAGGTGATTTATTCCTATCCGTTCCAATCTTAGTGGATAGAGTTATGGGATATATGTTGCTGGTGGGAGGTGCCAGGTATCTCGTGGATTTAGTCGAGGTGCGAAAGCTGGCCCGGACACCACGATTATTAAAAAAAAAATCTTTCGCGTTTGTAATTTCTTTTTCTCTATGTTGTTGGTTGATAACGTCAACTCACTCCCATGTTTGAGGGGTGAGGCTGTCGTTGTCAATAACCCAACTCGCATTGGGGTCGAACCACAAGGAGCGAAGTATAAATTTCAAATCCTATGGGTGTTCTAGTTACTAAAAGATTTCCCCAGGTATAGACAAGCGCAACATATAAAATAAAGTGGGGGAAACGGTTTGAAATTTGTTTGTAACAATCTTTGGTTAACGACACACTAATTTAGCACTTTTGATTTAGAATCAAGATTTGAGAAGATCTTGGGATTATGTCTACCTAAAGGCAAGGAGTGCATGAGTTATTGAGAGTTTAACATGAAACTTAGTTGTTGAGTAAAAGATAGGCTAGGTCGAAGGTCTTTGTGGTTAGTCTTTCAACAAAACCACAAGGATTTCACCCATTGGCTCTTTCGAGCACCTAACAAGTGTCCAATTCATAATCACCCAAAACCTCAACTGGGCATTCCTATTTCTAGGATGATGCCCTTGACATGATTCACATTCCAATCACACTTATTTTTAAGATTGCAAAAGGTAGTAAACCATAGGCTTGATTGTTCATCACTGCCTTGTCACCCTATAGCCCTTTTTCAAGGATGCTATGAGTTCCCATAACTTCACCTTTATTTATCCCTCTTTCAAGGATGATGAAGGGTTTCTAGAGTTTGGGGTTTTCACCCATTAAACCCATTTGGAGATTTTGAGGTTTTCACCCACAAATTCCAACTATTAAGCTCAAGCAATGGTGGAATCCATAATCAACAACTAAAAATCATGCAAATCCATCAACACCCACACACAAATACACTTTAGTTCAACATAATCCCAAAACTAAAGAAATTAGCTACTCATGAAATAAGGAGGAAAAATTATACCAAATAATTCTTCCATGGCATCCATAATAATAGAAGGTGAAAATAATCTTCACTTCCACACTTCAATTTCACCAATTTCTTCTTAGAATAATAAGTACAATCAAAATACAAGAAATAGATTTTCCCCAAATTCTAGGGTTTTTCTTTGTCTCTCAATCCTTCCCCTCTAATCTATTGCATAATGCCCTAGGAAAAAGAATTTGGGTCTTCTTTAGAAATTTTGAATTATCCATCTCAATTTACTAAAATGCCCTGGCTTGTTAATCCCGCTAGGCCGCGGTCGCGGAGCTTTGACTGCGATCGTGCCTACCGCGGCTAGAGACGTGCGATCGTGGCATGTTGACCTTCTTGATGGACCGCGATCGCGTTCCAAGGACCGTGATCGCGGTACCTGAAGCTATATCTATTCTTTGCTCAACTGACTGTGATCGCGGGCCTTAGGCCGCGACCGCGGTAACTGAGGCCATATGTCTGCTCCATGATCCTCTCCCGGCGAGCCTATCTAGCATTTGATCCATGAAAGGCATCGGAAAATAGTCTTTCTCGATCTATGAGTTCAATTTTTGGTAGTCCATGCACACCCGCCATCCGGTGACCGGTCGGACGGGAATGAGATCATTCTTTTCATTCTCAACTACCGTGATGCCACCCTTTTTCGGGACACATTGTACCGGGCTCACCCAAGTGCTATTGGATATAGGATATATCATCCGCGCGTCAAGCTACTTTATGATTTCTTTCTTTACCACCTTTTGCATGGGTAGATTTAACCTTCTTTGATGTTCCACACTTGGTATATGATCTTGCTCTAGCTTAATTTTGTGAGAGCAAATGCTGGGAGCTATTCTGATGATATCCGCTATCGTCCAACCAATGGCCTGAATGAATTTTTTTACCACCAACTTCAATGCTTCTACTTGCGAGGAGTTGAGGTCACTTGCAATGATGATTGGTAAAGTATCACCCTCACCCAAGAACGCGTATTGGAGATGGGGTCGCAAGGGCTTCAATTCAACCTTTGGAGGCTCAAGGATGGATGGTTTTGCGGGTGGGCTCTCGCGGTTTTTTAGATCAAGGTCCAAGTTTACCGGGTTCTTAGTGTGAAATCCAAGCCCCGTTAAAAGATGCAACCACCTCACCGTACTCTTGCACTTTATCCCTTTCTCAATTCCATAGCACTCCTACGAAAGGATCATCCAACAAGCTCACATCAACATGGTTGGTCACTTCCCCATCAATAATATCAATCCCCGAGATGACTTGTAAGTCCATTGGTTGCTTCATGGATTTGCATATGTTGGAGGATACCTCCTCATCATTCAATCGAAATTTCATCTCTCTGGATTCCACATCCACCAAAGCTTTTTTGGTTGCCAAAAATGGTCTCCCAAGGATAATAGGGACTTCCACATCCATCGCACAATCTAAAATAACAAAGTCGGCCGGAAAGATGAACCGGTCCACTTTCACTAGTACATCATGGAGAACACCCATTGGCTTTTTGATGGATCGATTGGCCATAAGCAATTTCACTTTGGTGGGTTTTGGCTTCCCCAATCCAAGCTTATGGAATATGGCATAAGGCATTAGGTTAACACTTGCTCCAAGATCGCACAATGCTTTTGCGAACTTGAACAAGCCAATGGTGCATGGAATTGTAAAAGTGCGGGGTCTCTCTTCTTTTCCACATAGGTGCTTGTCATGACGGCACTACAATGATGAGTTACCTCAATTGTTTCGACCTCCACAAGTTGCTTTTTATATACCAAATCCTTCATAAATTTAGCATACCCCGGCATGTCTTGCAAGGCCTCAATAAGAGGAATATTGATAGATAGGGTACTAAATTTATCCAAGAACTTGTTAAGCTTTGCATGCAATTCCTTTTTCAAGGACTAATTGGGGAAAAAAGGATAGATGGGTTTAGATAGCATAGGGACAATTTGACAATCGTTAACTATTGACTTTCCCATCACAAGCTCACTTAGCTTTGGCTCTTCATCATTGGACCTTTTCCTCTTTGCTTTTGTTTCCTCCCTATTTTGCATTTCTTCACTTTGCCTTTCCATGAGATACTTTGATATTTGGCTCACTTTTGCCTCTAGTTGTTGAATGGCGGTTGAGTGGGACGTAACCGTTTGGTAGAGCATAGAGAAATCACTTCGCATCTTTTTTTGTAAAGGGATTCCCATGTACCCATAGATTATATTCTCAAGTTAACTTGGGGGAATCCCGTGTACCCCACAAGTGTTCCATTATTATGTTTTCTCGGGGGAATCCCATGTACCCCATAAGTTGTTCATTAATATGTTTATTTGGGGGATTCCCTTGTACCCCACAAGGAAGTTTAATTAACCATAACCACGACCACCAAACCTTACCATTTAACCATTCCAAACCATTTAGGGTACGGATGAGGAAGGGCTCTGATGCTCCAGTGCAGAGGTGTGAGACACTAGCTATGGATGGTTTTAAACGAGGTAAAGGTAGATCGAAGAAATATTGGAGGGAGGTGATTTGGCATGATATGGAGCAGTTGCAACTTACGGAGGACATGACCCTTGATAGGAAGATGTGGAGGAAGCGGATTAGGGTTGAGGGTTAGGGGATGGGAGTGCGTCGGTAACAGTAAGGGAGCGTTTTTCTGTGCCTGTAGTTGATTATTTGTGGTGCTGTGTGATGTCTATGGTTTCGGTTAGATAGTTTTTATTATTATCTTGTGGTTGTAGTATTATCTTGTTGCTAGCGGTGTTAGTTTATTTTGCATATTGTACTAGTTTATATGCACTTATCTTTTGTGTTTGTTATACTGTTATTGGTTCTAAGCCGGGGGTCTATCGGAAACAGCCTCTCTACTTCACTTGAGGTAGTGGTATGGTCTACGTACACTCTACCCTCCCCAGACCCCACTATGTGGGAATACACTGGGTATGTTGTGTTGAGGGGTCGTTTGGTAGAGTGTATTGAAAAGTTAATGCATGCATTAGTTTAATGTGTATTAGTAGTACTTTGTTTGGTATATTTTTTTATCTTATGTATAACTAATGCTTGCACTAGTTATACACTCTATTGTGTATTGAGGTGTATATTACTAATACCTCAAAATCCATGACATTAATAATGTAATGGATCTAATGCATGTATTAACATGCTTAAAGACACTATTATCCCTTAAAAAAAAAATTCGCATCCTTTTCAACATATATATTGAGCGTATTATGTAAAAAAATAAATTTTTTTTAGAAATTAAGTAATTCATGCTATTTTTAATACATCGAACCAAACACTGCATAAGATAAATACACGCATAACTAATGCAAGCATAGCTAATACAAGCATAGCTAATACAAGCATTACTAATACACCACATTTTACATTATTCTCATACACTCTACCAAACGATCCCTTAGGGTTCCATTACCAAACCATACCATGCAATAGTTCCATTAAAAGTACAATAATATAGTAAAAGCATTATCATAGGCATTTTATCAAACATGTTGGGGGCATAGTGTTTCCAAAACCAATTCTAATTACCTATTTACCATTCCGATGCAACTAATTGTCCAAACTACCATTAAAGCATGTAAAAAACATAATTAAAACATGGAAAAAACCATAACCAAGCATTTAATACCAAAACCTCAACATATGTTTGAAAACCCAAAACCATACAATAATTATGCCATGAAAACATTGTATAAAACATGCCTTTAGTTGGAACTAACAACGAGGGAGGAGTACATGCCTTAGATTACGAAGATAATGGAGAGAAATCACTCGTACAAGCCCCAAATTGATCCTCTAGATGAAACCCCAGCCTTTTTTTACCCCAGAGCCTTAGAGAGAATTAGAGAGAGTTTCTAAGTGTTTAAGATTAGAATAATAGGGTAAATGATGTCCCAATAGTGACATAAGTCGTGGGGCCTTAAGAGGTTAAGTGGGGAAATGTCCAGATTACCCCCAACTTAAACTGCTTAAAATTCTCGTCAGATGGTACGACTCCCCCATACCAGTCGTACCCTTCCATATGAGTGGTACCCACCACTCGTATCCTAGGCCTCTCCCTTGGACCCAACACTGTCCATCATACGACTTACCCAAACCAAGTCGTACCTAACCATACGATTAGTATCCCTAAACCGTATCCCTGGCAGAATAGAATCAAAGGAAGTTTGAACACTGTCTACCATACGAGTCAATGGTACGACTCGTATCCTAACTTACGGCTCATGGTGAGACACTCGTACTCAGATCCAAGTTAAGTTACTAAGTCTCAGATTAAGTGAAGGAAAAACCCAAGTCATACGACCCGTCACCAACCATACGACTCGTACCCACCAAGTCGTACCCATTCCAGAAACCAATCCAACTCACCAACCAACACTGGTTAGCATACGACCAAGAGCATACCAACCGTACCCAATCATACGACTGGTACCCACAAGTCGTATGATGTCCAGAATTCAGGAAATTTTCTAAGGGTCCAAACCCAGGGTGTTTCACTAACAACCTCTGAAATAGGCTTTTAGATGTTCATATTGAAGAATAACTCTCTTCAGCACACCTTACTCTTGTGGTGCTTAGGAACTATTTCCTTGTTTATTTCCCAAGCTGATTTTCCTATGTGATATTCACAGGCAAGTAATCTCCTTTTGTGGAACACCTTTTCATAGATCTCATGCTGATTTTCAATATCTCAGGATCTTCCTGTTGATGCACAAACATATTTCTAAAGCAAAATCTTCATTTAAAACAGGAAGCAGTTTTAGGCAAATATGATTATTTTGTAGATGAAGTTTCTTTTGGTGGATCAAATGGGGCACACAATTTGGTTAGGAACTGCAGTAAATAGTTATATACGGGAGAACTATCACAGGATCTGATGCAGAATACTTCTTTGCTAAATCAATGAAGGTTTCTTTTGGTGGATCAAATGGGGCACACAATTTGGTTAGGAACTGCAGTATATAGTAGTATACTGGAGAACTATCACAGGATCTGATGCAGAATACTTCTTTGCTATATTAATAAGATTGTACTATGACTTCTCCACGTTATTGTAATCAATATTAATATAAAACTTTGCTGACAGAAAAATTTTCTCGTCATTTAATAATCCGATTCCCAAAAGCTGCTTTCAAGGACAACTCTCATGCAGGTGCATTTGTTATAGAGGTACCACACTCATCGGTTCTTCCCGCTTAGGTCCTGTTTAATTTCAATTTATCATTTTGTGTTTTTTCGGTGTTCAGCTTGTATCTCACTATTTTTTGATTAATTCTTATGTCTAACAACATGTACATTGTTCATATCTTTTTCGGAAGAATACTACTACAAATGATTGGTCATTAATAACTTTTTTCTTATTTTCTTCTTGAATGTAGAATTAGTCATCAGTTTTGTGCCCTGTTGTCAGATATGTTCAAGGATCAGTAGCATAAGTGAACGTGATGGAAGATTTACAAAGCTTTTTGTCTCAAAGGATCCAAGCTCAACTGATAATCCATTTCAATTGTTTGTGGATAAAGCTGTCTACTCTAGAAATCGCTGCTTTCGCCTAGCCTTTTCATCTAAAGCAGGGAAGAGTTCTGTGCTTCTGCCAAGTGGACGTTTTAAATGTAAGGACATGGTATGCAACTTTTTACTCTGATGGTGTTCATTACTAGGTTGATTATGTAAGTAGGTGACAATGCGCCTTCTGCATGAATGATTTAGTCAATTAGTTGGGTGATTGTGGTAACTTGTACTGTCAGCTATCCGAAAGACTTGTGGTAGTAATCTTGGTGGACGAAACGACACCCGGTGGCTTAACCTTGACCAAGCAGACCAACCTTACATGCTTGTAGACATTGAAATTTTGTGGACTCTACAAGAAGAGTTTTCTTTAGTGCACTGGGCTGCCCTTTTTTTACAGGAGTTTAATTTTTATTAGAGTTCTTGGAGGGGTTACTTTACTCTAAATCTAGTGGCTACTCTACTCAAAACCCTAAATTATGCCTATATAAAGGGGGCTAGTATCCCCTTAAAGAGGCATCTCCAATATCTCAAAAATTCATGGGATATTCATAAAGAGATCAAAACCCTCTCTTCTCGATAATCAAATACATCAAGCAAATCCACAAACCCTCCTTTTATGGAGATCAAATTCAAATATTTCTATGTTCGAGAAATACACCACCAATGGCCCTCAAATTACGAAGAAATCCATATCAAATCTAAATATGCCTACGTTCGAGAAATACGCTACTGACGACCCTCGAATTATGGAGAAAATCAAGAGAGAAGAATAAAGGAAGGAGCGGATTTGTACCCACATCGTTTATCAATAAAAAAATAAAAAAGATCATGTTTCTTCATATTTTTATTTATGATTGCAATTTATTTCTGTCACTGAAAAAAATTGTTGGAAACAATGCTTTAATAAATGTAGCATGTGCACAATTGGATAGCTTCTTTAAGGTCATCATTCGAAGCAACTGGTGTAAGTGGAGAAGGCATATGGCTCTTATTGGCTCTACTATCAATGGGAAGTGGGATCGGACGTGCCTAACTTGGTAGGTGATTCCAAACCCTTTTTTGAAACCCCGTGGCATTTGGTACTTCATTCGATGCCACTTCCAGAACGACATTTGTCCTTATACCCACCCGCTTAGTATTGCGCTTTGGTGGCATTTTCTGAGACCAAGGAAACACATGGATTAGAAACTATTCTTAGGGTCAAGCTTTACCTCACAATCTAAAGTTGTGAAGAAAATGGTAATTCTTAAATGACAATGTAGACTCCCCATTATAGATATGATCGACAAAATCAGTATGAAGAGGATTCTACTAGACACATCTTCGTAGGCTCCCCTAGAACACATGAAACCTAGTACTCTAATACTAAGTTTGTCACGCCCCAAAATTTTGGTGGGCCGGAACGACACCCGATGGCTTAACCTTGACCAAGCAGACCAACCTTACATGCTTTAATAAATGTAGCACGTGCACATTTACGGAAATGAAACTATTCATTAAACATTTTACCTTTCATAAAATGTGAAATTTTAAATATAAATAACAATTATTCATATAAGCCATGTGAAGCTACAATATAAATCACAAAAGGAACACGATCTAATTAAGTGTCTATGGAGCCACTATGACTTAATGAATAAAAGAAATATCAGTACTAAGGCCTCAACCATACAAAGAATACACAAGTTGTATTATCAACAACACGCCCCGAGTAATAAGTGGGGTTCACCAAAAGAGAAGAGGATGTGGATGTGCCTAGCAAAGATCTACTTCCTCATGAATATCTTTACATGCATCCAAATAAAGGTGTAGCACCCTTTACAAAAGGGACGTGAGTACATAAAAAAGAGTACTCATATTATTTGAAGTTCCCTCACGTAAAATTATACATGATAGTTCAATTAAAGCAAGAAGAAATACGATGGAAGTTTCAAACAATTACATTTCTTTTGAATAAAAAACAATAGTAAATTTTGGATTTAAATAAATATATCATCTTAATGGGGGATCCTAGTCACTGACATATACATTAACTACTATGTGCACCTCATGGTGCTTTGACGTTTAGCTCGGTATAGATTAGGCATCTCACCAAAGATGCCGTATGGAAATGGACAATGTTCTAGCATTACTTAGCCTAACCAAGGGTGACTATATAATTGTCCGAACTATAAAAATGATCATAGTCCTACACTATATGGATGCTATGCATGAGGTAGGCATGTAGTGAGGCTTGATACACAGACTATCTCTTGCCCCAAGAGAGAGAGTTTCAAGTATGTTGGGTCTTTAATTTGTGGAAATGGGGTCATCGATGATAATGTTATGCATCGTATTAGTGCGGCGTGGATGAAGTGGAGGCTTGTCTCCAAGTCTTGTGTGACAAAAAGGTCTTAAACTTAAAGGTAAGTTCTACATAGTGGTCGTTAGATTGATTTTGTTGAATGGGATAAAGTACTGGCCAGTCAACAACTATCATGTCCATAAGATGCAAGTTGCAGAAATGAGAATGTTGAGATGGATGTGTGCGCACACTAGGAGCGATAAGATTAACAATAAGGATATCCGAGCAAAGGTGGGAGTTGTGGACAAGATGAGGAAACCGAGACATACATAGTTTGAGCATGTGAATAGTAGATGCAACAGTGAGGAGGGTATTAAGAATTAAATAGCTAAAAACCCGCTAAGAAAACGTACATCCTTTGAACATTATCAACATTAATACAATTGTCGTTTGAACATATATTTGCTCATCGCACACAATTGGGTCGTTAATGTATTAGCAATGATGGGTAGTAAGAACTAAATAGCTAAAAACCCGCTAAGAAAACGTACATCAGTTGTAGAGTGAGAGAGGAGTTCTTCCTCTTTAAAGTAAATGCCTATGTCATAATTCCAATTGGAAATATATTGTTTTAATTGGTAAAGTTTATCACTATAAATATTCTATACAAGGAAATGGGATGTATGTTCATGACTATTAAAAACCATCCATGAAAACCGTTTAGGATGCTTTACATTTGATATGTGCTTGTAGTTTAACTCGGAGACTTTTCAACTTTTAACAGTCCGAGGAAGAAGTGTTTATGGCATCCTTGATTTGCAATATGGATGCTGATTTTGAGAAGCTATTGATCTGCACAATGAATCTGGATTGTATAAAGGTCCTTCAATTTGATACAGAGGTAGCTCGTCTTTATGTACTCTTTTTTTTATAGAACTTAGATTTCCTCACTTACAAAATTTAATTTTTTGTCTTATGGGTTTTTATTTTAGCCCCTCCTAGGTTCTTTTTTTTTTCTTGAAGAAGAAGAATAGAAATAAGTTCAGTGACTAATAATATGAAGTCTGTCCTGAGTTCTGACACCAGTGGCAGTAGTCAGGTTTAGAGTTGTACTGCTGCCATCATTTAGGGAAAAGCTTCGATTGTTTTCACTCTAAAGGGCTCAAAATCATTTCATATGCAGAGTACCAGGAGTTTCCAACAGCAGTCTGCTGTTTCACTGAACTTTGACCTAAATGCTTGTACAAGTGATGATCCTTCAAGAACTTATTTGATGGGAAACTCACCGTTCCCGTATCTGGATGTGTTTGTAGAGTCTGTTGCTTCAATTGGAAATATACCAGGTGACACCCACAACTTTCAGCTTCTTTAGAGCAGACAAACATGATGACTTTTATTCCTCTTCTCCCTCCACTCTTTTTTTTTTTTTTACAATTTGCACGTGTGCCTTGTTCAATAAATTGGACTGTGCATGCATATGAAAAGTTTTTTTCTTTTTATATCTTGTGTTTTTAAATTGTCTATGGGTATTTATTGTGATTACTCGTTGTGATTATCTCCATATTTCTTCATAGCAGGAAGTTCGATAAATGCATTAGTATATTACTAATTTAAGTGCCTATTCCTTCATGAGTTCACGTAAAAGTTTTGCAAGAATGCCCCGCAAATTGTGAATGGGCCTTCCTCTCTTTCTTGTCTTTTTTCTTACTAGATAGGGGATAGAGAGCGTTCAGGAGTATTTCCTAGGCCCCCCACCATTATTTTGGTTGGCTACTGCTTTTGACTGTTATCAGAGAGTAACAATTGTTTACTCTCCTTTCTTTGTAATTTGACGGTTCATTTGGTTTGTGGACAAGTTATCCAAGGATCATAACGGACGGGAATTATAATTTGGTGAATTATAAGTTGAATTATCTTACAGTGTCTAGACCAGACCTGACATTTCTTTTCCTATGAGTTTTATAAATCAGTTTATGGATTCTCTTTGTGGTAGTTATTGGGATGCTATTGTCCGCATTCTACGATACACGTCGTCAGCATCAAGCAAAGGACTACTCTTCGAGGATCGAGGCTATGAGAAAATAGTTTGATATACAAATGTCGATCGGGCTAGATCACCTTCTGATAGACGAGCTACATTTTGATTTTGTGCTTTAGTAGAACGTAATTTGGTTTCCTGAAAAGGTGAGAAACACATTTTGGTAGCTCAATCTAGTGTCAAAGCAGAATATGAAGCAATGACCATAACAAGTTGTGAGGTAGTTTGGATCAAATAGTTGCTTAGAGAATTATAGTTTGGAACAATAAGTCAGATGAAACTTATATGTGATAACTGTTAGAATAAGAATAGGAATAGCATATTGAATTCTTCTAGGAAATGGATTGTAATGTAGTGTCCTATTAGGAATAGGATTGGAATGTAGTGTCCTATTAGGAATAGGATTGGAATGTAGTGTCTATAAATAGGGTCTCAATGTAATAATTTAGAGACAACAATTCAATAATATTTTTTCTCTTATATTTCTCACATGGTATCAAAGCAGGTTAGAAATATCAGACAAGATAACTCAGTCACCGTGCGTCAATTCCGGTGACTGATTTGGGTCAATTTTTATTTTGTGGGTTGTGTGAAAAACACACCACCACCAAAAGGATCAGAAAGATCAGGCGACAAAAAACCCGACGAAAACCGCCGGAAAGTTACCCTCCACGCGCCAGCCGGAATCTAGAAATTCCGGCGAGATCTGCGTCACGCGTCGGCGCGTGAGCCCATCTCCAATTGATTTTTGAGTTTTTTTTTCTGTTGGGGTTGCCGGTCTATTCTGACTTCGACCACGTGTTCCTTTCTAGATTCCGACAATTATTTTGAGATTCCGACCACCGGAACCCTAATTCCGGTGATATTAGTTTTTTTTCCGAGGATTTTTTTTTTTCAAAAATTCAGATCTGGTTCTTGGAATTTTCAAGTAAAATTCCCAAGATATCTTTTGGGCATGATATTTTTTTTTTTGGCTTCAAAAATATTGAAATTGGAAGTTCAAGTCCTATGATTAAATCTGAGCCCTTAATGAGAAGATCAGAAAATCAAACGTCACAGTCCATGAAGAATCGACGAGGGGAAGGTCGATTTGGAAAATCTTGTCCTAGGTGTAGTTATTGTAAAAGGCTTGGGCATACTCGTGGCGTATGTTATTCTAGACCTAAGTGTAGTTATTGTAATAGGCTTGGACATACTCGTGGAATATGCTATTCTTTGCATGGTCGACCAACTAAAAATGCTCATATTGCTCAGTCTAACACCATAGGTGATCAACGGGTGTATTTATCTGACAAGGAATATAATGAGTATCTTCAGTATCAAGCAAGTAAGAATATATTTCTACCAATAGCCTCAACTGCACAATCTCCTACCTTTGGATCATGGGTTGTGGACTCAGGTGCTTCTGATCATACTTCTGGTGATAAATCACTTTTGGCTGATATTGTTTATTCGCAATCTCTTCCAGCTATTACTTTAGCTAATGGAATTCTAACAGAGCCAAAAGGAGTTGCACAAGCCCTTGATTGTAGTATAACTTTTTTTTATGATTCTTTTCTAATGCAGGACCGCAAAAAGGGAAAGACAATTGGCATAGGACATGAATCACAAGGCCTTTACCATCTTACCGCTTCAAATTCCTTCACAGCATGCTCCGCTACAGATCCTCCCAACCTTATTCACAAACGTTTGGGACATCCTAGTCTATCCAAGCTACAAAAGATGGTGCCTAGTTTGTCTAGCCCATCCACATTAGATTGTGAGTCATGTTAACTTGGGAAACACACCCGTGCTACATTTTCACGTAGTATTGAAAGTCGCTCAGTGTTTATTTTCTCATTAGTTCTTTCCAGCTCCCTATGAGCTCATAGTCGCTAAGAGGAAGAAAAGCTTATTCCATCATTTCCAGGGGAAACCGAACTCAAGTGAAGTTAAGCCGAGTCTGCTTCGCACCTTTGCTACCGGGCATTCACTGCCAGTCACTCCTAAATCTACATGGTATGGACTGCTAAATCGATTCCTCTTGGCTTGATTAAAAAATCCTCTCAGAAGCCCGTGTATATTAGTCAAAGATGTGACTTTCACAGGGCCGATTGCTCTTCTTTTGCCGTCAAATGGAAAGTTAGCTCATAGGGTTGGCGCTGGTACTCTAGTTCATTCCGATAGTTGGGGTCCTAGTAGAGTCAGTTCACCGTTAGGATTTCGTTACTTTGTTACTTTCATCGATGATTTTTCAAGATGTACTTAGGTTTACTTAATGAAAGATCGTTCCGAGTTATTCTCTATATTCAAAAGTTTTTGTGCTGAAATAAAAAATCAATTTAGTGTTTCTATTCGTGCTTTTCGTAGTGATAATGCCTTAGAATACTTATCCTCCCATTTTCAGGAGTTTATGACTCATCAAGGAATTATTCACTAAACATTATATCCATACACCCCTCAGCAGAACGGTATAGCAAAAAGAAAAAATAGGTATCTCATTGAGACTGCTCATACTCTTCTCATTGAATCTCATGTTCCACTGCGTTTTTGGGGTGATGCGGTCCTCACATCTTGCTATCTCATTAACAGAATGCCATCATCTTCGATCCAGAATAAGGTTCCCCATTCCATACTATTTCCTCAGTCACATCTCTACTCTATCCCCCTTCGTGTTTTTTGGAGCACATGTTTTGTTCATAACTTAGCCCCAGGAAAAGATAAATTAGCCCCTCGTGCTCTCAAATGTGTCTTCCTTGGTTACTCTCGAGTTCAAAAAGGGTATCGATGTTATTCACCTGATCTGGGTCGCTACCTTATGTCCGCTGATGTCACATTCTTTGAATCTCAACCTTACTATACAGCTTCTAAAAGGGACGACCCGGTTCATACCTACTCCGTAGGTGTCGGGGAGGGGGGGGACCGGTCCTGGCCTCACCTACGCGTCCTCACCCCAGCTTCGCTGGAGGGACGTTTCGAACCCCCGACCTAGGCACACCACGGCAAGCAAGCTTACCGCTGAGCCAAGGCCATCCCTCTTACTATACAGCTTCTGATCATCTTAATATCTCTGAGGTTTTACCCATACCTCCAGTCTTACCCACACCAATCTTTGAGGAATCTAAGGTTACTTCTCCATCTCCAACCACAGTGCCACCACTTTTGACTTATCACCGGTGCCCACATCCAGTATCAGTCCCAGATGATTCATGTCTTGCGCCTAACGTTTCCCCTACTGCGGACCTGCCTCTTCCTAGTCAATCAGTTGCACTTCAAAAAGGTATAAGATTCACTCGTAATGCTAACCCATATTATACTTTCTTGAGTTATTATCGTTTGTCATCACCCCATTATGCTTTTGTATCATCTTTGTCCTCTATTTCCATTCCTAAGACTACAGGTGAAGCACTTTCCCATTCAGGATGGAAACAAGCTATGATTGATGAGATGTTTGCTTTACATACGAGTGGTACTTGGGAGCTTGCTTCCCTTCCTGCAGGTAAATCTACTGTTAGTTGTCGTTGGGTTTATACAGTCAAAGTTGGTCCAGATGGTCAGGTTGATCGGCTGAAGGCTTGCCTTGTTGCCAAAGAATATACACAGATATTTGGGCTTGATTATAGTGACACGTTCTCTCCCGTGGCTAAAATAGCATCAGTCCGTCTTTTTCTCTCTATGGCTGCCGTTCGTCATTGGCCTTTTTATCAGTTAGACATTAAGAATGCTTTTCTGCATAGTGATCTTGAGGAAGAAGTTTATATGGAGCAACCACCTGGTTTTGTTGCTCAGGGGGAGTCTAGTAGCCTTGTATGTCGATTTGCAAGTCACTCTATGGTTTGAAACAATCCCCTCGAGCCTGGTTCGGAAAGTTTAGCACAGTTATTCAGAAGTTTGGCATGATTCGTAATGGAGCTGATCATTCAGTGTTTTATAGCCATTCTGAACCAAATCTGTGTATTTATTTGGTGGTTTATGTTGACGATATTGTTATTACCGGCAATGATCAAGATGGTATCACTAACTTGAAGCAACATCTCTTTCAGCATTTTCAGACTAAAGACCTTGGCAGATTGAAATACTTTCTAGGGATTGAGGTTGCTCAGTCCAGCTCAGGTATTGTTATTTCTCAACGCAAGTATGCTTTAGACATTCTTGAGGAAACAAGAATGATGGGATGTCGACCCATTGACACTCCTATGGATCCAAATGCTAAACTTCTGTCAGGACAAGGGGAGCCACTCAGTGATCCTGGAAGGTATAGGCGGTTGGTTGAAAAGTTGAATTATATTAGACTTGACATCTCTTTTCCTGTGAGTGTTGTAAGTCAGTTTATGACTCCCTCTGTGATAGTCATTGGGATGCAGTTGTTTGGATTTTGCGATATATAAAGTCATCTCCAGGTAAAGGACTATTCTTCGAGGATCGAGGTCATGAGCATATCATTGGATATACAGATGCTGATTGGGCAGGATCACCCTCTGATAGATGTTCTACATCTGGATATTGTGTTTTAGTAGGAGGTAATTTGGTATCCTGCAAGAGTAAGAAACAGAGTGTGGTTGCTCGATCTAGTGCCGAAGCAGAGTATCGATCAATGGCTGCAGCAACTTGCGAGCTGGTTTGGATCAAGCAATTGCTGAGAGAATTAAAATTTGAAGAAACTGGTAAGATGGAACTTGTATGTGATAATCAGGCAGTCCTTCATATTGCATCTAATCCGGTGTTCCATGAGAGGACCAAGCACATAGAGATTGATTGTCACTTTGTCAGAGAAAAGATACTCTCGGGAGATATTGTTACAAAATTTGTGAAGTCAAGTGATCAACTTGCAGATATCTTCACCAAGTCCCTCACCAGTCCTCGTATTAATTACATTGTGACAAGCTTGGTACATATGACTTGTATGCACCAACTTGAGGGGAGTCTTAGAATAAGAATAGGAATAGCATATTGAATTCTACTTGGAAAGGGATTGCAATGTAGTGTCCTATTAAGAATAGGATTGGAATGTAGTGTCTATAAATAGGGTCTCAATGTAATAATTTAGAGACAACAATTCAATAATATTTTTTCTCCTATATTTCTCACAATAACCAAGGACATGAATATTGGATGTGCTTAGTCCTTTAGCGAAATATTGGATTTGAAGAAGCTATTGGCATAGTGATTTCAGATCAATGATTTAATTTACAGTGTTTCTTGGGAATTAAGGTTTCTAAATCAGAAGAGAGAAATCTTTTATTTCTCCAAAAAGTATATTATGGATCTCTTGGAAGATATTGGTATGAGAGGTCGCAAACCAGCAAAATTACCCATTGCAAGTAATCACAAGTTAGAGATAGGAGTTGGAAAGTCAGTTGATAAGGAGAGATACAAGAGGTTGGTAGGGGGACTCATTTATCTCTCACGCTAGACCAAACATAGCCTATTATGTTAGCTTGGTGATTCAGTTTATGCACATCCCTGAGATCCTCATATGCAACCTTCACATTTTGTAGTTTCTAAAGTCTGCTCCAAGGAAGGATATGCTTTTCTACAAACATGGTAACCTCCGAATAGAAGATTTATAGATGCGGGTTAAGTTGGATCTGTAGATGACATAAAATCCACATCCAATTATTGTGCATCATAGAAGGGAACTGTTTCTTGGAGAAGCAAGAAGCAAAGTGTAGTTACTAGATCTAGTGCATCAGTAGAATATAGTGACTATGTTCCAGGGTTTTGCGAACTTCTTTGAGTACAAAAAGTACTAGGAGTTGAGTTTATCTGAAACAGAGAAACTTTTCTTGTACTACGACAACAAGGCTGCAATCAATATTGCTCATAATTATGTGCAACGTGATAAGATCAAAACATGCTGACACTGATCTACACTTCAAAGAAAACATTACTAATGGTACCTTGAGTTTGATTCATGTACGGTCAGAAAATCCGGATATGCTTATAAAAGGTGTCAGCAAAAGTACTTTCCATAATTTGGTTTGCAAATTGGGCATGCACGGATTTTTGCACCAACTTTAGGGGGAGTGTTGATTGGTGCAATTAGCAGAAAGATTTGACTTTATTCTCTATCTTAATTATAGTAAGATTTTACTAAGCAGCTTGATTCTAATAGTAATTGATTTCCTTCCCAAAATCGCCATAGGATCTATTGTATAAATACCTTTGTTCGGTGATACAAAGATATGCTGAATTGCAAAGAAGCTTTTTTTTCTTTCTCAAAGTATATATCCTTAAATGTTACCTTCTCAAAAAAACAAATATATATATATATATGTATATATATCCTTAATGTTTAGCACCTATCTTTTTTCAGACCGCTCCTGTGAAAGGAGCATTGAAGTGTTTTTAGAATTGTTCATAGTTTATATTAGATTTCAGGTTCTTCAGTTTAAAGTTGCGCCTTTAGACGAGTATGGAGAAGATTGGCATAGTACTTTTTATAAGAATCGAGTTAGTTTCAAGAATAAGATGAAGAAACTAGAAAATATCTAGAATTGTAAATGCTGAAATTCAAGACAAAAACTGTAGCTAGAAGAGATTCATGAATTCTGAAATATAACCTAAGTCCTCACTTGATTGCACTTTAAAGAGGTCTGCATCTAAAGGGTTCAGACCTTAGGTCATTAAGTGCATTTGTTTACATTAAAATTTAAGCAATTATTTGGTTTGAATAGGTCTGTATTAATATCATGAAGAGATATTTTTGTATGGATAATTTTCACCACCACTCTATCCACAATCACCCACCACAACCACTAATCACCTCTTCACAACTACCGTCACCATTGTCAACCACAATTACCGCCGGCAACCACCAACCATTACCACCTCTACCATCACAACTACCACTGTTGCCGACCACTACTATCAGTTGTACCACACCTACCACCTCCATCATTATAGTTATATCAACTATCCACTACCACCAGCACCGGTGTCAACCATTACAACCACTGTGGTCAATCCTTACTATGAACTGCCTCCACTATCACAACTAGCACCTCCGCCAACTACCACGAACACATAGTCAACCACCTGACATTCTTCCCGCACCACCATTAACACCGCCAAAAATTCATAGCAACCAACTTTATAATCACAACCACTGCTAACACTACCAACCGTCAATCACACCAGTCACCTCCACCACTACAAACCATCTCCACTATCACTAATGAACATAAATGTTTCATTTTTTTTATCAAATCATAATTTTATTGTAGTAAATTTATAGCTTTCTAATATTTAATTACTTTTTTTATTTGAGTTTTATAGTTATTATGTTTATAAATGAATAAATTATGCATATATAGATGTTGAAAAACAAATCTTCTTAATTCAATGTTTAGATCTAGATACAACATCTTAATCATTCAGACGTGCATCCAAATTCAGACGTCTTAATCTTAACTGAAAACAAATGAGGCCTAAGAATCCTAATTGAACTTTGTAAATTAGTGGATTGAAATTAATTATGTTACTAATAGAATCAATTCATGAAGTGTGATGCGAAGTGATTTAGACCTCTATTTTGAAGGAATTCTACGCAATAATTACTATGAGATGAATACCTTCTTTAATTTACTCTAATAAAAATTGAAGATGTCAAGTTAAGAATTAATCTCAACCCTTAATAGAATCACAGTCCAAAAAGAATCAATAGTGAGGAAGGTGTTTTGAAAGATCTCAACCTAAGACTAGTAATTGTTATAGGCCTTGACATACTCATGAAGTATGCCATTCTTTGCATGGACAACCACCACCCAAGAATGCTTATGTTGCTCAAACTGACACTTCGAGTAATCAACTAGTTTATTTATTTAAATAGGCAAACATGGCAGCCCAGTGCACTAAAGCTCCCGCTATGCGGGGTCCGGTGAAGGGCCGGACCACAAGGGTCTACTGTAAGCAACCTCACCTTACATTTCTGTAAGGGGCTATTTTCACGGCTTGAACGCGGGATCTCCTAGTCACGTGACAACAACTTTACTAGTTACTCTAAGGCTCCCCTTCTATTTATCTATTTCCATCAATATCGAGCAAGCAAGCAAACATCTCCACAATTAGCCTCAGTGAATTGTCTAATACCCTTTGGACCGTGGATTGTGTCCACTTCTGATCATATTTCTGATGATAAATTACTGTTGTCAAATATTGTTTATTCACATTCTTTTTCCGTTGTTACTTTAGCCAATGGGATCCAAACAAAAGAAAAGGAGTTAGACAAGCTAGTTCCCTTTCCTCTGACACTCTAAACTATGTTTTTTATATCCATGATTGTCCTTTTAGTCTTGCATCAATCAATCGTTTGGCTCGTGCGCTAAATTGTACCATAATATTTCTTGTTGATTCTTTTATTAGCTAGGATCATAGTTAGGGACATAGAATTGGCATAGGACATGAATCACAAGGCCTCTACTACGTTACCACTCTTATTCCTCCATAGTATGTCCAGCTACAGATCCTCCTGATTTAATTCACAAACGTTTGGGACATTTGAGTTTGTTCAAGCTACAAAAAGTTGTGTCTAGTTTGTCTGAATCACCCTAAAGCAAGGGAATCCATTCTAGTAAAAAGAGGAGTTGCTCTTAGAGTTAGGGAGCAAGTGGACTTTTAAGTAACAAAATAAACCAAGAGTATCAATATTTTTTTTCATCAAAAACGAAGAAAACCGAGCATGGCCTAGTGTACATCTTATCAGAAGGGAACACACTTACTTTTACCATTATGGGATTCTATAACCTAGACTCATTACATTGTTTTACTACATGTCCATATAAGATTGGGAAACACCCTCACACTACCTTTCCATGTAGTGCCGAGAGTCGTGCAAAGTGCGTTTTTTTTCTTCATCCATTTTGATATTTGGGGTCCAAGTAAAGTCGGTTCAACCTTCGGATTTCATTATTTTGTTAGTTGCATTGATGATTATTTAAGATGTACTTGAATTTTACTAATGTAATATTATTATGATACCATGTCAGAAATAAATAAGAAAAGTATTATTGAATTGTGTTGACTACAACTGAGCCCTATATATAGACTCTACATTATAATTATTTCCATGTACGAGCGAAACTATATACAATCTTATTCCTATTCTAAAAAAATTAGTGTCAACACTTCTTTCCAAAACTACCAATCAAGGGTGTGGCCTAGTGGTCAAAGAAGTGGGTTGAGAACCTGAGGTCTCAGGTTCGAATCTTAGCAGAGGAAAAAAAGCATTAGGTGATTCTTCCCATCTGTCCTAGCCTTGGTGGACAGTTACCTAATATTTGTCGTTGATGGTAGGTGGTACGTATCTCGTGTATTTAGTCGAGGTACGCGAAAGTTGGCCCGGACACCAGGGTTATTAAAAAAAAACTACCAATCAAAATAAGAAAAGAAGTAGCATATGTATTTTTATCCAATACACATGCCTCTTTGACCAAGAAACACACCCTCGTTAGGTGTCAATTTGGGGTGCTTTGTGGGCCCCAATCTCTTCATCGTGTACTTGAACTATGAAATATATGTAGCACTTAGCCAACTGTTCTCCACAAGTCTCGAGCTCTACTTTTACAATAGGTATTTTCTTGAACTCCATCGAAGCCCACAAACTTTGGTTTGCATCTCCTTAGTTTGAGACCTTGTGAGTGGCCTTCTTGTTGTTTCCATAGCTTCATACTTGTCAATGGAGTTGTCAGTTTCTAGAAGTTAGTCTACCATTTTTGATCCTTTTAACTCGATGTCTTAGGAACATAGTGTGACAGATGTAGACATAAACCCATAAATTAAAATAGGATGAGATGGAGAAACGGTACTAGAATGTTATACTTTAGGAGGATACTTATCGAAAGACAAGTTACATAAAACAATTGTAAGACCAATAACATTATATGAGAGTCAATATTGGGTTTTTAAGGTCCAACGTATCCACAATATATGGGTTGCAAAAATATTAGGAAATGTTAAGGTAAGTGTGCCATTAGAGATTGTAACACACACAAGTGAAGTAACCGATAGAAGATGAAATGACAAGGTCATTTGAGGTGGTTTGGTCATGTTTTATGTAGATCTTTGGTTACACTGATTTGTGGTGATATCAGGATGTTTGAGTTGTTAAAAGGGGAGGCAAGATAGCTCTATTAACATAGAAGTTGTCACGAAAGACCTACAACAAAAAAAAGTTGACTCGAAAAACTTACAATATCTTAAAATCCATACAAATTAAAGAAAAGTTGGAACACAATGGAAGAAAAAAAATCCATATGGGCAATACCAACTAGTCGGGTTTAAGGCTTAGTCATGCTGGTAAGCTTACATTAGGTCCAACTTCTGCTAAGAGTTTTTTTAATCTTGTTGGATATTTGTATGTCATTGGAAAATATAGAGAATCTTAATTTGAATGAAATGGGTTTAGAAGGAGCAATATGGAGAATTGAGGATATATAGCTGACGTCAACTAGCTTTGCATCAAAGGCTCGTAGTTGTTGTTGTGAACTACCTGTCTGCCATACTGGGCCATGACTGTCGTCATCGTTTTGATACCTGGGTGTCACAGATAGTGTTCTAATTCCAGTTTTCTATTTGTCAGTGCTTAAAAGCTGTAGCACTCCACATGTGTCATAGTGTGAAACCAAGTAGTACTGCTTACTTTTTCTGTATTACTTTCTTTGCAGGAAAAATCCGAAGTTGGTACTGGTTCTCTGAGTATGCATTGGTGGTCTACAACATGTCTAGAAATAGATTCTGTGAAAGAATCGGCAGACAACATAAAAGCAATCATGGTAATGCATCACTAATTTTACTTTTGCAAGGAAAAAATTATTGTTAGTAGTCACATCTGTTTGAGTTGTTCTCCACGCTTCAATTTCTCTTCCAAGGCGACCTTGCGCTTGCTGGATATGTTTCCATTTTCACTATTGGCAACATCAGATATAGTCATGCCCGGAGTATGTTTTACAGATTAATTTAGATAGATTCTGAGCATTGATATGTTCTTAATGACCCTCCTCGCATATGGTGTCAGTAATATACGTAGTTGATCTGCGAAGGAATGTTTATTATCAGAAGTGCCACGATCCTGATTGCCGAGGTAAATGATAGTCTTACTTTCATTCATCAGCTGAACTTTTTGGCTAAAAAATGATGACCCTTTAATAATGTTAAAAGGCTATCGATCTCCCTTGCGACCTGTCCCTGATAATGTCATACCTCATTCATCCATTTCCGTCAATCTGCCTGGACATAATTTGGATGAGGAGAAGCCAACTGTAACTAGTGACAAAAGCATTTCCAGCAGCTGCAAGAAAGAATGGTGGCTTGAAGCCGTAAGAGTTGCAGACAGCATTGAGAACGTACAGAAAGCATTGGATCTTACTGAGGTTGTTTATCTTCACCTTCCAGCTTCTTGTTAATATTTTTTAAATATACTTGGATAAAGTGATTCTTTTTTTTTTCTTGGAATAGTAGCTATCCCACACAGGTGACTTTCATCATGTTTAAATGTCTCATGGATCTCAGATCTTGGGGAAAATTGATATGGTAGGATCTAAGTGAGCAAAACCCAAACTTTAGGTGATACTAAAGCTCAGTAACTGAGCAATGCAAAGGGTTACGGATTTTCTCCCGTTCTGTTTTAATTCCCATTTTCTTGTTTTATTTTGTAAATAGTCAATAGTGCAGTTCAATCGTTTTCGGGTCATTAGTTGTTTGCCTGTGTTAGAACAGAACTAAGACTTTTGCAAGTTAACTTGGTAGTGGTAGGATTTATCAATATGGATGCAACTGTTGAGTTGATTGGCTGGTTAAAATGGGCCTGTAATGGAATAAAACTGATGTTGCTTGTTAGCGAGACAAGAATTTCTCTCCTTTTTCCTTTTCCTCTCTTATGTAATCTAGATGAGTCTGACTGCCTTTTTTTGTTACTGATTGCAGGACGGAACATGTGAAGATGAGGAGGAGTGGTGGATGGCTGTTGAAAAGATTGCACACCAGACAGAGCTATCGTACTTTGGCAAAGCCTAGTCATCTCAGCTCTGGCAGAACTTTAAATGGTGGACTGGTAAGCCTAGCCAGGTCCAGCTAGTTGGGGTTACTGGTTTCCCCAATCACATCATACATTGTGTTTGTCCTGTTAAGTGATGACTTCTTAATTTTTTCTACTATGCTGCAAACCAGTGCATGGTGGAACACTACATCCCAAGTTTGTACATCCATTGTATTACTTGAATATCCATAGCTATCAAAACTATCATGACCTATTTAATTTGATGGATGTACTCGCTTTTTTGTTACTTGAAGTCTGTTTGGCTAAGTTTTTATACATAGCTTCTTTTGAGAAGTATTTTTGTCAAAATATGTTTCATAAGAGAATTTTTGGAGAGAGTTTTTTTTTCTGGTTGAAAGAGAATTTATTCACTACTTAATATGCATCATACATATTACAAAGCTGCGGAATTGACCCCATAGGGTCGTTGTCTGAAGTGTTAATATTACACATATTAGCAGATAACGGCAAGTTTTGCCTTACAAAAGAGTGGTCACTAGTAGATATCACACTGGTTAATATCTAAAGACCGCTTTGCAAAATTAGGAGTTCCTTCTTTGTCTATTGTAATAACTTTACGAATAAACGCAGGTGGAACTGCCCATTCTTCAAAAAACTGAGTTACTTCGGTACTTCCTCCTTGCCTGCCTTAGCTAAGCTATCCACAACTTTGTTATGCCTCCTATCTTCATGGCGTACCCGCGGGTTCCCCAGCACCTGTCGAAGATCCCTGCACATGATAATTAAATTGTTATCAGGTTGTAAAGCATCATTGATAGATGTAGCCAAGTTTGCAGAATCTGTGACTCTTAATGCTAAGCTTGTGACATTTCAGTTTTGAAGCCATTTTTAGTCCTGAGTATAGGGCTGTTGCTTCCGTGTCTATAGGCGGCTGAGCAGCGAATTTGGCACTAAAGCCATAGACCTAATTCCCATGCTTATCTCGAATTAATCCCCCAGCTCCGCCAACGTTGTTATGATAGTCGAAGGAGCCATCAATGTTGAGTTTCATCCCTTGGTGTTTCCGAAGAAAAATGCATCCGGGGCAGAGTAAAAATTCATTTCTGAACAAAGACCCTCTTTCCATACCTGTTGTGTGTTCTCATCCATCACAACTTACTCCTATATATTTTGTTTGTGCTGCTTTTTTTCCTCTATTAGCTCCTATAACAAAATTCTCGTTTGAATCATTTCAAAATGAGTTTCAAAGCTTCAAAAATCAAATTATGGGAGCATGCCTAGCATTGAGTTGAGAGGGTCGAGCCCGAGCTTTTTACCGTATCTGACTGAGCCGAACCGTCTTTGTAATGTTTAGTTATGTGTAATGCTACGTTATTAAAAATTAAATTTGTGATAAGTTCGTCTGAAAAATATAATCATTATTAATTTAAATTGATAATTGCATTTAACTTGATTTAATTATATATCCATGGATTATCTTAATAACAATGTATATACAAAAATTAATTGCATCAAATTAATTTAGAATGTACAAAATTGTAACTAATAATAGTAAAAAATATATTAATATATTATTAAATTGACAACTTTTCTAATAAAGATCAATGAAATGAACTTTGCATTTGAGATATTCATTATATGACCAAAACGAGCCAACCGCAAGCGAGCTTAAGCTTTGACCAATCTTCGATCGAGCTGAATTGAGCCGAATTAAATACATGTGAGTCAAGTCAAGCCCTGAGTCGGCTCATCTCTATGCCCCGCCTTAGTTGTGACTAGTATTATTTAAATAAGAAAATTAAATATTTTTTTTGTAAATGTCATTGTTCCAACCTCAAAAGCAAAATCTTAAATTTATTTATTTATGATTTAAAATTTAATTACAACTTTTAAAAGTTACAAATTAATTCACAAATTACCAACTGTCAATAATATTTTCACAACAAATCCTCCCACCAAATTTTTTAGAGATTCGCATAGACAAATCGATTATCGATTTGACCGATATATGGACAGATCAGTTATTGATTCAACAGATATGAAGAGATTGATTATCAACCCGATAAATACAGACAAATCGATTATCGATTCGACAGGTATAGACAGATCGACTATCAATTCGACGGATATAGCCATATCAATTATCGATCTGATAGATATATGGACAAATCGATTATCGATTCGTCCAATGTTAAACATCGATTTTCTATGTTATTCAATAGCTGACTGATTATAGTAATTAGTCTGATAGATTAACCATCAGTATTTTTTTATCGAACTAATTAATCATCGATCTTTTTTTATCTAATCGATTACACACACACATATATACACACAAATTTTTTCTTTTGAAAAAAATGATACTAAAATTAAAGGAGAGTAGAAAATTTATAATTTGGGAGGAGACAAAATATTTAGAAATAAAATACGAGTTTCAAAAAAAAAATGAAGAAACAATGAATTTTAGTAAGAATAAAGGAGAAAAAAGTTAGAGAAAGGAAAAGAATAGTTTGAAATTGAAAGAATAAGTTATGATTTTCTATTTAAATATATTTGTAAATACCTCCTATAATTTTTAATAATATTTTATTATAATTCAATTCTTTATTATTATTTTTTACTTTATTTTAAAATGGAAAACTACAGTAGTTCATTTTGCAGGAAATTACATGTTATAGTCTCAATAGTGGGTGATTTTGAATTTTTGACCCCAATAAAAAAAGTCTTTAAAAACTAATCTTCCCTCCATTTTTAGTATAGTATAAGTACAATTTTTCCCTCTGCACCTCAAGTATTTTTAAACTTTTCATACTCATTTATTCTCAAATGCTATTTTTATTTTTATTTTCTCATTTTTTATTTTTTTTCTTTAATTTTATTTTCATGTTTTAATTCATTTGTCTCAACCTTTATCTTTTTCTCAAACATTATCTTTTTCTTTATTTTTTTAATTCATTTGTCTCAACCTTTATTTTTTATTTTTATCATCTCTCTTTTTTCCCTCATTTTTCTCAAACTTTATTTTTATTTTTTCTCCCATTTTTAATTTTTCTCAATTTTTTAAATTCTTCGCTTTTTTCTTAATCTTTGTTTTTTGCTTGCCATTTTTTTTCTCAATCTTTTTTTTTATTTCTCTATTTTGTTTGATCGTTTTTTTTCTTTTTTCTCAACTTCTATTATATTTTGCTAATAAATAAAAAATTGGATAATCCGCAAAGGAATCTTTTTTTTTTTTACATCAAAGCAAATTTAAGGGCATGAAAACATAACGTGGTAGAGTCAACTCTTATTCGCGGGACATAATTAGTAGTTTGAAAGTCCTTGAGCCAATTTTGTCTCTAAGGCAGTAGCTGTAGAACATCTTAGAAATGAAAACATAACGTGGTAGAGTCAACTCTTACCCGTAGAAAATAATTTGTAGTTTGAAAGTCCTTGAACTAAGTCTTGCATCTAAGACAATAGTTGTAGAACATCTCAAAAATGAAAACATAACGTGGTAGAGTCAACTCTTACGTGTGGGGCATAATTTGTAGTTTGAAAGTCCTTGAGCTAAATCTTGCCTCTAAGGCAATAGTTGTAGAACATTTCATAAATGAAAACATAACGTGGTAGAGTCAACTCTTGCCCGTGGGGCATAATTTGTAGTTTGAAAGTCCTTGAGCTAAGTTTTGCTTCTAATGCAATAGTTGTAGAACATCTCATAAATGAAAACATAACATCATAGAGCCAATTCTTGCTCCTGAGGCATAATTTGTTATTTAAAAGTTGCTGAGCTAAGGCTTGCTTATAAGGTAAGAATTATAAAACATCTCATTAATCAAAATACAATACGATAGTGTTAACTCTTACCCATGAAACATAACTTGTTGTTTGAAAGTCATAAGTCTTGCCTCTACAATGTGGTAGTGTCAATTCTTGTCCATAAAACGTAGCTTGTTGTTTGAAAATCATAAATCTTATCTTTATAATATGATAGTGTCAACTCTCACTCATGAGATGTAACTTGAATGAAAGAAATCGAAGAAAAAAATAAAAATAATAAAAATTGTTGAAAAAGAAGAGAATAAAGAAAAATATTTAAAAATAAATAAAATTTATTTTATAAAAGTAGACATTGAGAAGTGTAAAGAAAAAAAAAGTATAAGTTGAGAAAAATAAAATAAAAATTTAAAAAGTAAAAAATTAAAGTAAAATAAAAAAAAAGTTGAGAGGAAAAAAGGAAAAGAGTAAGGATTAAGAAAAATTAAAATAAAAAAATTAAAATAAAAAAGAAAATAAAAAATAAAAATCAAAGTAAAATTAAAAAGAGAAAAAATAAATAAAAGTGAAAGATATAAATATGGAGATATTATCTATTATAATTTCATCCAAAAAAAAAATTAATTAATAAAAAAAAATTATTTTAAGTATTTTTTTTTTATTTGGGGCTAAAATTTTAATGCCAACTCAATTTGGTATATTAATGAGATTTACCCTTCATTTTGTTAGTCGGAAACTTGAAAAGTCCAATTAGCCAAATTTTCTCATTTGATCCATCAAGTGCAACAAAGAGTGTTTTGTTGAAGAAGAAAAGAAAAACCCAAACAGCAACACCGTTTGTTGTATGCTAGGCGCGAAGAATGGCGTTTGAGGGATTCGGGAAGAATACAGGGCCCATTGGTCCTCCAAAATCCCAAACCCCTTTTGGGAATCCTTCCCCTCCTCCTTCTACCTTCCCTCCATCTTCCAGGTACTCACTTCCCCCCATTTTCGTACTTTTCTTCTAATTATTATTACTAGGGTTTTTTCTTACAGACATATTCACAAACAAATTCAAAAACATGTATATTACTTGTCAAATAGTGTAAACATTAAGCATGTTTAGAAAAAGTGTAGATTTTAACACAGCAGTCCGCACCCACTACCGGAACTCCTTGATATGCAAGTGAGTAATAGTTAACTACTGTTTGGACTACTTGCCTGGACAATCTGCTGTTAACTCATTTGGGTGATTCTCGCAAAAGTAAATTGAAATTCTTTATTTATTCCGGAAAACTTTAGGATTAGGCTTCACATGGTTTTCAGAGATCATATATACTCGTTAAGGCTAACTGAATATTTTCCATTCACCAACCTGTAGACCCACTGAGACTCTTACTAAATGGGGTTATGGGCAAAAATACATCTACCATGATTATGATGCCCAACCCCACCAACAGTCTCCCGAAGTAGTGCCACCTTTAGCTTCAGCTTATGCTGAAAGTGCCTTATCTGCTAGTTCGAGAGCTTCCCAAGTTCAAGATTTGAGAAGAACTGGGCCACCTACTTCATTTTCTTCTCATGCAGAAATTCTGGGAGCCTCCAAGACCATGAGGGGAAGGTATAATTTTTATTTCCTTTTTTAATTCACAAAATACTGTTCTCTATTATGTGAAACATTCCATTTTGTTTCTTGATGTAACTTGTCATGAGTAAGGACTGTCTTAAACAACTCAATAAGCATTTTTGCCACAGAATGTACTTGTGGTTATAGTGTGGAATTGTTAACTTTTTCATTTAAAATGCACACTGAGCTATCTAATTCTTCCCACCTTTTTTTGGTAGTCGTTCAGATTTGATATTCGGTGATCAGGGAAGCTTTGTTTCCCAGAAAAATCAGTCGTCTCCATTGTTTCAGAATGAGAGTCCATTGGTTCCCAAGAGTACAAGGTCACCTCCATTGGCTTTTCAGAACAATCTTCACACAGATGGCGAAACTCCTCCTTTTGGTGAAGCTCAGCGGTTAGTTTGGCTTCAGTTGCTTCTCTCTCTCTCTCTCGGTCTTTTTTAAATTGGGCATTGTCTCAATTTACTGGCATATGTATATAGTGCTTGCAGTCTAACTCCGTTTATAACTAATCACTATATTATTAATACCTGCATATCTCTAACCAACAACCAAAGGACTGCTTAGGGTTTGCTGTACCTTAATTGGGAAAGTAGGTTTACATCGGGAATGGATACTCATGAAAGCTATCTATTCTAACTTCTGGTTTGACAAAACGTCTCCTTCCCTTGGACTTAGATGTTGTGGTCACTTAAGAGTGTAAATTCATATGTGGTTGGGTATAAGTTGCTGAATTATGAAGTATGAACAGATATCTAGACCTTAATGTTTAGTAAATTTTAGAAAGGCATTTGCAGCAAGTCTAGACTTACCTAGCTTATAACATCGTGATTTTCTTTTATGCAAGTGATACACTACCCTAAGGCATTGCCAACATAAGCCTAAAGAAAGTAAAAAACTTGCTTTAGGCCCAAAAAATGCGAAATACTATTATATGATGTATATCATTAATGATATATGATATATATAATTTATTTTAAGTGAAATATTGATTTTCACTTACAAAATTCAACTTTTTCCAAGTTAAATTCATGTCCAAACAAAGTTTCAATATCCAGATATTTCTTTTTTTCAATTTCAATTAGGCATTTTTCAACTTTAGCCAAATATTTTCCAAACGAGCTATAAATAATTTGAAGTACATACCCTTTTTCATTTTTTCGTACATGTTACCCTCCCCTGACCTCACTAGGTAGTAACTGTGTATGTTGTTGTATTTTTTCGTATGTTCATTGTTTGATTCTCATATTATACAAAGATATATATCAGTCTTATCAAATACTCCCTCTATCTTAATTTATGTGTCTCACTTTCTTTTTTAATCTATTTTTAAAAAATGTATCTTTTTGAATTTAATAAGTTTCTAACCGTACTTTTCGTTATAGCATTAATTCCACACTGTCTTATAGGAATAACATGACAGGTTTAAGACTGGAAGATTAAAAAAATGGTATGGTATACATAAGACATAGAATAAAATGATTGGTATATATATAGTTATTCTGGTGGTGAAACGAAGAAGTTAAGGTAGAGACTAAGAAGGTGGCTTATGCGAAGTTGGCTAAGATCAAGGATGACGAGGAGAAGCAGACGAATAGGGAGGAGTATAAGTTAGCTAGTAAAGAGGCTAAGTTAGCGGTTACAACAACGAAGACAAACTTTCGAGAGCTTGTATGCGGCTATAGAGGAGAAAGGTGGGGTTAAGAAGTTGTATAAACTTGCCAAGGCTAGGGAGTAGAGGGCCCGTGACCTTGACCAAGTGGAGTGCATCAAGGGTTGAGGATGACAAAGTGTTGGTGGATGACACCCCCATTAGGAGGAGGTGACAACCTTATTTTCATAAACTTTCGTACGACGAGGGGGTCGAAGGTTTAGTGCTGGTGGACTTGGAGCACTCAAAGAGGTGTCACGATTATGGTTATTGTAGGTGTATTAAGTTGGAGGAGGTCGAGGGTGCTATTCGTAGGATGCGTATTGGTAGGGCGACTAGGTCAGATGAGATTCCGGTGGATTTTTGGAAAAGCATTGGTGGGGCATGGATGAAATGGCTGAGAATGTTGTTTAACATCATTTTTAGGACGATGAAGATGCTGGAAGCTTGGTGCTGGAGTACGATGATTCCTTTATATAAGAACAAGGGAGACATTTAGAGTTGCAACAACTATAGGGGTATCAAGTTGTTGAGTCATACTATGAAGGTTTGAGATAACTTATCTCATCACTAAAACATAAATGGTGGGATAATAATCCCTTGGCTAACTAATACCTCCAACTAAACATGGGATAAAATAATCCTACATTTTATTGCGGCACTATTATAACTTATACCTCACCAGACGACCCCTAAAGGGTTTAGGTTGAGCAGGACCAAGACAAAGTGCTTGGAGTGTAACTATAGTGATTTGACGTATGAGGATGACGTGGTAGTGAAGCTGGATTCTCACGCCATTCGAAAAAGAGATAGTTTTACGTATCTTGAGTCTATGATTCAGGGGAATGGAGAGATTAACGAGGATGTCATGCACCTGCACCATATTGATGCTGGGTGGTTGAAATAGCGGCTCGCTTCGGGAGTCTTGTGTGATAAGAAGGTGTCTCCTAAGTTTAAAGGTAAGTTCGACAAAGTGGCAGTCCGAACTGACTATGTTGTATTGAGTGCAATGTTGGCCAGTTAAGAACTCCCACATTTAAAAGTTGAAGGTGGCAGAGATTAGGATGTTGAGATGGATGTGCGGACTTACTAGAAGGGATAGAATTAGAAATGAAGTTATTTGAGAGAAGGTGAGAGTGACTTCGGTGTTAGAAAAGATGCGGGAATTGAGGTTCAGATGGTTTAGGTTTGTGATGAGGCGGTGCACGAATGTTCCATGTGAGAGGCTCGCTATGGATAGTATCAAATGGGGTAGAGGTAGTCTGAAGAAATATTGAAGGGAAGTGATTAGACGTGACATGGAGTAGTTTCAACTTACAGAGGACATGACCTTTGATAGGACGGTGTGGAGGACGCAGATAGGGTAGAGGGTTAGTGGGTAGGAGTGTGTCCTTACTAGTAGGGAGTACTTTGTTTGTCGATGTACCTGTAGTCATAATGTTATGCATGTGTCCTGTGGTTTCTTGTTCGTGTTGTTTTGGTGATATTTGTGATTTCGGATAGATAGTTGATAATATTACTCGGTGGATGTCTAGTTTCTTTCATTATCTAGTGGTGTGTTACCCCATTTTGTTGTTTGTTGTTAATGTTTTCTGCTTGTTATATTGTTTATTTGTCCCAGACCTGGGGCCTATCGGAAACGTCTCTACTTCATTTGAGGTAGTGGTATGGACTGCGTACACTTTACCTTCTCCAGACCCCACTTTGTGGGAATACATTAGGTATGTTGTTGTTGTTGTTGGAATATATATATTTATGGCCGTTTGTTAAGGTTTGGCTTTAGGCCACAAATTCCATTAAGCTGCCCCTGCCCTTGGCCACTTCCTATACAATGTCTTGACTTTGGGTATAGCCTCACTTAAGGGCTTACACGCGCCTTTGTTAACACTGCAAGGATGGAATTTGCTATTCAAGAGAGCACTAAATGACTGGGAAATTGGGCAAGTAGCAAGCCTACTGGGAATCCTAAGCACTTTCTGTGGTATTTCTATGAGCCCAGACAAGCCTATTTGGAAACTCCATAGCAAAAGCCAGTTCACAGTCAAGCTACTGGAAGCTCAATTCTAGCCGGACAGCAACAAACACATGGCCTTGGCAGACAATTTGGAAATCCAGAAGCCTACTTCATGCTTCACTTGGTTAGTGTGCAGGAAAGCATGCCTCACTCATGAGGCATTGCAGAAGAGAGGATGGCAGATATGTTCTAGATGCTTTATGTGTGAGCAGGAAGCAGAAGCTAACAATCATTTGTTCCTACATTGCAATACTGCCACAAGCCTATGGGACATTTTTTTGTGCATTTGAGGAGTCAGCTGGGTGATGCCTAATACAACCCTAGAGTTGCTGGAGAACTGTTCGGGAATTGGTAAAAGAGGGAGAGAAGAAGATTGGTGGAGAACAATTCCAGCATGCATATGGTGGACCTTGTGGAGAGAAAGGAATGGTAAGGGTCCTTAGAAGATCAGAAGACCAACATACAGAAGATTAAGATGAAATGTATAAGTCTTTTTTTTTCGGGTGCAAACAAGAATTGTAAGGGGAGACAATAGAATTAGGGGATTTTATAGGAAACTTATAAGAATACTTTGATGGGGTGTGCCCACCACTTTGTGGGATTTAAGTTTCCAATTCATCTTTTTTTGGATGATGATTTTTTCGTGTGAATACAAAGTTACCCTTCTCTAAAAAAAGTAGTTCTTTGTCATAAACACTATCAATCCTTATTTGAGTTAATATTTGATATACGAACAAAGTACGGAATTGAAAACTAAACTACGATACGAAAACAAAAGGTAAGGATAGATAGAGAACAAATAATTGATAGACACAATGGATGAATGAATAACAAATAAAGGGTGTATCAAACCCTAAACGCTCTATTCAATGTCACACAAAGCAGCTAATCTCTTACGTAGACCTCAAGGGAATTGGATTCCCGAGCAACCCACGTTTCTAAACGATGAATCAACACAAGCAATTCCACGTTTGCCACAAGCTAATCCAAGCTTGCCTCACACTTTCACAAGTGTTTACATTCATAATTCATCAATAACTACTAAAATGAAAAGACGTCCTATTTATAGTCTAGGCTAAGTTATTACATCATATAGGCCCAAAAGTGACCCATTTAGGAAAGACAAAACATAGAAGCCCATTAAGCACATGCTTGAGCATTTGTGGAGCATATGGGGCGCATCCCATGGGTATAGTGGTCTGTTTTGACCCGCTCTAGTGGATCTAGAGCGGGATGGGCGCACCTCCAAAGCGGATGGGGCACGTCTTCTTTCAGGGGCTTTCTAGCCCTGTTTTTCCTTCCCTTGTCCTCTCTAACATCCCTTGAGTCTCCTTGATCATCATAATCATCCAATGGATGCCCTTTGATAGCCATCAAGAAGTCATCAAGTGTCTCTTGACCCGTAAGCATCCTCTCTAGCAATTCAGAGGCCATTTGGATTGTATCAAATATCTGGTTTTTGCATATGCTGTTAATCATCAAAACTTCATATTTTTAGCCTATCTCATAGCTCTCCCTAGATCATGGCTCTTAGCTCAACAAAGATACTATAGGTTGCGTGCGACTACGCGCCACACGTGTAAATCTTTAGTTTTAATCGAGTGAACTCACAGTGTAGATACCTTGAAGAAACAGAGAAAATCTGTTTTTTCTTGTGGACTTTGGATAAAGATTCTTCTTTTTGTAGTCTATAAAATTTGAAGTGAACTATCTGATGGTTGAAGTGGTGGTTGTGAATCAGCTTAGTTGTCTTTGAGATTTGCACAATTTCTGTTTGTTGGACAATCTTGATACATTGAACATCTGGCAAGCTTAAAAAGGCTCTTGCATGAGGTAATTCATTTGTTATATTTTATTAATAATTTGTTACGCCTCACTAAATTCCTTGTTTTGTTTTATTCAGTCTCTGATTTTTGCCCCCCCCCCCCCCCCCCAGAAATTAATTTTTCAGTATCTTATTCTTGGCGGATGTTCTGCAACTATGTAGAATCTTTTAAAGTCAATGCATGTAATTTCATTTTTGGATTTTTTGGCATAAGTATTTGTATAATGTCAAGGCTGGTTGCAGTGGATTCTGATGATTTGGTATTCTATCTGACAAGTATACTCAAGAGATATTTTATTGGAGCCTTTGGTGCACTTCTTGGCTATTCTTTTTTCTAATCCTACATTGACTGATTAGACGTGTCTTGTGATTATGTGTCATTTTTTGGATTTCAAGATTCAAACAAGTTTATCTTTGACCTTAATTTTTTTCATATATCTTTGACGCAGTTCAAATATATAAATTTTATTTCAAAAAACTTGAAGATTTCGTGCCCAAATTTACAGTCAAACTTGAACTGTTTGACTCTCAAAAAACGAAAAATGACACATATATTGGGACAGAGAAGTACTATTTTTACCTGTTTAATTGTTTTTAGTGAGGATTTCTCATTATTCTCATGCTTATCATAATACTCCCTCCGTTTAAAAAAGAACGACCTACTTTTTTAGTCTGTTTCAAAAAGAATGATCCTTTCCTTTTTTTGGCATCACTTTAATTCCAACTTTCCATGTGACATGTTTAAGATCACAAGATTAAAGGGCATTTGGTACATTTGACATAATTTCATTTTAAAACCATAAGTTTCAAAAGTCTTTTTATTTTCTTAAACACTGTGCCAAGTCAGAACACATCATTCTTTTTGAAACAGAGGAAGTACTATGTTATGAAGTTTTAAAAGTAAAGCTACATCTTTTTTCCCAAAAGCTATGTTTTTATCATTCGGGATCATCCTTCTTGCTCAATTTACCACTCGTAGCTGGCCTTTTGCCGGTAGGCAACTCTTCTGATGGAAGTTTCTAACTCTATTTTACTATGGTTTTGTCATGAAGGCCCTTTCTGCCCCTTCATATGCGGGGAAACTCATCCCAGTCGTTTCAAAACTTTCCAATCCGATTACCTCAACAAAGGCTGCCCTTGATTCCAACAAATAATGACCCTGGAAGACAGATTCCAGTGAAGCATACAGATCAAGTCTCAAAAAGAACAAGGTCCCCCCCTCATTCACCTCCTAATGGAGCTTCTTTTGAAAAGCTAGCTCTTGGTCTACGTGAATCAAAAAGGTACGACAGAAAAATCCTGACTGCCAATTTTTGTGCATCTTTCTTTTAACAAACACAAAGAATGTCAATGAAAAGGCTTGCTTGAAAGGTGCAGGATGTCGTATTTTTTTTTGCTTATTTAAACTTAATTTCCTGTAAAGGTTTTACCCTGTCAAAACTATTTTTAAAGCTACCTATGTAGTAAATTTCTTTCTTACGTTTAGCAATTATCTTTGGGAGCCTGCCATGTACGGCTCTACACCTTTTCTGTTAAGCAATCATCAGGGGAGCGTTTCGCTTATCGAACTTGTTGATTCCAACATAAACATGGACTTAGAAGATGAGTGAATTCACGTTTACTGTAGATTCTCGCATAAATAGTGAATTCACGTTTCTGTTAATGTAGATTCTCGCATCCTGACAGTCCACTCGATAGTTAGCCCAATTCAAAGCTGAAAGTCAAACTGAACCATTTGAGAGTGGTGATCTAATAGTAATTTATACTCGAGATATATGGAAGCTCTTTTTTTTGGGTGCGAGTCACATAGAACTGGCACAATGACTTATATGCTTACTAAGAAACTGTTTTTTGCATCGTGCATCTTGTTTGGATGAATATCTCGATTTCTTCTAGTTTGGCCATGGAAGAAAACTTTATAAGAAGCAGATGAAAATGTGTTTTTGACAAACAACATTTATATACATCTGCCATAAGCTGTTACATTACTGCCAACATTTAATTGAGTCAATATTGGCTCGAACTAAGAAGATCAAGTGATCTCAGGGGAACGCTTGTTATCTAAGTTGCTCGGGCTCTCCAAGAATGTTGCCGCACCCGAGTTGGATATACACTATTTTTGGAGGATCTGACACGCACCCGTCGACATTTTTGAGGAGTCCGAGCAACATAGCTTATTATTGACAGTAGTGCAGAAAAGGATCTATACATTTGAATTTGAAGAAAAAAAAGTAGTGTGAACCAATCGGCCATTTATTTCCTGCTTTTCTTAAATTGTTTATTCAGGCCGTCTATCTCTCCTTCCAAATTGAGGTCAAATGGCCCCCCTGACTCTCTAGCTTCTCAAAAGTCCTCAATGTCTGGATATGGCGTCAATGTTGAAGTTGATATGAGTAAGCCTATGAACTTTCCAGTTCCCAAAAGGACCAAGTTTCCTTCCGTACCTTCATCTGATCAAGTTCTTCAATACGACTCCAATCATGCAGATGATGATATTCAACGGTAAGAAAATTATGCAGCCTTGCATCTTATCCTTGCTAGATTATTATTTGTAAATCCTTTTCTTGTTGACAGAGAAACTGAGGCCAAGGCAAAACGCTTAGCTCGTTTCAAGGTTGATCTAAGCCAACAAAATGTGCGAGATGATTCTGGTATTTATCAGAAAGGTCCTTCTAAGAGTCAGTATCAATCTGTTCTGGACAGACCAAAATTTTCTACAGAAGATAGTGTAGATTCAACTGATGATTTCTCTGATGGCAATCTGCTATCTGATTATCAAGGCTTGGAGTCTTCCGGTGTCATAATTGGGTCATGCCCTGATATGTGTCCAGGTATGTTGTCTAATTATTCATCTTATCTAACACACTTGCTGAAAGTTTTTCAGCTTCCATGATGAGTTAACCGGTCCATTTATGTCCATGGCTTGTGTGATCACGTGATTTAAAAAATCAGCTTTTCACTGTCCAATCTCTCCTATATGTACCCTTCCTCCTACGGATTTTGTTATGGGTGAGAATGACATAACATGCAGATTAACTGGGATTCTTTTCCAACTTTTATAAATCTGCTTCTTTGCGTTCTCTTCTCTTCTCAGCCTAAATCTTCAGCGTTGCTGTAGATGTCCTGCCTCTCCATGGAACAATTCAGAATGAATTAACATATGCCAGCAAATGGCAATTTCCACTTCTGACTGCTGTGGTTAAGCTAGACCAGCCATGGGAAGGATATGTGAAGAATTTTATGGGTTGGAAGGGAAAGAAAAGTAGTTACAGCTGAAAAAAAGAAAAATTGTTATTAACCCCTCAAAAAGCAAAAGAAAAATAAAATAAAAAAGGAAGGAAGTAAAATAGTTGTAAGTTTAACTGCGTTAGTCTTTAATCCGTTAAGTGATGACTAGAGGAAAGAGAAAGTGGTGCAATTCTTGAAGAAGGACATATATTGTGAACTTAAATTAATTTTTTGATACTGATTGTGGCTTAGCTTATTGTTTTATAAATCATTTTCTAAGCCCTTTTTTCTGTAAAATTGTAAACCTTCTGGGTTGTCGTATTAAATAAAAGTAGTCAAACTTTTAACAACTGAAAGTCTTTTTCCTTTTCTTGTTTTTACCCCTTCAATCTTCCTAAGTTTACATGCTGAACTCAAACCCCCCACCACTATTGACTCTCTTATATATAGTCTTCTGAAAGGTCAATTCCATCCCCTCCTCTCTCTCTAAATTACCAAAAGGTCCTAAATCCCTTATCCTAATTTCATCCTTTTATCTGTCTTATTAATTCAAACACCATTATTCTGTGGCCAGAACTTCCAGCTACAGCGCTGGTGCCAGTAATCGTGCCTTGAACATGACGATGTTCTTCCCCGCAAGTTATAGTAAGGATTCCCGGATTGTAGGTGGCTGGCTCTCTTTGAGAAACTGGATGCTAGTTACCTCCAAAAATCCTTACTGTATCTTTTATTGGTTTAGAGCAGAATTTAGCTTCTGGTTCAGGTGTTGAACTGTAGAGCAAACTTTAGCTTGTTCAGGTAATAAATTTCTCACATGAAGTCGAACTTGTTCCTGTATTTTTCCATTGCAGAATCAGAAAGAGCAGAACGAGAAAGGAAAGGAGATCTTGATCACTATGAACGCTTGGACGGAGACAGACATCGAACCAGTAAATTGCGTGCTGTCAAGAAGGTCTTTACCTTTACTGGGAACTCTTATGTATTATTCTCATTTTGAGATAATAGAAAGAGTTAAAAGTTAATGAGAGCAGAAAAAGAACGAATTGATGAATATTGCCAAATGATTCTTTTCAGTATACCAGGACAGCTGAGAGGGAAGCTCTGCTCATACGTCCAATGCCAATCTTACAGAAAACCATGGATTATCTTTTGAATTTGCTAGAGCAGCCTTATGGAGAAAGCTTTCTTGGCCTGTATAACTTCTTATGGGACAGGATGCGGGCAATCCGTATGGATTTGAGGATGCAACATATTTTCAACCGTGAAGCTATTAATATGCTGGAGCAAATGGTTGATATTATTGACCTTGTTTATTGTTATATTGCTTTCAAGCATCTTTGGCTTGTCATTATCTATTCTTCCGGGAGGCTAGTTTTAAGTGAAACTTCATCAACTTTTTAGAGGCTTTTATATGTGAAATATTTAAACTCATCCTGATGTTGAGATATACACCATGATACTGATGGATTAACTAATAAGCTAGTGCTGTAAGGTAAGAATAAATTAGTCATATTTTTCCGAGCATAAAATCTCAACATGCTCTATCTGGAAAATTGGATGGACAAAATTTGAATGTAGTTTAGCATATATTATTGTGTTTCCTTGACTCAATCAATGTAGATATTTTAATTTTAAATGAGCTTCATTTACAGATAGGTTACCATCTTGGGTTTGAGTATATAGTGGCTATGGTCCATGCAGTAGAATTTTTCGTCCGAAGCTAGTTTTTTGCTTAATCTCACGTAAAAAAAGACACCTAAATTTTCTTGTTGATTTCAGTGATTTTACTCAGTTTTGAAATAGATTATGATTTTATTGCCTATCATTTTTGTTTCAGATAAGGCTCCATATAATCGCCATGCATGAATTATGTGAATACACGAGAGGAGAGGGGTTCTCTGAGGGATTTGATGCACATCTCAATATTGAACAGATGAACAAAACATCAGTTGAATTATTTCAGTTGTATGATGACCACCGGAAGAGAGGAATAAGCGTGGAAACTGAGAGAGAATTTAGAGGTTATTATGCACTTTTGAAGCTTGATAAACATCCAGGATATAAAGTAAGTCATTTTAGACTGAGCATATTCCTGAATTTGTTTTCCGAGTGTTTTTCTTTTTGTGGAAGTATGAGTTTTGTGTAGGTTGAACCTGCAGAGCTTTCTCTTGATTTAGCAAAGATGACACCAGATATGCGGCAAACCCCAGAAGTTCTCTTTGCCCGTGATGTGGCAAGGTTGTTTCATCATTGCATCATTAGGAGACCTTGTAATTATCTCACCACTAAGTCACCTAAGAATGTTTTTTCTTTCATAATTTCAGGGCCTGCAGGACGGGTAATTTTATTGCGTTCTTTCGGCTTGCAAGGAGGGCTAGCTATCTTCAAGCTTGCTTAATGCATGCTCATTTCTCAAAGGTATTACGGACACTTAGTATTTAAATTTAAGTAGTGGTGATTTATCGACTTCATCGATCTTTCTATCCAATTGCATATGTTTATTCAATAAGTCAAACAATAATTACCTCAATTTCACACGGGTTGGGATCTCAGTGGTTGATTCCTCTATATTCTTTCCACTCTTTTTTTTGTCTTGATAATCGTGGTGTTTGGGTCAGCTTGCACGCTCCTCGACTAATTTCATGGGATACCTGCCACCTCCCACCAACAATAGTTATCAGGTAATTCAACCCACCAAGGCTATAACAGATAGAAAAAGAATCACCTAGTAGGCGTTTGGCCATGTTTCATTGTTGTAAAGAATGGATCTTGGGCCTTACTCAACCTCAAAAGCTAACTCATGAGGGGAGGATTTCCTTAGTCAATATAAGCCTTACTCAACCTCAAAAGCTAGCTCATGAGGGGAGGATTTCCTTAGTCAATATAAGGAGACCAATTACCCATTCCTTTTTCGATGTAGAATACTTAATACTCCCCGCACGCCCAAGCCTCGTAAATTGGAGCGTGAACAATATAAAGAATGAATCTTGGGCCTAACCCAATCTCAAAAGCTAACTCATGAGGGGAGGTTTTCCCAAGTCCATATAAGGAGACCAAGTACCAATCCCTTTTTCGATCTGGGATACTTAACACATTAAGAATGCTTTTTTGCACGGTGATCTTGAGGAAGAAGTCTATATGGAGCAACCACCTAGTTTTGTTGCTCCGGGGGAGTCTAGTAGCCTTGTGTGTTGATTACGCAGAACCAAAACAGTCCTCTCGAGCCTGGTTTGGAAAGTTTAGCAGAGTAATTTAGCAGTTTGGCATAATTCGTAGTGGAGCTGATCACTCGTGTTTTATTGGCATTCTGAACCAGATCTGTGTATTTATTTGGTGGTTTATGTTGACGATATCGTTATCACCGACAATGATCAAGATGGTATCACTAAGTTGAAGCAACACCTCTTTCAACATTTCCAGACTAAAAACCTCGGCAGGCTGAAATATTTTCTAGATATTGAGGTTGCTCAGTTCAAATCAGGTATTGTTATTTCTCAACGCAAGTATGCCTTAGACATTCTTGAGGAGACAGAAATAATGGGATGTAGACTCATTGAAACTCCTATGGATTCAAATGCTAAACTTCTGCCAGGACAGGGGAAGCCACTCTGTGATCGTGAAAGGTATAAGCGGTTGTTGGAAAGTTGAATTATCTCACAGTGATTAGACCTGGCAAATCTTTTTCTGTGAGTGTTTTAAGTTAGTTTATGACTTCCCCTTGTGATAGTCATTGGGATGCAGTTTGTATTTTGCGGTATATAAAGTCAGCTCCAGGTAAAGGACTACTCTTCGAGGATCGAGGTCATGAGCATGTCTTGGCTATATAGATGCTGATTGGGCTGGATCACCCTCTGATAGACGTTCTACATTCGAATATTGTGTTTTAGTAAGAGGTAATTTGGTGTCCTAGAAGAGTAAGAAACAGAGTGTAATTGCTCGATCTAGTGCGGAAGCAGAATATCGAGCAATGGTTGTAGCAACTTGTGAGCTAGTTTGGGTCAAACAGTTGCTGAAAGAACTAAAATTTGGAGAAATCGGTGAGATGGACCTTGTGTGTGATAATCAAGCAGCCAATCGCATCAAATCCAGTGTTTCGTGAGAGGACTAAACATATAGAAATTGATTGTCACTTTGTCAGGGAAAAGATACTCTCAAGAGATATTGTTACAAAATTTGTGAAGTCAAGTGATCAACTTGCAAATATTTTCACCAAGTCCCTCACCGGTTTCCGTATTAATTACATTTTTAACAAGTTAGGTACATATGACTTGTATGCACCAGCTTGAGGGGGGGAGTGTTAGAATATGAGTAGGAATAGAAATAGTACATAAAATCCTACTTGAAAAAGGATTGTACCGTAGTGTCTATAAATAGGGTCTCGATGTAATTATGTAAACACACAATTCAATAATATTTTTTCTCTATTATTTCTCACACTAGTGAAAATAGAAAAAAATATTTTTTGTTTTCAAAGTGAAAAATGATATTTGAAAATCTGAGTTGTGTTTGCCCATAAAATAAATTAGAGTTATTTTGAAAATTTGTGAGTAATTTGGAGCGAAAATAAGTGAAAACAACTCTTTTTTGTTTTTGGATTCTTTGGAAAAAAAGCAAACACATTGGCTTTTATCCTGTAAAAATTTTCCTTCTCAAAAAAAATAATACTTTTTTTTTGAAAAAAGTGAATATAATGAAAATGAAATTTTTGGAAATTTTATGGCCAAACGATTTTTCCGAAGTTCTAACTCCGGAAAAAAGTGAAAAATTTTCCCTGGCCAAATGCCTCCTAGTGTTTTGTCTCTGTTGAAAATTGAATAACCTGAGACCTCATAGTGCTCATCCCCATGTCATTGACCACCACCACAGTGTGTATTGGGACCATTTCATTTTGGTTGAATATTGCCATTATTTACAAAAAACCATGCTTTCTTTTAGCAGAGTAAATAGAAAGGACCACTATAAGTGACTCAAGGCAACTGAAAACTTGGAAGTGTTTTCCTTTGCTCTGCTGATTTTATGCTTTTTTGTATGTCTGGCAGTAGTATCCGTTGTTAAAGGTTATAGAGGCAAACTTTTAAATATTTCACCTGCTCATAGATTTAAATTGTGTTTAAGCATTTCATTTCTTTGGTGTTTCCAGTTACGAACCCAGGCTCTAGCTTCTTTACACTCTGGCCTGCAGAATGGCCAAGGAATCCCTGTTGCTCAAGTTGCCAAATGGCTTGGGATGGAGGTAATTTTTGAATATTTTTGCTGGCTGTGTTCTTATGTAACACTTTTTGAGTGGAGTAACTTCTGCTCCTGGATATTTATCAGGAAGAGGACATAGAAGACCTCCTTGAGTATTATGGTTTCTCATTGAAGGAGTTTGAAGAAGCGTATATGGTGAAGGAAGGTCCATTTTTGGAAGTTGACAATGACTATCCTGTCAAGTGCTCAAAACTTGTCCATAAGAAAAAATTAAGGACAATATTTGAGGATGTTTCGGTTCCGCATGTTAAGTCTGCGTCGGGGAAAGAAACAGAATCCCTGTTAGATAAGGACTATCAGCAAAAACCTACAACTGTTCAATTTCTCGAGCCTGATGGTTCTTCCCTGTCCATCGAGGAGGACATGCCTGATTATGAAACTGTTTCATCTCCAAAAGATGAGATAAAGGCGATTCCAATTACTAAAACAGAATTTCATCAGAAGATGATCAGATATGAAAGCCTGCAGGCTCCTCCTAATCATGCGGTATCAAGTCTGCTGGCTCCTCCTAGTTCTTCAGTACTCTTTCCTCATATTTCCCCTGAGGTTCAGCAACAAGTTGGAGTTGAGAGTGCAGAAAAACCTGAAGTGCAGCTGCAAGCAAGAGTTGGGAATTCAGGGAAACCTAAAACTGATGAAGTTGCACAATTTGATGCAAGAAGTATGCCCATTCAATTCATACCTGCCAGAGATGAGCAGGAGAGCTCTCTAGCTTTGCCAGCTAATTCTCTTGTAGAAGACACAGAACTGAACCACATGTTTGATGAAGAGAATGAAGATGAAGAACTGGTGATCACCACCGAAGAAGCCGAAACTAATGAACCAGCAGCAAGTTATTATCATGAAGAAGTTGCTGAGGCAAAACTTAAACTGATTATCAGGTGCAGCTTGCTCTACATGGACCTGATATCTGCTGCATTTACCTTGTTTCTTTGCTTACCTTGTCAATTCACAGGATATGGAAGCGACGTTCCATGAAGAAAAGGGAGATGCGAGAGGAGCAACAGTTAGCATCTAAAGCTGCTCTGAGTTTTCTCTCTCTTGGAGTTCCAATGTGGCCCAACAGAATTGTAAGTAATGAAAACTTTTCTTTTTCTCCATCTTTGTCCAATTAAATTTCTGCCCCTGTGCTTTCTCATGATATAGGATTGGTGCAGCCTCAGTATCCAGCAATAAAAACTCATCTATTTTCATCCTCAAAAAAAGCTCATATATTTTTCTTTGTATACTGCATGAACACTAGACACTTTAACTAAATCATGATACCCGTTTTAACTAAATCATGATAACTCATCTATTCTTTTTTCCTTCTCAAAAGAAATCATGATACCTGTTTTTGATAACTGAGAAATCCCTGAGGGTCAGTGACGAACGGTTCGAAACTTGGTGGATGATGGACCACCCTTCTACTTTTCTCCACTTAATTACTAGGCTTTTATTTGCGTCAAGGCTCGAACTCATGACGTCCGCCTCACCCACACATGTGCTTTTACCACCGGAGCAAAGCCATGCTGGCAAATAAATTATGACTACATCCACCTTTGTTTTTTCCCTTTTTTGTTTGAAGCTAGTTTTATTAGCCTTAAATACAAGTGAAGGTTGAAAATTAATGGAAACATATGTACCATTCAAATGTACTATTTTTGGTTGTGTGGAAGACTAATTAATTACTGTATTCTAATCTATGTGACCGTTTGACTTTTGGAGGTCAGGTTTTATAATTTGTCATGTTCTTTTTATACATCATATTTAGTTAGAGGTCAAATTTGATAATTTTTCTTAGTTTAATTATGAAAATCTAATTCTGTACAGATAACTTTTCAAGGTGCATTTTTTAATTAACATTGTTTTACTAACAATTGTTAAGTCCCTCAAAAGGTCAATCAGTGACATAAAGTGGGAAGGATATAGTGTTTGTGACCGTTATCCGACCGCTATTTTAAGAGTATTGAGTGATCCAACCCCTGTTTAATTTTATTGGCGAACCAGGAATTAACCATTACCTATTAATCAATATTCTTCTTAGGAAACAGTTATTGAGATGCTGAAGCTGCGGGTAGTTTCTGGTTCATCTTGTTCCCCCGCTTTTTTTTTTTTTTAAAGTAATGATGAAAACTGAAATTTGGCTCAACAGAAGATGAAAAAAAGTGATTTTTCAGCGGGTCTGGTCTTTCTGCGTTTGTGCCCACTGCCAAGACTTGACTGACGTCCATTTTTGGCCATCTAAAACTACTCTGATCCCTTAAAATGACGTATTCTCCCCCTATCAGTTCATAATAGCATCTGTACAACATAGCCCTTCTAACTATTCAAATTAAAAGGTAAAATGGTGAACTAATTAGTCCTAAAGATGTTACAGTGTAATCCCACAAGTAGGGTCTGGGGAAGGTGGTGTGTACGCAGTCTTACCCCTACATTGTGATGGTAGAGAGACTGTTTCTGATAGACCCTCGGCTCAAGTAAAACATATTAAAAATTGAAGTATGTAATCCTAAATTCATTCAGTTCAAACTGATTTTTCTTTTTTGTTGGATCAGAATAATTCAAACTTATATGATCTGTTCTAATTTTTATGAGTTTGAACTTTATTTGACTAATTAATCAACATTACATTTAAGCTTATTTTGAAATTTTTAATGCTAGTCAGTTTTACTCTATGTAACTTATATACTAAAATTTACTCTCTCAAGGGCGTGTTTGATACGGATGAAATATTTTCCAATTTTTTTTTCTTATTTTCCCATGTTTGATTGAAAAACATCTTCTTTAGGAAAACAAGTTCCTTAAAAATGAATTTCATCATGGTTAATGAAAGTAGGGAAATCAAGTTCTATAAGTAAGATTTTATATTCATTTTATCCTCCTACCCACCCAATGCCCCCAACTCCTATCCCTTGACCATCCCAACCCTGCCAACCCAGAGGTCCTGCACCCCATCCCCTCCCACCTCTATAGTTTTTTGTTAGATTACATCAAGTTGCTCTTGAAATAATATTTTTATGCTTACTTACCGAATGCTAGAAAATAAGTAAGAAACCAACTTAATTTCCAAGAAAACATTTTCCATGGAAAATATCTTCCTTCATACCGAACACACCCTAAATCTCTCTGCTAGTCACAGTAAATCATGTTATTTTGTGATCAAGGCAGAATTGTTCTGGTACCTTTATATCCAATTTATTGTAGGAAATCTGATGTGTCTAGAATATATTTTGCCCCTAAAAACTAGCCTCTTGCTGCATAGTCTCTATTATAGATCCTTTTTTCTTGATAAAAGTTTTTCTTGGTTTCTTCATATGAAGGATCGATCACTTCATGGTCATTCTTTTGCTTTTATTTGTTTGGAGGGGCATCATATTAGAATCCAACCAGAATACTGATAGCCTTATTTCATCTTACATAAGATACCCTAAATTTTCCAACTATTTCAGTGTAGTTCTTCTCTCCAGTTCCATTCTAAACCTTATGTTGTGTGGAAATATCCATAATAGTTATGAATTGATTGAGAAATTAGTATTGCCATTAAGGGTGTTAAGAATTGAACCTTGTGTTGGAAGAAAAGGAACATCATTTTGATTTGGCTGATTCACGAACTATCTCGGTCTGTGAAGTAGAAACTTATTGTATCAGTGGAAGGAGACAAAAAGTTTCACTTAGTAAATTTGGAAAGCTGTCAAATTTCCAAAGGAATGGGGGAGGAAAAGTATGACATTTTGGAAGGTGGGTGGAGGACTAGAAAGATTACAACACCATTTGGGTGTGGGTTATGGAGGAGTATAATGAAGGGATGGGAAGAATTTAGTAGACATATTTCTTTCAGAATTGGGGATGGCAGAAGGGTGAGTTTCTGGAATCATAAGTGGTGTGGGGAGTATGTGCTGAAGGAAGTTTTCCCCAACTTACATGAGTGTCTTGTCAAAGAGAGATATCAATCCAACAAATTTCGAGGTCTCACGAGGGGGAAGTTCATTGGTATCTAAGGTGAAAGAGAAATCTCCTACAGGACTGAGAGTTGGAAGAATATGGTAATTTGGTTGAGTTACTGTATGGGCAGGTTGTGCTTATTGATAGATCAGATGTATGGAGATGGCGAGAGAGTAGTGTTGTTATTCACTGTGAAGTCACTTTATGAGAGGTTATTAAGGGGAGATGAATGCATGTTCACCCATTGTGCTATTTGGGTTTCTAGGGTTTCCGAGGAAGGTGTGTTTCTTCGCGTGGTTGCAAGGGGTGTGATTTTGACAGCGGAAATCTTGAGAAAGAAGATCAACTATGTTAGTTGGTGTTTAATGTGCAAGAGCTCGGGTGAAGATGTGGATTATCTCTTCTTGCATAGTCATGTGGCTAACCGACTTTGGAGAGTGATTCTTAATTGGTTTGGGGTGTGATGAGTGATGCCAAGAACGGTGAAGGCGGCATTGCATAGCTGGGGCTACACGGGGGAAAAGGAATCCTAGGGCTTGGAAGGCTGCCCCGCTAGCACTGTTGTGGGTTATTTGGAGAGAGAAATAAGAGAGCATTTGAAGGGGTTGAACAAGATTTTGTAAAACTGCAAAATAGTCTTTGTTTCGAGTTTGCTTTTGGGGTTCCCATGAGATCTCGATTTGTATCGAAGATTGGGTCTCCTTTTTTGAGAATCATGTTTAGATGTAGGTTCTTTTTATTAGTATCTTTTGTATACGGGGTGTTCCCTCCAATTGTTAATAAAATTGTTTACCTTATCAAAAAAAAAAAAATCAGTCTTAGAATGCATATATTGTTTTCTTCATGAACTAGGGGAGCAATGAAGTTTAGAATTATATTAGATACATGCTAGATGTCCTATACATTATAAATACATAAGCACAACAACATTTTGTGTAAGCAAGCATAATGAAATAAAGAGAATCATTTCTTCACTTGTCTTCAAATATATTTTAAGTGATTTGAGAGTGATCTCCTCCCTGAATTTTCCGACAAAGGGTAGTTGTTGAAATTAATTGAATCCCAACCAAATCTCACAGACAAAGAGGCATCATCTCCGTCTATACCTCACCAAACACTCAAGTACATCTTCTGATCACAGGGTAGAGGTCTCTCTTTTACAAAGGCACGAATACATGCATAAAAAGATAAAATCAATAGAATGCACACCCAAACAGGATTGCTTGGTTGATAGGAACATGGTTAAAAAAACAGAATTGCCTGGTTGAGATCTCAAGATTTGCAAATTGTTAAATTTATTTGACATTTTCACAAAAGATTATTTGGCAAGGTTGACATATAAGCTTCAAGATGAACTCAATATAGTTCTGAACTATACTGTATCTTTCGTTGACTCCAGACTTGAATCTTTATTACAAATTCCTAGACAACTGCACTATATTAACTTCTTACTAAATGTTGAAGACAATTATTTCTCTAGTCCTGTTCCATGGGAGCAAAAGAGGGAAAGGAAATAAAGATTTCTTCCTCCACCTGGAGATGTTCCATTCAGATGTGCATATCAGCTTTCTGCACAAGAATGTTGCTATGTCACATGCAAGTTTTGCTATCTGTGTGTCTGAAATTGAAGTGCATACACGTCATCCTTGAACAATTTATGGTCAATTTATTTTCACTGATATTTGCTACTATTCCTCCTCATTTCAGCAACATAGCACATTAGTCGAGTTCAACATTGATCGTGCCGTCTCAAAATGGTACCAAACTCGGGAAAGATCATGGTCAAGGTTGAATGTTTCAGATGTAGTTGCCACTACACTCCATGAAAAAAATGCAGCTGCCAGATGCCTTTGCTGGAAAGTAATAATATGTTGTCAGGATAATATAAACAATCTGAACCCAAAAAATGGCATGGACCAGCTGAATGCCAAGTCATGGTTGCTCTCCAAGCTTATACCTGCCAAAGACGATGAAGATGATACACTTATAGCGTCTCCAGGCCTCTCTGTTTGGAGGAATTGGCTTCTTAACCAATCAGGCGAGGACCTTATTTGTTGTTTATCAGTTATCAAGTATGCTGATTTTGAGAATCTGAATGAGACAGTAGCAGGTGCAAGTGCTGTTCTCTTCCTGTTGTCAGAAGGTATCCCATGGGATCTTCAGAAAAATCAGCTTCATAAACTGTTAATGTGTGTACCTTCTGGTTCTCAGTTACCCCTTTTGATTGTAAGTGGCCTGTGCAAGGAAAATGCAGATCCTTCCACTATAGTAAAAGAACTGGAGCTACATGAAGTTCATGAATCAAGACTCCATTCCTTTACTGTTGTTTACCTAAAAAGCCAGCAGACGGAGCAGTTGAATGGGTTTTTCAGCGATGAGCAATTAAGAGGAGGACTAAAGTGGCTGGCAAGTGAATCACCACCACAACCAGTTCTCCAGTGTGTAAAAGCCCGAGAACTGGTTCTGTACCACTTGAATTCTTTGCTTGGGGTTCTTGGCGAAATGAATGCTTATGATGTGGGGCCAAATAATTGTATCTCGGCTTTTAATGAAGCCTTGGATCATTCAATGAGGGAAATAGCTGCTGCAGCTCATGCAAATCCTACATGTTGGCCCTGTCCTGAAATAGCTTTGCTGGAGGAATATGGCCATGAGCACGAAGCTGTGACCCGGCACTTGCCAAAGCTGGGATGGAGCTTAGCTCCAAGAATTGAACCAGTTGTGTGTGCAATATGTGACTGCAAATTTCCATTTTTTCCAGATGATACATCTTGGTTACATAGAAGTTCTGATGTGGATGTTAAAAACCAGATATTACAACTTCAAAATTGTCTAATAAAGTACTTCACAGATATTAGCAAGTTGATGGAACTGCCACTTGCAGAAAAAGAGGCTAGTGTTGTGATGCAGAATTTTGTGCAGCTTCAACTCCAGAACTCACACTACTACATTGTACCAAACTGGGTTATGATTTTTCAACGAGCATTCAATTGGCAGTTGATGAGGTTAGCTAAGGAAACATCTTTCTCAGTGTATATCATGATGAAGCATGATTTTTCCACTTCAATGCTTGAAGCTGTGGAACTTGAAGACTCTGCACAGTCGCATTACCATTTGTCACATCCATCTCTCGATGAAATGGTTGAAGCTGGTCGGATGCCTCTTCTTGGATGTGCTATGTCTGATGGGGAAGGAAGAGCTTTCCAACCTTATCCAGGTATGATTTCACATAGTGAAGAAATTCCCACAACCGCTGGTGCAGGCGATGAAATAGAGTATGGGAAGGATGTTGGACATGTTGAATTTGTAAAAGCCAGTTATAATACAATGAAAGATCTAAATGAGAGTCAAAGTGAACCTCTGGTATCCATTAAGGAAATGAAAGAAACTGATAAACTTGGTAAATTACTGGAGATGTGTAAGATTAAGCAGAGCATGATAGAAAAAAACTTGTCAGTATATTTTTAATGCAATACCTTTTCTCACTCGCTGAAAAACTGTTGTATGCGTATTGCATCTTTGTATTATGAAGGGTCAAGCTTTCGAAAGGGTCTTGGAATTTTGCTCTTACCATTGTTTTTAAACATGAGAGCTGAAGAATTTGTGCATTCTTCCCATCTCTTACTCCCGTCATTTGCTTTCGTTGTGTGCCTGTCATTCTTGCAAATACAAAGGAAGTCTTCCATCTCGAACTTTGCCTTCTCTTCCCTTTGCAGACATGATTTAGGAGAAAACATAAGCGGAGAAAGTCAAAAGTCATTTTTTACCTTTTCCAATGGAGGATGTTTCTCAAGGAAAGCAATTTTTTTGATGTTTGGTTGCTTGAAATTGGCTTCCTGGGAACGTTTTTGAAAAATATTTTCCATGGTATAAAGCACACCTTGTGGTCAGTGATTTCTTCATGATAAATTGTTAGCAAACTAGGGATTGACAAACCAATACAATTTTGTTGGTTAATCCATTTACCATATGCGCGACATTATTGTAATTCGCAAAGTCCTCACACTTGATCTCTTTAACATTTTCCTAGGTTAAAGACCATATACTTTGGTTCCTTATAAACTTGAAATTGGCGAGTGTGGCGTTGCGCAAAAGATTTTAAGGAAAAGGGTTAGATTTACCCCTCTACTTTAGAAAATTGATTAAATTTATCCGTCATCATATTTTGGAGTTAAATTTATCCTTCTTGTCATACTTTGGGGGTTAAATTTACCCCTCTACTTTGAAAAATTAACTAATGATATCCTTCATCATATTTTGAATTCAAATTTACCCTTATTGTCATATTTTAGGGTCAAGTTTACCCTCGCTATCAAGAAATTTCACCTGTATCCTTTAACGGAAAAGCACAAATCAACATAAATGCCCCATTTTTTAAAAAATAAAACACATTTTAATCTAACTCATCCTACCCAAATTCGATTAAAAAAAAAAGACGAATAAATATATATCCATCCCCCAGTTCCGTTGGTCGATTTTTTTCAATAAACAAATATATCATTTTTCAACGTACGACACTAGTAGGTTGTTTACAAATGAACAAAAGTAAAATGGAATGGGATAACACAGAAATATAGGACTAGAGAAAATGTCTAGTACAAACTCTGCTCCGTTTCTAGTTATATTTAAATTTCAAAATTTGGTATGCAATTCTATGTGCATGTAGATTCTAGATTAAAATTAGTGGATAAATTTTTTGAGCAAATGACATAACGAATTTCTTTTGTAAATCCAAGTATATAGAGATATAAGAATGAAGTGATGTCATAATTGACACATAAGGAGACCTCTTAACTCAAACATTCAAAGAAATGTCCAGTGAGCCTAATTTGTTGCATTTGACAATTAAGTACGATTTTCATGAGCTGTGCAGGGAGGGGTATATTTGTTTATGTCTGCAGTGACGCAGATTCATTTTTCATGAGTAATTCACTGATAAAAATTTAGTGGACTAATTTCGTAGATTTGACCAATAGAACGGAGAGAGGGTTATATTTGTTTGTGTCTTTTCTGTGGATCGATCAAGCGGATTAGATTATGATGTGTTTTATTTTTAAAAAATGACGCATTTAATGTTGATTTGAGTTTTTCTGTAAAAAAAAAGGGTACATGCAAAAAATTTCTTAACAACGAGGACAAATTTGACCCTAAAATATGACAAAGAGGGTAAATTTTGACCACCCCAAATTGTAACAAAGAGTATATTTAGTCAATTTTCTAAAATAAAAAGATAAATTTGACCCTTTCCTCTAGATCTTATCCACACACATAAAATTAAGCAAGTAGGGATTTAAATCTGCTTTATGTCTTAAGCATTACCATCGGAGATGTGAGTACCTTTTGTGAACAAATTAACCTTACATACATAAGAGAGAAGTCAAGACCTTCCTTCCATAGCCAATCACACGCGATGAAAGTGATATCTACGTTGATCGTTCTTGAACCGACGAGTTTTAAGTTGCACACATTTGCCAAAATTGTAGTAACATATATAACAACTTTCAGGTATGATGAAGAGAAATTTTGGTGTATAGTGATAGTTTTGCTCCTAATTACGAAACATATTACTAGTTTATGTATTTATGAAATGTAGCAATAGTTTGTTCCAAAATGTAGCGGGAAATACTATATGCTTGCACAAGCAATATCTCACTGGAAGCAATCGAAATCACTCAGATACAAGGTCAAGTTGCATACATTTCAAGATACTTTACAGTAGTGAGAAAAGTCATCAAATCACTCTTAAACTTGTCAGCACAACTTATTTTAGATTTTTAACTTTATGGATGGTTATTTATCCCCTTAACAACTTTATAATAAATTAATTTCAACCCCTAAGACTGACATGTCATACAATTAAAAGAAAAATAAAATAATGATGCATTTTTAATCCCCAAAAATACAAAAATGATCCACTAATTTATTTATTTTATAATAAAAACTAAATAAAATATTCCTACCCCACCCCCGTCTTCTTCAACTCCCCTTTTCTCTTAATCCTAATGCAAATTCACTCCATTTTTCTTTCTTCAATCTCCTAAGTCATCTTTCTTCCTTTTCTACCCCCACAACCCTCATCTGCAATTTCAGTATTAAAAGACTTTCAGAAGTTGATTGCTTTCTTTCTTAGCGAATTCATTGTTTTAGAGATACTAATTTGATTTACCATATGTAAAATATAAGTTCTCTATGTAATTTAACTTTCTGTGAGTTCAAGATTGTATTTATTTTGAAAATTGATTGTTTTTTCTTTGGGGGTAGGGTTGGGGGTAGGGGGTGAATTTATTGTTTTAGAGATCTCCATTTGGTTTACCATAAGTAAAATATAAGTTCTCTATATAATTTCACTTTTTGTGAGTTCAAGATTGTATTTGTTTTGAAAGTTGATTATTTTTTTTCTTGGTGAATTCAATGTTTTAGAGATACCCATTTGATTTACCATAAGTAAAATATAAGTTCTCTATGTAATATCAATTTATGAGTTCAAGATTGTATTTGTTTTGAAAGTTGATTGTTTTTTTCTTGGTGAATTTATTATTTAAGAGATACCCATTTTATTTTTGGAAGTTGATTGTATTATAGTCAAGAAAGTTATTGCATTTCTTCTAGAAGTTGATTTTTTTTTTTTTAAAAAATGAATTATAATTTGAATTTTTTCAAGTTTTTGGATTGTAGTAGGAGTAAGGGGTGCGGAGGTTTGAAGAATTAGAACGAAAATAGAGGTTTTGCATAAGAAGGAGAGTGGTGGACTAGAAGAAGAAAGGGGTATGGCAGGGAGGTGTTTCCAAAGGGGGTGACCGGAGGAGGGGGGGGGGTTGTATGTTTTGATAGGGGATGGTAGGGCTTGAAGAAGAAAGGGGGGGGGGGGGGGTTTCTTTTTTATTTTATGATATAATAAATAAATTAATGGGATGACTTTTTAAATTTTTTTTGACCTGACAGTGATGTGGTGATGATATGATGCGTTTGTAACATATTCTTCGTTGTGAGAGTGGTGTTATATTTTTAAGGTGATATTTGTTCATTTAAAAAAAATTAGAAGGGTAAACAATTATCAATAAAATTAAAGTGTTAAACTAAATTATGCGGATAAGTTCAGGAGATTTTATGTCTTTTCTCCAAAAAAAAATAAAATAAAATACCACACATACAACTTGCATGCATATAACATACACTTTACGTACATACAACATACACTTTAGCTACGGTTTCCTCGGCTAAAGTAATTTATATGTCACTGTATTTTATTGTATGATACTTGTATTAATTGCAGAACCCATCCCAATCATCATATTGTATTGTTACTATATGACTACAAGATCAAGTTGCATACATTTCGATATACTTTACGATCGTCACCCAAAAAACCCCATACATATAACTTGTATGCATACAACATACACTTTACATACATATAATATACACTTTAGCTGCGGTTTTCTTGGCTAAAGTAACTTTATTAATTGTAGAATCAAAGTAATAGTTATTGGTGTTTATAATTGATGTGTGATGTTTGAGAGTGATATAAATGGTGTTAAAAATATTTCCATGATTGGCCCCGGTCATCATCATGTTGTATTTTTACTATATGACACCTGTATCATCATAAAAAAACCACCCCAATACACATTTTTGGGGGGAGTTTTGACACTTGAAGAGAGCATGCACCGCTCTCACAATTTCTTCAATAGATGTAGCATAAAGAGAGATAGCATCAACAATACGCAAATAGAGGAGCAATTAGGGTGTGCATCGGTCGGTTCGGTTCGATTTTATGTGTTATTGGTTCGGTTTATCGATTTTTGATTTTTAAATATGTAAAATCAACTAACATAAAAAAATAAAATCTTAGTTACCGCCAAAATCCTACGCAATGCATTTTAGTTTACAGAAATCTTCAAACTTGAACTGAATGTTAGTTTAGAAAAAATTTGAATCCTAATTGTTGGAAGCTATAAATGCTTCAAGCTTTTCAATACGACAATAGCCGAGTTTTATATTGAGTCTTTGTTGCCCTGAATAGGTTAATACTTTGTGAATCACTGAATTATGAATAAGTAGTGCATATAATATACATACATACATACATACATATATACATACACACATATATATATACATACAAATATATATATATATTAAAAGTGTGAAAACCCTTAGAAAAGTGATTTGAACTTTTTGCCCTTCATTAAAAGTCCCTACTTTAGACAAAATCGTCTTTTTACCTTTTTTCTTTAAATTATTATTTAATTATATTTATGATATTGAATCCTAAAATATACGAAATTAAAACTTTAACAAATATAATAAGACTATTTCTAAAAGTAGGAATCCTAAAATATAGGATAAGTATTACATTGAATCTTTTCAAAAAAAAAATAAAAAAAAATAAGTTTTACACTATTTTTGCAAATTTTATGGAAAACAATGGTTATATAATTAAGCGTTATATCATATTACTATTATTAGAAAATTTTTGTGGTACGTGAGTATTGAGTATATATCATCAGTGTACTACTTATGCCAGATTTGAGATCTTTATTATTTAAGTATTACTCCCTCCGTTTAAAAAAAGAATGACCTACTTTTCTTTTTAGTCCGTTTAAAAAAGAATGATCCCTTTTCCTTTTTGACAATACTTTAATTTCAACTTTCCACATGACATGTTTAGGACCACAACATTAAAGGGTATTTTGGTACATTTGATACAACTTTAATTTAAGGCCACAAGATTCAAAAGTCTTCTTTATTTTCTTAAACTTTGTGCCAAAGTCAAAGTAGGTCATTCTTTTTTAAACGGATGGAGTATATTATATTACTATTGTTAGAATATTTTTGTAGTACGTGGGTTATATAGTAAGAAACAAAACACTAGCATAAATAGTTGGGAGAATACTCACAAATATATCTGAAGTTTGACCGGATTACCAGTTGAGCATACTGAACTTTGCGGGGGTCCTATTACCCCCAGATTTTTTTTTCGTATTTTAATGGCATATATTTGCCACTTGGCACATTGTGTGTTAGTCACACGCATTGAGCGCGTGAACAGTGTTAAAAACGTTATAAAACTCTTTTTTTTTCCAAACAACCTCATAATTTTATAATTATTTAAAGTTTTATATTTTTATTTATTTTTTCATTCTCTTTCTTCTTTCTTCTTTCTTTCTTTCTTTTCTTCAACAATGGTTGCTCCATTGTTGAATTGAAATTGAATTTGCTCCATTGTTGAATTGAAATTGAATTTGCTCCATTGTTGAATTGAAATTGAATTCTTGAAGATTCCGTTTCGAACTCGCTAATTGAAACTCAATGGAAGATTCGGAAGATTCAAACTTGAAAATTCGCTAATTGAATCTTCCAAGTTCCATTAATGGAAATTGAATCTTTCGAGTTCCATTAACGAAAGATTGAATAGCTTCATACATGTACAACCCGTAATTTTGTCTTCATACATGAAATTAAATTTTTTAAATCTTCCGAGTTCCATTAATGGAAATTGAATCTTCCATTGAGTTTTCAATTAGCGAGTTCCATTCAATTAGGAAGTTTCATTGAATCTTCCATTAATGAAACTCGCTAATTGAATCTTTCGAATTTCAATGGGAAATTAATGGAAGATTCCATTCAATAATTTGATAAACTTTCTTCATAAACTCAATGGAATTCAAAGTTTGAAACTTGAAATTGAATTTGAAAACTTTTGAAGTGATAAGAATAGACTTGAAATTTGAAATTGACTCAATGAAATCATTTGAAATCTTTAATATGGTTGTACTGGTGAAAAAATATTGAAAACTGATAAAGCAGAGAAGAAGCAGCGCGTGTACTGCACCTCTTAGCGTAAAAACTGGGGCTAACGTTTCAGGGGGGATTGATTCCACTTTAAAAAAGTTCCGGGGGAAATTACTTAAAAAAGTATAGGGGGGTAATAGGCCCCCCGCAGAGTTCAATATGCTCCACTGGAAATTTGGTTAAAGTTCGGGTATTTTCATGGGTATTACCCCTAAATAGTTTGATACCATAATTAATTTTTAAATAATTTGCATAAAAATAAAAAATCACACTAATATAAATAATTTAATACTATAATATTTAACACTTCTGAATGGATTAGAATTTTACCTTATATGAATAACACTTCTATAAATATTGAGATGAACGTTAAACTAGAGAACAAATCGATTTTCCTATTGGGAGAATATAATTGATGCTCATCTAACTTGATTCGATTGCATGTCTAGATTGATGTATGCTTGATTTTCCAATCCTCAACTTCTTCACTGTTTTGGTCAGCATAATAGAATTCAACATGTGTATATATATATATATATTTTTTTTTTTTTTTTTTTTTTTTTTCATTCAGAATCATTCTTTACAGTCAAAATTTTCGCTCAGACAAGAATTAGTTTGATCAAAATCGAACCTTTGTGATTATACTATCATATTATTTTTTTTATAGTTTACAGATCATAGATGAATGTCGGTTGTCTTTGAAAAAATTCTTGTGTAAATGTTAGATTTAATTGTATTGTGTTGATATCTTTATTATTTATTATTTTATTTTAATTTACAGATGCTAGATGAATGTGGGTCGGCTTTGAAATTTTTTTCTAGGTAAAGGTTAGGTTTAATTGTATTATCATAATATCTCTATTAGTGTATTATTTTGTGGTAGTTTACAGTTCGTAGATGATTCTCGATCGGCTTTGAGAATTTTTTGTGTGTAAAATTTAAGTTTTTTTTTTTTAAAAAAAATTGTATTGTTTTGATATCACTTTTATCGAATTATTTTGTTGCAGTTTACTGGTGATAGATAAATGTTAGTCGGCTTTGAAGATTTTTTTTTTATGTAAAGGTTAGGTTTAATTGTATTATTTTAATATCTCTATTATCGTATTATTTTGTTATTTTTTACAGGTGGTAGATTAGTGTCAGACGACTTTGAGATAATTTTTTTTGTGTAAAGATTAAATTTAATTGTATTAATTTGATGTCTCTATCACTGTATTATTTTGTTGCAATTTACAGATGGTAGATGAATGTCGATCGATCAACTGTTAAAAATATTTTTGGTAAAGGTTGGGTTTAATAAATAATTCTCCATCTTTACATACTCATAAGATATTAAATTTAATTATTATATTCATCTTTATTATTTAAACAAATATCTTATTTAGTGTAATATTTGAACTCATCAAAGTGAGGTGCACGCGCAAGGCGCGTACACCTAAACTAGTATATATATATATATATATATATATATATATATATATATATATATATAAATAGAGAGAGAGAGATTTATATATATAACATAAATACGGATAAAACAATAACTTAGTGTATCCTTATTGGGTTATCGGTTAAACCGATAACTCAATAAGTTAAAATCGAAACTGAACCGTTTATCCAATAATTTTTTTTATAAAACCAATAAGAAACCGTTAACCCAATAACCCAATAATATTTTTATCAGTTCAGTTTATCGATCGATTTAGTTTTCGTACACCCTGGGAGAACTGGTCTATATTTAGAGAAATTTAGGCACAAATAGATAGGAAAATAGAGAGGGGCCAGAGCAAAAATACACGAGTTCTACCACCAGTGATTACCATCAAATAGCCATTCTAACCCCGACCCAACAACTCTTTCCTTTCTCTATTTGCTATTCCATTTAAAATTTCTTTCTATATATAGATTGTAATTTTTTTTATACTATCATTGTTTCAGATAATTATAAAGACTTAATTTACAAAGTCACCTAATTTTTCCTATAATGAATCGGCTTTCACATGTATCTCTCTGTATATAATAGGAGAGACAAAAGTGTCAAGTGTCAATACTACAAAAATTCTAATTAAAAAGGAAAAAAATATATAAACTAATCTGTACATTAACCATCCCTATATAAATTACACATTAAAAAATGAAAAAGAAATAAATTTTTTTCTTAACACATAAATAATAGGGAGAATACTCACAAAAATACTTGAAGTTTGACCGGATTACCAGTTGAGCATATTGAACTTTGCGGGGGTCCTATTACACACCTATACTTTTTTAAGTGGAATTAATTTCTCCTCGAACTTTTTTACAGTGAAATTAATTGCCCCCCGCAAAGTTATACCCAGTTTTGAAGTCGGAAGTGTAGTACACACGCTTTGTCTTCTCTATTTTATCACTTTTCAATATTTTTCACCATTATAACCATATTAAAGATTCCACAACTCAAATTCCTTCTACAAATCAAAATTCCAAATGATTTCATTGAGTCAATTACAAATTTCAAGTCCAAAAAATTGGAAATTCAAATTCAAATTTCAATTTCCGACTATTCAACACAACCTGTGGCACATTGAACGCAATGAAACTGGAAGTTGAATTTGAATTCAAGTATGAAATTGAATTTGAATTTGAAATTATTCAAAGTTTCAAATTGAAAACTTTCTTCAAGAATTATTCAAATTTGCTTCTAGTTTCGACGAACAATTTTTCTTCCTCTCTTAGTGGATTTTCTTTTTTGATTTTTTCCCTTAGTTGGTGGCTGATCAATGGTGGTTGGTTGGTGGTGGCAATGATGGGTTAAATTTTATCATTTTGATGGAATTGAAGATGACCCATTTGGTGTGTGTGTGTGTTGAAATTGAATCAAATTAATGTAATTGAATTGAGTGTGTTGAATATGACCATTTGAATGTGATGAAATTGTGTTCAATTTCAATTCAACAATGAAGCAACCATTGTTGAAGACTCCATTGTTGGAGAGAATAAAGAAAGAAGAGAGAAGAGAGAAGACTGAAAAAATAAATAAAAAATATAAAACCTTAAAAAATTAAAAAATTTAGGGGCTGTTTGAAAAAAAAAAGGAGTTTTTAACGGTTTTTAACAGTTTCATGCGCTCAATGCGCGTGACTAACACGCAATGGGCCAAGTGGCAGATATATGCCATTAAAATACGAAAAAAAATCTGGGGGGTAATAGGGCCCCCGCAAAGTTCAGTATGCTTAACTGGTAATCTGATCAAACTTCAGGTATTTTTATGAGTATTTTCTCTTAATAATACTAGTATTCGTACCCGCGCGATGCACGGACCAATATTAAGAAAAAATCACGAATCTATTATTATATTTGCTTAATCATATTAAATTATTATTGTTATTATTAGTACACAATTACATATGTTTTGTGATTAAGATATTATTTCGTTTAGTATAATGACTACAATATAAGTTGATGAAAAAATATTTTAAACTTTTACCAAACCTTTAATTTTGATGCATCTATTGAACATAAATGTCAAACAATAAATAGTTATAATTTACTTTTTTAAAAAAATTATTTTACAAATTACAGGTACATAAATTGTTTTATATAGTGGGATATTTCTCCTTTTTCATCAAATACTAATTTTGGGATTTCAAATGACAAATTTGGGACTTTGATATGGCTGTGATTGTATCCAAAGCCAATTCTTCCAAGTTGATAATTATTTTATGATAAATTCAATAACCAAAGGTTGGCTTTGGGGGCTAAAATAGCTCATTGCAAGTGATAATTTTTATGTACACTTTATTCTTTTTAGATTTCACTCGTGAAATTACACTGAATATGTTGTTATTATTGTTAAGTACATTAGTGTTGATTCTTTTAAAGTAAAAGTTTTTCCTTGCATAAAGAATTAACACCAAAATTAAGAAAATACCTTATGTAGAATTGAAATCCTTTGGTATATTATTATTATTACTAAAAAAGAGAACGTATCAACCAAAATTAACAGGCCACAGTACATTTGTTTTTTCTTAAGGAAAAAGGGTATGGGCTGTCCATTTAAAAAAAAAACACTAAAATTTACATATATACACCAACTAAAATTTCCTTATTACATAATATATCAATTTGGCTAAGTATTTACACATATACCAAAATATTTACAAAAATCCCTTTATTTTTAACTTTCTCTCTCTTAAAACATTATACATATCTAAAAAGATTTTCTCTTCCGTATTTTACTCCCCCATATCCTCCCACAACACCCGATAATTACTCCACAATTGAATCCTCTTATTCTCGACAAAATTGAAGAATCGTGTTTCTGGGAGTTACAATTTGTAAGTTTGAAGAGTTTCTTCTTCTTCTTTTTTTTTTTTAACTTTTTTAATTTTTAAAATTGACCGTATATTTGTTGTGGTTGCATGCTTGTTTTTACTGTATTTTTCAAGTATTTTCAAGTTTAGTAGTTCGATTTTTATGTTTTCTTCATATAATACATTTTCGATTCTTGCTTTGTTTTTTTTTTCGATTTTTTTGATTTTTAATATATGTTTAGTGAGGTTTTCATAATGTATAAAGTGACATTATACATCTGCTAATGACATTGAATTTATGAAGTTACATTGAATTTTGTGAGGTTTTCATAATGTATAAAGTGACATTATACATCTGAATAACTGATATGTCATTCATGTATATAATGTGAACTATTATAGTATTATACATTGCTTATACATTGCTTTCCATACTCTTATTATACATAACAGACATTTTATGATTTAGTTGATGTTATACATTTAGTGAGGTTTCATAATGTATAAAGTGACATTATACATCTGCTAATGACATTGAATTTATGAAGTGACATTGAATTTACTGAGGTTTTCATAATATATAAAGCGACATTATACATCTGAATAACTGATATGTCATACATGTTTTTAATGTGAACTATTCTGGCATGCAACATTATACATTGTTGCATCTAAAAAATATGTAACTTTTTATGCAATTATTGTATTTTTTTTGTCAGGGCATGAAGTATCGTATAGATAAAGTCCCGGAGCACTCTTTGCATATTTTGAGCTTATGCAACCGTGGTTTTGCTGGAGACATAAAGTCTTATTTTGGAGAAGATGTTTTGGGGGCATTTAGAAATACGTTATTTAGGATTTTTCTTGACCTTCCACAGTGCAACTGGATTGGGCAGATTTCAAAATGTCTCCTTATGCTAGAAATCCAACAAGATATTAAGGACGAGATACATGTGTGTGTGCAGGGAAAGATTTTGAAATTTACCATGCTTGAATTTGACATTATCACCGGCCTGAAATGCACTGGTGATATTGATGAGTTTATGTATACTTCATCATCAAAATCTCCTTTGATGTCGAAGTATTTTCCTGAATCTGGAGGTGGTATAACTAGGTCAAAACTGATAACACGTGTGAAGATGAAAAATTTTGAGAACTCTGAAGATGCTTTGAATCTTGCGATATTATATTTTATTCATACATTCATGTTATCTCAGCATAAAGAAGCACCAATCAGAGTAGCTCACTTCCAAATGGTCGAGGATGGTCGCTACATACACTTTCCATGGGGAAAGATAACTTTTAAAAAGTTGATCAACTCATGGCGGCAGGATTTCAAAGTCGCAAAGCAGTTATATTCTTTGGGTGGAATTCCCCACGCTCTAAATGTCTGGATTTTTGAGTGTTGCTCTGCGTTAGATAAAAAAATTACTTTACGACATGAAAACATCATCCCAAGAATACTTAACTGGTCTGTTGAGTGTACAAGGCCTAAGTACGAATCTTTTATGTCTGACATGTTCAGTAAGGTAATTGTATAATATGTTAAATATTTTTATTTTATACTCACTTTTTCGAAGTTCTAATATTTTATTTTAAAATAATTTTTTACAGTGTTCTTTCAAGAATTTACAGCCTACAAACGAAGAAGTTCGTACTTTAGATTTGTCTTTCTCTGAGGATTTTGTGGTTTTTGATCCAATATCTGCTGCTTCCACTTCTGTTGCTACAAAAATGCAAACGGCAGGCGATGAAGATCAATTGCGTGTTGTCACTAGAGATGACGACTATGGCGATTTCACTACTGAATCTACTCAGGAATTTCTAAAAAAGGCTAGTTTGGCTAAACGTGTATCAACTGAACAACCATCCAAAAGAAGAAAAATAATTATGTTTCAGAAAGTTAGTCCAGTTGCGACAAATGGACAGAAATTAACAAGTTCTCATTTAGTACGTCGTGTGTCAGGTATGTTTTTTAAAAAATAATAACAATTAATAGATAAACTACAAATTCGTGTGTCTAATTTTGATCATTGTCATCAAGTAGAAATTGGTGTTTCCCCTGAGCGCGAACAACTCAAGTCTGTTCCTTCTTCTTCCTCAACGCCCGAAGGGACTTCTAAGTCTAATTTAGATATGGAGCAGATAAAGAGTTACATCAAAACATATGTAAGTTAATTTTTTTATTCAAAAATTTTAATTTTAAAAAAATATTATTTATTTCTAATATCTTATTGTTTATCTGTACGTTATAAGGTGAATGAACAAATTGCTGAGCTGAAAACACTAATGTCCAATATACGTTCTGAGGTTGTAAAAGGATTGAAGAAAGAAGAGAATAAAGAATCTCTGGTATAAAATAATTTTTCCTTCAAATTTTTAATTCTTTGAATAAATGCTCATACATTAGTATTATTCATGAAATATAGGAGGATAAAATTGTTCATCAACAAGAAGGTGCATAAGAAGGATAAAAAATAAATGACAGTGTTCATAAGACTGATTTGCCGATAATGTTAATCTAAATTAAATTGGCATGTTACGATAAATCTGAATATCTCCGACATCTTAACCTATTTTTGTTGGGTTCTTATACAGCATGAAGATGAGTACACAGGACCAGTCATTCACATAACAAATGATGAACCAACAGTACTTGAACATTTGGAAACAGAGATTCAAGATTATGTCCACATTCATACTGAATGTCCAACAATAGCTGAGGTTCAATTCGATCAGAAGTTATATATATGATATGTATAGATTTGGTTATACAATGTAGCTATGAAATCATTAAAAAAATTTCATTCGTCATTATATAAATTTGATTAAATGTACAGACATCTACTTGTCAATTTTTTGTAGGATGAGCATATGAATGATCAAGAAGAGGGACATGAAGAAGAATCGAAAAACACGCACATTACTGAAATAAAAGATATATTGATACATTTTTTGTCTATCATGTTATTTTGTTTTTGGATTCATAATAATATTTTAAATCGATTTACTTGTAGGATGTTACAGTATTGCTACACATACATTTAAATGTACATTGATGTGTTATACATTATTAATACTAGTAGTACATTACAGAAAATGAATGTTTTTTATTTAAAGAATGTGTGAGCTTTGTTATACATTCATTTAAATGTATAACATTATGTTATACATTAAATCCCCATATAACAAATACATATGCATTTGTTATACATATCAATTCAAAATCATTAGTTCATATTTTTTTCGTTCAACAACGTATCACTTTGACTAAATTTTTTTATAAATGAAACTTATTACTGAATGTAGGATGAGCATAACGATGCAATAGAAGCAGGTTGTACTGAAGATCTGACCATACATCAAAGCCCTCACATGAAGCATTTAGAGGTATTTTTTGGTTGTTCATATTGTTTATTAACTCAAAACTAATGCTTTTACATTCACATCTTTGCCAACTAGATATCAAATTCTATAAACAGGTTTTCATTCACCATTATATGGCCTTTCAAATTAGTATTACAAATTTATTTTCTCTAACACTGTCTTACTTTGAATAATTTGCATTGTAATACTATCATATTGTGATTTTGTCTCAGATTCATTATACATTCAACTGAATGTATAACATTATGTTATACATTAACATGACTTTTATACATGATGATTGTGACTAAATGTAGGATGAGCATAATGATGCAAAAAAAATAGATTGTAATGAAGAACTGAGCAGACAACATAACCCTCATATGAAACATTTAGAGGTACATTATTGGTTTTTAATGTTGTTTATCAACTCAAAACTTACATTTTTATACATTCACGTCCATCCCTAATACATATAAATTATGTAAACATCTTTTCGTTCATCATTGTATGGCTTTTAAAATCACTTTTATAAATTTTTATCCTTTAGAACTATGTCTTACTTTTAATAAATGCGTTCCGACATGCTACTTAACTCTTAATTTAGGATGCGCTTATTTCCAATAAAGAGGAAGCTACTATCAAAGATTTGGGAAAACAACATACTTCTGTGATGGTACTTTTGAATTTTTTTTCTGTTTTACTACTGCTGATTTAACACTTCAAGTCTAAAAACATAAACTTATGACATAGTACAGTCCTTTATACATTTGTGATACATATAGATATATGGCATATTTATTTTATTACATAATAATTTTACTTAAAATAGGATGAGCATATTGCCACAAAAGAATCATTTTGTGCTAACGAATTGAACAAACATCATAGTACTGATATGACAGATTTGCAGGTATTTTTTTTATAGTTCAAATTTTGTTTTTAAACAAACAAAACAATCCACATAAATGTCGCTGCTGGTTAGGTATCACTAACGTTAAACATTAATATGTTTGATTTTACACATAACACATCAATCTTTAATCTGTAGGATGATGTGAATGCCAAACTAACGGAGTCTGATCAAGATACTTTAGACACACTAATATTTGGGTTGTCAACACCTTCGAATACAAAAAAAATTTGATGTTGTTAAACCAAATTTAGTGATGGAAAGCCAGTGACCACTTCCAGATAGTCAGTTTCCACCATACTTTCCTGATGCACAAGTAAGGAAGCTTGAAGCAGCAAAAGCTCGTGAAGTAAAACATAAATCACCTGTTAAAAGAGACAGAAAAAAGTCAAAGATTTTCAGATCACCATACATCACAAAATTTGGATCGACCTCTAAAGATGAGGGCAGTTCTGATAATGAAGAGAAGCAGAGGTATGCTTTTGATGGTTGTACCATTTACGAAGACATGCCTAATCAATTGATCAACGATTATTCACAGTGGCTTGAACTTGGGTTACTGGAATATCATGCATCAAAGTAAGTTATTTAGAAAGCTTACTAAATTACTGAATTTAGTACATAAGAATAAACCTTGGTGAAGTCTAATGCTTGTTTATATTACAGGAAACAAACAAACAATCACTATCTAAAAAATGCTCCGGGATTAGGTTATCCTCTATTGGACTTTATTGTTGTACAAGCACTCTCAAAGAATTGGTTCTACTTGATGATGCAACCCAAAATGTATTGAAATGATGAGGTAAATTAAACTCAACTATATCATGCTTCTTTAAACTTTTACTAAAAATATTCTAATTGTTACAAAATACATAAAATCTATTGTATAATTACATATTATACATATGTTGTTATGTACAATCACTTATTATACATTTAATTTTAATATCTCATACATTGATGTACTTTGTTGAAAACATAATAATAACGAAAATATATGACTTCGAATTTATTTTATGACACAACTTAATACATGTGGTAAGACATATAATCAAATTTACTACATGTTATGTTAATATATCATACATTATTGTCATTTATCAATACATAATAACAACTAAAAATTATGCATTAGTATCTGTTGTACAATTAAAATACATAATACATATAATCTATTGTATAGTTACATATCATACATGTGGTGTAATGTATAATCACATTTAAAACAATGACTTGTAACATATCATACATTCCTGTTCTTTATTGCAAAATAATAATAACTAAAATATTTTACTACGATTTAATTTTATGACTATTGATTATACATGTAGTATTACATATAATCAGATTTTATACATGTTTTGTTAATATATCATGCACTAATTTACATTCTCAATACATACTAATAACTAAAACATATACATTAGCATCTGTTGTATGAATAAATATCATACATGTTATGGACTGTATAATCACATTATAGATGTAATGAAAACATGTCATTCATTCAACTTCTTACGCAATACATAGTAATAACGTCTTAATATGCAGTTTTCTTCCAGTGCTTAACATAACCTAACCATTTTTACATGCAACACTTAGATGTGATATTCTACCATTTGAGAAAAAAATCGAAGTTGCAGCAGTATGATCCATATAGATATACCACAATCATCTATTTCTTCAAATCATATATGGAAAAAACATACGAAAGCTATTTTCAGAAGTTAAAACAGATCACATATCCACGCAAGAAGACTATGCAGAATCTGTTGCTTGTGCTTCTAATGAAATCGCTATAATAAATATAATTAATGGATTCTGTATTCCTACGGGTTTACCATGACATTTGGTTGATGAGGTATATGTTCCTGTTAACTGTGGAAAAGAATATCACTAGGTATTGACTGTAATTGTGTTAAAAGAGAGAACAATACGCGTGTATGACTCATTGTCAAGCAAAAAGAAAAGTGAACCATCAACTGAAATAGGAAAGTTAGCAGCCATGCTGCCTACTTACCTGTCGGACAGTGATTTTTTTGAAAAGACTGAAAGAGTTGACCAGTCAACACTTAAAGCGTACGAAGGGAATCTTGGTCTGCAAACTGGTGAGATAAGTCACAACTTATTTGATGTTGAATAAGTCCAAAACATTCCACAACAAGCGTCTGATAGTTTGTAAGTGTCTCTTACTTTTTAAATTTTCACATGTATAATCATGGTAAATTACTATACTTATCGATCTTTCATTTTATTAAAAAATCAGGAATTGTGGGGTATTTGTGGCTGCATATGCAGAAATATTGAGTGAAGGGCATCAAGTTCCTTCATGTGAGTTTGAAGCTGATAGTCAACGTGCACGTTATGCTTCGTTACTATGGCATTACGGAGTGACGAAGGAAAAAAAAGATTATACGAGTGATAATGATGATCCTCCTTGTCCAAAGAATACTTTTCTCCAATCACCTGATGAAAGTGCAATTGTTACTTTGGAGTAGCTCGTTCTAAAAAATATTCTAATTATTTTTTTTGTTGTTTCTGCTAAATAGTTATACACAGTAATGTTTTTTGGAATGTTGGTTTTTAGGCAATATTATATGGATGACAGTTATTGGTTCTAATACATTTACATTTACATAAACTCTTTTCTACTTATTCTATCTTGTTTGTTAATTACTCATTTATCCTAACTTAATATTAAAAAGACTGTATAACAACATTTTGCATATGTAAAATGTCACATATGTATAATAAATTAAATATATGTAAAACATTATTTTTTTTACGACATTAAAGAAGTAAATATTATATTATGAGTTAATTATACATTGAACAGGTATCAATTTATTTTTAAGAAATTCAGTAGACAACATCATACATGTTGAAACGTCTCATTGCTTAATTGAAAACAGCTTCGTATTCAATTTTTTTTTTAAAAATAACAATACATCGTAAATTGTAAACAAACTTAATGTATCAACATTTATACATAATACTAATAACAAAATAAAAATATTCTTTACTCTCATACATAGATCTTAATGTATGATCCATAATCCTCACACAAATTCGTTTGATTCATATTATTATTAGTTGTTATGCTTTTAAAAAACATTTACTTAAAAGTCATACATGTTGTCAACGTATAATATCATACATGTTAAATATATTATACATTAAGATTACATATTACTACGCTGCAATAATAAGCAGTAAAGTCATAAACTGTAATAATTCAAAACTGTGTGATATTGTTTCCAAAATATCAAACATTCAGTCATAATTAAAAAGCACATAACAAATAAAAACATAAAATAAACTTCAACAAGCAAATAAACAAAAAACAAAAAACAAAATAATTGACGTTTTGTAGTTATATCCAAACAATCACTTAGCATTTAGAACAACAAACTAAAATCTTCAACTTTCTTTTGGGAAAAAATCGCACGTCCTACGGTTGTGGCTTGCACGCCCGCATTTACCGCAATGGTTTGAACTTGTAAGTGATTCACTAGATTTCAAATGTCTTCCTTTTTTGACCTCCCGGGAGGTCTTCTGTATTTGGGTGGCAAGACTTCATCTGCATCAATAAAATCTGGTACAATCCAATCTTTCATATCTGGCATAGGAATTATGGGGAGTTCATACGTCTTGACAATGGTGTTTGGACGGTACAGTTCTGAACATTAACACCCATACTCTTTTACATCTATATTTATACTCTTCAAAACTGCAATTGCGTGTGCACATGGAATTTCATCAATTTGATACCGACAATATCTATACGTGCCACGCTCAATATCAACAATGTACCTCCTTCCTGATTCATACACACAGTACAGATGACTACCAGCTGCCTTAGCCTGTCATCAATGATTAATTTTATACATTTAACAATATAAAAATTAATAACAAATAAAAAGTAGATTCAACTATCAGAATACATACCGTCATCCGCAACGATTTAACCCCATTATCAATTAGTATTTCTTGAAATCTTCTCCCAAGCGTTGTTTTTGTATAAGATGCAATTTCACTGTTCTTACAATTTCATGCAGCAAATAGAATCCTCACTTCTTCAAGAAAACCTAAAATAGGAAGTACTCTAGCCTCTACCAAATAACCGTTAATACATTCAGCTATATTAGAGGTCGTCATTCTACCTCTATTAACAGGGGCGTGACATCGAGATCATTTCTCATAGCCAGCTTCTTCTAAATATTTCTTAACCCTTGGATCAACCTTTTCAACCTTTGACATAATGTAATCAAAATCTTCTTTTCTATACGCTTTAGCCATGGAATAATAAAGGTCACTAAGTCTGTCTTTGCTTTTTCTAAAATATTTACAAACATTTTTCCATAAATGCCAAATACAAGCAAGATGGGGGACATTAGGATAAACAATGCTCACACCTTTAATGATACTTTCGTTACGATCCGATACAACATACATGTTGTCCCGTTCTCCAAATGCTTCTCTAAATTGATGAAAAAAACAAGTCCACGAATTGTCATTTTTGGAATCCACTACACCATAAGCTAATGGAAGAATACATCCTAAACAAAAAAAAATAGTTCTATAATATATGTACACCATTGCACAAGTCTGTAATTATTTTACACTTAGCTAATACATGACATCATACATGTTGTCCCACCAGTATCACTATGTTGAAATCAAATAAAATATATAACTCCACACATTTTAATGACGTATAACAGTACATCATACATCGTAAACATATTATTAGGAAATTATATACTAAATGTAAAATATATAACAAAGTATGAATATTTTACAACATCATACATACACCATTGAGTATAATAGATAATCATACACATAGCACAAAAAACAAAATCTACTTACATTTTACTCGTTCAATTTTAAAATGAAAATGAAATTTCTAAGGTTGTTTAAACAGAAACTAGCATCTACTTTACAGAAAACATCAAAAACACAAAATAAAAGGCGTATATTGGTATTTTATGTACTCATTAAGCAAGTTCAATTTTTATTATACATACTAGAGCAACATATAATCTGCTAGGACACATGCACAATGCTGGAATACCAAATGTAATTACTTCAAAGTATAATACCTGCACCATCAAGAGTGCTCGCCGATACAAACGTTTCTTGATATGGCCCGCTTAAATGTGCACCATCTACAACTACTACTGGATGACAAAATTTGAACCCCCTTATTATGGGATGTAAGGCAATAAACAAGTATTTAAACTCATTATCTAATGCCTTATGCATCCGAATGTATGATCCAGGATATACCTTGTTCAACATATATATATAACGGGGTATTTTTCGATATCCATCAGCTGGTCCACCTCTAAGAATTGCAATTGCCTTTTCTTTTGTCCGCCAAGCCATTATGTAGTTAATATCAACACCGTATACGGCCTTCATCTCTTCAATTATGTCCGCCGGTGTGTGTATTCTCTAGTAATTAATTAACTTTGGTGCAGTAAACTCACTGACAAAAGCTGTTGTCGCAATCAAATTATTCAGAACTCTATCACTCAAGCTGCAACTATGTTCTGAATCAAATGTCTTTATCACAAAGATTTCCGAATGATTCATCGAATACGCCTTCAGGACCCATTTACAATCTTTGACACGACAATGTAACACATAGCTGCAAATACATTTTAAAACATGTTGTCCATTTAATCACATACATATAAAATCTTTAATTTAAATAAGAAAATCATAACTAAATTGTTACAGTTTTATTATACATTCGCATGCATGTATGATGGAATATTATACATAATAAATATAACTCTTTTTTATGCAAATAGCAAAGCCAGAAATTACAGTCAATAATAAAACTCGTTTAACAAATGCTATTACAACACAACAACATCCTTCACAACATCTACAAATAAAAATTAATAATTTATTCCATACCTTTGTTTATCAGATCGTTTAGTAAAGGTGTTAAAGCCATTAGATATCGCATATTTTGCCATAACCGATACCAAAGTTTGCTTATCCTTATAAAGTTGGTTCACTTTTATTTCAGTGTTCTTGCAATCGGTAATGAAATAATTAACTTCAAATTCTGAAACGTATAATGAATACTGATTCTGCGTTTCAACAACAGTTAACGCAACCAAATCAGATTCACTACCTTTCATACACATTACAGCCCCAGTTTCGCTATCAAACTCGATATCCTTAATCGATTTGTTGGAAGTTGTTATACATAGCGGAAAACTTATAAGCCCAGAACATTGTTTCTTCAACTCAATATAAACCTTGACTCCATTATCATTTCTTATGATAATTGGTGAAGAATTACCATCAACAATATGTTTTACTTCAATTTTTTTTCCGAACATCATCAATACCCAATTCCATCGCGATTGTTGCAACCAATTTTGCAAAGTTAATACTTTTAGAAACAACAATAGCATCACTTTTGTATGCTTTAAAACTTATTTTCGTCTCCCATACACCTAAATGACGCAACAATATTGGTATGTTCATATTTTTTCTCACAAGAACGTACGAGCAAAAAATTTCTTACACAGAAAAGTAAATTAGAAAAGAAGACAATTAAATGTAATGTTTAAGCTTTTTTGTTTTTGAAATTCAAATTTCAGTTACTATTTTAACTCATACAATAATTAACATCAGGTAATTAAATAACATAATTTAAGGAATAGGGATACATTTACTGATTCCTTATCCCTTAATTTTAGGTAAATCAGATTTATCATACATTCAGCGAATGTATAACAATCAACCGAATGTATGACAATATTTTGGATACAAGGGAGAGAGAAAACCTCAATGAAAAATTATGTAAATAGTTTCACTTTTGCGGTATATATGTTGTTTACACTAAAAAAAATGGCCCACATTTGAAAAGGTGGACATGGGTTGTTCAGTCGGCTAAACTAATTCCTTTTTTTAGCCATTTGACCCAATTGGTCACATGCAGTCTCTATATTCAAGTGATACACTTTTATACCAAATTGATACACTTTTATACTATAGAGTTATACTATAGAGATACACTTTTTAAAAAGGAGAAGAGAAATTTTATGCAAGCACATGCAGTCCCTATACCTAATTGATACTCTTTTATATCACATTAATACACTTTTATACTACATTGATACACTTGCAGTGTCCATATACTCAATTGATACTCTCTTATACTAGATTGATACATTTTTAGAATGCATGTAGAAACTATATAGAGTTGTATAAAATATGTATCTAAATAATAATTGTAGTTAAAAATTGTATAAAAATGCTATAAATATTGTATAGAATATGTGTATATATAGAAACTGTATCATTATTATATATAGATATATATCTTTAACAATTGTATTATATTAAAGGTATATGATATTGTATTTTATTATATAAATAAGTTAAAACTAAACAAAACAAATAGTATGTTATTTTAATAATGTTGGTGAATGCAAAATAATCTGAAAAAAGAGAAAAACAATTACTCAATTATTTTAAAAATTTAAAAAAAGTAGAATCTTTAAAAAAGAAAAGTACTAAACTTATTACAATTCTTTTTTAGTACTGGTTGATAGGTCCATGCAAAAATTGGAAGAAAGTGCAAAAATTAGTCACGAAAAAAAATGGAAAGTGAGGTTGCATGGGAGAAAAAGAAATGACGGGGAGGTGAAGTACTTATAAACATTTTAGAGTCAACTCAAACATACTGGCCAGAAATTCAAATTATCCTCGATTCGAAGTTAGGCTCTTCTAATTTTTTCATGAAGAGATAACAAAGAATTAGGACTCCTTTTACATTAAGTTTGATTTTTTGAATATTGTACATTTATAGCCCAGCATAGTCCATGCACAAATAATTCAAAAATATAGATCAAAAAATTTATATATGTAAAATTGTAATTCATACTAGTATCTGCACAAAATTTCAAAAAGAAAGAAAAAAAAGAGGTTGAAAAGATCATACAAGAAGGACTTATGAGGGAGTTTGTTATTTAAACAGAAAAGGATTATATTTGCATCTCTATTTCACGAAAAAAAATAGAAAGTGAGGCTGCATGGGAGAAAAAGAAATGGTGGGGAGGTTGGGCTAAGCAGTGCCATGATCGAGTGGCTATTTATTAGGTTTTTAAATTTAGGGGCTAATTTTATGAAATTATTTTAGTTTTAGGTGTTATTTTTGTCCTTTCCCCTTTCTTAATTCTTACTAAGAGATCATATAAAAAAGAAAAGAAAGTCACAGAAATGGAAGGAATATTATGTTAAAAAAATGATTTCTTATAACATGTAAAAAGGATTTTATCATGCTTTTGGTATCTACTTTGCTATTTATTTTCTTCATATCCACTTAAAACTTTTAAAAACTCGTCAATACTAAAGCTAAATTCTTATGCATTCTACTACTTATAATTAAGATATAAGAACATATTTTCTGCTACGTATATGAAATGCCTTAAATTTACTGCTTGCTCTCTAATCACATTTTAGAATGATTTAATATTAATTATGAGCAAAGAGACTATAATTTTATATCAATTCATAGAGATACGAAAAATGATCAAACAGTCTAAACTTATCATAAAAATGCAGAATTTATTCATCCAGTTTATTGTGAATTTTGTTGTCCATGCTAAAATTTGTAATAAATGTGAAAGGAATGTCCATCATGTACACGCCTAAGATTTCGCCGCTATGAAATATCTATCTTGATACTAAAAAGAAGAACATGAATTGCTAATTATTAGAACCAAAAGAAAAACTTTATCAATGAAACTTACATTGGTGTCCCTAAAGATGCATTTTGGAAAGGGCAAAATTCAAAAACAGCATACTTATCCCCTTAATTATGAATTTTATAGCAACAGTTTCATAATTACATAATATAGCAAGTTGTATTTTGTATTTTTATAAACTGTTGCTACAAAACTACAAAGACATATGATTTTTACTGCCCTTATGATCGATATGTATTTTATATTTTTGCAAACTGTTGCTATAAAAATATAAATACATACAAATACATATGCTACAAAATGTAATTTGATAAAAGTGTTATTATTCTTTGTAATTTAATCCTTAAGTATGCTACTTTCTGTATTTTTTTCTTTTGAAAACTACATTAAGTTTAAAAGTAATTTTTAACCCCACCGACACATTAAAAAATAACTCGATCTAATAAATAGAAAAATATAGTGTACCATACCTATTGTTTTGTACTGACATCAATCGTAATTTATCGTCTCGTTTTCTACCGTAAAATATAAAAAGTCACAATAAAATCAAGAAGAGAAGAAAAACAATCAGAGAGAGAGTGGCTTCATGTTATTGCTCATATTCTTTTAATTTTTTGATCAACAATCTGACAAAGGAAAAAGAAATTGTAAGATGAAAAATTACTCTTTCAAATTTTTGCTATGAGAAAATGATGGGAGAGTTTTGTGAAGTAAGAGATAAAGATATTATAAAAGATTATGATGTAAACAAAAATAAAAGGAAATTTTAATGAAAGTTTTTTATTTCTTCACTTTTTTGACATCTGTTTTGCATTTTAAAATTTTTGAAGTTAACTGACAATTTTTTATGTGCAGATAGTGAAAGTGGGAAGGGAGTTATATTTGATGTTGGTAACTGCTTAATATAAAAGATTTAAAATGAAATAACAATATATATTAAAAGAACAAAAAATAGTAGTAGCAAAATTAATATGCCATCTGTAGGAATTTCGATTTTGTTCATTTTACTACCCGTTTGTTATTCAATTTTAATTTTAATTTCTTTTTGTTTAGTAATTTGTTTTGTAATGAATGTAAGAATAGGGTAATAATGATGAATGAATTTGCATTGTATTTTTTATTTTTTTTTGAAAATTCATGTTAATTTGTTAAAAGATATTTTAAATTGTGGAAGTTTATTAACAACTGTTTTTTTTTTAATTTTAAAAAAACTAATGCAATCCTTTGGTTATTTTTTGAATATGTATTCAAGTAAAATATATAAGGTTAATTTTTTGTATTTATATTAATTATTTTTTATTCATTAATTATATCCCCTGTTGTAGTTGTTTGCTGAATCTGATTTTAATTAAAATTAGTTAGAATTAATTTTTTTGTGATTTATTTTTTCATTTTTATAAATTTTTGAGATGTAAATATATTTTTTTATTTTCATAAAACGTGGAATATTAATGGTAAGCAATTGTCAGATTTATCTTCTTGTAGTTAGTTATTCGATTTAGTTTTATTAAAATGCTGACATGTGGCTTTTTGCCTCTCCTATTATATATACATAGAAGATATAAATATAGATATAGATATAGAAGATTTTTTAAAATCTTATCAATTTAGATTTTTTTAAAAGAATTCTAAACTAGTTACAATTTTTTTTAAAAAAAAGTAAAAAAAAATACTAATTAAAAAGACGGCACACCCTACAAAATTGGAAACTGCCCAACTTCCTTTTAAATTTCTATCTTAAAAATTTGAAATAAAAAAAATGAAAAAATTAAAAATAACTGTACAATTCAAATTATCACCATAAAATTTTAAATTAAAGATGAAATATAGAACTGCTAGATGAAGTGGTTGCCACTTCCATCTATTTTCTTTTTTGAAGTTCATCTATCCATTTTGAAATGAGAAATAAAAAATTTAAAACCTCTCAAATCACCAAGTTTTTTTTTTTTTTTTTTTTTCATTTCTTTCTCATTTCGCACACCTGTAAAAATTATAAGAAACGGGTAAACGTTATTTTTACATTATTAAATTTTTCTTAAAATGTAAATTTCACAAGCAGCAAATGAAATTTAACTTCGAGGAGATGAAAGAGACATCATATCAACGTTCTAATGCATAGGAGGTAATTTGGCTACAGTCGTTCCTTTAAAAATATCTCTAATTCTTAATTTATATCATAAGATATGATGGATCTATCGAGTATTTTTAATGTATTTTTCGTATTCTTTAGAACTACTTCAACTTTTGATTGTTAGTTATATTTTTACTTTTTGGTGAGTATCCATTTTTTAATTGGTAATTCTTTTATTAGATGGATTTTTGTTCTATGGAATATTTGGTTTGATAGATAATATATGTTTAAATTTTTTGCTTGCAGTAAATATAATTTCTATTTTGGCATTTGAAAGTTTAGAGTTTGCTTTTTGTCAGGGAACTACGACAGTGAACCTTTGCTAATGCTCCTCTTTGTATCACATGCATCGCTTGTTTAGTGCAGAAACAAGATGAATGATCCTAAGTTAGTATTTTCTCAATCTCAATTTATGTGTCGCCTTTCAGAGATTATAATATTTTTATATGTTTTAGGTATAAATTTTTTAAATTATAAATTATTGTGACTTGCGGTACTTTTTGAGTAGTTTCAAAAGATTTAAAGATTTTATTATTTTAATTCAAGATCAATATTAAATGATCTGACTCTCGAAATTTAAATTGTACTTAATTAGAGCAGAGCGTGTAAACCTTAGCGTGAGTTTGCTTAAAGATTGTTGGAGGAATTTGTTAAGATTGGTTTTCTTTTCATGTCTTCCATAACATATTTTCATTTATCATACAAGTTGCTAACTAGTTTTCATCTACACATACAGGTGGAAGCATAATTGGGATAAGTATTGACAAAGATTGATTTGAATTTTTTGGTGACAAGGAAACAAATGCATTAGATGTGAGTATATATATTTTTTATATTGCTAATTGCACACTATATTAAAAGTGTAAAAACATATTAAATTTTTAGGAATAAGAAAAAAAATAAATCTAATTAAAGAAAAGTAATAATCAAAGACATTAAATCATAACAAGATAATGAAAATTTGCTATTATGTAGCAATATTAAATTTTAATGATAATTTGAATATAACAGTTAAAAGATGATAGCGCTTAGAGTTTACTGGATCTTACAAACTTTTTGTTGGTTGTGGTCTAATTAGCATGTGAGTATATTCTCAAAATTTTGAGAATAATTCTAATTACATATTAAAGTAAAGTTAAAAAAAAAAAATATGTATAAACAAGTTTTCTCAATAATTTTTATTCGTCATATGGTGATGATGAAATTTTAACTGAATTACATTTACAACTTTGATTTTTTCCTATTAATCAAGTAATGCAAATGTAGTTAGATTTAAATCAATCTAATATGTACATGTTTTATTAGAATTTTATTTTTAAGTGAATGTTAGTATTGCTACTAATTAACTTAAAGTGATAAAATTAGTAGGAAATGACCTACAAATTTTATAGACCTAGATTAGTTATGGGAAAAGGACATAAATGTTACCTCGCCTAAAATATTTTCACTGATATAGCCATTGATTTGACAATTTCAATGGATAGTCATTTAGGTTTTTTTGTCGCTGCTACTATCCCTTTTATTTTTGTCTTTTTCTTATTTATTGTTTAATTTTTAATGTCAATTATTTTACAGGTTACATTTCTTTCTTCCTATTTTTTTTGGTTTGTTTTTCACTATCTTTTTTTTTTCTTTTAATGTTGTTAATTTTTATTTTTTTTAAGAAAAGTCCACTCTGTCCACCTATTTATTTTTTCAGATGCGATCACGGAAATAAAAACATGAAATACAAGTCAACCCATAATTGTTCTATCTCTTTCATATGAGTTAACACTATTGCAACACTTTGACTCTTTTTTTTTTTTTTGCTATCTCTCTCTTTTTAATAAAAAAAATTAAGAAATATTTGGACAATATAGGTACAGGGTTTAATAAAAATTGTATATGCTTGCACAAATTTTCTTTAGGTGAAGTTAACAAATTCACGAATAACGAATTACTATATATGCTTGCACAAATTTTTTCTGTAAAAGATGTATTTATGAGGTATATATAATGTATCAACGTGGTATAAAAGTGTATCAATCTAGTAAAAAAGTGAATCAATGCGGTATCAAAGTGTATCAATGTAGTGTAAAAATGTATCAATATGGTATAAAATAGTATCAATTGGGCATAGGGACTGCATGTACTTGCATAGAATTTTCTTTCTCTTCTTAAAAAAGTGTATCAATATAATATAAAAGTGTATCAATGTGATATAAAAGTGTATCAATTGAGTATAGAGACTGCATGCGCCCAATTGGGCCAAATGGTTAAAAAGGAAAATTAAATTGAACCGACTGGCTAAGGTTGTCCACCTTTTCAATTATGGGTCATTTCCTTTCCCCATTAGTTATTCGTACACACAACAAAAAAGTTTGTGGTGGTGTTTACTTGCTTTTATCATTGTCAATTTGCATTATATCTAAAATAAAGTATTTATCTCAGTTAAATCATTTTTGTTATTTTGAATTTGTAATGATTCTCAAATCCCACTTTAGAAAAATATACATGGTATATTATTGTTATTGTTGGATTTGTAAATGAGAGGATTCATAATGGAAAAGCCAGATAAGGAGCAATTCAAAAGTATATTTATATGATCTGTTTCACTTACTATGTACTTCTGTGTTAATAATAAATATTTGTGTTAATATCTCCTTGATTTGCTTATATATACGATGTATTAATTTGTTATGTTTCACGTGACAAAGGATAGGAGAAAAACTATACATGACAATAATGAAGAATCTAATTCTGCATCAAAATTGTATACATTTTATTCTATAACCTTATTTTATGCTCTTGATGTATCTCCCGATAAATTATCGAGTAACTATATGATTTATTTTCTTTAACTGTATATAATTTTTTTTATCATAAGATGTATTATTAAGTTTACCTTTGCTAAGAGTTGATATAATCCATGTTAAATTTATAGTACCATATTTGATCTGTTATCTCATTTTTTAAAAACAAATATTTTATCTCGTATTCAAGAAAGTTTAATTCAACTACAAATACCTCTGACAACAATAAAATACGCAGTAACATTCCACAAGTAAGATCTGAAAAAAATAAATGTATGCAGATTTTATCACTACCTCGGGAGATAGAGAGAGACATAAATAACTCTGACAATAAAATTCTAAAAATTCTCTTTATCTCACAATTCAATTTTTTCTATCAGGTTGTGAAAAGAGAGGCAAGAGTTTAGGAAAGGATGGTATAAAAGAACATCGTAAGATGTTTTATGAAAACATTCCGACCATCACCAAACTTACCATTAGAAGAAAGTAAAGAACATTCGTGGTCTAATTTACAAAAAAATTATAAAATTCTTTCAGACATTCTACAATATTATCTGCGTTTATCCGTTGAAAAAAATCATAAATATAAAGAATGATTTCATCTCCAAAGTAATGTAAATTATCATATGTCAAGACTTAGTGAAACTTGATAATGACTGTGGTGGCTTCTAAAATGTAAAAAACTATATATACAATGCCATTTTTCTATAGTAAACAAAATATTGAGTTAGATAATATATAAATCGAGTACAATAAATTAATGAAAAAGTAATTTTTTCGCTTTACAAGAATTTTTAAAATGAACAGATAAGATGAATTTCTTATTTATCATATTTATTTAATTACTCCGAGTCATACAAAATGGAAAGACATGAAAAATTCTACTAATATATACCTATATTTTTTTAAAAAATTTATTCATAAAAATTAAATTTTCATGCATGTATATACTTACGAAAACATCTATCCAAAACAACAAACAATTTTGACTTTTGACAGAAGAAGTTTCATCTTAGAAAAGAAAGAATTTGGAGATAAAGGATTAAAAAATACAATGAAGAGTAGAAAATAATCGTTTTACCGGTTGGTTTCCTTTTTCAAATCAATTGTAAGTACATGTTTTGCATATCAGAAATTTTTGTTTGAAATATATAATTTTCTGCATCTTTGATTTTCTTTGATTTTTTATATTTTTATTTTTAAAAGCGAATTCAAAGTGGCTAAGTGTCACTGATATATTAAAGGGATAAGAATCAAATAGCCACTCCGTCGAAAACATTGACAACCAAATGCCCCGAGAAAGTTACATCTCATTTTGTAGTGAATGTTTTTGGCTTTAGCTTCTTCACCACTTTTTTTTTTTTCTATTTCTTTTTTATTCTTAAACCTCTTGTGTGGTCTGATTAATTGACATTACACAAGTATGTTGGGATCCTTGTACGATCTAGTTATTGATATTGTTTTTGTGGAATGTTGCAAAATTAATGAAGTTTTGATAAACAAAACAAGAAGTTGCGCTGAGAATAATCACCTTTGTTGAGTTAGTGATTGAACACAAATGACTTAATTGAAGCTGTTGAAACTTAAATGTTTTCTATTGACATGTAAAAATAGTTACACATATCCTTGTCTGCTTAAAGAAAATGAGTATGACTAAGGGTGTGTTTGGTATGAAGGAAAATGTTTTTCATGGAAAATATTTCCTCCTAGAAAATATTTTCCTGGAAAATAAGTTGATTTCTTACTTGTTTTCTTATGTTTGGTTGGTGGATGGAAAATCTTTTCTAGTATTTGGTTGGTGAATGATTTTTTTTTTTCAAAAAATACATTTTAGTGTTGTAAGGTCCCGCAAAGTTCCCTCGTAGTTTGAGTAGTAGGACATGTCGAGTGAGGCGTGATTCCGGCCCTAAAAGATTGTGAAGTTGCTTCCTAAGTGAGTAACATGTTAACCATATAGAATTTCCCTAATTTCTACTTTTTATCACGTGAAAAATCTGATAAGCTTTCCATCGATATAAGATTTGCCCAAATTGAAAACTCGGGTAAGAAGTTATAGCCAATTTAAGCCTTCATCGTAAAACTGCATCGTTTGAGAGCCTAGCGCGTCGCGGAGAGGGTGCATTTAGCAATTGTCAATTTTCAGTGGGACTCCGCGATAGTGGCGCATCGCGGAGGAGTCCCAGGTCCCAACCAGTGAGAAAATCCATGGCTCCGCGTAGCGGAGGCTGTCAATTTCCCAATTGTCATTTTCCAGAGAGCCAACGCGATTAGTGGCGCGTCGCGGAGGCCTTCGAAATCAGGTTCCAGTTCAATTTTTCCAGTTTTGCACAGACGTTTAAAAGGGCATTTTGGACTTTTTCCAAGCCTATAAAATCGTGGAAACACTGAATCAAAGCCATTTGCAAGCATCCTATAAGGGTTTTATCAAGTTTTCTCTCAACAAGAACCCTAAATACTCAAAACCTCTTCCAAGAATCTCAAGAATCCACCGTGAATTTTCTAAATTGAGTCAAGATTCAAGGTTTCCAAGTCAAGGACCTCAAGAACCCTCATTCTAGAGCAAGAATAGAGTTCCAAAAGTGAGAGTTTATCCAAAGCTTCTAACTCAAGGTATGTGGAGTTTTGAACAAGGGTAACCCTTTCACCCTTGTGCCCAAAAGACTATTTACATCATCATTTTTACTGAAAATTTATGAGGTTTTTACACGAATTTGAATTGGGATTTTTCACCCATTATGATTGAATGCATTATTTTGATATTTCCCATGATTTAAGAGTCAAATGACATGATTTCTACATGTTTTATTGAGAAATTGCAATAGGGTATAAACCCATGATTTTACTCCTTGAGAAGCTAATATTTACAATGTTTGAAATGTTGAAGCATATGACTATATTGAGATTTTGAGATGAAATGGCTGAAATTCCCAGATTTCCATATGATTTATGACTCTATATGCTATATATATTGCCTTTGATAAGCATTAACTTGAGATTGAACTATGGGTTAGTAAGCCCTATTTGAGACTTGTGAAATTATGAACTTTTGTGCTATAAGCACCCATGATTTGAATATTTTGAGATGATTGAGAAATGAATTGACCTAATGGTCCTTGAGCTTTGAAATCCACTTCACTATATAAGATTATCGATTTGATTATTGGGTTCGTGGTCAACCATGTGATTGTTCTAAAAGTGGATTTTTATGAGATGGGCGCAGATAATCTAAAGAGAGTAGTATTTAGCACCGAGCGGGTAAGTTACTACAGTTTCTTACCCCAAAACTACGTGCCACCGTAGGTTAGGCCTGAGGCCGAGTTTATGATGATTATGATTGGGCCCGAGGCCGAGTTTCGTTTAGTAATCACTAGACCTAGGTTATACTCCTTGGCAAGAGTATGACGCTCCTCCCCAACGTGGGGTCTCTTCCTTAGGAGGAAAAAACGTTGGACTCCATGTAGCTCGCATGGTTTATGTCGATTACGAGAATCTCCCTTGTCTTTCGAACTTCGAAATTAAATACATATTTTTCGTCCGTATAAGCTATTTTCCAAAATGGTTGAATTGCAAAGATATTCCCTAATCAAGGTATTGATTTGAGATGAGATATTTTCTAAAGTGAATGAAATGCCTTCAAGTATGTTTTCAAGTTTTATGATTTCGAATTCCAAGTATATGAGTTTCTAAATGATTATGAAGTGTTGAGCATTGAAGAACTTTTACTCTCTTGAGATATATGCATGACTTGAAAGTGCGGTTTGAAATCCCTTAGCCTTTGGGCATTGAGAGTAAGAAAAGGTTTCCGATTTTGAAGTTAAATAATGATGACTCACGAAATTGTGTTACATGCTTCATTCTACAAGACTTATGAGTTCCATATTTTATACTTGTTCAAGCTATATGAGTCATCTCATTATGCATACATGATTTGATTGAAGAAAATATCGTTACTACTTTATACATATGCATGCACCCCCACATACTCAGTACATTCCAAAGTACTGATTCACATATATGTTTATGTGTTGCATTGTCTTATAATGTAGGTTCAGGTGCTCAGTCCCAGCCTCGCTCGTGATTCTTCGAGCACCTTGCCTACATTTTCTACAGTGGTGAGTCCTCATAATTCGAGGACCGATCTTTATACAGTTACCGTACTTGAGAGACTATGTTTTATCTTTAGTTTATTTCGAGTCAGTTGGGGCCTGTCCCAATGGCTCTCTAGATTTTGATTCATAGAGGTTTTGTCAGACTAGTATCAGACTTGTGATATGTTGAGAGGGATCAATACTATGGTTTTGTTGAGATTTCTCTATGTTGTGGTCATATGAACCAATTATCCTTTCTTATTTCCTTTCTTGTGATATGGCTATACGAGTGTTTAAGTCTATCCTTATCTTGAATTGGGTGTTTTTGGGTAGAAACCGGCTCTAAGGGTTAGCTTGGGGTTACTTGTAGCCTTAAGCACCGTGTGACATCCCGGGAGGCAATTTTGGATCGTTACAAACTTGGTATCAGAGCCTAGGGTTTCTAAGGAGTCCTAGGGAGTCTAACAAGCCGCGTTGAGTAGAGTCTTGATCATCAGTGTGTAGCGTCCCACACCTATGAGCAAGAGGCTACGAGATATTTTAGGAAAAAGTTATTTCTTATTTCAGATTCTATCGTGCCTACAGTTGTCCCTCTTATCTAATGATTCGTGCTCTTCCATTTTCAGCAAATGCCTCCTCGAAGAGCGAATATCCGCGGAAACAATGCTGAGCAACGCCCATATGTTAATCCCTTGAATGAGACGGTGTCCCATGCTGAGTTTAGGGCAGCCTTTCAGGTGTTAGCCCAAGCGGTCACCGCAAATGTTAGGGCCAATAACCAGCCCCAGTTGCTAATCAGCAGGGCTAGGATTCGTGACTTTATGCGGATGAATCCGCCTGAATTCTATGGGTCCAAGACAGAAGAAGACCCCCTGTTATACTTGGAGAAGGTGAGGAAGATCACTGATGTGATGTAGGTTTCGGAAGAAGAGAGTGTTGTGTTGGCATCCTTTAGATTGAAAGACATTGCTTATGATTGGGTTGTATCGTGGAAGAAGGGTAGAGGTGAGAATGCCACTCCTATGACTTGGTAATTGTTCCAAGATGCTTTCTTGGATCAGTTCTTTCCGCTTGAGATGAGGGAGGCTAAGATTGAGGAGTTCATGAACTTGAGGCAAGGCTCCATGACTGTTAAGGAGTATTGCTTGAAGTTCAATCAGTTGGCCAAGTATGTTCTGGATTTGATTTCTGACACTCGGGCTAGTATGAGTAAGTTTGTGACCAGTGTTTTTGGGATGGTACTGAAGGAGTGTAGGGCCGCGATGTTGCATAAGGATATGGATCTGGCTAGGTTGATGATGCATACCCAACAGATAGAGACGGATAAGCTTAGAGAAAAAGATAGATTGAGGGGTAACAAGAGGACTAGATCTGATCAACACGAGTTTAGCCGGCCTAGGTTCCTTGGAGGGATCCGCCCTCAGTTTCAGAGACGTCCACCTATTCTAGTTCCTTCATCAGCTAGTGCTCCCGCGCTTAGAGGAGGCCAGAGAAAGGGAGCAGGTCTTATATGTCTGGGCCGCAGAACAGTGTTGGTAACATGCCTCGTTATCCTTCTTGTGCTAAATATGGTAGGAATCACCTTGGGGAGTGTTTCGGAGATGTGAGGGGTTGTTTTGGTTGTGGCAAGCAGGGCCACAGACTTAAAGATTTCCCCCATGCTAGACAGGGGAATAGAGATACCCGACCTTAGGCACAGGCTGCTAGTGCACCAGCTCCGGGTACTTCTTCTAGCACCACTGGTGGTTAGCGCCAGAACAGGTTCTATGCTTTGCCACCCCGTCGGGAGAAAGAGGACTCCCCTGATGTTGTTACTGGTATGCTCCGTGTCTTTTGTCTTGATGTGTATGTGTTGTTGGATCCCGGGTCAAGTCTCTCTTATGCGACCCCACTTGTAGCTATGAATTTCAAAATGAGTCCCGAAAAGATTTCTAAGCCTTTCCTAGTTTCTACACCAGTCGGAGAGTCTGTTGTTGCTAAACAAGTTTATAGGAATTGCCCTGTTACAGTGCTTCATAGAGTCATACTTGCAGATTTGATAGAGTTAGACATGATAGATTTTGACCTTATTCTGGGTATGGATTGGCTTCATTCTTGCTATGCATCTATAGATTGTCATAACCGTGTGGTCAAGTTTCAGTTTTTTGATGAACCAGTGTTTGAGTGGTCCGGGAGTTCGGTATCTCCCAAGAGTCATTTTATCTCCTATATCAAAGCCAGAAAGCTTATATCCAAAGGTTGCATCTACCACCTAGTTAGGGTCAAGGACACTAAGTCCGAGACTCTAACCATCCAGTCGGTTGATGTTGTTAATGAGTTCCCCGATGTCTTTTCGAAAGATCTCCCAGGGGTACCTCCCGATAGAGAGATAGAGTTTGGAATTGACCTTCTTCCCGACACTCGGCCTATTTCCATTCTGCCATATCATATGGCACCTGTCGATCTTAAGGAGTTGAAGGAGCAACTCAAAGATCTCTTAGATAAAGGTTTTATTAGGCCAGTATTTTTCCTTGGGACGCACCCGTCTTGTTCGTGTGAAAGAAAGACGGATCTTTGCGTATGTGCATTGACTACCGTTAGCTCAACAAAGTCATCGTAAAAAATAAGTATCCTCTTTCGAGAATTGATGACCTGTTTGATGAGTTACAAGGTGCAAGTTATTTTTCCAAGATAGACCTTATATCTGGCTATCATCAACTTAAAGTGAGGGAATGTGATATTCCAAAGACAGCCTTCCGAACCTATTATGGTCACTTTGAGTTTCTAGTCATGTCTTTCGGGCTAACCAATGCCCCAGCAGCCTTCATGGACCTCATGAATCGAGTGTTCAAGCAATACCTTGATACGTCCGTCATTGTCTTCATAGATGACATCCTTGTGTACTCCCGTGATGAGGATGACCATACAACTCACCTTAGAATTATCTTGCAAACTCTTAGGGATCATCAGTTGTTCGCCAAGTTCAGTAAGTGTGAATTTTGGCTAAGGTCTGTAGCCTTTCTGGGTCACGTTGTTTCAGCCGAGGGTATTAGAGTTGATCCCCAAAAGACAGAAGCTGTGAGAAACTGGCCTAGACCTATCTCTCCATCTGACATTAGGAGTTTCTTGGGTCTAGCGAGCTATTACCATCGTTTTGTTGAGGGTTTATCTTCCATTGCTTCTCCTATGACCCGATTGACCCAAAAGAAGATTAAATTTCAGTGGTCCGATTCCTATGAGAAGAGTTTTCAGGAGTTGAAGACTTGACTTACTTTAGCCTCTGTATTGACTTTGCCTGATGGTACTGATGGTTTTGTGGTGTATTGTGATGCCTCTAGAGTTGGTTTGGGTTGTGTGTTGATGCAAAAGGGTAAGGTTATATCCTATGCTTCTAGACAGTTGAAGCCGCTGTCACACCCCTTTTTTACGTACTCCAAAAATGTATATTTTAAGTTCGAAAGGGTTTTATTATTTAAGTGACAAGAAATGAAAATTTGTTTCGGAAAAGGATTATTTACATTTTTTATTCAGAGTCGCCACTTGGCATAAGCCGGTGTGCCAAGTCACCTTTGGAAAGTCCTTTTCGAAACTATTTGACTCTTAAACTGGTTTGCGAACAGAGATTCCGGCTAAGGAATTCTGTTGACCGAGGGGAAGGTGTTAGGCACCCCTCGATCCCGTGGTTTGACCACAGTCGCTTGGTGGAGGGTATCGATTAATTTGGCATTACAAATGTATAAACCACACAAAAACACATAAAACAATCCATCAAACACACGAAACAAAACAAATCCAAAATTAGTGTCCAGTCCAATTATACAGTCCAAAAAATAGAAAAATGCATAAAAATAAATCCTATTCTAAATTAATTCTAGACTAATGCTTTACCCAACGCCTCGGGCCTTCATCACGAACATCCTCCGGGTACAAGATACCTCGGGGCATTCCCCGGTGAATAAATATATACAGATACCTCGGGGCATCCCCCGGCCAAATGAATACATTTTTAGAGCGAAAAAAATAAAACTATTCAACAAAATTTCAAACACTTCACAGAATTTCCAACATTCAACCGAAGCCACAAATCCTAAATTTTGCCTACTCAAACTATGTTCGCCTAAACCAATCGTCGTATCAAGATACTACCAAGTTCGATTAACGTTCATTTCGAGTCAAACAAACAATGAATCAAACTAAACCAAATCACCAATTATACCAAATTTTAATTCTCGCCCCCAAGTCCATTTCAACTATATTTATATTTAAACCAAATTAAACCAAAAGTCGTTAATCAATCCAAATTCACCATTTCTATTTAAACGACCCACCATCACTTTTCGATGACATTAAACAATGAGTCAATATCAAAATAACAATCATATCACCAACCAAAATAACATGCATTCATCACCAACAAGTATCAAACAACACCCGAAGCTTAACCCGAACACCAAAGCATAGCAAAACAATAAAAATAAAAGAGGAAAAGAGTAGAATTGGACCTTTCGATAGTCGATTTCATTGATAATAATGATGTTAAAGAAGCCCAAATTTCGAATCCCGAATAGAAGACCTCAATCGGAAAAACTCCCAAGCTCGGTATCGCTAAAATTGAAGCTCTAAACCTGATAGACTGCTTTCGTCGATAATAGGGAAATTCCAAAATATAAAATCCTCGAACAGAGAACCCCAATGACGAATAAACCCAATCAGTGTCCCGCAATCGCCATCCGAACAGATTTCAAACCAATAAGAAAACAACAAAATGAAACCCAAAACTAAATGTTGACTCAACTTTTCTCGAAAGATCCAAAACACGATATCGATAGTAATTCTCCAAAAACAGACCAACCCGAAACACCTTTAAAATTCGATAGACAAACTGACCCCGATCAAAACTGCACTCGGGTGAGCGAACAACAACCAAAACAAACCAAAACAGTCGGACCCCGGCCTGATGTCGATGATGAAAATGCAAAACGGAAGAACCCCAACACTCCAATATGCAATCGAAACTAAAAAACCAGTGTAAACTGAGCTAAAATCGTAAGAATGAGAAAACTCAGACCGGATTCTGACAAGTTTGGAGGTGTTAGCGACGATTTTGACGCGATTCTGATGAGTATGTCGCCGGAAAAGGTGACCTACTCACGAAACCTGTGTTTTCGGTGAGATTTGAGGGCGTGGCTTGGGATTTCGAGGGAGATGTGTGTGCAATTTTTGTGTATCTGTGTGCGTGTGTTGCGAAAGAAAGGAGAAAGAAAGTAAAAAAAATGGTATTTCTATGGCCTATTTTCCATGTGTTTGTGTGTATTTTTCGTGTGTTCCGAGTGACGATGAGAGGGGGTTGATTCCTTGTATATGCTTATCAGCCCTCTGTTTTTGTATGTGAGTGTGTGTGCGTGAGTTTTTTTTTTTTAAAAAAAAGGTCCAAAAATTGGATCCTTCTCCAAGAAGAAAAAGAAGAACAAAATGGCCTCCCTTTTCTGTATATGGGTCATTGTATATATGTTGGTGAATTGAAACGTTGAGGTGAGTGTAGGTGGGGTCACGTGGGTGGGTATTGGGGTAAGGTATGGGATGGTGTGGTTTATTTTAATTGGGTGGGTTGTTAGGATAAGATAGAATTAGTTAGGATAGGATTTATTATTTTATTATTTATTTATTTTTTGTATTTTGTGCGGGTATAATAACATGGGTGAGAGCACACGGTAGGATAAAAATAAAAATGGGTAAAAACGACATCGGGGAGGGACGAAATTAGGTGTCTACATCATGCCCCCTTTGAATGTAAACACACAGTGTTTTCAGACAAAGAAGTAGACAGCGAGACCAAATTTTGACCCGACCATTATTCAAAGAAAGAAACAGAAGGAAGAAGGACAACCGGGCCTTGACTTAAGACATCCTTCCTACCCAAATTATGAGAGAATCAAGTCATGGGTATTTCAAAGGATTGGAAGAGAAGTAGACTATACCGAGTTGGAGAGTCGAGTGAGGTTCCATTGAGGTTTCGGTCCGCGGCTCTGTCATTACATCAAAAAATGAAAATTACAAGTTAAAACATAAATGAAATTACAAAAATCCTATCTATACAACTTTTGTTGGCTCTTGACCCAACTTTTATCACCCTATTCTTCAGGCGGGCTCCTGATTTGCAATTTCTTTCAACCTGTTGCTTGGCTTTCAATTGCTTCGTTTTGTTGTTTGACTTTTGTTTCTTTACTCTGTTCTCCCGGCGGGCTCCGGACTTGCTATTTCATCACCCTGTTCTTCAGGCGGGCACCTGACTTGCTATTTCATCACCCTGTTCTTCAGGCGGGCTCCTGAAACCCAAAATTAAAACTAGAACGAAAATTATCCCAAACAAAAATTATAGTAAAGTAGTATTTCATTCTCGAAAGCGTTGTCCCATTTTCCAGGAGGGTCATGAACAGCAAGTAGAATCCCATATTTCAGGAGGGTCCTAAGCAGAAAGTAAAATCCCATTTTTCAGAAGGGTCCTGAACATAAAGTAAAATCCCATTTTTCAGGAGGGTCCTGAACATAAAGTAAAATCCCATTCTCCAGGAGGGTCCTGCGCATAAAGTAAAATCCCATTTTTCAGGAGGGTCCTGAACATAAAGTAAAACCCCATTTTTCAGGAGGGTCCTGAACAGAAAGTAAAATTCCATTTTTCAGGAGGGACCTGAACATAAAGTAAAATCCCATTTTTCAGGAGGGTCCTGAACATAAAGTAAAATCTCATTTTTCAGGAGGGTCCTGAACAAAAAGTAAAATCCCATTTTTCAGGAGGGTCCGGAACATAAAGTAAAATTCCATTTTTCAGGAGGGTCCTGAACATACAGTAAAATCCCATTTTTCAGGAGGGTCCTGAACAGAAAGTAAATTCCCATTTTTCAGGAGGGTCCTGCACTAAAGGTAAAATCCCATTTTTCAGGAGGGTCCTGAACTGAAAGTAAAATCTCACGGATGAGCATTTCCAATTGTAGCTGAATTAAGTGAAGCGAATTTGCCCCTATTTCAACAAAGAAAATTTGTCAGTTAAAACTTAGTGGTGGCTTGCTACTCTTGGCTTCTCAGGTATCTTCCCCAGCACTCGTTCCTTTCATCTTTGTTCCAAATCGCTGACACTTGCCCTGTCTTGCCGCATCATTGCCCCGGATCCAGATTGAGGGAAATGAGTTCTGACTCGAACAATGGGTTTTCATTTTACCATTCCTCTGAGGTGTACTCTTTTCCAAGTTCTGAATTCTTCCACGAATCCAATAGCCTGTTGGTTGATAGACTTCCTTTGCTTCGTGTTGAATTACGATCATATTTCTTTCTTGTGCTGTTCCTTGGCTTTTCCTCATATAATTGGAAAGACTGGTAGTAAATTTTGAAATCCTTTCTCGCTTGTGTTGACACAGACTTAACTTAAAATGTAAAGAAATGATGGTGACTTTTGTTTTGATAAATGATATAAGAAAAGACAAAAAGAATGAATATGTAAATGAAAGAAAAGGGCAATGTCCCAGATTCAAAAAAAAAAAAAACTTATCTGAATACGACAAAAAACTCCAATGAGTATGACATGCATTTTGGATTGAGCTGCCTGATCTCCCTATCCAAACTCCCTATTTGTTGTTGAGTTCGTGCCTCTGCCGCCGAGCCGCTTCTTCAAATCCATTGGACTCATTCATCACATTCGATTTTCGACATCTTAAATGACTTTCGCCAACAAATCTCTTTCTTTTCACTTTTCACTTTTCACTTTTCTCTTGAACTCTCCATCGCCTTACAGTGCCCGTGAGGGTTTTCACCAATAAGACTCTCTCATTTTTATTTCTCTCCACTTACTATCGCCTTATGGTGCCTGTAAGGGTTTTAACCAATAAGACTCTCTCATTTTTATATTTCTCTTAACTCACCATCGCCTTATGGTGCCTGTAAGGGTTTTCACCGATAAGACTCTCTCATTTTCGTATTTCTTTCTTGATTTCTTATGTTGAGGGAGACAAGTGGTACCTCACAATGTATCATCATATCCATTGCATGCTTAGCCTTATCATTATCAAAAATTGATCTGAAGGACTTTCTTTGGTTGTAACTTGGCTTTTGGATAAGGTTAGAAAAGGATGGCAAGGGGTTCAAACGACACTTGAAGTGGGGGTGGGACTTACAACTTTTGGAATCGACTCAAACAACATGTTATCTCATGCCCCAATTTTTTGTTGACTGGGTGAATCTTAGATCTTTATTTGGTTGGACCGAGCCCGAAATAGGGCAGCCTACGTATCTCACTCCCGAGAGATAAGAATCAGGTTGCACGTAGTTCCATCAGCTTGCTCTTTGTTTTGATTTGATTTTTTTTTCTTTTATTTTCGAACTCTTTCTTTTATTCTTATTTTCTTGACATTTATCTTTGACTCTATTTTTATTCCAAAAGAGGGATATGAAAGAAAAATAAACGAAGCTCAAACGGGTAAACAAAGGACGCCACAATGTTTGGATAGAAGAATAAAATACCTTCATCATATCAATCTTGAAAAATGCAAGTACTAAACATGCAATAAACTCAACAAAAGATCAAATATCATACATAGTATCTTTTGACCGCATCAACATTGATAGCCATTTCTGCCATTTTGCCTTCAATATCTGTCAAATATAAGGCTCTATTGGGCAACACTTTCTTCACAACGAAGGGACCTTGCCAGTTAGGGGAGAACTTGCCTTTCGCTTCAACCTGGTGAGGAAGGATACGTCTCAATACCAACTGACCAACTTTAAAATTCTTGGGACGGACCTTTTTGTTATACGCTCGAGCCATCCTCCTCTGATACAACTGGCTATGACACACAGACGCTAGCCTTTTTTCCTCAATCAAACTCAAATGCTCCAGTCGGGTTTTTACCCATTCGTCATCATCAATCTCTGCTTCTACAATGACTCGAAGAGAGGGAATTTCAACTTCTGCAGGGATGACTGTTTCTGTCCCATACACTAATAAATATGGAGTTGCCCCTGTTGAAGTGCGAACAGTGGTGCGATAACCTAGCAATGCAAACGACAACTTTTCATGCCACTGTCTAGACCCTTGTACCATTTTTTACAGTATCTTTTTTATATTCTTATTGGCGGCTTCTACAGCGCCATTGGCCTTTGGACGGTATGGAGTAGAATTTCGATGTGCGATCTTAAACTGTTGACATACTTCTTGCATCAAATGACTATTGAGATTAGCAGCATTGTCTGTAATGATCATCTTAGGAATTCCAAATCTACAAATGATATTGGCATGAACAAAATCAACCACAGCCTTCTTTGTCACTGACTTGAAAGTTACTGCTTCTACCCACTTTGTGAAGTAGTCAATGGCTACTAAAATGAATTTATGTCCATTTGATGCCTTCGGCTCAATCGGTCCAATCACATCCATTCCCCAAGCCACAAACGACCATGGAGTGGCCATTGCATGCATCTCAATAGGAGAAGAACGTATCAGATCACCGTGTACCTGACATTGATGACACTTCCGAAAAAATTGAATAGAATCCCTTTCCATAGTAAGCCAGTAATAACCTGCTTGAAGAATCTTCTTTGACAAGACATGACCGTTCATAATCGACCCGCATACTCCAGAGTGTATTTCAACCATGATTGCCGAGGCTTCTTTTGCATCTACACACCTTAAAAGTCCTAGATCTGGGGTTCTCTTATACAAGACTCCCCCACTTAAGAAAAATTCACTAACCAAATGCCTAATAGTCCTCTTTTGATCATTGGTGGCATATGCTGGGTATTCTCTTGACTGAATGTACCACTTGATATCCAAGAACCAAGGTTCTCCATCGAGCTCTTCTTCAACCGCATTACAGTAAGCATGCTGATCACGACTCTGTATATGCACAAGATCTATGTAGGCTTTGTCAGGATGTTGGAGCATTGAAGACAGAGTGGCTAAAACATCAGCAATTTCATTACGAATCTTTGGAATATGCCTAAATTTTACTAACACAAACCGTTGACATAGCTCCTGCAAGCATTGTCGATACGGGATGAGCTTCAAATCTCGAGTCTCCCAATCGCCTTGAATTTAATGGACGAGCAAATCCGAATCTCCCAACACCAATAATTCTTGGACTCCCATATCAACAGCTAACCTCAAACCAAGAATGCAAGCTTCATACTCTGCCATATTGTTAGTACAGTAGAATCGAAGTTGTGCTGTTACCGGGAAATGTTGTCCCAATTCAGAGATAAGAACTGCACCTATTCCGACTCCTTTCATATTAACAGCTCAATCGAAGAACAACTTCCAACCTGGATCAGCATATATAACGACTTCATCGACACATGACACTTCTTCGTCAGGAAAATATGTCTTCAATGGCTCGTACTCTTCATCGATGGGATTCTCAGCAAGATGATCTGCCAAGGCTTGGGCTTTCATGGCGGTTTGAGTCACATATACAATGTCGAACTCGGTAAGCAATATTTGCCACTTCGCCAATCGACCTGTCGGCATAGGCTTCTAAAAGATATACTTCAAAGGATCCAGGCAGGAGATAAGATAAGTAGTATAGGATGAGAGATAGTGCTTCAACTTCTGTTCTATCCAAGTTAGGGCATAACACGTCCTTTCAAGAAGAGTATACCTGGCCTCATATGCGGTGAACTTCTTGCTAAGATAATAAATAGCCTGCTCCTTTTTGCCTGTGACATCATGTTGACCCAGGACACAGCCGAAAGAATTGTCTATGACTGATAAATATAAGATCAAAGGTCTACCAGGATCCGGGGGTACCAACACGGGCGGATTTGACAAATATCTCTTGATTCGATCAAACGCTTCCTGACATTCTTCAGTCCATTTTACCGCAACACTCTTTTTCAGCAACTTGAATATGGGCTTACAAGTGGTTATGAGTTGAGTAATAAACCTGCTAATGTAGTTCAGTCTACCAAGCAAACTCATCACCTCTGTCCTATTCTTGGGCGGGGGAATATCCTGAATGCCTTTGATTTTCGAGGGATCCAATTCAATTCCCCGATGGCTGACCACAAACCCCAACAGCTTTCCAGATGGAACTCCAAATACACATTTTGCCGGGTTGAGTTTGAGATTATACCTGCGAAGCCTTTCAAAGAACTTTCTTAAATTTTTAACATGGTCTGCCTGACTTTTTGACTTTATAATCACATCATCCACGTAGACCTCAATCTGCTTATGCATCATATCATGAAACATAGTGGTCATGGCTCTCATGTATGTTGCTCGAGCATTCTTCAAACCTAACAGCATCACTCGATAACAATAAGTTTCCCATGGTGTGATAAAAGATGTCTTCTCCGCGTCTTCATCATCCATAATGATCTGGTGATATCCGGCATAGGAATCCACAAAAGAGGCAACCTCGTGTTTAGCACAGTTGTCTAAGAAAATGTGGATGTTGGGCAGTGGAAAATCATCTTTCGAACTTGCTCTATTCAAATCACGGTAATCAACACACACTCAAATTTTGCCATTTTTCTTTGGTACGGGAACAACATTGGATAACCACATGGGATAACGAGACACTCGAATTACTTTGGCTTCAAGTTGTTTCATGATTTCCTCTTTGATTTTAATACTTACATCGGTTTTAAACTTTCTCAACTTCTGTTTGACAGGGGGGAACGCGGGATTAGTTGGCAACTTATGAGCCACTAATTCAGTGCTTAAACCGGGCATATCATCATAAGACCATGCAAAAACATCCTTATAATCAATTAATGCTTGAATCATTCCCTCTTTTAGCTGTGGCAAAGCATGTACACTGATTTTAGTTTCCCTAACATCTTCTTGATCCCCTAGATTTATTGGCTCAGTCTCATTCAAATTAGGATTCAGTTTGTCTTCAAACTGTTCCAACTCTTTGCTTATTTCTTCTAGTGCTTTTTCATTATCATATTCTCCATCCTGCTTCATTACATCTTGATTAGTTTGGATTTTAAGATCAGGCTGAAAATTCCGCATGCATGTCATGTCATTAGAATCAGCATAAAGATAACTGTGTAAGAAAAGAAAAACAAAATATATTAGACACAAAACAAAAGGGACATTATATTTCATTAAATAAAAGGATAGAAGGGTTTAAACACAGATGCCAACATAACATAAACAAACTAAAATTCCGAATTACAACCCTGAAGTAACTCGGATAAACAGAAAGAAAAACAAAATAAACTACCAAAACTCCCTCATGACGGGGAGAGGAGTGACTTCCCAATTATTGAGCCGGACAGCTGGACCTACGAATTGCACGCCTGCCATACTGGTACCTTCTCCTGCTTTGACCATATCAACTTCAATACAAAGGTTCTGGAAGTCATCAACCAATTCAACCTCAAATTCCACATGCTTCATGACACCGTTCTTAATAAATGATTCACTGAGTAGTGGCATTGGGCGAAAGAGTGACCATATTTCCTTTTTCCTTCCCTTGGCTTTCTTCAGATCTTCAGCTGTAGGCTCAAATCCCAGACCAAATGTGCCCACGTTCTCACTTGAACATATGAGATGAACTATACCGTGCAGAGACACTTCCAAACCCTTTCCTGTCTCAAATCCGTATTTCCAAAGTTCACTCACCATCATGATAGAAACAGAAGACAATTGCGGTCCCGGTATAGCCTGTCATTCAAGGATACAATTCTCTGGCACTATATAAAAAATTTGATAAACGAATGTCTCCTCTACATTATTTGCTTCAATAAGAGACAAGGGAGAATCTTCGTAGGCTGACAAATCTCCTTCACCATGAATAACTACTTCTTGCCTGTCATGCTCAAACTTAATCATTTGGTGCAGTGTAGATGCAACCGCCTTGGCCTTGTGGATCCACAGCCTTCCCAATAACAGATTGTAAGAGAAGTCTACATTCAATACTTGAAACTCTATGGCGAACTCAACAGGCCCTATGGTCAACACTAGTTCTATTTCACCAATGGAATTTGATTTTGCACCATCGAAAGCCCTGACACATACATTGTTGGGCCTGATCCTCTCAGCACCAATATTCAGCTTTTGCAAAGTGGAAATAGGGAAAATATTTGCACCTGAACCTCCATCAATCATAACATGAGTGACATAGAAATCTCCATACTTCACTGTAATGTAAAGGCCCCGGTTATGCCCTATACCTTCAACAGGCAATTTATCGTCAGAAAAGCTGATCCGATTGACCTCAAAGATTTTTCCAACCATTTTCTTAAGCTGGTTGATTGTAATCTTCCTTGGAACATATGCTTCATTTAATACCTTCAGTAAAACATCACGATGCTCCTTGGAGTGCAACAACAAAGATAAAAGGGAAATTTGAGCAGGGGTTTTCTTCAGCTGGTCTAATATTGAATACTCTGGCAATTTTATCTTTTTCAAAAATTCTTCGGCTTCTTCTTCGGTGATAGGCTTTTTGATAGATGACGGTCCACTCTCCGTTGGCTTGGACTTTCTTAAGCTTTCAGGCACGAAACATCTTCCTGACCTAGTCAAACCCCCTACCTCATCTACATCTTCCACTACTTTTTTCCCATGATAGGTCATCACGGTTCGCCCATAATTCCAGGGAATCCTTTTCGTATCAACTATCGGAGGTTGGGTCACCGGTTTGAGGACAATAGGCGCTGCCAGTGCTCCTTTCACCGTCAAGATAGGCTGACTCAGAGCTCCCACCACCATCAACTTAGGTTTATCCTGACTTGAATCAACATACCTTTTGGCTCCCTGTACTGTGATAAGAGGTTTCTTTGTGCTTTCTTGGGCTTTATCTTCTCTCATTCCTTCCTGGCTCAATGACATTGCTTTCAAAGACTCCGCTACATTCATCGATTTCTCCTCAATGATCTGTATCTTGACAATAGGCTTATAACCCCTCAAAGACTCCTTCCTGTCATATATCAATTCTAACATATTGGCTTCAGCATGGGTTGGCAATGGATTCTGGTTAATGTTTGGGCCTTCCGGGGCCTGGACCAGCATCTGATTTGTGTCAATTAAATCTTGGACAACTCTCTTTAAATTCCAGCATTTCTCGATATCATGGTCGGGCATATCAGAACAGTACGGACACCTTAAAGAATAATCGAGATTCCTCGGCGGTGGATTTGAAAGCCTTCCTTGAATTGGGCTTAAAACCTTCAACTTTCTCAACCTATCAAACAAACTAGCATATGACTCCCCAAGAGGTGTGAATTGATTTTTGACCGCCTTCTCTTTCCTATACTCGGGCCTAGGTTGAAAACTGGGTCTGGAAGGGTTTTGGTAATTTGGTGGAGCGAATGGGCGATTTTATGGAGCTTACGCGCGCCACTGCGGGTAAGAAGGGGTTTGCGAATATGGTTGCACGTTATATACTGGGTACGGGGGTGGTGGAATAGAATATAAAGGGTTTTGTGGAGGGTAGTAATGGTGGGGAGGAATATATGGAGCTTGGGCGTAGACTTGGGCTTGGGATTGGGGATAGGGGCGAGGTGGTCTTTTGGGATAGGAATGGGTTCCAGCTACAATAGTCGCCACGTCCTCTTTCTTCTTTTTACCTCCAAATACGCCAGATCCACCTTGAATCACTTGTGTGGTGGCTTTTAATGCGGCAAAACTCACTATTCGGCCGGTCTTAATTCCGTCCTCTATCATCTCCCCCATCTTGAGGACTTCCATAAAAGATTTTCCCATTGCCGGAAGTAAATGATGAAAATAGGTCTCATCCTGCGCCTGAATGAAAACTTCTACCAACTTACTTTCTTTCATTGGAGGCTTTACCCTAGCGGCCTGTTCACGCCACCTTATCGCGTATTCCCTAAAACCTTCAGTGCTCTTTTTCTTCATGTTGACCAAGGATTTTTCGTTCGGAATCAAGTCGATGTTGTACTGAAAATGTTGAACAAATTCAGAAGCCAAATCATCCCAGCTGTTCCATTTATCGATATCTCGATCGATGAACCATTCTGAGGCCAGATCTGAAAGACTCTCGCTAAAGAAGGCCATGAACAGTTCTTCCTTTCCTCCTGCAGCCCTCAACTAGTTGCAATAACATCTCAAGTGTGCAACGAGATCACCGTGTCCTGCATACTTCTCGAACTTAGGCATCTTAAAACCGGGGGGCAGGTTGATGTCTGGGAACATTCACAGATCTTTATAGGAAACACTTCTATAATCTTTGATTCCTTGCAAATTCCTCATAGCTTGTTCTAAACTTTTCAATTTCTGGTCTATGATATCCTGTTCCTCTGCTGCAACAGGTTTCTCCATATCAAATGAAAATGCAGGCGGTTGAGTGTACCCATACGGTTCATTCATTTGCAAGGTAGGCTCCGGGGCATAATACTGATTATCTGGAACCTTCAGTACTGGCTCACTGGCAGACCTAGGAAGCCTCATTTCGGGACGCACAACATATATGGGAGTTTCTTGTGGCGGCGGAGCCATGAATACCGATGTGGTCGATGGCGCTGGCTGAGCAGCGGGTCTTGATTGGGGAGCTGCCAAGGGCACACCAGAACTTCCAGGATAATAATGTTGCGGAGTGAATCCTAGCGCATACTCAGGTGACTCGGTAGGAGCAGAGAATTGCGCCTGAGAGAGAAGTGGGCAGTTAGAGATATTCCCAAGACCTTCAGGGAGCGGAGGAGGAGGCATTCCGCTGGCCCATGCCCGGTGTAAATCTATCAATTGTTGCCTGAGACTTACTACCTCATCATTGTGTTCAGAACTTTCTTCCCTGTGATCCTGATTCGGGTCAATGAGAGAATTTTCAATCTCCCTGCTAGCCATGACGAGCTTTGCTTTGGATCTAGTGAAGTATGGGTGACTAGCCAGAGTGCTGCAAACCTACCACTGTTATCTGAAAGAACATGCTCATCAAAGACGACATCCGTTTGGATTAGGGCACACAACAAGCATGGGAATCACATTGGTAAAATTGTCCTAAATTCATGTTCTTTTCTACCAGCTTTTGAGGGTAGCGAGGTCATTTTAACATCATCCTGATTTTTGTCTACACTTTTTTTTTATTTTTTATCTACACCTATTATTATTATTATTATTATTATTATTATTATTATTTTATCTTCTTCTTTTTTTGTCTCTCTTTTCTACGTATCAATCTCTGTTCTTTTTCTCACGTTATCTACCTTTATTTTATCATTCTTTATGGCTTTTGTTTTTCCTTAAAATAATGAAAAACAACGAAACAAAATGATTAGATCGAACCCAAAAGTAGGTTGCCTACGTATCATGTTGTACATGAATCAGATCTTGCGTAGTTCGGGCAGCTTATGCATAAACATCACACAATTGAAGTTTTTTTTTTTTTTTAACAAGTAAACAAAAGAAAGACGTAACATCCTAACATTTCGATGAAAGACAACAAAACATACAACGAATTTAGGACCACTTTAAAACTAAACAACAAATACAAAACAACATTCTAAACCCCTAACGACATGCGTGTAATAAAAACCCGAATATCAAAAACAATTTGACTCCGACTTAACACAGACACCAACCTACAATGACAAAAACATAAAAAACTCAAAACTACATAAAGATAAGACATGCTCTTTCAAACTGGTGCTCTGTGTGATGACCCTGGTTGAGATGGACCTGCCTCTGAAGTTCTCTTTCTCCCATTTAAACTTTGTAGCATATCCTGTAAAGACACCCTGATATTAGGGAAGAAGCTTCGGGCCCGTATTCCTGCCTCATGTGGAGAACACTTGGAAAGATTATTCTGACACCTTTCTACCGTCTTGAACAAATCTGCTAACTGAACTCTCAGTGTTTCCACTTTGGACCCTACACTTTCATCCTGATGGTCGTCTACTGTGCATTCTTCCTGTATTCTCCCTCTAAGCTATGCTGGTAAGGGTTGACTGATACCCCGAGGGATAGATTGAAGCCAGACCCCATATCCCTGAGTGTACCCCGGATTATCCAAACTTTCTTTGAGTGTGTCCACACCTAGCTTTGTTGCATGCTTCCAAAACTGCTCGTACTTGCTCTCACCTAAGGCTTGGTCCTTAAAGTACTCAACATTCTTCAGAAGATCCACTGCTGGTGGCACGTCCTGCAGCCTACCCAACTGGCGCATTACCCTAGAAGGACTGTATGGTCTAGTGCAATTGAGCCCTAACATAACTAAAGGGAGCTGCGTCTGACAACCCAACAAGATTGTCTTTGGTCGAAGCCACAGATAAGTCCACAAAATGTTATCCCCGGTTCTTGACTCAAGAAATTCAATCCAAGCCTCGACTCCCACGGGTAGCGAGAATTTATCCAAACGCAACCTGGAGTCCATGGCTTTCGCTCGATTGGGAATACAACGATCTACCACGTCTGGTCTAACTAAAGAAGGCGCATGCAAATGCTCCATCATCCATAACTGTAATATCAGGTTACTGCCCTAAAAAAATCTCATCCCCCCCTTCACTTCGGTTAAAGCCTTATATATTTCTGTTAAGATCATGGGTATGAGAGTGAACCTGCTATTTTGATTAATGCCCTTGTCGTTTTGATCCTTATGAAATAGGACCATCACCACAGATTGCAAACGTGTATTAATACGTCTTTCTTCTAGTGGAAACACTAAAATGCCTAACAAAGCGAGGGTGAAGACTTCAAGATGCTTTCTCTCCCACTTCTCCTTAGTCATATGCAATTCATCCCAAAAACAATCAAAACCTTTCGAGGGCCTGAATCTAGCGAACAAAAAATCTAAGGAAACCCACGAATCACTTAAACAAACCAAACGCATACCCTTACTTTTTAAACCACAAGATTGCAAAAATCTCACGCCAGTATGATTTCGTGCTCGGATCATATCCTTCTCGATATAGAGCAAATGCAAAAAACCGGATATTTATGCCAAAGTAGGAGTCATTTCACATTCCCCAAACCTGAACACCAAACTACTTGGATCCCAAAAGGTCAACAAAACCTCTATTAAATCTGGATGAGGGGTAACATGCAGAAGTTTCGTAAGATCACCTAATATTTTAATCAGTTTCTGCTGATCAACATAGTTAAACATTTTCCACCACTTGATTAACTTTTTGGGCACCTTGACAACCATCAGAACTCTAGACTTGGTGGACAAATCCATCATGTAATAACACATAAGACACTATCTCAAAAATTCGACAGGATTAGAAGATTCCCAACCCTTGGGATTCTTGACGCAAGCACATGTCGATGGGACAGACCACATTCATGACTCCAATTTTCCGAACAGAAGTACTGAGCGAAATCAGTCTACTTGGCAAACAACTCTAAATTACGGGGCGAGAGATCTAGGCTAATAATAAGACAAAGGCCAACACAAAGAATACCGGACCCACCGAGGGTTGCCTACGTATCCCAGCCCGAAGGAAGGGAATCATGTATGCGTAGTTCATTCAGATTAGACAATTAACGATTAACTAATAAATTGACCCTAACTTAAGAGACACAACCAAAAACAAATGAATAAAAACTTTTTGGATTTTCAACTAGACACTTTAACTAAGACTGACACCATCAATTATAAAAATCTTTTTGGTATTTTTGCTTTTGACAAATAAGTAGAAAAGACAAACAAAACCTCCTTTTTTTCTTTTTTTTCATTTTTTCTTGAGCTACGGTATTTTAAGAAGACAAATGCAAAACTTAAAAAAAAATCTTTTTGAGTTTTTGGATCGTGAAGAACAAAAGCCATAAAGAATTCTAAAATAAACTACGACCTTCCTTTTGATTCATTCTTTTCGACTCACTTTTTCTATTTTTCTTCTCTTTTTTTTTCATTTTTTTTACCTACGCACCTTACTCCTAACAAATATTTTTTTTTTCAAATCAGTCCGTCAAATGACCACATTACCCTTAAAGATGCAACAGTTAGCACGTAGGGATGTTTTAGAGGCGAATCTCCTACAAAGGGTCATGTGGGTCCCGCTAGGTCTCCGCATGATGCACCTAAGTAAGACCTAAAGGCTGACCTACGTTGTGGTTCACTAACAAAGCTGTTCGGGGGAGCGTATGGTCGATAGTGGCTGCTTTGCTTTCCACCTACTTCATAACACCGATGGCTCCCCCCCTAAAATAAGGGTGACTCAACTAGAGGTCGTGTACAACACGTGTACTACAAACTTGTTGCAGAAAGAAGGCCGGGGGACGGACTCATGATGACAGATATAAAGCGGTAACACATAGGATAAATACTATAAACAAAGAGCACGAAAACGCACAAAAGTGAAAACAATAACACAAACAATAATCACAAATAATGCTTATACACTCGTAATGCCAGACAAAGCCGATACGACTCAAAAATAAGCTTGAATTCTGAAATAGTCCCCAGCAGAGTCGCCAGAAGCTGTCACACCCCTTTTTTACGTACTCCAAAAATGTATATTTTAAGTTCGAAAGGGTTTTATTATTTAAGTAACAAGAAATAAAAATTTATTTCGGAAAAAGGTTATTTATATTTTTATTCAGAGTCGCCACTTGGCATAAGCCGGTGTGCCAAGTCACCTTTGGAAAGTCCTTTTCGAAACCATTTGACTCTTAAACTGGTTTGCGAACAGAGATTCCGGCTAAGGAATTCTGTTGACCGAGGGGAAGGTGTTAGGCACCCCTCGATCCCGTGGTTTGACCAGAGTCGCTTGGTGGAGGGTATCGATTAATTTGGCATTACAAATGTATAAACCACACAAAAACACATAAAACAATCCATCAAACACATGAAACAAAACAAATCCAAAATTAGTGTCCAGTCCAATTATACAGTCCAAAAAATAGAAAAATGCATAAAAATAAATCCTATTCTACATTAATTCTAGACTAATGCTTTACCCGACGCCTCGGGCCTTCATCACGAACATCCTCCGGGTACAAGATACCTTGGGGCATTCCCCGGTGAATAAATATATATAGATACCTCGGGGCATCCCCCGGCCAAATGAATACATTTTTAGTGCGAAAAAAATAAAACTATTCAACAAAATTTCAAACACTCCACAGAATTTCCAACATTCAACCGAAGCCACAAATCCTAAATTTTGCCTACCCAAACTATGTTCGCCTAAACCAATCATCGTATCAAGATACTACCAAGTTCGATTAACGTTCATTTCGAGTCAAACAAACAATGAATCAAACTAAACCAAATCACCAATTATATCAAATTTTAATTCTCGCCCCCAAGTCCATTTCAACCATATTTATATTTAAACCAAATTAAACCAAAAGTCGTTAATCAACCCAAATTCACCATTTCTATTTAAACGACCCACCATCACTTTTCGACGACATTAAACAATAAGTCAATATCAAAATAACAACCATATCACCAACCAAAACAACATGCATTCATCACCAACAAGTATCAAACAACACCCGAAGCTTAACCCAAACACCAAAGTATAGTAAACAATAAAAATAAAAGAGGAAAAAAGTAGAATTGGACCTTTCGATAGTCGATTTCATTGATTATAATGATGTTAAAGAAGCTCGAATTTCGAATCCCGAATAGAAGACCTCAATCGGAAAAACTCCCAAGCTCGGTATCGCTAAAATTGAAGCTCTAAACCTGATAGACTGCTTTTGTCGATAATAGGGAAATTCCAAAATCCAAAATCCTTGAACAGAGAACCCCAATGACGAATAAACCCAATCAGTGTCCCGCAATCGCCATCCAAACAGATTTCAAACCAATAAGAAAACAACAAAATAAAACCCAAAACTAAATGTTGACTCAACTTTTCTCGAAAGATTCGAAACACGATATCGATAGTAATTCTCCAAAAACAGACCAACCCGAAACACCTTTAAAATCCAATAGACAAACTGACCCCGATCAAAACTGCACTCGGGTGAGCGAACAACAACCAAAACAAACCAAAACAGTCAGACCCCGGCCTGATGTCGATGATGAAAATGTAAAACGGGAGAACCCCAACACTCCAATATGCAATCGAAACTAAAAAACCAGTGTAAACTGAGCTAAAATCGTAAGAATGAGAAAACTCAGACCGGATTCTGACAAGTTTGGAGGTGTTAGCGACGACTTTGACGCGATTCCGATGAGTATGTCGCCGGAAAAGGTGACCCACTCACGAAACCTGTGTTTTCGGTAAGATTTGAGGGCGTGGCTTGGGATTTCGAGAGAGATGTGTGTGCAATTTTTGTGTATCTGTGTGCGTGTGTTGCGAAAGAAAGGAGAAAGAAAGTAAAAAAAATGGTATTTCTATGGCCTATTTTCCATGTGTTTGTGTGTATTTTTCGTGTGTTCCGAGTGACGATGGGAGGGGGTTGATTCCGTGTATATGCTTATCAGCCCTCTGTTTTTGTATGTGAGTGTGTGTGCGTGAGTTGTTTTTAAAGAAAAAAAAAGGTCCAAAAATTGGATCCTTCTCCAAGAAGAAGAAGAAGAAAAAATGGCCTCTCTTTTCTGTATATGGGTCATTGTATATATGTTGGTGAATTGAAATGCTGAGGTGAGTGTAGGTGGGGTCACGTGGGTGGGTATTGGGGTAGGGTAGGTGGGGTAGGGTATGGGGTACTGTGGTTTATTTTGATTGGGTGGGTTGTTAGGATAAGATAGAATTAGTTAGGATAGGATTTGTTATTTTATTATTTATTTATGTTTTATATTTTGTGCGGATATAATAACATGGGTGAGGGTACACGGTAGGATAAAAATAAAAATGGGTAAAAATGACATCGGGGAGGGACGAAATTAGGTGTCTAAATCATGCCCCCTTTGAATGTAAACACGCAGTGTTTTCAGACAAAGAAGTAGACAGCGAGACCAAATTTTGACCCGACCATTATTCAAAAAAAGAAACAGAAGGAAGAAGGACAACCAGACCTTGACTTAAGACATCCTTCCTACCCAAATTATGAGAGAATCAAGTCACGGGTATTTCAAAGGATTGGAAGAGAAGTGGACTATACCGAGTTGGAGAGTCGAGTGAGGTTCCATTGAGGTTTCGGTCCGCGGCTCTGTCATTCCATCAAAAAATGAAAATTACAAGTTAAAACATAAATGAAATTACAAAACTCCTATCTATACAACTTCTGTTGGCTCTTGACCCGACTTTTATCACCCTATTCTTCAGGCGGGCTCCTGATTTGCAATTTCTTTCAACCTGTTGCTTGGCTTTCAATTGCTTCGTTTTGTTGTTTGACTTTTGTTCCTTCACTCTGTTCTCTCGGCGGGCTCCGGACTTGCTATTTCATCACCCTGTTCTTCAGGCGGGCACCTGACTTGCTATTTCATCACCCTGTTCTTCAGGCGGGCTCCTGAAACCCAAAATTAAAACTAGAACGAAAATTATCCCAAACAAAAATTATAGTAAAGTAGTATTTCATTCTCGAAAGCGTTGTCCCATTTTCCAGGAGGGTCCTGAACAGCAAGTAGAATCCCATTTTTCAGGAGGGTCCTGAGCAGAAAGTAAAATCCCATTTTTCAGAAGGGTCCTGAACATAAAGTAAAATCCCATTTTTCAGGAGGGTCCTGAACATAAAGTAAAATCCCATTCTCCAGGAGGGTCCTGCGCATAAAGTAAAATCCCATTTTTCAGGAGGGTCCTGAACATAAAGTAAAACCCCATTTTCCAGGAGGGTCCTAAACAGAAAGTAAAATCCCATTTTTCAGGAGGGACCTGAACATAAAGTAAAATCCCATTTTTCAGGAGGGTCCTGAACATAAAGTAAAATCTCATTTTTCAGGAGGGTCCTGAACATAAAGTAAAATCCCATTTTTCAGGAGGGTCCTGAACAGAAAGTAAAATCCCATTTTTCAGGAGGGTCCTGGACATACAGTAAAATCCCATTTTTCAGGAGGGTCCTGAACAGAAAGTAAATTCCCATTTTTCAGGAGGGTCCTGCACTGAAGGTAAAATCCCATTTTTCAGGAGGGTCCTGAACTGAAAGTAAAATCTCACGGATGAGCATTTCCAATGGTAGCTGAATTAAGTGAAGCGAATTTGCCCCTATTTCAACAAAGAAAATTTGTCAGTTAAAACTTAGTGGTGGCTTGCAACTCTTGGCTTCTCAGGTATCTGCCCCAGCACTAGTTCCTTTCATCTTTGTTCCAAATCCCTGACACTTTCCCTGTCTTGCCGCATCATTGCCCCGGATCCAGATTGAGGGAAATGAGTTATGACTCGAACAATGGGTTTCCATTTTACCATGCCTCTGAGGTGCACTCTTTTCCCAAATCTGAATTTTTCCACGAATCCAATAGCCTGTCGGTTGATAGACTTTCTTTGCTTCGTGTTGAATTAAGATCATATTTCTTTCTTGTGCTGTTTCTTGGTTTTTCCTCATATAATTGGAAAGACTGGTAGTAAATTTTGAAATCCTTTCTCGCTTGTGTTGACACAGACTTGACTTAAAATGTAAAGAAATGATGGTGACTTTTGTTTTGATAAATGATATAAGAAAAGTCAAAAAACATGAATATGTAAATGAAAGAAAAGGGCAATGTCCCAGATTCAGAAAAAAAAAAACTTATCTGAATACGACAAACAACTCCAATGAGTATGACATGCATTTTGGATTGAGTTGCCTGATTTCCCTATCCAAACTCCCCATTTGTTGTTGAGTTTGTGCCTCTGCCGCTGAGCCGCTTCTTCAAATCCATTGGAATCATTCATCACATTCGATTGTCGACATCTTAAATAACTTTCGCCAACAAATCTCTTTCTTTTCACTTTTTACTTTTCTCTTGAACTATCCATCGCCTTACAGTGCCCGTGAGGGTTTTCACCAATAAGACTCTCTCATTTTTATTTCTCTCCACTCACCATCGCCTTATGGTGCCTGCAAGGGTTTTCACCAATAAGACTCTCTCATTTTTGTATTTCTCTCAACTCACCATCACCTTATGGTGCCTGTAAGGGTTTTCACCGATAAGACTCTCTTATTTTCGTATTTCTTTCCTGATTTCTTATGCTGAGGGAGACAAGTGGTACCTCACAATGTATCATCATATCCATTGCATGCTTAACCTTAACATTATCAAAAATTGATCTGAAGGACTTTCTTTGGTTGTAACTTGGCTTTTGGATAAAGTTAAAAAATAATGGCAAGGGGTTCAAACGACACTTGAAGTGGGGGTGGGACTTACATCTTTTGGAATCGACTCAAACAACATGTTAACTCATGCCCCAGTTTTTTGTTGACTGGGTGAATCTTAGATCTTTATTTGGTTGGACTGAGCTCGAAATAGGGCAGCCTACGTATCTCACTCTCGAGAGAGGAGAATCAGGTCGCACGTAGTTCCATCAGCTTGCTCTTTGTTTTGATTTGATTTTTTTTTCTTTTATTTTCGAACTCTTTCTTTTATTCTTATTGTCTTGACATTTATCTTTGACTCTATTTTGATTCCAAAAGAGGGATATGAAAGAAAAATAAATGAAGCTCAAACGGGTAAACAAAGGACGGCACAATGTTTGGATAGAAGAATAAAATGTCTTCATCATATCAATCTTGAAAAATGCAAGTACTAAACATGCAATAAACTCAACAAAGGATCAAATATCATACATAGTATCTTTTGACCACATCAGCATTGATAGCCATTTCTGCCATTTTGCCTTCAATATCTGTCAAATATAAGGCTCCATTGGGCAACACTTTCTTTACAACGAAGGGACCTTGCCAGTTAGGGGAGAACTTGCATTTCGCTTCAACCTGGTGAGGAAGGATACGTCTCAATACCAACTGACCAACTTTAAAATTCTTGGGACGGACCTTTTTGTTATACGCTCGAGCCATCCTCCTCTGATATAACTGGCTATGACACACAGACGCTAGCCTTTTTTCCTCAATCAAACTCAAATGCTCCAGTTGGGTTTTTACCCATTCGTCATCATCAATCTCTGCTTCTACAATGACTCGAAGAGAGGGAATTTCAACTTCTGCAGGGATGACTGCTTCTGTCCCATACACTAATAAATATGGAGTTGCCCCTGTTGAAGTGCGAACAGTGGTGCGATAACCTAGCAATGCAAACGACAACTTTTCATGCCACTGTCTAGACCCTTATACCATTTTTCGCAGTATCTTTTTTATATTCTTATTGGCGGCTTCTACAGCGCCATTGGCCTTTGGACGATATGGAGTAGAATTTCGATGTGCGATCTTAAACTGTTGACATACTTCTTGCATCAAATGACTATTGAGATTGGCAGCATTGTCTGTAATGATCATCTTAGGAATTTCAAATCTACAAATGACATTGGCATGAACAAAATCAACCACAGCCTTCTTTTTCACTGACTTGAAAGTTACTGCTTCTACCCACTTTGTGAAGTAGTCAATGGCTACTAAAATGAATCTATGCCCATTTGATGCCTTCGGCTCAATCGGTCCAATCACATCCATTCCCCAAGCCACGAACGGCCATGGAGCGGCCATTGCATGCAACTCAATAGGAGGAGAACGTATCAGATCACCATGTACCTGACATTGATGACACTTCTGAACAAATTGAATAGAATCCCTTTCCATAGTAATAGAATTCTTGGTCTTAACTTTCTACTTGATTATAGTTTTATTTTTATAATAATAAGAATCTATTTATGTTCAAGATATATTGTCTTTAATTCATTTAATTATTAACTATTGTTTGTTCAAATATTGTTAAGATATCTTGGTATATCATAATTAAATCATTATTTTTTTGCATAAGAAATATAAGAAAATTCATTATATTCCATGAAAAAGCAGGTAAATTTCATCCATGGTCACTTATCTTTGTATCTATTACGCAAAAGTCATTTTTCTTTCATTCATTTCATCCATGGTCACTTAACTTTGTATCTATTACGCAAAAATCATTTTTCTTTTATTCATTTCATCCATGATCATTTAACTTTACTCCGACCATCACAAAAGTCACTATGACCGAATTTTACTATAATTCTATCGGAAAAATGATATGACAACCTTAATTAGTTCTTAATTTTAATTTAAGTGAATATATAATATATTACTCATATGTTGATCCTTTTTATATGTGCACAACCCAATTTTCCTTATAGATTATTTAAGGGATAATACTCACAAAAGTACCTAAACTTTGACTGAATTTCTAGTTGAGCATATTGAACTTTGTGGGGGTCCTATTACCCCCCTAGAATTTTTTTTCATATTTTAATGGTATATATCTTCCCACTTGGACACGTGTAAATATGAGGTTGGTGCGTGTATTACACCGTCAACTGCCGAAACTGGGTATAGAATTTCGGGGGAAACTAAATCCACTTTAAAAAGTCTAAGGGGGTAATAGGACCCGCTCAACTGAAAATCCAATCAAAGTTCAGGTATTTTTGTGAGTATTAACCCATTATTCAATGAAAGAATAACAATTTCTTAATAGATTAGATTACCTAATGAAGACTATTTTCATAAAAAAAATGGTTGATATTTTTATGAAACATTTCATAATATTGCATTCATCTACCAAAAAGGTGTATTGAAAAAGAGTGATAAACAAGATAAATTCTTCAAAACACATAAAATAGAAATACATGTATGATATTATTATTTTTAAAAAAATAATTTAATCCTTTTAAGATAAATCAACATGCTAAAGATAGTTTTAAAATAAAATATTTTTAATTGTGTCATTGAATAACAAATAATGTTATATTAACATACAGTTTTGTTAATAAAAGTTATAAAATATAAGTATTTTAATAGACAAAGAAATTTTAGGATATCTAATTTTTATATTTATCAATTAAATTAATTAAACAATATGTAATTTATCAGAAATTGAATATTATAATAAAAACTTTTAAGAGAATTAATTGATTAGTCAAACAATTAAAAATACAAAGAAAAACTCAATAAATAGAGTAGTTTATCATATTATTATGATATACCAAATGCAAAGACTCAAGTGGCAAGAAAAAGAATGTATGAAAAAAATAATTTTATCAACTACATGTCACAATTTTAGAGGGAGAAAAATAATTTTATCAACTACATGCCATAATATTAAAGGAAAAAAAATAATTTACCAACACATATCTCAACTTTAGAGGATTTTAAGAATATATAAGTATAATTTTATTTCATAAAAATATCAACCAATTTTTTTTTATGAAAATAGTCTTCATTAGGTAATCTAATCCATTAAGAAATTGGTATTCTTTCATAAAATAATCCATAAGGAAAATTGGGTTGTGCACATATAAAAAGGGTCAAGATATGAGTAATATATTACATATTCACTTAAATTAAAATTAAGAACTAATTAAGGTTGCCACATCATTTTTTCGATGAAATTATTGTAAAATCCGGTCATAGTTACTTTTGTGATGGTCGGAGTAAAGTTAAATGACCATGGATGAAATGAATAAATGAAAAATAACTTTTGGGTAATAAATATAAAGTTAAGTGACCATGGATGAAATGAATGAAAGAAAAGTGAATATGGACTTCGTGACCGGGTTGCCTCTTTCGCGTCGTCATCATAATTCTATTTGGGTTTTTGTCTATCATTTCGAATAGGGGTACTCAATTTACTTTTCAGTTTTGAAGGGCGTTTCAGTAGGGTCTTGGCACCCAAGTTCTTTTGAGTTTAAATTTTCACCCGCAGACAGATAGTCAGGCTGAGAGGACCATTCAGACCCTAGAGGCTATGTTGAGGACGTGCACTCTTGATTTTAAAGGAAGTTGGGATGAGCATTTTCCATTGATAGAGCTCGCCTATAACAATAGTTTCCATGCTAGCATTGAGATGGCACCATTTGAGGCTTTGTATGGTAGGAGGTGTAGATCACCCATAGGTTGGTTTGAAGTGGGCAAAGCTGCCGCATGTAGGCCTGATACAGTGTTCAAAGCTATGGAGAAAGTTAAGTTGATTAGAGAAAGATTGAATACCGCTCAGAGTCGTCAAAAGTCTTACGCTGATGTGAGGAGGAGGGATCTTGAGTTTAAGGTAGGTGATTTGGTGTACTTGAAGATTTCACCCATGAAAGGGGTTAAAAGGTTTGGTAGGAAGGGAAAGTTTAGTCCCCGTTATGTTGGCCCGTATAGAGTCTTGAGTCGTGTTGGTAAAGTGGCTTATGAGGTTGAGTTGCCCTCGGAGTTGTCCGACGTTCATCCTATCTTTCATGTATCCATGCTTAAGAAGCATATTGGTGATTTTGTTGTGGTTGATCCTTCAGATAGTGTTGATATTCAGGATAGCCTTTTCTTCGATGAGATTCCCATGGAGATCCTAGATTTTCAGATCCGTAGACTAAGGAACAAAGAAGTTTTTTTGGTCAAAGTTTTGTGGCGGAACCAGTCCGTTGAGGGTGCTACCTGGGAGACGGAAGCTGACATGCGAGTCAAATATCCACACCTCTTTTTCACAAGTTCAGATTAATTCGAAGGTAGCATTCTTTCTTGATTCAGCTTTTCTAATCTAAAGTTCAGCTATCTATGCATCTATCTTTGTATGAGTTCTTGCGATATCCGGAGTGGTCATGAGTTTAGAAAGATCTTGAACCGTTTAGTAATTGTTTCGGCTGTGTGCACTTAGTTTTTCCTGTATTCCGAGCCTAACTAACGACATTCGAGGATGAATGTTCCCAAGGGGGAGATATTATAAGGTCCCGCAAAGTTCCCTCGTAGTTTGAGTCGTAGGGCATGTCAAGTGAGGCGTGATTCCAGCCCTAAAAGATTGTAAAGTTTCTTCCTAAGAGAGTAACGTGTTAACCATATAGAATTTTCCTAATTTCTAGTTTTTATCACGTGGGAAATATGATAAGATTTCCATCGATATAAGATTTTTCCAAATCGGACACTCGGGTAAGAAGTTATGGCCAATTTAAGCCTTCATCATAAAACTGCATCGTTTGAGAGCCTAGCACGTCGCGGAGAGGGTGCATTTAGCAATTGTCAATTTCCAGTGAGACTCCGCGATAGTGGCGCATCACGGAGGAGTCCCAGGTCCCAACCAGTGGGAAAATGCATGGCTCCGCATCACGGAGGCTGTCAATTTCCCAATTGCCATTTTCTAGAAAGCCAACGCGATTAGTGGCGCGTCGCGGAGGCCTTCGAAATGGGGTTCCAGTTCAATTTTTCCAGTTTTGCACAGACGTTTAAAAGGGCATTTTGGACTTTTTCCAAGCCTATAAAATCGTGGAAAGACTGAATCAAAGCCATCTGCAAGCATCCTATAAGGGTTTTATCAAGTTTTCTCTTAACAAGAACCCTAAATACTCAAAACCTCTTCCAAGAATCTCAAGAATCCCCACATACTCAGTACATTCCAAAGTACTGATCCACATATATGTCTATATGCTACATTGTCTTATAATGTAGGTTTAGGTGCTCAGTCCCAGCCTCGCCCATGATTCTTCGAGCACCTTGCCTACATTTTCTACAGTGGTGAGTCCTCATGATTCGAGGATCGATCTTCAGACATTTACCATACTTGAGAGACTATGTTTTATCTTCAATTCATTTCGAGTCAGTAGGAGTCTGTCCCAATGGCTCTCTAGATTTTGATTCATAGAGGTTTTGTCAGACTAGTATCAGACTTGTGATATGTCGAAAGGGATCAATATAGTGGTTTTGTTGAGATTTCTCTATGTTGTGGTCATATGAACCAATTATCCTTTCTTATTTCCTTTCTTGTGATATGGCTATGCGAGTGTTTAAGTCTATCATTATCTTGAATTAGGTGTTTTTGGGTTGAAACCGGCTCTAAGGGTTAGCTTGGGGTTACTTGTAGCCTTAAGCACCGTGTGACGTCCCGGGAGACGATTTCGGGTTGTTATAAGTGCTTAGCTAAAGCATAAAAATACATTTTAGAATTCTTTTTTTAAAAAAAAATTAAATCATTTTTGGGGAAGGGGCTGGTTGGCGGGGGGGGGGGGGGGAGTTAGAATAGGCAGTAGGAGTGGGGTAAGAAAAAAATTTGAATTCATTCTATTAAAAAAAAAAATTAAATTTTTCGGGAGGGGTAGGGTAGGGGAGTGGGGGGAAGGGGGAAGAAAAAAATTAAAAATATTTTAAAAATAAATTTAATTTTTTTTTTGAGGTTACGGGAGGGGGGGAGGGGGGAGATGGAAGAGCGTCCTGGTAAGGAGGGTAAGGTGGGGCAAGAGAAAAGTTTGAATTTTTTAATAAAATGTAGATATTATTTTTGGAAGGGCGACTGGTAGGGGTAGCGTGGGGGTGGGGGTAGGGGATGGACTAAGAAATGTTTTTAAAATACTTTTTAAAATAATTGAATTTTGGGGGTGAGGGTGAGGGTAGGGGTAGGGTAGGGGTAGGGTTGGTGTCGGGATGATAGGGTATTGGGGGCGGGGTAGATGATTTTGAGAATTGTATGAACATTTCAACTTTAAAGTGAGGTTGAAAAAGAGTTTTGAAAAATATTTTCCTTACTTTTTAAAGGGAAGTTATTTTCCTTAGGTTTAAGAAAAATAAGTTGTTTTGAAAAATATTTTTCAAAACATATAAGCCAATCAAACACAAGAAAACTGAAAAATATTTTCTGAAAAATGTTTTCCTTCATACCAAACACACCCTAAATGCTGATAAAAAACTTATTAATTGACTAATCGATATTTAGCAATGTATCTTATATGATTATGGGATGACATGAGTTGTGAAAAGGTAAAGTATAGATAATCCTGATTTGTGATAAAAAAAAAAGGCGTAATCTTGTGGTTGAAAAAGTGTGCACCAATATTCTGACTTGGGTTGAAGACCTAGAAATTAGGACATGTGTGTGGAATAAGATAATTAATTGCCTTAGTTGTTGACTTATTCTAAATTAGTGATTCATAGCGAGGGATAAATAAGAACTACGTGAATTGTTAGTGGTCATTTTAATGAGGGAAAAGGACATTGTATAACCTTTTAAAAAAATAATAGTCCAAGTTTAGGCAAATGAACACATAGTGTCTTGTTGGCAGAAGAAATGTCATTTTATAGCCATTGGGCCATTTGGCATCTTCAGCCCTTCCCTTTGTCCATTGGAACATTTTCAGCCCTTGTTTGGCCATTCGGCCCTTTACTCTTTTTTTTTGCTACAAAATTTTTAATTGAAAAATATTTTACTTTTTTTATTGAGAAAAAATAATAATTAAATATAATTATATAAAAATGGTATAATTATTATAGAAATATGTATGTTAAAATCACATAAATATACACTCTAAGAGTAAATATTATAAACACTACCACTAGTTTTTTTTATTTACAAAATATAATTTTTATTTATAAAATCTACCAACTATTCAGTTCTTTTTTTTTTCTATAAAAAATCTAATCCGAAAACCCCTATTCTTCTTCCTTTTTTCTCTCCTCTCTTTCTCTCAGTTAAAAACGCCCTTTATCCATGGCCCCCCAAATGAGAGAATACAAGTTGGATATTGTATTCAGATGAGAAAGTGCTCCTGTATTTGGAAAAAAGAATGCAAATTTCTCTGACTTTTGGCTTCCCTCGTTGTTTACTCAGGTCGTCTTCCTACTACACATCCAAACCTAGTCCCTTTCCCATCCTCATCCCCGATCCTTGTCCCCTTTCCATCTTGAAGAAGAAAAAGTTAGTGCCAACGCGACCAGAAGCCAAAAAGAAGGGCGAAATAGATAGTGCCACTACTTCAAAAAGTGAAAGTACAACCCCGAGGCATCTCTTGCCATTAGTGTCACTCTCTCTTTTCGCTACAAGCCTCTTCTTAGGCCCCATTATTGATGGTTTGCGGAATTTTTCGAAGGTCTCATTCCCCACAAAAAAAGAATAATTTTATGGTGTATTAATTAATGATTTTATGGTGCATGAATTGTATAGAAATTGGTATATCGTGGTGTAGGAATTGTATAGAAATTGGTGTATCACCAACTTTATGGTGTCTGAATTGTATAGAAATTGGTGTATCAACAGCCTTATGGTGTTTGAATTGTATAAAAATTGGTGTATCAATAATTTTATGATTTTTGAAATAGTTAGAAAATTGATATATTAATAATTTTATGGCGTCTGAATTATATAGAGATTGGTATATCATCAATTTTATTTTAAGGTATCTTAGAAATTGGTGTATCAATAATTTTATAGTGTTTAAGCTCTTTAGAAATAGGTGTATCAATAATAATAATTTTATAGTATCTAAAATGTATAGAAATTGATGTATCAATAATTTTATGGTGTCTAATATGTATAGAAATTGATCTATTTTTATGGTGTTTGATCGATATAGAAATAAGTATATTAATAATTTTATGGTATATTATTAAATTTGTGATGTATGAAATTTCTATAAGATGTGGTTTGAATCTCTTAGAAGTATTAAAAATTAATGTTCATTGAATTAAATAAATTAAATTTAAAAACATAAAAAAATATCAAATAAATGTCATGTTTTTATGGTTATCTTATTTACTATTTTTTTTTTAAAAAAAAAACTTAGTTGAAAAATAAAGTAGGAGAATTTATAGGATAAAATATCAATCATTAAATTATCTCCTTAAATCATGGTAATTTTAACTGTTTTTTTCTTCTTCTTTTACTTTGGTAGGTTTTGTAAATTAAAAACTAGTGGTAGTTTTTGTAATATTGACTCTTACATTGTATATCTATGTGATTTGCCCAATATGTATCTATATAAGATATATGTATAGAAATTATATAGTTCTATAAAATATATATATGTATAATATATATATATATATATATATATATATATATATATATATATATATATATATAAATTTTATAAAATGTATATAGAAATTTATAGTTGATGCATAAAATACACATTCGAATAATATTGCAGCTAAAGGTTGTATAGATTGTGTATAAAAACTGTATAATTATTGTATAAAATATGTATAGAAACTATACATATATATATAAGATGTATAGAAACTGTATCATTGTTGTATAGAATCTGTATATGTATAAAATGTGTATATAAACTGTATATTATTGTATAAAATGTGTATAAAATTGTATAATTGTTGTATAAAATGTTTCTAGAAACTATATATATTAGGTGTATAAAGACTGTATCATTGTTGTATAAAATCTGTATATGTATAAAATGTGTATAGAAACTGTATAATAATTGTATAAAACATGTATCTAAATAAGTATCAATATGATATAACGGGTGTATCAATATGGTTATAGGGATTGTATCAATATGGTATAATGATTGTATCAATACGGTATAGTATATGATATTTTTTTGTCTATGATGTGTGTAGTACATGATGTACGTAGAAACTATATCATCGTTGTATAGAAATATTTATATCACTATTATATTATGTTGTATATATGTAAATGTGTATTCTATTGTTCCACAATAATACAATTAAGAAATTTTTATTTTTTCTAAAAAACAAAGAGCTTGCAAAAAGAAAATCCTAGCCTGAAACCTCAAAACACACCCAATTTCAAACAAAACTCAATTCCAATTGGAGTTGTTGTTGTTGTTTGTTGAGCAAATGAAAAAATTTAATAGGTGTTCATGATTAATTGGAGAAGAAAGTCAATTGTGGGTGTATGTTCATGATGATGATTACTAAAATTAAAAATTAATATAAAGTTTTTTTTTTTAAAAGGGAGCAGCGAATTAAAAATACAAAATCACCAAAAAAATTTAAAAAAAGAAGGAAAAGTCAAAGAAAGCTTCGCAAACTACCAAAATGGCTATGAAATGAAATTTGAATTCAAGGGCTATTTTGGTGGAAATACTTTGGCCAGACAGACCATTTTTGTCCTTCTCCCTTTTAATGAGGTGTGTCGCTTGTTATATATTTATATATTGAAAATGATGAGAATATTGTAAAAGAATTGTAATGGAGATATGAAATGAAGACATTGAAATGGTAAATTATGTCATGATTTATTCTGAATTTTTATATCAATGTATGTGATTTAATCTTGATTGATCAATGATATCTATCAATACGTGTGGTTATACTAAAATTACTCTTGCGACACCTAGTTGTAGGATCACTTGATATTTCTTACATGATGTGGTAAGAGATCTCCATCAACTTTTATCTTCTCATTTCTATGGTGGAAGTTGGGTTCTATATTTATTCGTTTCCTTATTTCAAAAGCTATTATACATGTTTAGATTAGATCCTCGGGTAAAAGTGATTTCATTTATAGTATTCTTGAAAAAGAGTGTAACGTATATCAAATTTTGAAATCTTTAATAAAATTGCTTATAACTTCTACATGTGTTTTGAATGGATGGTAAGGGTTTTACTATCTAGATGGATTAAAGTAGGTGCCCGCACTATTCAATTAGTTGGGTTGTGACAATTGATGTTTAGGGCATGTAAAGTCACCTTGAAAATGAAATTTGATATAATTGAGTGTAATTATACACTTTGACTGATTTAATTGACTAGGTAATTATTTGATTAGCAGGTAACTGAGTGTAATTACACTCACCAATTCTAGTAGAGTTGTGAATTGCTAGTAATTACATAGTGTAATTACAAGCTGATTTCTTTTAATTTCTTCCTTTTATTTTTATTATTAATTTTGTAATTTTTATTATAATATATTTTAAAACTATATTTTTTATTTTATGTTATTTGTATTTCATTTCCTTCCCATTTCTCAATTTTTATTCTTTTGATATTCCAGGCAATTGTTCGTGTTATTTTTTATATATATTTATTTTTTCGTTTAACATAATTGTGCTAGTATTAATTTTATGTCATTATATTTATAATATTATTTTTTTATCCAACAAACATTTCACGATGTTCTTAAAATCATGCACTTTTATTTTTTATGATTAATTTAATTATAATATACTTATTTAAAATATATATATCAATTCTATTTCATAACATTAGTTAAGAACGTATGTTTTTTGATTAATATATTTTTAAAAGACAATATATATCTTAAATACCTAATTCAATATGTATACTTAAAGGAACTTATATGTCAATTTTTTTTTTAAATTTTTTTTGATACTTAACTTTTATTTTAAAAAAATTAGTATAAGTGTATCACCATGTGATTATACATGTGCAACCAAACAGTACACTTGTAATTAGCTGTGTGTAAATCATCGTAATTACTAGTTTATGTAATTACTAAGTAATTACTAGTTTATATAACGAAAAAGATACAAATATACCCTCAAACTATGATAAATGATAAATATATACCCTCCGTCATACTTTGGGTATACATATGCCCCTACCGTTAAAGAAATGGTATGTATATACCCCTCATACTAACGGTAAGGGTATATATGTACCCAAAGTATGACGGAGGGTATATACGTACCATTTATCATAGTTTGGGGTATATTTGTCCTTTTTCATTTTAATTTTTTATCTAAAATATCTAGGGGTACGCATCGGTCGGTCGCGGTTTGGTTTTATGTGTTATTGGTTCGATTTATTGATTTTCAATTTTTAAATAGGCAAAACCAATAACCAAACAATAAGATATTTTCTTATCGGTTTTTGGTCCTTAACGGCTCGGTTTTTTATTTAACCAATAAGAAAATACTCATAAAATAGAAATAGTAACAACTAACATAAAAATTAAAATCTTAGTTGCCGCCAAAATCATATGCAATGCGTTTTAGTTTACAAGAATCTTCAAACTTGAACTGAATGTTAGTTCGAAAAAAAAACTGAATCCTAATTGTTGGAAGCTACCAAATGCTTCAAGCTCTCCAACACGACAATACCGTCCTTTGTATTGTGCTTTTGTTGCCCTTAATAGGTTAATACTTTTTGAATCTCTGAATTATGAATAAGTAGTGTGTGTGTGTATATATATATATAAAACATAAATAGGGGCAAAATAGTAACTTAGTGTATCCTTATTGGGTTATCGATTTAAAACCGATAACCCAATAAGCTAAAATCAAAATCGAACCGTTTACCCAATAAGTTTTTTTATAAAATCAATAAAAAACCACTACCACAATAACCCAATACCAATAATCCAATAACATTTTTATCGGTTCAATTTATCAGTCGGTGCGATTTTTGAGCACTCCTAAAAATAACTAACTAAAATCCACTACCTAACTCAATAAACCCACTATCCGATACGGTCCCAATTAAATATCAAGAGATGCCTATCTGATAGACGTATTTTTCAACCCGTATAACGATATACAGACATAATACAATAACACCTACTACTACCAATTTCAAAAATAAAAACCATTAACCCATAACACCCAATATCAACATCAAATAAATTAAATCCTCCACATTTCAATTTGCAATGAAATTCAGTTGGAAAAACGCTACTCACCACTGGTCAACACTACATAGTCACCGTCTCTGTCTAATCGAAAACATCCCACTGACGAACCATCGATGCACTCCTAAATCCGATTACCTCCCGTCTAATCTCCATTCTCTCCAACTAGTAAACACTGACCAACACATCGACCAATCACTACAATTTGATTAGCGTTCACGGTTAAGAGAAAAACAGAGGGAGTATCGAATTTGGAACAAAAAATAGATGTCGAATCGTGTTGGATTGAAATCGAATTCGATGAGTTTATTGGGTCGTGTATTGAGTTTGAGTAATTATTGGGGATAAAAATTTAAATGAAAAAAGGATAAATTTATCCCTGAACTATGATAAATGGTACGTGTATACCCTCCGTTATACTTTGAATACACATATGCTCCTATCGTTAGTGTGTGACGTATATACGTATCATTTCATTAACGGTAGGGACATATGTGTACTCAAAGTATGACAAATGACATATACATATCATTTATTATAATCCAGGAATATATTAATCCCTTTTCCGTTTATATAATTACTAAGTTGGTAATTACTACCCTAATAATTATACCAATTTCAATTATCAAATTACCTTCCAAATAGATCCTTCTCATTAGATCTTGAAAAATGATTTACAATAAATAGTAAAGTTATGGCCGGTAAAACATATACTATATATTTTTTCATCTTTTCTTAATATGTTAAAAAAAAGTAAAAATAAAATAATATTTTTAAAATAATGGATAAATAAAAATAAAATGAAGCAGTAAAATAATAGTAATTCGGGTGCGATGCAAAATAATAACTTCGCTTTCAATAGAGACTACTGTTTTTCCAGTAATATTTTGACAATTAGAACTATATTAGAAGGCAAGAAAGCACACAAGACAGGGTCAACTCTATGGGTGATACATCAGTCGGTTCAATTAGATTTTGTATATTATTTGTTTAGTTTATTAATTTTTTATTTACAAATATGGTCAACTGATAATTAAATCATTAAAATTTTATTATTAATTTCCAATTAATTAATTAATGGTTTGATTTTTAATGTAACTGATAAAGTTACTTCTTTAATTTAGTGTTTTCCATTTTCTTCTTTTAATATATATATATATATATATATATATATATATATATATATATATATATATATATATATATATATATATATATATATGTTGTTCATGCATAAAAATCTAATATATTACAAGTAGAAGTAAATTCTATAACGTTATTGCTAAAAGAAATTTGTTTTCTTTCTAGTTAAGTAGCATTTTTGTTAACTGAGTGTAGTATGATAAGTCTTAATTTATTGTATGCTATTTTCTTTTTTTTTTAGCAGCTAGATGTTGGAGTGTCAATTATAAATTAATCCTAATTAGCAAATGGACAAATCCCATAAAAATTACAAGAATAAATTAGTTTCTCTTCCATTATCTTCTCGTTGGGTTTATTAACTGAAAACTAACTAGCTAAAAGTCATTTTTATATAATTAGGGAAGAAATTATTTTTAATAAGACTTTTTTAGGTTATCGATTTAATTGTTAACTCATCTTAAAAATTAGGAACTAAAGAGATAATTCAGTATAAAAAAATTATAAAATGTTTTAATAATCGTTAACTCAATATCATGATACCAATAACCGGCAATAGCATTTTTTTGGTTCATCTATCGGTTAAGCAGAAATTTGCACACTCCTAGTTAACTCCACCGCTAATCACATAAATAGCCGTCTTTATTTGCTATTCAACTCCTCCAATCGAAATTGACCATTACAATAGGATCAAAATATAAACACATAGTGAAAACAGCGCACTTGCAACAATTGAAGAAATTACACCCGGTACAAGATTTTGGAACTAATGACAATTTCTTTGGGCCTTCTAATTGTCTAATTAACATCTCAAAGGGCAGGTTTGATAGTGGCATAGTTTGTGTTACCTAATGGATCATCACCTTTCAACATGCCATCAAGCTCCTTCACGAATATTTCCATTGCAAAAGCAGGCAAACATACAGGGACCACAATTCCATTTTCACCATTCTTGTTTCTAAATGGTATGTAAAAGCTAGCCACACCAGGAATTGCCCCTACTCCTCCTTTAGCCGGTCCACCATACACTGCTTTCCCCCATCCAAAATCCACTTCTCCGAATCCGGCCCGAGTCACGTCCGACACGAGATAAGTCCGCACCACTGTGAAATGGGGCCTCCCTTTCATCACCATTAAATCCGCTACCGATTTCATGTATTCTTCAGTCACGTCCGACTTAGCTTTTTTCACTAACTCGAGTGCGTATCCTAATGGATTTTTGCACAATTTCTCCGCAGCCGTGACTGCTACGGGGAATGCAAAGGCGTTCCCATAGAAGCCATTGGGCAAGGGTGGATTGAACCTGGAACGCGCGTTGACAATGCAAAGAACGCGGACTTCCTCTTCTGGATCGGGTTTTAGAGAAATTGTGCGGCAACGCCAGAGGACTGATGTGAGCAGTTCAAATGTAGAACATTTGCGCAAATGAGGAGGGACGAATCGACCAAGTGCTGAGACCTCAGAAGGACCAAAAAAGAAAGACTTGTGAACCATGTCATCTAATGGAATAATTGTACCCTTTGTATCGGGTACTTCATCGTACTCGCGGTGTGTGCATGTCACTCGGGGTGGATTTCTGGCGTTTAGCAATTCTCTGCACCAGACTGGGAGTGTAGATGGCTCAGATGCCCCACGTGCCATTTCGCCGATAGCAGTCATGAATTGGACAAGACCGGCTGCATCACTCATCGTGTGATTTAATTTCAGTGCGAAGATAAAACCACCACACCTTAGACGAGTTACCTGCACATAATTAATTGATACACTTGTTAATTAACAATTCAAATGTTTAAGATTAAGGATTAACTTATTTCTTTTATAACAATAAAAATAGGTATTGAACCAAAAGGATTTTGATTAGCGGAGAGTTGTGTCATATGACAAAATAAAAGAAGACTTGCAGAGTGACTCAAAAAAAGAAAAAAACGTCTTGTTAAGTAAAAAGGTTCAACAACATATTGTTGCGCATGGACTAAAATTATGTTAAAGCAAAAAGTTTTTACCACCTAAATCCATGCTGAATACTATTCACAACCCAAAACACCATAGTGGAATATGGATTCATGATCCTAAGACAACGAGCAACCACGCTCCAATAACTGGGTTCAAAATTTAATATCGGTACATGCATGTTTAAGTTAGAAAAGAGAAATAATTACCTGAATAAGAATGAGGGGAGAATGAAGAACTCCAACAGAGCCAGGGACATCATAAAGAAGCTCTTCCAAACATGGAAATGGAGGCTGAAGTTCATCTCCAAAATCTTCAAGCGTAACATCAGCATCAGCCTCCACAAACATAACGCCTTCGCCAGTACAATCCACCATCAGTTTACGTCCATTCCCTTCTCGGAGTCGACCAGCAAACGGATAGTAAAACACAAGTGTTTCAGCTATAGCCTTTTTAATAACTTTCACAGGATCATCATGTGCTCCCACAGAAGAATTCGAATCCTTACGGTAAAAATTAATAACGGGAATTTGGAATCGAAGGCCTTCTTGATCATCAATGTCTGAAAGAAACTTAGTTTCACTTGGAGTTGGCTTTGCTGGAGGTATTAGCTCTGCCTTTTGCCTCCTCACTGTGAATACTAATCCTGATGATGATGATGATTCCTTAATTGGATCCATTATCGAATTATTATGAACTAAAATGAGATTTAAAATGGAGTAATTGAGATATGAAGAGGAGGTTTTGGATTAATTAGTGTTTGTGTAGATAATTTTCCAATACCGAAACACTAGAGCTATATATACAGCAAGTAACAGGGTTAGATACATGTAAAAATAATACTTGGTCAATTTTCATGAAATTGTGTAACACTGTGGTAGTAAGTGCGCTGAAGAAGCATCGTTAGTGGTTTAGAAACTTTTTTTTAAAAGACATCTTTTATAGTATTATCTTCGTTTCAATTTATGTGATGACATTAACAAAATATAAAGTTTAAGAAATATAATAAGCAAGATCTTTAAAACTTGTGATTTAGAATCAATCATTGATTGATAACCGTGTGACTATAAATTCTCTTAACAAGAACATTTTCACTGTAATCCCACAAGTGGGGTTGGGAGTCTTGGGTGTACACACACCTTACTTCTACGTTTGTGGGGGGTAAAAACACTACTTCTAATAGATCCTTGGCTCAAGAAAGTCATTTTAGGAACAGTTTGAAAGAAATGCAAGAGTAAAATGCTACGATAAAAATATCAAAGAAAGAAAAGTACTTATAGTAAAGATAATTAAAGTAAAAGAAATTACAACAACAGTAACTTGATTATATATCATCTCACATATGGTAAAATAAGAAATTCAAAGTTAAATTATTAAATATATTATATATAAAATGAGATTGAGTTTCATGAATATGCAGATCAGAAAGATACTATTTACTGAAGATTTTTTTTAGATTTAAATAAAAAGAAAATAGTGCTTTACTTACTTACAAAGGGCAATAAGCAGGCACCTCTTTGACATGTCTGTTTGTGCTGCCTACTTCAGCTGCTTCAATCATTAATTACTATATCACTCCTAATTAATCATTATAAGTAATTTAAGTATAAAATAATTAATAATATTTAATAAAATGATAAATTAATTATTGACGTTTTATTTTGACTTGATATCTTATATGAGACCTATTTAAATTTTTTCACAAGTATTTTTATAGTAATTTCAGTGTATCATTGTTATAAGTCATTTATGACATCTCTGCTTCGTTGTTTCAATCGTGATTTTATTATATCACCCGTAATTAATTTTAAAAAAAATAAAATAGAAATAAAATAATAAATTAACTCTTGATGTTTTTGCATTACCTTCTTCAGTTATTTTAATCATAATTTACTATATATCACCTCTAATTAATTATTATAAGTCATTTAAGTATTAACTAATTAATAATATTTAATTAAAAAATAAAATAAACATAAAATGATAGATTCACTCTCAATATTTTAAATTAATTAGATGTCTTATATGAGATCCATTAAAAAAAATTCACATGTATTTTTTATAATAATTTTTTTTTATCACTATAAAATTAGTTGTTATAAGTTATTTAAGACATGTCTGCTTCATTGTTTCAATCGTGATTTTATTATATCACCCTATTTAATTTTTATCGTCATCAAAGCATTAAAAAATTAATATATTTCAACATAAAATATTTGTTTGACTATCAAAATTATATTAGTGCCACGAAAATTACGATGAGACAAAGAAAGACATAACTTATTGAAAAATTATGCTAAAAGGATTATAAATCACATATTTAACAACTTAAAAATAAAAAATATATAAAATATTCTATTGACTCTCAAACTTACATCAGTGTGACTTAAATTGGAATAGAAGAAAAAAATATTATAAATCACAATAATTAAAAAGTTAAATTATTTTAGTGATTGGTTATTTAAATTATATTTGTATCATATAAATTAAAATAAAAAATTAATACATATATTAGGTCCGGGCCTTGATGTCTAGTATCATATAAATTAAAACAAACAAGTAGATCTCTTTAGTGAGTTCGGTCAATTTTTATTTTAATTAGACTCACTAGCTGACATGGAAATGGTTGTTAGAATCTCCGTGGTGAATTTCATGGCTGCTGCATCTATTGACTTGAAATTGACTTATTACTTTATATGAGGATTGAAAATACTTGTCAGTGTTTTCATACTCAAACAACCAATTAGTATAGTACAAATTTCTTGCAGGAAATTATGTGTTGATTTCTTCAAATGATAGTTACATGAATTTGTATGGAAATTTATCTGTAGTATTGAAGAAAGTTTAAGCTTGTATGATTTTTTTTTTTTTTGGCTAAACCTAGAGCAAGCAATATGTTACAATTGGCTAAAAGCCTAAACTATAGTCTATAGTGCATGTAAAATTTCTATAAAATGCATTTTCTTTTTTTGGTTTTCCATCCGGTGTTCGGTACCCGCATTGGAGCCATTTTAATCCGGATTCGCGCCGGGTCTATAAAATGCATTTTCAAGTCTTTCTATATCTCATTTTATGTGAACTTCTTGCTGTTTTATTTGGGAAGTCTACATAATAATAATAATAATAATAATAATAATAATTATTATTATTATTATTATTAATTATTATTATTATTATTATTGTTATTATTATTGTTATTATTATTATTCCAAAAAAATATTTTAAGTTATTATTAGGGTGTTTGCGAAGAATCAAAAGAAATTGATACTTTTGGCATGATTTGATTTTGATTTTATATTTTAAAAATTTACATAATTTGATTTGATTTTGATTTTAAGAAAAAATATTTGTAAATATTGAACAATCATATAAAATATATACTTAAAGATTATAATTACACACACGCATAATATATATATATATATATATATATATATATATATATATATATATATATATGTTGCACTTTTGATCCGCAATCGTGGTGTTTTGCTTCTATAGCAATAGAATTCTTGGTCTTAACTTTCTACTTGATTATAGTTTTATTTTTATAATAATAAGAATCTATTTATGTTCAAGATATATTGTCTTTAATTCATTTAATTATTCACTATTGTTTGTTCAAATATTGTTAAGATATCTTGGTATATCATAATTAAATCATTATTTTTTTGCATAAGAAATATAAGAAAATTTATTATATTCCTTGAAAAAGCAGGTAAATTTCATCCATGGTCACTTATCTTTGTATCGATTATGCAAAAGTTATTTTTCATTTATTCATTTCATCCATGATCACTTAACTTTATATCTATTACGCAAAAATCATTTTTCTTTTATTCATTTCATCCATGGTCATTTAACTTTACTCCGACCATCACAAAAGTCACTATGACCGAATTTTACTATAATTCTATCGGAAAAATGATATGGCAACCTTAATTAGTTCTTAATTTTAATTTAGGTGAATATATAATATATTACTCATATGTTGATCCTTTTTATATGTGCACAACCCAATTTTCCTTATAGATTATTTAAGGGATAATACTCTCAAAAGTACCTGAACTTTGATTGAATTTCTAGTTAAGCATATTGAACTTTGTGGGGGTCCTATTACCCCCCTAGAATTTTTTTTCGTATTTTAATGGTATATATCTGCCCACTTGGACACGTGTAAATATGAGGTTGACGCGTGTATTACACCGTCAGCCGCCGAAACTGGGTATAAAATTTTGGGGAAACTAAATCCACTTTAAAAAGTCTAAGGGGGTAATAGGACCCGCTCAACTGAAAAACCAATCAAAGTTCAGGTATTTTTGTGAGTATTAACCCATTATTCAATGAAAGAATATCAATTTCTTAATAGATTAGATTACCTAATGAAGACTATTTTCATAAAAAAAAATGGTTGATATTTTTATGAAACATTTCATAATATTGCATTCATCTACCAAAAAGGTGTATTGAAAAAGAGTGATAAACAAGATAAATTCTTCAAAACACATAAAATAGAAATACATGTATGATATTATTATTTTTTAAAAAATAATTTAATTCTTTTAAGATAAATCAACATGCTAAAGATAGTTTTAAAATAAAATCTTTTTAATTGTGTCATTGAATAACAAATAATGTTATATTAACGTACAGTTTTGTTAATAAAAGTTATAAAATATAAGTATTTTAATAGATAAAGAAATTTTAGGATATCTAATTTTTATATTTATCAATTAAGTTAATTAAACAATAAGTAATTTATCAGAAATTGAATATTATAATAAAAACTTTTAAGAGAATTAATTGATTAGTCAAACAATTAAAAATACAAAGAAAAACTCAATAAATAGAGTAGTTTATCATATTATTATGATATACCGAATGCAAAGACTCAAGTGGCAAGAAAAAGAATGTATGAAAAAAATAATTTTATCAACTACATGTCACAATTTTAGAGGGAGAAAAATAATTTTATCAACTACATGTCATAATATTAAAGGAAAAATAATGATTTACCAACACATATCTCAACTTTAGAGGATTTTAAGAATATATAAGTATAATTTTATTTCATAAAAATATCAACCAATTTTTTATTATGAAAATAGTCTTCATTAGGTAATCTAATCCATTAAGAAATTGGTATTCTTTCATTAAATAATTCATAAGGAAAATTGGGTCGTGCACATATAAAAAGGATCAAGATATGAGTAATATATTATATATTCACTTAAATTAAAATTAAGAACTAATTAAGGTTGCCACATCATTTTTTCGATGAAATTATTGTAAAATCCGGTCATAGTTACTTTTGTGATGGTCGGAGTAAAGTTAAATGACCATAGATGAAATGAATAAAAGAAAAATAACTTTTGGGTAATAAATATAAAGTTAAGTGACCATGGATGAAATGAATGAAAGAAAAGTGAATATGGACTTCGTGACCGGGTTGCCTCTTTCGCGTCGTCATCATGATTCTATTTGGGTTGTTGAGGATAGGCTGACTAAGTCCGCACATTTCTTGCCCATGCAAACATCTTATACGGTTGAGGATTATTCTAGATTGTATGTCCAGGAGTTGGTCAGACTACATGGAGTTCCCTTGTCTATCATTTCGAATAGGAGTACTCAATTTACTTTTCAGTTTTGAAGGGCGTTTCAGCAGGGTCTTGGCACCCAAGTTCTTTTAAGTTCAATTTTTCACCTGCAGACAGATGGTCAGGCTGAGAGGACCATCCAGACCCTAGAGGCTATGTTGAGGACGTGCACTCTTGATTTTAAAGGAAGTTGGGATGAGCATTTTCCATTGATAAAGCTCGCCTATAACAATAGTTTCCATGCTAGCATTGAGATGGCACCATTTGAGGTTTTGTATGTGTAGACACCTAATTTTGTACCTCCCGAAATCTAATTTTATTCATTTTTAGTTCACCTTACCATGTGTCCAACCCCATGTAATTATATCCCACAAAAATACAAAAAAAATAAAAAAAAATACCTATAACTAATTTATCTCATCCTAACAACCTACCCAATCAAAAGCTTCCACCTACCCTAACTACCCATATGATCCCCCCCTCCTTTTTCTTGTCCACAAAGAAAGAATATATGGGGGACCCACCAAAATTCCCACATCATAACAAATCCATTCCTATTATAAAAAAAAAATTCTAAGAGGAAAAAGGGCTCATTCTTTGATCATCATCTTCTCCACAATAACAAGAATCACCAAATAATCTTCCTCACAAGAACAAGAACAAGAACAAGAACAACAACGAAAAAAAAAAAAAAGTAACCGGTGAACAGTAACCGGTGAACAGTGAGCGGTGAACAGTGACGGTGAACGGGTCATTATTTGTCGAGTTGGATTGTTGGTGTTAAGGTTCAGCTCGAGGTTTTCGGGTGCGGACTCTCTTTATTCGAATAACATTGAGTTTGAAAGCTTCAAATTTAAGGTCCAATCCTTTCTTCTCTTTTATTTAATTCTTATGTGATTGTGATTGCGTGTGATTCGATACCGTGGTTTGTTTGTTGATGTGAACGGTTGGTGACATTTGGGTGTGTGATGTGCAAAGCATGATTGGTGAATTTTCGTTATTCTCGATTGGTGGATTGTGTATTGAAATGAGTTAATCACGTGGTTAAAAATGAATTAAGGTGGGGATTAAAAATGGAGGAAAATGAATATTGATTAATTTTGATGTATTGATAATGTTAAACATGATAGAATTGTGATATGTTGAACTTGGTAGGCAAACGTAGGCCGGTTAGGCAAATTTAGGAATAACGATTTATTGGAGTGTTTGAATATGTGCGTGAATGGTACTTTCTACTTTATTGCACAAAAAGTTTAAATTGTACTCATTTGGCCGGGGAATGCCCCGAAGGATTTGTATTGATTTATCCGGGGAATTCCCTGAAGTAGCATGTACGCAAAGGAGGCTCGTGATCAAGGCCCGGAACGTCGGGTGGAGTTTAGTTTAGGATTAGTTTAGAATAGAATAGGTTTTATATTTCAGCACCTCTTTTATTTTGGATTGTATAATTTGGACTGAACATTATTTTTGTTTGTTTTGAATTTTGTGTGATTTATTTGTTTGCTTGTTTTGTGTGTTTATGTGGTTTGTACATTTGTAATGTCAAATTAGACGATACGCTCCACCAAGCGACCGTGGTCGAACCACGGGATCGAGGGGTGCCTAACACCTTCCCCTCGGTCAACAGAATTCCTTAGCCGGAATCTCTGTTCGTAAATCGGTTTAAAGAGTCAAATGGTTTCGAAAAGGATTTTCCAATGGTGACTTGGCACACCAGATTATGCCAAGTGGCGACTCTGATTTTGAATGTAAAAACAATCTTGTTTCGGAACCAATCTTCATTTTGTCACTTTAATAAAAAACTCTTTCAAACCTTAAAATACATATCTTTTTTGGGAGTCGAAAAAAGGGTGTGACAGCTCTGGCGACTCTGCTGGGGACTTTTCAGAATTCGAGCTTATTTTTGGAGTTGTATCGGCTTTGTTCGACATTATGGGTGTATAAACATTGTTTGTGATTATTGTTTGCGTTATTGTTATCACTGGTGTGTGTTTCTGTGCTCTTTGTTTACAGTTTTTCTTTATGTGTTACCGCTTTATATCTGACATCATTTGCATAACCCGAGTCAATTCTTTCCGCAACAAGTCCGTAGGACACGTGTTGTACACGACCTCTAGTTGAGTCACCCTTATTTTAGGGGGGGAGCCGTCGGTGTTATGGAGTAGGTGAAAAGAAAAACAGTCACTATCGACCATACGCTCCCCCGAACAACCTTGTTAGTGAACCACAACGTAGGTCAACCTTTAGGTCATGCTTATGTGCATCATACTGAGACCTAGCGGGGCCCACATGGCCCTTTGTAGGAGACTCACCTCTAAAGCATCCCTACGTGCTAACTGTTGCATCTTTCAAGGTAATGTGGTCATTTCACGGATTGATTTGAAAAAAAAAATTATTAGGAGTAAGGTGCGTAGGCAAGAACTGTTGAAAAAAATAGAGAAAAAAAAAGTGAAGTGAGTCGAAAAGAAGAAAAAAAAAGAGTGTCGTAGCTTTTAGTGTTCTTTATGGCTTTTGTTCTTCACAATCCAAAAAAAAAAAGATTTTTACCTTTTGCACTCATTTCTCAAAAACGAAAATATCAAAAACATTTTTCCTTTGTCTCGTTTAGCATGCATTCACAATTCGAAAACTTCAAAAAGATTTTTCATTCATAGGAGTTTTTATAAAATAAAAATGCAAAAATTGTAGGAGTTTTGTACATTTCAAGAAAATACCAAAAGGTTTTTTTTTTCTTTCTAGTTGTTGGTGTCATTTTTAGCTAAAGTGTCTAATTAAAAATCAAAAAAAAAAAAAAGATTTTATTTGTTTGTCTTTGGTTGTGTCTCTTAAGGTAGGGTGCAATCTGTTATTTAATCATTAATTGTCCAACCTGGACGAACTACGCACCCCTGATTCTCCTCTCTCGGGAGTGAGATACGTAGGCAACCTATTGTGGGTTCGGGGATCTTATTTGAAAAATCCAAAAATATTTCTTCACTCTCCATTTAGAGTAGGCGTTTCATATACATCTTTAAAAGAAAACTATAAAAAAAATAAAAAAATAAATTCCTTTAATAGGTTCAAGTTTCATTTTCACATGAAATTCAAAAATTGAAAATCCAAAAAGATTTTTTCTTTGGTAATCACAGGTTTCATTTTGTATAGAGATTTAAACCTAAAAAAAAAAGAAAAAAAAAAGATTTTCGTCAATTCTTTTGACACTTTGTTTCAAGAAAGAAAAAAGAGTTTAATTGGCCATTTTGGCAAAACTTCACTAACTATGCACACCTGATTCTCTTCTCTCGAGGGTGAGATACGTAGGCGCCCTTCTTGGGTTCGGTGATCTTTTCAAGAAAAAAAAAAGGTTTTGAAAAACTGTTGAACTCTAACCATTTGTTATCTCTTGTCCAGTTAGTTTAAGGTGGTTGGTTTGTGGCATTCTGGCTGGTCCTCCATATTGCTCCAAGTCACAGAGGAAGTTATGGCCAACAAGGATACCGAGTTAGTTGTCACTAATCAAATAGAGAGTTCGGGGAATGAGAATGTACGAGATAATGAAGAGATTCAGAAATTAAGGCGGAAAATAATAGAAATGCATCGAGCTTGGGCTAATGGGTTGCCGCCTCCTCCAGTTCCCACGGATAATCTGGAATATCTTTCTAGTTTGCCTCCCGTGTCACATGCACAATTTCCCATTTTTGTTGATATGGCACAACATGCATCAGGATAGACTCCGGGGTAACAATATCCAACCACTTCCAATGTTCATTTCCTCACTCCCCAATCCAAGGCTACCACATACTCGGCTCCAGCTGTTGTTCATGCTTTTGCGGCGCCACCCCCACCTCCTACTTTTGATGTTCATCCACAAGTTTTGCCTCCCTACTCTACAAGAGAGCCTGCATTGAATATTTTTAGTGATCAGCATTATGCTCTCGAGCCTATATTTAAGTCGACTGGTCCTTACGATTACCCTCAACCACCTGAATTTCCTCCTAACACTGAGAAGCCTGTTATGACAGAAGAACAAGAGGAAATAGCCAGAAAATTGAGAAGTTTGGAACTGACTATGAAAAACTTGCAAGGACTTGGGGGGTACAAAAGTATCTCATATAAAGATCTGTGCATGTTTCCTGGTGTACATCTTTCTCTTGGTTTTAAAATGCCAAAGTTTGAGAAGTATGATGGACATGGCGATCCTGTAGCACATTTGAGACGCTACTGCAACCAGCTAAGGGGCGCTGGAGGGAAGGAAGAATTACTCATGGCATATTTCGGTGAGAGTCTTTCAGGTCTAGCTTCAGAATGTCTTGTTGACCAAGACATTGACAAATGGATTAGTTGGGATGACCTAGCTAACAAATTTGTGCAACAATTTCAATACAATGTGGAGTTGATCCCTGACGAAAAATCCCTAACTATTATAATAAAGAAAAATACTGAGAGTTTCAGAGAGTATGCAATTAGATGGCGCGAACAAGCTGCTAGAGTAAAACCGCCAATGAAAGAAAGCAAAATATTGGAGGTGTTTATTCAAGCACAGGACGAAACATATTATCAACACTTGTTACCTGCATTAGGCAAGTCGTTCATTGAGGTCCTTAAAATGGGGGGAGATGATAGAAGAGGGAATTAAGACTGGTCGCATTGTGAGTTTTGCAACATTGAAAGCGACTACTCAAGTAATTCAAAAGGGTTCAGGAAGTGTTGGGGAGGAAAAGAATGAGAAAGATGCATCTGCAATTATAGTTGGACAGCAAGAAAGGTCAAGAAGACCACGTCGTCGTCGATCTCAGGCTCAAGCTCAAGTTTATGCCCAGGCTCCACATAATCACTCCCAAAATCCATTGTACTCTGTTCCTCCACATCCATATCCAGTGTATAATGCACAATCATATGATCAACCCTCATCCTTCCCACAATGGCATACCCCAACGCCCCAGAGCCATTCTCTAACTCCACAAACATACCGAAACCTTTCTAAGCCAGATTCTCTATCCAAGCCAAACAATGAAATGAGGAAGAAGTTGAGAGATAGCTTCACACCAATTGGAGAGTCATATGCCAGTTTATTTCAGAGATTGGTACAAAAAGGAATGATCACTCCTCTCCTTGGGTATACCCTTAATCGGCGTTCAAGAAATTTTGATCCTAACGCACGATGTGCGTATCATTCTGAGGCTCAGGGTCATAGTATTGAAGATTGTCGAGATTTGAAAAGAGAAATTGAAAAGACGATTCATGATGGATCAATTATGGTGCAGAACATTGATAGTGAGGGAAACTCTAGTCATGCTGATATGCAAACCAGTGGCTAAGATGTCAGGCTGAGCAATGGAGAAGTCACCCCTCTCCTTACCAGGAAGGGGTTTGGAAGCTTGTTTTGTTTTATTTTTTGTTCTCCGAATTATTTCAGGATTGTAGTTCGGGATCTGTCTTGTTTTGTCCTTTTGTTGTTTATGTCCAAACTCTTCTATCTTTTGTTTCGACTAAATGAAGTGTCTCATTTTCCTTTGTGTTTAAATATGTGTTGTTTGTTTGTTTTCTTTACATAGTACATTTTGTGTTGACTCTAGTGATATGACATGCTAGTAAGATTTTCAGCCAGATCTTAAAATCCAGTTTAAGCATGAACATTGAATCAGAGGGTTAAAGTTAGAAAAAGAGAGCATATGAGAAAATAGATAGAGTGCTGAGACATTTGGTGACAAGTTAAGGCAATTATTTTGAGAATCACAAGAACAACTTGGTCATCGATCGAAAGGCAAGTCCCAATTAGGTCAAATAATGGATGTGTGATCGCTATATCAAGAGAAACAGAAAGAAAATCAGCTTCACAAAATCATGAGTCATTCAACGTGAGGAATGTGCAACAAAAGTGGAGTTGTATGCCATATAAACGCAGAAAAAATAGTGATGCACAGACTCAGTCAAAGTTAATGTTGTAAAAGATGTCAAAAGATCTTCATCTTTCACTTTCATATTGCATGATATGTACTTGCATTTTCAAAGATTGATATGACGAAGGCATTTCATTCTGCCATCCAAACATCGTGTCATCCTTTGTATACCCTATTTGAGCTTTAGTCTTATTTTCTTTCATGCACCTCTTTTGGAATCAATATAGTCAGCAAAGCTCGAAAGAACAATGTCGAGCAAAATAATAGTCAGAAAAGTTCAAAAAAAAAGAAGAGAAGAGAGAAAAAATATGTCAAAAAAAAAGAGAAAAAAAGTGTGAAGAAAAATAGAGTCAGAAAAATCCCCAAAAGAAAAAAAAATCAGAATCAAGCAAAATAAGCTGCCAGAACTACACATGACCTGATTCTCCTCTCTCGAGGGTGAGACATGTAGGCTGCCCTACTTAGGGCTCGGTCCAACCAAATAAACAATTTAGTGTCACCCAGTCAAAAGAAACTGGGGCATGAGTTAATCCTCATTGTTTGAGTCGATTCCAAAAGTTGTAAGTCCCACCCCACTTCAAGTGTAGATTGGCCTTATGCCATCCTTTCTTTCTAACCCTATCCAAAAGCCAAGCTACAACCAAAGAAAGACCTTCATATCAATCTTTGAGAATGTTAAGGCTAAGCATGCAAGGGATATGATGATGCATTTGGGAACTATTTGTCTTCCTCAGCATAGGGAATCAAGAGAGAAATAAAAATGAGAGAGTCTTATTGGTTAAAACCCTTACGGGCATCATAAGGCGATGGTAAGTTGAGAGAAATAAAAATGAGAGAGTCTTATTGGTGAAAACCCTCACGGGCACCATAAGACGATAGTGAGCCGAGAGAAAATGAAAGAAGCTTGTTGGCTAAAACCCTTCAAGGCGCCACTAGCCGAATGGGGTCTTAAATGCAATTGACCTAAGAAAGCAACTCAGTTTCAAGGTCATTAACTCAACAACAATGGGTAGAAAGTTTGGATGAAAAGATCAAGCTGCTTAATCCAAAATGCATGGCATAATCATTAGTGTTGACTGTCATTTTTAGATGAATTTTTCGTTTCTTTGTTTTAAAAGGGGACATTCATTGTCTTTTCTTTCTTCTCTTTATTTTAATTTTATCTTTCTTGAGTCAGTTATCAAAACAAAAATTGTCATTCTTTTTTTTGTTTCTTGTCTTTGAGTCAAGTCCGTGTCAAAACAATTGAGAAAAGATTTCAAAACTGGCTACCAGCTTCTTTAATTGCACAAAGCAAGACAAAAGCTAGCACATGAAAGAGACATTATTGTGAACCCAAAAAGGGCATGCAGAAAGTTTTGTCAACAGAGAAGTCGGGGAACTCATGAAAATACCAAGGTTCAAAGGGTTTATTTGAGAAACACGACAAAGCAGAAATACTGTGTTTGTTTCAGAGTCACTCTTGATAAGCTGAGTTTGAGTCAATGATACAGCAAATCAATTACATATGCTAATGGTTGGAAGCAAAGCTAAATGTGACGGGGGCAGGAGCAATTGTCTCAAAAGCCAAAGCCACAAACTAGCCACCGTGTTTTAAACTCACAAGTTTTCTTTGTATGTAATAGGAATACATGTTGTATTTAGATCAAGGATTTCAGAGCCTAAACATCAAAGGCCGTAATTTCTCACCTCAACAAATGCAAGAGGCAAGGTTGCTGCACATGTTTGTAATTCAAGCAGCTTTGGTAAGGAGAAACACTTCATTGTTTTGATAATTCAAACAACATTGGTAAGGAAACACACTCCCTTGATTGGGTAATTCAAATTTTTCTTCTTAGGTAATGCACTTCCTAACTTAAGTTTTGATTCCTATAAGACGTACCTTTTAGTCGAGTCATCCCCTTTGATTCCTATAAGACGTACCTTTTAGTCGAGTCATCCCCTTGGATTCCTATAAGACGTACCTTATAGTTGAGTCATCCCCTTTGACCCCTAGAAGACGTACCTTTTAGTCGAGTCATCCCCTTGGATTCCTATAAGACGTACCTTTTAGTCGAGTCATCCCTTTTGACCCCTAGAAAACGTATCTTTCAGTCGAGTCATCCCCTTTGATTCCTAGAAGACGTACCTTTTAGTAGAGTCATTTCACTTGATTCCTATAAGACGTACCTTTTAGTCGAGTCATCCCCTTTGATTCCTATAAGACGTACCTTTTAGTCGAGTCATCCCCTTTGATTCCTAGAAGACGTACCTTTTAGTCGAGTCATCCCCTTTGATTCCTATAAGATGTACCTTTTATTCGAGTCATCCCCTTTGATTCCTATAAGACGTACTTTTTAGTCGAGTCATCCCCTTTGATTCCTATAAGACGTACCTTTTAGTCGATTCATTTCCCTTGATTCCTATAAGACGTACCTTTTAGTCGAGTCATCCCCTTTGATTCCTATAAGACGTACCTTTTAGTCGAGTCATCCCTTGATTCTTATAAGACGTACCTTTTAGTCGAGTCATCCCTTTTGATTCCTATAAGACGTACCTTTTAATCGAGTCATCCCCTTTGACCCCTGAAGACGTACCTTTTAGTCGAGTCATCCCCTTTAATTCCTAAAAGACGTACCTTTTTGTCGAGTCATTTTCCTTGATTCCTATAAGACGTACATTTTAGTTGAGTCATCCCCTTTGATTCCTATAATACGTACCTTTTAGTCGAGTCATCCCCTTTGACCCCTAGAAGACGTACCTTTTAGTCGAGTCATCCCCTTGGATTCCTATAAGACGTACCTTTTAGTCGAGTCATCCCCTTTGACCCCTAGAAGACGTACCTTTTAGTCGAGTCATCCCCTTTGATTCCTAGAAGACGTACCTTTTAGTCGAGTCATCCCCTTTGATTCCTAAAAGACGTACCTTTTAGTCGAGTCATCCTCTTTGATTCCTATAAGACGTACCTTTTAGTCAAGTCATCCCCTTTGATTCCTAGAAGACGTACCTTTTAGTCGAGTCATCCCCTTTGATTCCTATAAGACGTACCTTTTAGTCGAGTCATCCCCTTTGATTCCTATAAGACGTACCTTTTAGTCGAGTTATTTCCCTTGATTCCTATAAGACGTACCTTTTAGTCGAGTCATCCCCTTTGATTCCTATAAGACGTACCTTTTAGTCGAGTCATCCCTTGATTCTTATAAGACGTACCTTTTAGTTGAGTCATCCCCTTTGATTCCTATAAGACGTACCTTTTAATCGAGTCATCCCTTTTGACCCCTAGAAGATGTACCTTTTAGTCGAGTCATCCCCTTTGATTCCTAAAAGACGTACCTTTTTGTCGAGTCATTTCCCTTGATTCCTATAAGACGTACCTTTTAGTCGAGTTATCCCCTTTGATTCCTATAAGACGTACCTTTTAGTCGAGTCATCTCCTTTGACCCCTAGAAGACGTACCTTTTAGTCGAGTCATCCCCTTGGATTCTTATAAGACGTACCTTTTAGTCGAGTCATCCCCTTGGATTCTTATAAGACGTACCTTTTAGTCGAGTCATCCCCTTTGATCCCTAGAAGACGTACCTTTTAGTCGAGTCATCCCCTTTGATTCCTAAAAGATGTACCTTTTTGTCGAGTCATTTCCCTTGATTCCTATAAGACGTACCTTTTAGTCGAGTTATCCCATTTGATTCCTATAAGATGTACCTTTTAGTCGAGTCATCCCCTTTGATTTCTTGAAGACGTACCTTTTAGTCGAGTCATTTCCCTTTGATTCCTATAAGACGTACCTTTTAGTCGAGTCATCCCCTTTGACCCCTAGAAGACGTACCTTTTAGTCGAGTCATCCCCTTGGATTCCTATAAGATGTACCTTTTAGTCGAGTCATCCCCTTTGACCCCTAGAAGACGTACCTTTTAGTCGATTCATCCCCTTTGACCACTATAAGACGTACCTTTTAGTCGAGTCATCCCCTATGATTCCTATAAGACATACCTTTTAGTCGAGTCATCCCCTTTGATTCCTATAAGACGTACCTTTTAGTCGAGTCATTTTCCTTGATTCCTAGAAGACGTACCTTTTAGTCGAGTCATTTTCCTTGATTCCTAGAAGACGTATCTTTTAGTCGAGTCATCCCCCTGGATTCCTATAAGACGTACCTTTTAGTCGAGTCATTCCAATTAACTCATAGAAATTGCATTTCTTTTTTTTGGGATAATTTTCTTTTCAATTTTGATGTGATTTCAGGAGCATGCCCGAAGCACAGGGCGAATAAATGGAAAACCAAGCAACAAGGTGAAGATATTAAAAGTTAAACAGATTAAAAAATAGCAAGTCAGGAGCCCGACTGCAGAACAGGGTGAAGAAATTGAAAGCATAGCAATAAGTTGATAAAAATAGCAAGTCAGGAGCCCGCCTGCAGAACAGGGTGAAGAAGTTGAAAGCATGGCATCAAGTTGATGAAATAGCAAGTCAAGAACCCGCCTGGAGAACAGGGTGAAGAAATTGAAAGCATAGCACCAAGTTGATGAAATAGCAAGTCAGGAGCCCGCCTGCAGAACAGGGTGAAGAAATTAAAAGCATAGCAACAAGTTGATAAAAATAGCAAGTCAGGAGCCCGCCTGCAGAACAGGGTGCAGAAGTTGAAAGCATGGAAACAAGTTGATGAAATAGCAAGTCAGGAACCCGCCTGGAGAACAGGGTGAAGAAATTGAAAGGCAAGCAACAAGTTAAAGAAATAGCAAGTCAGGAGCCCGCCTGAAGAATATGGTGATGAAAGTCGAGTCAAGAACCAATAGAAGTTGTATAGATAGGATTTTTATAATTTCATTTATGTTTTAACTTGTAATTTTCATTTTTTTTTATGTAATGACGGAGCCGGTGACCGGAACCGCGATGGAACCTCACTCGACTCTCCAACTCGGTATAGTCCATCTCCCTTCAAAAGTTGAGATACTTGTCACTCGATCCTCTCATAATGTGAGTAGGTGGGATGTCTTAAGTCAAGACTCGGTTGTCCTTCTTTCTTCTGTTTCTTTCTTTGAATAATGGCTGGGTCAAAATTTGGTCTCACTGTCTAGTTCTTTGTCTGAAAACACTTTGTGTTTACATTCAAAGGGGGCATGATGTAGACACCTAATTTTATACCTCGCGAAGTCTAATTTTATTCATTTTTAGTTCACCTTACCATGTGTCCAACCCCATGTAATTATATCCCACAAAAATACAAAAATAAACAAAAAAAAATTCCTCTAACTAATTTATCTTATCCTAACAACCTACCCAATCAAAAGCTTCCACCTACCCTAACTACTCATATGATCCCCCCCTCTTTTTTCTTGTCCACAAAGAAAGAATATATGGGGAACCCACCAAAATTCCCACATCATAACAAATCCATTCCCATTATAAAAGAAAAATTCTAAGAGGAAAAAGGGCTCATTCTTTGATCATCATCTTCTCCACAATAACAAGAATCACCAAATAATCTTCCTCACAAGAACAAGAACAAAAACAAGAACAACAACGAAAAAAATAAATAACCGGTGAACAGTGAGCGGTGAACAATGACGGCGTGAAAAGTGATGGTGAACGGGTCATTATTTGTCGATTGGATTGTTGGTGTTAAGGTTCGGCTCGAGGTTTTCGGGTGCGGACTCTCTTTATTCAAATAACATTGAGTTTGAAAGCTTCAAATTTAAGGTCCAATTCTTTTTTCTCTTTTATTTAATTCTTATGTGATTGTGATTGCGTGTGATTCGATACCGTGGTTTGTTTGTTGATGTGAACTGTTGGTGACATTTGGGTGTGTGATGTGCAAAGCATGATTGGTGAATTTTCGTTATTCTCGATTGGTGGATTGTGTATTGAAATGAGTTAATCACGTGGTTAAAAATGAATTAAGGTGGGGATTAAAAATGGAGGAAAATGAATATTGATTAATTTTGATGTATTGATAATGTTAAACATGATAGAATTGTGATATGTTGAACTTGGTAGGCAAACGTAGGCCGGTTAGGCAAATTTAGGAATAATTATGTGCGTGAATGGTACTTTCTACTTTATTGCACAAAAAGTTTAAATTGTACTCATTTGGCCGGGGAATGCCCCGAAGGATTTGTATTGATTTATCCGGGGAATGCCCTGAAGTAGCATGTACGCAAAGGAGGCTCGTGATCAAGGCCCGGAACGTCGGGTGGAGTTTAGTTTAGGATTAGTTTAGAATAGAATAGGTTTTATATTTCGGCACCTCTTTTATTTTGGATTGTATAATTTGGACTGAACATTATTTTTGTTTGTTTTGAATTTTGTGTGATTTATTTGTTTGCTTGTTTTGTGTGTTTATGTGGTTTGTACATTTGTATTTCAAATTAGCCGATACGCTCCACCAAGAGACCGTGGTCGAACCACGGGATCGAGGGGTGCCTAACACCTTCCCCTCGGTCAACAGAATTCCTTAGCCGGAATCTCTGTTCGTAAACCGGTTTAAAGAGTCAAATGGTTTCGAAAAGGATTTTCCAATGGTGACATGGCACACCAGATTATGCCAAGTGGCGACTCTGATTTTGAATGTAAAAAACAATCTTGTTTCGAAACCAATCTTCATTTTGTCACTTTAATAAAAAATCCCTTTCAAACCTTAAAATACATATCTTTTTTGGGAGTCGAAAAAGGGGTGTGACAGTATGGTAGGAGGTGTAGATCACCCATAGGTTGGTTTGAAGTGGGCGAAGCTGCCGCATGTAGGCCTGATACAGTGTTCAAAGCTATGGAGAAAGTTAAGTTGATTAGAGAAAGGTTGAATACCGCTCAGAGTCGTCAAAAGTCTTACGCTGATGTGAGGAGGAGGGATCTTGAGTTTAAGGTAGGTGATTTGGTGTACTTGAAGATTTCACCCATGAAAGGGGTAAAAAGATTTGTTAGGAAGGGAAAGTTTAGTCCCCGTTATGTTGGCCCGTATAGAGTCTTGAGCCGTGTTGGTAAAGTGGCTTATGAGGTTGAGTTACCCTCGGAGTTGTCCGCCGTTCATCCTATCTTTCATATATCCATGCTTAAGAAGCATATTGGTGATTTTGTTGTGGTTGATCCTTCAGAGAGTGTTGATATTCAGGATAGCCTTTCCTTCGATGAGATTCCCGTGGAGATCCAAGATTTTCAGATCCGTAGACTAAGGAACAAAGAAGTTTCCTTGGTCAAAATTTTGTGGCGGAACCAGTCCGTTGAGGGTGCTACCTGGGAGACGAAAGCTGACATGCGAGCCAAATATCTACACCTCTTTTTCGCAAGTTCAGATCAATTCGAAGGTACCATTCTTTCTTAATTCAGCTTTTCTAATCTAAAGTTCAGTTATGCATCTATCTTTGTATGAGTTCTTGCGATATCCAGAGTGGTCATGAGTTTAGGAAGATCTTGAACCGTTTAGTAATTGTTTCGGCTGTGTGTACTCAGTTTTTCCTGTATTCCGAGCCTAACTAACGACATTCGAGGATGAATGTTCCCAAGGGGGAGATATTATAAGGTCCCGCAAAGTTCCCTCGTAGTTTGAGTCGTAGGGCATGTCAAGTGAGGCGTGATTCCAGCCCTAAAAGATTGTGAAGTTTCTTCCTAAGAGAGTAATGGGTTAACCATATAGAATTTTCCTAATTTCTAGTTTTTATCACATGGGAAATATGATAAGCTTTCCATCGATATAAGATTTTTCCAAATCTGACACTCGGGTAAGAAGTTATGGCCAATTTAAGCCTTCATCGTAAAAATGCATCGTTTGAGAGCCTAGCGCATCGCGGAGAGAGTGCATTTAGCAATTGTCAATTTTCAGTGGGACTCCGTGATAGTGGCGCATCATGGAGGAGTCCCAGGTCCCAACCAGTGGGAAAATGCATGGCTCCGCATCACGGAGGCTGCCAATTTCCCAATTGCCATTTTCCAGAAAGCCAACGCGATTAGTGGCGCGTCGCGGAGTCCTTAGAAATCGGGTTCCAGTTCAATTTTTCCAGTTTTGCACAGACGTTTAAAAGGGCATTTTGGACTTTTTCCAAGCCTATAAAATCGTGGAAACACTGAATCAAAGCCATCTGCAAGCATCCTATAAGGGTTTTATCAAGTTTTCTCTCAACAAGAACCCTAAATACTCAAAACCTCTTCCAAGAATCTCAAGAATCCACCATGGATTTTCTAAATTGAGTCAAGATTCAAGGTTTCCAAGTCAAGGTCCTCAAGAACCCTCATTCTAGAGCAAGAATAGAGTTCCAAAAGTGAGAGTTTATCCAAAGCTTCTAACTCAAGGTATGTGAGGTTTTGAACAAGAGTAACCCTTTCACCCTTGTGCCCATGACTATATTGAGATTTTGAGATGAAATGGCTGAAATTCCCAGATTTCCATATGATTTATGACTCTATATGCTATATATATTGCCTTTGATAAGCATTAACTTGTGATTGAACTATGGGTTAGCAATCCCTATTTGAGACTTGTGAAATTATGAACTCTTGTGCTATAAGAACCCATGATTTGAGTATTTTGAGATGATTGAGAAATGAATTGACCTAATGGTCCTTGAGCTTTGAAATCCACTTCACTAGATGAGATTATCGATTTGATTATTAGGTTCGTGGTCAACCATGTGATTGTTCTAAAAGTGTATTTTTATGAGATGAGCGCAGATAATCTAAAGGGAGTAGTATTTAGCACCGAACGGGTAAGTTACTACGGTTTCTTACCCCAAAATTATGTGTCACCGTAGGTTGGACCTGAGGTCGAGTTTATGATGATTGTGATTGGGCCCGAGGTCGAGTTTCGTTTAGTGATCACTAGACCTAGGTTATACTCCTTGGCAAGAGTATGTCGCTCCTCCCCAACGTGGGGTCTCTTCCTTAGGAGGAAAAAATGTTGAACTCTATGTAGCTCGCATGGTTTATGTCGGTTACGAGAATCTCCCTTGCCTTTCGAACTTCGAAATTAAATGCATATTTTCCTTTCCTATATGCTATTTTCCTAAATGGTTGAATTGCGAAGATATTCCCAAATCAAATATTTTCTAAAGTGAATGAAATGCCTTCAAGTTTTATGATTTCGAATTCCAAGTATATGAGTTTCTAAATGATTGTGAAGTGTTGAGCATTGAAGAACTTTTACTCTCTTGAGATATATGCATGACTTGAAAGTGTGGTTTGAAATCTCTTAGCCTTTGGGCATTGAGAGTAAGAGAAGGTTTCTAATTTTGAAGTTAAATAATGATGACTCACGAGATTGTGTTACATGTTTCATTCTACATGACTTATGAGTTTCATATTTTATACTTGTTCAAGCTATATGAGTCATCTCATTATGCATACATGATTTGATTGAAGAAAATATCGTTACTACTTTACACATATGTATGCACCCCCACATACTCAGTACATTCCAAAGTACTGATCCACATATATGTCTATATGCTACATTTTCTTATAATGTAGGTTTAGGTGCTCAGTCCCAGCCTCGCCCATGATTCTTCGAGCACCTTGCCTACGTTTTTTTTACAGTGGTGAGTCCCATGATTCGAGGATCGATCTTCAGACATTTACCATACTTGAGAGACTATGTTTTATCTTCAATTCATTTCGAGTCAGTTGGAGTCTGTCCCAATGGCTCTCTAGATTTTGATTCATAGAGGTTTTGTCAGACTAGTATCAGACTTGTGATATGTCGAGAGGGATCAGTATAGTGGTTTTGTTGAGATTTCTCTATGTTGTGGTCATATGAACCAATTATCCTTTCTTATTTCCTTTCTTGTGATATGGCTATGCGAGTGTTTAAGTCTATCCTTATCTTGAATTGGGTGTTTTGGGGTTGAAACCGGCTCTAAGGGTTATCTTGGGGTTACTTGTAGCCTTAAGCACCGTGTGACGTCCCGAGAGACGATTTCGGGTCGTTACAAGTGCTTAGCTAAAGCATAAAATTACATTTTAGAATTCTTTTTTAAAAAAGAAATTAAAAAAATTAAATCATTTTTGGGGAAGGAGCTGGTTGGCGGGGGGGGGGGGTGGGGGGGGGGGTTAGAATAGGCAGTAGGAGTGGGATAAGAAAAAATTTTGAATTCATCCTATTAAAAAAAATAAAAATTCCGGGAGGGGTAGGGTAGGGGAGCGGGGGAGAAGAGGGAAGAAAAAAATTAAAAATATTTTAAAAATAATTTTAATTTTTTTTTTAGGTTACGGGTGGGGGGGGAGATGGGGGAGTTCGAATAGGCAGTAGGAGTGGGATAAGAAAAAATTTTGAATTCATCCTATTAAAAAAAAATTAAATTTTCCGGGAGGGGTAGGGTAGGGGAGTGGGGGAGAAGGGGGAAGAAAAAAATTAAAAATATTTTAAAAATAAATTTAATTTTTTTTTTAGGTTACGGGAGGGGGGGAGATGGAAGAGCGGCCTGGTAAGGAAGGTAAGGTGGGGTAAGAGAAAAGTTTGAATTTTTTAATAAAATATAGATATTATTTTTGAAAGGGCGGCTGGTAGGGGTAGGGTGTGGGGTGGGGGTAGGAGATGGACTAAGAAAATTTTTTAAAATACTTTTTAAAATAATTGAATTTTGGGGGTGAGGGTGAGGGTAGGGGTAGATGATTTTTAGAATTGTATGAACATTTCAACTTTAAAGTGAGGTTGAAAAAGAGTTTTGAAAAATATTTTCCTTACTTTTTGAAGGCAAGTTATTTTCCTTAGATTTAAGAAAAATAAGTTGTTTTGAAAAATATTTTTCAAAACATATAAGCCAATCAAACACAAGAAAACTGAAAAATATTTTCTGGAAAATGTTTTCCTTCATACCAAACACACCCTAAATGCTGATAAAAAACTTATTAATTGACTAATCGATATTTAGCAATGTATCTTGTATGATTATGGGATGACATGAGTTGTGAAAAGGTAAAGTATAGATAATCCTGATTTGTGATAAAAAAAAGAAGTAATCTTGTGGTTGAAAAAGTGTGCACCAATATTCTGACTTAGGTTGAAGACCTAGAAATTAGGACATGTGTGTGGAATAAGATAATTAATTGCCTTAGTTGTTGACTTATTCTAAATTAGTGATTCATAGCGAGGGATAAATAAGAACTACGTGAATTGTTAGTGGTCATTTTAATGAGGAAAAAGGACATTGTATAACCTTTTTAAAAAATAATAGTCCAAGTTTAGGCATATGAACACATAGTGTCTTGTCGGCAAAAGAAATGTCATTTTATAGCCATTGGGCCATTTGGCATCTTCAGCCCTTCCCTTTGTCCATTGGAACATTTTCAGCCCTTGTTTGGCCATTCGGCCCTTTACTCTTTTTTTTTGCTACAAAATTTTTAATTGAAAAATATTTTACTTTTTTTATTGAGAAAAAATAATAATTAAATATAATTATATAAAAATGGTATAATTATTATAGAAATATGTATGTTAAAATCACATAAATATACACTCTAAGAGTAAATATTATAAACACTACCACTAGTTTTTTTTATTTACAAAATATAATTTTTATTTATAAAATCTACCAACTATTCAGTTCTTTTTTTTTTTCTGTAAAAAATCTAATCCGAAAACTCCTATTCTTCTTCCTTTTTTCTCTCCTCTCTTTCTCTCAGTTAAAATTGCCATTTATCCATGGCCCCCCAAATGAGAGAATACAAGTTGGATATTGTATTCAGATGAGAAAGTGCTCCTGTATTTGGAAAAAAGAATGCAGATTTCTCTGACTTTTGGCTTCCCTCGTTGTTTACTCAGTTCGTCTTCCAACTACACATCCAAACCTAGTCCCTTTCCCATCCTCATCCCCGATCCTTGTCCCCTTTCCATCTTGAAGAAGAAAAAGTTAGTGCCAACGCGACCAGAAGCCAAAAAAAAGGGCGAAATAGATAGTGCCACTACTTCAAAAAGTGAAAGTACAACCCCGAGGCATCTCTTGCCATTAGTGTCACTCTCTCTCTTTGCTACAAGCCTCTTCTTAGGCCCCATTATTGATGGTTTGCGGAATTTTTCGAAGGTCTCATTCCCCACAAAAAAAGAATAATTTTATGGTGTATTAATTAATGATTTTATGGTGCATGAATTGTATAGAAATTGGTATATCGTGGTGTATGAATTGTATAGAAATTGGTGTATCACCAACTTTATGGTGTCTGAATTGTATAGAAATTGGTGTATCAACAGCTTTATGGTGTTTGAATTGTATAAAAATTGGTGTATCAATAATTTTATGATTTTTGAAATAGTTAGAAAATTGATATATTAATAATTTTATGGTGTCTGAATTATATAGAGATTGGTATATCATCAATTTTATTTTAAGGTATCTTAGAAATTGGTGTATCAATAATTTTATAGTGTTTAAGCTCTTTAGAAATAGGTGTATCAATAATAATAATTTTATAGTATCTAAAATGTATAGAAATTGATGTATCAATAATTTTATGGTGTCTAATATGTATAGAAATTGATCTATTTTTATGGTGTTTGATCGATATAGAAATAAGTATATTAATAATTTTATGGTATATTATTAAATTTGTGATGTATGAAATTTCTATAAGATGTGGTTTGAATCTCTTAGAAATATTAAAAATTAATGTTCATTGAATTAAATAAATTAATTTAAAAACATAAAAAAATATCAAATAAATGTCTTGTTTTTATGGTTATCTTATTTACAATTTTTTTTTTAAAAAAACTTAGTTGAAAAATAAAGTAGGAGAATTTATAGGATAAAATATCAATCATTAAATTATCTCCTTAAATCATGGTAATTTTAACTGTTTTTTTTTTCTTCTTTTACTTTGGTAGGTTTTGTAAATTAAAAACTAGTGGTAGTTTTTGTAATATTGACTCTTACATTGTATATCTATGTGATTTGCCCAATATGTATCTATATAAGATATATGTATAGAAATTATATAGTTCTATAAAATATATATATGTATAAAATATATACATATAAAAATTGTATAAAATGTATATAGAAATTTATAGTTGATGCATAAAATACACATTCGAATAATAATTGCAGCTAAAGGTTGTATGGAATGTGTATAAAAACTGTATAATTATTGTATAAAATATGTATAGAAACTAGACATGTATATATATAAGATGTATAGAAACTGTATCATTGTTGTATAGAATCTGTATATTTATAAAATGTGTATAGAAACTGTATATTATTGTATAAAATGTGTATAAAATTGTATAATTGTTGTATAAAATGTTTCTAGAAACTATATATATTAGGTGTATAAAGACGGTAACATTGTTGTATAAAATTTGTATATGTATAAAATTTGTATAGAAACTGTATAATAATTGTATAAAACATGTATCTAAATAAGTATCAATATGATATAACGGGTGTATCAATATGGTCATAGGGATTGTATCAATATGGTATAATGATTGTATCAATATGGTATAGTATATGATATTTTTTAGTCTATGATGTGTGTAGTACATGATGTACGTAGAAACTATATCATTGTTGTATAGAAAAATTTATATCACTATTATATTATGTTGTATATATGTAAATGTGTATTCTATTGTTCCACAATAATACAATTAAGAAATTTTTATTTTTTCTAAAAAACAAAGATCTTGCAAAAAGAAAATCCTAGCTTGAAACCTCAAAACACACCCAATTTCAAACAAAACTCAATTCCAATTGGAGTTGTTATTGTTGTTTGTTGAGCAAATGAAAAAATTTAATTGGTGTTCATGATTAATTGGAGAAGAAAGTCAATTGTGGGTGTATGTTCATGATGATGATTACTAAGATTAAAAATTAATAGAATTTTTTTTTTTTTTAAAAGGGAGCAGCGAATTAAAACTACAAAATCACCAAAATTTTAAAAAAAAAGAAGGAAAAGTCAAAGAAAGCTTCGCAAACTACCAAAATGGCTATGAAATGAAATTTGAATTCAAGGATTATTTTGGTGGAAATACTTTGGCCAGACACACCATTTTTGTCCTTCTCTCTTTTAATGAGGTGTGTCGCTTGATATATATTTATATATTAAAAATGATGAGAATATTGTAAAAGAATTGTAATGGAGATATGAAATGAAGACATTGAAATGGTAAATTATGTCATGATTATCAATGTATGTGATTTAATCTTGATTGGTCAATGATATCTATCAATACGTGTGGCTATACTAAAATTACTCTTGCGACACCTAGTTGTAGGATCACTTGATATTTCTTACATGATGTGGTAAGAGATCTCCATCAACTTTTATCTTCTCATTTCTATGGTGGAAGTTGGGTTCTATATTTATTCGTTTCCTTATTTCAAAAGCTATTATACATGGTTAGATTAGATCCTCGGGTAAAAGTGATTTCATTTATAGTATTCTTGAAAAAGAGTGTAACGTATATCAAATTTTGAAATCTTTAATAAAATTGCTTATAACTTCTACATGTGTTTTGAATGGATGGTAAGGGTTTTACTATCTAGATGGATTAAAGTAGGTGCCCGCACTATTCAATTAGTTGGGTTGTGACAATTGATGTTTAGGGCATGTAAAGTCACCTTGAAAATGAAATTTGATATAATTGAGTGTAATTATACACTTTGACTGATTTAATTGACTAGGTAATTATTTGATTAGCAGGTAACTGAGTGTAATTACACTCTCCAATTCTAGTAGAGTTGTGAATTGCTAGTAATTACATAGTGTAATTACAAGCTGATTTCTTTTAATTTCTTCCTTTTATTTTTATTATTAATTTTGTAATTTTTATTATAATATATTTTAAAACTATATTTTTTATTTTATGTTATTTGTATTTCATTTCCTTCCCATTTCTCAATTTTTATTCTTTTGATATTCCAGGCAATTGTTCGTGTTATTTTTTATATATATTTATTTTTTCCTTTAACATAATTGTGCTAGTATTAATTTTATGTCATTATATTTATAATATTAATTTTTTATCCAACAAACATTTCACGATGTTCTTAAAATCATGCACTTTTATTTTTTATGATTAATTTAATTAAAATATACTTATTTAAAATATATATATCAATTCTATTTCATAACATTAGTTAAGAACGTATGTTTTTTGATTAATATGTTTTTAAAAGACAATATATATCTTAAATTCCTAATTCAATATGTATACGTAAAGGAACTTATATGTCAATTTTTTTAAAAAAATAAATTTGATACTTAACTTTTATTTTAAAAAAATTAGTATAAGTGTATCACCATGTGATTATACATGTGCAACCAAACAGTACACTTGTAATTAGTTGTGTGTAAATCATCGTAATTACTAGTTTATGTAATTACTAAGTAATTACTAGTTTATATAACGAAAAAGATACAAATATACCCTCAAACTATGATAAATGATAAATATATACCCTCCGTCATACTTTGGGTATACATATGTCTCTACCGTTAAAGAAATGGTATGTATATACCCCTCATACTAACGGTAAGGGTATATATGTACCCAAAGTATGACGGAGGGTATATACATACCATTTATCATAGTTTGGGGTATATTTGTCCTTTTCCATTTTAATTTTTTATCTAAAATAACTAGGGGTGCGCATTGGTCGGTCGCGGTTTGGTTTTATGTGTTATTGGTTCGATTTATTGATTTTCAATTTTTAAATATGCAAAACCAATAACCAAACAATAAGATATTTTCTTATCGGTTTTTGGTCCTTAACGGCTCGGTTTTTGATTTAACCAATAAGAAAATACTCATAAAATAGAAATAGTAACAACTAACATAAAAAATAAAATCTTAGTTGCCGCCAAAATCATATGCAATGCGTTTTAGTTTACAAGAATCTTCAAACTTGAACTGAATGTTAGTTCGAAAAAAAAAACTGAATCCTAATTGTTGGAAGCTACTAAATGCTTCAAGATCTCCAACACGACAATACCGTCCTTTGTATTGTGCTTTTGTTGCCCTTAATAGGTTAATACTTTTTGAATCTCTGAATTATGAATAAGTAGTGTGTGTGTGTGTGTGTGTATATAAAACATAAATAGGGGCAAAATAGTAACTTAGTGTATCCTTATTGGGTTATCGGTTTAAAACCGATAATCCAATAAGCTAAAATCAAAATCGAACCGTTTACCCAATAAGTTTTTTTATAAAATCAATAAAAAAACACTACCACAATAACCCAATACCAATAATACAATAGCATTTTTATCGGTTCAATTTATCAGTCAATTCGATTTTTGAGCACTCCTAAAAATAACTAACTAAAATCCACTATCCGATACGGTCCCAATTAAATATCAAGAGATGCCTATCTGATAGACGTATTTTTCAACCCCTATAACGATATACACACATAATACAATAACACCTACTACTACCAATTTCAAAAACAAAAACCATTAACCCATAACACCCAATAATAACATCAAATAAATTAAATCCTTCACATTTCAATTAGCAATGAAATTCCGTTGGAAAAATGCTACTCACCACTGGTCAACACTACATAGTCACCGTCTCTGTCTAATCAAAAACATCCCACTGACGAACCATCGCTGCACTCCTAAATCCGATTACCTCCCGTCTAATCTCCATTCTCTCCAACTAGTAAACACTGGCCAACACATCGACCAATCACTACAATTTGATTAGCGTTCACGGTTAAGAGAAAAACAGAGGGAGTATCGAATTTGGAACAAAAAATAGATGTCGAATCGTGTTGGATTGAAATCGAATTCGATGAGTTTATTGGGTCGGGTATTGAGTTTGAGTAATTATTGGGGATAAAAATTTAAATGAAAAAAGGATAAATTTATCCTTGAACTATGATAAATGGTACGTGTATACCCTCCGTTATACTTTGAATACACATATGCTCCTACCGTTAGTGTGTGACGTATATACGTATCATTTCATTAACGGTAGGGACATATGTGTACCCAAAGTATGACAAATGACATATACATTTCATTTATTATAATCCAGGAATATATTAATCCCTTTTCCGTTTATATAATTACTAAGTTGGTAATTACTACCCTAATAATTATACCAATTTCAATTATCAAATTACCTTCCAAATAGATCCTTCTCATTAGATCTTGAAAATGATTTACAATAAATAGTAAAGTTATGGCCGGTAAAACATACACTATATATTTTTTCATCTTTTCTTAATATGTTAAAAAAAAAGTAAAAATAAAATAATATTTTTAAAATAATGGATAAATAAAAATAAAATGAAGCAGTAAAATAATAGTAATTCGGGTGCGATGCAAAATAATAACTTCGCTTTCAATAGAGACTACTGTTTTTCCAGTAATATTTTGACAATTAGAACTATATTAGAAGGCAAGAAAGCACACAAGACAGGGTCAACTCTATGGGTGATACATCAGTCGGTTCAATTAGATTTTGTATATTATTTGTTTAGTTTATTAATTTATTATTTACAAATATGGTCAACTGATAATTAAATCATTAAAATTTTATTATTAATTTCCAATTAATTAATTAATGGTTTGATTTTTAATGTAACTGATAAAGTTACTTCTTTAATTTAGTTTTTTCCATTTTCTTCTTTTAATATATATATATATATATATATATATATGTTGTTCATGCATAAAAATCTAATATATTACAAGTAGAAGTAAATTCTATAACGTTATTGCTAAAAGAAATTTGTTTTCTTTCTAGTGAAGTAGCATTCTTGTTAACTGAGTGTAGTATGATAAGTCTTAATTTATTGTATGCTATTTTCTTTTTTTTTTAGCAGCTAGATGTTGGAGTGTCAATTATAAATTAATCCTAATTAGCAAATGGACAAATCCCATAAAAATTACAAGAATAAATTAGTTTCTCTTCCATTATCTTCTCGTTGGGTTTATTAACTGAAAACTAACTAGCTAAAAGTCATTTTTATATAATTAGGGAAGAAATTATTTTTAATATGACTTTTTTAGGTTATCGATTTAATTGTTAACTCATCTTATAAATTAGGAACTAAAGAGATAATTCAGTATAAAAAAATTATAAAATGTTTTAATAATCGTTAACTCAATATCATGTGTAGACACCTAATTTCGTCCTTCCCCGTTATCGTTTTTACATATTGTTTACCCTATCCTACCGTGTACCCTCACCCGTGTGATAATCCCTCCACAAAATGATAAAAAATAACAACTCCTAACTAATTTTGTTTTATCCTAATATTCTAACAACCCACCCAATAAAAAAACAACACCTAACCCTTATCCCTCCAATTAAAAAATAACACCTACCTACCCTACTCTAACAAACTCTATCCCTACCCCTACCCCTACCTCACTACCCTACCCCTACCCCTACCCCTACCCCTACGCCTACGCCTACCTCACTACCCCATCCTGATATATATATACACACATACTCTCACGAATATGAGAGAGGGCACACATACACACACACCATTGTAGACATACATGCATAGAAGCTCACCGGAAACCATGGTGAAGGACTGTTCACTCACTTCACAGTAAAGAGAGGGTGGTTTTCTTTTCTTTTTTTTGAGAGCAAGTGAGAGTAGGGAGAAGAGAAGGAGATAGGGGGAACAGAGAGGAGAAGATAGCAGAGTACACGCTCACCATTTTTCCTCACTCTACACACATCAATACACCGGGAATAACGCACACACTTGCACACCACGGACACACACAGAGTGAAACGGAGAGATATAGAGAGAATCGAGAGAGGGAGAGAGATGGAGAGGGAGAGAAACAAATAGGACAGTGGTTCGTCGGAGCTTCGGGGTCGCAGAAATAGTGGTTCCGAGCTCACCGTTGTCAAACCCATCGTTAACGACAGATCAACCACTAATTCCGGTGACCAACACTTCGAGAAAAGCTCAGCTACCTAGGAATCCACCAAAATCCTTAAGAATCCGGTGGGTTTAAATATTTTTTTTTCGGCGTCTTCTTTGTCGGAACTAGCTATTTCTGAGTATTTTCAGGCGACTCCGGTCGAAAACACTGAAATTAGCTGGAGATCTGCTCTTTTTGGTCAGTTTCTTTCCTTCGCGGCTCGTCGGAGCTCAGGTGGGTGTTGATATGTGGTCTTCTGGTGGACTTTGGAGATTTCGGGTTTGTTTGGTCGTGATTTATTTTTCTTCGATAATCGTGCTTTTTTTGGGAGGGGGGGGAGGGGGAGGGGGTTGAGACGGGCTGGATTCATTCATTTTTTAGGGTGTATTCTTGGTTTGAAATTTGTTTGGTTGGTGATCTGGGGTTACTGATGTTGGTTTGATCGTTGTTGATTCGGGAATTTCGGTTTCGATTCGTCTTGGCTCATTCGTTGAGTTCAGTTTCGGGTCTCAGTTCTTCGATACCGAGCTTGGATTCCATCGTTGTTGAGGTTTTCTATTCGGGCTCTCGAATTCGGATTTCTTTAATTCTATATTATCAAAGAGATCGGCTCTTGGAAGGTCCATTTTTCATCTCATTCTTGATTGATCTAAATCATTTGATGCTTTATGTGTTGAATTTATGGTGTGATGATTTTTATTTTCATTGATTTTGATATGTTTGGATCATCATATCGATTGTTTGAATTGAATGATTTAAACCCAATTATAGAAATAAGTGGGATGGAAATTGGAAGTTGATAAAGTGAATATTGTTGTTCTGATTCATTGATGTCGTTGATTGATAGGTCAAGCGGGGTACGCAACAGTAGGTTTGGGTAGGCAAAATTTAGGATTTGTTGGCTTCGTTTGAATGTTGGAAATTCTGTGGAGTGTTTGAAATTTTGTTGAATAGTTTTATTTTTCCGCACTAAAAATGTATTCATTTGGCCGGGGGATGCCCCGAGGTATCTGTATATATTTATTCACCGGAGAATGCCCCGAGGTATCTTGTATCCGGAGGATGTTCGTGACGAAGGCCCGAGGCGTCGGGTAGAGCATTAGTCTAGAATTAACTTAGAATATGATTTATTTTTATGCATTTTTCTATTTTTGGGATTGTATAATTGAACTGGACACTAATTTTGGATTTTTTTTGTTTCATGTGTTTGATGGATTGTTTTATGTGTTTTTGTGTGGTTTATACATTTGTAATGCCAAATTAGTCGATACCCTCCACCAAGCGACTGTGGTCAAACCACGGGATCGAGGGGTGCCTAACACCTTTCCCTGGGTCAACAGAATTCCTTAATCGGAATCTCTGTTCGCGGATCAGTTTTTAGAGTCAAACCGTTTCGAAAAGAATTTTCCAAAGGTGACTTGGCACACCGGATTATGTCAAGTTGCGACTCTGAATAAAAAATATAAATAATCCTTTTTCGAAACAAATTTTCATTTCTTGTCACTTAAATAATAAAACCCTTTCGAATTTAAAAAAAAATGAATCTATATTTTTTTTGAGTCGAAAAGGGGTGTGACAGCTCTGGCGACTCTGCTGGGGACATTTCAGAATTCGAGCTTATTTTTGAGTCGTATCGGCTTTGTTTGGCATTACGAGTGTATAAGCATTGTTTGTGATTATTGTTTTGTTATTGTTTTCACTTTTGTGTATTTTCGTGCTCTTTGTTTATAGTATTTATCCTATGTGTTACCGCTTTATATCTGTCATCATGAGTCCACCCCTCGGCCTTCTTTCTGCAACAAGTCTCGGAGCGCACGTCGTGCGCACGAACTCTAGTTGAGTCACTTTTATTTTAGGGGGGGAGCCGTTGGATGTATGGAGTAGGTGGAAAGCAAAGCAGCCAATATCGACCATATGCTCCCCCGAACGGCCTTGTTAGTAAACCACAACGTAGGTCAGCCTTTAGGTCATTCTTATGTGCATCATATTGAGACCTAGCGGGGCCTACACGGTCCTTTGTAGGAGACTCACCTTTAAAGCATCCCTACGTGCTAACTGTTGCATATTTGAGGGTAACATGGTCATTTGACGAACTGATTTTTTTTGAAAAAAAAAAAAAAAGAAAATATAGAAAGCGAGTCGAAAAGAATGAATCAAAAGGAATGTCGTAGTTTATTTTAGAATTCTTTATGGCTTTTGTTCTTCCCGATCCAAAAACTCAAAAAGATTTTTTTTTTTTACATTTTTGCATTTGTCTTCTCAAAGTACCGTAAATTCAAAAAAAAAAAAGTTTTTCTACGTATTCGTCAAAAGCAAAAATACCAAAAAGATTTTTTTCCATAATGGATGGTGTCAGTCATAGTTAAAGTGTCTAATTGAAAAATCCAAAAAGTTTTTATTCATTTGTTTTTGGTTTTGTCTCTTAAGTTAGGTTCAATTTATTAGTTAATCGTTAGATGTCCAATCTGGACGAACTACGCATACCTGATTTCCGTCCCTCGGGGCGGGATACGTAGGCAACCCTCGGTGGGTTCGGCAACCTTTATTTTGGTCTTCGTCTTAGTCTTAGGCTAGGTCTTTTACTCCGTAACCTAGAGTTGTTAGCCAAGTAGGCTAATTTTATTCAGCGTTACTGTTCGGCGATTTGGAGTCATGAAGCGGTCTGTCTCATTGACATATGTCCGCATCAAATTCCCATTGGTTGGGAACCTTTCGCTCTTATCAAATTTTGAGACAATTTCTTATCTGCTACTCAGGATGGATCTGTCCACAAAGTCTAGAGTCCTTATGGTTGTCAAGGTACCCAAAAAATTGATCAAGTGGTGGGGCACGTTCAATTACTCCGAAAAGCACGAAGTGAGGAAATTGTTAGGTAATCTTGTAACACTCATGGATCTCACGCCTCGTCCAGATTTAATAGAAGCTGCGTTGACTTTCTGGGATTCAAATAATTTGGTGTTTAGGTTCGGAAGTTGTGAATTGACTCCTACCCTGGCAGAAATATCTTGTTTGTTTCGGTTGACTTACATGGGCCAGCAGATGATTTTAGCCCGCAACCATACTCGTAAGAAATTTCTTCGACTCTGTGGATTAAAAGATAACAAGCATCTGGGATGTCTCAAACAATCTTGGATTTCCTTGGACTATTTGTTTGCTAGATTTGGGTCTTTAGAGGGTTTTGACTGCTTTTGGGATGAATTCTGTACTACCAAAAAAATCTGGGAACAACGTCGTCTTGAGGTTTTCTTTCTGGCTTTGTTGGGTATTTTAGTGTTCCCGTTAGATGAGAGGTGTATCAATACTCGTCTACAATCAGTGGTGGTAGCTTTATTCAAGAAAAAAGATGAGGTCACCATTGTACCAATGATCTTAACAGAAATATATAAGGCTTTAACTGAAGTAAAAGGAGGGGTACGATTTTTTGAGGGGAGTAATCTGATATTGCAGCTGTGGATGATGGAGCACTTGCATACGCCTTCTTTGATTAGAGCAGATGTGATCGACCGTTGTCTGAATGATCGAGTGCAAGCAATGCAAGAAAGAATGCGTTTTGACAAATTTTCTTTTCCTATTGGAGTCAATTCTTGGATCGAATTTCTCGAATCAAGAACTCCAAACAACATTCTTTGGTGCTATATGTGGTTTTGTCCTAAGAAAATCTTGATTGGATCTCAAATGCAACTCTTTCTAGTTTTGATAGGACTTAACTGCACTAGGTCTTACAGTCCAAGAAGGGTGATGCGTCAGTTGGGTAGGATGCAAGACGTCCCCCCAATAATGGACCTTCTAAAGGATGTAGAGTACTTTAAAGACCAAGCCGTGGGGGAAAGCAAATATGAGCAATTCTGGAATAACGCGATAAAGTTAGGTGTCGATACTTTCGAGGAAAATCCAGGATGCACTCAAAACTATGAAATCTGGCTTCAATCTTTGCCCCGTGGCATTAGTAGACCCTTATCAGCCCAACTTAGAGGGCGAATGCAGGAAGCAACCATGGTAGAAAATGATGAGCAGGAAGATCCGGGTGCCAAGGTGGAGTTTTTGAGAGTACAGTTGTCGCGTTTGATCACAACTGTGGATGGGTGTCAGAGAAACCTTTGCGGGTGTACTCTCCAAGAGGCGGGGATACAGGCAAGAAATTTGTTTTCGGGTATCAAAACGTCGTTGCAGGACATGTTGCAAAGTCTAAGTGGAAAAATGGGGACTTCACAGATGGGTTCATCTCAGCCGGGGACATCACACAGAGCACCAGTTTGAAAGAGCATGTCTTATCTTTATGTAGTTTTGAGTCTTTTATGTGTCTGTCATTGTAGGTTGGTGTCTGTGTTAAGTCAGAGTCAGGTTGTTTTTTATATTCGGGTCTTTATCGCATGCATGTCGTTAGGGGTTTAAGGTGTTATTTTGAATTTTTTGTTTAGTTTTAAAGTGGTCCTAGATTCGTTGTATGTTTTGCTGTCTTTCATCGAAATGTTAGGATGTTACGTCTTTCTTTTGTTTACTTGTTTTCGTGTTTTGTGAAGAAAAAAAAAACTTCAATTGTGTAATGTTTATGCATAAAATGCCTGAACTACGCAAGATCTGATTCATGTACAGCATGATACATAGGCAACCTACTTTTGGGTTCGATCTAATCATTTTATTTCGTTGTTTTTCATTATTTTTCCTCTTTTAAAGAAAAAAAACAAAAAGCCATGAAGAATAATAAACTAATGGTAGATAACGAGAGAAGTGGAAAGAATAGAGATGGATACGAAAAAAAAAGTGTAGATAAAAATCGGGATGATGTTGAAATGACCTCGCTACCCTCAAAAGCTGGTAGAAATGAACATGAACTTAGGGCAATTTTACCAATGTGATTCCCATGCTTTTGGTATACCCTAATCCTAACGGATGTCGTCTTTGATGAGCATGTTCTTTCAGATAACAGTGGTAGGTTTGCAGCACTCTGGCTAGTCACCCATACTTCACGAGATCCAAAGCAAAGCTCGCCATGGCTAGCAGGGAAATTGAAAATTCGCTCATTGACCCGGATCAGGATCACAGGGAAGAAAGTTCTGAACACAATGATGAGGTAGTAAGGCTCAGGCAACAATTGATAGATTTACACCGGGCATGGGCCAGCGGAATACCTCCTCTTTCGCTCCCTGAAGGTCTCGGGAATATCTCTAATTGCCCACCGCTCTCTCAGGCACAATTCTCTGCTCCTACTGAGTCACCTGAGCACGCGCCAGGATTCACTCCGCGACATTATTATCCTGGCAATTCTGGTGTGCCTTTGGCAGCTCCCCAATCAAGACCAGTTGCTCAGCCAGCGTCACCGATCATACCGGTATTCGTGGCCCCGCCACCACATGAAACTCCCATATATGCTGTGCGTCCCACAATGAGGCTTCCTCGATCTTCCAGTGAGCCAGTACTGAAGGTTTCAGATGGTCAGTATTATGCTACGGAGCCTACTTTGCAATTGAATGAACCATATGGGTACACTCAGCCGCCTGCATTTCCATTTGATACGGAGAAACCTGTCGCAACAGAGGAACAGGAAGTCATAGCGCGGAAGTTGAAAAGTTTAGAACAAGCTATGAGGAATTTGCAAGGAATCGGAGATTATAGAAGTGTTTCCTATAAAGATCTGTGCATGTTCTTAGACATCAACCTGCCCCCCGGTTTTAAGATGCCTAAGTTTGAGAAGTACGCAGGACACGGTGATCCCGTTGTACACTTGAGACGTTATTGCAACCAGTTGAGGGCTGCAGGAGGAAAGGAAGAACTGCTCATGGCCTTCTTTGGCGAGAGTCTTTCAGATCTGGCTTCAGAATGGTTCATCGATCGAGATATCGATAAATGGAACAGTTGGGATGATTTGGCTTCTGAATTTATTCAACATTTTCAGTACAACATCGACTTGATTTTGGACAAAAAATCTTTGGTCAACATGAAGAAAAAGAGCACTGAAGGTTTTGGGGAATACGCGATAAGGTGGCGTGAACAGGCCGCTAGGGTAAAGCCTCCAATGAAAGAAAGTAAGCTGGTAGAAGTTTTCATTCAGGCGCAGGATTAGACCTATTTTCAATATTTACTTCCGGCAATGGGAAAGTCTTTTATGGAAGTCCTCAAAATGGGTGAGATGATAGAGGACGGAATCAAGACCGGACGAATAGTGAGTTTTGCCGCATTAAAAGCCACCACACAAGCGATTCAAGGTGGATCTGGCACATTTGGAGGTAAAAAGAAGAAAGAAGATGTTGCGACTGTCGTAGCTGGAACCCATTCCTATCCCAAAAGACCACCTCGCCCCTATCCCCAATCCCAAGCCCAAGTCTACGCCCAAGCTCCATATATTCCTCCCCACCATTACTACCATCCATAAAACCCTTTATATTTCATTTCACCACCCCCATACCCAGTATATAGCGCGCAGCCATATGCCAAACCCCTTCTTACCCGCAGTGGCGCGCGCAAACTCTACAAAATCGCCTATTCGCTCCACCAAATTACCAAAACCCCTCCAGACCCAGTTTTCAGCCTAGGCCCGAGTATAAGAAGGAGAAAACGGTCAAAAATCAATTCACACCTCTTGGGGAGTCATATGCTAGCTTGTTTGATAGGTTGAGGAAGTTGAAGGTTTTAAGCCCAATTCAAGGAAGGCTTTTAAATCCACCACCAAGGAATCTCGATTATTCTTTAAGGTGTGCGTACTGTTCTGATATGCCAGGCCATGATATTGAGAAATGCTGGCATTTAAAGAGAGTTGTCCAAGATTTAATTGACACAAATCAGATGCTGGTCCAAGCCTTGGAGGGTCCAAACATTAACCAGAATCCGCTGCCAACCCATGCTGAAACCAATATGTTAGAATTGATATATGATGGGAAAGAGTCTTCGAGGGATTATAAGCCTATTGTCAAGATACATACCACTGAGGAGAAATCGGTGAATGTAGCGGAGTCTTTGAAAGCAATGTCATTGAGCCAGGAAGGAATAAGAGAAGATAAAGCCCGAGAAAGCACAAAGAAGCCCCTGATCACAGTACAAGACGCCAGAAGGTATGTTGATTCAAGTCAGGATAAACCTAAGTTGACGATGGTGGGAGCCTTGAGTCAGCCCATCTTGACGGTGAAAGGAGCACTGGCAGCGCCTATTGTCCTCAAACCGGTGACCCAACCTCCGATAGTTGATATGAAAAGGATTCCCTGGAATTATGGGCGGACTGTAATGACCTCTCACGGGAAAGAAGTTGTAGAAGATGTAGATGAGGTAGGAGGTTTGACCAGGTCAGGAAGATGCTTCGTTCCTGAAAGCTTAAGAAAGTCCAAGCCAACGGTGAGTGGACCGTCGTCTATCAAAAAGCCTATCACTGAGGAGGAAGCCGAAGAATTTTTGAAAAAGATGAAATTGCCAGAGTATTCAGTAATAGACCAGCTGAAGAAAACCCCTGCTCAAATTTCCCTTTTATCTTTGTTGTTGCACTCCAAGGAGCATCGTGATGTTTTACTGAAGGTATTAAATGAAGCATATGTTCCAAGGGAGATTACAATCAACCAACTTGAGAAAATGGTTGGAAAAATCTTTGAGGTCAATCGGATCAGCTTTTCTGATGATGAATTGCCTGTTGAAGGTACAGGGCATAATCGGGGCCTTTACATTACAGTGAAGTGTGAAGATTTCTATGTCACTCATGTTATGATTGATGGAGGTTCAGGAGCAAACATTTTCCCTATTTCTACTTTACAAAATCTGAATATTGGTGCAGAGAGGATCAGGCCTAACAATGTATGTGTCAGGGCTTTCGATGGTGCAAAATCAAATTCCATTGGCGAAATAGAACTAATGTTTACCATAGGGCCTGTAGAGTTCGCCATAGAGTTTCAAGTATTGAATGTAGACTCCTCTTACAATCTGTTGTTGGGAAGACCGTGGATCCACAAGGCCAAGGCGGTTGCATCTACACTGCACCAAATAATTACGTTTGAGCATGAAAGGGAAGAAGTAGTTATTCATGGAGAAGGAGATTTGTCAGCCTACGAAGATTCTCCCTTGTCTCTTATTGAAGCAAATAACATAGAGGAGACATTCGTCTATCAAATTTTTGATACAGTGCCAGTGAATCGTATCCTTGAATAGCAGGCTATACCGGGACCGCAATTTTCTTCTGCTTCTATCATGATGGTGAGTGAACTTTGGAAATACGGATTTGAGCCAGGAAAGGGTTTGGGAGCGTCTCTGCACGGTATAGTTCATCCCATATGTCCGAGTGAGAACGTGGGCACGTTTGGTCTGGGATTTGAGCCTACAACTGAAGATCTGAAGAAAGCCAAGGGAAGGAAAAAGGAAATATGGTCACTCCCTCGCCCAATGCCACTACTCAGTGAATCATTTGTTAAGAGCGGTGTCACGAAGCATGTAGAATTTGAGGATGAATTGGTTGATGACTTCCAGGACCTTTGTATCGAAGCTGATATAGTCGAAGCAGGAGAAGGTACCAGTATGGCAGACGTGCAATTCATAGGTCCAGCTGTCCAGTTCAATAATTGGGAAGTCACTCCTCTCCCCGTCAAGAGGGAGTTTTGGTAGTCTATTTTGTTTTTCTTTCTGTTTATCCGAGTTATTTCAGGGTTGTAATTCAGACTTTAGTTTGTTTATGTTATGTTAGCGTCTGTGTTTAAACCCTTCTATCATTTATTTAATGAAATGCAATGTCCCTTTTGTTTTGTGTCTAATATATTTTGTTTTTTTTCTATTCTTACACAGTTCTCTTTATGCTGATTCTAATGACATGACATACATGCGGAATTTTCAGCCTGATTTTAAAATCCAAACTAATCAAGATGTAATGAAGCAGGATGGGGAATATGATGAAGAACAAGCACTAGAAGAAATAAGAAAATAGTTGGAACAATTTGAAGACAAACCGAATCCTAATTTGAATGAAACTGAACCAATAAATCTAGGGGATCAAGAAGATGTTAGGGAAACTAAAATCAGTGTACATGTTTTTCCACAGCTAAAAGAGGGAATGATTCAAGCATTGATTGACTATAAGGACGTTTTTGCGTGGTCTTATGATGATATGCCTGGTTTAAGCACTGAATTAGTGGCTCACAAGTTGCCAATTGATCCCGCGTTCCCCCCTGTTAAACAGAAGTTGAGGAAGTTTAAAACCGATGTGAGTATTAAAATCAAAGAGGAAATCATGAAACAACTTGAAGCCAAAGTAATTTGAGTGTCTCGTTATCCCATGTGGTTATCCAATGTTGTTCCCGTACCAAAGAAAGATGGCAAAATTCGAGTGTGTGTTGATTACCGCGATTTGAACAGAGCAAGTCCGAAAGATGATTTTCCACTGCCCAACATCCACATTTTGTTAGACAATTGCGCTAAACACGAGGTTGCCTCTTTTGTGGATTGCTATGCCGGATATCACCAGATTATTATGGATGATGAAGACGCGAAGAAGACGTCTTTTATCACACCATGGGGAACTTATTGTTATCGAGTGATGTCATTCGGTTTGAAGAATGCTGGAGCAACATACATGAGAGTCATGACCACTATGTTTCATGACATGATGCATAAGGAGATTGAGGTCTACGTGGATGATGTGATTATAAAGTCAAAAAGTCAGGCCGACCATGTTAAAGATTTAAGAAAGTTCTTTGAGAGGCTTCGCAGGTATAATCTCAAACTCAACTCGGCCAAATGTGTATTTGGAGTTCCATCTGGAAAGCTGTTGGGGTTTGTAGTCAGCCGTTGGGGAATTGAATTGGATCCCTCAAAAATCAAAGTCATTCAGGATTTACCCCCGCCCAAGAATAGAATGAAGGTGATGAGTTTGCTTGGTAGACTAAACTACATTAGCAGGTTTATTTCTCAACTCACAACCACTTGTGAGCCCATATTCAAGTTGTTGAAAAAGAGTGCTGCGGTAAAATGGACTAAAGAATGTCAGGAAGCGTTCGATCGAATCAAAAGATATTTGTCAAATCCGCCCGTGCTGGTACCCCCGGAGCCTGGCAGGACTTTGATCTTATATTTATCAGTCATGGACAATTCTTTTGGTTGTGTCCTGGGTCAACATGATGTTACAGGCAAAAAGGAGCAGGCTATTTATTATATTAGCAAGAAGTTCACCGCATATGAGGCCAGGTATACTCTTCTTGAAAGGACGTGTTGTGCCCTAACTTGGGTAGCACAAAAGTTGAAGCATTATCTCTCATCCTACACTACTTATCTCATCTCCCGCATGGATCCTTTGAAGTATATCTTTCAGAAGTCTATGCCGACGGGTCGATTGGCAAAGTGGAAAATATTGCTTACCGAGTTCGACATCGTATATGTGACTCGAACCGCCATGAAAGCCCAAGCCTTGGCAGATCATCTTGCTGAGAATCCCATCGATGAAGAGTACGAGCCGTTAAAGACATATTTTCCTGATGAAGAAGTGTCGTGTGTCGATGAAGTCATTATAGAGGCTGATCCAGGTTGGAGGTTATTTTTCAATGGAGCTGTCAATATAAAAGGAGTCGAAATAGGTGCGGTTCTTATCTATGAATCGGGACAATATTTCCCGGTGACAGCACAACTTCGATTCTACTGTACTAATAATATGGCAGAGTATGAAGCCTGCATCCTTGGTTTGAGGTTAGCTGTTGATATGGGAGTCCAAGAATTATTGGTGTTGGGAGATTCGGATTTGCTCGTCCATCAAATTCAAGGCGATTGGGAGACGCGAGATTTGAAGCTCATCCCATATCGACAATGCTTGCAGGAGCTATGTCAACGGTTTGTGTTAGTAAAATTTAGGCATATTCCAAGGATTCGTAATGAAATTGTTGATGCTTTAGCCACTTTGTCTTCAATGCTCCAACATCCTGACAAAGCCTACATCGATCCAGTGCATATACAGAGTCGTGATCAGCATGCTTACTGTAATGCGGTTGAAGAAGAGCTCGATGGAGAACCTTGGTTCTTGGATATCAAGCGGTACATTCAGTCCGGAGAATACCCAGCATATGCCACCAACGATCAAAAGAGGGCTATTAGGCATTTGGCTAGTTGATTTTTCTTAAGTGGGGGAATCTTGTATAAGAGAACCCCAGATCTCGGACTTTTGAGGTGTGTAGATGCAAAAGCAGCCTCGGCAATCATGGTTGAAATATACTCTGGAGTATGCGGGTCGCATATGAACGGTCATGTCTTGTCAAAGAAGATTCTTCGAGCAGGTTATTACTGGCTTACTGTGGAAAGGGATTCTATTCAATTTGTTCGTAAGTGTCATCAATGTCAGGTACACGGTGATCTGATACGTTCTCCTCCTGTTGAGTTACATGTAATGGCCGCTCCATGGCCGTTCGTAGCTTGGGGAATGGATGTGATTGGACCGATTGAGCCAAAGGCGTCAAATGGGCATAGATTCATTTTGGTAGCCATTGATTACTTTACAAAGTGGGTAGAAGCAGTAACTTTCAAGTCAGTGACAAAGAAAGTTGTGGTAGATTTTGTTCATGCCAATATCATTTGTAGATTTGGAATTCCTAAGATGATCATTACAGATAATGCTGCCAATCTCAACAGTCATTTGATGCAAGAAGTATGTCAACAGTTTAAGATCGCACATCGAAATTCTACTCCATATCGCCCAAAGGCCAATGGTGCTGTAGAAGCCGCCAATAAGAATATAAAGAAGATACTGCAAAAAATGGTACAAGGGTCTAGACAGTGGCATGAAAAATTGTCATTTGCATTGCTGGGTTATCGCACCGTTGTTCGTACTTCAACAGGGGCAACTCCATATTTATTGGTGTATGGGACAGAAGCAGTCATCCCTGCAGAAATTGAAATTCCCTCTCTCCGAGTCATTGTAGAAGCAGAGATTGATGATGACGAATGGGTAAAAACCCTACTGGAACATTTGAGTTTGATTGAGGAAAAGAGGCTAACGTCTGTGTGTCATGGACAGTTGTATCAGAGGAGGATGGCTCGTGCGTATAACAAAAAGGCCCGTCCCAGGAATTTTGAAGTTGGTCAGTTGGTATTAAGACGTATCCTTTCTCACCAGGTTGAAGCAAAAGGCAAGTTCTCCCCTAACTGGCAAGGTCCCTTCGTTGTGAAGAAAGTGTTACCCAATGGAGCCTTATATTTGACAGATATTGAAGGCAAAATGGCAGAAATGGCTATCAATGCTGATGCGGTCAAAAGATACTATGTATGATATTTGATCCTTTGTTTGATTTTATTGCATGTTTAGTACTTGCATTTTTGAAGATTGATATGATGAAGGCATTTTATTCTTCTATCCAAACATTGTGTCATCCCTTGTTTATCCGTTTGAGCTTCGTTTTATTTTTTCTTTCATATCCCTCTTTTGGAATCAAAATAGAGTCAAAGATAAATGTCGAGGAAATGAGAATAAAAGAAAGAAATTAAAAAAAATAAATCAAAATCAAATCAAAACAAAGAACAAGCAGATGGAACTACGTGCGACCTGATTCTCCTCTCTCGGGAGTGAGATACGTAGGCTGCCCTATTTCGGGCTCGGTCCAACCAAATAAAGATTTAAGATTCACCCAGTCAACAAAACTGGGGCATGAGTTAATGCATTGTTTGAGTCGATTCCAAAAGTTGTAAGTCCCACCCCACTTCAAGTATCGTTTGAGCCTCTTACCATCTTTTCTAACCTTGACCAAAAGCCAAGTTACAACCAAAGAAAGTCCTTCAGATCAATTTTTGATAGTGTTAAGGCTAAGCATGCAATGGATATGATGATACATTGCGAAGTACCGCTTGTCTCCCTCAGCATAAGAAATCAGGAAAGAAATACAAAAATGAGAGAGTCTTATTGGTGAAAACCTTTGCAGGCACCATAAGGTGATGATGAGTTGTGAGAAAACAAAAATGAGAGAGTCTTATTGGTGAAAACCTTTGCAGGCACCATAAGGCGATGGTGAGTTGTGAGAAAATGAAAATGAGAGAGTCTTATTGGTGAAAACCATGGCAGGCACCTTAAGGCGATGGTGAGTTGGGAGAAATACAAAAATGAGAGAGTCTTATTGGTGAAAACCCTCACGGGCACCGTAAGGCGATGGAGAGTTCAAGAGAAAAGTGAAAAGTGAAAAAAAAAAGATTTGTTGGCGAATGTCTTTTTAGATGTCGTCAGTCGAATGTGATGTATGAGTCCAATGGATTTGAAGAAGCGGCTCAGCGACAAAAGGCACGAACTCCACAACAAATGGGGAGTTTGGATAGGAAGATCAGGCAGCTGAATCCAAAATGCATGTCATACTCATTGGAGTTGGTTGTCGTATTCAGATAAGTTTTCATTTTGAATATGGGACATTGCCCCTTTCTTTCATTTACATATTCATGTTTTTGTCTTTGCTTATGTTATTTATCAAAACAAGAGTCACCATCATTTCTTTACATTTTTTTTAAGTCAAGTCTTAGTCAAAACAAGCGAGAAAGGATTTCAAAATTTACTACCAGTCTTTCCAATTATATGAGGAAAAGCAAAGGAACAACACAGGAAAGAAATATGATCGTAATTCAACACGAAGCAAAGGAAGTCTATCAACCGACAGACTATTGGATTCGTGGAAGCATTTCAGATTTGGGAAAAGAGTGCACCTCAGGGGCATGGTAAAAACGAAAACCCATTGTTTGAGTCAGAACTCATTTCCCTCAATCTGGATCCAGGTCAATGATGCGGTAAGACACGACAAGTGTTAGCAATTTGGAACAAAGTTGAAAGGAACGAGTGCTAGGCAGATACCTGAAAAGCCAAGATCTGCAAGCCACCACTAAGTTTTTAACTGACAAATTTGTCTTTGATTGAAAAAAGGGAAAATTTGTTTCACTTGATCCAGCTACCATTGGAAATGCATATCCAGGGATTTTACTTTTGTTCAGGACCCTCCTAGGAAATGGGAATTTACCTTATGTTCAGGACCCTCCTGAAAAATGGGATTTTACTTTCTGTTCAGGACCCTTCTGAAAAATGAGATTTTACTTTCTGTTCAGGACCCTCCTGAAAAATAGGATTTTACTTTCTGCTCAGGACCCTCCTGAAAAATGGGATTTTACTTTCTGTTCAGGACCCTCCTGAAAAATAGGATTTTACTTTCTGCTCAGGACCCTCCTGAAAAATGGGATTTTACTTTCTGTTCAGGACCCTCCTGAAAAATGGGATTTTACTTTCTGTTCAGGACCCTCCTGAAAAATGGGATTTTACTTTCTGCTCAGGACCCTCCTGAAAAATGGGATTTTACTTTCTGTTCAGGACCCTCCTGAAAAATGGGATTTTACTTTATGTTCAGGACCCTTCTGAAAAATGGGATTTTACTTTCTGTCCAGGACCCTCCTGAAAAATGGGAATTTACCTTATGTTCAGGACCCTCCTGAAAAATAGGATTTTACTTCAATTCAGGACCCTCCTGAAAAATGGGATTTTACTTTTGTTCAGGACCCTCCTGAAAAATGGGACTTTACTTTCTGTTCAGGACACTCCTGAAAAATGGGATTTTACTTTTCTTCAGGACCCTCCTGAAAAATGGGACTTTAGTTTCTGTCCAGGACCCTCTTGAAAAATGGGAATTTACTTTCAGTTCAGGACCCTTCTGAAAAATGGGATTTTACTTTCTGTTCAGGACCCTCCTGAAAAATGGGATTTTACTTTCTGTTCAGGACCCTCCTGAAAAATGGAATTTTACTTTATGTTCAGGACGCTCCTGAAAAATGGGATTTTACTTTCTGTCCAGGACCCTCCTGAAAAATGGGAATTTACCTTATGTTCAGGACCCTCCTGAAGAATGGGATTTTACTTTCTGTTCAGGACCCTCCTGAAAAATGGGATTTTACTTTATGTCCAGGACCCTCCTGAAAAATGGGATTTTACTTCAGTTCAGGACCCTCCTGAAAAATAGGATTTTACTTTTTGTTCAGGACCCTCCTGAAAAATGGGATTTTACTTTATGTTCAAGACCCTCCTAAAAAATGGGATTTTACTTTATGTTCAGGACCCTCCTGAAAAATAGAACTTTACTTTATGTTCAGGACCCTCCTGGAAAATGGGACAACGTTTTCAAAAAAATGAAATACTAATTATTTATAATTCTTGTTTGGGATAATTTTCGTTCTAGTTTTAATTTTGAGTTTCAGGAGCCCGCCTGAAGAACAGGGTGATGAAATAGCAAGGTAGGAGCCCGCCTGAAGAACAGGGTGATGAAATAGCAAGGCAGGAGCCCGCCTGAAGAACAGGGTGATGAAATAGCAAGTCCGGAGCCCACCGGGAGAACAGAGTGAAGAAAATGAAAAGTAAAGCAACCAAGTGATGAAATAGCTAGTCAGGAGCCCACCTGGAGAATAGGGTGAAGAAAAAAAAGAGTTAAGAAACAAAGTGAAGCAATTGAAAGCCAAGCAACAAGTTGAAAGAAATTGCAAGTCAGGAGCCCGCCTGAAGAATAGGGTGATGAAAAATCGAGTCAAGAACCAACAGAAGCTGTATAGATAGGATTTTTGTAATTTCACTTATGTTTTAACTTGTAATTTTCATTTTGATGTAATAAGAGAGCCACGGACCAGAACCTCGACGGAACCTCACTCGACTCTCCAACTCGGTATAGTCCACCTTTTCCAATCCTTTGAAATACCCGTGACATGATTCTCTCGTAATTTGGGTAGGAAGGATGTCTTAAGTCAAGACCCGGTTGTCCTTCTTCCTTCTGTTTCTTTCTTTGAATAATGGTTGGGTCAAAATTTGGTCTCGTTGTCTACTTCTTTGCCTGAAAACACTTCGTGTTTACATTCAAAGGGGGCATGATGTAGACACCTAATTTCGTCCTTCCCCGATATCGTTTTTACCTATTGTTTACCCTATCCTACCGTGTACCCTCACCCGTGTGATAATTCCTCCACAAAATGACAAAAAATAACAACCCCTAACTAATTTTGTTTTATCCTAATATTCTAACAACCCACCCAATAAAAAAACAACACCTAACCCTTATCCCTCCAATTAAAAAATAACACCTACCTACCCTACTCTAACAAACTCTATCCCTACCCCTACCCCTACCCCTACCTCACTACCCTACCCCTACCCCTACCCCTATCCCTACCCCTACCCCTACCTCACTACCCCATCCTGATATATATACACACATACTCTCACGAATATGAGAGAGGGCGCACATACACACACATCATTATAGACATACACGCATAGAAGCTCACCGGAAACCATGGTGAAGGACTGTCCACTCACTTCACAGTAAAGAGAGGGTGGTTTTCTTTTCTTTTTTTTGAGATCAAGTGAGAGTAGGGAGAAGAGAAGGAGATAGGGGGAACAGAGAGGAGAAGATAGCAGAGTACACGATCACTATTTTTCCTCACTCTACACACATTAATACATCGGGAATAACGCACACACTTGCACACCACGGACACACACAGAGTGAAACGGAGAGATATAGAGAGAATCGGGAGAGGGAGAGAGATGGAGAGGGAGAGAAACGATTAGGACAGTGGTTCGTCGGAGCTTCGGGGTTGCAGAAATAGTGGTTCCGAGCTCACCGTTGTCAAACCCATCGTTAACGACAGATCAGCCACTAATTCTGGTGACCAACACTTCGAGAAAAGCTCAGCTACCTAGGAATCCACCGAAATCGTTAAGAATCCGGTGGGTTTAAGTTTTTTTTTTCGGCGTCTTCTTTGTCGGAACTGGCTGTTTCTGAGTATTTTCAGGCGACTCCGGTCGAAAACACTGAAATTAGCTGGAGATCTGCTCTTTTTGGTCAGTTTCTTTCCTTCGCGGCTCGTCGGAGCTCAGGTGGGTGTTGATATGTGGTCTTCTGGTGGACTTTGGAGATTTCGGGTTTGTTTGGTCATGATTTGTTTTTCTTCGATAATCGTGCTTTTTTGGGGGGGTTTTGAGACGGGCTGGATTCATTCATTTTTTGAGGGTGTATTCTTGGTTTGAAATTTGTTCTTTCTTTTATTCTTATTGTCTTGACATTTATCTTTGACTCTATTTTGATTCCAAAAGAGGGATATGAAAGAAAAATAAACGAAGCTCAAACGGGTAAACAAAGGACGACACAATGTTTGGATAGAAGAATAAAATATCTTCATCATATCAATCTTGAAAAATGTAAGTACTAAACATGCAATAAACTCAACAAAGGATCAAATATCATACATAGTATCTTTTGACCGCATCAGCATTGATAGCCATTTCTGCCATTTTGCCTTCAATATCTGTCAAATATAAGGCTCCATTGGGCAACACTTTCTTTACAACGAAGGGGCCTTGCCAGTTAGGGGAGAACTTGCCTTTCGCTTCAACCTGGTGAGTAAGGATAGGTCTCAATACCAACTGACCAACTTTAAAATTCTTGGGACGGACCTTTTTGTTATACGCTCGAGCCATCCTCCTCTGATACAACTGGCTATGACACACAGACGCTAGCCTTTTTTCCTCAATCAAACTCAAATGCTCCAGTCGGGTTTTTACCCATTCGTCATCATCAATCTCTGCTTCTACAATGACTCGAAGAGAGGGAATTTCAACTTTTGCAGGGATGATTGCTTCTGTCCCATACACTAATAAATATGGACTTGCCCCTGTTGAAGTGCGAACAGTGGTGCGATAACCTAGCAATGCAAACGACAACTTTTCATGCCACTGTCTAGACCCTTATACCATTTTTCGCAGTACCTTTTTTATATTCTTATTGGCGGCTTCTACAGCGCCATTGGCCTTTGGACGATATGGAGTAGAATTTCGATGTGCGATCTTAAACTGTTGACATACTTCTTGCATCAAATGACTATTGAGATTGGCAGCATTGTCTGTAATGATCATCTTAGGAATTCCAAATCTACAAATGACATTGGCATGAACAAAATCAACCACAGCCTTCTTTGTCACTGACTTGAAAGTTACTGCTTATACCCACTTTGTGAAGTAGTCAATGGCTACTAAATTGAATCTATGCCCATTTGATGCCTTCGGCTCAATCGGTCCAATCACATCCATTCCCCAAGCCACGAACGGCCATGGAGCGGCCATTGCATGCAACTCAATAGGAGGAGAACGTATCAGATCACCATGTACCTGACATTGATGACACTTCTGAAAAAATTGAATAGAATCCCTTTCCATAGTAATAGAATTCTTGGTCTTAACTTTCTACTTGATTATAGTTTTATTTTTATAATAATAAGAATCTATTTATGTTCAAGATATATTGTCTTTAATTCATTTAATTATTCACTATTGTTTGTTCAAATATTGTTAAGATATCTTGGTATATCATAATTAAATCATTATTTTTTTGCATAAGAAATATAAGAAAATTCATTATATTCCATGAAAAAACAGGTAAATTTCATCCATGGTCACTTATCTTTGTATCTATTACGCAAAAGTCATTTTTCTTTCATTCATTTCATCCATGGTCACTTAACTTTGTATCTATTACGCAAAAATTATTTTTCTTTTATTCATTTCATCCATGATCATTTAACTTTACTCCGACCATCACAAAAGTCACTATGACCGAATTTTACTATAATTTTATCGGAAAAATGATATGGCAACCTTAATTAGTTCTTAATTTTAATTTTAAGTGAATATATAATATATTACTCATATGTTGATCCTTTTTATATGTGCACAACCCAATTTTCCTTATAGATTATTTAAGGGATAATACTCACAAAAGTACCTAAACTTTGACTGAATTTCTAGTTGAGCATATTGAACTTTGTGGGGGTCCTATTACCCCCCTAGAATTTTTTTTCATATTTTAATGGTATATATCTTTCCACTTGGACACGTGTAAATATGAGGTTGGTGCGTGTATTACACCGTCAACTGCCGAAACTGGGTATAGAATTTCGGGGGAAACTAAATCCACTTTAAAAAGTCTAAGGGGGTAATAGGACCCGCTCAACTGAAAATCCAATCAAAGTTCAGGTATTTTTGTGAGTATTAACCCATTATTCAATGAAAGAATATCAATTTCTTAATAGATTAGATTACCTAATGAAGACTATTTTCATAAAAAAAAATGATTGATATTTTTATGAAACATTTCATAATATTGCATTCATCTACCAAAAAGGTGTATTGAAAAAGAGTGATAAACAAGATAAATTCTTCAAAACACATAAAATAGAAATACATGTATGATATTATTATTTTTAAAAAAATAATTTAATTCTTTTAAGATAAATCAACATGCTAAAGATAGTTTTAAAATAAAATCTTTTTAATTGTGTCATTGAATAACAAATAATGTTATATTAACGTACAGTTTTGTTAATAAAAGTTATAAAATATAAGTATTTTAATAGATAAAGAAATTTTAGGATATCTAATTTTTATATTTATCAATTAAATTAATTAAACAATATGTAATTTAACAGAAATTGAATATTATAATAAAAACTTTTAAGAGAATTAATTGATTAGTCAAACAATTAAAAATACAAAGAAAAACTCAATAAATAGAGTAGTTTATCATATTATTATGATATACCGAATGCAAAGACTCAAATGGCAAGAAAAAGAATGTATGAAAAAAAATAATTTTATCAACTACATGTCACAATTTTAGAGGGAGAAAAATAATTTTATCAACTACATGCCATAATATTAAAGGAAAAGAAATAATTTACCAACACATATCTCAACTTTAGAGGATTTTAAGAATATATAAGTATAATTTTATTTCATAAAAATATCAACCAATTTTTTTTTATGAAAATAGTCTTCATTAGGTAATCTAATCCATTAAGAAATTGGTATTCTTTCATTAAATAATCCATAAGGAAAATTGGGTTGTGCACATATAAAAAGGGTCAAGATATGAGTAATATATTATATATTCACTTAAATTAAAATTAAGAACTAATTAAGGTTGCCACATCATTTTTTCGATGAAATTATTGTAAAATCCGGTCATAGTTACTTTTGTGATGGTCGGAGTAAAGTTAAATGACCATGGATGAAATGAATAAAAGAAAAATAACTTTTGGGTAATAAATATAAAGTTAAGTGACCATGGATGAAATGAATGAAAGAAAAGTGAATATGGACTTCGTGACCGGGTTGCCTCTTTCGCGTCGTCATCATAATTCTATTTGGGTTTTTGTCTATCATTTCGAATAGGGGTACTCAATTTACTTTTCAGTTTTGAAGGGCGTTTCAGTAGGGTCTTGGCACCCAAGTTCTTTTGAGTTTAATTTTTCACCCACAGACAGATGGTCAGGCTGAGAGGACCATTCAGACCCTAGAGGCTATGTTGAGGACGTGCACTCTTGATTTTAAAGGAAGTTGGGATGAGCATTTTCCATTGATAGAGCTCGCCTATAACAATAGGTTCCATGCTAGCATTGAGATAGCACCATTTGAGGCTTTGTATGGTAGGAGGTGTAGATCACCCATAGGTTGGTTTGAAGTGGGCGAAGCTGCCGCATGTAGGCCTGATACAGTGTTCAAAGCTATGGAGAAAGTTAAGTTGATTAGAGAAAGGTTGAATACCGCTCAGAGTCGTCAAAAGTCTTACGCTGATGTGAGGAGGAGGGATCTTGAGTTTAAGGTAGGTGATTTGGTGTACTTGAAGATTTCACCCATGAAAGGGGTAAAAAGGTTTGGTAGGAAGGGAAAGTTTAGTCCCCGTTATGTTGGCCCGTATAGAGTCTTGAGTTGTGTTGGTAAAGTGGCTTATGAGGTTGAGTTGCCCTCGGAGTTGTCCGACGTTCATCCTATCTTTCATGTATCCATGCTTAAGAAGCATATTGGTGATTTTGTTGTGGTTGATCCTTCAGAGAGTGTTGATATTCAGGATAGCCTTTTATTCGATGAGATTCCCATGGAGATCCTAGATTTTCAGATCCGTAGACTAAGGAACAAAGAAGTTTTTTTGGTCAAAGTTTTATGGCGGAACCAGTCCGTTGAGGGTGCTACCTGGGAGACGGAAGCTGACATGCGAGTCAAATATCCATTCCTCTTTTTCGCAAGTTCAGATCAATTCGAAGGTAGCATTCTTTCTTGATTCAGCTTTTCTAATCTAAAGTTCAGCTATCTATGCATCTATCTTTGTATGAGTTCTTGCGATATCCGGAGTGGTCATGAGTTTAGAAAGATCTTGAACCGTTTAGTAATTGTTTCGGCTGTGTGTACTCAGTTTTTCCTGTATTCCGAGCCTAACTAACGACATTCGAGGATGAATGTTCCCAAGGGGGAGATATTATAAGGTCCCGCAAAGTTCCCTCGTAGTTTGAGTCGTAGGGCATGTCAAGTGAGGCGTGATTCCAGCCCTAAAAGATTGTAAAGTTTCTTCCTAAGAGAGTAACGTGTTAACCATATAGAATTTTCCTAATTTCTAATTTTTATCACGTGGGAAATATGATAAGATTTCCATCGATACAAGATTTTTCCAAATCGGACACTCGGGTAAGAAGTTATGGCCAATTTAAGCCTTCATCGTAAAACTGCATCGTTTGAGAGCCTAGCACGTCGCGGAGAGGGTGCATTTAGCAATTGTCAATTTCCAGTGAGACTACGCGATAGTGGCGCATCGCGGAGGAGTCCCAGGTCCCAACCAGTGGGAAAATGCATGGCTCCGCATCACGGAGGCTGTCAATTTCCCAATTGCCATTTTCTAGAAAACCAACGCGATTAGTGGCGCGTCGCGGAGGCCTTCGAAATGGGGTTCCAGTTCAATTTTTCCAGTTTTGCACAGACGTTTAAAAGGGCATTTTGGACTTTTTCCAAGCCTATAAAATCGTGGAAAGACTGAATCAAAGCCATCTGCAAGCATCCTATAAGGTTTTTATCAAGTTTTCTCTTAACAAGAACCCTAAATACTCAAAACCTCTTCCAAGAATCTCAAGAATCCCCACATACTCAGTACATTCCAAAGTACTGATCCACATATATGTCTATATGCTACATTGTCTTATAATGTAGGTTTAGGTGCTCAGTCCCAGCCTCGCCCATGATTCTTCGAGCACCTTGCCTACATTTTCTACAGTGGTGAGTCCTCATGATTCGAGGATCGATCTTCAGACATTTACCATACTTGAGAGACTATGTTTTATCTTCAATTCATTTCGAGTCAGTAGGAGTCTGTCCCAATGGCTCTCTAGATTTTGATTCATAGAGGTTTTGTCAGACTAGTATCAGACTTGTGATATGTCGAGAGGGATCAATATAGTGGTTTTGTTGAGATTTCTCTATGTTGTGGTCATATGAACCAATTATCCTTTCTTATTTCCTTTCTTGTGATATGGCTATGCGAGTGTTTAAGTCTATCCTTATCTTGAATTAGGTGTTTTTGGGTTGAAACCGGCTCTAAGGGTTAGCTTGGGGTTACTTGTAGCCTTAAGCACCGTGTGACGTCCCGGGAGACGATTTCGGGTTGTTACAAGTGCTTAGCTAAAGCATAAAAATACATTTTAGAATTCTTTTTTTTAAAAAAATTAAATCATTTTTGGGGAAGGGGCTGGTTGGCGGGGGGGGGGGGGGAGTTAGAATAGGCAGTAGGAATGGGGTAAGAAAAAATTTTGAATTCATTCTATTAAAAAAAAAATTAAATTTTTCGGGAGGGGTAGGGTAGGGGAGTGGGGGGAAGGGGGAAGAAAAAAATTAAAAATATTTTAAAAATAAATTTAATTTTTTTTTTTGAGGTTACGGGAGGGGGGAGATGGAAGAGCGTCCTGGTAAGGAGGGTAAGGTGGGGTAAGAGAAAAGTTTGAATTTTTTAATAAAATGTAGATATTATTTTTGGAAGGGCGACTGGTAGGGGTAGGGTGGGGGGTGGGGGTAGGGGATGGACTAAGAAATTTTTTTAAAATACTTTTTAAAATAATTGAATTTTGGGGGTGAGGGTAGGGGTAGGGTGGGGGTGGGGGTGGGGGTGGGGGTGGGGGTAGGGTTGGTGTCGGGATGATAGGGTATTGGGGGCGGGGTAGATGATTTTGAGAATTGTATGAACATTTCAACTTTAAAGTGAGGTTGAAAAAGAGTTTTGAAAAATATTTTCCTTACTTTTTAAAGGGAAGTTATTTTCCTTAGGTTTAAGAAAAATAAGTTGTTTTGAAAAATATTTTTCAAAACATATAAGCCAATCAAACACAAGAAAACTGAAAAATATTTTCTGGAAAATGTTTTCCTTCATACCAAACACACCCTAAATGCTGATAAAAAACTTATTAATTGACTAATCGATATTTAGCAATGTATCTTGTATGATTATGGGATGACATGAGTTGTGAAAAGGTAAAGTATAGATAATCCTGATTTGTGATAAAAAAAAAAAAGACGTAATCTTGTGGTTGAAAAAGTGTGCACCAATATTCTGACTTGGGTTGAAGACCTAGAAATTAGGACATGTGTGTGGAATAAGATAATTAATTGCCTTAGTTGTTGACTTATTCTAAATTAGTGATTCATAGCGAGGGATAAATAAGAACTACGTGAATTGTTAGTGGTCATTTTAATGAGGGAAAAGGACATTGTATAACCTTTTTAAAAAATAATAGTCCAAGTTTAGGCAAATGAACACATAGTGTCTTGTTGGCAAAAGAAACGTCATTTTATAGCCATTGGGCCATTTGGCATCTTCAGCCCTTCCCTTTGTCCATTGGAACATTTTCAGCCCTTGTTTGGCCATTCGGCCCTTTACTTTTTTTTTTGCTACAAAATTTTTAATTGAAAAATATTTTACTTTTTTTATTGAGAAAAAATAATAATTAAATATAATTATATAAAAATGGTATAATTATTATAGAAATATGTATGTTAAAATCACATAAATATACACTCTAAGAGTAAATATTATAAACACTACCTCTAGTTTTTTTTATTTACAAAATATAATTTTTATTTATAAAATCTACCAACTATTCAGTTCTTTTTTTTCTATAAAAAATCTAATCCGAAAACCCCTATTCTTCTTCCTTTTTTCTCTCCTCTCTTTCTCTAAGTTAAAAACGCCCTTTATCCATGGCCCCCCAAATGAGAGAATACAAGTTGGATATTGTATTCAGATGAGAAAGTGCTCCTGTATTTGGAAAAAAGAATGCAAATTTCTCTGACTTTTGGCTTCCCTCGTTGTTTACTCAGGTCGTCTTCCTACTACACATCCAAACCTAGTCCCTTTCCCATCCTCATCCCCGATCCTTGTCCCCTTTCCATCTTGAAGAAGAAAAAGTTAGTGCCAACGCGACCAGAAGCCAAAAAGAAGGGCGAAATAGATAGTGCCACTACTTCAAAAAGTGAAAGTACAACCCCGAGGCATCTCTTTCCATTAGTGTCACTCTCTCTTTTCGCTGCAAGCCTCTTCTTAGGCCCCATTATTGATGGTTTGCGGAATTTTTCGAAGGTCTCATTCCCCACAAAAAAAGAATAATTTTATGGTGTATTAATTAATGATTTTATGGTGCATGAATTGTATAGAAATTGGTATATCGTGGTGTAGGAATTGTATAGAAATTGGTGTATCACCAACTTTATGGTGTCTGAATTGTATAGAAATTGGTGTATCAACAGCTTTATGGTGTTTGAATTGTATAAAAATTGGTGTATCAATAATTTTATGATTTTTGAAATAGTTAGAAAATTGATATATTAATAATTTTATGGTGTCTGAATTATATAGAGATTGGTATATCATCAATTTTATTTTAAGGTATCTTAGAAATTGGTGTATCAATAATTTTATAGTGTTTAAGCTCTTTAGAAATAGGTGTATCAATAATAATAATTTTATAGTATCTAAAATGTATAGAAATTGATGTATCAATAATTTTATGGTGTCTAATATGTATAGAAATTGATCTATTTTTATGGTGTTTGATCGATATAGAAATAAGTATATTAATAATTTTATGGTATATTATTAAATTTGTGATGTATGAAATTTCTATAAGATGTGGTTTGAATCTCGTAGAAGTATTAAAAATTAATGTTCATTGAATTAAATAAATTAAATTTAAAAACATAAAAAAATATCAAATAAATGTCATGTTTTTATGGTTATCTTATTTACAATTTTTTTTTAAAAAAACTTAGTTGAAAAATAAAGTAGGAGAATTTATAGGATAAAATATCAATCATTAAATTATCTCCTTAAATCATGGAAATTTTAACTGTTTTTTTCTTCTTCTTTTACTTTGGTAGGTTTTGTAAATTAAAAACTAGTGGTAGTTTTTGTAATATTGACTCTTACATTGTATATCTATGTGATTTGCCCAATATGTATCTATATAAGATATATGTATAGAAATTATATAGTTCTATAAAATATATATATGTATAAAATATATATATAATATATAAATTGTATAAAATGTATATAGAAATTTATAGTTGATGCATAAAATACACATTCGAATAATATTGCAGCTAAAGGTTGTATAGATTGGGTATAAAAACTGTATAATTATTGTATAAAATATGTATAGAAACTATACATATATATATATATAAGATGTATAGAAACTGTATCATTGTTGTATAGAATCTGTATATGTATAAAATGTGTATATAAACTGTATATTATTGTATAAAATGTGTATAAAATTGTATAATTGTTGTATAAAATGTTTCTAGAAACTATATATATTAGGTGTATAAAGACTGTATCATTGTTGTAAAAAATCTGTATATGTATAAAATGTGTATAGAAACTGTATAATAATTGTATAAAACATGTATCTAAATAAGTATCAATATGATATAACGGGTGTATCAATATGGTTATAGGGATTGTATCAATATGGTATAATGATTGTATCAATACTGAATAGTATATGATATTTTTTTGTCTATGATGTGTGTAGTACATGATGTACGTAGAAACTATATCATCGTTGTATAGAAATATTTATATCACTATTATATTATGTTGTATATATGTAAATGTGTATTCTATTGTTCCACAATAATACAATTAAGAAATTTTTATTTTTTCTAAAAAACAAAGAGCTTGCAAAAAGAAAATCCTAGCCTGAAACCTCAAAACACACCCAATTTCAAACAAAACTCAATTCCAATTGGAGTTGTTGTTGTTGTTTGTTGAGCAAATGAAAAAATTTAATAGGTGTTCATGATTAATTGGAGAAGAAAGTCAATTGTGGGTGTATGTTCATGATGATGATTACTAAAATTAAAAATTAATATAAAGTTTTTTTTTTTTAAAAGGGAGCAGCGAATTAAAAATACAAAATCACCAAAAAATTTAAAAAAAGAAGGAAAAGTCAAAGAAAGCTTCGCAAACTACCAAAATGGCTATGAAATGAAATTTGAATTCAAGGGCTATTTTGGTGGAAATACTTTGGCCAGACAGACCATTTTTGTCCTTCTCCCTTTTAATGAGGTGTGTCGCTTGATATATATTTATATATTGAAAATGATGAGAATATTGTAAAAGAATTGTAATGGAGATATGAAATGAAGACATTGAAATGGTAAATTATGTCATGATTTATTCTGAATTTTTATATCAATGTATGTGATTTAATCTTGATTGATCAATGATATCTATCAATACGTGTGGTTATACTAAAATTACTCTTGCGACACCTAGTTGTAGGATCACTTGATATTTCTTACATGATGTGGTAAGAGATCTCCATCAACTTTTATCTTCTCATTTCTATGGTGGAAGTTGGGTTCTATATTTATTCGTTTCCTTATTTCAAAAGCTATTATACATGTTTAGATTAGATCCTCGGGTAAAAGTGATTTCATTTATAGTATTCTTGAAAAAGAGTGTAACGTATATCAAATTTTGAAATCTTTAATAAAATTGCTTATAACTTCTACATGTGTTTTGAATGGATGGTAAGGGTTTTACTATCTAGATGGATTAAAGTAGGTGCCCGCACTATTCAATTAGTTGGGTTGTGACAATTGATGTTTAGGGCATGTAAAGTCACCTTGAAAATGAAATTTGATACAATTGAGTGTAATTATACACTTTGACTGATTTAATTGACTAGGTAATTATTTGATTAGCAGGTAACTGAGTGTAATTACACTCACCAATTCTAGTAGAGTTGTGAATTGCTAGTAATTACATAGTGTAATTACAAGCTGATTTCTTTTAATTTCTTCCTTTTATTTTTATTATTAATTTTGTAATTTTTATTATAATATATTTTAAAACTATATTTTTTATTTTATGTTATTTGTATTTCATTTCCTTCCCATTTCTCAATTTTTATTCTTTTGATATTCCAGGCAATTGTTCGTGTTATTTTTTATATATATTTATTTATTCGTTTAACATAATTGTGCTAGTATTAATTTTATGTCATTATATTTATAATATTATTTTTTTATCCAACAAACATTTCACGATGTTCTTAAAATCATGCACTTTTATTTTTTATGATTAATTTAATTATAATATACTTATTTAAAATATATATATCAATTCTATTTCATAACATTAGTTAAGAACGTATGTTTTTTGATTAATATATTTTTAAAAGACAATATATATCTTAAATACCTAATTCAATATGTATACGTAAAGGAACTTATATGTCAATTTTTTTTAAAATTTTTTTTTGATACTTAACTTTTATTTTAAAAAAATTAGTATAAGTGTATCACCATGTGATTATACATGTGCAACCAAACAGTACACTTGTAATTAGCTGTGTGTAAATCATCGTAATTACTAGTTTATGTAATTACTAAGTAATTACTAGTTTATATAACGAAAAAGATACAAATATACCCTCAAACTATGATAAATGATAAATATATACCCTCCGTCATACTTTGGGTATACATATGCCCCTACCGTTAAAGAAATGGTATGTATATACCCCTCATACTAACGGTAAGGGTATATATGTACCCAAAGTATGACGGAGGGTATATACGTACCATTTATCATAGTTTGGGGTATATTTGTCCTTTTTCATTTTAATTTTTTATCTAAAATAACTAGGGGTACGCATCGGTCGGTCGCGATTTGGTTTTATGTGTTATTGGTTCGATTTATTGATTTTCAATTTTTAAATAGGCAAAACCAATAACCAAACAATAAGATATTTTCTTATCGGTTTTTGGTCCTTAACGGCTCGGTTTTTTATTTAACCAATAAGAAAATACTCATAAAATAGAAATAGTAACAACTAACATAAAAAATAAAATCTTAGTTGCCGCCAAAATCATATGCAATGCGTTTTAGTTTACAAGAATCTTCAAACTTGAACTGAATGTTAGTTCGAAAAAAAAAACTGAATCCTAATTGTTGGAAGCTACCAAATGCTTCAAGCTCTCCAACACGACAATACCGTCCTTTGTATTGTGCTTTTGTTGCCCTTAATAGGTTAATACTTTTTGAATCTCTGAATTATGAATAAGTAGTGTGTGTGTGTGTATATATATATATAAAACATAAATAGGGGCAAAATAGTAACTTAGTGTATCCTTATTGGGTTATCGATTTAAAACCGATAACCCAATAAGCTAAAATCAAAATCGAACCGTTTACCCAATAAGTTTTTTTATAAAATCAATAAAAAACCACTACCACAATAACCCAATACCAATAATCCAATAGCATTTTTATCGGTTCAATTTATCAGTCGATGCAATTTTTGAGCACTCCTAAAAATAACTAACTAAAATCCACTACCTAACTCAATAAACCCACTATCCGATACGGTCCCAATTAAATATCAAGAGATGCCTATCTGATAGACGTATTTTTCAACCCCTATAACGATATACAGACATAATACAATAACACCTACTACTACCAATTTCAAAAATAAAAACCATTAACCCATAACACCCAATAACAACATCAAATAAATTAAATCCTCCACATTTCAATTTGCAATGAAATTCAGTTGGAAAAACGCTACTCACCACTGGTCAACACTACATAGTCACCGTCTCTGTCTAATCGAAAACATCCCACTGACGAACCATCAATGCACTCCTAAATCCGATTACCTCCCGTCTAATCTCCATTCTCTCCAACTAGTAAACATTGACCAGCACATCGACCAATCACTACAATTTGATTAGCGTTCACGGTTAAGAGAAAAACAGAGGGAGTATCGAATTTGGAACAAAAAATAGATGTCGAATCGTGTTGGATTGAAATCGAATTCAATGAGTTTATTGGGTCGTGTATTGAGTTTGAGTAATTATTGGGGATAAAAATTTAAATGAAAAATGGATAAATTTATCCCTGAACTATGATAAATGGTACGTGTATACCCTCCGTTATACTTTGAATACACATATGCTCCTATCGTTAGTGTGTGACGTATATACGTATCATTTCATTAACGGTAGGGACATATGTGTACCCAAAGTATGACAAATGACATATACATATCATTTATTATAATCCAGGAATATATTAATCCCTTTTCCGTTTATATAATTACTAAGTTGGTAACTACTACCCTAATAATTATACCAATTTCAATTATCAAATTACCTTCCAAATAGATCCTTCTCATTAGATCTTGAAAATGATTTACAATAAATAGTAAAGTTATGGCCGGTAAAACATATACTATATATTTTTTCATCTTTTCTTAATATGTTAAAAAAAAGTAAAAATAAAATAATATTTTTAAAATAATGGATAAATAAAAATAAAATGAAGCAGTAAAATAATAGTAATTCGGGTGCGATGCAAAATAATAACTTCGCTTTCAATAGAGACTACTGTTTTTCCAGTAATATTTTGACAATTAGACATATATTAGAAGGCAAGAAAGCACACAAGACAGGGTCAACTCTATGGGTGATACATCAGTCGGTTCAATTAGATTTTGTATATTATTTGTTTAGTTTATTAATTTTTTATTTACAAATATGGTCAACTGATAATTAAATCATTAAAATTTTATTATTAATTTCCAATTAATTAATTAATGGTTTGATTTTTAATGTAACTGATAAAGTTACTTCTTTAATTTAGTGTTTTCCATTTTCTTCTTTTAATATATATATATATATATATATATATATATATATATATATATATATATATATATATATATATATGTTGTTCATGCATAAAAATCTAATATATTACAAGTAGAAGTAAATTCTATAACGTTATTGCTAAAAGAAATTTGTTTTCTTTCTAGTTAAGTAGCATTTTTGTTAACTGAGTGTAGTATGATAAGTCTTAATTTATTGTATGCTATTTTCTTTTTTTTTTAGCAGCTAGATGTTGGAGTGTCAATTATAAATTAATCCTAATTAGCAAATGGACAAATCCCATAAAAATTACAAGAATAAATTAGTTTCTCTTCCATTATCTTCTCGTTGGGTTTATTAACTGAAAACTAACTAGCTAAAAGTCATTTTTATATAATTAGGGAAGAAATTATTTTTAATAAGACTTTTTTAGGTTATCGATTTAATTGTTAACTCATCTTAAAAATTAGGAACTAAAGAGATAATTCAGTATAAAAAAATTATAAAATGTTTTAATAATCGTTAACTCAATATCATGATACCAATAACCGGCAATAGCATTTTTTTGGTTCATCTATCGGTTAAGCAGAAATTTGCACACTCCTAGTTAACTCCACCGCTAATCACATAAATAGCCGTCTTTATTTGCTATTCAACTCCTCCAATCGAAATTGACCATTACAATAGGATCAAAATATAAACACATAGTGAAAACAGCGCACTTGCAACAATTGAAGAAATTACACCCGGTACAAGATTTTGGAACTAATGACAATTTCTTTGGGCCTTCTAATTGTCTAATTAACATCTCAAAGGGCAGGTTTGATAGTGGCATAGTTTGTGTTACCTAATGGATCATCACCTTTCAACATGCCATCAAGCTCCTTCACGAATATTTCCATTGCAAAAGCAGGCAAACATACAGGGACCACAATTCCATTTTCACCATTCTTGTTTCTAAATGGTATGTAAAAGCTAGCCACACCAGGAATTGCCCCTACTCCTCCTTTAGCCGGTCCACCATACACTGCTTTCCCCCATCCAAAATCCACTTCTCCGAATCCGGCCCGAGTCACGTCCGACACGAGATAAGTCCGCACCACTGTGAAATGGGGCCTCCCTTTCATCACCATTAAATCCGCTACCGATTTCATGTATTCTTCAGTCACGTCCGACTTAGCTTTTTTCACTAACTCGAGTGCGTATCCTAATGGATTTTTGCACAATTTCTCCGCAGCCGTGACTGCTACGGGGAATGCAAAGGCGTTCCCATAGAAGCCATTGGGCAAGGGTGGATTGAACCTGGAACGCGCGTTGACAATGCAAAGAACGCGGACTTCCTCTTCTGGATCGGGTTTTAGAGAAATTGTGCGGCAACGCCAGAGGACTGATGTGAGCAGTTCAAATGTAGAACATTTGCGCAAATGAGGAGGGACGAATCGACCAAGTGCTGAGACCTCAGAAGGACCAAAAAAGAAAGACTTGTGAACCATGTCATCTAATGGAATAATTGTACCCTTTGTATCGGGTACTTCATCGTACTCGCGGTGTGTGCATGTCACTCGGGGTGGATTTCTGGCGTTTAGCAATTCTCTGCACCAGACTGGGAGTGTAGATGGCTCAGATGCCCCACGTGCCATTTCGCCGATAGCAGTCATGAATTGGACAAGACCGGCTGCATCACTCATCGTGTGATTTAATTTCAGTGCGAAGATAAAACCACCACACCTTAGACGAGTTACCTGCACATAATTAATTGATACACTTGTTAATTAACAATTCAAATGTTTAAGATTAAGGATTAACTTATTTCTTTTATAACAATAAAAATAGGTATTGAACCAAAAGGATTTTGATTAGCGGAGAGTTGTGTCATATGACAAAATAAAAGAAGACTTGCAGAGTGACTCAAAAAAAGAAAAAAACGTCTTGTTAAGTAAAAAGGTTCAACAACATATTGTTGCGCATGGACTAAAATTATGTTAAAGCAAAAAGTTTTTACCACCTAAATCCATGCTGAATACTATTCACAACCCAAAACACCATAGTGGAATATGGATTCATGATCCTAAGACAACGAGCAACCACGCTCCAATAACTGGGTTCAAAATTTAATATCGGTACATGCATGTTTAAGTTAGAAAAGAGAAATAATTACCTGAATAAGAATGAGGGGAGAATGAAGAACTCCAACAGAGCCAGGGACATCATAAAGAAGCTCTTCCAAACATGGAAATGGAGGCTGAAGTTCATCTCCAAAATCTTCAAGCGTAACATCAGCATCAGCCTCCACAAACATAACGCCTTCGCCAGTACAATCCACCATCAGTTTACGTCCATTCCCTTCTCGGAGTCGACCAGCAAACGGATAGTAAAACACAAGTGTTTCAGCTATAGCCTTTTTAATAACTTTCACAGGATCATCATGTGCTCCCACAGAAGAATTCGAATCCTTACGGTAAAAATTAATAACGGGAATTTGGAATCGAAGGCCTTCTTGATCATCAATGTCTGAAAGAAACTTAGTTTCACTTGGAGTTGGCTTTGCTGGAGGTATTAGCTCTGCCTTTTGCCTCCTCACTGTGAATACTAATCCTGATGATGATGATGATTCCTTAATTGGATCCATTATCGAATTATTATGAACTAAAATGAGATTTAAAATGGAGTAATTGAGATATGAAGAGGAGGTTTTGGATTAATTAGTGTTTGTGTAGATAATTTTCCAATACCGAAACACTAGAGCTATATATACAGCAAGTAACAGGGTTAGATACATGTAAAAATAATACTTGGTCAATTTTCATGAAATTGTGTAACACTGTGGTAGTAAGTGCGCTGAAGAAGCATCGTTAGTGGTTTAGAAACTTTTTTTTAAAAGACATCTTTTATAGTATTATCTTCGTTTCAATTTATGTGATGACATTAACAAAATATAAAGTTTAAGAAATATAATAAGCAAGATCTTTAAAACTTGTGATTTAGAATCAATCATTGATTGATAACCGTGTGACTATAAATTCTCTTAACAAGAACATTTTCACTGTAATCCCACAAGTGGGGTTGGGAGTCTTGGGTGTACACACACCTTACTTCTACGTTTGTGGGGGGTAAAAACACTACTTCTAATAGATCCTTGGCTCAAGAAAGTCATTTTAGGAACAGTTTGAAAGAAATGCAAGAGTAAAATGCTACGATGAAAAATATCAAAGAAAGAAAAGTACTTATAGTAAAGCTAATTAAAGTAAAAGAAATTACAACATCACTGATCATAAATCATCTCACATATTATAAAATGAGAAGTTCAAAGTAAAATTATTAAATATATTATATATAAAATGAGATTGAGTTTCATGAATATGCAGACCAGAAAGATACTATTTACTGAAGATTTATTTTAGATTTAAATAAAAAGAAAATAGTGCTTTACTTACTTACAAAGGGCAATAAGACACTTCTTCAACATGTCTGCTTGTGCTGCCTGCCTCAGCTGCTTCAATAATTAATTTACTATATCACCCCTAATTAATCATTATAAGTAATTTAAGTATAAAATAATTAATAATATTTAATAAAATGATAAATTAATTATTGACGTTTTATTTTGACTTGATGTCTTATATGAGACCTATTTAAATTTTTTCACAAGTATTTTTATAGTAATTTCAATATATCACTGTTATAAGTCATTTATGACATCTCTGCTTCGTTGTTTCAATCGTGATTTTATTATATCATCCGTAATTAATTTTAAAAAAATAAAATAGAAATAAAATAATAAATTAACTCTTGATGTTTTTGCATTACCTTCTTCAGTTGTTTTAATCATAATTTACTATATATCACCTCTAATTAATTATTATAAGTCATTTAAGTATTAACTAATTAATAATATTTAATTAAAAAATAAAATAAACATAAAATGATAGATTCACTCTCAATATTTTAAATTAATTAGATGTCTTATATGAGATCCATTAAAAAAAATTCACATGTATTTTTTATAATAATTTTTTTTTATCACTATAAAATTAGTTGTTATAAGTTATTTAAGACATGTTTGTTTCATTGTTTCAATCGTGATTTTATTATATCACCCTATTTAATTTTTATCGTCATCTAAGCATTAAAAAATTAATATATTTCAACATAAAATATTTGTTTGACTATCAAAATTATATTAGTGCCACGAAAATTACAATGAGGCAAAGAAAGACATAAGTTATTGAAAAATTATGCTAAAAGGATTATACATCACATATTTAACAACTTAAAAATAAAAAATATATAAAATATTCGATTGACTCTCAAACTTATATCAGTGTGACTTAAATTGAAATAGAAGAAAAAAATATTATAAATCACAATAATTATAAATTTAAATTATTTTAGTGATTGATTATTTAAATTACATTTGTATCATATAAATTAAAATAAAAAATTAATATATATATTGGGTCTGAGCATGGCTGCTGCATCTATTGACTTGAAATTGACTTATTACTTTATATGAGGATTGAAAATACTTGTCAGTGTTTTCATACTCAAACAACCAATTAGTACAAATTTCTTGCAGGAAATTATGTGTTGATTTCTTCAAATGGTTAAAGTCCTATCAAATTTTTGAAATGATAGTTACATGAAATTGTATGGAAATTTATCTGTAGTATTGAAGAAAGTTTAAGCTTGTATGATTTTATTTTTTTTGGCTAAACCTAGAGCAAGCAATATGTTATAATTGGCTAAAAGCCTAAACTATAGTCTATAGTGCATGTAAAATTTCTATAAAATGCATTTTCTTTTTTGGTTTTCCATCCGGTGTCCGGTACCTGCATTGGAGCCTGATTAATCTGGATTTGCGTTGGGTCTATAAAATGCATTTCAAATCTTTCTATATCTCATTTTATGTGAACTTCTTGCTGTTTTATTTGGGAAGTCATAATAATAATAATAATAATAATAATAATAATAATAATAATAATAATAATAATAATAATAATAATAATAATAATAATAATAATTATTATTATTATTATTATTATTATTATTATTATTATTATTATTAATTATTATTATTATTAATTATTATTATTATTATTATTATTATTATTATTATTATTATTATTGTTATTATTATTATTCCAAAAAAATATTTTAAGTTATTATTAGGGTGTTTGCGAAGAATCAAAAGAAATTAATACTTTTGGCATGATTTGATTTTGATTTTATATTTTAAAAATTTACATAATTTGATTTTAAGAAAAAATATTTTTAAATATTGAACAATCATATAAAATATATACTTAAAGATTATAATTACACACACGCATAATATATATATATATATATATATATATATATATATGCTGCACTTTTGATCCGCAATCGTGGTGTTTTGCTTTTATAGCAATAGAATTCTTGGTCTTAACTTCCTACTTGATTATAGTTTTATTTTTATAATAATAAGAATCTATTTATGCTCAAGATATATTGTCTTTAATTCATTTAATTATTCACTATTGTTTGTTCAAATATTGTTAAGATATCTTGATATATCATAATTAAATCATTATTTTTTTGCATAAGAAATATAAGAAAATTTATTATATTCCTTGAAAAAGCAGGTAAATTTCATCCATGGTCACTTAACTTTGTATCTATTACGCAAAAATCATTTTTCTTTTATTCATTCCATCCATGGTCATTTAACTTTACTCCGACCATCACAAAAGTCACTATGACCGAATTTTACTATAATTCTATCGGAAAAATGATATGACAACCTTAATTAGTTCTTAATTTTAATTTAAGTGAATATATAATATATTACTCATATGTTGATCCTTTTTATATGTGCACAACCCAATTTTCCTTATAGATTATTTAAGGGGTAATACTCACAAAAGTACCTGAACTTTGACTGAATTTCTAGTTGAGCATATTGAACTTTGTGGGGGTCCTATTACCCCCCTAGATTTTTTTTTCGTATTTTAATGGTATATATCTGCCCACTTGGACACGTGTAAATATGAGGTTGGCGCGTGTATTACACCGTCAGCCGCCGAAACTGGGTATAGAATTTCGGGGGAAACTAAATCCACTTTAAAAAGTCTAAGGGGGTAATAGGACCCGCTCAACTGAAAATTCAATCAAAGTTCAGGTATTTTTGTGAGTATTAACCCATTATTCAATGAAAGAATATCAATTTCTTACTAGATTAGATTACCTAATGAAGACTATTTTCATAAAAAAAAATGGTTGATATTTTTATGAAACATTTCATAATATTGCATTCATCTACCAAAAAGGTGTATTGAAAAAGAGTGATAAACAAGATAAATTTTTCAAAACACATAAAATAGAAATACATGTATGATATTATTATTTTTTAAAAAATAATTTAATTCTTTTAAGATAAATCAACATGCTAAAGATAGTTTTAAAATAAAATCTTTTTAATTGTGTCATTGAATAACAAATAATGTTATATTAACGTACAGTTTTGTTAATAAAAGTTATAAAATATAAGTATTTTAATAGATAAAGAAATTTTAGGATATCTAATTTTTATATTTATCAATTAAATTAATTAAACAATATGTAATTTATCAGAAATTGAATATTATAATAAAAACTTTTAAGAGAATTAATTGATTAGTCAAACAATTAAAAATACAAAGAAAAACTCAATAAATAGAGTAGTTTATCATATTATTATGATATACCGAATGCAAAGACTCAAGTGGCAAGAAAAAGAATGTATGAAAAAAATAATTTCATCAACTACATGTCACAATTTTAGAGGGAGAAAAATAATTTTATCAACTACATGTCATAATATTAAAGGAAAAAAAATAATTTACCAACACATATCTCAACTTTAGAGGATTTTAAGAATATATAAGTATAATTTTATTTCATAAAAATATCAACCAATTTTTTTTTATGAAAATAGTCTTCATTAGGTAATCTAATCCATTAAGAAATTGGTATTCTTTCATTAAATAATCCATAAGGAAAATTGGGTCGTGCACATATAAAAAGGGTCAAGATATGAGTAATATATTATATATTCACTTAAATTAAAATTAAGAACTAATTAAGGTTGCCACATCATTTTTTCGATGAAATTATTGTAAAATCCGGTCATAGTTACTTTTGTGATGGTCGGAGTAAAGTTAAATGACCATGGATGAAATGAAAAAAAGAAAAATGACTTTTGGGTAATAAATATAAAGTTAAGTGACCATGGATGAAATGAATGAAAGAAAAGTGAATATGGACTTCGTGACCGGGTTGCCTCTTTCGCGTCGTCATCATGATTCTATTTGGGTTGTTGTGGATAGGCTGACTAAGTCCGCACATTTCTTGCCCATGCAAACATCTTATACGGTTTAGGATTATGCTAGATTGTATGTCCGGGAGTTGGTCAGACTACATGGAGTTCCCTTGTCTATCATTTCGAATAGGGGTACTCAATTTACTTTTCAGTTTTGAAGGGCGTTTCAGCAGGGTCTTGGCACCCAAGTTCTTTTGAGTTCAATTTTTCACCTGCAGACAGATGGTCAAGCTGAGAGGACCATTCAGACCCTAGAGGCTATGTTGAGGACGTGCACTCTTGATTTTAAAGGAAGTTGGGATGAGCATTTTCCATTGATAGAGCTCGCCTATAACAATAGTTTCCATGCTAGCATTGAGATGGCACCATTTGAAATTTTGTATGGTAGGAGGTGTAGATCACCCATAGGTTGGTTTGAAGTGGGTGAAGCTGCCGCATGTAGGCCTGATACAGTGTTCAAAGCTATGGAGAAAGTTAAGTTGATTAGAGAAAGGTTGAATACCGCTCAGAGTCGTCAAAAGTCTTACGCTGATGTGAGGAAGAGGGATCTTGAGTTTAAGGTAGGTGATTTGGTGTACTTGAAGATTTCACCCATGAAAGGGGTAAAAAGGTTTGGTAGGAAGGGAAAGTTTAGTCCCCGTTATGTTGGCCCGTATAGAGTCTTGAGCCGTGTTGGTAAAGTGGCTTATGAGGTTGAGTTGCCCTCGGAGTTGTCCGCCGTTTATCCTATCTTTCATGTATCCATGCTTAAGAAGCATATTGGTGATTTTGTTGTGGTTGATCCTTCAGAGAGTGTTGATATTCAAAATAGCCTTTCCTTCGATGAGATTCCCGTGGAGATCCTAGATTTTCAGATCCGTAGACTAAGGAACAAAGAAGTTTCCTTGGTCAAAGTTTTGTGGCAGAACCAGTCCGTTGAGGGTGCTACCTGGGAGACGGAAGTTGACATGCGAGCCAAATATCCACACCTCTTTTTCGCAAGTTTAGATCAATTCGAAGGTACCATTCTTTCTTGATTCAGCTTTTCTAATCTAAAGTTCAGCTATGCATCTATCTTTGTATGAGTTCTTGCGATATCCGGAGTGGTCATGAGTTTAGGAAGATCTTGAACCGTTTAGTAATTGTTTCGGCTGTGTGTACTCAGTTTTTTCTGTATTCCGAGCCTAACTAACGACATTCGAGGATGAATGTTCCCAAGGGGGAGATATTATAAGGTCCCGCAAAGTTTCCTCGTAGTTTGAGTGGTAGGGCATGTCAAGTGAGGCGTGATTCCAGCCCTAAAAGATTGTGAAGTTTCTTCCTAAGAGAGTAACGTGTTAACCATATAGAATTTTCCTAATTTCTACTTTTTATCACGTGGAAAATATGATAAGCTTTCCATCGATATAAGATTTTTTCAAATCGGACACTCGGGTAAGAAGTTATGGCCAATTTAAGCCTTCATCATAAAATTGCATCATTTGAGAGCCTAGCGCGTCGCGGAGAGGGTGCATTTAGCAATTGTCAATTTTCAGTGGGACTCTGCGATAGTGGCGCATCGTGGAGGAGTCCCAGGTCCCAATCAGTGGGAAAATGCATGGCTCCGCATTACGGAGGCTGTCAATTTCCCAATTGCCATTTTCCAGAAAGCCAACGCAATTAGTGGCGCGTCACGGAGGCCTTCGAAATCGGGTTTCAGTTCAATTTTTCCAGTTTTGCACAGACGTTTAAAAGGGATTTTTGGACTTTTTCCAAGCCTATAAAATCTTGGAAACACTGAATCAAAGCCATCTGCAAGCATCCTATAAGGGTTTTATCAAGTTTTCTCTCAACAAGAACCCTAAATACTCAAAACCTCTTCCAAGAATCTCAAGAATCCACCATGGATTTTCTAAATTGAGTCAAGATTCAAGGTTTCCAAGTCAAGGACCTCAAGAACCCTCATTCTAGAGCAAGAATAGAGTTCCAAAAGTGAGAGTTTATCCAAAGCTTCTAACTCAATGTATGTGAGGTTTTGAACAAGAGTAACCCTTTCACCCTTGTGCCCAAAAGGCTATTTACATCATTATTTGTTTGAGTATCGAAATTATATTAGTGCCACGAAAATTACGATGAGACAGAGAAAGACATAACTTATTAAAAAATTATGCTAAAAGGATTATAAATCACATATTTAACAACTTAAAAATAAAAAATATATAAAATATTCGATTGACTCTCAAACTTATATCAGTGTGACTTAAATTGGAATAGAAGAAAAAGTATTATAAATCACAATAATTATAAATTTAAATTATTTTAGTGTTTGGTTATTTAAATTATATTTGTATCATATAAATTAAAATAAAAAATTAATACATATATTAGGTCCGGGCCTTGATGTCTAGTATCATATAAATTAAAACAAACAAGTAGATCTCTTTAGTGAGTTCGGTCAATTTTTATTTTAATTAGACTCACTAGCTGACATGGAAATGGTTGTTAGAATCTCCGTGGTGAATTTCATGGCTGCTGCATCTATTGACTTGAAATTGACTTATTACTTTATATGAGGATTGAAAATACTTGTCAGTGTTTTCATACTCAAACAACCAATTAGTATAGTACAAATTTCTTGCAGGAAATTATGTGTTGATTTCTTCAAATGGTTAAAGTCCTATCAAATTTTTGAAATGATAGTTACATGAAATTGTATGGAAATTTATCTGTAGTATTGAAGAAAGTTTAAGCTTGTATGATTTTTATTTTTTTGGCTAAACCTAGAGCAAGCAATATGTTACAATTGGCTAAAAGCCTAAACTATAGTCTATAGTGCATGTAAAATTTCTATAAAATGCATTTTCTTTTTTGGTTTTCCATCCGGTGTCCGGTACCTGCATTGGAGCCTGATTAATCCGGATTCGCGCTGGGTCTATAAAATGCATTTCAAGTCTTTCTATATCTCATTTTATGTGAACTTCTTGCTGTTTTATTTGGGAAGTCTACATAATAATAATAATAATTATTATTATTATTATTATTATTATTAATTATTATTATTATTATTGTTATTATTATTGTTATTATTATTATTCCAAAAAAATATTTTAAGTTATTATTAGGGTGTTTGCGAAGAATCAAAAGAAATTGATACTTTTGGCATGATTTGATTTTGATTTTATATTTTAAAAATTTACATAATTTGATTTGATTTTGATTTTAAGAAAAAATATTTGTAAATATTGAACAATCATATAAAATATATACTTAAAGATTATAATTACACACACGCATAATATATATATATATATATATATATATATATATATATATGCTGCACTTTTGATCCGCAATCGTGGTGTTTTGCTTTTATAGCAATAGAATTCTTGGTCTTAACTTCCTACTTGATTATAGTTTTATTTTTATAATAATAAGAATCTATTTATGCTCAAGATATATTGTCTTTAATTCATTTAATTATTCACTATTGTTTGTTCAAATATTGTTAAGATATCTTGGTATATCATAATTAAATCATTATTTTTTTGCATAAGAAATATAAGAAAATTTATTATATTCCTTGAAAAAGCAGGTAAATTTCATCCATGGTCACTTATCATTGTATCTATTACGCAAAAGTCATTTTTCTTTCATTCATTTCATCCATGGTCACTTAACTTTGTATCTACTACGCAAAAATCATTTTTCTTTTATTCATTTCATCCATGGTCATTTAACTTTACTCCGACCATCACAAAAGTCACTATGACCGAATTTTACTATAATTCTATCGGAAAAATGATATGGCAACCTTAATTAATTCATAATTTTAATTTAAGTGAATATATAATATATTACTCATATGTTGATCCTTTTTATATGTGCACAACCCAATTTTCCTTATAGATTATTTAAGGGATATTACTCACAAAAGTACCTGAACTTTGACTGGATTTCTAGTTGAGTATACTGAACTTTTCGGGGGTCCTATTACCCCCCTAGATTATTTTTTTTTGTATTTTAATGGTATATATGTGCCCACTTGGACACGTGTAAATATGAGGTTGGCGTGTGTATTACACCGTCAGCCGCCGAAACTGGGTATAGAGTTTCGGGGGAAACTAAATCCACTTTAAAAAGTCTAAGGGGGTAATAGGACCCGCTCAACTGAAAATTCGATCAAAGTTCAAGTATTTTTGTGAGTATTATCTCATTATTTAATGAAAGAATATCAATTTCTTAATAGATTAGATTACCTAATGAAGACTATTTTCAATAAAAAAATTGGTTGATATTTTTATGAAACATTTCATAATATTGCATTCATTTGCCAAAAAGGTGTATTGAAAAAGAGTGATAAACAAGATAAATTCTTCAAAACACATAAAATAGAAATACATGTATGATATTATTATTATTTTTAAAATAGTTTAATTCTTTTAAGATAAATCAACATGTTAAAGATAGTTTTAAAATAAATCTTTTTAATTGTGTCATTGAATAAGTATTGTCAAAATTTGTACAAATAATGTTATATTAACATACAATTTTGTTAATAAAAGTTATAAAATATAAGTATTTTAATAGATAAAGAAATTATAGGATATCTAATTTTTATATTTATCAATTAAATTAATTAAAAAATATGTAATTTATCAGAAATTGAATATTATAATAAAAACTTTTAAGAGAATTAATTGATTAGTCAAACAATTAAAAGTACAAAGACAAACTCAATAAATAGAGTAGTTTATCATATTATTATGATATGCCGAATGCAAAGACTCAAGTGGCAAGAAAAAGAATGTATGAAAAAATAATTTTATCAACTACATGTCACAATTTTAGAGGGAGAAAAATAATTTTATCAACTACATGCCATAATATTAGAGGAAAAATAATAATTTACCAACTCATATCTCAACTTTAGAGGATTTTAAGAATATATAAGTATAATTTTATTTCATAAAAATATCAACCAATTTTTTTTTATGAAAGTAGTCTTCATTAGGTAATCTAATCCATTAAGAAATTGGTATTCTTTCATTAAATAATCCATAAGGAAAATTGGGTCGTGCACATATAAAAAGGGTCAAGATATGAGTAATATATTATATATTCACTTAAATTAAAATTAAGAACTAATTAAGGTTGTCACATCATTTTTTCGATGGAATTATTGTAAAATCCGGTCATAGTTACTTTTGTGATGGTCGGAGTAAAGTTAAATGACCATGGATGAAATGAATAAAAGAAAAGTGACTTTTGGGTAATAGATACAAAGTTAAGTGATCATGGATGAAATGAATGAAAGAAAAGTGACTTTTGCGTAATAGATACAAAGTTAAGTGACCATGGATGAAATCTACCCTTGAAAAAGCGATGAAAAACCATTTTCATTGATTTTGTTTGATTCTAACATTTGAAAAATTGGCTTAATTGGTACGATTTTCTTTTAGAGAAAAATCGACCCAATAACACCCCTAATATGATGAGTTGTAACATTTATTTGTAAAGTTAAAAAACTTTTTTATTCAAAATTAAGTAAGTATATTCACACTCTCACATTCCGGACCCTTTTCACATAAATTAAGACAGAAAAAACATATTGTGTAGAAATTAAATACTTTGTTTGGTGCGTCAGAAGGAAAATAATCGTGATAGAAAGTTTTGGGATTAACTTTATCCCATGGTTGGTATGATGGATTAATTAATTCGGTTACTATTTTATCCATCATTTGTACTAAAATGATAGAATTAATATACCATATGAAAGATGAAATAAAATAATCTCATAAGATATCTCAACTCATAAAATACCTCTATTTATATGATTGATATTCCTACTTATCCTATCTGATATACCAAACGACAACCTAACATACTCTGCACAGTGTGTACTTCACTTAGATGGGTGCGCATTATTTTCCCAAAAATACAAAATAGGAAAAAGACTGATTCATTCTTATTAGAAGCAGGACCCTAGTTGAAGTTTATATAGAGACCAACAGCAGTGGTAGCCCAATGGTAAGGGATTGGTCTACCTTACCCAGAGATCGAGGGTTCGACTCTGAAGGTATGGATAAACACTCTGTTGGGAGCTCTTTTCTCCAAATGGGGCTCGACGCGGGGCGAATTCAAATATAGTCGGATTTCTAAAAAACGGGTACCGAACATCGGGTGGCTTAAAACCAAAAAAAAAAAAAAAAGTTTATATACAGACAGGTAATTGATTCAAGGACCAGATATTAGTATCAACTGAAAACATTTTTTGTGGTCACAGCCTATTGTTTGAGTCTTGGAGCAATTATTAATTGTACCACTATCAATAAAGCATAGATAGTGTTTTACTTTTGCTAATACATCAAATCTTATCTGATAGTACTATATGTGAACTAAACGACCCTTTGTTATGTTATACTCCCTCAGTTTCATTTTCGTTAACTCTTACATCTCTTAGGAAAATTTTAGTTAGGTGTATATTTTACTAAATTAATTTTATTAATAGTGTTTTGAAGCTTTAAAATTTAAATTTAACTATTATTAATTTATGTAGTCATTTAATATTAAAGGTAGAAAGAGAAAAATATAATAAAATTCTCTTTTATTTTTAATATTATAAATTAATATAAAAATCACATGGAAATTGTAGATAATTCAAGAAAATACAAAACAAGTGAAAATGTACTGAAATTACTTTATTGCAAAACATTAATCAAAATCAACAATTACTTAAAAATAATAATCAAAACTGCTCATCTCAAAAATTTATTAGACTTTTTTAAAATATTGAGTAAAAGTTTATAAATTACTGGTTAAGTTAAAAAAAAAAAAAAAAAAAAAGAGAGAGAGAGACATGAATAAGGAACTTATAATCAAAAGCATCAAATCAGAACAAGTGATGAAGGATAATGCGTCTTTGCTTTGGAACTTGCACATTGATTATAGTATCAAACATGAAGATTATCTTTTTGAGTTTAGCTTCCCAACTGAACATGGTTATGGTTGTTATAGTTAGAAACTCTTGTGAATTTTCATACTGTACATTGACTGGAATCCACTTGACGCTTGAAAAAGAAACAAGTATTTTCATACTCAACAACCCAATCTATACATATAATAAAACAAAGAAGTTTGCATAAAATTATACCAAGTGTCATATTAAGAACTAGTCAATGAGTACTTTGGCAACAAAAATCTATTTTATTAGCAACAAAATTTATTTTATAAATATATTTTAAATTTTCATATTGTGGTAAAAAATATCTATATATATATAATAAAAATTATGTCGAAGTGTCATATTAAGAACTAGCCAATGAGTACTTTGGCAACAAAAATCTATTTTGTTGGTAACAAAATTTATTTTACTAATTAATTATTTATTTTATATATATATTTTTAAATTTTCATATTGTGGTAAAAAATATTGAATGAACACTATTATTTATTTTTATTCTATTATTTCATATTTCATATTGTGATAAAAATAATTTGAATTGACTCCTATTAACTCATATTTGAATTTGATAAAAAATAATTTGAATTTGAATTGACTCATTTCATATTTTATTGGAAGAATTTTCATTCGATACATTTTAAGTAATCTATATTTAAAACAATATGCATTCATATTTAATGAAAAGATTTTCATAATTAAGAATAACTATCAATGAGTAATTACACTATCATTCTATATTAGGAAATGAATAAAAGATAGTTTTGAATTTAAAAGGAGGGTAGATTGAAAATAAATAAATATTAAATTTTTTAAAAAATGAATATTACTACACAAAAAAGATTGCATAATGTTCATCGAAAATAACTAATAAAATTACATAGTCCTAATTAACATTCGAAGTCAAATAAAATTTTGCCTTACAAAGTTATTCTTTAATAGACCAATTATATAACCTTATATATGTCTTTAAGAATAATTTAGGATTTTAAAATAATCAAATTTGAAAAAGACACTTCGTTTTGATGAACAAAAATTAATTAAAAAAGATTAAATTGTCTTATATAAAAATTTAAACATGCAGATCAATAAAATGAATTGGGAATAAATATTTCTTAATAATAAAATATCAATAAAAATTTATAATAATTTTTGTATGATGAAATGTAGGTGTGAGTTACTAATAAATTAGAATATATGCAATTGAAGTATAACCATAAAATGAATATTTATATGACAAAAATAATTATGATTTCATTCAATGTAAGTCAATTAAGGAAGCAAGACAAAATTGATTGAGAAATATAAATAGAAAATGAATAATCAATTAACAATTATACATATATATATATATATATATATATATATATATATATATATATATATATATATATATGGAAAAGAAAATTATACTAACTGCAATTAATCTAGAAGTTCTAATGCCATAACAATTTACCATTGTATAAGAAGGTTACACTCAGTAAAAACTAATTAATTTTTGCCATAACATGTAAGATGAATTGTGCAAGTGATTTCTGCCACAACTTATCTTGTCGTGATAATCTCTAGAATCTCAATTTTCTTTGAGTATTGTTTTAGAATAGATTTTTTTGATTTATCACGATAGCTAAATATACATATTATGTTGCATATTCATTTTATTTTCTACATGTTTGGTGAAAATTTTATTAGCCAATATTCATGTACTTTATGTTTTATAAAAAATAATATAATCTGTACTCTTTGAAGATTTAAGTTAGTGATCTTTTAATATGTCATATATTTTTAAAGATTTATAAAAATTTATCTCGCTCGAAATGCAATGAAAATTTTAACAATAACATAAAAATTTACAAGTTATACATTAAATATGAAAAAACTAATATTGATATTAGATAGTTGATTTTTTTGCATTGCAAATATTGTTACTTTAGATTTTAGTGAGATGATAATATGATTTCAAAAATTAATTAACTATGATACTAAATTACTAATCCATTATATTTCTATATATTAGGATTAACACTTGATTTGTCTATACTATACTTCTATATGTTATAATAACAATTAATCATGTTTATCTTTATATTTATAACTTCAATTTTAGATTATTGTAGATATTTTGGTGCGATAATTATTTTGATCTATTTTGTACAATATACATGATAAAGATGAATAAGATTAATATCTTATTGCACTGATGAACATGAGGGGTTAAGTATTAGTTGAATGTTCTAAGATGGGAGGGAATTCAATTTCGATAGTGATTAGTATTTATAATTTTATTCAAATTGAGTAAATTGAGAAAGTATGATAGTGTTGATAAAAAATAGAGTTGAGGAGTGAATACCCCCAAACCTATGAAGGACTAAATCATTTATTCGAAAAAATAATATACAATAAGATTCATTAATATTTGTTGGTTCATTATCATAAGAGAATAAATGAACGTGCAAACAGGTTAGGACTTTAGATAATGTTTTAAGTTATTTCTTGAAAAAATGGTAATAAAAAAATATGAGAGAGGAAAAATTGATTATTACTGAGACTTTGTCCAAAATATTTGCCTTGACGCAAAAATATTTTAAATTTATAAAAAAATATACTATGACTAAGATCGTGCAAAGGAATACAAAATCAACTTTGAAAGAGAAATCTATTAAGAAAAGAAAATAGAAGGGGAAACTCCTTTCTTCCTCTTAATAAAAGGGTGCAAATTAAAATATTTAATATAAAAGAATTTAAATTTTAAGTTAAAATTTTAGAGAGAAGCCTCGTGTGCATAAGTCTAAAACATATCTTTCATTAGTTCTTTATTTTTTCTAACCAAATTTAGAAGTAAGTCACTTAACTAATAATAATTATGTCAAAAATGCATTTTCTTTTGTAATTATATGATTATTTTTTTTACAAAATAAATCAATGTAGATCACAATATTCTCTAATATTCTCAAATAATTATATTATAATATAATATTATTTGCACGCGGATTCTAACTTTCGAAAAGAAATATTTAAGTTTTATGTAATTAATGATATTAAGTTTAATATTTTAATAATTATTTTTCGTATTGAATAAATTTATTATTGAATAATTTTTTTATTATATAAAATCAATAAAATAATATTTTTTATAATTAATTTCATTTAATATCAGCCGCGCATCGCGCGAGTATTAATACTAGTTATATTTATTATTAATGGAGCATGAGACGAAAACAAGGCGAAATGTTTTCTGTTTTCAAATTTTATGGTCGTTTGTTTGTTTGTTAATTTTGCAAAAAAAAAAAAAAACAGAAAAAAAAGAAAACAAACAAATAACCAGTACTTACCTATACTGACAACGTAAAATATTTTACATATTTTGTTAATTAAACGCAAGCAGATTTTCCACAACAAACTTATGTGCTGTATATATTATAGTGTTTCTTCCTTGCATTCTGTTATTATTACTTTTTTATATATATATTTCTTATTTTTCATTATAGTCAAGTTTTTGAAAAGCTTTGGGTCTTTGGTCTACTTATTATAGTTAAATATGTTGTCATCTTCAAAAAGTAGTTTCGTTGCAAATAATATGTTGGTTGACTTCATTTTTTTTCTAATTGACTCTTGAATGTCTACAGAGAATTTTTTTGCTCAAATAAACGTGAAGAGGCCATCACTGTAATTAACTAGTACTCCGTTCGTCCCGAAATATTTATCGTATTCATCTTTCAAAAGTTAATTTGATACTCTTTGGATCTAATTTAGCATAAGAATTAAATTTAGTTTGGAAGGAATTTTCTTTGTTTCAATTTATTTGTAATTCAGAAGTCTCCTCAAGTCTACTTTTTAATAAAATAGACTACAAGTTTTTCTTTAGAGAATTGATCCACTTTTAAATATTTAAATTTATTTGTAATTTAAAGTTTATTTACAAGTTTTAAAAGTTACAATTGTCCATAGATCATCAACTTATAGAATTTAAACAAAACCCCTTCTACCCATTTTTTTAATTTTTTTTTATAAATTAATTCAAAATCTATTTTGCGATGGACAGATCTATTATCAATCCGATCGATATATGGACAGATCGATTATCGATCCGACCGATATGTAGACAGATCGATTATAGATCCAACCGATATTTAGATAGATCGATTATCGATCCGGTTCGACCGATATATAGACAGATCGATCATCGATCTGACCGACTATAGCAATAGTCCGACAGATTAATCATTGATTATTTTTTGTCCAGCAGATTAATCATCAATCTCTTTTTATCTGATATATATAAATCTTTTTCTTTTGTACTAATATTAAAGGAGAGTAGAAAATTTATAAATTTGGGAGGAGACAAAACATGTAGAAATAAAATACGAGCTTCAAAAAAAGAGAGAGTTGAATAAATAATGAGCTTCTAGTAAAAATAGAGAAGAAAAAAGTTAGTGAGACGGAAAGAAGTAATTTGAAATTGAAAAAATAGATTAGGGTTTTATGTTTTAAGTATATTTGTAAATAGCTTTCATAATTTTTAATACGTTATTGTAGTCCAATTCTTCATTAGAGTTATTTTTTAATTTTGCTTTAAAATGAGAAAATGAAAATAGATTATTTTGTTAATTAAAAACTTGAAGAGGTCTATTGGCCAAATTTTTTCAAGTAAGTTAAAATCAAATAAATGACTTGATTCAGAGAATGTATAAATTTCAAATCTTCTTACAATAATATAGAGACAAAATTTATTTGAAATATTAATCAAAATTTATATAATTTAAGTGTCGAATCCAAAATGTGATGAGTAATACAGAAGGAAGTACTAGTCTACTAGTGCTATATTTTCAGGAAAACTACACCAAATCTTTCAAAAAGTTTATATTGAATTTAAGTTATAATTATTTATACTGCTAACTTTTTTTCGTACTGTCAATAAAGTTTAACTTGTGATATTATATTAATTATTATTAATACTATCATTACCAGGTTATAAATTACTAATATTTATTAAAAATAATATATTTGTAATTACATAATACTTAATCTAATTATATAAATACTTTCACACTTGCATCAGTTGTGTATATCTATTTTATTTTCTCAATTTATTTCCCCCTTATACCATTCTTGAACTTCACAAAGTAATGATGCTTCTTATCTTATCTTCCTATTATTCTCTGCACTTGATCGATTATTGACTTTTTAAATACTGTCAACTTTATTCCTAACATAGTCACTATTGCACAAATTTTAAAAATTACTTGAACTTTTATATAATTGATATTTTCTTTGATTCAATTTATGTGAAGGTGTTAGGAGCATGAAGGTTAATATACTTAAGTTTAATCATAAATTTTGGCGTAAATCTTCAAATATCTTAGAATAAAATTTTTGCACCTAAATACTACAAGAAGCATATTATAAGTCTACATAGCTACTTATAGCTAATGATTAAAAAAATTGAAAATATTATTGTTCAAGAAAAGACTATTTAACTCTTCTCATAATAATATCTTCCCATAATTTGAGACATGAAGAGTTCTAAACTTCTAATTATATGAATTCTTTTCATCTCATAAATCTATAATCCAAATCTTAGATATTTTAGCAACAAATTTATGAAATGAAAAGAAATTTCACTCAATTAACAATTTTTTTTTTGTCTTATATTAATTGATCATCTTATTAAAAATAGTTATCTCATATTAATTATTTATTTTATTAAATCTAGAAAATATTAATTAATCTTTTTCATAGTACACTTGCAACTAAATATTTTTAAAAGTATTCATACTTTATTATAAATTTCTTAAGAAGCTCAATTATTTTTTTATTTATATAAAAAAATAATTAATTAATATAAAACGAAAGAAGTAATCCCTTCGTTTAAAAAGGAATGACCTACTTTCCTTTTTAGTCTGTTTTAAAAAGAATGATCTCTTTCCCTTTTTGGCAATAACTTTTCACATGACATGTTTAGGATCATAAGATTAAAGGATATTTTGGTACATTTGACACAACTTTAATATAAGGTCACAAGATTCAAAAGTCTTCTTTATTTTTTTAAACTTTATGTCAAGTTAAAGTAAATCATTATTTTTTTAAACGAAGGAAATAATATTAATAGAATGGAATTAGAAAAAAAATGGAATTGCTATCACTGTTATTTGTGTGGACAACTACATTATTTATTGTAGGGGCATTATTAGGATGTCACACTTTTGGATTGTGGGTTGAGCAGTCCCACTTAAAGAAGTGATAATTAGCTTTTAGAATTAGCCTCCTCTTGTTCATTGTAGGATGATTTGTTTCTTAGATTTTTTTTTACTATAAATAATATAAATTTCAACTCTATTAAATATATTTATATTTTTTATTTTCTTAATTAATTTCTTCTCTCTCGATTAATATACATAATTCAGTTGTTAAATACATAAAATTTTATGTATATAAAAAATTAATTATGATTTTTTAATAGGAAATTAACTGATCCTCCTTCTATTTAGCACGCAATTAACTCAACAACATTAATAATGAATTACTATATTCCTTAATTTGTGTAACAACTATACTATTTTAAATTTTAAAAATAATAATACATAAACAAAAAAATCAATAAAAAAAATAGAAATCACAAATAATCTAATCACTGATTTATCATCTCTTGTAAAAATTTTTATTTTTTTATTTCAAGAAAATGAATATTGCAATTCTTTTGGTGGCATTTAGGTGTTTGATAATTCGAAAATACAATAAAAATGATATAAAAAGTGTCGAAATTATTGTTGAAAATATTTCGTGTTTGTGGTTGATATATGCAAATGCGGCTTAATTAAAGATTGAAGAATTCCATATAAATAACATAAATCCCAAGATATGCATAACCTAATGAGTGTAGATTCTTGTGTTAATGGAGAAATTCTTCCATTCTGTTACTACTGCTATCCATGGCAAAGAAGAAAGGAAAAAGATTCTTTCTATTCGTTTTTTTTTTTTTTTGATGTATAATTTTTTTGTGTGTATAGCTTCTTCTTCTTATAGTTTCTTCTTTATTAATGGTTGCTCACTCTCTTTATTATTGTTGTTACTTGAATTTTGAAGGAAGAAAAAATGGTGTTTTATTATTTTTAACAGAGGAAGAAAAAATGTATTAATCCTTAATTTTTCTTTGTTTTTCCTCTATTTTCTAATTTATCTTCTATTCATTACTGTGTATATTCTCTCCTTAATGACTGCTTTCTTTTTTTTGACTCTGTTTATGTATATTTATATCTTTATTTTCTTATTTTCGTTTTGTAAAAGGTGAAAAAAATTTGTAGTCTAAAATGTGTATTTGCAAAATTCAGCTATGCATACATTTGTCTAATTTTTTTTCAACACACCACATACATTATTATTTAGGAACAATCTTTATTGTTGAATAATTTTTATTCAGGGACAACATATACATATCATCAGTATATATTGATATACAAAACATATGGCAACGTTAAAAACATAGAGTTATTATGTATATGAAAATACATAGAAAACAACTTGTTATGTATTGTAAATATTTATACCAATATATACACAACCGAACTATGTATATACAAACATATACGTGTAGTAAAAAAGTTCTAAAATATTAGATATACTAATTATATTTAGTTTGTCTATTTAGCTATGTCCTTCGATGATACACCGATATATAAAAGACAATCAGAAAGCCTAGAAAAGGAAGGAAGAAGAAATCAAGCGAAAGTCTTTCATCAAGCACAAATTGTTGTGGACGATGCGGGAATGAGGATCACAATAGGTGTTCCTGTAACTTTTTTACAAAGGAGTAGTATCTTAAATTTTTCTCTACTTATGTTGATTAATTACTCGATTATCATTTTCTACTTTTATATTATGTTTTGTTGAACAATTTAAGTTGGATATTATTGCGAAGGCATAAATGTCAGTTTCTTCACTTTACCATCTTTGTTTGATGTATTTTTAATTTTATTTTATTGTATATGTTGTTGTTAACAAAACCAACACAAATTCAATATACTAGGATATCACAGGACAACGTTAACAACCAGATTTATTATGTATAAGAAAATATATATAAAACACCTTGTTATGTATTGTAATTATTTATACCAATATATACATAACATAACAATGTATATATAAACATATACATCACTACCCACAACTATGTATATAACAACATATGTAAGTATTATACATTATCCATCATTTAACAAAAAGTCTTGTACCATATACATATATATTATTTTTAAATATTTTTTTAAATATCGTTACGATTTTTTGATCTGTTTTCAACAAAGTTAGGTTCCTCGTAATTGAATACTCCAAGAAGGAACCCAACTATCGAATTTATTGGTTCATTATACTCTAACTGAGTTAATCCTAAACTAAAAGAAAACAGATATAATAACGAAAACCTTGAACAGAAGGAACTGAGGTTGGACCCCAAACATCAGAATGAATTAATTGAAATGGCGCAGTGGCCTTGTGTTCAGACAGTGAAAAAGGTAAACGACAAGATTTAGACACTGAACAGGACTCGCAATGTAATTTTTCTGAAAAATTAAAACCTAAGGAAGATAAAATGGATTTGGTGATGGCGGATGATGGGTGCCCAAGCCGGCGATGCCAGGTTGACGAGAGAATGGCTTGACTCACAACAGACGGAGACCTGGATGGAAGAGTGTATAGCCCATGCTCACAGCGGCCCGTGTACCGCACCCGGTTCGTGGTATTGTCCACTATCTGGAAATTGGTGTCATTAAAAATGAGGGTGCAGTTATTTTCTTTAGTAAAGCGATAAACAGATAAAAGATTGGATGTGAGGGAAGGGACGTGGTGAAGGGTTGAGAGATGAAATTTACCATTTGGGGTATAGACATACCCAGAGCCGGTGTTTGTGATGGGAAGAGATTGACCATTGCCTACTGTAATAGTTTCTGAGCCATGATACGGATGAGGAGCTTGAAGTTGTGAATAATCCGACGTCACATGGGTGTTAGCACCTGTGTCTAGATACCAATCGCCAGATTGAGCGTTTGTGGACGCATGCATCGCCCTTGATCCTCCGGACTGGCTATTTACATTCTGCGAGTCATCATAACGATACCAGCAATTAGCCGCAGAATGGCCCCGTTTAGCACAAATTTGGCACGTCGGAAGATCTCGTGTGGGCATCCGCTGGTTTCCTCGTCCCTGTCCGCGGCCTGACTGGAAGCCGTCCCTCGGTGGAGGCCCGCCTCTGCCTTGCTGCCCGGTGTTTCGACGGTCACCGCCGCCGCTGCCTCGCCCTTGGTTACGGCGATCGTCACCGCGACCCCTGGCCGAGCCTCCGCTGCCAGCCGAGTAAAGAACCGTGACGCCAGGGGTGGAACTGGCTTCTCCGAGCAGTAATTTGTGTTCCATGTCTAGATTCAATTCTTCTGCATTAAGCCATCCAGACAGTTGATTCAGAGTGATTTCGACAGACGAGAGGCGAATATGCTGTTTGAGAGAGGAATAGCCAGCCGGAAGACCACGTATCACGGCATTCACCACGTCTCGTTCAGGAATAATCTCGTTCACAGCATCTAGGTCAGACAGAATAGAGGCCACATCATCAAGGTATTGAGTCATCGTCTTCGTTCCCTTCCGAAGAGTATGCAATTTGTCACGCAACTGAAAAATATGAGCCGTGGACACAGAGTTGTACCTTGTGGCTAGTGCGTCCCAAAGTGAAGCCGATGTGAGAAAACCCCGGGCGTGTTTGTGCACAGAGGGGCTAATAACTGCGAGAAGACAGGCTCGGATCTGAGTGTCTACGATCATCCACGGAAGGTAGTCGGGATTTGGGAGCTTGACGCCGTCCTTCTCGGCTGTCTCGGGCTGCGGCTTCTCCGCACCGTCAATCCATCCGAGCAGCAAGTTGGCTGCGAGGGCGGTGCGGACGTTAAGTGCCCAGGCCGGGTAGTTGTTGTCAGATAATTTTTCGGGGATGAGATTGTGGAGATTCCTGAGCAGTAATTTTACTCCAGACGGTAATTTTGACAGAGGATCAATAACCTTGTCCATGGCGCCGACCTACGGCGGAGGAGGGAGGCCGTGCGGCGTGGTGTAGACGGAGGCGGCGGCGCACACACGTCGGAAAAGAGGAGAGATTAGGGTTTGGGCGGAAGAAGAAACCCTAGCTTTGATACCATGATACAGATTTAATAATAATTGATCTCTTTTAATATTGAAGGGGTTACAGCTGTATATATAGAGAACTGAAGAATAACTAATTACAGAATAACCCAGATGTATTTAATAATTATATATGTAGTCTATTACTAAGTACCAGTATGTAATTAGTACTTGAAATAGAGAATTTTGAAAAAAAAAAAAAATCAGATATACAAACTATATTTTGATAAAGTAGAAACCCAAAAAATTACTAAATCACAACATGTAACAATTTGTTCATTCGAAATCACCAAATTTCGATAATATAAAAAAAATATTACTAATCTCAAAATCAAAAAAATTAGAATGATAAAAAGAGATTATGTTAAAATTGAATGCTATTGAGTTGGAGTCAAACATGATTGATTTCAAACATGGAAACTTAAAAAACGAAATTTATGTAATATATTTAGGGAGATGAGATTTTTTGTAATAAGTGAAACATAAGTTGTGGGTTTGTGTAATTTTTAGATTTTATTAAAGAAAAAAACTTTTTTTAAGCTTGGTGTCTGTTACCCAAAATCTCATAATAGGCCTCTTCATGATCCTCCCATAATTGGTGGTAGAATTATTTGGTTTTGTGCTATCATTTAACATGTACTCAACCAACATGGATTATGGTGCAGCGGATGAGGCTACTCCATCCTTAATTAGAGGTCGAGGATTCGACCCTGGGCATGGAGAAAACTCTGCTGGGAGCGCTACCCTACGAATGGGGCCCTATCCGGTGCGAGTCCGAATTAATCGAACTCCAATGCAGGTACCGAACATCGGATGGAAAATAAATAAAAAAAAACATGTAATCATAGTGTAGTTTTTTTTTTTTTTTAAAATAAATCTATTCAATTTTGGAAACAAATTAGATATACGTAATTGACGTCTGATTTTAGTTATATATGACTAAAACATATGTCAAAATTGTCTAAAATTTCAGTTGTGCATGTCTCATTTTTGTAGGCATATTTTCAATCTCTAATCTCTAATATATTAAACTCTAACATATTAAACGTGTGAAGGTATTAAAAATGTTGTTTGAACATTTTTTTTCTTCATTAAAATATTTTAATTTAGACAAAATCGTCTTCTCACTTTTTTTTTCAAATTATTATTATTTAATTAAATTAAATTAAGAGCTCCTAGAATATATGATAAGAAAAAAATGTATGAAAAATTAATGACTCCTATTATTATCTATGTTTATGTGTATCAAATAAAATTATAATTTAAATTCTTGTCGAAATAAATTTTACTTAAAGTTTCTTTATTTGAACAAATTCTAAATTTTAGGATTTCAAACAATTTAAAATTATGTTTTATAAAAATTCTTTCCCAACTTAAATTAAATTACAACAATATGTCGTCTTTTTCTTTTCACGATGGCGTTTCTTCTTTTCGTGTGCTTAACAACTTCTCCTTCTAAAGTTCTAATGAACATGGTCCAAAGATGCAAGCTTTTGTTTGTGTAGACACCTAATTTTGTCCCTTTCAAGTTTAATTTTATTCATTTTTAGTTCACCTTACCATGTGTCCAACCCCATGTAATTATATCTCACAAAAATACAAAAATAAACAAAAAAAATACCTCTAACTAATTTATCTTATCCTAACAACCTACCCAATCAAAAGCTTCCACCTACCCTAACTACCCATATGATCCCCCCTCCTTTTTCTTGTCCACAAAGAAAGAATATATGGGGGACCCACCAAAATTCCCACATCATAACAAATTCATGCCCATTATAAAAGAAAAATTGTAAGAGGAAAAGAGGCTCATTCTTTGATCATCATCTTCTCCATAATAACAAGAATCACCAAATAATCTTCCTCACAAGAACAAGAACAACAACGAAAAAAAAAAAAGTAACCGGTGAACAGTAACTGGTGAACAGTGACCGGTGAACAGTGACCGGTGAACAGTCGGTGAACAGTGACGACGTGAAAAGTGACGGTGAACGGGTCATTATTTGTCGAGTTGAATTGTTGGTGTTAAGGTTCGACTCGAGGTTTCCGGGTGTGGACATCTTTATTCGAATAACATTGAGTTTGAAAGCTTCAAATTTAAGGTCCAACTCTATCTCTTCTAATTTTACTTTACTATACATGTTTGATTTGCCTGATGTGTGGTTGAATTTTGGTGACATTAATTTGGTGTTCGATTTCATTGAATAGATGGTTGTGGATTGTTGAGATGACTGTCTTGAATCGTTGGAATTTGGTATAAAAAATGGAATGTAGAGTTGGATGGTAGGAATTGATAAAAAATGAATATTGTTTTGATTTATTGTCGTTGGTTATTTTGAAGCAAATACGAGTGTTTGATTGGGTAGTATCATGATGCGCCGATTGGTTTAGGCAAACGTAGTTTGGGTAGGCAAAGTTTATAATTTGTGATTTTATTGAACGTTTGAAATATTGTTTGAATGATTGAAATTTGGGTGAATGATTTGGTTTTCTCGTATTGAAAAAATGTATTTATTTAGCCGGGGAATGCCCCGAGATACTTGTATTTATTCACCGGGGAATGCCCCGAGATCACTTGTATTTATTCACCGGGGAATGCCCCGACGTATCATGTTGGCGAAAAATGATCGTGATGAAGGCCCGCGGCATCGGGTAAGGCATTGAAGCTTAATCTAGAATTAGTTTAGACTAGGATTTATATTTTTGTATTTTTCTATTTTTGGACTGTATAATTGGACTGGACTTTATATTTTTGGATTGTTTTGTTTTGTTTATTGTTTGATTATTTGACGTGCTTTTGTGTGGTTTGTACATTTCGTGATGCCAAAATAGTTGATACGCTCTACCAAGCGACCGTGGTTGAACCACGGGATCGAGGGGTGCCTAACACCTTCCCCTCGATCAACAGAATTCCTTAGCCGGAGTCTCTGTTCGCAAACCAGTTTAAAGAGTCAAATGGTTTTGAAAAGGATTTTCCAATGGTGACTTGACACACCAGATTATGCCAAGTGGCGACTCTAAATAAAAAATGTAAATAATCCTTTTTTTCGAAATAAATTTTCATTTTTGTCACTTAAATAATAAAACCCTTTCGAACCTTAAAATACATATCTTTTTTGGAATCGAAAAAAGGGGTGTGACAGCTCTGGCGACTCTGCTGGGGACATTTCAGAATTCGAGCTTCTTTTTGAGTCGTATCGGCTTTGTTTGGCATTACGAGTGTATAAACATTGTTTGTGATTATTGTTTTGTTATTGTTTTCACTTTTGTGCGTTTTTGTGCTCTTTGTTTATAGTATTTATCCTATGTGTTACCGCTTTATATCTGTCATCATGAGTCCACCCCTCGGCCTTCTTTCTGCAACAAGTCTCGGAGCGCACATCGTGCGCACGAACTCTAGTTGAGTCACCTTTATTTTAGGGGGGGGAGCCGTTGGATGTATGGAGTAGGTGGAAAGCAAAGCAGCCACTATCGACCATATGCACCCCCGAACGGCCTTGTTAATAAACCACAACGTAGGTCAGCCTTTAGGTCATTCTTATGTGCATCATATTGAGACCTAGCGAGGCCTACACGGTCCTTTGTAGGAGACTCACCTTTAAAGCATCGCTACGTGCTAACTGTTGCATATTTGAGGGTAACGTGGTCATTTGACGGACAAATTTTTTATTAAAAAAAAAAAGGAGGAAAAATATAAAAAAGTGAGTCGAAAAGAATGAATCAAAAGGAATGTCGTAGTTTATTTTAGAATTCTTTATGGCTTTTGTTCTTCACGATCCAAAAACTCAAAAAGATTTTTTTTACATTTTTGCATTTTGTCTTCTCAAAGTACCGTAAATCCAAAAAAAAAAAAGTTTTTTTTTTCTACGTATTTGTCAAAAACGAAGTACCAAAAAGTTTTTTTTATAATTGATGGTGTCAGTCTTAGTTGAAAATCCAAAAAGTTTTCACTCGTTTGTTTTTGGTTGTCTTTTAAGTTAGGGTCAATTTATTAGTTAATCGTTAAGTGTTCAATCTGGACGAACTACGCACCCCTGATTCTCCTCTCTCGGGAGTGAGATACGTAGGCAACCTATTTTAGGTTCGGGGATCTTATTTCAAAAATTCAAAAAAGATTTTCTTCACTCTTCATTTAGAGTAGGTGTCTCATGTACATTTTTAAAAGAAAGCAAAAAAATATATTTTTCTTTAATAGGTTCAAGTTTCATTTTCGTATGAAATTTAAAATCGAAAATCCAAAAATATTTTCTTCGGTAACCATAGCTTTCATGTTGTACAGGAATCTGAAAAATTCAAAAAGATTTTCTTCACTCTTTACTTAGAGTAGGTGTTTCATAGACATCTCTAAAAGAAAACTACAAAAAGATTTTTTTAATAGTTTCAAGTTTCATTTTCCTATGAAATTCTAAATCGAAAACCCAAAAAGATTCTTCTTTGGTAATCATAGATTCCATTTTTGTATAGAGATTTAAACCTAAAAAAAATTAAAAAAAATTCATCAATTCTTTTGACACTTTGTTTCAAGAAAGAAAAAGAATTTAATTGGCCATTTTGGCAAAACTGCCCGAACTACGCAAGATCTGATTCATGTATAACATGATACGTAGGCAACCTACTTTTGGGTTCGATCTAATCATTTTGTTTCATTGTTTTTAATTATTTTTCCTCTTTTAAAGAAAAAAACAAAAGCCATAAAAATTAATAAAATAAAGGTAGATAACGAGAGAAGTGGAAAGAATAGAGATAGATACGAAAAAAAAGAGTGTAGATAAAAATCAGGATGATGTTGAAATGACCTCGCTACCCTCAAAAGCTGGTAGAAATGAACATGAATTTAGGACAATTTTACCAATATGACTCTCATGCTTGTTGTGTGCCCTAATCCTAACGGATGTCGTCTTTGATGAGCATGTTCTTTGAGATGACAGTGGTAGGTTTGCAGCACTCTGGCTAGTCACCCATACTTCACTAGATCCAAAGCAAAGCTCGCCATGGCTAGTAGGGAGATTGAAAATTCGCTCATTGACCCGGATCAGGATCACAGGGAAGAAAGTTCAGAACACAATGATGAGGTAGTAAGGCTCAGAAAACAATTGATAGATTTGCATCGGGCATGGGCCAGCGGAATGCCTCCTCCTCCGCTCCCTGAAGGTCTCGGGAATATCTCTAATTGCCCAACGCTCTCTCAGGCATAATTCTCTGCTCCTACTGAGTCACCTGAGCACGCACCAGGATTCACTCCGCGACATTATTATCCTGGCAATTCTGGTGTGCCCTTGGCAACTCCCCAATCAAGACCAGCTGCTCAGCCAACGCCACCAACCACACCAGTATTCGTGGCTCCGCCGCCACAAGAAACTCCCATATATGCTGTGCGTCCCGGTCTGAGGCTTCCTAGGTCTGGCAGTGAGCCAGTACTGAAGGTTCCAGATAATCAGTATTATGCCTCGGAGCCTACCTTGCAAATGAATGAACCGTATGGATACACTCAACCGCCTGCATTTCTATTTGATACGGAGAAACCTGTCGCAACAGAGGAACAGGATATCATAGCTCAAAAATTGAAAAGTTTAGAACAAGCTATGAGGAATTTGCAAGGAATCGGAGATTATAGAAGTGTTTCCTATAAAGACCTGTGCATGTTCCCAGACATCAACCTGCCCCCCGGTTTTAAGATGCCTATGTTCGAGAAGTACGCAGGGCACGGTGATCCTGTTGCACACTTGAGACGTTATTGCAACCAGTTGAGGGCTGCAGGATGAAATGAAGAACTACTCATGGCCTTCTTTGGCGAGAGTCTTTCAGATCTGGCTTCAGAATGGTTCATCGATCGGGATATCGATAAATGGAACAGTTGGGATGATTTGGCTTCTGAATTTGTTCAATATTTTCAGCACAACATCGACTTGATTCCGGACGAAAAATCTTTGGTCAACATGAAGAAAAAAAGCACTGAAGGTTTTAGGGAATACGCGATAAGGTGGCGTGAACAAGCCGCTAGGGTAAAGCCTCCAATGAAAGAAAGTAAGTTGGTAGAATTTTTCATTCAGGCGCAGGATGAGACCTATTTTCAATATTTACTTCCGGCCATGAGAAAATCTTTTATGGAAGTCCTCAAAATGGGGGAGATGATAGAGGACGGGATTAAGACCGGTCGAATAGTGAGTTTTGCTGCATTAAAAGCTACCACACAAGCGATTCAAGGTGGATCTGGCGCATTTGGAGGTAAAAAGAAGAAAGAGGATGTTGCGACTGTCGTAGCCGGAACCCATTCCTATCCTAAAAGACCACCTCGCCCCTATCCCCGATCCCAAGCCCAAATCTACGCCCAAGCTCCATATATTCCTTCCCACCATTACTACCCTCTACAAAACCCTTTATATTCCATTCCACCACCCCCTTACCCAGTATATAGCGCGCATGCATATGCCCAAACCCCTTCTTACCCGTAGTGGCGCGTGCAAACTCCACAAAATCGCCCATTCGCTCCACCAAATTACCAAAACCCTTCCAGACCCAGTTTTCAACCTAGGCTCGAGTATAAGAAGGAGAAGGCGGTCAAAAATCAATTCACACCTCTTGGGGAGTCATATGCTAGCTTGTTTGATAGGTTGAGAAAGTTGAAGGTTTTAAGCCCAATTCAAGAAAGGCTTTCAAATCCACCACCAAGGAATCTCGATTATTCTTTAAGGTGTGCGTACTGTTCTGATATGCCAGGCCATGATATCGAGAAATGCTGGCATTTAAAGAGAGCTGTCCAAGATTTAATTGACACAAATCAGATGCTGGTCCAGGCCCCGGAGGGTCCAAACATTAACCAGAATCCGCTGCCAACCCATGCTGAAGCCAATATGTTAGAATTGATATATGATGGGAAAGAGTCTTCGAGGGGTTATAAGTCTATTGTCAAGATACAGACCATTGAGGAGAAATCGGTAAATGTAGCGGAGTCTTTGAAAGCAATGTCATTAAGCCAGGAAGGAATGAGAGAAGATAATCTCAAGAAAGCACAAAGAAGCCCCTGATCACAGTACAAGGTGCCAGAAGGTATGGTGATTCGAGTCAGGATAAACCTAAGTTGACAGTGGTGGGATCTCTAAGTCAGCCCATTTTGACGGTGAAAGGAGCACTGGCAGCGCCTATTGTCCTCAAACCGGTGACCCAACCTCCGATAGTTGATACGAAAATGATTCCCTGGAATTATGAACGGACCGTGATGACCTATCATGGGAAAGAAGTAGTGGAAGATGTAGATGAGGTAGGGGATTTGACTAGGTCAGGAAGATGTTTCGTGCCTGAAAGCTTAAGAAAATCCAAGCCAACGGTGAGTGGACCGCCATCTATCAAAAAACCTATCACCGAAGAAGAAGCCGAAGAATTTTTGAAAAAGATAAAATTGCCAGAGTATTCAATATTAGACCAGCTGAAGAAAACCCCTGCTCAAATTTCCCTTTTATCTTTGCTGTTGCACTCCAAGGAGCATCGTGATGTTTTACTGAAGGTATTAAATGAAGCATATGTTCCAAGGGAGATTACAATCAACCAGCTTGAGAAAATGGTTGGAAAAATCTTTGAGGTCAATCGGATCAGCTTTTCTGACGATGAATTGCCTATTGAAGGTACAGGGCATAACCGGGGCCTTTACATTACAGTGAAGTGTGAAGATTTTTATGTCACCCATGTTATGATTGATGGAGGTTTAGGTGCAAATATTTGCCCTATTTCTACTTTGCAAAAGCTGAATATTGGTGATGAGAGGATCAGGCCCAACAATGTATGTGTCAGGGCTTTCGATGGTGTAAAATCAAATTCCATTGGCGAAATAGAACTAGTGTTGACCATAGGGCCTGTTGAGTTCACCATAGAGTTTCAAGTATTGAATGTAGAATCCTCTTACAATCTGTTGTTGGGAAGGCCGTGGATCCACAAGGCCAAGGCGGTTGCATCTACGCTGCACCAGATGATTAAGTTTGAGCATGACAGGAAAGAAGTAGTTATTCATGGTGAAGGAGATTTGTCAGCCTACGAAGATTCTCCCTTGTCTCTTATTGAAGCAAATAACGTAGAGGAGACATTCGTCTATCAAATTTTTGATACAGTGCCAGTGAATCGTATCCTTGAATGACAGACTATACCGGGACCGCAATTGTCTTCTGCTTCTATCATGATGGTGAGTGAACTGTGGAAATACGGATTTGAGCCAGGAAAGGGTTTGGGAGCGTCTCTGCACGGTATAGATCATCCCATATGTCCGAGTGAGAACGTGGGCACGTTTGGTCTGGGATTTGAGCCTACAGCTGAAGATCTGAAGAAAGCAAAGGGAAGGAAAAAGGAAATATGGTCACTCCCTCGCCCAATGCCACTACTCAGTGAATCATTTGTTAAGAGCGGTGTCATGAAGCATGTGGAATTTGAGGTTAAATTGGTTGATGACTTCCAGAACCTTTGTATGAAAGTTGATACGGTCTAAGCAGGAGAAGGTACCAGTATGGAAGACGTGCAATTCATAGGTCCAGCTGTCCGGCTCAATAATTGGGAAGTCACTCCTCTCCCCGTTAGGAGGGAGTTTTGGTAGTTTATTTTGTTTTTCTTTCTGTTTATCCGAGTTATTTCAGGGTTGTAATTCAGATTTTTAGTTTGATAATGTTATGTTGGCATCTGTGTTTAAACCCTTCTATCTTTTATTTAATGAAATGCAATGTCCCTTTTGTTTTGTGTCTAATATATTTTTTTTTTCTTACATAGTTCTCTTTATGCTGATTCTAATGACATGACATGCATGCGGAATTTTCAGCCTAATCTTAAAATCCAAACTAATCAAGATGTAATGAAGCGGGATGGGGAATATAATGAAGAAGGAGCACTAGAAGAAATAAGCAAAGAGTTGGAACAGTTTGAAGACAAAACGAATCCTAATTTGAATGAAACTGAGCCAATAAATCTAGGGGATCAAGAAGATGTTAGGGAAACTAAAATCAGTGTACATGCTTTGCCACAACTAAAAGAGGGAATGATTCAAGCATTGATTGATTATAAGGACGTTTTTGCATGGTCTTATGATGATATGCCCGGTTTAAGCACTGAATTAGTGGCTCACAAGTTGCCAACTGATCCCGCGTTCCCCCCTGTCAAACAGAAGTTGAGGAAGTTTAAAACCGATGTGAGTATTAAAATCAAAGAGGAAATCATGAAATAACTTGAAGCCAAAGTAATTCGAGTATCTCATTATCCGATGTGGTTATCCAATGTTGTTCCCGTACCAAAGAAAGATGGCAAAATTCGAGTGTGTGCTGATTATCGTGATTTGAACAGAGCAAGTACGAAAGATGATTTTCCACTGCCTAACATCCACATTTTGCTAGACAACTGTGCTAAACACGAGGTTGCCTCTTTTATGGATTGCTATGCCGGATATCACTAGATTATTATGGATGATGAAGACGCGGAGAAGACATCTTTTATCACACCATGGGGAACTTATTGTTATCGAGTGATGCCGTTCGGTTTGAAGAATGCTGGAGCAACATACATGAGAGCCATGACCACTATGTTTCATGACATGATGCATAAAGAGATTTAGGTCTACGTGGATGACGTGATTATTAAGTCAAAAAGTCAGGCCGACCATGTTAAAGATTTAAGAAAGTTCTTTGAAAGGCTTCGCAGGTATAATCTCAAACTCAACCCGACAAAATGTGTATTTGGAGTTCCATCTGGAAAGCTGTGGGGGTTTGTAGTCAGCCGTCGGGGAATTGAATTGGATCCCTAAAAAATCAAAGCCATTCAGGATTTACCCCCGCCCAAGAATAGAACGGAGGTGATGAGTTTGCTTGGAAGATTGAACTACATTAGCAGGTTTATTGCTCAACTCACAACCACTTGTGAGCCCATATTCAAGTTGTTGAAAAAGAGTGCTGCGGTAAAATGGACTGAAGAATGTCAAGAAGCGTTTGATCGAATCAAAAGATATTTGTCAAATCCGCCCGTGTTGGTACCCCCAGAGTCTGGTAGGCCTTTGATCTTGTATTTATCAGTCATGGATAATTCATTCGGTTGTGTCCTGGGTCAACATGATGTTACAGGCAAAAAAGAGCAGGCAATTTATTATCTTAGCAAGAAGTTCACCGCATATGAGGCCAGGTATACACTTCTTGAAAGGACGTGTTGCACCCTAACTTGGGTAGCACAGAAGTTGAAGCATTATCTATCATTTTATACTACTTATCTCATTTCCCGCATGGATCCTTTGAAGTATATATTTCAGAAGCCTATGCCGACGGGTCGATTGGCAAAGTGGCAAATATTGCTTACTGAGTTCGACATAGTATATGTGACTCGAACCGCCATGAAATCCCAAGCCTTGGCAGATCATCTTGCTGCGAATCCCATCGATGAAGAGTACGAGCCGTTAAAGACATATTTTCCTGACGAAGAAGTATCGTGTATCGATGAAGTCGTTATAGATGCTGATCCAGTTTGGAGGTTATTCTTCGATGGAGCTGTCAATATGAAAGGATTCGGAATAGGTGCGGTTCTTATCTCTGGATCGGGACAACATTTCCCGGTAACAACACAACTTCGATTCTACTGTACTAACAATATGACAGAGTATGAAGCCTGCATCCTTGGTTTGAGGTTAGCTGTTGATATGGGAGTCCAAGAATTATTGGTGTTGGGAGATTCGGATTTGCTCGTCCATCAAATTCAAGGCGATTGAGAGACGCGAGATTTGAAACTCATCCCGTATCGACAATGCTTGCAGGAGCTATGTCGACGATTTGTGTTAGTAAAATTTAGGCATATTCCAAGGATTCATAATGAAATTGTTGATGCTTTAGCCACATTGTCTTCAATGCTCCAACATCCTGACAAAGCCTATATCGATCCAGTGCATATATAGAGTCGTGATCGGCATGCTTACTGTAATGCGGTTGAAGAAGAGCTCGATGGAGAACCTTGGTTTTTGGATATCAAGCGGTACATTCAGTCAGGAGAATACCCAGCATATACCACCAACGATCAAAAGAGGACTATTAGGCGTTTGGCTTGTGGATTTTTCTTAAGTGGGGGAATCTTGTATAAGAGGACCCCAGATCTGGGACTTTTAAGGTTTGTAGATGCAAAAGAAGCCTCGGCAATCATGGTTGAAATACACTCTGGAGTATGCGGGTCGCATATGAACGGTCACGTCTTGTCAAAGAAGATTCTTCGAACAGGTTATTACTGGCTTACTATGGAGAGGGATTCTATTCAATTTGTTCGAAAGTGTCATCAATGTCAGGTGCACGGCGACTTGATACGTTCTCCTCCTGTTGAGTTGCATGCAATGGCCGCTCCATGGCCGTTCGTGGCTTGGGGAATGGATGTGATTGGACCGATTGAGCCGAAGGCATCAAATGGACATAGATTCATTTTGGTAGCCATTGACTACTTCACAAAGTGGGTGGAAGCAGTAACTTTCAAGTCAGTAACAAAGAAGGCTGTGGTAGATTTTATTCATGCCAACATCATTTGTAGATTTGGAATTCCTAAGATGATCATTACAGACAATGCTGCCAATCTCAATAGTCATTTGATGCAAGAAGTGTGTCAACAGTTTAAGATCGCACATCGAAATTCTACTCCATATCGCCCAAAGGCCAATGGTGCTGTAGAAGCCGCCAATAAAAATATAAAAAAGATACTGCGAAAAATGGTATAAGGTTCTAGACAGTGGCATGAAAAGTTGTCGTTTGCATTGCTAGGTTATCGCACCACTGTTCGCACTTCAACAGGGGCAACTCCATATTTATTTGTGTATGGGACAGAAGCAGTCATCCCTGCAGAATTTAAAATTCCCTCTCTTCGAGTCATTGTAGAAACAGAGATCGATGATGACGAATGGGTAAAAGCCCGACTGGAACATTTGAGTTTGATCGAAGAAAAAAGGCTAACGTCCGTGTGTCATGGCCAGTTGTATCAGAGGAGGATGGCTCGTGCGTATAACAAAAAGGTCCGTCCCAGGAATTTTGAAGTTGGTCAGTTGGTATTAAGACGTATCCTTCCTCACCAGGTTGAAGCGAAAGGAAAGTTCTCCCCTAACTGGCAAGGTCCCTTCGTTGTGAAGAAAGTGTTACCCAATGGAGCCTTATATTTGACAGATATTGAAGGCAAAATGCCATAAATGGCTATCAATGCTGATGCGGTCAAAAGATACTATGTATGATATTTGGTCCTTTGTTTGATTTTATTGCATGTTTAGTACTTGCATTTTTGAAGATTGATATGATGAAAGCATTTCATTCTTCTATCCAAACATTGTGTCATCCTTTGTTTACCCGTTTGAACTTCACTTATTTTTCTTTCATATCCCTCTTTTGGAATCAAAATAGAGTCAAAGATAAATGTCAAGAAAATAAGAATAAAAGAAAGAGTTCGAAAATAAAAGAAAAAAAATCAAATCAAAACAAAGAACAAGATGATGGAACTACGTGCGACCTGATTCTCCTCTCTCAGGAGTTAGATACGTAGGCTGCCCTATTTTGGGCTCGGTCCAACCAAATAAAGATTTAAGATTCACCCAGTCAACAAAACTGGGGCATGAGTTAATGCATTGTTTGAGTCGATTCCAAAAGTTGTAAGTCCCACCCCCACTTCAAGTATCGTTTGAGCCTCTTACCATCTTTTCTAACCTTGACCAAAAGCCAAGTTACAACCAAAGAAAGTCCTTCAGATCAATTTTTGATAGTGTTAAGGATAAGCTTGCAATGGATATGATGATACATTGCGAAGTACCGCTTGTCTCCCTCAGCATAAGAAATCAGGAAAAAAAATACAACAATGAGAGAGTCTTATTAGTGAAAACCTTTGAGGCACCATAAGGCGATGGTGAGTTGAGAGAAATACAAAAATGAGAGAGTCTTATTGGTGAAAACCTTTGCGGGCACCATAAGGCGATGGTGAGTTGAGAGAAATACAAAAATGAGAGTCTTATTGGTGAAAATCCTCATGGGCACCGTAGGGCGATGGAGAGTTTAAGAGAAAGGTGGAAAGTGAAAAGAAAGAGATTTGTTGGCGAAAGTCTTTTTAGATGTCGTCAGTCGAATGTGATGTATGAGTCTAATGGATTTAAAGAAGCGGCTCAGTGGCAAAAGGCACGAACTCAACAACAAATGGGGAGTTTGGATAGGAAGATCAGGCAGCTCAATCCAAAATGCATGTCATACTCATTGGTGTTGGTTGTCGTATTCAGATAAGTTTTCTTTTTGAATATGGGACATTGCCCTTTTCTTTTAATTACATATTCAAGCTTTTTGTCTTTTTATGTCATTTATCAAAATAAAAGTCACCATCATTTCTTTGCATTTTAAGTCAAGTCTGTGTCAACACAAGCGAGAAAGGATTTCAAAATTTACTACCAGTCTTTCCAATTATATGAGGAAAAGCAAAGGAACAGCACAGGAAAGAAATATGATCGTAATTCAACACGAAGCAAAGGAAGTCTATCAACCGACAGGCTATTAGATTCGTGGAAGCATTTCAGATTTGGAAAAAGAGTGCACCTCAGGGGCATGGTAAAAATGGAAACCCATTGTTTGAGTCAGAACTCATTTCCCTCAATCTGGACCCGGGTCAATGATGCGGCAAGACACGACAAGTGTTAGCAATTTGGAACAAAGATGAAAGGAATGAGTGTTGGGCAGACACCTAAAAAGCCAAGATCTGCAAGCCACCACTAAGTTTTTAACTGACAAATTTTTCTTTGATTGAAACAGGGGCAAATTTGTTTCACTTGATTCAGCAACCATTGGAAATGCATATCCTGGGATTTTACTTTATGTTCAGGACCCTTCTGAAAAATGGGAATTTACTTTCAGTTCAGGTCCCTCCTGAAAAATGGGATTTCACTTTATGTTCAGGACCCTCCTGGAAAATGGGATTTTACTTTAGGTTCAGGACCCTCCTGAAAAATGGGATTTCACTTTATGTTCAGGACCCTCCTGAAAAATGGGAATTTACTTTATGTTCAGGACCCTCCTGAAAAATGGGAATTTACTGACTGTTCAAGACCCTCCTGAAAAATGGGATTTCACTATATGTTCAGGACCCTCCTGAAAAATGGGACTTTACTTTATGTTCAGGACCCTCCTGAAAAATGGGATTTTACTTTCTGTTCAGAACCCTCCTGAGAAATGGGATTTTACTTTATGTTCAGGATCCTCCTAAAAATGAGAGTTTAATTTATGTGCAGGACCCTCCTAAAAAATAGAATTTTACTTTATGTTCATGACCCTCCTGAAAAATGGGATTTTACTTTATGTTCAAGACCCTCATGAAAAATGGGAATTTACTTTCAGTTCAGGTCCCTCCTGAAAAATGGGATTTCACTTTATGTTCAGGACCCTCTTGAAAAATAAGATTTTACTTTCTGTTCAGGACCCTCCTGAAAAATGGGATTTTACTTTCTGTTCAAGACCCTCCTGAAAAATGGGATTTTACTTTCTATTCAGGACCCTCCTGAAAAATGGGATTTTACTTTATGTTCAGGACCCTCCTGAAAAATGGGATTTTACTTTCAGTCCAGGACCCTCCTGAAAAATGGGATTTTACTTTATGTTTAGGACCCTCCTGAAAAATGGGAATTTACTCTATGTTCAGGACCCTCCTGAAAAATGGGATTTTACTTCATGTCCAGGACCCTCCTAGAAAATGGGAATTTACTTTCAATTCAGGACCCTCCTGGAAAATGGGAATTTACTTTCAATTCAGGACCCTCTTGAAAAATGGGATTTTACTTTCAGTTCAAGACCCTCCTGGAAAATAGGAATTTACTTTATATTCAGGACCCTCCTGAAAAATGGGATTTTACTTTATGTTCAGGACCCTCCTGAAAAATGGGAATTTACTTTATGTTCAGGACCCTCCTGATAAATGGGATTTTACTTCATATTCAGGATCCTCCTGGAAAATGGGAATTTACTTTCAATTCAGGATCCTCCTGAAAAATGGGATTTTACTTTAGATTCAGGATCCTCCTGAAAAATGGGATTTTACTTTCAGTTCAGGAACCTCCTGGAAAATGGGAATTTACTTTCAATTCAGGACCCTCTGAAAAATGGGAATTTACTTTATGTTCAGGACCCTCCTGAAAAATGGGATTTTACTTCATGTTCAGGACCCTCTTGAAAAATGGGATTTTACTTCTTGTTCAGGACCCTCCTGGAAAATGGGAATTTACTTTCAATTCAGGACCCTCCTGGAAAATGGGAATTTACTTTCAATTCAGGACCCTCCTGAAATATGGGATTTTACTTTCAGTTCAGGACCCTTCTGGAAAATGGGAGTTTACTTTCATGTTCAGGACCCTCCTGGAAAATGGGAATTTACTTTCAATTCAGGACCCTCCTGAAAAATGGGATTTTACTTTCAGTTCAGGACCCTCCTGGAAAATGGGAATTTACTTTCAATTCAGGACCCTCCTGAAAAATGGGAATTTACTTTATGTTCAGGACCCTCCTGAAAAATGGGACTTTACTTTATGTTCAGGACCCTCTTGAAAAATGGGACTTTACTTTCTATTCAGGATCCTCCTGAAAAATGGAATTTTACTTTATGTTCAGAACCCTCCTGAAAAATGGGATGTTAGTTTCTGTTTAGGACCCTCCTGAAAAATGGGACTTTACTTTATGTTCAGGACCCTCCTGAAAAATGGGACTTTACTTTTTGTTCAGGACCCTCCTGAAAAATGGGATTTTATTTTATGTTCAGGACCCTCCTGAAAAATAGGATGTTACTTTCTGTTCAGGACCCTCCTGAAAAATGGAATTTTACTTTATGTTCAGGACCCTCCTGAAAAATGGGATTTTACTTTATGCGCATGACCCTCCTGAACATGGGATTTTACTTTCTGCTCAGGACCCTCCTGGAAAATGGGACAACGCTTTCAAAAGTCAAATACTATTTTACTATAATTTTTGTTTGGGATAATTTCTGTTCTAGTTTTAATGTTGGGTTTCAGGAGCCCTCCTGAAGAACAGGGTGATGAAATAGCAAGTCAGGAGCCCGCCTGAAGAACAGGGTGATGAAATAGTAATTCAGGAGCCCGCCTGGAGAATAGGGTGAAGAAACGAAAAGTCAAGCAACAAAGCGAAGCAATGGAAAGTCAAGCAACAAGTTGGAAGAAATTGCAAGTCAGGAGCCCGCCTGAAGAATAGGGTGATAAAAGTCGAGTCAAGAGCCAGCAGAAGCTGTTAGATAGGATTTTGTAATTTCGTTTATATTTTAACTCATAATTTTCATTTTTGATGTAATGACAGAGCCGTGGACCGGAACCTCGACAGAGCCTCACTCGACTCTCCAACTCGGTATAGCCCACTTCTCTTCCAATCCTTTGAAATATCCGTGACTTGATTCTTTCATAACTTGGGTAGGAAGGATGTCCTAAGTCAAGACCCGATTGTCCTTCTTCCTTCTGTTTTTTTCTTTGAATAATGGTCGGGTCAAAATATGGTCTCGCTGTCTACTTCTTTGTCTGAAAATACTTCGTGTTTACATTCAAAGGGGACATGATGTAGACACCTAATTTTGTCCCTCCCGAAGTCTAATTTTATTCATTTTTAGTTCACCTTACCATGTGTCCAACCTCATGTAATTATATTCCACAAAAATACAAAAATAAACAAAAAAAATACCTCTAACTAATTTATCTTATCCTAACAATCTACCAAATCAAAAGCTTCCACCTACCCTAACTACCCATATGATCCCCCCCTCCTTTTTCTTGTCCACAAAGAAAGAATATATGGGGGACCCACCAAAATTCCCACATCATAACAAATCCATGCCCATTATAAAAGAAAAATTCTAAGAGGAAAAGAGGCTCATTCTTTGATCATCATCTTCTCCACAATAACAAGAATCACCAAATAATCTTCCTCACAAGAACAAGAACAACAACGAAAAAAAAAAGTAACCGGTGAACAGTAACCGGTGAATAGTACCAGTGAATAGTGACTGATGAACAGTGACCAGTGAACAGTGACGACGTGAAAAGTGACGGTGAACGGGTCATTATTTGTCGAGTTGAATTATTGGTGTTAAGGTTCGGCTCGAGGTTTCCGGGTGTGGACTCTCTTTATTTGAATAACATTGAGTTTGAAAGCTTCAAATTTAAGGTCCAACTCTATCTCTTCTAATTTTACTTTACTAAACGTGTTTGATTTTCCTGATGTGTGGTTGAATTTTGGTGACATTAATTTGGTGTTCGATTTCATTGAATAGATGGTTGTGGATTGTTGAGATGACTGTCTTGAATCGTTGGAATTTGGTATAAAAAATGCAATGTAGAGTTGGATGGTAGGAATTGATAAAGAATGAATATTGTTTTGATTTATTGTCGTTGGTTATTTTGAAGCAAATACGAGTGTTTGATTGGGTAGTATCATGATGCGCTGATTGGTTTAGGCAAACGTAGTTTGGGTAGGCAAAGTTTATAATTTGTGATTTTATTGAACGTTTGAAATATTGTTTGAATGATTGAAATTTGGGTGAATGATTTGGTTTTCTCGTATTGAAAAATGGTATTTATTTAGCCGGGGAATGCCCCGAGATACTTGTATTTATTCACCAGGGAATGCCCCGAGATCACTTGTATTTATTCACCGGAGAATGCCCTGACGTATCATGTTGGCAAAAAATGATCGTGATGAAGGCCCGCGGCGTCGGGTAAGGCATTGGATCTTAATCTAGAATTAGTTTAGACTAGGATTTATATTTTCGTATTTTTCTATTTTTGGACTGTATAATTGGACTGGACTTTATATTTTTGGATTGTTTTGTTTTGTTTATTGTTTGATTATTTGGCGTGCTTTTGTGTGGTTTGTACATTTCGTGATGCCAAAATAGTTGATACGCTCTACCAAGCGACCGTGGTTGAACCACGGGATCGAGGGGTGCCTAACACCTTCCCCTCGGTCAACAGAATTCCTTAGCCGGAGTCTCTGTTCGCAAACCAGTTTAAAGAGTCAAATGGTTTTGAAAAGGATTTTCCAATGGTGACTTGGCACACCAGATTATGCCAAGTGGCGACTCTAAATAAAAAATGTAAATAATCCTTTTTTTCGAAACAAATTTTCATTTTTGTCACTTAAATAATAAAACCCTTTCGAACCTTAAAATACATATCTTTTTTGGAATCGAAAAAAGGGGTGTGACAGTTTGATGAACTAATCTCGCCACAGTCATTTACTAGTTTTTTAAAAATTATTATTTAATTATATTTATAATATTTCAAGTGTCCTAGGAGTGAAAATTTTCTCTTTTCATTTATGTAAAATCCGTTATTTTTTTTATGTTTGTTCCTTAATCTTCTATAAAATTTAACATGATATTATTGCTAATTACAATTCCAGTTCAATTGTCATGATGATTTTGCTATAATTTGTTGAGTTCAGAAATTTTGGTGGTAGGGATTTTCTTATATGTACTTTTTCGATGAGCTTTGAAGGTGCGGTCTATAGTAGTAATTTGATCAACTTCGTGTCTATATTATAAATGAATGTATTGTTGGATTCTGATAAGGTTAGGTTTAATTGTATTGTTTTAATATCTCGAATATCGTATTGTTTTGTAGTTTTTATGCTATTTCTATTTGTTGCTTTTTATGCTTAATTAGATGAATATACGGTTGGGTTTTGAGAAATTTTTGTATAAAGGTTAGGCGTCTGCATTATCGTATTATTAGTTGTAGTTTATATGTGGTAGATGAATGTTCGGTAGGGCCTTAAATAATTTTTGTGTAATGATTAGATTTTGCGATGAACCCCCTCGGCGAAAAATTATGCTATATATGCATGGTTAAAATTATTTTTTATGTAAATATATTAGATGTTGAATCCCCAGCGGTTAGTTCGTATGTTCACTTATGAACCCCTTAGTGAATATCCTGGTTTCACCATTGTTTGATCGTATGTTGCGATATTTCGGTTATCATATTATTTTTTGTAATTTTGATTGGTTCAATTTGTTTATGACAGTTTCTCTACTTTTGACTCTATTGAATCTTTTCCAACTGAACCATTGGATCGAAATGATTTGAATTGAAGCCCTTGAATAGTCATTATGATGCTCAAATCTCAATTTTTCGGTGGAGGACGTTGTGGTGGTTTCAATAATGGGGAATGCCCAAGGAGAATGTTTTATGATCGACGAAGTGAAACCGACCGTGGGTAAGTCTTGATTATGCTATTTTCAAAAATTTACACAAGTGCATTTCACTATTTCGTTTGTTGAGTTGTTCAATAGCTCAACGTCGCGCTTATTGTGGTTGCCTTTGTTTCTTGTGCATATGATGTGTAGGAATGAGTTTGTTAAATGGGAGATTGAGAAACCCTTAATGATGATATTGCACAGTGAGACTATCTCAAATTTTGTTTCCTTATTGCTCTTGGCTCTATGTATTAATTTTTTTTCTTGTAGTTTAATATTGGTTTTCTCATCCAATTCAGGGAGACTGAAAAGCCCGTTAATGGTGGTGAAAACAACTTAAAAGAGGCAAAATTTTTTGTTGTTGAGCCTGGTGCGCTTGGGTATGAGTTATATTAAGTTGAGTTAATCAAACTTGGATTTTTCTTTAATTTTTCAATTGACTTTTAAATATGTTAATTGAGAATACTGTACCATATCAATAAACTAGCTTTTGATAATTCTTCTAACTTAGAGATCGTGACTTTTAATAGGAACAAGATGCACTTACAGATCGGTGAAAGGAAAGCAGGATCAGCCATCGACAAAAAGAATATCGAACTCTACCTGTGTGAGGCATAGTCTGTCTAGCATGATGTTCACTTCCTAGCGCTTAGGCTACTAAATAAAAGTGCATAATGAATTACCAAAAGTGCTTTTGTTCGTTACTCTATTTTCACTTAGAACATGCCACCTAATCGATAAGGTTATGAAAAAAGAAAGACAACCACAACACTCACTGTTTTTAATGATTTTGCTCTGCATATTTTGTCACCTTGTCATAATCATTTGCACACGATGTCCACAATCATGATTTTCAAATTTTGATATTTCAGAGTTTTGGAGATGTATTCTTGAGAGTATACCACACTATTTTTGCCTTTGATAATCTACAAGTTGGGTTTGCAAAAAGTGCTTAGATTATATTTCAAGAGTTGTGACAAAAATAAGTCATAAAATTGTTTGATTTTGAAAAATTGACACTTTAAAGTACAAACTGTTGGGTTTAATTAGTGTGAATGGAAAATGAAGGAACACAACCCTTCGAGGAAAAGTCACACTATTTCAGAAAAAGGGTGACTGTTCGGTCAGTTGTGACTGTTAGGAAAAGACATGTTGTTTCAAAATGGACAGACATGACTATTTCGAAATGATACACCTTTCTGATGGACCATTGTCTCCTTTCCGAAGAGGCACTTCATGGCTATGTAAACCAACATTTTTTCCACAAGTTTAGTATAAAATTTCTGCATAGAAAAAACATTTCTCTTGCTTTTAAAAACTCCGTGTGATCATCTCTCATTGAGTGAGTTTGAAGAAAATCAGAAAGTTTGAGGTACCACTACATTCTGGTTGTGAAACTATTTTATCCTGGGAGAAAAATTCCGCAACCTTGAGTACTTGAGGGGAATTATTTCCTTAAGGACACTCCGTGAATTCGAAGGACACTTATTCTGCTTCATCTTTTTTTCTTTAAAATAAAGTAACACACTTCTTTGATAGTTCATATTGAACTTGTGTTGAAAACCTTCATAAGTGTTCTTGATTTAATTTTGAACTTGTGTTGAAGTTGTTTTGACATAATACAGATTGTGTACCCGAAACAACAATCTTAAGGAAATAATTGGAATTTTTTTTTCTTTTTGCTTGTTTGGTGAAATTTTAATTTCACTAAAGTTTTTTTTTCTTTCATAATCTGTATTGTTTGATTTTCGAAGATTAAAGCTTTAAGTTTTCTACTCCATTTGAACTTAACAAGTGATTTGAAGAAATAGAATCTTCATCACAAGTTAAAGGTCATTCAGTTAATGATTGAAAGACATAAAAACTTCATCGTTAAACTTAAACAAGTAGTGTTTATAAATTGCTACAAACTTGTAATAAGTATAATTTTATACTAAAGTTGACTGTATTTTTGTGACAGGAAAAAATGACTACAGACGGTCATGTTGAAGGTGTGACAAGTGTGGCAGCAACAAGTGTTGCTGCAACCAGTCACACAAATGCGCCACCCGCTATGACACTAGCAGCAAAGCCTAGAAAATTTTCTGGAGTTGATTTCAAGAGGTGACAGCAAAAGATGTTCTTCTATTTTACAACCTTATGTCTTCAAAGATTTATTTCAGAAGATTCTTCAGAAGTGCCGAAGGAACTTCGAACCAGGAGCGATTTATTGTAACAGAGACGTGGAAACATTCTGATTTCCTATGTAGGAATTACATCCTAAGCGGCCACCAAGATGACTTATACAATGTCTACAGCGTAATGAAGACATCTAAAGAATTATGGAATGCGTTGAAAAAGAAATATAAGATCGAGGATGCAGGAACTAAAAAGTTCTATGTTGCACGATTCATTGAGTACAAAATGATCAATAGAAAGACTGTTGTTTCTCAAGTACAGGAGTTGCAAGTCATCATCCACGATCTCCTTGCAGAAGGTATAAATTTAATGAATACCTTATTTGAACATGTCAAAAATATTCTTAATGTTCACATAAACTCTATTGTAGGTTTGGTTGTGAACGAGGCATATCAAGTAGCTGCGATAATTGAGAAGTTGCCACCTTTGTGGAAGGACTTCAAGAATTACTTGAAACACAAACGAAAGGAGATGACAGTCGAATACCTCATTATGAGGCTGCAGAATGAAGAAGACAATAAAGCCGCAGAGAGGAAGTCTAAAGGAAATTCTGCAATGAATGGAGCTAACATTATAGAAGACAACCCCAATAACTCAAAGAAGCGGAAGAAAGCTGAACAACAAAGCAATCAGCCTAAGAAGAAATTCAAAGAGAAATGCTTTAATTGTGGCAAGATTGGCTACAAGTCTACAGATTGCCGTGTCCTAAAGAAAGGCAATAAGAAGAATCAAACAAATATGCCTGAATCTAAGAACGAAATTGACGATCTATGTACCATGCTTTCGGAATGTAACTTGGTGGGAAATTCTCAAGAATAGTGAATGGATTCTGGTGTCACCCGTCATGTTTGTACAAATAAAGAGTTGTTTGCTTCATTCGCTCCGGCTCAAGGTGAACAGAAGATTTACATGGCAAACTACGCAACTACAAAAGTTAAAGAAATAGGAAAAGTCTTTCTGAAAATGACATCGGCAAAGTGTTGTCTCATAAAAATGTCCTGTATGAACCGGGGTTAAGGAAGAACTTAATTTCTGTATCACTTCTTGGTAAAAACGCATTCAAATGTGTATTTATTTTCAAAAAAATTATACTTAGTAAAGGAGAAATGTACGTAGGGAAAGGCTATCTCACTGAGGACCTATTTAAGATGAATATAATGAATGTTGAAATCAATAAAAGTTTTGTTTCTTCTTACTTGCTTAAGTCTAATGATTTGTGGCATGAACTCTTAGGACATGTTAATTATAAAACTTTGCGAAAGCTGATTAACTTAGAAGTTTTGCCAAACTTTGAGTGCAATAAATCAAAATGTCAAACGTGTGTGGAATCAAAGTATGCTAAGCATCCGTATAAGTCCGTTGAAAGGAATTCCAATCCCTTAGACTTAATACACACTGACATTTGTGATATGAAGTCAACACCATCTCGTGGTGAGCAAAAGTATTTTATAACTTTTATTGACGATTGCACTAGGTACTATTATGTCTATTTGCTAAACAGTAAGGATGAAACAATAAATGCATTTAGGCAATATAAAACAAAAGCTGAAATCCCAGTTAGAGAAAAAAATCAAAACGATAAGAAGTGGTAGGGGTGGAGAATATGAATCTTTCTTTGCGGAAATATGTGTAGAAAATGAAATTGTCCATTAAATTACGGCCCCATATAACTTTTTTTTTTGTTGTATAATTTTTTTTGTGTGTATAGCTTCTTCTTATTATAGTTTCTTCTTTATTAATGGTTTCTCACTCTCTTTATTATTATTGTTACTTGAATTTTGAAGGAAGAAAGAAATGGTGTTCTATTATTTTTAATGGAGGAAGAAAAAATGTATTAATCCTTAATTTTTCTTTGTTTCCCCTCTATTTTCTAATTTATCTTCTATTCATTACTGTGTATATTCTCTCCTTAATGACTGCTTTCTTTTTCTTGACTCTGTTTATGTATATTTATATCTTTATTTTCTTATTTTCGTTTTGTAAAAGGTGAAAAAAATTTATAGTCTGAAATGTGTATTTGTAAAATTTAGCTATGCATACATTTGTCTAATTTTTTTTCAACACACCACATACATTATTATTCAGGAACAATCTTTATTGTTGAATAATTTTTATTCAGGGACAACATATACATATCATCAGTATATGTTGATATACAAAACCTATGACACCGTTAAAAATATAGAGTTATTATGTATATGAAAACATATAGAAAACAACTTGTTATGTATTGTAAATATTTATACTAAAGTTGCTATTAAATTGCTACAAACTTGTAATAAGTATAATTTTATACTAAAGTTGACTGTATTTTTGTGACAGGAAAAAATGACTACAGACGGTCATGTTGAAGGTGTGACAAGTGTGGCAGCAACAAGTGTTGCTACAACCAGTCACACAAATGCGCCACCCGCTATGACACTAGCAGCAAAGCCTAGAAAATTTTCTGGAGTTGATTTCAAGAGGTGACAACAAAAGATGTTCTTCTATTTTACAACCTTATGTCTTCAAAGATTTATTTCAGAAGATGCTTCAGAAGTGCCGAAGGAACTTCGGACCAGGAGCGATTTATTGTAACAGAGACGTGGAAACATTCTGATTTCCTATGTAGGAATTACATCCTAAGCGGCCACCAAGATGACTCATACAACGTCTACAGCGTAATGAAGACATCTAAAGAATTATGGAATGCGTTGAAAAAGAAATATAAGATCGAGGATGCAGGAACTAAGAAGTTCTATGTTGCACGATTCATTGAGTACAAAATGATCAATAGCAAGACTGTTGTTTCTCAAGTACAGGAGTTGCAAGTCATCATCCACGATCTCCTTGCAGAAGGTATAAACTTAATGAATACCTTATTTGAACATGTCAAAAATATTCTTAATGTTCACATAAACTCTATTGTAGGTTTGGTTTTGAACGAGGCATATCAAGTAGCTGCGATAATTGAGAAGTTGCCACCTTTGTGGAAGGACTTCAAGAATTACTTGAAACACAAGCGAAAGGAGATGATAGTCGAATACCTCATTATGAGGCTGCACAATGAAGAAGACAATAAAGCCACAGAGAGGAAGTCTAAAGGAAATTCTGCAATGAATGGAGCTAACATTATAGAAGACAACCCCAATAACTCAAAGAAGCGGAAGAAAGCTGAACAACAAAGCAATCAGCCTAAGAAGAAATTCAAAGAGAAATGCTTTAATTGTGGCAAGATTGGCTATAAGTCTACAGATTGTCGTGTCCTAAAGAAAGGCAATAATAAGAATCAAACAAATATGCCTGAATTCAAGAACGAAATTGACGATCTATGTACCATGCTTTCGGAATGTAACTTGGTGGGAAATTCTCAAGAATAGTGGATGGATTCTGGTGTCACCCGTCATGTTTGTACAAATAAAGAGTTGTTTGCTGCATTCGCTTCGGCTCAAGGTGAACAAAAGATTTACATGGAAACTACGCAACTACAAAAGTTAAAGAAACAGGAAAAGTCTTTCTGAAAATGACATCGGCAAAGTGTTGTCTCATAAAAATGTCCTGTATGAACCGGGGTTAAGGAAGAACTTAATTTCTGTATCACTTCTTGGTAAAAACGCATTCAAATGTGTATTTATTTTCAAAAAAATTATACTTAGTAAAGGAGAAATGTACGTAGGGAAAGGCTATCTCACTGAGGACCTATTTAAGATGAATATAATGAATGTTGAAATCAATAAAAGTTTTGTTTCTTCTTACTTGCTTAAGTCTAATGATTTGTGGCATGAACTCTTAGGACATGTTAATTATAAAACTTTGCGAAAGCTGATTAACTTAGAAGTTTTGCCAAACTTTGAGTGCAATAAATCAAAATGTCAAACGTGTGTGGAATCAAAGTATGCTAAGCATCCGTATAAGTCCGTTGAAAGGAATTTCAATCCCTTAGACTTAATACACACTGACATTTGTGATATGAAGTCAACACCATCTCGTGGTGAGCAAAAGTATTTTATAACTTTTATTGACGATTGCACTAGGTACTATTATGTCTATTTGCTAAACAGTAAGGATGAAACAATAAATGCATTTAGGCAATATAAAACAAAAGCTGAAATCCCAGTTAGAGAAAAAAATTAAAACGATAAAAAGTGATAGGGGTGGAGAATATGAATCTTTCTTTGCGAAAATATATGTAGAAAATGAAATTGTCCATTAAATTACGGCCTCATATTCACCTCAATCTAATGGAATTGCAAAAGGAAAACCAAATCTTAAAGAAAGTGATGAATGTCTTACTAATATGTTCAAGTTTACCGCAAAACTTGTGGGGGGAAGCTATCCTTACAGCTAACTGAATACTTAATAGAGTGCCCCACTGTAAGACACTATCAATTTCATATGAAAAATAGAAAGAAAACCCAACGTGAAATATTTCAAAGTGTGGGGGTGTCTAGCAAAGTCCAAGTTTCTATGCCTAAAAGGGTAAAAATAGGACCTAAGACAGTGGATTGCGTGTTCATAAGATATGCTAAAAGTAGTAAAGCATGTCGATTTTTGGTTCATAAATTCGAACATTCAGATATCAATGAAAATACGGTAATTGAGTCAGATAATACTGAATTCTTTGAACACATTTATTCGTATAAAACTAGACATGAACAGCCTAGTGGGGAGTCTAAACGACCTCGAGATGAACCAAGTGAGGATGTACATAATGATGAGAATTCAAGACGTAGTACACGTCAAAGAACGTCAACTTTATTTGAATCGAATTTTGTAATATTTCTTTTAGAAAATGAGCCTCAAATATTTAAAGAAGCAATGCCGTCTTCAGACTCATCCTTTTGAAAAGAGGCAGTCAATAGTGAGATTGATTCAATCTTAAGCAACCATACGTGAGATTTGGTTGATCTTTCTCCAGGAAATAAACCTTTAGGTTATAAATAGATCTTCCAAAGAAAAATGAAAGCGGATAGTACTATTGACAAATACAAGAAAAAACTTGTAGTAAAAGGATTCAAACAGAAAGAAGACCTTGATTACTTTGATACATACTCGCCAGTAAGAAGGATAACGTCAATTCGGATGTTAATTGACTTAGTGGCGGTATATGGTCTTGAAATCCATCAAATGAATGTGAAAACAACATTCCTAAATGGAGAATTGGAAGAAGAAATTTACATAGAACAAATCAAGGGTTTTGTGGTTCCTGGTAAAGAAAAGAAGGTGTGCAAACTGGTTAAGTCACTCTATGGACTAAAACAAGCACCTAAACAGTGGCATGCAAAATTTGACCAAATTATGTTGGCAAACGGGTTCAAGATAAATGATGTAATAAATGTGTTTACATTAAAGACACTCCAAATCACAAGGCCATTGTTTGTTTGTATGTAGATGATATGTTAATCATGAGTAGAGACATTTTGACATAAATGCTATAAAACGAATGCTTGAGAGCAAATTTGATATGAAAGACCTTGGAGTTGCGGATATGATCTTAGGAATAAGAATCCATAAAATTCTATAAGGGTTGGCATTGTCACAGTCTCATTACATCAATAAGGTACTTGACAAATTCAAATATTTAAAATTTGGTATTGCCAAGACTCCACTGAATGTGAGCTTCGTACTTAAAAGAATGAAGGTGAAAGTGACTCACAGTTGGAATACGCAAGAGTGTTGAGATGTTTAATGTATATCATGAATTGTACACGGCCATACATAGTATGTGCTATTAGTAAGTTGAGTCGGTACACGAGTAATCCCAATAAAACTCATTGGATGACAATTAAAAGAGTTTTGCGGTATCTTAATTACACTCAAGACTATGCTTTGCATTATAATAAATATCCAGCGATACGTGAAAAATATAGTTATGCATACTGGATCACTGGATTGAATGAAGTAAAATCCACGAGTGAATACGTATTTACTATAGGTGGAGGAACAGTCTCTTGAAAATCATCCAAAAAGACATGTATTGCTCGCTCTACAATGGAATCAGAATTTATCGCATTAGATAAAGCCGGTGAAGAAGCAGAATGGCGCCGAAACTTCTTGGAAGATATTCCTTATTGGCCCAAACTATTGGCACCAGTATGTATATACTGTGATAGTCAAGCAACAATAGGTAGGGCAGGGAGCATGATGTACAACGGTAAATCTCGTCACATTAGACGGAGACATAATATCGTTAGAGTTCTCTCTAGTGGAATTATCACTATTGACTATGTGAAGTCAAAAGATAACGTGTTGGATCCACTTACAAAAGGCCTATCTAGAGAGGGAGTTGAGAGAACGTCCAAGGGAATGGGTTTACGGCATAGGACAAGTCAGCATGGCGGTAACTCTACCTAACAAACTAGAGATCCCAAAATTTAGGTTCAAGGAGATTAAAAAAAGTTGTGCCTGAAAGGTTCAACATTGTCAATTTACCCAACCCATTCTCATGATGTAGATAATGTTTAGTAAACAAAGATAAGAATTCTGGTGTGAAGTCTTTTAATGATTATCTAAATTTGGCAGATTTGACCAAATAGTTTAATCTATAGGATTAAATGTTTAGAAATCACCTATGTGAGGGCGAAGTGGAAGCCGCTTCAAGGAGAATGTTAGTAAATTCCTATTCTCAAAGCTCTCATGAAATCGGGACGTGTTCATGACTGAAACGAACAAAACCGTGAGAACCATAAACGGTAAAAGGCTGGTTGTGTGACATGTATTATCTAGGTGTACATTAAAGCTCGACAGTTCAAAGATATCAAATCTACCGATTGACCGAGTGCATCCGATGCATGTTCACTACAAAAATTTCAAAGAGAAACCCACTTATCCAGATGCAATCAGTCTTTGCTTGATGATCACATACTTGTCCGTAAAGTTTTACAAATAATAGTCATTCCCCATTCATGTAGGAGGTTGTTGGGTTCAATTAGTCTGAATGGAAAATGGAGGGATACAACTCTTCGAGGAAAAGACACACTGTTTCGGAAAAGGGGTGACTTTTCGGTCAGTTGTGACTGTTCATAAAAGACATGTTGTTTCAGAATGGACATACATGACTATTCTGAAATGATACACCTTTCCGATGAACCATTGCCTCCTTTTCGAAGAGGCTCTTCACGTCTATATTAACTTGCATTTTTTCCACAGGTTTAGTATAAAATTTTTGCATAGAAAAAATATTTCTCTTGCTTCTAAAAACTCCGTGTGATCATCTTCCGTTGAGTGAGTTCGAAGAAAATTAGAAAGTTTGAGGTACCACTACATTCTGGTTGTGAAGCCATTTTATCCTGGGAGGAAAATTCCGCAACCTCGGGTACTTGAGGGGAATTATTTTCTTAAGGACACTCCGCGAATTCGAAGGACTTGGCTTATTCTGCTTCATCTTTTTCCTTTAAATAAAATAACACACTTCTTTGATAGTTCATATTAAACTTGTGTTGAAGGTGTTGAAAAACTTCACAAGTGTTATTGATCTAATCTTGAACTTGTGTTGAAGTTGATTTGACATAATACAGATTGTGTACCCGAAAGTCGAAACAACACAAACTCCTTAAGACAGTTATTCTTACTTTTTGGTTATTTCATAGAATAAAGCATAAAGCGGTTGCTAGCATTCAAGCACGACTTTATTGCAGAAACAGGTGTAACCTATGTGGAAAACATAGAAGATAGAAAACATACATAATGATTAATGTTCATAAGCTATCTAAGACAATGTGAAGCCTCTAAAGTTATTATGAAGTTTCCACTTATAGTTTTCATAGCATAAGCTATCATTTTGAAATGATTCCTTTGCTAACTTTGCCTTAGCCTTAAACTTTCTGTTTGCATGCTCTCTCCTCATCAGTGTTGCTTATTTTTATTGTAATTTCCTTGAGGTATATGGTGATTTTTATGTAGTTTAGATTGTGGTGTAATTATTGTAAGTTTTATAAATCTGTGAATAGGATTCTATTGGATGAAGAAACGCGAATCGGAGAACGTTCAAGCGTGCATTAGTGTATTCCCATCTTGCTTCTTATTTAATTACGCTTTGGTCTACTTTTCTCTATTTTGAACCGGGGGTCTATCGGAAACAGCCTCTCTACTTTTACTTCCCTGGAGATAGCGGTATGGACTGCGTACATTCTACCCTTCCCACCCCACTTGGTGAATATACACTGGGTTTGTTGTTGTTGTTCATTAAAAGACTGTATGATTCTAAACTTATCAAACTCTAATACTTAATAAGTAATTCAAGAATCATACCATATATAGCTACGTTTGGCACTAATAGTGCATATTAATTGCAAATAAGAACTAGGAAAAAGAGGGATTGACTCCTCTCCATTACACCTTCTCTTCATTTCCTCAAGTACATAGTTGGATGAGTGACACGTATCGTATTTAATTATTAAAGGTCCAGATTAGTTTAATTTAATTAGTATCTTAATCATAGTTAGAAGACTAGATTTTGAAAAAATACTTTTAATTTTGGTAAGAAAAAACCATCTCCCCACAAATTTTGATATCAACTAATATCATTAATTTTATTTTACATCCAGAAATTAATTGAATATCAACACCAGTAAAACCATACTTACGCCCCCTAAAACTCAAGCTTTTTTCAAAAGAAAAAAAAACTAGAATTTTTTTCTTACTATTAATCGATTCTTTCCTTCAACATTAGTAAATCTTCATTTTCAATTCTTAAAAGATGCTCACAGGGGTAACATTCATATATCTTTATAAATTTATCTATTTTTATATAAACTTTTAAATTACTAAGTCCATAAACATACAGTTCAACTATAATAATATTTAGATGAGCAAACTAATTCTATTATTCAGCCCGAATGAAGGCGCTGTGCTGTTTTACCTCAAGAAATGATTAATTTTGCCATCATCTTCAGTAAAAATATTATTGCATTTGTTGGACATGTTTAGCAATGCTCAGAAAGAAAAAGAGATAAGAAATCAAACAAAGGAAAATTTTATTAATTAATGACTCTATAACATAAAAATACGAAGAGAAGTGCTACAAATTTCAAAATTATAAAATAAAATTATTAATGATGTTTATGGGTATCAAAATTGGTGGAGAAACAATTTTTTTTTTTTACCATAATTAGAGTATTTTTTCAAAATTTATTCTTCTAACTATGGTTAAGATACTAATTAAATTAAATTAATCTAGACCTTTAATAATTAAATACGACACATGTCACTAATACAACTATGTACTTGAGGAAATGGAGAGAAGGTGTAATGGAGAGGAGCCAAATCCGAAAAAACACATGCGTTTTCTAAGGTAATTTCGTGAGTGTATGGAAAAAACTCTTGGCCTCGTTTGATCATGAAAATTATAATTTTTCGGAGTTGGTGTTGGAGTTGAAGTTGGAGTTAGAGTTGTGTTTGACCATGAATATAAATTAAAGTTGTTTTTGAAATTTTGTGAGACAAGTATGAGTGGAAAAAATAAAAACAAGTAAAACTTGTTTTCACTTTTTCAAATACAATTCCGAAATTGTATTTGGAATTCTCATGGCCAAACACATATTGTATTTACTTTTTTCACTAAAGTGAAATAATTTTTCAAAAAAAAAAGTAAAAATCTTTCATGGCCAAACGGTTAATATGAAAAATCTTGATTTGAGTTTACTCCTTTCCTTTTTAGTTATCATGTTTTGCTTTTTGCTTTTCAAGAGTCAATCTAATTAATTTGAAAAGCTAATTTTCTAATTAAATATATATCTAAAGTAACAACAAAAATAAGACAATTGAGAGTCAAATTACTTTACAGAACAAAAAAAAATAAAAATTACTCAAAGTTTAATGAAAAACCACGATAAAAACTAAATAGAGACTAATTGTCTTATTATAATTACTAAATCTTCACTTACTTGTAAGGTGTAAGAACTTTGAAATAATTGGTATATAGTTATTTTCTTAAAAATTTCAGATTTTAAAATTAATTAAAGTTATATCTATTGCTTTTTTACTTATTTGTAAGATATGGAGTAACACTTTACTCCTAATATTTAGTACTTTTTTACGTTGTACAACTATTATCCTTATTTAAACGTAGTGTTTTTTTTTTGGTTTCCCATCCGGTGTTCGGTGCCCGTATTGGAGCCCCGACTAATCCGGATCGCGCGTTGCAGGTCCTATTAAGGTGACAACGCTTCCAACAGAGTTTTCTCTGTATCCAGGGTCGAACCCTCGACCTCTGGTTAAGGGTGAAGCAGCCCCATTCACTGCACCACAATCCATGTTGGTTAAACGTAGTGTTATAGGTTTTAAAAAACTTCCCAACCCATTGAATATTAAATAAATTATTATTTTTAATTAAATGCATACTTCAGGGAATGATTAAAAAAAAGACAATTTGCAATGCAAGTATTTTCTTAATTATTAGTTTTTATAATTTGGATTTGTTAGCTGTAGGTATAATCTTTTAAACAAACTAGCTTTCACTAGTTTAACCGCACGTGTCTCGCATGTGTAACGTTTGATTATTTAAAATTAAATGATTTTATCTATTGCGGAGACTTTTAATAAAGTGTAAAAGTTTAAATCACTTGTCAGAATTTTTCACACTTTAATATAATAATGTAAACACAAATATATACACATATATATTTTATCATCAGAAGTTTTAAGTGGTTGATGAATCATCACTTTTACATTTTTTATCTAGTAACTCTTTCCCTTGTTGCCACAGACTAGGAGAGACACATCAATTTGAACCATATTTGTGTTACAATCATTTTTTTCTTTTTTTTCTATATATTTAAGAACTTTCCTTATTTTTAAAGTCAAATTTTTATAAAATCATTGATTACATTCTTATTACGTACTTAAAACTTCTAAAACTTTGGTACTTCATAAATTTTTCTTAACGGTTTCATATTTATTTCTAGATTTTTTAAATCTTATTAAAATCAAATTTAGTTAATTTAAAATTCTTAAACTAATGAAAAAAGTATCAATTGTCATTAGTTTTGATGCCTTCTAATAAGAAACGATTTTACCATAAATATATTTAATGAATTTTCAACTCTTAAATTAGAAAAAAAAAATAGTGAGATTCTGATAAATTTTAGGAAAAGTTTTACCATAAATATATTTAATTAATTTTCAGCTCTTAGATATTAGAAAAAAATAATAAAAAAACTATTTTGTCTAAAGTAACTTTTTTTAATAAAAGACGAAAAATTCAAACAATATTTTTAAGATCCTCCATATTTTTAATATATTATAGATTATAGATATAAATTTAGATACATTATATATATAGATTATAAATATAGATACAGATTATAGATAAGATATGAATTATATGGTTTACATGTATGATAACGTAGACTGTTTCAATATGAATTATGTGGTCTACATGTATAAGAAGGTAGACTTTTCTCTATTGGTAATGATAATGTAATAATTACTCTTGGTGATAATTTTGGAAGCCTCTCTACATTTATGAGTTAGGTTAAAGTCTGCCTAAAATAAATTAAAACAACATGACAATTTGAATGTGTTCTTATTTACTATTTATGTACTTACTAGTCAAGTATACATGCATTGCACGTCTGCTTTATGTCAAGCCATCAATCGACATAAAATGTATAAAATAATAATAATAGTTTATTGAAAAATACAACAATTAACTTTAAAGACCAAAGATAGGTAGCTTTATGCATCCAGACATGTGTGAAGTATTAGTATCTTGATCGTCTCCTACGACGTGAACTATTACAAAAAAGATAATAACAAAAAAAATAGATTATAATAGACCAGAATCTACAACAAAACAATATGATTAAACCTAAATATTTACATAAAAAATCTTCAAAGCCCGACCGACTATTTATCTACCACCTGTAAACTATACAACAAAACAATACAATAATCGAGATATCAGAACAATACTATTAAATTCTAACCTTTACATAAAAATTCATCAAAGCCCGACTAAATGTTCAGCTACCACCTGTATTAAGCAGAAACACTACAGATAGTAGCAAAACAGAAACTATAATAATCGATATATTAGAATGATATTATTAAATCTAACCTTAATACAATTTTTTTTAAAGTCCGACCGAACATTCATTATCTACAATATAAACTTGAATAGAACAGAAACTACGACAAATGAATATGATAATTGAGATATTAAAATAGTATGCTATAGACGACACCGTCAGAGCTCATAAAAAAAATAGGAATAAAAATATACTTAATGTTATTACATTATTGTAGGGGAAAACTCAATTTATAGAAGTCCAAAACTTTTTTCTCCAAAAAAAGATTACCTAAATATGAAATTTTTTAATTATTTTGTTGCAAAAAGTAAAAAGTTAAATTATCAAACTATTTATGGTAGTATGCATTTGGTTATTGATTTTTAAGGTTTAGCATATATGGTAGTATTTACGATATTCTTTTTAGGTTTAGCAAGTATTTTTTCGAGATTTTTTTTGTTTTTACAAAAACATGTTAGATTTTATTTTACCAAAAGCAAAAAAAAATTTATTTGCAAAAATCACGTGTAACTCCTAATTTTATACTACATCTCTTACCACTTTTTTAAAGGTCTTATTTATTAATTCTCTTAATATTTTTTACTAAATTCTTCTTCTTTTATAATATATTTTAGGACTCCTTAATTTATAAAATATATTTTCCTCTTATAATGCATTTTAGGATTCTTTAATTTAAATATTATATGAATAATTAAATGATAAATTAAAGAAAATAGTAATAAGACGGTTTTGTCTATTGCAAAGATTTTTAATGAAGGACAAAAAGTTCAACTCACTTTTCTAAGGGTGTTCACACTTTTAATATATTATATATTATAGATATAAGTTATAGATATAGATATTGATATAGATATAGATATAGATATAGATATAGATATAGATATAGATTATACATTATACATTATAGATATAGCTATATATAGATTCGTCATATTTTGAATAATGATCTAAGTATTAGATGACAACTATTTAAATTCATAGAAGTTGACATCTCATATGTGCTACTCCCTTTATTTCAATTTATTTGTCTAATTTTGATTTGACAGTGAGTTTAAAAAAAATAAAAAAAGTTTTGAATCTTATAGTCTTAACTTTATAATAAAAAGGTCAATCCGGTGCATTAAAACTCCTATTATGTGCAGGACCCACAGAAGGGCCCCACCACAATAAATATTTTTAGTAGCTATTTGGCCATGAAAATTAAAATTTTTCGGAGTTGGAGTTGAAGTTGAAATTGGAGTTGGAGTTGTGTTTTATATCTTTTTTGAAAAAAAGTTTTTGACTTTTGAAAAAACTTTTTTAAATATGATTTTATGCCCTAACTTTTACAAACTATCAAAATCACCCAACTAAAATTTACCAACTAATGGAAAAAGGAACACAATTAGCCACTATTATAAAAATAATTACATATATATGGCCATATTTAATGAATTTCAATTATGACATATATAATATTTACATTAATAGTCGTTTTCTCATATTTGAAAATTTTAAATATGGATGTTATATTAACAGATCACTGTTTCCTGTTTTTTAGGTAACAAATATTATCTTTCAAACAAATTTATTTTTTTAGAAATTTATTTAATTTATTTCCTTTATTTTCCGTTCCTAAAAAATAGGAAATGATGAGTTGTTATTAAATTCTAGGGTGCCGCTAATTTATTTTTTTAATTTTCTTATACATGAAAGATTTTACTGTGTGTGAATAAATTATTTCTATGTAAAACATGTTTTGCATATTTATGGTATATTATATCATATACCATAAATATATAAATATGCTTAGTATGTTTCTTTATACTTTGTATTTTTATATATGTGTGTATATGGTATATTACATGGTATAAACTTCATATATAACATACTTTGTATATTTATATTATAAATATGCTTAGTATGTTTCTTAATACTTTGTTATTTATATATCTGTGTATATGGTATATACATGGTATAAACCTTATATATAACATACTTTGTATATTTCTATTATAAATATAATACTTTATATATTTATGGGTATAAATATAAATTAGCAGTAAAATAATGTCTTAAATAAGGGAGAAAATTAAATAAGGGATAAAAATAATGATGAAAGAGAAAAAGAGATATATATTAATTAGGATAGCATTAAGTTTGAAATTATAATTATCTTATTCTTTAAAACTGCTATATACGTAATATTGAAAAAGTAATGTTATAAGGAGAGTTTTATGTAAAAATTTAAAAGATTGGGGTTATATGTAATAATAATAAAAGTTGGAATTGGAAAATTGTGAAAACAACAAAAACCTGTTTTCCCTTTTTAGAAAATTTTTTCGGAATTATTTTCCGAATTTTCATGACCAAACACCACAATTTCCAACTCTGAAAAAATTTTCCGGAAAAAAGGAAAAAATTTCCATGGCCAAACGGGCCTTAATTTTTTTTTTTTTTAAATACTTATACTTTACAACGTTTACACAACATGCTATTATTCTTGTTTCTTACAGAAGTTGACAGACTCATTTTTTTCATTCTCATATTTCTAAAGAAATCGAAATGCCTGATAATTTTTTTTTTTTGAAGAATTATGATAAAATTATATTTTAAAAATATTTAATAACTTTAAAAATATACTTGTTTTGAACAAAGTATGATGATTTTGATTTAGAATAGAATTAATGAAACTATAATGAGTTTTTATAAAATATTTTTAAAAATACACTCTTTAAAATTAAATTAAATTAAATGTATAGGGTCATTCATTATTATTCCATCTACTTAGAGTTGTGTGGGGTGACTATAAAAAAAAAATCTTGGTAGAGAGTACCACCTCCTAATGGTAACTACTCGATGCAAATTCGCATTTGTCACGCTCCAATGAGATTTTCAAACACCGAATAAGAAATCAAAAAGAAAAATTGTGTATTACAATAGTATTCAGAATTTTTAAAAATTTATAGTATTCAAGTGAATAATATTGACGTAAGACACACGTGCAACAAACATATCCTAAACTAGTATAACTGAAACACATGTTACAATTAACTAAAATTTCAGTAGTACACATCTACAATTCTTTTACCAAAAAACAAATCATTCTTCAAATTTCAACGCCTAAATCTACTTCAAGTAAACTTAAATTTAAAACTTAAGTGTCATGTATAAGAATAAATCTCAATCATCAATTTAACAAAATAACTTAAATTTAAAACATAAGTGTCATGTATAAGAATAAATCTCAATCATCAATTTTTCAAAATAACAACACATCTAAGCAAACTCATTTAACATCTTTTATATTCATTTTTTTCATTTATGCTTGTCCACAGTCATATATGACCGAAATACATGTTCAAACATTACAAATCAATGTTTTGGGCCATTTAGTATACAAAATATATACAAAGTGTTAAGGTAGTGTATACTTTATATTTGACATACATTCACTATACATATAATATACATACACATACCTAGTATATACAACCACAATATATAGATAGTATATATCGGCCACATGACTGAAGGATACATCTACACAAGTTCCCTAATTAATACCAACAAGTGTTAGCACCATGCTAAAATTGATTTTCAATTGACTACACGTCCATTGGTAAAAATAGCTCATAAAATTATGATGTGCGTAATAGGTTTAAGTTTAGGCAAATTAACATTCGTTTATTTATCAACTCTACTTATTTTAATTCTTTCAATCAAGTCCTTGAACGAATATGTAACTCAAATTAACCTGTGGGAATCTTGTCAAGATAATTAGAACGATATTTTTTGTGTGTGTGATATGTAATGCATAGGCATAATGGCAGTCGATCGATTTTTTTGTTATAACCTAAACTCGCAGCTTGAGGCAGCACAAGAACAAGAAATATATCGATCACACCTAAACTCGCAGACTAAGTGAGAAGAAACCAAACAAATATTGTTAAATGGTAAAATGCAAAACATCCCACTACATGTAATATTGTTAGCTATTTCTTTCAATTTATTATCAACAAAAAGTTAATATAAAATTATTTCTGAATGTTCAAGAAATATATAGATCTATTGTCATAAGTAGGATTAGGCTTGTACAGTAATTTGAGTTTGGTAGTGCTAACATTCCAAAGCTTAGTTTACTTTTTATACTAAATTGATGTTTACAGTTAACAATAGTTTTTAGGAAATATTGCCACTATACACTCATTTCAAATCTAGAGAGCAAAAGAACTGAAAGTTGTGATTTTAATTTTGTCCGTGAAAGTTGAAGTATATGTTGTGATTTTGATTTTGATTTTAATTTTCTTTTAGATTTAGTCTATATATCATTTGATAATCGCACAATAATTGCTAATTCCATGCCAAAATCGATTGATATCTTATCAGTTTGCTAGCAAATTAGTATATTTGAAAGTCCATAACCTATAAATCGAACCGTAAAATAAAATTATCCAATTAATCTGTCTGATAAGCAACCTAATATGGTATCTTAATTTACTGGCCTCACTAACTCTGCGTGTTGGAAGCACTTCCTACTAGGGGTTTCCCATCTCCCAAGCTCAAATACGAATATTTAATTAAAGATGGAAGAATCTTATTTATTCTACCACATGTTTCGGTGATGATCTAGGTCACCTTAGTTAAGCAATACTAATTTCATAACAACCCCATTTTGGATCAAATTTAATCGAAAATAAGATGTTAATTTAGGGGGAAAAGGTGGTGCTGTCTGACTAGGATCTCCAATTTAAGTCTTAATTAGGTGCCTTTTGATATGGGTAAAAGACAAAAAGAGCCATTCGGTGGAAACTATCGCCACCGGATGACCAAGCAACTTGAGAAAACTGAAAGAAAGATGTCTTTTAAGTCTTGAATGAATGATTGATGACATTGATCAACATAAAGGATCAAATATAATTAGGAAACTTGATTAACACTACTAAAAAGGACAAATTTCCGACCACAAAAAGTGGTCGAAAAAAACCAACCACTAGTGGTCATTTTTTTATTAATTTTTTTTTTAAAAAGCGACCACTTGTGATTGCTTTTGTATTTTAAAATTTCAAAGTAATAGTTTTTATATTTATCACTATTTCCTTTACAACTAAAAAATCTAAAAAGAATAAAAAATCGACCACTTGTGATCGGTTTTAGTTGAAAAAATATAATTAAAAATATCTTTAAAGTGGTCGATTTTTAATTAAATTTTAAAAAAATAATTTTAAAAAACCAACCACTTGTGGTCGGTTTTTAATTATAATAAAAAAGAAAATTAATTTTAAAAAATAATCAATATAATAATAAAAAAATAATTTAAAAAGTAATTATTAGGAATTAAAAAACGTAAATAATTATATATATAATCTAATATATTATTTTTTGAAATTACACTAATCACACGTAGTCAATAACCAATATAATAATAGTAAAAATCAATCAATCTTAGATTTTGTGAAAAAATTACACTAAAAAATATATCAAATAAAATAAATAAATTATGTTTAACATAATCTTTATCTTTTACTTATGTTTCAATTTATAAAATAAATATTTTTCTTTGTATATACATTAAATGACGTTAAACATGCATAATCTTTGTATAATGAATATGCATATATATATATATGTATATCATATCGTTGGGATAATGATATTATACTACTATTGCAGTCATAATAATGTAATATATAACCGATAATTCATCAGAATATAATGAACATGTTCTATTATAATGTAATATACTTGTGGGTGTGATGTATATAGTACGCATTCAACACACATTTTGCGTGATATCTCGTGGCAATCTCACGTGAATTAATGGATCAAACTTTCAAACGAAGAATAAATATAATCATTTTCGCAAAATACAAAATAAATATGATTTTTTTAAATAACATAGACATACACCTTAACGTATCATATTTACATAAATTAATCCTTACAGAGTAATTACGAAAATCTCAACTAATTATTTATCTTCGTTGGATGTATCGGGGAGCTAATTATGTATCTCAATAGACCCAAAATTGAAAAGTAAATATCGTAAGCTAATTATGTATCTTTTATAAGGAAAAAAAATGTATCTTTACCGAATATATTATGTATCTCGACAAATTCAAAATCAGAAAAAAATATCGAAAGTTAATTATGTATCTTTATAAAGTAAAAAATGTATCTTCTTTGGAAGTATCGAGAGGTAATTATGTATCTCGATAAACACAAAGTAGAATTTCAGTAATTATGTAAAATATCAAAAAAAATTGTAATTAAACTCCGAACTGTCAGGATTTATGTATGTATCTCGACAGATTCAACATTGGGATTTTAATAATTATACAAAATATCAGAAGTTTATATAATTAAGCTTCAAATTGTTAGAATTTATGTATGTATCTTGATAGATCCAAAATTGAGATTTTAATAATTATACAAAAGATCAAAATTTTTTGTAATTAAGCTCCAAACTGTCGGGATTTAGTGACAACTAATACTTTTTTCATTAGTTTAAGAATTCTAAATCAACTAAATTTGATTTTAAGAAGATTTGAAAAATCTAGAAATAAATATAAAATTATTAGAATAAGAAAAATTTAAGAAGTATCAAATTATTATAAGTTTTAAGTACGTTATAAGAATGTAATAAAAAATTTGACTTTAAAAACAAGAAAAGATTTTAAATATATAAAAAGTAATTGTACCACAAATATGTTTCAAATTATTGTGTCTCTCTTAGCCTCTAGCAGCAAGGGAAAGAGGTACTGCATGACAAACGCAAAAATGATGATTCATCAACCATTTGAAATTTTTTGTGGTAAAATATATATGTGCATACACAAAAATATATGTATATGTTTACATTATTATATTAAAGTGCGAAGGATCTTTGAAAAATGATTTGAACTTTTTGCTCTTCATTGAAATTTTTTGAAATAGACAAAATCATTTAATTTTAACTAATAAAAAATTACACGTGCGGTTAAACTATTATGAAAGAAAAAAGACAACATCTCCTTCAACCTCTCATACAAACAACCACTACATATTCTTATGAAAATGACCACAATTTCACTTCTTCAAATTCAAGTATAATGCTTAGGCTTGTTATGATTATTTTTGTTGTAGTAGTTTCCTTATGGGCAAATTATGACGCTTCCAAAGGTTTTGACATAACCATTATCAATGAAGCCAATGATCAAAGTACATTTGCAAGTAAGCGTTTTGATTTTTTTTTAGTATCAAATGATGAAGCCACATGTTTAATTCTGAGGACAACTAGTAAATTCATTGAAAATATTCTTTACCATATTAGTGATCGTCAGGATTATTTTGGTCAGCAGCAGATCAAGAAGTAAGTCAAACATGTCATCCTGCGACTATCCAGTCGGAATTTGGCTCGTCATGTCATTGTTAAGTCTTTCTTAGACAACAATGATGAGTTTGTTATACACATAAGTCCTTCAATTTTAGAAGGTACAAATTATAAGCGTGACATGTTTCTGGCATTGCAAAAAGGTATGACGCGTATATGGCTATGAGATGGTCAAGGTAATGCCCCCTCTAATCTTGTAAAATGGTATGATGGAGTATATTACTAGTTTGGGTAGTTCATCTAGACGTGGAACGTCAAAATCTGAATCAGTCGAGCCAGTGAAATTAGGTCGGAGTTGTTGGAAGAGCAAGGACACAATGACCATAGTGAAGTTGTTGAATTATTGTGAGGAAAAAAAAGAAAGATTTATTTGAAGATTGAATAAAGATATGAAAAATGGTTGGCATGAAAAAAATGATTGATGATGCATTAGGAATGCCATCTTGGCATCTATGTGAAATTTATAAAAAACAGGTGTTACGAATTTGTCTCTGATTGAGTAAATAACTCTATGAACGAAAGAATCGATCAAACTGACTTGAAAAAAAATATACATATAATTAATTCATTGATTTTAAATTTTGATGAGAGTTTCTTATCATCCAGTTCCATACGAATACAAGGATCCATTACATATACTAAATGCCCCTAAATCAATGCATCAATAGAACATGGCTATATAAACGAGAGAAATTGAAGTGGGGTTGAGGAATTAATTTCCATATATTTTTTTCTTCATATAATTGAAAAAAAAAATTAATTCAATTTATGATTCATTTATGTCTTGCTTCATTTTTTAATTATATTTTTTTTCATGGCCAACTATTTTGTTTGGTGACTCTTTCTTTGCTATCTGATAGACGTAATATATAAAGAGAAAAGTGTGTTTATTGTAACAAAAATAATTAACTCATATAAATTAATTAAATTTGTTGAATAATTAGATAAGTCAATTTTCTTAAGCATGTTTGGTACTTAAGATATGATTAGGATCTTCTCTTCGACTCAATGAAAATTAATAAAACAATCTCGTTCTATACGTCATTACGGTGAAAATCATACCTTTCCTCTATGTATTATTCGTCTTTTCTTCAGCCGATAATAAAAAAAATCCGATTGCAAATATTGTTTAACTAGTACATGCTAAAACATACAAATAAATACTCATCTCATGCTTAACAATATTTGTGACAATTAATATAATATTAATAGTGTAAAAAATTTATATACTCTTAAATTATTCAAAAATAAATGTACATAAAATTAGTAAAACGTGGCAACATATGAACTCTTAAAACAAAAAGGAATATAACACATAGGTTAAGAAATTGTAAATGATAGGACAATGTTACCATATTATTGTTTTGAATATAATAAATTTAATACTTTAAAAAATATTTGATAATTAATCGTATTTAATATCACTGGTTAAATATGTAGAAATGGATAAATTATCTATTGATTTTTCAAGATGGTCAAGTATTATTAGACATGTATTTTTTTTTTTAGTATAATAGACAAGTAAAATTAGATGGAGAGAGTAATTGTCCCAATTTAGGGTAACATTTGGAATTAACTAATATTTCTATATGTTTTTTTTAAAATTAAATTATTAATTATTGTAATTAATAATACTTTTTTTTTAAAAAAAGTTGCATTAGTATATATTACTTTTTCTATCCCCATTTTTATGACAAAATGAAAGTCTATCATATTTAATGTGGAGAATATCCAATCAAATTAAGAGAGGTAATGTTAAATCAGTAAAAATTGATAAGTTTTTTTTTTTTTTTGATTAACTTTGGATAGGGCCCATTTTATTAATGAAAAAAAAAGTTGTACAAAACAGACTCAATTAAGCCTAAAAAGCAAAATTCAAAACAAAAATTCAAGATTTTGTGGGTCAAGACTCGGTCCATTCTTAACCCTCTATAAATATGACTTAAAGTAGGGTTTTTAAAATGAGAACCGTCCAGCAATATTCACAAATGGTGCTGCTGAAAGCTCATTTCAATGTCAGTTTTTCAAGCTCCTCTTGATCAGCTCGCAAAGGTAACTCGATTGATAAGTAATTACTTTGTAAATAATAGATTTATCTGAGACCAATATACTGAGAATTGTAAACAAACTTGATTTTTTGGCGACAATCTTTTTCATTACTAAATTAAAATTACCAAAAAATAAAACACTCTTTGTTTGTAAAATGAAACAGTTGAACATGTAAGTTATAATATAATATCTCTTGGTAAATGAATAATGAGATGGTGTGAATGAGGATGATGATTGATGATATAAGCAAGTGGATAAATTGGTCCAAACATGCAAAAGTTAACATGATATATAAGTAACGTTCTTGGTTGGCCAATAATAGTGTGTTATTATTGGCACCTTTACAAAAATATCCTTACTGGGTCATGTTGTTATAGGTAGGACAATTCTGACAATTAGTTAAAAAATTAATGATTGTTTGGTCATTTGAAGTTCTCAATCAATCATTGAAGCTAAATGTCCAAACAAGATATTGCATACAAATTTAAGTAAAATGACCATAAAATCTTGAATAATAAACTTATTACTCTAAGCATACATGTCGATCGGGTGTGTGCTTATTCGCTTCTATTATAGAGTATATAGAATGATAACATAAATTATTGGTAAAATGCATTAATTATGGTTAAGTAATAGCTTATATTGTATTATTGAAATTCTGTTTAAATATTAATTATTATTTTTAAATGTGTTTTTCACATTTTATTTTTTAAAACTTTTCTGATCAAATCTCAAGATATAGTCTGGTTAAATAATAGCATGTTCAAATCTCAAGATATAGTGTGGTCAAATAATAGTTTGTATTAGTTATTCTTAAAATCTTGAACGAATATTAATTATTGTTTTTAGATATGATTTTTCACATTTTACTTTTTAAAACTTTTCTGACCAAATTTCAACATATAGTGTGATTTATAGTCTAATTAGTTATTTTTATATTTTAAAAATCTTGATCAAATACTAATTATTATTTTTAGATGTGTTTTTTCACGTTTCACTTGTTTGAATATTTCTACCTAAATATCAAGGTATAGTGTGGTCAAATAATAACATATACTAATTATTCTTATATTCGTGAGGTCTTGATCAAATACTAGCATATATATAAATTTTCCCTTGAAAATAAATTTGCAATAATCCTTCCCGTGTCGTTTTCTGCTTCACAAAATTCTCTCTCATGAAAAAGTTTCACACCATCATTTCAACTATTGCACCGCATTTTTTTGTTATTTCAAAAGAATCCCCTATCACATCTTTGATAATGCATGCATTCGTTAAAGAAGACATCGATCCCAGAAGTTCTTTTAATCTTAAAGGAAAAACAATTAATTCAAGAAAAATAGTTTTCTTTTGTGCAAAAAATTTTGATCGATTGTGAAAAAAGTTTCGAGGAAGAAAAAAGGACTACCAAAGAGAAGTATAAAAAGATAATAGAAGAGTACCTCAGGGACTATAAGGAGAAAATCGATTTGCTATATGAGAGTAAATGCGGAATTCTTTAATTCATCAATTCTCTCATACAACAAATCGTTTTTCTCCTTATAGTACTTGAGACACTCTTCTGTTATCTTTTTATACTTCTATTCAATAGTTCTTTTTTCTTCCTCAAAACATTTTTCACAATCCATTAGAATTCCTTGCACAAAAGAAAAGTATTTTTCTTGAACCAATTATTTTATATTTAAGATTGAAAGTACTTTCAGAATTGATGTCTTCTTCAGAGAATACATTATTAAAGATGCGATTGGGGAATTTTTTTGAAACATCAAAAAAATTGCGTTACAATTATAATTGTGAAAAAGATTAAACTACTTAGTTGAAATGATGGTGGAATTTTTTTTTCATGTGAGAGGATTTTATGAAGCGGAAAAAGACACAAGAAGGATTAATGCTGAATTATTTTCAGGGAAAAATCTATATATAGAAACTTAGGAAGTGGAAGAACAAGAAAGTGTACTACATACCTTGAAATTTGGACAGAGAAATTTAAAAAGGTGAAATGAAAAAAATTTATTCAAAGTAATAATTAGTAAATTGGTCTAGATTTTGAGAATGCAAAAATAATTAGTGTAGGCTATTATTTGACTTCATTATACCTTGAAATTTGACACATAAGTTCTGAAAAGTGAAAAGTGAAAAACACATCTAAAAACAATAATTAGTATTTGGTCAAGATTTCAAAAATATAAGAATAATTAGTATATGCTATTATTTGATCACACTATACCATGAGATTTAGGAAAAAAAGTTCTAAAAAATAAAACGTAAAAAAATACATCTAAAGACAACAATTAGTTTTTGTTCAAAATTTCAAGAATACTAAAACAATTAATATAGGTTATTGTTCAAAAATAATTTTAAGGTAAGATTTTCATCGTGATGAAGTAAGAAACGAGATTGTCTTTTCAATTTTTATTAAGCCAAAGAGGTGATCCTAATCATATCTTGCGTAGTAAACATGTTTAGAAAAATCGACTTATCTAATTATTCAAAAAATTTAATTAGTTGATACGATTTAATTATTTTTGTTACAATAAAGACACTTTTCTCTTTATATATTACATCAATCAGATAGCAAAGAAAGAATCACCATTTAAAATAGTTGGCCATGAAAAAAATATATAATTTAAAAAATGAAGCAAGACATAAATGAATCATAAATTTCTTTTTTCAATTATCTGAAGAAAAATAATATGAAGATTAATTCCTCAACCCCACTTCAATTATATAATCATGTTCTTCTATTGGTGCATTTATTTAGGGGCATTTGATATATGTAATTGTCATCAAATAATAGCTTGATGTAAGAGAAATAATGTACATATTGTGACAACTTTAGGTATAGAATTTAATAAGTTACTTAAAGAATAATTATGCTTTTTGGATACTTGTATTCGTGTGAATCCAAATGATAAAAAACTCTCTTTATTGAAATTTAGAAGCAATGCATTAATTACATGTATATTTTTTTCAAGTCGAGCTGATCTATTTTTTTATTTGTAGAGTTATTTACTCAATCAGATACGAATTTATAACATCTCTTTATTATAAGTTTTACGTAGGTGCCAAGATGACATTCCTAATGCATCATCAATCATTTTTTCATGCCAAGCTTTTTTCATCTCTTGGTTCAATCTTCTAATAAATCCTTCTTTTTTCCCCTCACAATAATTCAAAAACTTTACTATGGCCATTGTATGCTCTTCTAACAATTCCAACCCAATTTTACTGGCTCAACTGATTCAGATTCTGACGTTCCACATCCAGATGAACTAGACAAACTAGCAATGTACTCAATCATACCATTTACAAGATTAGACGAGGCATTACCTTAACCATCCCATAGTCATATACGCGCCATACCTTTTTGCAATGTCAGAAACATGTCACGCTTATAATTCGGACCTTTCAAAATTGAAGGACTTATGTGTATAACGAACTCATCGTTGTTGTCTAAGGATGAGTTAACAATGATCGGACGAGTCAAATTCAGATTAGATAGTCAGAGGATGACATGTTTGACTCGCTTCTTGATCTGCTGCTGACCAAAATAACCCAGGTGATCACTGATAGGGTAAAGAATATTTTCAACGAATTTACTAGTGCTCAGTATTAAACATGTGGCTTCATTATTTGACACAAAAAGAAGATCAAAACTCTTTACTTACAAATGTTCCCTTATTGGCTTCATTGACAATGGTTATGTCAAAACCTTTGGAGGCTTCATAATTTGCCCATAAAGAATACTACTCCAATAAAAATGATCATAACAAGTCCAAGAATTATACTTGAATTTGAAGAGGTGAAATTGTAATTATTTTCATAAGAGTATGTCGTAGTTATTTGTATGAGAGGTTGAAGGAGATGTTGGTTTTCTTCTTTCATATATATGGAATAATATGATGGTGTAGAAAGAAAAAAAAATTAGAAAATAGTAGAAGTGTATATGAGAATATCATCTATGTAAGTGTGTAATGATCCTCACGGTTATTTTTTTTCTATTTTAACACATTTTCGATATGCAGAGTTTTTTATAATTTTTCAAGTTATTTATGATTTGTTGGGACTGATAATTCGGTTCTGATTATCAGTTCTCAGACAGTTCATTTGAGAATTTTAGTAATATCTAATAATATTGTGGATTATTTAATTTAAATTGGCATTTAGTAGAAGTATAATTTATTACCTTTCCAAAATATTTTTGAAATTGATAAAATTCTTTAAGTTATGCTATATTTATATTACTTTATAATAACTTTTATAATCTATTAACATTTTAAGCGGAGATCGTAAATCTAGAAATATTAAAATATTATTATTATATAATAGAGGCTTTATTAGAAATAGTTTTTTATTAATTATGGTATATTTAAAATATTATAATTATTTTACTACGAACTTATGCAATACCCGAATTCATACATAATGAGAGGAAAATTTGTAGTGGTGGCACCACTACCCACGTGAAAATGGTGGGTGCTTACAACAACTATGGGTGCTGCTACCAAGCTCTTGCTTAAATTGCCAACAACTAATTTATAATTAATGATTTAAAAATTTCCTTTTTAATTAACCAAGGTAATATCTCATAAATGTATTTTCTAGGTATATAAGTAATTTTCAATGGCTCTTAACATTCATGGTATTTTCCAAAGTACATAGAACAAGCAGATCCATACTTATATGCAGAGAAGTAGTTTTTTGGAAAATAAATTATTTTTAAGAATTTATTCGTTCATCGAGAGTAAATTAATTATTCACATCAAATTATTTAAGCTCGAATTCTAGTAGAATACTATTTGAAGGCTTTTTAGAGACATTTTAGCTTTTGCGTTCAGGTAGGCTAGGCTTATCCTACCTTTAGATTGAGCTTATTTACTGAAATTGTGGAATATTATGCTAGTTCTAGATAATTACTTGTAGTTGCGTATCATTATACATATATAGCATGCCTTATTTATCCGGATTAGTACCCCGTTTTAGTAGATTTTTCTATTTTGTCTTTCAATATAATATAGCATATATCACTTTAGGATGTGGAATTAAATAGAAAACCTTGAATTTGTCCCGTTAAAATTAAGACATGCATACAGTAATTAGACGTATTTTAGCTTCTGTTCAGGTTCAGTACATACTTTATTTCTATCATTGATTGTGAACTTTTGTACCACATTGACATTGTTATGGTATGGTATAATTTTAATATTACAGTAGGGTATGGTTACTATGAGTACCGGTTCGAGTCCGACACCTGATTATGGTTGTGGTTCCTTTGAGTTCCGGCTTGAGTCCAGCATCTGATTATGAGTTCTGGTGTATATTATATATGTGGCCTATCGTTATTATTCATTATGTCCGGTTTGAATCTGGCACGTGTCCTCTTATTGTTATCCATCACTATCGGTTCGAGTCCGGTATATGGCCTCTCGTTACTACCCATTGGTACCGGTTCAAATCCGGTGCACATATGGATGACTATTATAATTTCTTGGGATTGCCTCAGTTATAGATTATTTACGTTTATTTTTTTTAATTGCTACTTGTGTGTCCAACCGGCTTATGAGAGTATGGTTGGATTAATTATCTTCTTCTGTGTGCCTAGCGGACTTATGAGGGCCCAGTTAGGTTATATTTGTGGGCCTAGTGGGCTTATGGAGGTCCAGTTAGGTTATGTTTGATTTGTCTGTTATTACTGCGTTATTTATTTTCTATATCGCTTACATGTATTCCTTTATTGCATTGGCGTAGCTTGATAGTTGTTTACCTTTCTGTCCTTATTTACTGTTAGCTTAGATTAAATCCTCGTATTGTAGTTATACCTTTTCTGTATTGAGCTCAGTCGGCCGATGATGCCTACAGAATACCCCTTGCTTTGGTACTCATACTACACTTCTGGATCTTTTTCCTAATGCAGATCCAAGTAGTAGTAGCCGACATTGACGTGATTTCTACCCTCCAGTGCTGATTCGAAGTAGGGTGAGCTTATTGTCATCCGAGGCTGATCCTCCTCTATCTACTCCAGTTTAGTCTTTTGTACTCGAGACTGCTTGTACATAGTGTATATTTTGAATTATATCTAGTACTCCGTTATCTTTAGTAGTGGCTCTAGTACCGACCTTACTAGGTCTTGGGAGGAATTCATTTGTGTATTTGGTCCTTTTCCTTCCCTCATTTTAGTATATGATATATGTTTACTTTCTGTTTGTTACTTATTATTACTATTGCTATCACTATGCGTGATCTTTTCTGATTTTTGCCTATTAGCCCATTACTTATTATTTTGGGTTATGGCTTGGCTTGCCTACTAGAGGATAAGGTAGGCGCCACCACGACTTAAAAAAATTGGATCGTGACAGCTTGGTATCAGAGCCTAGGTTTCACCGGTACTATTGGTACTATGGCCAATATTTAGTAGAGTCTTGTGGATTGGTACGGAGACGTCTGTATCCTATCTTCGGGAGGCTACAGAGCATTTTTAGGAAACAATCTCATTTTCTTGATTCATTTTCGTGCGTTGGTCTGAGTTGGTTGTAATTTTTATTGGTGCACTTTTTACACAAATGGCTAGGATGCAAGGTTCGAGAGTTTGGGATTGGGACCCCGAGACCTCTGCTAGAGTTCTAGTTTGGGGCCGAGGTCAACCTAGAAGTCGAGGGCAGGATAGAACAACATCCCCAGTTTGAGATCAAGTCAGGGATTCATCACCTGATCCTCTTATAGCTTTGGAAACTGAGAGAGCTCCAGTTTTTCCACAACAGCAGCAAGTGGGCCAGGAGGCATCCCAGGCTCCATCCGATTTTATATCCTCTTCGTTCCTTTGAGAGGCGTTGGTACAGTTATTGGGGTTAGTTGGTGGTTCGTTGACCAAAGAAGCATAGCTTGCGGCAACAACGCCTAGGGTAGAGGTTTCGACAGCACTAGTAGTCCCATAGCTGGCAATAGCCCAGCCAGTTATGTATTCAGAGGAGCAAAAGATGTTGGGCCAATTTCGGAGATTGACTCCACCCAGGTTTGTCGAGATGCCAGGAGGGGATGCTAATGAGTTCCTATCTAGTTGCGAGGAGCGATTGTGGAATTTGGGATTGGTTGAGGCATAAAGAGTGTATTTTGTTGTTTATCAGTTTGACACGACAGCGAGGAGGTGGTGGAGAGGTTATATTGACTCCAGGCCAGCTGGATCTCCACTAGTGACTTAGGATCAATTCTCCAAGGTTTTCTTGAGCAAGTACATGCCTCGCAGCATGCGCTAGCGTCTTTGGGATGAGTTTATAGCATTGAGACAGGGTTATATATCTGTGCCTAAATATGAGGTGAGCTTTCATGAGTTAGCCAGACACGACACTATGATTCTGCCTACAGAGTATGAGCGAATTCGGTGCTTCGTCAGGGGATTGAGATTATCACTTCGTAGGACTACACAAAGTTTGGTGACTTTAGGGAAGGCTTTTTCTGAGATAGTTGAGCATGTTTATTCTATTAAGGAGATGGATGGGGCAGCGATAAGAGACCACGTTACCAGGGCAGCTACAACGATTCACAGTACACCGGAGGATTTCACGGTAGGTACCCCTAACAGCAGCCTTCTCAGCATCAGGGATAACCTAGTTAGCCATTCCAGGCATCGCTTTAGATATCAGATAGGGGTCAGCCTAGTTTTAGCAGTTCTAGTGGTTAAAGCAGCAGCCAGCCGTAGATGGGTGTTCAGTCAGGATCGTCGAGTTAGGGTAATCATTTCAGATCCGCCGAACCTTCTAAAAAAAACAGGGTTCTTGGGGCATGTTATGACTGGGGGTCGTTGTTCACTTTGCTCGTGCGTGTCCTTAGCGTAAGATGATTCAGCCTTCAGTTTTGACTGCACAACCGATCAGGTCAGTGAGGTAGGGGTGATGTGCACAGTTGTGAGGATGGTCCCCAGGGTTCTAGAAGTAGTCGGATAGGCACGTAGTCCAGTAGTGAACAGGGTCATTTGTATGCTGTACCAGGTAGATCTGAGGCTGAGACTTCGGATGTTGGGATCACAGGTATGATTTTCGCATGCCATCAGCCAACTTCTGCTTTGATTGATCTTGATTCCACATTTTCATATATTTCTGCTTATATTGCATTACAGTTGGGTTCATGTTCGGAGTCTTTATCTATTCCATTGCATATAGCTATCCCTCTAGGTTATTTTTTAGTAGTTGATTGGGTATATAGATCGTGTTTGGTGATCGTTCGGGAGTTTGATACTCAGGTTAATCTCATTGTGTGGCAGGATTTTGTTAGTCGTATGTCGATGGGGATTATTTTACGTTCTGTCTAGGAGGCTAATATCTGTGGGTTATGAGCCATATCATGCTTATGTTCGGGATGTCAGTGTCGAGAGTCTATTGTGTGACTCCGTTCCTGTGGTTCGCGAGTTTCTTGATGTGTTTTGACCGTCCTACCTGGCCTTCCTTCCGGGTGTGATATGCGCGCCCAGTATCCCTACATGTTTGAGCCCTTAGGAATGTCCTTATGCTTTACTTTCGCCGATGAAAATTCTTTTAGTAGTGGATGTTGTAATGACCCTCACAGTCATTTTTCTATATTTTAACACGTTTTCGATATGCAGAGTTTTCTATAATTGCCCCAAGTTATTTAGGATTTGTTGGGACTGATAATTCGGTTCCCAGGCAGTTCGTTTGAGAATTTTAGTAATATCTAATTATATTGTGAATTATTTAATGTAAATTAGCATTTAGTAGAAATATAATTTATTACCTTTCCAAAATATTTTTGAAATTGATAAAATTCTTTAAGTTATGCTATATTTATATTACTTTATAATAACTTTTATAGTCTATTAACATATTAAGTGGAGATAGTAAATCTAGAAATTCTAAAATATTATTGTTATATAATAGAGGCTTTATTAGAAATAGTTTTCTATTAATTATGATATATTCAAAATATTATAATTATTTTACTACGAACTTATGCATTACCCGAATTCATACATAATGAGAGGAAAATTTGATAGTGGTGGCACCACTACCCAAGTGGAAATGGTGGGTACTTACAGAAACTATGGATGCTGCCACCAAGCTCTTGCTTAAATTGCCAACAACTAATTTATAATTAATGATTTAAAAATTTCCTTTTTAATTAACCAAGGTAATGTCTCATAAATGTATTTTCTAGGTATATAAGTAATTTTCAATGGCTCTTAGCATTCATGGTATTTCCCATAGTACATAGAACAAGCAGATCCATACTTGTATGCAGAGAAGTTTAGTGGAAAATAAATTATTTTTGAGGATTTATTCGTTCATCGAGAGTAAATTAATTATCCACATCAAGTTATTTAAGTTCGAGTTCTTGTAGAATACTATTTGAAGGCTTTTCAGAGACATTTTAGCTATGGCGTCCAGGTAGGCTAGGCTTACGCAACCTTTAGATTGAGCTTATTTATTGAAATTGTGGACTATTATGCTAGTTCTAGATAATTACTTGTAGTTGCGTACCATTATACATATATGGCATGCCTTATTTATCTGGATTAGTACCCCGTTTAGTAGATTTTGGTATTTTATCTTTCAATATAATATAACATCTATCACTTTTAGGATGTTGAATTAAATAGCAAACCTTGTATCTGTTCCTTTAAAATTAAGACATGCATATGGTAATTAGACGTATTTTAGCTTCTGTTCAGGTTCAGTATATACTTTATTTCTATCATTGATTGTAAACTTTTGTACCATGTTGACATTGTTATGGTATGATATGAATTTTAATATTACGGTGGGGTATGTTTACTATGAGTTCTGGTTCGAGTCCGACATCTAATTATGGCTGTGGTTTCTTTGAGTTGAGGTTCGATTTCGGCATCTGATTATGAGTTCTGGTATATATTACATATGTGTCCTCTCATTATTATCCACTATGTCCGATTTGAATCCGGCATGTGTCCTCTTGTTATTATCCATCACTACTAGTTCGAGTTCGGTATTTGACCTCTCGTTACTACCCAATGGTGCAGGTTCAAGTACGGTGCACATCTGGATGACTATTATAATTTTTTAGGATTGGCTCAGTTATAGATTATTTACGTTATTTTTTTTAATTGCCACTTGTGTGTTCCACCGGCTTATAGGGGAACGGTTGGGTTAATTACCTTCTTCAGTGTTCCTAGCGGGCTTATGGGGCCCAGTTAGGTTAAATTTGTGTGCCTAGCGGGCTTATGGGGGCCCATTTAGGTTATGTTTGATTTGTTTGTTATTACTGCGTTACTTATTTTCTATATCGCTTACATTTATTCTTTTATCGCATTGGCGTAGCTTGGTAATTGTTTACCTTTCTGTCCCTGTTTACTATTAACTTAGATTACACCCTCTCATTATAGTTATACCTTTTCTGTATTGATCTCAGTCGACCGATTATGCCTACTGAGTACCTGTTGCTTTGGTACTCATACTACACTTTTGCATCTTTTTCTTGATGCAAATTCGAGTAGTAGCAGCCGACATTGACGTGATTTCTACCTTCCAGTACTGATTCGGAGTAGGGTGAGCTTACTGTCGTCCGAAGCTGATCCTCCTCTATCTACTCCAGTTTAGTCTTTTGTACTCGAGACTGCTTGTATATATATAGTGCATATTTTGAATTTTGTCTAGTACTCCGATAACTTTTAGTAGTGGCTCTAGTACCGACCGTACCAGGTCTTGGGAGGGATTCATTTGTCTATTTGGTCATTTTCCTTCCCTCGTTTTAGTATATGATATATTTTTACTTTCTGTTTGTTACTTATTATTACTATTGCTATCATTATACGCGAGCTTTTCTGATTTCTGCCTATTAGCCTAATACTTATTATTCTGGGTTATGGCTTGGCTTGCCTACTGGGGGATAAGGTAGGCCCCATCACGACTTAAAAAAATCAGGTCGTGACAAAGTGTATATATATATATATACACACACATAGGCTAAAATGAGTGGCTATACTAATAGATAAAGGGTCCCTTTTATGGACTTCCTTTTCAAAATTTTCTACTTCTAAATAGTCTTTTTACCTTTTTATAAGAATAAGATTGTATATACATCGCTCTTTTCAGATCTCATTTGTAAAATTATATAGAATATATTATTTTTGTTTAACTTTAACTTTTCATACACTTCGACTTGGTGCACTAAAATAAAAATAAGAAAATTGTACAACTATTTTGTCAAGTAAAAATAAACAAAAATAAGCATTCAAATAAGTGGAATATACATATATATATATATATATATATATACATACATACATACACAATTCTCTCTTTCACCTTCTTGTCTCTTCCACCTCCCTTTTTTCACTAATGATATCTCAATCTCAAATAAGATGAGTTCGGCTATATGTATCCCTACTTTTTTATAATTTAAATTCGACTCATGATGTCATAACATGTGATTTGGTGGACACGTTCCAATGATGCATGTATCATGAGAATTCATTATTAAATTGACAAGTTTTATGTCAATTGTCTTTCTATCACAATTCTCCTATTTTATTTTATTTGAGACTGACAATTTGAGCTAGCTTACACATAGAGAGTTGTAGGAGATAACAAGTATGGTTAAATAATTGAGGTGTGCAGATCGGTAGATTTAGGTTTAGAGAAGGGGATCAGTTGAATCCCCTTTATTGAGTAATTATACCTTGAAAATAAGTTGAAACACTTGCGTAATCCTCGCAACACTATAATTTTTTTAAAAATGTGTTTGAATGGGCTGAGGGTCTATTGCAAACAACCTTCTATCTTCATAAGTTAGGAGTAAGGCTGTGTATACACCACCTTTCTTAGAATTCTACTTATGGAATTATACTGAATATGTTCTTTTTATTTATGTTTGAATTGCTGACATATAGGTCAATTGACTAAACCGATTTTGATCATTAGATCTTAAAAAAAACAACCAAGTGCATTAAAGCTCCCGCTATGCGTAGAGTTCGGGAAGGGTCCCACCACAAGGGTTCATTGTGCGCAACATTACCTTGCATTTCTGCTAGATATTGTTTCTAAGGCTTGAATCTGCGACCTCTTGGTCACATGAAAACAACTTTACCAGTTACTCTGAGGCTGCTTGTTTGATCATTAAATCTCTTTTGGTAAATTTATCTTTGTTGTCTTATTTATCATCGTCCAAGATTGACTTTGTTAGCTTTCGTTTGATACATGATAATTTCAATCCTAATGTTAATTACATGAACATAAATGTTATCTTCATACGTTATGTTGGTCGGATTCTTCAAAAATATTTAGGGTGCTTGTCGGCTCTTCCAAAAATAATACATATGTAAAGTATCTAATACAAAGAAAGTAATATTTTTAAAGAACCCAAATAATATATCTTAAAGGTGGGTAAAGTTGATTGGGATTTTTAATGCTCATTATTCACAGTGCACCAAAAATTTTCCATCAAAAGGATATAACAAAACCTATAACAACAATACCAACATTAAATCCTACCGTTAGACATTCACTGGCCCGACTAATTCAGAAATAACACCAACAATAACAAATTCTCCGATATCTTTCGAATCAAGCTGTGTATAGCTAGCCGAACCGCTTCACAAACCGCCTTGTAGGTCAGTCGTGGATCTAGAAAAAACGCGTCTAGCCTAAACTCCATATATACAATATAAAAAATAGGCATAATACATAAACATGCTCTTTAACTTGACATCAAATCACATCTATGACCTTCAACTTTGAATGTGGGCTAGTAGACACTTAAACTTGCATAAAGATGAACAAGTAGACACACACGTCTTATATGTGGCATAATACACGTAGGACGCCATGTAGGAGGTGAATTGCCACGTAGGAACGCTACATAGGACACATATGTCTGCTTGTTCAACTTCATACAGTTTAAGTGCATTTTTGTGTGCAACCAAAGTTGCATGGAATAGATGTTAGTGGAGGTCAAGTTAAAGGGCACGTTTATGCATGTATTATGACTTTATTTAAACTTGACCTTATTTGGATTCTTTAAAAGTATTCCAGTATTCGTGTTAGATCTTTCAAAAATGCATTATTTTTCAAGAATACGTCGCATATTAAATTTGTAATCATTTTTAAGGAGTCTGAGAAACATAAAATAATGTGACTAATGTTGAAAATTGCAGTACAAATGCATCTATTTTGAACATAACAAATGCAAGAGGATCTTAACATACCTTGTGATAATGCTAGTTTAAAAGTTGAAGTTGTTAGAAAAAAATATTTTTATTTATTTAATTATATCTTACATATGTCTCTTCATTCGTGCCAAACCGGTGTGCTATAAACTACTGTTTTTAGGGTGGGCCTGGGGGCCGAGAGTAATTTTGGATTAAAATCGATCGGTCTTCCCTTGGAAGGCTAGGGAGTGATCTAGTATGGGCCATTAGGGTGGGAGGGGCAGTTTGGGTGGTCAAATGGGCAAAACAAAGAAAACGGGCCATTTTTGGGGCAAATTGATGTGCTATAGCCCACGATTTTTGAGGTGCGCCCAAGAGTCGAGCGTGATTTTGGCCAAAAATTGATCGGGCTATCTCAAGCAGGCTAGGGAGCGGCCTAGTGTAGGCCATTGGGGTGGGCGGGCGGTTTGGGTGGTCAAACGGGTGAAACATAGCGAGTGGGCCATTTTTAGGCCAAATCGGTGTGCTATAGCCCACAGTTTTTGGGGTGGGCTCAGGTGCCAGGCATGACTTTTGCAAAAAATCAATCGGGCTGCCCCAGACAGGCTGGGGAGCAGCCTATTGTGGGCCAATGGGGTGGACGGGGTGGTTCGGGTGGTCAAACGGGAGAAACGGCGCGAAAAGGCCATTTTTGGGCCAAATCGATATGCTATAGCCCATGATTTTTGGGGTGGGCCTAGGGGCCGGGCGTGATTTTTGCCAAAAATTAATCGAGCTACCCCAGGCGGCCAGGGAATGGCCTAGTTTAGGCCATTGGGGTGGGTGGGGTAGTTTGGGTGGTCAAATGGGCGAAACAGCGCGAACAGGCCATTTTTCGCCGAATTTGTGTGTTATAGCCCACGGTTTTTGGGGTGGACACAGGGGCCGGGCTTGATTTCTGTCAAAAATTGATCGGGACACCCTAGGCAGGGTGGGGAGCGGCTTAGCATGGGATATTAGGGTGGATGGGGCATTTTGGGTGGTCAAACAAGCAAAACGGTGTAAACGGGCTATTTTCAAGTCAAATCAGTATGCTATAGCCTATGATTTTTGGGGTGGGTCGATGGGCCGACCGTTATTTTTGACAAAAATTGATAGGGCAGCCCAAGCAGGATGGGAAATATCCTAATGTGGGCCATTTGGGGTGGGCAGTGCGGTTAAGATAGTCAAATGGGTGAAACGACGTGAACGACCCTTTTTTGGGAAAAATCAGTGTGCTATAACCCATAGTTTTTGGGATGGGCTCGGGGTCGGGTTTGATTTTGGTCAAAAATTGACCGGGCTTCCCCAAGAAGGTTGGGGACTGGCCTAGTATGGGTCATTGGGGTGAGCGGTGCAATTTGGGTGGTCAAACGGGCTAAGCGGCGTGAACTAGCCATTTTCTTGCCAAATAGGGGTACTATAGCCTACGGTTTTTAGGGTGGGCTCGGGGGCCAGGTGTGATTTTGGCAAAAAATCGATCGGGATTCCCCAGGCAAGTTGGGGAGCGGCCTAGTATGGGCCATTGAGGTGGGTAGGGAATTTTGGGTGGTCAAACGGGAGAAATGGCACGAACAAGCCATTTTCAGGCCAAATCGGTTTGCTATAGCCAATGATTTTCGTGGTGGGCTCGGGGGAATGGCGTGATTTTTGCATAAAATTGTTCGGGCTTCCCTATGTAAGCTTAAGAGTATCCTTGTGTGGGTCATGGGGGTGTGTGGGGCGGTTTGGGTGGTCAAACGAGAAAAATGATGCGAACGGGCCATTTTTGGGCTAAATCGGTTTGCTATAGCCTATGATTTTCGGGGTGGACCCGGGGTCCGGGCCTGATTTTGGACGAAAATTGATCGGGCAGCCCCAGGCAGGCTGAAGAGTGTCCTAGTGTGTGACATTAGGGTGGGCGGGGCATTTTGGGTGGTCAAACGAGCGAAACAACAACAATGGGCCATTTTAAGGCAAAATAAGTGTGCTATAGCTCACTATTTTTGAGGTGGGCTCGGAGTCCGGATGTGATTTTGGTCAAAAATAAATTGGGCTGCACCAGGCAGGCTGGGGAGAAGCCTAATATGGGCCATTGGGATGGGGGGGTTGAGTGGTCAAAAGGGTGAAACGGCTTGAACGGGCCTTTTCCTGGCCAAAGTAGTATGTTATAGCCCACGGATTTAGGTGGGCCCGAGGGCCTGGCGTGATTATGTATGAAAATTGACTGGTCTTCCCCAGAAGGGTAGGGAGTGACCTAGTGTGGGACATTGGGGTGTGCAGGGTTTGGGTGGTCAAACGAGCGAAACGACGGAAATAGGTCATCTTAGGGCCAAATCGGTGTGCTATAAACCATGGTTTTTGGGATTGTCCTGGGGGCCGGGTATGATTTTAACCAAAAATTGATTGAGCTGCCCCAAGAAGGCTGGGGAACGTCCTAGTGTGGTCCATTGGGGTGGCATAGGTAGTTTGGGTGGTAAAACGGGCAAAACGGCATGAACGAGCCATTTTCGAGCAAAATTGGTGCGCTATAGCCCATGGTTTTTGGGTGGACTAGGGGGACGGACGTTAATTTGGATGAAAATTGAATGGGCTACTCCAGGAAGTCTGTGGAGCGTCCTAGTATGGGCTTTTAGGGTGGGAGGGGCGGTTTGGGTGGTCAAACGGACGAAACAACGCGAACGGACCATTTTCGGGCCAAATCAGTTTGTTATAGCCCATAATAGAATGGGACAAATGGGTGGGGCGATTTGTTATAGCCCATGATAATGTGTGGTAAAACGGGAAAACCAGCATGAATGGATCATTTTCTGCTATATCGGTATGCTATATCCCACGATTTTCCAGAGGAGGGGGAGTGATTTTGGCCAAAAATTGACCAGACTGCCCCAGGCAGGTTGGGGAGTGTCCTAGTGTAGGACATTAGTTGGGAGAGTTGGTTTGGGTGATTAAATGGGTGAAACGACATGAACGGGCAATTTTTGGGCCAAATCGATGTGCTATAACCCACGGTTTTGGGGTGGGATCGGGTGTCGAGCGTGATTTTGGCCAAAAATTGATTGGGCTACCCAGGCAGGCTAAAGAGAGGCCTAGTATGGTCCATTGGGGTGGACGGGGCTGTTTGGATGGTCATACAGAGGAAACCATGCGAACGGGCCATTTTTGGGCCAAATTGGTGAGTTATAGCCCAATTTTTTGAATAGGCCCGGAGGCTGGCGATGATTTTGGCCAAAAATTGATTCGGCTTCCCCAGGTAGTCTAGGGAGCGACCTAGTTTGGTCCATTGGGATTGGTAGGGTGATTTGGGTGGTAAAACATGCGAAACGGCGCGAACGGGTCATATTTGGGAAAAATCGATGTGTTATAGCCTATTTTTTTTGGGGTGGGCTTAGGACCAGGCGTAATTTTTCCAAAAATTGACTGGGCTGCCCCAGGCAGTATGGGGAGTGACTTATTGTGGGCCATTAGGGCGGGGCAGTTTGGGTTGTCAAACGAGCTAAACAACGCGAACGGGTCATTTTCGGGCCAAATCGGTGTGTTATACCCAATGGTTTTTGGGGTTAGCCCGGGGCCGGGCGTGATTTTGGTCGAAAATCGATCGGATTTCCCAGGTAAGTTGGGAAGGAGCCTAGTGTGGGACATTGGGGTGGGGGTGATTTGGGTGGTCAAACGAGAGAAACGGCATGAATAAGCCACTTTTGGGCCAAATCGGGGTGCTATAGCCCACAGTCTTTTGGTAGGGACTGGGGGTCAGACGTAATTTTGTCCAAAAATCAACTGGGATGCACCAAGCAGGCCAGGGAGAGGCCTAATATAGGCCATTGGGGTGGGCAGGGCAGTTTAGGTGGTCAAAACGGGCGAAATGGCGCGAACGGGCCAATTTCGATGCAAATCGATGTGCTATAACCCATGGTTTTTGAGGTGGGCTTGGGGCCGAGCGTGATTTTAGCCAAAAATTGATCGATCTACCTAAGGCAGGATAGGAAGAGGCTTAGTGTGGGTCCTAGGGATGGGCGGGGAAGTTTGGGTGGTCAATCGGGAAAAACGGTGTGAATGGGCAGTTTTCGAGCCAAATCAGTATGCTATAGCCCATGGTTTTCTGGGTGGCCCTAGGTGCAGAGCGTGATTTTTGTCGAAAATTGATCGGGATGCCTCGGACAGGCTAGGAATTGGCATAGTATGGGCTATCGGGCTGGGCGGGCTAGGCGGGGCAATTTGGGTGGTTAAATGGGTAAAATGGTGCGAACGGGTCATTTTTGGGCCAAATCGGTGTACTATACACCATGATTTTTGGGATTGCCCCAGGGGTCGAGCTTGATTTTTGCCAAAAATTGATCGGGATACCCCATGAAAGCTTGGGAGAATCTTAGTATGGGCCATTAGGGTGGGCGGGGTGATTTGGGTGGTCAAACAGGGGAAATAACATGAACGGGCTATTTTTAGGCCAAATCGATAAGCTATAGTCCACTATATTTTGGTGGGTCTAGGGGCTGGAGGTAATTTTTGCGACAAATTGATTGAGCTACCTCAGCAGGCTGGGGAGCGGCCTACTGTGGGCCATTGAGGTGGGCGGGGTGATTTGGGCTGTCAAACGGGCGAAATGGCATGAACGGGCTATTTTCAGGCCAAATTGGTGTGCTATAGCCCACGGTTTTAGGGGTGAGCATGGGGATCGGGTGTGATTTTGGCCGAAAATCATCTGGGCTGCCCCAGGCAGGTTGGGGAGCAGCTAGTGTAGGCCATTGGGGTGGTCGGGGAAATTTGGATGGTCAAACGGGTGACACAACGTGAACTGTCCATTTTCGAGCCAAATCGGTGTGCGATAGCCTACGGTTTTTGGGGTGGACCTAGGGGCCGGGTGTGATTTTCATCAAAAATGGACCTGGCTTCCCCAGGCAGGCTGGGGTGTAATCTAGTGAGGGATTATATGGTTAGCGGGGAGGTTTAGTGGTCAAATGGGCGAAACGGCGCGAACGGGCCATTTTTGGGCTAAATAAGTTTTTTATAGCCCACGATTTTTAGAGAGGGAACGGGCGTGATTTTGGTCAAAAATTGGCCGGGCTGGCCCAGGCAGGCTACGGAGAGACCTAGTGTGGTCCATTGGGGTTAGCGGGTCGGGTTGGGTGGTCAAACAGGCAAAACAGTGTGAACGGGCCATTTTTTAGCTAAATTGGTATGCTATAGCCCACGTTTTTTTGGGTGGGCTCGGGCTCGATTTGGGTCGAAAATTAATTGGGCTACCCCAGGTAGGTTGGGCAGTGGCCTAGTGTAGGCCATTGGGTTGGGCGGGGCGGTTTGGATGATCAAACGGGCAAAACGGCGTGAATGGGCCATTTTCGGGCCAAATTGGTATGCTATAACCTACGATTTTCGAGGTAAACCCAATGGCTAGGCGTGATTTTGGCCAAAAATTGATCGGGCTGCCCCAGATAGACTGGGGAGGGTCCTAGTGTTGTTCATTGGGGTGCGTGGAGTAGTTTGGGTGGTCAAATAGGCTAAATGGCGCGAACGTGCCATTTTCGGTCCAAATCAGTATGATATAGCCCATGATTTTTCTGGGTGGGCCTAGTAGCTGTGCATGATTTTTTCTGGAAATCTACTGGGCTACCCAGACAAGCTGGGGAGCGACATAATGTGGGCCATTGGGATGGGCGAGGCAGTTTGTGTGGTCAAACGGGTGAAACGGTGCGAACGAGCTATTTTTGTGCCAAATTGGTATATGATTACCCACAGTTTTTGGGGTGGGCCTGGGCGGCTGGGCGTGATTTTGGTTAAAAATTGATCGGGCTGCCCCAGATGGGTTGGGGAGTTGCCTAGTGTGGGCTATTGGTGTGGGCAGGGCGATTTGGGTGGTCAAACGAGAAAAAAGGCATAAACAGACCATTTTCGGACCAAATTGGTGTGATATATCCCACGATTTTTAGGGTGATCAATGGGTCGGTCATGATTTTTTCCGAAAATCATCCGGGCTACCCAAGGCAGGTTAGGGAGTGGCCTTATGCGAGTCATAGGGGTGGGCGAGGCAGTTTGGGTGGTGAAATGGGTAAAACAGCACGAATGGGCTATTTTCGAGCCAAACCGGTGTGCTATAGCCCACGGTTTTTGGGGTGGGCCTGGGGGCAGACGTAATTTTGACCGAAAATCAATCGGGCAGCCCCAGGAAGGATGGAAGCGGCTTAGTCTGGGCTATTGGGGTGGTCCGGGAGATTTAGGTGGTTAAACAGGCGAAATAACGTGATAGGGCTTTTATTAGGCCGAATCGACATGCTATAGCCCATGGTTTTTGGGGTGGGTCTGGGTGTCGGGCGTGATTTTTGTCGATAATCAATTGGGCTACCCCAGGCAGGCTGAGGAGCGACCTAGTGTGGGCCATTGAGTTTGGCGGGGCGACTTGGATGGTCAAATGGGTGAAATAACACAAACGGGCCATTTTCTGGCTACATTGATGCGCTATAGCCCATGATTATCGATGTGGGCTCGGGGACGAGCGTGATTTTTGCTGAAAATTGATCAGGATGCCGCAGGAAGGCTGAGGAGAGACCTTGTATGGGTCATTGGGTTGGGCGAGGAGGTTTGGGGGGTTAATTGGGTGAAACAGCGTGAACGGGCCATTCTCGAGCCAAATCAATGTGCTATGGCCCATGGATTTTGAGGTGGGCTCGGGGGTCGAGCATGATTATGCTCGAAAAGTGATCGGATTAGCCCAGGTGGGCTGGGGAGCAGCTTGGCATGGGACATTGGGGTGGGCGGTGTGATTTGGGTGGTCAAACAGTGTGAACGGGCCATTTTCAGACCAAATCAGTGTGCTATAGCCCATTGGGGTGGGCTCGGGGGTCGAGCGTGATTTTGGCCCAAAATCAATCGGGCTACCCTAGGAAGGCGTGGGAGTGTCCTAGTATGGGCCATTGGGGTGTGCGAGGCGATTGGGTGGTCGATCGGGCAAATAATGCGAACGGGCTATTTTTGGGCCAAATCGGTGTGCTATAGCCTATGACTTTCGAGGTGGGCCAGGGGTCGGGCATGATTTCTGCCAAAAATCAATCGAGCTACCCTAGGTAGGATAGGGAGCGGCCTAGTATTGGCCATTGGGGTGGGAGGGGCAGTGTGGGTGGTCAAACGGGCGAAACAGCTTGAACGAGCCATTTTTGAGACATATCAGTATGCCATAGCCCACAATTTTTGGAGTGGGCTCGGGGTCGGGTGTGATTTTGGCTGAAAATTGACTGGGCTGCCCAGGTAGGCTTGGGAATGGCCTAGTGTAAGCCATTGGGGTAGGGAGAGGTTTGGGTGGTCAAATGGGCAAAACGGTGTGAATGGGCCATTTTTGGGCCAAATCAGTGTGCTATAGCCCATGGTTTTGGGGTGGACTTGGGGGCTGGGCAAGATTTTTGTCAAAAATCGATCGGACTTCCCCATGCAGGATGAAGAGTGGCCTAATATGGGCCATTAGGGTTGGCGGGGTGGTTTGGGTGGTCAAAAAAGCGTAACGATGAACGGGCCATTTTTGGGCCAAATCGGTGCGGTATAGACCACGATTTCTGGGGTGGGCCCGGAGGTCTAGCGTGATTTTTACCAAAAATCAACCGGACTGCCCCAGGTAGGCTGAAGAGCGGCCTAGTATGGGTCATTGGGGTGGGCGGGGCAGTTTGGGAGGTCAAAAGGGCAAAACGGTGCTAATGAGTCATTTTTTAGCCAAATCAGTGTGCTACAGCCTACGATTTTCGGAGTGGGCGTGAGGGCCAGGGTGATTTAGGTAAAAAATTGATCGGGCTACCCCAAGAATGTTGGGGAGTGGCCTAGTGTCGGCCATTGGATGGGCAGGGCGATTTGAGTGGTCAAACAGACAAACCAACACGAAAGGCCATTGTTTTGGGTCAAATCAGTATGCTATAGCCTGCGTTTTTTGGGGTGAACCCGGGGGTTGGGTGTGATTTTGTCAAAAATCGACCGGTCTACCCCAAGTAGGCTGTAGAGTGGCCTAGTATAGGCGATTGGGGTGAGAGGGCGGTTTGGTTGGTCAAATCGACATGAACGAGCCATTTTTGGGTTAAATCGGTGTTCTAAAGCCCATGGTTTTTGAGGTGGGGCCCGGAGGTTGTTAGTGATTTTGGCCCAAAATCAAACGGGCTGACCCAAGCAAGCTGATGAGCGGTCTAATATAGGCCATTGGGTTGGAAGAGCGGTTTGGGTGATCAAACGAGCAAAATAATGCGAAAGGGCCATTTTCGAGCCAAATCGATATGCTATGGCCAACGGGTTTTAGGGTAGGCCAGGGTCCGAGCTTGATTTTGGTCGAAAATCAATCGGGCTTTCCTAGGTAGGTTGAGAAGTGTCCTAGTGTGGTCCATTGGGGTGGGCGGGGCATTTTGGGTCATCAAACGGGCGAAACGGCATGACTGGGCTATTTTTGGATTAAATAGAGTTGCTATAGCCCATATTTTTCGGGGTGGGCTCAGGGCCCGAACATAATTTGAGCCAAAAATCGATCGGGCTGCCCCAGGCAGGCTGGGGAGCATCCTAGTTTGGGCCATTAGGGTGGTCGTGGCGGTTTGGGTTGTCAAACGGGAGAAAGTGTATGAACGAACCATTTTTGGGCTAAATCGGTGTGCATAGCCTACGGTTTTTGAGTAGGTCCAGGGGTCGGGCATGATTTGGTAGAAAATTAATCGGGTTGCCTTAAGCAGGTTGAAGAGTGTCCTAGTGTGGGTTGTTGGGGTGGACGGGGAAGTTTAGGTGGCCAAACGAGCAAAATGGTGCGAACAAGCCAATTTTTAGCAAAATTGATGTGCTATTGGCCCACATATTTTGGGGGCGGGCCGGGGACCGGGCGTGATTTTTGCTAAAAATCCACCAGGATGCCCTACACAGGCTGTAAAGTGGCCTAGTATGGGATATTTGGGTGGTTGGAGCGGTTTGGGTGATCATACGTCCGAAACAGCGCGAATGGGCTATTTTGGGGCCAAATTGGTATGCTGTAACCCACGGTTTTTGGGGTGGGCCTAGGGGCTGGGTATGATTTTGGCCAAAAATTAATCGAGCTATCCCAGGCAGGCTGGAGAGCAGCTTAGTATGGGCCATTGGGGTGGACGGGGTGGTTTGGGTGGTCAAACGAGCTAAACAACATGAACGAGCCATTTTCAGGAAAAATTGGTGTCTATAGCCCACGATTTTTGGGGTGGGCCTAGGGGTCGGTCATGATTTTTGCCAAATATCGATTGGACTACCCCAGGCAGGCTGGGGAGCAGCCTAGTGTAGGCCATAGTGGTGGGCGGGGAGGTTTCGGTGGTCATACAGGCAAAACGGCTCGATAGGCCATTTTTGGGCCAAATCGGTGTGCTATAGCCCACGGTTTTCGGGATGGGCTCAGGGGACTGGCGTGATTTCGATCGAAAATTGATCGGACTATCCCAGGAAGGTTAGGCAGTCCTCTTGTATGGGCCATTCGGGTAGGCGGGGAAGTTTGGGTGGTCAAATGGATGAGGCAACGCGAACTGGCCATTTTCGAGCAAAATCAGTGTGCTATAACCTGCGTTTTTTGGTGTGAGCTTGGGGGCTTGGTGTGATTTTTGTCAAAAATTGATCGGGCTGCCCCAAACAGGTTGTGGAGTGGCCTAGTGTGGGCCATTGGGGTGGGCGGGGAAGTTTGGGAGGTCAAACCGGAGAAACGGTGCGAACGAGCCATTTTCGAGCCAAATCAATATGTTATAGCCTATGGTTTTTGAGGTGGGCCCAGAGGCCGGTAGTGATTTTAGTCAAAAATCTAACAGGCTGACCCAAGAAAACTGGGGAGCATTCTAGTATAAGCCATTAGGTTGGGCGAGCGGTTTGGGTGGTCAAATGGGTAAAACGAAATAAATGGGCCATTTTTGGGCCAAATTGGTGTGCTATAGCCTTTGGGTTTCGGGGTAGGCCCAGGTCCGGGCGTGATTTTGGTCAAAAATCAACCGATCTTCCCCAGCCAGGTTGGGGAGCAGCCTAGTGTGTTCAATTAAGGTGTGCAAGGCATTTTGGGTCGTCAAACAAGCAAAACAGCGCGAAAGGGCTATTTTTAGGCCAAATCGAGTTGCTATAGCCCACGGTTTTTAGGGTGGACTTAGGGGCCAGACGTGATTTGAGCCAACAATCGATTGGGCATCCCTAGGAAAGTTGAGAAGTATCCTAGTGTGGGCCATTAGGGTGGTCGGGGCGGTTTGGGTGGTCAAACAGGAGAAAGAGAGTGAATGGGCCATTTTTGGGCTAAATCGGTGTGCATAGTCTACGGTTTTAGAGTGGGCCTAGGGGCCGAGCAAGATGTTGGTAAAAATCAATCGGGCTGTCTCAGGCAGACAGAAAAGTAGCCTAGTATGGGTCATTAGGGTGGGCGGGGCAGTTTGGGTGGTAAACCAGTGAAAAGGCACGAACTGGCCATTTTGGGCCAAATCAGTATGTTATAGCCCACAGATTTTGGGGCGAGTTGGGGGCCGAGCCCGATTTTGGTTGAAAACCTACCAGGCTTCCCCAGGCAGGCTAAGGAGTGCCTAGTGTAGGCCATTTTGGTGTGCGGGGTGATTTGGGTGGTCATACGGGTAAAACGGTGTGAATGGGTCATTTTTGGGCCAAATTGGTGTGCTATATCCCACGACTTTCGAGATAGGCTTGGGGGTCGAGCAATATTCTGGCCAAAAATAGATATAGGTTGCATTAGGCAGACTGGAGAACGGCCTAGTATAGGCCATTGTGGTGGTCGGGGAGGTTTGGGTGGTCGGACGGGCAAAACAGGCCATTTTTTAGCCAAATCGGTGTGATATAACCCATAGTTTTCAGGTTGGGCTCCAGTGTCAGGCGTGATTTTGGCAAAAACTCAATTGGGCTGCCCCATGTAGGATGGAGAGTGACCTAGTATGGGCCATTGGGGTGGTGGGGAAATTTAGATGGTCAAACAGGCGATACGGTGCGAACGAAACATTTTTTGCCTGAATCGGTGTGCTATAACCCTCGGTTTTTGGGGTGGGCCCAAGGGTCGAGCGTGATTCTGGTTGAAAATTAATCGGGAAGCCCCAGGTAGGCTGGGGAACAGCCTAGTGTGGGTCATTGGGGTGGTCAAGGAGGTTTGGGTGGTCAAAACGGTGAAACGCCGCGAACGAGCTATTTTTGGGCTAAATCAGAATGCTATATAGCCCAACGTTTTTGGGGCAAGCCTGAGGGCCGGGCATGATTTTAGCTGAAAATCAATCGGGCTGCCCCAGGCTTGCTAGAGAGCAGCCTTGTGTGGGCTATTAGGTTAGGCGGGGCAGTTTGGGTGGTCAAACAGGCAAAACGGCGCAAACAGATCATTTTTTAGCCAAATCATTTTTGGGGTAGGCCCGAGGTCGGGCATTATTTTGGCCAAAAATTGACCGGGCTGCACTAGGCAGGATGGGGGTGGCCTAATTAAGCCATTGGGGTAGGCAGGGCGATTTGGGTGGTCAAAAGGGAGCAACGGTGCAAACATTCCATTTTTAGGCTAAATCGATGTGCTATAGCCCACGGTTTTTTGGGGTGGGCTCGGAGGCCGAGCGTGATTTTGGCCAAAAATTGATCGGGATGTCTTAGACAGGCTGAGAAGTAGCCTAGTGTGGGGAATTGGGGTTGACGGGGTGGTTTGGGTGGTCAAATAGGCGAAATGGCATTAACGGACTTTTTTCAGGTAAATAGTGTGCTATAGCCCATGATTTTAGGGGTGGGCCCAAGGGTCGGGCGTGATTTATGCCAAAAATCAATTGAGCTACCCCAGGTAGGCTTGGGAGCAGTTTAGTATAGACCTTGGGGTAGGCGGGGCAATTTGGGTTTTCAAACAAGCGAAACGGCATGAACGGGCCATTTTTGGGCTAAATCAGTATTCTAAAGCCTACGGTTTACGGGGTGTGCCCAGGGGTCGGGTGTGATTTAGGCTGAAAATTGACTGGGTAGCCCCATGCAGGTTGGGTAGCATCCTAGTATGGGCCATTGGGGTGGGCGGGGCGGCTTGGGTGGTCAAATAGGAGAATCGGCGTGAACGAGCCTTTTTTGGGCCAAATCGATGTGCTAAAGCTCAAGGTTTTTTGGGGTGGGCCCAGGGTCCAGATGTTATTTTGGCCAAAAATCGATCGGGTTTCCCCAGAAAGGCTGGGGAGCGGCCAAGTGTGGGCCTCTAGGGTGGGAGGGGCAGTTTGGGTGATCAAACAAGCGAAACAGAGCGAACGGTCCATTTTAGGGACAAATCAGTGTGTTATATCCTGCGATTTTTGGGCTGGGCCAGGGGGACGAGCGTGATTTTGGATAAAAAATTGATCAGGCTATTGCATGCAAGCTGGGGAGAAGCCTAGTGTGGGCCACTGGGGGGGCGGGGCGGTTTGGGTGGTCAAACGGGCCAAACGGCATGAACGGGCCATTTTCGGGCCAAATCGGTGTGCTATAACCCATAGTTTTTGGTGTGGGCCCCGAGGTCGATCGTGATATTTTCAAAAAATTGACCGTGCTACCCCAAACAGGCTGGGAAATGGCCTAGTGTGGGCTATTGGGGTGGACAGGGCAGTTTGGGTGGTTAAATAGGTGAAACGGCATGAACAAACCATTTTTGGGCCAAATCGGTGTGCTATACTCTACGATTTTTGGGTTAGGCCCAGGGGCCAGTGTTGATTTTGGGAGAAAATTAACCAGGCTTCCCCAGGCAAGAAAAAGAGCGGCTTAATGTGGGCCATTGAAGTGGGGTGGGCTTGGGGGTTAGGTGGTCAAATGGGAGAAATGGCACAAACAAGCCATTTTTGGGCCATATTGGTGTGCTATAGCCTGTATTTTTTGGGTGGGCCTTGCGGACGGGCATAATTTTGGCCGAAAATCAATCAGGTCATCGCAGTACAGCTGAGGAGCATACTAGTATGGGCTATTGGGGTGGGCGGGGCAGTTTGGATGGTCAAATGGGTAAAACAGCGCTAATGGGCCAGTTTTAGGCCAAATCGGAGTGCTATAGCCCTCGATCTTTGGGGTGGGCCTGGGGTTGAGCGTGATTTTGGCCAAAAATTAATTCGACTTCCCAGGTAGGCTGGAGTGCAGTCTAGTATGGGCTATTAGGGTGGGCGTGCATTTTAGGGGATCAATCGAGCGAAACGATGCGAATAGGCTATTTTCGGGCTAAATTGGTGTGCTATAGCCCACGGGTTTCATGATGGGCCTGGGGGCCATGCGTGATTTTAGCTGAAAATCAATCAGGCTTCTCTAGACAAGCTGGGGAATGGCCTAATATAGGCCATTAGGGTGGGCGGGGTGGTGTGGGTGGTCAAACGAGCGAAACTGCGTGAACGGGCTATTTTTAGGATAAATCGGTGTGCTATAGCCTATGGTTTTTTAGTGGGCACGAGGGTCGAGCGTGATTTTGGTCGAAAATAGATCTGATTGCCCCAGGCAGGCTGAGGAGTAACCTAGTATAGGACATTGGGGTGGGCGGGGCGGTTTGGGTGGTCAAACATGCAGAATAGCGTGAACGGGACATTTTCGGGCTAAATCAATGTGCTTTTTCTAATGATTTTTGGGTTGAACCCGAGGACTGGGCGTGATCTTAGCCAAAAATTGATCGAGCTAACCCAGGTAGCTTGGGGAGCGGTGTAGTGTGGGACTTTGGGGTGGACGGGGTGGTTTTGGTGGTCAAAAGGGTGAAACAGTGCAAACGGGCCATTTTTTTGCCAAATCGATGTGCTAGAGCCTACGGTTTTTGGGGTGAGCTCGGGTACTGGAAGTGAATTTAGCCAAAAATCTATCGGGCTACCCCAGGTAGGCTGGAGAATAGTCTAGTATGGGCCATTAGGGTGGGAGGGTCGATTTGGGTGGTCAAACGGGTGAAACTGCGTGAACCGGCCATTTTTGGGCCAATTCCATGTGCTATAGCCAACGGTTTTTGAGGTGGGCCCAAGGGTTGGGCGTGATTCTGGTTGAAAATTGATCGAAATACCCCAAGCAGGTTGGGGTGCAGCCTAGTATGGGTCATTATGGTGGGTGAGGCGGTTTGGGTGGTCAAACAAGCGAAACAGCGCGAACGGCCTTTTTTTGGGCCAAATCGATGTGCAATTGCCTACGGTTTTTGGGGTAGGAATGGGACCGAGCTTCATTTTTGGCCGAAAATTGATTGGGCTACCCCCGACAAAATGGGAAGGGAGCTAGTGTGGTTTATTGTGGCGGGCGGAATGGTTTGGGTGGTCAAATGGGCAAAATGGTGCGAACGGGCCATTTTTGGGTCATATCGGTGTGGGCTTGGGGCCCGAACATGGTTTTAGCAAAAAATCGATCGGGCTGCCCCAGACAACTTATGGAGTGGCCTAGTAGGGGCCATTAGGGTAGGCGGGATGGTTAGGGTGGAAAAAAGGGTGAAACATCGCGAACGGACTATTTTTAGGCCAAATTAGTGTGCTATAGACCATGATTTTTGGGGTGCGCTCGGAATTTAAGCGTGATTTTGGCTGAAAATTGATCGGGCTGCCCCAGGCAGGCTAAAGAACGGCATAGTATAGGTATTTGGGTGGATGAGGCGGTTTGTGTAGTCAAATGGGGGATACGGCTCGAACGAGCCATTTTTCAGGCCAAATTGGTGGGTTATAGCCCACGATTTTTGGGGAGGGCATGGGGGTCGAGCGTAATTTAGGTAAAACATTATTCGATTTTCCCCAGGCAGGCTGAGAAGTGTCCTAGTATTGGACATTAGGGTGGGTGGAGTAGTTTGGGTGTTCAAACGGGCAAAATAGAGCAAATGAGCTATTTTTAGGCCAAATCGGTGTGCTATAGTCCATAGTTTTCTAGGTGGTCCCCGGGGCTAGGCGTAATTTTTGCCAAAAATTGATCGGACATCCCCAAGCAGGCTGACGAGCAGCCTAGTATGGGCTATTGGGGTGCACGGGCCGGTTCTGGTGGTCAAACGAGCGAAACAGTGTGAACGGGTTATTTTTGGGCCAAATCGGTGTGCTATAACCCACGGTTGTTAGGTGGGCTCGGGGGCCGGGCGTGATTTTATCTAAAAGTTGATCGAGCTTCCCCAAGCAGGCTGGGGAACGGCCTAATATGGATCATTGGGGTGGACGAGATGGTTTGGATGGTCAAACGAGCGAAACGGCGCGAATGGGCCATTTTCAAGCCAAATCGGTGTGCTATAGCCTACGATTTTTGGGGTGGTCCTGAACGTTATTTTGGCAAAAAATTGATCGAGCTACCCCAAGCAAGGTAGAGAGCATCTTGGTGTGGGCCATTTGGATGAAAGAGGTATTTTAGGTGGTCAAACTAACAAAACAGTGCGAACGAGCCATTTTTGAGCCAAATCGGTGTGCTTTAGCCTACGATATTTGGGGTGGGATTGGGGGTCGGGTGTCGGGCGTGATTTATGCTGCAAATCGATTAGGCTACCTCAGGTAGCCTGAGGAGCGTCCTAGTGTGGGACATTGGGGTGGGCGGGGCAGTTTGTGTGGTCAAACAGGCGAAAAGACGAGAACTGGCCCTTTTTGAGTAAATCGGTGTGTTGTAGCCCACGATTTTTGGGGTGGGCCCAGAGGTCGGGCATGATTTTGACTGAAGATCTAATAGATAGCCCCAGGAAGGCTTGGGAGTAGTCTAGTGTGGGCTATTAGGGTGGGAGGGGCTGTTTGGGTGGTTAAATGGGCGAATCAGCGCTAACGGGACATTTTCGGGGCAAATCGGTGTGCTATAGCCCGCGGTTTTTTGGGTGGGCCAAGGGGTTGGGCGTGATTTTGGCCAAAAATTGACTAGGCTGCCTAGTCAGGCTGGGGAGCGACCTAGTATAGGCCATTGGGGTGGAAGAGGCGGTTTGGTCAGTCAAACTGGCGAAACGATGCGAATGGGCCATTTTCTGGCCTAATCAAGGTTCTATAGCCAATAATTTTTAGGATGGGCAAGGGGATCGGGCTTAAAGTTAGCCAAAAATCAACTGGGCTTCCCAGGAAGGCTGGGGAGCGACCTAGTGTGTGCATTGGAGTGGGCGTGGCGGTTTGGGTGGTCAAACAGGTGAAACGGCGCCAACGGGCCATTTTTAGGCCAAATCGGTGTGCTATATCCCACGGTTTTTGGTGTGGGCCTGGGGGCCGAGCTTAATTTTTAATGAAAATTGATCGAGTTGCCCCAGGCAGGCTGGGGTGCGGCCTAATATGGGCCATTGGGTTGGGCGGGTTGGTTTGGGTGGTCAAACCGGTGAATTAGGGCTAACGAGCCATTTTTGGGAAAAAATGATGTAGCCCATAGCTGTCGGAGTGGGCTCGGGTATAATTTTGGTCAAAAATCGATCAGGCTGCCCCAGGAAGGCTAGGGAGCGGCCTAGTGTGGGCCATTGGGGTAGGCCCGGGGTCCCAGCGTAATTTTGGATAAAAATCGACCAGGCTGGGAAGCGGTCTAGTGTGGGACATTGGGGTGGGCGGGGCATTTTGGGTGGTCAAAAGAGCGAACCGGCACAAACAGGCCATTTTCAGGAAAAATTAGTGTGCTATAGGCCAAGGTTCTTCAGGTGGGTCGATTGTAATTTTGGTTGAAAATCAATCGGGTTGCACCAGGCAGGCTGAGGAGCATCCTAGTGAGGGCCATTGGGATGGGCGGGCGGTTTGGGTGGTCAAAAAGGCGAAACGGCTCAAACGGGCCTTTTTTTCCCCAAATCAGTGTGCTATATAGCCTATGGTTTTTAGGGTGGGTCAAGGGTCGGGCGAGATTTTGTTCGAAAATTGATTGGGCTGCCCCAGCAAGCTGGGATACTACGTAGTATGGGTCATTGGAGTGTGTGGGTTTTGGGTGGTCAAACGAGCGGATCAGCATAAATGGGTCACCTTTTGGCCAAATCGGTGTGCTATAACCTATGAATTTTGGGGTGGGCTCGGGGTATGGGCATGATTTTGACAAAAAATCGATCGAGTTGCCCCATACAGGCTGGGAAACATCCTAGTATGGGCCATTGGGATGGGAGAGGCGGTTTGGGTGGTCAAACGGGAAAAATGGTGTGAACGAGCCAATTTCAAGCGAAATAGGTGTGCTATAGCCCACGGTTTTTGGGGTGGGCTAGGGGGTCGGGCGTTATTTTGGCTGAAAATTGAGCGGACTATCCCAGGCAGGCTGAGGAGCGGCCTAGTGTGGGACATTAGGGTGGGCGGGGTGGTTTGGGTGGTCAAACAGGCGAAACAGCGTGAACGGGCCATTTTCGGGCCAAATCGGTTTGTTATAGCCCACGATATTAGGGGTCGAACATAATTTTTGTCAAAAATTGACCGGGCTTCCCCAGACAGGCTGGGGAGCGGCCTAGTGGGGAACATTGGGTGGATGGGGCAGTTTGGGTGGTCAAACGGGCGAAACGGCAAAAATGGGGCCATTTTCAAGCAAAATCATTGTGCTATAGCCCACGATTTTTGAGGTGGGCCCGGGGGCGGGGTGTGATTTTGGACAAAAATCAATTGGGCTACACAAAGCAGGATGAGGGTGGCCTAGTATGGGCCATTGGGATGGGCAATGCGATTTAGGTGGTTAAAAGGGTGTAACAACTCAAGCGGGCCTTTTTCGGGCTAAATCAGTGTGCTATATAGCCCATAGTTTTTGGAGTGGGTTTGGGGGTCGGGCGTGATTTTGGCAAAAAATTGATCGGGCTGCCCCAAAAAAGCTAGGGAGTGGCTTAGTATGGGACATTGGGTTGGACGGTGCAGTTTGGGTTATAAAACGAGCGAAACGGTGTGAACGGGCTATTTTTGGGCCAAATCGGTATGCTATAGCCCATGATTTTTGGGGTGGGCTTGGGGACCGGGCGTGATTTTTTCAAAATTTCCCCAGGCAGGCTGGGAATAGTCTAGTGTGGGCCGTTTGGGTTGGCGGGGCAATTTGGGTGGTCAAACAGGCAAAACAGCAAACGAGCAGTTTTTGGGCCAAATCGATGTGCTTTTGCCCATGATTTTTGGGGTGGTCCCATGGATCAGGCGTGATTTTGGCTGAATATTTATTGGGATACCCCAGGCATATTAGGGAGTAGCCTCGTGTGGGTCATTGGGGTGAGCAGGGCGGTTTGGGTGGTCAAACGGGTGAAACAACATAAATGGGCCATTTTCGGGCCAAATTGGTATGCTATAACCCACGATTTTTGAGTTGGGGCCAAGGGTCGGGTGTGATTTTTGCCGAAAATCGACCGGACTACCCCAAGCAGGTTAAAAAGTAGCCTCATATAGGACATTCAGGTGGGAAGGGCGGTTTGGATGGTTAAATGGATGAAATAGCGCGAATGGGCCATTTTCTGGCCAAATTAGTATACTATTGGTAGCGTTTTTTTGGTGTGAGCCCAGGGGTTGGGTGTGATTTTTGTCGAAAATCGATCGGGCTTCCCCAAGCAGGTGTTGGAGCAGCCTAGTATGGGACATTGGGGTGGGGGCGGTTTTGGTGGTCAAATCGGTGAAACGACGCAAACAGGCCATTTTCGGGCCAAATCGGTGTGCTATATATAGCCTATGATTTTCGAGGTGGACCCGGAGGCCGGTAATGATTTTGGTCAAAAATCTAACGGGATGACCAAAGTAAGCTGGGGAGCGGTCTTGTATGGGCCATTGGGTTGGACGAGTTGTTTGGGTGGCCGAACGCGCAAAATGACGTGAATCTGACATTTTTGGGCCAAATTGGTGTGCTAATGCCCACGAGTTTTGGGGTAAGACCGGGTTCGGGCATAATTTTAATCAAAAATCAACCGAGCTTCCCAGGAAGGTTGGGGAGCAGCCTAGTGTGTTCTATTGGGGTGGGCAGAGCATTTTAGGTTGTCAAACGGGCAAAATAGCACAAATGGTCCATTTTTAGGCCAAATCAATTTACTATAGCCCACAGTTTTTTGGGGTGGGCCTGGATGCCGGACGTGATTTGAGCCAAAAATCAACTGGGCTGCCCCAGGCAGGCTGAGAAGCATCTTAGTGTGGGCCATTAGGGTGTTTAAGGCGGTTTGAGTGGTTAAATGGGCAAAAGAGTGTGAACGGGCCATTTTTTATCTACATCGGTGTGCATAGCCTACGATTTTTGAATGGGCCCGAGGGCCAGGCAAGATGTTTGTAGAAAATCAATCGGGCTACGTCACGTTGGCTGGAGAGTGTCCTAGTGTGGGTCATTGGGGTGGGCAGGACAGTTTGGGTGGTCAAACAAGCAAAACAGCGTGAACAAACCATTTTTGGGCTAAATCGGTGTGCTCTAGCCCACAGATTTTGGGGCGGGCCAAGGGTCGAGTGTGATTTTGGCTAAATATCCATTGGACTGCCCCAGGTAGGCTAGGGAGAGGCCTAGTATGGGCCATTTGGGTGGGAAGGGTGGTTTGGGTGGTCATACGTGCGAAATGACATGAACGGGCCATTTTTGGGCCAAATTAGTGTGCTATAACCCACGATTTTCGGGGTAGGCCAAGGGGCCGAGCGAGATTTGGGATGAAAATAGACCGAGCTTCCCCAGGCAGTCTAGAGAGTGGCCTAGTATAGGCCATTATGGTGGGCGGGGAGGTTTGGGAGGTCAAACGGGCGAAACGGGCCATTTTCGAGCCAAATTGGTGTGTTATAGCCCACGGTTTTCAGAGTGGGCTCCGGTGCCAGGCGTGATTTTGGCATAAAATCAATTGGTATGCCCCATGAAGGCTGGGGAGCATCCTATTATGGGACATTAAGGTGGCGGGGCGATTTGGGTAGTCAACTGGCGATACGGCGCAAACGGGATATTTTTTTGACGAATTGATATACTATAGCCCGCAGTTTTTAAGGTGGGCCCATGGATCGACCGTGATTTTTGCCATAAATCAATTGAGATGCCCCAGTTAGACTGGGGAGCAGCCTAGTGTGGGTCATTTGGGTGGGTAGGGAGGTTTGGGTGGTCAAACCGGCAAAATGACGCGAACGGGCCATTTTTGGGCTAAATCGGTGTGCTATAGCCCAACGTTTTTAGGGTAGGCCCAAGGGCCAAGCATGATTTTAGCTGAAAATCAATCGGGCTACCCCAGGCAGGCTGAGGGCGGCCTTGCGTGAGCCATTGGGGTGGGTGGGGCAGTTTGGTTGGTCAAAGGGGAGAAACGGCGCAAATGGGTCATTTTCAAGCCAAATCAGTGTGTTATAGCTCACGGTTTTGGGGTTAGGCTCGGGGCCAGGCATTATTTTGGCCGAAAATCAATCGGGCTGGACCAGGCAGGATGAGAGCAGCCTAATATGGGCCATTAGGGTGGGCGGGACAATTTGGGTGGTCAAAAGGAAGAAACGACGCAAAAAGAATGCAAGAGTAAGTTCTTATTTCAATTGCTTAATTTTTTTCTATAAAATGGAGAAATCAATTAATCTATATTTTTCACTTTTAGTTTAATTGATAGCTTGTTCTATCTCAAAGAAGCATTTTCTGCCTATCTTATAAACGAACAATACTCTATTTGAATTATATAAATAAGTAGATTGAAGGGTTAAAAGCAAATATATCAGTATTTTGTTTCTACTAATGCTGAGATGCGAAAGCATAGGGAGCAAATATGATTAGATATCCTGGTTGTCCATAAAATCGAGCTATTAAAAAGGAATCGCAACAATTCTTCAATCCTAAAGAATTATTTTCTTTTGAATTCAATGAACAACAACGATTACTTAAGATCAGCTTGCTAATTTGTGGCACCACAGTAGAATTATTACTAATGGCTTGAAGTCTTTGACTTCACAAGTCCTACTCTAAAAAAAAAGGTTAAGAGCGCTTGTTTATAACACCTCTGGTCCGTTGTTTATCCTTCAAGGGAAATTTTGTCTTCTTTTTTTAAAATTTTCCAAGTAATTGATTTTTTTTATGAGCCCATAAGGTGTTAGTTTTCAACAAATATAGTCTCTTCTATTTTCCATCTATTTTTACTTTAAAAGAGTCTCCCTGTTGTCCTTGGGTTGCACGATAAAAAGCCTCTTTTTCCCATTAGTTGCGTACGTTTTCACACACAAGTACCTCTATTCTTACACAAGTACCTCTAGTCTTACTCTCAATCACAACTCCTAAGATACACAAATTGGTGAGAATCACGTTGGAATTTTCTTCTTCCAATATCAAAGTTCTTTCAACGTTTAAGAGGTATGTAGAACCATCCCTTTACACCTGTAAGTTTTGTTGTTTCTCTCATAATCTTAACATGTCTAGCTTTCTGCGAAATCAGGATTTCTTTAACTTCATCCATTATATTAGTTCTTTAAATATGTTTTCTGAGAATCTGAAAATTCACTGCAGATCATGACTACCTATTCAGTTCGTTTTGTGAAAATCATCAAAGCTTGCTTAGATAGAAACATTATTCTCTTTTGTATCACACGTTGACATTGATTCCAGATTGTGTGTTGACATACCAAATCTCTGAAAGTTAAACCAGTATGTGTAAATGCTAATGTGGTTTTGGTTGTATCTGTCCTTCTCTGGTAATCGATAACAGAACTAAAAAAACATATCCTGACAAAAAGAAACTTACAAAAAGATATGAAAGTTGTGAGAGAACAACAACTTTTCATCTGGGAAAAACATTAAGGAACCTAAGTCTCAACAGAGTAATAAGAATAGTCACCAATGACAAAATATTTAATGTGCGAAACTACTGCATCTGTGGGTTCAATTTGATAGCTTTCAATGATCTACCTTTTCTGTTATATCTCTTTTTTATTTGCTCAATTAGTGTCTCTATAGGCACGTTTACTTTTCAGGAAATTTACTAGTTTCTAATTGTCCAAAACTAGAACATTAATTGCTCCCATAACGTGTTGTCACAATTCCCTTTGAGTTGTTTCCAGTGGATTCTCTTAAATGCTTTCCAATACCTGCTATTCCACCCTCTTGGACATGAACGACCATATTTTCCATAGCTTCAACCTGTTTTGTGCGATCACACTCAGTAAAGATGTAAGACAAGTCTCACAAATCTACCTATTCCGTAGGTTATAATTAATATCATCAATCTGGTTAGGTGAACTAGCATATGTAAGTCATATGCACGAATTATAACATAGAGAACCATGAAATTATCTATCATGCCTTTTCAATAATGATGTTAGCTTATGATTATGAACCTATTACAGATAACTCTCGATATGAACCCTAAAGTGGCAATACATAACCATTAGCCTAAAAGGCTAAACTATGAGCATGAGCCTTAAAAAGGCTAATCAAGAACTAATAAAATAAGTAAGATAACTTCACGAGCATAAGGGAGTTGGTTAGCTGACCGTGAAGGCATAGGTTTAAATAACAAATGCCCAAAACTATGTTTGCCGACATAAGATAGATTATTTTGTAAATCGGGTGACTCTTTTTTTTTATGTGTCCCAAAAGAGGGCTAACCATGGATACTTGCTAGCAAATTATGTCATGTCACGTCTTGTGCCTGAAAAAGTATAGGAAGGCTTAGCTTATCGGGCCGATATCAGACTCCATGCGCTCACATGGTGGTATAGGACGGTTCACTACTTTGTCCCACAAATAATCAAAGGAATTAAATTGACCTTAATCAATCACAAGTTCAGTTTATATTCTTGTCTCTTTCCAGTTGTCTTCCTTTACATTTGAATTTTATTGTCATTTATAGTCTCTTGCTATACTATCCTCTTGAAATGATTATATATACCACTACATTCCACTTATTGACCGTCTTTAGTGCTACATCATTTCATAATGTAGGTTCTGAGGATCAAGTCCACGGTCAGAACCCTCATTAGGATCTCTATCTTCTTCTATTGGTAATCCTCTTTCCCACCAAGAGGCCGAACGAGATATGATAATTATTTTAATATATTTTCTTTCCTTTTAGTGTTGGTACTTATTAGAGGCTTCACAGGCTGGTGTAGTTGTCAAGAAAACTTTGTAATTTCCAATCTTCATTTATCATAAGTATTGGTATTGTTGGAAATTATGTTATATTAATAAACTTGGGTGAAGTTTTATCTCTTGAGAAACTAATAATTGAATTCTATATTACTTCTGCTTTATCCATTTGTATTAGAAGTATGCTCAGGTGATATGCCAGAACATTCGTTTGTACTAGCTATAGTATTGGGTGCATGCCACGTCCATGGATCCGACTCGGGTTTTAACAAACTTGGTATCAGATCCCACAGTTCAAGTATCCTAGGGTGTCTGTGAAGTCGTGTCTAGTAGTATTTTTTCTATGGGTGTGAAGCGCGCCATACTTATAATTAGAAGGCTACAGGGCATTTAGGATATATTTCCCATTCTTTCTTACTCTAGTTCATTCGATAAAGTTCAACTCTATGGAGTTATTTTAATTCATGCTTGTCGCTTGTTTCAGATCATGCTTCCAAAAAGGCCTGCCAGCCAGAGGGCCACTACTAATACTGGGGTTTCTTCTGGTGCCAACACTAAAAATATGCCCTCAACTCATATGATGCATACCAGAAATGGAGCTTGCACTTCTAGGCAGAATGCTACTGATAATGCACTTCCTATGATACTACTCCAGTCAGGGGACCCAGAACATCCTCTACATAGCCTCCTTGCACTGATGCTACAAATTTTGAGTTTAGACAGGCCATTTAGATGCTCACACAACTTGTAGCATCTTAGTCCAATCGTTCGGGCCCTACCAGCTCCAACTCTCATGAATTTTCAAACATTGATAGGATCCAAGTGTTCCTAAAGAAGAATCCACCTACGTTCACAGGATCCAAGGTCGACGAGGATCCCTAAAATTTTATTGGCAAATTTGAAAAGATCTTAAGGGTTATGCATTCTAGTGACATAGAGGGAGTTGAGTTTTTATCCTACCAGTTGAAAGATGTTGCTAGTATATGGTATGATCCTCATGGTGAAAATACACCTCCTGTAGTATGGGATGATTTTATGGATTCTTTCCTTGACCATTTATTTCCACAAGATATAAGGGAGGCCAAGGTACATGAGTTTGTGAATTTAAAATAGGAAAAGATGAGTGTGAAGGAGTATGGTCTCAAGTTCACTAAATTATCTCGATATGCTCCGGAGTTGGTATCTACAATGAGGGCTAAGATGCTGAAATTTGTGTTCGGACTTGCAAAACATGTGCGAAAAGAGTGCAAAGTGGCATTGTTAATTAGTGATGTGGATACTTCCAAGTTGATGGTGTATGCTCAACAGGTTGAGGAGGAAAAACAAAGAGATAGGGAGGAATTTCAAAATAAGAGGGCCAAGTCAGTAGGTAATGAGTCTACTCAACAACACTCAGGAAACAGAAACAAAGATTTCATTTATAAGAGGTCATCTAGACCTGCCCCCTCTTCAGCTAGTGCACCTACACCAAGGCCTAGGATCGACCAGCGTGTTCAGATAAATCAAAATTTCAAAGTTCAAGGTTCTTAGTCATAGAAAGGTGGAAGTCAGTGGGTTCCATCATATCCTACTTGTACTATTTGTGGAAAGAAGCACCCAGGCGAGTGTTGTTACGGCAAAGGTGTATGCTATGAGTGCGGTTAGTGGGGTCATATGCAAAAGGATTGTCCATCAGCAAAGAAAGGTAATGGGAGCAACAGAGCCCTATCTTCTACTTCAGTTCTTGCAGCAGGTGAGAGCACTACTCAGGGGACTGGTAGAGTTCAGAATTATTTGTATGCTTTGGGAAATCGCCAGGATTTGAAGGCTTCTCCTGATGCGGTTACTGGTATGTTGAAAGTCCTTTCTCATGATGTTTATGTTCTACTTGATCCTGGTGCTTCGTTGTCCTTTGTTACCCCATATGTAGCCATGAAACTTGGAGTTTTCCCCGAACAAATTCTAGAGATATTTTATATTTCCACTCTTATTGGCGAGTCTATTATTGCTAGATAAGTTTATAGAGATTCTGTAGTTACCGTCCTCCATAAAGACACCACAGTCGACTTATTTGAGTTAGACATGGTGGACTTTGATGTTATATTGGGTATGGACTAGTTGTATTCATGTTATGCTTCCATTGATTGTAAAACGAGGGTGGTCAAGTTTTAGTGTCACGACCTAAGTCGGGACCCTATCTATGACGAGCATCCAGGTATATCATGAACACCATTCATAAAAATAAGAAAAGATTGTGGAACATAAAATAAATGGAATCATGGTCATAAGTCTAAATTCTATTTTTAACAGTAGTGGGAGTAAATAAGTCAACATCTAGACAACATCTGATTCAGTCTGCGAAATCTCTACTACATATGAAATTAATAAACTGTCTGAAACTAGGACAAGGCCCCTAGTGGACCAATACCAAAGTAAATAACAAATGTCTGGAAAGAACTATGCCTTCTGAAATATAGAAGGCTAACTAACTGCATACTTCACCTCTGTCTGAATAAATCTACGACTTAGCAGGACCTCTAGACTGAGCCTCAGACCCTGAAATATAGGGGCTCAATACAATTATACTGGTACGCAGAGCAATCCAAAATAATAAATTTTATACATATAAAACATAGGTGAGAGAAGGTCATAAAATATGTTATGCATGCATAGTTTGAAACACATAGGCAATTCTCAACTGATCTCAAAACAATCTGATCAATGCAGTTCTATTCTTTGTATTACTTCTGAGCTAAGTGATACACCCAATATATCTGAAAGTTTCCCATAGGTAATATGGGATCCACCATTAACTTGACGGCCAAGCCCCCAACCTAAGTTTGCCGCAAGGGTTTAAGTATCTGAATCTGATACACCCCAGGGCACTAGGCCAGCGTATAATCCCTCTTGAGGAAATAATAACCCATATCGGCAAAACCCGATTTCAGGCAATGAATTCTCTGAACTCGTGCCTTCTTCGAATAACCACCTAACTCTCTTAGTGCCCATTTTTATTTATCTGTTCTAAACATGCCTCTTTCAAATCATGGACTTATTTGATTTGGTATCGTCATACCAAGACTTGAAAATCATGTTTCTGATCCATAATTATCATATTAAATCCCTTCTATCAAAACATAAAGCTTGGACCACCATACTTCAAACAATTGTTCAAAAGATTCCTAACTCAAACATTTATCAAATCATGTAAAAATCATTCTTTACAGCATTTCAACAATTATGTGGTGGTCATGAAACATGTAACAAAACATGAAATCTTCTTAATAAACTTCTTTAACCTTTAACACCAAGTAAAACACCCCCTCTTTAATTTAAAACCATAATCGATTCATTTATACCATGCTTCCAATAATGCGTTTCGAATAAATTATATCTTATGGAAACAAGAAAACTTGGAAACAAGAGAGGGATTTTATGCTCTCAATTTATCATTCAAACTCATCAAACACTTACATATATATATATATATATATATACATACATACATACTTATACATGATTTTAAATTAAATTTAGGCGAAAGGCCTCAAGACCAAAATAATAAATCATTAAAGAATCCATATTGTAAAGTTGTAAACATACATTCCAAAACCCTTCACAGATTCATGATCTCACAATGTTAAATGTTATTGAAATAATTTTCTTATGCCCATGTAGTTTAAGGAAAATCCCACGTATCTTGGATCACTTAAGAGGGAGGGTGGAATCAAAATTTCAAATCAGTTTTTAGAATCCTTGACGTAATGACGAACTCTTGATCTTATGAGAATGGTCTAGGGTTTTAATTTGAGATGATAAGAGTAGTTTTTGATGATTTTTTCCCTAAACACTCTTTAATTTCATGTTATGGAAGAGTTATGACGAAGGAAAATGACTGAATTTCCCTCCCCAAGGCTAGTTATTTAAAAAAGTTCGCGAACTGGGCACCGGCACGCCAATCAATGCAACGCATCGATATCGCGTTGGTTCACTGCTTCATTGACGCGACCATCAACATGGCACATCGACTTCGCATCGATTCACTATTTCCAACATCCATACATATCTCTAACGGTGTCCAAAAAACCCAAAACTTCCTCGACACATCCCTTTTACTCCCCCGAACATGAAATAACTTAAAATTCCATACTTCAAGGTTTGAAAAATCAATTTAGCGATCACACAAGTTACAAGATTAAAATATGACTAAGTACTTTTTGACACTTAGGAAATTTTCAAGTTACTAGCCTCTCAAACATGATACTAGGTGAGATACCACGTAAAAGATTTTTGAGGGGTGTTACATTATCCCCCCTTGGGATCATTCGTCCCCGATTGATGAAGCGGGACACAGGTAAGTACGATGTATCTTAGTGAATAGGAGATAAAAAGAATATGGCAAGCATTGTACCTTTCCATTTCGTTATTCACTGGATCAAAAAGATTTGGGTATCTTGCACGCATATCGTCCTCCAACTCCCAAGTAGCTTCCTCAACTTTCTGATTTTTCCATAGCACCTTAATCGAAGTTATTTCCTTACTTCTCAACTTTCAGACTTGACGATCCAGAATAGCAATGGGTTCTTCTTCATATGTCAAGGAGTCTTTCACATTGATATCCTCTATAGGCAACAACAAGGAATGGTCTCCAATACACTTTTGGAACATAGACACATGGAACACGAGATGAATGGAGCCCAAACTCGCGGGCAATTCCAATTTATAGGCAACTCCACCTATCCCTCTCAAAATCTAGTATGGTCCTATATAACGAGGACTATGTTTCCCCTTCTTTCTAAAACGCATGACTCCCTTCATAGGGGAGACTTTGAGAAATACCTAATCACCAACCTCAAATTCTAACTCTCTTCTTCTAATATCGGCTTAGGACTTCTGATGACTCTGAGTTGTCTTAAGTCATTCTATAATGATTTTCACCTTCTCCATTACCTGATGCACAAGATCATGCCCAAATAATCGTGTTTCACCCACTTCATACCTTCCGATCGGTGATCTACGCCTTCTCCCATAAAGAACTTCAAAATAAGCCATCTTAATACTGGCATGGTAACTATTATTGTAGACAAACTCTATCAATGGCAAATGATCTACCCAACTACCTTTGAAGTCAATTGACCAGGCTCTCAACATATCCTCTAGAGTTTGAATGGTGCATTCAGCTTGCCTATTGGTCTGAGGGTGGAATGCAGTACTCAGGTTCACCTGGGTACCTATACCCCTAGGAAAAGATCGCCAAATTACGAAGAGAATTGTGTACCTTGTTGGATATAATAGAAACAGGTGCCCCATGCAAACAAACTATTTCCTCGATGTACAGCTTGGTATAATCATCTCCCGAATAATTAGTCCTCACCGGCAGAAAGTGAGCTGACTTGGTCAACTGATCCATAATTACCCAAATGGAGTCGTATTAGTTTCGGGACCTTGGAAGTCCCATAATAAAGTCCATATTGAACATATCCCACTTCCACATAGGCAAAGACATTTCTTGGGAAGTGCCACCTGGTCTCAAATGTTCCACTTTAACTTGTTGGAAATTCAAACACTTGGAAATGAAATCAGCAACATCAAATTTCATATTATTCCACCAATATATAGCTTTAAGATCATGGTACATTTTTGTAGAACCTGGGTGAACAACATACCTCGAAGTGTGAGCCTCATCGATGATTCTCTCACGTAACCCATCCACATTCGGTACACACAACCTATCTTGGCACCTTAGAATCCCATCACCTCCAATCTCAAAAGACATCACCTTTTGTTGATCCACATCTTTCTTAATCTGCATCAAGATGGGATCCCCAGCCTGCTTCTCCTTAATTTCTGTACACAGGGAAGATTTAGCTATTTCATGCACCACCACTCCTCCATCTTTGGAATCCAACAGTCGTACCCCTAGGTTTGCAAGCCGGTGAATATACTTCACCATCTCTCTTTTTCCTTCCTCAACATGAGAAAGACTACCCATAGATAGTCTGCTGAGGGTGTCGTCCACCACATTTGCCTTACCCAGATGATAGTAAAGACTTATGTCATAATCCTTTAACAGTTCCAACCAACGCCTCTTCCTGAGATTTAATTCTTTATGCGAGAAAACATACTGTAAACTTTTATGGTCATTGAAAATATCAACATGTACCCCGTACAGATAATGCCGCCAGATTTTAAGTGCAAATACTACAGCCACTAACTCCAAGTCATGGGTGGGGTAATTCCGCTCGTGCACCTTCAACTGCCTAGATTCATAAGATACCATCTTGCCATACTGCATAAGTACACATCCAAGTCCCACTCGGAATGCATCACAGTATACAACAAAACCCTTTGTACCCTCCAGAAGATTCAAAACAAGTGTGATAGTCAACTTGTCTTTCAACTTCTTGAAACAATTCTCACAAGAGTCAGACCATACAAACTTCACCTTTTTCTGTGTCAACCTGGTAAGTGGAGAAGCTATGGAAGAAAAACTCTCTACGAATCTTCTGTAATACCCCGCTAAACCTATGAAGCACCAAATATCGGTTGGAGTCATGGGTCTGGTCCATTTCCTCACTGCCTCGATATTTTGGGGATCAACCTTAATTTCCTCACTAGACACAATATGTCCCAAGAAAGCAATAGTATTAAGTAGGAATTCACACTTGGAAATTTTTCCATTTAATCTATGATCTTTGAGGGTCTGAAGGATGATTCGGAGGATATTGGCATGATCCTCCTCATTCTAAGAATAAATCAAAATATGATCAATGAAGACTATGACAAACAGATCTAGAAACTGATGAAACACCCTATTCATTAGGTCCATGAAATCTGAAGGGGCGTTAGTCAATCCAAAAGACATGACTAAGAATTCAAAATGGCCATATCGGGTTTGGAAAGCTATTTTGGGAATATCAGCCTCCCTAACCTTCAACTGATGATACCCTGAATGAAGGTCTATTTTTGAAAAACACCTAGCACCCTGAAGTTGGTCAAAGAGATCATCAATTCTAGGAAGGGGATACTTGTTCTTAACAGTGACCTTAATCATCTGACGGTAGTCTATACACATGCGGAGGGAACCATCTTTCTTGCGTATGAAGAGTACGGGTGCACCCTAGGGGAAATAATAGGACGAATAAAGCCTTTGTCAAGAAGATCTGTTAGTTGTTCTTTCAACTCCTTCAGTTTTGCAAGACCCATTCTATAGGGAAAAATAGAAATTGGATGGGTATCTGGTAATAAATCAAAACTAAAATCTATCTCCCTATCAGGTGGTGTTCTTGGGAGATCATCGGGAAAGACTTCTGGAAATTCATTAACCACCGAGACAGTCTGAAGAGAAGGACTTTCGATAGTTAAATCTTTAACCCGAATAAGATGATACAAATAGCTTTTGGAAATGAGCTTATGGGCTCTGAGATAAGATATGAACTTCCTTCTAGGTGATAAAGAATGCCCCTACCATTCTATCACCAATTCATTCAGAAAAGAAAAAGTAACCTTACAGGTTCTACAGTTTAGTGTGGCATAACACGAATGGAGCCAGGTCATTCTTAAAATAGCATCAAAATCAACCATATCAAGTTCTACGAGATCAGCCGTAGTATCACGACTACAAATTGACATAACATAATTTTTATATATCCTCTTAGCCACAACAGAATCACCTACAGGAGTGGAAACAGAGAAAGGTTCTGTAATATCTTCAGGCTCAAACCCAAAACTGACTGGGACATACGGGGTCACATAAGACAAAGTAGACCCGGGATCAAGTAACACATACATATCACGGGAGAAGATTTGTAACATACCCGTGACTACATCAGGTGAGGCCTCTTCCTCCTGTCCATTTGATAAAGCATACAACCGATTACGACCGCTCTCGGTAGCTAAAGTAGCGCCCTTGGGAGGTGGGGGTGGCGCGGAGGAGTTTTTTTAAGACTTGGCACCTCCAACACTTCCTCTAACAGACAGAAAGTCCCTCTGAATATGACCTGGCTGGCCACATGCATAACACACTAACCTACAAAACTGGCACCTTCCTGGATGGTACTTACCACACGTATCACATTGGGGGTATGACTTAGCAGGTTGCACCACACTCTCTTGCGACTGGGTTCCCTGTACTCTCTGTCCATGGCTAGGATGAAAGTTTTAAAAATGCCAATCGACTGGAGGTCTGGGTACGGTGCGCTGGCTGCAAGCTGAACATTACTTCCGAACTTTTTCTTTGACTACCTGTTGCCCCAATTACCATCTTGGTGCTAACAATGGTTCTGGTCTGCTGATCTGGCCCTCTTGACCTGTCTATCTTTCTCCCTTGCTTTAGCAACCCTATTTTTCAGTTCCTCAATCTGTTGCATATGAACTGCCAATCTAGAAAAGCCCATATCTCTGTTCAACATTGCCCCTTTGCACTCCAACAACAAGTTATCCAAAAGACCAGATACAAACTTCCTCATATGGGCCCTCATATTTCCCGCCAATTCTGGAGCATAACGGGATAGTTGATTGAATTTCAGGGTCTACTCCTTGACTCTAATATTTTCCTATTTCAAATTCATGAACTCTTCCGCCTTGGACTCTCTCAACTCCTGGGGAAAGAATCGGTCCAGGAAAGCTTTCACAAATTTGCCCCACACAAACTGCTCAGCATTTTCATCCCCCGAATCTTCCCACTCATTGTACTAGTGATTTGCTACCTCCTTCATTTGATAAACCGCTAATTCAATTCCTTCCAGTTCATCCATATGCATTACTTAAAATATTTTCTCCATATCATCTACGAACTCTTGTGGATCCTCCTTCTCCTTTGTACCTGTAAACCTAGGGGGGTTCAACCTCATAAACTGACCCATCCATGTAGTCTCGAATGCACCAGATGCATACCCAACATCCTCCAATCGTCGTATCTACGAAGCCACTAACTGTGCAATCATATGCTTTGACTGTCTGAACTCAGCATTAGATATCTCTCTGGGGCGGTTGGGTGTGGTTAACCCTTGATCGGGGAGCCCTTGGTGCCCTGGGTGGGCTGGTCTAGATAGAAGGGACTCTCGGGGCAACAACAAATTCAGGAGTGTGAGCCCTATTATGTGTCTACATCTCATGGGTAGGACAGACATCTTCAATTTGGGTATTCTGATCATTGGAGCGACGTGAAGGCATAATAGCTTTTCTAAAATACAAGATACCACTAATTAGGGAACATTTTAAACTCTACAGCACGAACTAAATTACAAAGAAGGGAGACATTCCTAGACGTTTAGTATCCTCCTACTTATAGATGTGGCGTGCTCACACCCATAAATAGGACTATACCCGACGTAATTTTGTAGACACCCTGGGACCATGAACCATGCTCTGATACCAAGTTTGTCATGACCCGAGTCGGTACCCTAGCCATGACGAGCATCCTGGACCATATACGCCCGGACGCCTCTTCTATCCAGTATATCATGAACATCATTCATAACAATAAGAAAATATTGTGAAACATAAAATAGACAAAATCATGGTCATAAATCTAAATTCGGTTTTTAACAGTAGTGGTAGTAAATAAGTCAACATCTTGACAACATCTGATTCAGTCTGTGAAATCTCTACTACATATGAAATTAATATATTGTCTGAAACTGGGACAAGGCCCCCAGTGGACCAATACCAAAGTAAATAACAAATGTCTGGAAAGAACTAGGCCTTCCAAAATATAGAAGGCTCACCAACTGCATACTTCACCTCTGTCCGAATAAATCTATGACTTAGCAGGACCTCTAGACTGTGCATCAGACCCTAAAATATAGGGGTCAATACAATTGTACTGGTATGCAGAGAAATCCAAAATAATGAATTTTATACATATGAAACATAGGTGAGAGAAGGTCATAAAATATGTTATGCATGCATAGTTTGAAACACATGGGCAATTCTCAACTGATCTCAAAACAATCTGATCAATCTAGTTCTATTCTTTGTATTACTTCTGAGCTAAGTAGTATACCCTACATCTATAAAAGTTTTCCACGAGCAATATGGGATCCTCCATTAACTCAACGGCCAATCCGCCAACCTTTGTTTGCCGCAAGGGTTGAATTATCTGAATCTGATATGCATCCCTCTTGGGGAAATAATAACCCATATCGACAAAACACAATTTCAGGCAATGAGTTCTCTGAACTCACGCATTCTTTGGGTAATCACCTAACTCTCTTAGTGCCTATTTTTATTTATCTGGTCTAAACATGACTCTTTTTGAATTAAAAATCTAAAATTAAAATAAAATCGGTATTATGTTCTGAGTTTTATCATGGCCTTATTTGATTTAGTATCGTCATACCAAGACTTGAAAATCATGTTTTACATCCATAATTATCATACTAAATCCCTTCTTTCAAAACATAAAGCTTGGACCACCATACTTCAAACAACTGTTCAGAAGATTCCTACTTCAAACATTTATCAAATCATGTAAAAATCATTCTTTACAGCATTTCAACAATTATGTGGTGGTCATGAAACTTGTAACAATACATGAAATCTTCTTAATAAAATTCTTTAACCTTAAACACCAAGTAATAAACACCCTCTTTAATTTAAAACCATAATCAAGTCATTTATATCATGCTTCTAATAATGCATTTCGAATAAATCATAACTTACGGAAACAAAAAAACTTGGAAATAAGGGAGAGATTTCATGCTCTCAATTCATAATTCAAACTCATCAAACACTTACATATATATACACTTATACATGATTGTAAATCAAATTTAGGGGAAAGGCCTCAAGACCAAAATAATAAATTATTAAAGAATTCATATTGTAAAGTTGTAAACATAAATTCCAAAACCCTTCACAGATTCATGATCTCACAATGTTAAATATTATTGAAACAATTTTCTTATGCCCATGCATTTTTAGAAAAACCCCACGTACCTTGGATCACTTGAGGGGGAGGGTGGAATCCAAATTTTAAATCAGTTCCTAGAATCCTTGACTTAATGATGAACTCTTGATCTTAAGAGAATGGATTAGGGTTTTGATTTGAGATGATAAGAGTAGTTTTTGATATTTTTTCCCTAAAAACTCTTTAATTTCGTGTTATGGCAGAGTTATGACGAAGGAGAATGACTGAATTTCCCTCCCCAAGGTCAGTTATTTAAAAGAGTTTGCAAATTGGGCACCAGCGCGCCAACCAATGCAATACGTTGATATTGCATTGGTTCACTACTTCATCGACGTGACCATTGACACAACGTGTCAACTTCGCATCAATTTATTGTTTCCAACATCCATACATACCTCTAATGGTGTCCAAAAACACGAAACTTCTTCGACACATCCCCTTTACTCCATCGAGAATGAAACTACATAAAATCCATACTTCAAGGTTTGAAAAATTGATTCAGAGATCACACACATTAGGAGCTTAAAATATGACTAAGTACTTTTTGACACTTAGGAAATTTTCAAGTTGCTATCCTCTCAAACATGCTACTAGGTGAGATACCCATAAAAGATTTTTACGGGATGTTACATTCAGTTTCCCAATGAACCCGTTCTTGAATGGGAAGGTAGTCCTGTCGTGCCTAAAGGAAAGTTCATATCATATCTTAAGGCTCGAAAAATGATATCCAAGGGGTGCATTTACCACTTGGTCTGAGTTAAAGATTCCAAGTTAGAAATACCTTTACTCCAGTCTATTTCGATTATCAATGAGTATCCGAAAGTTTTTCCTGATGATTTTCCAAGAGTTCCTCCCGACTGGAAAATAGATTTTGGGATTGACATTATTCTCGACACTCAACCTATCTCTATTCCACCATATAGAATGGCTCAGGCAAGGTTAAGAGAGTTGGAAGATCTTCTTGATAAATGTTTTATAAGGCCTAAAATTTATCGTTGGAGTGCTCCAGTGTTATTTGTATGTAAGAAGGATGGTTCACTTCGGATGTGCATTGATTACCGCCAACTGAATAAAGTTACTATAAAGAATAAGTATAATACCCCGTACATTTCCTAGCTTAATTTTGCTCCTAGAATGTGAAAGATTTGCTTCAAAAAATAATACCATTTTATGAATATGGAATTTTCCATATTTCGACTTTTCATTGTGTGGGAAATTGAATAAGCTTTCCATCGATACTAAGTTCGCCAAATTCCAACACTCGGTGTAGGGGTTATGACATTTTTAAGTTGACAGTGTGCCACCTGGGCACTTGGTGCATCGCGGAGGCAGGGCAAAATGACAAACATCAATTATAGTGGCCCTCTGCAATAGGCTTGTATTGCGGAGAAGGCCAAATTTCCAATTGTCACATTCCAGTAGCCCAACGCGATGTTGGCGCATCGCGCCAGTGGCCAAAATGGAAAAACTATAGGGCACCACGATAGTGGCATGTCGCATTGTATGCCCAGTTCCCAATTTTCCAAATTTCAGTAAGTCACCGCGATAGTGACGCGTCGTAGTGACCACCTTATTCGAAAAAATGTTACGTTTTCTGTTCTGACTTGGAGTTTAAAAGGGGCATTTTGGTCAATTCCCAAGGCCCCAATTCGTTCAAAACAAAGAATTTAACCCATTCTATGCGTATTATGCTTATTTTCGTCCATTCCATTCCAAAGAAAAACCCTAGAGTTCAAAGCTTCCTCTCCAAGAAATCAAAATCCTCCATTGTTTCTCTAAAAAAACTCAAAATTGAGGATTTCCAATTCAAGATAATCAAGAGGCCATCTTCAAGAGCATAATTAGAGATTCAAATTCAAGCTTTCTTAGAAATTTCATCAATCAAGATATGTAGGGTTTTTCAACAAGGATAATCCTTTCATCCTTGTACCCAAAACTTATTTTAATTATAAATTTATTGAATTTTATGTGATTTTCCATGAAATTAAAGTTAGGGTTTACACCCAATATTGTTAATTATGAGATTATGAGATTTCAAGGGATTTAGAAGTTGAATTGCATGTCCTATGTTCATATTTTCATGCATATTGCAAATATTTCCAGATTTTAAGTTGATTTATAAATGTTTACATTGCCAAGCATGAATACTATGATGTTTTAACATGAGTTTGATGCATGGATCATTAATCCCTAATTAAAGATTGTTATTTCAAGATTGATTGTGCGATGAGCACTTAATGACTAGACTCTTTTCAGATTATTGATATAGATTTAACCTTTTGGTCTCAAGAATAGATATGAAATCCACTTTACAGATTCAGATTACAGATTTATCTTTACAGATATACAGTTAGTTTTCATTATAAACTATTTTACTATTTTAAAAGTTGACTTCTATCAGAATGAGCATACATATTTAATGAGAGTAGTATTTAGCACCGATATGGGTACGTTACTACGGTTTCATACCCCAGAACTACATGCCAGCGTAGGATTTAGATTATTCCCACTTCTATGTGGATGATAGATATGTGATCACTTAGATAGGTTATACTCCCTGGAAAGAGTATGACTCCTCTCCCCAATGTGAGGATTCCTCCTTAGAGGGGACAAGAACTTTGGACTCCATGAATGCTCACATGGTTTATGTCGGTTAGAAGAATCTCTCCTACAGAATAAGATTTTAGATTTCTAAACCCTTAAGATAAAGTATTATCCCTATCAGTAAAGATTTTTAGAATAGTTTTAAAGTATTTTTCCCTACTAGTAAAGAAAAGCTTTGAAAGATTTCCCTAATATAAAAGAATCACAGAAAAGCTTTTAGAGAACTAAGTGTAAAGGCTCACAGTTTTACCTAAATTATGCTTTACAGAAAGACAGTAGTTATAGATTTCAGCTTTCAGATTTCAGATTTAGAAGTGAGCTTTTTTTACACTTTGATAGTATGATTTACAGACAGAACATTAGTACATCTTTTAGAACTAAATGTTATGACTCATTAGATTTATAAAGTGTAATTTGCTATTCATGATTTCAGATTTCAGTATTTCAGATACTCCAGCTTATGTGAGTCATTTACATTTAGCATGCATTGTTTTATAAATGATGATTATGAGATGATGTTTTACTTATTCATTTCACCCCTATATACTCAGTACATCCTCAAAGTACTGATCCACATATACATCTATGTGCTATATTGTCTCATAATGTAGGTACAAGTTCTAGTATGTGCAGAAAAAATCAGACAGTTGGAGATTCCAGCTAGCAGATGATGAGTCCTCCTACTTTGGGGACTTTAGTTAGATGTAATTTTTGTATTTTACTTTCTTACTCATATGTATTGATTAGTGTTAGCTGGAGTCACGTCCTAGCTATCTATAGTCAGTATGGTAGAGACTTCATAGACGTCAGTTAGAGTCAGTTTTGTAATTTTAATCCCTTGTTTCAGACCTTATCAGAATGTAAAAGTTGTATCAGTATTGTATTTTCAAAAATTCCATCATTTCTATGTTTTCGAACAGTAAATTCAGTTGTTTTATACATATTTAAGCAATTGCTTAACAGTATGCCAGTTCATGGGTTAGCTTGGGATCACTTGTGGTCCTAAGATCATGTGACATCTCGGGACAGATTTTTAGGGCATTACAATATGTATCCTCTTCCTAGAATAGATGACTCATTCGATCAGCTACACAGGGTGCCAAGTATTTTTGTAAAATAGATCTCTGATCTGGTTACCATTAGTTAAAAGTTAGAGAATGTGATATTTCGAAGATAGCTTTTCAAACCCGATATGGTCACTTTGAATTTTTAGTCATGTCCTTTGGTTTGACTAATGCTCCTGCAGTTTTTATGGACCTTATGAATAGGGTGTTTAAACCATATTTGTATATGTTCATAATCGTCTTCATTGATGATATTTTGGTCTACTCTCGAAGTAAGGAGGAGCATGTTAATCATCTCAGGATTGTTTTTCAAACACTTAAGGACCGTGAATTGTATGCTAAATTCTCCAAGTGTAAGTTCTGGTTGGAGTCAATAGCATTTTTAGGCCATATTGTTTCTGGTGATGGCATCCAGGTGGATTCTTAAAAATTTAAGGCAGTGAAAAATTAGCCCAGACATACTACACCTTCTGAAATTAGAAGCTTTATGGGTCTAGCTGTTTACTACATGAGATTTGTGGAGGGATTTTCCTCCATTGTTTCTCCTTTAACTAGATTGACTCGGAAAATGGTCAAGTTTCAATAGTCAGAGACATGTGAGAAGAGTTTTCAGGAGCTGAAAGATAGATTGACCTCTGCCCTAGTATTGTCTTTATTAGAGGGAAATAAAGGCTTTGTGGTTTATTGTGATGTTTCATGGGCTGGTATTGGTTGTGTATTGATGCAATGTGGTAAGGTTATAGACAATGCCTCGAGGAAGCTTAAAAATAATGAAAGGAATTACCCCACTCACGATCTTGAATTAGCTGTTGTGATCTTTGCTTTGAAGATTTGGAATCACTATCTTTACGAGGGTACATGTTGATATTTCTCTAATCATAAAAGCCTCCAATATATTTTCAATCAGAAGGAGTTGAATCTCAGGCAAAGGAGGTAGATTGAGTTACTCAAGAACTATGATTTAAGTTTGCTCTATCATCCTGGTAAGGTAAACGTGGTTGCAGATGCTCTTAGTAGATTTTCTATAGGGAGTATTGCACATGTAGAGGAAGAGAAGAAAGGACTCATGAAAGATATTCATTGTCTTGCTAATTTAGGAGTTCGACTCCTAGACTCTGAGGACTGTGGGGTGGTTGTACAAAATATGTTAGAATAATCCCTAGTGTCAGAAGTTAAAGAAAAACAGAATAATGATTCCATTCTTTTGCAATTGAAGGAAGAAGTTCTACAACAAAAGATTATGGCTTTTGAGCAAGGGGGAGATGGTGTTCTAAGGTACCAGAGAAGACTTTGTGTCCCAGATGTTGATGGATTACGAGAAAGGATCATGGCAGAAGTGCATTATTCTAGCTACTCTATTCACCCCGGATCTACCAAAATGTATCATGATTTGAGAGAAATTTATTGGTGGAAAAACATGAAGCGAAATATTGCTGACTTTGTACTCAAGTGCCCAAATTGTCAGTAGGTTAAGGTCGAGCATAAAAAACCTGATGGTTTTGCTCAAGATATAACTCTTCTAGTATGGAAGTAGGATATGATAAATATGGATTTTGTGATAGGGTTACCACGTTCTCGGCATCAACATGACTCAATTTGGGTATTTGTGGATCGGATGACTGAGTTTGAATATTTCTTGCCTGTTAAGACGACTTACTCAGCAGAAAATTATGCCTGATTATATATTCAGGAAATTGTCAGGTTGCATGGAACCCTGTACCTATCATTTCATACAGAGGCACCCGGTTTACTGCTCATTTTTTGAGGTCTTTCCAGAGAGGTTTGGGTACGCAGGTAAACTTTAGTACTGCTTTCCACCCTCAGACGGATGGTCAAGCGGAGCGCACTATTGAAACTCTAGAGGATATGTTGAGGGCGTGCGTACTTGACTTCAAAGGAAATTTAGAGAAAAACCTACCTCTTATTAAGTTTTTATATAATAATAGTTACCACTCAAGTATTTAGATGGCTCCTTTTGAAGCTCTATACAGGCGAAGATGTAGGTCTCTTATTGGGTGGTTTGAGGTTGGTGAAACTAAGTTATTAGGACCAGATTTAGTTTATCAAGATTTTGAAAAGGTTAAGGTTATTCGAGTGAGGTTAAAAACTACTCAGAGTTTCCAAAAATCCTACTCAAATAGGAGGCGTAGGGACTTGGAGTTTGAGGTAAATGATTGGGTATTCTTGAAGGTGTCACCAATGAAGGGTGTCATGCATTTTGGAAAGAAGGGGAAACTTAGTCCCCATTATATTGGTCCTTACCAGATTTTGAGAAAAGTTGGAAAGGTTGCCTATGAGTTAGATTTTCCTATGTATCCTTACTTAGGAAGTGTGTAGGTGACCCTACTCTTATAGTCCCGACGGAGAGTGTTGGTATAAAAGATTCATTGAATTATGAAGAAGTTCCCATTGAGCTATTGGATCGTCAAGTTTTCAAGTTGTGAACAAAGGAAATTATTTCAGTAAAGATGTTGCGGAGAAATCAAAAGTTTGGGGAAGCTACATGGGAATCAGAGCAAGATATGAAGGAAAGATATCCTCACCTATTCACTTATCAAGAGGAAGGCAATGAAGGTAATAATGCAAATCCTTACTCATGATATTCCATAAATTCTTGCTCTTCGTTTTATAAAAAATCAAGCCCCATGGTAAGCCTGTCATAAATCGTGTTTATGTCTAATGTCGTTTGTTCATAATTTGTGTTTATCAGTTCTCTTGGTGAGTTTCTTTTGGAGTTTCAATGTTATGGTGAGAAATATAGTCATAAGAAAAGTTCATTAGTAGAAGTTTCATCCCCTAATTCTAGTACGTTGAGTTTTACACGAATATACAACCTTCATTCGAGGATGAATGATCCCAAGGGGGAGATATTGTAACACCTCAGGTCCGTTGCTTATCCTTCAAGGGCAATTTTGTTCTTTTCTTTTTCTTTTATTTTTTAAAAAGTTTCCAAGATTTTTTTTTTATTAGACCATAAGGCCTTAGTTTTCAACAGATATAGTCTCTTCTATTTTCCATCAATTTTTACATTAAAAGAGTCTCCCTGTTGTCCTTGGATTGCACGATAAAAAGCCTCTTTTTCCCATTGGTTGCATACATTTTCACACACAAGTACCTCTATTCTTAATCTCAATCACAACTCCTAAGAAACACAAATTGGTGAGAATCACGTTGGAATTTCTTCTTCCAATCTCAAAGTTGTTTCAACGTTTAAGAGGTATGTAGAACCATCCCTTTACATGTGTAAGTTCTGTTGTTTCTCTCATAATCTTAACATGTCTAGTTTTCTACGAAATCAGGATTTCTTTAGCTTCATTCATCATGTTTGTTCTTTAAATATGTTTTCTGGGAATCTAGAAATTCACTGCAGATCATGACTACCTATTCAGTTCGTTTTGTGAAAATCATCAAAGCTTGCTTAGATAGAAACATTATTCTCTTTTGTATCACAAGTTGACATTGATTCCAGATTGTGTGTTGACATGCCAAATCTCTGTAAGTTAAACCAGTATGTGTAACTGCTAGTGTGGTTTTGGTTATATCTGTCCTTCTCTGGTAATCGACAGAACTAACATAACTTATCATGACAAAAAGATATGAAAGTTGTGAGAGCATAACAACTTTTCATCTGGGAAAAACATTAAGGAACCTAAGTCTCAACAAAGTAATAAGAATAGTCACCAATCACAGAATATTTAATGTTCGAAACTACTGTGTCTGTGGGTTCAATTGGACAGGTTTCAATGATCTACCTTCTCTGTTATATCTCTTTTTTATTTGCTTAATTAGTGTCTCTATAGGCACGTTTACTTTTCAGGAAATTTTTCAGTTTCTAATTGTCCAAAACTGGAACATATAATTGCTCCCATAACTTGTTGTCATAATTCCTTTTGAGTTATTTCCAGTGGATTCTCTTAAGTGCTTTCCAATACCTGCTATTCCACCCTCTTGGACGTGAATGACCATAATTGACATAGCTTCAAGTAACCTGTTTTGTGCGATCACACTCAGCAAAGATGTAAGACAAGTCTCACAAATCTACCTATTCCGTATGTTATAATTAATATCATCAATCTGGTTAGGTGGACCAGCATATGTAAGTCATATTCACGAATTATAACATAGCGAACCATGAAATTATCTATCATGCCTCTTCAATAATGATGTTAGCTTATGATTATGAACCTATTATAGATAACTCTCTATATGAGCCTTAAAGTGGCAATACATAACCATGAGCCTAAAAGGCTAAACTATGAGCATGAGCCTAAAAAGGATAATATCTTCTTTCAAGAACTAATAAAATAAGTAAGATAACTTCATGAGCATAAGGGAGTTGGTTAGCTGACCGTGAAGGCATAGGTTTAAACAACAAATGCCCGAAACTATGTTTGCCGACATAGGATAGAGATTTTTCTGTAAATTAGATGACTCTCTTTTTTCATGTGTCCCGAAAAGGGGCTAACCATGGATACTTGCTAGCAAATTATGCCATGTCACGTCCTGTGCCCGGCAAGGTATAGGACAACTTAGCTGATCGGGCCGAGATCAGACTCCATGCGCTCACATGGTAGTTTATGACGGTTCACTACTTTCTCCCACAAATAATCAAAGGAATTAAATTTACCTTAATCAATCATAAGTTCAGTTTATATTCTTGTCTCTTTCCAGTTGTCTTCCTTTACATTTGAATTTTATTGTCATTTATAGTCTTTTGCTGTACTATCCCCTTGAAATGATTTTACATACCAATACATTTTACGTATTGACCGTCTTTGGAGCTACATCGTTTCATGATGTAGGATCTGACGCTCAAGTTCGCAGTCAGGCCCCTCATTAGGATCTCTATCTTCTGCTATTGGTGAGCCTCTTTTCCACCAGGAGGCCGCACAAGATATGATAATTATTTTTATATATTTTCTTTCCTTTCAGTGTTGGTACTTATTAAAGGCTTCACAAGCAGGTGCAGTTGTCAAGCCAACTTTGTAATTTCCAGTTTTCATTTATCATAAGTATTGGTATTGTTGGACATTATGCAGTATTAATAAACTTGGGTAAAGTTTTATCTCTTGAGAAAATCATAATTGAATTATATATTACTTCTGCTTTATCCATTTGTATTAGAAGTATACTCAGGTGATATGCCAGAACGTTCACTCGTACTAGCTATAGTATTGGGTGTGTACCACGTCCAGGGCTCCGGCTCGGGTCGTGACATTGTTCCACTTCTAGAATGGTTAAGGATGGAATTCCTAAGACCTCTGATGGAAACAACAACATCGGTTCTATGAAGTCAGAATCGAATCTTTGTGTTGGTGTTTTTAATTCATTTCATGTGGAACAAGTATTGCAAAAGACATAAACCTCGGGTACTAGAATGGAAAAGGGTTTCCAAACTTGAAAACATATGCTATATGCTAGGGATTACATTGATAAAGAAATATGGTGGGTGATACAGATTTAATAATAATTGATCTCATTAATATTGAAGGGGTTACAGCTGTATATATAGAGAACTGAAGAATAACTAATTACAGAATAACCCAGATGTATTTAATAATTATATATGTAGTCTATTATCCCCCCGCAAGCTGATCAGCGGTAACGAGGGGCAGCTTGGAGCAGAGAGACTGAAAAGGCTGTAACAGAAGAGGCTTGGTGAGAATATCAGCAAGCTGGTCAGTAGATGGGACATAGTGCGTGGCCATCGCTCCTGCAAGTACCTCATCGCGAACAAAGTGACAGTCAGACCCAACATGCTTCATACGATCATGAAGGACTGGATTTTTGGTAACACAAATAGTGGACTGATTGTCACAATAAATCTGTGGTTTCGTGGGGGGAATGCCAAGTGCATCCGTAAGGTATCGTAACCACATGGCTTCAGCAACACCCGCAGCCATGGCACGATATTCTGCTTCTGTGGAGGAACGGGACACTCGCGTTTGCTTCTTGGTGCACCAGGAAATTAGATTCGGTCCCATCATAACAATATATCCAGTAGTGGACTTTCGATCATCTTTGTCGTTAGCCCAATCCGAATCAGAAAAAACAGATATATCAAACGAGCCCTTTTGAAATAAAATTCCACAGTGAAGAGTACCTTGAAGATAGCGCAGAATGCGTTTCAAGGCCTGAAAGTGTTGTTCTGTGGGAGCATGCATTGATTGGGAGACTCGATTGACTGCATATTGGATGTCCGGACGAGTAACAGCAAGATAATGAAGTCCACCGACGAGGCTCCGATATAGTGTAGGATCGGCAAAGGGAGTATTCGGCCCTGGGGATTGGCGGACTGCCATGGGAGTGACCGCGGGTTTGCAGTCTGTCATTCCAGCCCGATTTAGAAGTTCAAGGGTATATTTTGTCTGATGCATCAATATGGTTCCCGATTTGCGGATGAGTTCGAGGCCAAGAAAGAACTCCAGAGGACCGAGGTCCTTAAGTTTGAAGTCACGATGCATAGCTTCAGTAATTTCAGTGATGAGTGACGACGAGCTGCCTGTAATAACAATATCATCCACATAGATAAGAATGATGACTGTCCCTCGAGAACAGTGAAGGGTGAAGAGGCTGTTGTCATGATGGTAGGTGCGAAAACCAAGACCCTGCAGAAAAGTAGAGAGACGTGTGTACCAGGCACGAGGGGCCTGTTTCAGGCCATACAGTGATTTGCGAAGCTTGCAAACATAGTGAGGACGGTTGGGATTAACATATCCCGGTGGCTGAACCATATAGATTTCTTCCTCAAGATGACCATGAAGAAAGGCATTGCTGACGTCTAGCTGATGAAGCGGCCAATCATAGTGAAGAGCAAGAGACAAGACCAGACGAATAGTCTGTTGCTTAACAACAGGGCTGAAGGTCTCCTTATAATCCACACCATACTCCTGATGATACCCTTTTGCAACCAGACGTGCTTTATAGCGAGAAAGAGATCCATCTGAATTTCGTTTGATGCGAAACACCCATTTGCACCCAATAGACTTTCGGTTACTAGGCAGAGGTACCAAATCCCATGTACGTTGTTCATTCAGAGCCTGAAATTCCTCATCCATAGCTTGGCACCAGAAACTATTTTTGGAGGCTTGGTTGTAGGTAGTAGGCTCAGTTGTGGGATGTGCATCAAAGGGTATTTGAGTGTGGTAGGCTTTAGGTTTGAAGGTACCGGCCTTGGCTCGGGTTGTCATAGGATGAGTGTTGAGTGGAGGGTGATTAGGAAGGGGTGGTGGAGTTGTATGATGTGTGGGCGGGGGTTGGGTGGGGCTGCCGTGGGAGCTGGGATGTGCAGCGGTGGATGGGGTGGCTGTATGTGTGTTAGGAGTATGATGTAGGGAAGTGGTGGGTTGTGTGGCAGTCGGCTGGGTGTTCGGGTGGGAGGTTTGGGGTTTCGGGTGGGTAGTGGTGTAGTGGGGTACCGGGTTAGGTGCCGAGTGAGCCGGAGCATGAGCGTGAGAAAAGGACGGAAATAATGGCACAACGCCAAGTGGATTGGGGGAGTATGGAGTAGAGGAAAGACTTGTGTAAGGAAATTGTTCCTCCACAAAACAAACATGACGGGAAACATATGTTTTCTGAGATACAGGATCGAAACATTTGTAACCTTTGATAGTGGGATGATAGCCTAGAAAGACACAAGGGGTGGACCGAGGTTGAAGTTTATGTTGAGTGTGCGGACGCAACCAGGGATAAACTAGACACCCAAACGGGCGGAGATGAATATAGTCGGGTGGATGATTGTAGAGACGGGCATATGGAGTGGAGTTGGAGAGAGTGTGAGTGGGCATGCGATTTATGAGGTAGTTGGCAGTAGCAAGGGCATCAACCCAAAAGGAAACAGGTAAGGTGGAATCATGGAGGAGCGCAACAACTGTTTCTATTAGGTGACGGTGTTTGCGCTCAGCAACGCCATTTTGTTCAGGGGTATATGGACATGAAGTGTGATGAAGAGCCCCTAGATTTTGAAGAAAAACACCAAATGCATTGTTGACAAATTCTTTGCCATTGTCACTTCGAAAAATTTTGATTTTGGCATTAAATTGATTTTGAACCATTCGGTCAAAGTTTACAAAAATAGTATAAGCTTCGGATTTAAATTTCAGAGGATAAAGCCAAGTGAATTTACTGTAATCATCAACAAAACAGATATAATAACGAAAACCTTGAACAGAAGGAACTGAGGTTGGACCCCAAACATCAGAATGAATTAATTGAAATGGCGCAGTGGCCTTGTGTTCAGACAGTGAAAAAGGTAAAACGACAAGATTTAGACACTGAACAGGACTCGCAATGTACTTTTTCTGAAAAATTAAAACCTAAGGAAGATAAAATGGATTTGGTGATGGCGGATGATGGGTGCCCAAGCCGGCGATGCCAGGTTGACGAGAGAATGGCTTGACTCACAACAGACGGAGACCTGGATGGAAGAGTGTATAGCCCATGCTCACAGCGGCCCGTGTACCGCACCCGGTTCGTGGTATTGTCCACTATCTGGAAATTGGTTTCATTAAAAATGAGGGTGCAGTTATTTTATTTAGTAAAGCGATAAACAGATAAAAGATTGGATGTGAGGGAAGGGACGTGGTGAAGGGTTGAGAGATGAAATTTACCATTTGGGGTATAGACATACCCAGAGCCGGTGTTTGTGATGGGAAGGGATTGACCATTGCCTACTGTAATAGTTTCTGAGCCATGATACGGATGAGGAGCTTGAAGTTGTGAATAATCCGACGTCACATGGGTGTTAGCACCTGTGTCTAGATACCAATCGCCAGATTGAGCGTTTGTGGACGCATGCATCGCCCTTGATCCTCCGGACTGGCTATTTACATTCTGCGAGTCATCATAACGATACCAGCAATTAGCCGCAGAATGGCCCCGTTTAGCACAAATTTGGCACGTCGGAAGATCTCGTGTGGGCATCCGCTGGTTTCCTCGTCCCTGTCCGCGGCCTGACTGGAAGCTGTCCCTCGGTGGAGGCCCGCCTCTGCCTTGCTGCCCGGTGTTTCGACGGTCACCGCCGCCGCTGCCTCGCCCTTGGTTACGGCGATCGTCACCGCGACCCCTGGCCGAGCCTCCGCTGCCAGCCGAGTAAAGAGCCGTGACGCCAGGGGTGGAACTGGCTTCTCCGAGCAGTAATTTGTGTTCCATGTCTAGATTCAATTCTTCTGCATTAAGCCATCCAGACAGTTGATTCAGAGTGATTTCGACAGGCGAGAGGCGAATATGCTGTTTGAGAGAGGAATAGCCAGCCGGAAGACCACGTATCACGGCATTCACCACGTCTCGTTCAGGAATAATCTCGTTCACAACATCTAGGTCAGACAGAATAGAGGCCACATCATCAAGGTATTGAGTCATCGTCTTCGTTCCCTTCCGAAGAGTATGCAATTTGTCACGCAACTGAAAAATATGAGCCGTGGACACAGAGTTGTACCTTGTGGCTAGTGCGTCCCAAAGTGAAGCCGATGTGAGAAAACCCCGGGCGTGTTTGTGCACAGAGGGGCTAATAACTGCGAGAACGTCGGAAAAGAGGAGAGATTAGGGTTTGGGCGGAAGAAGAAACCCTAGCTCTGATACCATGATACAGATTTAATAATAATTGATCTCATTAATATTGAAGGGGTTACAGCTGTATATATAGAGAACTGAAGAATAACTAATTACAGAATAACCCAGATGTATTTAATAATTATATATGTAGTCTATTAGTGGGCATCAAACTATAGCCATTCTAGTATATGGTTTAGGGATTACATTGATAAAGAAATATGGCGGGCATCAAAATATAGCCATTCTAGTATATGGTTTGATAATTGGACTCAACTGGATGCACTTCATTATTATTTACCAGTGAATTATCCTGCTAATCTTTCTTTTAATGATGTGAATCCAGGGGCGAACCTACATTCATTTGTGGGGTGCTCGGGCACCCACTAAACTCAATGCGGAATAGGTAAAATTATATAGAAAATATATGAAAATAGATATATAATATATAAAAGCATCCACTAAACAAAAAATTGGTTGGGTGCATTAGTATTTAGGTTGACTTTAAGATTCTCCACTAGAAAGGATGCTTAGGTTCAAACCTCATTGAGGTGAATTTTTATTTTTTTCAGTTTTTAAATTTTTTAAACACCCACTATCACATTGTTAAAGAAGTTGTCGTAGTAGAGGATAAAGAATGGGATAAGCATGGTGGATGTTACACAGTTCAAAAAAATTCACCGTTAGAAGTGCATGAGAATTATAGAGTCTTTCAGGACCTGTGCAAGATGAGTACAAGTTTATTTGGGAAAAAGGAATTCCTTTTAAAGAGTTTCATACCAAACTATCAAGGTGAGAGTTTTATATTTGAACAGTCACCAACTATTTATCAAAATACACTTGAATTGTAATTATTTGAGTTTCATACCTGACTTTTCGGTAGGAAAAATAAATAATTAATAGTTAAGACTCCTTTTGATTTGATATACAGTTAGTGATAATTCATGTAAAAAACTAGTACATATTATAGTTCATGTATTAAACTCAAAAAATCATAAATATCTTAACTGTATCTTTAACCATTAACTTTAAATAAACAAAAAATCATCCACACATATAAACATTGACTAGTCTAATTTTCTTGTCAAATAAGATTTCTAAGCAAAACATTGACTCTATTAAGACTTTTCTTATTTCCCACCTTTTGATTTGTCAAACTAATCTTATCATGCCTATAAATACAAGATTTTCCAATCCCATACATCCACTCTTATTATCATCATAGAAATAAACAAATATGGAATACATTTCACTTGCAATTTCATGTGCTATAATATATTAGTAATTATTCTTTTAAGATGGGGTTGGAGACTTTGGAATTGGCTATGGTTGCAACCCAGAAGTTTAGAGAAATGCCTGAGAGTTGGGTTATAAGGGAAATTCTTATAGGCTGTTAGTTGGAGACATGAAAGAAGTTTTGAAGATGGATGAAGAAGCTAAGTCCAAAACCTATCAAATTTTCAAATGATATTGTGCCAAGAATCATGCCCTTCATTAACAAAACAATCATTGATTATGGTGAGTATAATTTCATAATACATATGCACCTTTTCCTTCACTATGGTGATATTTTCATATAATTGTCACGTATTCTACTTGTTCAACTTTATACAAGTTTAAATGATTACTTGTGCACACCGAGAGTTGGCGGGCATAGATGTCAGCTGAGGCCAGGCTGAAAGGCACGTTTATATGTTATGCCAAGAAATAACCAACTTTTTTGTGCGACTTATTTGTGTGAGATATTTATAGGTCAAGCTTCAATACTTTTAATTTCCACTAATGAGATTTAACTTACTTGTAGGTAAGAATTGTTTTATATGGTTGGGGCCAAATCCAGCAATGCTCATAATGGACACAGAACTTATAAGGGAGATCTTGTCAAAGATTAATATTTTCCAGAAAACTCCATCTGCACTCACTAAGCTGCTAGGTGAAGGAATCTTGAGCTATGAAGCAGATAAATGGGCTAAACATAGAAGAATAATTAACCCTGATTTTCATATTGACAAGTTGAAGGTATCTCTAATCTCCAATAATTTTTTAATGTTACTATATATATTTAGATTAGCGATAATGGTCAAGTATGCAAGCATTCATTTTGGACGGCAGCCTTGGGGCTTGGAGTAACATATAAAGTTGTTGCCATCGATGTTGTCTAGACTCTTCAAAAATGTCATCGGTGCGTGTTAGATCCTTCAAAAGTAGTGAATTTTCGAAGGACCCGACACAGGTGCGACAACATTTTTGAAGAGTCCGAGCAATTTAGGCTGCCATGTCACTAGGAAATTACGGGTTCATGCTGTAGAAATAGCCTCTAGTAGATATACAAGCTAAGGCTGCCATCTCAAACATTGACAAGTGATGCCATCTCAAGAAGTGCATTTGGAAGTAGCTATGAAGAAGGTAGAAAGATAATTGAACTTCAACAAGAACTAGCAAAAATTATTTTAAAAGAGACAGAGGCAAGTTACATTAGGTAAGTTACCTTCCTATTCTAACCCCCCACATATTGCTTAATACATCAAAGCTTTTGAAAAAATTCTTTTTCAGGATTTGATGCTATTTTCTGAAAGATTTAAGTTTTATATATTGAGAACATAAAGATTTTTGGTATAATACATAAATGTGCCCTTTAACTTGGCCTCACCTGGGATCTAAGTCCTCCATCTTTGAGTCCGCACAAGTTGGCAGTTAAACTATCATAAATTTGAACAAGAAGACACACTTGTCCTACGTGGCAAATCTCATGTGATTTACCATGTAAGATGTGTGTTTGTGTCTGGTTAAAGAGATGCTGATGTGCATAGTTTCTGTTAAAGTGCTTGAAATGTCCTTACAGCTATTTACAAAAAAATATAAATTTAAAAGTATTTTTACATAAAAATGGACGAGTGAATGAAATTGAGAAGAGATATAAGCTAAAAAGTGTTTATAATCTAGTTTGACTAGCTAATTATAAGCTTAGTTAAACATCCCCTGGGTAAGTTGACATTTTTATAACCTACAATTACCTTAAATTAACTGATTGTGTAAATATCATTATAATCGTTAGTATACAAAACTTAAACTCTTTCTGAATCGTAGGTTTTGGCCAGCCAAAGAGAAGAGAAGGATGAACGATATACATCAGGAAGTACGTTCACGCGTATTGAGTATTATCAACAAAAGAATGGATGAAATTGAAGCAAAAGGAGAAGCATCTAATAGTGATGACTTATTGGGCATATTATTGGAATCCAACTTGAAAGAAATCCAAGAACATGGAAATAAGAAATTTGGAATGAGTTTTGATGAGGTTATTGAAGAGTGTAAGTAGTCAATGATTTTATTGAGCAAACACTCTGATTGGCAAGCTCGTGCTCGAGAAGAGATTTTGCAAGTGTTTGGCAACAATATTCCTGATTATGACAAATTGAATCAACTCAAAGTTGTAAGTTCATGAGCTTTCTACCAAACAACATAAGGTTATAGTAATAGTTCACCATTTGGTAGTAGGTTGGTAGTAGGTCCTTCTCACGCATTGTTTGAGAAGGACCGCACCCCAAGGGAGTATAATGTAGGAAGCCTACCTTGGTGCAAGCATTCGTGGTTGATTTCACGGCCAGAATCATGACCCATAGATCATGCGAATATAAGTTGACCTTATAAGTAGCCTAATTGTGTAAATATCTTTTATATTGTTGGACACTTTCCCCATGATCTTTTCTAGATTACTAATCTCATCTTTTATGAACGATTACATGTAGATATCAATATTTTAGGTGACTTGGTTATGTAAAACCTCTTTCACATTGTCTGTGCATAGAAGCTAAACTCTTTCTAAGATGGTTGTTTTTCTACTTTTACCACAGGTAACCATGATTATCCAAGAAGTCTTGAGATTGTATCCACCAAGTTTTTTGATGGGAAGGGAGGTAAATAAAGAAACCAAATTAGGGAACTTATCAATACCAAGTGGAGTTCAACTCCTATTGCCAACAATATTGTTGCATCATGACCAAGAAATATGGGGTGAAGATGCTAAAGAATTCAATCCGGAGTGGTTTAGTGGAGGAGTCAACAAAGCAACAAAAGGGAAATTTGCATATTTTCCATTTAGTTGGGGACCTAGAAATTGCATTGCACAAAACTTTGCAATGTTAGAGGCTAAAATGGCACTTGCTATGATCCTACAACACTATGATTTTGAGGTTTCACCATCATATGCTCATGTTCCCTCTTCAGTGTTCACTCTTGTACCTCAATATGGTGCACAACTAATTCTACACAAGCTATAGAATAGGGGTAGAATATGTGTACATCCTACTCTCATGGCCTAGATCCACTTGTCAGATTAGACTGGGTATGTTGTTTTTGGAGTTTCTTATAGGCAATATTATTAGTTTATTATTGTTAATATGAACCATTAGTGTTTTTTTTACATGTTATTGGGTTGTTCCTGCTCTTATTCATGATGAAGGTATTTATAGATTGTTCATTGAAGTTATACCTATTAATTGTATTTCTTCATTTCTTCTTGGTGAAAACATTTGTGAGATTGATGGCTGCAGCAGCCTCAGACGCAACAAAGTTGGCCCATTGAAATATGACCCACCTAACTTATTCCCGCTCATTTGTTAGCTCAGTTCATTTTGATTTACCAATTCAGTCCTTTTGAAATTTAAGTGATATGTAATTCATATTGACCTAATGAGAAATCACGTCAAAATGTTTAAAACACTTTTTTTTTTTTCTTGATATGTGTCATATAATCATAATGAAGAAAAGGATAATTTATAAAGCATTTAAATAAATCATAGAAAAACATTGTGTCAAAACTAGCAGTTTCAGCTAGTCGAAGCTCCATTGTGTGATTGATCAAGTCATAAGGCTGTGAGGAAGAAGAGAAAAAAAGAAACCGTAAATGAATGAAATGTGAAGCTTAGCTTTTTACCTTCTTTAATCTCTATTATTTGCTCTTGTTAGATACTAACATGTTTAACACATTTTCTACAAGATAGGACCACTAAAAATGACAATATATAGGACCACTAAATAGGAAACAAACAAAAATAAATTTGAAATTATTGTTGTTTAGTGTACTGTACTCTTCGGCATGTATCAAAATAATTAAGGTTCACTAGCTTCCTAAAACATGATTTTTGGTTACTTGTTGAGAGTACTATTGGACCAGTATTGATAATTTACGCCATCAATTTTATTGAATTCCCCCGCTTATTAGTTAGCTACCATATCGAATGAGAAATTTGGAACAATTTCCAAGGGAACATCCGACATTACAAACAATATGTGGTTTCGAGAGGATTTGCAATGCTACTTTTCGCCTTGACAAGGTATCTCTAATCTCTCTTGTTCCTTAATGTTATTGTCACATCATTTTTTTAGCAAAAATTTTTATTTATTAAGTTTAAAAAGGGTTTTCAAATTTGAATATGACTAAAAAAGGTATTTCAAAAAAAAAAAAAAAATAGATAAAAATTAGAGTCGTCACTTGACATTGAGTTTTGGTGTGTCAAATCACCTAGAAAATATTTCTTTTTGAAAATATTTGACTCTAAATTGATCAGAGAATAGAGATTCAGATTAAGAAATTCTGTTGACTGAGAAGAAGGTGCGAGGCATCCCTCAATCCCGTGATTTTAGCATGATCGTTTCATTGATTTGTGTATCGTCTAAATAGACACTATAACTGAACAGGTCTCACAAAAAACAAACAAACACACAAGCAATGCATAGAAATAAAGAATAATGTCCAGTTCGATTATACAGTATAAAATAAAAAGAAAGTATGAAAATAAACCTACACTATCCTAACTAACCTAAACTATGTTTTACCCGACTTTCCGGATCTTGTCCACGATCGGCCACCAATTACAAAATTTCACGGAGCATTCCTGACGAATAAATGCATTTGGTCAAAACAATGAAATAAAAACCAATCCAAGAAGCAATTCAAATATTCAATAATTATGACATCTTAAATTTTGAATATCCAATTCGATGACCTGAACATGCTCCTATGAATCGAAAATAAATCCAAATAAATAATGAGGATGGGTTAAAACCAAATAATATGTATTTAACTTTGTCGATTCTTCAATTCCTCCCCAAATAAAATTCAATTATTCATTAAGCAACATCATATGAGAGAATTGTTAATGGTTGAACTTGAAATTAATGATTTGTGAAAAAGTTAAAGGGGGTTTGTTCTTGTTAGTGGAGTGTAGGAGGTTGTGTGTCTATGTTGTTATTCTGTTAGGTTGTGTGTGTCTGTATGTTGTTATTCTGCTAGGAAGAGTAATCTCCTCCTAATAAATGGGAATAAGGAATTGAGTTAGTTATTCTGTTTTGTCCACTTATGAGTGTAATGAATGGAATGAGTTGATAGTGTAATTAAGTTATGATGTGCATGCATGTATAGTAATTTATTAAAAATTAATGGACAAGATTACAATAAATAAATGGTGTAATTAAGCTACGATGTGCATGTATGTATAGTATTATATCAAAATTTGATGGACGAGATTAAAATAAAAACTTGCTAAAGTGACTAAATAGTTAGCTACTACTTTTGAATTTTTCTTATAAAGAAAAGCCGAAATAGAATGAATTTTCTTTTTGTGGTTTTTTATTATTTTTGACCTAATAAAATATTATCATAAAATACTGTTTTTTTTTCTGATACTTTTTAATATTCAAATAAAAACCAATTAAAATAAAATAAAACTCAAAAACGACAAGATTATATTCAAACAAGAAAATGGCCAAGGTAACGATTTTGTGAAAAGTTTAGGGAAGGTAAAAAATGACGTGTCTACAGTTACTATCCACATTAAAAATTGATAATGGTAAAAAAAAACACCTTGAACTATCATTTTTCTTGCGACTCACACGTTCCAACTTTTACTTTTCTCTTTTCCTAAACGAATTATTACAATTTGCTTTAGGACACACCTAATTAAGAGTGTCAAACGGGCCCGCCGGGCCAACCCGGAACCGGCCATCCCATTTTACCCGGGTTCCGGGCCGGTTACGGGCCGGGTTTGGCGTTAATCGGGCCGGGTCGGGTCGGGTCAAACAGTAAAAAATTAAAACTCATCCGAACTCGGCCCACTTAACCCAATCCGATCAAACCCACCAAAACCCGGTCAAACCCGGTTAAAAACCGGTCAAACCCGTTTAAAAAATAAATAAAAAATCCAATATACACTATATACACTATATACACTCCAATATACAATATATATTTTTAAAAAAATATATAAAGTATAAACAATTACACATATATACGTACCATTCAATATATAATTATATATGACTATACGTACTACTTTAAATAAAACATATGCTATAATAGTATAATATATATATATATATATATACACTACAATATATATATATACTAATTTATAAAACATATATACATGTATACGTTAAATATATACTACTTTAGAAGATATATACACATATATATGCACCATTCAATATATATGTACTACTTTAAATAAAATATATACTACAATATAGTGATATACATATATATATATATACAACAATATGTATATATATATAGTTACATACTAATTTATAAAACATATACACTTGTATACTTTAAAGATATACGTCTATAGAAGATATATACACATATATACGCACCATTCAATATATATGTACTACTTTAAAAAAAGTATATACTACAATATATATACTAATTTATAAAACATAAAGTAATGTATACGTTAAATATACACGTCTATAGAAGATCTATTCACATATATACACTCTATTCTATGTATATGTAATACTTTAAATGAGATATATACAATATATATACATTACAATATATATTTGTATAGTTATATACTAATTTATAAAATATATACACATGTATACGTTAAATATACACGTCTATAGAAGATCCATTCACTCTATTCTATGTATATGTAATACTTTAAATGAAATATACTATAATGTATATACATTACAATATATATTTGTATAGTTATATACTAATTTATAAAACATATACACATGTATACATTAAATATACACTTTTATAGAAGATATATACACGTGTATACGCTCCATTCAATGTATATATACTACTACTTATAAAATATACTACATTATATATACATTACAATATGTATAGATATACTTATATACTAATTTATAAAACATATACACATGTATACGTTAAATATACACTTCTATAGAAGATATATGCACAAATATACAAAACATATGCTACTTAATATAATAAATTAATAATATTTGGTAGTAAATTAATAATATATTAGAAGTAAGTTTTTAATTTAAAGTAGAAAACTAGAAATTCAATTTAAAATTTTAAATCGTTAAATAAAAAAAAATAAAAAACAACGACTAAGGACTGAATGAATTTGGGGAATTTTATTGATTGCAAAATGATCCAAAATTTATAATTTACATGAATGAAAAATCTATAAATTATGCATCATTTTTTTCAACTCATTCATGTTAATATTAATGGGAACTTGCATAGGATAGTCGAAGTCAACGGGGGCAAAATCATGCATTGGACTTGATTCTGCTGAGTTCTCCCGTGAAGTCATAATTTCTTCAAGTTTCAGCTCGTTGCTCGGCTCCGGTTCCATTCCTTGGTTTCTTCTTTTCTCTCTAATCCAATCTCTGAGGCAAACTAGAACATTCATTGCATTGCTTCCCATTGAGTGTCGGTTGTCTCCAAGCTGTTGTCGTCCCTGACTGAAGGCGCTCTCTGATGCAACGGTTGACATTGGAACATTTAAGATATCTCTAGCTAATCTTGAAAGCACAGGATATTGTGATTCATTATTCCTCCACCAATCCAACGTGTTGATCCGTCGTCTGCGATCCTCTGGTGCCGTCCGAAGATAATATTTCAGCTCTTCCCTATAAGTTGATGTGTAAGTTCTCTCATCAACACTGTTCCAACAATTTAAATCATAAAACGAATCAGAAAAACCACTATGTGCCGGCCTTTTAGAAGATGATGGCTCCTCGGGAGGATGAGGAGCGACAGTTGGAGTGATATTTGTAGGTACGGCTGAATCAAATAAATCAGCATAGTGATTATATAATTTTTCTATGTAATCCTTTGCATCAGCCGTAGCCGTCCACAAATCAGGTTGTACTTGTTCAGAATCATGGTTAGTATTTATTTCTATGTTAGTATAAATAAGAGTACTAAAGTGACACATATGATTATATTTCATGCACGGATTTAGCATAGCACCAACCAAGTAAATAGGGGGAATCGGGAAAAAATATTTTTTAAATTTCGTAAACATGGCGCCAACAACTTCTTTATAACCTTCTTTATTTTTATATTGTTAGAGCAAACCAGAAATATCGGTTATAAATGCCAAAATATTACAAACAGTAGGATAGTAAGCACCGGAAAATTCAACCGTAGCTACATAAATTTTTTCTAAAAACTTAACAAGATCATTAATTACAACCCAATCAGAATCATGTAGCATGCAATCAGCAGAATCAACAAATGAACCGCAATGTTGGTTAAAAGCTAGTGTAATAGGAATTCTATATTTATAACAAGTTTTTAAAAATTCATACGTAGAATTCCATCTAGTATCAATTTCCTCAGGCATCAAAATCAGTGTAAGTCCATTTTCTTGACATTTAACTTTAAATTCTCTAATTCTCGATCTACGATTATTTCCTTGAATAAAACCAACGGCAAGACGATTTTTTTCAATATAAAGCTCAAAAAACTCAAGACCATCTTTTACAATTAAATTATATATATGACATGCACACTTAATATGAAAAATTTCAGGCAAGGGCGGAGATAGCGTAGATTTTATTTTTGTTATAGCAATCTTGTTGTTAGAAGCATTATCAAAAGCAATACATAAAATTTTATTTTCTATACCATAATATCCGGCAATTTTAACAATAGAATCAGCAATAAATTGTCCAGTATGTTTACGATCTTCATCATATAAAAAAGCAAGAATACGTTTTTGCATCACGAAATTACTATCCATCCAATGACAAGTAACGGTTAAATAATCATTTTTATTTACAGCACGACCAAGATCAGAAGTTAGGGACAATCTACATTGAATATTTTTTAACAATGTTGATAAATAAAAACAATATTGTGAATGGAGTCTAAAAATATCAGACCGACAAGTAGTTCTAGGAATACCATTAAACATAGGATTATAAATTGCTTGTATATAATGAATAAAGGCATCAGAAGAAGGAAAACTAAAAGGCAAACAACCCACAGCTACCATTTTAGCTATTTCTTCCCTGTCCCTCAATTTATTATACTTTTTCGCTACTTGACTGGTTGCTGGGTCCATTTTAGTTTGTGTTGACCCACCAACATCCCCACCACCTTTTGTAATATTTAACTCTCTTTTGTGATCTTCAGCTATATGTCTCATTAACGTACCCGTACCCCCTTGCTTGCCTCCACTTCTATGCTTATATATTTGTTGACAAATATTGCACTGCACCTCAATATCTGATATACGTTCAAAAAATTGTCATGCAATACTAGTTCTTTTACGAGGTTTTGGGGCACTGGGAGGACGGGAAGGGAGATTAACTGATTCAGATCTAACGTTAGCATCTCCTACTGCGGGTGTTTCAGCAATATTTTTATTATCTTCGTCTAAATTAACCGTATCTACTTCATTTTCTTCTTCTATACCGTAATTTTCCTGAGCTTCTACATAATCCATATCGTGAGCACCTACATCTATTTCTTCCTCAAAAGGTGTACCAAGCGGTACCGGAGGCGAAGGCACACGGGTATATCTACTACTTGAACTACCTCTACCGCTAGTAATTCACTTTTTACTACCACTACCGCTTCCGGGACAAAAATTTTTAACACCTTTAGTAGCGAGGTTTTTTAATTTATCCATAATATAAATTAAATTAAACTAAAAATATTCAAAATACACAAATATAATAAAATTAAATATTAAACAATTAATACAATAAATAAAAATTAAACGTAAGAGATGGAACGACACTACCAAATTTTGGAAGTATCCGAAGATTGCGACTTTAGAAACTTCCGCTCGTACTTTGTAAACGAAAAATTAAAAAATTAAAGTGAACACTTTAAGAAATTAAATATATTGAATATTTGAGAATTGAGAATTGAGATTTGAGAGAGAATGAGATTTGAGAGAGTGAAAAATGATTTGAAGTTGTAGGGTATTTATAGATTTTTTTTGGGGATTAAAAAATATTTTTTAAAGTTTTTTTTTTTTTTACTAAATGGGCCCAAACTAGCCGTTTGGACCCAAAAACGGCTATATAGCCGTTGGGCCAAACCCAAAATCCAATTTTTTTTTTTTAAATTTTCCGGGTCGGGCCGGTTAACCGGCGGGCCTGGACCGGGCCTAGTTCGGGCCGGGTTAACCGGACCCATTTTAACAAAATAACCGGCCCGGGACCCAGAACCCTAAAGCCCTAGGGCTTACCGGGCCGGGTTAGATAATCGGGCCGGGTTGGGTCGGGCCGACCCGTTTAACACCCCTACACCTAATAGAGAAAAAGGCCTCCCAACCTACAACATAAAATGATGCAACATTCAAGGACGGTCAGTATGACGAGTACTGGATTGCATCCTAGGTAAAAGGATGAATTCTTTTACCAAAATCAATCAAAAACACATAATCATCATCCATATTAACTATACAGAAAGGGACGGGAGACAAGGAACTTAAAGACATGACCATTAAAATTAATCCTGAGCTATGTAGCTTTTCACAGACCTCCAGTAACCCACGGGCTATATGTGTTTGGTCCCTCTAACTGGTGAGGCCTCCAAATTTGCCGCAAGAACCGAGGATAGGCTAAAGTCACAATAGTCTAAAGCCTCCCTATTATCCTTATATTAAGGACACAATTCATCGTCCAATTAAGGTAAGACATCCCTATGTCGATAAAACACAGGTTCTCAGCATTAGTCAAGAGGATGTATACCTTCTCGGTGAAGCTACACAATTTTAATTAAAGTCCAATTAAAACGTTATCATAAATCTTTAACTGTGGAGTTTTTCATTAAGGCATTCCCATTTTTAGTATTGTCATACCAAGACTGGCAAACCATCCATAATATGTCAAACCATTTCATATAATATTTTAGACTCCCAAATTCTGCCAATAAATTCATAACATAGCCCCCTGGGGATTTCAAAGACATTTAACCTTTTGTCTTTCTTTTAATACCATACATTATTCAAAATACGAAGTAAACACTATAATTCCCGTGAAAAACATGTTTGAAATGTGTTAAGAGCCATATTTTCATCATGCATAATCTTTAAAGTTGTGAATCCATGTTAACAAGTTCACCGTTTTTACATAATGTATTTACAACTCAAAACCCATTAATAATGCTTAGAAAATACCATAAAACAAGAAGATAAATCAATATAAGGCTTTTCACAATAATCTCCTCAACCCTAGTTTCAAATTATCAATTAAAAACATACACAAGAATAGCTAAAATCGATACTTTCTGATAACAATAGAAGTAGGAAGCATTAATCATGCTTTTTTGATGAAAAATTCCTTGATGAATGCAAGAGAGATGAGCTCTAAGCTTGAAACCATTAAGTTTGGCTTCTAGTTCTATTGAGAAGTATAGAATGCCTCTTTTAAATGAGTTTATTCATACCTAAGGGCTTCGAAACGTATAAGGTGAAGGGGAAACGGTTTAACAGGTGTGAAATGTGCCAAATACCCTCAAATAATATTTAAAATGACATCCCATCGACAAATTAAGGCAAGGGGGGTCGCAGTTCAAGGAGAAAGCTTCGCAACGCGAGGCAGCTTCCTCGCGGCGCGGGGCCCAGCACCGCACAGGCGAGGCATTGGTCCCTCGCGATGCAGGACCATCACGCGATGGTCCCCTTGCGATGTTCGATTATTTTTTGCATTCTAAACCTCCCCCAACGCGTTTGACCCCTTCTCAAAATGATTTGCGCTCAATCTAAGGGACATGTAGGCTCGCTTTTAACTTTATTTAGGATCCTAAACACCTATGGTGTTACAACGAACAAGGTAAAATTACATATAACTATCCATAATAAGTAAAATTAGTTATATGAAAATAAAACATATAACTTGTTATGTACCACCTGCTAACCGATAGTGTAAAAGTACTTGATACTATCATAATATATAAGTAAATGCATTATATCAGTACCTTTTGGACTATGCAAACTCTAGTATACTAATTGTAATTTTTTGTCATGACGTAAGCCGAGTCCCTGCCCGCGACGGGTGTCTTGAACCACGAAGGCTCGAGAGACCCGTGAGCATACTATCATAAGCATAATTCATATGAAATGAAAGTACAGAAGTTAAACTGAGACATGAAAAAGCTCATAATTAAATTTTTAACTACACCATAACATCAAACCATGAAAACCAAAATCCAGTCTAAACCAGTCTCCGAAGGCTCTACCGAAACACTAATCTATCTATGTTGGGACAAGGCCCCCAGATGGAACATGAAACTAAATGAAATCAACATATGGATAAAATGCCTTCAGAAGTAAGGGAAGCTCACCAACTCTTAATTTCTGAAGGTAATCTACTGCTGAGCTGGATCGCGGGACTGTGCCTCAGATCCTACATTATGAGACAACGCAGCTGCACGAGGACTATCAATACTTGAAATGTATTGGTATGCAGAATTAACCAAAAAGTCACATATATTTCATGTAAAATAATTGAGAGCATTGCTAAATCAAGTAAACATAACAGAGATCAAAATACATGGGCACAATTATACATGGAAGGCACTATTTTTTTACTTCTGAGTTAGATGGTACGCCCTACAATTTTGATTATCCACGGGCTCTATGGGCCCTCCATTAATTAGTCGACCAAGTTCCCAACCCAAGTTTATTGCAAGGACTAGAGTCTCTGATTTCTGATATGCCAACAAGCATATAATCCATATTTCAATATATAATAAACCCGCGTCGGCAAAACACGATTTCAGAAAATGAGTTATCTGAACTCGTACCTTTTTCAGGAAACCATCTAGCTCTCTTAGAGTGCATTTTTAGCCTTTTAAAATATGCATCTTTCTTAAAATATTATCTGAGTCCTAAAATGGTATGTTGTCTAAAATAGTATGTATTCTGTCATGGCATTTGTCTGATTTGGTATTGTCATACCAAGACTTGCAAGTCCCTTAAGCCATATCGTATCATGTCTATAGCTCTTTATTTAAAAGAATGATATTGGACTAGCAAAATGATTCAATTATCACATGAGAGTTCTTATTTCAAAAGCACATGAAAACTTGTGCAAAAACATTTTCTTTTCAACACATTAACATCGGGTGGCCATCACATTCATAAATCACATGAATTTCTTCCAAATAATCCAAAGAGAATTTATTAACAAGAAGCACTTCTTTGAACTTATGTAAAATTACAATGCATCATTGATAAATAGGCATTAAACTCAGGTTTATCATCATTCATAAAATGGCTCAAACACTAGTCACAATTAAACCTCATGATAGAAAAAAGGGATTTATAGTTCATGCTCTCAAGTCCACTTCGAAATCCATTACACATGAACACGAATACAATGTAAAGTTTATTGAGAACCCCATAGTTAACACAACAATTCATCATAAAACAAGGTTCATAATGCATGCTCTTCAAACAATATCAAAACCCATAATAGATACATACATACACAATTTAAAGCTTATTAAAATATTATATTTACACCCATGAGAGTTAGGATAGTTCTACATACCTTGAACGGAGAGATCGTAGTGTAAAATTTACCCTAGAAGCTTAGAATCCTCAATGCCTAGGTAGGTTTCACCTCTCTTTCTATTATAATGATGATTAGGGATTTATTGAGGTGTAAAAGCATTTTTAAGGTTCTAAGCTCGTACATAACGGATTGGGAGTGACTTAAGGGTATGATAACACTGTTTGATTTGTTATTCCTGTATTGTTGATCATTGGGTATTTGATTGTGTGATATATATTTGAAGAAGTGAAACTTTGTACTTACTTATATGTTGGTTGACTTGCTTCATTTATATGTGTTTTAATTGTAGCTTACCAAAATAGCTAGTTATCATTCTTTAATATTATATGAGAACATTTGGTTGTTAGCCCGAGAATTTAGTGTGGGTTGTTTATGATTGTGGGTTTGTTCCTATGAATATGAGTAATGAAAAAGATAAGGTAAATAAAGAGAAATAGTGTTGTATTAGCGTTGGATTGTGGTTGATGGTGCAAATTAAGGATAAATTACATAAAACAACACTTTAAGTATCCTATATTACTTAAAATCTCATCCCACTAAATTAATTACAAAAATCCCTTCTAAATCTTTAAACAAGTTTTTTATCTGATACATAACACACAACTCCTATTTTTAAGCCCTAAATCACGTTGACATTGTTGTAAATAAGGAAAATTTTGTTTTCCTTAGAAAACATGGCTATTAAATCATTAATCATTAGGTAAGTAATAAAATCTAGCAATAAATTCATCTGCAATTAACTCTCATTGACAAAATTCCAAAAATAAGCAAAAAATAAAGTCGTTGTATTTGTGTTATGGCCATTAGCCACCGAAAAAATTTCACAAACAACCTCTATTAACGTACTTCTTCATAAGTCTATTGTTGATGTTGCAAAGAGAAAATAAAAAGTTGTGAAAAGAGACCCAAAAAAAATTATATTATGTGTGTTATGGCCATTGACCGCCAGAAAAATTTCACAAACAACTTCCATTAGAGTACTTCTTCATAAGTCTGTTGTTGATATTGCAAAGAGAAAAAAAATAGTTACAAAAAGAGATCCATTACCAAAGGTATGATTTTTATGTATCAGATTGATAAATTTCGTCCATATACATTCTATTTATGTATCATAATGTACAATGAAACAAACGAAACTGTAAGTATTATTTCTGATACATAGATATTTTTTTGACAAAGAGATTATATGCATTCTGATACATAAAACTATTTCTGGCAAAGGTAATCAATGATTTCTGATACATTCAATATATATTTCTTATTATGATACATAAATATAAAGAAATTAAGTTTGAAATTCGTTTTCTGATACATAGATATTTTTTTGACAGAGATATTACATTCATTCTGATACATAAAACTATTTATGACAGATGTAATCAATAATTTCTGATACATTCAATATATATTTCTTATTTTGATACATAAATATAAAGAAATTAAGTTTTAAATTCGTTTTCTGATACATAGAAAGATATATATATATGTGATATGGGATTCGCCTGATACATCAGATTCTTATAGTGTGTTCAATTTTTTTCTGAACGCAGGAAATGAGATATTTTATGATGAACAAGGAATGAACGATTGGAGAAGAAATTAGTTTTGGAAGATTATGATTAATGAAGATTGATTTGATTATTCAAATTTCAAATAATGAAGTTGTTGAAGATTTTATGTAACTAAATGGAAAAAATCTTAAATTGAGTGTGTTAATTCCTTAATTGTAGGCACTTATACTGTTTTTCCCTTTTTTATCTCCAACTAATTGGTTAGTGATGTATGATAAGCTTATGTATTGGGAGGTTAAATAATGTATCATATCCAAAATATAATGTAATTAATATAAAAGTTGGGATAGAGGGAAATTAGGTAGCAAAGTGTTGGGATTTATTTTGTTTACCCATGAATTAATTAGGCAAGTGTATGTTAGTAGCGAATATAATATTGGTGGAGTTGGAAGAGTGGTGGGATGTTATAACTTATACAGGTAAAGTAATAATATTATTACAACTTTAGTTGAATTATATTCCATTCAAGATGTCATGATTTATTTTTCTTAATTCTATTTTATGATTATATGGCCTAACACGGTCGGCCGATGATGCCTACCAGTACGTGTGGTTGTACTGACCCTACTCTTCTACATTCCTTCTTGGAGTGTAGTCTGAATATAGGTTAGTTGTAGTTACTAGATGGATGACGATATTCAGCACTAACTTCTGCACTTTCTTCTTGACAAATGTTAGAGTCTTTGTATTATTTTTTTTTTATCAGTCTATGTTGTAGTAGATAGCTCATGTACATGTCTGACCAAGTCTTGGGATAGTGAAGGACATTTGTAATAAGTTTTTGAAAAAAGTTTATTTATTAGTATTTAATTTACTTTATATTTTCTTAAAACAGAAGTCTTCCACATATTTTTCGTTGGGTAATAAGAGTTCTCCTAACTACTTAGAATAGTGTAGGTACCTACAAGATCCATTAGTCTGGGTTGTGACACCCTCCATGTCTTCCTCTTCCATAAACATAGCATTTATACCTTCAAATTGCATTGAAATCAATGATATTTTTTGTATTACAATAAAATCTAATCAAATTTCAGATACAAAAATAGCTCAAAGTTGAATCTTTCAATTTTTTCAACAATGGCTTCTTCAATATAAATTTAAATTAAAATTTCATAAATAACAATGAACTTTCCCATGAAAACATCCAACACCATTCTCTACAATATGAAAATAATTTTTCTCCTTCCATTTTCAAAATTTCCTCTAATGGTTGTTTGGTATTGTTTTGGTTTGAAGATGGAGGAGTGAAACTGAGCTCCTCTTTTTTCTTCTCACTAAAAATAGTATTTGAGAAGTGAGAAAAATTAAAAGAGAAAAAAAAATAGAATGAATGTAAGAAAAAAGATGGATGATAATGAAAGAAGAGGGGGAAAAAGAAAACGAGTATATGTTATTAGCTAGTGGAGCTTCAATGATTGAATGAGATAAAATTTAGAGGAAGAAGAAACAAAAAATAATTTACTTTTTTTCCTAATTTCTTTTTTTATTTTTTCTTCTTTGATGAAATAGAATTTTATGATTGGTTAAAATTTTCACGTCAAAGCAGGTGCATTTCGCACATCCAATTCTTAAAAAAAGTTGTCTTTAAAAAAGTATCACGTCAGATGTTTGTGCTTAATTGAAACATTTGTGAACGAATAAAGAGTTTAATAGGTACATAAGATAATTAAAGTGTCAATACAAAAAAAATTAAAAAATTAAAAAATTAATGGGCATGTTTATGTATTTTGCCTTCTTTTATTGTTGTACTTCCCTTTGTCAGCGGCGGAGCCTCATGTTTTTCGACACCCCTACATCAAAAAATAATATCATTATAGCTAGGTAAAAGGTTTTCATATATTTGCTTATTTACAGTCTGACACTCCTTAATAAAATTTTGAATCCAACAACTTTGTATCTCGTGACTAAAATTGGCATATCTATTGTGTTTTCTTATGTTCCCCACATAATAATATCAATGTTTTTTTAGATAAGTTTTATGAATTTATGTGATAGAGAAATTCCGTTCTACTGATAATGGAGCTATGCATTGTTAATAAAGGGGTGTCATTTTGAGACCACTCCAATAAAAAAATACACTATATTCTAAAAAAGATACTTCTTATACTTCGTCATGTTAGGTTCGAAGTCGAGAGGGCATCATACGGAAGCTATTAGTTGCAAACTATGAGACGATAAATCAGATGACAACGAAAAACAATACTAAAAACATAATTTTATTATATGATTTGACCAATTGGCCTACATATAAAACCTAATATTAAAAAACATAAAACTAATAAGAGAGAAAATCTCATCCAAAATGAAAATCTTAAAAGACTACATTGTGGATGCTATTGTGTTATGGTATGAGAAAGGGGTGTTCTATTTATAGAGTTCCAAAATCTTTCCTCCAAGAAAGAGGTTAGCCAAATATGGAAAAGAATTATATTTTTCTTTCAGGAAAATAAAAAGTAATTACGACAACTTTTATTTTTCTTCTAAGAAAAAAGTAAAACTTAAATATAGTAAAAATATCAGGGCAAAAATCCTAACACGTCATGTGTTTACTTCTTCATATCATGACTCTCCTTGGTATAAATAATGGCTTTATTTGTAACACCCCGTATTTTTGAGCTAGAAATCGAACCGTCGTTCCTACCTGCGTAAGCTCTAATTTCATTGTTTATACTTAGATTCAAGTTTCATGAACTTTCTCCAAGTATATGAAGTGATTATGAGGTGAAAAATGTTCATAGAAATGGCCTAAAGCAAAGTTGAGCTAAGAATCTTTCATTCATCCAAAATTGGATATTCGATTCTACAAGGATTTACTTTGAACGTAAATAACTTTTGATACAACATAGAATTTTACAGCTCAAGACCCACCAAATCGTAGATAATTGAATTAGCTTTCTAACGATATCAATTTCGCCAAAATCCGATAACCGAGCGAAAAGTTATGGCTTTTTCCGTGTGAGGCAGTAAGCTGATGCGATCTCAACGTGACGCATTATTTCAGTTTCTAATGGGTCTAGGAGCACCGTGGTCATTTTCCCTCACCCAAAATCCATATATAACATAGAATTTTAGCCCCAAGAAGCCAAAATTGCTTATTTTACTCTAATCCTCTCAAAATCCAAACCCTATTCCTTTCCCTCAAGATCAAGAATCAAGATCTTAAGATCAAGATTTAAAGAAACGGATCAAGATCCGGGTTCCGCTCTTTCTGTTAAATAATCTAAGGTACGTGGGGTTTATCTTAAAATTATATGGGCTTGTTGAAACACTTGAACATGATTTAAAGTTTATCAAGCATGAATTTATAAAAGGGGTTTTGAAATCTATGTTTTGATTTATGTATCGTAAACCTTCTAATGATAGAATTGTTTTGGACTTGTGGCCTTTTCCCCTTAAGTTGATTTATACGTATATGTATATGTATGAAAATTTGAGACTTAAGATTGTTTGAGATCACAAATTATGAAATCTCTCTCTTGTGATGAATTTAAGTTTATAATCTTATTGTGAATGGTTTGAAATGCATGATTTATGGTTTAAAAATAGTTTTCTCAATATCATAGTATTTGAACATGATTTAGAGGTGATGAGAGGGAGTTTCTTGATATAATTATGTTCTTGTGTTAAAGAGAAAGAATTGCATGTGATTGAGAACTTTGACATGAACACCTTGTGTATTTGAAATGTTGAAAAATAGAGTTTTTTGCATGTGTTTACATGAGTTTAAAGAAAGAATTCTTTGAATTGATTTATTGATATGGTGGTCCTGAACCTTATGTTTTGATAGAAGAGATTATGATATGCTATTAATGTCTCAGAGATGCGACTTGTAAGTCAATGGTATGATGATACCATATACATGTATGCCATAACAGAGCTAGAGTTTTTTAGAGTTTGATTTCAGAGAATGAAATTTTTTAAAGAGTTAAAAATGGTCTTAAAGAGGGTTAGGTGGTTACCCGAAGAAGGCTTGAGTTCAAGTAACTCTTAGCTTAAAATCAAATTTTGCCGATACGGGTTTATTATTATTGTACACTGGCGACGGCCCTGTGGCGTAGTGGAGACAGAGACTCCGACCCTTGTGGCAAACTTGGGTTGGGGGCTTAGCTTCCAAGTTAATGGCAGATTCCATATAGCCCATGAAATTTCAGAGTTGTAGGGTATACCACCTAGCGCAGAAGTAAAATAAAGAGTGTCACAGAGTTCATATGATTTTGTAGAGTCTTTTAAATATGCCCATATGATTCTTACCATATGATATATTTATGACCTATTTTGAATTTCTCTCATATATGTTGAATAAAAAAATTATTATTTTGGATTTGCTCTGCGTACCAGTACAACTATATTGACCCCCCTACCTTCCAGGATCTGAGGCTCAGTCTAGAGGTCCTGCTAATCCGTAGAGCTTTCAGACAGAAACAATGTTTGCGGTGGTGAGCCTTCTTTATTCCGGAAGACATATCTCTTTTTAGACATATTTTTTTTTACTTTGGTTTTGGTCCACTGGAGGCCTTGTCCCAGGTTTCAGACAGTTATTGATTTCATGTGTAGTACAGATTTCGCAGACTGAGAAAGATGTTGTTTAAATGTTGATAAACCTATTTCCGCATTGTTAAACAGATTTCAGAGTATGACCATGATTCCGTATTGTTTTGTATTTCCATAAATTTTCTAATACTATATGAATATTGTGCATGATTACTAGATTTAGAAGGGCGCTCGGGCCTCCATGGTTCAGGATGCTCGTTACGGCCAGGTCTCTGGCTCGGGTCGTGACAAACTTGGTATCAGAGCACGGTTCATGGTCCCAGGGTATCTACAAAATCATGTTTTGTAGAGTCTTTCTTATGGGTGTGTTGTGCAACACATTTATAATCAAGAGGCTACCAGGCATTTAGGAGTTGTCTCTCATTCTTTCATACTTTAGTTCGTGCTATAGATTTTTCCATAAGAAAGTTATTCAGATTCGTTCCTTGTTTTAATTTCATGGGCCATGCCTCACTGTCGAGGAGATACTAGTCTAAGAGTCTAGCTCCCCCAGCAATGTGGTTCTCTCTATTTGAGTTATCCATGAAGTTATGAGATAGCATAAGGACTTGAGAGGAGTCCATTAGTGCTTCAAGGTGTATTGATTTGAGTGTATGCCTTTATTCTGATAAAATCATGCCTTTCAGCTTGAGGTACAAAGTCTATTCAGTCCCCTTTCAAAATTCTTATTGTAGATGTCTTCCATAAGGGTAATGATGTGTAACAGAATGTTGAAACTGTATTTCCACCCGAGTAGTGGTGTATGTTAAAGTATCATGACGTATTGGTAGCGAGTTGGTCCGGAAGTTCGTAATAAGAAGTCACAAGGTTAGAAGTCAGAGTGAGGGTGACTTTTGTGTAAATAGAGAGTTTTAGTTGCATAACCGTTGATTGAGGGATGGTTTTCCATTTTATAGTGATACAATTATTATTTGTTCAAAATAGAGAAGAAGATCAAAGTGGATAGTTATGGTGGTTGTAGAAATCATTTATAAGTGGTAAGAGGAAAGGGGTAGATTAGTTAATAAGTTGTTGGTAGAGGATCATTAGTGTTTATTGAAATTTGAAGATCATTGTGATGTATGATTAGGTAAGTGAGTATGATGTGAGGAATTAGAATATATTGATAAGACTGAAATGGGTTATATTACAAATTAAGATCGACTAATCCTATCATGTGACTATACCCTTTTAATGGTCCTTTCTTTAGTAGTAGTAAACTAGCACTTCAGGTGTGAAGGTATGTAGTGGATTTTTAGTGGTAATAATGAGGTTATGGTGGGTTTGTGATTGTAGGTAGTATCTAAGTGAAGTGAAGTATTTGGGTTGATTTCCCAATGTAATACCCCGTATATTTCTAAGCTAGAAAATGAACCGTTGTTCCTACACATGAAACCTCCTATCCTGTGATTTATATTTGAGTACATGAATTAGTATGAGTATCCTAGTGATAATAGAGCTTATGATGTATTAAGAATGTTCATGAGAGTCACTTAGAGTAAGCCAAGCTAAGAAATTTTGAATCCACCAAGTTTACGTGTGTGATTTCACATAGGTCATCTTTGAACGAGAATAACTTGGTTTATAGGTGGTATTTTGTCATATTTATACCCTCCAAATTGTATATAATTGAATAAGTTTTTCGTTGATACCAAATTCACCTAAAACGGACACCTGGTGAAGAAGTTATGGCGATTTAAAGTTTCAGCAGCGTCATTTCAATCAGTGGCGCGTCGCTCCATAGGCCAAAATGACGTTTTTCAATTTCCAGTATCTCTATGCGATTCCACCGCGTCGCGGTGAGTTTCCAGGTCACAAATGAGTGGCAACGCGATATCTCCGCATCACGCTGGGGGCCCAAATTGGGAAATTTTCACAGAAATTAAATGAAGCATCTAGAGAGGCATTTGGGTCATCTTTCCACCTCTATATATTCCATAAAAACAGAATTTAGCCCCAATCCAACCACATTATACTCTCTTTTCTTAAAATTCTCTCAAGAACTCCATAGGGTTTTCATAGAAGCTTCAAGATTCAAAGGATTTCACCGTTAATTTTCACGAATCTTCCATCTAAGGTATGCGTAGTGTTCATCTATGGATCTATTTCGTTCATAGAGCTCAAGAACCATGTTTTAAATATTATTTTGTGATTGTCTTGTTGTGATATGACCATGTACATGTTGATGATAGTTTTTAAAGTTTCAAGATGATATCTAAAGATGTTTTCGTGAAGTATATGTGTTCGTTAGTTGAAATCCATAAACTTTGTGTGGTTTAAAATGGAGAAATTCATGAAAACACACCTAAGCTAAAAGAATGCATGCAAAGTGTTTGATAAAATGCTTAAGGTGATAAGATTCGCGTCCCATGATTTAATAGTGCTTAAATGACAAGTCCATGCCCTATGCTTTATGATTCCACATGAATTCCACGTTATTGATATGTGGCATTGTTGTGATATGGATTGAGCATGATATTGAAGCTATGCAAGTATACACATGTTGTATGAATTTCCCTTCCATACGTAAGATGTTGAGAACTATGCTTAGTGTGAAATCCCCTACTTATGATATGGTGAATTGTGGACTCCATTTTATGATCAAGTCAGTTATGTGTGTCAGTTTCCTTCCATCGAGTCCTGGGGGTACTTGTACCTAAAAAATATAATTATGTGCCTAGAGCCATGTCACGTTATCACAATAATCTCAGTCAAGCCATGATCTATAGAACTCAGGCAGTCATGTGACTCAGGAAATCTCAGAAATCTCATGATCTCAATAAATTCTTAGATAGTAGTACTATTCCGTCAGTCAACGGAAGTCAGTTACTTAGTCCATGTACAACCAGTTAAATCATGTTCAGTCTCTTCAGATGGGAGTAGAAGTTAGCACCGAGTGAACCCAAGGATGGGAACTCACCTAACAATTTAGGGTGTGATTCTCAATAGTCATCCTTGTGTTCCAGAACTACGTAGCCAGCGTAGGTTGAGACATCTTAACCTACCAGATTAGGTTGATGAGGTGGCTTAACCTGTCTGTTTAGGGTTTCCACCGTTCTCATTCGAGTACCTGCCAGCTAAGGGTCACTCACAGTTGTCCTTACCAGTGGCGCGGTATTGATTCCCTTCCAGTCGGGGTAGAGATTGGACCCCAACCTAGTTATATGCATTATTGGGTATGTCGGTTAAGCAACTACCTCCCACAGTTTCAGACCCAGTCTCAGTAAAAGAACTTAGATAGTTTTTCAAATTTTAGTATACCAGGACTGTCAGTTACAGTCAATTTAGTTACAGTATGGAACTCAGGTAGTTCCATCAGATTCAGGACTATCAGATACAGTCATCCAAGTTATCAGAATTCTAGTATCAGTTATGTTAGATAACAGTAAACTATGTATTAGCGTACAAATCCAGATATCACGTATTCATGATCTCAGTTACTATGTATGCATGTTTGCACTCTCACGTTCATATTAGTCAGTCAGTTAGCATTGCTCATACATGTAAACCCTTTTACATTTAGCCTACCTAACTCGTATACTCAGTACTCCCAGTTGTACTGGCGCATTTGCGCTATGGTGCTTTCTTTTATGTTACACCATAGGTTCAGAGTCACGAGTCCCAGATCAGCATTAGCATTCCAGTGCGCAGAGTTGCAGTGAGTCCTCATCCATCTGAAGATGATATTATTTAATTTCATTCATTATTTTAGTTCAGTTTTTCCAGATGGAGTTAGTTGGAGACATGTTCCTTCAACTCCTTATTTCAGATAGTATTTAGAGGCTTTCAGATTTAGTACAGATTTTTTATCCAGACTTCAATTGTTTTGGGTATTTATTACCACATATGGATGTTATTATTTATCAGATATTCTATTCAGTTGAACCTTATGGACGATTGTTCATGTTTTATTCATTTTACAAGTATATTATGCAGTGTACAGGTACAGATATCAGTCATGGGTTAGCTTGTGGTCCCTCGGGGTCATAAGCACCGTGTAGCATTTCGATTCAGCAAATCGAGGCGTTACACCCAATTTGATGGACTAGTATAATATGTGGCATGCTTTATCGATGGTATATAATTGAGGCTAGACAACAGGCTTAAACTTTAGATGTGGAGTGTAGTGGTGAGAATAGTAATTCGAGGTTGATGATACATGTTTTGTGGGAATTAATTAGTAGGCCTGATGTAGTGTGTGGAATGGCCTAGGTTGGCAAATTATGAAAAAGGAAGTGGATAAATGGTGGTATATATACTTGAGGACTAGCATTAGAAATGATGATTTGTGATTGAGTCATTAAGATGATAAGAGTGATATTCATATAAGAATAAGTCAAACCCATGGTGGAATGTTGTTAGATAAGGTTGTATGGTATAAGGGTCATGTGTACTCAACTTATGTTTTTTAACTTTGTAGCACGGAGAAGTTTTGGGGAGTTATTGTATAGCGCTATTTAGAGTTGAATTGAAGAATATGGGTAGTTAATGTGCGTCTTTAATGTTGTTTTACTAATGTTTTTGTTAAGGAATTGAAGATGGAGCATTAAGTTTTTAGAAGTGTGGGTGTCTATGCCTATGAAAATGTTAGTCATAAGTTGATGACTTTGGGAGTTAGAAGAAATTACGATTAGTGTCCCTGAAAAGAGATGTCCTAGGAAATAATCTAGTGTCTTCATATTAGAGACTAATAAGAGGAGTTTGTGTTGATGTTTATACTGATACTTCCCCATTTCTCTTGTGATAAGAAGTGTGAATGCGTACTCTCATAAGAGTGGGAGTTGTAGGATGACGGCCATAGAGGCTAGCGAAAGCTAAGAGTAGCATATACAGAAAAGTAATGTCTGCAAAGTACAGTTCTTCAGGAGAGTTTAGACTTTAAGTATGCGGTGATGTCTCTTTTGTGTTGAGAGTTATGGCTATATATTTAATAAGGGGATATGTTCGTAAGTCTAGGGTTGTGACTTTAATCTAAGGGGGAGATAGGGAATTAAGTTAGTTCCCAATTTTTTTTCTCAATTTGGTAAGTTGCGGAGAGGAGTCATAATAAATATAATCTTACTCAAGCATACTCCTCCTACTTCCATTTTTGAGATTATTCTGCTAATGTATTACATTATTTGTTCAAGTCAGTCCAATGCCTATGGCTCGAGTACTCTATGGACTTATGTTTATGATCTGATCTCCAAACTAGAAGCAATTATGTCTCTCACTAATCCAGTCTTTCACGTATTCAAGTCATATGTTATGTTGTTCGTGATCCATAAAAATCTATGTCTCCCAACATGTTTGGTCCTAACAGAATATATTTCTATATGTCACCAATTCATCCTATGTCGGGTTTAGCCCAAGTGTTAAGGTTTATGCAAACTCATGGAAAAATCTCAGTTCCTTAAGCGAGGAGAAATAGCTTCAAGAAGAAATCTTTGTCTTAGTTGTAATGTAACACCCTGTAGCGTTCTCGACTCAATACCACTCTTGGTTGCATATGTGGAGAGCTGTCAACCTGAAAAATTTTCTGATTATTAAAAGACTTAGTCATATTTATGAGCTTGTAACTCTCATCATTTTTAAATTGATCTTTTCGACCCTAAGAAATAGATTTTTGAGTCGATTCATGTTCAGGAGTGTAAAAGGGTTGTTCCGGTAAAGTTTTAGATTTTTCAGACCGCGTTTGAGATATGTTTGAGTGAGCAAACCAGTGGATCAAGGCGATATAGATGCGCCGCACCGGTAATCGCGTTGGCCAAACCAGTGTCTCGACAAGATCTCGACACATCGCGTCGCCAATCGCGTCGGGTGCCCAGTTCATCTTACTGATTTTTTGAGTCCAGGAGGATGATTCAGTCTTTTTCCCTCATTTTGCCTTGATATGTGCACCAATGTTTTCTCAGTGCTCTACCCTAAGAATTCATGCGTTATTGTGTTTTTCCGAATGACTCTCTGCTTATGATCCATACACTTGATATATGGAGCACCTCATGTCTATTTTAACATATCTTCACTTCATATCCCTCCTTGAGTAGTGCAACAAGTATAAGTTATGGTCTAATAATGTTACTCTTATTCATGACTTTTGTGCTGGGGTCCCTTAATGACCCTACGGATGATAGTACGATGGTGGTTGTGGAAGCATGGTGATGTGTTAGGTAGGGGAGCAGATGTTTCTGAAGGTGAAAAATTTGATGTGATTCTCGAGCTAAGGTTATAGGTGAAAGAAAAAAGAAGGAGATGAACTTTTGTTGTATGAAATAGCTAAGAAAAAGGAATGTGGCGAAAATATTTGTGAGAGTAATTAAAATTGTTGGTCTTAGTGGGGAAATCCATGAAGTGAATGTAGTAATGATAGTCTTGAATGTTGTGATTGATGAAAACTTAACCCATGTACTATGTGGTTAGTATTCCTTGAATTAAAACCAGAGAGTGTTTGACAATAGTGATAAGGTGAGACAATATTCTTAATAGGATGTAAAGTACAGGGTCCTATAGTTTAAGTTATCACCTTTTTACTCCGAGTTAGGCTTCAACATAGCAGTGCTAAGTAGTGAGACTCAAATTCTTATGGCTAGATGTGTGATTGGAGAATTGTAAGTTGGCAAGTGTGAAGTATGCTATTTATTGTTTGGGGTGTAGATGCTTAGTGCCCCTAAGTTTAAGTCTATTCGTGGTACTTTGTAAGGTAGAGAATGCTTCTAGTCCTATCTTTCGCGAAATCATATTTCATTATTAGTACAAATATAAATCAGGTCTATAATCATCAAATAAATCCCTTCCTTATGTTGTGAAGATTATGGTACATAGAGCTCATGTGCAAGATCTTCCCTATGTAAAGTCTCATTATCTTATGTTTCATGCTTTCACAATTCACTCGGGGTTATCAAGAAACTCATTTGATTCCATTGTATGTGTTGTTGAGGAAAATTGTTCAATGTGAGACTACGTTCTTTATTCTAAACTTTCTGAGCTTCGAAAGGTCCCCACCCATCATTTGGGGATGAATGATCCCAAGGGGGAGATAATGTAACATCCCGCATTTTCGAGCTAGAAATCGAACCGTCATTTCTACGTGCGTAATCTCTAATTCCATGGTTTATACTTAGATTCATGTGTCATGATCTTTCACCTAGTATATGATGTGATTATGAGGTGAAAAATGTTCATAGAAATGGCCTAAAGCAAAGTTGAGCTAAGAATCTTTCATTCATCCAAAATTGGATATTAGATTCTACAAGGGTCTACTTTGAACGTGTATAATTTCTTATATATATAGAATTTTGCAGCTCAAAACCCATGAAATTGTAGATAATTGAATTAACTTTCTAACAATTCAAATTTCGCCAAAATCCGATAACCAAGCGAAAAGTTATGGCTTTTTTCGTATGAGGCAGTAAGCCGACGCGATCATGACGCGTCGACACGAAACCAGACACGTATATAAGACTGTTTTACGCATTATTTTAGATTCTAATGGGTCTAGGGGTATCGTGATCATTTCTCCTCACCCAAAATCCGTCTATAACATAGAATTTCAGCCCAAAGAAGCCAAAATTGCTTATTTTACTCTAATCCTCTCAAAATCCAAACCCTAATCCTTTCCCTCAAGATCAAAAATCAAGATCTTAAGTTCAAGATTTCAAAAAACGGATCAAGATCCGAATTTCGCTCTTTCTCCTAAATAATCAAGATCCTTCTGTTGTCAATATATAAAACATAAATCATTAAGAAAATAGCATCCAATCTGGAAAAGAATTTTTCAAAGGCTTTGATGTATTAAGCAATATGTGGGGGGTTAGAATAGGAAGGTAACTTACCTAATGTAACTTGCCTCTGTCTCTTTTAAAATAATTTTGGCTAGCTCTTGTTGAAGTTCAAATATCTTTCTACCTTCTTCATAGCTACTGCCAAATGCAGTTCTTGAGATGGCGTCACTTGTCAATGTTTGTAGATATGGCCCATTTACTCAACACCTCACTAGTAGCCAAATGGAATGAAGGTACCATATGCTGTTGTATATTATACATTGCATGGAAAAGAAATCACAATCAGTATACTACAGTTTGCATACTCGGAAAGGTGCTAATATAATGGATTTATTTATATATTCTGACAGTATAAAGTACTTTACACTATCGATTAACAGGTTGGACATAACAAGTTACACGTCTTATTTTCAGATTACTAATTTCACTTATTATGGGTAGTTATCTGCAGTTTTACATTGTCCATACATAGAAGTTGGATAATAATGGTACAAAATGTATCCGAACTATTACTTTTTTGTGCGTTTCATAACTCAACTATAGCTATTCCCTTTTACTATCTAAACTATCATCATCTACTTGTTACAACCTATGTTGCTCGGACTTTTCAAAAATATCAGCGGATACGTGTCAAAATCTCCAAAAGTAGTGTATTTTTAGAGAATCAGATATGGGTGCAACATCGAAAGTGAAGAGTCCATGCAAGTTAGACTAAAAGACACCTCGAAGCTAATTAGGTTAACTATCACTTGTTCCCTTTTGATTTCCTACCATAATTATCATTATCTAGGTGTATTTGAGTGTAAAGATGCTGACAGTTTGGGGGGCACAAGGTGTATTGTATGCAGCCTTAGCTTGCATATCTACTAGATGTTATTTCTACGACTTGAACCCGTTATCTCCTAGTCACATGGCAACCTATGTTGGTCGGACTCTTCAAAATTGTCGGATCCGTAAGAGATGAACTACTTTTGAAGGATCTGACACGCACCTATCCATTATCTCTAATCTAAATACTAACATTAAAAAACTATTAGTTATTAGATATACCTTCAACTTGTCAAGATGAAAAGCAGGGTTAATTATTCTTCTATGTTTACCCCATTTATCTGCTTCATAGCTCAAGATTCCTTCAGCTAGCAGCTTAGTGAGTGCAGATTGAGTTTTTTGGAAAATGTTGCTCTTTGACAAGATCTCCCTTATAAGTTCTGTGTCCATTATGAGCATTGATGGATTTGGCCCCAACCATATAAAACAATTCTTACCTACAACAAGTGAAATCTCATTAGTGGAATTAAAAACATTGAAGCTTGACCTATAAATATCTCACACGAAAAAGTTGGTTATTTCTTGGCATTATACATAAATGTGCCCTTTAGCTTGGCCTCAGCTGTCATCTATAACTTCCAACTTTCGGTGTGCACAAGTAGTCATTTAAACATGTATAAAGTTGAACAAGTAGACACACGTATCTTACGTGGCAATTATATGAATATATCACCATAATAATGAATGTAAAGGTGCATATGTATTATGAAAGTATACTCACCAGAATCAATGATTATTTTGTTAATGAAGGGCATGATTCTTGGCACAATATCATTTGAAAATTTGATAGGTTTTGGACTTAGCTTCTTCATCCATCTTCAAAACTTCTTTCATGTCTCCAACTAACAGCCTATAAGAATTTCCCTTGTAACCCAACTCTCTAAGGCATTTCTCTAAAGCTCTTGGTTGCAACCATAGCCAATTCAAAAGTCTCCAACCCCATCTTAAAAGAATAATTACTAATATTATAGCAGATGAAATTGCATATTTATTTATTTTTATGATGATAATAAGAGAGGATAAATGGGATTGGAAAATCTTGTATTTATATGCATGATGATATTAGTTTGACAAATAAAAAAAAGGTGGGAAATAAGAAAAGTCCTAATAGAGTCAACGTTTTGACTAGAAATCTTATTTGACAAGAAAATTAGACTAGTCAATGTTTTATTTCGACTGTCATACGTAAAAATGTAACTATTTAAAGTTAATGGTTAAAATTATATTTAAAATATTTTTGATTTTTTCGAGTTTAATACATGAACTATATGAGTTTTCTATGTAAATTATCACAACTTGTTTATAAAATTAAAACGCATCTCAACTATTAATTGTTTATTTTTCCAACCTAAAAGTCAGGTATGAAGTACAAACAATTATAATTCAAGTGTGTTTTGATAAATAATTGGTGATTGTTCAGCTATGAAACTCGCATCCTGATAGTTTTGTATGAAACTCTTTTAAAGAAATTCCTTTTTCCCAAATAAAATTGTACTCATCTTGCACAGGTCCTGAAAGTCTAAATAAGTACTCTCATGCACTCCTAACAGTGAATTTTCCTAAACTATGTAACATCCACCATACTTATTCCATTCTTTTGTATCCTTTACAACTCCTACTTCTTTGATAATGTGATTACGAATCTCATCTGAAATAGGTTATGTAGTAAGGTAATACTGAGCAATTGGCTGATCACAACATCAAAAGAAAGATTAACTGAATAATTTACTGGTAAATAATAATGAAGAGCACCTAATTGAGTTCAATTATCAAATCATATACTAAATTTGCCAAGTTTTGGCTCCCACCATATATTTTATCAATGCAATCCTTAGCCTATAGCATATGTTTTCAAGTTTGGGAACTCTTCTCCATTCTACTACCCAGACGTTTATGTCATTTGCAATACTTATTCCATATGAAATGAATTAAAAAACTAACAGAAAGATTCGATTCTGACTTCTTAGAGCCTATGTTGTTGTTGCCATCAGAGGTTTTAGGAATTCCATCCTTAACCATTCTAGAAGTGGAACAAGCGCTCTTAACCTTTTGTTTAAGCGTAGGAGTTGTGAAGTCAAAGACTTCAAGTCATTGTTAATGATTCTATTATGGGGGCCACAAATTCTCAAACTGATCCTAAATAATCATTGTTGTTCATTGAATTCCGAAGAAACTAATTCTTTAGGATTGAAGAATTGTTGCGATTCTTACTGAATAGCCAGATTTATGGCCAACAAAAATATCTAATCATATTTGCTCCTCATGCTTTTGCATTTCAGCATTGACAGAAACAAAATACCGATATATTTGTTTTTAACCCTTCAATCTACTTATTTATACAATTCAAATAGAGTATTGTCTGTTTATAAGATAAGCAGTAAATGCTTCTTTGAGATATGACAAGCTATCATCAATTGAAATAAAAGTGAAAAATATAGAGTAATTGATTTCTCCATTTTATAGGAAAAAAAAAATTAAGCAATTGAAATAGGCACTTGTGCATTCCTTTTGCAGAGCAAATACGTTTTCTCGTAATATATTTTGTTTCTTATTTCAACGATGATATCCAAACTATTTCGACTATATGTGATATTTTTTTCTTTAAATAATTATTTTAATTTAACAAACTATATAATAACTTTTCCAACATTTAAATGTCAAATAAGTTTAAATTTTAACTTTGCCTCTCTAAGCAAATTACTAGAATGATCGAGAAGATAATATTTAATAAAATCAAGAAAGCTGAAGGAACAAGGTTAACAGAAGAAAAGTCTAAAATGACAATTGCAAAATACGGAGTAGTATAATATTGTTTGCCAAGCAAGTTAAGATTTTTCGTTGGGATAAATGTTCTTTTCAGCAATACTCCCTCTTTTGTTATTTCTTATTTCTCGAGAGTCAATTTAATTAATTTTTCAAATTAAATTAAATTATATCAACTCGATCTTTCTGACTAAAATTTAGATATTCAAAAATTATATTGAAAAATAGTATATGCTGCAACTATTTTTCATACCAATTTGATGAAAAATACATTTTCAAATATTGATAAAAAATTTGATAATTTTTAACTTTTTAAAAGTAAAATATGACTACTAATTTGAAATGAAAGAAGTAATATAAAGTTAAAGCAAAACCAATCAAAGAATCACAAATCACACAGACATTAAAAAAAAGTAATAAAAACTTGTGGGAGTACATTTACATTTACTGTACATCTGGAAAATTGTTGAAGAGTAATATTTTCCAAGAAAATATTTTTTAAGAAAACATTATACATAAAAAAAAAAAAAAAAAGATTCTTCCTGTACACCGATACAACTTTCATTGCCATTGAGAGATCATGAATAATGAGTTATATTATGGAGTATGATCTTATTTTGGTTAATTATGTGAAAATAAGGTCCTCAAAGTGCACTATATATATAAACACATTGTAAAATCAAAGTGTTTTAGATTGTATTTAGATCTATATAAGTTGTGCGAATTTATGTGATGGAGAATTTTTGTTTGATCAGTGATAGAGTCATCCTTATCCAAGAGGAAGTCATTTGAAATTACACTTATGTTATTGTTGTTGTGTTGATATATATAATTAGAGACAACTTGGTTATTCGTTTGCTTTTGTTTTTTTATAGATTATTCTAAAAATATATGTTGTATTCGGAGGTCAGGTCAAGTCGTTGTACATTACATGATGTAATATCATATCCTCAAGAAATTCTAGCTTGTTTGTTTTTTCAAAAAAGAAAGTAGGAGCTTTCAAAAGAATATCACTAATCAACTTGGCAATAGAGTACCTCGATGCCCTTAGACTGAATAAGTTTTATTCGGTACACCCAAAATTTGTGTAGTTATAGTAATTGCATAAACTAATGGGATTTATTGCAGGAAGTAGCTTTTCTTCAGGCTTTAGAAGGAGGCACAAGAGTTTTATTCAATACAACACAATTACTTACATTAAAAAAAAAAAAAAAATAGCCAGATACAATAAAGCTCCCACTTTGAGCAGGGTCTAGGGAAGGACCCCACCACAAGGGTGTATTATACGCAGTCTTACTATGCATTTCTGCCAGAGGCTGGTCGCGTAACAACAACTTTATCAGTTCTCCAAGGCTCCCTCCAAGCACACTTACACACATAACTTAGAAAATTAGAACCACAAAAGTATCTAGTAGCTTAAGTACATAACATAGTGTCATAGACGCATACGTTGAGGACCATAATTTAACTTATTTATTAGAACTTTTTCTTAAGCAGCTTTCTCAAGAGCATTGCCAATGCAATAGTTCTCATTGTAGCTTGTCATGCAACTTCCAAACTTCTCTTTATCTGCAAAATGAACGAATAATTACTAAGCAATTTGCATAAGTAGACCTATACTTACATATATTGTCCAAAAGTCTATAAATCCTTCACCAGGTTGTGGTAAGCTTTGGTACGTTCTACTCTTCTAAGACCTCACTTGTGGAATATCAATGCATATGTTGTTCTAAATGCGTACACATAATTATTTGAAGTAAACATTCTTTTCGTTTTTTTCTGAACAATTTGTATAAGTAGAGATTAAATTAACCTCCAGATAGAAATACAACAACATTGCACGTTAAGCGTGTGTGCATGTGCAGCGGGTTTATATTACTGAGTTTGCTAGAAGTTCATTTTATCAGCATCATAAAACTAATTTTTTAACGAAAACCAACCTCAACTATGCATAAAGATGTTTAAGGTGTGTTATATTAATGTTTGTCTTCAAGCCACCAATTTTATTGAGTCGTATCTGACTATTCCAGAAACACATGCAAGTAGCGAGACAAGAGAAGGAGTGTTAGTTACCATATTGGACGAGAAACATGGAGCAATGAGCAATGGAACATCCAATATTACAAACACTGTCACGAGTTGCAACCTCAGTATCAACTGATTCATCTGTGTCTGTAATTAAAATGCAGCCAGCAATGCACTTAACTAGGCACGACACCTTTTTTTTGCACTTAAATACACACTTTACCGCACATGTTATGTTAAATTCATCTTGGGCCATAGCATTATGCTCTGTCAACACAAGCATTGCAAGGAACAACACCATGACAACCTTCAACGCCATTGAAAGAGAGAGGAATAGTGAGTTATATTATATGGTATTCTTATTTTGGTTGATGTAGAAATAAGGTCCTCAAAGTGCACTATTTATAGAGCAAAGATATAGTGTAAAAGCAAAAGGTTTTAGATTGTATTTAGATCTAAATTAGGTGTGTGAATTTGTGTGACGAAGGATTTTTGTTCAATCAAAGACAGAATCACCCTTGTCGAAGAGTGATAAAGACCCAACCTAAACATGCCACTTAGTAACAAGCATTCAACCAGTAATTTACGGAATAACTCTTTTCTGACACAATCCAATTAAATAATGAATGATTCATCTTCAACCAGACAATCAAGTAGATAAAGAATCATATACAAATACATAACATTCAATCCAAGTCGACTACTGTGACTCATAAAGCAGATCACTCAACTATGTCACAAACACCTTTGTATCGTACTTCAATAAACATTAACACGGTTCAAGTGCCATATCAATAACCGGACCACACAAGGATTCAGAAATAACAAACAACAATATGATCGAATTCACTCAAGAAACCGCTAAGCTCTCCAGTATCGTTTATGCACATGCTAAGAGACTTATATATGTCCACTAGCCATGGCCTCCAGAGGACGAGCTCAGTCCATGTACTAAATAACTCAGACAACTAGTGTCTGCCTCCTTATCCCAAATCAAGTGTAACGCCATTTTTATTCCAACATTTCCACTCTTATATTCCCTGAAATAATTCACCAATTCCTTATCGATCAACCATTATCAATTCATCTCATAATATTAAGTAATATAATAACATGTACAATCACACAATGAGATAATTATAAACCACCCTTGCATATGAAAACAAGTCCTTTTTACGTAATCTCATATTAGGTGATAAAACCAACTTACACACACATATATGCATTACAACAAGTAAAAAAATAAACAATTCAACTTGAGTACGCTTTAACTCCAATTCAACCATCACCTACCCTCTATCGACAATGGTAACCGAGGTCAACTAACACTTAAGGAAAGCATTCACCCATTCAATTTAGGCTGACATTCTATCTTATACATACTGGGAGATACCACTCTCTTTAACTACAACATCGTTATCCCCTCAACTTCCTTCTTAACACATCACTGTGCTACTCCATCTGTCCAACTGAACAAGGATTAAGGCTGTAATGTCAACCTCACTAATACTCATTTCATTCAACAAAAATACACGAGGTATAACTGGCTCGTTTCTATTAATATTCGATTGGCATGAACAGTAATAACAGACCAGACCAGTATTAATAGCAACTTACCACAAAATTTTAGGAATACTAATTAGTTTCACCTAGCCCTAGTTTACTTGTTTTGTCCATTAAAACACCTCACCCACAGGTGTAAGCATGAAATCTCCCATCAATCTACGTTATGCATGCGCTTTTTTATCGAAGTCTACTGTTTAAGACAAACCTAACCTATTTGGGCGCCAAGCAACTGCTACATATGCATGAACTTGCAATCCTTGCTCTCTTAAGAGCAATCTCGGGTGTGAAAACTTCAAGAATTCATTAGGTTTTACCCCTTCTAAGTGTATTCCTTCTTCCTCGTCGTTCTAGAGCCTTGAGGTAACCCTAAAGATTTTTTAGAATAAAGTCCCGTTCTGGTTTATAATTGAAAAAGAAAAAGAGATTTTAAAAACTCGGAGGTTTTGGCATCCCGTTATAGTGACAGGTATGTTGCTACTGTAGTTTCGCTATAGCAGAAAATTTCTGACTATAGCGGAATGACATAAGTCCACTCTCTAAAATTTTCCTACTACGAAATCATGTAATCCTAGATTTTACAAATCTTTTTAAAGATTTTAAACGAAATTTCAATACCCTAGGCCTTCGAACACGGTGACTTTAGTAATGACAGAACAAATCGTTACAATTATCTAACGCCTTAATTCATTAATGGTACATAATTATCACTATATCTCCAATATGTCGTATGGAAGACTAATAAATAAAATTTTAAAATTTTAGAAGTCAAAAGAAGAAGAAGATAATGTCATAGACCTCCGTACAATTTTACGTTCATAATACAACCATCCTGTGCATTTGTAATATTGCATTTACCTTTTTAAAATTCATTTAAACGATTTCGAATTGCATCTTCAGTATTAACTGATTCATCTATGTTATAACACAATGCCGCACATATTGGGTCAGATTGTTGAGCCATGGCATTATGCTCTGTAAAGACAGGCATTGCAAGGAACAGCAACACTACAATTTTGTTAAGTTCTTGGTTTTGATGATTGACAAATTGCATGTAAGTTGTATGTTCTGCCTATAGAACATTTTTAACTTTTGTCCTTTATTGACTTAGTGATCTTTATGGCAATGATCAATGGGCAGAATGTGGGAGTTTCGTTTTGCTGTCAATATGGTGACTTACCCAGTCCATTCCTTTGTTGATATGTGCAAGATTATCCCTGCATCTTTAATGCCGTTATTTGTTCCTTTGTTGATATGTGCAACATTATCCCTACTTCTTTAATGCCATTATTTGAAGTTAGTAAAAAAGAAAGTTTATTAGTTGAAGAGAGGTGTTCTTTTTTGTGGAGGTTTGATCAACTCTTGTCTAGAATTTGCTGAGTTATACTTTGTGGGAAGCCTTTTTTATCCTGGAGGGGACAAGTCAAGAAGATTACTACTGGACCGGTGAAAATATTTTCTGCAGTAGGCTTGGCTACTCCTTAAAGTGAGCAATATATTCACGCCTCAGCCAAGAATAAGTTATCTTTTTTATTTTCTTCAATTGTAATTTTTCAGTTGTAATTTTATTATATTTTCACCATCAACTTTGTCGTGTGTTTACTTCGTTATATTTTAACATCATTATTAAAAATTTAGGTGCGAACAAATAGGAAAGGTTCTAAAAAAAGAAACTATACATAAAACAAAAACAAAATTGATATGAATCAGTGGTTCACTCTAACAATCAAAAAGCAAATCAAATTAAACGTGCAGAATAGTTCACCAATGGTCTTCTCTCAACAAGTAAAGAAACATACTTGTTGACATAGTAAAGAAACATACTTGTTGAGATATGTGGTAAATAACTGAAAATATCAATAAGTGAAAATAAGCCCTATGTGATCAAATAATTCCAATATAGTTCTACAAAAAATTTAAAAATAAAATTTCATGAAATTAAAAAAATTTATTGGTTCATTCTCAACCAATGAAAATAAATCCTATCATAATCCAAGCATAAAAATTCAGATTTCTTTTCACTTTCAATTTTAGTGGTCCTTATTGAATATCCTTTTTTCTGAAATTTTAATCAAATAAGTAGTTATCTAATGCCTTAATTCATGTAGGGTATATAGTTCCTAGCTAGTATGTATCTATAAAATGCGGTAAATAATAAGAATTAAGAAATAAAACTTTAATGGTCCACTCTCTACAAGTGAAAACAATCCTTATATTAACAAGTAACACAATATAATTTAATCATACAAATTCAAATTTCATTTATTACTTGCAGTCATAGTTTTCCAAAATAATATTTTTTTCAATTTTAATCAAATATTATCTAACGTCTTTATTCATGTGTGGTAAGTAATTTCTTTTATAATATTTCCAATATGAGGTAAATGAGGTTTCTTCAAAACGAAAAAACAAAGGCTTAATGGCCCACTCTTAACAAGTGAAAACAACCCTTATATGAACAAATAATCTAATATAACTCAACCATAAAAATTCAACTTTCTTTTATGGCAGAATGTTGGAGTTTCTTTTTGCTGTCATTATGGTGACTTACTTTGTCCGTTCCTTTGTTAATATGTGCAGCATTATCCCTACATCTTTAATGCCATTATTTGGCACTATTTCGACTTCCATTTATTTTTTATTCTTGCACCTTTAAACACAATAGTTAGTGCTGATAGAATGTGGACCTAAGTTTTTTTTATAACACTTGTAACTTCTGTTATTATTCTCTTCATTACTCTTGAAACTCTTGTAACATATAGGTCCTTGATTTATAATACTTGTAACTTCTGTCATTATTCTCTTCATTGCTCTTGTAACTCTTGTAACATATAGGTCCTTGATCTTTCCTCTTTATTATCCATTACTTCTTCCTATTCATTGCATGAAAGATTTTCTCACCTATAAATAGTGATGGTCTTTCATATCTTTTTCTATGTACAAGATAATATAGAGTTCACAAAAGCTAGTAAAAAAGTAAGTTTATTAGTTGAAGGGAGGTATTCTTTTATATGGTGCTTTGGACTCAACTCTTGTCCAGAATTTGTTGAGTTGTACTTTGTGAGAACCCTTTTGTATTCTAGTGGGGACAAGTGAAGATGATTACCGCTAGACTGGTGGAAACATTTGCTGCAGTGGACTTGAATCTCCTTAAAGAGAGCGAAATATTCGCGCCTCAGCCAAGAAGAAGATATTTTTTTATTTTCTTCATTTGTAATTTTTCAGTTGTAATTTTATTATAATTTCACCATCAACTTTATCGTGTGTTTACTTCTTTATATTTTAAACAAATAGAAAAAGTTCTAAACTAAGTAACTATACATAAAATGAAAACAAAATTGATATGAATCAGTGATCCACTCTTAACAATTAAACAACAAATCAAACATGCAGAAGAGTTCACCAATAGTCTACTCTCAACATGTAAAGAAACATACCATCAAACATGTTAGAGAATGAGAAGTTTTGATGATAGATATGTGAATGAAATATGTTGTGAAAGCTGGTCCATTCAAGTGAACAAGGCTGAGATGCAGGCAAGTTACTGACAAGATGACTTCGCGTACAAACAGAAGTGGATAAATATTTACCACAGCAGAAGAAGTTGAGTGGAACAAGATGTCCTGCAAAAGATACTAGTCAAGATAAAGATAAACATGAAGCTATGCTAAAGTGGGGATGATCAAGGAGTCCAACAATAAGAGAAGATAAAGAAAAAGAGTCATATTAAATTTGAGAGAGTGAGAGACGGATGCAACTAGAAGGGGAGTTACTTGATAGAGTCCTACACAAGATAGAAGAAGAGATGAAAAAGGACTGCATCAGAAGGTGTGCATATATACGCCAAGCTACATTCAAGTAACTCACTCAAGCACTAAAAAAATAATCAACAATCAGCATATCAGTTCACATACTTGAAGAAGAACCTAGCCTTTTACTTAGCAGGTCGTAGACTGTGTGTAGTAGGTAGGTTCCTTGAGTTGTAATGAGTCATTGTTCTAGTCTTAGTGATCTATAAACTGAGTTAGGAGTTGTGTCTTCAAGTTGGGAAACTCGAAGACTTGGGAACACTTATCTTGGGAAGATTTGTGTTTTTACAGTAATAGGAGTTAGAAGTTTTAATTCCTAGTTTACAAGAAGTCTTGTAATTCTGTTGATTGTTGAGGCTCAAGTATTATAGTGAAGTTGGGGTTAAATCCTGTAGAGGTACAGGTCGTGGTTTTTTACACCTTTCTTGAGCCGGGTGTTTTCCACGTAAAAACACTGTGTTCAATATTTATTTCTGTGAACCATGTTTACTTAATTGTTCCTCATATAGGCAATTAGTAGGACTCGTACTCTAACAAGTGGTATCAGAGTGAGGTTGTCTTAAATAAGGCTAGCACCTAAGAAAAGATCAATATGATAAATTCCACACCTCCTACTGGTCACAGTGAAGGTCAGTCAACTACTAGACCTCCACTCTTTGATGGTTCTCACTTTATCTGGTGGAAAGAAAGGATGGAGATGTTCATTCAAGGTGGTGACTATAAATTATGGGACAGGATTACTGATGGTCCCACTATTCTAATGTAGACTGTTGATGGTGAACAAGTCAAGAAAGTAAGGAGTGAATTTACTCCTAATAACTTGTAGGCTTTGAAGAAAAATGCAAAGGCCAAAAACATCTTGGTTTGTGGACTAGGACCTGTTGAATATAACTAGGTATCCACCTACACTATTGCTAAGAAAATTTGGGATACACTGGTAAATGGTCATGAAGGCACTTCTCAAGTAAGAAAATTCAGGATTGCTCTCCTTTTTACTGAGTATGAGGCATTCAAAATGAAGGAAAATGAAACCCTTCATGAGATGATGACAAGGCTCAACACCTTAATAAATGAGTTGACTTCCTTAAGAAAAGTTATCTCTGAGGAAGAACAAGTTAAAAAGGTACTGAGGGTGTTACCTCAATCAAAATAAAATGTTAAGGTGACTGCAATTAGGGAGGAAAATAAGGATCTTGATGGCATGACCCTGGATGAACTTGTAGGGAACTTAAGGACTTATGAAATGGAAGTTGATGGAGTCATAAAACAAGCAGACCCTGAGAAAATCTTAGCATTAAAAGCTTCTGATAGTGATGAGGAATTTGAACTTGATAAGGAGCAAGTTGCTTTCACAACCAAGAACTTCAGCAAATTCTTTAAGAAGAATAAGGGAACAGGTACTAAGAAACGTTCCAATGACAATCCAAATGGGTGCTACAAATGTGGCAAAACTGATCATCAGATCAAGGACTGTCCAGTCTGGGAAATAGAAAGGAAGAAGGAAAGGGCTTAAAAGGAACTAAAGGCAAAAAGAAAGGAAAAACATGCAATGATATTAGCCTGAGGATCTGATTCAGATGAAGATAAAGTTGATAAAACTGCATTTATGGCTCTTGGAGATTCAGAAATAGATGAATAAGAAGTGGGCTTTGAGGTAAGTATACTTGAACTCAAAGAAAAACTGCGATTGTTCTCAAAATCAAAACTTGTTTCCTTGATGAGTGGATTGATTGATGATTTCCAAGAGTTAACCTCTGATAGGGATGAATTGTTCAACAGTCTAGCAAGTCTTAAATTTGATCTCATTGATCTAAAGGATTGCTCAGATACAGTTGACAAGGAAAATTGCATTCTCAAGTAACAAGTTGCAGAACTTGAGATTTCAAACAACAATCTTAAATTTAAAGTTCTCAAATTAACTCTTATTGAAAATGGAAAAAAGTCCATAAGTAAAGAATAAGAAAATGTTGAACTTGAGCTTGTTAAATATAAACAAGAATGCCATGATTTAACTGAAAAAATGAATAAGTTGATTCAGGAAGTTTCTAAACTAAAACTGGATCTTGAAAGGGCAAACAGGTGGACAAATTCCTCAAGAATTGTTTACAAATTAAGTGAGAGAAACTTCAATGAAAAAGCAGGTTTGGAATTCCATAAAAACCTTGATGATCCTAAATATTTATGTTACATCTGTGGAAACCTTGGACATCCCACCACTGAATGTCCAGTGGCTGAAAAAAGCAGATCAAACAGCCAAAACCTGGCTAACAGATCTTTTCAAACCAAAAGGAATAAAACTAATTTTGATCAGAGAAACAGGTTGCACTATGTGTTGCCTGCATGGACTAAAAGAAATCTTATTCATCCTTTCACTCACAAAATAGGACCCAAGCTTGTCTGGGTTCCTAAATCTAACCTTTGATTTATTTTGTAGGAGAAGGTGAAATGAAGCAAAAGGCACTGGTACTTGGACATCGCTTGCTCAAGACACGTGACTGGTGATAAGAAAAAGTTTCTTTCACTCTCCAAAATAGATGGGAGAGGAGTGTCTTTTGGCATTGAAAAAAAGAGAATCATCACTGGAGTTGGAAAAATTGGCTCTTCTGAGTCAAAAGCATTGGAAGATGTCTATCTTGTAGAAGGACTGAAGCATAACCTACTGAGCATCTCACAACTGTGTGACAAAGGTAATAAAGTTATTTTATTGCTGCAGGAGTCAAGGTTAAAAGGATGGATACCAAAGCGATTGTGCTTACTGCAAGGAGATACAGAAATGTATACAAACCTGACATCATGACACTACCTGGACCTGAGTTAACTTATCTAAGTGCAATTGAAAATGAGCCCCTCCTTTGGCACAGAAGACTTGGACATACAAGTCTGAAACAACTAAACATACTCTCCTCCAAAGACATGTGTAATAGCCCACAAATTTTCCTAGTCGTAAAGGCTCATTTAAGCTAGCCAAGACAAGCTTAGCACTAAAAATTTGTCTAAGTGTTGAAACTTTCTCATATAGACCTCCGATCTTTGGATATTTATTTGACGACCTTCCCGACATACGTTTTTTAATTTTCAAGTTGCGTTGCGATGGGGCAAGGTCTTTGTATATCTCGGATGAGTTTCAGAATTTTTGGGGTAGTATAAGTGTCACGACCCGAACCAAGGACCTGGCCATGACGAGCATCTCCAACCATGAAGGCCTGGACGCCCCTCTCTATTTGGTAGTAATGCACAACGTTCATATAAATAAAGAAGATGCGGAACAAAACATAATACAGAATCATGGTCAATTCTGAATTCAAAATAATGAGGAAAAACTGCAATTCAACAACATCTAAATAACCTCTGACTCAGTCTGCGAAATCTCTACTATATCTCAAAATAATAATTTTCTGAAATCTATGACAAGGCCCCCAGTAGACCAAAACTATAGAAACAATAAATAACTATAAGACATTAGGCCTTCTGGAATATAGAAGGATCACCACTGAACTCTGCTCCGTTGTCTGAAAACACTACGGCTTAGCAGGACTCTTGAACTGAACTTTAGACCCTAGGAGGTAGGAGGGGGTCAATAAAACTGTATTGGTACGCAAAGTAATCCAAAATAAAGCTTGTATATAAATAAAATAGTTGGAGAGCAATTTGTCAAAATATCATGCATGAAATAGTTCTAAAACACATGGGCACTTTCTGAAAGTTATAAATCATTCTTGTCAATGCAATGTATGATCTTTGTATTACTTCTGAGCTAAGTGGAACTCCCCTACAATTCTGATATTCCACGGGCGGTATGGAATCTGCCTTTGACTCGGTGGGAATTCCCTCAATCCTAGTGTACCGCAAGGGTTGGAGTTTCTAATTCTGATACGCCACACGGCACTAGGCCAGCATAATATAATATACCCGGATCAACAAATCATGGTTTCGAACAATGAGTTGTTTGAACTCGTGCCTTCTTCGGGGAACCACCTAACATCTCTTTATGCCCAATTTTATCCTGTTCTGAATCATGCATTATTCTAGTTTCAACATCTGAAAATTCTGACTTCAAACATGCATTCTATTCTGTTCTGAATTACCATGGCATAATCTGAATTGGTGTCGTCACACCAAAATTTGCACGTCCTCTTTTCTGTGCCATAATGTATCATGCATAATTTTTTTATTAAAACACAGTTCAGACCACCCAAACATACAAACAATATAAAAGATTTCATGTTCCGAAAATACAAGTCAAAACTATGTTGAGATTATTCAAACATATGGTGGCCATGTGTTCTTTGGAAAACCATGCTACTCTTTGTTATATGAATATTCAACATTTATCAACATGCATAACCCTCTCTTTTTATTTTGAAATCATATTCAAGTCGTAGCATAAATCAAGACATTTCATATCATGCTTTCAAGATGCAATTTAGAACAATTCATATCATATGGAAAATGGGAAAAATCATAACAAGAGAGGGGTTCATTATAATTTATGCTCTCAATTGAATATTCATCCTTAAACACATTCATATATATATATATATATAATTTTTCAATCAATTTGGGGGAAGGTCTAAAGACCAAAACCTTATTGTCATAACTTCTAAAATATGATTATATTCATAAATCCAAAACCCTTTTATTAAAACATGATTTCTATACCCATGAGATTTTTAGGAAAATACCGCGTACCTTAGATTATGAACTTTGGATGAACATTTGCTTTTGGGACTCTATTTGTGCTTTTGATGGATGATTCTTGAAGATCTTAGTTTGGGGATTCTAATTCTTGAATCAATTTTTGGAATTTAATGGTGAAATTTTAAGGGATCTTGAATCTTAGGTTGAGGCCCTAGGGTTTGGTTCTTGAGAGTATTTGAGAGAAAGAAGTATATTTTGGTGAATTTGGGGCTTAATCCTATATTTATGGAGCTATGGGGTGAAGGAAAAATATCAAAATACCCCTCCAAAATCATTTGAAAAATGCTAAATTTATCAGCTGACGACATTGGGTTGATGTCGTCACATATGTGACAAGCCATCAGCTCATGTCGTCACAGAATATTGGAATTTATAACTTTCTGCCTAAGTCTGATGACATTTTCTCATAAGTCATCAGAAATGTCATCGGAAATGTGATAAGCCGTCAGAAATATCGTCAGACCGTTGCCAGACTGATATGCTAGAGTAAAATGGGCATAACTTTTTTCTCCGATATCGGATTTTGGAAAACTTTGTGGAGTTGGAAAGAAAACTCAAGCACCTTTCATTTGATATATAGTAGGCCACCAAGTTTTTCATATATAAGGAGTTATGGTCGATTGAAGTTGACCCAAGTTTTGATGCTCACTAAAACTTGAACGATAGGAAAGCTTTCAACTAGTCCTTGAGTTAGCGTACCTCTATGATCTCGACTCATGCTCAACTAGATTCCCACACTACATTATTGATTAACACAAAAAAATTTCATAGGATTTATGGATCTTGGATCATTTAGGCATAGAAATGATCGTTTTTCATTCAAGCCCGAATTGCGGGATGTTACAGTAAGGGCACGTTTGGTGTGCCAAACCAATGGCAAAAGGCATTGGTGAGGCGCAGCCCTACCCATAGCCTTTTGCCCAGTTTTCAGCATTTCAGGGTCAACTTGTAACAATCATAACTTCCTATATATAATGAACTGGGATAGCTTATATATATCAAATGAAAGCCCTTTGAGTATTTTTTCCAATGCAATTGGTTTCATCCAAATACAACATCGTAGTAAAAAGTTATACCCAATTTACTCAAGAAGATCAAACTAGTAACTGAGGGAAAGATGTGACTTTATTTGTTTCCTTAGGGGAATTTTGGTCATCTTTCACTCCTATATATACCCACAAGCACGGGATTTGAGTCATTTAGAAGCAAAATATACTCCTTCTTCCAATTTTCTCTCAAGAACAACACCCCTTAGTCCCAAACAAAAATCAAGATCCCTAAAAATTCAACCGTAGGAATTCGAAAATAATTTAAGATTCGGAATCCTCATTGCAAGAGCTACAAGGAGCACCCATCAATCTTGCGAATAGAGTTCCAAAATCTAGAGTTTATTCAAATTCACAAATTTGAGGTATGCAAGTGCTGGTACTTGGGTTCCTTCCACCCAAGAAGCTCAAAAATCCTTTTACCTAAATTCAAAGATTGTGTTTTATGAATTTTTATGATTTACGTGGTTTGAAATTGATGTTCTTGATGTTGTTGAAATTAAATTTATTTTTTGATGATAAAGACTCAAGCTTTGACCCTAGTATGTGTTGATATTGTGGTGTTCATGATAAAGCCTCTTCAAGAAGCATGTTGAGTTGTGTATTCATGTTAATTGGGGTAATGAATTCTTGTAAGGCCAAGATGATTGAAGTGTGATGTTGTTATATGTTAATGAATGTTGGAAATAATCATATTTTCTATGTGTGTTAAACCATGATCATATCATGTTGAAATCCTTGAGTGATGAATTGGTTGATAGAGTTATGATATTTAGAAGTAGTAATTGTTGAATAACTAAAGCATGCTCCCTACATGTTTGATGAAATGCTAATGTGAAGAGATTAGAGACATTATAGTATGTTGACTAGGAATCCCCAATGATGTATTGACTAATGCATGCCTAGTGTTTGTAAAAAAAAAAAGCTTTAGTGAATGGATGGTGACATGATAGCATGAAATCCTTAATTATGTACCTTGAATGCATGTTATATGTTTATTGCAAGATTTTGTGAAATGAGTTATGAAGTATTTGGCTTGCAATTCCTATGCAAATACATAATAGTAATTTCCAAGTGCTTGAAGAGATATTTTATTGAGCATATGGTGAATCCATTATTATGATGTTGATGTTGGTCATGAATTCAAAGAGTCAAGTCCTGTCAGTTTCCTTCTATCGAGTCCTGGGGGTACTTGTACCTGAAAAATATAGTTGTGTGCCTAGAGCCAAGTCAGTCTTAAGATAATCTCAGTCGTGGTATGATCAATAGAACTCAGTCAATGACTGAACAGTAAGAAAACTCAGTAATCTTAGCATTCAGTCTAATCAAGCTTAGTACTCAGTTCAGATCTCAGTAGTATTTTGTATCCAGTCAAGACTTCAGTAAAGCTTAGTAAGATATGAAATTCAGTAGCACTCAGATAGAAAGTAGAACTCAGTAGTACTCCATCAGATACGAAACCAAGAAAACTCAGTCAGATCAGTCAAGTAAGATAATTAGTAACAAGATTCAGCTCAGTCTAAGTTCAGCTAAGAATCAGTTCAAAACCTTTCAGTTGGGAGTAGGACTCAGCACCGAGTGAGCTCGAGGATGAGAGTTCACCTACTAGTAGAGGGTGTGATTCTTAGAAGCAATCCTTTCACTCCAGAACTACGTAGACAGCGTAGGTTGAGACATCATACCTGCTAGTTGAGGGTAGATGAGGTGTCTTGACCTGTTAGATGAGGGCTCCACCGTTCTCATTTGAGTACCTGATATATGAGGGTCATGTAAAGTTGTTTTTACCCGTGGCACGGTACTGACTCCCTTCCAACTGGGTTTATAGGTTGGACCCCAACTTAACTAGAAGGGGCATGTCGGTTATATGACTATTTTCCATAGTCTCAGTTTCAGAATCAGTCTCAGTATTCAGGAAAGAACTCAATTTAGTTCTATAGAAGTCAAGGCTGATAGGTGCATGCCATCGAGTATTATTATTTGCAAATTTGGAGATCTTCTGCTAGACAGGCCCATCTCAGATTCAGTTAATCAAGTATTATTACCAACAGATTCAGAGACTACCTGCTAGATAAGGTTGATCTCAGATTTAGTCAATCTTTCTTATTATTAGTATACCCAGAGACAACCTGTTAGATAGGGTTGATATCAGTTTCAGTAGCTTCAGATACTCATTCTCTCAGTATGTTCAGAAATTTAATCTTGGCAGTATATTTAGTATCAGTTATCAGATTTAGTCCTAGTATGCTCAGTGTCAGTATGTGCAGTATGTTCAGTAGTTAAGGATTCTCTATGTATGCTAATCCGGCTTTTGCATATCATTTAGTTAAGTTATGTGCATCCATAAGCCCTTGCATTTAGCCTTACCTCATTTGCATACTCAGTACATTCCAATGTACTGACGCATTTGCGCTATGGTGTTTCTTTTTATTTGACACCATAGATTCGGAGACACGAGTTCCAGATTAGCAGTAGCAGCCCAGTACATAGCAGTGAGTCCTTATCTTTCGAGGATGGTTATTATTCTAGTACATTATTATTTTCAGTTTATTTTAGCAAACGGAGTAAGTTGGGGACTTGTCCCATCAACTCCATAGTTCAGACAGTTAGAGTCTTTTCGGATAGATGTATAAGTATTGGAATTTTAGATTTGTGTATTTTAGGTGTTTTCAACCTTATGGCAAGTTTTCTGCATTATTCAGTATTTTCATACAGTTATTGCAGCAGATATCAGAAGAGGATTAGCTTATGTCCCTTCGGGGTCATGAACACCATATGGTGTTCCGTTTATAGAAAATTGGGGAGTTACAACATGGTACTGGGATTACCCAAGACCAAGTTTAAGGAAGAAAAGTTATGTAGTGCTTGTGTAAGAGGAAAGCAGGTAAGGTCTTCTTTTAAGTCTAAGAACCACGTTAGCACATCCAAGTGCCTTGACCTGGTTCATGTGGACTTGTGTAGACCCATGAGACTACAAATCAGAGGTGGAAAGGGTATGTTTTGGTAATTGTTGATGATTATTCTAGGTTCACCTGGACCTTGTTTCTAGCTTCTAAAGAAGATGCCTTTGATGTCTTTAAAATTTTCATCAAGAAAATTGAAAAGAAACTAGTTACTTCTTTAGTCTCCATAAGGTCTGACCATGGTACAGAATTTGAGAATGTAAAATTCTTGGAATTTTGTTCAGCAAATGGTATAGATCACAACTTCTCAGCTCCTGGAAAACCACAACAAAATGGAGTGGTAGAAAGAAAAAATATAACCTTGGAGGATATGGCCAGAACAATAATGCTTGCAGCAGATATTGCTAAAAAAATATGGGCTAAAGCAATTAGTACTGCAACATATATCATAAATAGATGCATGATCAGACCTATGTTAGAGAAGACTCCCTATGAATTACTAAAAGGAAGAAAGCCTAACATCTCTCACTTTAGAACCTTTGGATGTAAATATTTCATACATAATAATGGAAAGGATAACTTGGGAAAATTTGATGCTAAAAGTGATGAGGTAATATTCTTAGGTTATTTACTTCGTAGTAAAGCTTATAGTGTCTTAAACATCAGAACTAACTGTATTAAAGAAAGAATGCATGTGATCCTTGATGAATCCTGTGTTAAGACTAACCTGGAAGAAGGAAATGATGTTGAGGAACAGGTTACACAACCCGATTCATTGACTAGAGCTACCAAACTTGGAGGCACCTCAACAGGGGGAACTAAAACTAAAGGCACAGTGACAGGGGGAACTGTGCCACCAACTACCCCAGATCAGAATAACATCAGTGATCCTAGTAGCTCACTAGGTTTGATTCCTAAGGGATACAAGTATCAAGGATCATATCCTATAGAGAATGTTTTCACTGAGATCACTTCTGGGATTACCACAAGATCTGGACTGAGAAGTATATGTGCCTTGAAGGCATTTCTATCAGAAATAGAGCCAAAGATGATAACTGAAGCATTTCTTGATACTGGTTAGATCATAGCCATGCAGGAAGAACTAAATCAGTTTGAAAGAAGCAAAGTATGGCACTTAGTTTCTCTTACTAAAGATAGATCAGTAATTGGAACTAAGTGGGTATACATGAATAAATTTGATGAGCATGGAACAGTCACAAGAAACAAGGCAAGGTTGGTGATCCAAGGATACAATCAAGAGAAAAGAATCGAATTTGATGAAACTTTTGCTCCTATATTAAGACTTGAAGCTATAAGATTACTTGTTTCCTTTGCTGCCTACAAGGAGTTTATACTTTACCAGATGGATGTGAAGAGTGCATTTTTGAATGGCATTCTCAAAGAGGAGGTATATGTTAAGCAACCTCCAAGATTTAAAAGAAAGGAGTTTCCTGATCATGTATATAAACTGGATAAAGCCTTGTATGGGCTGAAACAAGCACCTAGAGCTTGGTATGAGAGGTTGTCAAAATTTCTACTAGAGAATAACCATTCTAGAGGTAAAATTAATAATACCCTTTTCTTAAAAACTAATGGAAAGGATTTGTTAGTTGTGTAGGTATATGTAGATGACATCATCTTTGGCTCAACCAATATGAATATGACTCATGAGTTTGTCAAACTCATGAGTTGTGAATTTAAAATGAGTATGATGGGAGAGCTAAATTACTTCTTGGGACTAAAAATAAAATAATCAGGTTTAAGGATAATGATACACTAGCAGAAGTATGTCAAAGATCTTGTCAAAAGATTCTCCATGGAAGAGGCTAAAGAAATCAGCACTCCCTATTGCCACTAACACAAAGCTTGATCTAGATGAAATAGGTACTGATGTGGAGCAAAAGATGTATAGAGGTATGATAGGGTCACTACTGTATCTCATAGTAAGCAGGCCTGACGTTGTGTTTAGTGTAGGGATATGTGCTAGGTTTCAAGCAAATCCCAAAGAATCACATCTAAAATCAGTAAAAAGATCTTCAGATACTTGAAGGGAACAAGTGATCTTGGCTTGTGGTATCCAAAAGGTAGTAACTTTAATTTTTTAGTATACTCTAATTCTGAATACGTAGGATATTTGGTGGACAGGAAAAGCACTACATGTATGGCACACTTCCTGGGATTATGTCTAATTACTTGGTCCATAAAGAAGCAAAATTCAGTAGCCTTGTCTACAGCTGAGACTGAATATGTTACAACTGGTTCATGTTGTGCACAATTTTTGTGGATTAAACAACAACGTCTGGATTTTCGGGTAGATGTAGGGTGTGTTCAAATTCTTTGTGATAACACAAGTGCGCTAAAAATCCTGTTCAACATAAGTGAACTAAACATATTGATATTCGACATCACTTCCTAAGAGACAATGTTGAAAAAGGATTTATATCAATTATGTTCTGTTCTACTAAAGAGCAAATTGCTGACATTTTCACTAAGGCCTTAAGTAGAGAACAGTTTGAAAAAATTAGGTTAGCCTTGAGGATAATTAAAATTGCATAAGTTTCCCTCAATGCTTGATTAGGATAAGTTTCTCTACATATGATTGTTGATTATTCAGTCTCACACATTAAGTTGTGTATCCTAATTCCAAGATTTTAGAATTTGATGACTCATGAATGTGTTTTGATTTTGCAAAAGGACTGGATCACAGAAGCAATTTAGTCCATTTTACAAGTATGATTATACTAACCTTCAGTAGCATAAAGAGAAACAAGTTGTCTACCTGGTTCCTTTTGTTTACCTTTAAACCGCAAAAATTCAAGAGTCTTATCTTCTTTCAAAAAATTGCTTGCAGCTTTCCCATCAATTCAGAGACTCTAATCATTACTCCACTGCCAAAGTACAGTCCCTCACCCATTCGACTTCCTCTCTTTTCCCTCTTAAATATGTTTTCTTCCTTCTTGATCCTAAATCAAATTCTCACATATACCTCCTTCTAATTAAGAACACTTGTCTTATTCAAATGGCATCAACCTCACTATATTCCTCCTCTTCATCCACTTCCTCTACTAATTTAGTCATAAATCCCCTTACCGCACTTATCCTTCATCCAAATATCACCTTAACTCCATTAATTCCTCCACCAATCTCCCAAAAATTCATAGAATTCTCAGCCTTCAAAAATCTCCCAAAACCTTTTGCCCAAATTCCCTCACCTGGCCCATCCTTCTCTCGACCCTTTCTTCCTACTCCTATACCGCTCAAAATTATTGATGAGGATGATCCTTCTATTGATAGAGATGACCTTTCTATTGCTGACTTAATCCCAAGAAGTTCAACATCTCAACTAAAGGAAAAACCCTCTTCCATCTCTATCAATATCAAAGACAGTGTTCCCTCGAAACCCTTTCTAGTTATCTTTAATCCTCGAACACATACTCGAGGTAAGAAGCAACAGGAAGAGGCTACCTTGGCTGATGCACTTAAAGCCAACAAAAGGAAATGGATGCCTATATATGATCCCACTCCTCCTCGTGCATCTTCCCCTGATCTTTTTCTTAGATCAGCAAGGAAAACAAAGCCTATTATGGCAAAAGTTCCAAAACCTTCCATGGTTAGCAAACCCTCTCCTAAACTAACTCCGAAAGTCTCTTCTTCTTCAAAATATCCTTCCACAGTCAGAGGTTCAAAATTCTCCAGAGTTTTCTCTCCAAAGTTGTCCACTCGGCCTAAGAAACAGGTTACTAAATTTTCTCCTTCTGACTCATCAGACTCTGAGTTTACTCCAGATGCCTCTGATGAGATGGATCCTGAGTCTGAAGTTCCTCTCCCATCATCTCATCAAGAAACTCCTGAGGCACATAGTCTTCACTTCCAAAAGCGTAAATTAGCACAAGTTTTGGTTGTTAATGGTTTTGGAGGAGATGATATGCAAACCTTATTGGATAAAGCATCGGGTTCATGCCCCGACGTATTATGTCTTCGGAGGAGGTTCATGATCAAGGTCTGAGGAATCGGGTAAAGCATTGGAGCATAGTTTAGGATTAGTGTAGGTTTACTTTTTAGTACTTTTTTTTACTTCGGTTTGTAATAATTGGACTGAACACTATATTTTGGATTTGTTTTGTTTCATGTGTTTGATTTATTGTTTACGTGTTTTGTGTGGTTTATACATTTTTAATGCCAAATTAGCTGATATACTCCGCCAAGCGATCGTGGTTAAACCACGGGATTGAGGGGTGCCTAATACCTTCCCCTCGATCAACAGAATTCCTTAGCTGGAATCTCTATTCGCAAATCAGTTATAAAGAGTCAAATCATTTTGAAAAGGATTTTCCAAAGGTGACTTGGCACACCGGATTACGCCAAGTGGTGACTCTGAGTTTTGATTATAAAAATTCCTTTTGGAAATAAATTTTCACCTTTTGTCACTTAATAATAAAATCCTTTCGAAACTTAAAATTAATCTTTCTGGAGTTAAAAAAGGGGTGTGACAGCTCTGGCGACTCTGCTGGGGACTTTTCAGAATTCGAGCTTATTTTTTAAGTCGTATCGGCTTTGTTTGGCATTATGGGTGTATAAACATTGTTTGTGTTTTGGTTTGTGTCATTGTTATCACTGTTGTGTATTTACGTGCTCTTTGCTTATAGTTTTTCTTTATGTGTTATCGCTTTATACCTAGCATCATGTGCATAACCCAATTCATTCTTTCTGCAACAAGTCTCGGAGTGCACATCGTGTACACGAACTCTAGTTGAGTCACCCTTATTTTAGGAGGGGGGAGCCTTCGGATGTATGGAGTGGGTGGAAAGCTGTCATAGCCACTGTCGACCATACGCTCTCCCGAACAGCTTTGTTAGTGAACTCCAGCGTATATCAGCCTATAGATCATGTTTATCTGCATCATATTGAGACCTAGCGGGACCCGCGTGGCCCTTTGTAGCAGACTCACCTCTAAAGCATCTCAATATGCTAAATATTGCATCTCTGAGGGTAATGTGGTCATTCGACGGACTGATTTGGGGAAAGCATGTGTTAGAAGTAAAGTGTGTAGACAAACATTTGAAAAACAAAGAGAAAAAAAGAGAGGAAAAAAAAAGTGAGTCGAAAAGAAAAAGAGAGTGTCGTAGTTTTTTGAGTTCTTTATGGATTTTGTTTTTCAAAATTCAAAGCATCAAAAAGCTTTTCCTTTGCCTTATTTAGTAAGCATTCAAAATTAAAAAATTCAAATATCTTTTAGGAGTTTCTTTTTTAAAATGAAAATTTCAAAAAATGATGATAGAAGTTTTGTACATATTATATAACAAAAGTACCAAAAGGTTTTTTCTTTCACAGTTGTTGGTGTCAGTTTTATGTGAAGTGTCAATCTGGAAAACTCAAAGATTTTTTAACATTGTTTGTCGTCTGGTTTTGGTCGTGTCTCTTAGGTTAGGGTTCAATCGGTTGTCTAATCTTTATTTGTCTAATCTGTATGAACTACGCACCCCTGATTCTCCTCTCTCGGGAGTGAGATACGTAGGCAACCTATTGTTGGTTCAGGGATCTTATTAAAAAAAATCAAAAAATATTTTTCTTCACTCTTCATTTAGAGTAGGTGTCATATATATCTTTTAAAAGAAAATCACAAAAAGATTTTCCTTTAATAGTTTCAAGTTTTATTTTGGTATGAAATTCAAAATCGAAAACCCAAAAGATTTTTCTTTGGTAATCATAGGTTTCATTTTGTACAGGAATCTGAAAAAATCCAAAAAGATTTTCTTCACTCTTGTCATTTAGAGTGGGTGTCATATGCATCTTTAAAAGAAAACTACAAAAAGATTTTCCTTTAATACGTTTAAAGTTCATTTTCGTATGAAATTCAAAATCGAAAGCCCAAACAGATTCTTCTTTGGTAATCATAGGTTTCATTTTGTATAGGGATGTTAAACTTGAAAAGCGCAAAAAAAATCATATTTTCGTCAATTCTTTTGACAATTTGTTATTTTCTTTTCTTGTTAAAGTTTCAACAAAAATAAAAGAAAAAAAAAGAGTTTAATTGACCATTTTGGCAAGACTTCATGAACTACGCACACCTTATTCTCCTCTCTCGGGAGTGAGATACGTAGGCGCCCTTCTTGGGTTCGGTGATCTTTTCAAAAGAAGTAAAAGGGAAAAAGAGTTTTTGAAAGAGTGTTGCATTCTAACGCCTTTGTTATCTCTTGTTCAATTAGTATAAGGTAGTTGGTTTGTGGCATTATGGTTGGTCCTTCAAATCACTCTAAATCCAAGGAAGAGTTAGCTGTTTCTAACCAGGATATAGAGAGTGGCCTCATAGATTAAACAAAGAGTCTAGAAAATGAGAGTTTAAAGTAAGAGATTTTGAGACTAAGGCAACAAATGACGGAAATGGATCGAGCTTAGGCCAGTGGGTTGCCTCCTCCTCCATTCCCTACTGTTGACCCCGCAAATACCCTGAGTTTTCCATCACGATTGCAAGACCCATGTCCTAATGTTGTTGATGCACTAAAACATGCCTCAGAATTTATTCCAAGTCAAAAGAATTTCAATACTTCCGCCACTATTTCTCTAGCTCCTAGGCACAAGCCTACTATATTCACAACACCGCATGTCATTTGTGATTTTGTTGATCAATCCTCTGCTGAGATATTCATATTGGCTAGCTGTCTAATGGTTGTTCTTCCCCATGCTTCTAGTGGACCCATGTTTAATACTCCCTGTGATCATTGTTATAATACTCCTGAGCCTACATTTAAGTTAATTGGACCACCAAAATTTCTTAACAAGAAGTCTAACGTGCCTGAAGAGCCAGAGAAAATGGTTGGAAAAATGAAGGGTACAGAAAATGCTATGAAAAGTTTCCTAGGACTTGTGGGTAAAGAAGATGTTACATACAAAGATTGGAGCATGTATTCAAGAGTTAAACCTCCTCCAAGCCTTGAGATATTGAAATTTAAGGAGCAACATGGACAGTAGGAATCTGTGAAACATTTGGAACAATATTGCAATCAATTAAAGGAAATTAGAGGGAAGAAGAATGAGAAAGATACAGTTGCTATCGTAGTTGGAGAACTGGCACATCCAAGAAAACGACGTCGTTGTTGCCGTCAGTCTCAAGACCAATTTCATACCCAAGCTCTCTATAATCCCTCCCAAATTCCATTATACTCTATTTCCCCACCTCTATATCTAGCATACTGCGCACAACCATATATTTAACTCCCTCTTACTCATAATGGCGCGCGCAACCAGAGTCATCCTCCAACTCTACAAACATATCAAAACCCTACTAGGACCGAGGTTCGATCCAAGCCAAATAATAATATGAGAAAGAAATCGAGGGAGAGCTTCACACCAATTGGAGAGTCGTATGCCAGTTTATTCTAGAGATTGGTACAGTGGGGCATGATCACTCCTCACCACGGGTATACTCCTGACCCACATTCAAGAAGTTTTGATCCTAATGTACGATGTGAATATCATTCTGATGCTCAGCGTCATAGTATTGAGGATTGTCATGCTTTGAAAAGATAAATAGAAAGGATGATTCAAGAAAAAATAATTGTAGTGCAAAACATTAGCACCTCAACCGTCCCACAGAATTATTCGCCAGCATATGGTACTGCACAATATGTGGGAAGCAATGAGTTAAACAAGAGGACTCAGAACTTATTTGTTGAAGGGAATGTGTCTCATCATGGTGGAAGTTCTAGTCATACCTATATGCAAACCAGTGGCTAAGTTGTCCGGATGAGCAATTGAGAAGTCACCCCTCTCCCTACTAGGAAAAGGTCTGGTAGTTTGTTTTGTTTTATTTTTTATTTTTTGAATTATTTCAGGATTGTAGTTCGGGATCTATCTTGTTTTGTTTCTCTATCTTCTTTGATTAAACCCTTCTATTTTTCCTTTCAATGAAATGTGGTGTCCTTTGTTTGTTTTTTCTTATTTTAAGTTGTTTGTTTGTCTGCTTTACACAATGCATTTTATGTTGATTCTAGTGTTATGACATGCATGCGGAATTTTAGCCAGATCTTGAAATCCAACTTAATCATGAAGCATTGAATCATAGAGTTAAGTTAGGAAAAGAGAGAATCTGAGAAAATAGGTAGAGTGGTGAGACATTTGGTGAAAAGTTGAAGCCTTCTTTAAAAATTAAGGTAATTAATTTGAGAATCACAAGAATAACTTGGTCATCAATTGAAAGATATGTCTCAATTAGGTCAAACGGTGGATGTGTGATCTTATATTAAGAGGAACAGAAAGATAATCAGCTCTACGAAAGCATGAATCATTTGATGTAAGGAATATACAACAAAAGTGGAGTTGTATATTTGAAAAGTGAAGTGGCACACATGCCCAGTTAAAGTTAATATTGTTAAAGTGTCGCATAGGATTTTCATCTCCCACTTTCATATTGCATGTTATGTACTTTCACTTTTAAGGATTGATATGATGAAGGCATTTTATTCTACTATCCAAACATTGTGTCATCCTTTGCTTACCCCGTTTAAGCTTTATTTTTATTTTCTTTCATACACCTCTTTTGGAATCAAGATAGAATCAACAAAGCTCAAGAGAAGAGTGTAAAGAAAATAGAGTTGAAATAAAAAAAGAAAAAAAATCTCAAAGAAAAGAGTCAATAAAAGAAAAAAGAGAGAAGAGAAACCAGAATCACGCAAAAGTATAAGTGGCCAGAACTACACGTTACCTGATTCTCCTCTCTCAGGAATGAGATATGTAGGCTGCCCTACTATGGGTTCGGTCCAACAAAATAAATAATTCGGAATTGCCCAGTCAAAAACTGGGGTATGAGCTTAATCCTCATTGTTTGAGTCAATTCCAAAAGTTGTAATTCCTAACTCACTTAAGGTGTTGTTTGGGCCTCATGTCATCCTTTCTTTCTAACCTTATCCAAAATCCAAGTTATAACCAAAGAAAGAGCTTCAGATCGATCTTTGAGGATGTTAAGGCTAAGTATGCAATAGATATGGTGACGCATTTTGGGTACTACTTGTCTTCCTCAACATAAAGAATCAGGAGAGAAATAAAATGAGAGAGTATTATTGGTGAAAACTCTTTCGGGCACCATAAGATGATGGTAAGTTGAGAGATAAAAATAAGAGAGTCTTATTGGTGAAAACCCTCACAGGAACCATAAGGCGATGGTGATCCGAGAGAAAAAGTAGAGAGGTTTGTTGGCGAAAACCCTTCAAGGTGTCACTAGCCGAATGAGGTCTTGAATGCAATTGACCTAAGGAAGTAACTCAGTTTCAAGACCATTAAATTAACAACAATTGGTAGAAAGTTTGGATAGAAAGATCAGGCGGCTTAATCCAAAATGCATGGCATAATCATTAGAGTTGACTGTCAGTTTTAGATAAATTTTTCATTTCTTTGTTTCAAAAGGGGCCATTCATTATCTTTTCTTTCTTCTCTTTATCTTTATTTTTTTTTCTTGAGTCAGTTATCCCAAATAAAAATCATTGGCATTTTCCTTTTGTCTTTGAGTCAAGTCTATGTCAAAATAAGTGAGAAAATATTTAAAAACTGGCTACTAGCTTCTTCAATTGCAGAAAGTGAGACAAAAGACCACCACATGAAAGGGACATGATTGCGAGATGAAATAAGGCATGCAAAATTTTTATCAACAGACAAGTCTGGGAACTCAATGAAATACCACGGTTTAAAGAGTTTATCAGAGAAGCATGGCAAAGTAGAGATACTGTGTTTATTTTAGAGTCACTCTTAATAATCTGAGTTTGGGTCAATGACGTGACAAAGCAGGGGCAAGTGCCAACAATCTGAAACAAAATGAGGGGAATGAACATTGGAGCAGGTGTCGGGATAGCCAAGTGCTACAATCCACTACTAAGTTTTTAACTGATAAATTTTCTTTGTTGAAACAGGGACAAATTCGCTTCACTTAATTCAGCTGCCATTGTAAAAACATATCCATGGGAATTTAATTTATGTTCAGGAGCCTCCTGAAAAATGGGATTTTACTTTATGTTCAGGACCCTCCTGAAAAATGAGATTTTACTTTCTATTCAGGATCCTCCTAGAAAATGTGATTTTACTTTCTGTTCAGGACCCTCCTGAAAAATGAGATTTTACTTTCTGTTCAGGACCCTCCTGAAAAATGAGAATTTACTTTCTGTTCAGGACCCTCCTGGAAAATGAGAATTTACTTTTATGTTCAGGACTCTCCTGAAGAATGGGAATTTACTTTATGTTCAGGACACTCTTGAAAAATAGAACTTTACTTTCTGTTCAGGACTCTCCTGAAAAATGGAAATTTACTTTCTGTTCAGGACCCCCTGGAAAATGGAGATTTACTTTTATGTTCAGGACCCTCTTGAATAATGGGAATTTACTTTATGTTTAGGACCCTCCTGAAAAATAGGACTTTACTTTCTGTTCAGGACCCTCCTGAAAAATAGAATTTTACTTTATGTTCAGGACCTTTTTGAAAGATGGGACTTTACTTTCTGTTCAGGACCCTCCTGAAAAATAGGATTTTACTTTCTGTTCAGGACCCTCCTAAAAATTGGAATTTTACTGTATGTTCAGGAACCTCCTGAAAAATGGAAACTTACTTTCTGTTCAGGACCCTCCTGGAAAATGGGATTTATTTTCTGTTCAGGACCCTCCTGCAAAATGGGATTTCACTTTCTGTTCAGGACCCTCCTGAAAAATGAGAATTTACTTTATGTTCAGGACCTTCCTGGAAAATGGAAATTTACTTTCTGTTCAGGACCCTCCTGAAAAATGAGAATTTACTTGTTGTATAGGACCCTCCTAAAAAATGGGAATTTACTTTCTGCTCAGGACCTTTCTGGAAAATAGGAACTTACTTTTTGTTCAGGACCCTCCTGTAAAATGGGAATTTACTTTCTATTCAAGACTCTCCTGAAAAATGGAAATTTACTTTATGTTCAAGACCCTCCTGAAAAATGAAAATTTACTTTATGTTCAGGACCCTCCTGGAAAATAGGACTATACTTTCTGAAAAATGAAATCCTTCTTTATCATAATCTTTGTTTGGGATTATTTTTATTCTAGTTTTTATTTTGGTTTCAGGATCCCGCCTGAAAAATAGGGTGATGGAATAGCAAATCAGGAGCCCGCCTGAGCAATAGGGTGATGAAACTGAAAGTCAGGAGCCCGTTTGAAGAATAGGGTGATGAAATTGAAAGTCGGAAGCTCGCTTGGAGAATAGAGTGATGTAATGACTAGTCAGGAGCCCGCCTGAAGAACAAGGTGAAGGAGTTGAAAGCCAAGCAACAAGGCAAAGAAATCGAAAGTCAAAAATAACAAGTTAGGAGCCCGCCTGAAGAACAGGGTGAAGAAATTAAAAGTCAAGCAACAAGGTGAAGCAATTGAAAGACAAACAACAAGTTGAGAAAATTGCAAATCAGGAGCCCGCCTGAAGAATAGGGTGGTGAAACTTAAGCCAGGAGTCCAAAAACAGCTGCATGGATAGTATTTTTGTAATTTCATTTATGTTTTAACTTGTAATTTTGATTTTTGATGTAATAACTGAGCCGCGGACCGGAACCTCTACGGGACCTTACTTGAATCTCCAACTCGGTATAGTCCATCTCCATCAAATCCTTTGAGATACCTGTCTCTTTATTCCCTCATAACTTGGGTAGTTAGGATGTCTTCAGTCAAGATTCGGTTGTCCTCCTTCCTTCTATTTCTTCCTTCCAATAATGATCGGGACAAAATTCTGTCTCATTGTCTACTTCTTTGTATGAAAACACTCTGTATTTACATTCAAAGGGGGCATGATGTAGACACATAATTTTTTCCCTCCGAAATTTTAATTTCCACCTACTTGTCTTATTCTACCGTGTACCCCCAACCATGTAATTATCCCTCATAAAAGAACAAAAATAACAACCCCCTAACTAATTTCATCTTATCCGAACAACCTACCTCTACCCCATACCCCCACCTCACTACTTCCACCCCTATATAACCTACCCCACCTATCCCACTACCTCCCACATTTTATTTATTATGAAACTAACTCAGAAAAGGATAAAAGAAAAAAGGGCCAACTCACGTCATGAAAAGATTCCATTCTTCCATATATAAAAAAAGATACACATACACACACTGGGGACCATTTTTTTTATTCCATTCACAACTCACAGTAATAGTCATACTCACCCACACCATCACTAAAAAATTTTCCATTCACCATACTCCCACTCACCGTCACTCTCACATCACACACCAGATAACAGCACAACACACACACCAAACTTCTATTTTTTCATATATACATGCAGGGAGAACCTCACGTATTAGAGACCACATATAATATACATTTAGAGTAGAAGAAATATAATGGAGGAGGACGCTCCCTCGAAGAAATATAATGGAGGAGGGTGCTCCCTCGAAGAAATATAATGGAGGAGGACGCTCCCTCGAAGAAATATAATGGAGGAGGACGCTCCCTCCATTGAAACACTGTACACACACGAAGAGAGAAAACGGGCAGATCATTCAAAAAAAGCAGATAAACACCATTTTTGTCCACAGACCTTTTCTTCCATTTTCCCAATAACTATACACACCATTTTTGGCACACATTGAAAAATATATTGAATTCCGGATCTATATAGACGCGCACAAAATAGAGAAGAGGGACTATCATCTTGGTATTCTCTTTTTCCTTTTGGAATTTAATTTCTGGGGCTTCTTCTTCATTCACGCGACATACACACAAACCCCACTAGAACGCACACTGTAAGGGACAGATTGAGAGGAGGTAATCGAGAAATACAGTGAAATCAAAGCTTGGATGGTTCGTTGTTGAGGTTCGACTCAAGGATTTTGTATACGGATTCTATTGGGTTAATCGAAATAATACATCGATTTTGAAAGCAGCATTGAGGTCCAATTCTATCTTATTTTCCTTTAATTTTTACGTAAATGTCAATGATTGTTGTTCGACATGATTGAATCTTTATTTTGTGTTAGTTGATGTTGGATTTGAATGTGAAAACTTGAATTGGTTTAATCATGTTGAGAATGAAATTGGGGGGTGAGAATTGAAAACTTGATAAAAAGGGAATTTGGATTAATTTTGATTCATTGTTGTTCTTGTTTAATCGGAGTAAGCATGAATATTGTTGGAACATAATAGAATTATGATATGTTGAAATAGATAGGAAAATGTAGGTTCGGGTAGGCAAAATCTAGGAATAAGTGTTTTTGTTGAATGTTTGAATGTGGGATGTGTGTTGAATGTTTTCTAGTTTATCTCACTTGATTCAAGTGTATTCATTTGGCCGGGGAATGCCCTGAGGTTTTATGTATTTATTCATAGGGGAATTTCCCGATGTATTATGTCTTCGGAGGAGGTTCGTGATCAAGGCCCGAGGCATCGGGTAAAGCATTGGAGCATCGTTTAGGATTAGTGTAGGTTTACTTTTCAGCTTTTTTTTTTACTTCAGTTTGTAATAATTGGACTGAACACTATATTTTAGATTTATTTTGTTTCATGTGCTTGATTTATTGTTTATATATTTTGTGTGGTTTATATATTTTTAATGCCAAATTAGCCGATATGCTCCGCCAAGTGACCGTGGTTGAACCACGGGATCAAGGGGTCCCTAACACCTTCCCCTCGATCAATAGAATTCCTTACCCGAAATCTCTGTTCGCAAACCAGTTTTAAAGAGTCAAATCATTTTGAAAAGGATTTTTCAAAGGTGACTTGTCACACAGGATTATGCTAAGTGGAGACTCTGATTTTTGAATATAAAAAGTCCTTTTCAAAATAAATTTTCACCTTTTGTTACTTAAAAATAAAACTCTTTTGAAACTTAAAATTAATCGTTTGGGAGTTAAAAAGGGGGTGTGACACTCATCTATTTCTTCAGGGAGATCTTCAGAGGCGTTTTGCCAAGCCTGAGGTATATGAGTTTTATAAAAATAGGGTGGGTATTGGTGACATGTTATCTACCACTGTTAGAAAGACTATAGTGAATCTCTATGTTGCTACCATAGCTAGGATCCTACATATTCCTTCTGGGGGGTGGGGTCACTATGTCAAGGGTTGTTGGCCACCTCTTGATAATATTGCCTCAGCTATTGACATATGTAAAAAGTTCTCTAGGAATCCTATCATGTTCAAACATAGAAGAGTGTTTAAGAGACAGATGTCTCCACTTCAGCAACTGTATTTTGATGTAGTCCATAAGATGATTCTTTCTAGAAAGGAAAGGAGAACTGTGGCTAGTTTTCTTGATCTTACTCTCATGGAACTAGTGGACACTGAAGTAAGAATTGACTTGCCTAGACTCATACTGAAGCATATGCAAAGGGTTCTCCTCAAGGAAACAAATGGACATGCCCTCCCTTATCAATTCAGGCTCACCCCTATATTTAAGGATTTTGGTATCTCTGTTCAAGTGTGGTGTTCACAAACTACCAAGGATATCATAGAGACTTTAAATCACATAATGCTACCTGTTTCTATGAGGAGTACTGATAATCCAATGCAAAGGTTGAGAAATGCACTGGCTAAAAAACAAGCTGAGGTGGAAGTTGCTCAGACAGCCTTGGAGAATGCACAGGCTACTCATGAAGAACAAAAAGGGATCCTTCAAGATCAGATTGCTTCACTTACTTCATTGTTGAAAAAAAAAGAGCTGAGAATGCTGATGTTATTAGGAAACTCACCTCCCTTCTCCCCTCTTCTTCATCTACTTAGCACTTCTACTTAACCCTTTTGATGATTTCCTAGAACTATCTCTTTTTTGTTCCTTCCCTGGATAACTTGTTCTCTCTTAGGTTGCTTTTGGTATATGTAGTCATATCTGCTATTAAATAAAAGAGACTTGGTTGCTATACTATTTTCTGCTCTTGTTTTATCATACTGCATTCATGCTCTCTAATTCTACGTTTTGATTGTCTTAGTAATAGCCTTGATGGCCATGAATTATTAAACGTATTCACTTATGAGCGATCTTTTCAATGATGTCAAAAGGGGGGGAAATAAGGCTATGCAATGCTTATAACTCAAATTGGACTAAGTTGTGTTTCATTCTGGTTCTTTCACTTAAAATTCCTTATTGCGTATGTCAGGTTTTTTGTGACACTATGTTGCTATGTTTGTCATCATCAAAAAGGGGGAATTTATTAGAGCATGAGAAGTTTTGATGATAGACATGTGAATGAAATATGTTATGAAAGTTGGTTCATTCAAGTGAACAAGGCTGAGATGCAGACAAGTTACTGATAAGATGACTTCGCGTACAAACAGAAGTGGATAAACATTTACCACAACAGAAGAAGTTGAGTGGAACAAGTAGTCCTGCAAAAGAGTCCTAGTCAAGATAAAGATAAACATGAAGTTGTGCTAAAGTGGGGATGATCAAGGAGTCCAGCAATAAGAGAAGATAAAGCAAAAGAGTCCTATTAAATCTGAGAGAGTAAGAGGCGGCTGCAACTAGAAGGGGAGTTACTTGATAGAGTCCTACACAAGATAGAAAAAGAGATGAAAAAGGACTGCATCAGAAGGTGTGCATATATACGTCAAGATGCATTCAAGTAACTCACTCAAGCACTAAAAAGATAATTAACAATTAGCATATCAGTTCACATTCTTGAAGAAGAACCTAGCCTCTTACTTAGAAGGTCGTAGACTGTGTGTAGTAGGTAGGTTCCTTGAGTTGTAATGAGTCATTGTTCTAGTCTCAGTGATCTATAAACTGAGTTAGGAGTTGTGTCTTCAAGTTGGGGAACTCAAAAACTTGGGAACACTTATCTTGGGAAGATTTGTGTTTTTACAGTAATAGGAGTTAGAAGTTTTAATTCCTAGTTTACAAGAAGTCTTGTAATTCTGTTGATTGTTGAGACTCAAGTATTATAGTGAAGTTGAGGTTAAATCCTGTAGAGATACAGGTCGTGGTTTTTTACACCTTTCTTGAGCCGGGTGTTTTCTACGTAAAAATATTGTATTCAGTATTTACTTCTGTAAACCACGTTTACTTAATTGTTCCACAGATAGTCAATTAGTAGGACTCGTACTCTAACAAAACATGTAGAAGAGCACCACTATGTAATCTAACGCCTTGTTTCGTGTATAGTATATTATTCCTAGTAAACGCCTGGTCCTTTCTCAATAAGTGAAAACAAGCCCCATTTGAACAAATAATTCCAATATTGTTCAACCGAAAAATTAAAAAATAAAATTTCATTTATCACTTTAAATCTTAGTAGCCCATAAAATAACCTATTTTCTTTTTTAAAAAAATTAAGAAAATATTATCCAATGTCTTAATTTGCGTGTAGTACATAATTCCTAGTATATAACTTCAATATTATCTGATAAAAAAAAATTAGAAAAAAATCAGTGGTTCACTCTCGATAAATGAAAACAAACCCTGTCATAATCCAAGCATAAAAATTCAAATTTCCTTTATCACCAATTTTAGTGGTCCATTTTGAACATCTTTTTTTCTGAAATTTCAATCAAATAGTATCTAATGCCTTAATTCATATATGGTAAATAGTTCCTAGTATGTATCTCCAAACTGTGGTAAATAATAAGAATTAAGAAATAAAACTTTAATGGTCCACTCACTACAAGTGAAAACAACCCCTATATCAACAAGTAATACAATATAATTCAATCATACAAATTCAAATTTCATTTATTACTTGCAATCATAGTTTTGCAAAATAATATTCTTTTCAATTTCAACCAATTATTATCTAAGGTCTTTATTCGTGTGTTCTAAGTAATTTCTAGCATAATATCTCTAATATGTGGTAAATGAGATTTCTTCAAAACTAAAAGAGAAAATGCACTGTTTTCATCCTAAACTATATACGAAATTGTTGAAACAGACCCGAACTTTAGCAGAGTCCTATTACCTCCTGGGCTAATCAAAATCGTATTTATGGCAACCTTAGTGCCTACGTGAACCTTCAGTGTGTTGATTCACTGATGTGCCACATAGGCACTAAGGTTGCCAAAATATGTTTTAATTAGTCCAGGAGGTAATAGAACCCTCCTAAAGTTCGAGTGTATCTAAATAATTTCGTGCATAGTTCAGTATGGATACAGAGCATTTACTCAAACTAAAAAACAAAAGCTTAGTGGCCCACTCTTAATAAGTAAAAACAACCCCTATATGAACAAATAATCCAATATATAATTCAACCATAAGAATTCAACTTTGTTTAATCTCTTTCAATTTTATTGTTCGATATCATAATTTTTTCTTTTAAATTTTTTAATCAAATATTATTTAACGCCTTAGTTTGTGTGTTGCACATAATTACTAGCAGATATATCCAATATATATATATATATATATATATATATATGAAAAAATAAGATTAAAAAATAAAAATTTAGTGGACTATTCTCAACACGTGAACACAAATCCTATATGCACAAATAATCCATAATTGTAGGAATACTAGATAGTTTCGCCTAGCCCTGGTTTACTTGTTTTGTCCATTCAAACACCTCGCCCGCAAGTGTATGCATGAAATCTCCCATCAATCTAAATTATGCATGTGTTTTGTTATCGAGGTCTACTGCTCAAGACAAACCTAACCAACCTGGGCACCAAGCAACTGCTATGTAGGCATGAACTTGCAATCCTTGCTCTCTTTATAGCAATCTCCGGTGTGAAAACTGCAAGAAATCATTAGGTTTTACCCCTACTAAGTTTATTCCTTCTTTCTCATTGTTCTAGAGCTTTGAGACAAGCCTAAGAATATTTTAGAATAAAGTCGCATTCTGATTTACAACTGAAAAGAGAGGGGTTTTAAAACACGAAGGGACTATTTTTGGTATCCCGTTATAGCGATAGGCAGGCCGCTACTGCAATGGTGCTATAACAGAAAATTTTCAACTATAGTAGGATGACATCGGTCCACTCTCAAAAAATTTTCTACTCCAAAATCGTCTAATCCTAGTCTTTACGAATCTTTTAAAAGATTTTTAAAGAAATTTTCATGCCCGGTGCCCTTCGAACACGGTGACCTTAGTAAGGTCGGAACGGATCGTTACAATTACCAAACACCTTAATTCATATATGGTACATAATTATCACTATATCTCCAATATGTGGTAAATAAGATTAAAAAAATAAAATTTTAGCGATCTACTCTCGACAAGTGATAACAAATCCTTTATGAACAAATAATTCAAACTTAAAAATTCAACTTTCATTTATCACTTCTAATTTTAGTGACCCATTCTATAAAAAAAAAAAAAAACATGTTAAACCTGTTTATATTATTGAACAACAACCCATCGAACTATAACTAGGGTCGTTGGGCATAAAATATCGAAAATCAAATTACCAAACTGAATCGAAAAATTTGGTAATTGATATTTGGTAATTCAGTATTTGGTATGGTATTTGAGTTTAAAATTTCAATATTTTGGTATTCGAGATTTAATTTGGTACAAGATATTAATACTGTTTGGTATTCGGTATTTACCGAATATCGAATTTCTTCATATATATATATATATATATATTATTCATCCCAAAGTATCTCTTGGACCTTGGTATATTCGTAAAAAGCAACAAAAAAAAATACTACATAGGGTTTCTATTAAATATACTCTTTGAAGTTTAAACGTACGTTTGCACATCTCCAACTTTAATATGGTATTACCAAATATCATACCGAACCGAATTTTCCAACTTTAATATGGTATTACCAAATATCATACCGAACCGAATTTTAATTTACCGATTACCGAATTACCGAACCGATGGTATAACTATGGTATGTGGTATCTACATTCAAATACCGATTACCGAATTATCGAATCTGAACTTTGAAAATACCAAATCGAATACCGAACGTCCACCCTAACTATCTTATCAACTACTTAATTTATCTTTTCGTACATTCCATTCTATTTTTTCGCTACACCTACATTTTTGCGATATAATTTTTTTAGAAGTTTAAAAAAGAAGAAGATAATTCATATGCCTCCCTACAATAACAATTTTAGGTTCATAATACTATCATCCTTTGCATTTATAATATTGCATTCACCTTTTTTTTTTAACAAAAAAATGGTTTGCACCTTCAGTATTAACTGATTCATCTATGTTACAACACATAATGCCACACATATTGGGTCAGGTTGTTGAACCATGGAATTATGCTCCGTAAACACAAGGATTGCAAGGAACAACAACACTACAACTTTCAATGCCATTGAGAGATCAGGATTAATGAGTTATATTATATGATCTTTTTTTTGGTTGATGTGAAAATAAAGTCCTTAAAGTACATTGTTTATAGAGTAAATATAGTGTAAGATTGAAGTTTTTTAGATTATATTTAGATCTAGATACGTTGTGTGAATTTGTGTGATGGAGAATTCCTCTTAAATCAATGACAAAGTAATCCTTATTAAGGGGAGTCAATTGAGATCCTTTGATGAGAAAATTACACTTTTAGATAGGTAAAATAGTTACGTTTATGTATATATGGAGAGTTATATGTTGAATCTCCTTAAGTTTTGATGGATAAATAATTTATTACTATTGAATATTGAATATTATTGTGTCAAAATGTTCTGCCTATAGAACATTTTTTCAACTTTTGTCCTTTACTGACTTAGTGATCTTTATGGAAATGATCAATGCGCAGAATGTTGGAGTTTTTTTTGCTGTCATTATGGTGAATCACTTAGTCCGTTCCTTTGTTCATATGTGCAGCATTATCCCTACATCTTTAATGCCGTTATTTGGCACTATACCCACGTTGCATGGCTATTTTTTCAGCTTTCAAATTTTATTTATTTGTGATTTTTGCCCCTTTAAATATAATAATTAGTGATTATAGAATGTGGACATAAATTTTTTATAATTCTTGTAACTTCTAGTATTATTCTCTTCATTATTTTTGTAATTCCTGTAATATATAGATTATTGATTTTTCCTCTTTATTATCCGTTACTTCTTTCAGTTCATTGCATGAAAGATTTTCTCAACGATAAATAGTGGTGGTCTTTCATATTTTTTTTCAAAGTACAAAATAATATAGAGTTCACAAAAACTAGTAACAAGGAGAGTTTATTAGTTTTAGGGAGGTATTTTTTTTAATGGAGCTTCGAACTCAACTTTTTTTCAGAATTTGTTGAGTTGTACTTTGTGAGAAGTCTTTTGTATTCTGAAAAAGACAAGTCAAGAAAATTACTGTTGGACCAGTAAAAAACATTTGCTGCATTGGGCTTGAATCTCCGTAAAGAGAGCGAGATATTCACGTCTCAATCAAGAGGAAGATATTTTTTATTTTCTTCATTTGTAATTTTGTAGTTATAATTTCACCATCAACTTTATCATGTGTTTACTTCTTTACATTTTATCTTCATTATTAAAAAATTTAGTGTGAACAAATAGGAAAGTTTCTAAACAAAGAAACTATGCATAAAACAAGAACAAATAGGAAAGTTTCTAAACAAAGAAACTATGCATAAAACAAAAACAAAATTGATATGAATCAGTGGTCCATTCTAACAATTAAAAAGCAAATCGAACTTGCAGAAGAGTTCACCAATGGTCTACTCTCAACAAGTAAATAACCATACTATCAAACATGTAGAATACTTCACCACTGTTTAATCTAACGCCTTATTTCGAATGTGGTATATTATTCCTAGTAATTAACTCCAACATGTGGTAAATAAATTTTTTTATAATAAAAAGTTTAGTGGTTCACTCAATAAGTGAAAACTAGCCCTATGTGAACAAATAATTCCAATATACTTCAACCAACAAATTATAATTAAAATTTTATTTATCACTTTAAATCTTAGTAGCCCATAAAATAACCTTTTTTTAAAAAATAAATTAACAAATATCATCCAATGTCTCAATTCATGTGGGATACATAATTTCAAGCATATATCTTCAATATTATCTGGTAAAAAAAAAATTTAAAATAAATTTAGCGATTCACTCTCAACAAGTAAAAACAAACCCCGTCATAATCCAAGCATAAAAAAGAGTTTAAATTATATACACCGTCAGTGTATAAATTTTATACACCATCAGGTAGTAGTGACCTGCTATAGTAGGTTATTACTTTTTTACTAAAGTAAAATTTTTTCCTTCTCAAAATTACAAACTCTACCTTTTCTTACTTCTTCCCTCGTCGCCCCCGCCCTGCCCCATTCCTCTCTCTCACCCTCGATCTTCCTCATTCTCTCAAATTACAATGATTTAATCAGTCATCTATTTTTTCTATCACGTGTCTCATGTATATAATGTTTATCTGAAATATTGATGTACTAATTGTTATATGATTATTTTTTGGTAAAGATCCAACAAATTACATAACTTAATAATATGATTTTAAGTTGGTCCCATTTCTCCAAATTCACATTTATTCTATCTGCAATTCTACATAATAGATATTCATAAAGTTTGTTGAATTAGATTAAACTAATGTTAAGAAATAAAAATGATCTATTTAATTCAAACCAAGAAAGACATAATCAAGAAGTTTTTAGAACCTAATTATATTTTTTATGACAAACAAGGGATCAAAAAATTTCATTAGTAATTCAGATGATAATGTTGAGAATTAAACTATCAACAATAGAAATAAATTTGGAATTTGAAATAATTTTAGTAAGCAGATAAATAGAATTTTACTTGTCTTTAATGTCTTTTTTTGATGAAGTACAATTATAAGGAAATAACTACTAGTTATCAAAGTTAATGTGGTTAATTACCTTTAAAATTACTTGATGGTGTAAGAAATTTAGTACACCAACAGTGCACAGAAGTTAAACTCCATAAAAAATCAAATTTCTTTTATCACTTTCAATTTTAGTGCTCCATATGGAATAACATTTTTTTTTTTTGAAATTTTAATCAAATAGTATCTAATGCCTTAATTCTTGTATGGTAAATAGTTCCTAGTATGTATCTCGAAAATATGGTAAATTGTCATGATCCGAATCGAGGTCCTGGCCGCGACGGACATCCAGAACCATGAAGGCCTAAGTGTCCTTTTTCTATCTGGTAATCACACACAACGTTCATACAATGTAAAAAAATGCTGAATATTAACATACAGAAACATCGTCAATCTCATAACTCAACTGATCAATATGAAAGGTAGTTCTTAACATTCAAAACACACGACACCAGTCTGCAAAATCTCTACTAACTAAAAATCAATATCTGTCTAAAAACTGGACAAGGTCCCCAGTCGGACCATGAACTGAAATCAAATAATATTTTTCCATAGACACGGCCTTCCGAAATAAGGGAGGCTCACCAACTGCAAACTTCCAACAGATCAATCTACGGCTTAGCAAAGCCCCAGGATTGTGCCTCAAATCCTGAAATATAGGGGGTTAATACAAATGTACTGGTATGTAGAGCAATAAAAAATAATCTACTTTTATATAACATAAGTAAGAGCAATTCATAAAGCAATTTACATGTCATATATAAAAAACACATGGGCATACTTTAAAGACTTTGAAACATTTTTTTGAAATCATGAACCACTCTTTATGTTACTTCTTAGCTAGATGGTACACCCTACAATCTATAATTTCACGATCTATATGGAATTCATCCTTGACTCGATGACCAAGCCTCCAATCCAAGTTTGCCGCAAGAATTGAAGTATTAGTAAGAGGAGACACGCAAGACCACACAACATGGTGTCATGGTACCCAATCAAATCAACATGTCATGATAGTGCATAAGACCATAGAGCATGGCTCCTAACCATAGTACCAAGTTGGGATGACATAAATCACGGTACACAAGACCACACAGCATAGTACCATAACCTTGTGTCGGCAAATCACGGTTTCTAGCGTTGAGTCTTTCAACTCGTACTTTCTTTGGGTAACCATCTAACTCTCTTTAAGCCCGTTTTTACTTCTTTAAAACATGTTTCATGCTTTTAAAATATTCAATACTTATTCTGTTAAGGGCATATCATCACCGGGTATCGTCATACCCAGACTTGCAAGTCATTTGTATCATATCATTTCACAACCCTTCTCATTCAAACCATTTATAATGTTCAGCTTTAGATCATTCAATCAAGTCAACCTTTTGACCACCAAAAATATTTAACAATGCAAGGGAGTCCTTATTTCAAAACATGTGCAAACTTATGCAAAGATTCTCCCTATTCGATATTTCAATACATGATGGTCAATTACTTTATAACGATCCATGCAACTCTTTCAATTATCACATTGAACATTTATAAATAATAAAACACCCTCTCTTCAATTCATAATCAATATCAAGTCTAAAACAATAGTAAAACACTTATCTCATGCTTCAAGACATGCAATTGAACAATCCACAACATGTGAAATCAAGAGGTATCATAATAAGAGAGAAGTTTCATCAATCATTCTCTTGACATAATCTTTGCAAAACTAAAAATGCATACTTATATATATACGAGTAAACATTCAAATTTAAGGGAAGGACTCAAGACCAAAACGTTCACAATACATACTTCTTAATGTAATTCGAAACCCTTCATAAACATATGATTTCTCAACATTCAAAACTTTATTAAAATAAGTTCATCATACCCATGTAGTTTATTTAAATTCCACGTACCTTATATTACTTAGTTTAAAGGATGGAACCCAAATCTTCATCCATCTCTTGAAAATCTTGACCTAAGAGCTTGATTCTTGATCTTTGGGGGCTTAGGGTTTTCTTGAAGAGGAAGAGAGATTAATGATGTAACAAAAGCTTTTTGGGGGCTTAAATCTTATGTTTTGGATGATTTTGGGGTGAGATAAATGACCCAATCGCCCTCAATTACGCAGATCCAGAAGCTGAAAAATAAGGGGTGAAATAGAGCGCGGGTCGCATGCTCTGGAGCGCTGAAATGGAGCGTGTTTCATATGTTTATCGTACACAGCTACTGGTTCTGACGAAAATAATCATAACTTTTCGCTTGGGTATCGGATTAAGGCGAAATTGGTGTCATTGGAAAGCTGACTCAATTATCTACAATTTGATGGATATTTAGCTGAAAAATTCTGCATGTATCAAAAGTTATACACGTTCAAAGTAGACCCTTATAACATAAAAAATAATGATTTGGCTGAATCAAAGGTTGTTAGCTCAACTTCTTTCTACGTGATTCCTATGAAGATTTTTCACCTTGAAAGTACTTCAAACACGAGGATATATATCATGACACTTATTCTCACTTAGAAATAATGTCTATTAAAGCTTACACATATAGAAAAACAATTCGATTTCTAGTTCAAAAATGCGAGGTGTTACATTATCTCCCCCTTGGGATCATTCGTCCCCGAATTATGGTTAGGGACTTTTTGAAGCTCTAAAAGTGTAGAATACAGAACATAATTTTGCATTGTATATTTTTTCTCAATGAAATATGCAAAGGCATCAAACAAGCTTCATGATAACCCTTAGGAAAACGTATAAGCACAAAACATGAGATAACGAAACTTGACATCGACATGATCTTGGCATGTGTTTTATCGTACATGGTCAAAATGTTGTAAGGCATGAATTTTTCTAAGAATCCTTGGCTTGATTAAGATTGGTACAAGACATGAGATGGGATTTTCGAGGGACATAAGAATAGAATAAAAACATTTTCTACCTCAATTGATACGCTCTCCACTATGTTTTCAGCCATGATTAGCATATTTCAACATCTAAATCTTATAATTCCCCCGTTAAATACATAACTACAAGAGTTTGAATCTAACTACATCGAACTCTCATATCAAAGCCTAACCCGAAATAAAAAAATGTCATGTTAAGCTATGTGACTCCACACTGTACCTCTCTTTAAGAAGATTACTTCACCTTATCACTACCATCATATACCCTCGGGTCTTAAATCAAGGAGTCCCAACCACATTACACATTGGTTTGCATTTTCATCAATTACCACATTAAAGCCTACCATTACAACACCCCACTTCATGGATCTCTCCACTATGACCAGGAAATTCAATCATTCTCATAAGAATTCTCGCTATATATCCCCTTCCTAACTATTCCATGTAACAAAAGTTCATCTCCTTCTTTTCACTTCTCCTATAGCCTTAGCTCAAGAATTCACATAAAAAAATTCACCTTTAAGAACATCTACCCCTACCTAACACATTACTACGCTTCCACAACCACCATCATACTAACATATGAAGGGTCATTAAGGGACCCGAGTACAAGCATCATAAATGGGAGAAACGTTACTCAATTACAACCCATATTTGTTGATCTACTCAAGGTGGCACATGAGGTGAAGATAGGATACAATAGACATAAAATGCTTCATATATCAAGTATTTGGATCATAAGCAGACCCTTGATATATGAAATACTTGATATATTCCAGAGAGACTCTTTACTTATGATCCAGACCCTTGATATATGAAACACTTCGTGATTGTATCGTATCTTCACCTCATGTCCCACCTTAAGTAGATCAACAAATATAAGTTATAATTGAGTAGTGTTTCTACCATTCATGATGATTATGCTTGGGTCCCTTAACGACCCTCCGAATGATAGTTGTTATGAAAGAGTAATCGTGACTTAGGAAGTGGAGCAGATGTTCTTGACTGTGAAAATTTTAATTTAAAGTCTTTAGCTAAGGTTATTGGTGATGGGGGGTAAGAAGGGGAAGGAATTTCATTATGAGAAATAGTTGGGAAGGAGGTATGTAGCAAAAATACCTCATGTCCCACCTTAAGTAGATCAACAAATATAGGTTATAATTGAGTAGTGTTTCTACCATTCATGATACTTATGCTTGGGTCCCTTAACAACCCTACGAATGATAGTATGATAGTTGTTATGAAAGAGTAGTCGTGACTTAGGAAGTGGAGCAGATGTTCTTGACTGTGAAAATTTTAATTGAAAGTCTTTAGCTAAGGTTATTGGTGATGGGGGTAAGAAGGGGAAGGAATTTTATTATGAGAAATAGTTGGGAAGGAGGTATGTAGCAAAAATATTTGTGAGAGTGATTGAAATTATTGGTTTTGGTGGGAGATCCATTAAGTGGGTGTAGTAATGATAGGCTTGAATGTTGTGATTGATGAAAACACAAACCAATGTGCCATGTGATTAGTATTACTTGAATTAAGACTTGATATTATTGGACTATAGTGATGAGGTAAGGTGTTTTCTTAATGTGATTTAGAGTACAGGGTCCTGTAGTTTAAGTTAGCATTTTTTTCTTAACTTCGAATTAGGCTTCAACATGGAAGTACTATGTGGGGAAACTCAAAATCTTGTGGTTAAAAGTGTTATGGGAGAATTGTAAGGTGGAAATGATGGAGTATGTTATTTTTTATTTGGGGCATAGTTGAGTAGTGTCTCTCAGTTTTTGGTCCATTCGTTGTATCATGAGAGGTGGAGAATGCTTTTATCCCTATCTTTCGCGAAATCTTATTTCATGATTCGTACCAATGAAAATCATACTTTTGATCACTAAATAAACTCATGCCCTATGTTCTAATGATTATGATCCCTAGAACTCGTGTGCAAAGTTGTTTTATGTCAATTCTTATTATCTCACGCTTTGTGTTTGCATGTTTAACTGAGGTTATCATTAAGCTCGTTTGATTCCTTTGCATATTTTGTTGAGGAATAATGTTCATAAGCAAGGTTATATTATGTATTCTACACTTTTAGAGCTTCAAAAAGTCTATACCCATCATTTGGGGATGAATGATCCCAAGGGAGATAATGTAACACCCCGCATTTTTGAACTAGAAATAAAATTGTTGTTCCTACATGTGTAAGCGCTAATAGAAATTATTTCCAAGTGAGAATAAGTTTCATGATCTTCATCCTCGTGTTTGAAGTGCTTTCGAGGTGAAAAATTTTCATAGGAATCACTTAGAGTGAAGTTGAGCTAAGAACCTATGATTCGGCCAAATCTTCGTATTCGATTTTTCAAGAGTCTATTTTGAACATATATAACTTTTGATACAAGTATAATTTTGCATCTCAATACCTACCAAATTGTAGATAATTCAGTTAGCTTTCCAATGAAACCAATTTCGCCTTAATCTGTTACCCGAGCGAAAAGTTATAACCATTTTCCTGAGGAAGGCAGTGAGGTAGCGCGATTAGCGTGTGGCGCACGCTCCAGTCCACCCATGTTTAATAGCTGTTTATTCCGCATTTTCAATCCATATTTTCAAGGGCTTTTAAGTCTTTTCTTCGCTTATAACTCCCAACCCACGCCTGATAACCCTCAAGGGATGATATTTTCCTCCTATTTCATCAATTAAACATCTTAAATCCTCCCAAAAACATAACCCTAACTCCTCCCTAGAGATCAAGAATTTAAGTCTTTCAATTCAAGATTCTCAAGAAAGTTTTCAAGATTAGGAAGTTTTCAAGATTAGGTTTTCAATCTTCAAACTAATCAATATAAGGTACGTGGGGTTTTCCTAAACTACATGGGCATGATGAAATCATTTTAATAAGGTTTTGGAATGTTGAGAAATCATATGTTTATGAAGGATTTCGAATTACATTAAGAAATATGCATTGTGAACGTTTTGGTCTTAAGGTCTTCCCTTAAACTTGAATTTTTACTCGTGTATATGTATATATGTGTTTTCGGTTTTGGAATATGAATTGAGATCATGAATAACGCATTTCCCTCTCTCATGGTGTTATTTCTTGATTTACAAGTTATGGGTTACTCAATTGCATGTCTTAAAGCATGAACCAAGGATTTTACTATCTTATATGAACTCTATGTTGGTTGAGAATTGTAGAAAGAGATAATTTATCATTTTAAATGTTAAATGTGATAATTAAAGGAATTACATGATTGTTTTGAAAAATTGACCACAATTTGTTGAAATATTGAAAAAGAGAATCTTTGTATGGTTTGACATATGTTTTGAAACATGAATCCTGTTGTACTATTTGAATGACTTAGTGGTCTAAACATTGTTTGAATTAAAGATCTGTAATATGATAATGTATGGCTTAGATATATGACTTGCATGTCTTGGTATAACGATACCAAATAGATAAATTTCATAGCAGATTCAGAATAGACTAAAATATATATTTTACTCAGATTTTGAATTCAAAAAGATGCATGTTTAGAAAAGCTTAAAAATAGGCCTAAAGAAAGTTAGATGGTTAACAGAACAAAGTACGAGTTGAAAGACTCAATGCTAGAAATCGTGATTTGCCGACACAAAATTATGGTACCATGCTTTGTGATCTTGTGTACCTTGATTTATGTCGTCTCAAATTGAGACAATGGTTAGGATCCCTGCTTTGTGATTGCACTATCATGACATGTTGATTTGATTGGGGATTTTAGCACCCTACTGTGTGATCTTGCATGTCCCCCTTATAGATACTCTAATCATTGCGGCAAACTTGGATTGGGAGCTTGGCCACCGAGTCAAGGGCGGATTTCATATAGCCCGTGGAATTATAGATTGTAGGGTGTACCATCTAGCTCAGAAGTAAAATAAAGAGTGGGTCATGGTTTCGAAGAAATTTTTCCAAGTTTTTAAAGAATGCCCATGTGATTTCATATATCGTATGTAAAATGCTTCATAAATTTCTCTCACTTATGTTTTATAAAAAGTATGTTATTTTGGATTGCTCTCATACCAGTACATCTGTATTGACCACTTATATTTCAGGATCTGAGACACAATCCCAGGGTCCAGCTAAGCAGTAGATTGGGTTTTCCAAAGTTTGAAGTTGGTGAGCCTCCCTTATTTCAAAAGGACTTGTTGATTTGACATTGATATTAATTTTGGTTTATGGTCCGACTGGGAGCCTTGTCCCAGTATTCAGACAGTAGTGTTTTTGAGTTGTTAGAGATTTCGCAGACTAGTGTCAGGTATTTTTGAATGTTTCATGAACTCATTTTCGTATTGTTTAGTTCAAGTAAAAAAATGATCATGTTTCAGTCATGTCATGTTCTTCCGCATTTTCCTTACAGTATATGAATTGTGTCTATGATACACAGTTAGAGAAGGGCTCTCGGGCTTTTATGGTTTGAGATGTTCGTTGAGGCCAGGGCCTCGATTCGGGTCGTGATAAAGGTTGATGGTACTATTGACAAAAATAAGGCAAGACTTTTTGTGAAAGGCTTTAGACAAAAGTAGGCCTTGATTGTTTTGACACATACTCTCCAGTTATAAGGATAATTTCCATTCAGATCTTGGTTGCTTTAGTGGAGGTATATGATCTTGAAATTTATTAAATGGGTGTGAAAACAACTTTCTTAAATGGAGAATTGAAGGAAGAAATTTACATGGAACAATTCGAGTATTTTGTGGTTCCTGATAAAGAAAGAAAAGTGTCCAAACTTGTTTTGTGGACTAAAACAAGCACTCAAACAATGGAATGCGAAGTTTGAACAAACCATATTGGCAAAGAACTTCAAGATGAATGAGTGAGATAAATGTGTTTACATTAAATACACTCCAAATCATAAAGTCTTTGTTTGTTTATATGTGGATGACATATTCATCGTTAGTAGAGACATTTCTGACATAAATGCTACAAAATGAATGCTTGAGAGCAAGTTTGATATGAAAGACCTTGTAGTTTCTAATGTGATATTAGGGATAAGAATTCATACAACTCCACAAGGGTTAACATTTCCGCGGTGTCATTACATTGAAAATGTACTTGAAAAGTTCATGTTTTTGAATTTCAATATTGTCAAGACTCTATTAGACGTGAGCTTTGCACTTTAAAAGAATAAAGGTGAAAGTGACTCACAATTGTACTATGCAAGAGTGTTGAAAAGTTTGATGTGTATCATAAATTGTACGCAATTAGACATAGCATGCGTTATTAGTAAATTGAGTCGGTACACAAGTAATCTCAATCAAACTTATTGCATGATAATGAAAAGAGTCTTAGGGTATGTAAAACATAGTCAAGACTATGTTTTGCATTATAAAAAATATATAGTAGTAATTGAAGGATATGATGATAAAAATTGAATCACCGGATCGAATGAAGTAAAATCTACGAGTGAACACTTATTTAGTTTAGGTAGAGGAGAAGTATCCTGGAAATCATTCAAACAGGCATATTTTATCCGCTCTACAATAGAATCTAAATTTATAACATTAGATAAAGCCGGCGAAGAAGCTAAATGAATTTAAAATTTATTGAATTATTCCTTACTGTCCCAAACCTTTGGCACCAGTATGCATACACAATGATATTCAATCGGCAATTGATAGGGCAGAAAGTATGATGTATAGCAGTAAATTCCATCATATAAGATGAAGATATAAAAATCCTACCTAGTGAATTACTCTCTAGTGAAATTATCACGAGTGACTATGTGAGGTCAAAGGATAATGTGTCAGATCAACTTATAAAATTCCTATCTAGAGAGGGAGTTGAGAGATCATTGAAGAAAATGGGTTTACATCCTAGGAAAAGTTATCACTGTAGTAACTCTACCTAGCAGATTGGAGACCAAGAGTTAGGTTCAAAGAGATCAAACAAAGTTGTGACTGACGGTTCAGCGTTGTCAATATACTCAACCCTTTTCTCGCAAGGATAAGACTTATGATTTGAAGCTTTTTAATGTCTTTTAAGTTTGACAGATTTGACCAAATAGTTTGATCTATAGAATTAAACATTTATGAATCACCAATGTAACGGTGAAGTGGAATGTGCTTCAAAAAGAATATAGCAAACGCCCATTCTCTAAGCCCTTATGAAATCAGGTCATGTTTATGCCTAAAATGAATAAAACTATGATAACCATAAATAGTTCTGATTGTATGACTTCTATTGTGTAGGTGTACATTATAGCTCGACGGTTCAAAGATATCACATCTATCATTGACCGAGTGCATCTGATGTAAGTTCACTATGAAAAGTTCAACAAAAACCCTACTTATCCAGATGCAACTAGCCTTTTCTTGTAAATCACACACTTGTTCATAAAGTTTTTAAAAAATAGTCATTCTCCATTTATGTGGGAGTTTGTTAGGCTTTTAAGGGATGTGAATCAAATTGAATAGTATGTTAATGAAGGAGTGCACCTTTTCGAACCATTATTTTTCTTCATGAAGCAACACCTTGATGGCTATAAATATCTAATTTTTCCTCAGGTACAAACATTTATGTGGGAGTTTGTTAGGCTTTTAAGGGATGTGAATCAAATTGGATAGTATGTTAATGAAGGAGTGCACCTTTTCGAACCATTATTTTTCTTCATGAAGCAACACCTTGATGGCTATAAATATCTAATTTTTCCTCAGGTACAGACATAAAAAATTTAAAGAAAAACTCTCATCTTTCTTAAAAAAACTCTAGCGCGATTTGCTACCATTGAGTACGTTCATAGTTTGACAGAGTTTGAGGTACTGTTAATCTATCGAAGTGATTCATTTTATCCTGGAAAGATATATTTCATAACCTCGAATACTTGAGGGAAATTATTTTCTTAAGGACACACCGTGAATTCAATAGACTTGAATCTTCTAATCTTCATCTTTTTTAAACTTGATTTTACTATTTTTTAGAAAATAGTTTGAAATTCATTTTGTTGATGGTCATGAGTTGTGTTGAACTTATTGTTGAAGTTCATAATTGTGAATACAGAGTTACAACTTTATTTGATTGCTCGTATGATTAGTTGAATGTGTGTTTGAAGCTTTTGTTGTAAAATACAGATTTTACTAAATCTGGAAAACAACAAGATGACAATTGCGAGATGCTTTGTAAATAGTCATTAGCTTAGCCCAATTTGATTGTCATGTAAAATAACATGGTACATAAAAGTAACCCTTCATGACAATAAATAATATGTTCATATCAATCCCTTATGTCGATCATATGAATACCCTATTTATTAAAAAAATTGACAATATTTATTAGGATAAAAATACGCATATATGAGCTTTCATTTGGAATATGTAAGTGATCTTACTTCAGTATCTACATATAGGATTAAAACTATATCATGTCTATAGCTATAGAAAAATATGTAAATACTTTAATTCCACATGATATGGTACATCATAACCAATTCATTCTGCCTGTTTCTCATTTCAACTTTTTTCGGCAGATGACCTATCACTTTTGAAAATCCTCCAAGAGTTTCAATAATATTCAAATCATCAGTTTATCTATTAAAAGGATTATAAAAAAGTTTTCAAGAAATTTTTATACGCTTCAAGAATTTTGAATCTTTAGGGATTTTCATAAAGATTTTGTCATGGGACAATATTCCACATTTCATGTGTGACACCTTCAATATCTGGACTGCATATCAAATAAGTTTTATACTTACCAAGATGCATCCTTTCATTTTACTTGATAAATATTTCTACATCAACAGGTTTAAATAAACATAGAATTCATATCCTTATAATCTTTTACAATATTGACCCATAATGTATTAAATATATCATCGCTAATATATCATTTATATTAGTTTGCAGTAATAACTTTTTGAGATGTCATCATTTCATTATTTTTAGGTACCTAAACCTCTCATAAGATTGCATAAAGTGTTATGCCATAACTTCAAGAGCACATTGCCTCTTTTTTTATGATCATTTGCTTTATTTTTCTTTCAATTAAATAATCGATCTACCACACTTCATGCATGTGAAAACTTTGACCTTTAATGACACATAATAGAAGCATCCGTAGCTAAATATATAATCAATTTTGAGTCACCAAATGCTCCTAGATTTTGAATTGAATTATCTTATGAATGAGGATCATATTGATGAGAATTCACACATAATTTTAAGTTGTTTATTATCTTTATTTTATAAGATACATCTTTGTGCATCATGGTATATTCATTAATCGTACACTACACATAAAAAAACTACAAGATAAAATATTTGGTTCCTGACCCTGAATAAATCGAGAGGTAGAAATTGATCATAATTTAATTTTCCATTGCTTACAATGTTATTATATGCAATATATCATATTTAAGATCAATACATGAAGTTTTGTTCTTATAACTAATGATTCAACTATTTATCGAAGACATTCAATGTCAAACAAGCATTATCAAGAGAAATTGTCTTTTACTCAATCTGGAAATTATTCTCTTAACTCAATTTATATTGAGCAAACAACTTTCCAAATGTCAAACTTGAGGTTGACAATAAATACACATGTGGTGATCTTATAGATGCATCTTTTTAATACGTTACATGATAGGTGAATGGGTCCATATACACCTTTTATATTTTTCAGAATTTGGAAATTTCAATCCAAATATTAGATGATCTAATCAACTTATCATGAGAACAAAAAACATATAGAATTCTTGAAGAATCTTATATATCTTCTATACATGTCTAATATTCAATATGCACATCTTTGGATGTCACAATTGTTCATGTCAACTTATGAACTTTTATACTAGCAAACTCAAAGTTTACCATGACATGCGCCTTCTATTTTAATAAACTTCTCGTTTGCTTTGACATGAATTTTATATTAATAAACTCCTGGTTTATTTTGACATGTGATCTCATCATGTTTGGATAACTTTTCACATTCGTGTTTCTTATCATAATTATTTGGAGATATTCAATATTTCAATTATTCTACCTCTTCTAAAGGCGGATTGTGATATCTTTACAATCAAGAATACCTTTGAATTTATAAGCATTACTAAATATAATCACATTCAGCCCAAGGGTATAGATCTGTATTCATAACAATCAACACTCTCATTCCACAGAAATAGAACATAATCGTATCTTAATCCTATCAAATTATGATAGCTTATAATTTGTTTCAAGATACAGGGGCGGCTCTATCTTGTAAAAAAATAGCCGGCTGCCTTAGGTCCCCAAATTTGAGGGGCCTCATTTTGTACAATAATATAAATAATTTTTTTAAAAAAAATAAAATATTATTTATAGAAAAATAATTTTTTTATATAAAACGAAAGAATTATTAGAAGAAGCTCATATATCTAGACTCTAGAGTATTATGTCTCAAAAAAAATTAAATGCATTGATTATATTATTACTTAAAAAAGAATAATTAGAAAAAAACGATTATATAATTTTTAAAATAGAGTTCATTAAAAGAAAGTTATTTTTTATTCAAATTTTAAGGCCTTCGTTTGATTTTCGCCTTAGGCCACGAATATGCTTGAGCCACCCCTGTCAAGATATTGCTACTTCAGGAGCAAATCGAGACATACAAATAATCTATAAAAATTTTCTCATATCTTGTAGTCACAATATCATATACTGCTACCATATTAAATTCAAGAATAGAACAAATTATCATCTTTCAAACTTATCATACATTGCTACCACTTCATGAAATAGAGCATTTTCTGGGGATAAGTTTAATGACTTTTCATAAAAGAAAAATTATTTTGCTTTAATTATTATTGTATCATCAATATGGTGCATTGAGTTCAAACTCAATGTGTTATCCATACAAAGGCGTCTTAGACCATAAATTGATGAGACTTGAACCTAACATATTATTATCATGGAGCATCAGGACTTTGATTCGATATTTTATCTTTGGTGTGATGGAGAGGTCAAATTAAAAAGCAACAAAGAGTTGGCTCAGCAATTGACATTTAATTCCTTTTTTGTGTTTGAACATAAATCTTTTCAAGAGTGATGATTAGACACGATTCTCTCAAATTTAAAAGTTAGAGGCTTGTGTTGATAATGTGTTATAAACGAATATAGCAAAGACAAGAATAATAAGGGGAAGAGAGAAGCTCTTATTTCTCGTATTGAGAGATGAAGAGTGAATTACAATGAAAGAAAACCTTCATCTATACAAAAAAACTGACTTGATCCGAAAGTTAGAATTTCTAACTTTTCTCCTAATAAATATAAAGATATTTTATAATTTTAATCAAAACTCAAATAATTTGATTCTTTAAAAGAAAAATATAAAAACTAATTTGAGATGGATGAAGTAATATAAAGTTAAAGCAAAAACCAATCAAATAATCACAATTCTAAGTTGATCAAGTTTCCTTATCTGCTAGATGTAGGTATTTATAGATGTTGGTCTTTGGTCTAAGTTGATCAAGTTTCCCATTTGAACATCTTTACCGCCTTCTTCTTCCAACCTTTCCTTATATGGATTTACCTAATTTAGAAATCCTTTTATGGTAAGGAAACCATTTATCGATCCCACATCACAACTCATATAACTTGATGACTAGGGTTGCTTATCGGTTGGATAATTATGCTTAGCGGTTCGGCTTATTGATTATTGGTTTTTAAATATACTAATCCGCTAGCCACCCAATAAGATAATGGTTGGTTCGGTATTGGATTAGCAATTAACGGACGGTTATCAGATGGTGTAACGGATAAATTTAAGAGAGAATGAAATATCGAGCGATTATTGGTAGTTTCTCCGTTTCTTCACCGACTAAGTTGTTTGTATACTATGATTAATCTATTTATCAATCGTTTAAGCTTCTTGAGTTTCGTTCGTGTAGTTATTTAAAAGGTTAAAAACATCGAATCAAATAAGAATTTTCTTCTAGACCTAAAATGTATGTAGAAACATTTTTAATTACTAGATTGACGAAAAAAAATTAAAACTTTAATATTATTTGAATTTTTATGTTTTATATCAAACTTTTTGAAGGAAACATTTGGGTTGTTTCATTTTTATTGCGGTCCTTTGTGTTGTCAAGAATAATTTATTTTTTGGTTTAAGAATTAATTTTATATTTTCTTTATATTTTAGGGAGTCTGACTTCACTTTATGGTTAGATGTCATAAGAAGTGGTATGTTATTTTCTAAACTAAGTGAATAGAATAATAAATGGAGTTTTATATGTTGGATTGACAAAAGATACTTATATATGTAGGGGTAAAAATATAATTATAATAATTCTTAATGGGTTAACGGTTTACCCGATAAAAAATTAAGTAATCCGTCCCCGCACCGATAAGCTATTAATTATAAAAAATTTATCCGTTCTCCAACCATTAATCCAATAACCCATTACCAATTAGCCAATAAACTAATTTTGCGATTGGGTTAACGGTTACGGTTCGATTTTGAACCCCTTTATCTTACTTACTCAGCAAAGTAAGTCGATCTTTTCTTTACTAGAGAACGTGTGACACACATAATGTAGGATGAACCATGTATTTCGACCTATTTCTACTGTATTGTATTTATTCCTTTGCATCAATGCTTTGTCATCTTTAAAACCATCATATATCCTCAAACAATATAAAGGAATGAACACACAAGGTATTTACGCATAAAAATCTAACAATAGAAGAATACCAAAATATTATTCAACGGTGAAGAAGTGTTGCAGCCATAAGGTGATTAAGAAGTGAATTTTATGCGGATATTTTGATCGAATATATCGGAGATTGGCTTGTCAAAAAATTCATCAAAAATCCTTTAAAAACATGTCAATTTCCTGGGGAACATCCGTCAAAATTCATGCTCTTTTAATAGCGAATTATTCAATGGAGCCAATTGAACTATTCTAATTTGATCAAGGATGTTATATATTTTAGGAGCTATATTAGTTGACGATGAATAAGTAAGAATTTCCCTAAGAAATGCAGGTCAATAATGCAAATGTTGAGATGCAAAGGATATCAACCATAGCTTCAAGGAGCAAAATTAACTAGAAGTATAGTTTTCCTCAACTTTTTAAAAATATTATAGCTATTGCATAATACTTATTAGGGAAAAGGCTCAAATATGTCACTGAACTATCAAAAATGGCTCATTTATGCCATCCGTTAAAAGTTGGGCTCATTCATGTCATCGCTGTAACAAAACTGGTTCATCCATGCCATTACTTTTAATAGTCGATTTTTAGAAAACAACTTTGCCACGTGGCAGCATATTAGAGGTTCACGTCATTTTTTTATTTTTTTTATTTTTATTTTTATTTTTTTTATCCATTAAAAAAATCCACCCAACTTTTTGATCCATTAAAAATTAGTTTGATCTATGACGATTAGGTTAATAGTAGAGTCAAAATTTTCATTAAAAGATTTTAAAATAACATAAAAATATATATGAAGAAATCAATGAACACACACACACATATATATATACACATTAATTTATTTTATACTCCCACACAAATATATACTCCCATGTTATCTAACTTATCAAAAATATATTGGATTTACTTTTGTTTTATATATGCCAACTGGCCTTAGACTATATTATACAAATTCCATGTCATCTTCATTTTATTCTTTCTTCTTAGATATTTTATTTCATTAAAGAGAAAAGAACAATAAAATTTTGGAATTAATCAATTCATAGAATTAAGTATATAATGAAATGATAAAGACTATACATACATAATACTTGTGAATTGTAACTTGCATGCATGGCTTATATATTATTTTTATTCAATTTCTAATTAAGATTAGACCACTTAAAATTAATTATATAAGGATATAAAACTATGACGTCTCACCAATTTTTATGTAACTATATCATTAAATCAAATTGTAATTTAAGAAAAATATAATTGTAATTTAGATAAATATTCTACCTCCAATGATTAATGTTGATTGTCAAATAATTATCTTAATATATGATTGTGTCAGAACATTAAACGACATATTAAAAAAGATGAAAGGGAGAAGTATAATGAGTGTTTGAGAGAACAATGTCCCACGTGAAAAGTAAAAAAGAAATGAAATTATTTATAAAATATTGGATATTTAACGTCTCTTGAAAAAAAAAATATCAATTTGGTTCAAAGCGAATGATATTATACAATATTAAAAGTATTTTATGGTAATTAATTAGCACAATAATTGATATCAATGCCACTGTACTGAAATTTTTTGCAGGATGGGTATGAGGATGATAGAGTGACGGCATGAGACGTATTGTCTTATTGTCTTTGCTTGTCTATGGATCAATTTACTATATTTGACCACAATTTTAAGCCGCATACAACCCAAAAAAAAAGTCGATGAGCTTGGTAACTATAAATACTCGAATGATATGAGGCGATACACAAATAATCTCAAAATTAACTCATTAACAGTAATTAATCAAGGAAAACTTAGTTCAAAGGGAGATGATCATATTATTGATCCGCATTGTGAACAGAGTCACACGTGAAAGCCAGAAAAGGAAAAAAAACTATTGATATGGGGCAATATACAAATAATCTCAAATTTTAAAAGCATAGATCAAACTAATTTTTAATGGATCAAAAAGTTGGGTGGATTCTTTTTAATGCATCAAAAAAAATATTTTTTTAAAAAAAAATATTTTTTTTAAAAAATTAAAAATAAAATAAAAATGACGTGGACCTCTAATATGCCACCACGTGGCAAAGCTGTTTTCTAAAAATCGATTGTTAAAAGTAATGGCATGGATGAGCCAGTTTTGTAACGGCGATGGCATGAATGAGCCCAACTTTTAACGAATGGCATAAATGAGCCATTTCTGATAGTTCGGTGGCATATTTGAGCCTTTTCCCTACTTATTATTTACATTATTGTTACACATAAACACGACTAATATATCGCAAACATGTTTCACATATGTAGGACCACTAAAAATGAAGGATAAATTACTTATAACCACATCTTAAGTTTCTATTATTACTTAAAATCTCATCTAACGAAACTAATTACAAAAATTCCCTTTTACTCAAAATAATTGCCTCTTTTCTGATACATCTAAAAAAAAAACCCACCCATATCCCCTTATTGTGCCGCAAATCAAACCCAAAATTTAGGAAATATATTCCACAATTTTCTCAACTCGCCCATTTTGAATTTCCAACATGTTCTCATCTTTATCTTCTACTTCAACATTCAAGTTACAACTTCCATTAACTTTCTTTTGAATTTCCACCATGTTCTCATCTACTACTCAATCAGATCTAACAATTTCATCTTTCCACCATTAACTTTCTTTTTTAATTTTCACCATTTCATTATGATATGAACAACATTAATTTTCATGAAAAATAGATTGAAATATCAAAACTTTTTAAACAAAATGACTATGATATTTAAGCAAAACTTTTGATTATTTTTATTACAATTTATATAAATTAATTTTCGTCCATTTGTTAGACTATTATGCATCAAAAGACATTTTACTCTTCAGCAATGTATCATATAGGCTAATTATAGTTTTATAACTTAACGTAAATTATATAATGTATAAGATATTTTTAAAAATAAGTCAAGTATTTAATCAGAATGAATAATAATTTTTCCTATTATAACGGGTTGTTCAAAAGGATTCCCCGTCCTTCCATCAAATATTCTGCTTTTTTCTGGATATTTACAGTGATGTATCTCAACCAAAATAATTTAATGTATCATAAACTTAAATTAACAATATAATAGTAGATATAATATTGTTGTCTTTGCATATAAAGTAATGTATCATAAGATATTTAGCTTTTAATACAATGTATCAGATAATTTTTACACATATAAAGTATTAAGCAAATTAAATATAATAATGTATTTGTAACCACAAACAAATGTAATGTGTCATGAATTGTAGTGTATCATGAACTCAATATTATTAAATGAGATATTTGTTATCATAATAAAATATATCATAGGTTTTTACATAATAGGAAAACTTATGATATTTGTTATCATAAGTTATTAAATGGCGTATATTATGTAATTTAAACAACAATTTCTTTAATTAAGCGCATTAATTGCTCAACTGTAGGCTTAATTATCATTTCTTTCCGTTTTTAACCATAATCAAAGATTTATTAATGTATCATAAACTAATGTATCATGACGTTAACTAATGTATCATATCTGGAATTTTATGTAATTATTATAAAAGTAGGGAGAGTAATTATTATAAAAGTAGGGAGAGAGAGTAATTAGATAGTAAAGTGTTGAAATTTATGTTGTTTACATCGTATTTAATAAAGGTTATGTTGAGATGAACACACACACATATTCTTAGAAAATATTCTTTGTATTTTTGTTCATGATATCAGATATTTCGTGACTAAATGTGTACAACCAGTGATAGAGTTAGGAATTTCACCACGGAATATCGCAATTTTCTTTTTCGTATTGCTAGTATTTTTTTCTTATCTTATATTTCTATGATATTTATTGTTATTATTTCTTACCTCTTATTTTTGTTATGTTATCCATCCTGTTTCAAGATTTCATTACGACCTTGGTATACTATTCTCTATCTTGAGTCGGGGGTCTATCGAAAACAACCTCTCTACTTCTTCGAAGGTCGGTATGATCTGCGTATATTTTACACCCCTCAGACCTCACTTTGTGGAAATACACTAGATCTGTTGTTGTTATTGTTGAATATCGCAATATTAAAAAGTAGACATTCATAGAAAATAAAGGGAGTCAACACATAGCATATATACATTTAAACTAAAACTTTTACGTTAGTGTACTTTTTAAACGAAAAGGTAGTGATAAGTTATATCCAATAGTCATGCATGATTAGAACGTTATGGTGAAAGAAAAAATATTTGCGAAATTGAAATAATATTTATTCTCAAATATACAGTGGTTGAGGCAAGAATCTTATTAACGAGAACCGAAACTGTAAAGAAGTGAAAGTACCGAGACACAATGAGAATTTAATTATATTATATATACATAAAAAAGATATAGTACATATTATTATATGTTGTTTAATTTTTAGGGAAGGGGTCTCAAATGACACCCATAACCCATTTTTTCGTCACACAATTTAAATGTAGATATGTACATACAAAAAATGATTTACCTATCCACATAATGAAAATTTCAACCAAAGAGTCTCAATTAACATCCTTTGGACGAGGGTGGTTTTGCCACTAGTCGAACGGGGATTTTCCACCACATTTTTAATTTTATGTCATTTTTACATTAAAAGATATAAAAATAACATATATTAGAAATTTGAAAAGATCATTTTCATCTATTCAAATTATAAATGACGGTTTCAAGATGATGAAAGTAAAAAATAATTGAGGAGAGAAGAAAACACAAATGAAAAGGGTAAAGAGCAATGAGGTGACACCATTGATTTACCTCATTTTTTTCGTTCTCATAACTCGAATAAGCTGCAATATCTGAATTTTTCATATCAAATAATTCGATGGCTTAAGCTTCATGGAACAAAAGCAATGAGGTGGTGAAGTGAGGAAAGTGAGAGTTGAGTTTAAGGCTGATGTAAACCTGTCAAACGGGCCGGGCTGGCCCGGCCCGAACCGGCCCTACATATCAAACCGGACCGGTTTGACCCGGCCCGGTAAGCCCTAGGGCTTTAGGGTTCCGGGTTCCGGTCCGGTTTTTTTTTTAAACTGGGCCCAGTTAACCCGGCCCGGACCAACCCGGTCCAGGCCCGCCGGTTAACCGGCCCGGAACCGGCCCAGAATTAAAAAAAAAAAAAAAAATTATTGGGCCAAACTAGCCGTTGGCCCAACGGCTATATTACCGTTTTTGGGTCCAAACGGCTAGTTTGGGCCCATTAACTTAAAAAAAAAAAAAAAACAAAAAAAAAAATATTTTTTAATCCCCAAAATAAATCTATAAATACCCTACAACTTCAAATCATTTCTCACACAATTTTTCACTCTCTCAAATCTCATTCTCTCTCAAATCTCATTCTCTCTCAAATCTCAATTCTCAATTCTCAAATATTCAATATATTTAATTTCTTAAAGTGTTCAATTTAAATTTTTAATTTTTCGTTTACAAAGTACGAGCGGAAGTTTCTAAAGTCGCAATCTTCGGATACTTCCAAAATTTGGTATTGTCGTTCCATCTCTTACGTTTAATTTTTATTTATTGTATTAATTGTTTAATATTTAATTTTATTATATTTGTGTATTTTGAATATTTTTAGTTTAATTTAATTTATATTATGGATAAATTAAAAAACCTCGCTACTAAAGGTGTTAGAAATTTTTGTCCCGGAAGCGGTAGTGGTAGTAAAAAGCGAATTACTAGCGGTAGAGGTAGTTCAAGTAATAGATATACCCGTGTGACTTCGCCTCCGGTACCGCTTGGTACACCTTTTGAGGAAGAAATAGGTGTAGGTGCTCACGATATGGATTATGTAGAATTTCAGGAAAATTACGGTATAGAAGAAGAAAATGAAGTAGATGCAGTTAATGTAGACGAAGATGATGAAAATATTGCTGAAACACCCGCAGTAGGACATGCTAACGTTAGATCTGAATCAGTTAATCTCCCTTCCCGTCCTCCCAGTGCCCCAAAACCCCGTAAAAGAACTAGTATTGCATGGCAATTTTTTGAACGTATATCAGATATTGAGGTGCAGTGCAATATTTGTCAACAAAAATATAAGCATAGAAGTGGCGGTAAGCAAGGGGGTACGGGTACGTTAATGAGACATATAGCTGAAGATCACACTAGAGAGTTGAATATTGCAAAAGGTGGTGGGGATGTTGGTGGGTCAACGCAAACTAGAATGGACCCAACAACCGGTCAAGTAGCGAAAAAGTATAATAAATTGAGGGACAGAGAAGAAATAGCTAAAATGGTAGCTGTGGGTTGTTTGCCTTTTAGTTTTCCTTCTTCTGATGCCTTTATTCGTTATATACAAGCAATTTATAATCCTATGTTTAATGGTATTCCTAGAACTACTTGTCGGTCTGATATTTTTAGACTCCATTCACAATATTGTTTTTATTTATCAACATTCTTAAAAAATATTCAATGTAGACTGTCCCTAACTTCCGATCTTGGTCGTGCTGTAAATAAAAATGATTATTTAACCGTTACTTGTCATTGGATGGATAGTAATTTCATAATGCAAAAACGTATTCTTGCTTTTTTATATGATGAAGATCGGAAACATACTGGACAATTTATTGCTGATTCTATTATTAAAATTGCCGGATATTATGGTATAGAAAATAAAATTTTATGTATTGCTTTTGATAATGCTTCTAACAACAAGACTGCTATAACAAAAATAAAATCTACGCTATCTCCGCCCTTTCCTGAAATTTTTCATGTTAAGTGTGCATGTCATATATATAATTTAATTGTAAAAGATGGTCTTGACTTTTTTGAGGTTTATATTGAAAAAATTCGTCTTGCTGTTGGTTTTATTCAAGGAAATAATCGTAGATCTAGAATTAAAGAATTTAAAGTTAAATGTCAAGAAAATGGACTTGCACCGATTTTGATGCCTGAGGAAATTGATATTAGATGGAATTCTACGTATGAATTTTTAAAAACTTGTTATAAATATAGAATTCCTATTACACTAGCTTTTAACCAACATTGTGGTTCATTTGCTGATTCTGCTGATTGCATGCTACATAATTCTGATTGGGTTATAATTAATGATCTTGTTAAGTTCTTAGAAAAATTTTATGTAGCTACGGTTGAATTTTCCGGTGCATATTATCCTACTGTTTGTAATATTTTGGCATATATAGCCGATATTTCTGGTTTGCTCCGACAATATAAAGATAAAGAAGGTTATAAAGAAGCTGTTGGCGCTATGTTTACGAAATTTAAAAAATATTTCTTCCCGATTCCCCCTATTTACTTGGTTGCTGCTATGTTAAATCCGTGCATGAAATATAATCATATGTGTCACTTTAGTACTCTTATTTATACTAACTTAGAAATAAATACTAACCATGATTCTGAACAAATACAACCTGATTTGTGGACGGCTACGGCTGATGCAAAAGATTATATAGAAAAATTATATAATCACTATGCTGATTTATTTGATTCAGCCGTACCTACAAATATCACTCCAACTGTCGCTCCTCATCCTCCCGAGGAGCCATCAGCTTCTAAAAGGCCGGCACATAGTGGTTTTCCTGATTCGTTTTATGATTTAACTTGTTGGAACAGTGTGGATGAGAGAGCTTACACATCAACTTATCGGGAAGAGCTGAAATATTATCTGCGGACGCCACCAGAGGATCGCAGACGACGGATCAACACGCTGGATTGGTGGAGGAATAATGAATCACAATATCCTGTACTTTCAAGATTAGCCAGAGATATCTTGAATGTTCCTATGTCAACCGTTGCATCAGAGAGCGCCTTCAGTCAGGGACGACAGCAGCTTGGAGACAACCGACACTCATTGGGAAGCAACGCAATGAATGTTTTAGTTTGCCTCAGAGATTGGATTAGAGCAGAAAGAAGAAACCAAGGAATGGAACCAGAGCCCAACGACGACCTCAAACTTGAAGAAATTATGACTTCACGGGAGAACTCAGCAGAATCAAGTCCAATGCATTGTTTTTCCCCCGTTGACTTCGACTACCCTATGCAAGTTCCAATTAATATTAACATGAATGAGTTGGAAAAAATGATGCATAATTTATAGATTTTTCATTCATGTAAATTATAAATTTTGGATCATTTTGCAATCAATAAAATTCCACAAATTCATTCACTCCTTAGTCGTTGTTTTTTATTTTTTTTTATTTAACGATTTATAATTTTAATATCTTCTATACAAGTGTATATTTAATGTATACATGTGTATATGTTTATATATCTTATATAGAAGTGTATATTTAATGTATACAGGTGTATATATCATCTATAGAAGTGTATATTTAATGTATACATTGTGTATATAGCGTATATAGTGTATATATGTGAATAGATCTTCTATAGAGATGTATATTTAACGTATACATGTGTATATGTTTTATAAATTAGTATATAACTATACAAATATATATTGTAATGTATATATATTGTAGTATATCTCATTTAAAGTATTACATATACATAGAATAGAGTGTATGAATGTTAATAGATCTTCTATAGACGTGTATATTTAACGTATACATGTGTATATGTTTTATAAATTAGTATATAACTATACAAATATATATTGTAATGTATATATATTGTAGTATATCTCATTTAAAGTATTACCTATACATAGAATAGAGTGTATATATGTGAATAGATCTTCTATAGACATGTATATTTAACGTATACATGTGTATATGTTTTATAAATTAGTATATAACTATACAAATATATATTGTAATGTATATATATTGTAGTATATCTCATTTAAAGTATTACATATACATAGAATAGAGTGTATGAATGTTAATAGATCTTCTATAGACGTGTATATTTAACGTATATATGTGTATATGTTTTATAAATTAGAATATAACTATACAAATATATATTGTAATGTATATATATTGTAGTATATCTCATTTAAAGTATTACCTATACATAGAATAGAGTGTATATATGTGAATAGATCTTCTATAGACATGTATATTTAACGTATACATGTGTATATGTTTTATAAATTAGTATGTAACTATACAAATATATATTGTAATGTATATATATTGTAGTATATCTCATTTAAAGTATTACATATACATAGAATAGAGTGTATGAATGTTAATAGATCTTCTATAGACGTGTATATTTAACGTATACATGTGTATATGTTTTATAAATTAGTATATAACTATACAAATATATATTGTAATGTATATATATTGTAGTATATCTCATTTAAAGTATTACCTATACATAGAATAGAGTGTATATATGTGAATAGATCTTCTATAGACATGTATATTTAACGTATACATGTGTATATGTTTTATAAATTAGTATGTAACTATACAAATATATATTGTAATGTATATATATTGTAGTATATCTCATTTAAAGTATTACATATACATAGAATAGAGTGTATGAATGTTAATAGATCTTCTATAGACGTGTATATTTAACGTATATATGTGTATATGTTTTATAAATTAGAATATAACTATACAAATATATATTGTAATGTATATATATTGTAGTATATCTCATTTAAAGTATTACCTATACATAGAATAGAGTGTATATATGTGAATAGATCTTCTATAGACATGTATATTTAACGTATACATGTGTATATGTTTTATAAATTAGTATATAACTATACAAATATATATTGTAATGTATATATATTGTAGTATATCTCATTTAAAGTATTACATATACATAGAATAGAGTGTATGAATGTTAATAGATCTTCTATAGACGTGTATATTTAACGTATATATGTGTATATGTTTTATAAATTAGAATATAACTATACAAATATATATTGTAATGTATATATATTGTAGTATATCTCATTTAAAGTATTACCTATACATAGAATAGAGTGTATATATGTGAATAGATCTTCTATAGACATGTATATTTAACGTATACATGTGTATATGTTTTATAAATTAGTATGTAACTATACAAATATATATTGTAATGTATATATATTGTAGTATATCTCATTTAAAGTATTACATATACATAGAATAGAGTGTATGAATGTTAATAGATCTTCTATAGACGTGTATATTTAACGTATATATGTGTATATGTTTTATAAATTAGAATATAACTATACAAATATATATTGTAATGTATATATATTGTAGTATATCTCATTTAAAGTATTACCTATACATAGAATAGAGTGTATATATGTGAATAGATCTTCTATAGACATGTATATTTAACGTATACATGTGTATATGTTTTATAAATTAGTATGTAACTATACAAATATATATTGTAATGTATATATATTGTAGTATATCTCATTTAAAGTATTACATATACATAGAATAGAGTGTATGAATGTTAATAGATCTTCTATAGACGTGTATATTTAACGTATATATGTGTATATGTTTTATAAATTAGAATATAACTATACAAATATATATTGTAATGTATATATATTGTAGTATATCTCATTTAAAGTATTACCTATACATAGAATAGAGTGTATATATGTGAATAGATCTTCTATAGACATGTATATTTAACGTATACATGTGTATATGTTTTATAAATTAGTATGTAACTATACAAATATATATTGTAATGTATATATATTGTAGTATATCTCATTTAAAGTATTACATATACATAGAATAGAGTGTATGAATGTTAATAGATCTTCTATAGACGTGTATATTTAACGTATATATGTGTATATGTTTTATAAATTAGTATATAACTATACAAATATATATTGTAATGTATATATATTGTAGTATATCTCATTTAAAGTATTACCTATACATAGAATAGAGTGTATATATGTGAATAGATCTTCTATAGACATGTATATTTAACGTATACATGTGTATATGTTTTATAAATTAGTATGTAACTATACAAATATATATTGTAATGTATATATATTGTAGTATATCTCATTTAAAGTATTACATATACATAGAATAGAGTGTATGAATGTTAATAGATCTTCTATAGACGTGTATATTTAACGTATACATGTGTATATGTTTTATAAATTAGTATATAACTATACAAATATATATTGTAATGTATATATATTGTAGTATATCTCATTTAAAGTATTACCTATACATAGAATAGAGTGTATATATGTGAATAGATCTTCTATAGACATGTATATTTAACGTATACATGTGTATATGTTTTATAAATTAGTATATAACTATACAAATATATATTGTAATGTATATATATTGTAGTATATCTCATTTAAAGTATTACATATACATAGAATAGAGTGTATGAATGTTAATAGATCTTCTATAGACGTGTATATTTAACGTATAGTCGTTGTTTTTTATTTTTTTTTTATTTAACGATTTATAATTTTAATATCTTCTATACAAGTGTATATTTAATGTATACACGTGTATATATCTTCTATAAAAGTGTATATTTAATGTATATATTATGTATATAGCGTATATAGTGTATATTTGACCGGTTTTTAACCGGGTTTGACCGGATTTGACCGGATTGGGTTAAGTGGGCCGGTTCCGGGTGGGTTTTAATATTTTTACTGTGCAGCCCGGCCCGGCCCGGACCGGTTAAGGCCAAACCCGGCCCGTAACCGGCCCGGAACCCGGTAAGAATGAGAGGGCCGGTTCCGGGTTGAACCGTCCCGGCCCGTTAGACAGTCTTAGGCTGATGCCATTTTGGAATTGATCACTGTTTTAACAATCAGAGAATTGATTAGCAGAAGAAGAGCATAGCACTCGGATACCATGAGAAATTTGATGTTATATAGAAGAGAAAGGTTTATATAGTGATGATGAAATACATTGCACATCATAATATTTCTAATAATACACATAATACAATAGTCTCATACATACACTAGAATCCTAGTACTGGTAGTAAACTAGCTAAGATTAGAGTTATGGTGTAACATGAACTCTACTACTTACATGATACTAACTACTATTATGATCTTCAACAAATTTGACTAATCTTGTAAGCTAATAATTCGATTAAATCTCCACTCAATATTATAAAATTTAACTCTAAATAATCTTATTATGATCTTCAACAAATTAAAATATTAGATACGATCACAGCTCAATAGTATAAAATTAAAATTTAAATACTTAGAAACTATACAAAAATACTATACTGTATAATGTTGCAAATCCCTCATACTAATATCATGAAAAGAAAAACACATTTTATAATTTTGGTGAAATTGTCAAAGTTGATATAGCTTGAATCTCGAGAATAAAAAGTGTCACACATGAATTGAGATTAAATATTAATGTTTAATTTTATACAATTCAAAAGAAGTCTAAGTAAGACTGTTATGTGGGACGGGCCGGGCCAACCCAAAATCGGCCCGTGTCATTTAACCGGTTTGGGGGGCGGGCCGGGCCGGGTTGGGGTCTAAGTGGGCTGGGCCGGGCTCAACAGTAAAAAAATTAAAAACAATCCTAACCCGGCCCACTTAACCCAACCCAGTCAAACCCACCTAAATTCGGTCAAACCCGGTTAAAAAAACGGTCAAACCCGGTCAAAATATAAAAAAGAAAAACTTTTTTTCAATATACATTATATATACCCACCTTTATACATTATAAATACGTTAAACAATATATATACACTATATATATAGTATATACTACATTAGAATTTAAAAAATATATACACATATACACAATTACACATATATACGTAAGATCCAATATACATGTACTACTTTAAAGTTTAAATAAAATATAGTACAATATATATACATTACAATTTATATATATATATATATATATAGTTATATACTAATTTATAAAACATATACATATGTATACGTTAAGTATACACGTCTATAGAAGATATATTCACATATATACACTCTATTCTATGTATATGTAATACTTTAAATTAAATATATTACAATATATATACATTACAATATAGTTATATACTAATTTATAAAACATATACACATGTATACGTTAAATATATACATCTATAGAAGATATATACACATGTATACGCATCATTCAATGTATATATACTACTACTAATAAAATACACTACAATATATATACATTATAATATATATAGATATAGTTATATACTAATTTATAAAACATATACACATGTATATATTAAATATACACGTCTATAGAAGATATATATTCACATATATACACTCTATTCTATGTATATGTAATACTTTAAATTAAATATACTACAATATATATACATTATAATATATATATATATATAGTTATATAATAATTTATAAAATATATACACATGTATACGTTACAATATATATATAGTTATAGTTATATACTAATTTATAAAACATATACACATGTATACGTTAAATATACACATCTATAGAAGATATATACACAAATATACAAAACATGTGCTACTTAATATAATAAATTAATAATACTTGGTAGTAAATTAATAATATATTAGAAGTAAGTTTTTAATTTAAAGTAGAAAACTAGAAATTCAATTTAAAATTTTAAATCATTAAATGAAAAAATATAAAAAGTAAGGACTAAGGAGTGAATGAATTTGGAGAATTTTATTGATTGCAAAATGATCCAAAATTTATAATTTACATAAATGAAAAATCTACAAATTATGCATCATTTTTTCTAACTTATGCATGTTAGTATTAACGGGAACTTGCATAGGATAGTCAAAGTCAACGGGGGCAAAATCATGCATTGGACTTGATTCTGCTGAGTTCTCCCATGAAGAAATAATTTCTTCAAGTTTCAGCTCGTCGCTCGGCTCCGGTTCCATTCCTTGGTTTCTTCTTTCCGCTCAAATTCAATCTCTGAGGCAAACTAGAACATTCATTGCATTGCTTCCCAATGAGTGTCGGTTGTCTCCAAGCTGCTGTCGTCCCTGACTAAAGGCGCTCTCTGATACAACGGTTGACATTGAAACATTCAAGATATCTCTAGCTAATTTTGAAAGCACAGGATATTGTGTTTCATTACTCCTCCACCAATCCAACGTGTTGATCCGTAGTCTACGATCCTCTGGCGCCGACCGAAGATAATATTTTAGCTCTTCCCGATAAGTTGATGTGTAAGATCTCTCATCAACACTGTTCCAACAAGTTAAATCATAAAATAAATCAGGAAATCACTATGTGCCGGCCTTTTAGAAGATGATGGCTCCTCGGGAGGATGAGGAGCGACAATTGGAGTGATATTTGTAGGTACGGCTAAATCAAATAAATCAGCATAGTGATTATATAATTTTTCTATGTAATCCTTTGCATCATTCATAGCCGTCTACAAATCAGGTTGTACTTGTTCAGAATCATGGTTAGGATTTATTTCTAAGTTAGTATAAATAATAGTACTAAAGTGGCACATATTATTATATTTCATGCACGGATTTAACATAGCACCAATCAAGTAAATAGGGGGAATCGAAAAAAAATATTTTTTAAATGTAGTAAACATGACACCAACAGCTTCTTTATAATTCTTTATTTTTATATTCTCTGAGAAAATCAGAAATATCGGCTATATATGCCAAAATATTACAAACAGTAGGATAATAAGCACCAAAAAATTCAACCGTACCAACATAAATTTTTTCTAAAAACTTAACAAGATCCTTAATCACAACCTAATCAGAATCATGTAGCATGCAATCAGCAGAATCAGTAAATGAACCGCAATGTTGGTTAAAAGGTAATAGGAATTCTATATTTATAACAAGTTTTTAAAAAATCATACATAGAATTCGATCTAATATCAATTTCCTCAGGCATCAATATCGGTGCAAGTCCATTTTCTTGTCATTTAACTTTAAATTCTCTAATTCTTGATCTACGATTATTTCCTTGAATAAAACCAACAACAAGACGAATTTTTTTAATATAAAGCTCAAAAAACTCAAAACCATCTTTTACAATTAAATTATATATATGACATGCACATTTAATATGAAAAATTTTACGCAACGGTGGAGATAACGTAGATTTTAATTTTTTTTTATAGCAGTCTTGTTGTTAGAAGCATTATCAAAAGCAATACATAAAATTTTATTTTCGATACCATAATACCTGGAAACTTTAACAATAGAATCATCAATAAAATCTCCAATATGTTTACGATCTTCTTCATATAAAAAAATAAGAATACGTTTTTGCATCACAAAATTACTATTCATCCAGTGATAAGTAACGGTTAAATAATCATTTTTATTTACAGCACGACCAAGATCAGAAGTTAAGGACAATCTACATTGAATATTTTTTAACAATGTTGATAAATAAAAATAATATTGTGAATGAAGTCTAAAAATATCAGACCGACAAGTACTTCTAGGAATACCGTTAAACATAAGATTATAAATTTCTTGTATATAATGAATAAAGGCATCAGAAAAAGGAAAACTAAAAGGCAAACAACCCACAACTACCATTTTAGCTATTTCTTCCCAGTCCCTCAATTTATTATACTTCTTCGTTACCTGACCGGTTGTTGGGTCCATTCTAGTTTGCGTTAGCCCACCAACATCCCCACCACCTCGTGCAATATTTAACTCTCTTTCGTGAGCTTCACCTATATGTCTTATTAACGTACCCATACCCCTTGCTTGCCTCCGCTTCCATACTTATATATTTGTTGACAAATATTGCATTGCACCTCAGTATCTGATATACGTTCAAAAAATTGTCATGCAACACTAGTTGTTGTACGAGGTCTTGCGACACGGGGAGGACGTGGAGGGAGATTAACCGATTCAGATCTAACGTTAACATTTTCTACTGCGGTGTCTCACCAATATTTTTATTTTCTTCGTCTAAATTAACCGCATCTACTTTATTTTTTTCTTCTATACTGTAATTTTTTTGAGCTTTTAAATAATCCATATCGTGAGCACCTACACCTATTTCTTCCTCAAAAGGTGTACCAAACGGTACCGGAGGCGAAGGAACACGGGTATATCTACTACTTGAATTACCTCTACCGCTAGTAATTCATTTTTTACTACCACTACCGCTTCCGGGACAAATTTTTTTAACACCTTTAGTAGCTAGGTTTCTTAATTTATCCATAGTATAAATTAAATTAAACTAAAAAAATTCAAAATACACAAATATAATGAAATTAAATATTAAACAATTAATACAATAAATAAAAATTAAACGTAAGAGATAGAACGATAATACCAAAATTTGGAAATATTCGAAGGTTGCGACTTTAGAAACTTCCGCTCGTACTTTATAAACGCAAAATTTAAAAATTAAAGTGAACACTTTAAGAAATTAAATATATTGAATATTTGAGAATTGAGAATTGAGATTTGAGAGAGAATGAGATTTGAGAGAGTGAAAAATTGTGTGAAAAATGATTTGAAGGTGTACGGTATTTATAGAATTTTTTTTGGGATTAAAAAATAATTTTTAAAGTATTTTTTTTTTTGGTAAGAAATGGGCCCAAACTAGCCGTTTGGATCCAAAAACGCTTATATAGTTGTTGGGCCAACGACTAGTTTGGCCCAAAACTCAACTTTTTTTTTAAAAAAGAATCCGTACTGGGACGGGCTGGTTAACCGGCGGATCTGGATCGTGCTAGATTTGGGTCGGGTTAATCGGGCCCAAATTAAAAAAATAACTGACCCAGGATCCAGAATTCTAAATCCCAAGGACTTACCGGACCGAGTCAAATCAGGTCGAATTCTTTAAGTGGGCCGGGTAGGGCCGGGTCAGCCCGACCCACTTGACAGGCAAGTGATCATAGAAGATCAATTATTTTGTAGAGAGGGAAAGGCAGAAGAAGAAAGTGAAAAGTAATTGAAAAGAGAGAAGAATGAAGAAGAAAAGGGTGGGGTGGGGTTTGGTGAAGAGGGATGAAGTACCATTGAAAAGGAAAAGTGGAATCTTAGAAGTACAACTTCTGCTTGCATAGTATCACTTCTGTTTAATAGGTTATGTATTGTCCCTTTCTTCGAACGTACTTTCTTTGTGTTTGGTGACAAACGTGAATATTAAAAATAAATTTATATCTAGTGGTAGGTTTAGAATTTCTAATGGTACTTGAAATATAAAGAAGTATTCCTCCCGTTTTATTTTATGTATCGTTATTTGATCGGATATGAAATTTAAAACATAAATAATGATTTTGTAAAGTTTACAAAATTGTCCCTCTTAAAATTTACTTTTTAATTACCTATAATATATTAAAAGTGTAAAGACCTTTAGAAAAGTGATTTTAATTTTTTGTCCTTCGTTAAAAAACTTTCTTTAGATAAAACTGTCTTTTCACTATTTTTAAAAATTTATTAGTTAATTATTTTTTATTATATTAACTAGACTTTCTAAAATATATGAGACTCCTAAAATATATGGTAGGAGAATTAATTAATATTTTTCTTTCTACTAGACTTCCTAAAAGATATGAGACTCCTAAAATATATGAGACGCCTAAAATATATGGTAGGAGAATTAATTAATATTTTTCTTTCTACTGTTCAATTAGAAAAATACTCCTAAAATAGGACTTTGTTAAGGAAATACTTCTATAAATATTGAGAGGTACGTTAAACTAGATATACATCTTTATTATTTAAAAAAATATCTTATTTAGTGTAATGTTCGAACTCATTAAAGTGAGGTACACGCGCAAGGCGCGTACACCTAAACTAGTTTTTTTTATAAAGTGGGACCTATTAAGAATAAAATGGAGATGATACCATTAAATAGTTATCAAATAAGGAAAAATGACATTCTTTTTTAGACGAACCAAAAAGAAAATAACGACATGAGACGGAGGGAGTAATACAAAATAAAGCCTAAATTGCATACACATATAAGTTTTCACTTTCCCTAGTATATTAATGCGTCGGAACAAGAATATTTGACAAGAAGATTCAAAAGGTAAAAAGAAAATACAGTGAGGGCATGACCCTAGATTTCAAGCTATCAAGAACGCAAATTAGGTTAGATGGCTAGTGCGTGTGGATGAGTAGTACCCAGTAGATAGGAGTGCTTTGATGTAGCCTAGCTAACAGTCGTAGGCATTGCACATAAGTTGGGATTTCTATTTAGGAAGGTTAGGGTGAGGTATGTGCTTTCAGTTAGATAGTGTATAGTACTACTCTATGGGTGTCTTATTGCTATTGTTTCATCTTATTTCATGTTTTATTACGACTTTATTTACTGTCTTTTTGTCCTGAGACGGGGCCTCTCTACTTCTTCGAAGATAGTGATACGAACTACATACATATTACTCTCTCCAGACCCATTATGTGAGAATACACTAAATATGTTGTTGTTGTTCTCTCTACAGCGAGAATAGAATCCACAATAATGGGCTACATATTAAGCCCATCGGCAGATAAGTTACAATTCATATTATATTCTTGTGGCTCTAATATTATCTTGTGGCTAGCGTAGTTAGTTTATTTTTCCTGTACAAATTTATATGTATTTATGTTTTGTGTTTAATATACTGTTATTGGTTCTAAGCTGGGGGTCTATCGGAAGCAACCTCTCTACTTCACCTGAGGTAGTGGTATGATTTGCGTACACTTTACCCTCCCCAAACCCCACTAGATAGGAATACGCTGGGTATGTTGTTATTGTTGTTGAACCTTATATATACAGTATAATTTTTCACAAAAAGAGTTAATTAAATTGTATAACTCATAATTCCGCCCATGAGAATATACATAGTACAACTTTCCAAAGAATTAAGGGGTCGCTTGGTAGAGTTTATAAGATAGTACTGAATATGATGTATTTGTAATGTTGGGATTAGTAGTGTTGGGTTTAGTAATAATGAGATCAGTAATGCTGGGATTATGTTTTATGCAGTTTTGGTTTGATGTATTGAAAGTAATACGAATTTTTATATTTTAAAAATAAAATTATTTGTTTACAAAAACACCCTCGATATATTATAACCTTGTGTATTTTCTTTGCGAAATTATATTTAAAAAAAAAATTAAAAAATTTATAATATAACTAATAGCTTACTTTGAAATTTTAAGATTTAATCATTCACTAGCAAACATTCTTTTTTTTACTATCTTTGATTTTCTTTTTTATTTGTTCATCATTTGTTTATTATAACCTCTTTGTGATGTTCTTAAGTTGGGGGAGGTACATGTTACTTTGCATAAGACAATAGAATCATTATTAACATAAAATTGTGTTTCATATAGTGTTAAAACTATGTAGAAAAGTTATTTTTATTTATATGTAACACTTCTCAATTATTGAGAGACAATTTGACGATTAATAAATTGAATTCAATCTCAACTCAATATTATAAATCAAATTTTAGATATTCAAAATATTTAAAAAACAATAATTACGATTTTTCTTATGTCAATATTATGGAAAAAAAAAACCATTTTACAAGTATGGTTCCTTATATAGTACCATTGGACATAAAAAGAGGAAGTATCATTAGAAGTACCACTAATGCATAGTATCACTCCCATTCTTAAAAGGTACTTCCTTTGTGTTTGGTGACTAGATGTGTATTAACAAAATTTTTATATATAGTAGCGGAGTAAACATAAAATATAATTCTTCACGAAGGGAGTTAAGTTGAATCCCTATAATGTCGAAGCTTAAAGGACAATCAAAATTTTAAAAGAGCAAATGAAAATGAAAAGAAAAATCAAAATGGACAAGGTAAACACGTTCATTAAAAGTTAACCTCGTCCTGATAAAGTGCAAGGTTAAATCACAATTTTACCTTACTAGGTAATTGAGTCACTTGCTTTATCATTTGACTTAAAAAGTGGAGAATAATAAATTCTCATAAGAAAGGAGTGTTACATGATAGGACTTACTGATAAATTTCCTTTTGCTCGCTGATGGAAAGACAAGTATGAATTCTCATCTTGTAAGGTAGGATCCCATGTTGCATTATAACAACTGCAAAATTCATCGCATTGTGCTACATAAATAGTGTGAGTGTAGGTTTCTTTCATTTGCATCAATTCAAAAAAAATTATCAAAATACATAACTCAAAATATTTGTTGAACTTTGTTCATTTCTTACTTTAAGATGGATTATATAATAAGGTAAGAGTAAATTTGTATTGGGGTGATTTTATTTTTTTTTCTTTCTTTTTTGGGTGAAGTTTTGTATAATGGAAATTCGGTGCGATGTAATCGACTTCCTTTAGTGGTTCAATCGTTTCCTTTATCTCTCAAATATGATCCTTAGAAAAGGTTGATTAGGAGTAAAATAGGTATCACTAATCCGCAAGACGATTTGGTTATTTCTAGTCGATATCCGAATTATTTTAAGTCCAACGGAGAACTAATTTTTTTTAAACTCCTATTTGGAATGATGATTCTTTATTTTTATTTCTTCGTACCGTTAATTTTTTTGATAATTATCTTAATCTACAGTCTCTTGACATGTATGCGTCTGTTGAATATTCTCCTATTGTTGAAGAACCCACGAGCAGTGAGTTTAAGTGAACAAACAAATAAAGTAAATAAGAAATGAATGCAAAGGTAGTTTATAAAAGAAAATTAATAAGGTAAGAACACGTTTTACCTTATATGATAAAACAATCTCCAAATAAATTCTTCACCAAATACTCCCTCCGTCCATCAATATGTGTTCACTTTTGACTTGATAGTTGTCTTAAGAAACAATAAGTAGATGGATTATTTTATTATATTACCCTTTGAATATAATGAATTTTTTGCTTTGAAAAAGTCAATGACTGATGCATTGTATTTACTATCAAGGGTAAAATTGATAAAATGGATAAATCATCCATTAATTTTATAAATTGAACAAGTATTATTGGACATCCCAAAATACAAAAGTGGACAAATAAATATGAACGGAAAAGTAAATTTCCAACCCCCACCAATTTTTTTAGTCAAAGGATAAGGTAAGTGACTTTATTTACATTGTAAGGTAAAATCACGATTTTACCTTGCACTTTACCTAGTAACTGACGATGTTAACTTTTAATATCTTGTCCATTTTGAATTTTTTTTAGTTTCATATGTCCCTTTGAAATTTTAAATGAGAAAAAACTTCTCCTTTAGGCTCCGAACTCTAATTCCGCCTCTGAATATATAGATATAGTATAATTTTCCAACGAATTAAAGAGTCTCAATTGAGATACCTTTGGACAAGCTAGGGTGACTAGCCCATTGATTATCCATCCCGCAAATTGTCTTACATATAATAATCTAAAAACAATATAATGATATATGTTTCCTCTATAAATAGACAATGCAAGCTTATACATTTTCACATCAACCAAATAACAAATCAACGAACTATTATTTCTATAGTGCAAATTAACCCTCTCTCTTTCTCTCTCTCAATGGCATTGAAAGTTGTTGTATTGTTGTTCATTGCAATGCTTGTGTTGAAAGAGCATAATGCTATGGCTGGTGTGATAGATTGTGTAAAGAATTACACAACTATTGAGAACTTAGCTAAGTGCATCCTTGACAGTGGCATACCCGGCACACCATGTACATTTCAATGTTTAACTAAATCTCATGTTGAGGACATACCTAGCTGTATCCTCCATTGCTTTTTGCCATGGGGAACAATTTCTGATGAGACTTCAAACCCTACTACTACTGTTTTTAAGATTGGATGTTCTCTTGGTCTTTGTTCCAAATTTCTCAATGGTAACTAACTAAAAACTCTTTCCCTTTCTTGCTATTTGTATGTTGTTATTTTATCGATTATGATGTATAGACAAGGACGACTAAATAAAATTAATGGCTTAAAATTGAACATTAATCTAAGGGAAGCCCGGTGTACTAAAGCTCCGGCTATGTGCAAAGTCAGGGAAACAACAAAAGTTTTTGGTACGTAGACTTACCTCATATTTCTGCAAGCGACTGTTTCCACGACTTTAACTTGTCGCCTTCTGATCACAAGACAACAACTTTACCAGTTATGTCTTGGCTTATATAAGAGGTCTTAAATATATAAGTATATAAATATATAATCTTGTTCCTAGTCCTCACTCATTAACTTTCTGGTTAATTTTGCAGATAATGAGATATTTGGAACTTGCATGAAAAGCTGCAGTGAGAACTATTGCATTGGTGGCAATATTGCTCTAGAGAAAGCTTAAGAAGAAGCACTAATTTGCTCCAAGAAATTATGTCCACAAAGTATGTGTCTCTCTATGACACTAAACTATGTACTATGCTACTAAATACTTTTGTTGTTGTAATTTTCTTAAATGTGCTTTAATCTTTATGTGTTGGTTGAATAAAAGTCCAGTGATATGTTGTAGTTGTTGTTTGTTAATGTCGCTTCCTATTAATTACTTCCTACTAGATCTTTTTATTTTTTTTAAAAAAAGGTAGTTCAATCCGGGTACTAAAGCTTCCGCTATGCTGGAGGTTTGGGAATGGCCCGGACAATAAAGGTAATGACATAAATTCCCAAACATCCTCACCATATCTACTTATTATTTCACTATTTTAAACTAGTTACATAATATCTCACAATAATTTCAGATACATGGATACATATTATAACCCTCAGATACATGCGGATACTGCGAGTAAACCAATATACATGCGGATACTGCGAGTAAACCAATATACATGTGGATACATGCAATGTATCTTAGACTAAACCATGTGTTATGATACCTTAACCATGTATCTACACTCTTTAACATATATCCGCATGTATCTTGAGGATTGCTTGTTTAAAATGCATCTACAACTAACCATGTATCATGACTATAGAGAATTTATCCGTGTCATTTTTAATGGTACATTATATAAATATGAAAATTAAACAATTTTTGATGACCTTGATTTGATGAATTCAAATAATATTACTTATCAAATCTAGATGAATTCTTGGAGTGAAATGTTATGTTAAAACTATATGTTTCACTTTGGTCACTTTATATTTTAAATAAATAATTCACACTAATGAAGTAAATATAAGCTTTGAGACTTACTTGAGAATTACGAATACTCTTTCATAGTTAGTAGTTATGTCAACGTTTAGTGATTAAGTTAACTTATTTAACTCAAAAGCTTAATTCAAATGAAATTGTAAAGTTGGAATTATATTGAAATTTTGATATTTAATTATTTCAACCTCATTTTTTTTTATAACTAACCATTTTTATAAATCAGCAAGTGAAATTTGCAAAGCTAAGCAAAGTTATTTTTCTTTATGTAACGCCCAGTGGTTTTAACACTCTAGTAATGCCTTAAAAATGATCCATAGGACCCCTATATCGATGGTAAACCATATCTAGGTGTTATGGGATGAGTTGGGGTTGCTTTTTGGCCTTAAAAATGAGTGTGTGTCGTGAATTAGACCCTCCTCAAAGGCCTCGCGTTGTGGAACAAATGCCAATAGCCACTGGATGGGGTTGTCTTTTGGCGTGCACTGCTAATCCTAAGGTTGGCTTTGGGGCTGTGCACCGCAAGTCCAAAACAAAGAGGCATGAGTTGCTCCATTTTGTTCTATTTTAAGGGCGTTGAGGTCTTTTCACACCCTGTAACTGTTCCTAATCATATATGAACGAAATTAGGGTCTTAACATACGTTATTTCAGTTCTCAAAATCCCCAAGTTATCTTCCTTAAACAAAAGAAGAGAGACTAACTAGGGCTTGAGGAATTAAGCTTCAGGGTCAATTTTCTCAATGTTTTCGTCGATTAAATGGTATGTGGGACTCTCTTAAATCTCATGAGCTTAAATTTTATGTTTTTAATAAGTTTTAAGGATATATATGTATGTATATGAAAAGGGTTTTTGAAATCGTTTGAAGAGCATGCATCATGAATCCATTTTGAAGGGAAAATGTGTTTATCATTGTGTTTTCCGATAACTTGTTGATACAAGTACAATCGTGATTGTGGACCAATACGTAAAGGCTCGAGATCGAGTGGCTGACAAACCAACGGAACAAGATTTGAAGTGTAGAGAACAAGTCTCCAACACTCCAAAGTCGTCCAATATGCACACTCCAAGGCCGCCCCTTTGTCTTGGTTCATTAAGGGCATTATAGTCATTTTGTAATAAGTTATAACCTAGACTATAAATAGAACATATTAGATCTTTTGTTCATGACTTTGATGATATATTTGAGAACTCTAGAGAGAGAGAGAGTCTTGCAAGGTGGATTCCTCTTAAACAAGTGTGGAATCACTTGTGTTGGTAGCTAGTTTGAGACTTTGATTGCTTGGGGATGCCGTTCCCTTGAGATTACGTAAGAGATAGGTTTATGTTATGTGTGGTATTAAAGGTCCAAGAGTGAAATAAGATCTTGGGTTGTTAATATTATACCATCCATTTGGCTATCTTTCTATCTTTGTTTTGTTATAATCTTGTAACCGATTCTATGTTTTTATTGTGAAGCCATCTATGTGTTGTTGTTCTTCACATTGTTATTGTTCATTTTACTATTCATAAATTGTTGTTAACATTAGTTTGGGTTTCTGTTTTGGTGCCAAAGACACCACTAATTCTTGTATTCTTGTTGTTGGAAGCGAATCCGAGAGTGGTCTCCATCTTGGTCCTCGGATCCTTAAGATTGTGGACTGATTTTGTAATACTCCAAAAAATCCAAACCAATATTAGATCGATGTACCAAGCTCATGCATAGTACATCATGGTTATTTTATAGTTTTATGAGTAGGTTAGATGTAAATTAAGGCTTCAAATAACTCTCAGCTATCAGACGAATCAAAACATTCTTTACCGATTGAATTGTTGAGAAGGACATTGGTATAGTCAACTTCAAACAAGAATATCTCTCAATATACTTGGAATTTTTGAGCTCATGACCTATCAACAGATAGATAATTGACTTATTTTTCCAACGATACCAATTTCGCCTAAATTCAATATCGGAGCAAAGAGTTATTCCTATTTTACTCCAGCATGTTAGGCTGAAAACAGTGTGACGACATTCGTGGTAGCTTACCACATTTGTAACGCCCCACCATGAAGGTCGTCAGCCTTAGGAAGAATCCAAATCCTGTGTGATGACATTTGTGGTAGCTTACCACATTTGTGACGCCCTACCACGAAGGTCGTCAGACTTAGGTAGAAACCATCAATTCCATCTCCTGTGTGACGACATTTTTGATGGCTTACCATATTTTTGATGCCTTGCCACAAATGTCGTCAGCTATTATTTTCAGCAAATTGAAATTTATTTCATAAGAGTATTTTTGTCTTTTCCCTTCACTTCCCACGACTTATAACCCTAAAGAGGCGTAATTTTTCCCATTTTTCTTCAGTTAAGCATCTTAAAAACCCTTTCTTACGCTCTCAACCACAAGATTAGGGTTTCTATCAAACTCATCTCTCAAAAGCAAGATTCAAGCTTTTATCCAAGATAATTGAGAATTAAGTTTCCCAAATCCAAGAACTCTCCAGCAAATCATCAAGATTTCCTTTCTAAGGTATGCGTAGTGTTCATCTATGGATTCAATTCGTTCATAGAGTTCAAGAACCATACTTTTAAATGTTATTTTGTAAACTTTTGTGGTGATATAAGCATGTATACGTTGATGATTATTGTTCCAGTTTCAAGATGATATCTAAGGATGTTTTTCATGGAATATATGTGATTGTTGGTTGAAAATCATGAACTTTGGGTGGGTTGAACTAATGCAAGTATGAAATCTACCTATGCCTTAAAGAATGCATGTAAGGTGTTTGATAAAATGCCTAGGATGTTAGAAGTTCATAGTTACATGATTTCATGATATCTAAATGACAAGTCCATGTTAGCGATACACTTCAATATGAATGCCCATGCTATTTATGTATTCTTATGGTGATGGCATGAAGTATGTATGATGATGGAAATATGTATTTTATGTGCGAATTATATCCATGCTTTCCCTACCATGTTTGAGGTGTTGATTAAATACATGAAGTATACTATCCCCTACTTATGTTATAGCGAATTGTGGACTCCAATCTTGTGATCAAGTCATGTCATGTGTGTCAGTTTTCTTCTATCGAGTCCTGGGGGTATTCGTACCCAAAAAAACATAGTTGTGTGCCTAGATCTATGTCATGTTGTCACGATAATCTCAGTCAAGCTATAATCTATAGAACTCAGTTAGTCATGTGACTCAGGAAACCTCAGAAATCTCATGATCCTAGTTAACTCTCAGATAATAGTACTACTCCGTCAGTCAATGAACGTCAGTTAATCTGTCCATATATAGTCAGTTGAATCATGTTTAGTTTCTTCAGATGAGAGTAGGAGTTAGCACCGAGTGAACCCAAGGATGGGAACTCACCTGTATATGAGGGTGTGATTCTTAGCAGTCATCCTTCCGTTCCAGAACTATGTAGCCAACATAGGTTGAGACATCACAACCTGTTATATGAGGGTAGATGAGGTGGATTAACCTGTTATATGAGGGTTCCCACCATTCTCACTAGAGTTACCTGTTATATGAGGCTTGCTCACATGTTATCCTTACCAGTGGTGCGATATTGACACCCTTCCAGTTAGGGCAGAGATTGGACCCCATCTTAGCCATAATGGAACATATGGGGCATGTCGGTAAAACAACTACCTCCCACAGTTTCAGTATCAGTCTCAGTAAAAGAACTCAGATAGTTCTTCAGATATCAGTGTACCAGGACTGTTAGATACAGTCAAATTCAGTTATAGCACGAAACTCAGAGAGTTCAACCAGATTCAGGGCTGTCAGATATAGTCATCCATGTTATCAGAATTACGGTTCCAACCATGTATTAGCGTACAAATTTAGCCATTACGTACTCATGATCTTAGTCACTATGTATGTATATTTGCACTCTTACGTTCATATCAGTCAGTCAGTAGTATTATTCATGCACGTAAACCCTTTGCATTAGCCTACCTCACTCATATACTCAGTACTCCAGTTGTACTGACATATTTGCGCTATGGTGCTTTCTTTTCATGTTACACCATAGGTTCAGAGGCATAAGTCCCAGAACAGCAGTAGCAATCGCATTCAGCATACAAAGTTGTAGTGAGTCCTCTTCATTCGAGGACGACATTATTTAATTTATTCATTTATTTCTTTAGTTCAGTTTTACGGAGTTAGTTGGAGACATGTTACTTCAACTCCTTATTTCAGACAGTACCTAGAGGCTTTCGGATTTACGCTCAGATTTAGCTTTCAGATTCAATTTTTAGTTGTTTTAGGTATTTTTTGCCCATATGGATGTTATATTATTTCAGTTAAACCTTATGGCCTATCATGCATGTTTTCTGCATTATTATGTCATGAATTACAGTATACAGGTACAGATATCAGTCATGGGTTAACTTGTGGTCCCTCGGGGTCATAAGCACCGTGTAGCATTTTGGTTTAGAAAATCGGGGCGTTACAAACTTGGTATCAGAGCCTAAGGTTCAATAGAGTCCTAGGAAGTCTGAAAACCACATCTAGTAGAGTCTTGTACATGGGTGTGTTGCGCGCCACATTTATGTACATGAGGCTATGAGATGTTTTAGGAACAGTTTCCTTTCTTCAGTATTCATGTCATGCTAGTAAGCATAATTTCAAGTCAGTCTCTCAGTCCAATCCGCTCTTCTCTTATTTCAGAAACATGCCTCCAAAGAGAAGAAATCAGCCAGCTCCTCAGCCCGAAGATCCTTTGGGCGAACATGTTTCTTATGCGGAGTTTAGGACCGCATTTACCACTCTTTTTCATTCTGTAGCTGCCCAGAATGAATGACCAACAGTCGTTCCAGCCAACCCAATGGCCAATTCAGCAGCAGCTAGGATTCGGGACTTCACCCGAATGAACCCTCCGTCCTTCCTTAGGTTTAAGCCAGACGAGGATCCTCAGAAATTCATTGACCAAGTCCAGAAGGTCATTGATATCACGGGAGTCACTCCTTCTCAGAGTGCCGAGTTAGCCGCATACCAATTGTAGGATATCGATCACACTTGGTACAAGTAGTGGTTAGCAGAAAGGTTAGGGGATGCAGGTCCTGTTGAGTGGGAAGAATTTGTCACGACTTTCTTAGACAGATTCTTTCCCCAAAAGCTGAGAGTGGCCAAAGTTCTTGAGTTCATCAATCTCAGGCAGAGAAATATGACAGTTAGAGAGTATTCTATTAGATTTACTTAGCTAGCCAGATATGCCTCTCATGTGGTTGTAGACAACAGGGCTAAGATGAGCAAATTTGTGTCAGAGGTGAATGATAGCGTGGTAAATGAGTGTAGGTCTGCGATGCTGAACAGTGATATGACTTTAGCCAGGATCATGACCCATGCTCAATAGATAGAGGAGAAGAAGGTTAAGACTAGGGAGAGGCAGAACAAGAGAGCAAGAGCAGGCAGTTTTAGTTTTGCTCAGCCCAAATCAGAGGAAGGAAATCATTCACAGTTTCGTCCTAAGTCATCAGTTCCAGCCTCTTCCTCCTCTAGTGCCCCAGTGCCAAAGTTCAGGGACGACAATAGAGGTAGATCACCAGGCTCTAAATCTCAGAGTAGTGTTAGCAGTGCCCACACTTATCCTCAGTATCAGACCTGCGGTAAGTACCATCAAGGTATGTGTAGAGCGGGTCAAGGCATTTGTTTTAGTTGTGTCAAGCCAGGCCACAGAGTTAGGGACTATCCTCAGCCAGGTCCTCAGGGTCAGCAGAATCGTTCCACAGCTCAGTCCGGCCTCCCGAACCTGTAGGGTGCCACTTCCAGTGCTACTAGTGGGCAACGCCCAAACAGACTCTATGCTCTTCAGACCCAGCAGGATCAGGAAAATTCTCCTGATGTCGTTATTGGTACATTACAGATTTTCCATGTTCATGTTTATGCTTTGCTAGACCCAGGTGCATCCTTGTCTTTTGTCACTCCATACATAGCAGGCGATTTCGAAATTAGTCCCGAAATTTTAGCAGAGCCCTTTTCAGTTTTTACCCCAGTGGGTAAAACCATCATAGCTCAGCGGGTATACAGGAACTGCCCGATTATGATATTTCAAAAATCCACGTCAACAGATTTAGTTGAGTTAGAGATGACTGATTTTGATGTCATTCTCGGCATGGATTGGCTTCATTCTTTCTATGCCATAGTCAACTATAGAAATAGAATAGTTCAGTTTCAGTTCCCAAATAAGCCCGTCCTAGAGTGGAAGGGTAGCACTTCGTCTTTCAGGGGTCAGCTTGTTTCCTACCTTCGGGCAAGGAAAATGATTTCTAAGGGGTATATGTATCATCTCGTGCATGTTAATGATTCCATTTATGAATCTCCCAGTCTTGAATTAGTCCCAGTGGTTAATAAATATTCAGACGTCTTTCCCGAAGATCTACTAAGCAATCCTACTAAAAGGGAAATAGACTTCGGTATAGACCTTCTCCAGATACTCAGCCTATTTCTATTCCGCCATACAGAATGGTACCAACAGAACTCAAGAAATTGAAAGATCAGTTGAAGGATCTCTTATATAAGGGATTTATCAGGCCCAGTGTATCCCCATGGGGTGTGCCAGTCTTATTCATGCTAAAGAAAGATGGTTCTCTTAGAATGTGTATTGATTACCGTCAGCTCAACAAAGTCACGGTCAAGAACAGGTATCCGCTGCCTAGGATAGACGACTTGTTTTACCAACTTCAGGGTTCCAGTTATTTCCCCAAGATAGACCTCAGATCAGGATATCATCAGCTCAGAGTTAGAGAATATGACATTCCGAAGACAGCTTTTCGTACTCGATATAGTCACTTTGAATTTCTAGTCAAGTCCTTTGGTCTTACCAATGCCCCTGCAGCTTTCATGGACTTGATGAACTGGGTGTTCAAGCAGTACTTGGACACATTCGTCATAGTCTTCATAGATGATATTCTGGTCTATTCTCGCACAGATCGTGATCATTTAGATCATCTTATAATTGTTCTTCAGACTCTTAGGGATCACCAGTTGTTCGCCAAGTTTAGTAAGTGCGAATTTTGGCTAAAATCAGTAGAATTCCTTGGCCACATTGTTTACGGTGATGGCATTAGAGTAGATCCTCAGAAAACCAAAGCGGTAAGAAACTGGCCTCTCCTTGTCTCTCCATCAGATATCAAGAGTTTCTTGGGTTTGGCTGGCTATTACCGATGGTTTGTCGAGGGATTTTCTTCTATTGCATCTCCTGTGTACAGATTGACTCAGAAGAAGGTCAAGTTTCAGTGGTCAGAACCTTGCGAGAAGGGTTTTCAGGAGTTGAAGACTCGACTCACCTCAGCTCCAGTTTTAGCACTTCCCGATGGTTTCGATGGATTCGTAGTATATTGTGATGCATCCAGAGTAGGTTTAGGTTGTGTCCTCATGCAGCATGGTAGAGTCATAGCCTACGCCTCCAGATAGTTAAATCCCTATGAGAAGAATTATCCTACTCATGACCTTGAGTTAGCAGTAGTTGTCTTTGCCTTAAAGATTTGGAGTTATTATCTATAGGTTTTAATGTAGACGTCTTCACAGATCATAAGAGCCTTCAGTATGTCTTTTCCCAGAAAGATCTTAATCTTCGTCAGAGAAGGTGGTTAGAGCTCTTGAAGGATTATGACATGAGTCTTTTATCATCCTGGAAAGGCCAGTGTAGTGGCCGACGCACTCAGTAGACTTTCCATGGGTAGTGTTTCCCATGTTGAGGATAGTAAGAAGAAATTAGCTCAGGAGATTCATCAGCTTGCCAGACTAGGCGTTCACTTAGTCAACTCTTCAGAGGGTGGTGTATGTGTTCAGAGTACTTCAAATTCATCTCTATTTTCCGAGGTGAAAGAGAAGCAAGACAAGGATCCTATCCTTGTCAAGCTAAAAGATTCAGTTCAGAGTCAGGAAGTAGAGGTTTTCTCCCAAGGGGGAGATGGTGTTCTTCATTGTTAGGGTCGTCTGTGTGTTCCCGGTGTAGATGACTTGAGGCAGCGAATTCTTGCAAAAGTGCATGTTGCGTGATACTCTATTCATCCAGGGGCCACTAAGATGTAACGCAACTTGTGAGAGATCTATTGGTGGAGTGGGATGAAGAGGGATGTTGCAGAGTTTGTGGATAAGTGATCTATATGTCAGCAGGTTAAGATAGAGCATGAAAAACCTAGTGATTCCATGCAGGAGTTCACTATTCCTACTTGGAAGTAGGAAGAAGTAAACATGGACTTTGTGACGGGTTTGCCTAGAACACGTCATTAGCATGATTCAGTTTGGGTCATTGTAGACAGAATGACCAAGTCAGCTCATTTCCTTGAAGTTCATACCTCTTACTCAGCCGAGGATTATGTCAAACTCTATATCAGGGAGTTGGTCAGATTACACGGTGTTCCACTATCTATCATCTCAGATAGAGGTACCCAGTTCACCTCTCACTTTTGGAAACCATTCTAAAAGGGTCTTGGTACCCAAGTTCATCTCAGTACAGCGTTTCATCCTCAGACAGATGGTCAAGCAGAAAGGACCATTCAGACCCTAGAAGATATGTTAAGGGCGTGTGCAATTGATTTAAAGGGAAGATGGGATGACCACTTGCCTTTGATTGAGTTTGCATACAACAACAACTATCACTCCAGTATTCAGATGGTTCCATTTGAAGCTCTCTATGGTAGGAGATGTAGGTCTCCGATCGGTTGGTTCAAAGTTAGTGAGACCGCAGTCATAGGGCCTGACTTAGTATTCGGTGCCTTAGAGAAAGTTTAGTTAATTAGTTAACGACTCCGGGATTCTCAGAGACGACAAAAGTCTTATGCGGATGTTCGTAGAAAGGATCTCGAATTCGAGGTTGATGACTATGTCTATCTCAAGATCTCTCCCATGAAGGGAGTGAAGAGATTCGTCAAGATGGGAAAACTCAGTCCCCGATATGTCGGTCCCTTCAGGATTCTTAGTCGCTTCGGCAAGTTAACCTATGAGCTCGAGTTGCCTTCAGATCTAGCCTCAGTTCATCCAGTCTTCCATGTCTCTTTGCTCAAGAAGCGCATAGGTTACCCAACAGTCTTAGTCCCTATTCAAAGTGCTGACATTCAGAATAGCCTCTCTTATGAAGAGATTCCAGTCTAAATCCTCGACTATCAGACTCGTAGGATAAGGAACAAAGAAGTCCCTCTAGTCAAGGTTCTTTGGCGGGATCAGTCCATGAAGGGAGCTACTTGGGAAGCAGAAGCAGATATGCGAACCAAGTACCCTTATCTTTTCTCCGCTAATTCAGACTTAGCTTGAGGTAACCATTTTCCTTAAGCTTATTCAGTTACATGTTCAAAATTCCAGTATAAAATTGGTATCGAGTAGCAGTGCATAGCTTATCATGCATTCATGAGTTCAGCTTATCAGTCATGCATCAGATATGCAAGTTTAGTTGGGCTATATTCAGTTTAGAATTCAATTCAGCCCTAAATCATGTGCCAGTTGAGCATGATCAGTGTATGCATCATTTTATCTTTTGTCCCCTCTCAAGCAATCATCATTCGAGGAAGAATGTTTCCAAGGGAGAGATATTGTAATACCCCGAAAATAGTGTGACGACATTCGTGGTAGCTTACCACATTTGTGATGCCCTACCACGAAGGTCGTCAGCCTTAGGCAGAATCCAGCTCTTGTGTGATGAAATTCATAGTAGCTTACCACATTTGTGATGCCCTACCACAAAGGTCATCAGCCTTAGGCAGAAACCAGCTCCTGTGTGACGACATTCGTGGTAGCTTACACATTTGTGACGTCCTACCATGAAGGTCGTCATCCTTAGGCAGAAACCTGCTCCTATGTGACGACATTCATGGTAGCTTACCACATTTTTGATGCCCTACCACAAAGGTCTTCAGACTTAGGCAGAAACCATCAATTCCAGCTCCTGTGTGACGACATTTTTTACGGCTTACCATATTTTTGACGCCTTGTCACAAATGTCGTCAGCTATTATTTTCAGCAACTGTGAATTTATTTCATAAGGGTATTTTGGTCTTTTCCCTTCACTTCCCATGACTTATAACCCTAAAGAGGCGTAATTTTTCCTATTTTTCTTCAGTTAAGCATCTTAAAAACCCTCTCTTATGCTCTCAACCACAAGATTAGGGTTTCCATCAAACTCATCTCTCAAAAGAAAGATTCAAGCTTTTTTCCAAGATAATTGAGAATTAAGTTTCCCAAATCCAAGAACTCTCCAGCAAATCATCAAGGTTTCCCTTCTAAGGTATGCGTAGTGTTCATATATGGATTCAATTCATTTATAGAGTTCAAGAACCATGTTTTTAAATATTATTTTGTAAAATTTTATGGTGATATAAGCGTGCACACATTGATGATTGTTGTTCAAGTTTCAAGATGATATCTAAGGATGTTTTTCATGGAATATATGTGATTGTTGGTTGAAAATCATGAACTTTGGGTGGGTTGAACTAATGCAAGTATGAAATCCACCTTTTCCTTAAAGAATGCATGTAAGGTGTTTGATAAAATGCCTAGGATGTTAGAAGTTCATATTTACATGATTTCATGATATTTAAATGACAATTCCATGTTAGCGATACAGTTCAATATGAATGCCCATGCTATTTATGTATTCTTATGGTGATGGCATGAAGTATGTATGATGATGAAAATATGAATTTTTTGTGGGAACTATATCCATGCTTTCCCTATCATGTTTGAGGTATTGATTAAATACATGAAGTATACTATCCCCTACTTATGATATAGCGAATTGTGGACTCCAATCTTGTGATCAAGTCATGTCATGTGTGTCAGTTTCCTTCTATCGAGTCCTGGGGGTATTTGTTCCCGAAAAACATAGTTGTGTGCCTAGAGCCATGTCATGTTGTCACGATAATCTCAGTTAATCTATAATATATAGAACTCAGTCAGTCATGTGACTCAGGAAACCTCAGAAGTCTCATGATCCCAGTTAACTCTCAGATAACAGTACTACTCCGTCAGTCAACGGAAGTCAGTTAATTTGTCCATGTACAGTCAGTTGAATCATGTTTAGTCTCTTCAAATAGGAGTAGGAGTTAGCACCGAATGAACCCAAGGATGTGAACTCACCTATATATGAGGGTGTGATTCTTAACAGTCATCCTTGCATTCAAGAACTATGTAGCCAACATAGTTTGAGACATCGTAGCCTGTTATATGAGGTTATATGAGGTGGCTTAACCTATTATATGAGGGTTCCCACCGTTCTCACTAGAGTTACCTGTTATATGAGGGTTGCTCACATGTTGTCCTTACCAGTGGCATGGTATTGACACCCTTTCAGTCAGGGACGAGATTGGGCCCCATCTTAGCCATAATGGCACATATGGGGCATGTCGGTTAAATAACTACCTCCCACAGTTTCAGTATCAGTCTCAGTAAAAGAACTTAGATAGTTCTTCAGATATCAGTATACCAGGACTGTTAGATATGGTCAAATTCAGTTATAGCACAGAACTCAGAGAGTTCAACCAGATTTAGGGCTGTAAGATACAATCATCCATGTTATTAGAACTACGGTTCTAGCCATGTGTTAGCATATAGATTTAGCCATTACGTACTCACGATCTTAGTTACTATGTATGTATGTTTGCACTCTTACGTTCATATCAGTCAGTCTGTAGTATTATTCATGCACGTAAACCATTTGCATTAGCCTACCTCACTCGTATACTTAGTACTCCAGTTGTACTGACGTATTTGCGCTATGGTGCTTTCTTTTTATGTTACACCATAGGTTCAGAGGCACGAGTCCCAGACCAGCAGTAGCAGTCGCATTCAACATACAAAGTTGCAGTGAGTCCTCTTCATTTGAGGAAGACATTATTTGATTTATTCATTTATTTCTTCAGTTTAGTTTTACGGAGTTAGTTGGAGACATGTACCTTCAACTCCTTATTTTAGACAGTACTTAGAGGCTTTCGGATTTACGCTCAGATTTAGCTTTCAGATTCAGTTTTCAGTTGATTTGGGTATTTTTTGCCCATATGGATGTTATATATTTTCAGTTGAACCTTATGGCCTATCGTACATGTTTTCCACGTTATTATGTCATGAATTGCAGTATACTGGTATAGATATCAGTCATGGGTTAGCTTGTGGTCCCTCAGGGTCATAAGCACCGTGTAGCATTCTGGTTCAAAAAATTAGAGTGTTACAAATTTGGTGTATGTTTTTGTGTCTTCCTTGTAGTTCTTGTATCATTTTGTATCAAGTAATGGCTTGATTTTGTTACCACACGATCAATCTTGGGCTAGCTTTCTTGAAAATACAAAATAAAATTTAGTGTTCTTGAGTTTAGATCTTGGCCGAAAGTTTGTTGAGTTCTTGTTGTGTTTGGCCAAGACTTGAACATTAGATCTAGGAGTCATTTTGTTTGTCTTTGTGTTTCAAGTGTTAGTTTTCTTCATCACTAACACTCTTGAGTCAAGATCTAAATTTGAGCTAGCATTTGTTGTGTACTTAAAGCCTTAGCCGATTGTGTTGTCATCTTGGTGGACTTGGCCGTAATTTGTTGGCCTTGTTGTTGTTGGAATTGGTTGTTGGGATTGTTGTGTTCCTGGTGATTGTTGAAGTTTTTCTTGATGTTCTTCATCCCTTTCAAGAGTTAAAATAGAGTGAATTCTAGATCTATAAAGTTGAAGAGAAAATGGTGAAAGCTTGTTAGTTTTGAAAGACTTTCCATCACCCATCAACTACTCAATCACTTCCCAAAAACTCTTCTTGTTTTAAGGACCTTTTTTTAAGGGGGACGGTACAAAAAAGTCAAGTCTTCCACTTTTGAATTTGACAATAGAATTTCAAGACTTGTTTCCCTCCTAAATCAATTCCCACCAATTCCAAATCACAAATTATTCAAGACTTTCAATTTTACAAAATAAAATTTGTTAAGACCGTGAACAATTATGTGGCTGACATATCATCATATTTTAATGTTCACGAAACATAATTAAGCTCAAATTATTGATTTCTTAGTTTCTAATCTTTGTCTCGTAGTTGCCTTTTGTTGATTCTATTACTAATTAACAAACTAGTAATTGTCTACTAGGTTGTAAGTTAATTTTGGGTCTATTTATTCATGTCTGCATTTCTTTGAGACCCAATTGGTAACAAGCAATCTCCTTGGAGTATAAACGAGTTACCAACACTTGTGAGGCCAATTGAGAGACATTTCAAAATGTGAGAGCTTGAGAGCTTGTGAAGATGTTTTCTTTTCTAACATTAACTAGTTTGTTATTATTATTTTTTTTTTTAGAATTTCTCTTGTTAGGTACTATGGCATTAGAAAAGGTCACCATGAATGATATGATGGCTTCCATAATGGGTATGAAACATGACCTTAGTACTCGAATGAAGAGAATGGAAAGAATAATAGACCGAGTGAAAGGAAAAATAGAAGGGATCGAAAGCTCTTTTTGCAAGGAGTTGGATAACTTGATAGAGCATCCAAGCCTTCCTAATTAATTTTCCATGAGTGGAAATTCTCCACATGATCTAAAAGGTGATCAAACTAACTCTTGCACTCTAGTGAATGAGGCTAGTAGCCAACTAAGTGTGAATGATAGTTTGTCTTTAGGTGAGCCGAATGTGCCTCCATTTGGTGATGATAATGTACAACTTGAGATTGTGGAAATACTAGTAGATACATCTAATGTTGAAACCATTGTGGCAAGTGATAGTACATTGTCTTATGAAAGTCATGAAGACCAACTTGTGTGTGAAAATAGTGATGTTGAACGTGTTGGCCGATTGACTATGGATGACCTCTAGTTGTTTTTGTTGTAGACCATGGTAGTATAAAGGGGATATATGATTGTACTAGTGGTAGTATTGGAAAAAAGAAATGCATTCTAAACCCGAGTTCATGGACACTCCACCCATTTGATCCCGGTGATTATTTGAAGCATGGTGATGAGGATGTTTTTTGGAATGGCTTGAATGTGCATGGAATGTATGACCTTTATATCTTGGATTTCAAGCCTATTTGTTGTTCCAAGAAGAGTCTATGTTTTCCACTTGATGAGAAACTCTTGATACTTGTTTGTTGTCTCACTTATGTGGATACACTAGTTGACTCTTTCTTGGAAGGGTATTCGGGTAAGAGGGAATCTTTGGGTGTATGTGAAGTTTAAGCCACCTTGGCAAGATTCTATGTTTGATTACACTTTTTTTGTCTTGTTTCTTGTCACACTTTGATGGATAGACAAGTACTTCATTTGGTGCTTAGAAGGGTATCCTATTCCCTAAGGTCCCATGGTATGTGTAGAATGTACACTTGTAGTTTGATAATTTTTTTTATTGATTTTGCTAACGTTAAACCTTATGTCATGAGGAATATATGTTCTTTTGTCTCCTCTATTGTTTTGTAAGGTTCAAATTTGAGGTCGAATCCTTTTCAAAAAGGGGAGGATGATACAAGTACAATCGTGATTGTGGACCAATACATAAAGGCTCAAGCTCGGGTGGCTAGCAAACCAACGGAACAAGCTTTGAAGTGTAGAGAATAAGTCTCCAACATTCCAAAGTCGTCTAATATGCACACTCCAAGGCCCCCCCTTTGTCTTGGTTCATTAAGGGCATTATAGTTATTTTGTAATAAGTTATAACCTAGACTATAAATAGAACATATTAGGTCTTTTGTTCATAACTTTGATGATATATTTGAGAACTCTAGAGAAAGAGAGAGTCTTGCAAGGTGGATTCCTTGTAAACAAGTGTGGAATCACTTTTGTTGGTAGCTAGTTGGATCCCGTTCCCTTGAGGTCACGTAAGAGATAGGTTTATGTTGTATGTGGTATTAAAGGTTCAAGAGTGAAATAATCTCTTGGGTTGTTAATATTATACCATCCATTTTTCTATCTTTCTATCTTTGTCTTGTTGTAATCTTGTAACCGATTCTATGTTGTTATTGTGAAGCCATGTATGTGTTGTTCTTCACATTGTTATTGTTCATTTTACTCTTCATAAATTGTTGTTAACATTAGTTTGGGTTGCTATTTTGGTTCCAAAGACACCACTAATTCTTGTATTCTTGTTGTTGGTAGCGAATCTGAGAGTGGTCTCCATCTTGGTCCTCGGATCCTTAAGATTATGGACTGATTTGGTGTATGTTTTTGTTTCTTCCTTATCATTCTTGTATCACTTGTGTTATAATCATGTGCATTCATGGTATGAGCTTTCGAAAAGCATTTTATGAGCATGATTTGGGGGAAATCCCTCCTCCATGATAAAGTTTATGATATTACCATGTTATAAATTGTTAAATGGGTTGGAGAGCATGAGTTATAAGTTCCCTTCTTGATCATGAGAGTTATGTATAATTTATGTTTGGACTGCTTTATGATTGATGATGCTTTTCGAGTCATAAAAGCTTCTGAGTCAATTATACTTTGTTATTTCATATGTTTTAAGGATGAGACTCTTATTCTAAAGGCTCTTATGTCCTAATGGAGATAATGCATGAATTAAATAATTGAATTGGTCACCGCATGCTTAAGTCTTTAAAAGATAGCGTGTTTGCATAAGTTTTCATGTTCTTTCAAAATAAGAACTCTCTTGTGATGTTTAAGTCTTTGAGTGGTCATTTATATGAATTTGAATGAAAAGGGCGATGAACATGACATGATATGATATGGCTTGCAAGTCTGGGTATGACAACACCTTTTATAAAATACCCTTAACATGAAAGTAATTAATGTTATAAGCATGAATCGTGGTTTTAAAAGGTTAAAATTGGGCTTGAAGAGATTTAGATGGTTACTTGAAGAAGGAACAAATTCAGATAACTGATTGCCTTAAATCATATTCTATTGATGAGGGATTTATTGTTCCCTGCAGGAGGGGATGTGTCCTAAAGAGGGGATTATACGCTGGCCTTGTTCCCTTTGCATATAAGAATCATAAACTCCAGCCTTTGCGGCAACTTAGGTTGGGGGCTTGGCCGCCGAGTCTAGGACGGATTCCATACAGCCCGTGGAATTATAGACTTGTAGGGTGTTCCATCTAGCTCAGAAGTAATACAAATTGTCGAGTTGATCATCAAAATTATGCCCGCGTATTTTCATTTACCTTATGCTAAATTGTTTCATGAAATACTCTCACTTATGTTGTATAAAAATATATGTCGTATTTTTGAATTGTACATACCAGTACTTTCGAGTATTGACTCCCTATATTTCAGGTTTTGAGGCTCAGTCTCGTGGTCCTGTTAACCAGTAGATTAATTTCATACATTCAGAGTTGGTAATCCTCCTTTACTTCGGAATGCATCTTTTCCATGTGTTGGTTTCTTTTTATTTTTGTGGTCCAACTGGGGACCTTGTCCCGGTTTAAACAGAGTAGTATGTTCAGCTCAGTAGAAGCTTTGTAGAATGTTTTGGATTGGATATGGTTTTTCTTATGGTTTGATGTTATGATATTTTATGTTTGATTATGGAACTGTCATGTTTTCAATTTATCTTCTGCACTTTGATTTTTATATAAATTATTCTTATGATGGATGCTAAGGGGTCTTTTGGGCCTTCGTGGTTCGGGATGCCCGTCGCGGACAGGGCCTCGGCTCGAGTCGTGTCACTTTATTTTGATTATCAGATACATATACATGTTCATTTAGTTTTTGGATATTGAATTTAGATGTTACACTATGACACCAAATTTTGGAGATTTTTAGGAGATTTCTTTTGGATTTTCATGTTTACTAATGTTTTAGGGTTTGACTTCGTTCTATAGTCTCACCTTGGCGTGTATTTATTGTATACTTTGATATTTCTTTATCAGTTAGTTTGACTGGCTTACTTGTTAAAGCTGAGCCATAATAAGTGTCATTATGGCCTGATTTTTGGATCGTAACAACATATCAATTCAACTTTTGATGAGCTAAAATGGCTTAGACTGAAATGGATTGATTTAATAAATGAACAAGGAAATAACCAATTTAAATTTGATCACCCGAAAGGGGGGGTTGAGCAAATCTTATTTTTCATAAATTTTCATGAATTGTCCCTTAAATGAGCTGATCTTTAAATTTTGCCCATAAAATGTGTTGGTCTTTGTAACACCCCACATTTTCGGGCTAAAATTCAAACCGTCGCTCTTACGAGTATAGATCCGAACCTAATGATTTAACGTTAATATATTTGTAATGATCAATTCAATAATGTGGGAATACCTTTGAATATGAATTGAGGTCACAAAAATTCTCCTAACTCAAAGACGAGTTTAGAACTTTTCTATCGATTAAGTTTTAGTGAATGTTTCAACTTGGGTAAACTTCCAACGATCATTACTCCTATTACGTAATGACTTATGTGGCCTACTATATATCAAATGAATAATCTTTGAGTCTTCTTTACAATTCAAATAGTTTCACCTTAATACAATATCGAAGTAGAAAGTTATGCTCATTTTACTTTAGAGTGTCTGGTTGTCAGAAAGTGACGACTAAGTTGACGAGCCGTCAACCCTAGTTGTCAACCTTAACCAAAAAAGAACAAAATCGATCTAGAATTAATGACTAAGGTGACGAGACGTCAACAAGTTAACAGCTTGTCAATCTAGTCGTCAGTTGATCAAATTCCTGCATTTTTGTTGGTTTCTTTAGAGGTATTCGTTTATTCTCCTCTCCACTCTTAAGAAACAAAAGTTAGGGTTTCTTTTAAAAACCCTAGATTCAAGATATCTCAAATTTTATTCATCAAAAAGGCATGTGGAACTATCTTAAATCTAATGCGCGTAAGTTTACATTTTTAAACAAGTTTTAAAGATATATCTGTATATATATGTATTGGGTTTTGGAAATCATTTAATGAGCATGCATCATAAACCCGTTTGATGAAAGTGCATAATTATCATGGGGTTTTTCCATAAGCTTGATTTTTAATCTTGTACATGCATGATTTGAGTTCAGAAAGTGATTTGTGAACATGACTTGTGAAATTCCCTTCCCCATGGAAAAATTTATGGTCTTAGCATGTTATGAATTGTGAATTAGGTTGGAGAACATGAATTACGAGCCTCTTTTTGATCATGAGATTTACGTATAACAAATGCTGGGATTGTTTTATGAATGAAGATGATTCTTGAGTTTAAACTCCTGTTTATTTGTTATGGATGGTTGTTTCAAGTGTTTTTCAAAGAGGCAATTTCTATTCTAAATGCTACAGTTTTCTAACGAAGAAACTGCATGTGATTAATGAAAGAATTGACCACCACCTATTAAAGTCTTGTAAAGAGAGTGTGTTTTCATAAGTTTCATATGCTTTTGATAATAGGACCTTTTGTTTGATTTGATAAATGTTTTTGTAGTCATTTAAATATTTTGAATGAGAAGGGTTGTGGTTTTGATATGATATGAATGACTTGCAAGTGCGGGTATGATGATGTTGAGTGATGATATGTCCTTAACAGAGTAAGCACTGGATGTTTTTGAGCATGAAGCATGATTTTAAAGGATTAAAATTGAGCTTAAAGAGAGTTAGATGGTTAATCGAAGATGGCATTTGAGTGTAAGGGCTCTTTGCTGGGAACCGAGTTTTGCCAATTCGGGAAACATGATTGGCTATGGCTAATGTATACTTGACCCTGAGTCACTGGTATACTAGAATAGTATTTAGGACCCAATCCTTGCGCCAAACTTGGATTAGGGCGCTTGATTGACAAGTTAATGGCAGACCCATATAGCCCAGGGGTACTAGAAATATAAGGTGTACCATATAGTTTAGAAGTAAAACAAAGAGTTGAGTCATGAATTACAAGAATGTTTTGAAGATCATTGATTATGCCCATGTGTTTTTATATCTAATGTTAAATGATTTTCTTAATGCTCTCGACTATTTTATATGAAATACATGTTGTTTTTTGGTCAGTTCTGCATACCAATACATTCAAGGTATTGACCATCCTTTGTGGAAGCTATATTGTCTCATAATATAGTATTTGAGGCTCAATCTTACAGTCCAATTCAATAGAAGTAAATTATTCTAGTAGTTCAGAGTTGGTGAGCCTCCCTTACTTCGAAAGGTCCCCTATCCATGTAATGGTTTTCAGTTGTTTATGGTCCGATTGGGAGCCTTGTCCCGGTTTAGACAGATTATTGTTTTTAGTCTAGTAGAGGCTTCGTAGAGTGTTTTATATTAGATTTGGGTTTTTTCTTTTGATACAATGTTATGGAGTTTTAAGTTTGATTTTGGGACGACCATGTTTTCAGTTATCTTATGAATTTTATTTCACATGAGTTATGCTTATGATTACATGCTAAGGGGTCTCTCGGGCCTTTACGGTTTGGATGCCCATCATGACTAGGGCCTCGATTTGGGTCATGACAAGCTTGGTATCATAGCACGATTCATGGTCCCAAGGTGTCGACAAAGACGTATCTAGTAGAGTCTTGCTTATGGGTATGTTGTGCACCACACTTATAATCAAGAGGCTACTGGGCCTTTAGGTGTTGTTTCTCATTCTTTTATGCTCTAGATCATGCGGCAGTGTTGTCCATATGGAAGTTATCAAAATTCCTTCCTTTATTTAATTCTATTGGCCATGTTTTATTATCGAGGCGGTACAAGTTCAATGGTCTAGATTCTGAAAGATGTTGCCCTTACCGATTGAGCTATCCATAAGGTTATGAAATAGCATAAGGACATAAGACGAGTCTGTTAGTTCTTCAAAGTGTTTTGATTTCAGTGTATACCCCTATATATATCAATTATCCATTTGATCCTTAGGTAAGGAGTGTATTTAATCCTTTTCAAAATCCTTGTTGCAGATGCCATGCTTAAGGGCAGAGATATGTAGTAGAATGTTGGAATAGTATTTCCATATGAGTGGTAGTATATGTTAAGGTATTAAAATCTATGAGTAGTAAGATGGTCCCGAAGTTAGTGATATGAAGTCATAAGTTTAGAAGTTAAAGAGAAGGTAACTCTTGAGTGAAGAAGGTTTTGTGGTTATGTAACTTTCGAGTAGAGGGTGGTATGACCTTTTATGTTGATTGGATAAACTTGTAGCACAATTTATAAATTTATGGTATTTAGAAGAGGAAGTGATTAGTTATGATTATTAGAACTTATTTGAAAAAGGGAAAGAACTCATGTTGCATACTTAGTGAAGTAGAAAAAAATAATCTCAGGTTGTGACAGAAAAGGGGTAGATTGACTTGTAATTTATAATTTTGAATTCAATAGGGAAATCTAAGATGGTGGAACTCATTGATGGTTATAGAATTTTGAAGGTAGTTGGGATGTATGCATGGGTAAGTGGAAATGGCGTGAGAAATTAGAATATGCTAATAAATCGTAATGGGTTATAGTATAAGAGTAAGGTCGACTATTATTATTATTTGACTTTACCCCCCCCCCCTTTGATTCTCTTGTCTCAAGTAGTTGTAAACCAATACAGTATGTGAGAAGGTGTGTAATAAATATTAAGGAGTAGTAATAACGTTGTAGAGGAAAATATTCTTGTATGTCGTAGTTAAACGAAGTAAGGAATTTATGTTGATTTCTCTATACGGGGGACTAGTATATTATGCTAGATATTTCATCGGTTGTACATGATTGGTGTTAGACACAAGATTTGAACTTTAGATGTGCATTGCGGTGATAAGAATGTTAAATCAAGGATAGAGATACGAGAATTGTAGGAGTAAGTTAGTAGGCTTGATTTTATGTGTGCCACAACCTGGGTTGGAAACTTGGGATAATTGTGATATATATATATATATATACATGAGGATAGTGTTAAAATGATGAATTGCGGCTGAGCCAGTAGGTGGATAAGAGCGTTGGGTTTGTAAGAATAAGTTGAACCCGGATAACTTGTTGTCATATGAGGTTCTAAGTGTATAAGTGTCATGAGTACCTAGTTCATGTTCTTGAATTTCTTAATATGGAGAAGGCTAGAGAGCTGCTATATGGTGTTATTTAGAACTGAATTAAGGGAAATATAGATAAATGGTGTGAGCTCTTGGTCTAGTTTTGAAAACTTTTTTAAGTTGTGAGGATATGCAATTAGAGTTGTAATGCTAGTATGCTAAGTAGTGAAAATTGATTATTATGTGTTAAGAAGGTTGAAGTGTGTTTTTATGAGAGAGTGAGTTATAGGGTGATGCCTATGGAACCTTGCAAAATTTAAGATTTATATCCCTGAAAGGTAGTGTCTTCATATTATAGCTATCAGGGGAGTTTAACGTTCACTTGTATAGTCATAACCCCATTGTGCTGAGTGTTGTGCTCGTAGAATTTATGAGAGGATATGTCCTCAAGTCTAGGATGGTGACTTTGATCTAAGGGGAGATTTTGAATTAAGGTAGTTCCCAAATTTTCTCATGGTGGCAAGTTTCAGGGAAGAGTCATGATAAATCTACTCCTATTCAAGCAAACTCCTCCTACTTCAATTTAAAAGGACATGTATCAGTGCCTTATGTATATAATTTATGTCTATGCCTAAGGTTTGAGTTCTCTACTCAACGTATGTCTATGTTCGGACCTTCAAACTAGAAACAATAATGTTTCTCAACAATCCAACCTCTCAGGTACTCAAGGTCCATGTTATGATTGATCATGATCCATACATCTATGTCTCATATCATTCTTAATTCTAAGAAACCATGTTTTCTGTATGACTCAAGTGTGGAACTCAATGTGCCAAACTCTTTAAGAAAAACCCTAAACAAGGCTTTAAATAGTTCACCCTAAATAAGGAAACAAAATAATAAAAGTCAGAAATCCCTCAGATTAGGTGACGACATTTGTGATAGCCTATCAGGAGGATGACGACTTATGACAAATGTCGTCAGCTTCCTTTATGCTTTTAGTACTTTCTGCCTAACGCTGACGAGAAACGGTGACATCCTATCATCTCCTTCATGACCTATCACAAATGTCGTCAAGTCTCTTCTTCAACTCTCCTATGCTGCCTTAGGCTGACGACAACTTTGACGACTTATCCGCTCCTTGACGTCCTATCATAAAATATCGTCACAGAGTCTAACTCAGGTCCATTCCCTTCTGAGGCTAACAATGAAGCTGATAGCTTATAACAAGGCTGACGACCTATCAGAAATGTCGTCAGCCACTCTTCTCTTAGAATTAATTCAGATTTCAACTTCTTAGCTTCCATTCTTGTTGGTTCTCTATCATATTAGCTTCTACTGCAAAATCAAACATAAAACAATCAAAAACAACAAAAGTTGCTTAAGACTTCATAATTATTCTTAGTTAAAAGCCTCAAATGTGTTAGCATTAACCCACACATCAATACCCTCAACTTAAAACAATTGTTTGTCCTCAAGCAACTCAACACAACTAAGAGAATACAAAGTACGTTTGAAAGTCAATCATCCATATCATCTCAAAACACTTTTACCATCTCCAAGGTCACTCAATTCAAGAACAATGAAAGAAACCAATGCAACACACAGGAATCAAGATACATCATCAATTCAGTTATAACAACCATGAATAGACCATTATTACACTACCCAAACAAGTCAGTAACTAGCAGTGTAACTAGTGTGCCCTCACATCAAAGACATCCCTCTCATCTCATATCAGGAATTATCTATGTAACCATGGGGACAATCAAAACACTCACTCTCAGAATGAAGTTCCAATCAGTGTATGCAAAGTACCATAGGCTTGCCCTTATTTTCATTACCCCAATCTTCAGATAGGTCCGTTAGGATCACTATAGGACTTCTCTTAGGCTTGTAATGCAGGCTAGGGGCTAGTAGGATACTAGATGGTATGTAAAGTGACTAAGCCTCCTTGACACTACACTAGCTTTTTAGGGTTACACTCATTAGCCTTTTTTGCTCTTTTCTTTCCTTGATCACACTTATTTAGGATGGGTACAGTCTTTTCTCAATTACTTATTCTTTTTCACAATTTTTCTTTTTCTTGCTCTTTCTTCTGCACCTAGCTTTTTATTCTTTTCTTTTATGCTACCTTTCTTCATACTCATTCTATATAATGCACCCCTATGATATCCACACTCAACTTTGACCATTTGCCTAAGTTAAAGTGCACAGTGTCTAAGGAAGACCAGGGCCAAAATAGGTTCATTGTGATCTAAATGGGAAAGTGACAGGTGTCATACAAAGAAATAGGCTAATTAGGCTCAAAATAGGGATCAAAGGATATTATACACATAGGGAAGGTCATTTAGGCTAAAGTAAGCTAATATCAAAATGGCCTATGATCCTTTCCTAACCCCTATCCTTCAACCTAGGTAAGACTAACCGGGAAAGTTCTGGCTTCAGCATATAGAGGGAACTAAGTAACATCTCACACACACTTGGCACACAGGTATATCGCAATCTACTACTCATTCAGTTCATGCAGCTGTTTAGCAATGATTATTATGTTACTAGAACTAATTCCATACAAAGATGCACAGTGGTCACACTTGAATGCAAATCACACAGTTAAAAAAGTAGACCACTTGAAGAGGTGTTCAAAAATCACAAAATAATTCAACTGCCTCAAGTACATGTATTTCTCCTAGTTGACTACAAAATTTTACAAAACAAACACAATATGCCTAAACGTGCTAGCTCTACTAGGAACAAGACTCCGGGGAAAAGAGGCACGGTAAAAAAAAACCCCAAGAGGACATCAACACCCACAAGTAGCTCCAACTTCAACTTAAAATCATGCAATATCCCCAATGCGTTAAACCAAAAAGAGAGAGCTAGAAACATACCTGTGGCACCATGGGTGCGAAGATCTGATGTCAATCACATAATACGAATACAAACAAACAACAAAATACCTTGGGTTGCCTCCCAAAAAATGCCTAATTTAGTGTCGCGGCATGATAACATTTAGCTATCCTTTATCCCTCCACTTAGACGATTTGAATTCTCAGCCCATCTTTCGATCTTGACATCTTTTAGGTCCGTTGGGAAAATGTGAGGGCATGATAATGAATGTTCTATCACGCCACTTTGAAGACTTGAACCGCTTGCCCAATTTTGCATCGAACTTTCGTGTGGGATCATTGGGAAATAGTAAGAATCTTATAAAGCCACTAAATAGACATTGATATTTAAGATTCTTGGCCTTCAATATTGGGGTTGTAGTATACCCTTTTGGAAAGATAAACTCCAAAATGTTAGAATTTTCTTCCTCATTTTCAAAATTCATCATTTGCTTGGGTGATTTGACTTTCATTAATCCACCAAGCATAATGTTGAAAAGTGATTCGAATGAGGACTAACTCTCAATTCCGGAGTAGCATCCATAATAGTATATTTACCTTGAAATGGACTAGAGTCTTCACAAGAATTGTGCTTGATATCTTCTTTTGACTCTAGTACTATTTCCTCATCTTTGGCATCTTCATTCATGAATGGTTCAGTTGGTTGGGAAATCATCAAGGGTTGCTCAACATCAAGCTCAACATCATTATAGGGTTCTTGATCCTCATCTTCACACTCTTCATTATGTAAAATGATTCCACAGACAAGATATCATCTAAGTATAATGTGGAAGAGTGCTTTGAATGATTAACCTCTATATCCATCTCTTCATGAATGATTGGCCTCATGCCTTAAAGCATATCACATAAAATACCATATGTTTCTTCCTAGAGATCCAACATTCTTTGAAACATAGCTTCAATGCCACTCTTTCCGGTGCTTTGTTCTTCATTTTCTTGACCATAAGACCTGTCAAACTCAAAATAAGAACTAGAATTTGGGTTAGCGCAATAAGGGGAGGAGGCATTTGGGTAATCACTCCAACTCCCATCTTGACCACCACATAAAGAATAATCATACTCCTGGTAGGATGGAGATGGTGCACATATCTCTCTCCGAGAAACATATCTACAATCTTGCCAAAAGAGAAGTCCATCATAATATGGACATGGATCATCAAGATAATATTTCCAACCACCAAGCTCATGCTCATTCCACGATGCCATAGTAATAAGTAAAATAAAATAAAAATCTACCTAACATAAGAAAATAAAAAAAAACTAAAAACAAATATTTACAAGTTTGAATTCAAGCAAGTAGGCTAAAATTCCAAACCAACTCAATACGCCAAATTGTTCCCCAACAATGGAGCCATTTTTGATAACGCTAAACTTACACTTTAATTTAGTGCAAGGTGATCGTCGTCAATATATTTACCCAACTTTGGAGTCGGGGTCGAATCCACAGGGAACAATATGAGTGGCGATTAAACTAATTTGAAACTAAAGCTACAAGTTAAATTCAAGCAACTGGCACGAAAAGATAAAATGGGGGTTTTAAGTTTAGCAAGTAATTGTTGGCTACTTAAGTGTCAGTGTTCGTAATCAAGAGTGTATGAAAAAATAGAATTATTTTCACTAGGGATTTTGGTACTTGACAGATGCTACTAGTGGTTCAGGATTCTCACGGTAGGTAGGAAAACAAGTTATATTTATCGAAGTTATGCTTAAATATCTCTTGATCTACTTAAGAATTTAATTACCTAATCCTCTCAGACTTAGGGAATTTATATTCACAGCACAGATTTTACCTCAGGTTATCCAACCTTGTTACAACGCTGATTATTAAACGGAGTATTTCCAAGTCCCTATTGATAATTCACTTCCTACTATATTTGATTTCTTTCTCAAGAAAATTAAAGTAGGTTTTATCTATTGTTTGCAATCAACAGACTTTATTTAAAACTTCAGAATGATCAAGAAATCCTACCACCTTTTGAATCTTGAACACTCCGCACCTTATCAAGACCTAACCCTAGATCCCATAATTCAGGTTAAAGAAATTTAGCTGCTCATGACGTAATAATTGAAGCAACTAGATGAATTCATTCTTTGAAAGATAAACTTACCATAAGATGAATAGTAACTAGAGATTCTCAGAATAGATCACAAAGGAAAATTCCAAAATAATGATTATAATCTCTTCCAAGAATTTGCTTTTTCAAGCCAAAAGTAGAGAGAGAAAATATCAAAGTATTGTCAAGACTCAAGTGTGAAACTCAATGTGCCAAACTCTTTAAGAAAACCCTAAACAAGGCTTTAAAGAGTTCACCCTAAATAAGGAAAAAAATTTATAAAAGTCAGAAATCCCTCAAATTAGGTGACGACATTTGTGATAGCCTATCAGGAGGCTGACGACTTATCACAAATGTCGTCGGCTTCCTTTATGCTTTTGGTACTTGCTGCCTAATGCTGATGACAAACGATAACGTCCTATTAGCTCCTTGATAACCTATCACAAATGTCATCAAGTCTCTTCTTCAACTCTCTTGTGTTGCCTTAGGCTGATGACAACTTTGACGACTTATCAGCTCCTTCACGTCCTATCAAAAAATGTCATCATAGAGTCTAACTCAGGTCTATTATCTTAGGCTGACGATGAAGCTGATAGCTTATCACATGGGTAACGACCTATCAAAAATGTTGTCAGCCACACTTGTCTTCAAATTTCTTCAGATTTCAACTTCTTTGTTTCCATTCTTATTGGTTCTCTATCATATTAGCTTCTACTGCAAAATAAACATAAAACAATCAAAAATGATAAAAGTTGCTTAATACTTTGCAATTATTCTTAGTTAAAATCCTCAAATGTGTTAGCATTAGCTCACACATCATTTATCAAACTTATGGTCGTTCTCAACTATTAAATATATGAATTTCGACTTTATGCTACTCTGCTTATATATTTTACCAATCTTAATCAGGATGAGGATTCTTATGAAAATTCATGTCTTACAATGTTATGATCAGGTTCCATAGAACACATGCCAAGATCATCTCTATTTCGAGTCTCGTCATCTCATGATTGTGCTTACACGATTTACATGGTGAGATCATGAATCTCTTCTTGAATGCCTTTGTATGTTTCGTTGAGGAAATTAAAAAAATCCTAATATGAGGTTACGTCCTTTATTCCATACTTCTAGAGCTTCAACAAGTTCCTACCCATCATTCAAGGATGAATGATTCAAAGAGGGAGATAATGTAACATCCCATATTTTGGGGCTAGAATTCAAACCGTCGTTCCTACGTGTATAGATCCAAAACCAATGATTTCATATTAATATATTTGAGTTGATCAATTTGATAGTGTGGGAATACCTTTGAATATGAACTGGGGTCACAAAAAAAATCTCCTAACTCAAAGACAAGTTGAAAGCTTTTCTATCAATTAAGTTTTAGTGAATGTTCAACTGGGGTCAACTTCTAACAATCATTACTCCTAGTACAAATTGTGTCACATGGTCTACTATATATGAAATGAAATATCTTCGAGCCATCTTTCCAACGCAATTGGTTTTACCTTAATACGATATCGGAGTAGAAAGTTATGCTCATTTTACTTCAGAGTATCTGATTGTCAGAAAGTGGCGACTAAGTTGATGAGCCATCAACCATAGTCGTCAACCTTAACCATAGAAGAGAAAAATCCATTTAGAATTGGCGACTAGGGTAATGGGATGTCACCAAGTTGACGTCTTATCAACCTGGTCGCCAGTTACCTGCATTTTTATTAGTTTCTTTGGGGGTATTTTAGTCTTTTCCTCACCCTAAAATCATACCTCCAAGACTTAAAAAAACTCTTTAAATGATAATTTCCCATGATATGTCAGTTTCTCATCGTTCATTATCCTTTCCACTCTCAAGAAAGAAAAGTTAGGTTTTCTTTCAAGAACTCATGCTCCCAAGGCTTAGATTCAGGATATCTCGAATTTTTTTCATCAAAAAGGTATGTGGAACTATCTTAAATATCATGGGCATAAGTTTACATTTTTAAACAAGTTTTAAAGATAAATATGTATGTATATGTAATGGATTGTGGAAATTATTTAAAGAGCATGGATCGTAAACCCGTTTTAATGAAAGCGTGTAATTATCATGGTGTTTTTCCATAAGCTTGATTTATAATCTTTTGCATACATGATTTGAGTTCATAAAGTGATTTATGAATATCACTTGTGAAATTCTCTTCCCCTTATGGTCTTAGCATGTTATGAATTGTTAATTAGGTTGGAGAGCATGAATTATAAGCCATTTTTTTTATCATAAGATTTATGTATAATAAATGTTGGGGTTGTTTTATGAATGAAGATGATTCTTGAGTTTAAATGCCTCTTTACTTGTTATGAATAGTTGTTTCAAGTTTTTCCAAAGAGGTTATTTCTATTCTAAATGTTATGGTTTCCTTACGAAGAAACTGCATGTGATTAAAGAAATAATTGACCACCACATATTAAAGTCTCATAAAGAGAGTGTGTTTGCATAAGTTTCATATGCTTTTGATAATAAGAACTCTCCTGAGATTTTATAAATCTTTTGGTGGTCATTTACATGTTTTGAATAAGAAGGGTAGTGGATTTGATATGATATGAATGACTTTCAGTCCTGGTATGACGATACCCTGTGATGATATGTGTAATACCCCATATTTTTGACCTAGAACTATAACAGTCTTTCCCATGCATATAAGCTCCAATACAAATAATTTCCTATGTGAATATAAGTTTCATAATCATTATCCTAGTGTGTGAAGAGAATCCAAGGCAAAATATGTTCATAGAATCACTTAGAGCAAAGTGAGCTAAGAGCCTTTGATTCGACTATTTTTTGGTGGTCGATTTCACAAGGGTCATCTTTCAATGAGTACAACTTCATGTATATGTGTAACTTGGAAGATTAATATCCACCAAATTGTAGATAATACAAATTAGCTTTCCAACGATACCAATTTCACCTTAATACGATGTCCGAGCAAAAAGTTATGGCTTTGCAAAGGGGTGTGCGTCGCCTAATGATGATAGGCAAATTTACACGCCTATATCAATATATTTTGCCCATATTTTAGCCTAGTTCTGAGAACAAAGTATATATTTCATGCACTTTTAGTCCTTTTTCCTGTAAATGAGCTAACGAACATGATTAGTAAAGTTTCAGGTATAAATGATGCAGAATTCAGCATTTTATGGCTTACTTGACGCAAAAGAAAGCTCACGAAGGAAGGAAAGGGAGTTTACACGCCTAAGGACCAAAACTGCTGCATAGAAAATCTGTCCCGGGCTAAAACAGCATTTCTGAAGACTTTGGGGATTTGCAGTAACTTAGTTGGATTTGGACAATGATACATTAACCTAGTACAATTGGGTTATGTATTTTATTAGTTTATTTGGATTATGATAATGTTACATTAACCTAGTACAATTGGGTTAAGTATTACATTAGCCTAGTAGGATTTGGTTAGATATTTTATTTATCTAATAGGATTAGGATATGGGTATTATAAATACCCTATTTTGCTAGAGATTTTACAACTTCGAATTACAACTCTCATTCTACTTTTAACATCATCTTCTTACATCTTCTAATTCTTCCATTAATTCTATTTTTCTTCTTCTACTCTTCTATTCTTAAATTCCACAACAAGAGAATCGTTACTTTGCCTAGGAATTCACGTCTCACGCCTACCACCTAAGCTACAAGAAATTACTCAATCTTGTGGTATAACAACAATGTCAATCGTGATCTCCTTCGCATTCATGGGTAACTTAACTTCTCTGTTGAGGTTATGGAAGCCGTATGAGATACTATCTATTGCTGTGAGTTTGTGAGTTCACGACACGTATACTGCTTATATCATTATTCTCTTCATCTTAGTCTACATTCTTTGTGGTTGAAAACGCAAGAATACACCAGTATAACATTTAACTTGTTCGAAAGAAAGGTTATCTGTCTGGAAAAGAGATAATGTCAAGGTAGTAGGGTCACCCCCTAAAATTCCCTACTAAAAAGCTAGTGTCGTAACTGGACTAACCTCTTGGAGAATTCGTACCGTTAGACACGCTTTAAGCTCGAAAGAGTTAAAGTGAAATAATCCTCGAATAGGTCGAAAGACGCCTGGATTTACCATCGAATACAATTCTCTATAAGCACATGCATGTCTGAATTCACCACACTCATAGTCAATAGAGACGTATAACTCAGAAGGTGGACATAACCCCAACTCCTCAATTCTCATTGTTTCACAACCTACTAAACATTCTTTCTTTTTACTTTGCTATTTTCAGTTTTTGCTTTAATAATTTGGTTACACATTACAAACCCCCCTTCTTATCAGACTTGCACTAAAAGTCTAGTAATCGTTGCTTACTTGTTGACCAAGCTATTCCCTGTGGGATCGATACCCAACCCAGGTTGGGTTCTATATTTGCTAACGACCGCTTTACACTCCTACGAGAGCTGTAGATTGAGCGTTATCAAAAATTGGCGCCGTTGCCGGGGAATACAAGTGACAATCAAGTTCGTGATAATTACTAGACCCTTTGGTCAAAGATTCTCGTACTTTTACGTTTAGTTTTTGTTTTTGTCTACTGCAGGTTTTTATTTTAGTGCATGCCCCATACTCGAAGTTCTGGTCAACCGTTATTACCAATCAATCCTGAACCACAACGCATTGGTAGAATGGAAGCACAATCTAAAATCGCAAGGATGGCTGCTCAACAGGAACAAGCAAGATTTGCTGCCCTTGCCGTAACCCAGGTTCAACAGCAGAACATTGATAACCCTGCACGAGCAACAAATCCTGACGATGAGGATTTAGGTGATGACGAATTACTAAACCTAAGGCATGATGCTGAAATCACAACACCTGCCAACAGAAGAGGTCGACAAGCTCGGTTTAGGTATGATCGCCAACCCATGCAACCAACTTTCGATGATGATGATGATGATCTTGATGGAGCCGGAGCCACAGGAGCTATTATTCCTCCACCATTGGCACCCGGAGCCAAGTTCAACATCACAAGCACCATGATTCAGTTATTACAACTCAAGGGATTGTTTGGTGGACTAGCAGGCGATGATCCAAATATGCATCTCATCAACTTTATTTCTACATGCAAGTCTTTTGACAATCCTGGTGTTGGTCAGAATGCAATTCGATTACGTCTATTTCCATTGTCGCTGTCTGGGGAGGCAACACTATGGTTGAATGGGCTGACTCCTGATTCTATTACAAATTGGAGGCAATTGAGAGATGTTTTCCTCGAAAGATTCTTTCCGCTATCCAAAAGAGCACAATTGAGAGATGAAATCAACAACTTTCGTCAGCTTCCAACTGAAGCCCTTCATGAAACATGGGAGAGGTTCAAGACGAAGATAATGAGGTGCCCAAACCATCACATGACTAATATTCACCTAATGGAGATACTATATAGAGCCTTGAATTCAATAACTAAACCAGTGGTGGATAATGCGGCCGGAGGATCTTTTATGGATCTCACCTTTGGTCAGGCAAGCAATATGCTAGATCGTATGATGAAGCAAAGTAGAGCTTGGCATACCAGGGATTCTGAGGTAGCAAGCCCCACTTTATCTATAGGCATGACTGCAGACCAAAGGAGAAGAGAAGAAGAACGTGATCAAGATATGGCGCACATGAAAACACAAGTGGATCTTCTTACAAAGCATTTATTATCAGGGAAGACCGAAAAAGTGAAAGCTATTGCATCAAAAGGAAGAGACGAATCTGATTCGGAAGAGGAAGCCAACTACTTGAACAATCAGGGGGGTTTCCGAGGGAATACCCAAGGAAACCAAGGTCGGAACTATTATGATAAGTCTGGAAACAAAGACCAAGGTAGTTGGAGGAAAAACAATGAAAAAAGTGGTTTGTACGTTCCCCCTGGAAGACGTGACACCACCACATCTAATTCTGGAAGTATGGAAGACATGATGGCTAAACTATTGAAAGGAGTGGAAGCAACGAGCGCAGGAGTAACAGAGGTAATAAATGATTTGTCCTCAATGAAGCAATTGGTTGACTCACATTCCACTTCAATAAAGCAAATAGAGCAGCAATTGAGCCAACTTTCAGCAGCACTCAATCAAAGAAAGGCTGGTACTCTACCTAGCAACACTGTGCAAAATCCAAGGAATGACGGATCATACATGGCTATTACTACCAGGAGTGGTAAGGTGCTGGAAAATTCATCCCAAAGCAAGCAAGTGGCCAAAAATAAGGAAGATGATGACGCCATAGAAGCTGACCAAGACGTCCATGACGTCACCCCTAGTAGGTTGCAACCTGAAACTACCAAAATTTGGAAGCAAGAGGAGAAGAAAGCCATGGAGAAAACAATTCCATATCCACCACCACCTTTTTCTCAAAGATTGAAGAAGCAGGCGGATGATACAAGGTTCAGCAAATTCATGACGATGTTAAAGCAGCTGACTATTAATGTTTCGTTGGTCGAGGCGCTGGAACAAATGCCTGGGTATGCTAAATTCATGAAGGACCTGTTGACAAAGAAACGGGCAGTAAGCTATGAGCCGACAGATAATATTCATCATTGTAGTGCAATTTCCACAAGGTCCTTGGTACAGAAGAAGGCAGACCCTGGTGCTTTCACTATTCCTTGCACGGTTGGATCTATGAATTTTGCTAAGGCATTGTGCGATTTGGGAGATAGCATCAATTTGATGCCACTATCTGTCTACAGAAAATTGGGGTTGGGCGACCCTACACCAACCAATATGCGGCTCGTGATGGCAGATAGGTTGGTAAAATGACCTGTTGGTATCCTAAATGATGTGTTGGTGAAGGTTTCCACCTTCATCTTTCCTGCAGACTTTGTGATTTTGGATTGTGAGGTGGATTTGGAAGTTCCCATAATCTTGGGACGACCCTTCCTCGCAACTGGAAGTGTGCTTATTGACATGAGAGATAATGAGCTTTTATTTCGAATGAATGACGAAGTGATCCGCTTTGATATATGCAAAGAAATGAAGCATCCCAGCGATATGAATGTGTTCTCTATAGCTGATGTTCATTATGAAAATAAGAAAGCATTATCTGTAGAGAAACAGCTTACTATTGAGCCATTGTCTGTTGCGCGGCTGAATGTTGAGCATGAGGATGATAAAGAATATGAAGAAACCGTTTGTTCTCTAACAGCGAATCAATCTTCACCAACAGCGGTGACTTCCATTGAAGAGCCACCAGTGCTAGAATCGAAAAAGCTCCCCAATTATCTAAGGTATGCGTTCTTGGGAAGTGGAAATACACTTCCAGTGAGTGTTGCAGTTGCGGATGATCTAAGTGAACAGCACGTAGAGGCTCTCATCTCTGCTCTAAAGAGGCACAAGAGAGCTATGGGTTGGACTATTGATGATATAATTGGTATCCCTCCATTCATGCTAAGTGTAAAACGGTCGTTAGCAAATATAGAACCCAACAGGGTTGGGTGTCGATCCCAGGTTGGGTTTTATATTTGCTAATGACCGCTATACACTCCTACGAGAGTTGTAGATTGAGCGTTATCAAAAATTGGGGGTGACCCTACTACCTTGACATTATCTCTTTTCCAGACAAATAACCTTTCTTTCGAATAAGTTAAATGTTATACTGGCGTATTTTTGCGTTTGCAACCACAAAGAATGTAGACTAAGATGAAGAGAATAATGATATAAGCAGTATATGTGTCGCGAACTCACAACCTCACAGCAATAGATAGTATCTCATACGGCTTCCATAACCCCAACAGAGAAGTTTAGTTACCCATGAGTGCGAAGGAAATCACAATTGACATTGTTGTTATACCACAATTAAGATTTCACGTTTATAATGGTGTGGTAGCCGTTTAGGCGTGAATTCTTTAGCAAGGTAACGTTTCTCTTGTTGAATAGATGAGTAGAAGAAGAAAAATAGAATTAATGGGAGAATTAGAAGAAGAGTTGTAGAGTAATGGAAGAATTCGGAATTAATTAAAATCTCTAGCAAGATAGGGTATTTATAATACCCATATCCTATTCCTACTAAGCTAATGAAATGCTTAACCAAATCCTACTAAGCTAATGAAATACTTAACCCAATTGTACTAGGTTAATGTATCATTATCCTAATCCTAATAAGCTAATGAAATACTTAACCCAATTGTACTAGGTTAATGTATCATTATCCTAATCCTACTAAATTACTGCTAGTCCCCAAAGTCTTCAGAAATGCTATTTTAGCCCGGGACAGATTTTCCATGCGCCATTTTTAGTCCTTGGCGTCCAAGATTGGCTTTTCTCCATTCGTGAAGCTTTCTTTGGCATCAAGTTATCCATAAAATGCTGAATTCTGCATCATTTATACCTGAAACTTTGCTAATCATGTTCGTTAGCTCACTTACAGGAAAAAGGACTAAAAGTGCATGGAATATATAATTTGTTCTCGAAACTAGGCTAAAATATGGGCAAAATATAGTTCTATAGGCGTGTAAATTCGCCTATCATCAACACCCCACACTTGAAGCTTTGTTCGTCCTCGAACAAAATATCATGTCCCTCTAAACATCAACTTAGGGTTTCACAGCAACAACATAAAATATTCGTCAAGATCAGCACAACAATTATCAACAAAGAGTAGTTTTCCGATCATTAGTAGAGACCATTTAGCCTCCATCATAGACTCGTGATGGTGTTCAACTCATATTCAAAAGTTAAGGCACAAAGAATCATACACAACAACCCAAAACTCATCAACCATGTGTGTCTCACAATATATTACCCATAATCACTCACAAGTATAACATATTTTTCAAACATGGGTATCAAAATATCCTTGCTCTCACTCTCACAAAGAATTCATATGCAGCAACTGATGACCATAGGCTTGCCCTTAGTGTAATGCTCCACTAAATGTCAGAATGCTAAGCTTAGAATCAAATAGGTCTTTTGATGGTTGTAATGTAGGCTAAGGGACGGGTAGGACTATTTTGGCCAGAAATAGTGACTATGTTCCTAAGCGCTTTAATACATCACATTGTGTCATTAACACTTTTTCTTTCAAACAACCTTTCTTTCATTTATTCTACCACCCTTTTTCTCCTCTTTTGTTTTTCGATTTTAAACATGACTAACTTTTTCAGTTTTTTCTTCCTTTTTCTTTTCATAACATACCTCTTATGATAGCACTTCTTTTTTATAGCAATTTCAAGCACCAATGCATTCTAAAGCATCATACTCACCCAATTTCCTCTTATTTTGTCACATGACTTTTTCACTTTAAAGCACTTAGGAATTTGGATCAAATTATGGTCTTGAAAAAATGGATTAGGCTTACATACGAGGTTTGTCAAAGAAAATAGGCTAAAGGCTCAAAAGGGTTTAACTAGGATGATGTCCATGGGTAGGTAAAAAGAAGGTAAATAATCATAGGTTGCCAAAGAAATGCCTAAATCATCTCCTAGACTTGCACTCTTTATTTCCGCTTTACATACATACCAGGCAAGTTCTAGCATCAGCCACAAGCACAGAATATACTATTATCTCACACACACAAGGCACATGGTCGACTTTATTGGGAGTAGTATAGACTCTTGACCCAACAGATGAAGGAATTAAACCAAACAATATCACATAGTGATTCACAATTAGAGCCTAAACATCTCAATAGTCATGATTTTATCACAAACTCTTGTCATAATCTCATGCTGCCTATTAGAATAATTTCATGCGAAGCTAAGTTAAAAAAAATTTAACTACTGAAAAAAACAATTAACTACTAACAAAACAAACAAACATAAATAAATGCAAATGTGGATAGAGAAGTATAGCATGCAAATACCAGCACCCCACACTTAGACGGGACACACTGTCCTCAGTGGAAAATAAATAAGAAGAACCTGGTTAGTCGGACTCATCCTCTATGTCTGGGGTCATACCCCTTGCATCGGAATCATCATCAGAGTCGTCATCCTCAGAAGTTCCTCATAAGTATCCCACTTAATTCCAAGAGTGAGTCGAGGTATTTGCAGCGAGGAGGGTTCTCCTTGCTCTTTTCGGCCTCTTTTCTTACCTTTTTGTGAAGTGGTAGCCTTATCTTTGCCTTGTCTTGCTTTGGGTGCCATTGTACCTGAGACTTAAAAAAATTTTCATGTTAGCATCATCTCGATGGATACAATCTATAAACAAGCAGTAGTGGCACCACCCCACACTTATTTTGTTGGCACAAACTAGTGGAGTGAAAGTTGTCGATTACTTAGACTTCATCGATATACGTTTTAGGCGTTAGATTCCAACAATATAATTAGTGCAGTCATACTTCTTGAAATCTTGGCAATACTTTCATGTTTGATATATCAAGACTACTACATAGAGATTGAATCAAGGTACAACATCTAGAAATAATCACAACCTCACAAGTTGGTAGTTTAACCATGATTCTCATCTCAATGAACAAGTCATTCCAGCATGTAAGCTTTCTATTTACAAGATTATGTAGTTTTCGTGACCATGTCAATTCAACAAAAGTATGACAGTGCATCAAAATCAAATACAAGTTGGAAACAAGTTAAGATCATCCTTACGTATTCGTTCACTCACTTAGTTGTATCGCAACAAATCAACCACATTCAAATCACTACTACTACTTCAAGATCTAACAATTTATTGTAAGTGTAGTAGTGTAGTACTTACGGAATATGAATGAAGAACAAAGAAGTACTTACTTGGTTGATGGCCTCGGAAGGTGTTCTTGCAAAGTAAAAGAGCAAAAAGAAATTTTTTTGAGAGATTTTGGAGAGGTAGGCGGCACCTAGGTTGAAGTTGCAATGCATTTTTGTTCTAAGACTAAGGTTCTATTTATAGGACAAGCTTGGGTCGGGTTTTGACCCATTTGGAATCGGATTTGGAGACCAAAAGTGACCATAGGCGGCGCCTATGCCATGGCATACTAGATTCAGAGACAGAATGCCATAGCATAGGCGGCGTCTATGCTATGGCATTGTTGAGCGGAGTGCCATAGCATAGGCCATGCCTTGTTCGTGGCCTAGATTTACATAGGCCATGCCTAACCCATTGCCTTTTCTTCTTCATTCCTAACTTACCACCTTCGACATGCAATACTTCCAAATCAAAATTTGAAACCAATCTCCTCCTTTACACCTCTTGCACCTACACTTACTCAAAAATAACAAAAACGATTAGAACGATGGGTTGCCTCCCACCAAGCGCTTGATTTATTGTCGCGGCACGACATAGCTATCTCGATTACTTAGACTTCATCGAGATAGATGGGGCATCGTTTTCTGAATGGATTCAGATGACGCTGATGCTTATTTGTAGGCATGCAATCTTCTTCGATATGACTCTTGTGCATGCCTATCCCAGGAGGGACACCAATTATATCATCAATAGTCCAACCCATAGCTCTCTTGTGCCTCTTCAGAGCAGAGATGAGAGCCTCTACGTGCTGTTCACTTAGATCATCCGCAACTGCAACACTCACTGGAAGTGTATTTCCACTTCCCAAGAACGCATACCTTAGATAATTGGGGAGCTTTTTCGATTCTAGCACTGGTGGCTCTTCAATGGAAGTCACCGCTGTTGGTGAAGATTGATTCGCTGTTAGAGCACAAACGGTTTCTTCATATTCTTTATCATCCTCATGCTCAACATTCAGCCGCGCAACAGACAATGGCTCAATAGTAAGCTGTTTCTCTACAGATAATTCTTTCTTATCTTCATAATGAATATCAGCTATAGAGAACACATTCATATCGCTGGGCTACTTCATTGCTTTGCATATATCAAAGCGGATCACTTCGTCATTCATTCGAAATAAAAGCTTATTATCTCTCATGTCAATAAGCACACTTCCAGTTGCGAGGAAGGGCCGTCCCAAGATTATGGGAACTTCCGAATCCACCTCACAATCCAAAATCACAAAGTCTGTAGGAAAGATGAAGGTGGAAACCTTCACCAACACATCATTTAGGATACCAACAGGTCGTTTTACCGACCTATCTGCCATCACGAGCCGCATATTGGTTGGTGTAGGGTCGCCCAACCCCAACTTTCTGTAGACAAATAGTGGCATCAAATTGATGCTAGCTCCCAAATCGCACAATGCCTTAGCAAAATTCATAGATACAACCGTGCAAGGAATAGTGAAAGCACCAGGGTCTGCCTTCTTCTGTACCAAGGACCTTGTGGCAATTGCACTGCAATGATGAATATTATCTGTCGGCTCATAGCTTACTGCCCGCTTATTTGTCAAAAGGTCCTTCATGAATTTAGCATACCCAGGCATTTGTTCCAGCGCCTCGACCAACGGAACATTAATAGTCAGCTGTTTTAACATCGTCATGAATTTGCTAAACCTTGTATCATCCACCTGCTTCTTCAATCTTTGAGGAAAAGGTGGTGGTGGATATGGAATTGTTTTCTCCATGGCTTTCTTCTCCTCTTGCTTCCAAATTTTGGTAGTTTCAGGCTGCAACCTACTAGGGGTGACGTCATGGACGTCTTGGTCAGCTTCTATGGCGTCATCATCTTCCTTATTTTTGGCCACTTGCTTGCTTTGGGATGAATTTTCCAGCACCTTACCACTCCTGGTAGTAATAGCCATGCATGATCCGTCGTTCCTTGGATTTTGCACAGTGTTGCTAGGTAGAGTGCCAGCCTTTCTTTGATTGAGTGCTGCTGAAAGTTGGCTCAATTGTTGCTCTATTTTCTTTATTGAAGTGGAATGTGAGTCAACCAATTACTTCATTGAGGACAAATCATTTATTACCTCTGTTACTCCTGCGCTCGTTGCTTCCACTCCTTTCAATAGTTTAGCCATCATGTCTTCCATACTTCCAGAATTAGATGTGGTGGTGTCACGTCTTCCAGGGGGAACGTACAAACCACTCTTTTCATTGTTTTTCCTCCAACTACCTTGGTCCTTGTTTCCAGACTTATCATAATAGTTCCGACCTTGGTTTCCTTGGGTATTCCCTCGAAAACCCCCCTGATTGTTCAAGTAGTTGGCTTCCTCTTCCGAATCAGATTCGTCTCTTCCTTTTGATGCAATAGCTTTCACTTTTTCGGTCTTTCCTGATAATAAATGCTTTGTAAAAAGATCCACTTGTGTTTTCATGTGCACCATATCTTGATCACGTTCTTCTTCTCTTCTCCTTTGGTCTGCAGTCATGCCTATAGATAAAGTGGGGCTTGCTACCTCAGAATCCCTGGTATGCCAAGCTCTACTTTGCTTCGTCATACGATCTAGCATATTGCTTGCCTGACCAAAGGTGAGATCCATAAAAGATCCTCCGGCCGCATTATCCACCACTGGTTTAGTTATTGAATTCAAGGCTCTATATAGTATCTCCATTAGGTGAATATTAGTCATGTGATGGTTTGGGCACCTCATTAGCTTCGTCTTGAACCTCTCCCATGTTTCATGAAGGGCATCAGTTGGAAGCTGACGAAAGTTGTTGATTTCATCTCTCAATTGTGCTCTTTTGGATGGCGGAAAGAATCTTTCGAGGAAAGCGTCTCTCAATTGCCTCCAATTTGTAATAGAATCAGGAGATAACCTATTCAACCATAGTGTTGCCTCCCCAGATAGAGACAATGGAAATAGACGTAATCGAATTGCATTCTGACCAACACCAGGATTGTCAAAAGACTTGCATGTAGAAATAAAGTTGATGAGATGCATATTCGAATCATCCCCTGCTAGTCCACCAAACAGTCCCTTGAGTTGTAATAACTGAATCATGGTGCTTGTGATGTTGAACTTGGCTCCGGGTGCCAATGGTGGAGGAATAATAGCTCCTGTGGCTCCGGATCCATCAAGATCATCATCATCATCGTCGAAAGCTGGTTGCATGGGTTGGCGATTATACCTAAACCGAGCTTGTCGACCTCTTCTGTTGGCAGGTGTTGTGATTTCAGCATCATGCCTTGGGTTTAGTAATTCATCATCACCTAAATCCTCATCGTCAGGATTTGTTGCTCGTGCAGGGTTATCAATGTTCTGCTGTTGAACCTGGGCTGCGGCAAGGGCAGCAAATCTTGCTTGTTCCTGTTGAGCAGCCATCCTTGCGATTTCAGCTTGTGCTTCCATTCTACCAATGCGTTGTGGTTCAGGATTGATTGGTAATAACAGTTGACCAGAACTTCGAGTATGGGGCATGCACTAAAATAAAAACCTGCAGTAGACAAAAACAAAAACTAAACGTAAAAGTACGAGAATCTTTGACCAAAGGGTCTAGTAATTATCACGAACTTGATTGTCACTTGTATTCCCCGGCAACGGCGCCAATTTTTGATAACACTCAATCTACAGCTCTCGTAGGAGTGTAAAGCGGTCGTTAGCAAATATAGAACCCAACCTGGGTTGGGTATCGATCCCACAGGGAATAGCTTGGTCAACAAGTAAGCAACGATTACTAGACTTTTAGTGCAAGTCTCGTAAGAAGGAGGGTTTGTAATGTGTAACCAAATTATTAAAGAAAAAACTGAAAATAGCAAAGTAAAAAGAAAGAATGTTTAGTAGGTTGTGAAACAATGAGAATTAAGGAGTTGGGGTTATGTCCACCTTCTGAGTTATACGTCTCTATTAACTATGAGTGTGTTGAATTCAGACATGCATGTGCTTACAGAGAATTGTATTCGGTGGTAAATCCAGGCGTCTTTCGACCTATTCGAGGATTATTTCACTTTAACTCTTTTGAGCTTAAAGCGTGTCTAACGGTACGAATTCTCCAAGAGGTTAGTCCAGTTACGGCACTAGCTTTTTAGTAGGGAATTTTAGGGGGTGACCCTACTACCTTGACATTATCTCTTTTCCAGACAGATAACCTTTCTTTCGAACAAGTTAAATGTTATACTGGCGTATTCTTGCGTTTGCAACCACAAAGAATGTAGACTAAGATGAAGAGAATAATGATATAAGCAGTATACGTGTCGCGAACTCACAAACTCACAGCAATAGATAGTATCTCATACGGCTTCCATAACCTCAACAGAGAAGTTTAGTTACCCATGAATGTGAAGGAGATCATGATTGACATTGTTGTTATACCACATGATTGAGTAATTTCGTGTAGCTTAGGTGGTAGGCGTGAGGCGTGAATTCCTAAGCAAAGTAACGATTCTCTTGTTGTGGAATTTAAGAATAGAAGAGTAGAAGAAGAAAAATAGAATTAATGGAAGAATTAGAAGATGAAGTTAAAAGTAGAATGAGAGTTGTAATTTGAAGTTGTAAAATCTCTAGTAAAATAGGGTATTTATAATACCCATATCCTAATCCTATTAGATAAATAAAATATCTAACCAAATCCTACTAGGCTAATGTAATACTTAACCCAATTGTACTAGGTTAATGTAACATTATCATAATCCAAATAAACCAATGAAATACATAACCCAATTGTACTAGGTTAATGTATCATTGTCCAAATCCAACTAAGTTACTGCAAATCCCCAAAGTCTTCAGAAATGCTGTTTTAGCCCGGGACAAATTTTCCATGCAACAGTTTTGGTCCTTAGGCGTGTAAACTCCCTTTCCTTCCTTCGTGAGCTTTCTTTTGCGTCAAGTAAGCCATAAAATGCTGAATTCTGCATCATTTATACCTGAAACTTTACTAATCATGTTTGTTAGCTCATTTACAGGAAAAAGGACTAAAAGTGCATGAAATATATACTTTGTTCTCAAAACTAGGCTAAAATATGGGCAAAATATATTGATATAGGCGTGTAAATTCGCCTATCATCAACACCCCACACTTATATCTTTGTTCGTCCTCGAACAAAATATCATGTCCCTCTAAACATCAACTTAGGGTTTCACAGCAACAACACAAAATATTCGTCAAGACAAGCACAACAATTATCAACAAAGAGTAGTTTTTCGATCATTAGTAGAAACAGTTTAACTTCTAGCATAGACTCGTGATGGTGGTCAACTCATATTCAAAAGTTAAGGCACAAAAAATCATACACAACTACCCAAAACTCATCAACCATGTGTGTCTCACAATATATTACCCATAATCACTCACAAGTATAGCATATTTTTCAAACATGGGTATCAAAATATCCTTGCTCTCACTCTCACAAAGAATTCATATGCAGCAACTGATGACCATAGGCTTTCCCTTAGTGTGATGCTCCACTAAATGTCAGAATGCCAAGCTTAGGATCAACTAGGTCTTTTGATGGTTGTAATGTAGGCTAAGGGACAGGTAGGACTATTTTGGCCAGAAATAGTGACTATGTTCCTAAGCGCTTTAATACATCACATTGTATCATTAACACTTTTCTTTCAAACAACCTTTCTACTTTCTTTTATTCTACCACTCTTTTTCTCCTCTTTTGTTTTTCAATTTTAAACATAACTAACTTTTCAGTTTTTTCTTCCTTTTTCTTTTCATAACATACCTCTTATGATAGCACTTCTTTTTCATAGCAATTTCAAGCACCAATGCATTCTAAAGCATCATACTCACCCAATTTCCTCTTATTTTGTCACATGACTTTTTCACTTTAAAGCACTTAGGAATTTGGATCAAATTATGGTCTTGAAAAAATGGATTAGGCTTACATACGAGGTTTGTCAAAGAAAATAGGCTAAAGGCTCAAAAGGGTTTAACTAGGATGATGTCCATGGGTAGGTAAAAAGAAGGTAAATAATCATAGGTTGCCAAAGAAATGCCTAAATCATCTCCTAGACTTGCACTCTTTATTTTCGCTTTACATACATACCAGGCAAGTTCTAGCATCAGCCACAAGCACAGAATATACTATTATCTCACACACACAAGGCACATGGTCGACTTTATTGGGAGTAGTATAGACTCTTGACCCAACAGATGAAGGAATTAAACCAAACAATATCACATAGTGAGTCACAATTAGAGCCTAAACGTCTCAATAGTCACAATTGTAGCACATACTCTTGTTATAATCTCATGCTGCCTATCAAAATAATCTCATGTGAATCTGGAAAAAACAACAAAAACAAAAAACTAAAATACGGAAAAAACAAAAAAAACAAATAATTAAACAAACATAGATGCGATAGAGAAGTATAGCATACAATACCGCCACCCCATTCATAAATGGGACACTGCCCTCAGTGGAAAACAAATACGAGGAACCTGGTTAGTCGGACTCTTCCTCATTGTCGTGGGTCATACCCCCTTCGTCGGAATCATCATAAGAGTCGTCGTCAGAGTTCTCCTCCTCGTCAGAGTCTGGCAAGCGTCGATCGTCATCAGTCGGCACATCATCATCTAGAGGTTCCTCAAAGTATACGCCCACTTCACACATCTCCCGTGCATGCATGTTCATGGGATAGTCGTGGTCCAGCTATTGGAGCTCTGCAGTAGTTGGAACACGTCCACCACTCATCATAGTAAATCGTGTCATGCCATAAAGATGATGGAAGAAACTCTCATCACGAGCATGTCTTTCCGCAGTAGTAAGGTTGACACCATGAGTTGTTTCAGCATCTTTGACCTTAGTAAGGTCAACCTTCTTTGGGTTATGTGGGAGTTTATGGTCAGCTGGTTCCTCTTCGATATCCTCTTTCCGCAAGATTGCTGTCAACAGATTTCCAAACGTGAAGTGGGACCTTTTGTGGAGTCTGGCCTTCCTCATGGTAGAGCGAATGATTGCCCCAAAGTTGATAGGGACATTCGTCATCAAAGCATAGACCAAACACACTTTATCTCTTGATGTCGTGGTGTATTGAGTCCCAGGAATAAGGCATGAGTTGACAATACACATCCATATTCTTGCTTCCCTATTCAGTGAAGCATAGGGGAAGGTGTTGTGTCGTCCTGTGTCTTTATGTCTGCCCCACCTTGCCATCGATCTACTTCCACAAAGTGTGTGTCTAATTGCTCTATAAGGAGGCCTGTTTTACAGCTCTTTGAATGGTGCTGGGTCGACCGAAGGTAAGCCAAGAAAAGAGTTGATCCAGTCCGCGTTGAGCTGTAACACTTGGCCCCGAATTTTGACTTCGTTGCCTGTTGTTTTCGGCGACCAGTTGGCGTAAAACTCTTTTGTCAAATCAAGATTACATTCTCCCATATCGCGGAAGATGAAATCCAGCTTCAATGCCATGATTTTCGCCAACATACGTGGCTCCTTCTTTGCTAAGGTGTCCTTGTTGATCAGGTCGACATGAACATATCTTCTTTTTTTGTTGTTCCTGTACCATTCTTTAGCTTCCTCCTCAAGAACCCATTTTATTCCAAACATTCTGCGGGGTAGTTGTGTTGAGGATAATTCTCCTTGGTCCTTTCTACCTCTCTTCTTGCCCTTTTGGGAAGTGGTAGCCTTCTCCTTGCCTTGCCTCGCTTTAGGTGCCATTGTACCTAAGACTAGAAATAGTGTTAATGGCAGCACAATCTCAGTTGATACAATCTATAAACAAGCAGTAGGGGTACCACCCCACACTTAGCTTTGTTGACACAAATCAGTGAGGTGAAAGTGGTCGATTACTCAGATTTCGTCGACATACGTTTTAAGGATTATATTCCGATAAGAAAATCAGTAATGTATTACTACTTGCAGCCATTGCACTACTTTCATGTTAGATATAACAACACTACTACATAGGGGTTGTAACATGGTATGGATGTTTTCAACAATCGCAACTTCCTTAGTCGGTAGGCAACTATAAGGCTTATCCCGATGAACGGGATAGTCTAGCATGTAAGTATCCAAGTAAAAAGATCATAACATGATAGTCAATGTTCATCACCATAGCAATTCCGCAAATCATATAACAATGCTATTAAAACCAAATTCAAGTCGGAAACAAGTCAAGATTTTCCTACGTATATGTTTACTCACATGATTTTGTATCAACGATCAAAACACATGAACATCACCAATCAATCTTATACGATGTAGCAATTTATAATAGACATAGCAACGTAGTACTTACGAGAAATAAATGAAGAATAAGAGAGTACTTACTTGCTTGAAGCTTTTGGAGATGGTTTTGTTAATTGGAAGAGCAAAAAGAAAAATTTTGGGATGGTTTGGAGAGGGAATGCGACACCTTTAGGTTAATTTCTAGTGTGGTTATGTTTCAAGACTAAGTCCCCTTTATATAGGAAGAGAATGGGTCAGGTTTTGACCCATTTACAATCGGTTTTGGAGACAAAAATGCTACATATGCGGCGCATAATGCTTGGCATAGTCATGGTATATGCGGCGCATAGTCTATGGCATTTAGGGACATATGCGCCGCATAGTCTATGGCATTTAGGTACATATGCGCCGCATAGTCTATGGCATATGAGATCCTGAGACCAAATGCTATAGCATAGGCGGCGCATAGTCAAAAGCACACTTAGGACTGGGCGGCGCATAGTGTATAGCACACTAGATTCCGAGACCTTAGGCTATAGGATAGGTTGTGCATCGTTCGTGGCCTAGTTTTACCTAGGCCTAGCCTTCCTCGATGCCTATTTTGGCATGAGCAATGCTCAATCCATAGCCTTATGCATCACTATTCCTAACTTACCAACTTTACCATACAATGCGTCCAAATCGTCAATTGAAATCAATCTCCTCGTTGAATACCTCTTGCACCTATTTTTGCATAAAACCAAATGAAAACGATTAGTACGATGGGTTGCCTCCCACCAAGCGCCTTAGTTTTGGTCGTGGCACGACTCTTATTTTTGGATTTTCATTATCAAAAGCAAAACAAGTAAAAAAAAAGAACGATAAAACGATAAAACGATGGGTTGCCTCCCATCTAGCGCCTTTTTTATTGTCGTGGCTTAACATAGTTACCTCGAGTACTTAGACTTCGTCAAGATAGATGATGGCCATAGAATTCATCGAGTCAAGAGGACCGATATAAGGCTTAACACGTTGGCCATTCACCTTGAATACAACACCATTATTATCTTCCAATTCAACTACTCCAGACGAGTAGATTTGGATAACTTTGTATGGACCACACCACTTGGATTTTAACTTACCTGGGAAGGGCTTCAATCTGGAGTTGAAGAGAAGTACCATATCACCCCTTTGGAAGTTTCGTCGAACAATCCGCTGATCATGATACTTTTTCATCCGCTCCTTGTATAGGTCTGACCTTTCATATGCATGGAGACGGAATTCATCTAGTTCGTTCAGCTGCTCCAACCTCAGATTCTTCACATCATCCCAATTCAAATTTAATTGCTTCAATGCCCACAATGCCTTGTGTTCGAGCTCAATGGGTAAGTGACAAGCCTTCCCATAAACTAGTTGATAAGGGGACATGCCAATTGGCGTTTTGAATGCAGTCCTGTACGCCCATAGTGCATCGTCCAGCTTCCGAGACCAATCCTTCCTATTAGCATTTACCGTATTCGCAAGGATTTGCTTGATCTCTCGATTGGAAACCTCTACCTGTCCGATAGTTTGTGGGTCATAAGGTGTGGCTACCTTATGTTGCTTGACACCATATTTTGCCAACACAAACTTGAATAGCTTGTTGCAAAAGTGAGATCCTCCATCGCTTATGATAGTACGTGGTACTCCAAAGCGAGAGAAGATATTCTTCTTCAAGAACGCTACAACACGCTTTCCCTCATTGTCGGCCAATGCTACAGCTTCAACCCATTTCGAAACATAATCCAAGGCAACCAAGATGTACTTCATTCTAAACGAATTCACGAATGGACTCATGAAATCAATACCCCACACATCAAAGAGTTCTACCTCAAGAATTTTGGTCATGGGCATTTCATGGTGTTTTGAAATCGCACCTTGACGCTGGCATTGGTCACACCTTCTAACATAATCGTAGGCATCTCTGAATATCGAAGGCCAATAATAACCACTTTGCAATACTTTTCTGGCCGTCCGATTGCCTGCGTGATGTCCTCCAACTTGCGAAGTGTGGCATGCTTCCAAGATAGTAGGCACCTCTTAATGGGATATACATCGTCGAATGATACCATCCGCACATCGTCGAAACAAATAAGGCTCATCCCAATAGTAGTGCTGTACGTCATGCATAAACTTCTTCCTTTGGTGGTAAGATAAATTGGCAGGTATCACATTACTCAACACGAAATTTGCAAAGTCGGCATACCATGGTAATTTCTCCATTGTTGTCGCTAATATCTTTTCGTCCGGGAATGCATCATCAATCTGAATTTCAGGTTGCGCCACATGCTCATTCTCAAGTCGAGATAGGTGATCAACCACTTGGTTCTCGCAAACTCGTCTATCTTTGACTTCAAAATCAAACTCTTTCAGCAGCAATACCCATCTAATCAACCTTGGTTTTGCATCCTTCTTTGTCATTAGATACCTAAGAGTTGCATGGTCTGTATGAACGATCACCTTAGTACCCAATAGATAGGCACAAAACTTCTCAAATGCATACACAACTGCTAGGAGCTCTTGTTCAGTAACAGTGTAGTTCCTTTGGGCTTCATTTAGGACCTTACTCGCATAGTAGATAGGATGAAATAATTTCTCCTTTCTCTGACCAAGAACAGAACCAACGGCTACACCACTAGCATCACACATGACTTCAAACGGGAGAGTCCAATCTGGTGCTACCATAATAGGGGCTTCAATGAGTTTTCCTTTAAGGCATTCGAATTCCTTTAAGCAATCGTCATTGAAGTCAAACTTTGCATCTTTCTCCAATAGTTTGCACAATGGACTCGCAATTTTGGAGAAGTCTTTGATGAACCTACGATAGAAACCAGCATGGCAAAGAAAACTACGAACTCCTTTAACCGAAATTGGAGGCAGTAGCTTCTCAATAACCTCAATTTTTTCTTGGTCAACCTCTATTCCTCTTTCAGAGATCTTGTGCCCAAGAACGATTCCTTCTTTTACCATGAAGTGGCACTTCTCCCAATTCAGCACAAGGTTGAACTCTACACATCTTTGTAATGCCATGCTCAAGTTTGCCAGGCATGCTTCAAAAGACTCACCAATAACTAAAAAGTCATCCATAAATACCTCCAAAGTGTCTTCAATCATATCAGAGAAAATAGACATCATACAACGTTAAAAGGTGGCTGGTGCGTTACATAACCCGAATGGCATACGTTTGAAGGCAAACGTACCATATGGGCATGTAAACGTTGTCTTCTCTTGGTCTTCGGGTGCAATACAAATCTGATTATAGCCTGAATAACCATCCAAGAAGCAAAACCATCCTTTCCCCGCTAATCGATCTAGCATTTGGTCCATAAATGACATTGGGAAGTGATCCTTGAGTGTCCAAGAATTCAGCTTGCGGTAGTCCATGCATACTCTCCATCCAGTGACGGGCCTGAGTGGAATAAGTTCATTCTTTACATTCGCAACCACCGTCATACCTCCTTTCTTGGGAACACATTGTACAGGGCTTACCCATGTACTATCAGAAATAGGATACACAACTCCTGCGTCTAACCACTTGATGATCTCTTTCTTCACCACTTCTTGCATAGGTGGGTTTAGATGCCTTTGATGCTCAATGGTGGGTGTGAAATTTTCTTGAAGCTGAATTTTATGTGTACAAATCCCAGGTGGAATACCAATAATATCCGCAATGGTCCATCCAATAGCTCTAATATACTTGCGTAGAATAGCAATAAGAGCTGCAACTTGTCGCTCACCCAAATCGGCTGCCATAATGACTGGAAGAGTGTTTTCGCTTCCTAAGAATGCGTACTTCAAATGACTTGGAAGCTCCTTCAATTATAACGTGGGTGGCTCTTCAATAGATGGCTTAGCTGGTGGTGTAGGCCGATTCTTGAGATCAAGATCCAGCTTCTTGGGAGTATAGCGATATGTTCCTAATCCCGATAGAGCACAAATGGCTTCTTCAGAATTTTCAGCATCTTCCCTCTCTCCATTCATGAGCACAACCTCAAAGGGATCATCAATAAATTGCTCTTCTTCAAGTAGTTCTTTCTCATCATCAAAGAAAACATCATCCACCGAGAATACACTAAGATCTTTGGGTTGCTTCATTGTTTTGCAAACATCAAAACGAACCACTTCGTTATTTATTCAGAATGAAAGTTCATTAGCTCTCAAATCAATGAGCACACTTCCTGTAGCAAGGAAAGGGTTCCCTAAGATTAAGGGAACCTCAGAATCTGCTTCACAATCCAAGATGACAAAGTCTGCTGGAAAGATAAATGAAGAAACTTTTACCAAGACATCGCATAGAATACCAACAGGTCGTTTTACCGACCTATCTGCCATGACGAGCCTCATATTGGTTGGAGTAGGATCTCCTAACCCCAACTTCTTGTAGATCTATAATGGCATCAAATTGATGCTGGCTCCTAAGTCACATAATGCTTTGGCAAAGTTTATAGATCCGACGGTGCAAGGAATAGTGAAAGCTCCGGGGTCGGCCTTCTTCTGAACTATAGATCGGGTAGCAATTGCACTACAATGATGCACATCGTCTTTCAGCTCATAACTTGCTGCCCTCTTCTTTGTCAAAAGATCCATCATAAACTTTGCATACCCAGGCATTTGTTCAAGTGCCTCCACCAATGGAACATTAATGGTCAGCTGCTTTAACATAGTCATGAATTTGCTGAACTTAGTGTCATCCGCCACCTTTTTCAGTCTTTGGGAAAAAGGTGGTGGTGGGTATGGAAGTGTTCTCTCCACGGTTTTCTTCTCCTCTTGCTTCCGTTTTTCCATTTTTTCAGGCTGCACGTCACTTGGCGTGACGTCCTTGATGTCGGGATTGGTTGTTATGGCATCTTCTCCTTTTGCGTTATCATCCATGTCCGCAACTTCGTCAGCCACTTGAGCCAACTTTCAGCAACACTCAATCAAAGAAAGGTTGGCACTTTACCTAGCGATACTGTGCAAAACCCAAGGAATGATGGGTCATGCATGGCCATCACTACCAGAAGTGGTAAGGTGCTGGAACCTTCAGCAAAAGCCAAGAAAGTGGCTGACGAAGTTGCGGACATGGATGATAACGCAAAAGGAGAAGATGCCGCAACAACCAGTCCCGTCGTCACGCCCAGTGACGAGCTGCCTGAAAAAATGGAAAAATGGAAGCAAGAGGAGAAGAAAACCGTGGAGAGAACACTTCCATACCCACCACCACCTTTTCCCCAAAGACTGAAGAAGGTGGCGGATAACACTAAGTTCAGCAAATTCATGACTATGTTAAAGCAGCTGACCATTAATGTTCCATTGGTGGAGGCACTTGAACAAATGCCTGGGTATGCGAAGTTTATGATGGATCTTTTGACAAAGAAGAGGGCAGCAAGTTATGAGTTGAAAGACGATGTGCATCATTGTAGTGCAATTGCTACCCGATCGATAGTTCAGAAGAAGGCCGACCCCGGAGCTTTCACTATTCCTTGCACCGTCGGATCTTTAAACTTTGCCAAAGCATTATGTGACTTAAGAGCCAGCATCAATTTGATGCCATTATCGATCTACAAGAAGTTGGGGGTTAGGAGATCCTACTCCAACCAATATGAGGCTCGTCATGGCAGATAGGTCGGTAAAATGACCTGTTGGTATTCTATGCGATGTCTTGGTAAAAGTTTCTTCATTTATCTTTCCAGCAGACTTTGTCATCTTGGATTATGAAGCAGATTCTGAGGTTCCCATAATCTTGGGGGGCCCATTCCTTGCTACAGGAAGTGTGCTCATTGATTTGAGAGCTAATGAACTTTCATTCCGAATAAATGACGAAGTGGTTCATTTTGATGTTTGCAAAACAATGAAGCAACCCAAAGATCTTAGTGTATTTTCGGTGGATGATGTTTTCTTTGATGATGAGAAAGAACTACCTGAAGAAGAGCAAATTATTGATGATCCCATGGAGGTTGTGCTCATGAATGGAGAGAGTGAAGATGCTGAAAATTCTGAAGAAGCCATTTGTGCTCTATCGGGATTAGGAACATATCGCTATACTCCCAAGAAGCTGGATCTTGATCTCAAGAATCGGTCTACACCACCAGCTAAGCCATCTATTGAAGACCACCCACATTAGAATTGAAGGAGCTGCCAAGTCATTTGAAGTACGCATTCTTAGGAAGCGGAAACACTCTTCCAGTCATTGTGGCAGCCGATTTGGGTGAGCGACAAGTTGCAGCTCTTATTGCTATTCTACGCAAGTATGTTAGAGCTATTAGATGGACCATTGCGGATATTATTGGTATTCCACCTGGGATTTGTACACATAAAATTCAGCTTCAAGAAAATTGCACACCCACCATTGAGCATCAAAGGCGTCTAAACCCACCTATGCAAGAAGTGGTGAAGAAAGAGATCATCAAGTGGTTAGACGCAGGAGTTGTGTATCCTATTTCTGATAGTACATGGGTAAGCCCTGTACAATGTGTTCCCAAGAAAGGAGGTATGACGGTGGTTGTGAATGCAAAGAATGACCTTATTCCACTCAGGCCCGTCACTGGATGGAGAGTATGCATGGACTACCGCAAGCTGAATTCTTGGACACTCAAGGATCACTTCCCATTGCCATTTATGGACAAAATGCTAGATCGATTAGCAGGGAAAGGATGGTTTTGCTTCTTGGATGGTTATTCAGGCTATAATCAGATTTGTATTGCACCCGAAGACCAAGAGAAGACAACGTTTACATGCCCATATGGTACGTTTGCCTTCAAACGTATGCCATTCGGGTTATGTAACGCACCAGCCACCTTTCAACGTTGTATGATGTCTATTTTCTCTGATATGGTTGAAGACACTTTGGAGGTATTTATGGATGACTTTTTAGTTGTTGGTGAGTCTTTTGAAGAATGCCTGGCAAACTTGAGCATGGCATTACAAAGATGTGTAGAGTTCAACCTTGTACTGAATTGGGAGAAGTGCCACTTCATGGTAAAAGAAGGAATCGTTCTTGGGCACAAGATCTCTGAAAGAGGAATAGAGGTTGACCAAGCAAAAATTGAGGTTATTGAGAAGCTACTGCCTCCAATTTCGGTGAAAGGAGTTCGTAGTTTTCTTGGCCATGCTGGTTTCTATCGTAGGTTCATCAAAGACTTCTCCAAAATTGTGAGTCCATTGTGCAAACTATTGGAGAAAGATGCAAAGTTTGACTTCAATGACGATTGCTTAAAGGCATTCGAATGCCTTAAAGGAAAACTCATTGAAGCCCCTATTATGGTAGCACCAGATTGGACTCTCCCATTTGAAGTCATATGTGACGCTAGTGGTGTAGCCGTTAGTGCTGTTCTTGGTCAGAGAAAGGAGAAATTATTTAATCCTATCTACTATGCGAGTAAGGTCCTAAATAAATCCCAAAGGAACTACACTATTACTGAACAAGAGCTCCTAGCAGTTGTGTATGCATTTGAGAAGTTTCGTGCCTATCTATTAGGTACTAAGGTGATCGTTCATACAGACCATGCAGCTCTTAGGTATCTAATGACAAAGAAGGATGCAAAACCAAGGTTGATTAGATGGGTATTGCTGTTGCAAGAGTTTGATTTCGAAGTCAAAGATAGACGAGGTTGCGAGAACCAAGTGGCTGATCACCTATCTCGACTTGAGAATGAGCATGTGGCGCAACCTGAAATTCAGATTGATGATGCATTCCCGGACGAAAAGATATTAGAGACAACAATGGAGAAATTACCATGGTATGCCGACTTTGCAAATTTCGTGGTGAGTAATGTGATACCTGCCAATTTATCTTACCACCAAAGGAGGAAGTTTATGCATGACGTACAACACTACTATTAGGATGAGCCTTATTTGTTTCGACGATGTGCGGATGGTATCATTCGACGATGTATATCCCATGAAGAGGTGCCTAATATCTTGGAAGCATGCCACACTTCGCAAGTTGGAGGACATCACGCAGGCAATCGGACGACCAGAAAAGTATTGCAAAGTGGTTATTATTGGCCTTCGATATTCAGAGATGCCTACGATTATGTTAGAAGGTGTGACCAATTCCAGCATCAAGGTGCGATTTCAAAACATCATGAAATGCCCATGACCAAAATTCTTGAGGTAGAACTCTTTGATGTGTGGGGTATTGATTTCATGGGTCCATTCGTGAATTCGTTTGGAATGAAGTACATCTTGGTTGCTGTGGATTATGTTTCGAAATGGGTTGAAGCTGTAGTATTGGACGACAATGAGGGAAAGCGTGTTGTAGCGTTCTTGAAGAAGAATATCTTCTCTCGCTTTGGAGTACCACGTACTATCATAAGCGATGGAGGATCTCACTTTTGCAACAAGCTATTCAAGTCTGTGATGGCAAAATATGGTGTCAAGCAACATAAGGTAGCCACACCTTATCACCCACAAACTAGCAGACAGGTAGAGGTTTCCAATCAAGAGATCAAGCAAATCCTTGTGAAGACGGTAAATACTAATAGGAAGGATTGGTCTCGGAAACTGGACGATGCACTATGGGCATACAGGACTGCATTCAAAATGCCAATTGGCATGTCCCCTTATCAACTATTTTATGGGAAGGCTTGTCACTTACCCATTGAGCTCGAACACAAGACATTGTGGGCATTGAAGAAATTAAATTTGAATTGGGATGATATGAAGAATCTGAGGTTGGAGCAGCTGAACGAACTAGATGAATTCCGTCTCCATGCATATGAAAGGTCAGACCTATACAAGGAGCGGATGAAAAAGTATCATGATCAGCGGATTGTTCGAAGAAACTTCCAAAGGGGTGATATGGTACTTCTCTTCAACTCCAGATTAAAGCTCTTCCCAGGTAAGTTAAAATCCAAGTGGTGTGGTCCATACAAAGTTATCCAAATCTACTCGTCTGGAGTAGTTGAATTGGAAGATAATAATGGTGTTGTCTTCAAGGTGAATGGACAACGTGTTAAGCTTTATATCGGTACTCTTGACTCGATGAATTCTATAGCCATCATCTATCTCGACGAAGTCTAAGTACTCGAGGTAACTATGTCGAGCCACGACAATAAAAAAGGCACTAGATGGGAGGCAACCCATCATTTTATCGTTTTATCGTTCTTTTTTTTTTACTTGGTTTGCTTTTGATAATGAAAATCCAAAAATAAGAGTCGTTCCATGACCAAAACTAAGGCGCTTGGTGGGAGGCAACCCATCGTACTAATCGTTTTCATTTGGTTTTAAGCAAAAGTAGGTGCAAGAGGTATTCAACGAGGAGATTGATTTCAATTGACGATTTGGACGCATTGTATGGTAAAGTTGGTAAGTTAGGAATAGTGATTCATATGGCTATGGATTGAGCATTGCTCATGCCAAACTAGGCATCGAGGAAGGCTAGGCCTAGGTAAAACTAGGCCACGAACGATGCACAACCTATCCTATAGCCTAAGGTCTCGGAATCTAGTGTGCTATACACTATGCGCCGCCCAGTCCTAAGTGTGCTTTTGACTATGCGCCGCCTATGCTATAGCATTAGGTCTCAGGATCTCATATGCCATAGACTATGCGGCGCATATGTCCCTAAATTCCATAGACTATGCGGTGCATATGTCCCTAAATGCCATAGACTATGCGCCGCATATACCATGACTATGCCAAGCATTATGCGCCGCATATGTAGCATTTTTGTCTCCAAAACCGATTGTAAATGGGTTAAAACCTGACTCATTCTCTTCCTATATAATGGGGACTTAGTCTTGAAACATAACCACACTAGAAATTAACCTAAAGGCACCGCATTCCCTCTCCAAACCATCCCAAAATTTTTCTTTTTGCTCTTCCAATTAACAAAACCATCTCCAAAAGCTTCAAGCAAGTAAGTACTCTCTTATTCTTCATTTATTTCTCGTAAGTACTATGTTGCTATGTCTATTATAAATTGCTACATCGTATAAGATTGATTGGTGATGTTCATGTGTTTTGATCGTTGATACAAAATCATGTGAGTAAACATATACGTAGGAAAATCTTGACTTGTTTCCGACTTGAATTTGGTTTTAATAGCATTGTTATACAATTTGCGGAATTGCTATGGTGATGAACATTGACTATCATGTTATGATCTTTTTACTTGGATACTTACATGCTAGACTATCCCGTTCATCGGGATAAGCCTTATAGTTGCCTACCGACTTAGGAGGTTGCGATTGTTGAAAACATCCATACCATGTTACAACCCCTATGTAGTAGTGTTGTTATATCTAACATGAAAGTAGTGCAATGGCTGCAAGTATTAATACATTACTGATTTTCTTATCGGAATATAATCCTTAAAATGTATGTCGACGAAATCTGAGTAATCGACCACTTTCACTTCACTGATTTGTGTCAACAAAACTAAGTGTGGGGTGGTACCCCTACTGCTTGTTTATAGATTGTATCAACTGAGATTGTGCTGCCATTAACACTATTTCTAGTCTCAGGTACAATGGCACCTAAAGCGAGGCAAGGCAAGGAGAAGGCTACCACTTCCCAAAAGGGCAAGAAGAGAGGTAGAAAGGACCAAGGAGAATCATCCTCAACACAACTACCCCGCAGAATGTGTGGAATAAAATGGGTTCTTGAGGAGGAAGCTATAGAATGGTACAGGAACAACAAAGAAAGAAGATATGTTCATGTCGACCTGATCAACAAGGACACCTTAGCAAAGAAGGAGCCGCGTATGTTGGCGAAAATCATGGCATTGAAGCTGGATTTCATTTTCCGCGATATGGGAGAATGTAATCTTGATTTGACAAGAGAGTTTTACGCCAACTGGTCGCCGAAAACAACAGGCAACGAAGTCAAAATTCGGGGCCAAGTGTTACAGCTCAACTCGGACTGGATCAACTCTTTTCTTGGCTTACCTTCGGTCGACCCAGCACCATTCAAAGAGCTGTACATCAGGCCTCCTTATAGAGCAATTATACACACACTTTGTGGAAGTAGATCGATGGCAAGGTGGGGCAGACATAAAGACACAGGACGACACAACACCTTGCCCTATGCTTCACTGAATAGGGAAGCAAGAATATGGATGCGTATTGTCAACTCATGCCTTATTCCTGGGACTCAATACACCAAGATATCAAGAGATAAAGTGTGTTTGGTCTATGCTTTGATGAAGAATGTCCCTATCAACTTTGGGGCAATCATTCGCTCTACCATGAGGAAGGCCAGACTCCACAAAAGGTCCCACTTCACGTTTGGAAATCTGTTGACAGCAATCTTGCGGAAAGAGGATATCGAAGAGGAACCAACTGACCACAAACTCCCACATAACCCAAAGAAGGTTGACCTTACTAAGGTCAAAGATGCTGAAACAACTCATGGTGTCAACCTTACTACTGCGGAAAGACATGCTCGTGATGAGAGTTTCTTCCATTATCTTTATGGCATGACACAATTTACTATGATGAGTGGTGGACGTGTTCCAACTGCTGCAGAGCTCCAACAGCTGGACCACGACTATCCCATGAACATGCATGCACGGGAGATGTGTGGAGTGGGCGTATACTTTGAGGAACCTCTAGATGATGATGTGCCGACTGATGACGATCGACGCTTGCCAGACTCTGACGAGGAGGAGAACTCTGACGATGACTCTTATGATGATTCCGACGAAGGGGGTATGACCCCCGACAATGAGGAAGAGTCTGACTAACCAGGTTCCTCGTTTTTGTTTTCCACTGAGGGCAGTGTCCCATTTATGTGTGGGGTGGCGGTATCGTATGCTATACTTCTCTATCGCATCTATGTTTGTTTAATTATTTGTTTTTTTTGTTTTTTCCGTATTTTAGTTTTTTGTTTTTGTTGTTTTTTCCCGATTCACATGAGATTATTTTGATAGGCAGCATGAGATTATAACAAGAGTATGTGCTACAATTGTGACTATTGAGACGTTTAGGCTCTAATTGTGACTCACTATGTGATATTGTTTGGTTTAATTCCTTCATCTGTTGGGTCAAGAGTCTATACTACTTCCAATAAAGTCGACCATGTGCCTTGTGTGTGTGAGATAATAGTATATTCTGTGCTTGTGGCTGATGCTAGAACTTGCCTGGTATGTATGTAAAGCGAAAATAAAGAGTGCAAGTCTAGGAGATGATTTAGGCATTTCTTTGGCAACCTATGATTATTTACCTTCTTTTTACCTACCCATGGACATCATCCTAGTTAAACCCTTTTGAGCCTTTAGCCTATTTTCTTTGACAAACCTCGTATGTAAGCCTAATCCATTTTTTCAAGACCATAATTTGATCCAAATTCCTAAGTGCTTTAAAGTGAAAAAGTCATGTGACAAAATAAGAGGAAATTGGGTGAGTATGATGCTTTAGAATGCATTGGTCCTTGAATGAGTTATGAAAAAGAAAGTGCTATCATAAGAGGTATGTTATCAAAAGAAAAAGGAAAGGAAAAATGAAAAGTTAGTTATGTTTAAAATTGAAAAACAAAAGAGGAGAAAAAGAGTGGTAGAATAAAAGAAAGTAGAAAGGTTGTTTGAAAGAAAAGTGTTAATGATACAATGTGATGTATTAAAGCGCTTAGGAACATAGTCACTATTTCTGGCCAAAATAGTCCTACCTGTCCCTTAGCCTACATTACAACCATCAAAAGACTTAGTTGATCCTAAGCTTGGCATTCTGACATTTAGTGGAGCATCACACTAAGGGAAAGCCTATGGTCATCAGTTGCTGCATATGAATTCTTTGTGAGAGTGAGAGCAAGGATATTTTGATACCCATGTTTGAAAAATATGCTATACTTGTGAGTGATTATGGGTAATATATTGTGAGACACACATGGTTGATGAGTTTTGGGTAGTTGTGTATAATCTTTGTGCCTTAACTTTTGAATATGAGTTGACCACCATCACGAGTCTATGCTAGAAGTTAAACTGCTTCTACTAATGATCGAAAAACTACTCTTTGTTGATAATTGTTGTGCTTGTCTTGACGAATATTTTATGTTGTTGCTGTGAAACCCTAAGTTGATGTTTAGAGGGACATGATATTTTGTTCGAGGACGAACAAAGCTTTAAGTGTGGGGTGTTGATGATAGGCGAATTTACATGCCTATATCAATATATTTTGCCCATATTTTAGCCTAGTTTTGAGAACAAAGTATATATTTCATGCACTTTTAGTCCTTTTTCCTGTAAATGAGCTAACGAACATGATTAGTAAAGTTTCAGGTATAAATGATGCAGAATTCAGCATTTTATGGCTTACTTGATGCAAATGAAAGCTCACGAAGGAAGGAAAGGGAGTTTACACGCCTAAGGACCAAAACTGCTGCATGGAAAATCTGTCCCGGGCTAAAACAACATTTCTGAAGACTTTGGGGATTTGCAGTAACTTAGTTGGATTTGGACAATGATACATTAACCTAGTACAATTGGGTTATGTATTTCATTAGTTTATTTGGATTATGATAATGTTACATTAACCTAGTACAATTGGGTTAAGTATTACATTAGCCTAGTAGGATTTGTTTAGATATTTTATTTATCTAATAGGATTAGGATATGGGTATTATAAATACCCTATTTTGCTAGAGATTTTACAACTTCAAATTACAACTCTCATTCTACTTTTAACATCATCTTCTAATTCTTCCATTAATTCTATTTTTCTTCTTCTACTCTTCTATTCTTAAATTCCACAACAAGAGAATCGTTACTTTGCCTAGGAATTCACGCCTCACGCCTACCACCTAAGCTACATGAAATTACTCAATCTTGTGGTATAACAACAATGTCAATCATGATCTCCTTCGCATTCATGGGTAACTAAACTTCTCTGTTGAGGTTATGGAAGCCGTATGAGATACTATCTATTGCTGTGAGTTCGCGACACGTATACTGCTTATATCATTATTCTCTTCATCTTAGTCTATATTTTTTGTGGTTTCAAATGCAAGAATACGCCAGTATAACATTTAACTTGTTCGAAAGAAAGGTTATCTGTTTGGAAAAGAGATAATGTCAAGGTAGTAAGGTCACCCCCTAAAATTCCCTACTAAAAAGCTAGTGCCGTAACTGGACTAACCTCTTGGAGAATTCGTACCGTTAGACACACTTTAAGCTCGAAAGAGTTAAAGTGAAATAATCCTCGAATAGGTCGAAAGACGCCTGGATTTACCATCGAATACAATTCTCTATAAGCAGTTGCATGTCAGACTTCTACACACTCATAGCCAATAGAGACGTATACCTCAGAAGGTGGACATAACCCCAACGCCTCAATTCTCATTATTTACAACTTACGTAACAATATTCTCTTTTACTTTGCTATTTTCAGCTTTTATTTAATTGTTTTGGTGACACATTACAATCCCCCCTTTTTACGAGACTTGCACCAAAAGTTTCGTAATTTTGCTTACTTGTTGGCCAAGATATTCCCTGTGGGATCGACTCCCAACCCTGTTGGGTTCTATATTTGCTAACGACCGCTTTACACTCCTACGAGAGCTGTAGATTGAGCGTTATCACCTAACCATCACAAACGTTCACTGGAAAGGGTTTGACATAAGTTGTGTGACACAAATCTTAAGGATTTCCATGGGTTGTGGGACACAAACCTTAAGGTTCTCCATAGGTTGTGCGACACAAACCCTATTGCCAAACAACGTACACACTTAATTTTTGAGTTATTTCAAGGGCAACCAAGTCTTTTTACATTCAAAAACCATCCCTAAACATATATAGACAAAATTAGGGTCATTAGTAACATTTTAACTCTCTTAAATCCCTAGTTCATCTTTCAAAAATACAATAAGAGAAAACAACTTAGGTTTAAACATTCAAGCTCAAAGGATCAACTTTTTTGCGATTTCTTCATCGATTAAGGTACGTAGGTCTTTCCTAAACTACATGGGCATGGGTAAATCATTATATTAATATTTTTAATGTTGATAAATCATGTTTTCATGAAGAGATTGAATAACATTAAAAAGTAAGCATTGTAAATCCTTCCAATGATATATGATTTTGGTCTTGAGGCCTTAAGTTAAATCCGAACTTGTCTCCTGTATATGTATAAATTTGATTTTAGTTTTGAAGTATGAATTCAGAGAATGAAGAATGAATTTCCCTCTCTCATTGTGTACCTTTTGATTTCCAAGTTAAGGGTTATTCAATTGCATGACTTAAAGCATGAGCCAAGGGTTTTACTATCAATTACGAAATTTATGTTGGTTGTGAATTGAAGAGAGGGATATTTTCATTTTTAAAATGCAAAATTTAATAATTGAGGGAATTGCATGATCGTTTTGAGAATTTGACCACCATTGGTTGGAATGTTAAAAAGAGAGTCTTTGCATAGTTTGACATATGTTTTGAAATATGAGTTCTCTTGTATTGTTTGAATATTTTTGTGGTCTGAACATTGTTTTGAGTGAAAGAACTGTGATACAATTATGATATGGCTTAGAATTATGACTTGCAAGTCTTGGTATGATGATACCAAACTCAGATAATGCCATAATAGACTTAGAACAAAATATATGTCAGATTTCAATTAGATTTTTAGAATTTGAGTTTTGAAAGACGCATGTTCAGAAAAGGTTAAAAATGGGCTTAAGTGATGTTAGGTGGTTAACTTAAGAAGGCACGAGTTCAGAAAACTCATTACCCGAAATTGTGTTTTGCTGATACGGGTTATTATGTCCACAAGAGGGATTATATGCTGGCCTAGTGCCCTATGGCGTATCAGAATTAGAAACTCCAACCCTTGCAGCAAACTTGGATTAGAGGCTTAGCTTCCGAGTCAAGGATGGATTCCATGTAGCCCGTGGAATATCAGACTTGTAGGGTGTACTACCTAGCTCAGAACAAAGACAAAGATGTTGAGTTGAGATTTACATAAATGTTTTAAAAGCCTATTTATTATGCCCATGGATTTTCAAATGTTTGATGATGACATACTTTTCATAAAATTCTCTCACTTACTTTACATATTAGTATTTTGTTTTTGGATTGTTGTGTGTACCAGTACATCTTCTTTGACCCCTATATTTCAGAATTTGAGGCACAATCCCAGGGTCCCTCTAAATAATAGATTAGTGTGTCTGAGACTTGTAGTTGGTGAGACTTCTCTATTTTGGGAGGCCTAGTTATTAGACTTTGTTATTTCATTTTGGTTTATGGTTCGACAGAGGACCTTGCCCCAGTTTTCAGACAGAAGTTGTTTTCAAGCTGTTAGAGATTTCGTAGACTGGTGTCATGTATTTTGAAAATTATGAACTTTGTTCCGTATTACCCAGTTGAATTTAGAAATTTACCATGTTTCTATTTTTCTAACTTTTTGCATTTCTTTACATTGTTTAAACATTATGTATGATTGCCAGATAGAATAGGGGCGCTCGGGCCTTCATCGTTTGAGATGCTCTTTACGGCTAGGCTCTCAGCTCGGGTTATGAAAAACTTGGTATTAGAGCACGGTTCATGGTCCCAGGGTATCTGCAAAGTCGCATCAGGTAGAGTCCTATTTATGGGTGTGTAGCGTGCCACACTTATAAGAAGAAGGCTATAAGGAATTTAGGAATATCCCTATTTTTCATGATTTAGTTCATGCTATAGAGTTTGTATGTCCTCTAATCAATGATTTCCTATATTTCAGAAAGCTATCATGTCTCCCCGTCAATCTAACAAACAGAATGCTCAGGATGAGGATGTCCGTCCTACCCATGGGATGTGGACTCATAATAGAGATCATACTCCTGAGCTTGTTGCTACTCCAGGAGTTCCTCCTGTTCAGACTAGTCCCAGAGAGAGGTATCCAACCTTGAGTTCCAACAGTCTATGCATATGATAACTCAGTTAGTGTCATCAGAGGCCCGTCCAACAGTCTATGCATATAATCCAACCTTGAGATTATATGGGTTGTTCAATTCATGAAACTGAACCCAACCAAGTTTACGGGTATGATGGTTTAGGAGGACCCCCAATGGTTCATTGATGAACTAGAGAAATTTTTTTAGGTTATGCATGCGAATAAAGTTGAGGGGATTGAATTGGCAGCTTATCAGTTGAAAGATGTGGCCAATCAGTGGTATAATGAATGGAAGGATTCGAAGAGTAGAGAGGTTGAGCCTTCGGTGTGGGGTGAGTTTGTGGAGGCTTTTCTGGACTGTTTCTTTCCTCAGGAATTGAAGAAATCAAAGTCTGAAGAATTTATGAACTTGAAACAAGGGAAAATGAGCGTCAAGGAATACACATTGAAGTTCAACCAGTTATCCCGTTATGCTCCAGAATTGGCGGGGAACATGATAGCCCGCATGAGGAAGTTTGCATCCGGTCTCTCGTAAGATGTGGTATTGAAATGCAAAGGAGCAATGCTAAATAGAGACATAGATTTCTCCAGGTTGTCCATTCATATGCAATAGATTGAGGAGCAGAAGAAGAGGCTGGCAGAGGCAAGGGAGAAATATTGACAGGCCAAGAGCGCTAGATCTATTGATCAGAATAACAGTCAACACTAGTGTGGTAATTGGGGAAACAGGTTGTCTAAGAAGAAGTTTTGGGGCAATGCTCAATCATTAGCCAGTGCCCCAGCGCCCAAACCTCCAATTGATTGGTGTTTCTTTAAACCACAGTCTAACAATGGTTGGAAGGTTCAGGGTACTCAGTCTTAAGGCAGTGTAGCTCCACCACATCGTTCATTTTTATGATGTGGTACTTGCGGTAAACATCACCTGAGAAAGTGTCAGTTGGGCAGCTTGGTGTGCTATACTTGTGGTCAGTCAGGCCATTTTCAGAGAGATTTCCCTTCCGCCAAAGTAAACTTTAGTGGTTCCAGGTCCCAAACAAATTCCTCATCTCCATCACCACACCTCAAGGGTACTACTTCAGCTGTCGGGAGCGGTCGCAATCGGTTATATACTTTATCTAACTGCCAGGATGTAGAGGCTTCACCAGATGTTGTCACAGGTATATTGTAAATCTTTTCCCGTATTGTGTATGTGTTGCTTGACCCAGGGTCTACTTTGTCTTATGTTGATACAAGTCAAATGGACATCCTAATTTTTGAAGACATAATTGGAGACCATCACTTAAACGCTCAAGACTTGGTCACCCCGAGGGCATAAGAATATGCAAGGAAGACCCATTTTGAGCCTACCATTCATTAAGGCAGTGAGTGGAAGATTTCTTGGAGCATTGAAAACTTGAGGATTCACAGTTTTGGATAATTAATAGCTCAGGGTTTTTAGGCCATCTTTATTGAGGGCATTTTGGTCATTTCAATTTGTCCAAAACACTCCATGGCACCCCTCTTATTAAGGGAAGTGTAGTCATTTGTCTTTTTTTGTAATGTAATATAAATAGAACAAGATAGGGTTTTTAGGACTTAGTTGCTTATTGGAAAAGCCACCAATTCATAACTAGGGCTGCCCAAGTATGGATATCACTTGTGTTGCATCGTTGGCTTGATACGTTGGTGTTTAGAGAAGGTAACGTCCCTCTTATGTCAAAGTTAGAGTTAGGTTTGTGTCGTGGGTAGTGTTAATGGTCCAAGAGTCTCACAATTCTTGGGTTCTTAAGATTGTCCCTTCATTTGGTCTAACTATCTATCTTGTATTGTTGTTGTAAGTTTAGGATTTCTTGTTATTATTAGTGTAACCCATAAGTTTCTTGTTGAAGTAATATTGTTGTTCTCATATTGTGTTGATAATATAGTTTGCGGATCACTGCAAATTATGTGTTATACACCACAATACTTTGTGTTCTTGTCATTGTTCCTGAATCCGGGAGGGGTCACTCAAAGGGTCCCTGGTTCTCTTGAACTTGTGGACTATTTTGGGTGTTTATTTTTTGTGTTCTTGTTATTCTTATATCATTTGATATCAAAGCATGACTTGATTTTGTTCTCACAAGATCAAATCTTGGGCTTGCTTGTTAGAAAAAAAGAAGAAGTGTTCTTGTGTTTGTTTTCTTGGCCGAGAGGTGTTGACATTGTTGTTGTTGTTTTGGCCAAGAGTTTGTGACTAGATCTAGTAGAATTTTGTTTGTGTAGTGTGTTTCTTATGTTGGCTTCTTTCTCACTAACACAAAGGTGTCTAGATCTAAAGTTGAGCTTAAAAATGGTTACATTGTTGATGTGAACTTGAGTTGGCCGTATGGTGATGTTGTTGTAGTTCTTAAAAAAAAATTGTTGTTCTGTTCATATTTTTCTTCACCTATTCTCATATCTTAACCCACATAAAGTATAAAATAGATCCAAAAAGTTGTAAGACAAAAGTTGTAAAGTTGTTTTTGAGAAGACTTGCACACATCCTTTCCTAGACTTGACAACCACTTTTCCTTAAATTAAGGGACCTTGTCTTGTGGGACTAGTAAAGTAAAATCTCACCTTTTTGAGTTTGGAAAGTTGAAAAAGACTTCCAGATTTTTACTTTCCCTCCAAAACCAATTGTCTTCCATTCCAAATTGTGTGAAGATTAAAAATTCAAATTTGTGACTAAAGTTGTGTGGGACCGAGACCAATTGCATGATGCCATGTCACCCTAATTACTATTCACCATCAATATTAAGCTCAAATTCTGATTTTCTATTTTCTAATTGTTGACTTGGTTTCATTAGTTGATCCTAAAACTAATTAACAAACTAGTAAACTCCTACTAGATTCTCAATTAGTCATTTGAATCCATTGTTCGTGTCTACGTTTCTTTTGTGCTTTTATCGTTTATAAAATTGTAGTACTTCTTGGTTCAAGTTCGGACATTACTTTTCTTGAGTCTTCAAACAAAGAATCCATTTCGACCAAGGAGTAGACTCACCCCTCGACTCATCACGAACTACAAGCTGACTTGCAACACTTGTGAATCCAAATGTGAGACTATCAAGTGTGTGAGAGTGTGGTGAGGTTGTTTCGAACTAACTTGTGTTTTGCTTTGTAGGCTTGTTCTTTTCTTTTCTGTTTTTTAAGAACAATTGAAAGGCAACCCACGACTTCAACTTCTCAACCCGTGGACAACAATGACACCAATGTCATTTTGGCCTACCTTGACACTATGTCCCGAGACCTAGCTATGGCAAATGAAAGGTTGCATCGTAAGGTAGGTCAATGCAATACCCCGTGATTTACTTAGCTTAAATTCATCCCAAGAATGTTAAGGGATAGCTTTACAAAACAAATACTATTTATTTCGTGTGGAATTTCTTAGATTTCGACTTTTCATTGCATAGAAAATTGAATTAGCTTTCCAATGATATAAGATTCACATAAATTCGATAACCGATAAGAAGTTATGGCTATTTTAATTCCCAATCGTAAAACACCGTCATTTCGGTCAATAGTGCATCGCGTAGAAGGTTTAAGTGAATATTGTCAATTTCCAGTGGCCTTCCGCGATATTGGCGCGTCGCGGAGAGAGTCAAATTTTCAATTGTCCCATTCTAGTGGCCCTCCGCGATAATGGAGTGTCGCAGAGAGGGTCAATTTTCCGTTTGTCAACATCCAGAGGTACCGCGAGATAGTGGCGCGTCACGCCATGTGCCAAAATGGCATTCCAAAGAGGCACCGCGATGTCTCCGTGTCATGGAGTCTGCCCATTTTTCATTCATCGATTTCCAGTGAGCCACCGCGATAGTGGCGCGTCACGGTGGCCACCCAGATCGGGAAAATGTACGTTTTCCAATTTCATATAAAAGTTTAAATGGAGTATTTTGGTCAATCTCCAGGGCGCCAATCCATCCAAAACACCTCATTAATCATATACTACTGCACTTTATGCTTATTTCATCACTTTTCTCTAAAAAGCAAATCCTAGTTCATCAAACTTCCTCCTCAAAAAATCAAAATTTCTCCATTAATCCTCCAAGACAATTCAAGATTGAGAATTCCCAATTCAAGAACTTTAAGAAGCCATCTCCAAAACATCAATAAAGATTCAGGATTCAAGTTCTAGCATCTAGATCATCCAACAAGGTATGTGGGGTTTGAACAAGGATAATTCTTTCATCCTTGTTCCCAAAACTTTATTTTAATTATAATTTTACTGCAACTTATATGATTTTCCATGAAATTAAAGTTAGGGTTCATATCCATTATCATTATTTGCAAGATTATAAGATTTCTCATGATTTAGAAGTTGAATTACCTGATTATATTTATATTTCCATGCATATTGTTGAAATTTCCAGATTTTATGATGAATTATAAGTGTTTACATCATCAAGCATGAATTTTTAGATGTTTTAACATGAGATTGTTGCATGGGTCATTATGCCCTAATTAAGATTTCTATTTCAAGATTATTTATGCTATAAGCACCCTTAGATAAGATTATTCTCAGATTATTGATAAAGATTTGACCTTTTGGTCCTAAGCTAAGATAAAGAATCCACTTTGTTCAGATAACTTGAGATTTAAAGAAAGAAAAGCATAATTGGTTTTCTTGTAAACCCTTGTTCTAGTTTTGAAGTGGATTTCTTAAGATTTTGAGCATAAGAATGGGAGTAGTATTTAGCACCGAGATGGGTAGGTAACTACAGACTCATACCCTAGAACTACGTGCCAATGTAGGATTCATATTATTCCCACTTATACGTGGATGACTCAGATTGTGATCACATTAGATAGAAATTCTATTCCGATGACAAGGGTCAAACAACCCTACCTAACGGGGGCCAGTCGTGGGACTCCATAGATGCTCACCTAGTGTATGTTGGTTAGAAGAACCTCCCAAAAGATGTCCCCCACTCTTCAATAGTTTATTGATTTAAAGATTTAGGATAAAATATTTTACAGATTTCAGAACTAACTGTAATAGCTCACCAGATTTACGTTATATGTTTTATCATTTATGATTTATGATCTTCTGATTTTAGATTTACTCAATCCTGAGTGAGTCATTTACATTTAGCATGCATGATTTTATAAACTGTGATGATAGTGTTACTTATTGATTGCACCCCCATATACTCAGTACATCCTCAAAGTACTGATCCACATATATGTCTATGTGCTATATTGTCTCATAATATAGGTTCAGGTGCTCAGTCTCAGCAGCGTGAGTGATCTTCGAGCATATCTTCTACATTCTTGTTGTTGGTGAGTCCTCATAGTTCGGGGACTTATATGCTCGCACTTTCAGTTTATTAGTATATGTTCCATCATTCATTTCAGATAGTTGAGTCAGCTGGGGCATGTCCCAGTGGCTCTCTAGATTCAGATAGTAGAGGCTTGTCGGACTACCAGATTTAATATTCATATTTCTATTTTAGTACACAGAATTTTAGCATTTACTTTATCAGACTTTTGAGATTAGTATGATTCAAATAGTTTTCCGCATATATTATGATTTTTCATTTATGTTTTCCCCTCTTTTGAGGTTCAGATTTAGAAAAGGCAGCCAGGGTTAGCTCAGGACTACTTGTAGTTCAGAGCACCGTGTGGCATCTCGGGAACTAGATTTCGGGGAATTACAAATTTAGTATCAGAGCCTATGGTTTAGAGAGTCCTAGGGAGTCAGACAAGCCATGTTACATAGAGTCTTGATCATCGGTGTGAAGAGTGCCACTTCTATGATCAAGAGGTTATGGAGTATTTTAGGAAATCATCTCTTTTTTCATGATCTATCATCCATTCATTCTCTCTATCTGCTTCTAAATGTGACAGAAAATGCCTCCTCGCCGAGATAACACCCATAGAAATGATAACTAGCCACCTCAGCCCGCAGATCCTTTGAATGAGAATGTGTCACATGCAGAGTTTAGGGTTGTATTTCAGGCACTAGCCCAAGCTATGATAGCTAATTTTCAGGGCAACCGTCAGGCTATAATCCCACCTCAGTAGGTGGGGACATAACCGCAGACAAAATCTGAGATATATGAGGATGAATCCTCTAGAATTCTTTGGGTCAAAGGTAGGTGAGGACCCACAGTTGTATCTAAATGAGGTGAAGAAGATCACCCGAATTATGCATATTTCTAAAGAAAAGAGTGTAGAATTGGCAACCTATAGGCTGAAAAATGTTGCGTATGATTGGGTGGTGATGTGGAAGAAATGTAGAGGGGAGAATGCAACTCCCATGACTTGGCAGATACTTCAGGATGCTTTCTTAGACAAGTTCTTCCCACGTGAGATAAGGGAAGCTAAGATAGAAGATTTCATAAACCTGAGGCAAGGATCAATGGCTGTGAAGGAGTATTGCCTCAAGTTCAACTAGTTGTCTAAGTATACCCCTGATCATATGGCTGACCCTAGGTCAAGCATAAGTAAGTTTGTGATCGGTGTGTCTGGGTTGGTAGTTAAAGAGTGTAGGACTGCTATGCTCATCAGAGACATGGATCTTCCTAGATTGATGATGCACTCTCAGTAGATTAAGGTAGAAAAGGGGAAAAAAAGAGAGAAAATAAGAGGGATAGAATAGGGCAGTTTGATCTTGGTTAGAGTAGGTCTGGAGGAGGAAATCATTTGCAGTTTCAGAATCATTCATCTATTTTTGTTCCTTCTTCATCCAGTGCTCCTGCACCCAGGAATAGGTAGGAACGGTGAGGTATGTCTTCTATGTCCAAATCTTAGAATAGTGTAAGTGGGAAGCCTAATCATCCTTAATATTCTAAGTGTGGTAAGACTCATAGAGGTTAATATTTGATGGGGTCAGAAAGGTTGTTATGGTTGTGGACAGATGGTCACGAAATCAAAGAGTGACCGCATGCTAGATGGGGGAATAGAGATGCTCGTCCTCCAACTCAGGCTAATAGTGCACCATCTCCTCTAAGTCGCCCAGCTCCTCCTCAGGGCGCATCATCTAGTACTGTTGGCGGTCAGCGCCAAAATCAGTTTTATACTTTACCATCCTATCAGGAGCAGGAGGATTCACCCGATGTTGTGACTGCTATGCTTCGTGTCTTTCATCTTGATGTTTATATGTTGTAAGACCCTGGGTTGATTTTCTCTTATGTGATCCCGTTAGTTGCTATGAATTTTGAGATAAGTTCTGAAAAGATCCCTGAACACTCCTTGGTGTCTACTCCAGTAGGTGAGCCAGTTGTTGCCAAATAGATTTATAAAAAGTGTCCCATCACTGTCCGTCATAAAGTCATGTTAGCAGACCTGATAGAGTTAAACATGGTTGATTTTGATCTTATTGTGGGTATGAATTGACTTTATTCCTGTTATGCTTCTATAGATTGTCGCACCCGAGTGGTAAAGTTTCAGTTTCTAGATGATCCAGTCTTTGAGTTGTCAGGTAATTCAGTGTCTCCCAAGAATCATTTCATTTCTTACTTTAAGGCCAGAAAGTTGATATCCAAAGGTTGCATTTACCATCTAGTTCGAGTTAAAGACACTGGGTTTGAGACTCCGACAATTTAGTCGGTCCGAGTGGTCAATGAGTTTCCTGATATTTTTCCAGAAGAACTCCCAAGAGTACCTCCTAAAAGGGAAATAGAATTCAGTATTGACCTTCTCCCAGATACTCAGCCTATTTCTATACCACCTTATCGTATGGCTCCTGCAGAGCTTAAGGAGTTGCAGGGGCAACTAAAAGATCTTATTGATAAAGGATTCATAAGGCCTAGTGTTTCTTCATGGGGCGCTCCCATCCTATTCGTGTGAAAGAAAGATAGGTCCTTGTATATGTGCATCGACTATCATCAGTTGAATAAAGTTACAGTCAAGAACAAATATCCTCTTCCTAGAATTGATGAACTGTTTCATCAATTGCATGGTGAAAGTTATTTCTCAAAGATAGATCTTAGATCCAGCTATCATCAGCTTAAAGTAAGGTAATATGACATTCCAAAGACAGCTTTCAGAACCCGTTATGGTCATTTTGAGTTTTTAGTCATGTCGTTTGGGCTAACCAATGCCCCAACAACATTCATGGACCTCATAAATCAAGTGTTCAAACAGTATCTAGACATGTTTGTCATAGTATTCATAGATGAAATATTTATGTACTCCCGTAGTAAGGATGCACATGTAGATAATCTTAAAGTTGTCTTGCAAACTCTTAGAGATCATCGATTGTTCACCAAATTCAGCAAGTGTGAATTTTGGCTAAGATCAGTAGCCTTTCTTGATGATATTATCTCCGCCGATGGCATTAGAGTCGATCCTAAAAAAATAGAAGTCGTAAGGAATTGGCCTAGACCTATCTCTCCATCAAACATTAGGAGTTTCTTGGGTCTAGCTGGTTATTACCGCCATTTTTTGTTGAAGGTTTCTCTAAAATTGCATCTCCTATGTCTAGATTCCTGTGATAAGAGTTTTCAGGAGTTGAAGACTTGACTCACTTCAGCCCCAGGTCTAGCATTACCTGATGGTGCAGACGACTTTGTTGTTTATTGCGATGCCTCTAGAGTTAGTTTGAATTGTGTGTTGATGCAGAGAGGTATGGTCATAGCCTATGCCTCTAGACAGTTGAAGCCTCATGAAAAGAATTACCTAACCCATGATCTTGAATTAGCTGATGTGGTGTTTGCTTAGAAAATATGGAGACATTATCTGTATGGTGTGCATGTTGATGTGTTCACGGATCGCAAAAGTTTGCAGTATGTGTTTACTCAGAGAGAGTTGAATCTCCATCAGAGAAGGTGGTTGGAGTTGTTGAAGGATTATGATCTGAGTGTGTTGTATCATCCGGGCAAGGCCAATGTAGTGGCAGACGCCCTTAGTAGGTTGTCTATGGGAAGTGTTGCTCATATGGAGAATGATAAGAAAGAATTAGCTCGAGAAGTTCATCGTTTGTCTAGATTAGGTATTAGGTTGGTTGATTCAGCTGAAGGGAATATTTGGGTTTAGAGTAGTTTTGAATCTTCCCTAGTTTCGGAAGTGAAAGAGAAACAAGATATGGATTCTAGTTAGGTCAAACTAAAAGAGTCAGTTAAAGACCAAAGGGTAGAGGTTTTCTCCTAATGGGGAGATAGTGTATTGATATATCTAAATAGATTGTGTGTTCCTTGTGTGGATTATTTGAGATAGAGAATTATGGCTGAAGCACATGATGCACGTTATTCTATTCATCCAAGTGCTACCAAGATATACCGCGACTTGCGGGAAATCTATTGGTGGAGTGGTATGAAGAGAGATATAGCAGAGTTTGTAGTAAAGTGTGCAACTTGTCAATAGCTTAAAGTAGAACACCAAAGACCTGGTGGTACGTTGCAAGAGTTTGGTATCCCCACTTGGAAGTGGGAGGAGGTGAACATGGATATTATGATTGGTTTACCCCATTCGCGTCGTCATCATGATTCGATTTGGTTTATTGTAGATATATTAATGAAGTAAACTCATTTCCTTCCAGTTCATACATCCTATACAACTGAGATTATCCTAATTTGTATATCCGAGAGTTAGTCAAATTGCATGGAGTTTCCTTATCTATCATCTCGGATAGGGGTACTCAGTTTACTTCCCAGTTTTGGGGAGCATTTCAGAAGGGTCTTGGAACCCAAGTCCATCTTAATTCAGCGATAGATGGTCTAGAAGAGAGGACCATCCAAACTCTAGAAGATATGTTGAGGGCATGTGCTCTTGATTTCAAGGGTAATTGGGATGAGCATTTGCCATTGATTGAGTTCGCGTATAATAATAATTATCATTCTAGCATTCAGATGTCCCCGTTTGAGGCTCTTTATGGGAGGAGATCTAGATCACCCATAGGTTGGTTTGAAGTGGGTGAGGCCATTTTTCTTTAGCCTGATGCAGTGTTTGAAGCTATGGAGAAAGTTAAGTTGATTAGAGAAAGATTAAAAACAGCTCAAAGTCATCAGAAATCCTACGCGGATATGAGAAGAAGGGACCTCGAGTTTGAGGTTGGTGATCTAGTATATGTAAAGATTTCACCCATGAAAGGGGTGAAGAGATTTGGCAAGAAGAGAAAGCTTAGTCCCCGATATATTGGTCCTTTCAAAATTATGATTCGTGTTAGGAAAGTAGCTAATAAGCTTGATTTGCCTGCAGATTTGTCAGTCGTTCATCTTGTGTTTCACGTCTTTATGCTCAAGAAGAGTATCGGTGACTCCACTATTGTAGTTCCTTTAGAAATCTTAGATGTTCAGAACAGCCTTTCTTTTGAAGAGATTCCAGTTGCAATTTTAGATCATTAAATCCGTAGACTAAGGAACAAAGAAGTTCCCTTGGTTAAAGTTCTTTGGCAGAATCAGTCTATTGAGGGCGCTACTTGGGAAGCAGAAGCAGATATGCGAGCCAAGTACCCTAACCTTTTCTCCGCAAACTCAGATGTAGCTGAAGGTAACACTCTTCCTTGATTAAATTCTTTTCTACTCATATATTCAGCTATATAGTTGTCCTCATGTAAGTTCATGCACTCATAAATTACTCAGAAGCTCAGAATAATTTAGATTCAGACTAGCAGTTTATTTCAGTTATGCATACAACCTTATATTCTCATATTCCTCTGAAATTTTATCTTAACTAGCCATATTCAAGGACAAATGTTTTCAAGGGGGAGATATTTTAATACCCCGCGATTTACCTAGATTAAATTCGTCCCTAGAATGTTAAGGGATAGCTTCACAAAATAAATAATATTTATTTCGTGTGGAATACCTTAGATTTTAAATTTTCATTGCGTAGGAAATTGAATTAGCTTTCCAACGATATAAGATTCTCATAAATCCGATAATCGGGTAAGAAGTTATGACTATTTTAAGTCACAGTCGTAAAACACCGCTATTTCAGTCAATAGCGCATCGCGTAGCAGATTTAAATGACCATTGTCAATTTTCAGTGGACTTCCGCGATATTGGCGCATCGTGGAGAGAGCAAAATTTCCAATATTCCCATTCTAGTGGCCTTTCGCGATAATGGCACATCGCGGAGAGGGTCAATTTCCCGTTTGGCAATTTCCAGAGGCCCGGCGCGATAGTGGTGCGTTGCTCCATGTGCTAAAATGGCATTCCAAAGGGGCACCGCGATGTCTCCTCAGTGCAGAGTCTGCTTATTTTCTTCGTCGATTTCCAATGAGCCACCGCGATAGTGGTGCGTCTTGATGGCCACCCAGATCGAGAAAATGTACGTTTTTCATTTTCGCGTAAAAGTTTAAAGGGGATATTTTAGTCATTCCTCAGGGGCCCAATCCATCCAAAACACCTCATTAATCATATACTAAGGCACTTTATGCTTATTTCATCACTTTTCTCTAAAAAGCAAATCCTAGTTCATCAAACTTCCTCCTCAAGAAATCCAAAATTTTAGTACATAGAGTTTCAGTATTTTCTTTATTAGAATTTTGAGATTAGTATGATTCAGACAGTTTTCCACATATATTATGATTTTTCATTTATGTTGTCCCCTCTTTTGAGGTTCAGATTTAGAAAAGGCAGCCAGGGTTAGCTCAGGACTACTTGTAGTTTGGAGCACTGTGTGGCTTCCCGGGAACTAAAGTTTGGGGCGTTACAGTCAAAGGGTGAAAGTGGGATGCTCGGACACACTTTAAGAGAAAAACGTTATTCCCTACACTCCTATGGACTTAGAATATTGTGTTGTGGCTAGTAAGAGATAAGTGGCTATAATTGTGGCTTTGCCTAGGGTAGAGGTGCTTGAGTCTCCCTTTTATGATACTCTTGGTATTTTTAGGTCGCATGATGACCAAACTGTTGTTGTAGGTACGCAATCACTAGTTGAATATTTAGATAACGAAATTGATTCTCCGCGTGAGAATGATTTGTCCATCTAGTGCTTGCACTTGTAACTTGACTAAGGTTTCATTACCAAGTGGCGAGAGTATTCACACACTAGTTGACCCTTGTGAAAAACAAGGTGAGTCTACGTTGGTATATAAGTTGCCAACAATTAATGAGAATGTGGACAATGATCAATCAGGTGGAAAAGACCTTGATATGTTGGATTGCTTAGGAAACTCGCATTGTGATTATCTTGGTAAAGATGGTTTTGCTTGTGATCCCTTGGCTGCCCGTGGTGGTTTGTTTCTAAGTAAGGATTGCTCATTTGAAAGAGAAGGTGATGTGTGTTTAGAAATTCCATCTACTTCTTCTTTAAGTGCTTCTTATGTTGGGCATATTCCTAGTGGAGATTTTGAAACTAGTAGTAAGTGCATGCATGAGAACCCTTTATTTACAGTTGGCTTGTGGAACACCTTTCTCAACCCTTTTTTTAGGAATGACATTTCCTATAGTGATAAAAAGGGATTTCTTAACCTTGAGGATGGCACCCTAGGTGACAATGAGAGTGGCCGAGACCTAAGTCCTTGGTTACATCTTCCATTTGACTCCGGTAACTTCTTAGGGTGTGAAGGATGGATAGTTGTTGGTCGGTCAACTTGTTTGAGTGATATTTCTATATGTGTTGCGTGGACTTTACTTTCAATTAGGGCACCACCCCTTTGTAATATTTTTGCTAAACCCCTTGTGATTAAAGTCAAGGATGTATGGCTATATCTTAAGTTTGTACCTCCTTGGCATGTTGATGTTGTTTATTGTACTAATTCTAACCCTCATGTCATGAGAATATGGTGTTTGTTTGTCTTCTCTTCATTCTTGCAAGGTTTGGATTCGAGGTCGAATCCTTTTCAGGAAGAGGAGGATGATACAAGTGAAATGGCCACCCTAATTTTTGAAGACATGATTGAAGACCATCGCTTAAAGGCTCAAGACTTGGTCACCCCGAGGGCACAAGAATATGCAAGGAAGACCCATTTTGAGCCTACCATTGAGCATACCATTCATTAAGGCCGTAAGTGAAAGATTGCTTGGAGCATTGAAAACTTGAGGATTCACAGTTTTGGACACTTAATAGCTCACGGTTTTTGGGCAATCTTTATTGAGGTCATTTTGGTCACTTCACTTTGCCCAAAATACACTCCATGTCCACCCCTCTCATTAAGGGTAGTGTAGTCATTTGTCTTCTTTTGTAATATAACATAAATAGAACAAGATAGGGTTTTTAGGACTTAGTTGTTTATTGATGTAAGACAAACTCTCTCTCTAGTGTGAGGAGTGTAACACTCCTTAGTTGTAGGGCTTGGAAAATCCACCAATCCGTATCTAGGGATGCCCAAGTATGGATATCACTTGTGTTGCATCGTTGGCTTGATACGTTGGTGTTTAGAGGAGGTAAAGTCCCTCTTGTGTCAAAGTTAGAGTTAGGTTTATGTTGTGGGTAGTGTTAAGGGTCCAAGAGCCTCACAATTCTTGGGTTCTTAAGATTGTCACTTCATTTGGTCTAACTATCTATCTTGTATTATTATTGTAAGTTTTAGATTTCTTGTTGTTGTTAGTTTAACCCGTGAGTGTCTTGTTGAGGTAATATTGTTGTTCTCATATTGTGTTGATAATATAGTTTGTGGATCGCAGGAAATTAGGTGTTAAACACCACAATACTTTGTGTTCTTGTTGTTGTTCTTGAATCCAAGAGGGGTCACTCAAAGGGTCCTCGGTTCTCTTGAACTTGTGGATTGTTTTGGGTGTTTGTTTTGTGTGTTCTTGGTTTTTCTTGTATCATATGTGATCCCGTATGTGGCAGTCAGTTTTGGTTTTGAGCCCGAAAATATTCTGGAACCCTTCTCTATTTCTACTCCTGTTGGTGACTCTATTGTGCCTAGGAGGGCGTATAGAAACTGTGTTGTGTCCATTTCTAATTGTGATACTGTGCCAGACTTGAAGAGCTTGATATGATTGACTTTGATGCTATCTTGGGGATGGATTGCCTCCATTCGTGTTATGCCACACTAGACTATAGTACCCGAAAAGTCACTTTCTCCTTTCCGAATGAACAAGTGATAGAGTGGGAGGGGTATTCTTTAGCACCTAGGGGGAAGTTCATATCTTATCTCAGAGCCCGTAAACTGAATTTGAAGGGGTATTTGTACCATCTTGTTTGGGTCAAACATTCTAGTACTGAAAGTCCTTTCATCCAATTGGTTCCCGTAGTTAATGAATTCCCGGAAGTCTTTCCTGATGATCTCCCAGGGATACTGATATGCCCAAATTATAACTCTCGTTAGAAAGCATTAGCTATCTTCATCAAATATAGAACCAATCTAGGTTGGGGTCGAATCCTACACAGAATACTGTGATAATTAAGTCTTCTAATTATCAATGGACGATTGATCGATGGTTCCGGAGTAAAGAGGGGTTTTGATTTGTTAACAAGTATTGTTCCAACTCATCAGTGTTATTGCAGGTTTTAATTCAATGAGATTAGACAAACTAGGATTATCTTCACCAAGATGTTCAAGCAGTCAGGGTTGTGAGTTGACCTAAATTTCCAATTTTCAATTTCAATTGCAAGAATTATTGAATTCTAAAGTTCACCCATTCGTTTCTCAACCTAAATGGATTATTACTCTTTAATTCTTTCGAACTCAAAGAATGCACTGACTTATTCAATTGGTTTCCCAAGCGATTTGATCCCGTTAAGGCATCAACCTTTAACCCAAAGGTTAACGCCTTTAAATTCCTTGTAAACCTCCTCTTTTCCCAACGTACACTTTTCTACTCAAACAAGTGATGTTCTTGGGCTCACCCTTCGAGTTTGCAACCAAGAAAGGTCATGATTGTGAAGAGGATTTTATACAATCTCAATTAGTTAAGAAAATTCAGCATCCTCACAACCCCAATCATCAAATCACATCAAGGATCTCATAACCCTAGTTATGGGCGCTTTAGCCACACATCTCAAAAGAAGAAGAAGAAGACATTGTTTTGTTCATAAATTAATTCAATGAATTACTTAAAAAAATTCCCACAATTGTTCTTGATCTTTAGTGAGAATAGTGATTTAAATTCTTAGATCCACAATAGTAGTTTGTAATCTTAGAGAGTAATACATACAATGTGTTTCAAGAAAATGGAAATAAGATAAAAGATAACCTAATCTAGACCTAGATTGGGTATTTATATGTTTTCAGGGATTGGGGTTTTAAAATTCAAAACTCGAATTGCCGCATCAAGGTTGAAGGCATGTCAGTGACCTGACGGTCCATCACTTGGACCGTCACTGGGATCTAGAAGCTCTTCTTTCAGTTTCAACTATGACGGCCAGGTTGATGGCCCGTCACCTGGACCATCACTTCATTACTACGTAGGACACATTCTGCTTTAGGATGACGGCCAAGTTGAAGGCCCGTCAGTGGCCTGATGGTCCATCGCTTGGACCGTCGAAATGACCAGCAAGTTTGTACTTCCTGCTTAGTGTTGAAGGGAACCCCGACGTTCCGTTACATAGTTGACGATCCACCAGTTTGACCGTCAGTGTCCTTTTTCTACTGTTTTTCCAAGTTACTTCTTCAGCTAAGTCCTTGACCTTAAAACACTAAAATCCAGCATCAAATATAACAACATTTGCTTAAAATGCACAATTATCCCTCGTGAAAGATGTAAAATATTCCGTCAAAATCCAAAACACCAACACCCTCAGCCTAGGACAATTGCTTGTCCTCAAGCAACTCAACACCAAATCGCATGCATGAACAAACACAATGATGGGCATTCAACTGTTGAACTAGATTTCAAACAACCACTCAACTGTCATCTCACTCATGTGGTCTAAACACATCAGGATCTATAATTGGCATTATTTATAATTCAGTATATACACAACCATAGACACAACATCCCACAGAATTCAACAAAACTAAGTATAACTCAAATTGCCCTCACAGTTAAAGAAGTCCACCACACTTTATTCATTTAACATGTGGACGAAAACTAAGACTCTCGCTCTCACAAATGAAGTTGCAAACACAGTATATACACCTATAACTTGCCCTTATCATCTAATGTTCCCCTATGGTTGATTCTCAAATATCAAGCAGGACTTTTTAAGGCTTGTAATGAGGTTTCAGTGATGGGTGAGGAATAATTTTGGAAAAAGTGACTTTGAGTTCACTCTCTTTTCCCTAGATTGTTACTCACCAAGACTATTGATTTTCTACTTCACTTACAATCCATACTATTCATCCACACTTTTACAAAAAAGGATCTGCATCAGCCATCCTCAACTTATGTTGATGCTATCGATTCAGGTGTACAATATCTAACTAGATCAATAATATCTAACTAGATCAGGGTCAGATGCAATATTTTATTTCAACTCCCAAACCACTTACCTCAGACTGTTAACTTTCCGACAGTAGCCACCCTCAACTTAGGCATTTTTCTTGAGTTAAGGTACGAGATATCCACAACTGGACCAGGGCCAAATTTAGGTACTAACATCCTAAAGAGAGTGAATTGGAATTATAGGAGTTGAACAAACATTAATGGAAGCTCAAAAAGGGTTCAAAAAGGGGGAAAAAATATTTTTGGTGGGGTCTTTATTTATGGCTAAGTGTACTTATAATTAGAAGGGGTCCTGCTATCCTATCTTATTGAATCAATCACAAAATAACACCAAAGAACTGGGCAAGTTCTAGTTATATAAACTATGGAGTAACTATAACAAACACTCGCACACACAGGCAATGAGTTCATACTTATTCTACCAACTCTTGGATTTACATAACATGGTCATGCATACTTCACTATTTTTTAATGGCAATCACAGAATCACAAATGGTTGTTCAACATATACTTAGTGACAGGAAGGAATTGTCTTACAAACATGTCCAAAGTACTTTGCCACATTCATTTGTTATCCACACATACAAAAGGGTGCCAAAAGAAAATAAAATAACATATTTATAATCACAGAATGATATGTACATCACAAGAAAAATAAACATGCAACCTAAACATGGCGGTTCTACAAGATAGCACACAAGAGGGAAAAACACAGGTAACAAAAACCCTTATGGTAACCAAAACATAACAAGTACAAGTATACTAAAAGTAAATGTTTTGTCCTCAAATGTATCAATAATAAAGTACAAAGGGGTGGAATACTTGCAAAGCCTCTCAGGCTGATGAACCAATCAAATGTAGTAAGGCTTCTTTGGCCTCAGGTGCAACAACGTTGACCTCTATGGTGGTAGGTGTGCTCAAATAAGCTTCCTCCTATCCCGTAGGTATCTCAAATGAAAACGAGTCTAAAATTGGCCCCCTAGCTAGGGAAGAACTGGTCGACACTCCTGTGAATTTATCCGCAGCTTTATTTTTTCTCAACTCTTTATTTTTCTTCGATATCTTCGTAGCTTTCCTCAAGTCTCTCACATACCTTTCCTCAGCTGTCATCTATTCTTGACTTCTTCTTTTCATGGCCTTCCTGTTAGAACTTTCATCAACCTGCTTACCTTTTTCTTTGAGCGTCCTACCCATCAAATCAATAAGGCCCTCATCCTCATCACTAATGATCAAATCAGTATCAAAAGTAGGTTGCAGTAGTTGTCTCTTAAGCTCATATTTATCAGTCTGTGCCTGCTTGAACTCTGCCAACAACTTTGCAAAATCTAGAATATATAATTCATCCAACCACTTGTTTACACGCTCCTCCATGTCATCTATCCTGGCATGAAGACTCTCATAGGGCTTGAGGTCATCCTCAACAATCCAATCAAAAAATGTCTTGAAATGCGTAGCCCATGCGTTCAGCTTCTTCTCAAACTTTTTCTGTGCTTTGACAGACTTGGCAAAATTCTCCTATGTCAGCCTGTACTCAGAATGTTGAGGCGGGATATATGCAGTGTCTGAAGTCTTACCCATTTATGGCATAGATGTCAATCCTGCAGAAGTACTAGGTGGCTCAGAATCTGGTGTCACATACGTAGTAATAGACAATGACATACCTGTGGGGATCTCAGAAGTCCCGGGGGCTAGAACTGACTGCTTCTAATAATCAGGAGGTTTGTTGACCCGCATCTCATACTTAATTATGCACACAACAATGGTATTAATTCAACATTAAAATAATAGTTTCGCCATTTTTGGTACATGGGTTACTCATACTTCACCCAGAATAATATTTACCAGAGTTCGACTAAATCAGAAGCACAATAATGGAAAAATAAGATGAAGTTAGTTTTAAACATTATCAAACTCACACAAATCATGTTCATCATTCTAGAAAGAAGAGTAAATTTTTTATCATACCTTGTTTTTACAGCATTCTTCAGTACTCTAAATTTGTAGAACTTCACAAATATTAAATTTCTTTATCAGTGAGAGACTTACTTTCTGATGAGAATAAGAGAAGGAAAGAGTTGTTTAAATAGGAGAGAATGGGGAAGAGGGAGAGTCCTAAGAGGAGATGAATGATCCTTGATACTTTGAATGCAGAAGAATTTAAATAGTTTTAGGATTTGAAAAGGTGTCAATGTACATAACCATTCTCTCTTATCAATTAAAAAACGTTTGGGTTGGATAAGAATAACTCATTCGGCTTTAAATTGAACCAACCCGACTCGCTAAAAATTAGGGTTATTTTGACAGACACACCGATAGTGGTTCACTATCAAAACTTACCAGAACCTAGATCAATCTATCATGTTACGATGCTAAAGGCGATGGTCCATCACAGAGGTGACGGTCCATCATAATTCCCATCAGATCTATCCAACAACCTGATTTTCCTTCTTCATGGTGATGGTTATGTTGACGGTCCATCAAGACTGTGATGATCTATCAAGTTGTCCATCGGGCTCATTCCAGTAACTCAGGTTTCTGGATTTTTTTTGATGGCTCCAGTAAAGGTCCGTTAGACCTCTGACGGCCCGTCAATATTCCCATCGGCTATCCTAAACTTGTTCAACTTTTGTTTACCTACATTTCCATCCCTGCACACTTCAACAAACACATGAAATTGCACTAAAGGAAAAAAATAACTCTAACTATGCTTATAATAACACATTGTGGGTTGCCTCTCACTAGCGCCTAATTTATTATCGTGGCACGACTCAGTTATCTTAATTATGCAGACTTCGTCGAGATAAACTGTACTTAAGTATTTAATTGAGTCCACTAGACCGATATATAGCTTGAATCATTGACCATTGACTTTGAATACGCTTCCATCTTCATTTTCATGTTCGACTACTCCAGATGAGTAGACATGTGCAACTTTAAACGGGCCTGACCACTTAAACCTAAGTTTACCTGGGAAGAGCTTCAGTCTAGAGTTGAAGAGTAATACCCAATCGCCTTTCTAAAAATCCCTCTTTTCAATCTTCTGATCGTGATATTTCGTCATTCTTTCCTTGTACAAGTCTGCTCTTTCATAAGCCCTGAGACAGAATTCATTCATCTCATTCAATTGCCCCAGTCTTAGATCTGTTGCCTCCTTCCAATTCAGATTTAACCTCTTGAGTGCCCATAAAGCGTTGTATTCCAGATCTATCGGCAAATTTCATGTTTTACCATAAACCAACTGGTACAACAAAATCCCAATGGGTGTCTTGAAAGCAGTATGTTACGCCCATAAAATGTTATTGAGATTTTGAGATCAATCTTGCCTACTTGCGTTCACCATTTTGGCTAGGATGGCCTTTATCTCCCGACTCATAATCTCCACTTGCCCACTGGTCTGTGGTTGGTATAGAGTTTTCACTTTATGTTGTTTCACTCCATATTTTACCAAGGGAGCCCAAAACACTTTGTTTCAAAAATGATATCCTTTATCACTTATGATAGTACATGGTACTCCAAAGCGACAAAAAATGTTCCTTTTGAGAAAAGTAACCACTTTCTTACCTTCGTTAGCAGCCAGGGAAACAGCTTCTACCCATTTGGATACATAATCTACAGACACTAAGATATATTTCAACCCATAAGAACTAGCAAAGGAACCCATGAAATCAATACCCCAGACGTCGAACAATTCAACCTCTAGCATTTTTGTCATGGGCATCTCACGGTGCTTCGAAATTGAACCTTGCCTATGACACTGGTCATATCTCTTCACAAATTTGAATGTATCCTTGAATAAGGTTGGCCAATAATACCCACTTTGTAGCATTTTCCTTGCGGTACGATTACCTACATGGTGACCCCCAATTAGGGAAGCATAGAAGGCTTCCAAAATATTAAGCACATCAACTTCTGGGATGCATTTTCTTATAATATTATCAGTACAACACCTGAATAGATATGGCTAATCCCAGAAGTAACTTTTGGCATCACTAAGGTATTTCTTTTTCTGATGGTAGGAAAGATCTTTAGGAATAAGATCTCTTACCACATAATTGGAAAAGTCTGCATACCAAGGCACTCTTTCAAGCACAGCAGCAAGGATTTTCTCATCAGGGAATGCATCATCAATTTCACACTTATTAGTGATTTCCTGATCTCCCTCAAGCCTGGATAGATGGTCTGCGACTTGATTTTCAGATCCTTTCCTGTCTTTGACCTCAAAGTCAAACTCTTATAGAAGCAGCACCCATCTAATTAATCTTGGTTTAGCATCCTTTTTTGCCATCAAATATCTCAAGGAAATGGTCTATATGAACCACCACCTTGGTTCCCAATAAGTAAGCACGAAACTTCTTAAAATCATAGACAACCGTGAGAAGTTCCTGCTCAGTAACAATGTAATTATTCTGTGCCCCATTCAATGCCTTGATCACATAGTAAATGGGGTAAAACAATTTTTTTTTGGCCAAGCACATCCCTAAGTGCCACCCACTTGCATCACACATGATTTTGAATGGATTGGACCAGTCAGGAGAAACAATAACTGGGGTAGCCACCGGTTTTTCTTTAAGGAATTCAAATGCCTTCCTACAATCATGATCAAATACAAACTTAGCCTCCTTATCTAACAATTTGCATAGTGGATTTGCAATTTTGGAGAAGTCTTTAATAAATCGGTGGTAGAATCCAGCATGCCCCAAGAAACTATGAACTCCCTTCACAGAGATAGGAGGGGGTAATTTCTCTATCACCTCTACTTTTGCCCAATCAACTTCAATCCCCTTGGCTGAAATTCAATGTCCAAGCACAATTCCCTCCTTCACCATGAAGTGAAATTTCTCCTAGTTCAGCACGAGATTGAATTCCTCACATTTCTACAGCGATCTACTCAAATTTACCAGACATAACTCAAATGAGTCACCCACTACAGAAAAATCATCCATGAACACCTCCAAGGTGTTATCCACCATGTCGAAGAAAATAGATATTATGCACCGTTAGAATATGGCAGGTGCATTACATAAACCGAACGACATCCTCTTGAATGCAAATATGCCATACAGGCACGTGAATGTTGCCTTCTCCTAGTCTTTAGGAACAATCAAAATCTTGTTGTATCCCGAATACCCGTCTAAAATGCATTACCAACCCCTTCCTGTTAGGCGATCAAGCATTTAATCCATAAAGGTTATTTGGAAATGATCCTTCAGAGTCCACGAGTTTAACTTCTTATAATCCATACAAACTCTCCACTCAGTGACTGGCCTAAGTGGAATTAACTCGTTCTTCTCGTTAGATACCACAGTCATGCCTCCTTTCTTAGGCACACATTACACGGGACTCACCTACTTACTGTCAGAGATGGGGTACACTACCCCTGTGTCAAGCCATTTAATGATCTCCTTTTAACCACTTCTTGCATTAGTGGGTTCAATCTACATTGATGCTCAATAGTTGGTGTGTAATCTTCTTCAAGCTGAATTTTGTGAGTGCATATACCCGGAGGAATACCAATAATATCGGCAATAGCCCATCCTATGGCCCTTTTGTATATCCTAAGCACAGAGATAAGGGATTCAACCAGTTTCTCCCCCAAATCTACTGTAATAATCATAGTAAAGTGTTCCACTACCTAGAAACACATACCATAGATGGCCCAGCAACTCCTTCAACTCCAACACCAGTGACTCTTCAATAGATGGCTTAGCCCGTGGTGTTAGGCGATTTTTGAAGTCTAAATACAGCTTCTTGGGAGCATATGAATATGACCCTATTTTTTTTAGGCACATACTTTCTCCTCGTATTCCTCAATACCTTCGCTATCAAAGTTCATCAAGACCGCAACTAAAGTTTCAACAATAAATTTCTCCACTATCAGCACCTCTCGCTCATCTTCATAATAAACATCAACAATGGAGAATACACTTATCTCTTTGTGTTTCTTCATTGACTGGTAAATATCAAATTGTACACCTCATCATTGAGCCTAAGCTGCAGCTCATTTTCCCGCAAGTTAATTAACATACTCCCGGTTGCGAGGAAAGGTCTACCTAAGATTATGGGTACCTCAAAGTCTACCTCATAATATGGGATCACAAAGTTGGTGGGAAAAATAAAATTGGCCACTTTCATAAGCACATCATATAATATACCAACTAGTTGCTTCACTGATCTGTCTGCCATCACAAGTCTCATGTTAGTAGGCGTGGGATCTCCTAACCCCAACTTCTTATAAACTGCTAGTGGCATCGGATTAATACTCACCCCAAGATCATATAGGGCCTTCACAAAATCCAATGATCCAATAGTACACAGGATGGTGAATGCTTCAGGATTCACTTTCTTTTACACTAAGGATCTTGTCAAAATGGCACTACAATGGTGAAGATGTTCCACTGGTTCATATCTCACCGTTCTCTTCTTTATGACAAGATCCTTCATGAATTTAGCGTGTCCAGGAATTTGTTCATGTGCCTTCACCAAAGGCACATTCACAGTTAACTATTATAGCATTGCCATGAACTTGCTAAATTTTGTGTCATCACCTTTTTCTTCAGTCAATAAGGAAATGAAGGGAGTGGTTTTGGCATTACTTTAACCACTGTTTCTCCCTTTTTTCCCATGTCTTTTTCTAACTCATCAGTCTTCTGATGGTTAGATGGACTAACATCAATATCCATCTTCTCAAACTCCACTAGATGGTTATCTTCTACTTTATCATCCAATTCTACCACATCATCAATCACAAGCTTTCCCATAAAAGGGCCCGATAATACTTTACCACTACGGGTAGCGATCGCCATAAAAGACCCATTATTCTGAGGGTTTTGAACCATGTTACTCAGCAAAGTATCACTCTATCTCTGGTTAAGTGTCGCTGAAAGTTGGTTCATCTACTGCTCCAACTGCTTTATTGAAGTTGAATGTGAATCAACCAACTGACTCATAGAGGATAAGTCAACCTTCATCGTTATCACACCGGCATTAGTTGACTCCACCCCTTTTAATAACTTCTCTATCATGTCCCCCATGGACATCTTACCCGAACTAGTAGAAGCATTGTCACTATTTACAGGAAGCACATACAATCCACTCCTATCATTCTTATTTTTCCAGCTTCCTTGGTCACGATCTCTGTAACCAGATTTATCATAATAAGTCCGACCTTGATTCCCTTGGCTATTGCCTTGGAAACCCCCTGGTTTTTCAAATAATTAGCTTTTTCTCAGAATCAGAATTAGCTCTACATTTAGACCAAACGGATTTTACCTTTTCAGTCTTCACATATAGTAAATGCTTTATGAGCAAATACATCTGGGTCTTCATATGCGCCATATCTTGGTTGCACTTTTCCTCTTTCTATTGCTGCTCCACGAAAATACCACTAGCCATAGTAGAGCTTGATACCAATGCCAAGCTCTACTTGTCTTAGTCAATCGCTCCAACATATTTGTAGCCTCAGTGAAAGTAAGCTCCATGAATACTCTCCCTGCAGCATTGTCTATGGTTGGTTTAGTGATGGAGTTTAAAGCCTTGTAGAATGTCTCCATCAAATGCTCATCAGTCATCTTGTGGTTAGGGAACTGTGTCAACTAATTCTTAAATCTCATCCATGTCTCATGGAGTGTCTCATTTGGTAACTACCTGAAGTTGCTAATCTCGTCCCTCAACTATAACATCCTGGAAGGCAGAAATAACCTTTCTAGGAAAGATCCTTTTAACTGCCTCTAATTTGATATAGAATCGGGAGCCAATTCATTCAGCACATTGTTGCCTCCCCAAACAGAGACAACAGGAATAACTACAACTGAATTGCATTTTATCCAACTCCAGGGTTGTCAAAATATTTACAAATGTTGATGAAGTTTACTAAGTGCATATTTGGATCGTCCCCTGGAAGTCCATCAAACAACCCTTTGAGGTTAAGCAACTATATCATGGTGCTTGTGATTTTGAACTTCACTCCTGGTGCTAATGGTGGTGGAATAATTGCTCCTGTGAAACCAACCTCATTCAAATCTCTGTCATCTTCCTCATAAGTTGCAAACTGCACAGCAGGTTGTTAGTTTGCTCTTCTTTTAGATACCTGATTCCTATTCATTGGTGCAGCTACATTCTAACCACACCTCCTATTTATAGGGTCAATTAAATCATCATATCCCAAGTCATCCTCAACTGGGTTAGGAACACAATCTGGATGGCCATCATTTTGTTAATTTAATTGAGCTCTAGCTAAGGCAGCTAGTCTATATGCTTCTTGTTGATCTTCCATTCTACCAATTAATAGAGATTTTGGATGATATGGTAATAATGGTTCTCCTGACCTCCTCATACTTGGCATGCAAAATAAAGATCCAGTAATGAACAAAAACCAAAAATAAAAGTAAAATTATTAACTTGACCAAATATCAATTAACACTCATAAACATAATTGACAATCGCATTCCTCGACAACGGAGCCAATATTTGATACGCTCAAATTACAACTCTCATTAGAAAGAGTAAGTGGTCGTCGTTAAATATAGAACCCACCTAGGTTGGGGTCAAATCCCACAGGAAATACCGTGCTAACTAAGTATTATGATTATTAATGGACGATTGATTAAAGGTTCCGGAGTAAAGGGGGTTCTGATTTGTTAACAAGTATTGTTCCAACTCATGAGTGTTATTGCAGGTTTTAATTCAATGAGACTAGACAAACTAGGATTATGTTCACCAAGATGTTCAAGCAGTCAGGGTTGTGAGCTGACCTAAATTTCTAATTTTCAATTCAATTGGAAGAATTAGTTAATTCTAAAGTTTACCCATTCGTTTCTCAACATAAATGGATTATTACTCTTTAATTCTTTCGAACTCAAAGAATGCACTGGCTTATTCAATTGATTTCTCAAGTGGGTTGATCCTATTAAGGCATCAACCCTTAACTGTAATACCCCACAAAATCGCGTGTCAAATTCAGCTCGTAAAGCTCCATGAAAGATCCCAAGACTTAGAAAATTTTGCTAAATGTTCAATATTCAACACTTAGTCTTATTTTAGATCTCCAAACTTTGGGGATTTATTTGGCGACCTTCCCGACATTCGTTTTACAATTTTTAAGATGAGTTACTATCGGGAAAGCTCGTAGTATATACCGTATGAGTTTAAGAATTTTTGGAGCAGCGTAAAGGCATGTTTGGGTGACCTAAACAAAAGCCCCGGGCGATTAGCCCGCGCAGCTTGCTAACTCCAGTGCTTGCCCAGTTTTTTCAGCATTTCAAGGTCAACTTCAAACAATCATAACTCCCAATATATAATGAACTGTGAGAACTGATATATATCAATGGAAAGATCTTTGAGTCTTATTTCCAATGAAATTATTTTCATCCCATTTGGACATCTAAATAAAAATTATGATCAATTTACTTCAGCCTATCAAACAATCAATTAGGGATAGATTTGACCTTAATTGTTCCTTAGGGGTATTTTGGTAACCTTCCACCCCTATATATACCCCAAACACGGGATTAAGGATTATTTGCAGCAAAATATACTCCTCTTCTCAAAATCTTCTCAAGAACTCAAGCTAGGGTTTCAATTTGAAGACCAAATCCCATCAATTGAAGAACATAACTCCTCATTTATCTTCAACATCAAAAGAAGGGTTTCTCTCAAGATCATAACCTATAACAAGAATAAAATCCTTCTTAAAGAATATATGATATTCAAGTTTTTCAAACTCAAGAGACAATTTATTTTCTCTCAAAGTAACAAGAACCCTAGTCAAGGAATCAAGAACATGTCTAAGAATTTCTTCAAGAATCTTCCACCTAGGGTATGCGTAGTGTTCATCCACGGATTTTTTTCATCCGTAGGAGTCCAAGAACCATGCTTTAAATACTATATTATGATTGTCTTGTTGAGATATGATCATGTACATGTTGATGGTTGTTGTTTATGCTTCAAGATGTTAATTTAGGGTGATTCTCATGAAGTATGTGTGCTTGTAGTTAAAACCCATGAAATTGGGTGGTTTAAGATGAATAAATTATTAAGAACACCTATGCCATAAAGTGTGCATGCAAGGTGTTCGACGAAATGCCTAGAATAGGCATAATCATATTTTCATGATTTAAGAGTGCTCAATTAACAAGTCCTTACTCCATGTTTTATGATTTCACGTGAATTCCATGTTGTGGGAATAAAGTTCGAATCTTTACATGTTGTTCATGATAACATGATATTTTGTAGATTCAATTGGTGGAATGGAGTTGAATTATGGTGTTATGGTATATAAAATTGATCATTAGGTCTATGCCCTAAATAGTCCATGCAAGGTGTTTGTTAAAATGCCTAAGTAAAGAAGAATTGAGCACTTTGACCTATTTGTGATCTAAATGATGATTCCATGCCATATCCATGTGTTTAAGTTGACTCCCATGGTAAAGATATGCCTACCATGTGTTTGATAATGTGCCTCAATGAATAAATGATGATCAAGTACCTAGTTTTCATGCTCCAAGATTTTGCCATGTCTCTTAAGTTATGCCATGTCTACTTGATCAAGATGACTTCTATGCTATTAATGTGCTATGAATATGTTGTTGGCTTGTCATGATATTAGAATTGACCATGATGTTAGCTATATGAAAAGGTTATGAAAACCACATGATTTATGAATTCCCCATAGATGCTATATTATGGATTGTTAATGTTGGTCAAGTACTCTTGTATGTCAAGTCATGTGAGTTTCCTTACATCGAGTCCTGGGGGTATTCGTACCCGAAAACTATAGTTGTGTGCCTAGAGCCATGTCATGCTGTCACGATGATTTCAGTCGAGCCACAATCTATAGAACTCAGTCAGTCATGTGACTCAGGAAACCTATGAACTCTCATGATCTCATTCAGTCATCAGATATCAGTAGTATTCTGTCAGTCAACAAAATCCAGTAAACTCAGTCCATGTATGGTTCAGTTTATTATGTTCAGTGTCTGTTCAGATAGGAGTAGTAATTAGCACCGAGTGAACCCAAGGATGGAAACTCACCTGCCTGTAGAGGGTGTGATTCTTAGCAGAAATCCTTGCATTCCAGAACTATGTAGCCAGGGTAGGTTGAGACATCAATACCTGTCAATTTAGGTTAGATGAGGTGGCTTAACCTGTCAGATGAGGGTTCCCACCATTCTTATTAGAGTACCTTCCAGATGAGGGTCACTCATAGTTTGTCCTTACCAGTGGCGCGGTATTGACACCCTTTTAGTTAGGGTACAGATTGGACTCCAGCTCAGCTATAATAGCAATATATGGGGCATGTCAGTTAGATAACTACTTCCCACAGTTTCATTCATAGTCTCAGTAAAAGAACTCAGCTAGTTTTTTAGATTTCAGATTATCAGGACTGTCAGATACAATCAACTCAGATACATTAACGGGACTCAGATAGTTCTATTAGATTCAGGGTTGTCAAACACAGTCAATCACGTCTATCAGATATATCAGTTATAACAGTTATCAGAAACAAATTATCAGTCATGTCAGATATCAGTAACTTATGTTATCAGTATTCGGTTTCAATATTGTCAGATACAGTCAATCAGACCAGTTCTTTATAATTCGAACTGTCAGAAACAATCATTCACTTATCAGTAGTATAGTATCAGTCTCTCAGTCATCCAGTATCTCAATATAGGTAAACTCATGTGTCAGTAGTCAGACTCAGTGGTCAGTACCAGTACGAGTTCAGTTCAGTTACCTATGCATGTATGTATTCTCACGTTCATATCAGTTAGTGCAGTTCATGCATTTAACCCTTTGTATTTAGCCTACCTCACTCGTATACTCAGTATATTTAGTCGTACTAATGCATTTGCACTATGGTTCTTTCTTTTATGTTACACCATAGGTTCAGAGACACGAGTCCCAGATCAGCAGTAGCAGTAGTAGTTTAGTACGCAGAGTTGCAATGTGTCCTCTTCATTCGAGGATGATATGATTTTATTCCATTTAATATTTCAGTTCAGTTTGCTAGACGGAGTTAGTTGGGGACATATCCCATCAACTCCTTATTCAAATTACTCAGACAGTAGAGGCTTTCAGACTAGATTACAGATTGATTTCAGACTTCAGTATTTTCAGTTTTGTTTTGGGTATTGTGATACCCCTTATCTCAGACATTGCTATTATTCATATTATGTTCAGTATTGAACCTTATGGCCTTTCAGTTCATGTTTCCGCATATTTTATAAGATATTATGCAGTTTACAGGTACTGATATCAGTCATGGGTTAGCTTGTAGTCCTTTGGGGTCATGAGCACCATGTAGCATTTTGGTTCAGAAAATTGGGGCGTTACAAACTTGGTATCATAGCCTAAGGTTCAACAGTGTCCTAGGAAGTCTGAAAGATGTATCAAGTAGAGTCTTATACATAGGCGTGTTGTGCACCACACTTATGTGCAGGAGGCTATGAGATGTTTTAGGAACAGTTTCCCTTCATTCATGTCTCAAGATCGTACTATAGCAAGTTTTTCTAAGAAACCCATGTAGATTCATATCATGCACCCCTCATGTTCACTTTACCTTACTTTTAAGGTAACAGAAATAGTGAAGTTCAAAGTCCTAAAGATAGGGCTTTCTGAGATAGTCCCTACAGTCAGTTATGGGATTAGCCATAGACTCAAACAGTATCCCATCAGTTCATTATTGTTCTAAGGTCGTACAAATTTTATTCATGATCATGAGACCTCATTCTTGAACCCAGAAGTTTAGCAGTAGTAGAGTTGGGATAGTATTATTCTATTTATCAGATTATGTATTCATGGGGATTAGATCAGTAGGCTTGAACAATACGAGATAAAATTTAAGTTTATTGACTCGAAATTAATCATGAAGGTGTGAATGTGATATTAGCAGTATATGAGGATACAAAATCAAATGATGTGTTTAGTAAGACAGGCAGGTGTTGAACAAAATATAGGTATGTGATGGTATATCAAGTACCTAAGCCAGGCCCTCAGATTTCAGTAGTAGAGCCAGTATGTATAGAAAGCAGTAAGGGAAGAAAATTCCAGACCCATTTTCATCTCAGTGCAGAGTTTTTGACTTCAGCTATCACTAAACCAACTCAGGCATTACATACCAACTCTATGGTCACAAACTATGCTCATGTATCTCTTTTTCCATAATTATGTATGAATTCTATTTCCAGCATAAGGAGTCCCTTTTACTCTGCAGTACGAATTATGTTCCATGAGCACAATCTACTTTCATGCACTTTCCACGGGATCATGTGCACCTTCGGTTCCCAGCAAAAGGGGTTCAGTTCCAGGTCCCTCAGTGTTACGAATCATGTCTCACAAATACAGAAATTTTAGACTCAGGTCATGCAGCTCATGACTCATGTACACAGATCATGCTTTACAGTATACTCAGTTTCCATGACTCATGCCATGCCCTTACAGATCAGATAGATTCAGACTACATCATGTATATTCTCAGTTCAGACCTTCGTGGTAAATCCATGTTATTGATATTCTATTCCTCAAAGGTTCAGTCATGTTTCAAGTTCAGTCAGTTCCATTCATGCTCCAGGTCCTCCTGATTAAATCCTTCAGTAACCTCTCCTTATGAAACAGTGTAGTGATAAGCAGTAGCTTAGATCAGGAAGAGTAAATATTTCTTACTAAGAGAAGATTATTGCATGATTGTGTTACACGAGGGTATAGTTATAATGATAGGCCTGAATGTCGCATTTGTGTGAAATCAAATAGCTAGCAAGAGATTGGAAGTAGAAGTTGTGAAAGTGTAGAGTGTGATTGTACGTTTGGACCCTTGACATGTAAGCACCATTAGGTAACTATCAGTAATTCAGTTACCAGTTACTCAGCTATCAGTGCCTTAGTATCTCAGTCAACAGAAGGCTTAGTACTCATGATTCATGCTACGTTACTAACAATCATATAAATTCATAATATGTCATATACACCCTCAGTTTAGATTCCTCGGTGAATCCGTTGGGTTGATGTTTCGTCCCCCAGTTCTCAGATACAGCGTCAGCTCAGTAATCAATATTCAGTAAAGGACTCAGATAGTCCTATAGGATCATGACTATCAGTAACCAGTTACTTAGCCATCAAGATTCAGTACTTCAGTATCAGTCTAAACTTCAGTTATCAATATTCAGTTATCCAAACACAGCACTCAATTCCAGTATGAGTTCCAGTTATAGAATTAGTTAGGATATCAGCTTCAATTCAGTAACCAGCTTAGAAACACAGTTCAGTTTCAAACTTGCTCGACCATAGCATACAGTTATCAGCTACTCAGTTATAGGTATTTCAATACCTCAGACTATGGAATATTTCCAAATCATATAATACGCTTGGTCCTGCATTTTAAAATAATATAGCTTTCAAGAAATCTATGTTCATTTTTATCATGTTACTCAGTCAGTCCCTTCTCATATGCATAATACTCTATGGCCTCAGCCCAACTAATCAGACTAAGTACAGTTCAATTTTACAGATCCAGTATTCAGCTACCAGTTATTCAGTTAATTAGATAAGTCAATATTTCTATCTATTTACGCTCAGCACCTACATGAATCTTTTCACTAGTATCAGTTGCAGTGCATGAGGCTTAGTTACTGCCACTTAGGTGATGTTCACAGGCCTCAACTTATCTTGACAAATCCTAATCTGGTCATGATTTTCCTACTCAGCTGTCTTATACAGACCACACCAAGATTTCCTTGCAATCTAGAGACACTAGAACTCTATAGAAAGAGTGTTAAAGAAAGGCTCCAGTTGACCATGAGTTTTTAGCAGATGCAAGCTCAGTTCAGTTCATATATCATATTCCAGGCTCAGTTACGTCCTCATGTTCCCGCTCGTGCCTATTGAGTAATTAATCTCAGACTCATTGTTATTTCCAGTTCAACGTAATAGTCTTCCTTGAACTTACTCATTCTCATGTTCAGATTTCAGTACCAAACTTGGTATTTAGTTCCATGCCCAATTTTTAGTTCAAAACTTAGTATATTTTACCATTGCATGTTCAGTTGTATGTTCACGAGCCAGTTCAATCATGTATTCACGCATCAGTTATGCGTGATCAGCTTGTCCATACTTTCAGTCATGTATTCATGTATCAGCTCAGCCATATAACCATGCATTAGATATGCATGGATTCAGCTTATCAGTTATGCATCAGATATGCATTCCCATTTGAGAAACTCAGTTCATAAGAACACTCAGTCCTTCATTTATAAACCAGTTACCCATGCATCAGATGTGCATGTTCAATATAATATGCTTAGTTTTCAGTCATGTTAGTCATGAACCCATGTCCCAGTAGTGAATGTCTTGTACGTACTCCAATTTATCATTTTTCCCCTCTCAGTCAGTCTCATTCGAGGACGAATGTTCCCAAGGGGGATATATTGTAATACCCTACAAAATTGAGTGTCAAATTCAGCTCGTAAAGCTCCATGAAATATCCCATGACTTAAAAATTTTTGTTGAGTGCTCAATATTCGACACTTAGTCTTATTTTAGACCTCCAAACTTTGGGGATTTATTTGGCGACCTTCCCGACGTGCGTTTTACAATTTTTAAGTTGAGTTACGATCGGGAAAGCTCGTAGTATATACCGGATGAGTTTTGGAATTTTTGGAGTAGCATAAAAGCATGTTTGGGTGCCCAAAATAGAAGCCCCTGGCGATTAGTCCGCGCAGCCTGCTAACTCCAGTGCTTGCCCAGTTTTTTCAGCATTTCAGGGTCAACTTCAAACGATCATAACTCCCAATATATAATGAACTGTGAGAGATGATATATATCAATGGAAAGATCTTTGAGTGTTATTTCTAATTAAATTAGTTTCATCCCATTTGGACATCTGAATACGAGGTTATGATCAATTTACTTCAGCCTATCAAACAGTCAATTAGGGATAGATTTGACCTTAATTGTTCCTTAGGGGTATTTTGGTCATCTTCCACCCCTATATATACCCCAAACACGGGATTAAGACTTATTTGCAGCAAAATATACTCATCTTCTCAAAATCCTCTCAAGAACTCAAGCTAGGGTTTCAATTTGATGACCTAAATCCCATCAATTGAAGAACATAACTCCTCATTTATCTTCAACATCAAAAGAAGGGTTTCTCTCAAGATTATAACCTATAACAAGAATCAAATCCTTCTTCAAGAATATATGATATTCAAGTTTTTCAAACTCAAGAGACAATTTATTTTCTCTTAAAGGAACAAGAACCCTAGTCAAGGAATCAAGAACATGTCTAAGAATTTCTTCAAGAATCTTCCACCTAGGGTATGCATAGTGTTCATCCATAGATTTCTTTCATCCGTAGGAGTCCAAGAACCATGCTTTAAATACTATATTGTGATTGTCTTGTTGAGATATGATCATGTACTTGTTGATGGTTGTTTTTTATGCTTCAAGATGTTAATTTAGGGTGATTCTCATGAAGTATGTGTGCTTGTAGTTAAAACCCATGAAATTGGGTGGTTTAAGATGACTAAATTATTAAGAACACCTATGCCATAAAGTGTGCATACAAGGTGTTCTACGAAATAACTAGAATAGGCATAATCATGTTTTCATGATTTAAGAGTGCTCAATTAACAAGTCCTTACCCCATGTTTTATGATTTCACGTGAATTCCATGTTGTGTGAATAAAGTTCGAATCTTTACATGTTGTTCATGATACCATGATATTTTTTGGATTTTATTGGTGGAATTGAGTTGAATTATGGTGTTATGGTGTATAAAATTGATCATTAGGCCTATGCCCTAAATAGTGCATGCAAGGTGTTTGTTAAAATGCCTAAGTAAAGAAGAATTGAGCACTTTGACCTATTTTTGATCTAAATGATGATTCCATGCCATATCCATGTGCTTAAGTTGACTCCCATTATAAAGATATGCCTCCCATGTGTTTGATAATGTGCCTCAACGTGCCTCAACGAATAAATGATGATCAAGTACCTAGTCTTCATGCTCCAAGATTTTTCCATGTCTCTTAAGTTATGCCATGTCTACTTGATCAAGATGATTTCTATGCTATTAATGTGCTATGAATATGTTGTTGGCTTGTCATGATATTAGAATTGACCATGATGTTAGGTATATGAAAAGGTTATGAAAACCACATGATTTATGAATTCCCCATAGATTCTATATTATGGATTGTTAATGTTGGTCAAGTACTCTTGTATGTCAAGTCATGTCAATTTCCTTCCATCGAGTCTTGGGGGTATTCGTACCCGAAAACAATAGTTGTGTGCCTAGAGCCATGTCATGCTGTCACGATGATTTCAGTCAAGCCACAATCTATTGAACTTAGTTAGTCATGTGACTCAGGAAACCTCAGAACTCTCAGGATCTCATTCAGTCATCAGATATCAGTAGTATTTCGTTAGTCAATGAAATTCAGTAAACTCAGTCCATGTACGGTTCAGTTTATTATGTTCAGTGTTTGTTTAGATGGGAGTAGTAATTAGCACCGAGTAAACCCAAGGATGGAAACTCACCTGCCAGTAGAGGGTGTGATTCTTAGAAGAATCCTTGTGTTCTAGAACTACGTAGCCAGCGTAGGTTGAGACATTAATACCTGTCAGTTTAGGGTAGATGAGGTGGCTTGACCTGTCAGATAAGGGTTCCCACTATTCTCATTAGAGTACCTTCCAGATGAGGTTCACTCACAGTTTGTCCTTACCAGTGGTACGGTATTGACACCCTTCCAGTCAGGGTACAGATTGGACCCCAGCTCAGCTATTATAGCAATTTATGGGGCATGTCGATTAGATAACTACTTCCCACAGTTTCATTCATAGTCTCAATAAAAGAACTCATCTAGTTCTTCAGATTTCAGATTATCAGGACTTTCAGATACAGTCAACTTAAATACAGTAACGGGACTCAAATAGTTCCATCAGATTCAGGGTTGTCAAACACAGTCAATCACATCTATTAGATATATCAGTTGTAACAGTTATCAGAAACTAATTATCAGTCATGTCATATATCAGTAACTTATGTTATCAATATTCAGTTTTAGGATTTTCAGATATAGTCAATCAGACCAGTTCTTCATAATCCGAACTATCAGAAACAATCATTCACTTATCAGTAGTATAGTATCAGTCTCTCAGTCATCCAGTATCTCAATATAGGTAAACTCATGTGTCAGTAGTCAGACTCAGTGGTCAGTACCAGTATGAGTTCAGTTCAGTTACCTATACATGTATGTATTCTCGTGTTCATATCAGTCAGTGCAGTTCATGCATTTAACCCTTTGTATTTAGCCTACCTCACTCGTATACTCAGTACATTCAGTCATACTGATGCATTTGCGCTATGGTGCTTTCTTTTATGTTACACCATAGGTTCAAAGACACGAGTCCCAGATCAGCAGTAGCAGTAGCAGTTCAGTACACAGAGTTGCAGTGAGTCCTCTTCATTCAAGGATGATATGATTTTATTCCATTTATTATTTCAGTTCAGTTTGCTAGACGGAGTTAGTTGGGGACATTTCCCATCAACTCCATATTTAGATTACTCAGACAGTATAGGCTTTCAGACTAGATTACAGATTGATTTTAGACTTCAGTATTTTCGGTTTTGTTTTGGGTATTGTGATACCCCTTATCTCAGACATTGTTATTATTCTTATTATGTTTAGTATTGAATCTTATGGCCTCTCAGTTCATGTTTCCGTATATTTTATAAGATATTATGCAGTTTACAGGTACAGATATCAGTCATGGGTTAGCTTGTGGTCCTTCTGGGTCATGAGCACCGTGTAGCATTTTGGTTAAAAAAATTAGGGCATTACATTAACCTAAAGGTTAAAGCCTTTGAATTCCTTGTAAACCTCTTCTTTTCCCAACATACACTTTTCTACTCAAACAAGTGATGTTCTTGGGCTCACCCTTCGAGTTTGCAACCAAGAAAGGTCATGATTGTGAAGAGGAGTTTATACAATCTCAATTAGTTATGGAAATTAAGCATCCTCACAACCCCGATTAGCAAATCACAGCAAGGCTCCCATAACCCTGGTTATGGGAGCTTTAGCCACACATCGCAAAAGAAGAAGAAGAAAACGTTGTTTTATTCATAAATTAATTCAAAGAGTTATTTACAAAAGTTCCCACAATTGTTCTTGATCTTCAATAAGAATTATAATTCAAATCCTCAGAGCTACAATAGTAGCCTGTAATCTCAGAGAGTAATACATACAATGTATTTCAAAAAATAGAAATAAGATAAAAGATAACCTAATCTAGACCTAGACTGGGTATTTATATGTTTTCAGGGACTGGGTTTTTAAAATTCAAAACTCAAATTGATGCTTCAAGGTTGTTGGCCAAGTTTATGTCCCGTCAGTGACCTGAGGGTCCGTCACTTGGACCATCGCTGGAATCCAGAAGATCTTTTTTTAGTTTCAACTTTGACGACCAAGTTGACAGCCCATCAATAGGTTAATAGTCGGTCACCTAGAACACCGCTCATCACTACGTAGGACACATTCTGATTTAGGATGACAGCCAAGATAACGGTCCGTCAGTAACCTGAAGGTCTGTTGTTTGGACCGTCAAAATGACCAGAAATTTTGTGTTTTCTGCTTAGTGTTGATGAGCACCCTGACGGTCCGTCACTTGGTAGACAATCCATCAATTGACCATCAGTGTCCTTTTTCTACTGCTTTTCTAATTTACTTCTTCAGAGGCTGATATTTCCAAAATAGCTTTACGAACCTGATATGACCATTATGAATTCTTGGTTATGTCCTTCGAACTAACTAATGCTCTTGCAACTTTTATGGACCTAATGAATAGGATATTCCATTAATTTTTAGACCAGTTCATCATAGTTTTCATTGATGAAATCTTAATTTACTCTAAGAATGAGGAAGATCATGTCAGTCACCTCCGAATCATCCTTCAGACTCTTAAACACCATAAATTGCATGCAAAGTTTTCCAAATGTGAATTCTTACTTAGTTCCATTGCTTTCCTGGGGCACATCATATCTAGTGAGGGAATTAAGGTTGATCCCCAGAAGGTTGAGGCAGTGAGAAAATGTCCCAAACCCACGACTCCAACCAATTTGGAGCTTCTTGGGTTTGGCCGAGTATTACAGAAGGTTCATAAAGAGTTTTTTCTCCATAACTGCTCCGCTTACTAAATTGGCCCATAAGAAGGTAAAATTTTTGTGATCTGACTCTTGTGAGAATAGCTTTGAGAATTGAAAGATAAGTTGACTACCGCGCCAGTTTTGACCCTTCCCGAGGGTACTGAAGGTTTTGTTGTGTACTGTGATATGTATCGGGTGGGACTTAGGTGTGTGCTTATGTAGCATGGTAAGGTGGTGGCTTATGCATCTAGGAAGTTGAAGGTGCACAGAAATAATTATCCCACCCACGAATTAGAGTTAGCAACTGTGGTATTTGTACTTAAGATTTGGCGGCATTATCTATATGGGGTACACGTTGATATTTTCACTGATAAAAAAAGTTTGCAGTATGTTTTCACGTAGAAAGAATTGAATCTCAGGTAGAGGTGACGATTGAAACTATTGAAGGACTATGACATGAGCCTGCACTATTATTCGGGCAAGGAAAATGTGGTAGCTGACGCCCTTAACAGGTTGTCAATAGGCAGTCTTTCTCATGTGGAAGAAGAAAAAAGAGAGATAGTGAAGGTTATTCACCGACTTGTAAATTTAGGAGTTCGACTCCTAGATTCTGAATATGTAGAAGTAATTATTCATGAGATATCTAAATCCTCCTTGTGTGCTGAGGTTAAACAAAAGCAGGCTGAAGATCCTATCCTGATGCATATTAAGTAGGATGTTGGTTAGTAGAAGGTTATGGTATTTGAAATTGGAGGTGATGGAATTTTGAGGTATTAAGGTAGGTTGTGTGTACCGAATGTGGACGGATTGCAAAAAATAATTCTTGAAGAAGCTCACACTTCGAGGTATGTTGTTCACCCAGGCTCTACAAAAATGTATCAAGATCTTAAAATGATTTATTGGTGGAATAATATGAAAAGAGATATTGCTAACTTTGTGTCTAAGTGTTTGAATTGCTAACAAGTTAAAGTGGAACACTTGAGGCTAGGTGGTATTTCTCAGGAGATAGAATTGCCTATGTGGAAATGGGAGATGATCAACATGGACTTTATTACAGGACTTTCGAGGTACCGAAATCAATAGAACTCCATTTGGGTGATTGTAGAAAGGATGACCAATTCTTCCCATTTTCTTCCAGTGCGCATAGATTATTCGGGGGATGATTATGCTAAGTTGTACATTAGGGAGATAGTTCATTTATATGTTACTCCTATGTCTATTATATCCGATCAAGGTAAACAATTCTCTTCATAGTTTTGGCGATCTTTTTAGAGGGGTTTAGGAACCCAAGTAAACTCTTAGTACTGCCTTCCACCCTCAAACAGATGGGTAAACTGAATACACTATTTAGACCCTTGAGGATATGTTGAGGTCTTGCATAATTGACTTCATAGGTAGTTGGGTGGATCATTTGTCATTGATAGAATTCGCTTACAATAACATCTACCATTCTAGTATACAAATGGTTCCTTTTGAAGCACTTTATGGGAGGAGACATAGGTCACTAATTGGGTGGTATGAAGTGGGTAAAACCCGCTTGTATAGGCTTGACCTTGTTCATCAGGAAATGGAGAAGGTGAAGGTCATTAGGAAGTGACTTAAGACTGGTCGGAGTCTCCAAAAGTCTTACACCGATGTTAGAAGGAGAGATTTAGAATTCGAGGTTGCTACTTGGGTATTCCTAAAAGTCTCCCCTATGAAGGGATTCATGCATTTCGGAAAGAATATGAAGCTTAGTCCTTTCTATATAGGACCATATCAGATTGTAAAAAGGATAGGTGGGGTTGCTTATGAACTATAATTGCCCGCAAGTCTAGCTTTAGTGAATCCAGTATTCCATGTGTCAATGTTGAAGAAGTGTGTTGGGGATCACTCTCTTGTTTTTCCTGTGGAGGAGATTAATGTAAAAGACTCGTTGTCATATAAAGAAGATCCCGTTTCTATTTTAGATCGTTAAGTTCAAAATTTGAGAAGTAAGGAAATAGTTTTAGTGAAAGTGTTATGGAGGAATCAAAAGCTGAGGAAATGACTTGGGAGTCAAAGAGTGACATGCGTACTAGATATCTAAGTCTATTTGAAATTGTGGATGGTGATATAGAAGGTAAAAATCCTATCTTACTCTTTTCGTTCCACTTAGTATTTGAAATCGTGCTTACTATGTTCAAATTCATCATTCGGGGATGAATGATCCCAAGGGGGATAGTGTAACACCCCGTATTTTTGCGCTAGAAATCTAACTATCGTTCCTATGCGTATAAGATCCAATCCAAATGATTTCCTGTGTGAATATAAATTTCATTATCATTATCCTAGTGTGTGAAGTGCTTTCGAGGTGAAATATGTTCATAGGAATCACTTAGAGCAAAGTGAGCTAAGAGCCTTTGATTCGGTAAATTTTTGGTCATCAATTTCACAAAGGTCATCTTTGAAATAATATAACTTTATATATATGTGTAAATTGACAGAATAAGACCCACCAAATTATAGATAATCGAATTAGCTTTCCAAGTATAAATATTTCCTTAATCTGATACCCAAGCAGAAAGTTATGGCTTTGCAAAGGGGTGTGCATCACCTAACCATCGCAAACGTTCACTAGAAAGGGTTTGCCATAAGTTGTGTGATGCAAACCTTAAGGTTTTCCATGGGTTGTGGGACACAAACCTTAAGGTTTGCCATAAGTTGTGTGACACAAACCTTATGGCCAAATGACGGAGACACTTAATTTTTGAGTTATTTCAAGGTCAACCAAGTCTTTTTACATTCAAAAACCATCCCTAAACATCTATAGACTAAATTAGGGTCATTAGTAAAATTTTAACTCTCTTAAATCCCTAGTTCATCTTTCAAAAACACAATAGGAGAAAAACAACTTAGGTTTAAACATTCAAGCTCAAAGGATCAACTTTTTCGCGAATTCTTCATCGATTAAGGTACGTAGGGCTTTCCTAAACTACATGGGCATGGATAAATCATTATATTAATATTTTGAATGTTGATAAATCATGTTTTCATAAAGAGCCTTAATTACATTAAAAAGTAAGCATTGTAAATCCTTCCAATGATATATGATTTTGGTCTTGAGGCCTTACGTTAAATCCGAACTTTACTCGTGTATATGTATAAATGTGTTTTCAGTTTTGAAGTATGAATTGAGAGCATGAAGAATGAATTTCTTGATTTCCATGTTAAGGGTTATATAATTGCATGACTTAAAGCATGAGCCAAGGGTTTTACTATCAATTACAAAATTTATGTTGATTATGAATTGAAGAGAGGGATATTTTCTTGTTTTAAATGCAAAATGTAATAATTGAGGGAATTGCATGATAGTTTTGAGAAATCGACCACCATTGGTTGAAATATTGAAAAGAGAGAGTCTTTACATAGTTTGACATATGTTTTGAAATATGAGTTCTCTTGTATTGATTGAATGTTTTGCTAGTCTAAACATTGTTTTGAGTGAAAGAAATATGATACGATTATGATATGGCTTAGATTTATGACTTGCAAGTCTTGGTATGACGATACCAAAATCAGATAATTTCAAAACAGACTTTGAACAAAATAGAAGTCAGATTTCAATTAGATTTTTAAAATTTGAGTTTTGAAAGATGAATGTTCAAAGAAGGTTAAAAATAGTCTTAAGAGATATTAGGTGGTTACCCGAAGAAGGCACGAGTTCAGAAAACTCATTGCCAGAAACTGTATTTTTTCGATATAGGTTATTATGTCCCCAAGAGGGATTATACGCTGGCCTAGTTCCCTGTGGCATATCAGAATTAGAAACTCCAACCCTTGCGGCAAACTTGGGTTGGGGCTTAGTTGACGATTCAAGGGAGGATTTCATATAACCCATGGAATATCAGACTTGTAGGGTGTACCAACTAGCTCAGAACAAAGACAAAGATGTTGAGTTGAGATTTGCAAAAATGCTTTAAAAGCCTATTTATTATGCCCATAGATTTTCAAATGTTTGATGATGACATACTTTTCATGAAATTCTCTCACTTACTTTACATATTAGTATTTTTTTTGGATTGTTCTGTGTACCAGTACATCTGGATTGACCCCTATATTTTAGGATCTGAGGCAAAGTCTCGGGGTCCTGCTAAACAGTAGATTGGTGTGTCTGATACTTGCATTTGGTGAGCCTTCTCTATTCCAGGAGTCTTGGTTATTAGACTTTGTTATTTCATTTTGGTTTATAGTCCGACTGTGGGCCTTGTCCCAGTTTTCCGACAGAAGTTGTTTTCATGTTGTTAGAGATTTCGCAGACTGGTGTCATGTATTTTGAATATTATGAACCTCATTCCGTATTGCCCAGTTAAATTTAGAAATTACCATGTTTCCATTTTGCTAACTATCTGCATTTCTTTACATTGTATAAATATTATGTATGATTTCCAGATAGAACAGGGGGACTCGGGCCTCCATGGTTCGAGATGCTCATCACGGCTAGGGTCTCGGCTAGGGTCGTAACAATATGCCCTTAATAGAATAAGCGCTGAATGCTTTTAAGCATGAAACATAATTTTAAAGGACTAAAATTAGGCTTAAAGAGAGTTAGATGGTTACCCAAAGAAAGCATTTGAGTGCAAGGGCTCATTGCTGGAAATCGAGTTTTGCTGATTCGGGAGACATGATTGGTTATGGCCAATGTTTACTTGCCCTGAGGCACTGGTATACTAGAATAGTACTTAGGACCCCAATTCTTGCGGCAAACTTGGATTAGAGGACTTAGCCGATGAGTTAATTGCGGACCCATATAGCCTGTGGGTATTCATGTTTTGTAGGGTGTATCATCTAGCTCAGAAGTAAAATAAAGAGTTGAGTTATGACTTACAAGAATGTTTTAAAGTGGATTGATTATGCCCATGTATTTTGATATCTCTTATGTTAAATTGTTTTCTTAATGCTCTCGACTATTTTATATGGAATACATGTTGTTTTTTTGTTAGTTATGCATACCAACACATTCCATATATTGGTCGTCCTTTGTAGCGGCTACATTGTCTCATAATGTAGGATTTGGGGCTCAGTACCGCGGTCTAGTTCAACAGCAGTAGATTGTTCCAGGAGTTCAGAGTTGGTGAGCCTCCCCTACTTCGGAAGGCACCCTATCCATGTGGTGGTTTTCAGTTGTTTGTGGTTTGACCGGGAGCCTTGTCCCTGCTTAGACAAATTATAGTTTTTAGTGCAATAGAGGCTTTGTAGAGTGCTTTAGATTACATTTGGGTTTTCCCTTTTGATACAGTGTTATGAAGTTTTAAGTTTGATTTTGGGACTACCATATTTTCAGTTATGTTCCGCACTTTATTTCACATGAGTTATGCTTATGATTACATGCTAAGGGGTCTCTCAGAACTTTACGGTTCGGGATGTCCGTCGCGGCCAAGGCCTCGGTTTGGGTCGTGATAGACTTTAATTTTTTCCTTTTAGCAATTTAAGTTTTGTCTGGTGGGACATAATTTTTTTTTTTTATAATTGTGGTGTCTGGGCCAGGTTGCGCACACCTCAACTAATCCCATGAAATACCTGCTACCTTTAATCAATAACAAGTACTAGGTAACTCTGTCCACACAGGCTAAAGAAGATGTGAAGAAATCACCTAGTGTTTGTGATGGCAATTGAACTTGAGACCTCATGATGCCCAAACCCAATTCATTGAACCACAACGTCACACCCTTCGGTGCCAAGACATAATAAATTCTTTAAAAACTGATGTCTTGCGTGAAATAACTTGTGAGATATTATAATACGAAAATGTAAACTTGTAACCCTCAAAAAAATTTCTTATTGTAAGAGACATAAGTTAAATACCAAGATTAAATAAAGGCTTAAGTGCCAATGAACCCATGTTTTTGAGGGACTAACTTGCAAATGAAGGACGGGAGCAATCCTACTAGACTAATATTTATGTTTATCTTGCTATGTCATCCTCTTTTTCAGTAAATCATGCATATCCTCCAAGTCGATATAAAGAGGAAAATTATTTATTTTGTTAGGAAAATTAAAACTCAAATTCCTAGCAAACTTTCAAGCCATTGATCCTGTGAAAAAAAATCTTGTTAGGAGAGTGTTTTCCTCGTAAATAGGTTTCATGCCATACTAATTTGATTGTCGGTATCGACGACGAATTGAAAACCCAAAAAATAAATGAAATAAAGTAAAAGAAATTTGAAATTTTATTGTTCATGAAGTGAACACTTCTACGTATTTGGTTAGTTTTTACAACTATTGAGATTGGACCATTGATAATATTGTGTGATTCATAAGTACTTTTTTTGTTTTTATCTAATGTATTGTTTCTTTTAAAATTTCTTTATTTTGTCAAAAGTTTTCTGTTCATTCCATTCTCCTAAATCTAAAGAAGGGGTCTCAAATGACACTTCTGAACATGTGTGGTACCGACACTAATCGAATAGGGATTCTTCATCACATAAATTCAGATGATTTATTTATGTTAGAATAAGAATAATTTAAATGTTGGTATCGACACCAAATCAAAAAACCAAATATATATTAAAATGAGTGGATCATTGATACTGTGTGAAAACATAAGTATATGTTTTGTTTTCATCTCATGTGTTGTTCCTTTCTTAATTCCTTTTTTTTGTTAAAAGTCTTTTGTTCATCTCATTCGTGGTAAATCAAGCGAAGGTATCTCAAATGTCACTCTTGGGCCAGGGTGATACCAACACTAATCTAATAGGGATTTTTCATTGCACAAAAATTCACACAACTTATCTATTTATTTCTTTTTCCTCAAGTTATATGTAACATTTCACAATTATCGAGAAACAATTTGACGATTAATAAATTGGATTCAATCTCAACTCAATATTATAAAATCAAATTTTAGATTTCAAAATCTTTAAAAAAACAATAATTATGATTTTTCTCAGGTCAATATTATGGGAAAAAAACACATTTTACAAGTTTGGTCCCTTATAAAGTACCATTAGACATAAAAAGAGGAAGTATCATTAGAAGTACGACTGATGCATAGTATCACTTTTATTTATATCTTATGTGTCGTCCCTTTCTTAAAAGGTACTTCCTTTGTGTTTGGTGACTAGATGTGCATTAACAAAATTTTTATGTATAGTAGTGGAGTAAACATAAATAAATAAATTATCTTTATATATACAATGTAATTCTCCATGAAGGGAGTTAAGTTGAATCCCTATAATTTGAAGCTTAAAGGACAGATTTTTTTCATTCAAAATTTTAAAAGAGCAAATGGAAATGAAAAATAAAAATCAAAACGGACAAGGTAAACCTAGGTGTTTTTCTTGTCCATTAAAAGTTAACCTTGTTCTGGTAAAGTGCAAGGTAAAATCACAATTTTATCTTACTAGGTAAATTGAGTCACTTACTTTATCATTTGACTTAAAAAAAATGGAGAATAAATTCTCATAGGCAAGGAGTGTCTGCATGATAGGACTTACCACTGACAAGGAAAACAATAAATTTCCTTTTGCTTGCAGATGGTAAGTCAAGTATGGACTCTCATCTTGTAAGGTAGGATCCCATGTTTGCCTTGTAACAACTGCAAAATTCATTGCATGGTGCTACATACAGAGTGGGAATGTAGGTTTCTTTCATTTGCATCAATTCAAACAAAATTGTCAAAATATTTGGTGCACACAGTGAACCAATGTAACAGTGCATACATAATGATCACACTTGTAGTGTTACTCCAGATTTTCCAACACTCCCCCTCAAGCTGAAGGGTGCAAAATATTAAGCACACCAATCTTGCTTAAGAGCGTAGAATGTTGAGTGTGAGGAGACGTGTAGAGTCTGTGCTAAACCACTCTTAATCTTGTCTCTGATAAAATGACAGTCAATCTCTATATACTTTGTTCTCTCATGGAAGATTAGATTTGCTGCTAACTTTATGGCAGACTTACTATCTCTGAACACTGTAATAGGTTTAGGAATCATCACATTTAACTCTGCAAACAACCTTTCTATCCAGGTAAGCTCAGCTATAGCTAAAGTCATGCTTCTATACTAAGCTTCAGCTGAGCTTTTAGACACTGCGTGTTGTTTCTTAGACATCCAAGATATTAAGGAACCACTAAATTTCACCATATATCCAGTCACTGATCTCCTAGTGTTGGGATAAGTAGCCCAATCTAAGTCATAACAACAAACTAAACTGTCATTAGTTTGATTCTTCAACCAGATTATTTTACCTACTGAGACTTTTAAGTATCTGATCACCCTATAAGTTGTTTCTAGGTGAGATATATTAGGCCTCTACATGAATTGACTCAATGTCTGAACAACATAGCTGATGTCTGGTCTAGTTATAGTGGAATACATAAGTTTTCTCACCACTCTTTGATAATAAGATGCATCTCTCAAAACAATATCACATGTACCCCCTGTGACTTCATTATACTCTACTGATGTCAGCTTAGTATTGTATTCTAGAGGTATAGATACAGGTTTTGCACTAGCCAGACCAACTTCTGAGATAAGCTCCAACAGGTATTTTCTTTGATTCAAAATAACTTTGTGCGATGAACTCAAAACTTTAATTCCTAGAATGTATTTGAGCTCTCCAAAGTCTTTGAGCTTAAACTATTTGTGTAATACTTCTTTGGCTTCAGAAATCATACTCTCATTATCTCCAGTTATTAACAGGTCATCCACATATACTAGGACTATTACCATTCCTCCTGCTTTCTTCCATGTGAACAATAAGTAGTTATAGGTACTCTGAGTGAATCCTGCACTTGTGAGAGTTATATTCAGCTTGATATTTCACTGTCTAGAAGCTTGGTTTAGCCTATATAAGGATTTAAGCAATCTCCAGACCTTATTATTCCCTTTCTATTATAAGCCTTCAAGTAATTGCATGTACACTTCTTCATCTAAGTATCCTTGCAGAAAAGCATTATACACTTCCATTTGGTACATGTACCATCCTCTTGATACAACTAGTGCAATAACACATCTAATAGTCGTCATCTTTTCCATGGGTGAAAAAGTGTCATGGTAGTCTAATCCTTCCTGTTGACTGTAAACTTTAGCTACCTATCTTGCTTTGAATCTCTCAACATCCCGATTTGCTTTATAACATCTCTACTGATAAAAATTGTTTAAGTTTATTTCCAGCAATAAGTATCACTTATGTGTGGTTGAATACCCATCAACACTGCAGATTTGGCCCTCTCAGAGAACTTATCACCTTTAAGCAATATGGAGGCATAACATAAAAAAACTAGTACCAACAGATGTGATAATAAAGGTACTTTAGAGAATAATACCTCATATGGACTCCTACCACTAATGGAGGTAGACAGCATCTCGAACAGATGTAACGCCTCGAGAGTACACCCTGGACTCCACACGGTGCCTATAGCCCCAAGGGATCATAATCTAACCTATGCAGGTACCTGCTGTGAGCACTAAATAAAATAATAAAGAATCTGTGTGGAATTCAACTGGAACGTCATAAGGTTTTAACAACTGAAAATGATACTGAATCATGGTTACAAAATGTCAAAAAACATAATGGTAATACTGATAAAAACAACCAATAATATCAACTGAAATTGTCTAACTATCTGTACTAGTTTGAAAGCCTCTAAATTGACTGAATGTGGAGTTGATGGGACAAGCCCTCGACTATCTCTGGCTGACTACAGGACTAAAAGATTGATTTTACAAAATTGGTCCTCAAGGTATGAGGACTCACCACTGCTACTGTTGCTGATGCACTGGAATATCTAAGTGTGGTTAGAAATTTGAGCATCCGAACCTATGATATGTGACATCATAACGCAAGAAATAAGTATGCGATTAGTACTTTGAATGTACTGGTATGCTAAATGAGGTTAGGCTGATGTGTATGGATCATGTACATGTATAATAATTGACTAAATAAATTATATTAGATAATTGATGAACAACATGCATAGAAATTGTAGAATCTAAGGATGTATGACCAAGAATATTACATGATACTGAAATAGTTGGTGAACTAAAAGCACTAAAATTTGATGACTGATTAACTAATAACTGTATGCTACAGTCAATACAAACCTGAAATGAATTATACTGAAGACTAGAATGAAACTGTGGGAGTTCGCTATAACCGACATGCCCCACAATATATTATCAAGGTCCAACTTGTAACCCCAATTGGAAGGGTGTCAGTACGATGCCACGGGAACTAACAATGGTTGTGTGGATCCACTAATGTGATGTCCCGAAGGAATAGGGTGTCATGTCTATCTGATGGGGGACCCCACAAAGTCTATGGTGGCATTATAGATCTGAAACTCGGGGACTGCTACTAATGTCTCGTGCCTACTGACGGGGGAGACAAATGTCTCATGCCTACAGATGAGGGAGAAGTCATCCCTACGTTCACTCGGTGCTAAGTGTTACTCCCAACTGAATGACACTGATTATTAGACTAAACTGAGTTTAACTGATTATGAGTTCTGATAGTGCTCATTACGATAATAATAATTGAGAAATTAACTATGCTTATGGTTTAACTTAAATCATTTTGATGATACTGGAAGTATGTAGACAGCTAAATTTCGGTTATTCAAACCCCCAGGACTCGATATCAATAATAATAAGATCATACTAAAACTTTGAGGATAAGACATGTAGTCCATATTCATAACTTATTCTTTGAGGCATTTCATCAAACACTTGCAATGCATGGTTTAAGCATGGGAATGATGTTAAACATGTAGTAGTAGTAGTAGTAGAATGATTTTGATACTAAATCATCAATTAAGGCTTACATCAATGAACAACACCATTCAAACATGTAGGGTTTACTGATGACAACAATTTCGAGTAAACATGATATAAAATTTGAAATTCATGAAAGTTCATAAACATAATTCATAAAAATATGTAAAGATCATACTTTTAAACTTGAAATTGGGTTCTTGAACTGAATGGGTGAAAAAGTCCCATGGATGAACATCTAACATACCTTAATTGAAGAATCCGTAAGGGTTCTTGGTAGTTTCCTTGAAACTTGAACTTGAATCTTGAAGAGCTAGGGATTGTTCTTAAGAGAGAATGGCTTTTAATTGAGAGAATTTGAGTAAAAGATGACCAAATATGCTATTTGGGGCTTTAATCCCTTGTTATGGACCTATTGTGTGAAAGAAAAATGACCCATTTGCCTAAAAAAATACCAAATAAAATTGAAAAAATGCACGGACCGGACTGGCCAGGGCACCGCGGGCTCCCTCAGCACCGTACTGGGTAGGGCGTCGCAGGCTAATCACCCTCTGCTGCTGTTTTAGAAGTCCAAACACGCCCTTACTCTTGTCCAAAAATTTCAAAACTCACCCGAGATGTACTATTGATTTCTCTGATCATGAATTAACTTAAAAACTAACTTTCCGATGCCGGAAAGGTCAAAAATAAGTTCATCGAAGTTTGAGGGATTTAGAATTGACTAAGTCCTAACACATAGTAAAATATTATAAGTCTTGTACACCTTTTACATGCAAGAGTGAGCTAAAATGAGCTTAGGATATTACGGGATCTTACAATATCTCCCCCTTAGGAACATTAGTCCTCGAATGAGGCTTGGTTAAGCTGAGAACACTGAGGAATTGAGGTTACATGATGAATATACATGATGAAAACATGATTACATGATTGAGTCTGAAATATAATGCATGACTTAACTGATTTTGTGAATGCGGGGGTGACATGAGAATGATAGGAGCCGGGATTGAGTACGAAATAGAAAATCTAAGAAAAGTTATTACCTTAAATTGAGTCTGAGCATGTGGATAAAAGATGAGGGTAATTGGTTCACATATCTATTTCTAATTCCCAAGTGGCTCCCTCAACGGGCTGATTTTGCCAAAGAACTTTGACCAAGGGTACTTCTTCGTTCCTTAGCCTCCGAATCTGGTGATCAAGGATCTTGTCTGGAATTTCCTCATAGGATAGGCTGTTCTGAACATCTACACTTTCTAAAGGAACAACTACAGCTAGGTCACCAATACACATCTTTAACAAGGAAACATGAAACACTGGGTGCATTGATGCAAAATCTACAGTCAACTCAAGCTCATAAGCTACTTTCCCATAGCAACTCAAGATCCTGTAAGGGCCAACATATTGGGGACTGATCTTCCCCTTCTTACCGAACCTCTTTACTCCCTTCATGGGAGAGATCTTCAGATATACAAAATCACCAATCTCAAATTTGATATCTCTCCTCCTCACATCCGCATAAGATTTCTGTCGGCTTTGGGCTATCTTAAGCCTTTCTCTGATTAGCTGAACTTTCTCCAGAGCATCAACCACTAAATATGGACGCATCAATGCAGTCTCACCTACCTCAAACCAACCAATTGGAGATCTATATTTTCTCCCATATAGAGCCTCAAACGGAACCATCTGGATACTGGAATGATAACTGTTGTTGTACGCAAACTCAATCAATGGAAAGTGATCATCCCAACTACCCTTAAAGTCGATAACACAAACCCTCAACATGTTCTCCAAGGTATGAATGGTCCTCTCTGCCTGGCCATATATTTTAGGATGAAAGATTGTACTTAGATGAACTTGGGTACCAAGACCCTTCTGAAAAGCCTTCCAAAAATGAGAGGTAAACTGAGTACCTCTATCTGAAATGATGGACTGCGGGACTCTATGCAACCTAACAAACTCTCTAAGGTAGAGCTTAGCATAGTCCTTGGCTGAATTATAATTATGGACTGGCAAGAAATGGGCTAATTTGGTCATCCTGTCCACAATAACCCAAATTGAATCATGTTGACGACGAGTACGAGACAAACCAATCACAAAGTCCATGTTCACTTCCTCCCACTTTCAAGTGGAAATACTGATCTTCTGCATATAACCACTAGGATTTTGGTGCACAACCTTAACCTGCTGACAAGTAGAGCACTTAGCTATAAACTCACCAATATCATTGCTTATACCACTCCACCAATAGATTTCCCACAAATAGTGGTACATCTTAGTGGCCCCTGGGTAAATAGAGTAACGCACACCATACGTTTCTACAAGAATCCATTGTCTCAACTCATCTACACACGACACATATAGTCTACCCTGGAAACGCAACACACCATCTCTCCCTTGGGAGAAAACATCCACTTTCTAATCTTTGACTGACTCCTTCAACTTAACTAAACTGGGATCCCTATCCTGCTTTTCTTTCACTTCGGCAACAAAAGAAGATTCCGAACTGTTCTGCATCCAAATATTACCCTCAACTGAATCAACCAAATGAACACCTAATCTGGCAAACTGATGAACTTCCCAAACTAGTTTTTTCTTATCCTCCTCAACTTGAGCAACACTACCTATAGATAATGTACTTAGGGCATCTACCACTGTATTGGCCTTGACCGGGTGGTACGAAACACTCATATCATAGTCTTTCAATAACTCTAACCATCTTCTTTGATGGAGATTTAGATCTTTCTGCAAAAACACATACTGCAAGCTTTTATGATCCATGAACATATCAACATGCACCCCATACAGATAGTGCCTCCAAATCTTTAAGGCAAACACTACGGCTGCTAGTTCAAGATCATGGGTAGAATAATTATTTTCATGGGGCTTAAGCTGTCTAAAGGCATTGGCAATAAACTTACCCCTCTACATCAAAACACAATCCAAACTAACTCTGGAAGCATCACAGTAAAAAACAAACCCATCTGAACCATCGGGGAACGTCAAGACTGGGGCTGAGGTGAGTCGAGTCTTCAACTCCTGAAAACTCTTCTCACAGGAATTTGACCACTGAAACTTGACTTTCTTCTGAGTTAATTTGGACATGAGGGACACAATAGATGAAAACTTTTCAACAAACCGTTGGTAATAGCCAGCCAAACCCAAGAAACTCCTGATATCTGATGGAGAAATGAGTCTGGGCTAGTTTCTCACTGCTTTGGTATTTTGAGGGTCAACTCTAATGCCATCACCGAAAATGATATGGCCAAGAAAAGTTATTGATCTTATCCAAAATTCGCACTTACTGAATTTGGCAAACAACTGATGGGCTCGAAAAGTCTGCAATATTATTCTAAGGTGGTCTGCATGATCATTATTATTATGGGAATAGACAAGGATATCATCTATGAAGACTATGATGAACATGTCCAAGTAATATTTGAACAATCTATTAATCAAGTTCATGAAGGCTGCGGGGGCATTTTTTAGACCAAAGGACATGACTAGAAATTCGAAGTGACCATACCGAGTTCTGAAAGTTGTTTTCAGAATGTCACCTTCTCGAACTCTAAGATGATGATAGTCGGATCTGAGGTCTATCTTAGAGAAATAGTTGGCACCATGAAATTGGTCAAATGGGTCATTAATTCTAGGGAGTGGGTACTTATTCTTGATGGTGGCCTTGTTCAACTGACGGTAATTGATGCACATTCTAAGAGACTTGTCTTTCTTTCATATGAAAAGGACTGGAGTGCACCATGGGGAAACACTGGGCCTGATGAATCCCTTATCTAGGAGATCTTTCAACTGTTCTTTAAGTTCAACTGGAGTCATTCTATATGGCAGAATAGAGATGGGTTGGGTATCTTGGAGAAGGTTTATCCCAAAGTCGATTCCCTTTCTGGAAGAACTCCGAAAAGATCTTCGGGAAATACCTTTAGGAATTCCCTCAATACTGAAAACTGACTCAAGACTAGGAGTCTTGTAATTGGAGTCTTTACCTCGAACAATATCGTATACACACCCCTTGGATATCATTTTTTTCCTCTAAGGTACGAAATAAGCTGACCCCTGAGTGCTGAAGTACTACCCCTCCATTTGAGGACTGGTTATTCGAAAACTAAAAATGGACAACTCTATTTTTACAATCAAATGAAGCATAACATGAGTGGAGCCAATCTATGCCAAGAATGACATTAAAATCAGTCATCTCTAACTCCTCGAGGTCAACTGAGGTAACTTTCTAGGATATTATAATCAGACAATTCATGTATACCTGCCTGGCTAAAATAGAGACACCTACTAGGGTAGACACGGAGAAGGGTTCTACTAAATTTTTAGGACTAACACAAAAATTCACAACTATATAGGGGGTTACAAAAGATAGAGAAGCTCCGAGGTCTAACAAAGCGTAAACATGTAAATGAAAGACCTGTAACATACTCGTAACAATATCAGGAGAACTTTCCTGATCAAGATGGGACTGGAGTGCATATAATCTATTCTGGCGTAGACCGCTGGTGGCACTGGAAGTGGCACCCTGCTGAGTTGGGCGACCTACTGGCTGCTGAAGAGTTAGTCTGACCCTGCTGGCGATCATTCCTACCTTTCCACATACCTATTGGAAATTTCCTCAACATATGGCTTGGCTTGCCACATCCAAAACACACATCGCTGCCAGCCCTGCATACACCTTGATGATTCCTACCACACTTCTGGCAAGGGGGATTAGTCCGACCACTGTTCATACTACCCTGAGTCTTAGAGCTTGTTGCCCTATCCTGATTACCATTTATGAACCTTGGCACTGGAGCACTAGCTAAAGATAGAGCTGGAGCTAGAGATTTATGACAAAATTGAGGATGATTACCACCCTCCAACCTCAGCTGAGAAAAATTAAAGCTACCTGTCCTAGCCCTCTTGTTCTCCCTTTCCTTCTTCTTAACATTCTCCTTCTCAATCTGCTAAGCATGGACCATAAGCCTAGACAAGTCTATCTCCTTAATCAACATCGCAGTCCTACACTCCTTGACCATGCTATCAGCTACACCAAAAACAAACTTACTCATTCAATAATTGTTATCAGCCACCATCGAAGGAGCATACCTAGCCAACTAGGTAAACTTAAGGAATACTCCCTCACACTCATGCTACCTAGCTTTAAGTTAATAAATTCCTGCACCTTAGCTCCCCTTAAATCCAAGGGAAAAAACCTATCTAAAAAGGCCATAGAAAACTCCTTCCATTCAACAGGCCCTACATCTACACCTCTATCCCCCTTCCACTACTTATACCTGCAGGTGTGAGCAACATCCTGCAACTGGTAAGCACCCAACTCTGCACTCTCACTAGAGGTCACACCCATAATATTTGTTACCTTTTAAATCATGTCAAGGAATTCCTATGGATCCTCATCAGATTTAGATTCCAAAAACAGAGGAGGCTTCATATGGGTGAAGTCCCGAATCCTAGCTGCGGTAGTATTGGCCACTAGAATAGCTAGGACAGTAGCCTGCTAATTATTCTGAGTTGTTACTGAGTGAGAAAATGTATTAAAGGCCACTCTAAATTTGGCATGAGAGACATGCACATTTAGGGCATCTTCTTGAACAGGCGGAGGTACGAGCTGGGTCCCGTTTCTTTTTCCATTAGTCTTCCTGGAAGGCATGTTCTGTAGACGGAATGAGGATTGAATTAGAAAGAGAGTTTAAATTGAGTTCATGCTCATCTGCACGACATGAGTACTGAAAGAAGGGAAATTTTTCCTAAAACATCTTGTAGCCTCTTGCCCATTAGAGTGGCGCATCAAAAGCGTGGTAGGCCCACAACCCATAGGTCCCAAGATTGAAACATGGCTCTGATACAAATTTTATAACGCCCCGAGAGTACACCCTGAATGCCACACAGTTCCTATAGCCTTGAAGGACCACAAGCTAACCCATGCTGATACCTGATGTAAGCACTGAATAAAATAATAAAGAACCTATGAGGAATTTAACTAGAACACCATAAGGTTTTAACAACTGAAAATGATACTAAATCATGGTTCCAAAATTTCTGAAAACATACTGTCAATACTGATAAAAATGACCAATAATATCAACTGAAACTGACTAACTGTTTGTACTAGTATGAAAGCCTCTAAACTGACTGAATGTGGAGTTGATGGGAAAAGCCTACAACTAACTCGACTGACTACAAGACTAAAAAACTAAAATAAAAAAGTCGGTCCTCGAAGTATGAGGACTCACTACTGCTACTGCTGCTGATATGCTGGAATATTTAAGTACGGTCGGGAACCTGAGCGTCTGAACCTATGATATAAGACATCATAGCATAATAAATGAGTATGCGGTCAGTACTTTGAATGTACTATTATGCTAAATGAGTTTAGGTTGATATGCATGGCTCATGTACAAGTACAATAACTGACTAAATAAATAAAATTAGAAAACTAATAAACAACATCCATAGAAACTGTAGAATCTAAGGATGTATGACCAAGCATATGACATGATACTGAAATATTCTGTGAACTAAAAGCACAGAAATCTGATGAGTGATTAACTGATAATTGTATGTTACGATCTATACAAACCTAACCTGAGTTATACTGAAGACTAGACTCAAACTGTGGAGCTCGCTATAACCGACATGCCCCAATATATATTATCAAGGTCCAACATGTAACCACCCTAATTGGAAGGGTGTCAGTACCACTCCATGGGTACTAACAATGGTTGTGTGGATCCTCTAATGTGATGTCCTGAAGGACTAGGTTTTCATGCCTATCTGACGGAGGACCCCTCAAAGTCTACGGTGGTGCCATAGGTCTGGAACTCAGGGACTGCTACTAACGTCTCATGCCTACTGATGGGGGAGACAAATGCCTCATGCCTACTGACGAGGGAGACGCCATCCCTACGTTCACTCGATGATAAGTGCTACTCCTAACTGAATGACATTGACTATTAAACTGAACTGAGTTTAACTGATTATGAGTTCTAATAGTGCTCATTACGATAATAATAACTGATAAATTAACTATGCTCATGGTTTAACTGAAATAATTTTGAGGATACTGGAAGTTTGTAGATAGCTAAATTTTGGGTATTCAAACCCCCAGGACTCAATATCAATAATAATAAGATCATAATAAAACTTTGAGGACAAGGCATGTAGTCCATATTCATAACTCATTCTTTGAGGCATTTCATCAAACACTTGCAATACATAGCTTAAGCATGGGAACGGTCTTAAACATATAGTAGTAGTAGCATGATTTTGATACTAAAGCATCAATTAAGTCTTACATCAATGAACAACACCATTCAAATATATAGGGTTTACTGATGATAACAATTTCGAGTAAACATGATATAAAATTAAAAATTCATGAAAGTTCATAAACATAATTCATAAATATATGTAAAGATCATACTTTTAAACTTGAAATTGGTTTCTTGGACTGCATGGGTGAAAAGGGCCCATGGATGAACATCTAACATACCTTAATTGAAGAATTTATAAGGGTTCTTGGTGGTTTCCTTAAAACTTGAACTTGAATCTTGAAGAGCTAGGGTTTGTTCTTAAGAGAGAATGGCTTTCAATTGAGAGAATTTGAGTAAAAGTAACCAAATATGCTATTTGGGACTGTAATCCCTTGTTATGGACCTATTGGGCGAAAGAAAATGACCCATTTGCCTAAAAAATGCAAAACAAAACTAAAAAAATGCATAAATCGAACTTTGCAGAGCGTTGCGGGCTTCATCACGGGCTCCCCCAGCACTAAACTGGGTAGGGCTTCATGGGCTAATTGCCCTCTGTTGCTGTTTTGGAAGTCCAAACACGCCCTTACACTTGTCCAAAAATTCTGAAACTCACCGGAGATGTACTATTGACTTCCTCGATCATGAATTATCTTAAAAACTAACTTTTCGATGTTGGGAAGGTCAAAAATAAATTCATCAAAGTTTGAGGTCTTTAGAATTGACTAAGTTCTAACACATAGTAAATTACTCTAAGTCTTGGACCCCTTTTACATACAAGAGTGAGCTGAAATGAGCTTAGGATCTTACGAGGTCTTACAATAGCAAGACCCTAAAATATGATAGGCATTTATGACTGAAACCTAATAGCTCTGGCTACATTCAGGATTTACCTGTGTTTCCTTTCCACTACACCATTCTGTTGTGGTTTATAAGGACAACTTCTTTGATGCAATACACCTAAGGTTTTGAACTAATCACTATAATGAGTGTTGAAGAACTCTGTGCCATTATCAGTTTTTATGGCCCTCACATTAGTTCTGAACTGAACTTTAACCATCAATGTAAAGTCTCTAAGAGCAACAATGGTCTCAGACTTAATCTGAAACAAATGTATCCATGTCTACCTACTACAATCATCCACAATAGTTAAGAAGTAGAATTTTTTATCGAAAGTAGGTGTTTTATAGGGTCTCCACAAATCCAGAAGTATAATATCAAAACACATGATGGACTTAGTTTCACTGTCATTAAAAAGGCAATCTAGTCTGCTTGGCTGCAAGACATACATGACATTTATTTAGTAATTCAAAATCCTTACAAGGACTCAACAAGTGTGTGACTTTAGCACTTGTATGGATGGCTCTAAGTCTCTTGTGCCATAGGCTGCTGTCATGCATCATCATGTTTGCTACTGTCTTCTTTTTATCTTTAAAAATATTCATCATACTATAAATACCTTGAAGAATGTATAATCCTCTTTTTTCTTCACCAATCCCCCATACCCTACCACTGTAAAGATCCTGAAATACGCTGAAATCAGGGTAAAAGGATACAAAAAGAGATAGTTGTCTAGTAACCTTGGACAGTGATAGAAAATTCAGCTTAAAGTCAGGGACAAATAGCACATCCTTCATAGTATCATTTTGTAAAACTAGTGATTCTCCACTGTGAAATATATTAGCCCTGGCACCATTTGGTAAATTCACCTTATCCCCTCCTTCTCTAGCTACTTTACTTCTTATGGAAAATATATTATTGCTTGATGTAATGTGGTAAGTAGCACAAGAGTTAACTACCCATTCTTGTTGCTCATTATGAGAAAATAAATAGGTATCTATACCTGACATGTTTGCATGTTTTATCTCATGTTGATCCCCATTAAGAAGTTCCATAATTTATTTGTACTCCCCATCAATAAAGGCTTGACCTTTTGCCAGTATTGCATTATTGATTTCCTTTGGACCACCTTGACTGGTTGAATCATTTTGATCTACATCTCCACCAATACTTTGTCCATTATAATTACTAGATGAAAATTGAGTATTAACTTGATTGGCATATTGATTCCCAGGAAGCCTAGTGACAATAAATCTTCCAGTGTCCTGACTTCCACATCTATTTACCGGATTATGAGGTTTGAAGCCCTTTGAACCTCCATTATTATAACTCAGCTTATTCCTCAATTTCCAGTCAGCAGTGTATCCAATCAGCTTGTAACAATTCTCTCTTGTGTGTCCAGTGAGGTGACAGTAGTCATATTTCTTTTCCTTGTAATTTTGATTTTTATGGCTTACTTTTGAACCACTATGCACCTGCATTGCAATAGGATCTGATTTCTCAATTTTAGGAGAGGAGCAGGCAATTTGTTGTAACTCATCTTCAGCTATCATAGCATATGCCTGATTAAGAGAAGGTACAACTTATTTCAGCAAAATTTGTCTCCATGCCTATTCATACGAATCATTCAATCCTCCCAAAAATTGTAACAACTTTATTTAGGCAATATGATCTGCATAATCCTTATATGTTGGACAATCATATGAAGAAGCCGGGATTACAGCATCATATTCATTCCATAAGCCTTTCAGTTTAGTAAAGTAAGTAGTTATTGAATCATACCTTGTATCAGTGTGTTGATTTCTCTATGTAGTTGGTACAATCTCATTCTATTCACCTTACCAACCCTTTCCTTCAGATCTTCCCAAACTTCTAGTACACTTGTGGCATACACAATCCCAGTCAACAACTCAGAACATACTGAACTCATTAGCCATGACAGCACTATGGCATTACAAGCTTCTCATTGTTCATGCAACTCTTCTCTATACTTCTCTTTGCTGCACGCACCAGTTACTAATCCAAATTTCCTTTTTTCCAATAGTACAATACCCATTGATCTACTCCACACATTATAATTTTCTGAGCCAACAATCTTGACTGAAATCAAGGTAGCTCCAGACACATCTGATGTGCCTATTAACAAGGGATCACTAGGATCTATCTTAGGTTCCATATTCAGTCTTCAAAAATCAATCAATAGGTGTAAGAATTGAAAGGGAAAAAATACTAACAACTTCCTCAAAACAGGGATAGATCCACTACAACAATTCAGAGGTTCAAGCAAAAAATTATGATTCAAGTAGACTTAACTGCAGAAATAAAAAAAACTCTGCCAAAATGGAGATCTACAGTACTTAGATTTGCTTCTTGTACTCCATGATCGAACTGGAGCTCTAATACCATGTGAAATTTTACTAAACAACTGATACAAATCTTGATTTATCAAGCTGCATTAAACTGGGAAGAAGAAAGGAAGAAATTTTATTAACTGTCAAAAAAATCACATTGTTATTATAACTTGCACCTATATATAGAGATATATCTTCTAGAACCTTCTATTCTAGAATCTTCTCACTACACTATAGCTCATCAATAACCTAACAAACTCACGTGCACTAGTCAGCTCACGTGCACTAGTCAGCTCACGTGCACTTGTAGCCCACTCTTGTGCTCACAGTGAACTAATGTAACCGTGCATACATAATGATCACACTTGTAGTGTGACTCTAGACTTTCCAACAAAATTTCTATTTCTAGTGTGTCATTAAATTTCAACCCCACCAACTTTTTACAGTCAAAGGATAAGGTAAGTGACTTTATTTACTTTGTAAGGTAAAACCACAATTTTACCTTGCACTTTACCAAGTAACTGACGATGTTAACTTTTAATACCTTATACATTTTGAATTTGTTTTTATTTACGTATGTCCTTTGAAATTTTAAATGAGAAAAACTTGCCTTAAAGTCTCCAAACTCTAATTCCTCCTCTGAATATATAGATAGTATAATTTTCGATCGAATTAAGGGGTCTCAATTGAGATACCTTTGGACAAGCTAGGGTGACTATACCATTGAGTATCCACCACACAAATTATCGTAGTTATAATAATCTAAAAACAATATAATGATATATGTTTCCTCTATAAATAGACAATGCAAGCTTATATATTTTCACATCAACCAAAAAATAACACAACGAACTATTATTTCTATAGTGCAAATTAACACTCTCTCTCTCTTTCTCTCTCTCAATGGCATTGAAAGTTATTGTAGTGTTGCTCTTTGCAATGCTTGTGTTGAAAGAGCATAATGCTATGGCTGGTGTGATAGATTGTGTAAAGAATTACACAACTATTGAGAACTTAGCTAAGTGCATCCTTGACAGTGGCATACCTGGCACACCATGTACATTTCAATGTTTAACTAAATCTCATGTTGAGGACTTACCTAGCTGTCTCCTCCATTGCTTTTTGCCATGGGGAATAATTTCTGCTGAGACTTCAAACCCTACTACTACTGTTTGTAAGATTGGATGTTCTCTTGGTCTTTGTTCCAAATTTCTCAATGGTAACTAACTAAATACTCTTTGCCTTTCTTGCTATTTGTATGTTGTTATTTTATTGATTATGATGTATAGACAAGGACGACTAAATAAAATTAATGGCTTAAAACTGCACATTAATTAAGGGCAGCCCGGTGCACTAAAGCTTCGGCTATGTGCATGGTCAAGGAAACAACAAAAGTTTTTGGAACGTAGACTTACCTCACATTTCTGTAAGAGATTGTTTCCACGACTTTAACTTGTCACCTCCTGATCACATGACAACAACTTTACCAGTTATGTCTAGGCTCATATAAGAGGCCTTAAATATATAATTATATAAATATATAATCTTGCTCCTAGTCCTCACTCGTTAACTTTCTGGTTAATTTTGTAGATAATGAGATATTTGGAACTTGCATGAAAAGCTGCAGTGAGAGCTATTGCATTGGTGGCAATATTGCTCTAGAGAAAGCTCAAGAAGAAGCACTAATTTTCTCCAAGAAATTATATCCACGAAGCATGTGTCTCTCTATGACAATAAACTATGTACTATGCTACTAAATACTTTTGTGGTTGTAATTTTCTAAAATACGCTTTAATCTTTGTGTTGGTTGAATAAAAGTCCAGTGATATGTTGTTGTTTGTTAATGTTGCTTCCTATTAATTACTTCATTCTAGATCTTTTTATTTTTATTTTTAAAAAAAAAAGGTAGTACGATCCGGGCATTAAAGCTCTCGTTATGCATGAAGTCTGGGAATGGCTCGAACCATAAAAGTAATTAAATAAATTCCCAAACATTCACACCATATCTACTTATTATTTAACTACTTTAAACTAGTTACATAATATTCCACAATAATTTCAGATACATGGATACATATTGTAACCCTCAAATACATGTGGATACTACGAGTAAACCAATCAACATGCGGATACATACAAATGATACAATGTATCTGAGACTAAACCACGTGACCTTGTGCCTTAACCATGTATCTAAACGCTTTAACATATATTTGCATGTAACTGGAGGGTTACTTTTTAAAATGCATCAACGACTAACCATGTATCACGGCTATAGAGAATTTATCAGTTTCATTATATAAATATGAAAATTAAACAATTTCACTAACAGAGTCAAAACTATAAAGAAGTGAACAATTGTATCACGGCTATAGAGAATTTATCCGTTTCATTATATAAATATGAAAATAAACAATTTCACTAACAGAGTCAAAACTATAAAGAAGTGAACAACATAGTTTCAACTATATATATATATAAGAAAGAAGATTTTGTGAATGAAAACTATTATATTTACCTAGAGAAGTACATAATATATATAATATATAAAGAAGTAAACTCACGAAGAAGTTATGAGATCTAATATAAAGTATATACAGGAAGTTATGAGATCTAAAATATAGTATATATAGGAAAAAGTTAAAGAGTATTTTTTCAGCGAAGGTGTGTCAAACGGAACTCCTAGAAAAAAGGTATAAATCTAACCTTGGTCGAGCTTTATCCTGCATTATATTTAAAGATTTATGAATGGAAACTATTATATTTATTAACATACCTCTCATCCAACCAATATAATTCCTCTAGCATTTCAAGTATTGAAGTTTAATACTTGTGAATTACAATGACCACATCTTGTCGATATTTCACTGTCTCAATTTATGTGACACTTTTCATTTATTAAGTAAGAGAAAATTTTGAGAAATCTTATGCTAAGCTGAAAGAAAGGTTTGTGTATTGTTGATGAAATACATTGTACATCAGTAGTGTATTTATATACATATAATACAGTAGTCTCGTAGATACACTAGAGTATTAGTACACAAGTAAACTAGCTAAGATTAGAGTTATGTTGTAACATGAACTCTACTACTAACATGGTACTGACTACTCAAGCTTATCACTAACAATCAGATCTTATCTCTAAGTAATTTTTTTAATAATCTTCAACACTTCCCCTCAAGCTAATTGGAGGTGATTTGATCACTCTTAGCTTGTCTCTGAAAAATATGAATGAGTCCTTTGCTAAAGCCTTAGTGTGAATGTCAGCTATTTGATTTCTTTATCTCACAAAGTGAGTGACTAACTCTCCTTGAACAACTTTTTTTCCGACAGACTGATAATCTACTTCTATGTGTTTAGTTCTTGCATGCAAAACTGGATTGATGGACATGTATAGTGCACTTTAAGTTGTCACAAAACAATGTTGAAGCTAACTTGATACAAATATCAATATCCTCCAGTATATAAGTGAACCATGTAAGCTTAGTTGCTGCAGAAGCTAAGTGCATGACAGTTAGTACTTAGGGCGTAATCTTGTGGCAAAAATGATTACTTTGATGTCCTCGTCCACTGAGTTGTGTACGACTACTTAGCCATCATATATACCTTTGAACTCCTTCAGGAACTCATCAATAGACTTGGATCCAAGTCTAATGGTTTGAAGATGTTGCTTCAACTGGAACAACTCCTCAATGATCAAAAAGGGGCCCTTAATTCATGCTCTCAAAACAATTCGCAATTCATGCTATGCAAAGATCATAAATTTCATCATGGGGAAGAAAAATTCTCAAGTCACATTTGTAAATCACTTTTCGAACTCAAATCACATATTCACGAGACTATAAATCAAGCTTATGGAAAAACATGATAATTACGTACTTTCGTTAAAATGTATTCATGATGCATGCTTTTTAAATGATTTCCAAAACCCATTACATATACATACATATACAGAGGCGGACCTACGTATAGAGTAGGGGGAGCACGTGCACCCGCTAGTCTCGAGAAAAACTATGTATATATAGGTTGTATATTTGTATATATATCAGTAAATTTAACTAAATATATATTGTGCACTCTCAAAGACAACTGATTGTGTTGGTGCAGTGGTTGAACTTGTAGCATAAAATCTTCATTTTGGGTGGAGGACATGGGTTCGAAACCCACCCAACTACAATTGTTTTATTTCTCCTTTTTCCAAGTACAATTTGGTGCAGCATTATTGCTGCTCTCTCCCCCAGACAACATTGACACACACATTATTTATGTATTTTTAATTTTATTCCAAAAATACAAGCTCTCCTTCAATTTCAAAAGGTAAATTCCCCCTATCTTATACTATATAATGTTTATTTTACTTTTATTTTTTAATAATTGACTTATTTTCTATTTAAAATTAGCAATTTAAAGTTTGAAGGCTTAAATCCAACGTTTTCTTGTAGCAACCATTTAGCAAACAAATCTCTCAGATTTTCTATTTTTCAAAAACTCTCTATTATTGTTGAAAATATTAAAGTGCATCGAATTCAAGTATGGTGAATAACACTCTTTTGTCATATTAAACCAAATTAATAATATTTAATAATATTAAGTTTTCAAAGAACTATATGTCGAACTTTGGCACTATCAATTACTATGTTTAAATATAAAGGTGCACCCGCCAAGCTCAAATTCTGGGTTCGCCTCTGTTAACATATATATCATTAAAGCTTGTTAAAATCGTAAAACCTATGCCCATGAGATTTAGGATAGCCCCACGTACCTTTATGACGAAGAAATCATGAAAAGATTGACCCTTTAAGCTTGAATGCACAAATCCTAAGTTGGTTTTTTCTCCTCTTGTGTTTTAGGAAGATGTACTAGGGATTTGATAATGTTAAAACGTATTTAGAGACTTAAATTTCATGTAAAGATGTTTAGGGACGGTTATGGAATGTAAAAAGACTTTGTTGCCCTTGAAATAACTCAAAAATGGAGCCTCTACGCTGCAAAATATAGGGTAGGCGACGCCCAGCCAATGGCCTAACCCAGATTGGGCGGCGCCTAGGCCATCGCCTAACCTTTCCAGTGAAGGTAGGCGATGGCAATGCGATGCCTAGACATTGTCTAAGCCCTAATTTGCAATGCGTACTTAGTTTTGAGGTCCCAAAACACCCCAACACCTTCCACAATGTCAACATATGATCTACCATCACTACGGTGGTCCTAAAGGTCATTTTTTATGCATCAAAAGAGTGTTACGATTACAGGGTGTTACATGATTCCTATGAACATCTTTTACTTTGAAAACACTTTCCATATTAGGATAAAGATCATGACACATGAATTCAAAAGTGAATCATGGGATTATGGTTTACACAAGTAAGAACGACGGTTCAATTTCTAGCTCAAAAATGTAGGGTGTTACAGTACAGGGGCAACTCGTGTTGGATTTGGGTCGTAAAAGTTGATATCAGAGACCTAGATTTGTTGATCTTATTGAACCAAAACAGATCTAGTAGAGTCTTGCAGAACAATATAGAGGCGTCTGTACTTTTCTTCGAGAGGCTATAGGGCTTTAGGAAACTATCACCTTTTTCCTTCTTTCATGCTATAACCTTGTTTCATTCCACAAAATGTAACGAGGTGCATATCAAGTAAATATCAGTTAGTGTGTTCAAATTTAAAAAGGAAAGCAAGATAGCTAGATTGAAGAATTGAATCCTATATTACTCAAGTCTAGCAAGTGAACACACTATCAGATTGAAGTGCTTAGGCGTTTTTGATTTGTACATATGAAGGTTCAACTGATGGATGCATATATCGAACAAGGGCACTCACAAAATATGGGTGTAAATACATAAATGGAACCACTTAATTATGCTAGAGAAGAAAAATGAAAGCATCATTGACAAATTGAAGATCAGAGACTGAACTTTTGAACCTTCGTATATCACTCTAATTCGTAGCAATCCTTCCCCCGGGAAATCAACCACTAGATGGCATAGCGAGAAAAGGGGGATGGGAGTTGCCCCCGAGAATTCTCTCTCCAGTTTTTTTTTGTACTTTGATAACCGAGAAATTCATCTGGAGTCATCCCTTTGGGCCAACCACAACTCTCGAACCTCGGGGACAATGAACCTTCCCCTACCCTTATCCACTAAGTACTGGACTGACTTAGATTCATGCAATGACTAAAAAACACAAGTCCCTCGACCTCTGCTAATTGAGCTAATAGCTCTCTCCTGCTTATTGCACAATGAGGGAAAGCTAAATACTTTTCTCAATACAGAAAGAAAGCTAGAATAGAATTTTTCAAAACAGAGACACGTTTTACAATTGTTGCAAAATCCAACCCAAAAAAACATGATTCATGGGTTTATCTATAATAAAGGAATATATAACAAGAAAAATGTCAAAAGAGTACTAACAGAGTGGTTCGATCTTTTGTTGTCTCTACTATGAGCTTCAAGATACTCCTCATACGTCAGCGACAAGATAAAGGGAAATTTGAAATACAATGTACAGTAATATCTTAATCACAGCAACATGATTTGTTGGTAGATCTAACAGCTACACAGAGAGATGAAGCTCGCTCGGCTGAAATCATCAGCAAACTTTGAGAAAGTACAGAAGAGTTTCATCTTCTTAGCAAATACAAGAATCTTTTTAGATACATGACTACAAACTTGGAATGCACCAAAACAGTCCTAAAACAGTCCACAACTCAAGCACAAACCGTGAACCCAACAACTACACAACACGGCCAACAATAACAGGAAGAAACTGACAAGAATACAAGGTGTTTTGAACAACAAATCAGCCACCCAAATTATATTAACAACAAGAAGATGATGAACAACAATATTATAAGAACAACAACAACACAACAAGTAATTCTTACAATTTCGGAGTCCAGCGCAATTCCAATGGTCGGGCGGCGTATCAATGGCCAGCCGAAGGAGTCAATTTCGAGGGAAATGGAGTTAAATTTATTTTATTTATTTATTTTGGCGGGGGGGCGGGGGGGAGGGTTGACGACAGAGAAGCTAATTTGGGGGAAATGTGAGAGAGAGGGAGATTTTGGGGGAATGTAAGGTGTGAATTAAATAAGTAAAAAAGGCTAAATATGACATCATTAAAAGACGGGTTCATTCATTAAAAGATGGGCTCATTCATGTCATCGCCGTTATAAAATCGGCTCATCCATGCCATTACTTTTTAATAGATGGTTTTTAAAAACAGTCTTGTCACGTGGCAGCTTATTAGAGGGCCACGTTATTTTTATTTTTTTTTTATTTTTTTAAAACATTTTTTAAAAGAAGAATTAATTTTTTTTTATCAATTGAAAATTAATTTGATCTATACTTTTAAAATTTGATTAATTTTTCATGAATATATTCTTAAAACATTCTCGTTCGATTCATTTTTTTGTCATTTTTGACATATTAAGATTGTTTTCATAGTTTACCTTTAATATTAATTAGTTTTTTCTTCAAACTAATTTCAAATACAATAGTAAACATCATTTAATAAATATATTATAATAAAATAGCTATTTTAATTGAAGGGCGAGTAACTAAAAGGGAACGGAGAGAGTATACACTCCATGCTTTTTATCACTTTATTTATTTATTTATTTTTGAAGATTCACGTTAACTAAAACTTTTGTCATTTTTCAGTTGAAACTGAAGGGATATATAAACATCAAATATTATTATTATATTATTAATAGTTAGCTTCTCATTTTGCCAACTCTACGTATACTATATATGTCAGCATGTTATCGCCTTCCTGTTTTTGCAATGATAAATGATGATGCATAAAGTGTTACATACAAATGTTGAATGCTGATTAGGGGCGGCTCAACCCTTTAGGAGAAAAGGTGGCCACCTAAGACCCCAAAATTTGAGGGGCCTATTTTTGTTTAGTAATAATAAATTACAAATTTTAAGAAATATATTAAATACTATTTATAGAAAAAAGAAAAATTTTATATAAAAAAATAAAACGCAAGGCCTCCGTTTGATTTTTGCCTTAGGCCATAAATTTGCTTGAGCCGCCCCCGATGCTGATGATGTCATTCTATGCTTAATAAAAAAATAAAAAAATAAAAAGTTACTTACATTCGGCTGACAAAATATTTCATATATACTAAGACATACTATATGTTTAATTAGAATAGCGTTTGGTTATAAATTTTAGTAGTAGATTTTAAAAAAAAAATTCTTTCAATATTTGTTTGATCGTGAAAAATTAATCAAATTTTAAAAGCATAGATCAAATTAATTTTTAATGGATCAAAAAATTGGGTGGATTCTTTTTAATGGATCAAAAAAAAATTAAAAAGAAAATTAAATTTTTTTTTAAAAAAAAAAAAAAATGACGGGACCCTCTAATAAGCTGCCACGTGGCAAGGCTGTTTTTAAAAACCGGCTATTAAAAATTAATGGCATGGATGAGCCAGTTTTGTAACGGCGATGACATAAATGAGCCCAACTTTTAACGGATGGCATAAATGAGTCATTTCTGATAGTTCAGTGGCATATTTGATCCTTTTCCCATTAAAAAATGAGGGAAATTTTTGGCCAATGAAAAAAAAATGAGGAAATTTTTTTTAATGGTATACGCTATTTTTTATATTGACAGCGAGGGTTTAAAATTCTGCAATTTATAGCGGGGGTTTAAACCCCCACAAATTTATAAATTTTAGCGGCGATTTTTTAACCCCCGCATTTCATATAATTTTACGGGGGTTAAAATAACCCCGCAAAAAATCCCTCGTAATTTTACACGTTTTTTGTAGTGAATCCACCCCCCCCCCTCAAGTAAGTTCCACGCGGTCCTATCACCACGATCCATGAATCAATTTCTGAGATTCACTTTATGCCACCCATACCCAACAATCTCCTCCACTAACTAAGTCTCACGTGGCCTATCACCATGATCCACGAGATAACTTCGGAAATTCACTATGTGCAATTCACATCGTTCGAGTATTTTATGATAATCAAAGTTCGTAACTAGCTTCTTCTTGTGTGTGCATCTCCAAACTCATAAGGATAAGTAAACCATGCCTTGTATCCCATCATTTCAGGCTCTGATACCAGTTATTAGGCTCAGCCAACCTAAAAATACTCTTACATGATGTGATACTGTTCGCTTTGGGCCAAGTTTGCACTATTCTCTCCAAAAAGTCTCACACTAAGAGATTCTACACCTTATGTGTTGTTTCCCAATGCCTTCAACTACCAATGTGGGACTTTGATTCGCATACCCAACATAATTCTTTATTTTAAAAAATAGAAAATGTGCAAATAAATCAATCAGTCTCATCGCCACTTATCCTTAAAAATAATTTTCTTCAAACTTTACTAAAAAAACTTTGCGAGAACGATTGAGACTTGATCAGTTTTACAATTTTCAAATTTTTTTGCTAAAAAATGAGCATGCTCGATCCGTATTATTAAAAATATTATGAAAAAGTTGATCGATGTTGATCGATTTTTGATGGTGGGTTTCTCCTTTTCAGTAGTGATATAGTAAAAAAATAATATTTTTAAATTTTATTTCTAGATAATCTGTGTGAATTTTTGTGATACAAGAGGACTAAGGAGAAAAGTCCCATTATCTCAATAATTTTAATTTTCTGTTTCATTTTTAATGGGTCCAATTTCGTGAATCATGTGTTGAAAACATCAAATTGTAGCTACTTGCGTTTACTCGTCCAAGTGTTGTTATTTAATGTACGGAAAAAGGGTCTAAAATATCCTTCAACTATGCAAAATGGTACAAAAACGTCATCCGTCAACTTATTGAGCCTAAAATGCCCTTTCCATGTACCTATTGGACCTAAAATGTCCTTCTCACCTACCTATTGGCCCTAAAATACCCTTCCCGTCTATGGTCTACCTATTGGATTTATTTTTCCCTTTTTATTTAGGTAAATTACATGAAAAGGTCATCCGCAAAACTTAATTACATAAATAATAGTACTTTTTCAATTTTACAAAAATTAGTTTTTTATATATATATAGCCATTAAAAAAAATAAAAAAAAAATTATAATTTCTAATTTAATGCTATAACTAACTATGAATTCACCTTAATTTAAGAGATATATTTTCAATCTTCAAATTAAAAGTGGAAAAGATAATCCCTACTTTAAAATATTTCTCTCTCTTATATTCAAAATTTAAATATTCTTAAATAAACCAAGTATTTCATTATTTGCTCGTGTATGTTTCATTTTATTTTCATGTATGTTAATCATCTAGTATTATTTCATTATCATGTATTTTTAAGTCTAATATAATGGGTTAGCCATAATTGTTTAGGGATAAATATTTATGGAGTAAAAATCATTACGTTGAATGTATAGATATATCATATATTTTTGTTGTATAAATATAATTTATGTCAAAGTCAGATTATTATTATATTTTTGATATAATTTATAGGATAAATATTGATGGTATATCTCATTATGTCGGAAGTACTTTTCTTGTTAAAGAATTATTTATTAAATATAAATATATATTTTCAGTATTACATGGTATAAACTTTTTATGTCTAAAATATACCATGTATATTTATGGTATAAATATAATTTATATGGCATATAAATATACCATATATTTTTATGATATAAATATAATTTGTATAATATATAAATATACCATGAATTTTTATAGTATAAATATACCATATATTTTTATGGAGGCATCGTGAAAGCAGCCAATAAAAATAAAAAACATAAAATTTTGTTATAGTATATAAAAAAGGGGAAAGGAAAAAAATAACACCTAAAACTAAAATAATTCCACAAAACTAGCACCTAAATTCTTAATCTCGGTAAATAGCCACTCGGCGAAACTAATTCTGATACAAGTCAAATGGCCACCTTAATTTTTGAATACATGATTGGAGGTCATCACTTAAAGGCTCAAGACTTGGTCACCCCGAGGGCACAAGAATATGCAAAGAAGACCCGTTTTGAGCACAAGCAAGACTGTGTGTGGAAGATTTCTTGGAGCATCGAAGACTTGAGGACTCACGATTTTGGACAACACTTAATGGGTCATGATTTGGTCATCTTCATTAAGGGTATTTTGGTCACTTGATTGGGTCCAAATGCACTCCATGGCCACCCCACCCTTTAAGGGCATTGTTGTCATTTTGCCTTGTCTTGTAATAGAATATAAATAGAATATTTTAGGTCTTTTTCTCATTAGTTGTTTATTGATGGAAGACAAACTCTCTCTCTAGTGTGAGGAGTATAACACCCCTTAGTTGTAGGGCTTGCAAAAGCCACCAATCCGTAACTAGGGCTGCCCAAGTGTGGATATCACTTGTGTTGCATCGTTGGCTTGATATGTTGGAGATTAGGGAGGTAAAGTCCCTCTTTTGTCAACGTAAGAGTTTGGTGTTAACATTCATTAATCTTAGGGTCCTTACATGTGGTTAGGGTTCTTAGATTCTTGAATATTGTATGTCAAACTATCTATCCATCTCTTTTGTTAACATTGTATTATTGTTGGTCTTTGAAGTCTAGTGAAGCCGTGTGGAGCTCTTTCGATTCACTAGCATTGTTGTTCTTGTGTTCATCTCTTTTCTTGCTCAAAACTAAATCTAAAGTCTAGTGAAGCCGTGAGTGGCTTATTTCGATTCACTAGCACCTTGTTGTTCAGCTTGTTGCTCTTGTGTTGGCTTGAATCTATTGATACACATTTAGTCTTGTATCAAATTCTAACCGAACGGCCATTTGGCGTGTGGGGGGAGTGGGCATCATTATCATAATCCATTTATTTGATGATTCGTTCTTATCATATTCCAATTTTGGTTTTTATTCTTTTCATTTTGGTCACTTACATGAGTTGCGTGGGCACTGCACTCATATTCCACTTGTCTTCACCCCAAAGCTTTAACTAGCATTATTCTTCTTTCTATGTCAAATCACTTGTTTAGGTAACGACAATTATTTGGAGCTCCCGGATTACGCATTTAAGCTTATACTCAGTTTTATACGACTCTATATAGTTTCTACATGCATTCTAAGAATGTATCAATCTAGTATAAGAGAGTATCAATTGAGTATATGGACACTGCAAGTGTATCAATGTAGTATAAAAGTGTATTAATATGGTATAAAAGAGTATCAATTGGTTATAGAGACTGCATGTGCTTGCATAGAATTTCCCTTCTCTTTTTTAAAAAGTGTATCAACATAGTATAAAAGTGTATCAATGTAGTATAAAAGTGTATCAATTGAGTATAGAGACTGCATGTGACCAATTGGGCCAAATGACTATATAAAGGAATTAGTTTAGCCGACTGGACAACCCATGTCCACCTTTTCAAATGTGGGCCATTTTTAAAAAAAAATGGACAACCCATGTCCTTTTCCCTATAAAAAATGAATGAACAAAGACTTCCATAAAAATAGACAATAAATAAGAAATATGAGAATTTAATATATAATTATTTTTTTATATATTAGAATCTGTTATAAAAGTAAATATTTTATATGTTATATCTGACAACCAACTAATACGACTATGTATACATAATAATTTTTTTTAAATGGCTATTTATGTTGTTTTTCTTTTTATTTATTAGATCGATTTAGAATGACAAAAAATTGATATTGTGCACTATTTATTTGGTTAATATTAATAAAAATAATACAGATTTATGTAGTTTAATAAATATAAGTTGTGGTATTATATATTTTTTCTTAAATAAAAGGGAAAAATAGCTCCAATAGGTAGGCGGAAAGGGCATTTTAGGCCCAATAGGTAGATCGGAAGAATATTTTAGACCCAATCGATAGACGGAGGGTATTTTTGCACCATTTCACATAGTTGAAGGACATTTTAGACTCTTTTTCGTTTAATGTAAATCCTTCTTGAATCTTAATTAGTTACCCTCATTTGTTATAAACATGTTTCATATACTCCCTCAATCTGATAATATTTGTCCACTATGAACTTGGCGCACATGTTAAGAAACAACAAGTAATAGAGATAATTTTAATATATCACTCTTTAAATGTACTTCCTCCGTTCCAAAATATTTGAATTGTTGGAGTATTTTTTTAGTGTTCAAAATAATTGAATTGTTCATTATTCAAGATAGATGTTGGAAAAAAAAATTCAATTTTACCCTTCATTAATTAAATTTTCACGGCTGAGTTTCAATGATCATTATTAATATTTTGGAGTTTGAAAAGGGCAATAATGAAAAAAAAAATACTAATTTATGTGTTTGTCTTTTTTTCTTAAGATGTGTGGCATATTACAACAATTTAATTATTTTGGAACGAAGGGAGTAATAAATTTAATGTCTTGAAAAATGCATTAAGTGATAAATAATATTTAATTGTAAGGGTAAAATGGACATAAAAGGGTAAATTATTCATTGACTTTTCAAACAGAACAAATATTATCGAAAATCTAATTTTTAATAATATGGACAAGTATTGTTGAATGGAGGAAGTATCATTTATTGGTCTTGTTTTATACTAAGTTATTAACCTTTCCTATTTTGTTAATCCCACCAACAGATTTGAATATAAACTATTATTTTTGCTAGAATACCCTTCAAACAACTAATCATAATTTCAATAGCATTTTAAGTGTTGAAGTTTAAAATTAGCTTGTAAATGCATAGAAACGGAGTCAGATTTAAAGTTTATGGTTTCAAGATTTAGTTTTGATAAGTTATTAGATTGTGAATTAACAATTTGCTTATCTAATTAATTTTAAAGATTAATACAAAATTTAAACTAAAGCTATGAATTTTGAATAAAAAGTTTGTACATAAAAGCTGGTCCATTTCCCTTTTTACCCAACTCACTTGGGGCTTTGAGTTCTAGGTGACAAAAGAGTTTTAAAATGAGGTGTGGGTGACATAAGACTTAATAATTGAATGGAGTTGACAATTACTTTATTAAGGATTAAGAAAGTAAGAAAAGTTTGAAAATAACCCATAAGTTTTTTTAATTTATACTTTGATCCAATGTAAAACCTAATATAATTAGAAATGGAGGGAAAAAAAGCACATTTCTCTCTCTTCTCATTTATTGGAGTTTTCTCTCTCTTTGTGATTTTTGTTGTTCATTGTTGTTGTTTTATTCATCATCTTCTTTTTCATTATCATCATCTTCTTTTTTAATATCGTCTCTTCTTGTTCATCATCATCATCTTCTTGTTGTTGAACATTGTTGTTACCGCTACTATTGCTACTTGATCAAATTTTTTTAGGTCAAATTTTATTCGTATATCACTTGGAAATTACTTATAGGTGATTTTAGTAAGTAAAATTATAATTTTTAGTTTAATATCTCATCTGGTGTATCTGCTACTGCTATTTTTTCAACAATAGATAAAACATATAACGTGAATCCAATAGATGAGTAATCTGTTGCACAGATGAGTAATATGTTGCAATATATATGACTAATCTATTGCACAGATGAGTAATTTGTTGCAACATATGGACTAATCTGTTGCAACATATTGACTAATTTGTTGCAACATATGAGTAATCTATTGCAACATATATGAATAATTTGTTACAATAGATTACTCATCTGTTGGATTCGTATTAGTGTTGTAATATGAATCCAACATATGGGTCATCTGTTGCAACAAATTACTCACTTATTGCAACAAATGACTTATATGTTGGATTCATGTTGCAGGTTCTATCCATTGTAGCAGTAGCAGATATACCAAATAAAAAATTCAACAAAAATCATAATTATACTTACAAAATCACCTATGAAATAATGTTCAAGTGATATATGAACAAAATTTGACCTAAAAAAATTCTAAAAATTTCAACAAAGGCACAACGAATAAGTAAAACACATGAAAAATTTCATGAAACAGGTAAAGAAGACAAAAATAGTGTATCATACATCAAATGCAAAAGGATCAAGGGAACAAACGTTTGAGTTCTCCTAAAAATATTTAAGTTCCATAGTATTTTAATTGCTTTCTAATGGATGACCCATCTATTATAACAGATTTTCTATCTGTTTGATAATTTCCAATAGATGAATCATCTGTTACAACATGTTAGTCATCTGTTGATTCAAATTAAGCAATTATTAGTAATAACTAAATTGATTTAGCTAAAATTAAAGACAAATCTTTAAGACAATGAGACAAACATTTGAGTTCTCCTAAAAATGTTTGAGTTACCTAGTATTTTAATTATTTTCCAACAGATCACCTATTTGTTTCAACAAGTGAGTCATTTGTTGCAATAAATGCTTATAACAGGTTAGTCATTTGTTGATTCAAATTAAATAATTATTAATAATAATTAAATTGATTTAACTAAAATTGAAGAAAAGACCTTAGACAAGGGGAAAAACGTTTGAGTTCTCCTAAAAAATATTTGAGCTTTAGTAATTTAAATTGCTTTTCAACACATATTTTGTCTATTTAGTAATTTCCAACAGATGAGTCATATGTTGCAACAACTTAGTCATATGTTGCAACAGATGTCTATATCTGTTTGATAATTTTCAATAGATGAATTAGTTGTTACAACAAGTGAGTCATTTGCTGCAATAGATGTCTATATCTATTTGGTTATTTTCAACAGATATTTTTATTTGTATGGTCATTTCCAACAGACTAATCATCTGTTGTAACATGTTAGTCATCTATTGATTCACATTAAGTCATTATTAGTAATAACTAAATTGATTACTAAAATAAAATATGAATTAATAAGTTCAATTACAGTTTCAATTAATCTCATAGTAATTACACGATCAACTAAGTATGTTCGTCCTGAGTAAAGTGATCAATTGACCAATTTTATTTGAAATGATTCAAACTAAGTCATCATTAGAAATAACTATATTGATTTAACTAAAATTAAAGATGAATTAGTAAGTTCAATTACGATTTCAATTAATCTCATAGTAATTACATGATCAAATAAGTGTTTCGTACTGAGTGGAATGATTAATTGACCAATTTTATTGAAATAATTCAAATTAAACCATTATTAGAAATAGCTATATTGATTTAACTAAAATTAAAGATGAATTAGTAAGTTCAATTACGATTTTAATTAATCTCAGTAATTACATGATCAATTAAGTGTTTCATCGTTAGTAGAATAATTAATTGACCAATTTTATTTTAAATGATTCAAATTAAGTCATTATTAGTAATAACTACGTTGATTTAACTAAAATTAAACATGAATTAATGAGTTCACTTACAATTTCAATTAATCTCATCGTAATTACATGATTAACTAAGTGTATTCGTCCCGAGTAGAGTGATCAATCGACCAATTTTATTTGAAATAATTCAAATTAAGTCATTATTAGTAATAACTAAATTAATTTAACTAAAATTAAAGATAAACTTACAATTTCAATTAATCTCATAGTAATTAAATGATCAACTAAGTGTATTCGTCATGAGTAAAGTGATCAATTGATCAATTTTATTTGAAATGAATCAAATTAAGCCATTATTCATAATAACTAAATTGATATAACTAAAATTAAAGATGAATTGATAAGTTCACTTACAATTTCAATTAATCTCATAGTAATTACATGATCAACTATGTGTATTCGTCTCGAGGAGAGTGATCAATCGACCAATTTTATTTGAAATGATTCAAATTAAGTAATTATTAGTAATAACTAAATTAATTTTGACTAAATTAAAGATTAATTAATAAGTCCACTTACAATTTTAATTAATGTATTCGTCCTTAATAGAATGATCAATTGATAAATTTTATTTAAAATGATTCAAATTAAGCAATTATTAGTAATAACTAAATTGATTTAACTAAAATTAAAAACAAGACCTTAGACAAGGGGACAAACATTTGAGTTCTCTTAAAAACATCTGAGCTTTAGTATTTTAAATTATTTTCCAACATATATCCTATATGTTTGATAATTTTCAACCGACGAGTCATCTGTTGCAACAACTTAGTCATCTGTTCCAACAAATGTCTATATTTGTTTGATAATTTTCAATAGATGAATCATTTATTACAACAAGTTAGTCACATGTTGCAACAAATGTCTATATTTGATTGATCATTTCCAACATATGTCTTTATCTGTTTGGTAATTTTCAACAGATGTCTTTATTTGTTTAGTCATTTTCAATAGATTACTTATCTTTTACAACATGTTAGTCATCTATTGATTCATATTAAGCCATTATATTAGTAATAACTAAATTTATTTAACTAAAATTTAACATGAATTAATTAGTTCAATTATAGTTTCAATTAATTTCATTGTAATTACACTATCAACTAAGTGTGTTCGTCCTGAGTAGAGTGATCAATTGACCAATTTTATTTGAAATGATTCAAACTAAGCCATAATTAGAAATAACTATATTGATTTAACTAAAATTAAAGATGAATTAGTAAGTTCACTTACAATTTCAATTAATTTTATAGTAATTACATGATCAACTAAGTGTTTCGTCTTAAGTAGAATGATCAATTGACCAATTTTATTTGAAATAATTAAAATCAAGCAATTATTAGTAATAATTAAATTAATTTAACTAAAATTAAAGATGAATTGATAATTTTAATTACGATTTCAATTAATCTAGTAGTAATTACATGATCATCTAAGTGTATTCATCTTGAGTAAAATGTTAATTGACCAATTTTATTTGAAATGATTCAAATTAAGATATTATTAGTAATAACTACATTGATTTAACTAAAATTAAAGATGAATTGATAAGTTCAATTACGATTTCAATTATTGTCATATTAATTACACGATCATCTTAGTGTGTTCGTTCTGAGTAGAGTGATCAATTGACTAATTTTATTTGAAATGATTCAAATTAAGCCATTATTAGTAATAACTAAATTGATTTAATAATTACAATTTCAATTAATCTCATAGTAATTACATAATCATTTAAGTGTATAACCTATTGCAACAAATTTAATCTGTTGCAATAGATGAGTCATCTGTTGAAAATTATCAAACAGATATACACATATGTTGCAATAGATTAGTCATCTGTTGTAACAAATGTCTTTATCTGTTGGTCATTTTCAGCAAATGACCAATTTGTTGCAACATATGACTTTATCTGTTTGTTATTTCCAACAGATTACTAATCTGTTGCAATAGATGACAATCTATTGCAACAAGTGTCTTTATCTGTTTGATCATTTTCAACAGATTACTCATCTTTTACAACATCATAGTCATCTATTGATTCATATTAAGCCATTATATTAGTAATAACTAAATTAATTTAACTAGTATTAATAAGTTCAATTACTGTTTCAATTAATCTCATGGTAATTACACGATCAACTAAGTGTGTTCGTCCTGAGTAGAGTGATCAATTGACCAATTTTATTTGAAATGATTCAAACTAAGCCATAATTAGAAATAACAATATTGATTTAACTAAAATTAAAGATGAATTAGTAAGTTCACTTACAATTTCAATTAATTTTATAGTAATTACATGATCAACTAAGTGTTTCGTCTTAAGTAGAATGATCAATTGACCAATTTGATTTGAAATAATTAAAATTAAGCAATTATTAGTAATAACTAAATTAATTTAACTAAAATTAAAGATGAATTGATAATTTAATTACGATTTCAATTAATCTCATAGTAATTACATGATCATCTAAGTGTATTCGTCTTGAGTAAAGTATTAATTGACCAATTTTATTTTAAATGATTCAAATTAAGACATAATTAGTAATAACAACATTGATTTAACTAAAATTAAAGATGAATTGATAAGTTCAATTACGATTTCAATTATTCTCATATTAATTACACGATCATCTTAGTATGTTTGTTTTGAGTAGAGTGAACAATTGACTAATTTGATTTGAAATGGTTCAAATTATGCCATTATTAGTAATAGCTAAATTAATTTAATAATTACAATTTCAATTAATCTCATAGTAATTACATGATCATTTAAGTGTATAATCTATTGCAACAGATTTAACCTGTTGCAACAGATGAGTCATTTGTTGAAAATTATCAAATAAATATACATATATATTGCAATAGATTGGTCATCTGTTGTAACAAATTTCTTTATCTGTTGGTCATTTCCAACAGATGACCAATCTGTTGCAACATATGACTTTATTTATTTGTCATTTCCAACAGATTACTAATTTCTTGCAATAGATGACTAATCTGTTGCAACAGATGTCTTTATCTGTCTTGTCATTTTCAACATATTACTAATTTGTTGCGACAGATGATCAATCTGTTGCAATAGATGTCTTTATCTACTTGGTCATTTCCAATAGATTACTTATCTGTTGCAATAGATGGGTCATCTGTTATCAATCTATCTTTAATTTTGTTGTAATAGTAAATAATCTTGTGTTGTTATTTAATTTTAGTCTATGACCTTGCTCTCAACCAAACACTTTCTTTCTTGTAATTGACTCTTTCCACTCCTGAATGCTAAAAAATCTACACCTCTCAACTTCTTAAAAAAATAGGCAGAATGAAAAAATATATAAATAAACTCAGTCGATCAAATAAAAATTTTCTCATTCATTACATAAAAAATATTTACAACATTAGGTAGATCCGATAAAATAAATTACAAATGATAAAAAAATATATAACCTAATAATAATAATAATGATAATAATAATTATTATTATTATTGTCAATCGAAAATTCATTGGGCAGCAGACCCCTCAGCCTTCGAATCCCACGAAGCACCCTTGTTGTCGCGGAGCCCAACTCTCACTCGAGTTCATGAATCAACCTTTCAAGTTCCTACACGGTGTCAAGAAGAATCGCCATGTACCAAATCAGATCAGTCATATCTAGAACATACATTAACAAATAACGTAAAACACTAAACCGCATATAGTACCAACTGGTAGTTTAACAAAAAAATATGAAACTTAACTAGAAAATAGATGTATGTTAATAATTTTCATATTAGAACAAGAAAATAAAACATACCTCAACGGAAGAACAAGAAATTTATTTTTGAAAGAGAAGTGATTGAAGATATAATGACGGTTTTATGCAAGACAAGATGCAAAAGATAGAGCTGAGGAGACCTATTTATAAAAAATTGAATGAGTGAGTAGTGCAGTGTGTTAAGCAAAAAATCACGACTGTTCACCTCTTTTTTTAATAATTATATCTCTTAATTAAATCGAACTTGGTGACTTTTCGATTATTTAAATTTAAAAAATAGATTTAAATACAAAAAGGTGAAAAGTCATAACTTTTCATCTTTTTGGTATTTTAGTTATTTAAATTAAATAGCTACAAAATTATGTTTATCATATTTTTTCATATTATTTATTTACGAATCATTTTTTTAATTAAATGATCGAAAAGTCTTGACCCTTGAGTTCTTCCAACAGATGATCTGTTTGTTGCAACAGAACATATGGTCCATCTGTTACAACAGAAGACCCCTCTGTTGCAACATATGACTCATCTGTTGGAGTAATTGATTCATTTTTTGTAACATATGGTTCATCTGTTGCAACAGATTGTTCATTTGTTGCAAAAGATTGTTTATTTGTTGAAAAAATAAATCAATAGCAAGATTTATTCAATAAAAATAATAACAAATCATCATTTATCAATACACCATTTTTACCATGAGATTAATTGAAATCGTAATTGAACTCACTAATTCATCTTTAATTTTAGTTAAATCAATATAGTTATTGCTAAAGATGGATTAGTTTGAATCATTTCAAATAAAATTGGTCAATTGATCACTCTACTCATGACGAACATACTTAGCTGATCGTGTAATTACCATGAGATTAATTGAAACTGGAATTGAACTTATTAATTCATATTTTATTTTAGTTAAATCAATTAGTTATTACTAATAATGTCTTATAGATGAATAATATGTTGCAATAGATGAGTAATCTGTTGGAAAAGACCAAACAGTTAAAGACATTTGTTGAAAATGACCAAACAGATATAGACATCTGTTGCAACAGATGACTAACCTGTTGCAATCATTATCTCATCTATTGAAAATTATCAAACAAATATAGGCATCTGTTGCAACAGATGACTAAATTGTTGCAACATATGACTCATCTATTGGAAATTATTAAATAGACAAGATATATGTTGAAAAGCAATTTAAAATACTAAAGTTCAAATGTTTTTAGGAGAACTCAAACATTTGTCCCCTTGTCTAAGGTCTTGTATTAAAGACTTGTCTTCAATTTTAATTAAATTAATTTAGTTATTATTAATAATTGCTTAATTTGAATAAACAAATGACTAACCTGTTATAAACATCTGTTGCAATAGATGACTAACTTGTTGCAACAAATAGATAATCTGTTGTAAAATAATTAAAATACTAGAAAACTCAAATATTTTTAGGAGAACACAAATGTTTGTCCCATTGTGTAGAGACGTCTTTAATTTTAGCTAAATCAATTTAGTTATTACTAATAATTGCTTAATTTGAATCAACAGATGACTAACATGTTGCATCAGATGATTCATCTGTTGGAAATTATCAAACAGATAGAAAATCTGTTGTAACAGATGGGTCAACTATTAGAAAGCAATTAAAATACTAGGGAACATAAACTTTTTTAAGAGAACTCAAATGTTTGTCCCCTTGATCCCTTTGCATTTGATGTATGGTATATTATTTTTGTCTTCTTTACCTGTTTCATAAAATTTTTCATATGTTTTACTTATTCGTTGTGCCCCTGTTAAAATTTTTGAATTTTTTTTTAGGTTAAATTTTGTTCGTATATCACTTGGACATAACTTCATAGCTTATTTTGTAAGTAAAATTATGATTTTTGTTGAATTTCTTATTTGGTGTATCTGCTACTGCCACAATGGATAGAACTTGCAACATGAATCCAACATATGAGTCATCTATTGCAACAAGTGAGTAATCTGTTGCAATATATAACTAATCTGTTGCAACAGATGACCCATATGTTGGATTCATGTTACAACACTCTAAAACGAATTCAACAGATGAGTAATATGTTTCAATAGATTAGTCATATATGTTGCAACAAATTACTCATTTGGTGCAACAAATTAGTCAAATATGTTGCAACAGATTACTCATCTGTTGCAATAAATTAGTCATATATTTTGCAACAAATTAGTCATATATGTTGCAACAGATTACTCATTTGTTGCAACAAATTAGTCATATATATTGCAACAGATTAGTCATATATGTTGCAACATATTACTAATCTGCGCAACAGATTAGTCATATGTGTTGCAATAGATTACTAATCTGTGCAACATATTAGTCATATATGTTTCAACATATTACTAATCTGTGCAACAGATTAGTCATATATGTTGCAACAGATTACTCATCTGTTGGATTTACGTTACATGTTTATCCATTGTTAAAAAACAGCAGTAGCAGATACATCCAGATGAGAAATTCAACTAAAAAATAACATACATTAAAAAAATAATAAAAAATATAAAAAAATAACAAACACCAACAAATCAAGTTCCTCGTTTTCGTCATAACTTAAAAGCCCTAATTTTTTACCTGTGAAAATCGAAAAGAAATGATGAAGAACTCGAAGTTTTTGAAACCAGAGAATGTTGTCACGTCAACTGACGGTTGAAAGTAAAAAAGGAACGGGCAAGAACTCGAAACTATTTGTTGCCAGAGGTTGAAGTTGCACAAGATTGAAGGGAGAAATTTGGAAAGTTGTTGGTTGGGAGAAGTTAGAGAGAGAAACTATCGAGAGAAAGAGAGAACAGAGATTGATTTGCAGAGAGAGGAAAGTTTTGTGGGTGTGGGTTAATTTGTATTTTTGAAAAGATTAAAAAGTTTGAAAAATATTAATCAAGTCCACAATTAACCTAATCAAGTTTTTTTAATTATGTTTGACCCTTTAAGTTGGTCAATGTCACCAATCCTTCATTCAAGACTTAAAAAGACACCTTTCCTTCAATTTTCTCAACTCACTTCCTTTTTAACCCAAATTCCTAATTCCTCACTCTCAACAAACATCTTTTATCTCACTTTGCTTACCGAATCACTAATGCATCTCTAGAATAATTCATTAATGCACCTTTATAAATCAGTATTATAAAAGGCGAGGGCGTTCTAACTAGAACGGGGCGAAGCATAAGCCTCGAGGCGATGGGACATAAGCCCCATGGATCTTTAAATTTTTAATTTATAGTATAGTAAAATAGTGTTATAAAGAGAAAATTATAAACAGTTAAAAACATGATTAAACAGACTCAGACTCATAGAAAATAAAACTTCTAAAGTAATTTTACAAGTATAAATAAAGAAATTCTATAAAAGATACTTTGATATGCAAATCAACTCTAACACCTGAACTTTCAAATAATTAAAAATTGTACTTTTGCAAAATATATTACTCTCGTACTATGCAATTTACATCCCTCAATGAAAATAAATAATAAACTTTATTAGTACCCTCACAGTATGTTTGAGATTATAAAATACACTAATTTACTTACTATTCGATTCAAAGTGGATGACTACCTAAATTAGAATGAAGATTCAATATTTCATGAAAGTTATTATTTCAAATAGTGATTATTTTGAGACGTATGACAAATGATAAAATATGATAATTTTGAGACGTATGACAATAATTTGAAAACCAATGACATATAAGTTAAGATGTAAAATTCACCTAATTAAGTATTTTGAAAAGAATTGTTAAATGATGTTCACCTTCACTGTGCTTTTAAATAGTAAATATGCAACATAATGACATGTTATTTGAGTTATTCTCAATCACCTTTATTTATATAGATGAAAATAACTACTAAGTATCATTTATTTATTATAGAATTATAAGGGTAAACAATGTTAATTAAGGAATTTGACCCATAATTTGCCTAAGCTTTGGTAGGTGAGCCTCGAGCATTGGGCGTTAGACGTGCTTAGGGAGTACAGTCAGACGTTTAAGGTGTAAGCTTCATAGGACTAAGCCCCGCATCTATGCATCAAGGCATTTTGTCAGTGTCTTGCCTCAAGACGAGCCTCAAAACTGCCTTTCAAAACATCGCTATAAATAATGGATTTTCTTTTATGAATTTCATATGAATGAGCTTCAAATTTAGTTGTCTAGCTTTTCACATTAACAACTTTACCCAATTCAATAGGTAAAAAGAAGGGTAAACTACTAATCTTTACATGTTCTTGTTGTGCCTTCTTAAAGAAAAAATTAGTGAAATGAATGAGGATATGAAGAATTAACTCACATGGCTATTCCTACTTTTGAAAAAAAGGCAGAAACTTTCATGGCTATTTTCACTATGAACCATGATACTATATCTCCTTTTTACTTTTTTAACCTTCAATAGGTAAGATCCATAAAAATGAAAACAATTTGAAGAAAAAATTGGATGTTTTTATTTGTACAACCTCAGACATTTTGATATAGAAAAGATATTTGATACGGTATTTAATATTTATAAAGTATTACTAAAATATTGAATATTTTATCAAAAAAATATAATTACATGTATAATCGATGACCTTAGATGTATTCACCAATGGAAAAGGGACCAGGTCCTTTAACTTAGTACGATTACTACAAGTGAAATGCAAATACGAAGATCAACATCAAATAAAGATAAGATTAAAAATGTAACTTTTTAGCATAAATGATTATAAGCTGAAAATAAGTGCTTATTAATTAACTCCCGCTATAGCGGGCCAGTACTGGCGGTCTGCCTCCCGCTATAGTAGCTTAGGCGGAGGCAGAATATCCATCAGACCTTAAAATTTGCCCAATGTATAACACACTTCTAGATTTTGACATCTCAAACTATCCATTTTATATCAAATGCGATATCGGGAATTCTGCTAACCCGAATTCACTTCCAAAAGTTTCTATAGATTTCTTAACGTCTTAGTTATGATACAATAACCTCAAGACACGAAATCATTCACTAATCTCTTCTCAGATTATCATAGCATATCATACTCTAATTTCGTCCAAGACTAGCATAGCTTGAAATTACTAACATTTTATTGAGGAAAAATCCTAATCCAAATTTTGAAATGCTAGACTTTACCGTAACAATGGAAAAAGACGTTACATTCAATTTCTTCTGGCCTTTATTTTCTCAATCTTTAAACAAATGCTAGTAAATTAAAATTAAGATCCACCAAAAAATAATTCACAGTTTTAATCTCATTCTGCTTTCTAGTTGAACATTAATTAATTAAGAAGGCGGCACAATATGAATATGCAAAGCTTAGTAGTTTAGGCTTCCTTTTACTTGTTGAATTGGGTCAAGCTGTTAATGACAGAAGTTATACAATCAAATTTGAAGCAGCTCATTCTTTTGATATTTGTAATGAAAATTCATAATTTGGCATTTTAGGGTGTGTTTGGTATGATGGAAAATATTTTTTATGGAAAATGTTTTCCTGAAAAATAAGTTGGTTTTCTACTTATTTTCTCATTTTGATTGGTGAGTGGAAAATATTTTTCAAAAAATATTTTATAGTGTTAGGTTGGTGAGTAGAAAATATTTTTTAGAAAAATATTTTCTAGTGTTTGATTGCTGAGTGAAAAAATATTTCTTAGAAAATACTACTAACTGTTAACTAGTATATCATCAGTGTCTCTAGCAATTCATAAATTTGTAAGAACTAATTTAAGCATAGAAAATAATATTAATATCGAATACTAAAATATTACAATAACTAAATTTAAGAAACTATTAATTAACAAATATAGGAGACATTTTTCAACATTTTATCAGGACAATCTCAAGATACTACAAGCAATAGAAATATAACGGAACAACAAGCTTATTCGACCTTGTGAAACAAGTTACATCAATGAAAAAATGAAATATGCAATTAGCAAAAGTGACATAGATAAGTCTTCCTTTACGCATCGGAAAATTCAACCGTAGCTACATAAATTTTTTCTAAAAACTTAACAAGATCATTAATTACAACCCAATCAGAATTATGTAGCATGCAATTAGCAGAATCAACAAATGAACCGCAATGTTGGTTAAAAGCTAGTGTAATAGGAATTCTATATTTATAACAAGTTTTTAAAAATTCATACGTAGAATTCCATCTAGTATCAATTTTCTCAGGCATCAAAATCGATGTAAGTCCATTTTCTTGACATTTAACTTTAAATTCTCTAATTCTCGATCTACGATTATTTTCTTGAATAAAACCAACAGCAAGACGAATTTTTTTAATATAAAACTCAAAAAACTCAAGACCATCTTTTACAATTAAATTATATATATGACATGCACACTTAATATGAAAAATTTTAAGCAAGGGCGGAGATAGCGTAGATTTTAATTTTTTTATAGCAGTGTTGTTGTTAGAAGCATTATCAAAAGCAATACATAAAATTTTATTTTCGATACCATAATATCCGGCAATTTTAACAATAGAATGAGCAATAAATTGTCTAGTATGTTTACGATCTTCATCATATAAAAAAGCAAGAATACGTTTTTGCATCACAAAATTACTATTCATCCAATGACAAGTAACGGTTAAATAATTATTTTTATTTACAACACGATCAAGATCAGAAGTTAGGGACAATCTACATTGAATATTTTTTAACAATGTTGATAAATAAAAACAATATTGTGAATGAAGTCTAAAAATATCAGACCGACAAGTAGTTCTAGGAATACCGTTAAACATAAGATTATAAATTGCTTGTATATAACGAATAAAGGCATCAGAAGAAGGAAAATTAAAAGGCAAACAACCCATAGGATTATGTGTGTTTTTAGTTGTATTCATATGTATTTTTAACACTGCATATGTAGTTTTTAACACTACATATGTATTTTCAAACAATGCATATGTATTTTTAGTTTTATTCATATGTATTTTTTAACAATGCATATGTATTTTAACACTGAATAATTATTTTTTTATGTTCTATAATATGTATTTCTTAGTTTGATGTTATATATAAATATGTATATTCAATTTCATAAAAAAAAAAATTAAATTTGACTCAAGTACTAATAGGTTATTTTAATTTGTATATGTATTTGTAGCAACAACATGCAGATAAAGATCCTGATCTCCAGAATATGGATTATGTTGGTATCGAAAAATCAGCACAACGATTAAGTTCGGAGGTTGATAAGAAATTGGAGGTAAATTTGCTTGGTAAAAAGGTAAATAATTAAGTTTCATATATATATATATTCATTTGAATTCACATATATAAACAAATACAAGTACATGTTTGTTTGATGTTTTGATTTTTATACTTGTTTTCAAGGGGTGCACTGTTTTGCATTCTAAAAAAATGAATGTTGAAATTGACTCTCAACAATTAATCCCTGATGAGCTTCTCCGAAGTATAAATTTAGATTACTTATATTCTGAGAAGGTTGTTCAATATGATTGTAAAGTATGTATAGTGATGTTAACATATTCTTCATGTCATGTAATAATTCAGAGGACAATTAAATTTTTTCATTCATTTTTTGGCAGACCAGCGATGAGAAAATTGATGAAACAATTTTGTCTGATTCGCAATTCACAATCCCTGATGAGATGTTACCTAGCCTAAATGCGTATCAAATACAAAGCATCATCATACATCCATCGACAAACCGTCAAGAAGAATCTCATCATGAAATTTTGGATGCAAAAAATTCTGAGATTGTTATTGAAGATCATGATCAAGTATGTATGTTACTATTATATATTTTGAGTTTATTTAGGTTTAATTTGATGAAAAAATATAATATTCTTTTTTCAATGTTTTTGTTAGATGAATAGAGAAATCACTGATTCAGAGGTAGAAGTTGCTACTGAGGAGCAAGTTAGCACACCTCCTAATGCACAAGAAGTAACCAATGATGAACAGAGGGATGAACAATTATGGCCTGATTCATAAAACACAATCCCGGATGAGTTTCTACCTAGCTTGAATATCTACAATAAAAAAAGCATCATCATTCATCCATCCTCTAATCGTGAAGTAAAAACCCCCAGACCAAAGTTAAGGATTAGGAGACCATCAAAATTCAAGGAATCGCCATACACCAAAATATTTGGTTCAGCTGCTGGTAAGTACAATAAGATATATATAATTTTTTATGTAATCTTGCAAATAAGTTTGTATTTATTAAGTTTTTATATTTTATAATTATATAGGGAGCTCAGCAGGGCTAATATGCATATTCCTCCAGAAACATCCATTTTTATATCACCCGATTGATGGGATAATAGATACAAAGATTGTCAAGAACTTCACGGACTGGATTTCTGCCGACCTAGTAAAAGCTACTGCTAAGAGGTAGTTCTTTTGTATTGCGCCAATTTTTTTTTTGTATCAATACATGTTTTCATGGTTTACCAAATCCTTAAAATACCTAGGAAAGGAAAAGTGGATCATTACAAGAGGGGAAAATCAGAATTTGCAAAGATGCATTTTGGTGTTGAGACTATGGAAGACAAAAACTGGTTCTATACAATGGGATTTGCAGATCAGAGATGGACAAACTCGGTTAGTATATTATTTTGCACATTTTTTCATTTCTTCTGTAACAATAATTAAAAATACATATTAGGTTACATTGAAATACATTTGGTTTAACATGTATGTATTTTTAAGAATTCAAAGTATGATATAGTATACTACATCAAATACTGTTGTATATACTATGCAGATAACATTATCTGCATGTAACTGAACTTTAAGAATGCAATTTTTGATACACAAGTCATCTACATTAATATAAAAAATTGCATATGTATTTTTTACTTGCATAGACTGTAATATTTGGAATACAATTTTTTTTAATGCTCTAAAGTTTGTCGTATTCACTAATGCAACATATTGATGTCTGCTTTTACTACTTGAGGAAGAAGTCGAAGTATGAGCTGCACAGTTTGTACAAAAATAAGTCAAATAAATCATACAAATACAGTACAGTTGACTGCAACTTTATGAACGTAATTAGATCGTTGAATGATGTATATTCTATGGATGATCAAAATCTTAAAGATGGAGGACAGGAGAACCATCTTATTGAATACATCAATGGGTTCCGTATGCATGCCGCAGTGCCATGGCATACAGTGGAAGACATTTTTATTCCGGTCAATACAAAGGAAAAACATCACTGGGTTCTCGCGGTTTTATCATTTTCAGAGAGATGTATATTCTTGTATGATTCATATGAATCCAGTGATCATTATACGACTGTTCTTGCTGAGATCGAGAAAATAACAAAGATTATTCCATTGTGTCTCCAAGCATGTGATTTCTATGTTAAGAAAGGGATTGATCATTAAAATCATCCAAGATACAAAGACAAAGAATCCTCAGATATGTTTGATGTTTTATTTGAAGATGATTTACCTCAACAACCGAGTGGAAGCTTGTAAGTTTTGAAATTACATATACCAAAATTGTAGCTTTGTACAAAATATATTTCACTATTTAATCAAATTTGTTTTTTTTTTTGTAGGGATTGCGGTGTGTTTATGGTTATATATGCAAAGTGCCTTTCTTATGGTCACAAAGTTATTGCGTCTGAGTTTGATCCCAATGCACTCCGTACAAGATATGCTGCACTTTTGTGGGATTATGGGATCCGAAAACAAGAAGCAAATGCCATTAGTGATGTCGAAGCACCCGTGAGGCCTGCAAGGAAAAGTAGAATACGATTCAATGGTTTGGTAAAACGATATTGAAGACAAGTCCAAGGCAGTTCTAATCAATTCGCAATCAATTGGATGATAATGAATATTTTTGTCCAACTACATGTGGAGAACAAGTTTCAACCATATTTTTCATACATTTGTTCCTGCATCTTTAAAACTAACAAGAAAATATTAATTTTTAATTCATTTTTAATCATGATATTTTAAATTTTATTTTTAACCATGACAAACAACAATTATGAAGATTATATCAAGAACAAATTTCATGCATGTGGTGTGAAGAAGGCGAATCAAGTGAAGAAAATCAAGCCAAAAAGGAGAGATTTATTAGGGTTTTTGCCCCGATTTTCTTGCAAAATTTAAGTTTTATTTTTCTTAGAACGAAAATAAAAGTAATACCATAATTAGTTTTATTTTTTTCTAAAAGGAAAATATAAAACTTTTTCATATTTGGCTAACCTCTTTCTAAGAGGAAAGGTTTTGGAAGTTTATAAATGAAACACTCTCTCTTGTCATACAATAACACAATAACATTCACAATGTAGTTGTTTAAGAGCTTTGGTTAGGGGAAAATTTTCTCTCCCATTAATTTTATATTTTTGCAATTTTAGTTTTTAATATGTAGGTCGTTTGACCAAATCATATTAATAATATATTTTTAGTATTTTTTTTTGTTGTCATCTAATTTATCGTCTATAGGATTTGCAAACTTTAAGCTTTCACATGACATCCTTTCGATTTCGAACGCTTTAGACCAATTTTCGAAATAGGATCCACAAAAGTTAAAACATAAAATTAAAATTGTTGAGATAAGGGGACTCTACTCCTTTGTCCACCTATATTAAATAAATTCACAAAAATTATCTAGAAATAAATTTTCTAAAAATATTAATTTCATATTATATCACTACTAAAAAAGGAGAAATCCATCATTAAAATCAACCAGTTTTTTTGTAATATTTTTAATAATACGGATCGAGCACACTCATTTTTTACCATATAAAATTGGAGAAGAGTATAAGTGACTAAATCTCAGTCCTTGTGGCAATTTATTTATTTTTTTACAAAGTTTTTTAGAAAATTATTATTTTTTTTTGAAAAAAATAGATGACGAGATTGATAGGTTTATTTGCAAGTTTTTTGCCTGTTTTTTTTTTTTTAAGAAAATGGACTGAATTCAGTATTTTTCTATTTAAAAATCGAGCGAATTCACTTAGATTTTCGCAAAAAAATTGACTTTAAAGAATATAAACATAAAGATGAAAGTCTGGCATTAATGAAATTAATAACTTTAATTTAAAATAATTTGATCCACTCCAACTCGAATCCAAAATCTGAAGACAATTCTTTTTTGCCCTAAATATTAAAGAAGTCGAAACTAATAAAGTTTGAGAAAATTGTATCCATTACATACTAGTATGAAAATTAGTATTGTATATTGTTCTTTTTTTTTTTTTTTTTTTTTTGCCATTTTAGATTTATTGTTAAGATGGATTTATCTAATTTAGTGAAATTTGATAATTCATACATATTGATAGCAGCATTTGGTGTGATCTTGCTTCTTTTCTAAGGATCTATTAGGCCATTGAGAATTTTTTTTTTTCCAAAATTGTATTTCAAAAACATGTTTAGACACAGAATTGTTAAAATTTCGACTTGAAATTAAATTTTAATTTCACATTTTTCACTTCAGATCACAAAAAATATTGAGATTTTTTTAAAAAAATAAAATTTATTAGTATCAAACAAGGCCAATAATTGATATGTATTAGTGGACCACTTTCAACAAGTAAAGCGAAACATGTGCTAACATAGTATCAAACAAGAGTCGATAATTAAGATTTACTCCCTCCGTCCAAATGACTCGTCCTAAATTAAGATTTACTCCCTCCGTCCAAATGACTCGTCCTAAATTAAGATGACATATTGATTAAAAAAATAATTAATAATATGATTAGTTTATTATAGTACCCCTATTAAATAATATTTATATTTTAATTTAAAGAAAAATAATTAATGCATAGGATAAAACATTAAAAAAAAATTATCTTTTTTTTATTAATGAAAAAAGACAAGTAAAATGAGAAATCAAATTAGAAAATTTGAGATGAATAATTTGAGACTGAGAAAGTAGAAAGGATCTATAAATAGCAAAAAACACTTGTTGGGGAATATAATTTGCCGTTTATGGATTCTATGAAATATCATCAAATTCGGAGGTCTAATTTTATTCATTTTTAGTTCACCTTACCATGTGTCCAACCCCATGTAATTATATCCCACAAAAATACAAAAATAAATAAAAAAATACCTCTAACTAATTTATCTTATCCTAACAACCTACCCAATCAAAAGCTTTCACCTACCCTAACTACCCATGTGATTCCCCCCCTCCTTTTTCTTGTCCACAAAGAAAGAATATATGGGGGACCCACCAAAATTTCCACATCATAACAAATCCATGCCCATTATAAAAGAAAAATTTTAAGAGGAAAAGGGGCTCATTCTTTGATCATCATCTTCTTCACAATAACAAGAATCACTAAATAATCTTCCTCACAAGAACAAGAACAACAACGGAAAAAAAAAAGTAAACGGTGAACAGTACCGATGAACAGTACCGGTGAACAGTGACCAGTGAACAGTACCAGTGAACAGTGATTGGTGAACAGTACCTGTGAACAGTGATGGCGTGAAAAGTGACGGTGAACGGGTCATTATTTGTCGAGTTAGATTGTTGGTGTTAAGGTTCGGCTCGAGATTTTCGGGTGCGGACTCTCTTTATTTGAATAACATTGAGTTTGAAAGCTTCAAATTTAAGGTCCAATTCTTTCTTCTCTTTTATTTAATTCTTATGTGATTGTGATTGCGTGTGATTCGATACCGTGGTTTGTTTGTTGATGTGAACTGTTGGTGACATTTGGGTGTGTGATGTGCTAAGCATGATTGGTGAATTTTCGTTATTCTCGATTGGTGGATTGTGTATCGAAATGGGTTAATCACGTGGTTAAAAATGAATTAAGGTGGGGATTAAAAATGAAGAAAAATGAATATTGATTAATTTTGATGTATTGATAATGTTAAACATGATAGAATTGTGATATGTTGAACTTGGTAGGCAAACATAGGCCGGTTAGGCAAATTTAGGAATAACGATTTATTGGAGTGTTTAAATATGTGCGTGAATGGTACTTTCTACTTTATTGCACGAAAAGTTTAAATTGTACTCATTTGGCCGGGGAATGCCCCGAAGGATTTGTATTGATTTATCCGAGGAATGCCCTGAAGTAGCAGGTACGCAAAGGAGGCTCGTGATCAAGGCCCGGAACGTCGGGTGGAGTTTAGTTTAGGATTAGTTTAGAATAGAATAAGTTTTATATTTCAGCACCTCTTTTATTTTGGATTGTATAATTTGGACTGAACATTATTTTTGTTTGTTTTGAATTTTGTGTGATTTATTTGTTTGCTTGTTTTGTGTGTTTATGTGGTTTGTACATTTGTAATGTCAAATTAGCCGATACGCTCCACCAAGCGACCGTGGTCGAACCACGGGATCGAGGGGTGCCTAACACCTTCCCCTCGGTCAACAGAATTCCTTAGCCGGAATCTCTGTTCGTAAACCGGTTTAAAGAGTCAAATGATTTCGAAAAGGATTTTTCAATGGTGACTTGGCACACCAGATTATGCCAAGTGGCGACTCTGATTTTGAATGTAAAAACAATCTTTTTTCGGAACCAATCTTCATTTTGTCACTTTAATAAAAAAACCTTTCAAACCTTAAAATACATATCTTTTTTTTGGAGTCGAAAAAGGGGTGTGACAGCTCTGACGACTCTGCTGGGGAAATTTAAGAATCCGAGCTTTTTTTTTGGAGTTGTAGCGGCTTTGTTTGGCATTACGAGTGTATAAGCGTTGTTGTGATTTTTGTTTGTGTTTTCACTTTTGTGTATTTTTGTGCTCTTTGTTTACAGTATTTATCCTATGTGTTACCATTTTTATATTTGACATCATGTGCATAACCCGAGTCATTCTTTCCGCAACAAGTCTCGGAGCGCACGTCGTGCGCACGAACTCTAGTTGAGTCACATTTATTTTAGGGGGGAGCCGTTGGATGTATGGAGTAGGTGGAAAGCAAAGCAGTCACTATCGACCATATGCTCCCCCCGAACGGCCTTGTTAGTAAACCACAAACGTAGGTCAGCCTTTAGGTCATTCTTATGTGCATCATATTGAGACCTAGCGGGGCCCACATGGTCCTTTGTAGGAGACTCACCTTTAAAGCATCCCTACGTGCTAAATGTCGTATCTTTGAGAGTAACGTGGTCATTTGACGGACCGATTTGGGGAAAACATGTGTTAGAAGTAAAGTGTGTAAAAAAAAAAAAAAAGAGAAAAGGTGAATCAAAGAAGAGTTTCGTAGTTTTTAGGTTCTTTATGGCTTTTGTTTTCCACGATTCAAGAATTCAAAAAAAAAAAATCAAAAAAGATTATCCTTTTGCTTCCTTTAGCAAGCTTTCACAATTAGAAAACTCCAAAAAGATTTTTTTTAGGGGCTTTTTATAAAAGAAAAATTCAAAAAAAAGGTGGTAGAAGTTTTGTACATTTCATTTAACGAAAATACCAAAAAGATTTTTTCTTTCATAGTTGTTGGTGTCATTTTTTATGTAAAGTGTCGAATTAAAAACTCAAAAAAAAAGACTTTGTTATGTTGTTCATCATGTGTCTTTGGTCATGTCTCAAGTCAGGGTGTCATCTGTTATTTAATCATTAATTGTCCAATCTGGACGAACTACGCACCCCTGATTCTCCTCTCTTGGCAGTGAGATACGTAGGCAACCTATTTTAGGTTCGGGGATCTTATTTCAAAAATTCAAAAAAGATTTTCTTCACTCTTCATTTAGAGTAGGTGTCTTATGTACATCTTTAAAAGAAAGCAAAAAAATATATTTTCCTTTAATAGGTTCAAGTTTTATTTTCGTATGAAATTTAAAATCGAAAATCCAAAAATATTTTCTTCGGTAACCATAGATTTCATGTTGTACAGGAATCTGAAAAATTCAAAAAGATTTTCTTCACTCTTCACTTAGAGTAGGTGTTTCATATACATCTCTAAAAGAAAACTACAAAAAGATTTTTCTTTAATAGTTTCAAGTTTCATTTTCCTATGAAATTCTAAATCGAAAACCCAAAAAGATTCTTCTTTGGTAATCATAGATTCCATTTTTGTATAGGGAGTTTAAACCTAAAAAATGCAAAAAGATTTTCGTCAATTCTTTTGATAATTTGTTATTTTCTTTTCTTTTTAAAGTTTCAAGAAAAAGAAAAAAAAAGATTTTAATTGGCCATTTTGGCAAAACTTCACGAACTACGCACACCTGATTTTCCCCTTTCGGGGGTGAGATACGTAGGCGCCCTTCTAGGGTTCGGTGATTTTTCTTTAAGAAAAAAAGAAGAAGAGGTTTTGAAGAAAAAAAATGTTGAACTCTAACATATTTGTTACCTCTTATTCAGTTAGTTTAAGGTGGTTGGTTTGTGGTTTCCTGACTGGTACTCCATATCACACCAAATCCAAGGAAGGGTTAGTTGTGTCCAACAAGGATATAGAGAGTGGCATCATGGATGAAACAAAGAGTCGGGAAATTGAGAGTTTAAAGGAAGAGAATTTGAGACTGAGACAACAAATGATGGGAATGTACCGAGCTTGGGCCAGTGGGTTGCCTCCACCTCCGTTCCCCACTTTTGACCCTGCAAATACCTTGAGTCTTCCACCAAAATCGCAAAGTCAGTTTCCTACTGTTGTTGATGCACCACAGCATGCCTCAGAATCCATTCCACGTCAAATGCACCTCAATACTTCCACCATTCTTTCTTTATCTCCCCAGTATAAGTCTACCACATTCACAGCACCATATACTGTCTGTGCTATTATTGCTCAACCTTCTATTAAGGCTTCTACTTTGTCTATCAATCCAACGATTGTGCTTTCCCAGTCCACTAGTGACTCCACATTCAATACTGTTGATGATCATTGGTATACTCTTGGGACTACAGTTAAGTTAAGTGAACCGCCAAAATTTCTTACTAAGAAGCCTAGCATGCCAAAAGAATCAGAGAAAATAGTTGGGAAAGTGAAGAGTGTAGAAAATGATATGAAAAATTCCCCTGAACTTATGGGCTATGAAGATGTTTCATATAAAAACTGGGGCATGTCTTCAAGTGTTAACCTTCCTCCCAGCTTTGAGACATCAAAATTTGGGGAGCCTGATGGACAGTTTGATTCTGTGAAACATTCGGGACGACATTGCAATCAACCAAGGGAAACTGAAGGAAAGAAGAAGGAAAATGCACCTATTGTCATGACAGGGCCAAATCAGAGTTTGAGAGGTTCAACCCACCAATACTGTCAGCCTCAATACAGAGCTTACATATCAGATCCACATAACCACTTGCAACAAGGTTTCTTTCTCCGAAATCCAAGAAATCCCATTTCACTTCCTTGATATCCTGTGAACAATGCACAATTGTATGCTCATCCATCTTCTTATCCACAATGGCATGCCCCTGTCCCTCAACATCGTCCTCGACCCCCACAAATTTACCAAGGGACCTCTAAATCCAAATTTCATCCGAGGCCAGAGTTCGCAAAGAGGAGAAAGGAAAAAGATAAGTTCACTCCTATTGGGGAATCCTATGCCAGTTTATTCCAGAGATTGGTACAGCAGGGCATGATCACTCCTCTCCTTGGGTATACTCCTGACCCGCATTCAAGAAGCTTTAATCCTAATGTGCGATGTGCATATCATTCTGATGTTCAGGGTCATAGTACTGAAGATTGTCGCACTTTGAAAAGAGAAATAGAAAAGATAATTCAAGATAAATTGATTGTGGTGCAAAACATTGGCCCTTCGACCATCCCACAGAATTCTTCACCAGCACGCGGTACTGCACAATATGTGGGAGGCAATAAGTTAAGCATGGGGATCCAGAGCTTATTTGTTGAAGGAAATGTGTTTGACAGTGGTGGAAGCTCTAGTCATGTTGATATGCAAGCCAGTGGCTAAGATATCAGGCTGAGCAATGGAGAAGTCACCCCTCTCTTTACCAGGAAGGGGTTTGATAGTTTGTTTTGTTTTATTTTCTGTTCTTCGAATTATTTCAGGGTTGTAGTTCGGGATTTATCTTGTTTTTTCCCTTTGTCGTTTATGTTCAAACCCTTCTATCTTTCATTTTTATTAAATGGAGTGTCCCCTTTTTCTTTGTGTTTTAAATATGTGTTGTTGTTTTTTTTTCTTTTTTTTACATAGTACATTTTATGTTGACTCTAGTGATATGATATGCTAGTGAAATTTACAGCTAGATCTTAACATCCAGTTTAAGAATGAACATTGAATCAGAGGGTTAAAGTTAGAAAAAGAGAGCATCTGAGGAAATAGATAGAGTGTTGGGGCATTTGGTGATCAAGTTGAAACCTTCTTTGAAAATTAAGTCACTTATTTTGAGAATCACAAGAATAACTTGGTCATCAATTAAAAGACATGTCTCAATTAGATCAAATAGTGGCCGCGTGAACAGAAAGAAAATCAGCTTCACAAAATCATGAGTCATTCAATGTGAGGAATGTGCAACAAAAGTGAAGTTGTATGCCATATAAACGCAGAAAAAATAGTGATGCACAGACTCAGTCAAAGTTAATGCTGTAAAAGATGTCAAAAGATCTTCATCTTTCACTTTCATATTGCATGATATGTACTTGCATTTTCAAAGATTGATATGACGAAGGCATTTCATTCAGCCATCCAAATATCGTGTCATCCTTTGTATACCCCATTTGAGCTTTAGTCTTATTTTCTTTCATACACCTCTTTTGGAATCAATATAGTCAGCAAAGCTCGAAAGAACAATGTCGAGCAAAACAATAGTCAGAAAAGTTCAAAAAAAAAAAAGAGAAGAGAGAAAAAATGTGTCAAAAAAAAAAAAGAGAAAAAAGAGTGTGAAGAAAAATAGTCAGAAAAATCCACAAAAGAAAAACAAACCAGAATCAAGCAAAATAAGCTGCCAGAACTACGCATGACCTGATTCTCCTCTCTCGAGGGTGAGATACGTAGGCTGCCCTACTTAGGGCTCAGTCCAATCAAATAAACAATTTAGAGTCACCCAGTCAAAAGAAACTGGGGCATGAGTTAATCCTCATTGTTTGAGTCGATTCCAAAAGTTGTAAGTCCTACCCCACTTCAAGTGTCGTTTGGGCCACATGTCATCCTTTCTTTCTAACCTTATCCAAAATCCATGTTACAACCAAAGAAAGACCTTCAGATCAATCTTTGAGGATGTTAAGGCGGAGCATGCAAGGGATATGATGATGCATTTGGGAACTACTTGTCTTCCTCAGCATAAGAAATCAAGAGAGAAATAGAATGATAGAGTATTATTGGTGAAAACCCTTACGGGCACCATAAGGCGATGGTAAGTTGAGAGAAATAAAAATGAGAGAGTCTTATTGGTGAAAATCCTCACGGGCACCATAAGGCGATAGTGAGCTGAGAGAAAATGAAAGAAGCTTGTTGGAGAAATCCCTTCAAGGCGCCACTAGCTGAATGGGGTCTTAAATGCAATTGACCTAAGAAAGTAACTCAGTTTCAAGGTCATTAACTCAACAACAATGGGTAGAAAGTTTGGATGAAAAGATCAAGCTGCTTAATCCAAAATGCATGGCATAATCATTAGTGTTGACTGTCATTTTTAGATGAATTTTTTGTTTCGTTGTTTTAAAAGGGGATATTCATTGTCTTTTCTTTCTTCTCTTTATTTTAATTTTATCTTTCTTAAGTCAGTTATCAAAACAAAAATTGTCATTTTTTTTTATTGTTTCTTGTCTTTGAGTCAAGTCCGTGTCAAAACAAGTGAGAAGAGATTTCAAAACTGGCTACCAGCTTCTTTAATTGCACAAAGCAAGAAAAAAGCTAGCACATGAAAGAGACATGATTGTGACCCCAAAAAAAAAAGGCATGCAGGAAGTTTTGTCAACAGAGAAGTCGGGGAACTCATGAAAATACCAAGGTTCAAAGGATTTATTTGAGAAACACGACAAAGCAGAAATACTGTGTTTGTTTCAGAGTCACTCTTAATAAGCTGAGTTTGAGTCAATGATACAGCAAGTCAATGACATATGCTAATGGTTGGAAGCAAAGCTAAATGTGACGGGGGAAGGAGCAATTGCCTCAAAAGCCAAAGCAACAAACTAGCCACCATATTTTTAAACTCACAAGTTTTCTTTGTATGTAATAGGAATACATGTTGCATTCAGATCAAGGATTTCAGACCCTAAACATCAAAGGCCGTAATTTCTCACCTCAAAAAATGTAAGAGGCAAGGTTGCTGCACAGGTTTGGTAATCAAAACCATGGTAAAATTTATAATTCAAGATCTTTAGGAGACGCATTTCCTTGTTTTGGTAATTCAAGCAGCTTTGGTAAGGAGACACACTTCATTGTTTTGATAATTCAAACAACATTGATAAGGAAACACACTTCCTTGATTGGGTAATTCGAATTTTGCTTCTTAGGTAATGCACTTCCTAACTTAAGTCTTGATTCCTAGAAGACGTACCTTTTAGTCCAGTCATCCCCTTTGATTCCTATAAGACGTACCTTTTAGTCGAGTCATCCCCTTTGATTCCTATAAGATGTACCTTTTAGTCAAGTCATCCCCTTTGACCCCTAGAAGATGTACCTTTTAGTCGAGTCATTTCCTTTGATTCCTATAAGACGTACCTTTTAGTCGAGTCATCCCCTTTGATTCTTATAAGACGTACCTTTTAGTCGAGTCATCCCCTTTGATTCCTATAAGAGTACCTTTTAGTTGAGTCATTTCCTTTGATTCCTAGAAGACGTACCTTTTAGTCGAGTCATTTCTCTTGATTTCTATAAGACGTACCTTTTAGTCGAGTCATCCCCTTTGATTCCTATAAGACGTACTTTTTAGTCGAGTCATCCCCTTTGATTCCTATAAGACGTACTTTTTAGTCGAGTCATCCCCTTTGATTCCTAGAAGACGTACCTTTTAGTCGAGTCATTTTCCTTGATTCCTATAAGACGTGCCTTTTAGTAAAGTCATCCCCTTTGATTCCTATAAGACGTACCTTTTAGTCGAGTCATCCCCTTTGATTCCTATGAGACGTACCTTTTAGTTGAGTCATCCCCTTTGACCTCTAGAAGACGTACCTTTTAGTCATTTCCTTTGATTCCTATAAGACATACCTTTTAGTCGAGTCATCCCCCTGGATACCTATAAGACGTACCTTTTAGTCGAGTCATCCCCTTTGATTCCTAGAAGACGTACCTTTTAGTCGAGTCATTTTTCTTGACTCCTATAGGACGTACCTTTTAGTCGAGTCATCCCCTTTGATTCCTATAAGACGTACCTTTTAGTCGAGTCATCCCCTTTGATTCCTATAAGACGTAACTTTTAGTCGAATCATCCCCTTTGATTCCTATAAGACGTACCTTTTAGTCGAGTCATCCCCCTGGATTCCTATAAGACGTACCTTTTAGTCGAGTCATTCCAATTAACTCATAGAAATTGCATTTCTTTATTTGGGATAATTTTTTTTCAGTTTTGATGTGATTTCAGGAGCATGCCCGAAGCACAGGGCGAATAAATGGAAAACCAAGAAACAAGGTGAAGAAATTGAAAGTTAAACAGATTGAAAAATAGCAAGTCAAGAGCCCGCCTGCAGAACAGGGTGCAGAAGTTGAAAGCATGGCAACAAGTTGATGAAATAACAAGTCAGGAACCCGCCTGGAGAACAGGGTGAAGAAATTGAAAGGCAAGCAACAGGTTGAAAGAAATTGCAAATCAGGAGCCCGCCTGAAGAATAGGGTGATAAAAGTCGGGTCAAGAGCCAACAGAAGTTGTATAGATAGAATTTTTGTAATTTCATTTATGTTTTAACTTGTAATTTTCATTTTTTGATGTAATGACAGAGCCGCAGACCGAAACCTCGATGGAACCTCACTCGACTCTCCAACTCGGTATAGTCCACTTCTCTTCCAATCCTTTGAAATACCCGTGACTTGATTCTCTGATAATTTGGGTAGGAAGGATGTCTTAAGTCAAGACCCGGTTGTCCTTCTTCCTTCTATTTCTTTCTTTGAATAATGGTCAGGTCAAAATTTGGTCTCGCTGTCTACTTCTTTGTCTGAAAATACTTCGTGTTTACATTCAAAGGGGGCATGATGTAGACACCTAATTTTGTCCCTCCCGAAGTCTAATTTTATTCATTTTTAGTTCACCTTACCATGTGTCCAATCCCATGTAATTATATCCCACAAAAATATAAAAATAAATAAAAAAAATACCTCTAACTAATTTAGCTTATCCTAACAACCTACCCAATCAAAAGCTTCCACCTACCCTAACTACCCATGTGATTCCCCCCCTCCTTTTTCTTGTCCACAAAGAAAGAATATATGGGGGACCCATCAAAATTCCCACATCATAACAAATCCATGCCCATTATAAAAGAAAAATTCTAAGAGGAAAAGGGGCTCATTCTTTGATCATCATCTTTTCCACAATAACAAGAATCACCAAATAATCTTCCTCACAAGAACAAGAACAACAACGAAAAAAATAAATAAAAAGTAACCGGTGAACAGTAACCGGTGAACAGTGACGGCGTGAAAAGTGACGATGAACGGGTCATTATTTGTCGAGTTAGATTGTTGGTGTTAAGGTTCGGCTCGAGGTTTTCGAGTGGACTCTCTTTATTCGAATAACATTGAGTTTGAAAGCTTCAAATTTAAGGTCCAATTCTTTCTTCTCTTTTATTTAATTCTTATGTGATTGTGATTGCGTGTGATTCGATACCGTGGTTTGTTTGTTGATGTGAACTGTTGGTGACATTTGGGTGTGTGATGTGCTAAGCATGATTGGTGAATTTTCGTTATTCTCGATTGGTGGATTGTGTATCGAAATGGATTAATCACGTGGTTAAAAATGAATTAAGGTGGGGATTAAAAATGGAGAAAAATGAATATTGATTAATTTTGATGTATTGATAATGTTAAATATGATAGAATTGTGATATGTTGAACTTGGTAGGCAAACGTAGGCCGGTTAGGCAAATTTAGGAATAACGATTTATTGGAGTGTTTGAATATGTGCGTGAATAGTACTTTCTACTTTATTGCACGAAAAGTTTAAATTGTACTCATTTGGTCGGGGAATGCCCCGAAGGATTTGTATTGATTTATCCGGGGAATGCCCTGAAGTAGCAGGTACGCAAAGGAGGCTCGTGATCAAGGCCCGGAACGTCGGGTGGAGTTTAGTTTAGGATTAGTTTAGAATAGAATAAGTTTTATATTTCAGCACCTCTTTTATTTTGGATTGTATAATTTGGACTGAACATTATTTTTGTTTGTTTTGAATTTTGTGTGATTTATTTGTTTGCTTGTTTTGTGTGTTTATGTGGTTTGTACATTTGTAATGTCAAATTAGCCGATACGCTCCACCAAGCGACCGTGGTCGAACCACGGGATTGAGGGGTGCCTAACACCTTCCCCTCGGTCAACAGATATCCTTAGCCGGAATCTTTGTTCGTAAACCGGTTTAAAGAGTCAAATGGTTTCGAAAAGGATTTTCCAATGGTGACTTGGCACACTAGATTATGCCAAGTGGCGACTCTGATTTTGAATATAAAAACAATCTTTTTTCGGAACCAATCTTCATTTTGTCACTTTAATAAAAAAACCTTTCAAGCCTTAAAATACATATCTTTTTTTGGAGTCGAAAAAGGGGTGTGACATCAAATTCATAACTCGTTTTAATTATTATATTAACAATTCAATTTTTAAATATATCGATCACTACTACCTTAAATGCCTTATTTTAAAACATCAGAATATACATGTTGCATCCAATTAAATAATGTACTGTCCCACTTTATTTCAATATATCCCAATTAAATTTAAGCTACTCCACTTCCCTTTTAATTCAAACCCCTAATCTATTTTGCTTAGTTGACCAAATTTGAATCCCCAATCCCCAATTGTTACCCCACTCTGATTACCAAATCTCCCACAAACACAAACCCCAAATTCGGCTTCTGTTGGCTCACTCGAATTAATAAGGTTCACTTACTAGTAAATTAAAATTAAAATTTTTCAAAAATAATTTACAATTTTAATTTTATTCTGCTTTCTAGTTGAAAATAAAGAAGAAGGTGCAACATGAAGATGCAAAACTTAGTAGTTTACATTTTTTTTTTACCTGTTGAATTGGGTAAAGTTGTTAATGAGAAAAGTTATACAGTTAAATTTAAAGTTCATCCTTCTTAAATTTGTAATGAAAATCGCATTTATCTTCTTCTTTTCCTTCCTAGTTTTTATAAAGGTTATTAGTGAATTTTAAAAAAACTACAAATTTCAAATTCTGATTCTAGCCTTGGTGTAACTACAAGCTACTCCCTCCTTTCGATTTTACTTATCATATTTTGAGTTGATACATTTATTAAAAAAAATAATTTATAACATGACTATTTTATTATAGTACCCTTATTAAATGATGCTTACATTATATCTTGATTTTTTTAAAAAACAATTGATGTTATAAATAAAATAAAAAAATAAGTTGTCTTCTCTTGATATGTCAGAAATGACAAATAAAATTAGAAATCTAATTAGAAAATTAGTGACAAGTAAAAACAAATGGAGGGAGCATTTTTAAAATTTATACTTGAAATTCTAGTGAAATTATAATATAACAACAATAGTTTATACTCACAAATCTTCAAATTTTAGTCATGAGATAATTAAAATAACTTCCTTTGATTCATGAGGGAAGCCATTTTTCCTCAAATAGAGAAAAATGAATTATCTTGAAAAATATTTTTTCAATGTTTTACTACAACCAAACAAGAAAAAATAAAAAAATATTTTTCAGAAAGCATTTTTCATCATACCAAACACACCCTTTCTTCTTCTTCTTGTCCTACCTAGTTCTAGTGGTAAAATTTAAGTCACAAATCTTCAAATTTTTATTATGAGATAACTCAAACGTTTGGTAAATAAAGAAAGGTTAACACGTTAGTATCAAACAAAAGAAAATATTAGATATGCATCAGTGGTCTCTCTCAACAAGTAAAAATGGGACATACACATGTCAGTATCAAACTAAGAGACAAAAGTTCACATTTAAGAACTTGGGCAAATATACTGGGAGCATGATTGATATTTATGAGTTCTCTGAAAAGTCATCAAATTCAAAGCTCAAACTAAAATTATTAGAGTTAATACATAAAAATGATCTTAAACTTAACATCAAATTATAATTTTGATCTTAAACTTTAATAGTAAATAAATAGAACCTTTAACTATTCAAAACATATATTTGTGTAGTTTTAAATAGTTAAAGGTCATATTTGTGCACCGTCAAAGTTTTGTTTTTTGTGTTAAAAAGACATCGTTTTTATTATTATTATTATTATTATTATTATTATTATTATTATTATTATTATTATTATTATTATTATTATTATTATTATTATAGCTGCAACACCTTTTTTTTTTTTAAATTAAAAGATCGAACCCGCGCAGTAGGTTTAAGGAAGCGCCCAAGAAGAGCAAATAACATCATTGGGCTATCTAAGTGTCTTGTTTCATGTGGTTCAACATTAATATACGTATGTAAATATAGATTTTCTACCTTATATATATAACGTAATTTTTTTATCGAGGGGGTTCGGGTGAACCCCATGGCAACCACGTAGATCCGCCCCTGCATTAATTTAATAATGTTTTAAAAACGTTAATTTAATAACATTGTAATAGCGTTAATTTGATAACGTTAATTTAATATACTACTACTACTATCCTTAATAACGTTAATTTAATAACGTTTTATTAAAACTATAATTTTTTTATTATTAGTATAGTTTCATCTTTAATTTAATATTTCAATAAATTATATTTAGATATATTATATAACTTAAATTGGCCCTCTGTTTTATAATATATATGCATACCCGTGCGATTTTTTCGTATGAGGCTGACCCACCTAATTAATAAATCTTCAATATTACTCTTTTTCCGCAATGACAAAAGAAATTAGATGTCATTTTCATCTTTGAGCCAAAAATAATAAAAAAATAATAGTGAAAAGTTATTTAAAGGTCATATTTGTGCAGTTTTGAATAGTTAAAGGTTATATTTGTGCACTGTTAAAGTTTAAGGTCATATTTATGTATTATGCCCTTAGATTTTAAGCTGGATGAACCCAGTTTTGTGTGTTGAACACGCGTTTTTTCACGTAGGATTGTAGGTCATATTTGTGCAGTTTTAAATAGTTAAAGGTCATATTTGTGCACTGTCAAAGTTTAAGGTCAAAGTTATAATTTGGTGTGAAGTTTAAGGTTATTTTTATGTATTAACTCAAATTATTATGTAAGATATATAATTTTATATGTATTTCATATACTTTGTAATAATACAACCTCCAAATATATCTATTGCATTTTATCGAATTCGTATGTAAGTAATATACTACTCCCTTTGTTTCAAAAGAAAAAAATTCTAATTTGATTTGATGCGAAATTTTAAAAATTGAAGAAGGCTTTTAAATTTTGTGGTTTAAATTAAAGTTATGTAAAATATATCAAAATATCGTTTTATTTTGTGGCCTTAAACATGTCACATATACATAAAAAAAAAAAATTAAAGTATTGTCAAAAAAAAATAAAAATCATTTTTTAAACAGATAAAAAAAGTAGGTCATTCTTTTTTAAATAGAGAGTAATAATTAACGAATTGTAATATATACATTAGTGGAGGTAAAATATTACTTATAAGTTCGGATGAGTTCAATTTGCTCAGAACTTATATTTGTATTAGAAAGTACGTCAAATATATTCAGAAATATTTAATTTTGAACACAACCAACAAAATTAGCTATGATTTAATGACAATTTCAAAACTCAAAAATTAACTTTAAATCTTTGTTTTGCCATGTGTTTTGATTATTTGTACATCCTTCGTGTTTTTATTTTTTCATCCGATGTTTGATATCCTTATTGAAGCTCAACTAATCAGGATTCATGCTGCATAGGGCCCCATAAGGGGAAACGCTCCCTACTAAGAATTTTTTCATTCCCAAGGTTCAAACCTGAGACCTATAGTTAAGAGAGAAAGAGTCACATCCACTGCAACACATTCTTTGGTGATTTTCATGAATCTTAGTTATTGATTCTCTTGTTAGATGGGGGTTTGGGCCACAGGTGACAAAAGAGTTTTAAAATGAGGTGTAGGTGACACAAGTCTTAATTATTAGGTGGAGGTGACAATTACTTTATTATGGATTAAGAAAGTTGGGGAAGTTTGAAAATAACCCACAAGTTTTTAAATTTACACTTTGATCCAAATGTTAGCCTATATAACGGAAAATGGAGGAAAAAGGTGCCTTTCTCTCTCTTCTCACCCTTTGTTGATTTCTGTCTCTTAGCGATTTTTGTTGTTCATTGTTGCTGCTGTTGTTGCTGCTTCATTCATCATCTTCTGCTTCATTATCACCATCTTCTACTTCATTATCATCTTCATCTTGTTCTTGTTGACCATTTGTTTTTGTTGTTGTTACCGCTACTGTTGCTATTTGACCAATTTCTTAGGTCAAATTTTGTTTCTAACATCACTTTTCACTTTAGCATTACTTCATAGGAGACGTTGGTAAATCAAATTATGATTTTTAGTTGAATTTGTCATCTGGGTAACTGCTATTGTGTTGTTGTTTTCCAACAATGGATAGAATCCAATCATGAATCCAACATAAAATCCATCTTCTTAAACAGATAAATCATCTGTTGCGACAGATGAGACATCTGTTTCAAAGGAAGACTGATATGTTGGATTCATGTTTAAACAGATGGCTCATCTGTTGCAACATTTGACATATATGTTGCAACAGATTAGTTACTTATAGCAATAAAACCTGAACACGATTCCAACATATGTTACAACAGATTAATAACCTGTTGCATCAGGTATGTTATCTGTCGCAACAGGTTAATTATCTGTTGCAACTGTCACTCATCTGTTGGAATCAGTTTCAAAGGTGATTTAGTTATAACATAAATTCCAACAGGCGATTCATCTGTTGCAACAGATATTCAGACCCGTAACATGAATCCCAACAGGTAAGAATCTGTTGCGACTCATCGCTTATCTGTTGCAACAGATAACACATCTGTTGGGATTCATTCACGGCACTATAAAATCACTATCAACTTTTTTTAACAAATGACTTTATTTAGGTACCACTAATGGAGGGATTAATAACAATAGGGGTGGATTGTCATGGTCATTGGGTCGGAAGAGCAATCGATATGTATGGCGTTGGAAGGAGGGTGAAATGCTAGAGACGATAGCTATGACAGTCCAAAGTGATGTTTTGTATGATGATTTTGTGAACTTAATCATCAGCTTTTGTGGACTGAATTGTCAACCGGAAGAATTCGCCATCAGCTACATATATAGCTCCTTTGAAAATCAGAGGGTACTTCCTTTCAAGATAACCGATCAGGTTCGGTTGCGTTCTTATCTAAGTGATTCAGCCAGGCCGGTGTTAAGGGTGTACATGGTTGAAAAGACGAGAGTGAATGAAAACCAGAACGTAGAAGAAGAAGAAAAAAAAGACTTCTTTGATGATAGGTTGGATGATCTAGACATGAATATTCCAGATGATGATCAAACACCTACGTCCGTTGATGCGACCAATACGATGTGCAGTTCTTCTCAATCGATACAATCTGGAAATCTTCAAGACGACGGGACCATCTTTTTTATTGGAATGTCATTTAAGGATAAGAATGAACTATCTAACACTTTGTTTATTTCTTGCGTGAAAAAAGATTTCAGAATAAAGAAGGTGATTAATTCGAGCAGTGTCTTTTGCTTCAAATGTGCTAATTCGAACTGCAAGTGGTGGTTGAGAGTGGTGAAGTACGCAGGTTCTGACAGATTCGTCATTCATAAACATGAAAAGCATCACACATGTGGTTCAGAGCACATCTCGGGCCAAAATCTTCACGCCACGACAAAGGTCCTCGGTGAATATTTCAGGAGTAGTTTCCCCGATGGCAAAGGCCCTTCAACAAGGCTAATGGACAATCAACTCCTTACGGATTTGGGTGTCCTGATTAGTTATTGGAAGGTATATACGACCACGGGGATTGCCAAGGACCTGGTTCGGGGGACACTCGAGCATGGGTATGAAGTCTTGGATGCTTACCGTTATATGATTGAGTCCACAAATCCCGAAAGTAAGACGACATTGCATCTGGATGAAAATGGAAGGTTCAAGTACTTCTTTGTATCCTATGGTGCTTGGATTCAAGATTTTCGACATTTGAGAAAAGACATAGCCGTCGACGGTACCTTCTTGAGGAGCAGGTATAATGGAGTTCTGTTAGCGGTGGTGGTGCAGGATGCGGAGAATCACATCTTTCCTGTCGCTTTTTGTGTAGCGGACAAGGAATGTGATGCCTCTTATGGATTTTTTTTTGAACAACTACGACGCTGCGTCGAAGATACTGAAGAGTTGTGTTTTTTATCGGATAGGCATCCAAGTATTCCAAAGATGGGTTCACTTTTTTTCACTTCAGCTTACTTTGGTTGTTGCATCAAGCATCTTGGAGAGAACATTCGAAACAACTATCAGAATGAAAGGGTCGTCACCTTTTTTATAGAGCAGCTAAAGCATATAGTAGAGAGGAGTTTTTAGACCATTTCAATCAAATAGCGGATGTGAATCCCAAGGTAGAAGAATTTCTTGCACGTGTCGGTTTCGAGAGATGGAGCCGGGCATTCTGTCCAATAAATAGGTACATTCTTATGTATTTAATGTCTTGTTTGATTTACAAGTTTAGTTTGATGTCGTACTAAGTGATTCTTTTCTATAGGTACAATATTATGACATCAAACATAGTTGAATCGGTGAATTCATTGTTTGGCGATGAAAGAAAATTTTCCATCAAGTCTATGTTTAAAAAATAAGCGAGAAATATAGCGAGTTTTTTAATGAAAGGCGTGTGCAGTTCAAGTGCCCAGAAAAAAAAAACCCGATTTGTTCTCGAAATCGAAAAGAAAATATCAACGAACATCAATTTGGGGAATAGGTTATTCTCTCATAAAATAGCAAATTACAAATTCCGTATCACCGGTCATGGTGATGCTGCCACGGTCGATCTTCAAACAAGATCTTGTACGTGTAGAGTTTTTGACTTGGACAAAATACCTTTTTTCACATGCTATGGCAGGCCTTCGAGCTCAATACAACCATAAATATGGATCTGATGTTTACGAGCACTCCTCTCAATATCATTCGGTGGAAAAATATGAAATGGCATATAGTGGACATATTACTCTGGTGCCTCCCGAAGAATCTTGGGTTGTTCCAGTAGAGCTTATGGGGAGATTAATACCTCCTCCATATATTGACCCAAGCACTATCAAATCGGAAATAAAGTCATATTAAAGGAGGCGTGGAGTTGGAGAATCATTTTCATCAAGAAGAAACAAGTGCTCCATATGTAAGTGCGCTGGCCAGAAAAGAACTACATGCCCGAATCATAATCCCCATGATTGTTGTAATTGCAGAAACTTGTGTTGTTGTTTGTTTGTTTGTTTGTTGTGGACTTTTATATATTTAACTCATTGTTGTGAACCTAATGTTATCATTTATTATATATAAAATATCGTTTTTTTAAATAACTTGTGCATCAATAAAATGAGGCAAAACATGAACTTAAATAATACAGCAGACCACAATTATTCTCAACAGTTGCACAAACAACTGGAATGCTTTCCTCCAACAGATGAAAATCTGTCGAAACAGATGGATAATCTATTGAAACCCAACAGATGACCAATCGGTTCCAATTGTTGAAAGAACTCAAAAGCCAAAATTGCTAGTGCTACTGGATTCAACATTGCCTCCAACCGTCGACATGTTAACATGTATTAGATTAGAAGAAAACAGAATGAAAATTGAATAAGAATTAAAACGCCAAAGTCTGACTAAAAGTAAATTTTTCATTAAATGAAAAATAAAATACATTAGGTATAGATCTAATATAGAAAAATTAAAATACATACGCTAAAAGAAAATACACATTCTAATTCTTATTATCATCATCATCATTAACGAAAGACGGCCAATCAACTCGCAGCAGCAGGGCTCTCATCAGCCTCTGCATCTTTCTGAACATTGTCGCTCTCACAGCGACCAACTCGCTCTGCAGGTCATTAACCTGCCTTTGAAGTTCCTGCACCGTGTCGCGTAGAATAACATTGTCCAAAAAAGGATCAGCCATATTTAGAACACGCATGAATTGACAAATGTAAAGAAAAATGTTCACAATGTAATACAACGTATGCGACCAACTGGTAAATTTACGCCAGAAAAAAACTTACCTCAACGAGAAAGGAATATGCTCTTTGAAGAGAAGTGGTTGAAGATGTCACACGAAAGGAAAAAATGCAAGAAATAAATAGAGTTGAATGAAGATTGAGGGACTTATAATATAATCTGCACGTTTCAGGCCAAAAGGCAGAACTGTTCAGCTCCATTGTATTAATTACATTCAAACTGGTGGTATTTTATTTTCTGTGAAAAGTCGCGACTTTTTCTTTTACACTAATTACTTCTTACCTTTTCATAGCGATTTGAGACTCGATAAAAGCCGTTATTATTGAGTTGTTGCAACAGATTGTCCAACATTTTTAATAGATTTAGCATCTGTTGCAACAGATGGATGGATTGAATGTGCAACAGACGACTGTCAAAATAGATTTACCATCTGTTGCAATAGATGGTTTGTATATGCAACAAATAAGACATCTGATGCAACTTATGTATTATCTGTTGCAGTAGATGGACAATATGTATATGTTGGAGGAGATGTTTTGATATCTTCTGACAGATGATTCATTAATTTCAGTTTCAACAGATGGAGTATTCGATTCATTAGCTTTTTTGAATGTGTGAGATAAAAAGTCTTCACCTCTTTTTAATAGTCCCTCTGTTACGTATTAGTTGGGCCCCATGGGCTTGGCACACCAATTAATAAAAATATAAATTAGGTGATTGTTTTACCAAATTGGCCTTATTAATTATGATTAGAAAGTATAAATGTGAATAATATACTTTATGTAGTCATTTAATAATAGGGGTAATTTTGAAAGAACATAATAAAATTCTCTTGATTTTATAAATAGGAAAACTAAATTGAAACAAACATATTTAGAAAGAAGTAATCACATGCGTGCAGATTAATTAAAAAAAAGTCAGGTCTATCGCAACAAATTTATCATCTGTTGCAACATATAGATTATCTGTTGCGACAGATGGACCATAAGTTTGGAGGATATATTTTGATTTCTTCCAACAACTGATTCGTCAGTTGCAACAGATGGAGATTTTGATTCATCCGCTGTTTTGAATATGTTAAGATAAAAAGTCACGACTCTTCACTCCTCTATTTTAATAGTCATCACATTCGTGCAGATGAATAAATAATACTGACATGTCCTGATGGGGTAGGAAGAATAAAATGCGTGCAATGAATCCCATTTTCATGCATGCGAGTTATGCATATTATTGATCAGGCTGCCGTGAAGACACATAAAGTGCAATGATTTTGTGAATGCAGTTTTTTTCCGATGATTAGACACTGATCTTTCAAACAAGATCCTGAATTGTACAGTTTAGTTTGATAGGTGCGAAATGATAAGGCCGAAGGGTTCCAAGACGGTGGTGTCGATACCCCGTTACAATTTTATGACACGATTCATGCACATGTTTTTGTGTCAAGTTTGGGGAAGGGTCCAAATTTTTGGCAGCAGTGTAAATATCCAATAGTGATTGGACCAATTTTAATGGAACAATGGACTTCTTGAAAGGCCTACGAAGCCTCGCAATGCAGCAAACAATGATAGAACCAATAGAAATTCCCCTGGTCCAAATTTATATGGATGGATTGGTGGAGGAGACTATTATACAGCAGAAGGTGTTTGGGAGAAAACCTGTGCGGGAAGAGGGAGGTTGAGAAGGCCATATATCATCTTAGTACTTGTTTAAGAGGATACATAGGGTTAATTCCTCTTGACCATTCTTCTTTTTCTTCAACGACTGGTGGATTTTTATTTTTGGATACACTTTCACATTCGCATCTCATCCAGTTTTTTCATTTTTCATGTCAATTTCATAAGCTAATTTCTCTACACTTTCCTTCCGACCCTGTGTATCCTCTTAAACAAGTACTAAGATGATATATGGCCTTCTCAACCTCCCTCTTCCCACACAGGTTTTCTCCCAAACACCTTCTGCTATATAATAGTCTCCTCCAACAATCCATCCATATAAATTTGGACCAGGGAAATTTCTATTTGATCCATCATTGTTTATTGTAGTGCGAGGCTTCGAAGGCCTTTCAACAAGTCCATTGCGCCATTAAAACCGGTCCAATCACTATTGGATATTTACACTGCCGCCAAAAACTTGAACCCTTCCCCAAACTTGACACAAAAACATAAGCATAAACCGTCATTAAATTGTAACAGAATATCGACACCACCGTCTTGGTCCCTTAGCCTTACCAGTTCGAACCTAACAATCTTAATTGTAAAATTCCATATCTTGTTTGAAGAATTAATGCCTAATAGGTAAAGAACAAACATTCACAAAATCATTGTACTTGATGTGTGTTTTCATGATAGGTTGATCAGTAATACATACCTCCCACATATGAAGTGGTTCCATCTGCAAGAAGCTTATTCCTTCGAACCCATCTTTACTCTAGCCTTTAATGCTCACCGGGCAAAAGTGGATCCAATTTCACTTCTTTTTGTCTGCAAACAAGAGAAATACATTTGATGTCAAACAAGAGAAGAACAAAAAAAACATTACAAAAAGGTAACACAAAATTGAGTGAATCAACAGATGACCAATATGATGCAACAGGTTACCCATCTGTTCAACCGATGTGGCATTGTTTGCAAAGGAAGGATGACATGTTGCAATAGATGGGCCACCTGTTGGAATAAATCAAACCAGCCTTGCTAATGGTTTGATTTCTTCAAAAAGTTGCTTTGTCTGTTCCAACAGCTGATTCATCAGTTGCAACAGTTGAGGAAACTGTTGCAACACCACCAACAACAACATCAACAACAAATAAACAAACAAAACAACACCATATGTTCCAACTCCATCCACAACCCAAACATCACATGTTCACACAACCACCACCCCCAACAACAGCACCACCAAAGTACCAAACAAAAGACATAAAAAAAACTATACTGATAACAAGGCTTTTTAAGTTCTCCCAACAGATGACTTTTTTTTTTGCATATTTTAATAAAAACAACGGTTCGTTCATTCAAGACTTAAAAGTCACCTTTCCTTCAATTTTCTCAATAAATAGAAAACTGGTAATGGGTAAATCATTAATAGCAATAGATGTAAATAACTAATTTAAATGATATACAAAGAAGAAGACGAGATGAAAAGAGCAACTTTGAACCATACCTGCAATGTCAAAAAAGCAAACGGATCAGAACATCCAGTTCAGTCGAGAAAAGATATTGATTGGTTGAGATCCCAAAGGATCCTCATCCGAAAGAAGAGAGAAAAGAGAGGAAAAACAGAAACAACAAAGACAATTGAGAATAAAGAATAAAGAAGAGTTATGAGTTGAGTCTAGTCTAGACTACTTTATGTCTGAAGGAGAGAGAGTTCTAGATATGGGGGGTTTTAAATATTCATTAATAGCTTTTGAGGGGCACGAAGAGACGGTGACATTGAAAAGACCAGATAAGACTACTCACTCAAGAGATTTTTGAGTCATCAAAGTTGTACCGAGTAATATTTTTTACCGCCTTAGTATTTTAACTATTTTATCTCGGATAGGAAATACCTAAATTGCTTTATAAAAAAAGGATCAAAAAAATATTTAAGTGCAACAAATGACTTAATCTTTTTGATAGTTTACAATAGATTCGTGATCTGTCACAACAAATGACGTAATCTGTTTGATATTTTACACCAGATGCTTAATATGTTGCAACATATTACCTAATCTGTTTGATTTGATCCAACAGAAATGACATGTGTTGCAACAGGTTGAACATTTTTTTCTATATAATTTCAATTGAGTTCATATGTTAGACTAAAACCTTAATTGAATGTGAGTTCTCATAGGGCCAAATACAACTTTAATTGAGTCTTTTGGCAATTTCATGATGAGACGGTACTGCGTTCCTCCGACCAGAGTCATCAATCGATCACTCTGAGCTGAGCCGATTCTTACTACCTCATATGTTAGACTAATACCTTAATTGATTAATCTAGGAACAGGGTACTAATACCTTGATTGAATAATCTGGGACTAGGGGTGAGTTCTCATAAGGTCAACTACAACTTCAATTGAGTCTTTTGGCAATTGCATGATGATACGGTACTGCGTTCCTCCCAACTAGAGTCGTCGATCGATAACTCTGAGTCGAACCAATTCTTACTACCTCATATGTTAGACTAATACCTTAATTGATTAATCTAGGACTAGGGTACTAATACCCTAATTAAATATAGGGTCAACTACAACTTCAATTGAGTCTTTTGTTAATTGCATGATGAGATGGTACTACGTTTCTCCCGACCAGAGTCGACGATCGATCACTTTGAGCCGAACTGATTCTTACTACTTCATATGTTAGTCTAATACCTTAATTGATTGATCTAGGACTAGGGGTGAGTTCTCATAATGTCAACTACAATAGATGACAACGCCTATTTGATAATTTAAAATTGATGGATAATCTATTGCAACATATGACTCAATCTATTTGATAATTTACAACAGATGAGAAATCTGTTGCAACAGATGACTTAATCTGTTTGATAGTTTATAATAGATTCATGATCTGTCATAAAAAATGGCTTAATCTGTATGATAGTTTACAACAAATGTGTAATATGTTGCAACAGATTACATAATCTCTTTGATTTGATCCAACAGAAAAGACATCTGTTGCAACAGGTTGAACATTTGTTTATATATAATTCAATTTAGTTCATATGTTAGGCTAATACCTTAATTGAATATGAGTTCTCATAGGGTCAACTACAACTTCAATTGAGTCTTTTGTCAATTGCATGATGAAACGGTACTGCGTTTCTCCCGACCAGAGTCGGCGATCGATCACTCTGAGCCGAACCGATTCTTACTACCTCATATGTTAGACTAATACCTTAATTGATTAATCTAGGACTAGGGTACTAATACCTTGATTGAATAATCTGGGACTAGGGGTTAGTTCTCATAGGATAAACTATCGATTCATCTAGGACTAGGGGTGAGTTCTCATAGGGTCAGCCACAATAGATGGCAGCGTCTATTTGATAATTTACAATATATGGGTAATCTGTTGCGATATATGACAATCCATTTGATAATTTACAACATATGGGTAATCTGTCGCAACAAATAACTTAATCTGTTTGATAATTTACATCAGATTCATAATCTGTTGTTACCTAATCTGATTGATAATTTACAACAGATGAGAAATCTGACGCAACATGTTGAATATTTGTTTTTTACAATTTCAATTGAGTTCATATGTTAGACTCCTAAATTGATTAATCTAGGACCAGGGGTGAGTTTTCACAAGGTCACCTCCTAGAGTACTCGGTCAACTACAACTTCAATTGTTTTATATGATTTTAAAAATTACGCATATATTTTATGATTTTAAAAATAATTAAGATCATTTCGGACCAAATTAACATTTTCAAAACTACTTGTCATTCTTTTCCAAAATTCAAATCAACCCATTCAAAATGTTTCATCATTTAAAATCTTGAGGTCTGACTCTTTCTCTCTCATTCTCACTCAACAATACAGTACAGACAACAACTACTCAACAAATTTGCTCAACCCTCCATAATAGATCATTTTTCTTCTCATTTCCGACCACATAGGTGTTATTTTCGACATCATTCTTGCTTGTATCAGTCATTTTCTTTGTCTTCATAGGCAACAGAGTTCGAGAAAAGCTCTATATTTTTTTTTTCTAAAAAATAAGGGCTTTTAAGTTAATGATGAAAAATAAATATTTTAGTAGTATTATCTTCGAGAATGGGTTTACAATTTTAAGTTTTGATGGTAAAATCGTAGGAAGAACTTGAGAAATCCCTAATTTCTGTCACAGTGTTCCATTGACTATCGTGGTATAGTTGGATGGTGTTGGTGGTGGTGGTGGTGGTATTTGTGGTTGTCGTGGTGGCACCGGTGGTTGCATTGGTTGGTGGTGTTTGTGGTGGTGTCGGTATTCGTAGTGTTTGTTTGTTTGTTGGCATTGGTTGGTGGTGTTTGTGATGGTGGTTGTTGGTGTGTCGGTATTCGTGGTGTTTGTAATGTATTTTTTAAAATCTATGCATACATCAACTGTAATGTAATTTTTGTTTTTCTTTGTCTGTAGGTAAAACATGTCTCCCAAAAGAAAAGAAAGTGAAAGTGGATCAACGTCTGACCACTAAAAAAAGGCTACAGTACAGAGGGATTCGGAGGAGCTTCCTGAACAATCTCAGTCAGGGAAAAGTGAAACTGAGGAGAGATATGAAAACAACATTGAGAGAGGTGGACAAGGGTCCGTAGATGGTGATTAAGAAAATGAAAGTGAGAAAGAGAAGGAATTAGAGAGTCAGAAAGAGAAAGAGGATGATCATCAACATGATGATAATGGATCACCGACGGGGCGTGAGTTAATATCGACATCCCAGCATGATCCTGTCAAAACTTTTTGTATTGACAGGTTTGAAGTTGTGATGCCGATAAATAACCTAGAAGGAAAACAACTAACTGGTCAAATTGTACTTAAATGTCAGATGGAGAAATTTTTTGAACATTTTATGAAAATTATGAAGAACAAAAACATAGGCAGACTTTTTAAGAAGAGATGCTTTGGACGCTTTCTTGAGCTTCCTGAGGACCCCTCTGCCCGTATACGTTTCCCTATGATGATGGTATATGGTCTTCTCAAGCACAGGATCAAGTACACGGGGGATGATAAAGATCTGGAGGAGGGGGAAAAAAGAAGATAGATAACTACTGTGGCATGCTTATTTGTTTTAGCTCGTAAGAGTTTGCCATAGTGACGAACCTGAGATGCCATCGTCCAGAAGGACCACCACCCCACAAAAGATCCAAGGAAAGAAAATGCAAGGAAAAAATAGATGGGTTGTTTGACATTGCTCGACGTGGCTACAAAGCATCGAATTTGTTGACCGATCTCGAGGATAAAACCATACCAGAGCAGTACAGGGAGAAATTATGCTTAATTTGGTTTGCCCATTTGGTTATATTGGAAAGAGACGTCAACAAGGTCTTAGAAGATGATTTGTTGGCGCGTGCTGAGGATTTTGATAAATTTAACAATTATCCCTGCGGATATGACAACTTCTACTTGACTGTCCAATATTTACTGACAAAGCTATCCTCAGGGACGACCACTTTATACGGCTTTCCTTGAGGTTTCATGATAAAATTAATCACTAATTTTACTCATCCATTAATTTATATTGAATATAGTTATTATGATTTTTTTTATGCTTTCTTCCTATTTACACTTTTTACACTTGGGCATTTGAAGCCATTCCTCATCTCTGAAAACAGTTAATGGATTACCCGGATGAGGTTTCCCATCCAAGGATGTTTAGGTGGTTGGCTGCAAAGAGCAATACCAATATTAAGGAGGCTGATCTCTTTAACCCTCCGGATGATGCAGTACGTCTTCTTCAAGTAAGATAATTCTACTCAAAGATAAGAAAGATATTGACAAGATATTATATCTGGTGCATGAGATGTTATATCTGATGCACCAGATGGGACATCTGTTGCGACGGGGTATATCTTGCATCAGATTACCCATCTGCGGCTTTGGTTCTCTGAACTCGACTCCTAAAAGATTAACCATCTACTGCAAATTATGCAACAAATGTTTAATATGATAACATATCATTCATCTATTGCGAAGTACAGATCATCTGTTGTATAACAAATTACCCGTCTTGTGCAGCTGTTGCAACAGATGATTGATAGTTTGCATCAGATTATCCATGTGTTGCTCTGTTTCTCTGAACCAAACTCAAACAGATTTTAACCATATACTGCAAACTATGTAACAGATGGGTCTTTTTTTAAATGTAGCCCAACTGTGAAAATTATTATATTATATGATTTAAATGCATCTGTCTTTTTTTTCTTTTTTATAGGTTGTGCATCTATGGATCGTGCCTACTGAGGAGGAGTCGGTGATGACTTCTTATATTACTCTAGGTCATGTTGATACTATTGCAGACCCAACGGTGGAGTTGTTGGTGTTGGTAGCAGGCATGCTCATGCTGCTACCACTCGTGATGATGAGCATGTTGATTCTCAAGAAAGAATAAATATGTTTGAAAACACCCCATTTCGCCCTTACACAGGTCCCTCTCACCCCTCTTCACCCTCGTGTTCTCATTGCGAATGCGATGAGTGCAAGGACAGACAGGATAAACTCTTTGAAAAAGTAGATGCTATCTCTAAAGCTATCAAGGAATTCAAATCCAAGAGGTGTGTCATACCATCCAAGGAGGTGAGGGAGCCACACACTCCTACAACATTGGTTAGGAGAAAAAAAAGAGCAATTAGAGACGTACTCTCTGCTAAAAAATCAAAAGAAATTGTAATTCCTCCCTCTCCAAAAGCTGTTGAAGTTCAGGGGCCAGTTAAGAAGGTGGACATATACGCGAAACTTGGCACTGAAGAGAAGAGGGATCTGCGACAGGCCAAAAATGCCAAGCCAGGCGTACCAGATTACCCCAGGCCTCCCTTTTCCCCCAAGACTTCCCCACTATGACTGATATGTGTATGCCGTACGAGGACAAGACAAGTTTAATTTTCCTAACCTAGTCCTTCTAATCTACCCCATGAAGAAGAAGCTACGCAACATATTTCACATCTGTTGCAACAGCTGGGTATACTGGTGCAACTGGTTGTGGTTCTGTTGCAACTTATTATCCATCTGTTGCATAAGTTGCGTTGGATTATTGATTCATAGAACCCTATGCAACAGATGGAACATCCGTTGCATCTTTACAATTACTAACCTATTTAAAAATTGTCTTCTTATCTCACAGCATGTTGACATAATTCTCTACCTCATGAGGAAAAAGCAATTAACGTACCGGGAAGATTATGATGCTACCGATAGGATAATGGACCTCGACTTCTGCAAGAAGCTCAAGGATAGGTACGATCAACTCAATGCAGAAGCATCATCCCTTGGCGAGGGACTTAATTTCCTAGTTCCTACGTTGGTCTTGGATGAAGAACAAACGTTAAGATATGTTAGAGGGGACAAGCCAAATCCACACGGCAAGAGCTGGACTGAGGCAAAAAGGATTCTTGTAGTCATTAGCGTGAATGGAATGCATTATCGGGCTATTGAGATATTACTCAAAGAGGAAAAGATCAATGTTTATGGCTTCAACTTACCTCTCATTGACGATTTCGATCATTTTCTTCTCGTGGAGCCACTGATGGTGCTGTTGCATATCTTGTTGAGGGAGAGTAAACTGATGAATCATTTACCAAAGGAAGTGTTGATGAAGAAATCATGGGATTTTGAAGGTCGAAACAGGGGAATGATCCTTCCAAAAGATGATGTCGTAAAGCGAACGGCTCGTACGCTCTTTCACACATCGAATGTTTACTGACCGACACAGAAATGGCTGAGCCAACAACTTTTCTGTGCGACAACACTGTGGAAAACCTGCAAGAGGTCTGGGATTATGGGGTACTAACTGGACGCTTGAAGTTTGTGTATATAGAAGAGCCTGTGAAATAGAAATTTTTAATTTCAAGTCACCCTTCACTTTATTACATGTACATGTAGTGACAATAATTTTTTTCTGATGAAAGTTGAGTTTTTTATAATGCAATAGATTAGATTGTCAATCTGTTGCAACAGTGGGAAGACCTGTTTGAATAATCTAATAATCTAATAATCTAAGTCTAATCTGTTGCAACAGTTGGAAGACCTGTTTGATAATTTCCACAGATGACCTAAATTTTACAACATATGCCTAAATTTTTTTGATATTTTCCAACAATTACGCTTGAATATCCATGTGCTCGTCGACAACAAACCAGTAGAAAATACACACACCACCATAAAAATTTCAGCAATTAGGCTTCAATATTCATGTGCCCAACAACACCAAACCAGTAGCAATAACGACAACAATATAGTATCTTCTTGCTCGATTTTGTTTCTTTTCAGAAACCTTGACTTTGTTCAACAAACCCCAGATTAGACGATTTGCTTGTGAAGGGTGTCGTTCTTCATACCAATCAATGTAATCGCATCCACCCAATTTCTATAAAAAACAGAACACAATTACAAAATAATTACAAGTCAATAATTAATCAATTAATTAAATAAAAAAAATACTACCTTTAAAATCTTACAAGTAAAATACCTACGACTCGAATTTTGTTGAGTCCAAGAAGTCTTTAACAGAGATTCATGACCGCACTTACAATATAAAAAATCTTTATCACAAAAAATAGTGGAAGATGCGCTCGACATTGTCAAGGTCAGTTGGAAAAAATGAAAGTACTAATTTGAAGAATTTAGATAGATAAAATAAGATGACGATGAAGAAGAAGATTTGGAAATTTAGGGTTAAATTTTAGGAGAAAGATGAATATATAAGACAATAGGGGAAAAAATGACCGTTGGGGGCCAAGTGACGGCAAGTCAGCGAAATGTGCCAGGACTGACACTAACACATTTGATGCCTATTTTATTTTACGTGTTTATAATGAACATGTCTACTTGATGCCTATTTTATTTTAGGTGTTTGAACTGAACACCGTTGATGGGCTGTGCCTTTTTTATTTCAATTCACTTTAACCTTTTTACACGTAGTGACAATTTTTTATGTGCAACAAAAGTTGAATTTTTATAATGCAAGAGATTCTCCATCCGTTGTAATAGTTATCCTACCTGTTCTGACATATAGTTTATTTGTTGCAATAGGTTGGTCATCTGTTGCATTATCTCGATGTTTTTATCTAAAGTCCATCTGTTGCAACAGTGGAAAGCCCTATTTGATAAATTCCAACAGATAACCTACCTGTTGCAACATATGTATAAATCTGTTCAATTATTCCAATAGATGTATCGTCTGTTGCAACAGATAAAGTCCATCTGTTATAACATATGTCTAAATCTATTTTTTTTCCAATAGATGTGTCATCTGTTGCATTATCTTGATGTTTTTATCTAAAGTCCATCTGTTGTAACAGTGGGAAGACCTGTTTGATAAATTCCAACAGATCACCTACCTGTTGCAACATATGTCTAAATCTGATTGAATTTTCCAATAGATGTGTCGTCTGTTGCAACAGATACATTATCTTTTGTAATATTTGAATCTAGTATTCATTTTCAACTAATAAGTTCAAATCTATGAAATAAATAAAATTCGTAGACAAAATAAAATAAATTGAAGCCTTCATAAATTAGCTGAAATAAATCAATGAATAAATAAAATGTAAAAAAATTGTTATGGGTACAGATCTCAACAAATACATCAACAACAATTTAAGTATACTGCCAAGGATTGCTTTAACAGGCTCAAGCTATAAAGATCTACTCAGTATGGATAAATTGTTCTTCATCCGGTGCTATGGAATTCGGCTTTGCTCATCGTGGATCTTCATTGTCGCTTGCGTATGGTTTCTGCGCTTTTTGTTCTCCGTATTTACATAAAAAGAGTAGCATATTATCAATGTTGTTGATACAAGAATAATCTCGGACATGGATTTATGAGAGTGCGTGTTGGATCCGAGACTTGGTGTGTTCAATTGAAGAGCCAAAGAGGACCTAATTATGCACCCAAAACAGTCCAAACACTACACTTGGGCTACACTTGATGGGAGCCCATCACTTAAGGGCCTTTCATTTTGTAATAACTATATAAGTAACATGCTAGGGATTCCATTTGTAGTTTTTGGATGATATTTGTAAATCTTGTAAGACTTTAAACACCATAGTTAGGGCTTGAAAAAGCCACCAACCGAAACTAGGACAAGATCTAGTGTGGAATCACTAGTGATTGTAAATTTCTTGGAAACATTGATGCTTGGAAGGTAGAATCCGAACTTGTATCTTTGTAAGAGATAGGTTTATTATTGTGTGTAATGTGAAGGGTCCAATATTGTCCATTCTTGGGTTCTTAAGATTATGCCTTCATGTGGTCTATCTATCTATCCTTTTACCTTCTTGTAATCTTGTTTATTATTTGTATTGTAATCTTATGTTCTTGTTGTTATTGTTAAATCTGAATCTTGTGTCTTCTTGTTTATCATCTTTAGTTCATCTTGTTCTTGTTCTTGTTGTTGTTTTGATGTTAAAACACACAATTATATCTTGTATTCTTGTTGTTGGTAGTGAATCCGAGAGTGGTCTCCAAAAAGGTCCTCAGATCCTTAAGATTTTGGATTGTTTTGGAGTTATTTCGTGTTTCCCTTGTTGCTCTTGTATCATTTGGTATCAGATCCATCTTTGGTTTTGTTCTTACAATACCAATCTAGGGCTTTTTTTCTAAGAAAATTAAAAAAAAGGGAAAGAAAGACGTGTTCTTGAGCTTGAGATCTTGATCGAGAAGTTAAACTTGTTGTTGTATCTTGGCCGAATATTGTGTGTCTAGGTCTAGGATTTATTTTGCTTGTGTTGTTGTTTCAATTGTTAGTATTCTTTTCCATTAACACTTTGAGTCGATCTAGATGTGAGTTTTAAAAAAATTGATGTTGTTGTTGTGAACAAGACCATGGCTATGTGTTGAAGTTGTTGTTCTTGGCCGTATGAACTTGTTGTTATAGTCTTGTTTGGAAGTTGTTGGTGTTGTTGTTTCTCTTGATAAAGTTGTTGTAGAGTTCTTGACATTCATCACAACCTTCACCCTTGCTACAATCAAAATACAACATCAAAAAGAACCTTGGTCGTGTGTTGACACTAAAATTGGCCGTGATGTGTGTTGATGTTTGCCGTGGGGTGGACATTGTTGTTCTATTGTTGATGTGTTCTTGAAGGTTGTTGTGGTGTTCATCTTTTTCTTCATCTCATCTTACAACTTAAGACAACCAAAAGTGTAACATAGATTCAAAAAGGTGAACCTACTAGTTGTAAAGTTGTTTGTGAGAAAACTTGAGCCATCACTTTCTTGACATCTACTTTTCAGCCACTTTCCTTGTTTAGGGACCTTGTTTTGTGGGAATTGTACAAAGTCAAGTTTTGCCTTTTGAAGATTAGACTTAAAGGAGATTTAAGACATATACTTTCCATCCAAAACCAATTATTTCATTACATAGTAACTAAAGTTTGTAAACTTCAACTAGTAACTAATTGTGGGGCCGTGACCAATAGTATGCTGTCATGTCACCCAAGTTACTGTTCATACAAAAATTTTAAGCTCAAAATTTGATGTTCTAGTTTCATTGTGTTGTTTCTTTAGTTTTCTTTATTGATTCCATTACTAACTTACAAGCTAGTTTTAGATTGTAAGTTAGTTTTGAAACCGTCCTTCGTGTATACATTCCTTTATGTGTCTTATTCTTTTGAGTCATTTTAATACTTGGTCCACCTCTCACTTCCTCATGGAGTACAAGCAAGGTTACGATTCTTGTGAGATCAAAGTGAGGAAAGAAAAATCTGAGAGACAAAATAATAGAGAGGGAGTGTGAGGACCATCCTTGTACAACTAACTTATTTGTTGTTTTGTAGGTAACTTATTTGTTGTTTTGTAGGTAACTTCTTGGCTATAATGGAAACCATTTTGGCCCTCCTTGATGCTTTGTCCCAAGACCTTGCTAGGGCAAATGCGGGTCTTGAAAAGATTTACTCGAATATGGTAACTATGAGTAAGAGGTTGGATCTAATGGAGAGTCGAAGGATTTCTCGTGCTTTTACTCCCAAAAATTTACTTCCAATGACCAATCCTCCAAGACCACCACATAATGCCACAAGCCAAGCTCTAAATACCCCTCAAAACTGAGAACAAGATCGACCACTTCCCCCGCAAGTTGATCAAGTCCAACAAGGAGGACTTAGAAGCCAATTTCCTCCCATCCAAGCTCCATAACCGAAGCTCCATGTTACCAAATCGAGCCTCTCAACCGAAACTTCCCTTTCTAAAAATTGACACATCCAAGAAGAGGAACATAGTAGAAAGGAACATGAGGTACATGGAGTCTACAATGATGCTTCTATGATGGAAGAAGAATTGATTTGGGTGAGATTGAAGGCAAGTCTTAAGATGGAGAGGAAGCCGAGATGCAAAATGAAGTTGTTGACCGAGACTTATTTTATTGAGCTCTCGAGTTCCTCCTATTTTGCGGACTGTTTTGTTTTGTTTCAAGTTTTTGCAGGCTGTTTTGTGCCGTGAATTTGTGGGCAAATTCCTCTCAAGATGGAGAGGATGATACAAGAATAATCCCAGACATGGATTTATGAGAGTGCGTGTTGGATCCGATACTTGGTATGTTCAATTGAAGAGCCAAAGAGGACCTAATTATGCACCCAAAATAGTCCAAACACTATACTTGGGCTACACTTGATGGGAGCCCATCACTTAAGGGCCTTTTGGTCATTTTTAGCTTTCATTTTGTAATAACTATATAAGTAACATGCTAGGGCTTCCATTAGTAGTTTTTGGATGATATTTGTAAGTCTTGTAAGACTTGAAACACCATAGTTAGGGCTTGGAAAAGCCACCAACCGAAACTAGGACAAGATCTAGTGTGGAATCACTAGTGATTGTAAATTGCTTGGAAACATTGATGCTTGGGAGGTGGAATCCGAACTTGTATTTTTGTAAGAGATAGGTTTATTATTGTGTGTAATGTGAAGGGTCCAATATTGTCCATTCTTGGGTTCTTAAGATTATGCCTTCATGTGGTCTATCTATCTATCCTTTTAACTTCTTGTAATCTTGTTTATTATTTGTGTTGTAATCTTATGTTCTTGTTGTTATTGTTAAATCCGAATCTTGTGTCTTCTTGTTTATCATCTTTAGTTCATCTTGTTCTTGTTCTTGTTGCTGTTTTGGTGTTAAAACACACAATTATATCTTGTATTTTTGTTGTTGGTAGTGAATCCGAGAGTGGTCTCCAAAAAGGTCCTCGGATCCTTAAGATTTGCGGACTATTTTTGAGTTGTTTTGTGTTTCTCTTGTTGCTCTTGTATCAGCTAATCAGCAGTAGTTTCTTCTGCATCCACCTGGAAAGACAGAATTGGTCAATCCTAATCACGGAGATATACCAAAATGGAAAAGGATAATTCATCTCTTCTAGCAAATCAAACAGGTCTTTCTCCCATTCTAAATAGTCCCAAACATATTATATTTTTGTTGCAATAATGAATCAACTGTTGGGACAAATTTATACATGAGGAAGACCCTATGTGATAATTTCCAATGGATGAACCATCCGTTGCAACATATGAATCATCTGTTACAGCAGATAGGTCATCTGTTGGTACAAATAAAAGTTGTACGAAGAGATATTTGATTTTCTAAAACAGAAGAGACATATGTTGCACTAGATAAAGTATCTGGTGCAACAGGTTAGTCAACTGTTGCAACAGATGTATATATCTGTTTGATAATTTTCAGCAGATGTGTCATCTGTTGAAACATATATGTGTCTATTTTTTTGTCAGTTGGAAGACATATAATATATTCACCTTCTTCAGCTCGTTCTTCTCTCCTTTGAACATTGTACGTTGTTCAGTGCAACACGCAGACAGAGGAAGTGTAATTTTGCTTTTTTGGATGCCTAAAAAATGCCCTGGAAATCACTCTCTTTCTCATCTTAGCCCTAATTTCTAATGGAGCGGATGTAAATAAAATGCTCTTTAATCACTACATCATGTTTCGCCCTGCAGTCTTGACATTTGCATGCAGAACATTCGCTGGGAGAGGCAAAATTTGTATAACCAGTATGATCATACTCATAATGGTTTTCTTTAAATACTGTAAGAGGAGCATCATTAGCACCAACAGCAGCACCACTACCACCACCAACAGATCCATTAACAACAACAAGCCCACCCTCCAAAATTATTTTTCTTGTAATGGCTGTTGCTCCAAACAATTCTATTTTTATTCTGTCGATGACCTTAGGGTCCAATAAAGTTTGCCCAGATCGTAAAGTAAGAAAAAAAGGCATATTCAACTCTCGATTGGTCGAAACTAGCGACGGATGCACATTCTAACATAAATCATTACATATATTAGAATAATGATTAGATCATTCAAAAAAAAACATTAATTAAAAGAAAAAATTAATTATAATTATACTTACTGCATCCTTCGCGGGGTTGAAGAATTCAAGAAATTTTGCATTTTTATCAGTTTTGGCCGACAACCATCTCAAGATTCTTGGACAGGAAACTCCTTCCTGGTAGTTCACTTGTTATCTCAAATAAGGAATGGCTTCGAACGCCCAAGCCTATAAAATAACGCTAATAAATCAAAACCATTATTGAGGAAAAAAATGAATGATATCATAATAGAAGAAAGAAACATTTAACATGAAATCCCATGGGAAGCCATATAAGTTGACTGTCTTTGGCGCTAACGGAGTCAACAAATATTTGATAGCCATTTTGAAGCTTTTATACCCCCATGGAAAGCTGTTAAATGCCTCAAGATCCTTGGAGAGCTTTATTAAACCGAGGCTTATGTTGTCGTTAACGTCTCTCGCCCAAAGAATGTTATGTACAAACCAAACCAAGCACAATGACTGCTTGTGCTTCTTTGAAAGTCCTTTACCTTTCAACGCTTCTATCAATTTTTTTTTGAAGCTTGGACCAACAATGGACACCAGGTCATCACGATCACAAGACTTGCCTTTACGTCTTTTTTGGGTGTGCGGGGTGTTTTTTTTTTAGTTAGAATAGGTATAACTTGAGAAGAAGGATAACATTTTAGTCCAGTAACTATGGCAAACTCCTTCCAACCAAAACAAACAGGATGCCACAGTAATTTATCCACACCTTATCTATCTTATCTTTATTTTCATACATAAACCTACGCCTGAGAAGTTCATATACCATTTTTATTTGGAAACAAACATTGTTGTCCTCCGGCAAATCAAGATATTTCCCAAAGCAGCTGTCCCTGAAATAAGCATCCAATTTTTGTTCTCGAAGTATTTTTCTAAAGGCGTCGAAAGATTTTTGCATGGCTGACTTAACCACGAAATCACCTGTTAAATCTACGACACCATTGCACTGCATTCTTATAGGATAACGATCAATGCTGAAGGCTTTGACCAGCTCTTCGGTGGAAGGGCTATTAGCATTTGCATCATCTCTTTTGAAATATTCCTCCTCCCTGTGTTCATCATATTCTGCTCCCGATTGAGATAACGCTTGTAAAGCAAGCTCATAGAGTGGTGGATGTAGTCTAGTTGCTTCACTTGTTCCTTTACTCGGACTTGATTCGATTTTTTTTCTTTTGGGAACTATATTATCTAAAATTAACAGGAACATAAAATAATATATTATTGTTGATTAATGCATCGTTAAAAAAGGATAACAGTAAATCAAATAAGAAAAATAGTAAAATAACAGTTGCAATAGATCACTGATCTGTTGCATCAGGTAGTATATCTGTTACAGCATATAACCAAACTTTTACAGTGGATGAGTAATCTGTTGCAACAATACAAAACATACCACTCATCTTTTAAGACAGATGAATGGTCTGTTCAATAGATCACACACCTGTTGTGACATCATCTGTTGCAATATATGAGTGATCTATTGGAATAATTAAATAATCTGTAGCAACGACTGAGTAATCTGTTGTGACAATACAAAACATATCACTCATCTGTTGAGAAAGATGAATGGTCTGTGCAACAGGTCAGACATCTGTTGCAACACATGAGTGATCTGTTGGAACAGTTATCAACGGTCAAAATTGTTTAGATTTCTTCCATCAAAGGGTTGTCTATCACGACAGATGAATGATCAGTAGGAAAAATCAAGTCTTGGACTTTTCCTGTAGGAAGAGTTGGTAGGATTTTATCCAACAGGAGATTTATCTGTTGGATCAGATTATTAATCTGATGGTTCTTCCATTGCACTAGATGGTTAATTAGTTTCATCCAATTTTTTATCTGTAGATTAATCTGTTGCAACATATGGTAAAGCTGTTGCATCAGATTATTAATCTGTTGCATCAGAATTTTTATCTTATGGTTCCTCTGGTGTATCAGATGGTTAATCTGTTGCATCATATGATAAATCTATTGCATCAGATGATTAATATGCTACCCCAGATGGGTAATCTGTCCGAGGAAACAGTAGCATGATTTTTTTAAACAAAAAACAACAATTTCACCATTTTTACCAAGAACAAGAACAGAACAAATCAAACCAAATTGTCCTTTTATTTTTATAAACACAAACAATAAAAATCAAACTTCAAAAAAAAGCAACAAACAACAAAATATCATAATTCACTTCGAAAAGAGAAGAGAAGAAATACTAGAAATTAGGGTTTTATTCAGACCACATTTCAAATTAGTGCAACAAATATTAAAATTATTAACCAATACTATAAGAGAAGTTGGCTCAAGTTCCTCATTTTCTTCAAAACTAAAAAGGCCATAAATTTTTACTTGTGAAAGAAGAAAAGGACCGATGAAGAATTTGAAGTTGTTGTGGCCGGAGAGCAAGGCTGTCATGTCGATTGAATTCGAAAAGGAACTCGAAGCCCAACTATTTGTAGTCGGATGTTGAAGTCGCCGAGGATTGAAATGAGAAATTTTCAAAACAGTTGGTTGGGAGAGAGTTGAGAGAAGCTGTCGAGAGAGGGATGAGAGACAGGTTGATTGAATTGGAGAGGGGAACTCGAAGCCTAACTATTTTTCATCGGGGGTTGAAGGGGCAAATTTTGTAGAATTGTTGGTTGGGAGAGAGTTGAGAGAAACTGTCGAGAGAGTGGAAAGAGTGGTTGATTTGGATTGAAGAGGGTGTGGGTTGGGTTAATTAGTATTTTTAAAAAGATTAGAAAGTTTTAAAAATATTAATCAAGTCCACAATTAACTTGATCAAGTTTTCTAATAATGTTGGACCCTATTTGTTGGTCAATGTCACCAATCCTTCATTCAAGACTTAAAAAATACCTATTCATTAATTTTTTCTTGTTAGATAATAACATATTTGTTGATGAGTGAACTCTTTAACTTAATCCTCCTCCATCAAAAAAATTCACATAAATTATATTTACATAAAAATTAACATATATCAACTGTATATATGCTATATCAATAAACTAAAAATGGGTGAAAAATTATCACCAATAATCGTGCTGACAAAAATTGATCAATGTCGTCAATTTTAGTAATGCTCAATTTTTTTATTAATAAAAATTGACTTTTAATTAAAAAATTATAACAAATAAAATCAATAGTTTAAACTCACAAATCTTCAAATTTTAGGCATGAGATAACTCAAATATTCGGTGCAACTAACAAAATAGAAATTTTTTAACATGGTAGTATCACACAAAAGAAAATGTTTGATATATATCAATGGTCAATGTTAACAAGTAAAAATGCAACATGTGTTAATATGTTTGTGCCAAATAAGAGACAAAAAATTGATGCACTCCCCACATGTGTTTTGGCTATTTGTACGTCCTTGAAACTTAATTATTGACTCATGAGTGGTGCGTTGGATACGATGTAGTTTTGATGGTTGACAATTTGACAATGTGATATGAAACATATCAGTCAACCTGGTTCACAGACACACTTTTCATATAGCTAAAACTTGTAGCAAAATCATGGTTGATTAAAGACAAGGGTGGAAGAAATCAAGAAGCAGATGAGTGGTTAATTCTGATAAACTCAACGAAATAAATATGTCCAAATTTGAAGAAGTTGAATTTGATTCAAACACTTGATGATAAGGAAAGCAAGTTGAGTTGAAAAAGGAGTCCTATGGAAAGAAGAAGTTTCACTTATGAGCATATCCTGAAGAGTTCTATGTGTAGAAGGAGAAAAATTCTGCAGATTGAAGATGTCTATGCAAGATAGGAAAAATATAAATTGAAGGACTCTTTGTTAGATCAATGAAGTTTTTGATGACTGACACATGAATTGATCATGTTACTTGACCTGTTCCAAGCATAGAAAGACAGGTTTCAGGTTTTACTGATAGATGGAGACAAAGATTGCTGAAAGTTAAGAACGAATGAGCAAGCCTAATTCTGATATACTCAAGCTACTAATCATGTGAGAAATTGAAGAAGTTGTGGTTGAGTAAAATACTTGAAGATAAGTTGATTTAAAGAGTTTAAATTTGACTACAACTCTAAGGAGACAAGAGTTGGAATTGAAGAAGGAGTCTCACTTGAAGTAGAACTCTATGTAATGAGAGTTCTGATTAAAGAAGAAGTTTGAAATAAAGAATAACTCTTTGGAGAGCCGTGTTTAAATATAAGATGCATCATTCAGAGTAACTCACGCACTTACAAAGCAGAAAAGAACAATCGACAGATTGACTTCACGAAGTGCTACTCAATCACTGAAGAAATACATTGAAGAACCTGGTCCTAAGTATAGAATCCACCTAAGAGTTTTAGCGTTGATTTTTAGAGTTGCTCATTGTGTTTGAAATATTGATGTAATATTAGTTTCAGTGTGTTATAAACTGAATTAGGAGCTAGTCTTCGAGTTGGGGAAAACTCAGAGACTTTGGGAACGCATACCTTGGGAGGCGTGTGTGTAGTTAGGAATTAGAGTTTATAATTCCTAGTTGTTGAGTCAAAGGAATTAGAGTTTATAATTCCTAGTTGTTGAGTTATAAGGATTAAAGTTTATAATTCCTATTTGTTGGTTACAAGAGTTTTGTAATCAGTTGTTGTTGAGGCTCGGAGTTATTTAGTGAAGTTGGGGTCAAATCCTGCAGAGGTACAGGTCGTGTTTTTTTACACCTTTTTGATCCGGGTGTTTTTCACGTAAAAATTATTATGTTCTTTATTTTTTATTTTAATGCTTCCTTGGAACACGTCAGGCAACCCGTTCCATCGATTAGCAACAGTCAGGCGAAAATAAGATAATCAGTAGGGCACGAATTCTTAACAATTGGTATACGAGCCAGGTTGTCTTAAAAAGGGCTAGCACCTAAGACAAAGATCAATATGATGAATTCCGCACCACCTAATGGTTACAGTGAAGTTCAATCTACTATTAGACCTCCACTCTTTGATGGTTCTCACTTCATTTGGTAGAAAGCTAGGATGAAAATATTTATTTAAGGGAAAGACTACGAGTTATGGGACAGGATCACTGATGGTCCTACTATTCCAATGAAGTTAGAAGATGGTGAATAGGTCAAGAATGTAAGAAGTGAGTTTACCGCTGATGACTTAGTAACATTAAAGAAAAATTCTAAAGCTAAGAACATCTTAGTCTATGGACTAGGACCGACTGAATACAACAGAGTGTCAACTTGTACCATTACTAAGCAAATCTGGGATGCACTGGTCAATGCATATGAGGGTACCTCTCAGGTAAGAAAATTCAGGATTGCTCTTCTCTTGAATACGAAGATTTTAAGATGAAGGAGAATAAAACCTTGCATGAAATGATGACAAGGCTTACTGCCTTGACAAATGAGTTGACTTCTTTGGTAAAAGTCATCACTGTTGAAGAACAAGTTGAAAAGGTGTTGAGGGTGCTACCAAAATCAAAATGGAATGTTAAAGTAACTGCTATTAAGAAGGCAAATAAAGATCTCACAGGCATGACACTAGATGAACTAGTAGGGAATCTGAGAACTTATGAAATAGAAATTGATGGAACTAAAGAGCTAGTAACCCTTGAGGATACCTTACCTTTGAAGGCATCTGACAGTGATGGAGAAATTGAACTTGATGAAAAACAAGTTGCCTTTGTAGCTAAGAACTTTAGTAAATTCTTCAAAAAAAAGAAGGGAACAAGTAGCAAGAAATGGTCCAACGACAATCCAAATGGATGCTACCAGTGTGGTAAGATTGATCATCAGATCAGGGATTGTCCAGACTGGGAAATAGAATGGAGAAAGAAAAAGGTTGAAAAGGAATTGAAAGAAAAAACAAAAAAGAGGGAAGAATATACAATGGTAGCAGCATGGGGATCTGACTCAAATGACGATGAAGTTGATAAAACAACACTCATGGCTCTTGGAGATTCAAACTTGGAGGAAGAAGATGATACTTCTGAGGTAAGTATACTTGAACTTAAAGAAAAGTTGCATTTATTTTCTTAAACTAAACTTATTTCCTTAATGAGTGCTCTAATTAATGATTTCCAAGAATTAACTTTTGATAGGGATGAGTTATTCAACAATCTTGCAAGTGTCATGTTTGATTTTATTGATCTAGAAACTTGTAAGAACACTGTTGAAAAGAAAAACTGCACTCTTAAGGAACAAGTTAGTAGACTTGATTCATCAAACCTGACCCTCAAATCTGAAATCTTGAAACTGACTCTTTCTAAAAAAGGAAAAAAAGGTCAAAAGTGAGGAACAAGAAAAAATTGAGTCAGAATTGACTAAGATTAAACATGAATACTTTTGTGAAAAAGAAAAGGTTAGTCAATTGATTCAAGAAGTTTCTAAATTGAAACTTGATCTTGAAAGAGCTAATAGATGGACACATCCTTCAAGATTTGTTCATAAGATAGGTCAAAGAACTCACTATGAAAAGGTTGGGTTGGGCTTTTATAAAAGTTTTAATGCTATTAAAGATCTGTGTTATATTTGTGGTAACGAGGGGCATCCAACCACTGAATGTACAGTTGCAGCAAAAACCAAATAAAGAAGCATAAACCTAGCAAAAAAATTTGATTCCATATTAGCATAAGCTAATAAGAAGGTCAAATCTGATCAGAGAAACAGGTCACATAACCTGTTGCCTCGATGGGCTAGAAGGAACCTCATACATCTTTTTTTTCATAAGAAAGGACCCAAGTTTGTCTGGGTGGCTAAAGTTAACCCCTAATTTATTTTGCAGGTGAGAGTGAAAGGAGGCAAGCAAAATTTGTACATGGATAAAGCTTGATCAAGGCATAAGACTAGAAGAAAATAAAATTTCTTTGGATAAAGCTTGATCAAGGCATAAGACTAGAAGAAAATAAAGTTTCTTTCACTCACCACATTTAAAGGGGGAATGGATCATTTAAAAGATGGCCAGATTTATAGTGCTCGTGGAAGGGGGGAGCAAGGGAGATTTTTTTAAAAAAAAAAGAATGACTGTGAAACTAATGAGCAAGCACAGGAACATGTTGTACCACCTGGTTTAACTGTTGTACAGACTGAGGGCATATTGATAGGGGGAACAACAAATCAAGAAATTGATGCATCAATAACACCAACACAAGCTGATGATAATTTTGTTGGTAATTCATATGAATTGGTGTTGTCATAAGAATCTTGAGATATCTCATGGGAATCAATGGCTTGAGACTATGGTATTCAAATGAAAGTATTTTCACCCTTGAGGGCTATAAAAATGTTGACTATGTGGGTTACTTAATTGACTGGAGAAGCACCAAAGGCACTAAGTAGAGAGCATTTTGAAAGGAATAGGTTAGACTTGGGGATGATTAAAATTGCATGAACTCACCTCAATGATTGACTAGAATAATTATTTTTCTTCTTAATCTTATTAGCTAAAAAGTTATTCTATTCAGTTTTGCACATTTAGTTGTGTGTCCCAATTCCAGATTTTTGACTTTTCTAACCTAATTTTGTATTAGATTATGCAAAACAATAGGTACAAGCAAGCAATTATGACCACAAAGTTCTTCTTATCAGGTATGTTCTACACTGACATAAGCATAGACTGTCTAAGTTGAAACAGTTGAGCACACCTGTTTAATTCCATACACTTCATCCTCTCATTTTCTAATAAAGCTAATGAATTGGTTGTTCAAACTTTCTTTGATTCTCTCCAAATGGGTGTGCACAAATGTGTTAATCCTACACCAAAAAATCCTTCTTCTTTCTCAACCAAAATATCAGGTGTGTACCATGGATTTTCCAAGCTTGATCATCAATCACATGCAACATATGTTTCTGAAGAATGAAATGGGACATGTTTTCCCTTTTAGTTCCTAATTGGTTATTTTTTAGGACTTCTCAGTCCTAGTTCAGGTTTGACTAGATATTCTTGAACAGATGAATCATGTTGCTCTACCTTTTTCAATAAGAAGGACTAATACTCATATGAAAAAAATTGAAAAAAAAAATTGAACTAGAAGTTGCACAAGATAGTCATGAAGTGGAATAAGAGGTCCTTAAGGCTAGGATAATGATTTTGAAACTTGACCTTGATTGATAGAGCGATGAAAATATTGAATTCATTCGTCAATTGACACAGTTGATATCACCTATTCCACCTTCCTCATCAGCTCCTCACTATTTGTATCCTTAGTCATGTCCCACTTTTATATCATATTTTTTCTAATGCTCAATTATTTTTCTTTGTTAAGTACTAGGTTAGGTTTAATGTGGAACATGCTCTGACAGTTTAATGGAATGGTTATCTTTTCTTAATTGACTCATATTTTTGCTCTCTTTAATACATTACTATATTGGCTAAAGTCTTTGTTTGATTGTTTTAGTGATAGTCCTAGTGGCCATGACTAGCATAACAAATTACTTTAGCTGGAATATTATTGTCTTGAAATAGTTTTTTGATGATGCCTAAAGGGGGAAGATAAGAGGGTTGTGCAATGTTTATAACCCATTGACTAACTTATTTTATTCTAGTGTTTGATACTTTGGTGCCTACAGGTGAAGATATTTGAATGCATAAAGACAAGAGGTTTGTCATCATAAAAAAGGGGGAATTTGTTGGGTACTATATAGTTTTGATGATTGACAATCTGACAACGTGATATGAAACATGTCAGTCAACCTGGTTCACAGACACACTATCTCATGTAGCTAAAACTTGTAGCAAAATCATCGATGATTAAAGACAAGGGTGGAAGAAATTAAAAAGAAGATGAGTGGTTAACTCTGATAAACTCAAGGAAATAAATATGTGCAAATTTGAAGAAGTTGAATTTGATTCAAACACTTGATGATAAGGGAAAACAAGTTGAGTTGAAAAAGGAGTCCTATGAAAAGAAGGAGTTTCACTTCTGAGCATATCCTTAAGAGTCCTATGTGTAGAAGGAGAAAGATTCTGCAGATTGAAGACGTGTATGCAAGATAGAGAACATATTAATTGAAGGACTCTTTGTTAGATCAATGAAGTTTTTGATGACTGACACATGAATGGACCATGTTACTTGACCTATTCCAAGCATAGAAAGACAGGTTTCAGGTTATACTGATAGATGCAGACAAAGATTGCTGAAAGTCAAAAACGAATGAGCAAGCCTAATTCTGATATACTCATGCTACTAATCATGTGAGAAATTGAAGAATTTGTGGTTGAGTAAAATACTTGAAGATAAGTTGGTTTAAAGAGTTGAAGTTTGACTACAACACTAAGGAGACAAGAGTTGGAATTGAAGAAGGAGTCTCACTTGAAGTAGAACTCTATGTAATGAGAATTCTGATTAAAAGAGGAGTTTGAAATAAAGAAGAACTCTTTGGAGAGTTGTGTTTAAATAGAAGATACATCATTCAGATTAACTCACACACTTACAAAGTAGAAAAGCACAATCGATAGACTGACTTCACGAAGTGCTACTCAATTACTGAAGAAATACATTGAAGAACCTGGTCCTAAGTATAGAATCCAGCTAAGAGTTTTAGTGTTGATTTTTAGAGTTGTTCATTGTGTTTGAACTATTGATGTAATATTAGTTTCAGTGTGTTATAAACTGAATTAGGAGCTAGTCTTCGAGTTGGGGAAAACTTAGAGACTTTGCGAACGCATACCTTGGGAGGTGTGTGTGTAGTTAGGAATTAGAGTTTATAATTCTTAGTTGTTGAGTCAAAGGAATTAGAGTTTATAATTCCTAGTTGTTGAGTTATAGGGATTAGATTTTATAATTTCTATTTGTTGGTTACAAGAGTTTTGTAATCAGTCGTTGTTGAGGGTCAGAGTTATTTAGTGAAGTTGGGGTCAAATCCTGCAGAGGTACAAGTCGTGTTTTTTTACACCTTTTTGAGTCAGATGTTTTCCACGTAAAAATTATTGTGTTCTTTATTTTCTATTTTACTAATTCCTTGGAATACGTCAGTGGAACACGTCAGGCAACCCGTTCCATCGATTTGCAACAGTTAGGCGAAAATAAGATAATCAGTAGGGCACGATATGGTAAATAAACATACACAATATATGGTAAATGAGTATTCATATATATGGTAAAGTAGACATTCACTATATATGGTACATTTATAACACTCCCCCTTGAATGTCTAAATGATAGATAATACACGTATTTGCTGGCTCATTAAAATCCTTACAAGGAAAACCTGTTGGGATAAAACCTTGAAACGGAAAAAGAGTACAACGCGTATTTTCTCCCCTTGATGAGAACATCAATAAACTTTTGCATCCCAATCTTGTGCATAATCTTCTTGAAAGTTGCAGTTGGAAGAGACTTGGTGAATAAATCATCCATATTGTTACTTGAACGAATCTGTTGCACATTAATATCACCATTCTTTTGGAGCTCATGTGTATGAAAAGCTTTGGCAAAATGTGCTTCGTTCTATCTCCTTTTATAAATTCTCCTTTAAGTTGTGCTATGCATGCTGTATTATCTTCATATAAAATCGTGGGTACTTTGTCACATTTTTTCTTGAATGAGATGTATTATGGACCTCAACCATACACACTCTCCGCTTGCTTCATGAATAGCTATAATCTCAGCGTGATTCGATAAAGTGGCTACGATAGACTGCTTTGTATTTCTCTAAGATATGACAGTACCCCCAAATATGAACACATAGCCTATTTGAGATCGAGCTTTATGCAGGTCAGATAAGTATTCATCATTAGCATAACCAATAAGATCGGAACTGCAACCTTGGTAACAAATTAATCGAAAAGGCTATACTTGGCCTTGTAGTATTTGCAAGATGCATTAGTGGATCAACTATACTAAGATATGGTACTTCATAACCAATTCAATTCGATATATTTCTCATGTCATTAAATAATATATTTCTTTGAAAACTCTCCAAGAGTTCCAAAATTTTTATAGCTATAAGCTTATACAATATAAGGATTATAAATAAGTTTTCCAGAAACTTTTATATGCTTCAAACATTTTGAATCCTTAAACACGTTTTTGTGTAAATTTTGTCAAGTGATAATATTTAACATTTCGTGAGTGACATCTTCAAGTGTTTGGATTTCAAATCAAATAAGTTTTACGCTTACCAAGATACATCCTTTCATCTCACTTGATAAATATTTTTACGTCAGAATGCTTGAGTACACGTAGAATTCAGATCCTCATAATCCTTCATAATATTGCACCAATATTGTATCAAAGATATTATTAATGATATACCATTTTGTATCGGTTCACAATGCGACATAATATTTTGAGATCTCATCACTTCATTATTTTCAGGCAACAGAACCTCTCATAAGGTTTTATGAAGTGTTATGTTGTAGGCTCTTTAAGAGCACATTGCCTTCTTATTATGATTGTTTTCTCCTTATCCTTTTCAAGGATTATTTTATTTGGAACTTATTGGTCTACCACGCTTCACACATGCAAATATTTTGTCCTTTAGGGACACAAAATAAGAGCACTTGCAGCTTACATATGAGATGTTTTCGACATTTGACTTGAATTATCTTTTAAATGAGGATCTGATGATAATTCCTAACATATTTCTTAACTGCTTATAATCTACCCCTTATGTTAGAAAAACTAATATACATCCTCTATATTATTTGAGGAATCCATCTTTGTGCATCAGGGTATATTCATTAATCGTATACCGCACATCAAAACTATTAGAAGGAATAGTTAGTTCCTGACCTTGAACCAATTGAGAGGGAAGAAATAATCATAATTTATTGTTCTAATGCATACAAGTGCTATTGTATGCAACATATCATATTTAAAAACAACACATGAAGCTTTGTTCTCATTAGTAATGGTTTAGCTATTTATCGAAGGTATTCAATGTCAAATCATCATTATCAAGATGAATTATCTTGATTACACAATCTGAAAATTATGCTCATTTTATATTGAGCAAATAACTTTATGAATGTCAAACGAAAGTTGACTATAAATGTACATGTGATCATATTATTGATGCATCATGATAGGTGAACGGGCCCATATTCACCTTTTATACTTTTCAGCTTTTGAGAGATAAAATTCCATCATTAGTTGGTCCAACCAACTTCTCATGAGAACAAGCAACATAAACAATTCTTGAAAAATCTTTTATTTCTTCAACATATGTCTAATACTCAATATGCACATCTTCATGATGGCAAATCATTTATGTCAATAGATTAAATGATTTGTATTAGTAACTCCGAGTTACCATAACGTGTGCAAAAATTCTTTAGTAAACATCAGGTTTACTATTGCATGAATTTCGTATCAACAAACAATAAACTCTTAGTTTATTGTGGCATGTGATTTCATCATGCTTAGATAACTTTTCACATTCGTGTTTCTGATCATAGTAACTTGGAGATATTCAATCTTCCAATTATTCTACCTCCTTTAGAGTTGAATTGTGATATCTTCACAACAAAAAATACGTCCGTGTATATATACAACCATATTCACTCAGGGTATAGATCTGTATTTATAATTATCAAAATTCTCATTCCCAAAGATAGACTGTAATCATGCCTTAAGTGTATCAAATTATGATAGCTACTACAAAAGCAAATTAAGACATATTTATTGCTACCACATTAAATTCAAGGAATGAAGCATATTTAATGGGACATATTTCATCAAATACCCATTATTTTGTCTTAGCCATCATAATATCATCAATATGGTGCATTGAGATTCAAACTCAATGTCTTGTCCATACAAAGGTGTCTTAGGCATAAATTGATGGGACTTAAACCCAATATATTATCATCCCTTTTGATAATATTGTTCTTGAGAAATCCCAATATATTATCATCCCTTTTGATAATATTGTTCTTGAGGAATCAATTTAAAACATACATGGTTCCAAACCAATTATTTTTTTCCTCAAATTTAACAATAATTATATTATTAGTAGCAAAAGACAGATAACATAAGGAATTACTAACCTTGAAATTATCTTTAGATTTATAATCTCACGTTGTTTGTCAGAGTCTCGTGCTGATAACGTGTTATAAAATAATAAGGAATAAAAAAGAAGAGTAGAGCTTGAGAATTGAGAGAGTAATTGTTATTTCTCTTGAGGGATGAGTTAAAATGAGGAAAAATCCCTTTATTTATAGAGGAAAACTAACCTTGGGTTTGTAACTTTTCCATAAATAGACATACACAATATATGGTAAGTAAGTATTCATATATATGGTAAAGTAGACATTCACTATATATGATACATTTATAATAGAGATATAAAAATAAAAATATCAATTTTATTTTATATCACTAAAAAATGGGTAAAATTTTCACCAAATGCCGTCCGACATTGTGAACTTTTTTCTATATTTTAAAATGTTCATTAATAATATAAATCAAGAACGTTCATTTTTTATCGCCAAAACTGAAAAAGTATAAATTTGATCGAGCTTAGCGTTAAAAAGATGTCGCAAGTTTGTTTTTTGACAAGTTAGTTGGTTTTATTTAAAGTGAATAGCTCAAATATGCATCTAACTTTCATAACTAAGTAGTTGAGCTTATTAATTTTTCATTAGATAAAATGTGTATATTTGTGCTACTTATCGCTAATAGTTAAAATAGTCAATTTTAAAATATCAAAAATAACCATGTCTTCGTTATCTTAATCAGTTTAAATTACGATCCCCCAAAAACTAATTCTGAATTTTAGTTTTATTCAGCTTTCTTATTGAACATGCCTAGATTATGGGTAAAGCTGTTAATGTGAGAAGTTAGATAAGTAGACTAGATTATATAATCTTTTTAAATTACGACTATATTTAACATATTAATTTTTATTTTTTTAAAAAAATATTTTTAAAAATCTTTTTGATAATATCTTTCACTGGTCAATTCGGATTGCATATCAACTTAATTTTTGATGATCTAAAATGGCTTAGCTTAAGGTGAAGTAAATTGAGTTAATAAATGGATAAGTCAATAATCAATTCAAATTTAAGTAGGTTGAGAGAACCATATTTTTTCTTAAATTTTCACGAATTGTCTCTTAAATTAGTTGGTCTTTAAATTTTTTCAGTAAAATAAATTGATCTTAAATTTTTGCCATTTAGCAACTGAAGTTCTGCAAAGTAAAAACTTTGATTGAAAACCCCAAAAAAACTTAAATAAATAAAATAAAACAAAGTAAAACAACTTCAAAATTTAATTGTTTACATGAACCTTTATGTTACAAATATTGAGAGTGAACCAATAATACATACCATTTTTAGTTTCGTCTTATGTATTATTTCTTTCTTTGAATAATGTGTTTTGTTCATCTCAGTGATAAACCAATGTTGAAAAATTCAATAACCATGCAAGATCAAAATATATGATAATAATATGTTGTTGGACTTGAATTTATTTTTTTCGCAAAAAGATTGTAGACAAGTTACTCAAGATCATTAAATGATGTGGTACAGTTGATGGAGATACTTCTCCCTCAACTAGAGGTTTTGGGTTTGAGCCTTGGATATAGAAAAATTATTGGTAGGGAGCACTTTTCCTTAACGGATCTTAAGCGGAACGAATTTTGATTAGTAGGGTTCTAATGTAGGTACCGAACACTGAATGACAAATAAAATAAAAAAAAACTAAGATTCATGAAGGTTGTACGAATAATCAAATACATAGGTGAGTATACAATGGCAAAACAAAGACTTAGAGTTAATTTATGAATTTTCAATTTTCATCAAACTTATAACTCTTTTTTTGGTTGTGTTCAACATTACATATTTCTAAATATATTTGACGTATTTTCTAATACAAATATATGTTTTGAGCAAATTGAACTTATATGTACTATTTACCGCCACTCATGTATATGTTAAAATCAATTTAATTATTATTCCCTTTGTTTCAAACTGAATGACCTTTTACCAACAACAATCTTTAATTAAATGATACCTTATAAGTATAAATTGTTAATCCAGAATCCAGTAGTTTAACAAAAGTATAATCTAGATCAAATCATAAATTTCAAATGACTTTGTCTTTGCATATTTATACGCTAATTTTAAATTTCAATACTTGAAATGCTGGTAAAACTGTAATTAGTTCTTTGAAAGGTATTTTAGTGAAAATAATAGTTTATATTCATATTTATTGGTTAGATGAACAGAATAAGAAAGATTAATATGTTAGTATCAAACAATGGTCAATAATTAAGATTCAAGAAAGATCTAAATTACAAAAACACTTGGACAACTGCATAAATGTAGATTTGATTTGATGTTTTCAGCATGATTCACGAAATAGGACCCACTAAAATTGAAACAAAAAATTAAAATTATTGGGATAAGGGGACTCTACTCCTTTGTCCTTCCGTATCACAAAAATTCACACAAATTATCTAAAAATAATTTTTTTTTAAAAAAATATTAATTTTATACTATATCACTAATAAAATGAGAGAAATGCATCATGACAATCGATCAATTCTTTTGTAATATTTTTAATAATTCAGATCGAGCACACTTATTTCTTAGCATAAAAAATTGGAGAAGAGTAAAAGTGACCAGGTCTCGGTCCTTGTTGCAATTTGTTTATTTTTTGCAAAGATTTAAGAAGATTATTTTTAAGAAAGTATATGACGATATAGATTGGTTTATTTTCAAGTTATGCTTTTTTAATGAAAGCGGATTGAATTCGATATTTTTCTTTTTAAAAACTAAGCGAATTCACTTAATATTTTTTTATAAAAAATGAACTTGAGGAATACGAACATAAAGATTAATGTCTGACATCAATTAAATTAATAACTTATAATTTAAAATAATTTGACCCACTCCAACTTAGATCCAAAATTTGAATACAATCATTTTACGCCCTCAATATTAAAGAAGTCGAACCAGATAAAGTTTGAGATAATTGTATTCATTTCTTAGTAGTATGAAAATTAGTGTTGTATATTGTTTTTTTTTTTTTTTTCATTTTAGTTTTTTGTTAAGATGGATTTATCTAATTTAGTGAGATTTGTCAATTTATACATTTTGATAGCAACATTTGGTGTGAGCTTGCTTCTTTTCTAAGGGTCTGCTTGGCGACTGAAATTTTTATTTTTTTCAAAATTGTATTTCAAAAACATGTTCAAATACAGAATTGTTAAAATTTCAATTTGAAATTGAATTTCAAAATATTTAGAAATATCAAATACTCTAAAGATCCGATTTCACATTTTTTACTTCAGATCACAAGAAAATCCGATTTCACATTTTTTTAATTCAGATCACAAAAAAATCAATATTTCTCTATAGAGATCTTTTTTAGACACACAAAAAAAAAAAGTGTTAGTATCAAACAAGATCAATAATTGATATGTATTAGTTGACCAGTCTACTACCTTAAATACCTTATTTTAAAACATAAGAATATACATGTTCCATCCAATTGAATAATGTACTGTCCCACTTTATTTTAATATATCCCAATTAAATTTAAGCTACTTTTAATTCAAACCCCTAATCCATTTTGCTTAGTTGACCAAATTTGAATCCCCAATCCCCAATTGTTACCCCACTCTGAGTACCAAATCTCCCACAAACACAAACCCCAAATTCGGTCTTCTGTTGGCTCACTCGAATTAATAAGGTTCACTTACTAGTAAATTAAAATTAAGATTTTTCAAAGATAATTTACAATTTTAATCTTATTCTGCTTTCTAGTTGAAAATTAAGAAGAAGGTGCAACATGAATATGCAAAGCTTTGTAGTTTACTTTTTCTTTCACCTGTTGAATTGGGTAAAGTTTTTAATGAGAGAAGCTATACAATTAAATTTAAAGCTCATCCTTCTGAAATTTGTAATGAAAATCCGTAAGTTCACATTTATCTTCATCTTTTCCTTCCTAGTTTTCATAAAGGTTATTAGTAAATTTTAAAAAAACTACAAATTTCAAATTCTGATTCTAGCATTGGTGTAACTACAAGCTACTCCCTCCTTTCGATTTTACTTATCATATTTTGAGTTGATATATTTATTAAAAAAATAATTTATAACATGACTATTTTACTATAGTACCCTTATTAAATGATGCTTACATTATATCTTGATTTTTTTAAAAAACAATTGATGTTATAAAAAAAATAAAAAAAAAATAAGTTATCTTCTCTTGATATATCAGAAATGACAAGTAAAAGTAGAAATCTAATTACAAAATTGGTGGCAAGTAAAAATGAATGGTGGGAGCATTTTTAAAATTTATACTTGGAATTCTAGTGAAATTATAATATAAGAATAATAGTTTATCCTCACAAATCTTCAAATTTTAGTCATGAGATAATTAAAATGTTCGGTGCAATAAACAAAATAGAAAAGTTTTAACGTTTTAATATCAAATAAAACAAAATAATTAATACATATCATGGTTTGCTCTCAACAAGTAAAAATTGAACAGAAGTTAATATGTCAGTATCAAACACGAGACAAAAAATTAATTCTTGGTTTTATATACTCAATCAATCATGTGTCTTGGTTTTTTTTGTAGGTCCTTGAATCTTAATTATTGACTCTTGTTGGTTATTAACATGTGTTGATGAGTGGACTTTTTTTTTAGACCTCCTCCATCACAAAAAGTCACATCAATTATCTAGATAGAAAATTAAAAAATATCATGTTTATTCTATATCACTACTTAAAAATGGGTAAAAATTGATCGATGAATATCTGCTGATATTGTCAATTTTTTCTTATATTTTAATTTTTTTTAATAATATAAATCAAGAATGATCATTTTTTATCGCCAAAATTGAAAAATTGTAAATTTGATTGAGCTCAGTGTTAAAAAGATGTCACAATTTTTTTAACAAGTTAGATGATTTTATTTAAGGTATGAATAGCTTAAATATTTAATTTAACTATCATAATTAACTAGTTGAGTTTATACATGTCCGGCCAGTCAAAATGTGTATAATTGTGCTAACTATCGCTAATAGCCGAAATAGTCAATTTTAAAATACCAAAATTAGACATGTCATCACTTTCTTAACCAATTTAAATTATGACCCCCCCTCCCCTCCCCAAAACTAATTCTTAGTTTTAATTTTAGTAAAAATTAATTGTAAAAATTACTTATATAACGACATATTTAGTAGTATTTATTAAAAATCCCAACTTTTTTAAAAACCTCATAAAATCTCAACTTTTGATCATTGATGGTACATGTTAATTAACTTAGATACATATTAGGCATACATGTTTTAATTTAACTAGCTAGCACGTTTTAAGAGATGTAACAGATAAATTAGCATTAAAACAATAATTAATCTAACTAATTATGGTTAAAACAAAATCAAATCCTATGATTTATGATAATTATTTTATTATTCCACCATTCTAATAAAAAGCCATCAACATAATCTCTTTTGAAATTGCCAAAACTTCATACACGACATAATCAGAAACTTCATATGCGACATAATAAAAAACCATCAACATTATCTGTTTTGAACAATTAGAAACTTCATACCAACATAATCACATTTTTTCTTGAATATGTATTAGCTCAATCTGTTTCTCCTAGCATTCAAAAAGTTGTACTCGATTGTAATTTGCCATATGAATATTACTTTTCGGTACCTAATGATGCACACGATAAAAAAATTGGTGAATGACTTAGTTTGGCTATTGAAAAAAAATGTAGAACATGTATTATGTTCAGATGAAGAGAATGAAGATTGCATGTTGCCTGAATCTTTCTGTACTTGTTTGTCTTTGATAAATTTATTTTTTCCAAGTTTTTACTTTGTACATGGCGTGGTTGTATCGTGGAAATGTCTGAAGAGCATGTATTTTGGGTCCGTGGGGTAGGGAATGAACATATTTTGAATGAGTTATCGGGTTGTTCTGCATTAGAAACTATGGAACTGTGTTTTGTTGAGGTTTTTTGTAGTGTCGATGTTAGATCTTTGAAGTTGAAGAGATTGACGTTGGGTCGTTATTCATTGCTTGATGATTGCAGAGATCGTACCTTGGATATTGTTTTACAGTAATTTTTTGTCCTTATGTTAATAAGATCGAGATACATTTTTGATGTTAATGATATATTTTGCTCATTTTGTATCTGAGTTTATATAGTTCTGATTACTTATGTATCCCGTTTTGTTTTAGTTTTATCTATTACAACATACGAAACAAACAATAAAATTTTATTTTAGATACATGTTATACATGTTTTTGCAGTTAATGTATCTAGTAATCTGTTTTTTGGTAGTAACTGAAGAAAAATAAGTTGAAGTTTTATTTTCATTGATTCAGCTATGTCCTACGATGTCGTTTGGAGGATTGTGTTTGGACTAAAGAAAAACAGGCACAAGAAATCAAGTGAAACAATGACATCGAGCAATAATTATTGCGGGAGATGTGGTTATGAAGGTAACAACAGACGTACTTGTGATTTTTTTTCAAAAGAGGAGTGACAATGTAGTTGACTGATGAATAATGTTGTATAATTTCTCAGCATGTTGCTGGTTTTTTTTAACTCTTTGATTCGATATTTTAATTGATGATATTGTTGTTTTTTAAGAATTTTAAGAAAAACAATTATCGAAATAAATTATTGTTTTATTACCTTTATTAATTAGTTATATATGTTTTCATGAGCTCATTGTCGTGACATATCATATAGAAATTAAGATACATTGAACTGATAATGTTATTAAATTGTATATTAGTAGTTTTGCCATTGTAAATGATTGAAAAGAGAAATATTTTTATAAGATGTCTCTACCATAAATTTATAGATACAAGTTTACAAAATTTGTATCTAATGTGAAATATAATTTGTCAATATTATTAAGATTTGGTACTATAAGTTTTTATACTTTTTGTTATGCAGGTTAGAGAAAAACATGTATTCGAATTAACAAAAACCTATTACAGTTGCATAATAATGCAACGTTGTGTTGCTTACTATCATTATAAAGTAAAATATGTTTTCTTATTCTAGATACATATATACAATTTAGTAATATGTATCTCATATAAATGTATAGATACAAGTTTAAATATTATTAAGATTTGGTATCTAATGTGAAATATAATTTGTCAATATTATTAAGATTTGGTACTATAAGTTTTTATACTTTTTGTTATGCAGGTTAGAGAAAAACATGTATTCGAATTAACAAAAAACTATTACAGTTGCATAATAATGCAACGTTGTGTTGCTTACTATCATTATAAAGTAAAATATGTTTTCTTATTCTAGATACATATATACAATTTAGTAATATGTATCTCATATAAATGTATAGATACAAGTTTAAATAATTTGTATCGCTTGTAAAATCTAATATGTTAATAGTTTTAAGAGTTAGATCTATTAAGTTTTGCTATAATTTGTTATGCACTTTAGAGACGACAAGTCTTAGTAGGAACCAAAAAACGATTACAGATACACAATAATGTAATGTTGTGTTTCTTCCTACCATTATATTGTATTCTATATTTCATTATTCTAGATACATACAATTGTAAAATATTGTAAAATATGGATCTGATATAGTGTATTTATAAAGTGTAAGAAAAACGTATATCAAAACATAATTATACCTTTAAATGCTTCAGCATTGTATTAAAATAGGTGACAAAGTAAAAGTTTTTAATCATTAAAGAAACATAATGTATGTTTATCAAAACATTACAAACATCATCAAAACATCATCGAAGTTGATAACATCATCAATGATTTTAATATCCAAATAGCAAACAAATAAACAACTATTGAGTATGCAAAATACGGGCTGTTTGTTTTGGTGAGAATTTGCTACTTGTCCTTGGTGGATCATCATTCTCACTAAAGTAGTCATTTTCTGCTTTTTCAGATCCATACTTGCTTAAAAATCTAGCATATCTCAGATGATGTTATTGAGCATCAATATCAGAAGATAGAATTCCTAATACCTTGCTCAGATACTCGGCATAGTCAGCTACAAATACACCATAATACCTGCATAACAATCACCAATTTAATTAAAAACACTGATGTACTCATATATAGAAACATAATTATATCTTTAAATGTTCCACCATTCTTAAGTTTCAAGTTCCTTACCAATATCAGCATTATAGTAATTCACATAAGCCTTATCGATGTACACTTTGAAAAAGCAATTCGTGATAGTATATCTGTTGGTTGAAAATTCTTGTTTTTATACTTGTTCCTCAAGTAGTACATGGTGACATCCAACTGATATTCAAATTGTAATCAAATAGAATATATGTTATAGCAGTCAACTGAAATGATTATTACTTAGATACAAATTAAATTATTTTTTGTACCTAATGTGATTAAAGATAAAATGCAGGAAATTGAAAGAGCAGCAAATGAAAAAGATACATATTAATATATGGTGATACATCTTTTGTTATTATGTATCTAATACAACATCAGAACAGAATAAAAAACTCAAATCTGTACTATAGCACACAATCAAAATTAACAGAAGAAAGTTGCTTTCCACATTTTTTAATGAAAAATAAGATAAGCAATGAATTTCTAAACGTATCATACAAGACAAAATATGTATCTCGACCTAACATTCAACAAATCTGAATATGCAATTGCATTGAGAAGCTCATCTATGGAAATTGCTTTAATAATTCTTCCTTCTCTTGACTGGAGCTCTGTTGGATCCCCTTTTCTTAGAACCACTTCCTTTTTTCTGGTCCTTCTTAGCATGCTTTTATCGCAACTTCTTCATAGTTTGGGGATCGTTTCTATACTTTGATCTATTTTTATCAAAGCCAACAAATTTGTAGTCAAAAATTTTGGGAACGAAGTTACAACTTCTTGAGATTCTTTATATTTTTTAATTGAGAAAACTCAAGACTAAAAGAATTTCAATAACGCTTAAACAACACTTGATACATTTCAAGGCATTAACAGTTAGTCCCAAATACAAGTTAACACAATATGTATCTATGAAGTCATAACTTATCTCTTACAATAAGATAGTAAAATTTAAACACCAATAGATACATATCAAAGCATTAACAACAACTCACATATACAAGTCAACACAACATGTAGCGATAATAAACTTGTATCTTTTGCAATATGACTATCAATAATAATTAAACAACACTAGATACATGTCAAGGCATTAACAATTAGTCCCAGATACAAGTAAACACAACATATATCTATTAAGTCATAACTTGTATCTCTTATCATAAAACTTTCAGTAAAATTTAAACACCAATAGGTACATATCAAAGCATTAACAATAATTCACAGACACAAGTCAACATAACATGTATTTATGTACTTAAAAATTTGTATCTTTTGATATATTAATTTCAATATAAAAATAAATCACAAGATACATATAAAATTAGCTACAAAGAACCAGATAAACAATGAATTTCCAAACGTTTCATCCAAGTAAAAATATGTATATCGGCCTAATATTGAATAGATCTGAACATGCAATTATCTTAGGAAGTTCATCTCTACAAATTTCTTCGACAATTCTAAAATAAAACTTTTATGTTTGTTTCGTATGTTGTAATAGATAAAACTAAAACAAAACGAGATACATAAGTAATCAGAACTATATAAACTCAGATACAAAATGAGCAAAATGTATTATTAACATTAAAAATGTATCTCAGCCTTATTAACATAAGAACAAAAAATTATCGTAAACCAATATCCAAGGTATGATCTCTTCCATCATCAAGCAACGAATAAGGATCCAACTTTAATCTCTTCAACTTCAAAGACCTAACATCGACACTACAAAAACTCTTAACAAAACACAGTTCCATAGTTTCCAATGCAAAACAACCCGATAACTCATTCACAATATGTTCATCCCTTACCCCCATAGAACCAAAATACATGCTCTTCAGACACCTCCATGATACAATCATGTCATGTTCAAAGCAAAAACTTGAAAAACTAATTTATCAAAGACGAACAAGTGCAGAAAGTTTTTCAAAATCTCTATTCTTGTTCCCATAAATTCTTCTACAAATTCATAGTCAAAATCTCACGGATCGAAGTTTACAACTTTTTGAGATTCTTCGATACTTTCTAATTGAAAAAACTCAAGACTAAAAGAAGGTCCTGAATCTCAATTCATACTGATAATTCAAACAATGAAGCATAAAAAAAGTGATATCGAAGAAATCGCTCAACTAAAATATTCAAATTTCACATAGCTTTACTAGCGTCAAAATTTTTTTTTGAGAAAAAAAACGTAAAAAAGGAATAAAATAAATTGAAGCTGATTTTATGGAAAAAATTATCCTGATTGAAAGTTTTGAATTAGATGGAGAAGATGGTTAAAAACTGCACCAGATTTTGTGGCGTACAAATAGGAGATATAGAGTATTTTTTGTAAAGAGCTGGCTTGTTAGTTGTAGGTTTAATTTGTATCTCAAATTTACCAAAAAATATGAAATATTGAGATTTAAGTAATTTTTTAGAGGTGGGGGGATTTTTAGAAGTTTAGAAACTTATGTTGTTTATTTAGGTAATTTTTCCTTAATTTTATTCAACTTTTAGTTGAACTCTAAGAAGAAGGTGTAACATGAATATACAAAGATCTCAATAGGGTACAATTATTAATGTGAGAAGTTAGATAATTAAACTAGATTATGTAATCTTTTTTAACTATGACAATATATATATATAACATATCAATTTTTAGTTTTTGAAAGTATTTTGACAATATCTTTCATTGGTCAATTTGGGTTGCATATCAACTCAAATTTTGATGAGTTAAAATGGCTTAGCTTAGGTTGAAGTGGATTGAGTTAATATATGGATGAGTCAATAATCAACCCAAATTTGAGTAGGTTGAGTGAACCATATTTTTTCTTAAATTGGCATGAATTGCCCCTTAAGTTAGTGGGTCTTTAAATTTTTCCAGTAAAATAATTTGATCTTCAATATTGCCTTTTAGCAACTAATGTTCTACAAAGTAAAACCTTGATTGAATACCCTAAATTACATAAAAAATAATGTTTAAAAAAAAGTGAAACAAATTTTAAATTTTATTGTTCACGTGAACCCTTATGTTACAACTATTGAGAGTGGATCAATAATACACAGTACATTTTTATTTTCTATTTATGTATTGTTCCTTGTATAGAACAATGTGTTTTGTTCATCTCAGTGACGAATCAACTTATTTGAAAAATTCAATTTTTTTTAAAAATAATTTTAAAAAGTAAAACAAATTTGAAATTTTATTGTTCATGTGAACCCTAATGTTACAATTACCTTATTTTCCACCACCCATAATATTCACCATTGAACCTTGGGGATCTCGGGGTAGACTAACCTTCTTCTAAACATAGAGGAACTGTCATTTGTCTACTCAGGATCCTTTCAAGGTGTTATCCTTTATAAGGAAGTACCGCTATGATACCAAACAAAGGGTTGGGGTGAGTTGTTCCTCGACTCAGGGAACTATTCTCAGAATCACACATGCAACAAGAACTAGGAGATAAATAACGTAATAAATGCAGAAGTGAAGAAAAGTAAAGACACAAAATTTTTACGTGGAAACTACTTGATCAAGGAAGAGAAACCATGACCTGCCTCCAGGATTTCAAGCTCCACTATATTTAAGCAACCTCTTGAATACAGACTCCAAGAATTAAACTCTTAAATCCCTTTTTTCAAGAAATAACTCTACTACAAGGAAACCAAGCAGTAACTCTGCTGCTTCTCACCTTAGCTAGCTCTAGCTGACAAGACCTCGTGTTAACTATAACTAGATTCTTCAAGATAACTCTAGCTTGGACAATCACCTAGCTATAGATGATTGCAATGAGCTAGTTTTACCTCAAAACCTACTACAATCATAAGAAAACGTAGGCAAGCTTTTAAACACAACTTACAAAGACTCAACTATAACAAGAAAATAAAGATAAACTCGATGAACAACAAGTTCCATGCTATAGTTCCAGCCTTTGATTTGCAGCATTGCAACACTTAGGAAAGATATATAATTGTAAGTATATGGAGGTATTGGTTTTCTTGTTGAGGAGTATGAGAATTATATATCTTGACACATATAGGCCTTATTAAGTATTGTTTGCTTTTATCCTAATAAAAATATCTGAATTAGGGGTTTGATTTGATGTTAATGATGTCATACATAAATAAACTTCCGATGGCGCCAAATGAGAAATTGTTATCTTGATTATTGATATACTGAGTTAATTTTGAGTTCACTTATGTATGTATTATATAGATTATTATCTTTATACTAATTTGGTGGTGAGAATTACATTATCATTCGTACATACCCATTCATGAGATATTGATATCATTGAGAAACATTGATGTGAAAGAGATACGAGACACTTTAATAAAAACTCAATTTTTTGTTTTGAATGTTGTTAAGTTTGGTGACTTGGTAGGTGACTTAGTCACTTGAAATTGATAAAGTGTAGGTACTTTAAAGGTGAATTTTTGTTTTGAATGTGGTTTAATTTGGTGACTTGGGTGATGACTTAGTGACTTGAAAATGTTGAAGTTTAGGTACTTGAAATGTCAAATTTTTGTGTGGAATGTAGTTAAGTTTGGTGACTTGGTAGGTGACTTAATCACTTGAAATTGATTAAGATGTAGGTACTTTTTCATTTTGAATTTAGGTACTTGAAATGCGAACCTTTTGTGACTTGATCTAATTAGTTGAATCTGATTGATTGTGTAGATATATCAACAGAATAATGATAATAGAATGGGTCTTAGGGAGGAATTTGTTGAAGATGTCAAACGATTTGTTGAACATGCTAAGTCACTTGATGTTTGGTCACGTTTTTGGGCTATTCGTGTTCCTTGTGTTAGATGTGATGGTATAAATCTTTTAAAAGAAGAAGTTGTGAAGGAACATCTTTATAGAAGACGGTTTTAAAAGGACTTTTTAAGATTGCGTGCTATTGATGGTGATGTTGGCCAAAATAACTTTGTTGTTGGAGAAAGTAGTAGGTCTGCAGGGCATAATGAATATCAAGATACTAGGATGACAGACATGGTGCACGATGCTTTTGGGACACAACACGGGGGCGACTTTAGGGAAAATGTCGAAGATGTTCCTAATAGAGAAATGAACAAATTCTATAAACAATTGCATGCTGCTAGTCATCCTTTGTTTGACGGGTGTTCGCACTCTTGTTTATCTGTTGTTGTTAGATTAGTAAGTATTAAATCTGACTAGAATATTGCTGAAGAAGGAATGGACTCAATGATAAACCTTATTAAAGAGTTAGTTGACCCCAACTTGGAGGTTCCTGATTTTTTTTATAAAGCAAAAAAATTGGTGTCAAAGTTAAGTCTCTCCTCGGTTAGAATTGATTATTGTGAAAATGGCTGCATGTTATACTTTAAGGAAGATGCTAACCTAGAGTCCTGTAAGTTTTGTCAGCACCCTTTATATAAGCGTGGTTGTAGTGGAAATAAATTTTTTATTAAGGCGATAATACCAAGGTTGACGAGGTTGTATGCTTCAAACAACTCAGCTCCTCATATGAGATGGCACAGTGAAAATAGAAGGCCACTGGTGTTATGTGTCATCCATCTGATGGAGAGGCTTGGAAGCATTTTGATGCAACTTATTCAGATTTTGTAGCTGATCAATGAAATATTCGTTTGGGATTATGTGCGGATGACTTCTCTCCCTTTTCAATTGGTGCTGCACCATATTCATGTTGGCCTGTATTTATCACCCCGTATAATCTTTCTCCTAAAATATTGATGACTAGTCCCTATATATTTCTGAATTGTGTTGTTCCTGGCCCGCGTAATCCAAAAAGCAAAATAGATGTCTACTTGCAACCTTTGATAGATGAACTTTAAATTTAATGGTATGAGGGGGTTGAAACTTGGGACATCTCACTTAAGCAGAATTTCAATCTGCGTGCATATCTAATGTGGACTGTTAATAATTTTTCTGCTTATGGAATGTTGTCTAGGTGGATGACAGCTGGAAATTTGGCTTGTCCATACTATATGGAAAAAACAAAATCTTTCACATTGAGACATGATAGGAAAAACTTATCGTTTGATTGTCATCGTTGTTTCTTGCCACCTGATCATGAATTTAAGAGACTCAAGAATGCATTCAGAAGGAATAAAAGGGAACATGATGGCCCACCTCTAAGGCTATCTGTTCATGACATCTGGGAGATAGTTTAGGATTTGCCTAAAGTCAGCGAGGAACCATTATACAGGCTTGATGAATATGACGTTTCACATAATTAGGCTAAGCAAAGTATATTTTGGGAGTTAGAATATTGGCAAGATAATTTACTTAGAAATAATGTTGATGCCATGCATACTTAAGAAGAACTATTTTGACAACTTGTTCAACGACAAAACAAAGGATAATCCTAAGGCCAGACTTGACTTACCAGAATATTGCAAACACAGAGAATTACACTTACAGTATGGGCCCAATGACAATGTTCTTAAGCCCAAGGCTAGTATTACATTCAAGTTGGACCAAAAGTGTCAAATTTGTGAGTGGGTTCAAAGTTTGAAGATGCTCGATTGATATACCTCAAATTTGGGAAAGAGGGCTGATATGGCATAAGAAATCTTGCATGGAATGAAAAGCCATGATTGTCATTTTTTCATGGAACAGTTAATTTCAATTGTTTTTATTAGTTTACCTGAAAACATATGGAAACCAATAGAAGAATTAATTTGTTCTTCAAAGACTTATGTGCCACCACATTAAAAGAAGAAAATATGGCGCGAATGGAAAGTAATATTGTTGTTATCACCAACAATTTGGAGAAAATTTTTCCGCCAGTGTTCTTTGATGTGATGGAACATCTTCCCATTCACCTTGTGCACGAAGCTCGGCTAGGCGGTCCAGTTCAAACTAGGTGGATGTATCCATTCGAACGGTAAGCAATTGCATCATATTTAAATTCATACATATATTTTTTTAATGTAGTAAACATTTAATCTTAAGATTGTGCAGGACAATTGGAAAATTGAAAAGGAATCCAAAAAACAAACATAGGGTGGAAGGCTCTATAGTTGAGGCATATCTTGCAAGAGAAATGTCTCAATTTTGTTCATATTACTTTCGTGATAAAGTTGCTTGTTCAAGAAACCGACCGAATCGTCATCAGGATGATGAGAATGAACCTCATTTACAACCGATACCAATTTTCAATCAATCTGGTTGTAAGTCTAAAAAGACCATATTTCGCCGGCTCACTCCCACGGAGCGTAAATCAGCAACTTTGTATGTCTTGCTAAATTGTTCGGAAGTTGAGCCCTTTCTGAAGTAAGGAGAATAAAATTTTAATATATCTTATTTATTTACTCATTTCCTTAAGGAAACTAACTGTTTTTTGCATGTTGGATCTTCAGTTCATTTAAGACTCAATTCTACGAAAATCAAGTGTATGCATCCTTTGCAACATGGTTTACATATGAGGTTCATAAGTGTATTAATATTTATACAAATTTTAAACATTTACACATTCCTCAACTAACATATATGTATAATATTTTTAGGTACACCAGTTACTAAATGTAGCTGCATACGATCAGTTCTTGAGAAATATTTCTTTGGGTCCAGCTGAAGCTCATGCAATGTCCCATTACACAGTATATGGGTTTAAATTTTCCATCGAAGAACACTCCAGAACAAGAAAAACAAACAATAGTGGTGTTTGGGTTAAGGCTGATGATGATTTTGATTACTTTGGCTTCATACACGAGATCTTAGAATTGGAGTATGCTGGTTTCCCATTAAAAAAATTATCCTCTTGCGATATAAGTGGTTTGATCCAAGCACAAGAGGCACAAGAGTACATAAAGAGCATAACGTCATTGAAGTGAAGCACAATAGGTCATATTCTGTTTATGATCCATTTGTTCTAGCATAAAATGCTAAACAAGTGTATTATACTTCTTATTCGTTGCACAGTGATAAGTCTGATTGGTAGGCTGTAATCAAAACAAAGCCTATAGGATAGCTGGAAGTTGAGAATATGCTGGAGACTGCGTATCAAAATGAAATGCAAATTGATCACCAACAAGTAGACATTGACTTAGTGGATAGTTTGAATCACCCGGAAAATATACTTGAAGAAGTTAATATTGTGGAAGAAGAGGCTGAGTGGATAGGAGATGAGGAAACTTCTGAAGAGGGTGAATGGTTTAGTGGAGAGTCTTCAAAAGATGAGGATTAGTTTGTATAGGTTATATTTATTATGTATTGATGTCTTTATGCTTTGTACTGTATATTTACCTTTATGTTTCTTGTTTAAGATTGATATGTAATATACTGTTTAAAATTGTTGTTTTCACTTTTTCATAATTTATATAGTAATAAAAATATTCTTGTCTATCTCGTGTTGTTGGAGCGATTTGAAATGTGAATTAGTAACTTGAAATTAGTTACTTGGAATGTTTTCTTATATATTCATTTTGTAGGAACTAACTACTTGTTAACTTTACATAATTTAGATGTCAGATAGAGGTGACAAAGGTAAGGGAAAAGTTGATCCTACAAAAACAAAAAAGAAAAAACAACCTCCGCCTTATAGACGACCGACAAATATTCATATATCTGAGGGACGGTTTGCTGACGCGCTAGGACGACCCTCATATTCTAGGTCGTCTCAACATTTGGTTCCTGCTCCTATGCATGTGGGGACACTTCATGGGTCTACACCAACTCATTATACTCCTATCACCATGCCACCACCATCCCAGTACTATCGGATGACCGCTGGCACATCCGGACATCTACCATTGTCAGTACCCTCCTGTACCAGTCACTCAGGTTCGCACAGTGATTTTGCTGGATCTATTGGGTTATCAGATCTTCATCTTGGAGGTACTCCATCTAGTGCTTCAGATCCGCACACGCCAATGCATCCACGAGCACTTGCTCCGCAGCCCAGAGACAGAGATAATTATGGAAGGCATTATCTTATTCAATATGGAATGGGGTATGATTTCTAAATATAATAACATTATTCATTTTTCATTACTATATTATTATGATCTATAAAATTACTGTTTGATCTTGTGTTTTAGGTTTAATCCGGATGCTGGAGTTGGAAAAATTGTGAGTTAATGCATTTGTCGGCACTTCAACGGCTACTGGACCAGTTGACAAAATGTTCTAGAAAATGACAGAGAAACAATGTTTAAAGAATTTCATGTAAGGATTTAACTTATAGACTACTTAACACATTGTTAGAACAAAAGATTAAATATTATATTTTTGTTTTTATTGTAGAAATATTACTAGTGGGATGATGCGAATGAATGTGCTATAAGGAGAAATTTTTACAGAAGAGCTAGATCCAGATTTAACGGTCTGTTGGATTATGCCAGAACCTATTTGGTACGACCTAACTGGATAAGTGAATCCATATGGCAATAGTATATTCGCTATTTAAATAGCGAAGAATACCAATTGTTGAGGGACAAAGGAAAGAAAGCCCGGGCATCATCCAAGGGTGACTCTCTACATACTGCTAGTGCAGTTAGTATGATTGCTGTGGAGGAAAAAATGGTATGTAACTTTTACAGTTTTAATTATTTTTTTCTATTTAAATTTTTAATTATTTTTTCATAAGCAGGAAAAAGAAAAAGGTAGGAAGATATCCTTCGAGGAGACGCATGTGAAGAAGAAAAAGAACCTGATTGATGAAGATGTCTGGGTTGAATTTATGAATCTTTTTCTCAAAGTTGATATTATTCAAGTATAAGTACTTTAATATTTTTTGACTATTAATTTTAACTTTACTTTGAATATAGGACAAATATATGCAACTCCTTAACGAATTTCGTAGTAGTCAGCTTCCTGAAAGTTAAGGTGACCCAATACTCCAACATGTAGAGGGGGAGTTATGGGAACAAACTATGGGTCCTGCAGTTAGAGGCCATTACTACGAATATCACAAAAATTATTTTGGTGAGAATGTTAGGTCTTCGTCCGGTCCTACATCCTATACCTCTTCAGTTGATAGAGAAATCATTGAGTCACTAAAAAATATGATTTCTAAACTCACTTAAGAGCTTGCTGAACTGTAACGCCCTAAATCTGGTACCCGAAATGCTACACGGTGCTCATGACCCCGAAGGACCACAAGCTAACCCATGACTGATATCTGTACTTGTACACTGTATAATATGACATAATAATGTGGAAACATGCACTGAAAGGCCATAAGGTTCAATACTGAACATGATCTAAATGATATAACATCTGTGTGGGGTAATAAAATACCCAAAACAAAACTGAACATACTGAAGTCTGAAACATGATAGTCTAGAAAGCCTCTAACTGACTGAACCATCTGAGTAAGGAGTTGATGGGACCACTACAAAAAAAACCATGTTTAGCAACATACCAAAAACATTGCTAATCAACATATATCTGTCGCTATATCAATTTAGAGATGGATCAACGACGGAATATATGTCGTTGCTATTTTGCGCGTTGCTAATCATTTAGCAATGGAAAAAATAAAATCCGTTGCCAATTTTGCAACGTCATAGAGACGACCTATATCCGTTTCCATTTTGTAGCAAAGAATATATTCGTTGTTATATTTATAAATGTCGTTACTAATTTCATATTTTATTTCGTCATTTTGATTATTTCGTGACCAAATATTTCATTGCTAGTCCGTCACTAAAAATTTTATTATTTAGTCCCCAATTTTTTAAAATTCTTAAAATATCCAACATTCATATAAAAGAACCCACCTATATAGATAGCGAAATCTTCTTAAAATATCCAACATTCATATAAAAGAACCCACATATATAGATAGCAAAATCTAAACATCCATAATGTCAAACATAGCAACATCTAAACACATAATTATGTCCAAAACATCCATAGTACGAAACATCAACCAACTATCCTTAAAACAACCCACATCATCCACAGTACCAAAGATAGAAAAATCTAAACTCAATTATGTACAAAACATCCATAGAGGAAGATGAAGCTGAAGTCTTTCCACAAGAAACACAAGATGAAGTCTTTGTCCCTGTTCTTTGATACATCTCTGCCAAAATGCAAAAAATCTGACATTTGCTGGCTTTGAATATGTCAATCCATTCTAGTGGATTTCCAACTCACAAATTAAAGCTTGAAATGGAAGGACTACTGTTCTGATCATTAGCACCGACCAAGTAAGCATTTAGTGAAGATTCATTGTTCCTGTGTGCAGGAATGAGTTCAAGTATATCTGTCCCCAACTCCTCAGGCAATTCTTGAAAAATAGAGGTGTCTACTTGACTGAGAGAAGAGGGAATTAGACTAATGCCTCCTGAGACCGGAGCATTAATAACCACGTCCATATTTGGTACACTAGCATCAGACAGTGGCTCACTTTTCATATCAGCAAAAAACTTATTAGAATAAGAGACCACTTGAATTTCCTCTTCATTAAACTATTGCTCCTATTATAGCCATCAGAAATCAACATCATCAACAAGATAACCATCATCACCAATATTAAACCAGGCCAAATATCAAGCCACCCCAAGAAAAGAGAAACTGAAGATACCTCATGAGCAGCACAAGCTTCATCTGGTGCAGTAGTGCGAACAACAGATATGTTCTCTTTTTTTGATACACCTAAATATAAATTATATGAGAATTGAGTCACAAGATTATAACAACACGGTATATACATAAGCTAATTGGGTTAACCAACTGCCTTCTGTAACTTCAAGAAATGTATCCTCACCTTTGCTTCTCTTTCCAGTAACAAAATGAGATAATTTTTTATCATACATGTCATTAATTTTTGAAAAACCCTCAGGAGGAAGAGACTCTATAACTCCTATATCAAGATCGTTCATAGGAGGGAGAGTTCCACTCCGGCCAAAGCCTGCAGTATCGGAGGGCGACGTTGTAGTCATTTCAACAAAAGTCATACTTGAGTCACCCTGCAACTGAGCTTGGCGTTCATAAACACTATTTCACCTAGTGTTCTTTGCCTTCGCTTGAATTTGAACTTGATGTCCAATTCATTGACCACTAGGCCACACCCTTGGCTGCGGACATAAAACCCTTTAAAAAGTGTAACATTCACTTAGGAAAAGCAATTACCCACGTGTGAAGTAGTAAAGAGTTGTGAAATGATTCTCTCAAGCACATCAATGCTGTCTATAGCTATCGGCACCTACAAGTGGAACAATGCAATTAAAACTAGAAAGGAAAATAGAAATTTCTTCAGTTAAAAAACATAGAGCACAAGGTTATCACCGAAAATACTATACCATGATAGAATGGCTCAAGTTATCACAAATACCACAGCCCAAATACCTTACTGGCTCCCCTGCATCACCCATTCTTTTCTTTATCTATATTGATGAACATAGGTGCAAAAGCAACATAAGAACCAATTGTACTAGCTTTTACTAAAAGAGCTCAGTAATGAACTATAATCTAAATAAAAATAATGGCTTCATAAGGCAAAAATAGAAAGAGACCTTCAAGGTAAACTTCCTCCCTATCATTCCACACCCCTGCAAATGTAATGAAACCTCCTTGCAAAGGTTTAACAGAAAATGTTGTACCTGAATTGAGAAGGTGTCTGATGCCAATAAGCATTAATACAAAGAGCAAATAAAGAATGATTTTGGTGGAGATCTAACGTCTTTCAGATCCTTGAACCTCACACCCCAGTTAACATCTATGCCTATCAATTTATTTTCCTGCAAAAGTTATCGAGAGATTTATATATTTGGCTTGAACCGGCATGGATAATTCAAAACAGAAATGACAAACGTCATGATGCTGATTCGTGAAGTGTATACACACTACTTACTATGTTCATAACGGAACCAAAATTTTGCTCAGAAATATCATAAATACATACCCAATACCACTTGAGAGACTGTTTATATAGACACAAGTTAAAAGTAACAACAAGCACAAACAAAAACTATATACTCATCAATCATTAAGCAGTCTATAATATATAAACAATAAGAAATAGTGAAATAAAGACGTCAATGAGAGTTCGTGAGTCTACAAAAGTTCCAAAGAAAGCCTACAAAACATATCAGTACAATAAGGCATTCTGTGTTAGTCCTCACCTATAGCATGCCAACCAACCGATCATCTATTCCTCTACTATAGTTTTATAGCATACTGCCAGTTTTAGAACCACTGTCCTTATGAAGAGTTTCCTGGAAACACAACATATGAATGGGAGATTATATATATAGTCCAATAATGAGTATAATGAATGTCATCCCCAAACATGGCATGCCGCATATATAAAGCATTCTTTGCACCACCGTGATTGGTGTATGATAAGAATCATATACAGGAGAAAAGCATCCCACTCGGCCAGCTAAATAACAAAAAACAATTATGAAAGTTTTCACCAATAAAAAAAATCGCTTCTTTTATTTATACGCCAACCAATCAATGATCAAACAACTGTTGTAATTTACTCGACATACGTCTTTTCTCAAAAGAAACAACCCTTCATGCCCATATGTCACTCCGTCTATTAACCGCTAGGCCACCCACCGGCTTAGGAGAAACTCTTCTCACAAACTCTTACATATATAACAACCACACCCCTTAATACAATTTGCAGTAACTTCCTGGTACTAGCTTTAATAGACGTGACCAATTATCGGAAGTGCTTTTACTTGAAGTTCTTGTATTTCAAAGATACCAAGAAGGAAAAAAATTACAACAAAAGGCAGGGGCTGAAAATTGTACAGGCTCGCTATTGGCAATGGAACAATATTCATTGTTATTACTCCTATAACCTCAGGATCACCAACAAATAACATATATATTCAACTTCTAATAGACAATGAGCCTAGTACATTAATGCAGAAGGCATAGATGGAGAATTCTAAAAGAAACACTTTTTTTGTTGTTGAAGAGTAGAAACATTTACTTTCGTAGTTACCATGCCATAAAAAACAATTGAGTAGATATCAAGTTAAAACGTAAACCAAAACTGTCCCTAAGAAGATATGCCTAAGGACCAAAGAAAGTCATTTCAACATGATGTAGTGATTATATCCTATGGTATACCTCTGAGTAAGCCATATCATGAAGAGAGAAGACACAGTATGCTATGATAGATGACATCAATGGCCAGTTCTTAAAGAGGTTTTCTTTTGAAGTTGATTCATTTTCTTTTTTTGTATCTGACGCAGCCTCCAGAGCCTTGCAAGAATCTTTAGGCGACATTTCTGAATCATGGTTATGTAATGCTTCCTATAATTCATGAGCTGCAGGGATGAAATTCTACTATCTTCTCAGCAACATTGTAACAATAAAGTAATATGGATATCTAAAATAATATACATAATCATTATCCGTTAAGTTGTGCAAAATTCGATTTTTCTCAGGAGGTGAAATAACAAGATTTGACAGAAACAGTGTGTATGATAAAGAACATAATAATGTAGATTTACCGGCAGCCAAAATGAACCAATACCAATGACCAATGCAGACAGTGATATGCATAGGCAAATCAAGAAGTAGGGAAACCTGCAGAAATATCAAATGTTGGAGCCGAGGAGCATTTCAAGCAACAGAAGAAAATATATAATAATGAAAAACAAGAGGACAAAATACCTTCCAAATATAGAATGTATGTGGTATTAAAGCTAGGGAGAAATATAAACATTTAGAGAACAAGCATGTATGTGGTATTAAAGCTAATAAATTTAATAACAGAAACATGAAGAATTCTGGACAAAGAAATTTTTTCTATATACAAAAAGAATACTACAAAATGTGTTCTTGGCAATGCTATATTTAACAAATCCATATCTTACAATTTATCATAAAGGAAATAGCTAAGTACAAAACGGAAGTACCTGAGCAAAAAAGCCTCCTAAAGCTGGGCCAATAATCAATCCAATGCCCCATGCAGTACTAATCTGAAAGATTCAAACATGTAAACAACAATCAACAATGCAGATTTGAGCAATGCACTACTGTCACTTGCAGAAATTCTTAGAAAAAATTCAGTTCCCATTTCGAGTAAATAACCATTTATCAAACTTTTTAACACAATAATCCAACAACCCTAAGTGAAAGAGCTCAAACAATCCTAAACCTAGCATTGACAAGTGACTTTTAACATAAAAATTAAGAAATTGAAATAGGAAAAACAACTCACATTACGAGATTTAGAATCATACCTCTAATTTAGATTTTAAATTGAGCGATTGATTCCCTTTTTGATTGATATTGAGCAATTCCCTTTTCTCAATTGAGAGAAAAGGGAAAGGAGAGCGTGTTTTTGGAAGAGGCGGATGATACACTGAGTTAGGAACAAAGTGAAATAAAAGAGTTTACCCTAATATTTAATTGGTAGGATGACGGATTCAGCAACAAATTTTGTAATTGTTGCTGATTATTTATTAAAAAATTACCCAATATATTTTTTAAAAATGATAAAATAATTCCAGTGACAATAATTTCAATGATAAAATAATTCCAGTGACAATAATTTCGTTGCTATTTTCGTTTCCACCATGTCAAAAAAATTTCCTCCATTTTATGTCGCTAATTTTTTCACCAAAATAAAGGCGCTAATATTTACCGCCAAAATATAGCAATGGATTTTATTTTCTGTCGCTAATTTGGCTACTAATTTTATTTTTAATTATTTAGCAATAAAAGTTCTATTTTGTTGCAATTCCGTTGTTAATTAGCGACGAAAAAACCCTTGTTGCTACAAATCCGTTGCTAAATGCTGATTTTTTTGTAGTGGACATGTCCCCAACTAACTCCAACTAATAAACTAATTAATGAGATAATAGAGAAATAATCATGTCCTCGAATGATGAGGACTCACTACTAACTCTGACTGCTGATATCTGGAATCTACTGATGCTCTGGAGCTCGTGTCTCTGAACCTATGGTATAAGACACCATAGCGCAAATGCGTCAGTACTTTGAATGTACTGGTATATATGTGAGGTAGGGTAAATGCATGGGGTTGATATGCATGAACAATACTGGCTAAATAACTAATATGAACGTGAGAATACATGCATGCATACATAGTAACTATATCTGAAATCATGAGTAGTGTGCACCATGCGCTTCTGCAAGAATTTGCCGCCTTAAGTCATCTACACCTGGAACACAGAGATGACCCTAACAACGAAGGAAACCATCTCCCCCTTGGGAGAAAATCTCTACTTTCTGATCCTGGACTGACTCTTTCAACTTGACAAGGCCGGGATCTCTATCTTGCTTTTCTTTCACCTCGGAAATTAGAGATAATTCCGAACTACTCTGAACCCTTATATCACCCTCTTTTGTATCGACTAAGCGAACACCTAGTCTGCCAAAGTGATGGACTTCCTGAACTAACTTCTTCTTACTGTCCTCAACATGAGAAACACTACCCATGGATAGTCTACTGAAAGCATCGGCCACTACGTTGGCCTTGCCCAGATGATAAATGACACTCATGTCATAATCTTTCAAGAGCTCTAACCACCTTCTATGATGAATATTGAGATCTTTCTGAGAAAAGACATACTGAAAACTTTTATGATCAGTGAAAACATCTACATGAACACTGTGTAGATAATGCCTCTAAATATTCAAGGCAAAGACTACGACTGCTAACTCAAGATCATGAGTAGAATAATTCCTCTCTTGGGGTTTAAGCTGTCTGGAGGTGTAGGTTATGACCTTACCATGCTGCATGAGGACACAACCCAAACCTACTCTGGATGCATCACAATACACTACGAAACCATCTGGACCATCTGGAAGAGCTAATACTAGAGCTGAGGTGAGTCGAGTCTTCAACTCCTGAAAACTCTTCTCGCAAGGATCTGACCACTGAAACTTGACTTTCTTCTGAGTCAATCTAGACATAGGGGATGCAATAGAAAAAAATCCCTTAACAAACCGTCTATAATAGCCGGCCAAACCCAAGAAACTCCTGATATCTGATGGAGAGACAGGGCGAGGCCAATTTTTTACAGTTTCGATCTTTTGAGGATCCACTCTAATGCCATCACCGGAAACGATATGACCAAGGAATGCTACTGACCTTAGCCAAAATTCGGACTTACTGAATTTGGCGAATAGCTAATGATCTTTGAGAGTCTGTAGTACTGTTATAAGATGGTCTGCATGATCACGCTCATTGCGGGAATAGACCAGAATATCATCTATGAAGACTATGACGAACATGTCTAAGTACTGCTCGAAGACACGGTTCATCAAGTCCACAAAAGCTTCTGGGGAATTAGTAAGACCAAAGGACATAACTAAGAATTCAAAATGACCATACCGAGTATGAAAAGCTATTTTTGGAATGTCATATTCTCTAACTCTGAGATGATGATAGCCGGATCTGAGATCTATCTTAGAGAAATAAATGGCACCCTAAAGTTGATCAAACAAGTCATCGATTCTGGAACGAGGATACTTATTCTTAATCGTGACCTTATTGGGTTCATGGTATTCTACACACATCCTAAGAGAACTGTCTTTCTTGTGCACGAATAATACTGGAGCGCTCCACGGAGAAATGCTTGGCCTGATAAATCCCTTATCTAGGAGATCCTTCAACTGTTCTTTCAATTCTTTGAGTTCTGTAGGTGCCATTCTGTATGACGGAATAGAGATAGGCTGAGTATCTGAAAAAAAGATCAATACTGAAGTCTATTTCCCTTTCGAGAGGAATTCCTGGAAGATCTTAGGGAAAGATATTTGAATATTTGATAACGCTCAATCTACAGCTCTCATAGGAGTGTAAAGCGGTCGTTAGCAAATATAGAACCCAACTGGGTTGGGTATCGATCCCACAGGGAATAGCTTGGTCAACAAGTAAGTAAAGATTACTAGACTTTTAGTGCAAGTCTCGTAAAAAGGGGGGATTCTTTTCTTGCAAGTAATGTGAACAAAATAAGATCTAAAAACGGCAATAGCAAAGTAAAAAGAGAAAGAATGTTACGTTGGTTGTAAACAATGAGAATTGAAGCGTTGGGGTTATGTCCACCTTCTGAGGTATATGTCTCTATTGGCTATGAGTGTGTAGAATTCTGACATGCAATTGCTTATAGAGGATTGTAGTCGATGGTAAATCCAAGCGTCTCTCGACCTAAACAAGGACTATTTCACTTTAACTCTCTCGAGCTTAAAGCGTATCTAACGGTACGAATTCTCCAAGAGGTTAGTCCAGTTACGGCACTAGCTTTTTAATAGGAAAGGGTGTCCTACTACCTTGACATTATCTCTTTTCCAGACAAATAACTTTTCTCTCGAACAAGTTAAATGTTAGACTGGCGTATTCTTGCGTTTGCAACCGCAAAGAATGTAGATTAAGATGAAGAGAATAATGATATAAGCAATATACGTGCCTCGAACTCACAAACTCACAGCAATAGATAGTAACTCATTCGGCTTCCATAACCCCAACAGAGAAGTTTAGTTACCCATGAATGCGAAGGAGATCACGATTGACATTGTTGTTATACCACAAGATTGAGAAATTTCGTGTAGCTTTGGTGGTAGGCGTGAGGCGTGAATTCCTTAGCAAAGTAACGATTCTCTTGTTGCGGAAATTAAGAATAGATGAATGGAAGAAGAAAACTAGAATTAATAGAAAGATTAGAAGAGTTGTAGAATTATTTGTAGTGTAGAATAATAGAGGAATAGAAGATGAGAGAAGATGAGAGGGATGGAAGGAAGTATTGTGTTCTCCCTCCTTCCTCCCTCCTTATTCTCTAAAATCTCAAGCATGATAGGGTATTTATAATACCCATATCCTAATCCTACTAAGCTAATGAAATAAATAACCAAATCCTATTAGACTAATGAAATCCTTAACCCAAATGTACTAGGTTAAGGTAACATTATCATAATCCAAATAAAATAATGAAATACATAACCTAATTGTACTAGGTTAATGTATCATTGTCAAAATCCAGCTTTGTGTCTGTAAGTCCCCAAAGTCTTCAGAATTGTTGTTTTAGCCCGGGACAGATTTTCCATGCAGCAGTTTTGGTCCCTCAAAGTCTTCAGAAATGCTGTTTTAGCCCGGGACAGATTTTCCATGCAGCAGTTTTGGTCCTTAGGCGTGTAAACTCCCTTCCCTTCCTTCGTGAGCTTTCTTTAGCGTCAAGTAAGCCATAAAATGCTGAATTATGCATCATTTATACCTGAAACTTTACTAATCATGTTCGTTAGCTCATTTACAGGAAAAAGGACTAAAAGTGCATGAAATATATAATTTGTTCTCAAAACTAGGCTAAAATATGGGCAAAATATATTGATATAGGTGCGTAAATTCGCCTATCATCAACACCCCACACTTAGAGCTTTGTTCGTCCTCGAACAAACTATCATGTCCTTCTAAACGTCAACTTAGGGTTTTACAGCAACAACACAAAATATTCGTCAAGACAAGCACAACAATTATCAATAAAGAGTATCTTTTCGATTATAAGTAGAAATAGTTTAACCTCTAGCATAGACTCGGGATGGCGATCAACTCGCATACAAACGTTAAGGTACAAGGAATCATATATAACTACCCAAAACTCATCAACTATGTGTGTCTCACAATATATTACCCATAATCACTCACAAGTATAGCATATTTTTCAAACATGGGTATCAAAATATCCTTGCTCTCGCTCTCACAAAGAATTCATTTGAAGCAACTGATGACCATAGGCTTGACCTTAATGTAATACTCTACTAAATGTCAGAATGCTAAGCTTAGGATCAAGTAGGTCTTTTGATGGTTGTAATGTAGGCTAAGGGACGGGTAGGACTATTTTGGCCAGGAATAGTGACTAAGTTCCTAAGCGCTTTAATACATCACTTTGTATCATTGACACTTTGTTTTTTTTCTTTTTTTTCTTTCAACCTTTCTTTCTTTTATTCTACCACCCTTGTTCTCCTCTTTTGTTTTTCAATTTTAAGCACAACTCGCTTTTCAGCTTTCTTTTCCTTTTTCTTTTCACAACATACCTCTTATGATAGCACTTTCTTTTTCATAACACATTCAAGCACCATTACAATTTATAACATTATACTTCCCCAATTTCCTTTTATGTTGTCACATGACTTTTTCACTTTAAAGCACTTAGGGATTTTGGGATCAAATTACGGTCTTGAAAGAAATGGATTAGGCTTACATACAAGGTTGTCAAAGAAATAGGCTAAAGGCTCAAAAGGGTTAACTAGGATGATGTCCATGGGTAGGTAAAACTGAAGGTAAACATGTATAGGTTGCCAAAGAAATGCCTAAATCATATCCTAAACTTACACTCCTTATTTTCGCTTTGCATACATACCAGGCAAGTTCTAGCATCAGCCACATACATAGAATATACTATTATCTCACACACACAAGGCACATGGTCGACTTGATTGGAAGTAATATAGACTCTCGACCCAACAAGTGAAGGAATTGAATCACACAATATCACATATTGAGTCACAACTAGAGCCTAAACGTCTCAATAGTCACAATTGTAGCACATACTCTTGTTATAACCTCATGCTGCCTATCAAAATAATTTCATGCGAAGCTAAAAAAAATTTTCTACTAAAAAAAAAAAAATGAAACAAAAACAACGCAAGCAAACATAGATGCGAGTAGAGAAGTATAGCATGAAATACCACCACCCCACACTTAGTCGGGACACTGTCCTCAGTGGAGAATAAATACGAAGAACCTGGTCAGTCGGACTCATCCTCGGGGGTCATACCCTTTGCATCGAAATCATCATCAGAGTCGTCATTCTCAGAAGTTCCTCATAAGTATCCCACTTAATTCCAAGAGTGAGTCGAGGTATTTGCAACGAGGAGGGTTCTCCTTGCTCTTTTCGGCCTCTTTTCTTGCCTTTTTGTGAAGTGGTCTTGCTTTGGGTGCCATTGTACCTGAGACTTAAAAAAAATGTTCATGTTAGCATCATCTCAATGGATACAATCTATAAACAAGAAGTAGTGGCACCACCCCACACTTAGTTTGTTGGTACAGACTAGTGAAGTGAAAGTGGTCGATTACTCAGACTTCATCGACATACGTTTTAGGGGCTATATTCCAACAAGAAATTCAGATATGTAACACTTCTTGCAATCTTTGCAATACTTTCATGTTAGGTATATCAAGACTTCTTCATAGGGATTACATCATGGTATAGTTTCTATCAATAATCACAATCTCCTATGTCGGTAGGCAACTATAAGTCTTATTCCGATGAGCGAGACATCCCAACATGTAAGTATTCAAGTGATAAGAGCATGCAATGTTCATGACTATAGCAATTCCGCAAGTAGTATAACAATGCATCAAAATCAATTTCTAGTTGGAAACAAGTTAAGAGTATCCTAACGTTCATGTTCACTCACTTGGTTTTGTATCAACAATTCAAACACATTAATATCACCAATATTTCTTCAAGATGTAGCAATTCGTAATAGACATAGCAACGTAGCACTTACGAAAAATAGATGAAGAACAAGAGAGTACTTACGTGATTGAAGCGTTTGGAGATGTTCTTGTGAAGTGGGAGAGCAAAAAGAAAAGTTTTGAGATGATTTGGAGAGTATATGCGGCGCCTAGGTCAAGTTTTCAATGTGTTTGTGTTTCAAGACTAAGTCTCCTTTATATAGGAAGAGAATGGGTCGGGTTTTGACCCATTTACACTCGGTTTTGGAGACAAAAATGCTACATATGCGGCGCATAATGCTTGGCATAGTCATGGTATATGCGGCGCATTGTCTATGGCATAATGAGACATATGCGCCGCATAGTCTATGGCATTTGTAGACATATGCGCCGCATAGTCTATGGCATATGAGATACTGAGACCAAATGCCATAGCATAGGCGGCGCATAGTCAAAAGCATACCTAGGAATAGGCGGCGCATAGTGTATAGCACACTAGATTCCGAGACCTTAGGCTATAGGATAGGTTGTGCATCATTCGTGGCCTAGTTTTACCAAGGCCTAGCCTTCCTCGAAGCCTATTTTGGCGTGAGAAAGGCTCAATCCATAGCCTTATGCATCACCCTTCCTAACTTACCAACTTTACCATACAATGCGTCCAAATCGTCAATTGAAATCAATCTCCTCGTTGACTACTTCTTGCACCTATATTCGCTCAAACAAATGAAAACGATTAGTACGATGGGTTGCCTCCCACCAAGCGCCTTAGTTTTGGTCGTGGCACGACTCTTATTTTTGGATTTTCATTAATTAAAAACAAATCAAGTACTAGAATGAAAGAAAATGATAAACGATAAATGAAAAATGATAAACGATGGGTTGCCTCCCATCTAGCGCCTTATTTATTGTCGTGGCACGACATGGTTACCTCGAGTACTCAGACTTCATCGAGATAGATGGTGGATCGTTTTCTGAATGGATTCAGACGACAATGAGGCTTACTTGAAGGAGGGGTACCAATTATATCATCAATAGTCCAACCCATAGCTCTCATGTATCTCTTCAGAGCAGAGATGAGGGCCTCTACGTGCTGTTTACTTAAATCATCCGCACTCACCGGAAGTATCTTTATACTTTCCTAGAACACATACCTTAGATAATCGGGGAGCTCTTTCGATTCTTGCATTGGTGGCTCTTCAAGGGAAGTCTTCGCTGTAGGTGAAGGTTGATTCTTAAGATCATGGTCCGGTTGCTTAGGAGTATGGGAATAGGACTCTATTTCTGTTAGAGCACCCATAAGTTCTTCATAATCTTCATTATCCTCATGTTCAACTTTCAGTGGCGCAGCAGACAATGGATCAACAGTAGGCTGTTTCTCTATAGATAATGCTTTCATATCCTCATGATGAACATCAGCTACAGATAACTCATTCATATCGCTGGGCTGCTTCATGGCTTTGCATATATCAAAGCGGACCACTTCGTCATTAATTCGAAACAAAAGCTCATTATCTTTCATGTCAATAAGCACACTTCCAGTTGCGAGGAAGGGCCGTCCCAAGATTATGGGAACTTCCGAATCCACCTCGCAATCCAAAATCACAAAGTCTGCAGGAAAGATGAAGGAAGAAACCTTCACCAACACATCATTCAAGATACCCACAGGTCGTTTTACCGACCTATCAGCCATCACGAGCCTCATATTGGTTGGTGTCGGATCGCCTAACCCCAGCTTCTTGTAGACGGATAGTGGCATCAAATTGATGCTAGCACCCAGATCGCACAATGCCTTAGCAAAATTCATAGATCCAACCGTGCAAGGAATAGTGAAAGCACCAGGGTCTGCCTTCTTCTGTACTAAGGACCTTGTGGAAATTGCACTGCAATGATGAATATTATCTGCCGGCTCACAGCTTACTGCCCGCTTCTTTGTCAACAGTTCCTTCATGAATTTAGCGTACCCAGGCATCTTTTCTAGCGCCTCTACCAACGGAACATTAATGGTCAGCTGCTTCAACATGGTCATGAATTTGCTGAACTTTGTATCATCCGCCACCTTCTTCAATCTTTGAGGAAAAGGTGGTGGTGGGTATGGAATTGTTCTCTCTATGGCTTTCTTCTCCTCTTGCTTCCGTTTTTCAGCTTTTCCAGGCTGCACGTTGTGAGGAGTGATGTTAAGGACATTAGGATCGGCTGCTGCGGCATCTTCCCCTTTTTCCTTATCATCAATCTTCGCCTCTTCGTTAGCCACTTGCTTGCCTTTTTCTGAAGTTTCCAGCACCTTACCACTTCTGGTAGTAATGGCCATGCATGACCCATCATTCCTTGGGTTTTGCACGGTGTCGCTAGGTAAAGTGCCAGCCTTTCTTTGATTGAGTGCTGCTGAAAGTTGGCTCAATTGCTGCTCTATTTTCTTGATTGAAGTGGAATGTGAATCAACTAATTGCTTCATAGAGGACAAATCATTTATTACCTCCGTTACTCCCGCGCTATTTGCTTCCACTCCTTTCAGTAATTTAGCCATCATGTCTTCCATACATCCAGAACTAGATGTGGTGGTGTCACGTCTTCCAGGGGGAACATACACACCACTATTGTCATTCTTGTTCTTCCAACTACCTTGGTCCTTGTTTCCAGATTTCTCATAGTAGTTCCGACCTTGGTTTCCTTGGGCATTGCCTCGGAAACCCCCCTGATTGTTCAAGTAGTTGGCCTCCTCTTCCGAATCAGATTCGTCTCTTCCTTTTAGCGCCATAACTTTCACTTTTTTGGTCTTCCCTGATAATAAATGCTTTGTAAGAAGATCCATTTGTGTTTTCATGTGCGTCATATCTTGATCACGTTCTTCTTGTCTACGCCTCTGCTCTGTGGTCATGCCAATAGATAAAGTGGAGCTTGCTACCTCAGAATCCCTGGTATGCCAAGCTCTACTTTGTTTCGTCATGCGATCTAACATATTGCTTGCTTGACCAAAGGTGAGGTCCATAAAAGATCCTCCAGCTGCGTTATCCACCACTGGTTTAGTTATTGAATTCAAGGCTCTGTATAGTATCTCCATTAGGTGAACGTTAGTCATATGATGGTTTGGACACCTCGCTAGCTTTGTCTTAAACCTCTCCCATGTTTCATGAAGAGCTTCAGTGGGAAGCTGACGAAAGTTGCTGATTTCATCTCTCAATTGTGCTCTTTTGGATGGCGGAAAGAATCTTTCTAGGAAAGCGTCTCTCAATTGCCTCCAATTTGTAATAGAATCAGGAGTCAGCCCATTCAACCATAGAGTTGCCTCCCCAGACAGAGACAATGGAAATAAGCGTAACCGAATTGCATTCTGACCAACTCCAGGATTGTCAAATGACTTGCATGTAGAAATAAAGTTGATGAGATGCATATTCGGATCATCGCCTGCTAGTCCACCAAATATTCCCTTGAGTTGCAATAACTAAATCATGGTGCTTGTGATGTTGAACTTGGCTCCGGGCGCTAATGGTGGTGGAATTATAGCTCCAGTGGCTCCGGCTCCATCAAGATCATCATCATCATCATCGAATGGTATTTCACGTTGTGCATCCATTGATGTACTGAACAAAAAACCTGCAGTAAACAAAAACAAAAACTAAAAGTAAAAGTACGAGAGTCTTCGACCAAAGGGTCTAGTAATTATTACGAACTTAATTGACACTTGTATTCCCCGGCAGCGGCGCCAATTTTTGATAACGCTCAATCTACAGCTCTCATAGGAGTGTAAAGCGGTCGTTAGCAAATATAGAACCCAACTGGGTTGGGTATCGATCCCACAGGGAATAGCTTGGTCAACAAGTAAGTAAAGATTACTAGACTTTTAGTGCAAGTCTCGTAAAAAGGGGGGATTCTTTTCTTGCAAGTAATGTGAACAAAATAAGATCTAAAAACGGCAATAGCAAAGTAAAAAGAGAAAGAATGTTACGTTGGTTGTAAACAATGAGAATTGAAGCGTTGGGGTTATGTCCACCTTCTGAGGTATACGTCTCTATTGGCTATGAGTGTGTAGAATTCTGACATGCAATTGCTTATAGAGGATTGTAGTCGATGGTAAATCCAAGCGTCTCTCGACCTAAACAAGGACTATTTCACTTTAACTCTCTCGAGCTTAAAGCGTATCTAACGGTACGAATTCTCCAAGAGGTTAGTCCAGTTACGGCACTAGCTTTTTAATAGGAAAGGGTGTCCTACTACCTTGACATTATCTCTTTTCCAGACAAATAACTTTTCTCTCGAACAAGTTAAATGTTAGACTGGCGTATTCTTGCGTTTGCAACCGCAAAGAATGTAGATTAAGATGAAGAGAATAATGATATAAGCAATATACGTGCCTCGAACTCACAAACTCACAGCAATAGATAGTAACTCATTCGGCTTCCATAACCCCAACAGAGAAGTTTAGTTACCCATGAATGCGAAGGAGATCACGATTGACATTGTTGTTATACCACAAGATTGAGAAATTTCGTGTAGCTTTGGTGGTAGGCGTGAGGCGTGAATTCCTTAGCAAAGTAACGATTCTCTTGTTGCGGAAATTAAGAATAGATGAATGGAAGAAGAAAACTAGAATTAATAGAAAGATTAGAAGAGTTGTAGAATTATTTGTAGTGTAGAATAATAGAGGAATAGAAGATGAGAGAAGATGAGAGGGATGGAAGGAAGTATTGTGTTCTCCCTCCTTCCTCCCTCCTTATTCTCTAAAATCTCAAGCATGATAGGGTATTTATAATACCCATATCCTAATCCTACTAAGCTAATGAAATAAATAACCAAATCCTATTAGACTAATGAAATCCTTAACCCAAATGTACTAGGTTAAGGTAACATTATCATAATCCAAATAAAATAATGAAATACATAACCTAATTGTACTAGGTTAATGTATCATTGTCAAAATCCAGCTTTGTGTCTGTAAGTCCCCAAAGTCTTTAGAATTGTTGTTTTAGCCCGGGACAGATTTTCCATGCAGCAGTTTTGGTCCCTCAAAGTCTTCAGAAATGCTGTTTTAGCCCGGGACAGATTTTCCATGCAGCAGTTTTGGTCCTTAGGCGTGTAAACTCCCTTCCCTTCCTTCGTGAGCTTTCTTTAGCGTCAAGTAAGCCATAAAATGCTGAATTATGCATCATTTATACCTGAAACTTTACTAATCATGTTCGTTAGCTCATTTACAGGAAAAAGGACTAAAAGTGCATGAAATATATAATTTGTTCTCAAAACTAGGCTAAAATATGGGCAAAATATATTGATATAGGTGCGTAAATTCGCCTATCATCAATATTCATTGACAACTGGAATGGATTCAAGAATGAGAGTTTTGGAACTGGAATCCGTAACATGAACAAGATGATAGACACATCTCTTAGATATCATTTTCTTTTCTCGAAGGTAGGAAATAAGTTGACTCTTAAAAGTGGATACACTACCCTTTCACTCTAGGACGGGTTCATTTAGGAACTAAAACTGGAATATTCTATTTCTGCAGTCGACTGTGGCATAGTAGGAATGTAGCCAATCCACCCCGAGAATGACATCAAAATCAGTCATCTCTAATTTGACTAAGTCTGCTGAAGTGACTTTCTGAAATATCATAACCGGGCAGTTCCTGTATACCCACCGAGCTATTATGGTTTTACCCACTGGGGTAAAGACTGAAAAGGGCTCTGCTAGAACTTCGAGACTGACTCCGAAATCAACTGCTATATAAGGAGTGACAAAAGACAAAGAAGCTCCTGGATCTAGCAAAGTGTAAACATGCACATGAAAGATCTGTAACGTACTAGTAACTACATCAGAAGAATTTTTATGATCCTGTCGGGACTGAAGAGCATAGAGACGATTTAGGCGTTGCCTACTAGTAGCACTGGAGGTGGCACCTTGCTGATTTGGGTGACTGGATTGAGCTGAGGAGAGATTCTTTTAACCCTGAGGACCTGGCTGAGGATAGTCTCTGACTCTGTGGCCTGGCCTTTCATATCTAAAACTAATACCACTACCAACTCTGCAAACACCCTGATGGTGTTTGCCACAAGTCTAGCAAAGAGGATAGGTATGGGTACTTCTAACACTTTCCTGGGACTTAGATCCTGACGCTCTATCTTTGTTACCCTCTCTGAACTTAGGAACTGAAGCACTGGCTGTATAAGGAGATGAAACTGATGACTTAGGACGAAACTGAGAACGGTTTCCTCCTCCTGACTTAGACTGAGCGAAGTTGAAACTACCTGTCTTCGCCCTCTTATTTTGTTTCTACCTCATCTTAATATTTTTCTCCTCAATCTACAGAGCATGAGTCATAAGCCTGGCTAAAGTCATGTCACTATTCAGCATGGCGGATCTGAATTCATTAACCACACTATCATTCACCCCTGAAGTGAACTTACTCATCTTGGCTCTGTTGTCTGCAACCACATGAGGGCATATCTGGCTAATTGAGTAAACTTAAGAGAATACTCTTTCACCGTCATATTTCCCTGCCTGAGGTTGATGAATTTTAGCACCTTTGCCTCTTTAATCTCACGGAGAAAGAATCTGTCTAAGAATGCAGTGACAAACTCCTCCCACTCTATAAGACCTGTATTAACTGACCTCTCTAACTTCCACTGTTTGTACCAAGTACGATCCACAGCCTGTAACTGATATGCAGCTAGCTCAACACTCTCAACAGTAGTCACCACCATGATGTCTGTTACCTTCTGAACCTGATCAATGAATTCCTGAGGGTTCTAATCTACCTTAGACCCAAGGAAGGATGGAGGATTTATTCGGGTGAAGTCCCGAATCCTAGCTGTGGCTGAATTGGCCACTGGGTTGGCCAGAACGATAGTTGGTCGTTCATTCTGAGCAGCAACTGAGTTAGCAAGAGTAGTGAATGTAGCTCAGAACTTGCATGAGAAACATGTTTGCCCAACGGTTCTTCGGGATGAGGGGCTGGCTAATTCCCATTTTTTCTTATAGGAGGTATGTTCTATAGAAGAAAGGGAGAAATGTATTAGACTGAGATATTGACTTGAGATTATGCTCACTGGCATGAAATGAATACTAAAAGAGGGGAAACTGTTCCTAAAATATCTTATAGCCTCCTGTACATAAATGTAGCCGCAACACACCTATGTACAAGACTCTACTAGATATGGATTTCAGACTTACTAGGAATCTATTGAACCTTAGGCTCTGATACCAAGTTTGTAACGCCCCAAATATGGTACCCAGAAGGCTACACGGCTCTCATAACCCCGAAGGACCACAAGCTAATCCATGACTGATATATGTACATGTACACTGTATAATATGACATAATAATGCGGAAACATGCACTGAAAGGACATAAGGTTCAATAATGAACATGATCTGAATGATATAACATCTGTGTGGGGTAATAGAATACCCAAAACAAAACTGAACATACTGAAGTCTAAAACATGATAGTCTAGAAAGCCTCTAACTGACTGAACCGTTTGAGTAAGGAGTTGATGGGACATGTTCTCAACTAACTCCAACTAATAAACTAATAAATGAGATAATAGAGAAATAATCATGTACTCGATGGATGAGAACTCACTGCTAACTCTGACTACTGATATCTGGAATCTACTGATTCTCTGGAGCTAGTCTCTCTGAACCTATGGTATAAGACACCAAAGCACAAATTCATCAGTATTTTGAATATACTGGTATGTATGTGAGGTAGGCTGAATGCATGGGGTTGATATGCATGAACAATACTGGCTAACTGACTAATATGAACATGAGAATACATGTATGCATACATAGTAACTATATCTGAAATCGTGATAACATGAGTATGCTGATGACTAACATGACTAATGACTGAATTCTTATAACTGATAACATGAGTGACTATATCTGATAGTCCTGAATCTGATGGAACTAGCTGAGTTTTATACTGTATCTGAGTTGACTGTATCTGACAGTCCTAAATTTTAAAGAACTATCTGAGTTCTTTTACTGAGACTGATACTGGATTATGGGAGGTAGTCATCTAACCGACATGCCCCAAGTGACGTATTATAGCTGAATTGGGGTCCAATCTGTGCCCTGATTGGAAGGGTGTCAATACCACGCCACTGGTAAGGACAACATATGAGTGACCCTACTATAACATGTAACTTTAATGAGAACGGTGGGAACCCTCATATAGCAGGTTAAGCCACCTCATCTACCCTCATATAGCAGGATATGATGTCTCAACCTATGCTGGCTACATAGTTCTGGAACGCAAGGATTGCTTCTAAGAATCATAACCTCATATAACAGGTGAGTTCCCACCCTTGGGTTTGCTTGGTGCTAATTTATACTCCCATCTGAATAGACACTGAGCATGATTTACTAAACTTAACATAGACCGAGTTACTGACTTTCGTTGACTGACGGAATACTACTGATATCTGATAACTGACTGAGTTCATAAGATCATGGAGATTTCCTTAGTCATAAGACTGTTTGAAGTCTAAGAATCATAGCTTGATTGAGAGTATCGTGAAAACATGACATGACTCTAGGCACACAACTAATATTTCAGGTACAAGTACCCCCAGGACTCGATGGAAGGAAACTGACCAAGCATAACTTACTTGAATATATAACTAACATCATAATCCATAATACATTTATAGAAGCATCCCATCAAAACATGTGATAGGCATAACTTGTACATACATGGAGATTTCATGATATCATACTAGTTGGGCATTGTTCCTTCATCTAGGCATTTAATCAAACACATGGTAGGCGTAGCATATGTAGACAACATTATACAACAATTAATCATCACGATGCATCTCTAATTTCATCATCCTATGGTTTATTCATAGGACACATGAATATACATCTATACAGATCAATTCCATATAAAATTAATCACCCAACATGGATTTGAATTCAATTGATCATTATCCACATGAACAAGAGTAGCCCAATCATGAAATTCCTAAGGAAATCCATAAACTTAAACTTTGAAAAGAGATTCTTGGGCTTCATGGACGGAAGGAGTCCATGAATGAAAACTATGCATACCTTAGTTCGTGATTTCGTGAAGATTGACGGAGAAAATTCTTGATTTTGAATCTTCTATGAAAAACCCTAGGTTGTTCTTGAGAGATTTTTGAGAGAAGAGAGTGTATTTTGGGTGAAAAGTGGATGAATCACGTGTAATTGGGTTTAAATAGGGGTAGGAAATTGACCCTTTTAACCCTTGGATGCGTCTTTTAAAATTGTAAAAATTCCCGAACTGGACCTTTAGCGCAACGCAGCGCTATCGGGCCGTGTCACAGGATTTTGACAATTGGGAAATTGAGGGATGGCGTGACGCGGGGCCATCGCGTTTCCACTTTCTTTGTGACCTAGAATTTTGGCGCGACGCGGGGGAAATCGTGCTGAGACACTGGAAAACGAACAATTTTGAATTTGGGCCCTGGCGCGACGCGCCATAATCGCGGTCCCCTATTGGAATTTACCAAATGCCATTTTCTCTTGTGGCGCGGTGCGCCACTGACTAATATGGCGTTGTTTTATGATGGGAACTTGAAATAGTCATAACTTCTGACCAGATCATCGGATTTTGGTGAATCTTATATCGATGGAAAGCTTATTGAATTTTCCACATGACAAAAAGTGAAAATCTTAAAAATTCCTCATGTAATAACCATCATTCAATTTAGAAGATAATACTAGATATTCTTGAGATAAAATTAGCTAGAAAAATATATGGGGTATTACATGAATAGAGAGAGAGGGCGTAGAAGGAGGAGGAAATAACATCACAAATCAGGATGTTGCAGGAGTTGTTCATCTCTTTTATTCAGTATGCATGGATTATTTCTCCATGTCCTGGTGATGCAGTTTGGAATGCAAAAGGTCTAGGTCCACTGGATGATATCAACATAAATAAGGATGTGGAAGACGATGACGATGAAGATGAGTGGTAGTTTTTTCACTTTTGCTTGTGTTGTAGTTTGGATTTGGACATTTTATTGTAGTTTTTACACTTTTGTATGTTTTGTTGTAGTTTTTATATTTTTACACTTTTGTTGGACATTTTGTATGTGTTGTAGTGGAATTTTTATGTTGTGTGGGAACACATGTGGTTTGTTGTTGTTGTATTGTATGTTGTTTCATTTGTTTTTTTTTTTTTTTAAATTCTCGGAAAAAACAACCACATGTGATTATTTTTTTTAAGAAATTTGCAGAAAACCGACCATATATGGTCAATTTTTTTTGGAAATTTTACAAAAAATCGACCACAAGTGGTCGATTTTAATAAAATAATTAATCAATTTTAAAACAAAATTGACTACTTGTGGTCGATTTTATTAAAATTAATTAATCAACTTTAAAATAAAATCGACCACTTCTGGTCGGTTTATTTTGAATTTTTTTATTTTTAAAATTATTTTTTTCTATTTTAATAAAATAATAATAAAATTTTAAAATACATATATATTTTATAAAAAATCGACAACACATGGTCGGTTTTTAAAAAGCTACCACACTTTTATTGATCATGCATTTTGGTCAGTTTTGTAGTCGATAATTCAGAAAAACCGACCACATGTGGTCGGTTGTCCTATTTTTTAGTAGTGTAAGTTAATTGTGGACTTGATTAATATTTTCAAAACTTTTAAATATTTTCAAAAATACAAATCAACCCAACCCAACCCACACCCCTCTTCAATCCAAATCATCGACCGTCTCTCTCCTTTTTCTCGACAGCTTCTCTCAACTAACAGTTCTGTAAATTTTTCCTTTCAATCCCCGGGAACTTCAACCTCTGACGAAAAATAGTTCGGTTTTGAGTTCCTTTTCGACTTCAACCATCAATCGACGTGACAATCTTGTTCTCCGGCCACAACTTTAAAGTCTTCATCGTTCCTTTTCTTCTTTCATAGGTAAAAAATTATGGCTATTTTAGTTTTGAAGAAAACGAGGAACTTGAGCCAACTTCTCTTATAATATTGGTTAACAATTTCAATATTTATTGCTTTAATTTGAAATGTGGTTTGAATAAAATCCTAATTTTTGGTATTTCTTCTCTTTTTTTTTCTTATCTCCTCTTTTGTTGTTTGATTTTGAAGTTTAATTTGTCGAGCCTATTGCTGGGTTGATTTGTTCTTGTTCTTGGTAAAAATGGTGATATTGTTGTTGTTCTGTTGAACAAAATCGTACTACTATTTTTTCTCCAATAGATTATCCATCTGGTTCAACATATTAACCATCTGATGTAATATTTTTAGTATATGATGCAACAGATCAACCATCTGATGCAACAGAGGAACCATCAGATTAAAATTCTGATGCTACAGATTAACCATCTGATGCAACAGATTAATCATCTGATTCAACAGAGGAACCATCAGATAAAAAATCAGATGCAATAGATTTAGCATATGATACAACAGTTTAACCATCTGATGCAATAAATTAATTATATGTTGCAATATATTAACCATCTAATGCAACAGATTTACTATCGGACCCAACAGAGGAACCATCAAATTAAAAATCTACTGCAACAGATTAATAATCTGATGCAATAGAGACACCATTAGATTAAAGATCTGAGGCAACAGATGAACCTCCTGTTGGATAAAATCTTATCAACTTTTCCAACAGAACATGTCTTAGGCTTAATTTTTCCAACTGATCATTTATCTGTCATGACAGACGACCCTTTTGTTGGAAGAAATCTATATAATATTGACTGTTGATAACTATTTCAATAGATCACTCATATATCGCAACAGATGTATGATCTGTTGCACAGACCATTCATCTTTCTCAACAGATGAGTGATATATTTTGTATTGTCGTAACAAATTACTCAGCCATTGCTACAGGTTAGTTAACTGTTCCAACATATCACTCATATATTATAAAAAATGTGTGATATGTTACACATACCATTCATCTTTCTCAACAGATGAGTGATATGTTTTATATTATCGCAACAGATTACTCAGCCATTGCTACTGTAACTGTTCCAACAGATTACTCATATGTTGCAACAGATGTGTGATCTATTGCATAGAGCATTCAACTTTCTCAACAGATGAGTGATATATTTTTTATTGTTGCAATAGATTACTCATCCATTGCAAAAGGTTATTTAACTATTCCTACAAATCACTCATATATTGCAATAAATGTGTGATATGTTGCACAGACCATTCATCTTTTTTAAAAGATGAGTGATATATTTTGTATTATTGCAACAGATTACTCATCCGTTGCAACAAGTTAGTTATTTGGTGCAACAGATAACCTACCTGGTGCAACAGATGTGCGATTTGTTGCAACTGTTATTTTACTATCTTGCTTGTTTGATTTACCGTTATCCTTTTTAATGACTCATTAATCAATTGTAATATATTTTTTTATGTTCCTGTTAAATTTAGATAATATGGCTCCCAAAAGAATAGAAACTGAATCAAGTCCAAGTAAAGGAATAAGTGAAGCAGCTAATCTACATCCACCACTCTATGAGCTTGCTTTACAAACGTTATCTCAATCAGGAGCAGAATATGATGAACACGGGAAGGAAGAATATTTCAAAAGATATGATCCAAATGCTAATAGCCCTTCCACCGAAGAGTTGGTCAAAACCTTCAGCATTGATCGTTATCCTGTGATAATGTAGTACGATGGTGCCACAGATTTAATGGGTGATTTTGTGGTTAAGTCATCCATGGGAAATCTTTTGACACCTTTAGAAAAATACTTTGAGAATAAAAATTGGATGCTTATTACAAGGACAGCTGTTTTGGAAAATATCTTGATTTGTCGGAGGACAATAATGCTCGTTTCCAAATAAAAATGGTATATGAACTTCTTAAGCATAGGTTTATGTATGAAAATAAAGATAAGTTGGATGAGGTGTGGATAAATTACTGTGGCATGCCTATTTGTTTTGATTAGAAGGAGTTTGCCATAGTTACTGGACTAAAATGTTATCCTCCTTCTCCTTCTCATGTTATACCTATTCTAATCTCAAAAAGCACCCCGCATACCCAAAAAAGTCAAAGACAAGTCATGTGATCGTGATGACCTTGTGTCCATTATTGGTCCAAGCTTCAAAACCAAAAATTTGATAGAAGAGTTAAAAGGTAAAAGAATTTCAAAGAAGCACTAGCAATCATTGTGCTTGGTTTGGTTTGTACATAATATTCTTTGGGAGAGAGACGTTAACAACAACATAAGCGTTGGTTTAATAAATATCTCTGAGGATCTTGAGTCGTTTAACAACTATCCTTAGGATTATGAAAGCTTCAAAATGACTGTCAAAGATTTGTTGACTCTGTTAGCGCCAAAGACAACCAACTTATATGGCTTTTCATGGGCTTTCATGGTAAATGTTTCTTTCTTTTATTATGACATCATTCATTTTTTTCTCAATAATGATTTTGATTTATTGGCGTTATTTTATTGGCTTGGGCGTTTGAAGCCATTCCTTATTTGAGACAACAAGTGAACTGCCAAGAAAAAGTTTCCTGTCCAAGAATCTTGAGATGGTTGTCAGTCAAAACTGATAAAAATGTAAAATTTCTTGATCTCTTAAACCCCTCGAAGGATGCAGTAAGTATAATTATAATTAAGTTTTTATTTTAATCAATGTTTTTTTTAATAGTCTAATCACCATTCTAATATATGTAATGATTTATGTTAGATTGTGCATCTGTCGCTAGTTCCGACCAATCGAGAGTTGAAGATGCCATTTTTTCTTAATTTACGGTCTGTGCAAACTTTATTGGACCCTAAGGTCATTGACAGAATAAAAATAGAATTTCTTGGAGCAACAACCATTATAAGAAAAATAATTTTGGAGGGTGGGCTTGTTGTTGTTGATGGTCTTAGTAGTGATGGAGCTGTTGGTGGTGGTAGTGGTGATGCTGTTGGTGCTAATGATGCTCCTCTTACAGTATTTAAAACAAACCATTATAAGTATGATTATACTAGTTATACAGATTTTACCTCTCCCAGCGAATGTTCTGGATGCAAATGTCAAGACTGTAAGGCAAAACATGATATAATGATTAATGCTATTAATGCATTAACTGCTTTTGTATAAGAATTAACATCTAAGAGGAGTCTCATTCCATCAAAGAGGATTTTATATCCATCCACTCCATTAGAGATTAAGGCTAAGAGGAGAAGAAAAGTAATTTCCAAGGCATTATCAAGCATCCAAAAAAATGAAATTGCAACTCCTCTGTTCGTGTTTTGCATTGAGCAATGTACAATGGCCAAAGGATAACAGCACGAGCTAAAGTGGGTGAATATATATGTCTGTTCCAACTAATAAACAGACACATATCTGTTTCAACAGATGACATATCTGCTAAAAATTATTAAACGGATATATACATCTGTTGCATCAGTTGACTAACTTGTTGCATCAGATAAAATATCTGTTGCAACATAAGTATCGTCTATTTTAGCAAATCAAACAACTCTTTGTACCACTTTTATTTGTACCAACAGATGACCTATCAACTGCAACAAATTAGTCATATGTTACAACAGATGGTTCATCCATTGGAAATTATCATACAGGTCTTTCTCACGTAGAAATTTGTACCAACAATTGATTCATCTATTACAACAGAAATATAATCTATTCGGGATAATTTAAAAAGGGAGAAAGACCTGTTTGATTTGCTAGAACAGATGAGTTATCCTTTTCCATTTTGTTGTATCCCCATGATTAACATTGACCAGTTCTAGCTTTCCAGGTGGATGTAGAAGCTACTGCTGAACAACATTGACAATATGCTACTCCTTTTATGGAAATTTGAAGAATAAAAAGCACAGAAACCGTATGTAAGCGACAATAAAGATCCACGACGACCAAAGCCGAATTTTAAAGAACCGGATGAAGAACAACTTGTCCATATTGAGTAGATCTTTATAGCTTGAGTCTGTCAAAGTAATAACCTCACCCCTACTTAGGAATTCTTGGCATCAATACTTAAATTGTTGATGTATTTGTTGAGATCTGTACCTATAATAATTTTTTTACATTTCATTTATTCGTTGATTTTTTCCAGCTAATTTCTGAAGGCTTCAATTTATTTTATTTTGTCTATGAATTTTATTTTTTCTTAGATTTGAACTTATTAACTGAAATGAAATACTAGATTCAAATATTGCAATAGATAATGTATTTATTGCAACAGACGACACATCTGTTGGAAAATATCAAACAAATTTAGACATATGTTGCAACAAGTAGGTAATCTATTGGAAATTATCAAACAGGTCTTACCACTGTTGTAATAGATAGACTTAGATAAAAATATCGACATAATTCAATAGATGACCAACCCATTGCAACAGATAAACTATATGTCAGAACAAGCAGAATATCTGTTACAATATATGGACAATCTGTTGCATTATAAAAATTAAACATTCATTAGACATATAAAATTATCACTACATGTAAAAAAGTGAAAGTGACTTGAAATAAAAAAGGCGGAACCCATCGACATTGTTCACTTTAAACACCTAAAATAAAATAGACATCAAGTAGACAATGTTGATTTTAAACACGTAAAATAAAATATGCATCAAATGTGTTAGTTTGTCACTTTTTGTTTTGTTGGCTACTCGCGTGTAATTCACGTAGCCAAGGCTCGTTGAACCCCCATTTTTACTGATTTGGCCCCCAACGGTTATTTTTCTCCCATTGTATTATATATTCATCTTCTTTCTAAAATTTAACCCTAAATTCCCAAAGCCTCTTTTTCTTCTTCATTTTTTTTCTCTATCCAAATTGATTTCGTTTATTTATATTTTTTCTTTGTATTTTTTTTTTCGAACTGAGCTTGACAAAGTCGAGATCATTTCCCACTTTTTTTTGTGACTAAGATTTCCGATATTGTAAGTGTGGTCATGAAGCTCTATTGAAGACTTCTTGGACTCAACAAAATCCAGGTCGTAGGTTTTTTACTTGTAAGATTTCAAAGGTAATATTTTTTTTATTTAATTAGTTGATTAATTATTGACTTGTAATTATTTTGTATTTATGTTCTTATTTTAATAAAAATTGGGTGGATGCGATTACTTTAATTGGGAAGAACGACACCCTTCACAAGAAAATCATGTAATCTTGGGTTTGTTAAAGAAAGTCAAGGCTTCTGAAGTGAAACAAAATCGAGCAAGAAGATACTACATTATTGTCGTTATTGCTACTGGTTCGGTGGTGTTGGGCATATGCATATTCACGTCTAATTGCTGAAATTTTCATGGTGATGCTGCTGGTTTGGTGTTGTCGAGCACATAAATATTCAAGCGTAGTTATTGAAAAATATCAAACAAATTTAGGCATATATTGCAAAATTTAGGTCATCTGTTGGAAATTATCAAACAGGTCTTCCCAATGTTGCAACAGATTAGACTTAGATTAGATTAGAAATAACAGATGACCAACCTATTGCACCAGATAAACTATCTGCCAGAACAGATAGAATATATTTTACAACAGATTGACAATCTATTGCATTATAAAAAACTCAACTTTCATCAGACAAAATTATTGCCACTACATGTAAATCCAATGTAAAGTGAAGTGTGACTTAAAATAAAAAAATTATTATTTCACAGGCTCTTCTTTATACACAGGCTCTAAACGTCCAGTTAGTACCCCATAAGCCCAGACCTCTTGCAGGTTTTCCATAGCATTATCATACAGAAAAGTCATTGGCTCAGCCATTTCTATGCCGGTCAGCAAACATTCGATGTGTGCAAGCGCGTACGAGCCACACGCAAAACTGGTATCATTTTTTGGAAGGTTCATGCCCTTGTTTCGACCTTTAAAATCCCATGATTTCTTCTTCAACACTTTCTTTGGAAAATGATACATCAGTTTACTCTGCCTCAACAAGATGGGGAACAGGTCCATCAGTGGCTGCACATGGATAAAAAAATGACCTTGTCGATCGAAATTTCATTGCGATCATTAAACATTGATCTTTCCCTTCTCGAGTAGTATCTCAACAGCCTGATAATGTATGCCATCCACGCTCATGACTGCAAGAATCCTTTTTGCCTCAGTCCAGCTCTTGTTGTGTCGATTTGGCCTCTCCCCTCTAACATATTTTATCATTTCTTCTTCATCCCAGCCCAACGTAGAAACTAACGAACCAAATCCCATGCCACAAGATGACGCTAGATCATTGGGTTTATCATACTTATCCTTGAGCTTCTTGTAGAAGTCGAGGCCCATTATCCTATCTACAGTGTCATAAGATTCCGGGTATGTTAATTGCCTTTTCCTCATGAGGCAAAGAATTTTATCAACATACTGTGATATACGAAGTCAATTTTTAAATAGGTTAGTAATTATAAAGATGCAACGAATGGTCCATCTGTTGCATAAGGTTCTCTGAATCAAAAATCCAACACAACTTTTGCAATAGATAGATAATAAGTTGCAACAGAACCACTACCAGTTGCACCAGAATACCTAGATATTGCAACAAATTTCACATCTATTGCGTCGCTTCTTATTCACAGAGTAGATTAGAAGACTATGTTAGGAAAAGTAAACTTACCTTGTCCTTGTACCGCATATGCATATATATTATAATCTGGAAGTCTTGGGGGCAAAAGAGAGGCCTGAGGTAATCTGGTGCACCTCGCTTGGCATTCTTGGCCTATCACAGATCCCTCTTCTCTTTGGCACCAAGTTCCGTATATATGTCGACCTTCTTTAATGGCCCCTGAAATTTAATATTTTTTTATTTTCGACTGGAGAGTACGTCGCTAATTGCTCTTTTATTCCTCCTAACCACTATTGTAGGAGCGTATGGATCCCTCACCTTCTTAGATGGTATGACCCCCCTCTTGGATTTGAATTCCTCGACAGCTTTAGAAATAGCCTCCATCTTTTCAAAGACTTTATCCTGGCTGTCCTTGCACTCTTTGTATTTGTAACAAGAACACGAAGGTGCAGAGGGGTAAGAGGGACCGGTGTAAAGGTGAGAAGGATCTGTATAAGGGTGAGGAGGACCTGTAAAAGGGGTGTTTTCAAATATATCAATTTTTTCTTGAGAATCAACATACTCATCATCATGAGTGGTAGCAGCTTCAGAATGCCTGCCACCAACACCAATAACTCCACCAGAAGAAGCACCCGAATCAACCTCAGTAGGTTGGTCATGAAGAGCCTCAACATTAGGCTGACCTTGCCTAATTGCTCTTCTTATGGCTGTTGCTCCATCCATGTCCTTATTTATTAACTCTACCGTTGGGTTTGCTATAGTATCAACATAACCTAGAGTAATAAAAGAAGTCATCCCCAACTCCTGCTCCGTAGGCACGATCTATGGAGGCACAATCTATATAAAAAAAGATAGATACAATTAAATCGTATAATATAATAATTTTTACAATTGGGTTACATGTTAACATAGACAACTTATGCAACAGATGATCTGTATGTCACAACAGATTAACAATACGTTGCATAGTTTGCAGTAGATGGTTAAAATCTATTTTAGTTGAGTTTAGAGAACTAGAGTAATTGATGGATAATCTGATGTAAAATATCAATCATCTATCACAATAGATTACCAATCTGTTGCACCAGTTGGCACAAGATAGGTAATTTGTTGGGTTACATATTATGCAATAGATGATCTGTATGTCACAATAGATTAACAATATGTTACATCAGATTACCCATCTGTTGCATAATTTACAGTAAATGGTTAATCTGTTAAGAGTCGGGTTTAGAGAACCAAAGTAACAGATGGGTAATCTGATGCAAGATATCAATCGTCTGTCGTAATAGATTACCCATCTATTGCACCAGTTGGCACAGGACGGGTAATCTTTCACAACAGATTTCCTATCTGGTTCATCAGATATAACATTTGTTCAATATCTTTCATTGAGTCAAATTATTTTACTTGAAGAAGATGTACTGCATCATCTGAAGGGTTAAAGAGTTCATCCTCCTTAATTCTTGTGTTGTTCTTTGCAGCCAACCACCTTAACATTCTTGGATGAGAAACCTCATCTGGGTAATCCATTACCTACTTTTAGAGGGGAGGAATAGCTTCAAATGCCCAAGCCTAAAAAATGTAAACAGGAAGTTAGCAAAAAAATTCATAATAACTATATTCAATATAAATTAATGGATGAGTAAAAATAGTGATTAATTTTACCATAAAAGCCCAAGGAAAGTCGTATAATGTGGTCGTCCCTGGGGATAGCTTTATCGATAAATATTGGACAGTCAAGTAGAAGCTGTCATATCCCCAGGGTAATTGTTAAATTTATCAAAATCCTTAGCACGCACCAACAAATCATCTTCTATGACCTTGTCGATGTCTCTTGACAATATAACTGAATGAGCAAATCAAAAAAAGCACAATTTATCCCTTTACTACTTTGGTATGGTTTTATCCTTGAGATTTGTCATCAAATCCGTTGCTTTGTAGCCACGTCCATCAATGTCCAACAACCTATCTAGTTTTTCCTTGCATTTGTTGGTTTTGTTGGGTGCTCGCTGGGAAAATACCTTCCATCTATTTGCATGTGGTGGTTTGGCTATCCTGCTTGCCTTGGACCTTTTGTGGGGTATTACCTTAGTGATAGGTTCTTCTGGATGATCGCATCTCAAGCCCGTCACTATGGCAAACTCTTGCAAGCCAAAACAAACTGGCATGCCACAATAGTTGATCTAGATTTCATCCATCTTTTTGCCCCCCTCCTTTGAATCTTTATCACCCCTCATGCACTTGATCCTGCACTTGACAAGAACATATACTATCCTCATTTGGAAACTGGTAGGGGGGTCCTCAGGCAACTCTAGAAAGTGTCCAAAGCATCTCTTCTTAAAAAGTTCGTCTATGTTTTCCTTCTTCATAATATTTCTAAAATGATTAAAAAATTTCCCCAACTGACATTTAAGTACAAGTTCAACTGTTAGTTTTTTTGGGTCATCTATCGACATCCCAACTTGAAACTTATCAATACTAATAGTTTTGATAGGATCATGTTGGGGTATCGATATTAATTCACACCCCATAGGTGATCCATTATCATTATGTTGATGATCATCCTCTTTCTCACTCTCTAATTCCTCCTCTTTCTCACTTTCATTTTTTTCGTCACCATCTACAGAGCCAAGTCCACTTTCTTCAACGTTGTTTTCATATATCTCCCCAGCTTCACTTTTCCCTGATTGAGATTGTTCAGGAAACTCCTCCGAATCCCTCTGTACTGTAGCCTTTGTTTTTGGGTGGTCAGAAGTTAATCCACTTTCAGTTTCTTTCCTTTTGGGAGACATATTTTACCTATAATCAATAGAAAAACAAAAACTACGTTACAATTGATGTACGCATAAATTTTAAAAAATACATTACAAACACCACCAATATAGACACACCAATAGCCATCACCACAAACACAACCAAACAATGCCATAAATACCATGAATACCGACACTACCAACAACCACCACAAACACCACCAACCAATGCCACCACCAACCACTACAAACACCACCAACCAATGCCACCACCAACCACCACAAACATCACCAACCAATCCCACCAACCACCACCACAAATACTACCAGTGCCACCATGAAAACCACCAACACCACCACCATGACTACTAATACCACAAATACCATTCAAGAATACCACGACAGTCAACAAAATACTGCAACAAAAAACTAGGGTTTTCTCGAGTTCTTTCTATGATTTTACCATTAAAACTCAAAATTGTAAACCCATTCTCGAAGATAATACTACTAAAAGTCTTCTTTTTTATAATTAACTTAAAAATCCTTATTTTTTAGAAAAAAATAACAAATATAAAACTCTTCTCAAACTCTGTTACCTATGAAGACAGAGAAAACGACTGATACAAGCAAGAATGAAGTCAAAAATAGCACCTATGTGGTTGAAAATGAGAAAAAAAATAACCTGTTGTGAGGGGTTGAGCAATTTCTTGAGTAGTTGTTGTATTGTTGAGAAAGAGAAAAGAGCGAGAACTCGAGATTTGAAACGATGAAATGTTTTTCTCTCAAATGGATGATTTGTATGGGTTGATTTATAATTTTGAAAAGAATGACATGTTTTGAAAATGTTAATTTGGTCCGAATTGATCTTAATTATTTTATAAAATTATAAAAAATATGCATAATTTTTTACCCTCTCATCATGCGATTGCCAAAAGACTCAATTGAAGTTGTAGTTGACCCTATGAGAACTCACCCCTAGTCCTAGATTTATCAATTAAGGCATTAGTTGAACATATGAACTCAATTAAAATTGTAGAAAAACAAATGTTCAACTTGTTGCAATAGATGACCCATCTGTTGGAATTAATCAAACAAATTAAGTCATCTGTTGCAATAGATTACCCATTTGTTGGAAGTAATTGAACACATTAAGTCATCCGTTGTAGTAGATTACCTATCTGTTGTAAATTATCAAATAGGCGCTACCATCTGTTATAGTTGACCCTATGATCAATTAAGGTATTAGTTGAACATATTAGGTAATAAGAATCGCTTCACCTCAGAGTGATCAATCGATGACTCTGGTCGGGAGGAACGCAATACCGCCTCATCATGCATTTACGAAAAGACTCAATTGAAGTTATAGTTGACCCTATGAGAATTTACCCTTAGTCCCAGATTAATCAATTAAGGTATTAGTTGAATATATAAGGTAATAAGAATCGATTCAGCTTAGAGTGATGGATCGACGACTCTGGTCCAGAGGAACGCAATACTGTCTCATCGTGCAATTGCCAAAAGAATCAATTGAAGTTGTAGTTGACCCTGTGAGAACTCACCCCTAGTCCTAGATTGATCAATTTAGGTATTAGTTGAACATATAGGGTAATAAGAATCAATTCAGCTCAGAGTGATCGATCGATGACTCTGGTTGGGAGGAACGCAATACCATCTTATCATGCAATTGCCAAAAGATTCAATTAAAGTTGTAGTTAACCCTACGAGAACTCACCCCTAGTCCTACATTAATCAATTAAGGCATTAGTTAAATATATGAACTCAATTAAAATTTTATTAAAACAAATGTTCAAATTGTTGCAATAGATGACCCATCTGTTGGAATTAATTAAATAGATTAAGTCATCTATTGCAATAGATTACCCATCTGTTGGAATTAATTGAACAGATTAAGTTATTTGTTGCAACTGATTACCCATCTGTTGTAAATTATCAAATAGGCACTGCCATCTGTTGTAGCTGACCCTATGATCAATTAAGATATTAGTTAAACATATTAGGTAATAAGAATCTCTTCACCTCAGAGTGATCGATCGACAACTCTGGTCAGGAGGAACGTAATACCATCTCATCATGCATTTGCCAAAAGACTCAATTGAAATTGTAGTTGACCCTATGAGAACTCACCCCTAGTCCTAGATTAATCAATTAAGGTATTAGTTGAACATATAAGGTAATAAGAGTTGATTCATCCCAGAGTGATCGATCGACGACTCGGTCGGGAGGAACGCAATACCATCTCATTATGCAATTTCTAAAAAACTCAATTGAAGTTTTAGTTAACCCTATGAGAGCTCACCCCTAGTCCTAGATTGATCAATTTAGGTATTAATTGAACATATAAGGTAATAAGAATCGATTCAGCTCAGAGTGATCGATCGATGACTCTGGTCGGGAGGAATGCAATATCGTCTCATCATGTGATTGCCAAAATATTCAATTAAAGTTGTAGTTTGACCTATGAGAACTCACCCCTAGTCTTAGCCTAATCAATTAGGGCATTAGTCGAACAAATGAACTCAATTAAAATTGTATAAAAGCAAATATTCAACCTATTGCAACGGATGAACCATTCCATAATCAAATAAATTAAATCATCTGTTGTAACATATTACCCATTTATTGGAACTAATTGAACAAATTAATTCATCTGTTGAAATAGATTACCCATCTGCTGTAAATTATCAAATAGGCACTGTCATCTATTGTAGTTGACCCTATGATCAATTAAGGTATTAGTTGAACATATTAGGTAATAAGAATCGCTTTACCTCAGAGTGATCGATCGATGACTCTGGTCGGGAGGAGCGCAATACCGTCTCATTATGCATTTGCCAAAAAACTCAATTGAAGTTGTAGTTGACCCTATGAGAACTCACCCATAGTCCTATATTAATCAATTAAGGTATTAGTTGAACATATAAGGTAATAAGAATCGATTAGTTCAGAGTAATTAATCAACGACTTTGGTCGGGAGGAACGCAATACCGTCTCAATATGCAATTTCCAAAAGACTCAATTAAAGTTGTAATTGACCTTATGATAACTCACCCCTAGTCCTAGATTGATCAATTTAGGTATTAGTTGAACATATAAGGTAATAAGAATTGATTCAACTTAGAGTATTAGATTGATGACCCTAGTTGGGTGGAACACAATACCGTCTCATCATGCGATTGCCAAAAGACTTAATTGAAGATGTAGTTGACCCTATGAGAACTCACCCCTAGTCCTAGATTAATTAATTAAGGCATTAGTTGAACATATGAACTCAATTGAAATTGTATAAAAACAAATTTTCAATCTGTTGCAACAGATGACCCATTTGTTTGAATTAATCAAACAGATTAAGTCATCTGTTACAATAGATTATCCATTTGTTGAAAATCATCTATTGCGATAGATGACCGAGCTTTGGAAATTTTCAAAAAAAAAAAATCATCTGTTGCAAAGTATGACTTTGATGTTTTAAGATCCTTTTTTTAAAGCAATTTAGACATTTTCTGTTCGAGATAAAAAATATAAAATACTAAGGCGGTAAAAAATATTACTTGGATAACTCAAAAATCTCCTCAGTGAGTTGTCTTATCTGGTATTTTTAATGTCATCGTCTCCTCGTGACCATTAAAAGTTATTAATAAATATTTAAAACCCATATCTACTCCCTCTATTTCATTTTAGTTAACCCTCTTTCTAAAAATATTTGTTTCAATTTTGTTGTCCCAATGATGAAATAAAGAGGATTTTAATATGTTCTTCCTATAATACCCTTATCATTAAATGACTAAACAAGTTGTATATATTCCAATTTATATTTTCAAAGCATAATTAATAAGGCTAATTTGGTAAAATACACCCCTAATAAATATTTTTCTTAATAGATGTGCCAAGTCTATAGGGGACAACTCAACTAATATGAAACGGAGGGAGTAGAATAATCTTTTCTTCAGCCATAAACTCAAGACGAGAAACTCAACTCACCTCTCTCTCTCTCTTATTTATTCTCAATTCTCTTTCTTTTTTTTCCTATCTTTTCTTTCTTCTTTCAGATGAGGATCCTTTCGGATCTCAACTTATCAATATCTTTTCTCGACTAAACTAGATGTTCTGATCCCTTTGCTTTTTTGACATTGCAGGTATGGTTCACTGATTCAAGCATGAGGAGTACAAGTATTACAAATTTTTGTTGAAGGTCCAAGTTTTGGATTTGAAAAGTGAATTGAAGACCTTTTTTAAAGCCTTGTCGAAGCTTGAGAAGTACAAAGACTACAAGGCATGTTTATGAAAATGGACGCGTTTGAGCTTGTTGTGAACGCGCCCAAGGGACTAGGGAGTGTACTCCTTGACATGTGAGGGCTGGCCTTTGGTGCTGATAACACTCAAACTATACCTCTCAACGAGAATGTAAGCGATCGTTGTCAATATAAAACCCAACTAGGTTGGGGTCGAATCCCACAGGGAATATGGTGTGAACGTAAGTCATTTGCGATTTAATCAATTGATAGTTGGATGTTTCCAGAAAAAGGGGGATTTTAGTTAACTAGTAATTGTTGGTCACTTTAGTTTAAATGTTTGTAATCAAGAGTTTATGAAAAAAAGGAATTATGTTCACTAGTTGTTTTGGTACTTGACACATGCTACTAGTGGTTCAAGATTCTCATGGTAGGTAGGACAACAAGTTATCTGTAGCGAAGTTATACTTAAATGTCTCTCGACCTACTTAAGCATTTAATTACCTAATCCTCTCGGACTTAGGGAATTTGTATTCACTGCCCAGATTTTACCTCAAGTTAACCAACCTTGTTACAACGCTGATTATTAAACGGAAGTTTAGTGTTTCCAAGTCTCTGTTGATAATTCAATTCCCACTATATTTGATTTCTTTCTCAAGAAAATCAAATCAGGTGTTATATATCATTTGTAACCAATAGACAATAATTAAAACATCAAAATTATCAAGGAGTCCTACCACCTTTCGAATCTTGAACACTCAGCACCTTATCAAGACCTACCCCTAGATCCCATAATTCAGGTTAAAGGAATTTAGCTTCTCATGACGTAATAATCGAAGCAACTAGATGAATTCATGCTTTGAAAAATTAACTTACCAAAAGATGAATAAAAACTAGAGATTCTCAGATTAAATCACCAAAGAAAATCCCAAAATAATGATGATAGTCTCTTTAAAGTAATTGCTTTCTCAAGCCAAAAGAAGAGGGGGGAAAATATCAAAGTATTGTGTCTCAAAACTCAAGGTTAGGAACCCTTAAGAAAACCCTAACCAAGGCTTTAAATAGTTCACCCTAATTATGGAAACAAAATAATAAAATTCAAAAATTCCTCGGATTAGGTGACGTCATTTGTGATAGCCTATCAGGCGGCTGACGACTTATCACAAATGTCGTCAGCTTTCTTTATGCTTTTGGTACTCGCTACCTAATGCTGACGATAAAAGGTGAAGCCCTATCATCTCTTTGACGACCTATCACAAATGTCGTCAAGGTTTTTTCTCAGCTCTCATGTTCTGCCTTAGGCTGACAACAATCTTTATGACTTATCAGCTCCTTGACGTCTTATCATAAAATGTCATCACAGCTTTTAACTTAGGCCAATTATCTATCTATTGTTGACGATGAAACTGATAGCTTATTATAGGGCTGACGACTTATCACAAATGTCGTCAGCCATACTTCGCCTTTATTTACTTCAGATTTCAGCTTATTTGCTTCCATTCTTGTTGGTTCTCTAGCATGTTAGCTGCTACTGCAAAATCAAACATAAATCAATCAAAAATGAGAAAAGTTGCTTAAGACTTCGCAATTATTCTTAGTTGAAAACCTCAAATATGTTAGCATTAGCTCACACATCAACACCCTGGACAACTCAGCACAACTAAGAGCATACAAAGCACATTTGGTAGTCAATCATCCATATCATCTCAAAACACTTTCACCATCTCCAAAGTCAGTCAATTCAAGTACAATGAAGAACACCAATACAACACACATGAATCAAGATATGGCATCAATTCATCTATAACAACCATGCATAGACCAGTATTACATTACCCGAACAAGTTAGTTATTAGCAATATAACCAGTGTTCCCTCACAACAAAGAAATCCCCCCATCTCATATCAGGAATTATATATGTAACCATGGGGACAATTAAAATACTCACTCTCAGAACAAAGTTCCAATCAGTGTATGCCAAGTACCATAGTCTTTCCCTTATTTTCATTATCCAGATCTTCAGATAGGTCAACTAAGATCACTATACGACTTCTCTTAGGCTTGTAATGTAGGCTAGGGGCTGGTATGATACTCGATGGAATTTAAAGTGACTAAGCCTCCTTGACACTACACTAGCTTTTTGGGGTTTCACTCATTAACCTTTTCCGCTCTTCTCTTTTCTTGATCACAATTATTTAGGATGGGTGCAGTCTTTTCTCAATTACTTATTCTCTTTCATAATTTTTCTTTTTCTTGCTCTTTTCTTCTGCACCCAGCTTTTTATTCTTTTCTTTTATGCTACCTTTCTTTATACCCATTCTATATCACCCACCCCTATGATAGCCACCCTCAACTTAGGCCATTTGCCTAAGTTAAGGTGCACAGTGTCCAAGGAGGACCTGGGCTAAAACAAGTTTATTATGATCTAAATGAGAAGGTGATAGGTATCATACAAGGAAATAGGCTAATTAGGCTCAAAACAGGGATCAAGGGATATGATACACATAGGGAAGGTCATTTAGGGTAAAGCGAGCTTATATTAAAACGACCTATGAACTTTTCCTAACCCCTGTCCTTCAACCTAGGTAAGACTAACCGGTCAAGTTCTGGCTTTAGCATACAGAGGGCACTGAGTAACATCTCACACACACACTTGGCGTATAGGTATATCTCACTCGACTACTCATTCAGTTCGTGCAGCTATTTAGCAATGATTATTATGTTACTAGAACTAATTCCATACACAGATGTACGATGGTCACACTTAAATGCAAATCACTCAGTTTAAAGTAGTAGACCACTTGAAGATGTGTACAAAAATCACAAACATAATTCAACTGCCTCAAGTATAAGTATTTCTCCTAGTTGACTACAAAATTTTACAACAACAAATTTACCCTACACCCTCAACTTAAAATCAAAGAAAATCTAAACTAAGGGTTAGAGTATACCTAGAATAGATCAATCTCGGGGGTCATGGGTTGCCTCTCATGCAACGCCTGATTTAACATCATGGCATGACTCAGGTATCTTGATTACTCCAGACTTCATCGAGACAGATAGTAGTGACACTTTTCATTGATTCTTTTGGACCAATATAAAGTTTGACTCATTTCCCATTTACCTTGAAGGTACTGCCTTCTTCATTTTCATGTTCCAGCACTCAATATAAGTATACTTGACTAACTCTAAAAGGGCCTGACCACTTAGATTTAAGCTTACCTGGGAGCAGTTTGAGTCTGGAATTAAACAGGAGCACCAAGTCACCCTTTTGGAAGTCTCGTTTCTATATCCTCTAATCATGGTATTTTTTCATCTTTTCTTTATATAGGTCTGATATTTTATGTAATACCCTGGGAAATTTTTTGTTGAAATTTTATGCATAAACGTGTTGGGTTCTATCTTCTAGAATGAATTATAAATTTTCCGTATGAAATGTCTTATATTATGACCCACCATTGCGTAGAGTATCGAATAAGCTTTCCAATGATATGTGGATCATCCAAAACGGACACCTGAGCGACGAGTTATGAACATTCCGATCGAACCGTGAATAGTAGTGAACAGTAAAATGTGTAGGAAAAAGTACTGAGGCCTGGCGTATTTTTTCTCCAACTTTAAATGATCATAACTCCTTGTACATAATGATCTGGGTGATCTACTATATATCAACGGAAATCTCCGTGAGTTCTCTTTCCTATGAATTTGGTTTCATCCAATTTGTCTATCGGAGCAAAAAGTTATGGTCGATCTACTTCAGCCTATCAAAAGTGAATTTTTGGGTCAACTTCAAACAATCATAACTCCTCGTACACAATGATCTGGGTGAGATACTATATATCAACGGAAATATATGAGAATCCTCTTTCTAATGAAATTGGTTTCATCCAATTTGGATATCGGAGTAAAACGTTATGGTTGATCTACTTCAGACTATCAGAACAGTCCACTAAAGGACAGATTCGAGAATTATTTGATTTTTAGGGGCGTTTTGGTCATTCCCCCTCACCTAAAATCCGTCCAAACCCTATATTAAAGCCTATTAGAAACATTATATATTATATTTCATCAAATTCCCTCAAAAATAAAACCCTAAGTTCCTACATCCAACTTCAAGAACCTCCAAAGTTTACCATTAATTCTGCAAATTTATTCAAGATTCCAAGTTCCTAGTTCAAGAACTCCAAGAACCATCATTCAAAGGCACGATTAACATCTCAAAAATGAGTATCGATCTAAAGTTCATCATTCAAGGTATGTGGGATTTTTCAACAAGAACTCTCTTTCGTTCTTGTGCCCAAAAGTAATTTTCTTTACAAAGGCATGATTTTTATTTGATTTTTATGAATTTGAAGCATGAACCCATATCTTATGATGATTATTATGAATCTTGATGTTTATGATTTTGAAAGATGAATTTACATGTGAGGTGATATAAAACATGAATCTTGAATGATATTTATCATGATTTTGATATTTAGGTCGTGAATCCCCATTGGAAATTGTGTTTTTTTGAGAAAGTGTGTGTTATAAGCACGTTGATGTTGAATATTTGAGATATTTTGAATGATTTAAACTTTTGGTCTTAATGGATTTGTTTTGAACTCGAGTGTGCAAGAAATCCACAACGTGGTTGATTTTGATAGATGGGAAGCATGATGGCTCCCGATGTATATTTATATATTACTGAAATTGTTTTGTTGTGGATTGTCTTTGAAATGATCTGAGCTAAGTCCGGAAGAAATCTTTAGCACCGAGTGGGAGGTATAAAGCGACGTTACTTTTCTAGAACTACGTGCCCCCGTAGGAGTGAGCCTGAGGCTGATTTATATAGTGATCAGTAGTTTGTGTGGATTTGATATCGATAGTCCTACTCCGATGGCAAGGATAGGATGGCTCTCCCCAACGTGGGTTGTACGTTGGACTCCATGTATCTCACATGGTTTATGTCGGTTATAGGATCTCCCAGTGTGTGTGTGTTTCCTTGTGTCTATGGTGAATGGTGAAGTAATTTGAAAGTGAAATTGTGAAAGTTATTTTTTCAAAAGATTTAAATGATATTTACATTATGAGAATTGATATTCTTGATGAACTGAAAGTGATTGACAAATTATATAATGACTCACATGTGTTATTATACTTATTTCATCCTCTCATGATTATGATGATTTTCTTCGGGCTATGTGAGTCTTTCATACATGCTGCATATTTCTTATAAATATTTATGATGAGGATGTTTATACAACTGCATACACCCCCATATACTCAGTTCCTTTCCATGGTACTGACCCACATCTTCGGATGTGGGCTGTATTTTCTCATAATATAGGTTCAGGTGCTCAGTTCCAGGTTCGACAGTGATTCATCGGGCACTCTGTTCTACATCCTCTGTTGTGGTGAGTCCTTATGTTCTGAGGACGTGATGTCTGATGTTGGTTTCACATAATTGTTTACATTTGATAACTGAGTATGAGTCAGTTGGGGCATGTCTCAATGGCTCGCTGGTTTTATTGATTTTCTTAGAGGCTTGTCAGACTAGTATAGATGTTGGGAGTTGACTAATAAGTCGTATTTTGTTATATTTCTGAAATTTTTTTATTCTTGGATGATGATTACTCTGTTGATATTTGAGGGTTATTTATGGAAACCCCGTTGATTTGTGTTGAACTGAATGAAAATGGCTCAAAGGGTTAGCTTGGGGCTACTCGTAGCCTCAAGCACTATGTGACGCTCCGGGACCCATTTTTTGGGGCGTTACAGTTTATATGCCCTGAGACGGAATTCATCCATCTCATTCAGCTGTCCCAGTCTCAGCTCTGCTACCTCCTTCCAACTCAAATTCAGTAGATGGTGATTAAACTCAACCGGATAGCATTCTGGCCCACTCCTGGGTTATCAAAAGATTTGCAGATGGTGACAAAATTTACTAAATGCAAGTTCGGGTTATCCCCAGGAAGGCCACCAAACAACCCCTTCAGATTTAGGAGTTGAATCATAGTACTCATAATGTTGAATTTTGCCCCAGGTGCCAATGGTGGAGGAATAATTGCACCTTGCACCTGCTCCATCCATTCTATCATCATCATCATTAAGATCATACTGGATCGGTTGGTACTCTTACCTTTCTTGGAATGGATGATTCCTGTTAACATTACGTTGTACTGGTGTAGCTATTTGCTCTGTACGCCTTAGGTTACCAGGATTCAACAACTTCTCATCTCCCAAATCTTCGTCCTCAGGATTTGGATGTCATGCTTGTTGCCCGACATTTTGCACATTTACCTGAGCTCTAGCTAAGGCTGCCAATCTGTCAGCCTCTTATTATTCTGCCATTCTTCCAATTCTTTGTGGTTCCGAATTAGGTGGTAATAACGGTTCTCCGAAACTTCTATTTCCTGGCATACACTATAAAGTTCCTACAAATAAACAAAAACAACAAATAAACGTAAAACTAGGAAACTTGACTAACAGTCAATTAGCGCACATAAACTTCAGTTTTTAACCGAATTCCCTGGAAACGATGCTATTTTTGCTAAGTTCACACCGTATTCCATGTGGAATTCGACCCCAACCTAGTTGGGTTTTATATTGACAACTCAAATTCAAGGTGTACACTCCCTAGTTGTGTTTGTTGTTTTCGCTTGGTGTCTTGTATGTGCAGACTATTTTGTGCTCATTTAGATACTGTTTGATATCAATTGGTATCAGAGAGAAGACTGGTTATGGTCTTACACTACCAATCTTGGGATCTTCTAGTTGAAAATAAAAAAAAACAAAAGAGAGTTGTTGGGTGTCTTTTGTTTGGTCGAGAAATTATCCAAATTTAGGTGTTATTTTGCTTGTCATAGAAGTTTCGTGTGTTGGCTTGTTGTCCACTAACACACTGAGTGTAAAGTCCAAGATTTGAGTTCTTGTTTAGTTGTTGTTGAGGGGTTGGACAGATTAGCTATTGTTGTTGTTCATAAGTGTTCTTGTTGTTGTTCATATTGTTCTTGAGATGAATGTTGGACAAAAGGCTTGTTTGATTTGAAAAAAGGAAGAGAGAGGCAAGGTTTTTTGTTTGTCTTGGAATTAGTTTCAAGACAACAATAAAGAGGAAAGTAAACAAAATACCTCCCAAAAGCTTACTTACCAAAAGAGTGTCAAGCTTTTTTCAAAAAGAACCAAAAGCAGAAAGGAACAAAGCCAAAGAAAAAAGGTGTTTTACCATTTTGGTACAAGTTGGTGAAAAAGTGATTGACACCTTTGACCTTTGGGAAAAGAGTCCAAAGCCATGTTTTGTTACTTCAAAACCGAAAATTCATCACCAACAAACAAGATTAAACAACTTAAGTCTTGAAAATATCATATTCTACTACAACAACAATATCAACGACTAAAGAAAAAAAATTGTGGGCCACGCCAACAACCAAATAACTCAAGTTCTTGGACATCCATAGTTTCTTTCCTTGTCTCTACTAGTTTCTTTCTATTGACTCCTACACTAGTTCGCAACTAAGTAAAAACCTATTAAGCTGTGAACTAGTTTTTGAGTACTTCTTTCGTGTTAAGCGTTACTTGTGGTACTTTGCTCGTTTATAATTCATAGTTATTTTTAGTTCAAGTGCATACAAAACTTCTTTCAGTCTTCAAACCAAAATCCACTCAACTCAAGAGGACTCATTCCCAAGTTCTCACAAGTTGATAGCCGGCTTACCATACTTGATGAACCAAGTGAGGAAGCCGAGTGTGAAGAGTGTGCGAGCGAATTTTGAACTAACATTTGCTTGTTTTGTAGGTATAATTGCAAATGGAATCCAAAACTTCCAATGCTCCAACCATGGACAATAATGTTATGAATGTCCTCTTAGCTAGTCTTGAAACTTTGTCTCGAGACGTGGCTAGTTTAAAGGCCAATGTTGAGAAGTTGGGTTCGAATGTGGCCTCAATGAGTGGGAGGTTAGAGAGAGTGGAAAGCCAAAGGAGTTCTCAACCTTATACCCCTTAAAACACCTCACCTACTATTACTCCCGAGACCTTGCACTAAAGGTTGTATCCACCAAGTGCTACAAACCAAGTCAATCTTTACTCCCAAAATCGAGAACAAGATAGACCTAGTCGTTCCTCACTCTACCAAGTTCCACAAGGAATATGAACCCAAATGCCATACCTAAACTCGAATCCTCCACTCCAAAATCCTCCAATTCAAAGATCCTACACTCTATTAAATCTAATGTCTCCTTCCCAAGCTACACTAACCCTGAAACACCCCATCCAAGTTGAAAAAGAGTGAGAGTTAGGATCCAAGGAGAATGAGGCCAAGCCTCAAGATGGAGAGAAACTTAGTGATGAGATACAAAAAGAATGTGAAGAAAAGAGGGCAAGGAAAAGGGAAACCGTGGGTAGTGAAGTAGGAAAGGGAAAGAAAAATATGCTTATGGTATTTGCCCACAAAGGATATTTAATACTCACTAACCCATATACTAGAACTTTGCCTAGCATTTATACTTCTTATATACAGGTTCAAGTTCATATTCTATCAAAGAAGGATCAAAAAGGAGGGTTCAACAAGGTAACATGGGAAATGATCTAGTGACACCCTTGGCCGAGAGCTCCAAACAAGTGGACTGTCGTGGAATACACCAAGATATCATTGCTATACTTTACACTTTCTTAGTCTTGAAATGTTGTGATAATGATATTAGTATCCAATGTGAAGTAGCTTCGGGTTTACATAGTGTAAAAAAGCATGAATCTTTCGTTTGTAGTTCTCTTGTTGCATATGTTGGTAAATTTGCTCTTAAGGATAGTTCACTACTTGATCATGTGAGAGATGTGATTCAAAATCCTCAAGTTAGTGTTCATTCTTGTAATATTGACCATGATATTGGACATATTCCTTTGATCTTGTGTTATGCAAACCGTGCTACTAGTTTTGGTCAAGGTAATCATATGCTTGGAAAACTTTTGAATAAAGGTGTGCTTGCTCTTAAAAGAAGACTTCTAGGCCACAACTCTTTAGTCTTGGATGATATCCTAGTAAAAGAATTGGTTAATCTCGTCTTGTACCATTGGTTACACCATCCCTTTCATCTCGGAACACTAGTGGGTTTGGAAAGGGGTTGCCTCGGCTTATGCTTATCTTTCCTTGATGATTATCTTATCCCTATCCTTTGTAATGTTCAAACTACGTGTTTTATGGTAAAAATAAAGAATTGCTGGTTGTATTTTAAAAGTGTACCCCCCCCGGCAAGAGTCTTCACACTTGATTCCTTTCTATACTACCTCTTTACCTATGATGATAACCATATTAATTTTGAATTTGTATTGTGTAGTGGTAGGAAGTTTGGTGGCTGATTTCCTTGTTTGCAGAATGGTGATATATGGTTGAGGTGGATCTTAAGATCAATAGTGGCACTATATTTGATGAGGTCCTTTGTAGATGTAATGAAATAAATGTATCTTATGGTTCCTAAGATAAAGTTAGTCTTACCTTTTAGGTATAATAAAGCCATTAAGACCATTGCAGTTTTCTTATCTCTTGATATTTGTCAGAGCCACTTCCTTTGTGCCATTCACGCTAAGCTTTTCATGTCACACACAAAGGACCCGTGGGTATATTCCAAATGTGAACAACCTTAGCTTGATGACATATGTGATAGTTTCAAGTTGCACTCCTCTTTCCTTAATGTTTATCGTAGCCATGTCCTTTGTGATGCAGTTAAGAAGGGTTTGTGCTATTCTTTGAAACAACATCACAAAGGACATAGTTGTTTCTTTAAAGTTTGGGGAAGGGTTCGTGCTATTTTTTTATGATGCTGTTTCTTTGTTGTTGATGCTATTGTTGGTGGTGTTGCAATAGTTTCCTTAACTGTTATAACTGATGAATCAGCTGTTGGAACAGACGGAGTAACTATTTAAATAAATCAAACTAGTAGCAAGGTTGGTTTGATTTATTCCAACAGATGACCCTTCTGTTGTAACATGTCATCCATATGTTGCAACAGATGCCTCATCGGTTGAACAGATGAGGAATCTATTGCATCAGATTGGTCATCTGTTGATTCATTCAATTTTTTGTTACCCTTTTGTAATGTTCTTTTTGTTTTTCTTTTGTTTGACATCAAATGTATTTCTCTTGTTCGCAGATAAAAGAAAGTGAAACTGGATCAACTTTTGCTCGACCATCATTAAAGGCTAGAGTAAATATGGGTTCGGAGGAATAAGCTGCTTGTAGATGAAACCACTTCATATGTGGGAGGTATGTATTACTGATTAACCTATTGTGAAAATACACATCCAGTACAATGATTTTGTGAATGTTGGTTCTTTACCTATTAGGCGTTAATCCTTCAAACAAGATATGGAATTTTACTGTTAAGATTGTTGGTTTGAACTGGTAAGGCTGAGGGACCAAGCAGGTAGTGTCGATACCCTGTTATGGTTTAATGAAGATTTTTCTAATGTTTATCTGTCAAGTTTGGAGAAGGGTTAAGGTTTTTGGTGGCATTATAAGCATTCAAATAGCGATTGCACTGACTTTAAGGATTTAATGGACTTTTAAAAGGCCTCTGAAGCCTCGCACTGCTTCAAACAAGAGTGGAAATGAATATAGTTATTAATTTGGTTCAAATTTATATGGATGGGTTTCTTGAGGAGACTATTATACTATAGAAGGTTATTGTAAGAATACCTATGTGGGAAGGGGGAGATGGAAAAAACCATATATCAAATCAGACCTTATTAAAGAAGAAACACAAGGTAGGAAGAGAAGTGTAGCAAAATTGGCTGATGAAATTGACATGAAAAATGAAAAAACTAAATGAGTTGCGAATGTGAAAGTGTATCCAAAAAATGAAAATCCATCAGTCGTTCTTGAAAAAGAAAAATGCTCAAGTGGACTGGAGTTGTGCACTTTGTTAGGGAGATACAACTAGCTAGCGTGGCCTGAATAAAGACCCACAAAATACAGGACCAAAACTCTAAGGAAGCATCTTTGTGAGCACAGAAGGTGGTAAGATTGTCGGTCAGAATTAAAACCTGAACCAACTACTCCTGAATTAAAAATAAGGGATCAAGCTAAGGTGGTAATTTCTCAAGTTAAACTTGCATCCCATGTCTCCAGTTTATGGCTCTGGTCAGGTCAAAGGTAATGGAAAAAACAAGGCATGGGATTTCTTCCCAACTTCAGACCTTTTTGTTTCTACTACCATTGACCTGATCATAGCCACAAACAGAAGGCATGGCATGCAAGTTAGACTTCAGAAATTGACGCCTTGGCTTCCCTTATTTTTACTTCAGGAGTTGTTGGTTCAGGTTTCATTGTTGACTAAAAATCTTACCAATCTCTTGTGCTCGTGAAGCTTCTTCCTTAGAGTTCTGGTCCTGCACTTTGTGAGTCTTCATTGAGGCCACGCTCGCTAGTTGCAGTATCTAGAAAAGTGACCAGCTCCAGTCCTCTTGACCATCCTTCTTTTTCTTGAATGACTGAAGGATTTTTATATTTGAATAGACTTCCATATTTGAAGCTCATTCAGTTTTTTTGTTTCTCATGTCAATTTCATTGTCCAGATTCGCTAGAATTTCCTTACTTGCTTCCCTGTGTTTCCTCTTAAACAAGGTTTGAGATGATATATGGTCTTCTCCACCTCCTCCTTCCCACATAGGTATTCTCCCAAGCACCTTCTACTATATAATAGTCTCCTCTAGCAACCCATTCATATAAATTTGGACCAGGGGAATTTCTCTTGGTTCCCTCGTTGTTTGTTATGGTGCGAGGCTTCGGAGGCCTTTTAAGAAGTCCATTGCTCCAGTAAAATTGGTCTAATAACTATTGGATATTTACACTGCCACCAAAAACTTGAACCCTTCCCCAAAGTTGACATAAAAACATGAGCATAAACAGTCATTAAATTGTTACAGGCTATCTATACCACCATCTTGGAACCCTTCGTCCTTATCAGTTCACACCTATCGAACTAAACAGTACAATGCAGGATCTTGTTTGAAGGATCAATGTCTAATCGATAAAAAATTGCATTCATAAAATTATTGAACTTTATGTGTGTCTGTCACGGTAGCCTGATCAATAATACATAACTCCCGTGTATGAAAGTGGATCCATTCATCTGCATGCACCTTATTCTTCCTACCCCATCAAGATATGTCAGACAATGTTTATTCATTTGCACACATGTGATGACTATTAAAAATAAGGTGAAGAGTCATGACTTTTTATCTCATGACTTTTTATCTAACACATTCAAAATAACTGACATATTGAATTCTCCATTTGTTGCAACTGATGAATCAGCTGTTAGAAGAAATCAAAACAACTCCTCCAACATATGGTCCATCTGTTACAATAGATAATACATATGTTGCAATAGATGTTGCAGCAGATGGTAAATCTATTGCGACATACCAAACAATGTTTATTCATCTGCAGGCATATGATGACTATTAAAAAATAGGTGAAGAGTCGTGACTTTTTATCTAACACATTCAAAACAGCTGATAAATCGAATTCTCTATCTGTTGCAACTGATGAATCAACTGTTAGAAGAAATCAAAATATCTCCTCCAATAGATAGTCCATCTTCCGCAACAGATAATACATACGTTACAGCAGATGTCTCATCTGTTGCACATACAAACCATTTGTTGCAACAGATGGTAAATCTATTTTGACAGACCATCTGTTGCAACAACTCTATAATAACGACTGTTATCAAGTCTCTAACGATTTTGAAAAGGTGAGAAGTATTAATGTAAAAGAAAAAGTCGTAACTTTTCACAGAAAACAAAATGCCACCAGTTTGAATGTAATTAATACAATGGAGCTTAACAGATCTAGATTCAATCCTCTATAAATAGGTCCCTCCTTAATCTTCATTCTACTCAACTTTATTTATTTATTACATTTTATCTTTTCGTGTGACATCTTCAACCACTTCTCTTCAAAGATCATATTTCTTTCTCATTGAGGTATGTATTTTTTGGTGTGAATCTACCAGTTGGTAGTATAAATTGTAATAACATTTATCAATTCATGCGTGTTCTTGATATGACTTATCCTATTTGGGACATTGTTATTCTGCTAGACACAGTGCGGGACTTTCAAAGGTAGGTTAATGACCTACAGAGAGAGTTGGTTTCCATAATAGCGACGATATTCAGAGAGATGCAGAGTCTGATGAGGGCCCTGTTGCTGCGAGTTGATTGGTCAGCTATCATTAATGATGATGATGATGATAATAATAATAATTAGAGTGTGTATTTTCTTTTAGCGTATGTACCTTAATTTTTCTATATCGGATCTATACCTAATGTATTTTATTTTTCGTTTAATGAAAATATTATTTTTAGTCGACTGTGGCTTTTTAATTCTTATTCAATTTTCATTCTGTCTATTTTTTCTAAACATACATGTTAACATGTCGACGGTTGGAGGCAAGGAGCGATTTTGAATCCAGTAGCAATAGAAATTTTTGCTTTTGAGTTCTTTCAAAAGATGGACCATGTGTTGGAATAGATTGGTCATTGGTTGGGTTTCTGTCAACAAATTATCCATCTATTGCAACAGATTTGTCATCTGTTCGAGGAAAATATTCTAGTTTGATGGAACTGTGTTGTGTTCTTCCAGCTAATGTCCATCTGTTGCCAGATATGGGTAATCAGTTGAAAATAATTATGGTCTGCTGTATTATTTAGTTCATGTTTTACCTCTTTTTGTTGATGCACAAGTTATTAAAAAAGATATTTTTTATATAATAAATCATAACATTACGTTCACAATAATGAGTTAAATATGTAAAAGTCCACAACAAACAACAACACAAATTTTTTCAATTACAATGATCATGGTGGATTACGATCCGGGCATGTAGTAATTTTGTGACCAGTGCACTTACATATGGAGCATTTGTTTTTTCTTGATGAAAATGATTCTCCGACTCCATGCCTCTTCTTAAATGACTTTCTTCCAGATTTGATACTACTTGGGTCAATATATGGAGGAGGTATTAATCTCCCCAAAAGCTCTATAGGAACAACCCAAGATTCTTTGGGAGGCACCAGAGTAATATGCCCACTATAAGCCATTTTATATTTTTCCACCGAATAATATTGAAATGAGTGCTCGTAAATTTTAGGTCCATCTTTTGGACCGTATTGAGCTCGAAGCGCTGACATAGCATATGGACAGGGTATTTTGTTCAAGTCAAAACTCTGCACGTACAAGATCTTGTTTGAAGATCGACTATGGCAGCATCACCATGACCTGTGATACTAAATTTGTAATTTGCTATTTGATGGGATAATAACCTATTCCCCAAACTGATGTTCGTTGATATTATTTTTTTGATTTCTAGAACAAATGGGGTTATTCTTGGGCCCTCAAACTGGACACACCTTTCGTTAAAAAATCGCCCATACTTCTTGTTTATTATTTCAAATAGTGCCTTGATGGGAAATTCTTTTTCATCGCCAAATAATAAATTCACCGATTCAGCTATATTTGATGTCATAATATTGTACCTATACAAAAGAATCACTTAATACAACATCATACTAAACTTGTAACTCAAACAAGACATTAAATTCATAAGAATGTACCTATTTGCCGGACAGAATGCCCGACACTATCTCTCAAAACCGACACGTATGAGAAGTTCTTCTACCTTGGGATGCACATCCATTATTTGATTGAAATAGTCTAAAAACTTCTCTATACTATATGCTTTAACTTCTCTATAAAAAAGGGTCACGACCCTTTCATTATGATAGTTGGTCCAAATGTTCTCTCCAAGATGGCTGATGCAACAAACAAAGTTAGCTGAAGTGATGAAAATTGAACCCATCTTTGGAATACTTGGATGACTATCCGAATCAACACACAACTCTTCGGTATCTTTGACGCATGTTCCCAGTTGTTAAAAAAAATCCATAAGAGGCATCACATTCTCTATTCGATATACAAAAAGTGACAGGAAAGATGCGATTCTCCACATCCTGCGCCACCGCCGCTAGTAGAACTCCATTATACCTGCTCCTCAAGAATGTACCGTCGATGGCTATGACTCTTCTCAAATGTTGAAAACCTTGAATCTAAGTACCATAGGAAACAAAAAAGTACTTGAACCTTCCATTTTAATCAACATGCAATGCCGTCATACTTTCAGGATTTGTGGACTCAATCATGTAACGGTAGGTATCCAGGACTGCATACCCATGTTCATGTATCCCCCTAACCAAGTCTGTAGCAATCCCCATTGCCATATATATCTTCCAATAACTGACCAGGACACCCAATTCCGTAAGGAGTTAATTGTCCATAACCCTTGTAGAAGGGACTTTGCCATCGGGGAAATAACTCTTGAAATATTCACCGAGGACCTTTGCCGTAGTGTGAGGATTTTGGCCCGAGATGTGCTCCGAACCATATGTGTGATGGTTTTCATGTTTTTGAATGATGATTCTATCTGAACTTACATACTTCACCACTCTCTACCACCACTTGCAGTTCGGATTAGTACATTTGTAACAAAAGACACTGCTCAAATTAATGATCTTTTTTATTCTGAAATATTTTTTCAAGCAAGAAATAAACAAAGTGGTAGATAGTTCATTCTTGTCCTTGACGGTCCCGTCGTCTTGAAGATTACCAGACTGTGTCGATCGAGAAGAACTGCCCACCGTATTGGTCGCATCAATGGGCATAAGTGTTTGATCATCATCTGAAATATTCAGGTATAGATCATCCAACCTATCATCAAAGATTTCTTGTTGTTGTTTGTCTTCTATGTTCTGGTTCTCATCCTCTCTCATATTTTCAACCACGTACACCCTTAATACTGGCTTGGATAAATCACTAAGTTAAGCACGCAACCGAACCTGATCGGTTATTTTGAAAGGTAGTACCCTCTGATTTTCAAAGGAGCTGTGCATATAGCTGATGAAGAGTTCTTCTGGTTGACAATTCAGTCACAATAGTAGATGATTAAGATCACAAAATCATCATACGAAACATCACTTTGGACTGTCATAGCTATCGTCTTTAGCATTTTACCCTCCTTTCAATGCCATACATATCGATTGCTCTTCTCGATCCATTGATAATAACAATCCACCCCTATTGTTATTGATCCCTCCATTAGTGGTACCTAAATAAAGTCATTTGTTAGAAAAAGTTAATAGTGATTTCATAGTACATATGAATCCCAACAGATGTGTAATCTGGTGATCAGTCGCAACAGATTATTTACCTTTTGGGATTCATATTACGCTCCTGGAGATGATTTCAACAAACGAGTCATCTGTTGTAATAGGTGAATTATATGTGTCATGCCCTGTTTTTGCCAAGGTTAAACAAAACATGACGTTATGGACTCTAAAAGAATTGAAATTTTGTACAGAGTAGCCACCTAATTTTTAATGAAAAATAAGGAAACCTATTTATTTGTCGATATATATGATTAATATTTTAGTCTGCGAAAACCTATTGAGACTCGAGGTAAGGGTTCAAATTATCCCGAAAGGAAGGGGTTAGGCACCCTTCAGGATCTACAAATGTGGTACCCGGCTAGACTAAACTTATCAATGAGGGGGAGGTATAAATATTTAAAATAATGTAAAAGTGTGTGTGTATTAAGTATAAAATAATTATTTTGAAAAAAAAACATAAATGTTTAAAACCAAGTAAAAGTATATGTATATTAACTATATAAATAAAATCTATTGTTATAAAAATATGTAAAAGATATGTATAAAATGTATAAATTACATGTGAAAAAGAAAAGTATTTTATGATGTACAAAAAGAAATGTATTTTAATGTGTTATGAAAAAAAATAAAAAGGTATTTACAAGTAATATTTTTAATTGATTAAAATTACAAAAAGGTAAAACTTATTTGAGAAGAAAAGACTACATAATACGTGAATACATGATTAACTTGATTCTTTTATGTAAATATTAACGGCCTAAGTTTTGCCTAAAAGCGATAAAATTATGTAAATAAAGAATATCTTCGCCCGACACCCAAAAACTAAAGTTTTCACTATCTTTTATCTTTATGTACAATTACAAACAAGGACTAAACTACAAACATAAAGCTTGAGAATTATGTATAAGTTCTTGATAAAATAATAAAATGAACAAATAATTATTAAAGTAAGTGAAATTATGTGCACACATGTACATATAGGTGTATATATAAAAATAGAGTTTTGTTATGAAGTGGGCTCGGATTAAGTTTTAGACTCGCCATGGCTACAAAGTGGTTGCTCGACTAATCGGCCGTCCTAAATCGCCTTGCCAAGATACGAATCACAAAACCTTTTGTGTTGTCGTGATATTTTTAAGATTTTATCATCGCCCGAAATATTTAATTTTTATTACGTATTTGTATTCATAATTTCTGTCTTTTATTTGAAAAGGCCTCAAAAATCGACAGTGAATTTCTTCATCGGCCATTGTATATAAATAAACTTGAGAAAAATAAAGTCTGTCTTTGTAATGGGGTGGCCTCACGTATCCGATAGAGAGATAATGTCATTGGCCATTGTATTCATTTCTCGTATAGTGTCTAAGCAGTAAAGTAAACAGGAAAAATCACCAAAAAAACAAAAGAGTCCAAAAACAACCAATCAGTCCAAAAAGCAGCCAACAATGTGATGTGGGCAACAACATCAACAATAACAATCAGGAAAATAGTCCAATGATACAATGAACAGATTAATCACACACCTAGCCCAAACAACAATACGGAGCAATATCATTACGTGTAGCAAGCAGGCTCATGAGGATAGTGTTTTTTCCATCCAAGTTCAACGAAAATTTGACAATAAGAACAAAACCAACAAATGTGAATAGAAAAATCAATAAAATAATAATCACAGCCAATAGAGAAGCACAAAAATAGATCTTCCATTGCATATATTGAAACCAAAACACCAAATCAAAATAAAAAATAAATGAGAGTGTCTCTCCCACAGCGGGGATGCCGTAGCGACGTTGGATGGTCAAAAGCAGGCCAGATCTGGCTAGTTTCTGATGGGGAAGTGGCGGCGTGGCATGTTGGAGGTTCGTCGGAGTTGTTTGGGTATGGGGGTGGAGAGGAAAAGAGCGGCGCTGGTGGTTTTACAGGGGCTGGAAAATCGATGCTCGCCGATCGTCACCTCTGGCGAGCCTGCGGCGAGATGGAGAGGGAAAGTTTGTAGCGTAGGGGGTTCGTGTTGTTGGAGCCGTGATGGTGGTGTCCAGAGTTCATCTGACGGAGCTTCGACAGTTATGACAGTGAAGGTAGAGAGGAAAAGAGGCGTGAATAAGAGTAAGAGAGAGATAAGGCGTATGTGTGTGTATATATGTGTAGTAAGAGGAGAAAATATGGGTGTTTATTTTGAGAGAAAGAAGAATAAAAAAATGATCTTCCACCTTTGCCTATTTATAATAAAATTGGGAACTCCCCATTATCCAATGGATACAGGGGTGTCCCCTCTTCTTATAATAGCACATCCTTTAGTCCTTAGGATATTGACCAAAGGATGTTTATCCTTTTGACCAATGGATAGAGTTATTGTCTAAAGGGTAGTGTCATTGAGTTGTCATTGTTAGCTGTGATAAGACATTATTGTGTGGTCGTTGTCGGATGCGACAAGACATTGAATTATTATACTGCGTAAAAATAATTTATCCGACTTAGCATTTGCGGACAGTAAAAATTATACAAAATGAAGGTATTAATTTGTAATTATGAAAAATGTAAAGAATGTTGAAACTATTAAAAAATATAATTTAATATGAAAAATATTATAAAAATGTGATGTCATGTCGTGTACTTATGCAGATAATTGTAAAATGTTAAAAACGATAATGCATTGATAGTAACCCTAATATAATGAGGATTATTAATAAATTATGAAAAGTAAAATACGACAACAAATTGATAAAAAATCCTAAAATAAGGATGATTGTCAATAATCTGTCAACAATTGTAAAAAAGATGTGAAAATTATATTTTATGCCCTTTAACGATCAGGAATCCTGAAGACGTTAATTTTAGGCACGGAGATAAAAAATTTGGTGTCAACAGTTGCCCCTTTTCATTTGAGGACGATGTAGAAGTATTCAAACAAAAACGTTAACGTGTAGCCAATTTTGCTCGACAAAAAATGATTCTTTTTTGTTATAAAAAAATTTGATCGAACTCTAATTTAGAGTTGTCTACATACCTCAAGTTAATGAGGATCAGGTCGGGTGTAGTTTAAAAGAATAGACAATTTGTTTCTTTCCTTGTTGTTGGGAGCGGGTGATCATGTAGAATGATTATTGAATGGACTGTTTGTAAATGGAAGTGTTCATCTATTCCCAATGCTCTTTTCAAATTGCCCCACTATCGATCTGTGGAATACTGGGGATGTAAGATTGTGTACTTGCAGGGGAAAAAAATAATTATGGTTGTGACGATCGAACTCTGCACAGAGCTTCCTACATATCTCGAATGTCACGAGAATCAGGTTAATGTAGTTCGAATGAGGAAATGGGAAATTTTGAGATGGTTCTCAAAATTTGCCCTAGTGTGTGATACATGGGATTTGAAAAAAAAGTGTTGTTGTTCTGAATTGTACCCTTTGTTGAAAAGATATATGATGTCTTCGATTGTCTATGGGGACTTGAGGATGAATGAAGGGTGTTTTCGATTGTTTGCGAAGACTGATGTTGATGAATGAAAGATGTCTTCGATTGTCTATGAAGGCTTAATGCATGACATCTCAAATTGTCAATGGAGACTGATGTTGAATGATGATGTCTTCGATTGTATACAAAGACTTGATGCATGACACCTCCGATTGTCAATAGAGACTGGTGTTGATTGTTGTTTACGATTATTTACGGAGACTGTAATAAATGATGATGTCTTCGATTGTCTACAAAGACTTGATGCATGATGTCTCCAATTGTCCATAGAGATGGATGTTGATTGTTGTCTCCAATTATTTACAGAGACTACGATGAATGATGATGTCTTCGATTATCTACAAAGACTTGATGATATCTCCAATTTTCTATGGAGACGGATGTTGATTGTCGTCTTCGATTGTCTACAGAGACTTTGTGATGGTCGTCCTCAATTGTCTATGAAGACTAAGGTCATAAGCCGATGTGGTAAAGGCCTCTCGATTGGTGTAACAATTGGAAGGTAATAGCCTCTCGACTGGAGGGGCTATGAAAATGTAAAAGCCTCTTGACTGGCGGGGCTTTAAAAGGTAATATCCTCTCAACTGGCGGGGCTATGAGAATGTAAAAAGACTCTCGACTAGCGGGGCTGTTGACAGGTGATAGCCACTCGACTGTCGGGGCTGTGGAAATGTAAAAACCTCTCAATTGGCGGGGCTTTGCAAGGTAATAGCCTTTCGACTGGCGGGGATATGAAAATGTAAAAGCCTCTCGACTGGCGGAGCTTTGAAAGGTGATAGCCACTCAACTGGCGGGGCTATGGAAATTTAAAAACCTCTTGACTGGCGGGGCTTTGAAACGTAATAGCCACTCGACTGGCGGGGCTATGAAAATGTAAAAAGCCTCTCGACTGGCGGGGTTGTTGAAAGGTGATAGCCACTCGACTGGCAAGGCTATGGAAATGTAAAAACCTCTCGATTAGTGGGTCTTTGAAAGGTAATATCCACTCGACTAGCGGGGCTATGAAAATGTAAAAAGCCTCTCGACTGGCGGGGATGTTGAAAGGTGATAGCCACTCGACTGGAGGGGCTATGGAAATGTAAAATTCTCACGACTGGCGGAGCTTTGAAAGGTAATAGCCACTTAACTGGCGGGGCTATGAAAATGTAAAAGCCTCTCGACTGGCGAGGTTTTGAAAAGTAATAGCCACTCGACTGGCGGGGCTATGAAAATGTGAAAGCCTATCGACTGGCGGGGCTGTTGAAAGGTGATAGCCACTCGACTGACGGGGCTATGAAATGTAAAAACCTCTCGACTGGCGGGGCTTTGAAAGGTAATAGCCACTCGACTGGCGAGGCTGTTGAAAGGTGATAGCCATTCGACTGGCGGGGCTATGGAAATGTAAAAACCTCTCGACTGGCAGGGCTTTGAAAGGTAATAGCCACTCGACTGGCGGGGTTATGAAAATGTAAAAACCTCTCGACTGGCGAGGCTTTGAAAGGTAATAGCCACTCGACTGGCGGGACTATGAAAATGTAAAAAGTCTCTCGACTGGCGGGGCTGTTGAAAGGTGATAGCCACTCAACTGGCGGGGCTTTGAAAGGTAATAGCCACTCGACTGGCGGGGCTATGAAAATGTAAAAGCCTCTCGACTGGCGGAGATTTGAAAGGTAATAGCCTCTCGACTGGTGGGGCTATGAAAATATAAAAGCCTCTCGATTGGCGGGGCTTTGAAAGGTAATAACCTATCGACTGGCGAGGCTATGAGTATGTTAAAAGCCTCTCGACTAGCGGGGTTGTTGAAAGGTGATAGCCACTCAACTGGCGGGGCTATGAAAATGTAAAAAACTATGATAACACCCAATTGAAAAGCAAAATGACAGTGTTTTAGGCCTATATCTTGAAGAGAAAGGCCAATTATTGGTATTCGTAGATAGGCGTCTTGCACGTAAAGTGTGATGCATGTATGTGAAGGCATGGTTTGAAAGGAAAGATTTTTTTTTTGTATTTTAGTTGTAAAAATGTGTTGAAAGATGAAAAATGCGAAAGATTGCTTTGTGTTTTATTTTTAAGAAATGCTGAAAGGTAAAAATGCAGAATATTATTTGTGTTTTCTTTGTAAGAATGCAGAAAGGTGAAAATGCAGAAGATTGTTTTGTATTTTCTTTGTAAGAAATGTTGAACAATAAAAAGATATAATTGTGTCTTACTACAGTTGGTACCAACAATTAATAGTGTATAAGAATTCCCCTATCTCTTTTCCAGCTAACTGAGATCGACTGCAGGGTAACTTTCATAGCTTTGAGTGGTACCTCAGACATACCTAAGTATCGACAAGATTTGTTCATCTTGCTTCAAACAAAGATTTTGAACTGTGCATGTTCCCATGTTTTAAGTGCCCTCTCCAGAAAGAATGTCTAGTTCTCACACTTATTTGAGAATTATTTTTCTCTTGAATTTGGAGATGCTTAGAGATATACGCTCACACTCAGAAAAAAGTTCAATGAATGTAACTGTCATATCATAGGCTTAGCCTTCATGTAAGTATCCACTAATGTGAGAAAACTTAGAGTGGGATCTTGTTCGACTTGTTATTGACTTGTAATGTAGGCTTGGGGTCGGGTAGGATGATGTCTGGGATAAAAGTTACTAATTCCTCAATGAGCATTGCACTATATCCGTGCTTTTGATGCTTGATCTTCTTTATTGTGCTTTTTTGCCCCTTATTTTGTATTTGTTTCGACTTTTTTGAATCTTGAGTTGGAGTTTTTCCCCTTTTCGATATATTTTCCTTCCTTATTTTTTTCTTTTTGGGGGATGATGATTCTCCACCTTTATCAGAGTTATCTTTTTTTTTTACTTTGTGGGGGTTCTTGCTCCTTCTTTCTTTGAAGTCGTCTTTTATTTTGTTCTTCTGGGGATATACGTCCTTTGCCTTTGGAAACTTTGATCTTGAATCTTCATTCGCAACTTGCACGTACTTAGTGCGCTCAAGGAGGTGGGTCAAAGAGGGATAGTGTATGTAAGCACTCAAAAGGTATAGGCTCAAATGTGGTTATTCCAAAGAAAAGGTTTAAGGCTCAAAGGAGGGAAATACTAGGGATTGATGTCATTTGGTAGGATGTGGAAGGCACAATCTAGTCAATGAAGGCCTACAATCCTTTCCCAAACTAAGTGTAACTCAGAATTTTGCCTTAACAGACATTTAGGCCAAGTTCTAGATCAAGAATACAATGCAATGAACTAGTCTAAAGCTCACCACACAATGCACTTGAAACGATGGGGTTGGCTTTGTTCTTGTCTTAGATGAATGCAAGAGAATTTTTGAGTGTTACTTAGGTTTGACTAAGAGGTACCAAAATAATCTATGGTTTATCGTGAAGTAGGTCCTCTCCATCATACCAATTTGTTCTTTGTCTTACACACTCCTAACTGTGTTGGTACCAACCAAGCCAAAATTCTAATAAAATTTATTCATTTTTTATTTTTCAGAAAAAAAAATTGGACCGAACCCAAATGAGGGTTGCCTACGTATCTTGTGAAAACAAGAATCAAGTTTACGTAGTTCAAGCAGATTTGTAAAAGAGTGGAGGTCATCGTCGAAAATAATGTGAAAGAAGATAAAAAGAAACTGTTTGTAGCATCAAAACTATTTCGATCAAACGATCGAGGGAATGGATGTCAAGCATGGGGAGAGTTTTGAAACTACTTCAATGTATCGACAAGATTGGAAAGGTTAGACATTGAAGAAATTCTGATTTTATTTCACCATAGTTGGCAGGGTTGTTATGAATGAAAGAATATTGAATCCTTGCTTTGAAGGTGGGGATTGATATGCCGTAAATTTAATGGTTTACGACATTCGAAAGAAGAAACTAGGTGTTTTTGAATCAAAATTGGTTGAGGATTTGGAGGTAGGACGGCTAGGCACTAATACAATTGGGATTTGAATTTGAGAAGCTATTGATTGACACTCTTAAAGAATTTTGGAAAACGTTTTTGAACTGTTCCAGAAAATTTACCCCAGTTTTGAATACCAGAGAAATCATTCTGAAATAGTGAAGAGACCGAACCCTCATACAGGGCTGCCTACGTATCTTGTCAGGACAAGAATTAGGTCAAAACGTAGTTCAAACCTGTTTTTTATGAGTTTGTAAATGACGTTCTTTATTTCTAGAATAGGAATTTTTCTAAATGGTTGGGAGTAGGACTGAATGATTGCGAGAAGGCGCACTAACCTAAATGCACCAACTTTGAAACTATGAAATTCAAAGAAGATTAGGGGGAGTGTAAGACACCCCCCGCGTGAACCACAGTGTGTGAAGTGTACGGCCAAAGACTCGATGGAATTATAATTTATGATTAAATAATGTGTAGCAATTTTCAATGTATATATAAAGTGTATATAAACAAGTAATGAATAAAAGAATTTGATAAAACAACAAAATTAATTTTTGTAAATACTGTAAAAAAATTTATGAACAAATTCACATAATTCGCAGTGTAAATAGATAAAGAATCAAAGAACTAACACATGCAAAAAATTTAAAAATACCTCCCGCAATTGAAAAATTGAGCCTATTGTGGTCAGAACCTACTATCATTATTTCTCCCCAGCAGAGTCGCCATTCTGTCATGCCCTATTTTCGCCAAGGTTAAACAAAACATGACGTTATGGACTCTAAAAGAATTGAAATTTTGTACAGAGTCGCCACCTATTTTTTAAAGGAAAATAAGGAAACTTATTTATTTGTCGATACATATGATTAATGTTTTAGTTTGCGAAAACTATAGAGACTTTAGGTAATGGTTCAAATTATCCCGAAGGGAAGGGGTTAGGCACCCTTCAGGATCCACAAATGTGATACCCGGCTAGACTAAACTTATCAATGAGGGGGAGGTAAAAATATTTAAAATAATGTAAAAGTGTATGTGTATTAACTATAAAATAATTCTTTTGAAAAAAAAACATAAATCTTTAAAACCATGTAAAAGTATATGTATATTAACTATATAAATAAAATCTATTATTATAAAAAATATGTAAAAGATATGTATAAAATGTATAAATTACATGTGAAAAAGAAAAGTATTTTATGATGTACGAAAAGAAATGTATTTTAATGTGTCATGAAAAAAAAGGTATTTACAAGTAATATTTTTATTTGATTAAAATTACAAAAAGGTAAAATTTATTTGAGAAGAAAAGACTACATAATACGTGAATACTTGATTAACTTGATTCTTTTATGTAAATATTAACGGCCTAAGTTTTGCCTAAAAGCGATAAAATTATGTAAATAAAGAATATCTTCGCCCGACATCCAAAAAGTACAGTTTTCACTATCTTTTATCTTTATGTACAATTACAAATAAGAAGTAAACTACAACATAAAGCTTGAGAATTATGTATAAGTGTTTGATAAAATAATAAAATGAATAAATAATTATTAAAGTAAGTGAAATTATGTGCACACATGTACATATAGGTGTATATATAAAAATAGAGTTTTGTTATGAAGTGGGCTCGGATTAAGTTTTAGACTCGTCATGGCTACAAAGTGGTTGCTCGACTAATCGGCCGTCCTAAATCGCCTTGCCAAGATACGAATTACAAAACCTTTTGTGTTGTCGTGATTTTTTAAGATTTCGTCATCACCCGAAATATTTAATTTTTATTACGTATTTGTATTCGTAATGTCCGTCTTTTATTTGGGAAGGCCTCAAAAATCGACGACGAATTTCTTCATCGGCCATTGTATTGATACTTGATATGAATAAATAAACTTGAGAAAAATAAAGTCCGTCTTTGTAATGGGGTGGCCTCAAGTATCCGACGGAGAGATAATATCATTGGCCATTGTGTCCATTTTTCGTATAGTGTCTAAGCAGTAAAGTAAACAGACAAAATTATCAAAAAAATAAAAGTCCAAAAAACAGCCAATCAGTCCAAAAAACAATCAACAATGTGATGTGGGCAACTACATCAACAATAACAATCAGAAGAACAGTCCAATGATACAATGAACAGATTAATCACATACCTAGCCCAAACAACAATACAGAGCAACATCAATACGGGTAGCAAGCAGGCTCATCGGGATGGTGTTTTTTCCATCCAAGTTCAACGAAAATTTGACAATAAGAATAAACTCAATAAATGTGAATAGAAAAATCAATAAAATAATAATCACAGCCAATAGAGAAGCACAAAAATAGATCTGCCATTGCATCTATTGAAACCGAAACACCAAATCAGAATAAAAAATAGATGAGAGTGTCGCTCCCACGGAGGGGATGCCATAGCGACGTCGGATGGTCAAAATCCATCCAGATCTGGCCAGTTTCCGATGGGGCAGTGGCGGCGTGGCATGTTGGAGGTTCGCCGGAGTTATTTAGGTACGGGGGAGGAGAGAAAAGGAGCGGCGCTGGTTATTTTATGGGGGTGGAAACTCGATGCTCACCGGTCGTCACCTCCGGCGAGCTTGCGGCGAGATGGAGAGGGGAAGTTTGTAGCGTAGGGGGTTCGTGTTGTTGGCGTCGTGATGGTGGTGGCTGGAGCTCATCTGTCGGAGCTCTGGTAGTTATGTCAGTGAAGGTAGAGAGAAAAAGAGGCGTGAATAAGAGTAAGAGAGAGAGAAGCCGTATGTGTGTGTATATGTGTGTAGTGGGAGGAGAAAATATGGGTGTTTATTTTGAGGGAAAGAAGAATAAAAAAAATGGTTTTCCACCTTTGCCTATTTATAATAAAATTAGACACTTCCTATTATCCAATGGATAAAGGGATGTCCCCTCTTTTTATAATATCACATCCTTTAGTCCTTAGGATATTGATCAAAGAATGTTTATTCTTTTGACCAATGGATAGAGTTATTGTCCAAATGGTAGTTTCATTGACCAAAGGATGTTTATTCTTTTGACCAATGGATAGAGTTATTGTCCAAATGGTAGTTTCATTGACCAAAGGATGTTTATTATTTTGACCAATGGATAGAGTTATTGTCCAAATGGTAGTTTCATTGAGTTGTCATTGTCAGATGTGACAAGACATTACTGTGTGGTCGTTGTTGGATGCGACAAGTCATTGAATTATTATACTGTGTAAGAATAATTTATCCGACTTAGAATTTGCAGACTGTAAAAAATGTACAAAATGAAGGTATTAATTTGTAATTATGAAAAATGTAAAGAATGTTGAAAATATTAAAAAATATAATTTAATATGAAAAATATTATAAAAATGTGATGTCATGTCGTGTACATGTGCAGATAATTATAAAATGTTAAAAATAATAATGAATTGATAGAAATCCTAATATAATGAGGATTATTAATAAATTATGAAAAGTAAAATACGACAAAAACATGATAAACAATCCTAAAATAAGGATGATTATCAATAATTTGTCAACAATTGTAAAAAAGATGTGAAAATTATATTTTGTGCCCTTTAACAATCAGGAAGCCTGAAAACGCATTAATTTTAGGCACGGAGATAAAAAATTAGGTGTCAATAATATGTTGCAATAGACTATATATCTGTTGCACCAGATGAAGCGCATGTTGTGATAGATGTTACGATACTAAGGCACCTTTGAAGTTGATTCGAACAGATGAGAGACATGTTGCAACAGATAATTAACCTGTTGCGACAGATGACTTACCTGTTGCAACAGACGACGATCTGGTGGAATTAAGGTCAGGTTCTGTCGCAACATGTTATTAATATATTGTAATAGATATTTACAGTCTGTTGGAATCAAGTTCAGGTTCTGTTGCAATAGGTTAATAATATATTGCAACAGATATTTACCCTGTTGCAATAGACAACACGTCTGTTAGAATCGAGTTCAGGTTCTGTTGTAACAGGTTACTAATTTGTTGCAACAGTTATTTATCATGTTGCACCAGATAACTAATTTGTTGCAACAGATGGGTCATATGTTGCAACAGATAACCCATCTATTCGATTCATGTTATGACACTATAGAACCATAAACATGAATCCAACATATGAGTCTTCCGTTGAAACAGATGTCTCATCTGTCGCAACAGATGATTGATCTGTTTAAACAGATGACTCTTATGTTGCATTCATGTTCGCGTGCTATCTATTGTTGAAAAAACAACACAATAACAGTTACCAAGATGACAAATTCAACTAAAAATCATAATTTGACTTACCAAAGTCTTCGATGAAGTAATGTCAAAGTGGAAAGTGATGTATGAAACAAAATTTAGCCTAAGAAATTGGTCAAATACAACAGTAGCGGTAACAACAACAACAACAACAATGGTCAACAAGAAAAAGATGAAGATGATAATAATGAAGCAGAAGATGATGAATGAAGCACCGACAACAATGAACAACAAAAATTGCTAAGAGAGAGAAAACAACAATGGATGAGAAGAGAGAGAAAGATGTCTTTTCCCTCCATTTTCCGTTATATTAGGTAAACATTTGGACCAAAGTGTAAATTTAAAAACTTCTGGGCTATTCTCAAACTTTTCTAACTTTCTTAATCCATAATAAAGTAATTGTCAACTCCACTCAATTATTAAGACTTGTGTCACGTACACCTCATTTTAAAACTCTTTTGTCACCAACAGCTCAAAGCCCCAAGCAACTTCAGTTTCAATTTTTGGCCTTTCTTGCTACTTCTGTCGCTTATCTTTGTCTTTGTTTTTTTTTCTAAAAAATTTGGCTATTCGTTGTTTTTAATTTGCTGAATCCTTTTTTTAAAAAGGTTTTTTTAGTTGCAGCTCTATTTTTTTTAAGGAAAAAAATTATTTTCTTAATCGTTGTTTTTTTCCTGACCAATCAAATATAAATTTGTATTATTGTAATTACTACTTATTTTTTTATCAATCAAATTTAAAAGGTGCGTATTTCATTTCTATACAAAAATAATATATTTTATACAATAATATATTTTATATATATATATACACACACATATATATATATATATAATTATTATTATTATACAATTTCTATACATCTTATACAAAAGCATATTTTATACAACTATACATTTTCTATACCCTTTTTAGAAATGGCTAGTGGATGGAATTAAAATGGCCTAGTGGCAACTTTTTTTCACCGCTATTTTTATTTCTAAAGAAAAGTTTTTCACTATTTTTTTGTTTATTTATGTTACACAATAATTATACAGTTTTTGTATATATCTTATATACTATATAGATACGTATTTTATGTAACAATTATATAATTTTTATACACATTATGTACAGTTTTTATACACTTTCTATATAGTTTCTAGATTGTCACTCCCTTTTTTCGCCAGAGGGGATCGAGGTCGAAGGGTTTTTCCAATTAAAGTGACGGTATTGAATAGGGATTATTTTTATTATTTTCAGAGTCCCCACTTGGAATTGAGTTATGGTGTTCCAAGTCACCTTTTTGAATCCTTAATCAAAAGGAAATGACTCTTTATTATGGTCTGCGGAAATAAAAGATCGGGTAAGGAATTCTGTTGACCGAGGAGAAGGTGTGAGGCACCCCTCGAGTCCCGTGGTTCTAACACGGTCTCTTTCATTGACTTATCTTGACTTAAGCTATTTTGATAATTATGTTTGTAGGCCTAGATTCGTCATTTTTATAATAGCAAAACAGTCTATATATTTTATATTAAATAAATTGGTAAAAAGTTAATTTTTTAGAAAAAATATTTGACAAGGTGCATTATTGCATCCTTGAATTTTAAAATGTCTCAGAAAGATGCATACGCTGGATTCTTAATTGAGATGAATTTTTAAACGTGCCTAAACTTGCCTAACGTTAAAGGTGTTGGTTCACCCCTTGTAAACTCGAAACAATTTTATCTATTCGAAATGCTACTTAATTTTAACAATAACCTTTAAGCAAAATTTATTCAAAGCGGTCAGTTAATTTAACAAATAATTATTAAGCTTTGTTAGTGACAATGAAATTAAAAATAGTATAAAAACGGTCCCGAAGTTGGGCCGTGACAACCCAATTCTCAAATATAAAAACGGATATAAATTTAAAGCTTATGAGTTCTCGCTATCCTAGATTAATATGTTTTAATAACTCATGAATTCACAATAAAATAATTAGTGATTTTTTTCTCTATATATAGAGTTTGTGCAAAAACTACTAAAACTCCTTGAACCCATTGCTTATGCTCAAGATCTGGCACTAAATCATTTCCTCTATTTTAGTTGGGATCATTGAACACATATCAATCCACTATCAAAAAGGACATCCATAAAATTTCTCTAATCCTTGTTGATGGAGGCGAACCAACATTAAGCTTAGGAGGGTCAGCAACATCTGTTTTAACCTTACAAAAAATTTGTGTGTATACCTTATTTAAGTCTATATTAGTTTCAGGGGATATTAAAGAATAAATGTTGTTTTAGGACACTGGTCTAGGCGCCGGTCGTATCTACGCTTCATATTCTTTTGTTCAGTTTAGAGCCACTTCCAAATTTACACACACATATACACGTATAGGGTTTTGATCTAGGTCTGCAAGTGGTTTTGCATTCAACCTTGTTAATAGTTTTGCGCTGGACTTACACTCCCATAAAATTTTATAGTTAGTAATTGACATGGCTATGCAAAATAATTATGCTTCTGCTAGTCAGGAATCCACCTTTGTCTGTCTATCAATTCTTTTTGCTATTACTCATGTCTCTTAGCTAATTTAGTTTCTTGTATTGGCTACCCTTTTGACACCACTGTATAATCCTCCAAGTTAGGAGATACCTCACTCAATAAGAACTCTTAAGTTAATGCAATCTTCAACCTATATTTTGGTCCACTATTTATTGAGTTTAATTTCATTTAACTATACATCCATACCCTTTTGATTAGAAATTAAAAGTGCTAATTCACTGATACACACTTTTCACTTTCATTAATTGAAAAATGGCTATTCTTATAAAGTTTCAAATTTCACAGACAAAATTTTAGGATAATATAATGAAGGTTCACCTGTGAAATTTTAAACTCCATGATATTATAGTTTTTCAAAAAGATAGACCATAAAATGCCTAGTAGATATCATTCCTATTACTGTTCTGGTGCATAAAATTATAAACGCGGCATATTTAAATGATGTTTGATTGACTTATTTTAGATTTTTTTGGCCTTTAAGCTTTTTTAATTTTTGAGAGTATTTGAAAAACATAAAAATGCTTTTAAGCAACTATTTTTAGGCTAAAAAGGAGTACAAACATAATCTAAAAGCAAAAAATTACATATTTCCACCTTATAACTTTTAATTTTTAGCTTATAAGCTATTAAGAAAGAACCAATCAAAATGCCCCTTTAGTAGCCCACTCATGATCTGTTTTGTGAAGGAATTAAGCATGTAGATGTGGCTCAATTTATTTACCTAAATTTGCTATACAAATTTACAGTTGTTTACTTAATTATGCACAGTGATAAGTCAGTTACACATTTTTCTATCCTAGCCCCTCATGGCCCACACAGCCTAACCCCTAGCCCTCATGGCCTACACGACTTCCGGCCAGTCACATCCGGTGACTGGACCAACTTCGGCCTTCTTCATCACTTTTTCCACCTCTAATCAACCCTTCCTCTTGTGTCGTGAGATGAATTTGAGACCTACTATGGATTTTGGCAACCTATTTAAACCTGATATCATGAATGATCTTTTTCTTGAGGAAAAAACTGATGTACAAACAATTCTATTGAAGTCATTTACAAGGGAGAATGGAATTTCTACAATAAGATTGACTGAAGCAGAGTTACAAAGAATGAACAAAATTGAAGACTTTCAATATGCAGTTGTCGGTAAATTTTCACGTGGCTGGCTTGAATTAGATGATTTTAAGTAAGAATATTCCAACACAGTGTAGGATGAAAGGTGATGTTAAGATTGGTCTGTTGAGTCAAACATATCCTCATTAGATGTGCTTTAGTGAAAGACTTGTTCAATTTAATAAGAAAGAATGTTTACTATATCAAAGGGAGAGATGGGAGGGAATATCAAATGAGCCCCCTCATATATGCTAATGATTTTAGAGTAGATGAGGTAACCACAAAAGCAGTGACATGGATTTCTTTCTCAAACCTGTTGCCATCCTCTTTGTCAAAGAAGTACTGTTTTCTCTAGCTACAACAGTTGGCACACCCTTACAATTGGATTTGGCTACTACTAAAAAAACAAGACCTAATTGTGCGAGGATGAAGGTGCAATTGGACCTAGCATTCCATTTTTCAAAAAATGTATACATGATTAGGGTGGATGAAACCACAAAAGAGAATACAGTGCATGTTGGAGTCCATTATGATGCGTTGCCAAAATATTGCAAATTATTTAAGTTACAAGGCCATAATGAGGATATTTGTCAAAAATCAAAACGCATTCAGAGAAGAAGGAAGTGGAAGATGAAGAATTTTATTCCCAAACAAAACGATCTATAGCAACGGCCAAATCAACACTCCACAATAGAAAAGATCAACAACAAATATCCACCAAAGGTTCTTGCAAGTGGAAAGGTAGTGGGAGATCCAAATGCTTGGGCTTTAGTGAGCAACACTCTATCGCCTGCAAAGGAGCATGGGAAGCTTGCAAGCCCCAAAAAAGATACCATTACAACAAATAACAAATTTTGTGTTAGTTGAAGAAGGAGATGACAAACATGCAGTTGAAAGATTACGACAAGCAAATCATAAACAAAGAAATGATAAACAAAGAAGAAATATTGCTAGCCACAAGAGAACAAGTTCAGACACAATAAGGAGGTGGGTCACAAAATCCTTTAATAGTGAAAATAGGGCGATCGAGTTGAAATGGAGAAGGAAAAATCAATTTTTATGAAAGAATTGCAACAAGACATAATGAAAGTAGTACAAGATAAACAAGTGGAGGAAAAGGTTTGTGATGGGACTTCAAGCAGCAAAAGTAAAAACACAAGCCAACAAAAGAAGAATAACAATGAGTTTATGGAGAAGGAAAATAAAATTGCTTAGGTAGTACATTATTATACCGGTGACAATGAAGGCATGAAGGAGAAAAGAGATGAAGATATTATAGATCACAACCCTCCAGAGGATAAAGATAATGATATCGAATTAATATCTATAGGGGAACACGATGTGGTACCATTCTAGGATCAAAGAGAGAATATCATGGTTACCCTTGTGTATGTAAAATGCAATGTAGTAGAGAGGATTTAGCCGTGGGACAGTTTATACCAACTAGCAAATTCTATTAACTCTCCATGGCTACTTAGTGGGGATTTTAATATAAAACCGAATTAGGAAAAAAATATTGGTGGTCTACCAGTGTTACTTTAGGACTTCGAAGATTTTGCATGATGTGTGAATTATTCAGACTTATTTGATATAGGCTTTAAAGGAAATTCTTTTGCATGGTGGAATGGAAGAATTGACGAGGAGTGCATTTTTGAAAGACTAGACAATTTTTGTAAATAGATTATTTCAAGAGAAGTTTGGTCTAATGGAGGTAGAGCATTTGGCTAAAACTGGGTCAGATCATTCACCTCTATTTATTACTATGGGTGAAGCAACTTAAATAATTCAGAAACCCTTTAAATTTTGAATTTTTGGGTTAAACATTAAGAGTTTAAATTCATTGTGGAATAAAATTGGGTTGTAGATTGTGAGGGCCATCCTTTTATAATTTTTAAGCAGAAGTTAAAGAAGATCGAACAAGCTCTTTCATAATGTAGTAGAAACACATAAGCTAGTGATAAGGGAAGAATTAGTGAAAATAAAGGAGAAATTATTTCAAGAATAACCCTGAAAACAGAATGGTTCTTCAACAAGCACAAGCACAAGCAGAAATAAAGAAATATATATATTTCAAAGAAGAATTTTGGAGGCAGAAAGAAGGAGTTACTTGATTAACAGAAGGTGATAAAAATACAAGATTTTTTCACAACTTGTAAATGGTATAAGAAAATGAATGCTCATTAAGAAGATTCAAAATTCAAAAGGAATATGTCTGGAAGATCAAAATATAATGGAAAAAGAGGCTGTAGATTTTTACCACAATCAGTTCTCTCAAGCAACAGAGGAAAATGATTTCTCATTACTGGATCATATTCCAATATTAGTCAATCAAGAGGATAATCAAAACTTAAATGAGTCTTCTATAATTTTAGAGGTAAAACAATCAGTGTTCTTATTAAATGGGTCTAGTGCTAGTGGACCTGATGGTCTAACTGGAAAATTCCTTCAATCCACTTAGAAAATCATCGGTCATGATGTTTTTAAAGTGGCGGAGGCCTTTTTTGATGGTGACACTTCACCAAAATCATACACCTATACTAATCTTGTACTTCTCCCAAAAAAGGAAATGGTTCAAACATTCTCAGATCTTAGGCCCATTAGTCTCAGCAATATCATCAATAAAGTAATTTCTAGAGTTGTTCATGGGAGATTAGAAGGAGTGCTGCCTAAATTAACTTTCCAAAATCAAGAAAGGTGTGTTCAAGGAAGGTGTATTATTTAGAATGTACTTCTAACTCAAGAAATGGTGATAGACATAAGAAAAAGAGGCAAACCAGCTAATGCAGAGATTAAGTTAGTTATGACTAAGGTATACGACAGGATGTTTTGGTTATATTTAACTAAAATGTTAAGGAAAACAGGTTTCCATGAGATTTTTATAAATCAAATACAGAGGCTTCTTGCAAATAACTGGTACTCAGTGTTGTTTAACAGTCAAAGAAAAGACTTTTTTCATTCTACTAGAGGGGTGAAATAAGGTGATCCATTATCCCCAGCTTTATTATTGATGTTAGTAGAAGTGCTTTCAAGAGCTCTAAATTTAATTTATGATGATAGGCTTTACAAAGGATATGGCATTCCTAGATGGTGTCAAAATTTGAATCATTTTGCGTATGCAGATGATACCATTATTTTCACATCAGCTGGCAAGTATTTTATTGATCTAAAGATGGAAATTTTGAAAAAATATTAGGGAATGTCAGCATAATTGGTCAACAAAAATAAGAGTTCTCTTTTTATGTATTAAAGGGTTGCTGCAAATTTGGTTCAACAAGTGTAGCAGTTCACTGATATGGAAATAAGGGTATTTCCATTCATTTATTTGTGATGCCCCATCTTTTATTCCAAAAAGAAGAAGAGTTACTGTAATGAGTTAATAAAGAAGATCAAGAATAAACTATAGAATTGGAAGGGAAAGTTATTATCTTTTGAAAATGTCGTCAGAGTATGCCTATACCTTCTCTCATCTTTCGCTCCCACCAAAGACACTTTAAATGAACTCCATAAAATTTTTGGAAGATTTTTTTGAAGTAATATGGAGGAAAGATGTAATCACTGGGTAGCTTGGTCTAGATTATGTTATCCTAGGCAAGAAGGTGGATTGGATTTCAAATCTCAATTTGACATTTTCAGGGCTCCATTTGCAACATTATGATGGAAATTTAGGACTTCTAACACTCTTTGGTCCAATTTCATTTGGATTAAGCATTGACAAAAATTTAATCCATTATTGGTACAATTTAAAGGAGGTTCTCAATTGTGGAAATTTATACTGGAAGCTAGAGATAAGATGGAGAAAGATATTTGGTGGGAACCTAGGAATGGAAATTGTAGTATGTGGTATGACAATTGGAATAAGTTAGGTCCTTTATTTAAGATAATGGATACTAATTTTTCTTATGACAGAGGTATTGATGAAATTAATTTTTTCATGCATAGAGGGGAGTGGAACCAGGAAAGAATTCAACATCCTTTTCCACTGGAAATTACTACTCATATAAAAAATAACATTAAGTTAAATGGTGAATCTGATTTGAGTGAAAAAGACTATGGATGCCCACAAGTACTGGTTATTTCACTATGAAAACTGCATGGAAAAATCTAAGGAAAAAACATGTGAGGTAGTACTGGAGCAGAATGTGGACCAGGACTTCCATTTAAAATTTCTCTATTTCTGTAGAGGTTATGGAAACTTAAGTTACCAGTTGATGATGTAGTATCTAGTTGGGGTGCACCAGTAGTATCAATCTGCAGATGTTGTGATCAGCCTCAACCAAAAACTGTTAACCATTTTTTATAATAGGAATGTAAGACCCCATATCTTTTCTAGTCTCTGGACAGTATACGACCTAGTCCACGAGTCGTAAGTTAAAATATGAGTCTTATGTTGTACTAGTACTTAAGATAGTGTAGCATGGTGAATATTTTGTGGTGGTTACGACTTCACCCTACGAGTAATCAAGATAGGTATGAGTCGTATGAATTCAGTCATAAGGACATCAGTGTAGAACCCTTGGGGTTCTGTCCCAGTTATGAGTGGGGGATAACGAGTTGTATGAAGAAGATAAGAGTCCTACATGGTAAAGAAGATACGAGTCCTACATGTTAACTCATAACCAAGTCAGTACGGGGTGAGATGAGTTCTGTTCAAGACAAGAGAGGATGGATATGAGTCGTATCCAATGGTACAAATTGTAATGTGACTCGTATGTTAACCAGTGTATGTCATCTAGGATTTTGTACAGGACACGACCCGTAAGATCAGTCGTACCTTAGTATATGAGTCATGTACTTGAGTCGTACAGACTGTCGATTAATTTCTAAAAAGTTAAGTTTGGGGCTTTTTAGTCCTTTCTCCCTTATAACTCCCCAAAATACCACGAATTGTAACCCTTAAGGGGCATTTTCCCCCTACTTCATTAGTTAAAAATTATCAAATCCCTACTTCCATTCTCAAAAGCAAGATTAGGATTTCTTCTCAAGATCATCTCCCAAGGCTCAAAGGTCAAGTTTACTTCACAAGGCCAAGAACTTTAAGGTACTTGGGATATTCATCCATGGGTCCCTTCACCCATGGAGCCCAAAAACCCTCTTTTGATTTAATTTATGAATTTATACATGTCCAAGAAGAAATAAATCCATGAATCTCTTGTTAATTCAATTACAAGTTATATTTTCAAGTGTTTTCAAGAGGCATAAGTCATAAAATGTTTTGAGTGTTCCAATTCCCATGTCATCTTCAACTGAATTTCATGTTAAACCCATAATTTATGAATTTAGTCATGTAATCATATTGTTTTGTCATTTTTAATACATTCCCATGTTCAAGTTCATGATTTTACATGTTTGATGAAATGTCTATGCTTTTGGGTTTGAACCATGATCTCATATTATCATTTTAAAAGCTTATTATTGTAATTTATGGTCATTCAGTGCTGTTGGGTTATGAACACTCGATTCCTACGTGTTTTACATAATTTTAGATTTTCTAGTAACAATTCAGTGAAACCACGAGTCTTGTTATTTACTAGATATTTATGATCATGATGAGCACTATTAGTTATCAGGAATAATGTTTAGTTAAACTTAGTTCTGTTCAATACTAGTGTTAGTTCAGTTCGAAGTAGGATTTAACACCGAGCGAATGTAGGGATGGAGGCTTCCCCATTAGTTAGGTAGAGTCGTTAGTAGCAATCCTTGTGTTCCAGAACTACATAGCCAGCATAGGATATGAGGGCTCACCCGTCAGTTTAGGCTTGACTTCCTCTTAGGAGTCATTAGGAGTCACCCGTCAGATTAAGCTTGACACCCTGGTCCTTCAGGACATTAGATTAGTGGATCTACAGAGCCAGTATTAGTACCCGTGGCCCGATACTGACACCCTTCCAACTAGGGTTACAGGTTGGACCCCAATTAGCTTAGATTGGGCATGTCGATTATATGATACCTCTCATAGTATTAGTACAGTAATCAATGTATTTTATTTTAAGTTTTCTTGACCAAGTGTACATATTTACAGGATGTATCAGTTGTCACTTTGAGTGAGAGTGCAGAGTTGGTTGCGTATCAGTTGTAGGATGTACCTCACACTTAGTTTAACAGTAGAAGGAGGACCGAGGTTTTGCGGCAGGGCCTGTAGAGTAGGAGGAGTTTTCCACGACTTTTCTAGACAAGTTATTTCCCTTAGAGTTAAGGGAAGCTAAGGTGCAGGAGTTCATCAATTTGAAGCAGGGTAATATGCTCCTTTGATGGTGGCTGATAATAGGTCTAAAATGAGTTGGTTTGTGTCTGGTGTAGTTGATAGTATGGTTAAGGAGTGTTAGACTGGCATGCTGATTAAGGAGATGAACCTATCTAGACTCATGGTTCATGCTCAGTAGATTGAGAAGGAGAAGCTTAAGGAGAGAGAGGGAGAGATAGAATAAGAGGGCCAGAGCAGGTAGTTTCAAATTTTTTCAGCCAAGGTCAGAAGACGGTAACCGTTCTCAGTTCTGTTAGAAATTTTCAGCCCAACTCCATCCTTAACTAGTGAGCCAGTGCCTAAGTTCAGGCAAGACAGTCGGGATATAGCGCTAGACTCTAAGTCCTAGGGTAGTGTGAATAGTGGTCGTACAAATCCACTCTGCGAGAAGTGTGGTACGAATCATCAGGGTGTGTGTAAGGCTAGTAGTGATGTGTGTTTTGGATATGGCAAGCCAGGCTACAGGATCTGGGAGTGTATGGTGGTTACACAGAGGGGCAGAAATGATTGCCAGCGGGGCCAGACTCTTTTTTCAGTAGCTCCAGCAGGTCGCTCGACTCAACAGGGTGCTACTTCTAGTGCCACTAGTGGGTAACGCCAAAATAGACTGTATGCTCTTCAGACTCCGCATTATTATGAGAGTTCTCTTGATGTGGTTTTGGGTACGTTACAAGTCTTTTACCTTCATGTGTATGTTTTATTAGACCCTAGAGCTTCACTTTCTTTTGTGACTCCTTATATAGTAGTCAATTTTGGTGCCAACCACTAATTTTTAGCAGAACCTTTCTCAGTGTCTACCCCAGTGGGTAAATCTATCATAGTCAGACGGGTATACAGAAATTACGTGGTCATAGTATCTCAGCAACTTACCTTAGTTGATTTTGTGAAGTTAGAGATGATTGATTTTGATGTCATTCTTGGCATGGATTGGCTCCACTCATGCTATGCTGTAGTTGACTGTAGAAATAGAGTTGTTCAGTTTCAGTTTCCCAATGAACCAGTCATTGAATAGAGGGGTAGTACTTTAGTGCTTAGGGGTCAAATTATTTCTCATCTTAAGGCAAGAAAAATGATATCTCAGGGGTGCATGTACCTTCTTGTTCGAGTTAAGGACTCTAGATTTGAGACTCTTAAGACTCAAGTCAATTTTAGTAAGGAAATTTTCAGATGTGTTCCCTGAAGATCTTCCCGGAGTTCCTCGACTTTGAAATAAATCTCCTTCTAGATACCCAACCTATCTCTATTCTAACCTACAGGATGGCTCCATCTGAGCTTAGGGAATTGAAAGAACAGTTAAAAGATCTCTTAGATAAGGGTTTCATCAGGCCCAGTATTTCTTCATGGGACGCTCCAGTTTTGTTCGTGCGTAAGAAAAATGGTTCTCTCAGAACGTGCATTGATTGTCATCAGTTAAACAAAGTCACCATCAAGAATAAGTATCTTCTTTTCAGAATTGATGACTTGTTCGACCAACTTCAGGGTTCCAGTTATTTCTCTAAGATAGACCTTAGATCCGGCTATCATCAACTTAGAGTCAGAGAATGTGACATTCCGAAGATAGCTTTTAGAACCCGATATGGTCACTTCAAATTCCTAGTTATGTCTTTTGGATGAACGAATGCCCCTATAGATTTCACGGACTTGATGAACAGGGTTTTCAATTTGTCATAGTCTTCATTGATGATATCCTTGTCTATTCCCGTAGTGAGAATGATCATGCAGACTATCTGAGAATTGTGTTGCAGATACGTAGAGCTTATAATTTGTTTTCCAAGTTTAGTAAGTGTGAATTTTGGCTAAGATCAATAGCTTTCCTTGGCCATATTATTTTTGGTGACAACATTAGAGTTGATCCTCAAAAGACTGAAGTAGTGAGAAACTAGCCTAGACCCATCTCTTCATTAGATATTTAGAGTTTCTTAGGTTTGGCTGGTTATTATAGACGGTTTATTGAAGGGTTTTCTTTTATTACATCCCCCATTTCACGATTGACTTAGAAGAAGGTCAAATTTCAGTGGTAAGATTCTTGCGAGAAGATTTTTTAGGAGTTGAAGACTCGACTTACTTTCGCTCTAACCTTGACTTTGATAGATGGCACAAATGGGTTTGTAGTTTATTGTTATGCTTCTAGAGTTGGTCTTGGTTGTGTTTTGCTGCAGAGAGGAAAGGTCATAGCCTACGCCTCTAGGTAGCTTAAACCCCATGAGAAGAATTATCCTACCCATGATCTTGAGTTAGAAACAACTGTTTTTGCTTAAAAATTTGGAGGCATTATCTTTATAGGGTTCATGTTGATGTGTTCACTAGCCATAAGAGTTTAGTATGTGTTCACCCAGAAAGATCTGAATCTTCGTCAGATAAGATAGCTTGTGTTGTTAAAAGATTATGATATGAGTGTGTTGTATCATCCAGGACTTGCTAATGTAGTGGCGGATGCCCGTAGCAGGTTGTCTATGGGTAGTGTTGCTCATGTTGAGGAGGGTAAGAAGAAGTTAGTTCAGGAGGTTCATCAACTTGCTAGATTAAGTGTTCAGTTGTTTGATTCAGCTGAAGGTAGTATATGGGTTCAGAATGGTTCAAAATCTTCATTAGTTGCCGAAGCGAAAGAAAAGCAAGATAAGGATCCTAGTTTGGTTAAGTTTAAAAAGGCAGTTAGAGATCAGAAAGTAGAGGTTTTCTCCCCAGGGGAGATGATGTGCTTCATTGTCAGGGTAGGTTATGGGTTCCGTGTATTCATGATTTGAGACAACGAATACTTGTATAAGCGCATGGTGCGCGATACTCTATCTATCCAGGAGACACTAAGATATATCGTGATTTGTGGGAAATTTATAGGTGGAGGGGTATGAAGAAGGATATTGCAGAGTTTGTGGCTAAGTGCCCAAATTATCAGCAGGTCAAAGTTGAGCACCAAAGGCCTAGTGGTGCATTGCAGGAGTTTAGCATCCCTACTTGAAAGTGGGAAGTGGTGAACATGGATTTTGTGACAGGGTTGCATCGTACGCGTCATCAACATGATTCAATTTGGGTCATTACGGATAGAATGACCAAGTCAGCTTATTTATTGCCAGTTCATACGTCATATTCAGTTGAGGATTATGCTAGATTCTATATCAAAGAGTTAGTGAAATTGCATGAGGATCTGTTGTCTATTATTTCAGATAGAAGTACTCAGTTTACCTCTCACTTTTGGAAGGCTTTTCAAAAGGGTCTTGGTACACAAGTTCATCTCAGTACAACTTTTCATCCTCAGACAGATGGTCAGGCAGAGAGGACCATTCATACCTTAGAGGACATGTTGTGAGCATGTGTTATTGACTTTAAAGGTAGTTGGGATAACCACTTACCTTTGATTGAGTTTGCTTACAACAACAGTTATCACTCCAGTTTTTAGATAGCTCCATTTGAGGCTCTCTATGAAAGAAGATGTAGATCTCTTATTGGTTGGTTTGAATTAGGTGAGGCTGTAATGATAGGGCCAGATTCAATTTTTGAGGAAATGGAGAAGGTTCAGATGTTTCGGGCAGGGCTGAAGACATCCCAAAGCTGTCAGAAATCTTATGCAGATGTGAGGAGAAAAGATCTTAAGTTTGAGGTTGGTGGTTTGGTCTATTTGAAAAATTTTTCTATAAAAGAAGTAAAGAGATTTGGTAAGAAAGGGAAGCTTAGTCCCATCTATGCTGGCCCGTATAAGATCTTGAGTTGTTTTAGGAAAGTAGTTTATGAGCTAGAGTTGCCTGCAGATTTGGTATCAGTACATCCAGTGTTTCATGTTTCTTTGTTAAAGAAGTGTATTGGTGATTTAGTTGTAGTTGTTTCTGTAGAAAATATAGACATTAAGGATAGCCTTTCCTATGAAGAAGTACCAATTGAGATCCTTGATCGTCAGATTTGTAGGCTAAGGAATAAATAAGTTCCCTTGGTTAAGATCCTTTGGCTGAACCAGTCTGTTGAGGGAGATATTTGGGAAGCAGAAGCATATATGCGAACTAACTACCCTCATATTCTCTTTGCAAACTAAGATTAAGCTTGAGGTAACGATTCTTCCTTATATTGACTCTTTTTCGTTCTCAGTTTCAGCTATGTAACCATTCCCATGTCATTACATACATTTATGAAATTAGTTCAATTCATGTATCAGGTTTTAGACTTAGTTGTGTAATCATGTTCCAAGTCATGCATGCTCAGTATGTTATCCCATTTACCTTAGTACAGTACTCTCAGTCTAACCATTCTTATTTGAGGACAAATATTTCCAAAGGGGAGATATTATAACACCCCATATCTTTTCTAGTCTCTGGACAATATACGACTTAGTCCACGAGTTGTAAGTTAACATTTGTGTCGTATGTTGGACTCGTACTTAAGACAGTGTAGCATGGTAAACATTCTATGGTAATTACAACTTAACCCTATGAGTCATCAAGAAGGGTACGAGTCGTATGAATTCAGTCATAAGGACATTAGTGTAAAACCCTGGGGGTTCTATACCGGATACGAGTAGGGGATAATGATTCGTATGAAGAAGATACGAGTCATACATGGTAACTCATAACCAAGTCAATATGGGGTGATATGAGTTCTGTTCAGGATACGAAAGGATGGATACGAGTCATATCCAATGGCACGAGTCATAAATATGACTCGTACGTTAACTAGTGTATGTCATCTAAGATTCTGTCCAATACACGACTCATAAGATCATCCGTACCTTAGTATACGAGTCGTGTACCCGATTCGTACAGACTGTCGAATAATTTCTGAGAAGTTAAGTTCAGGGGCTTTTTAGTTTTTTAACCCTTATAAATCCCAAAATCCCACGGCTTATAACCTTTAAGGGGCATTATTTTTCCCCTATTTCATCAGTTAAACATGATCAAATCCCTACTTCCATTCTCAAGAGCAAGATTAGGGTTTCTTCTCAAGATCATCTCCCAAGGTTCAAAGGTCAAGTTTACTTCACAGGGCCAAGAACTTTAAGGTATGTGGGATGTTCATCCATGGGTCTCTTTCACCCATAGAGCCCAAAAACACTCTTTTAGTTTAATTTATGAATTTATACATGTTTAAGAAGAAATAAATCCATGAATCTCTTGTTAATTCAATTACAAGTTATGTTTTCAAGAGGTATGAGTCCTATCATGTTTTGAGAGTTGTAATTCCTATGTAATGTTCAAGTGACTTTCATGTTAAACCCATAATTTATGAATTTAGCCATGTAATCATATTGTTTTCTCATGTTTAAGACATTTCTATGTTCAAGTTCATGATTTTCACATGTTTGATGAAATATCTATCCTTTTGGGTTTGAACCATCATCCTATATTATCGTTTTAAAAGTTTATTGTTGTAATTTGTGGTCATTCAGTACTGGCAAGTTATGAACACCCAATACCTGCGTGTTTTACATGATTTTAGATTTTCAAGTAATAATTCAGTGAAACCATGAGTCTTGTTATTTACTCAGATATTTATGATCATAATGAGCACTATCGGTTATCAGGAATAATGTTCAGTTAAACTTAGTTCATTTCAATACTAATGTCAGTTCAGTTGAGAGTTGGATTTAGCACCGAGCGAATGTAGGGATAGATCCTTCCTCGTCAGTTAGGAAAAGTCCTTAGTAGCAGTCCCTGTATTCCAAAACTACGTAGCCAATGTAGGATATGAGGGGTCACCCATCAGTTTAGGCTTGACTTCCTCTCAGGGGTCACCCATCAGTTTAGGATTGACACCCCGGTCCTTTGGGATATCAGATTAGTGGATGCACACAACCAGTGTTAGTACCCATGGCACGGTACTGACACCCTTCCAACTGGGGTTACAAGTTAGACCCCGATTAGCTCAAATTGGGGCATGTCGGTTATATGATACCTGCCACAGTCTCAGTATAGTAGTTAGTGTATTTTAGTTTAGGTTTGCTTGACCAAGTGTACAGATTTTCAGTTGATCAGTTGTACAAATTTTAGTTTTTCAGATTACAATTATCTCAGTAACATATTTATACTTGGTCTTGCATTTTCAGATTTTTACATGTCCATGCATTTATGCTCAGTTATCTCATGCATTTCAGTCAGTCCTTATCTCACGTACCAGTATATTCAAAGTACTGATCACATACTTTTCTTTGTGCTATGTTGTCTTATAGCATAGGTTCGGACACCCAGTTTCCCAACCGCTCTTAGACAACTCAACGTATTCAATAGCTATAGTGGTGAGTCCTCATCCATCGAGGAAATGATTTGCTTACTTCAGTTACTTTAGTATTTTTGTATGTTCAGTCTGTTGGAGTTAGTTGGGGGTCTGTCCCATCAGCTCCACAGTCACTTTAGAGGCTTTCGGAAACTGAGTTAGATAGTCAATCAGTCATTTTAGTATTATCAGATATTGTAGACATGTTTTGATTCTTATTTCAGTATCCAATTTTATAGTATTTTATTAGCTTATCTTCCTCATATGTTATATTAGTACTTTTTTATTTAGTGCTCACAGCAAGTACCAGCTCGTGGGTTGGCTTGTGGTCACTTGTGACCGTAAGCATCATTGTTGCGACTAGAGGGTAGCTTAGGGTCGTGACAAGGACAGGTTGCAACTGATATCTGGGAACTTTTACTAGACCAATGGGAATTCTAGGACCCTTTGTCAAGGTGAATCAAGCTGTAACAGAGTGGTGGAATGAAGATTATGTGATTAAGCGTAAACCTTTATTCCAGGATGCTCCAGCTATCATCTTCTGGCAGTGTTGGAAAATGAGGAATACCATTATCTATGGGGGGTCTATGACAAGAAAAAAGGTCATACAGGAGTTAAATCACAATTTATATATGTTGGCAAGAATTATATATCCGTGGATACAAGATCTACCTAAAGGGTAGCCGCCTCAAATGGTATAGTACCTTGAAAACTACTTGCCCCAGGTTTCTTTCAAGGTGGTGAAATAGGATTTTCCTTCACAAGGTTGGTTTAAATGTAATTCTAATGGATCTTCTAAAGAAAACCCTGGACCCAGTTCAACAGGTTTTTGTATAAGAAATGATGGAGTAACTCACATACATGCAAGGGCAAATAGAATCCCGAATACTACTCATATTGTTCCAGAAACAATGGCTTTTAGGGATGGATTAGAGTTTTGCATCAGACACAATTTGATACCAATGGTGATGGAAACTGTTTCTGTAACTTTGAAGAAGGTGTTAGACGGAGAAAGGGAGACACCTTGTAATATAAGCATGGAGATAGAAAGAATAAATCATTGGATGTCGAGAGGAGAACATAAAATAACTCACGTAATGAGAGAAGGGAATAAAGTTATAGATTTTTTTACTAACAGTGTGTTCAATTTTGTAGGGTCTTTAAGTTACAACGATATCAAGAAACACCAAAGGAGACACAGCGACTAATTAAACTGGATCAACAAAAAATACCAAATTTCAAAATCAAACCAAGGAAAAGGCATCAGATTAAAAAGGAAAATGGAGAAAAGGGTTAAGGACTTCCCAGATGTTACACAACAACATGAACTTTTAGATCCTTGATCCATATTCTCTATCTTGATATGTGTTATTAGCTTCGTTGAAACTAAGTTTGCAAGATGGAACATATAGGTAGGGGGTCAAAAAGGGTTTGTAACAAAGGTTAAAGAGAGCATAGATCTGTAGCAGATTGGAAAAGATCTACCTGCAAACCTGAGTTTGTGATACTACTTGACTCAAATTATGGAATAATCTCCGATTGGGAAAGATAAGCCATAGCACATGGTGAGATCTTTGAGGTATTTAATAATGGTTTATCCATATAGATTTTGAAGAAGTAAAATCTCATCTCTACAACACAACATTATTTTTTTCTTTCAAAGGATCTATTAGAACATCACCACTCTAGAGATTGAACATTGATTCTCACCACATAGAGTTTGGCGGAGCATTGGAAGAGAAAGGGTCAAAAACTCTAGATATTTCTTACCTCTTCCTTTTTAGTTTCCTATTTTAATTTTTATCCGTTTAGTTGTTTTAGACTTGCTTTTAGCTTGTTTTTTTGGATTGAGCCATTGGGGCCCGATTGTAGGATGTACATATATGTTTATGGTTGTTTTCAAATAAAGAAGACCACTTTGTGGTCATTTTGGTTAAGAAAAAGATTAGTTAGTTTCACAATTAGTTAGTTTGTTAACTACATGAGCTTAGAGTAGAATCAATTAGTGATGAGCTATACATGAGTTTCCATTCTTTTGTATGTGTATATATAAATATATATATATATCAAGATCCAAATTAGGCACGTGATGACACTAGTCACACCCTCGGTATAAGTAAGCTTATTCCAACCCAGACTCAATAATAAAAGAAAACAGAAATGAAAGAAAAAGAATAGAATAATCCCAAATATATAACCGAGACATAAGTTTCAAAGATATGTCACTAGTTTAAGCCTCTAATATAGAATAGGAACAGTAATCGTCTAAAATATCTTAGATGTGAATAAAGCATAAGAATAAATAGAGAGATCCAAGAAGTCCTAAAGTTCCTCGGCAACTACCTCGATTTTTGCACCACCAATATCTGAAAAAGATGACCTACAAATTGCTACTCGGCCCAATACTTGCACGAGGTGTAGAAAAATAAGAAAAAAGGAAAAAAAGTCAAAGTGAGTACGAAACCATGTGTACTCAACAAGCATCATCGATAATCGACCCTAATCCAAAGCGATGGCGAGAACCAACACCCCAACTACCCAAGGTTTTCCAAAAAATCTATGACCCATAGGTACATTACTTCATCCTATCAAGGTAACTTAAAACGATGGTTGAAAGACTTACCATATTACAACCTAGGCATGATAATCTAGGTGAGTCACCACTAGTCACGTTATGATCATAAATAAGGAAAGTCAACAAAAGACTCACTAACACCATATATCAGGCTTAATCCATTATAATCAACCATTACTATGGAATAAAGCAGCGAGAATGTATATAAAAATGCATGACATGCTACTTAAAGATATGGTTCAACAATCTCACAGATTATTTTATAGCCAACCCCAAGCCTCATAATATCTCAACATCCCAATCAGTATAAGATGATATAAGATAATGCAATAAAGTGAAATGAATGCTCAAACACAATATCACTTATTATGGTTCTAAAAAAATAATATAGTACAAATGTAAATACTAACACAAAATCAAACCATACCAAGAACGGTAAAGCAACACAATGTAGTGATGATGATGAATGTTTTGAAAGTTATCGCTTAACTTTCTATATCCACCTACCGTGCCTCAATAATCCTAAAGTAGGACTCATTGGGGGTTCACAACTCATATACTTTTCATAATCTCAATCCACTTCTCTGGCTAATATTCATGGATCAGGATTGCCACAATTTTTCATAAAATGTCTCAATCAACTCCGCCAACAGTTGAACTCGGACAAGGATATTATAAAGTGTCCCATTTTCTTACAAAATCAGAATGTCGTATTGGTATTAATGTCTCATGAACATGCATGCGTGATATAAGGAGGTAATGCTCACAACTAATTAGTATGAAGATCAAAATCCATTCAATAAATATGTAAGTAAGATCAGAATCAACTCAATGTATCAATAATCTACGACATCAGTTTTCACTTGGCACCACCAGAATAAATAGTCATATGTCCATCAATAATATCATTTTCAACCCCTCACTCGGGCATCACTATTATGATAATGAAATTAAATGCTCCAATAAGGCCTACAATATAAAGTCAAGCCCCCCACTCGAGGGACACACTAATAAATAAGGCATTCTAATGCACATATAAGGCCTATGATGACAAGTCAAGTCCCTACTCACATGACATAATAATAAATAAGTCATATAATGCGCAAACATGACCAATAACATCAACTTAAGCCCCACTCAGACATCACAATAATATATCCTCTCAAATCAAGTAGAAGTATGTATATAACCCCCCACCAAGGCACATGATCATAAATAATTACCCAAGTCCATAAATATGTTCACATAAGCCCCACATGAGAAACACAAAATAAATAACAACCCCAATAACAATATTTTGTGGAACTACTCTTATTCCATACATTAAGCCTCATTAACTAATACAAGTTCATTCATACTCCATGGATATTTACAAGCATTAATACTAACTAATCAAAGTAATAGGCTAACTACAATCCATCAAAAGACTCTACACGAGGATATGCTCATCATATCATCTGAGTGGGACATTCAATCCTAAGTGAGTCACAAAATAAAAACAAACACACATACAACACATAAATACTTTGGAAAAAGTCAAGGTACATCTCAGCTTGCCTTTAAAGAAGATTCTCAAGTTCAAATACTGCCCAAAGCCTCAACCAAAAGCTCAAATCCCATGAATAAAAATCATACGTGTCCAATCTAATAAAAAATGACATCTATAAGTCAAAAAGAGTCCAACGCTAACCATATCAACTTTATTTGAATCAGATCTAAAAATAGTTCAAAAACTAACCCCGAAGGAAAAAGGATAAAAATAAAATTTTATTTTGGAAACACGTTCCCCATAACATTAGAAGCCTACATCTAAAAATTCACACAAAAATGTGTTAAAAACGAGGTTCAAATCGATGAAAGACTATTTTTAAGCTTTACCAACAAAAAGATAAAATTGAATTTGAAATAAAAAATTTGAAGATGAATTTGTAATGACATCTGTGGGAAATGATAAATACAAGATTTAGAAACATTACTACAAAAGAAATCTTGAAAACTTCTGTGGAAACGCTCAAATCTGAGTTCTCAAGTCCCAAAATTAGTAAAAATGGTGTTTTGATTTTCAACTTGGGGTAAAAATTATAAGAAAATAGAATTTCTTGGAAAATGGGCAAAATAGAGGTTGAATCACATGTCCAATGATATTATGAGAAAACACATTGAGAATCGCCTAAAATGGAGCTTCCTAGCTCTCGAATGTCAAACATACGAAATAAGACAAAGAAAAAATTTATATATGTTCAGGTGCGATTTCCTTAGCTAAAACTCATTTTCTGTATCTAAGAATCTATTTTTCGGCAGCTAAAGATGTGCACCATCAACCTTTTGCACCAACAATTTTTATATTCACTAAAAAGTCCATAAGTTTCTTATATGATAGTGAAATACACATATTCTTTTTTCTATAATTTTTAAAAAATGATATGAATCTACTCGTTCATTGAAACTCAATTTCATGCACATTTTGCCAGTAGAATATTATTTTTGCTCGTTATAGAATTATTTAATGTTTCACAATAAAAACTAAATCTCGACTTATTGAAATTACACCAAACTTTTCATATTAATCCTATAATTCATGCATGACATTTGAGAAGTTTTGATTTTTTTAAAAACTAATAATGAACCTTTTGTCGACCGATTTTACTTAAACATGGCCAAAGCACCCAAAATATTCAAAAACTTGTTCAACACTCATCCGGAACCTCTGAACCCAAACCACATATGCTAGTAGCTTGAAAACGACATTCCAAATTCAACAAAATCATCAGATTTACGAAAAAGTTATTTAAAATAAATTAACCCCCGGGACCCCTTATAGGCTATTTTAACTAGTTTTTCAATAGAAGGTCGAGATGTAAAATAAAGGTTTCAAACCCAAACCAACCCCGCTACCAACCTAAATTCGACATTTAGGAGCTAATGGAACTGTCAGAATCACCATCTGATGTTTGAATCACATAATGTTGACCAAAGTCAAACTAACCCCTCTAAGAAAGTATAAAACCACAATTTATTAAATATTTTCAAATTCATTGAAAATTATGCCAACAATCTCTACAACTCGAAAATGAGATAAAGCAACTATGGAAAAGGGCAAATTGGTCAAAATGCAAAAAAATCTAAAAATAAATACGAGGGTCATTATAGTATCCACTACTACGATTCATGTTAGTCCTTGAATGTAAAAGCAAAAAAAAAAAATAGAAAATGCTCTCTAGATATATCAAGTAAAAACTCCAACACGGAGTCACAAATATAGAGCTACGGGTCTCACCATAGAGCCTGAAATCTATCACATATGGACTCACCAGGTCACCATCCTAGCATTAAAAGGCCACATTCTCCATAAAGATGAATGCCTATATTTCCAAACTTTCTCTATACCCAACTCTGGTTCAAACACAATAGAGGTTCTAGACATACTCGACTAATCTAAACCTAGCCAAGGCACCACAAAACACTGGCTACAACCACAAGACTGAAAATCATCCTCAAACCTACCAAATATCAAGGACTCCATAAATCACATATATACCCACCAAATTATTAAATCAACCTATTGAAGACCAGTACTATCACTGTCAAATCAAACAATACTATAGCCTTAGGCTAAAACAACTAAGCCAGAAATTGGTATCAAAACTACACTAAATCTCAAAAGCCACACTTAGCATACTAAAGGACCCACACTATGGTCATACCTATATGTTTAACTCTCCCAGTCATTTGAGAATCACCATAAAAATCTCTATATACCATAGACATGAAGACTCGAAAAGAACCAAAACCTTATATAACTTATTGCAGTAACTCATGCAATCCTCACTACTTAAGTAACATTAATTAGCTCAAAACCCTCAATACTCTAGTAGACGAAAAGCCTCTTCGATCATACACACATAAAAAATCCATCAAATCAGGTACAATCAACCTATATAAGAAGTACAATAATTACTATATGTCATTGATAGATGCTCAAGTCACAAACCAGAACTTGGGAGGAACCATCGCTAGACTCTGCACAAGCTACCAATTAACACACTATCAAGACTTCTAATTTCTAACTCAAACCCATAGATAAGTTCTGATAATATCAAATTTCCCTATGTACAAAAATCCTTATCTTTTCCTTAACTCTCATTCCATTCAGTATTCTTTAGTTAACTTAGACCAACTTGTTTCTCACTCAACATTTATTAACACAAAGTCTACGGATAATAACACATACTCTAATTGAAGCTTCTAAGCAAAAATATTCCACCAAGCCACTTATCTACAAGAGTAACAAATGCCTCAAACTATGTACCCCTTTTGATTCAAAATCTTTCCAAATCAAAAGAAAAAATTTTCATGAGTTAAAATCCTTCAAATATGATTGAGGAGCCTTAATATCAATTAGTTTATTCATGAAAACAAAGGCTAAATATTACAAATGTAACAAATCATAAGGACTGATTGCCTAAAATCATTACTTATCTCAAATCAATCATACAACAAGTCTAGGATTTCATAAGGTCTACCACTAATAAGGACCGCTAGGCATACTACTATTCAAAATGCCAAAATCAGAAGACCAATCTATTTTACAATCTAAAAGTGTACCAAAATCTAGAATCGATCCACAAATATTCCATGACATAACTATCAAGAAAATTATACTTAAATACACTAAAATCCATAATACTTAAAAAGATTAAATTAAATCAATTGGTATACTTTGAATGAGTCCCAATATAGGACCAATGCACCCGATCCACCTCTAAGAAAACATCTATGGGTAACAAATATCAACAACTGCAACAATAACTCAGTAATCATACCAAGACTCAATGCCGAATATATAAACACATAGGAGAATATAGAACCACATTCAAATACCACTAAGGAAAAATAAAGGTACACCAAGAACCATACCTATAGATATTGTACCGAATGCTCATGCCTTGAGTCCATCATATGGAATATGATACTAGGATCTGTCATCTCTTGGAGCAATTGGTGAAGCATCTCTCTGTATAACCTGCAGGCAATCCCTCCTATAGTACTTGATATCTCCATATAAGAAGCAACCCAAAGAAGCTAGACCTAGCTGATCTAAGCTCGAAGATCCTGAATAACCACCACGATTCAACCCTTTACAATCATAACCACAAAGATCCCAACCTCCATCATGTATATTACTCTTATCATCAAATCCTTGGGCCCTCTATCCTGCAAGCCTCTTATATTTCTACATAAACTCCTCTAAAAACACTCAAGCAAATTAATCCCATAAAAAGGAGGCTATCTAACGCGTCTACTCTCTATATAAGTTCTCTACCACTGTCTAGATGGTCTAAGAAACTGAAGGGTAGAGAAATCCACCCTATTATAGTTAACTATGACAACCTATACAAGATCTCATGATAACTAAGAAAGAATATATAAGCATCAACCCTACAATCTCAATTGAATTGAGGAGGAATTGTCTTTATAAACTCTATATACCTACTATGTCCTTCTATGGACCTGAAGGGTAAGGTCACGGGACGTGGAGTAATCCCGGATAATATTTCATTAACACTAAAAGAAAAAGTAGTAGTCACAAGTTCATCTTGAGTATGAATCTCCGAAGTAGCATGCTAAATCATAATAGAAACCACCCCCTGAATAAAATCCAACATTCAAACCAAGCCATTTTTAAGCATAGATATGGTCATATGTGATGTCTACACTGGCCTCAACTTCTCTAACTCATTGGAACTACCACCACCAACAACTCTTAAACCTAAAGAGGTAACTCTAACCTAACCTTTAACTAGTCTAGACATCATGATCTGACCATTTTCTCTAACCTTGCTCCTACCGCACACTAAAGGCATGAGCGCTGAATCCCTATCTAAGTAAAAATACATGCTCATCATATGTGAGAAAGGCATGAGAAATTTTGAGTTATAGAAAACTATGAAGGGAGAACACAGAATAGTGAAATGAGAATCTCCTAAAGTTATGTACTCTCTTGAAGATAGATAACGTGCATCTCCATATTGATCTACAAGACTCTACTAGACTCGGCTTATACTAATGACACCAATAAACTTAGAGCTCTAATACTAAGTTATCATGATCCAAATTAGGCACGTGATGACACTTGTCATACCGTCTAACAAGTAAGACTGTCCCAACCCAAACTCAATAATAAAGGAAAATAGAAATAGAAGAAAAATAATAGAATAATCCTAAATATATAATCGAGACACAAGTCTCAAGGATATATCCCAGGTCTGATGTCACTTGTAAAAGACTATAATATAAAATAGAAATAAAGTTTTTCTAAAATATCTTAGATATAAATAAAGCCCAAGCCATAAGTGGAGAGATATGAGAAGTCCAGAAGTTTCTTAACCACTACTGTGATCTCTGCCATGCCAATATCGAAAGTAGATGATCTACAAACTACTATTTTCCCTAATACTTATGTGGGGTGTAAAAAAAAAGAAAAAGAAAAAGAAAAAAAAGAAAAAAAAAGCAAGAGTGAATTCAAAATCACATGTACTCAACATGAATCATCAATAACCGATCCTAATCCAAGGCAATGGAGAGAACCACCACCCTAACTACCCAAGGTTTTCCTAATAATCTATGACCCATAATTATAACACTTCATACTATCAAGGTAACAAAAAATAGTGGTCAACAAACTTACCATCTTACAGAAAAGACACAATAATATAGGTGAGTCAATAATAGCCACACTACGATTAAAAATAAGGAAAGTCACTTATGCAGAAGACTCGCTAACACAACCTATCAGGCTTAATCAATGATAATGAACCAATACTATAGGATAAAGTAGGGAGATCATATATAAATATACATGACATACTACCAAAATGTCTGGTTCAATAGTCTCTCAGATTAAGCCATAGCCTTACCGCAAGTCTCATAATATATCAACCTTCTAATCAGTATAAAATGATATAAGATAATGCAATAAAGTAAAATAAATTCTCAAACATACTATCACAAATAAGGTTCTACACAATAATAAAATATAAGAGTAAATACTAGCACAATATCAAACCATACCAAGAAAGTTAATACATTGCAAATGATGCAATGTAATATAAAGATGAAGATAGGATTATGCTAAATATTTTGAATGTTATCGCATTAATTTGTGTATACACCACCGAGCCTCAATACTTCTTAAGTAGGAACCATGGGGGGGGGGGGGGTTCGCAACTCATATACGTTTCAAAATCTCAATCCAACTCTTCAGATAATGTTCAAGGATTAAGGTTATCCTAATATCATATAAAATATCTCAATCAACCTTACTGACACATATCTCAACTAAGGATTTTATAAAGTGTCTTGTTTTCTTACAAAATTAAAATGTCTTAGTGGTACCAATGTCTTATGAACTTGCAAGCGTGATATGATGATGTATGCTCACAAATAATTAGTATAAAGATCAATATCCATTCAATACATATGTAAGCTAGTTTAGAATCAACTCAATGTATCAAGAATTCATGATACCAGTGCACCACCAGAGTAAATAGTCCTATAGTCATCAACAATATGATTTTCAACCCCTCACTCAGGCATCACTATACTGATAATGCAATTAAATGCTCAAATAATGCCTACAATGTCAAGTCATCCCCCTCATTTGGGCTACACGATAATAGATAGGTCATTCTAATATACAGAAAAATTCTATGATTACAAGTCAAATCCCCACTTGGATGACATAATAATAAATAAGGCATTTAATGTACATATATGACCAATAATCATCAGGTCAAGCCCCCATTCATTCATCACAATAATATATCCTCTAAAATCAATAAGAAATATACAATACCACGTATTTCCATAACTTAAATTAACCCTCAATACATGGGTTTTTCAATATAAATTTTTGAAATACTCAGTAATTTTCAGTTTAGATCCTGCCAATGCGTAGAAAAAGTCAGTTAGCTTTTCCACGATATAAAATTCGCCCAAATCTGATACCTGGGCAAAGAGTTAGAGCCATTTTTGTAAAGTAGTGTGCCAAAATGCATTTCAGCGCGCCGCGGAGGCTAGCCAAATGGAAATTGATAAATTCCAGTGTTGCTCCGCGATATTGGCGCGTCGTGCCATAGGCTCAGTTTAGAATTATCCTTTTCCAGTGTTCTAACACGATCCCACCGCATCACGGTGAACTTCCAGGTCGCATCCAGCATTGCAATGTGATTCTACCATATCACGCCACCAACCAAATTCGCAATTAGCAGTTTATAGAGGCTTGATGCGGTAGGGCGCATCGCGCCAGCTGCCCAAATTGGGTTTTTTAGTGACGAAATTTATATTATTCCCAGGGGTAGTTTGGTATTTTTCCACGACCCTAATCAGTTTTAAACATGAAATTTAACCCTAAAAGAGCATTAATTGCTCATTATTTCATTATTTTCTCAAGATAAAAAAGTATTCTCTCCCAAATAACAAACCATAGCTTCAAGAAATAAGAGCAAAATCAAGAATTTCTCCAAGAACCTTTAAGAATTAACAATCCAAGGTATGTTAGGTGTTTATCTATGGGTCCCTTTCACCCATAGAGTCCAAGAATCCATTTTTAAAACTTTAGAAATTATGATTCATGATTTACATGCTTGAAATTGGATTGTATTCATGTTCTTGATATTAAGTGAGTTTAAATTCACTAATAAATGTAGATTCCATGAAGTTTGAATAACATGTATATTGAATTGTGTTATCCCCATGTTATAATCCATGAATTTGCAAATTTGGGCATTGTAATTGCCAAGCTTATGTGTTAACCATGATTATGTGCATTAAGTTGTGCTCCCTAAGTGTTTGATAGAATGTCCATGTGAATAAATTAATGAAATCATGACATGTTAATATATGTGCAAGCTTATGCCCTCCAAGTGTTTAATAAAATATCTTTATAGATAAATTATGAACAACTAGACCTTGTTATGCTTTTCAAGATCATGCTATGCTTTACTTTTGATGATATCGAGTCCTAGGGGTATCTAATACCTGATAATCTAGTTGTTCACCTAGAGCTACAGTAGTTACAAAATAGTCTTAGTCATGCCATAAAATAGTAGTACTCAGTCAGTTATAGAACTCAGTAAACTCAATTCAGTTCAGTCAGTCGGCACGATCAGTAATAGTTCAGTCAAATCCAGTATAGTCTAGTAATCAATCCATGGTCTATTCAGTTGGGAGTAGAATTCAGCACCGAGTAAATCCAAAGATGGGGGCTCACCTGCCAGTAGAGTGTGTGATCCTTAGAAGTAGTCCTTGCATTCTAGAACTATGTAGCTAGCGTACGTTGAAACATCAACCTGCCAGTTGAGAGTTGATAAAGTGTTTTAACTTGCCAGTTAAGGGTACCACCGTTCTCATTAGAGTACCTTCCAGATTAGGGTGACTCTTCAGCTTATCTTTACCTGTGGCACGGTACTGACACCCTTCTAACTGGAATCACAGTTCATACCTTTTATTTAGCTGAGGATTAGGCCAAACTCTACATCAAGGAGTTGGTCAAATTGCACGGTGTTCCATTGTCCATTATCTTAGACAGAGGTGCCTAGTTCACCTCTCATTTCTAAAAAGCATTCCAAAAGGCTCTTGGTACCCAAGTTTATCTTAGTAAAACCTTTCATCCTTAGATAGATGGTCAAGCAGAAAGAACCATTCAGACATTAGAAGATATGCTAAGGGCGTGTGCAATCGATTTCAAGGAAAGTTGGGATGAATACTTACCTTTGATTGAGTTTTTATACAACAACAACTATCATTCCAGTATTCAGATGGCTCTATTCAAATCTCTCTACGGTAGAAGATGTAGATCTCCAATTGGTTGGTTCGAAGTTAGTGAGGCCTCAGTCACAGGTCCTGACTTAGTATTTGATGCCTTAGAAAAAGTCCAGTTGATTAGAGAAAGACTCCGGGCTACTCAGAGCCAACAAAAGTCTTATACAGATGCTCATAGAAAAGATGTTGAGTTTGAGATTGGTGATCATGTCTATCTAAATATCTCTCCCATGAAGGAAGTGAAGAGATTTGGCAAGAAGGGAAAGTTCATCCCCGATACTTTGGTCCCTTCAAGATTCTCAGTCGCTTTGGCAAGGTAGCCTATGAGCTTGAATTTCCTTTAGATCTAGCCTCAGTTCATCTAGTCTTTTATGTCTCTTTGCTCAAGAAGTGCATAGGTGACCCATCAGTTGTAGTCCCTATTCAGAGCATTGATGTTTAAAAAACTCTCTTATGAAGAAATTTCAGTTGAAATCTTAAACTATCATACTCGTAGACTGAGGAACAAAGAAGTCCCTCTAGTTAAGGTTCTTTGGAGAAATCAATCCGTCGAGGGAGCTAGTTGGGAAGTAGAGGCAAACATGCGTACCAAGTATCCTCACCTCTTCTTCACTAACTCAGATCAAGCTCAAGGTAACAGTTCTCCTTAAGCTTACTCGATTTCATGTCCAGTGTTCATCATAAACTTGGTATGAAGTTTCATGCTCATGTTCCTATTATAAACTTGGTATCAAGTACCATTGCATATTTAGTCATGCACTCATATATCAGTTCAGTTATGTAATTATACATCAGACATGCATTCTCATTGTGAGAAACTTAGTTCTTCAGAACACTCACTCATGCATTCATGAATCAGTTACATATGTATCAGATATGCATGTTCAATATTATATATTCATCTTATCAGTCATATCAGTCATAAGATCATGTTTTAGTTATTCATGTTCAGTATGTACGTCATTTGTCTTTTCTCCCCTCTCAGTCAGTCTCATTCGAGGATGAATTTTCACAAGGAGGAGATATTGTAATACCTCGTACTTTTTCCTAGCTAATTCCATCTCAAGAATGTCTAGTATTAGCTTCTAAATTGAATAATGCTTATTTCATGATGATTTTTCTAGATTTTTAATTTTTTTCGTATTGGAAATTCAATAAGCTTTCCATCGATATAAAGTTTTCCTAAATCCGATAACCGGGTAAGAAGTTATGACTATTTCAAGTTCCCGTCGTAAAACAGTACCATATTGGTCAGTGGCGCACCACGCCACAAGCTAAAATGGCACTTGTTCTTTTCCAGTGTCTCAGCGCGATTTCCTTCGCGTCGTGCCAAAGTTCCAGGTCACAAAAAAAGGGGCAACACAATGTCTCCGCATCGTGCCATCCCTTAGTTTCCCAATTGTCAAATTCCAGTGACACGACACGATAGCGCCGCGTCGCGCCAGGGGTCCAATTTGGGAAATTTTTACTGAAATTACAAGACGCGTCCAAGGGTTAAAAGAGTCAATTTTCTACCCCTATTTAAACCCAATAACACGTGATTTAGCTATTCTTCACCCAAAATATACTAGTTTCTCTCAAGATTCTCTCAAGTTTCTGTCAAGAACAAGCTAGGGTTTCTTTTGGGAATTCGAATCCAAGAAGGCTTCACCGTCAATCCTCACAAAATCATGAACTAAGGTATGCATAGTGTTCATTCATGGACACTTTTCGTCCATGAAGCCTAAGAATCTTTTCTTTTTTAAATTCAAGTTTATGGATTTTCTTATGAATTTCATGATTGGGCTGCTCTTATTTATGTGGATAATGAGAAATTGAATTCTACCCCATGTTGGGTGATAAATTCTATGTGGGTTAAATTATTATTGATATAGATTCATGCAAACCTATGACTAAACCCTTGAATGATGAAATTAGAATTGAACCATGATGTTTAATAAATGTACAATGATGTTTACATATACCATGCCTACAATATGTTTGATTAAATGCCTAGATAAAGGAAAAGTGCCTAACTAGCATGATACCATGAAATACCCATGTATGTGCAAGTTATGCCTATCACATGTTTTGATGAAATGCTTCTATAAATGTATTATGGATTATGATGTTAATTATATGTTCAAGTAAGTTATGCTTGGTCAGTTTCCTTCCATCGAGTCCTGAAGGTACTCGTACCCAAAACATTAGCTGTGTACCTAGAGCCATGTCATGTTTTCACGATACTCTCAGTCAAGCTATGGATCCTTAGACTTCAGACAATCTTATGTCTCAGGAAATCTCCATGATCTTATGAACTCAGTCAGTTATCAGATATCAGTAGTATTCCGCCAGTCAACGGAATTTAGTAACTAATCCCATGTTCAGTTCAGTAAATCATGTTCAGAGTCTATTCAGATGGGAGTAGGAATTAGCACCGAGTGAACCCAAGGATGGGAACACACACTATCAGATGAGGGTGTGATTCTTAAAAGTCATCCCTGCATTCCAGAACTATGTAGCCAGCATAGATTGAGACATCAATACTGTCCGATAAGGGTTGATGAGGTGGATAAGCACTGTCAGATAAGGGCCCCACCATTCTCCTATAAGGGACACTATCAGATGAGGGTCGCTCACATCTTGTCCTTACCGGTGGCGCGGTATTGACACCCTTCCAATTAGGGTTACAGATTGGACCCCAACTCAGCCATAATGGTGTATCAGGGATATGTCGGTTAGATAACTACTTCCAATAGTTTTATGTTATAGAATCAGGACTGTCAGATATAGTCAATCAGTCTCAGTAATAGAACTTAGATTGTTCTTCAAATTTTAGGACTGTCAGATACAGTACGGAACTCAGATAGCTCCTTCAGATTCAGGACTGTCAGATACAGTCACTCATGTTATCAGTTATATTCAGATTCAGTAATCATGTTAACACAATATTAGTGTCAGTTGTTATGTCTCATGTATGTATTCTCACGCTCATGATAGTTAGTAAGTTATTATTATTGTTCATGCATATAAACCCCATGCATTCAGCCTACCTCACATGCATACCAGTACATTCAAAGTACTGACACATTTGCGCTATGGTGTCTTATACCATTGGTTCAGAGACACGAGCTCTAGAGCAACAGTAGATTCTAGATATCCGCAGACAGAGTTAGAAGTGAGTCCTCATCTTTCGAGGACCAGATTATTTCCTTATTATCTCATTAATCAGTTTATTAGCTGGAGTTAGTTGGGGACATGTACTATCAACTCCTTACTCAGATAGTTCAGTCAGTTAGAGGCTTTCTAGACTATCATGTTCAGACTTCAGTACGTTCAGTTTTGTTTTGGGTATTCTATTACCCCACACAGATGTTATATCATTCAGATCATTTTCAGTATTGAACCTTATGACCTTTCAGTGCATGTTTTCACATTATTATGTCATATTATGCAGTGTACAGGTAAAAATATCAGTCATAGTTTAGCTTGTGGTCCTTCGGGGTCATGAGCACCATGTAGCGTTCTGAGCACCAGGATCGGGGCGTTACAGTGTTAGAGTTAGTAGTGAGTCCTCATTAATATAGGATATTTTATTATTTTAGTTTCTTAGTAGATGTAGTATTTTAGTAGATGGAGTTAGTTGGGGGATGTCCCATCAACTCCATATTCAGAAAGTTCAGTTTTAGAGTTTTTTCAGACAAGACTTTTAGACAGTATTCAGTTTTACAAATTACTATTATTAGTTGATAATCTTTATCAGTATTTATAGATTTTGATCCTTATGGCATTTCAACCTATTTTCCGCATTTGTTACAGTATATTATTCAGTGCTCATAACAGATATCAGTCATGGGTTAGCTTGTGGTCCTTCGAGGTTATAAGCACCGTGTAACATCTAGGGTACAAACTCGGGGCATCACACAATATGCATATAAGCCCCCTCTCAGGATCACAGTTATGATAATTACTCAAGTTCATAAATATATTCACATAAGCCCTACATGGGCAACATGAAATATAAAATAACCCCAATAACAATATTTTGCAGAACTACACTAACCTAATTTGTTCCAAACATTAAGCCCCATCTACTAGTACACGTCCATCATACTCTAAGGATATTTACAAGTATTAATACTAATTAATTAAAGTAAAAATCTAACTATAACGCATTAAAATACTTGGGTACTCATGGACATGCTCGCCATTTCATCAAAGTAGGAGCGTCAATCCCAAGAGAATCATAACATACAAACAAATACACATACAACACTTAAAAACTTTGAAAAAATCCAAGTGTAATGCCCCGAGATTACCCTTGGATGTCACACGGTACTTAGAACCACAAGTGATCCCAAGATAATCTATGATATTGACATACTTTATGAGCAGCTGAATAAATGCATAAAACTAGAAATAATAAGTAGAAGAGATGATATTAGATGAATGTACATTCAAATCATGCATGCTAAGTGTAAAAGGACTCACCTTGATCATGAGTAAAGCTGAAAGCTGAAATATTATAAAACATGAATAATAAAGCATAATCTGATAATCTTACTCAGTCATTACACTTAGTTTATAAAATCTTTCCTTTTGTTTTCTTTGTAGGAGATTCTTATAACCAACATAAACCATGTGAGATATCATGGAGTCCAATGTTTTACCCAATTTGCGGAGAGTTGTTCTACCCTTGCAATTAGAATAGAACCTTAACTTAGAGTGATCACTAAACTTAGCCCAAGTGGGCTGAGGAGACACTTTCTGGCGAGGTACCTTAACCCTATGGGGGGAACGTAGTTTCTGGGAAATAAGATGCGCTAAACCCCCATTCTTCTCTCAATGCTAAATACTACTACCAAAATATATGCTTATATGCTCATACTAATGAAATCCACCTTAAAATAGCATATGGGTTCTTAAACTGAAAATCAACTATGCTTCTTTTACTTAATCATATTCATGAGGAAACTTATGGATATTATGCCTTATTTGAGATCATAAGATTAAAGCTGGATTGAGTCAAATTGTAATATTTGTAACTTGAACTTTTTGTAAACTTAATAACTTATGCTTAAATCTTGAAATCTTTCATTATTTCATAGAAACTGCATGTCAATCATCAAACTTAATACTTAAGATCACTTTCATGGATAAAAATAGATGTAAACATGAAATCATATGAAAATAGTGTTCAATTCATGAGTAACCATTAAAATCTTAAAGAACAGGGAAGTGGGAATCAACCCTAGTAAATCACTTTCTTTAAAATCAATTAAAAATCAAACTTTTGGTCTCAAGAATGGAAGAGTATCATTGTTCAAACCCTACATAGCTAAATTTATTAGAGGAATCTTGAATATTGGATCCTTGGATGTTAAATTCTTTGGGAGAAACCCTACCTCTTATCTCTTGAGAGTAAAGAGAAAAAGAAGCTTTGAAAACTAACTAAAAAGGGGAAAATAATGCTTATTTTATGTTTTAAGTCAGGGATAAGAAGTTTGAAGTGAGGAAAATACTAAAAAGCACTTAAATAAAATGTGAAGAAATTGTTTGGGTATAGTTACGACGACTTAGGCTACGACTTGTTGTGTCATACCATGAGTCGTGGCCTGAAGTCGTGACCTAAAGATAAATGATTTGATTCTTCACAGTTATGATAATAGATCATCATAATAACTCGTGGTCACTGACAACAAGTCATCATGAGAGTTGTGATCAGATATTGAGCTCTTGGGTATCGTTCTATTATGACAACGAATCCCTCCTAAAAATCCATTTAGCCACAGATCGAGTCATAACCTAGATTTGTTATCAAGGGACCAAAGTCAGGATTTCCTTACTGCCGTGGAAATGACTCCTATTGATGAATCGATATGTCCGACAATGAGTCATTGTAAGAGCCGTTGCCACTAGTAACTTGGTTTTTTATCTCTTGGAGGGTCTAGAGATTAAGGACTTGAGGTATTACAATATCTCCCCCTTGGGATCATTTGTCCCCAAATAAAAACTGACTTGGATGAAAGGAAAGGAAAATAGATATAATCCCTTACATAGAATTCTAAGATGTGAATAAGAATTATAACATTGTTTAAGCATCCAAGTCTGCTAGTCAAAGATCATAGAACAGGAACCACTTAGAGTTGAATATGAGACATCTCTGGTCTGAAGCTACCTATCATGAAACAAGAGTATTTTAGGCTAAAAGTAAGGATAGGAATACAATGATTTTATCAAAAAGACTGATAACTTCTAACTTAACAACTTTCCTCAACCATGATTCCTTCTTATGGACATACCAAACTTAGCTAGATGAAACTTCTAACTTTCTATGGGTACACTACATATGACTGCTAAAATCTATGTCCATCTTAATTGAATGCTCTCACTTTATCCTATCTTAATTCATAGATACAAGGATCCATCACTGAAAGGATTACACTGGTCTTGACCACGAAAATACTATATTCTATATTCACATGGAGCTATAACCGTCAAAGATACACTTCTTCATGCCACCTTAACCAATCATCCAAGTCTATTACTCAGTTACAAACAACATCACCATCAAAGAATAATAAGCGTCACTGAAAAAATAGAACATAAGGGTTTGATATAAAAAGGATACTGTGAAATCTTGACTTAAGGATTTTTATGAATTCAACACATAGCTAAGTCCTGAGGAATAGAGTATCAAAGGTATGGATTCATTAAAGAGATCTAAATTGAGGACATACATGACATAATACAAATTTCACTAGCCATTAAGGGTGTACCACGAGTTCTAGCAACTGAGCATACTCTAAAACATGGGTTCATACTTACCATAAGTTACTTAACATAAGATTGTAACTCATAAATTCATGGGGGATGACTCGGATCACAGAGTGAAGCTATTACTTCTTTTACTTCTAGTTGAGAATGATCAATAATATGCATGAAGTGTTTAAGCATCGGTCACAAGCATGGCTCTATCACATAATACATAGATAGGGTGCCATAATAAATATAATCCAAGGAAAGGAATGTGCTAGAGTAAGAATGGATATCACAACTCTTATTTACATGCATCACAATCTAATTCTCAAAACTTGAAATGGTTTATCACCCTATCATCTCCCCCTTAGATTAAAGCCAACATTCTAAGCTTATGGGTCGATTCCATATCCTCAAAACTAAGCCATAATTTTTTTACTCTAACAATATACACTAGAATGCTTAACTCGCTCAGATAAACTATATTTGGACATTACTAACTTCATTATTGGACACTCCCTTCATATATACCACCCTTGACTTTCTCTAGCTTCAATAATAATCATTATATACTTACACTCTTCTTGACAAACATACCTTCCCCACTAAACGCATAATCTACCTCTATTTTTTCATAGCTTACTAATATCACACCTCTACACATATATTTTTCCCTAAACCATGAGAATCAAAATTATACAAAAAGACTTAACATCCTCTACCTATAACTACCAACTTAGCTATAAAGAATACCATATACTTTATCACTAGCCTTCTTCACACTTAGAAACTCAAGGGTACTAGTCACCACACACAACACTTAATAATCTTAGAAAATGATGTAACCCCATCTCACCTTGGGTACACCTTTATATCATACCTACACCATCATTATTAATCACAAATAAATGAACCTAAATCCCTGCATACATCATTCTAAGCCTACTAGCTCACCTTTCCTATAACTAGCCTCACTATCCCAAACAATCATTTTTTCCACCATGACGATCATCCACTGTTCAAACTTAGTGTCTAATACTAGTCCTGATTAACAACACAACTTCACACACTATTATTTATTGGAAGCTATAAAAGAAAATATCAAGAAACACTAGTCCACTAGAACCTCATAATAATAATGATTGATCATAATCTTATGGTCTAACCCATTAGTACATCCTCCTTCCACACATTATTACTACTTATCCATCCAAATGTCTAAATTAAATTATAGTTCTATAAAAATCAAGAAATTTTATTTTTCACAATCACAGAGAAAAACATATATTAACAATCCTTAATAACCTAATACTTTAATTAATAACCTATACTTTTCTAACAAAAAAATACAATCAAGAACTTCTTTCCTGCTGCTTCAAGCATACTCTAAGTCACCTTAACTAATAAATCTTTCTCTACCTTCCACCATGAAATTTTCACCACACTCACTACCCTCTAGCTAACACCCAAAAACATATCACCTCAATAGCATGCATAGATTCATCTATATATTTTCAATCAATTGCTATCCCCACCTTACTTATCGCTATACTTCTTAACCCATACTTCCAACTCTGAGGTTGTTCTACTACTTATGGATCATAATACCCTAAGTTATAATATCCATCTATGAAAACTATATTCAGTAATCTCTCCTCTCATAAGCGCTATCTATAATGAAGGGTTAATGAGAAATCTTATTACATGACATATTTTGTCTTAACTGCATGATTCTCATGGACGAGGACAAAAACTTTTGAATGAAGGGAATTATAACACACTAATGGTATCCTCTCAAGTCCTTTGTGTGTTTTTTGAAGCGACTGATAGTTAATCTGAGAGCATTATATTGGAAAGAATTGGAATTTACTTCTTACATTAACTCCAAAATAAGTCATAGTTGGAGGATTATGGAGTAACACATGAATCAATGGTAGTTTCTAAGAGAATAATATTGCACGATCTAGAGCATGAAGAAGGGGAAATATTTCTTAAATTTCCAATAGGCTCTCGAAGAAAAGAACAGACGTCTTTGCACTATGCCGTAAGATTCTACTAGACATAGTTTCATAGACACCCTAGAGCACTTAACCTCTGTGCACTAATACTAAGTTTGTAATGCGCCGTGACTACCCCTTGGACATCACACATTGCTTAGAACCACAAGTGATTCCAAGTTAACCCATGATACTAGCATACTTCATGAGCAGATGAATAAGTGCATAAGACTGGAAATAATAAGAGAAAGAGATGTCATTAGCTGAACGTACTATCAAATCATGTATTCTAAGTGTAAAATGACTCAACTTGATAATGAGTAAAACTGAAAGATGAAATATCATAAAACATGAATAATAAAGCATAATATGATAAACTTACTGACTCATTACACTTAGTTTCTAAAATATTTACTTTTGTTTTCTTTGTGGGAGATTCTTATAACCAACATAAATCATGTGAGCTATCATGGAGTTCAATGTTTTACCAATATTGAGAAGAGATATTCTACCCTTGACATTCGAATAGAACCTTAACTTAGAGTGATCACTAAACTTAGCCCAAGTGGGGTGAGGAGACACTTTCTGGCAAGGTCTCTTAAACCTATGAGGGTACATAGTTTTTAGAAATAAGGATGTGCTAAACCCCCATTCTCCTCTTGATGATAAATACTACTTACAAAATATATACTTATGTGCTCATACTTATGAAATCCACCTTGAAATAACATATGGGTTTGTAAACTGAAAACCAACTATGCTTCTTTTACTTAAATCATATTCATGAGGAAAATTATGGATATCATGCGTTATCTGAGATAATAAGATCAAAACTGGCTTGAGTCACATTGTACTACTAGTAACTTGAACTTATAAGCTTGAACTTCTTGTAAACTCAATAACTTATGCTTAAATCCTGAAATCATTCATTATTTCAAAGAAACTTCATGTCAAATATCAAATTTAATACTTAAAATCACTTTCATGGATAAAAACATAAGTATACATGAAATCATATACAAAATAGTGTTTAATTCATGAGTAAGCATCAGAATCTCAAAGCATAGAAAAATGGGTATTGTAATGACCCTTCTGGTCATTTTCTATATTTCTTCTTATTTTCACCTTTAAAGCTTTTCTATAGATGCCTAAAGACATTTATGATTCGCTATAACTGACAGTTTGGTTACCAGGCAATTCATTTATTTTTAGATCCATTTCCCTATTTTAAAGTTTCGCTAGTTCCAAATAGCCATTAGGTAAAAACATCAACTAATGACGTTGAATGTAAATTTTGAGTCTTCCAATAGCTTTGAAATATCGATTTTAGGCTAGGTGGACCTTTGGTTCGGGTCTCGAGGCACTCGAGCTCATTTTGACCTATTGGTAAAAAAGTTAAGAAAATGAAATATGGTATGGGACTCACTTTTTGTTGAAACAACCTCAGATGGAAATTTTGACTGCACCATTGAGTTCAAAATGTCTAATTTGGTTTGGTTACATATTTTGTTTACGTATACAAGATTTTGGATAAATCCCGAGCTGTATCTGGTGCATTGTTATCGCGATGCCATGGGTTGCGATTACGATACCCTTGGTAGTCACTAGCTACCCCAATTGTGATGAATATATCGTGATCATGGCTAGTATGAACTACCTCAAGATACTATAGTGGCGAGGTGTTGGGTTGCGATAGCAATATTCGAGCACCTAGAAAGGATATAAATACCCCATTTTAGCCCCTTTTTACGATTCCTTCATCCATTCTCTTGACACTAAAACCCTAAATAGTGAGATAGCTTAGAATTGAGGTTTTTGGGTGATTTAGGAGCTTGGCTAACACTTAATTTTGTGATTTCCCTTCAATTATGGTAAGATTTCACATTTTTCATGTTAGATTTTTCCTTTTTCATGTTAGATTTTTCCCATTTCTTGACTCATAATCTCAAGACCTTGGATGTCTAATTTTAGCACCAAATTATCTAGGATTTCACCCTTTTTTGAGGGTAATAACTCCTTGAGTATAAGAAAACATTGGGTTGGTTTCAAAATTGTGATTTTTCATAAATGGGACCTAGATGAGATTTTTGGACACGAAGCACAATAGTTTAGTATGGTATCATTATTCTTCTATTGATGAGTAGAATGTGATTTTTATAGCTTGGCAAGTTGTAGAAGCTTCTCGAAAGGGAAAAGCGGTGATTTAGGAAATTTGTGATTCTAAGAGGACCACCACAAATTTTAAGAGTGTTTTAAGGTTTGATAGCCGCATTTGTGTTTCAAGGATTGACGACCTGATTCAGTTGATTTTGTATGAGGTTCACAACTCCATGTATTCTATTCATCCAAGCACAACTAAGATGTATAGATATCTGAGATAACATTATTGGTGGAGTGGCATGAAGAGAGATGTGAAATTTTTTATAGCTTGTTCTTTTTGTTGTCAATAGGTAAAGGCCAAGCATCAATGACTTGGTGGATTGAATTAGAGATGACCTATTCCATAGTGGAAATAGGAGAAGATTACCATGGATTTTTATAGTGGTTTGCCTCATACTTCTCATGGTTTTGATGGTATTTGTGTCATTCTGGGTTGATTGACCAAGTTAGTGCTTTTTATCCCTATTTAGATGTCTTTTAGTGCCGCAAGGTTAGCCCGCATCTCTGTACATGAGATAGTCCATTTTTATGGCATGTCTATATCTATTATTTTAGACTGGGGTTCCATGTTCACTTTTAGCTTTTGAAGAGTTTTTTAGGAGGAGTTGGGTTCTTAGGTGGATTTGAGTACATCCTTCCATACACAGATTGATGGCCAGTCCGAGAAGACTATTTAGGTGCTTGAGGATGTGCTTTGAGCCTGTGTTATAGATTTTGGGGGCTAGTGGGAAGAGCACTTAGCCTTGGCAGAGTTTGCTTGAAACAACAATTATCATTCGAGTATTGAGATGTCGTCTTATGAGGCTTTGTATGGTAGGAGATGTCGTTCTCTAATTAAATGATTTAAGACTTTTGATATTTGGCCCCATGGTATTTATTTGATTTAGGAGTCATTGGATAGAGTCAAGGTGATTCAGGATAGGTTAAAAGCAACAAAGAGTAGGCAGAATGCCTATGCAGACTGTTGGCTTCGTGCAATGAGATTTGGAGTTGGTGATCGATTATTCCTCTATATATCACCTATGAAGGGTGTGATGAGGTTTAGGAGGAAGGGTAAGCTCAGTCCCAGATATATTGGACCTTTGATATTCTTCGAACAATTGGTGAGGTGGACTACACGTTAGATTTAACCCCAGATTTTGTTGTTGTCCATTAAGTTTTCCATGTTTTCATATTGAAATGATATATATCTAATCCATCTCATGTGCTTAACTAGGACTTAGTCTAGTTAGATGAGGTGTTGATTTTCGTGGAAGAGCCTGAGTTCATTTTGGTTAGTGATGTCAGATGATTGCGCACTAGAGAGATTCCTGTAGTTAAGGTTCAGTGGAGGCACCACCCAGTGGAGAAGGACATCAAGATCGAGATACAGATGCAATATCCCTACCTATTTGAGACTTTAGGTACATCCTAATCCTTAACTCTCGTGGATTAAAGTTCCTTTAGTACTGGATATTATAATGACCTTTAGGTTATTTTCTATATTTTTGCTATTATATCTTTTCTATAGCTACCCCAAGTCATTTATGACTAGTTGGAACTGACAGTTTCGATATCGGGCAGTTTGTCTGATTTTTAGAGCTATTTCCCTATTTTGAAGTCTTTGCTGGTTCTAAATGGCCATCGAGTGAAAACCACTGTTAAACAATCTTGAATGCAAATTTTTATTATTCTAGCAACTCTAAAATATTGATTATAGGCTAGGTGGACCTTTGGTTTGGGTCTCAAGGAACTTGAGTTCATTTCAACCTATTGGTTGAAAAGTTAAGAAAACAAAATATGGGTGTAGGATCCACTTTTTGTTGAAACAATATTAGATGGAAATTTTTACTGCACCACTAAGTCCAGAACATTGATTTTGTATGGTTACATGGTTCATTTACATATATGAGATTTCGGATAAATTCCGAGTTGTAGATGGACCATTTAAGCTATTTTAGATATCCATTTCTTAGGGCCCTTTAGCCCACCTTAGTACAAGACTTGAAATAGATATAAGAGACCTTTTATACGCTTGTGTACATCTATAAAATTTTTATTAGTGGTGATATTGAGACGTATTATGAATTGATGGTTATGATGGGTTGATGTTGAAAATAATGTCTACTGGTTATTCTATTAATAGGTTATTGATTAAACTAATGATGATCTATTGAGTATGTTATTGCCTAAGCCCTTGATCATGATATTGACTAGGCCATTGATTGGTCCATTGGGTATGTTATGGACTAAATTAGCAACCATGTCTATTTAGTACGTTAGCAACCATGCTTATTTATTATATTAGTGATCATGTTATGGTTCATGCTAAAAAACATGCTACTTGACTATATTACCAATTATACTATTCATTATGCTAGAAATCATGATTATTTACTTTACCAGCAATTATGCTCTTGAATTCACCAATGACTATGCTATTGACCATGGTAATGCTAATATGATTATCGGTATATGTCCATATATTGATTATACTATGAACTATACAAATACTGGTTCTAGTCCGGATAATAATGATGATATTGATTATTTATACCTGGTAGAAATTCAGAGAATGACTATGATATTGATGACATTGCAGTAAAGATAATGAGAATGATGTTGATGATGATATTTATGAGGATATTATGGAATATCCATACTGGTTTGAGTTTGAATATATATATACATATATATATATATTATGTTATGATGATAGACTTATAATGATATGACGTGTCACAGTGTGAGATTGACAATAATAATTTGGCTAAGTCTGAAAATGAGGAAATGATTATAATGTGGCATGATGTGATTGGATTCCAGTATATTTAGAATTGATAAATGATGATGGCGGGTTATTCTATCTTGTTTGTACCTTTCAAGATTATCGAAGCTTGTGGTAGGTTATTTACTTTTTTGAACTAATTGCCATATAAGGCCAATTTTGTTGTTATGACTGTTTGTGTTGATGCCTTATGTTATGTTGTTATCTCGATTATTTTTATTTATTTATGTATGATGATGTTGGAGTTGATTTAGGTTCATCTCTACCTTGACTTAATTATGTTATCTCACATTTTATCATACTTATATCATGATTTAGCTCAATCGATCGATGATGCCTACTGAGTACCCATGGTTTTGGTACTCATACTATACTTTTGTACCTTTTTGGTGAAGAATTTAGTAATAGTTGTCATCGTTGATTGACGTCCGTGCTGTGTTGATATCCGAAGATAGGGTGAGCTCTTGGAGTAAGAGTGACCTATTTCCTTCTATCTTTCTATGTTCAGTCTTTTGTTTTGAGACAAATGTTATTGACTATTTTAGATACTTGGGTTGTATTATTTTTACTAAATGCTCTTGTATTGTCTTTTCCAGGTCATGGGATGGTATCTATGTTCATGTATCTTTATCTCTTTCCAATACCTTGCTTATTTACAAGTTGTGTTGTTGATTTTTGCCTATGTTGGCATTTTCCACCAAGTTAACCTATTGCATTTATCTCTGGATTACGGTGTGGCATACCTACTACCGGGATAGAGTATGTGCCATCATGACTCATAAATCGGGTTGTAACAAATTAGTATCAGAGACTAGATTTCACTAATATTATTGGTACAAGAGCAAGTGTCAAGTAGAGTCCTGTGTATCATAACAAGGACGTCTGTTTCCTATCTTTGTGAGGCTATGCGAGATTCTCAAGAGCTTACTTCTTTCACTTATTTCATGCTAAGAGTTAGAGTTGGTTTATATAACATTCCTTTGACTTCATTTATTCTGATATGCCATCAGTTTGTCCTTGCTTTATTTAATTCAAGATCTACTTAGTCTTATGCGTCTGCTTATTATGATCCATGGTTAGAGTTATCTTGGAATTAATTATCTATGCCATTACATGTATCTACTCCCGTGGGTGATTCTTTAGTAGTGGATCAAGTTATTAGATCACGTGTTATGACTTTTAGAGATGTTGATACTCATGTTGATCTTATTGTTTTGGATATGTTGATTTAGATGTGATTCTAGGCTTGAAATGGTTATCCTACTATCATGCAGTCATGGATTACTTTTCTAAGACCGTTACCTTATCCATGTTTGGTATACCCCAGTCGTGTGGTAGAAGAGGTTAGCCGTGAGCCTACGAAGATTATTTTTTATGTTTTTGCTAGGAGATTTATCTCGAGGGATTTTGAGTCTTATCTCATATATATTTGTGATGTTAGTATGGAGAGTTCATCATTTGACTCTGTTCCTGTAGTTTGTGAGTTTTTGATATATTCCCTACCGACTTGACCCCTGCCCGTGAGATTGAGTTTGCTATTTATCTTGAGCATGGAACCCGACCTATTTCTATGGAACCCGACCTATTTCTATGGAACCTTACTATTTGGATCCTTCCGAGCTTAAGAAGCTGAATTTTCAGCTTTAGGATTTTCTTGGTAAGGGTTTTTGTAGACCGAGTATGTCTCTTTGGGGAGCTCAAGTATTGTTTGTGAAGGAGAAGAATGGATCCATGCGTATGTGTATTGATATAGGCAGCTTAATAAGGTGACGGTGAAGAACCATTATCCTATGCCTCACATTGACAATTTGTTTGACCGACTTCTGGGTGCGGTAGTATTCTGTAAAATTGATTTGAGATCTGGTTACCATCAGTTGAGGATTTGGGCTGAGGATATCCCAAAGACAACCTTTAGGACCCGTTATGATCATTATGCGTTCTTGGTGATGTTATTCGGTTTGACTAATTCCCAGCCGCGTTCATAAATTTGATGACCCGAGTATTCAGACCTTCTTTGGATTCCTTTGTGATTTTTGATCATACTCACCTATACCGTAGTTTTGATATAGGACGATCATTGTCAATAAAGCTCAACTCACGTTGAGGTCAAATTCTCGAGGAGTGAGTCTAGATTTCAAACCCTATAGGTGTTGATAGCGTCTAAGTGTATACCCGTAATGTAACAAAAATAAAATGCATGAATTAAAATGGGGGGTTTGTTTGGAAAGTTAAATTACCAAAATCAAATTAAACTACCAACTCAAAGCAAGAAATGTGGCTAGGATTTCAGTATGAGACAAGTCTTAGGATTATGTCTTCCTAGGGGCAAATAATGCATGGGTTCGTGACAATTGGATGTAAATTCTAGTTGATGATTAAATGGGTAGGCTAGTTTAGGGATTGATGCTAGTTTATCAACCAAACCTCAAGATTATCACCTATGGATCCTTTTGGGTACCTCATGAATGTGGCCATCAAATCTACCTAATACCTCAATTGGGCATCCCTATTTCTAAGAAGATGCCCAAGACCTAGCTAATTCTCAATTTACCCTTATGTCTAAGATAATGAAAAGAGAATAAGCTACATCTAACTATTATTCACTAATGCCTTGTCACACATATCCCTCTTTCAAGGAAGATATAGGATCCAAAAATATACTCACATCCCTCTTTCAAGGATGATATGAGGATTTTGAAATTTGGGGGGTTTCACCCACAAATCCTAACTAAATCTAGCAAGCATTAGTAAAGCCCATCATCAACAACCAAAAATCAACACTAATACATCACAACCCACATATATTTGCACCCTATTTAAACATAATCCCAAGATAAATGTTTAGCTACTCATGAAGTTAGGGAGAAGAAATATACCAAAGGATCATTCAATGCTTCCATGGTAATTTCAAACAAGAAAATTATTCAATTTAACTTCAATTGCACTAAACTTAAATTGGAAATTTAAACACAATAGTTTCCCCGATTTGGTAGGGTTTCAAAGTCTCCCAATTCAATTTTCAAAGTGGAGAATAGCAAATAATAAAGGGTTTTTCCTTATATGGGATTTGGGGTTGGCTACAGGAAATTACAAAATTTCCCCTAGTCATAAACCCACGATTCCATGATCGCTGCAACTTGTCTGCAATCGCGGCTACCGCATTCGCTGTAAAATCATTGCGATCGCAAACAGTTGACCAAGCTTGACTTTTTGCAATCGCGACCCTCAGAACGCAATCGTGGTAACTGAGGGTTAGATCCTCCTCCTGCTTTTCCATCTTTTGCACTTCTCTTCATATTTTGTTTTTTTTCCAGCTCATTTCATTCCTTTTTTTCTTATCACCTGTATACCTACAAAATGTGGGAATTAGTTCATTCAAAATGATAAAATTGTCTTATTTATATCATTAAATCATGGTAGTGTGTACTAATTTGGACGTAAATGAGTGATAAATTTACCACTCACCAACACCCCCAACTTAAAACTCTACTTGTTCTCAAGCAACACTACCTTTTACTCAATGTGACAATGAAAATTTAAGCCCATTTATACAACTAAATGATCACAATGACTTCAAAGTTGATTAACACCAACATATATATCTCAAACACGGGAAAACCTATTCTAACGGCTCCCCTCAACATAAAACACTATCTCAAGGATGCACAGGACTTTAAAGAACTACAATGCAACAATTACTAACTCTCTAGAAGTGACTCCTTATCAATAGCAACTCTACTATACTCCTTTGCCTCATTTTTTGGAAGATGACAATTTCACTCACCCCGATTAGTCTACATGCCTCCTAACAAGAAAGAAATTCCATACACCAAATTATCTATTATGCAATAATGGATTTAAGTGCAAACACTCACTCTCACAAAACTTCCTCAATGCTAACAAATACCATATCATATGCTTGCCCTTATTTTCAATCGCCACTACAAAAGATATACTTGGTTGGAGATCTTAAAGGACTTTTTCAAGCTTGTAACATATGTTTGGGATCATTTGGGTACAAGGTGACTACACCCTCCTTGAACATCTACATCACACTATTTAACCCAACTTTTGACCATGGACCACTTCATTTGCTTCCAAAATTCCCTATGCCTACTTTTTCTACCTTGATTTACCAAATTCATTGAAAGCATTTTATTTTGAATATTTATTTTGCACTCCATGTTGTTCCTCGTTCTGATGATTCCTTTCTTTTTTACTTTTTCAATTTCTCTCTTTGCTTTGTATTATAGGTATCCACTTACATCATCATGGCCCAAGGTCATCTCTTCCAAACTTAGCACCCCCAACTTAGGCATTTGGCCTAAATTTTAATTTTCTAAGTTCAAGAAGGGTAGTGGTTAAAAGAGGAAAAAACATTGAATGATTCAAGTCTTGTAATATAGTTTCCAAAGAAAGGCTTAAACGCTTAAAATGGGTACCTAAAGATACTATTCTATGTATAGGTAGCCTATTTAGGCTAAAGTGGGCTCCTAATGTTCACAAAGAAGGCCTAAGATTATTTCACCAACCTAGTATAATCACAATTATCCTTTAGAGACTAACGGGGCAAGTTGTAGATGGTACAAGTATGCATGAGAGTTAGAAAACTTTTCTTACTGCACATGGCAGGCAAACTTTTTAAGGAGGCTCAATTTCACTTCCTACTAGAGACCAAAGGGATTATTCACCAATTTCTACAAGCTAAATACTTTGGAGTCACAAAAAGAGATCGAGTACTGTTACAAAATTATTTACGTCCATGCCCTTGGTTTTCAAAATTTATTTGGACGGAGGGGGGTGTTTGTTTCTCATTTGCACCATGCACGAATGGTTATTGATGACACCAAAATAAGCCATCATCTCATATTTTGGATATAATGAGGGTTAAACATATGGCTACTCAGACTTCACCATAGGTATGAGGGCGATCCCAAATCCAAAATTCAATAGGTACTTAGATTTCCCTTGCATTTATAGCTCCGATGCTATGAGAACTAAGACTTCCCCTGCATCCATGGGTCAAAACCCAATCAAAATGATTTTTACTTAAGAATTTCATCACTTAATCTATCATAGAGAAAGGCTCATACGATATTATCTTAAACAAAATAAAAATAAAAATAAAACAAACAACTAATCCCTTAAATGTTAGCATCATCAGAGTGTCAAATATTACAACCTAGAATGTAAGTAAAATCATCCAAAATAACATAAAAGCATCCATAAATATCTCAATAATACAAGCTAAATAAATGAATATGGATATAGAAACCCCCAACTAAGAAGATTATAGCGACCTCACTACATAATCAATAAAGAATAAGAGAGTAAAAGGGTTCTCCCTACAACCGCATCAAGAGTTGTTGTCTGTCTCCAACTTAGAATCACTTCTGGTATCATCAGATCTAGACCACTCAGCAGGAGCCTCATCATTACTATCAACTCTGGAAAAAGGAAGTGTATCTCTGGGTTTCAGGACCTTCCAAAGGCCTTTTATCCCCTTCCACATCTTGGTGAAGAATTTGTCTCTCTTTTTCTTTCTTTTCTTCATCTTATCGTGAGAGTCCTATAGTTCTCTGTAAGACTCTTCCAAAGATGAATAGGCCCTCTCAAGCCTAGCTATAGTATCTCCCTGCATCCTTTGATCCTCCAGGTACCTCTCATAATTAGACTGGGCCACATAGGAATGTCGGGTAGTGAAAGGCTCTCCCTGTCCCTGAGTCAATCCTACCGCAAGCTCCCTTATTTCCCTTAAATCAACCGATATCTCGTCAAAGAGACCGAATGTGGATAGCTTGCAAGACTTTGTATCCTCACATGTCAATTTTCCAAAGTCGATCTTTCTCCTTTTTCTCTTGTCTGGTGCTCCCTCACTTCAAATCTTGAGAGAATAAATGGGGTTGTTTGTTCGCATCCAAGTGTCTTCAGGGTATTTCTCAACCCTGACTCTCTTGTAAAACTTAGTAATCAAAGAAGGTAATAAGAGGAGTGTACCGCTATGGATCTTGAAATGCTTCATTTCTGATATCACAAGCCAACCAATATTCAAAGGAATATTGTATAGTATACAGGTAACTATTCAAGCTCGTATATCTGGAATGGCAGTCATATGGGTGCAAGGATAAACCTGACTACAAATGATGTTTAGCAATATCCTTGCCACCGCTGTGAAATCACTAATCGATATACCCCTCTTCGTGGCTACCCAAGGAACCTCCTTACTAGGGCACATCTTCTTAACCATCCAGCTCCCCGGTTCACACTTCTTCACCTTAAATTGGCTCATGTGTTCATCCAACATCCTATAGAAATCATTAATTTGCTCGGCCCTAAAGTGCATATTTTTTCCTCAGATCTGGACAACTGGTACGGAGAAAGATACTATGCTAAGGTTAGCGTAGAATTCCCTTACTCAATGCTTGTTTTCTCGGCAAAGATTCGGGGTAAAATAATTCCACCTGGTTGCTATGAATTGAGTAAAAAATGCTAGGAGCTTCTCTAACACCTTATATAAGAAAATACCACTCTCCGAGACCAATTTGGTTTTGGGGAGGTCGGCTGTAATGCCCCAAAACCTGGTCCCAAGATGTCACACGGTGATCAAGACAACGAGTAGCCTTAAGCTAACCCTGTCTGCATGTTACTAAATCTGATTCTCATAATAAAACAAATATAGATATAAGAGCCATTCTAAGTACGAAAACTGTCTGAATATAGTATCTGAAATAATTTTTGAAATCTCAATACTGAATAAGCTGAATCAAAACTAGTAGTCTGACAAGCCTCTACTACTAATACTAGAGATTCACTGGGATAGACCCCCAGCTAACTTGAACTGTCTAAATAGAATATTGAATCCTATAAAACTACTAAGCAGGAGAATCTAAATGAATAAGTCCCCGAACTATGAGGACTCACCAACTATCGGATGTATATGAAGATGCTTGAATTACTCACACTGTTGATACTGAGCACCTGAGCCTACATTATGAGACAATGTTGCACATAGGCGTATATGTTGATCAGTACTTTAAGGATATACTAAGTATATGGGGGTGAAATGCATAAGTAAAACATCATCTCATCATCATAATCTACAAAATATACATGCTAAATGTAAATGACTCACATAAGCTGGAATATCTGAAATACTAAAATAATAAGAAGCAAATCATACTTTATAAATCTAGTGAGTCATAACATTTAGTTCTGAAAGCTGTACTTGTATTCTGTCTGTAAATCACACTGTCTAAGTGTAAAAAGATCTCACTTTTGAAATCTGAAATCTAAAAGCTGAAGTTTGTAACTATTATCTTTCTGTAAAGCATAGTCTGAGTAAATCTATGAGCCTTTGCACTTGGTTTTCTAAAAAAAACTTTTCTTAATAGTAGGGGAAATACTCAAAACTGTTATTTACTTTTACTAGTAGGGAGGTTCTCTTAACCGACATAAACCATGTGAGCTACATGGAGTCCAACGTCTCATCCTCCTAAGGAAGAAACCTCACGCTGGGGAGAGGTGTCATACTCTGACCAGGGAGTATAACCTCAGCCTAAGTGATCACTATATCTGCCTACTATGGGAACTTTAATCTAATTCTATGGTGGTACATAGTTCTGGGGTATGAGACCTTGGAATCATACCCAACTAGGTGCTAAATACTACTCCCTTTAATTTGCTATGCTCATCTTGTTGGAAATCCACTTTAAAACTAGCATAAGGGTTTATTATAAAACTAGTTATGCACTTATCTGAATCAATCTGTAAATGAAGCTATTTTTCTTTTTGTAATCTGTAATAAATTTGTAAAGTGGATTCTAAAACTTATCTGGTGATCGAAAGTTCAAAGCTTTACTAAAAATCTATAAATAATCTGATAATAGGATGCTTAAAGCATCATATTTTTTGAAATAATAATATTCAATCTTGGGGTAATAACCCATGCTTCACTCTCATGTCAAAACATGATAATAATCATGCTTGATATTGAAGACAATGATAGTTTATCTCAAAATCTGTAAATTACTGCAATAGGCATGAAAATATGAAAGTAGACATGCAATTCAACTCCTAAAACACTTAAAATCTCAAAATCTTGCAAAGAGAAATAATGGGTATGAACCCTAATTCAAATCTCATGAATAATCATTCAAAATCATATGAATTTTAAATAAAAGCTTGGTTTTGGGCACAAGGATGGAAGAAGATCCTTGTTCATAAACCCCACATTCCTTGATTGATGATTAAATGAAGAAACTTGAATTATTGATTCCTATTTGAGTTCTTGAAGATGAGTTCTTGATTATCTTGTCTTGTGAATCCTCAATCTTAAGCTTTCTTGGAGAAACTATGGAGGATTTTGATTTCTTGGAGAAAAAGATTTGGAGCTCTAGGGTTTTGTTTTTGAACAGAATGATGAATAATGAGCATAAAGTGCTAGGAATATGTTTAATTCCTTGTTTTGGACGAATTGGGGCCTTGTGGATTGACCAAAATACCACTATTAAACTTTAAGTTAGAACTAAAAAATGTAACATTTTTTCTGAACTGGTAGGCTACCGCGATGCGCCACTATCATGGTGGCTTATTGGAAAGTGGACGAGTGAGAACTGGGCGTGCTCCGCGATGCGCCACCATTGCGGTTCCTCTTTGGAATGCCATTTTGGCCACCAACGCGATGAGGTAGGATCGCGTTGGGCTTATTGGATTTTGACAATTGGGAAAATGGACCACTCCGCGATGCACTAATATCGCGGAGGTCCACTGAAATTGACGATTGATATTCTTGCCTTCTCCATGATGTGCTGAGTGCCCAGGTGTCACTCTGTCAACTTAAATCCATAACTTTTCAACCGCGTATCGTATTTAGGCGAATTTGGGATCGATGGAAAGCTTATTCAATTTTCACATAATAGAAAGTCTAAACCTGGAAAATAATGCATGAATAAAAAGGTATTCATCTTTGAAGAAAATCTTTGACATTCTAAGGACGGATTTAAGCTAGAAAAAAGTGTGGGGTATTATATCGGCATAATATTGATTTTGGCATTCTGGGGCCATGAATCGGGTTTGATCATGTTCTTCAATGTTGAGCCTTGAAAACCAGAAAATAACATAATAGCACTAATCGTCAACATTTATATGTGAAAACTATGCTATGTTATCAGTTAATCCAATGGGGCGGCGCCTTAGTAATTTTTGGGCAAGAAATGGACTCATCAAATTTTTGGTCCAAGCTGAAAAACAGCCTCAGATGCCGCGATCGCGGGCCATGAAGCTATGTCAACAAATTTTGTTTCAAACACTCAATTTGTCCAGTTTCAATGCCACATTGTATTCCAAATCAAAAGCATTCATTAAGAGCAATTGACATGGTTCCTAGGTACTCGATCATGCCCTCAGAACATGGAAAATCTAGCATTAAATTCATTTGGTCATTTAATCAAGCACTTGGTGTGCATAACTATTTCTATAAAATTTAAGCAAATTTGGATGCTTAAGGCTTCCCCAACTACGTGCACACCACTACAAACAGCTAACCATACTACACTCGCACAATTCAATAAGGATTTAACATGTAAAGTACAATTCTAGGCTTATTACTAAACCATAAATTCTAAGGCCTAAATATATGAATAAAAAGAGAGATAGAACCACATACCAGATTGAGGATGCAAAGAGGATGCTTAAACAAGTTTGGATGCCCAACACAAACTCACAATTAAGTGTAATTAAAGAGAAACTTAAATAGGGAGTATGGGGGGAAATGGGTATTTGACTAGTTTTTTTACCATTCATGACCGCGATAACAGTTTAAGTTCAGCAATCGCAGTCAAGCGGCTACCGCGATCGAAGTAGCACGGGTGCCGCGATCATAATAACTGAGGCCATTTTAGTCCTCTATTTCCCCCTACTCAATCCACCGCACAAAGATTTCACATTTTCCCCTATTCACCCTCATTCAAAACACCTTATAGCACCTCAATTTCATGGATAAATCACCGAAAAAATAAAACCTACTCTACTTAATAAAAATCAAAGGATACGGGCCAATTTTGTCACATTGGTGGGTTGCCTCCCACCTAGCGCTAAATTTATCATTGCGATACAACATTCTTCATATATTCAAGTTGGATCCTCAAGGAACCCATCATTCACCTCTGTATTCACAACATCATTGACGGACACCACTTGTAGTTTATGGGTTATTTCTTAGTTTTGCAAACCCAAAAGATACTTCATCATCTTGGACCCAAAATTTCACTTCTCCTAACTCCATATCAATAACAACTCTTCCAGTTGCAAAGAAAGGTCAGCCATGGATAATAGGTATCTCTTGGTCGATTTCGTAATCAAGTACAATGAAGTCCGTCGAAAGAATGAAGTCGTCCACCTTTATCAAAACATCAAAAAAAACTCCAAATGGTCTCTTGATAGACCGTTACGCCATCAATAGCCTCAGATTGATGCTTTCACCAAGGTCATACAAGGCTTTTACAAACTTGTATGTCCCTATGGTGCAAGGGATTGTAAAGGCCCTAGGATATTCTTTCTTCTCCGCTATAGTGCTAGTCATGATAGCGCTACACCTATGCATAATTACTATAGTTTCTCCATCAACAAGACATTTCTTTTCCATCAACTTCTTCATACGCTTAGCGTATCCCAGGATCTCTTGAATTTACTCTAGCAACAAAATATTAATTGATAGATTGCTAAGCTTATCAAGGAACGTCTTGAATTTAGAATTGTCCTCCTTCTTTTTTAGCCTTTGAGGGAATGTGGGAGGAACTTTCACGGCAGGCAATGGATAACTTATCAATTTATCCTTCTCAACTACCTTTGGATCTCCCTATTCATTATTCACTTCTTCACTTAGTATCGTTTTTTTTATTTCCTTCTTGAGACTTCAGAGCCTCCCCATTTGAATCATTAATTTTCTTCTTATTCATATTTATTTGCTCAACATTCGCCTTTTTTTCAACTTTCACCATAAGATCACTGAGACCTTTGCCACTCCTAGTGACGATTTCCAATACTTGGGCATCATTTATCGGATTCACAATGGTATCACTAGGAAGGCCTCATTGTATAACATTAAGTTAAGTGGAGATTTGTCCAATTTGAGTCTCTAATTGATTGATTAAGGCAGAGTGTTATACAAAAGTTTGGTTGATTTGCGACAAGTCGCCCTTCAATTCTCAGACCATCTTGTCTGTTCCCTCCACTCTCATCAAAATGTTTGCTAACACATCCTCGATCTTGAATTTTTTGAGATCAACGAGATTGGACTCTTTTCCTTTTGCTTGATCATGGGGAGGCACATGCCGATCATACCTCCTTTCCATGTCTCTCCAATCATGATCTCTATCCCTATCACACCAATTCTGTTCTCTTTCATGATCGATCCAACCTTGGATCCTACCTTGCCTTTGATAGGCTGGGTGGGAACCCACCAGATAGTTAGCTAAATACCAAATTTCTTCATCAGCCTTTTGGCATTTTCTTCATCATAGTCCTTAGATACCATAATATTCGGTGTTTTTGTGGGTGCACCCATCACATGCTTCGTTAGAAGCTCTAATTGTGTCTTCTATATTTTTCTCCCTCTCTTTATCTCTCTTTCTTTTCTCATTATCAAGATAGGAGGTGGTAGGTGAACCTTTAGCTACCTCGGTGTCTCAAGTATGCCAACCCTGATTTTTCTTAGTGACTTTCTTAAGTAAATTTATAGCCACATTATAAGAGAATTCACAAATGAACCCCTAGCTGCATTATCCACCACAATTTTGTTTAGTTGATCCAAATCTCGGTAGAAGATTTTAGTCTCATCTTTTCTGGGACCTCGTGGTTGGAATATTTCATGATCTTCCTATAAATCTATCCCACACCTTATATAGAGGTTCTCTGTTCTATTGATTAAAATTAATGATTTCATCACGCAGTTACAACAACTTGGATAGTGGAAAGTATCGGTCTAAGAATGCAATGGTAAGTTCATCCCATGATGTCATTGATCCATCGGAAAGAGAACATAGCCATAATACCGCCTCACTCATTAGGGAAAATGAAAAGAGGCGCAATCGGACAAATTCTTGTGAGATGTGAGCAATGTCGAAGGGGGATACACTTCCATAAAATTCTTCAAGTGCAAATTAGTGTCTTCATGAGCTTTCCCCCCAAATATATCCTTCATTTGAAGAATGTGCAACACAACACTCAAGACATGGAAGACCCCATTCCCTTGATTAGGTGGGATACAGATAGCACTTGTACGTCCAACATCATGGAGTTTCCCCTTATCATCAAGGGTCCCATCAAAGGTCCCGACATTCCTTGTATGGTCACTCATGGTGTCGTGGCCACTATTGAAATCAACTAAAATAAAACATAAACAAAAACAAAAAATTAAAACCAAAACGGGTATACCCAAGTTACAATCAACACCGCACAAGTGAAAAATAAGTCTCACTCCTTGACAACAACATTATGTTGATCACACTTACCTATATCGTAGTTTGATATAGGAAGGTCGTTGATAATAAATCTCAACTCACATTGAGGTCAAATCCTCGAGGAGAGAGTCTAGTCTTCAAACCCTATAGGTGTTGATAAAGTGTAAGTGTATGCCTGTAGTGTAAACAAAATAAAATACATGAATTAAATTGGGGGATTTATTTGAAAAGTTATATTACCAAAATCAAATCAAACTATCAACTGTTGACACCTAATTGTTTCCCTCCATGACTAAATTTAATCCTGGATTTCTTCAAATATTAATAAAATTATAATATTTGTTTCATCCGGATAAATGCGCTCTAAAATGTTTAGTTGGGGTTAATTTTATCATTTAAGTGACTATTATACATTTTCGTTTATACATATATGAGATTGTATAAATTTTGTTACTTAAATGAACATTTTTATCAAAATTGGACTTTTACTGAGATTAAGCTTGAAAATTAAGCCAAACGGATAACGTCTTGATTTAAATATAATTTGTTCTCAAAATTTAATTATTTGGAGAAATATTTATTTGATTTTAATAAATCAAGAAGCTCGGGAATTAACGAGGTAAATGATTCATATCGAATTTCAATTTAATTTTACCGATCCATTAAATTTGGCCATAATTAAAATTAAATTGACCATAATTGGGATGCAATTGGCCAACTGATTTTTAATTTAGTCAAATATTTAATAAATTGACTAAATTCTAAATTGATTGGGGTTATTTTAAAATAAACCCAAATACTAAATCCCCAATTCCACCCCCTTTTAATTGCAGCTCCACACAAGTCCAACCACACTAACAACAATAACAACCTAAATAAAACACCACCACCGCAACCCGATTCCCAGTCAGCCGCCCCAGCCCAAAAAGTTGTTGACCCAGCCAACACTGATTTTCTTCTTCAACAGATGTACAAACCGATTCAACAACAACTTTCTACAAAACAACAATGCACAAACAATATCCACACAGCAACAACAATGTGCAACAACAAACAACAACAATGCAATGATACCCAACGGGGAAACCCGTGACCAATCCACAAAAAACCGATCTGAATCTGCTGACAAATACAAAAACACTAAAAACCATCAAAATTAAACTCAAACTCCAAAAATTTCAAATTTGAATTTCAGAATTTGCACTATATTGTATAATTTCCCCTCAATTTTGTCATTTTTCCATTTCTGAAATTCAAAACTTGTACTAGATTGTACAATTCCAACTCACCTTACTCTCCAACAAACCTTACCCTCGATTTTAAAATTCCAAAAATATCCCTAAGTTATTTCTCCCATATTGGTGAATTCAAAGAATTCAATTCCCATATTTTCCTATAAATACTACCACCATTTTGGTAGAAAGCAAGTCTCAAAGAGTGGAAAAAGCTTTTGAGCAAAGAGTTAGAAAAATTTAGTTAAATTTTTCAAGTGGTAGGCTAATCGGGGTTCTCAAAAGGTTGATTTTCGGTGGTGATCAACACTTCGAAGAAAGCTTGAAGTCTCGTTTTTCTACTCTAAAACACTCCTTTTCCTTTTAGTTTTGTTATCATTTTTTCTTCATCTCCTTCTTCGTTGTTTCGTAATTATAATTTTGTTTGCTGGAATTATTTTCTGTAGACGGCTTTGAAGACCATAGGATGTTGTGATATTAATATTATGACTATTTTTATGTTCAAGGTATAAAATAACCTAACGTGTTTCTTTGGCTTTATTCTTTATTTGTTATGATTAGATCGATAAAGTTTCAATCTTTTCTTGATTAAAATATATACTCATACCTTGTTTAAATTTGTTGTTGGTAAATATGTTTGCCTTTAGCATGTAAAGTTGTTTCCTTTATGTTGAAAACAATAGTTACTATTGTTTGTTTCACCATAATAAATTAGATCGATAAAGTTTTATCTTTGCTTGATTAAAATACGTACTCATGCCTTGTTTAAATTATTTATTGGAGGATATGTTTGCTTTTAGCATGTAAAGTTATTTCATTTATGTCGAAAAAGAATAGTTACTATTGTTAAGGGTCAGTGAAGTTGTTTGTCAATTTGAAGTAATGAGTAACCCGTATCTAGAAATTTGGTGTTATTTTTGAAAGGCATATCATAATGTGTTATGTTTGTGGCGTAGTGATTTGCAAAATCACCTCTTAAGGTTGAAGTTGACTACTTTGGCGTACACATGATAGTTGACTCATTCACATGTAGAAATTGTAATTCAAGTGCTACTTTTAAGATCTAACTCCTGTATCGGTCCTTAATTCTTTTGATTAAACAGTTATTTTTCTCCACGGTTATATGCCATGATGAAATGCTAAGTTCTTTTGGTATATATTTGTAGTCATGATTTACTCATTTTCGTGGTCAAAACAGTCTTTGATTTTCTCTTGTTTAGATTGAAAAGTTGTCAGGGTTATGGATTTTGTTGAAATGGTGTAAAACTAAAATAAGAGTTGGAATAATTGGACACTTTTTTCTTAGAATTAATCTTTTATCATTTTTTATATCTTGTCTTTGAATATAATTTCTCAAACATGTTTAATATATACTATTTGTTTCACCTCGCTTACTAATTTATTTCTTGAAGTACTCCATTTGGTATTGAAAAAGTGTTGTTGCATTAGTATGTCTTGTATTTCATATTGAGATGTCATAAAAAGACTTCCTCATCTTATTCTCATTCCCCTTTTCTTTCTTTAATGAAAATATGTTTTAGACTAAATCATATCATAGTATTTGGTGTAAATATGTGTTAATCTATAGAAAATATTGTTCAAATTTTAATCAACTATACTTATGGGTCAATGTCTTCTTTTCAAGGATTAGGTGATTATATTGTGCTAGGCTCGATTTTTTGTAAGATTGTTTGAAAATAGGTTAATTTCATTTTCAGTGGATAATTTGACTTGTTTTTTATGTCATAGTATACTATTTCTTTATGCTTAAGAATACTATTTTTCCATCTCATCATTTATCTATTAAGTATAGAATTTTCGAACACATATTAATTCATTTTCTTTTATATTTTTCTTTGCATGAATCTGTTTTGGAGTTCGAAGGGACTCCTTTTCTCTTGCATTTCGTAATGAGCCAATGAGGCCCATCTCTCCAAGTGAAGTCCAAAGTTTAAATCCAAAGTCGATTATATGGCGTGCCGGTGCAAGAAGATGAAAGAAGAAGGAAAATATCTCAAAACTCATTGATGAGATTGCTAAGAGACTTGAAAAGTCTCGATTTTCATTATTATCTTATTATTAATTTATTTATCTATTTATTCATTCATATGGGCCTCAAAGTCAAAGTTGTAATTTAATACAGGTGAAACAGATTTTTGGGCCTTCAAGGTCCGAAAACTAGCTTAGGAAAGGTTATGGGCCAAAATCCCAAATGATTAGCCTAGGACAGGTGCAAGTGGCGCAAAAGCTCAAATGATTAGATTAAGACAGGTTATGGGCCGAAAGCCCAATTAGATTAGGACAGATTTATTTGAATGATTTGGGAATAATGTACTAAGTCTTTTAGTCTCCCTCTTTCACCTTTATATGCTAGTTATTTTTTTTAGTTTTCTTAGACTTAGTTAAAATTTACGCTAAGTCGCCAAAATTCGTTTTGCCCAAATCTTGAAAATAAATATTTTCTTAATCAATTTCTTTTAAAAAATCAACTTTCCCTTTTAAAGTCAGTCAAAAAGTTATTTTCAAATAGTTCGGATAACCGCAAGTTAGCAGATACTCTTGGTGCCTTAACAACCTTCCAAGAGTGTTATAGGAACCACTTACTCGGAATTTCTAAACTTGAAAGTTTTTTTCTGTTTTTAATCTTTTAAGTAATATTTTCAAATTTTCTTGATATTTTCTTAAAAATCAAGTGGCGACTCTAAAATTTCTTAAATTGTTTCGAACTTTTCTTTAAGGTTTCGAAATAGTTTAAAAACAATATTTTTCAATAATTCAAATCGAAAAGGTAAAAAATACCAACTCAAAGCAACAAATATGGCTAAGATTTCAATATAAGACAAGTCTAGGGATTACGTCTTCCTAGGAAAAAATAATGCATGGGTTCGCGACAATTGGATGTAAATTCTAGTTGATGATTACATGGGTAGGTTAGGTTAGGGGTTCTTGATGCTAGTTTGTTAACCAAACCTCAAGATTATCACCCAAGGACCCTTACGAATACCTCATGAATGTGGCCATCCAATCCACCTAATACCTCAATTGGGCATCCCCATTTCTAGGAAGATGCTTAACCTAGCTAATTCTCAATTTACCCTTATGTCTAAGATAATGAAAAGAGAATAAGCTACATATAACTATTATTCACTAATGCCATGTCACCCATAGCCCTCTTTCAAGGATGATATAGGATCCAAAAGTATACTCGCATCCCTCTTTCAAAGATGATGTGAGGTTTTAGAAATTTAGGGTTTTCATCCACAAATCCATTTTGGAAATTTGGGGTTTTCACCCACAAATACCAACTAAATCAAGTGAGTATTAGTAAAACCCATCATCAATAACCAAGAATCTACATTAATACATCACAACCCACACATATTTTCACCCTATTTTAACATAATCCCAAGATAAATATTTAGCTACTCATTTAGTTAGGGAGAAGAAATATACCAAAAGGATCATTTAATTCTTCCATGGAAATTTCAAATAAGAATATTCTTAAATTTAACTTCAATTGAATTAAACTCAAATTGGAAATTTAAACACAATAGTTTTCCCGATTCAATTTTCAAAGTGGAGAATACCAAATAAGAAAGGGTTTTTTCCTTATATGAGATTTGGGGCCGGCTATAGAAAATTACAAAATTGCCTCTAGGCATAAACCCGTGATGTTGAAATCTTTGCAGCTTGTCCGCGATTGTGGCTATAACGATTTCCATAAGACTATAGTGTTTGAGAATAGTTGACCAAGCTTGACATTTTACGACTGTGACCCTTAGACCGCGATAGCGGTAACTGAGGGTTAGATCTTCAACTTATTTTTATAGATTTTGAACTTCTTTTCCTCTTTTGGTCCTTTTTCATCTCATTTCACTAATTTTCTTCTTATCACCTATATACTTGTAAAATATGGGAATTAGTGCATTTAAATGACAAAATTGTCTTATTCGTATCATTAAATTATGATAGTGTGTACTAATTTGGACGTAAATGAGTGGTAAATTTACCACTCATCAATTGTGTTCATCAACGGCATCCTTGTGTATTCGTGGAGTAAAGAGGAACATGTGAAACATCTAAGGATTGTGCTCCAGACTTTGAGAGATCATGTGATCTTCACCAAGTTTTCTAAGTGTGAGTTTTGGCTTGAGTCAGTGATATTCCTTGGGAATGTGGTGTCTAAGAATATTATCATGGTAGATCCAATGGAGATTGAGGTGATTTGTGATTGGGCTACTATAATATCCCGTATTTTCCTAGCCTAAATTAACTCTCAGGTCATGAGTTATCTAATATAAATTTTTTAAAATATTCTGTATTTTTAAATTTAGAGACTGCCATTGCATAGGAAATTGAATTAACTTTCCAATGATATAAAATTTGCCTAAATCCGATAATCGGTTAAGAAGTTATGGCTATTTTAAGTTTCAGTCGTTAAACACTGTCATTCAGGCCAGTAGTGCATCGCGGAGTATGTCAAAATAACAATTGTCAGTTTCCAGTGTTGCTCCATGATGTTGTCACATCATGCCATGCCTCATTTTCATGTTTTTCACTTTCCAGTGTATTAACGTGATCCCACCGCGTCGCGATGAGTCCAGATTTCAGAAACAAAGGGGCTCCGCGATCCCACCACGTCATGCCAAGCCCTCAATTTCCAGTTGGTCTTTTCCTATAATTTTTGCATGCCCAGATACAATATTTAATCCCTAAAAATATTTTAAAGGTCATTTTTAATCAATTTTCCCCCAATTTAAAAGTATTCTCTCTCAAGAAAACAAACCCTAGCTCCAAGAAATCAAGATCAATCTCAAGAATTTCTCCAAGAATCTTCAAGAACAAATATTCCAAGGTATGTTAGGAGTTCATCCATGGGTCCTTTTCACCCATAGAGTCCACGAATCCACTTTAAAAACTTCAAGAGCTACAATTCATGATTTACATGCTTGAAATTTGATTGTATTAGTGTTCTTGATGTTAAATAAGATCCAATTCATGATTAATTGTAGATTCCATGAAGTTTGAATAGCATGTACATTGAATTGTGAAATTCCCATGTCCTAATCTATGAATTTGCAAGTTAGGGCATTGTAATTACCATGCTTATGTGTTAACTATGATTATGTGCATTAAGTTGTGCTCTCTAGGTGTTTGATAGGATGTCCATGTGAATGAATTAATGAAATCATAGCATGTTAGTATATGTATAAGCTTATGCCCTACAAGTGTTTGAGAAAATATCTCTATGAATGATTATGATTTTCAAAAGTATATTATGCTTTATTTTTCATGTTATCGAGTCCTGGGGGTATTTAATACCTGTCAATTTAGCTGTGTACCTAAAGTCAGTGTCATTTATAGAATAGTATTAGTCATGTCATGATCAATAGTACTCTCAGTTAGTTATAGAACTTAGGAAAATATAGGAAACTCAGTATTTTTTAGTTTAGAGCCTCCTATTGCGTAGGAAATTGAATTAACTTTCCAACGATATAAAATTTGCCTAAATCTGAGAATCGGTTAAGAAGTTATGGATATTTTAAGTTTCAGTCGTTAAACACCATCATTCAGGCCCGTAGCGCATCGCGGATTATGTCAAAATAACAATTGTCAGTTTCCAGTTTTGCTATGTGATATTGGCGCATTGCGCCAAGGCTTATTTTCACGTTTGTCACTTTCTAGTTTATTAACGCGATCCCATCGCGTCGCGATGAGTCCAAATTTTAGAACCAAAGGGGATCCGCAATCCCACTGCGTCACTCCAAGCATCAGTTCCCAGTTTTCATTTTTCAGAGACAAGGCGCAATAGTGCCACTTCGCACCAGGGGTACAGGTTGAAAAATTTCTCAAAAATTAAAATTGACGTACATGGATAAATTGGTCTTTTCCTATGATTTTTGCATGCCCAGATACGAGATTTAATCCCTAAAAATGTTTTAAAGGTCATTCTTAATCAATTTTCCCCTAATTTAAAAGAATTCTCTCTCAAGAAAACAAACCCTAGCTCCAAGAAATCAAGATCAATCTCAAGAATTTCTCCAATAATTTTCAAGAACAAATATTCCAAGGTATGTTAGGTGTTAATCTATGGGTCTCTTTCACCCATAGAGTCCATGAATCCACTTTTAAAACTTCAGGATCTACAATTCACAATTTACATGCTTGAAATTTGATTGTATTAGTGTTCTTGATGTTAAATAAGTTCCAATTCATGATTAATTGTAGATTCCATGAAGTTTGAATAGCATGTACATTGAATTGTGAAATTCCCATGTCATAATCCATGAATTTGCTAGTTAGGGCATTGTAATTACCATGCTTATGTGTTAACCATGATTATGTGCATTAAGTTGTGCTCTCTAGGTGTTTGATAGGATGTCCATGTGATGGAATTAATGAAATCATGGCATGTTATGCCCTACAAGTGTTTGAGAAAATGTCTTTGTGAATGATTATGATTTTCAAGAGTATATTATGCTTTAGTTTTCATGCTATCGAGTTCTGGGGGTATTTAATACCCAACAATTTAGCTGTGTAACTAAAGTCAGTGTCAGTTACTGAATAGTATTAGTCATGTCACAATCAGTAGTACTTTCAGTCAATTACAGAACTCAGGAAAATTCAGTAAACTCAATATCAGTTTAGTACAATCAGTTCAGTGTCTTTGAGTTGGGAGTAGGATTCAGTACCGAGTGACCCCAAGCGTAGGGACTCACCTACCAGTAGAGGGTGTGATCTTTAGAAGTAATCCTTTCATTCTAGAACTACGTATCCAGCGTAGATTGAGACATCAAACCTACCAGATTGAGGGTTGATGAGGTGTTTTAACCTGTCAGATGAGGGTTCCACCATTCTCATTAGAGTACCTACCAGATGATGGTAACTCTTCAGTGTCTTTACTCATGGCACGGTACTGATACCCTTCCAACTGGGGTCACAGGTTGGACCCCAACTCAGTTACCTTATCTTATTTGAGGCATGTCGGTTAGATGATTACCTCCCATAGTCTCAGTTTCAGTCTTCAGAATAGAACTCAGTTCAGTTCTATAGAATCAGGACTGTCAGCTACTGTCAACTAGTATCAGTAAATCAGTTATCAGTAACTTCAGATATCAGTTAATCAATATCATAATTCAGGACATAGCTTCAGACAAGCTTAGTCACAGTATTTATTTATATGCACATTAGTGCACACTCAGTATTTACAGTAGTATCAATTATCCATGTACTCTCATGTTCAATTACTCTATACCATGCAGTCAGTTATTATTCATGTATATGAACCCTTACATTCAGCCTTACCTCATATAGTATACCATTACATTCCACGTGCTAACACATACTCTTTCTTTGCGCTATAATGTCTCATATCATAGGTTTGGATACTCAGGTTCCCCACCACGCATAAATAGATGCAGATTTAGCCATTAGCAGTAGATTAGCAGTAACTCCTCATTATTTCAGGTAATTCTTTTATTTCATTATTTTTGTACACTCAGTATATTAGTAGATGGAGTTAGTTGGGTGATTGTCCCATCAACTCTACTTTCAGACAGTTTCAGTTAGAGGCTTTTCAAACTAGTTTTCAGACAGTATTCAGTTTTATAGATTTTTTAGTACAGTTTGATATTTCAGCAGTATTTCAGATATTTGAACCTTATAGCATTTCAGCCTATTATTCCGTATTTATTTTAGTATATTATTTAGTGATCACAACAGATATTAGTCATGGGTTAGCTTGTGGTCCTTCAGGGTCGTAAGCACCGTGTAGTGTTCGAGGTATAGAGTCGGGGTGTTATAGCTACACCTACATCTATGACTGAAGTTCGTAGCTTCTTTGGTTTAGCCGATTATTATAGATGATTCGTCAAGGGTTTTACTACTAATTCAATGCCTATGACCAGATTGACTCAGAAGAATATGAAGAGTGTGAGTCAAGGTTTGGAAAGCTAAAAAATTTCCTTACTTTATCTCTTTTTCTAGCTCTTCATATAGAGGGTGAGAGATTCACTGTGTATTATGATTCTTATGGTATTGGTATGTGTTAAGTTTAGATGCAGCCAGGTCGTGTTATTGCTTATGCTTTGATACAACTTAAGTTTCATGAGCGCAACTACCCTACTCATAATTTAGAGTTGGCGGCGGTAGTTTTCATGCTTAAGATTTAGAGACAGTATCTTTATAGCATGCATTTTGACATTTTCACCAACCATTACTATCTTCAGCATCTTATGACCCAGAGAGATCTTAATACTGGGAAGTTTAGTTGGATAGAGTTGCTTAAGTATTATGATATCTCTATCTTGTATCATCTAGGAAAGACGAATGTGGTAGGAGATGCTTTGAGCCATAGGGCGGTGAGTATGGGTAGCTTGGCTGTATTTCATCTTCTCAGAGGCTCCATTCATTTGCCATCTTGATGGTTCATCTTGATATTTCAGACCCTAGGAGGGTTCTTTCTAGTGTTAAGGCAAGGTCTTCACTTTTTGAGGAGATTTTGGATCGTCAGTTTGAGGATAGTAAACTTCGCTTCCATCATGATCAAGTGTTGAGTGGTAATACCAAGAGGACGACCATAGATTCTGAGGGTGTTTTGAGGTTTGATAGTCGCATTTCTGTTTCAAGGATTAATGACTTAATTCAGTTGATTTTGCATGAGGCTAACAACTTTAGATATTTTATTCATCTAAGCACAACTATGATCTATAGAGATTTGAAATAGAATTATTGGTAGAGTGGAATAAAGAGAGACGTGACAGATTTTGTAGCTTATTGCCTATGTTGTCAGTAGGTAAAGGCCATGTATCAGTGGCCTGGTGGATTGACTCAGAGATGACCCATTCCCGAGTAGAAATAGGAGCGGATTACCATGGTTTTGTTAGTTGTTTTCCATGTAATTCTCATCGTTTTGATGGTATTTGGGTCATTCTAGATCTATTGACCAAGTCAACATATTTTATTCCTATTCAGATGTCTTTCAGTGTCGAGAGGTTAGCCCGCATCTATGCACGCGAGATAGTCCATTTTCATGGTATGCCCATATCTATTATTTTAGACTAGAGTTCTATGTCCACTTCTATATTTTAGAGAGCTTTTTAGGAGAAGTTGGGTACTCAGGTGAATCTGAGTACAACCTTTCATCCACAGACCGATGGCCAGTTTGAGCGGACTATTCAGGTGCTTAAGGATATGCTCCGAGCCTATGTTATGGATTTTGGAGGCTAGTGGGAGGATCACTTAGCCTTGGTAGAGTTTTCTTATAACAACAGTCCCACAACCCGAACCAAGTCCTAGCTGTGACAGGTATCTCAAGTCCGCCTAGGATCGGAGACCACCCACTTAGTCTATCCAACCAGAATATAATAGAGTTTTATAGTAGAAGCAATTCAAATAAACACATGGTAGATAAATAAACCAATTCATAGGTTCTAAGATTCTAAATAATTATCCTAATCCACAGTTGTCCACAATAGCCTCTAACAATATTGAACATCAAATAAGGTCGGTACATGCCCCTACCTATAGCCAAAGAAATCCAAAACACTGTGTAAATACAGAATGAATACTAAACATTATAAGGTTTTCCGATGGATAGAAGCTCACCACTTCACATCAACTCAATAAATGTGCTCAATCACCTATCGCTGTACAGGAGTAACAAAAAGGTCTTTGGACCCTACATTATGAAACAATGTAGTATCCTAGGACGATTAGCTGCATAAATGCTAGCAAATAACTCAGGGAAGGGATAAAATAATGCCAATTCTAAAGCCACTGTAAAACTGATCTTGGGTGTATTTATACGCCTGAGCACCATAACTTATCCATATTTTAGCTAAGTTTAGAGAACAAAGTGTCTAGTTTCTTATGTTTTTACTCTACTTCTATGTAATTGAGCTAACCGATGTGATTAGCATGATTTTAGGTATTAATGAAGTAGATGAAGACATAATGGGACTATGGAATGTGGATGGAATATGACACAAGAGAGAGTAGCAGGCTCGACCAAATGTGGCGCCTAGAAACTATGTCCAAGACTAGTTGGTCATTTATAATTAGTTTAGGGACTTAGAAGACAATTATGAGAGAAATGATTATTAAAAGGCTTAATGCTGAATTTTTATTCATTATTGAATTATTCTATATTTTTAAGAGAAAGAGAAAGGTGGCTTAGCTTGAGGAGAGATAAAAATGTTTTCTCTTGTTTTCACTATTTGCACACCAAGATCGACTTCTAGTTTTTGGTATGATGAATATATTTATGATGCGTTTCATTTTATTCATGAGTAGCTAAGTTTATTAGTTAGGTTTATGGAAGCCTTGTAGCATACAATCTATCATTTTGGGTTTTGAATTCATTATGCATTGATTTGTTTACATCATACCCTCTTCGCTTATCTTGAATTCTCGTGTTTGCAAACATAGAGGATATGCCATAAAATACAACTTGTTCGAAAGAAAGGTTGATGTTCGGAAAATAGAGTAGTGATAAGAAAATAGGATTACCAACCCCTATTTCATAAGTTAATGCCTTAGCAGGATTTTTGGTAAACGTTTTTGATTCAAGAGAACTAAAGTGAATTAGTCCTTGATAGTTGAGAAACACTAGGATTATGTTATTAAATACAATAAGTTTCTCTGTAAGCATGATGCATAAATGAATTCATAAATCCCATAGTTAGAAAGTATTTAAAACTACAAGGTGGACATAACCCTAGCTTGCTATTTCTCTGAATTTGAATACTACTACACGTATTTCATCTTGTTAAACTGAAACCATTAATTTTAAACTGAGTCAAATCCCTCCTTTTTGTTTTATGGAAACGAATGATTAAAAGTCAACTAATTTGCATACAACTTAACTAGCACCATATTCCCTGTGGGATTCGACCCCAACCTAGTTGCATTATATATTTGACAATGACCGCTTACTCTCTCTTAAGAGAGGTGTAATTTGGGCGTATCAAAAACCACATGCACACAGTGTACATACATATATATATGAAACGTCGGGAGAAGGAACAAGGTTTAGCATGAGATTTAAAACATTACCATATACTGTATAGCTCTCCCATTGTTTAGGCACCCATGGGCAATATGGGTCCATCTCCCCCCTGCTGAAAGGGCCCCAATGCATGTAGTCGCACAAACCAGAGAAATCCAAAGAAGGGGCATGAAATCCACGACCCCAACCATTTCAAAATATATATATAAAGTAAGTATAAACTATCATGACCACTAAGTCCCCCACACCAGCAAACAGGTTTCCAGTGTCCATCCTCTCTAGGACATTACACCTTCATCGTGAGCTAAACAACCCCCATTAATCCTAATTAAAACTATTTACACATTTTCATCCATTAGACTAAGAGTTTTTCCAATTAGGCCTTTACTAAGTTGGTATCGTCATACCAACCCCAATTAAGCTTGCAAGCCATTTTCAATTATGTCTTACCAAGGATAATGAGCCAAATTGACTCCTAAGTTCCACAAGGAACCAATCCATGGACACCAAGGACTTTCAATTATTTCAATTCCAAACTAGGGCCAACAAGGCCTTTCCAAAACCATTTTAAATTCCATAAGTGGGTTAAATCATACATACAATCATTTTCCAAAACCAATTAACCACTTATGGGTTGAGGTAAATAACAATTTCAAACTAATTTCCATAAATTTAGGTAAATCCATGAACCCATCCCAATTCCCTTGCCCATGATAAGTTCAGTTGAAAAACTATGAGATAAAGCATGAACAACAATTCCAAAACCATGGGAAATCCAATCAAGTAATATTCTTTCAAAATCCTCAACCCATCATTCAAGACCCAATATGAAAATCTAAACAAACCATGATTAAGCACATGATAAAGTAAGTTTTAGGGAAGAGATACATGCCTGAAACACTAAGAATTTAAAGAATAAAACACACTTTAGCCTTAGATGATTAACCTGAAACCCTATATTTTCTCTTGACCTTAGGGATTTAGAGAGAAGTGTTTATCCATGTTAAATAGTGAAAACAGACACCCTTAGATGTTTTATGGTCGTAGTTTATATCTGGTGAATGAGGGAAATGACTAAAGTGCCCCTTATTAAAATGTAGGAAAACTATTGTTAGTGACTAAGGGTCATATCATGAATCATGATGACTAGTTACGAGTCTTTACCACAACTCATGGTATGGTCAGAGACTTGGGGAATCCACACCGCTGACACTATGAGTCGTACCCTATAACTTATACTCTAATAGTATCACTTGTAATGCCAAAGTCATAGTCTGGTCAAACTCCTGGGCACCTCTTCATGTCTGGTCATGATTCACGCCCTATCAATCGTGACCACTCCTTACAACTCGTATGGCCATATTTATAATCTAAGAAAAAACAATATGCAACCCCTCTGGTCAGGATATAACTGGATCCTTAAGACCCGTAATGAGTGACTACGACTCATACTCTGAGTCGTGGTCTGCGAAATGAATGGAAAACTCAAGAATTTTTCCAAAGGCCAACAACCTGGGGTATTACAAATAGTTATCATTCAAGTATTGAGATAACACCTTTTGAGGCTTTGTATAGTAGAAGGTGTCATTATCTGATTGGATAATTTGACACTTTCGAGATTTGTCCCTGTGGTACTAATTTTCTTTAGTTTATGTTGGATAGAGTCAGGGTGATTCAAGACAGGTTGAAAGAAACTCCGAGTAGGCAGAAGGCCTATGCAGATCATATACTTTATTCCTTGAGATTTGGAATTGGTGATCGAGTATTCCTCTCTGTATCACCCTTGAAGGGTGTGATGAGGTTCGGGAGGTAGGTAAACTTAGTCCCAGGTATATTGGACCTTTTGAGATTCTTCGTAGAGTTTTTGAGGTGGCCTATAAGTTAGCTTTACCTCTAGATTTTGATGTTGTCCATCCTATTTTCCATGTTATCATGTTGTGGTGATACATTCTTAAACCATATCATGTTCTTAGATGGGACTCAGTCTATTTAGATGAGTGGTTGACCTTCGTGGAGGAGCTTGAGCTCATTTTGGCTAGTGATGTCAGGAAGATGCGTACTAGAGATTCTTGTAGTTAAGGTTCAGTAGAGATACCGCCTAGTGGAGGAGGCCACTTGGGAATTTTAGAGTGAGATACAGATGCATTATCCCCACCTATTCGTGACTTCTGGTACATCCTAATTCTTAATTTTCGCAGACGGAAGTTCCTTTAGTATTAGCTATTGTAATGACCCTTTAGGTCATTTTCCATATTTCTACTTATTTTTGCCATTAGATCTTTTCTATAGTTATGGTCACCAAGTTATTTATGACTTTTTGGAATTAACAGTTTGGTTACCGAGCAGTTCGTTTGTTTTTTAGAGCCATTTTCCTAGTTTGAAGTCTTCATTGGTTCCAAAGGGCCACTGGGTGAAAACTTTAGTTAAACAATGTCGAATACAAATTTCAACTACTACAACAGCTCCAGAATATCAATCATAGGATAGGTGGACCATCGGTTTAGGTCTCGAGGCACCCAAGCTCAATTCGACTTATTGGTAAGTTAAGAAAATAAAATATAGGTGTGGGACCCACTTTTTGTCAAAACAATATCGAATGGAAATTTTGACTGATACATTGAGTCTAGAACATCGAATTGGTATGGTTACATAGTTTATTTGCATATACAATACTATGGATGAATCTCGAGATATATCTGGTGCATCGTATTGCGATGCTAGGGTTCGCGATCTAGATACCCTTATAAGTCACCAGGTACCCCAATAATGATGAATATGTCGTGATTACGGCTAGCATGGACAACTTTAAGATACCATGATCTTGAGGTGTTGGGCCGAGATAACAATACCCGAGCAACTAGAATGGGTATAAATACCCCATTTCAACCCCTTTTTGCCATTCCTTTATCTATTCTCTTGAGACTAAAACCATAAATAGTAAGATAGCTTGGAATTAAGGATTTTGGGTGATTTAGGATCTTGGCTAACACTTATTTTTGATATTTTCCTTCGATTGTGGTAAGATTTCACCCTTTTCATGGTAGATTGTTCCCATTTATTGACTCAAAATCCCTAAATCTTGGATGCTTGATTTTAGCCCCAAATTAGCTCAGCTTTCACCGATTCTTGAGAGTAATGACTCCTTGAGCATGAGGGATCATTGGGTTGGTTTTGGAAATGTGGTTTTCCAAAAATAGGACCCACATGGGAATTTTGGGTGATTTTTCAACCTGAAGCACAATAGTGTAGTATAGGAATCATTATTTTTGTGTTGATAAGTAGATTGTGATTTTGATGGCTTGTCAGCTTACGGAAGCTTCTTAGAAGGGAAAAACAATGATTTAGCGAATCTTTTGAGCTTTCATCGACGTTCAGGTAGGCTAGGTTTTATCTCTTTTTAGATTGAGCTAATTTAATGTTTGGGTTAGTTAGACTATTTAGGCTATTTTGAATGTCAATTTTGGGCATAGTTAGCCTAGTTAATCATACCTTAGGTGAAGTTGACCTTTTAGGCTCTTGTTTAGGATGAAAATACCTTAGTTACTTAATCAACGAGGAGATTGCCTTAGTCACTTCAGTTTAGGATGAAACTTTCCCAAATTGCGTTTACCTTAGGTGGAATTGACTTAGTTATTCTATATTGGGAGAAATTTCAATTCTAGGGCTAGTTATGGCTAATTCAACATCTAATAGTGGATTTAGATACCTTATCCTAGTTTGATATAAATAATGTTGACTAATACATTTTTATGATTTAGAAGTGGCCCTTCAACCCACCTTAGTCCAAGACTTGAAATAGCTATTAGAGATATTTTATACGTTTCCGTACATCTAGGAAATGTTTATTGGTGGTGATATTGAGACATCTTAGGAATTAAAGATTATTATTGATTTATATTAAAAATAATGTCTATTGGTTATGCTATGAATAGGTTATTGATTAAACTAATGATGAGATATTAAATATGTTATTGCCTAAGCCGTTGATCATGATATTGACTACGCCATTGATTAGGCTACTGATTGCGTCATTGGGTATGCTATGGACTAAATTAGCAATCATGTCTATTAAATATGTTAGAAACCATGCTTATTTATTATATTTGCGATCATGCTATGGTTTATGCTAAAGAACATGCTTGTTGACTATATAGCAATTATACTATTCATTATTCTAGAAATCATGACTATTTACTATACTAGCAATTATGCTCTTGAATTCACTAATGACTATGCTATTGGCCATGGTAATGCAAATATGATTACCGGTATAAGTTTGGATACTGCTTAAACAATGAATCATAAAAATACCCGTTCAAGCCCGGATAATAATGATGATGATATCGATTATTTATACTCGATAGAAATTTGGAGGATAGCTATGATATGATGATGATATTGATGACATTATGGTGATGACATGGAGGATGATGATATTTATGAGGATATTCTGAAATATCCATACTGATTCTAGTATGGATATATATATATATATATATATGTACACACATATTATGTTATGATTATATACTTATGATGATATGACATGTCGAGGTGTGAGATTAACAATAACAATTTGGCTTAGTCTGAAAATAAGGAAATGATTATAATGTGGCATAATGTGAGTCGATTCCAAGTGTATATTGATAATTGATAAATGACTGTGGTGGATTATTCTATCTTGTTTGTACCTTTCAATATTCTCGGAGCTTGAGGTGGGTTATTTACTTTTTTGCACTAATGGTTATATGGGGTCCAATTCTGTAGTTATGATTATTTGTGTTGATGCCTTATGTTATGTTGTTAATTGGGTTATTTATACTTACTTATGCACTGATAATGCTCAACTTAAACATTAAATTTAGTGCAAGGCGGATATTGTCAATATATACCCAATAAGAGTCAGGATTGAATCCTCGAGGAGTGCAATCTAGCTTTCAAAACTTACGTATGTTGAGAATTAACTATGTGTTAACCTATAATGCAACATTAAAATAAAACATGAAAATAAATTGGAAGGGGGGGTTGCTTTGGAACTTTTTAAAACACAATCTCAAAATAACACTAATAAGAGATTAAATAATTGATAGGTATACCAAGTTGAGAGGAACCTTGGGGTTATGTTCTCCTGGGTGATATTCATGCATGGTAATCAAGAGTTAGTCGAAGTTTTATCCAAGGATTTTGGGTAGGCTATATTTAGGGCCTTAATGTTAACCATTCGATAAAGCACTAAATTTTACTTATTGATTCTTTCGAACACCTCATGAGTGTGACAAGTTTACCAGGCTATTACCTTAACTAGCATCTTTATTTCTAAGATGATTCTTATGAAAATAACTAAATCAAAAACACCTTTATTTCTAAGATAATACTAAGAATAAAGCTAATTCAAGTTGTTGTTCACTTTGAGGGTGTAACACCCCGATTTTCTGAACCGGAACGCTACACGGTGCTCATGACCCCGAAGGACCACAAGCTAACCCATGACTGTTATCTGTACCTGTAACTGCATAATATACATATAAAATGCGAAACATGAACAAAGAGAGCGTAAGGTTCAATCTTGAATAATAAAATATCTAAAATAAGGTGGTATCACAGTACCAAAACAAAATTGAAAATAATAAAGTCTAAATCTGAAAACTCTATAATCGTCTGAAAGCCTCTAAACTGTCTGAATAAGGAGTTGAAGGAACATGTCTCCAACTAACTCCCTAAACTGAAAATAAACTGAAATACTAGAATAGTAAATGTAAAGATCATGTCCTCGAAAGATGAGGACTCACTGCTTACTGAACTGTTACTGCTGATCTGGAATCTACACCTCAGAACCTATGGTGTAACATAAAAAGAAAGCACTATAGTGCAAATACGTCAATACAACTAAAGTACTGAGAATACGTGGGGGTAGGCTAAATGCATGGGGTTTATATGCATGAACATGCTGACTAATATGAACGTGAGAATACATACATAAATACATATGAAACTGCTACTGAACTCGTGGAGATACTGACTACTTAAGTTTGAACTCTGACAACATGAGTTTCGTGATACTGAGATACTAAATGACTGATAACATGGATGACTGTATCTAACAGTCCTAATTCTAGGGAAAACTATCTAAGTTCCAAACTGTATCTGAATATCTAAGTCTGAGATCAGTCCTAGCTAACGAGTGATCTCTGAAACTGATAATGAGAATACTCAACTGAATCTGAGATTGAGATCAAGACCGTCTGCCGGGTGACCTCTAGATCTAATAATAAGCATCTGAATATGGGATCAAGCCTATCTGACGGGATGGTCTAAGAATCAATGGAACTATCTGAGTTCCTTACTGAGATCGATGACTGTATTTGACAGTCCTGATTCCTGATTTCGACTCTGAAGACTGATACAGAAACTGTAATTGTGACTGTGACTGTGGGAGGTAGTACCCTAACCGAAATGCCCCGATACTATACTGGTGGGGTCCAATATTTGCCCTAATTGGAAGGGTGTCAATACCGTTCCACGGGTAGAGACCTTTACTATGGTCAAGCCTCTCTGACGGGTGACCCTGAACAGAAAATCAAGCCTAAGGCAATATAATATTCAAGTATAGCCTTAATCTGACGGGTGACTCCTATCCTTCGCTGGCTACGCAGTTCTGGAGTACAGGGATTGCTGCTAACGACTTTGCCTTTATAACCGGAAAAACCGCCATCCCTGCACTCACTCGGTGCGAGTCCCTACTCCCAACTGAAATACTCTAAAAATATTAACTGCACTGAACTGACTAACTGAACTAAACTGATTAACTAAGCTGATAATATTTTCTTAGCTGAACTAAGCTGAATTCACTGAGTTCCGTTGACTGACGAAAAAGCTACTTGAGATCTGAGGTCTGACTGAGAGTACTGAAACTACTGGGACTACTGAGATTTCTGAGTTTTTCTGAGTCACGTGACTAACTGAAATCTATGGAGCATAGCTTGACTGAGGATGTCTTGAAACAGGACACTAGCTCTAGGTACACAACTATAGTTTTTAGGTACAAGTACCCCCAGGACTCGATGGAAGGAAACTGACACACATGATTGACTTTATCATAAGAGTAGAGTCCACAATTCACAATATCATAAGTAAGAATTTCATAATAAGAATGATTCTCAACAAACTATCACATGATCGGGAATACACACAACATGTACATACTTGCATGGATTCAATAACATGGTCATTCCATATCACAGCAATATCATGAGCATCTCATACAACATCTTCAATTCAAGACAATAGCATGGGGATCACGTTGAACATAAACTTAGAACATGGAATAGTCATTTAGGACTTATTATGTCATAAAAGCATGATTTCTATTCCCTTAGGTATTTTCATAAACACCTTATATGCACATCTTAGGCATAGGTGGATTCATCAAGATTACAAATATTCAACTACCAATTTCACATATTTATACATTAAATACCACCATATCCTCACACAAAATATACAAAGATCCCATCTTAGGCATCATCAAACTCCAACCATATGAACATCAACCACCAACAACATAAACATCATAATACATAATTTAGAAGATGGTTCTTGAGATTCATGGACAAAAGGATTCCATGAATAAACTCACGCATACCTTAGAAGGAAGATTCTTGATGATTGACGGAGGAATTTCCTTGAAATTGGATCTTCAAGCTTAATTATGCAACCCTAGTTGTTTTTCTCCTATGGTGCTCTTGGATAATGAACTTTGAGCTGTTAATAGGGTTTTAATGTGTTTAGAAGCTATAAATTTTGTGAGTTTAGGTTTAGGGACATGTAAGAAGTGTTAAAAGACTTAACTACCCTCGAAATAGCTCAAAAACTAAGAGTTTTCGTAGCTGAAATCATACATAGGCGTCGCATATGATATCTCCTATGCTTTACATAGGAGTCGTATATGCTATCACATATATTTACATAGGATCCGCATATGCTTTCCAGTGTCTATGTGCGATTGGTTAGGCGACGCACTCTACTTCGTAAAGCCATAACTCCTAGCTCGGGTGTCGGATTTTGATGAAATTGGTATCGTTGGAAAGCTAATTCGATTCTCTAAAATTTGGTGGGTATAAATATGAAGAAATACCACATTAACATCGAGTTATACTCATTCAAATATGACCCTTATGAAATCGAACACTAAAACTTGATGGATTCAAAAACTCTTATCTTGTATTACCTTAAGTGACTCATATGAACATGCTTAATGCATCATAAGCTATATTATTTCTAGGATACTCATTGTAAGTCATGTACCCCAGTATGAATCACAGGATAGGAGATTTCATATGTAGGAAAAAAGGTTCGTCTCCTAGCTTAGAAACATGCGGGGTATTACAGAGGGTCGTGATCGCGGAACTTGCAGGTGCCTCCTAGGTCAGATCTTCAGCTCTTTTGTTCTTCTTTCCCTCTTTACTTTCCTTCCAGCTTTGTCTCAACTCATTTTCATTAGATTTCATGAAAGAGCACAAACACTTGAATTTAATGCATTTCAATGAATAATTAGCCTCATGTAAACTATTAATTCATCGTAGCATGCGAGAATTTGGATATAAATGAATGACAAATTTTTCACTCATCATGCACAACGATGTTGGAGTTGATTCAGGTTCATCTCAACCTTGACCTAGTTATGTTATCTCATATTTTATCATACTTATATCACTATTTAGTCTAGTTAACCAATGATGCCTACTGAGTACCCATGGTTTTGGTACTCATACTACACTTCTGTACATTTTTGGTGCAAAAACTGAGTAACACTTGTCGATGTTGATCGACGTTCATGCTGTGTTGATATCCAGAGATAAGGTGATATCGTAGAGTCGGAGTCACCTATTTTTTCTATCTTTCTATGTTCAATATTTTTTTTTGAGACATATGTTATTGACTATGTTTGATACTTAGGTTGTATCATTATTACTAAATGCTTTTGTACTGGCTCTACTAGGTCGTGGGATGGAATATATGTTTGACTATCTTTATCTATTTCAAATACTATGCTTATTTACAAGTTGTGTTGTTGATTTCCACCTATGTTGGCATTTTTCACCAAGTTAACCCATCGTGTTTAGCTCCTGGTTACGGTTTGTCTTACCTACTGTCAGGATAGAATAGGTTCTACCACTTATAAATCGGGTCGTGATAGGTATCAACCTAAGTAAATCACTTTCTTCAAAATCCATTAAAAAGTAAAATTTTGGGCATAAGTATGGAAGAGTATCCTTGTTCAAACCCCACATACCTGAATTTCTTGACTTCTTGGAATAAGCTTAAATTTTGGAACCTTAGGAGTTAAATTCTTTGGAAGAAACCTTACCCCTTATCTCTTGAGAGTGGAGAGAAAAAAAAGATTTGAAAACTTACTAAGGAAGGGGCAAATAATGCTTATTTGATGTTTTAAGTCATAGATAGGGAGTTTGAAGTGAGGAAAAGGCTAAAAAGACCCTAACTAAAACCTGGAGGAATTTTCTGGGTACAGTCGGGACAACTCAGGCTACGACTCGTTGTGTCTGACCATGATTCATGGCTTGAAGTCATGACCAGAAAATTAATAATTTGCTTTTTAATTGTTATGACAATGCATCCTCATAACGACTCGTGGTCACTGACAATGAGTCATCGTGATGAGTCGTGGTCAGAGATTGAATTCTTGGGTATCATTCTGTGGTTACAAGGAGTCCCTCCTAACGACCTGTTTAGCCAAACAACGAGTCCTGGACTCATTTTCAAGGGGCCAAAGTCTAGATTTCCTCACTATCATGGAAACAAGTCCTCCTGAAAACTCGTTATGTCTGACAACAAGTCATCATCAGAGCCGTTGTCACTAGAAACTCAATTGTCTATCTCTTGAAGGGTCTAGACCTCAAGAACTTAGGGTATTACACTAAGGTACATCTCAGCTTTTCTTTAAAGAAGATCATCAAGTCCAAATACTGTCCAAAGCCTCAACCAGAAGCTAACTCTCATTAATCAACACCAAACACATCTAATCTAATCAAACATGGCATCTATAAGTCAAAAGAAGTCTAACGATACGCACATCAACTATATTTGATCTAAATATAGTCAAAAATTGACCACAGAGAAAAAAGGGTAACAATAAAATTTATTTTGGACACACATTCCCTGTAACATTAGGACTACATCTAAAAATACACACAAAAATGATTAAAAATAAGGTTTTAATTGAAGAAAAATCACTTTTAAGCTTTACCAACATAACCCCAAAATTGAATTTAAAATCAAACATTTGAAGATGAATTTGTAATGAAATTAGTTGGAAAATAAAAAAATACTGGGTTTAAAAACATACCCATGAAAAAAATCTCGATAACCCCTTTGAAAATGCTTAAATGCGAGCTCTCAAGTCCTAAAATTAGTGAATTGGTGTTTTCATTCTTAACTTTGGGTAGAACCAATAAAAAATAAAATAAACTTTCTTTAAAAATGGGCAAAATAGTGTTAGAATCACAGGCCCAATGATATTACGAGAAATATGCATCAATAATTGCCTAAAATAGAGCTTCCTAGCTTTCGAATTATCATAACTATGAAATGAGATGAAGACCAAAATTTATATATGTTCAGGTGTGATTTTCATAGCTGAAAGTATATTTTTCCGTACCTATAGTTGTGCACTGGCAACCTTTTGCACCAACAACTTTTATATTCACTAAAGAGCCATACATTCCTTGTATGATAGAAAAATGCAACGATTCTTTTTTCTATAATTTTTAATAATGATATGAATCTACTCGTTCAGTCGAAGCTTAGTTTCATGCACAATTTCCTAGTCAGATATTATTTTTACTCGACGTTAAATAATTATTTTATGTTCTGCGATAAAAATGGAATCTTAACTTATCAAAATTACACCAAACTTTTTAGATCAATCCTATAATTCATGCATGGCATTTTAGATTTTAGAATATTCTTTTGATCTTTAAACAAATAATGAATCTTTTTTTGGATTGATTTTAATTAAACAGGACCAAAACATCTAAAATATTCAAAAACTCATTCAAAACTTATCCGGAACCTACCAAAAACAAACCACATATGTTAATAGCTTGAAAAAGATATTTGGAACTGGAAAAAATCATCGAATTTATGAAAGAAAGTTGTTTACAATAAGTTAACCCTCGGACCGCTTATAGGCTAATTTAACTAATTTTCGAATGGAGGGCCGAAATGCAAAATAAAGGTTTCAAATTCAAACTAACCCTGCTACTAACCTATATTCATCATTTTGGAGCTAATGAAACTGTCAAAATCACCATTTGATGCTCGAATTATGTAATGTTGATCAAAGTCAAACTAACCTCTTTAAGTAAGTTCAAAACCAAAAATTTATTTAAATATTTCCAAATACATTGAAAATCATGCCAACTAGCCCCATAACTCACAAAATGAGGTAAAACAACTATAAAGAAGTAAAAAATGGTCAAAGTATAAAAAATTCTAATAACCAATACGAGGTTCATTACAATACAGCTGACTAGATGGAATGGAATAAGTGATTAAGATATTTTCTTCATTCCTCTCTTACGGTTTCTCTTGCTTTTATTTTCTCTTTTCTAAATCAGTGATATTTTTTATAAATCATAGCTTAATTGCATATTTCAACCATGTATCAGAGTCGTCAATATGCAAATCAAGAGAATTCTTCTCCATGCAATTTAGAATTCAAGGGATATAAGCACAAATCACTGTTCTATATACTTTCTTTATAGTGATAATATGAATATTATAGTTTTTGTTGTTGGTTTGATGGTTGCTCAGGTACAACAAGTTTTGTACCACTAATTTTTATATATCATTTTTATGCTTTGTATTTGCATTCTTCTTTTGTGCCAGGATCATTGTTAAATTGACATTATTTGGAAAGAATAAATTTGGCTTTGTTGATGAATCGGTGAAGAGGAGTGATTATACTAGAGATTTAGATTGACTTTCGGATCCTTTCAATCCAATTATTGCTTCATGATTAATCTTCAATCTAAGTAGGAATTTATAAGGATGAATACTCTTTTACACTAATACTCATCTTATTTGGGAAGATTTAAAGGAGAGATTTGATAAAATTTATAGTTCACATACTTTTTAACTACACAAGGAGATTTCCACTTTGGTTCAAGAAGTTTCCTTTGTTTTTATGTATTACTTTGGACTTTTGGGTGAGTATGACTCTATCATGCCCCCACAATCATGTGATTGTCTAACATTAAAAGAATTTTTGAACATTTGCAGTACCAAAGTCTATTCCAGCTCCTTATATGACTCAATGACAACTATAGTCAAGCTCAAAGTCAGATTTTAGTGATGCCCTAGATACTGAGTGTGACTTAAGCCTATGTTATGATTAACTAAGAAAAAAGCCAATAACTAGTTGCAAATTCAGGGAGAATGATGAATGAGCACATTAATAATATTGTTATATACTCATATAAAATTGGTGGTAACTCATATAGAGGTGGAAACAATGGAAAAGGCATAAGAAACCATATACTTCAAATGCATTTTATGACTATTGTCAAATGAAAGGACATCTGAGAGTGGACTATTTTAAACTACTTAAGTGAGATCATTGTCATAAAACTGTACATATTGAGTTGGATTGGTATATTTTACATGGTTACCCTTCAAAAAGAAGAAGGTTACAATTATATCTAGAAATTTTGTTTATAATGAAAACTATCAGAGATAATCGAAGGTTGATCTTCACCAATAGTTCATGCATTACTCTTAGCAGGACCAAGTTTCTGCACCTATGTTCACACCAGATCAATATCAAAGCTTATAAAAATGCTTGATAAGTCTAGCATTAGTGAAACCAATGATAGTGCTTACATGGCAAGTAAACTCTTTACTGCGAACGAAGCATTTCTGAAGTGCATAGTGGATATTGGTGCAATTACTCACATGATAGGTAATTCTAAGAATTTATTAGGTGAAGGTATAATAGAAAATATAGGGGAATAACAATTACCTAGAGGAGATTCAGCTAAGGTGTCACATGTTGGGAATTGTCTAATAGGAGAAAATGATATTTTAAGGAAAGTTTTATGTGTTTTAACATTCAAGTTCTATCTTATGTTAGTTGCTCAAGTGACAAAATACTTGAATTATTTTTGCAACTTTCTTCCTAAAATATTATGTCTTTCAGGGTATCTTATTTAGAAAGGTGAGAAAGATTAGTGAAGAGCAGAAAAGACTTACACACTATGCATACAACTAGATGGTTCAAGATCACAAAAATATTTTGCACCAACACAACAAGTTAATGCATCAATTTATCATCAGAGAGTATGTCACACACACACACACACACATATATATAAGTCTCTTTAGATAGATTCTAGTGTCTCATAGTCCAAGTCATGCATTTAATTTGAATAATTGTGATATTTGACCACTTGCTAGGCAAACTAGACTCCGTTTTACTCATAATATTACTAGAAGTGATTATGCTTTTCAGTTCCTTCTTATGAATGTGTGGGGCCCCTATAAAATGAATATTTTTGATGGAATTAGATGCTTCATGAACATTATTGATGACTATTTCAAATGAACATAACTTTTTTTAAATAAGACTTAAATCTGATGTGATCACTTTATTAAAGAAGTTTTTTGCTGAAGTTCTGACTCATTTTGATATAAAGATTCAGAGGGTCATATTAAAAAATGGTTTGAATTCTTCAATCATCATAGTAAGTCCTTAATTTACATCCATGGCATTGTACATACAAGCCCATGTCTATACACACCGCAATAAAATGACGGGGTGAAGAAGAGGTACATACATATCTTAGAGACATGAAGAGCAATTAAGTTTCAAGGAGGATTGCCTAATAGATTTTAGGAAATATGTGTTCAGGTAGTTGTTTATGTTATGAATAGATTAAATCAATTGTTTTATCCAATACAATACCTTTTAAATTATATGATAAATTACCTTCACTTACTCATTTGAGAGTTATAGGATGTCTGTGTTTTGCCACGGATCTCATTAGACATGAGATATTTAGCCTAAGGGTTGTGAGGGTACTGTTAGTTGGATGTGGCACCTCTTAAAAAGGTTATAATTTGTATGAAAAATATATCCTTCTTTGTCAGCAGAGATATGATGTTTGTGAAAATAATTTTTTCCCTTAAGGACGGTGTAGTTGAGTAATAGACACATTCAAAGTCTCATTCTCATTATACTTTGATGATCTTGTCATAATACCAAGTCTCACTTTGACTACTCCTTCAGTGGTAGCTCCATCTATTGTCACTGAAATTTTAGTTGTTATTCCATTTGTGCAACCTGATCTAGTGGATCAAGAAATAGTTTTATTGAACCTACAAGAGGTCTATACTTAACCCTTTAGAAAGTATACTAGAGGTACAAACCTCTCATATGGAAAAAGAACTATATTAGAAAGAAAGGGTCCACTCAATGTCATTATTTTATTGCATTTGTTATAGATTACTGCATCCCAAAGTAATGTGTCCAAGCTTTTATAAATAAATTAAATGAATATCTTATTAACAGATTGTTCAAAAAGAGAGGTGGATAGAAGCTATGAAGAATAAAATTCAAGGATTAAGGGACAATAAGACTTAGGGTTGGTTGATTTTCCCAAAGGCAAGAAGCTTATTGGATGTAGATGGTGTACAAGATCAAATACTAAGCTAGTGGTGATGTTAAGAGGTTCAAAGCTAGATTGTTAGCCAAGCATTACAACCAGAGGGAGGAGGGTCTTGAATAACAAGCAATATTCTCTCCAATAGTTAAAATGGCTATTTTAAGGTCTGTCATTTCAGTAATCACTTCAAGACATTGGACTATTCATCAAATGGATGTCTACAATGCTTTTCTAAAAGGTCACCTATATGAAGAGGTGTTTATGAATGTCCCACATGGTTTTAACAAAAAAAAGAGGCCAAATAAAATCTATAGATTGCTAAAGTCACTATATAGGATGAAACAAACTTCAAGACGATCTCTTTCTACTAAAAGGGATAACGACAATATAGTAGTTTTCCTCACATATGTTGATGATTTGTTACTCATAGGTAATGTTCAAAGTTGATGTTACAAGAGAATAAAGAGTCTTTGTAAGCAATTTTTACTATTAAAGATCTTAGTGAACTTAAATACTTTCTCGGACTTAAATTTTCTAGAAGCAAAGAAGGGATTTTCATACACCAAATAAAATATACATGGAACTTACTGTTGATATGGGACTTGCAATTTTAAAATTGTTTCTACCCCTATAGAGTTGAATCTCAAACTCACGTTCAATGTATTTGATCATCATATTCACAAAAATTCTACTAATTTTCCACTTGATGATCCTACTATCTACAAAAGACTCATAGGGAGATTATATATCTTACTACAACTAGACCATACAAAGTTTTCTCTGTCTGATGTTTAAGTCAGTTCATGCATTATCCTAAATCATCACACGTGGTGGTGGAACTGAGACTAGATGGAGGAAACATTGAGTCTAGTCAAATACATAAAGCAAGCACTAAACTTAGGGATCTTGATGTCTTCTACTACTGGATCAGGTCTCACTTTATTTTGTGATACTGATTGGGGTGCTTGTGTTGATAGTAGGAGGTCTATTACTTAATACTTAGTTTAATTTGGTTCTTAACATATCTCTTGGAAATTTAAAAAAAAGTACAGTCTCTAAGAACTTAGCTGACTTCTTCCACTGCAGAGGTGGTTTGGTTTATAGGTTTATTTTAAGAACTTGGAGCGGATATCCTTTTCCAGTTTCCTTATATTCAGATAGTGCTTCAACATTACAAATTACTTCCAATCGTCTCTTTTATGAGAGAACAGAGTATAGTGACATTGATTGTCATTTTATTTGAGAAAATATTTGGCATGAACTCATTCTTGCATCTTACATACCCTTTGCTGACCAGCATGCTAATATCTTTACCAGTCTCCTAGAAAAGGCCATTACTATCATCTCATATCTAAGATAGTCATGAAGAACATTTTCATTGAACCTAGCTTGAGGAGTGTGAGGAATTCAGCAAGCGTGTAGATGTGCCTTAAGTTATTTACCCAAGTTTATTGCATGCATTTACATTTATTTACTTAATTATACACAATGATTAGTTAGTTACCTGATTAGTTAGTTTATTAACTACATGATCTAAGATGGATGAGTTAGAGTAGAGTCGATTAGTGATGAGTTATACATGAGCTGTCGTTCTATTGTATTATAACTAGATGCAATGAAATGAGTGAGAAAGATATTTTCTTCATTCATCTCTTATGATTCTCTTTCTTCTCTTTTCTCTTCTCTAAATCAATGATATTCCTCACGAATCATAGCTTGATTGCATAAATTCAACACGTTTGACATGTAAATCAAAATCTATCCTTGTAGGATATGACCTAACTCCATCAACGAGTTAAATTTAGATAAAAATTCAGTATCCTAAGAATTATATTAACTAAAAAAAGATAAATATTTTATGAATTAAAATAGGGTAACAAAAAAACCAACATCTAGCTTAATTCTTTAATTCACATATTCTTGAAAATTCTCAATTTGTTTTACTTGCATCAAGGACTCGATTCTTGTGAGACAAAGAAGAGTAAAAGAACAAGTAGCTCAAAACAAATAAGAAACCCAATTAATTAAAGTCCAGTTTGAATATTTACAACTAAATCACCCTAAGAACTTTCCAAACTAGTGCAGGAAGTTTGAATCCTTTTCCAAGCTCAATTACTCTGTGAACAAAAACTTGTTAGAAAAATATTTTAGTATTTCAAAAATGAATAATGTCTAGGTGTTTATTCTTATTTTCATTCTTTATTAATATTATTGTGTTGGCTTTCATTAACCACATCGATCGTGTTATTGGAGAAAAAGATCAATATATTGCTATTATGGCTTACCCTTTAGACCTTTTTAATATGAAGAAGATTTCATTATCAACATGTTTATTTTTGTAGTTTAATCATTAGACCTTTTTGAAGAAGATTCCATTATCGACATGTCTACTTTTATTGTCAGCAATGTATTTAGGTTTAAAGCTTTGCATGCTCTATCTTTGATAGATCTGTGAATCCTTCCTGCTTATATTAAAATTTTTCAAACTCTGTCTTGATGGGGAGATCCAAGTTGAAAAAGATAAATTTAACAAGTATGGTTGTTTCCTATTGCTATATCTTGTTTTGATGATGAGAATCTTATGCAAGGGACCAGGTCCGTGGATCTTCAAGGCTAAAGTACAGACGGCACGCTCCTTTTGTCATCTAGTGTAACAAACTGCGGAGGTGCTGCTTGTACTATTTAGGATAACTGGTACAATTGCATTTTAACACTAATCATTATTCTACTATAAAGGGTAAAGGTGTTTCTCAATTGGTAGTTTTTGCAAATTGGAAAGTTGAAGAAAGAAGAAGCCAAAAACTCAATACTCAATATTGCTCAAGATCTCATTTCTTATGTGTGCTAAAATAGAAAGTGCTCTTGAGTCCAATTTGAGTCTATAATTGATTACTCATTCTAAAAGTAATGCACTTTTCTTTTTTTGCTTTGAGAGTGCTTAGGTAGATTTGCCTAAGCTTGATACTGGTTAGAGTTAATCAGTTTTGAGGGAGTCTTGGGAGAGTTGCCAAGGTGAGCTTGTAGTAGAGTTATTACAAGTATAAGGAGCCTAGAGTTAGGTTCAACTTTAAGTCTTTAATTAAGAGGTTGATTGTAGTGAACTTTTAAAGAGCATGTGAGGACAAGTCATGGTTTTTCCTCCCTTGAAAAAGGAGATTTTCACGTTAAATCTTGTGTTCTTTAAATTTCCTACATTGTTTTGTGTTTCTGCTTCATTTATTATTTTATTGTCTATAACTGATTCTGAGGGACCTGGTCCCTCACTGTGTGGTGTAACCTCCAAGGTTTCAACAATTGATATTAGAGATAGGTTTACTTTAAAATTTTCACACCTAGAGTGCTTTGGTAATCATGGCTACTCCACCTAATCTAAAAGAAGGGCAATCTACCACTAGACCACCTAGATTTAATGGAAAGTACTATGAGTGGTGGAAAACCAGCATGTATGACTTCATTATGGCTGAGTATAGTGAGATGATGGACATAATTCTTGATGAGCCTCATATTCCTGTTAGAAAATTCAAAGAAGGAGAAATAACTAGAATGGTTGTTAAAACCAGGAGAGAGTATGATGATAAAGACAAAAAGAAAATTGAAAAGTATTACAAGGCCGAGATCTTTCTAGTTTGGGGTATAGAGGTTGATGAATACAATAGGATTTCTGCATGTGAAAATGCTACAGAAATCTGGGATTGCTTGAAAATAGCTCATTAAGGGACAACTGATGTGAAGGATTCAAAGTTTGATATGCTGACTACACAGTATGAAACCTTCACTATGAAAGAAGGAGAAACCATTCAAGAGATGCATACCATATTTAATTTTATTACTAATGAGTTGCACTGTTTACAAGAAATAATTCCATTGTACAAAATAGGTGAGAAAAATTTTGAGGGTTCTACCTAAATCCTGGGAAAGTAAAGTAGATGTCATCACTGAGGCAAGGAAGCTGAAAACTCTCACAATGAATGAGCTTATTGGAAATTTAAGGACTCACAAACTCAAGAAGAAGCAAAGGCAACAGAAGAATGAAGTAAAAAGAGAGAAATCTCTGGCATTGAAGGTTTCCAAGTTCGATGCAAGTGAAAAAGATGTTGTCTATTTGGCAAAAAGAATTGTCAGAGCAAAGAAGAAAAATGGTCAGTTTAAAAAAAAAAAAATCAACAGCATGAAGGGAGGTTCTTTTGAAGTTTTACACAAGTATGGAAGTTGTGATTATTTCATTAAGGACTGTCCAATGCAAGAAATAGATTAATTGGAATATCTCCAGTTTGGAGGTGACAAAGGAAAGAACAGAGACTAGGTCCCTATAAAGTCAAGAAAAAAGGTTGCAGCTGATTTTGCAGTTAAGCAAGCATTAGCTATCTAGGGAAAATCCTCCAATGAATCTGAGAAAGTTGGAAAGAAGAAAGATGTTTCTATGCTGGCAGTGAAGGACGAGAAAGTGATTTTTGATTCCTTGTTTTCTCTCATGGAAAACACTGAAGATGAATAAGAAAATAAGGTCACACTTTCTGGAATTAAAGAAAACTTAGAGAACTACTCTGCTAGAAAGATAAAAAAGCTTTCTAATGTGTTGATTGATTCCATGTGTGAAATGACTGTTGAAAAAAATGCTCTAGAAGAAATGGTAGAAATTCAAGAGCTTGAGTTGGTAGCTTTAACCCTCCAGATATCTAAAATTGAGGAACAAGTTACAAAGCTAAAATCTGAAACTCTAAGCTTAGTTATTCAACTGAAGGAAGCTAATAGTGCTTGTGATAATGAGAAGAATAATGCTCTAGAAGAAAAGATAAAAGACCAAGAGCTTGAATTGATAGCTTTGACTCTTCAGATATCTGAACCAGAGCAATAGGCTGCTAAGTTGAAATCTAAAAATCTGAGTTTGGTGAGTCAACTAAAGAAAGTAGAAGATTTAAATAGTAAAGGAAAGAAAGAAGCCTCAAAGTTTTAAATTGAGCTTGAATAAAAACTGAAGGACTCCCAAAAGCATCACATGACTAAACTCCAAAAGAATGAAGAGTTGGAAAGGGACCTTCTCTGTCTGAGGGAAAAACTTAGAAAATCCCTACAATGGACTTCATCCTCACAGATCCTTTTCAACTTAACTATTCAAGGAGTTAATACTGGTAAGGTTTGGGGTATCAGTACAAAACTAAATCATCTGGGTCACAAGGGAAGTGGTTTATGATGTCAGACACAAAGGCCATAAACATTTATGCACTCACTATGAAAGAGATGGACATATAAAGAAAAACTATCCAAGTTGGAATAGAGCAAGAATGATCAATGTTAGATATATCCAGCATGGGAATACCTATTATAAAGGTTTTATACCTTTGAAAAATGTAAAGAAACTCTCATTGCCTAGATGGGCGGAAAAGGATTTGATCACACCTCTGTCCTTTTATTGGGAACTTAAAATCAAGTGCGTTTCCAAATCTAACAAATGATTTTGTTTGCTGGAGGGAGAAAGGATTTGCAGTCAGAACAGGTTCACTAATAGTAGTTATTCAATGCTTATGACAGGAAGGTTTGATTATTTTCTCCCTGTCAAGACACTTCAAGGTAGAAGTGTCTCATATGGAAATGGTAAAAAGGATAAAAAAAAAGTGTGTTACTGATGGGAAGTAACTTACTTTGTTTTTCATTGCAACTCAACCAATTAATTTCAAGGGACCTGGTCCTTGGAAAAACAAAGCTAAAACTTCCAGGTAACAAGTCCCAAGTAGAGGTGGAAATAATGGAAAATCCAGGTTATGATGAAGATTTATTTTTTAAGATATGATCTTTGGTCAAAAGGATGATATTGATGAAGATGAGGATCAAGGAAAAATTTAACACAGGAGGGAGTGATAATAGTGATGGTGATCCAATATCTCAGTAGAAGAACCTCAAGAAGTGTCTAGTCATGATTTCACATTGACCTGGTCCCAGTGGAATTCATCTTAGAAAGTCAAACTGAAAGCAGATATCTTCTCACCCCCTAGACATTCTATCTTTATCTTTGGAGAAAAGAGTGAAAATAAGAGCCTAGGTAAAAAATTTCTTAGTTTTCTATGTATTCCTATTCCATAAGTGACCTAAAAAGGGGTGTACAGAGGCTAAAATATGGATTGGTCAAATTGATCTGACCTTATATGTGAATTAATGTCTCACCTCAAATCTAGCTATGATAAGGAAGCAGGTATCCTTGGTAGAGTAGGTGCATATTTGTCTAACTCATTACCATACCTTTGCAGGTATATACCCATGGGAACAACTTTAGAGGAGGAAAATGTGATATTCACAAATTAGAGGATTTATTTAAAGAAAGAGAGGAACCTAGTCCTATCTCACATGTTAGTATTGATGTGTGAGCATATACTAACACATTTGAGGCTTTTAACTCTAAATAATTGCAAGGCCTTGAGAAACTTTAGTTGTTTTTGATTAGTTTTACTTTGATTTTGCAGTTTAAGCTGATAGGATAGAGAACCAACAAGAATGGAAGAAAAGGAGTTGAAATCTGAAGAGAAGTGTGGCTGATGACGTCTGTGATAAGTCGTCAGTCCTGTGATAGGCTATCAGAGTTGTCGTCATCCTTAACTAGAGAATTGGCTTGAGTTAAAGCCTGTGATGATATTTGGTGATAGGACGTCATCCTTATGATAAGCTATCAGGTTGGTCATTATCAGTAGACAGAGAATTGGCCTAAAGTGGAAGTTGTGACGACATTTTGTGATAAGCCATCAAGGGTCTGATAAGTTATCAAGAATGTCGTCAGCCTAAGGCAGCCAAGAAAAAATGAGAGTCAGCTGAGATATCTGACGACATTTTGTGATAAGCCGTCAGGAGTATGATAAGCTATCAAGAGCGTCGTCAGCCTTAGACAGAGAATGTACTTTAGGTGGAATCTGTGACAACATTGGTGATAAGTCATCAAAGTTCTGATAAGCCGTCAGGTTTCGTCTTCAGCCTAAAGCAGAGAATGTCAAAATTAAAGAAGATCTAACGACATTCCTAATAAGTCGTCAGAGCCCTGATAAGGCGTTACGCATGTTGTCGTCTATTCCGAGAAAAAGTCGTAACCTTGATTTTTTTCATAATTAGGGTGAACTATTTAAAACCTTGTTGAGGTTTTTTCTCAGAGGGTCGCACTTGAGTTTTTTGGAGACACGTATTGTTATTTTCTCTCTTTAGTTTCTTAGCTTAAAAAAGCAAATACTTTGAGAGATTATTGTCAGTATCTTGGGATTTTCCTTCGTAATTTAATTTATGATTCACTGATTATTATTCATCTCTGTAAGTTTATCTTTCAAATCATGAATTCAATTATGTATTTCGTTTATTGCATCATGAGTGTCTAAATTCCATTAACCTGAATTATGGGATCTAGGGTTAGGTCTTGATAAAGTGCTAAGTTTTCAAGATTCGAAAGGTGGTAGGATTTCTTGATAATTCTAAAATTTTAATTAACGTCTGTCGGTTACAAACAATAGACACACATACTTTGATTTTCTTGAGAAAGAAATCAAATATAGTAGGAAGTGAGTTATCAACAGGGACTCGAAAATACTTTGTTTAATAACTAACGATGTAACAAGGTTGGTTAACCTGAGGTAAAATCTGGGCAGTGAATAGAAATTCCCTAAGTCCGAGAGGATTAGGAAATTAAACGCTTAAGTAGGTTAAGAGACATTTAAGCATAACATCAATAAACATAGCTTGTTGTCCTACCCACCGTGAGAATCTTGAACCACTCTTAGCAACTGTCAAGTACCGAAAACCCTAGTGAACATAATTCTGGATATTTCATAAACTCCTAATTCCAAACACTGAAAGTAAAGTGACCAACAATTACTTGTTAAACTCAAACCCCTATTTTACTTTATTTTCATGCCAGTTGTTTGAATTTAACTTGTATCTTTAGTTTCAAACTAGTGTAATCGCCACTCACATTTTTCCCTGTGGATTCGACCCCTACTCTAAAGTTGGGTAAATATATTGATGACGACCGCCTTGCACTAAATTAAAGTGTAAGTTGAGCGTTATCAAGAATGGCGTCGTTGCCGGGGAATAGTTTGGCGTATTAAGTTGGTTTGGAATTTAGCCTACTTGCTTGAATTTAAACTTGTAAATATTTATTTTTAGTTTTCTTTGATTTTTGGTTTTAGGTAGATTTTTATTTTAGTTTACTCATTACCATGGCGTCTTGGAATGAACATGAGCTTGGTGGCTGGAAATCGTATCTTGATGATCCATGTCCATATTGTGATGGACCTTACTTTTGGACAAATTATAGATATGCTCCCCGGAGAGAGATGTGTGCACCATATCCATCCTACTGGGAGTATGATTGTTCTTTATGTGGTGGTCAAGAGTGACATTGGAGTAATTTCCCAAATGCCCCCTCCCCCCGGTATGCTAACCCAAATTCTAGTTCTTCTTATGATTTTGATAGGTCTTATGGTCAAGAACAGGAAGAATGAAGCATCGGAAAGAGTGGCATTAAATCTATGCTTCAACTAATGTTGGATTGTGTGGACATAATGAATGATATCATACGTGATATACATCAAGACATAAGGGAAAATAACAAGGAAATAAGAATGATAGAGGATATGGAAATAGAGGTCAAACATTCAAAGCACTTTTCCACATTATGTTTAGATGATATCTTGTCTGTGGAATCATTTAACATAATGGACGAGTGTGAAGATGAGGAACAAGAATCCTATATCGATGTTATGTTTGATGTTGAGCAACCCTCAATGATTTTCCAACCAACCGAACCAACCATGAGGGATGATGCCAAGATTGAGGAAACAGTGCTAGAGGAAAAAGAAGAAACCAAGAAAATCTCTTATGAAGACTCTATCCAAATTTGGGGTAAGGATGCCTAGAAGGATGCAACTCCGAAATTAAGGAGAAGACCACATTCAAACCATTTTTCAACATTGTGCTTAGTGGATGAGATGGAAGTCCACCTACCCAAGCAATTGAGGTGTTTTGAGGATGAGGAACATAATCCTTATATTTTGGAGTTTTACATTCAAAAAGAGCAAAATGAACCCCTTCCCCCACTTAAAAGTCAGTAAAGGCAAAATTTAATGTGTATCAAGTGGATTATTGATAATCTCATCAATACCCAATGAGCCTATCCGAAAATTTGATATGAAGTTGGGTAAGATATTTAAGTCATCAAAGTGGTGAGATAAAGAAAGTGTCATTGTATCCATACGTTTGCCCAATGCGCCTAGAAGATGTATTGATCAAAAGGTGGGTCGACGTTTTAAATTCTCCAAGTGGAGACATAAATAATTATCAACAAGCTATCTAGATAAGTCTGAGTAATCAAGATAACTAAGTCGTGCCGCGACACTAAATTAGGTGCTTCTTAGGAGGCAACCCAAGGTATTTTGTTGTTTGTATTCGTATTTTGTGATTGACATCAGATCTTTACACCCATCGTGCCAAAGGTATATTTCTAACTCTCTTGTTTTGGTTTGATGCATTGGGGACATTGCATGATTTTAAGTTGAGGGTGGGGCTACTTTTCGGTGTTGATGTCCTCCGTGGGTTTTTGTTGCCTTACCTCTTTTACCCGGAGTCTTGTTCCTAGTAGAGCCAACATGTTTGGGCATATTGTGTTTTCTTTTGTGATGTGTTTTAGTTGAATAGGAGAAAAATAAGTATCTACGGCAGTTGACATACTTTTGTTGATTTTTAGGAATGATAAATACCTCTCCAATTGTATATTTCTTTAACTGTCTGATTTGCATCTAAGTGTGACCACTGTGCATCTTTGTATGGCATTTGTTATAGTAACACAATGATCATTGCTAAACAGCTGCATGAACTAAATGAGTAGTAGATTGCGATATACCTGTGTGCCAAGTGCATGTGAGATATTACTTAGTTCCCTCTGTATGCTGAAGCCAGAACTTGCCCAATTAGTCCTACCTAAGTTGAAGGATAGGGGTTAGGAAAGGATCATAGGCCATTTTGATATTAGCCCATTTTAGCCTAAATGACCTTACCTATGTGTATAATACCCCTTGATCCCTATTTTGAGCCTAATTAGCCTATTTATTTGTATGACACCTGTCACCTTCCCATTTAGATCACAATGAACCTATTTTGGCCTTGGTCCTTATTGGACACTGTGCACCTTGACTTAGGCAAATGGCCTAAGTTGAGGGTGGATATCATAGTGGCGCATGATACAGAATGAGTATGAAGAAAGGTAGCATAAAAGAAAAGAATAAAAAGTTGGGTGCGGAGGATAAGACAAAGAAAAAGAAATTTGTGAAAAAAGAATAAGTGAATGTGAAAAAGACTGCACCCATCATAACTAATTGCTTTTAAAAAAAAAGGGGACGAGTGTAAAAGGATAATGAGTGAAACCCCAAAAATCTCGTGTAGTGTCAAGGAATCTTAGTCACTTTAAAGACCATCGAGTATCATAACATCCCCTAACCTACATTACAATCCTAAGAGAAGACCTATAGTGATCCTAGTTGACCTATCTGAAGATCTGGGTAATGAAAATAAGGGCAAGCCTATGGTACTTGGCATACACTGATTGGAACTTCATTCTGAGAGTGAGTGTTTTGATTATCCCTATGGCTACATATATAATTCCTAATATGAGATAAGGGGGAATTCTTTATTATGAGGTGACACTGGTTACATTGCTAGTTACTAGCTTGTTCGAGTAGTGTAATATTGGTGTATGCATGGTTGTTATTGCTGAATTTTTGCCATATCTTGATTCTTGTGAGTTGTATGGTTGTTCTTAAAAACATGTACAATGAGTTTTAAATTGACTGACCTTGGAGATGGTTAATTTATTCTGAGCTAATATGAGTAGTCAGCTGCCAAATTGTACTTTGTATTCTCTTAGTTATGTTTTAGTTGCTTGAGGATAAGCAATTGTTTTAAGTTGAGGGTGTTGATGTATGAGCATATGCTAACACATTTGAGGCTTTTAACTCTAAATAATTACAAGGCCTTGAGCAACTTTAGTTGTTTTTGATTAGTTTTACTTTGATTTTGCAGTTTAGGCTGATAGGATAGAGAACCAACAAGAATGGAAGCAAAGGAGTTGAAATCTGAAGAGAAGTGTGGCTGACGACGTTTGTGACAAGTCGTTAGCCCTGTGATAGGCTATCATAGTTGTCGTCAGCCTTAACTAGAGAATTGGCTTGAGTTAAAGCCAATGACTACATTTAATGATAGGACGTCAACCCTGTGATAAGCTATTAGGTTGGTCGTCATCAACAGACAGAGAATTGGACTAAAGTGGAAGTTGTGACGACTTTTTGTGATAAGCCATAAAGGGTCTGATAAGTTATCAAGAATGTCGTCAGCCTAAGGCAGCCAAGGAAAACTGAGAGTCAGTTGAGATATGTGACGATATTTTGTGATAAGCCGTTAGGAGTTTGATAAGCTATCAAGAGCGTCTTCATCCTTAGATAGAGAATGGACTTCAGTTGGAATCCGTGATGACATTGGTGATAAGTCATCAAAGTTCTGATAAGCCGTCAGGTTTTGTCGTCAGCCTAAAGTAGAGAATGTCAAAATTGAAGAGGATCTGATGACATTCCTGATAAGCCGTTAGAACCCTGATAAGGCGTCACGCATTTTGTCGTCTATTCCAAGAAAAAGTTATAACATTGATTTTGTTTCCATAATTAGGGTGAACTATTTAAAGCCTTGTTGAGGGTTTTTCTCAGGGGCCGCACTTGAGTTTTTTGGAGACACATATTGTTATTTTCTCTCTCTAGTTTCTTCTCTTGAAAAAGCAAATACTTTGAGAGATTATTGTCAGTATCTTGGGATTTTCCTTCGTAATTTAATTTATGATTCACTGATTATTATTCATCTCTGTAAGTTTATCTTTCAAATCATGAATTCAATTATGTATTTCGTTTATTTCATCATGAGTGTCTAAATTCCATTAACCTGAATTATGGGATCTAGGGTTAGGTCTTGATAAAGTGCTAAGTTTTCAAGATTCGAAAGGTGGTAGGATTTCTTGATAATTCTAAAATTTTAATTAACGTCTGTCGGTTACAAACAATAGACACACATACTTTGATTTGCTTGAGAAAGAAATCAAATATAGTAGGAAGTGAGTTATCAACAGGGACTCGAAAATACTTCGTTTAATAACCAGCGTTGTAACAAGGTTGGTTAACCTGAGGTAAAATCTAGGTAGTGAATAGAAATTTCCTAAGTCCGAGAGGATTAGGAAATTAAACACTTAAGTAGGTTGAGAGACATTTAAGCATAACATCGAAAAAGATAGCTTGCTGTCCTACCCACCGTGAGAATCTTGAACCACTCTTAGCAGTTGTCAAGTACCAGAAGCCCTAGTGAACATAATTCTGGTTATTTCATAAACTCTTGATTCCAAACACTGAAAGTAAAGTGACCAACAATTACTTGTTAAACTCAAACCCCCATTTTACTTTCTTTTCATGCCAGTTGTTTGAATTTAACTTGTAGCTTTAGTTTCAAACTAGTTTAATCGCCACTCACATTGTTCCCTATGGATTCAACCCCGACTCCAAAGTCGGATAAATATATTGACGACGACCTCCTTGCACTAAATTGAAGTGTAAGTTGAGCGTTATCAAGTATCATGAATGTTCATTTTTTGTTTGATCTAACAGATAAATCCACATCCTTTCTCTCTTTCTTCCTGTGTCAGAAAATTATCTTATTCTTACAAGAAAGGGATTAATCACCCCTAAAATGAAATTGATCACATCCAATTCTTTCAAAAACCCTTCTTATGCTTACTCCTTCCTTTATATCCAAGCATACACATTCCTTCTCTCATCAAAAGGAGAAGTCCAGTCACAAACCGTTCTCCTGTGGACTATATCTACAAATGGCTACAAATTCCTTATTTTTATGTCTTTTAAAGGAAACTGGGTTTAGCATCAATAAAAGTCCTTTCTCAAATCCTCTTGAAAAAGACCCTTCGTCTCCTACTTTTCCAAATCCAAACCCGTTCTTCACGCAAATTGTTGATAAAGAATCATCACTAAACCCTCAAATTCTTTCTGATAATATATTGATGGATGATGCTTGGGTTGCTGAAAATCTCATCTTGCTGTCAAATAGCGTAGGAAAGGGTATATTTGGTCTTAAAAACCCAAATGTTAGTAAAACTCTAAGTTATTCACGAAAAAAGTCTAAAATTTTTACTAAAAAGAAGGAGACTCCTGAGGGACCTGGTCCCAAAAAGAGGAAAGTGGCTATCAGGGAATCTGTGTTCACTTATTCAAGAATGAAAAATAAGGAGAGAAGTAAGTAAGGTTGTGCCTAACGAAGTAAAAAATAGGTTCTTGAGAAATCAAAAAGTGTTAACTAGAAGGAATTTTTACTTAAGTGTGTTAATAGAACCTGGTATATTGGAATTAGTTGTACTGGTAAAACATCAAGGCTGGATGCATCTTATAGAAGGGCCTATTCCCAAAGTCTTTGATGAGGCAGTCAGGGAATTCTATTCCACATTAGAGTTTTCTAAACACAAAATGAAGTTGACTACTGTAGTTCAAGGGAAGAAGTTAAATATTAATGTTGCATTACTTGGGAGAATTCTAGATGTTCCAATTTATGGTGAGAGGAATGTCTCAAGGCAACAACTATCAATAGAGTTTTTGGTAACTGCATCAAAGGTTAAAGGTAAATTTGTGGCTGTAGTGAATAGGAAATCACCAAAGAGTGAGTTACAATTAGTCTTTGATTTTGTAAAAAAAGTAGTTTTGTCCAGATCACAAAAAAGAAACATTACTTCACCTACTATATTGTATGGCATAGAATGTCTTAGCAGTTTTGAGTTAATTAGTTTATCTGTATTGATGATGAAACACATACACAAAGTGGTTCTTGGTTAAAATGACAAACATGACATTCCTTATGGTTAGTGGTTAAATAAAGTGTTTGATCACCTTAGTATTGTCTGTGAGAATGGAACTCCTAGAACTGTATTGCAAATGCTTTGTATGAAGACACTAGTCAAAACTGAGTATGTGAGGAAGAAACTGAGTAGCAACTGTCAGGGGGAGTTTAGCAAAGAGATAGCGGAGTTACAGCTCAATGGAGCTGCTAAGGATGCAGAGATCAGCAAATTGAACCTGACAATTCGACATTAGACTATTGAGGGTCCAAGTGATACTGATGAGCTTAAAACTGAGAATACTGACCTTAAGAAAAGAATCTCCACTTTGACATATGAGGTTCTTAGCTTGAATGCAGAAATAAGCTATTTAACCAAGGAACTATTGCACTATCATGCTACAGAAAATAATAACCTGGCTCTACTTCTTCAAACTATCCTTCCAAATCTTTCCCCTATTTAACCTTTCAAGATTCCTATGGTTTTTTCTCTAGAACATTAAATTTATGCACTGCAATGATACTTATCCTCTATTTATGAATGAATCTTTATTTGTGTGATGTATGTATTTCCTCTTTCTATTAAAGATGTTCTTCATGTTAGTGTTGCCCCAGTGGCCATAGGTTAACTAACCTGTGCTCATTTTACTCTTGTTCTACAGTTTTCACTTTTCAAAGATGCCAAAAGGGGTAATATTGATTTCATGTGGTAGAGATCAAGTACCAGGTGTGTCAATGATTGAATTGTAGATGTGTATGGCATATTGATGGGGGAAGTATGTAATCTGCTAAATAAAAGGTGTGAAGGCATACTGACAGGGGGGAGTGAGTATAATGATTGGAGAAGTAAGTGAAATTTTTTATATCAATTGACAACAAGGGACCAGGTCCCTAAGTTGCATGATGATGGAAGCATGATGATTGAATGATAGGGGGACACTCATCTTCAGTAGTGGTAATCACTCTGATTAAATGTAATGAATGAATGTAGGTACTAAAAAGCTTTGTGGTTGGTTTGGCATCATCAAAAAGAGGGAAAATTTCTATATCTTATTTTGATGATGAGCATCTTACAAAAAGGCACCAGGTCCCTAGATCGTCAAGGCTAAAGTACAGTTAGCACATGCCTCCACAGTTTTCCCATCTAGTGTAACAAACTGCACAGATGTTGCTTGTACTATTTAGAATGCCTGGTCCAATTGCATTTTAACCCTAATCATTACTCTACTATAAAAGATAAAGGATGTTTCTCAATTAGCAGTTTTTTGGAAATCGAAAAGTTGAAGAGAGGAAAAAGGCAAAAACTCAATATTCAACATTACCCAAGATCTCATTTCTTGTGTGTGCTAAAATAGCATATTTTTTTATTCCAATTTGAGAATGTAATTCAATTACTTATTCAAGAGTAATGCTAACCCGGCCTGACTCAGGGCCTTGTCGTAAAGGGCATCCCAAGTCCGACCGAGATCGGAGACCACCCACGTTACCCAACCCAACCTCCAGTCGTTTGCCCTGAGTTGACTGAATTTCAAGCATATAACAAGATAGCGTAAAACCTCACATGAAATAGGGGGATAAGATCACGACCGTGACCGACCCAACTGAGTCCAACCGTCCCATACCAATCGTCCAACCATACCAAACCAAACCAAAACCATAAATCCGACCATATCCAAATAAGTTTCATTAATAATTAAATATAAAATCCCAAAATAAAATATGATAGAACAGTGAGAAATTATGTCCAATAATGTCAGCCCCAATACCATTGTATAAAATCCATGCCTTTAGTTGGAACTAACAATGAGGGAAGAGAACATGCCTTAAACCAAGATGATAATGGAGAGAAATCACAAAACAAGCCCCAATTTACTCCTTAAGATGAAACCCTAGCTTTCTTTTCCTAAAAACACTAGAGGGGATTTAAGAGTGCTTTCTAAGTGTTTAAGAATAGAATAGTAGGAAAAACAACCTTCCTAGAGTATTATAAGTCATGAGACCTTATTTGGATAAGTAGGGAAATGTCTAGATTGCCCTCACTTAAACTACACTTAATTCTTGTCATAGGGTATGACTAACCCTTATGAGTTGTACCCATCCGGTACGAGTGGTACCCATCTCTCGAACTCGAGGCTTTCCCTCTTGGATCTAACACTGTCCAAGGTACGACACACCCAAACCCAAGTCCTATCCAAGGGTACGACTAGTACCCATAAATCGTACCCCTGGTAAAATAAAATCTCAGGAGGTTTGAACACCAACCATCATACGAGTCCATAGTATGACTCGTACCCTAGCTTACGGCTCATGGTGAGACACTCATACTCAGATCCAATGTAAGTTGCCAAGTATAAGGTTAAGTGCAGTAACCAAATAACCGGTATCCACAGATACGACTCTTACCACCCAGATCGTACCTATTCTAGTAACTATCCATCCCACCAACAACACTGGTCAGTATATGACTGGACCATACCACCCTTACCTAAGTGTATGACTCGTTCCACTAAGTCGTATCTTTCCCAGAAACCAAAAATCAAGGAAATTTTTGAAGGTCCAGAAACCAGGGTGCTTCAGTCTCCCCACTATGAACATTCGTCCCCAAATGACAGATGAGGTAAAGGTAACCATACACACGAGTCATTTGCATTATCAAATATATTCCCAATCCTTTTCAAAGTTTGAAAACAAAGATGCAAAGATATTAATCTTTCCTTTAACAAACTCAGAAGATAAAGATGTGTTGAAGAACACATACCTTCCGCACGAATCACAGGAGCAGAAAACAGATGTAGATACTTAGACTTCATGTCCTCCTCCGCTTCCCATGTAGCTTCTTCCACCTTATGGTTTCACCAAAGAACCTTAACTGAAGCCACATCCTTGTCCATAACCGATGAACCTACCTATCCAAGATCTCAACCAGGACCTCTTCATAAGACAGAGAGTTCGAGATACACAACCCCTCTAAAGGAACAATATAAGAAGGATCACCAATGCACTTCCTTAATATGGAAACATAAAATACTTGATGAATGAAGCTCAAAATAGAAAGCAACTCCAATTCATAAGCCACACTACCAACCCTTCGTAGAACCACATAAGGACAAACATACCGGGGAATGAGCTTCCCCTTTTTACCAAACTGCATTACTCTCTTCATGGGAGATACCTGTAAGAACACCATATCCCCAACCTCAAATTCTAAGTCTTTACGCATTACATTTGCAGAGGACTTTTGGCGACTTTGCGCAGCCTTAAGCCTATTCCGAATCACCTTTAACTTTTCCATATCCTGATAGACCAAATTTGGACTGAACATATTTGCCTCACCAAGCTCGACCAACTAATAGGAGATCTACACCTCTTTTTATACAATGCCTCAAAAGGGGCTATACCAATACTAAAATGATAGCTATTGTTGTAAGCAAACTCTACCAAAGGTAGATGCTCAACCCAACTTCCACTATAGTCAATCACAGATGCCCGGAGCATATCCTCCAACGTCTGAATAGTCCTTTCCACTTGCCCATCCATCAGAGGATAAAAAAGCAGTACTCAGACTCACCTTAGTACCTAATACCTTCTGGAAAGACCACCATAAATGAGATGAAAATTGTGTACCATGATCAGAGATAATCGAAACAGGTACCCCATGCAACTTCACAATCTCCTAAAGATACAACTGCACATAGTCCTCTGCTAAAAAGTTAGTCCTCACTGGTAAGAGGTGAGAAGACTTTGCCATCCTATCCATGAAGACCCAAACCAAATCAAATTGGTTTTGATAACGTGAAAAACTAGTAATGAAATCCACATTGATTACCTCCCATTTCCATTTGAGCAAATCAATTTTTTGTTACAACCCACCAAGTCTCATGTGCTTAACTTTAACTCATTGACACACCATGCATTTGGCCACAAAATTAGCCACATCCCTTTTCATGCCATTCCACTAATACATCTCTTTGAGATCATGATACATCTTCATCGAGGCGAGATGTACAACGTAGCGTGAATCATGCGCCTCAGCCAAGATCCTTTGCCTCAAACCGTCGACATAAGGAACGCACAACCTTCTTTGGTACCATAAAGTACCATCACCGCATATCTCAAACACCATTACCTTTTGCATACCCACATTACCCTTGATTTTCATCAAGATAGGATCTAGCACTTGATTCTCCTTAATCTCTACTCCAAGAAATGACCGAACCATTTCCTGAACATTACCCTACCATCCTTAGAGTCCAAGAGACGAATTCTAAGATTGTCCAAGTGGTGATTATCCTTCACCAATTCCTATTTTCCTTTCTCCATATGAGTCAAACTCCCCATGGACAACCAGCTAATAGCATCAACTACCACATTAGCTTTACCTGGGTGATAGTGAAGACTTATATTATAGCCCTTAAGAAGGTCCAACTATCTCATCTGCCTGAGATTTATCTCCTTCTTAGTGAACACGTACTGTAGACTCTTATGATCAGAAAAGATGTTTAGGTGCACTTCATATAGATAATGCCGCCATAATTTCAAAGCAAAAACCACCGTCAACCTGTCCAAATCATGGGTTGGATAATTCCTCTCATGCACCTTCAACTGCCTAAAAGCATAAGCAATCACCTTCCCATGTTGCATCAAGACACAACCAAGTCCTACCCTAGATGCATCACAATAAACCACAAATTCCTCACTGCCCTTAGGCAATGTCAAAACTGTTGCCGAAGTTAGCTTATCTTTCAACTTCTCAAAACTCCTCTCACAAGAATACGACCAAGAAAACTTCACCTTTTGTTGAGTCAACTTAGTCAAAGGAGCAGCTATCATAAAAAATCTTTCCACAAACCATTGATAATACCCAGCCAAACCCAAGAAACTCTGAATATCGATTGAAGTTGTGGGCCTAGGCCACCTTTTAACCACCACCACCTTTTGAGAGTCCACCACTATCCCCTCACTAGAAATAATATGACCAAGAAAAGTCATAGCGTTCAACCAAAACTCACATTTAGAGAACTTGTCATATAACTATTGTTCTTTCAAGGTCGGAAATACCACACAGAGGTGATTAGCATGATCCACCCCACTCTAGGAATAAACCAGAATATCATCAATAAACACAATGATAAAGAGATACAAGAACTACCTGAAAACCCTATTCATCAAGTTCATAAATACAGTCAGAGCATTAGTCAAACCGACTGATATCCCTAAGAATTCAAAGTACCCATACCGAGTATGAAAAGCTGCCTTAGGGTTATCCCCCTCCCTAATCTTATGTTGATGATAACCAAACCGAAGATCTTTATTAAAGAAGAACTTGAAACCTTGCAATTGATCAAACAAGTCATCTATCCTTGGAAGAGGATACTTGTTCTTGACCATCACCTTACTCAACCACCGATAGTCAATGCACATCAAAAGGGAACCATCCTTCTTGTGCATGAACAACACCGGTGCACCACACGGGGATACACTAGGATGAATAAACCCATTATCCAGAAGATCCTTAAGTTTCTCCTTGAGTTCTCTTAACTCATCCGGAGCCATTCTATTAGAAGGAATAGATATTGGACGAGTATTCAAAACCAAATCAATACCAAACTCTATTTCCCTATAAAGAGGAAAAACAAGAAGATCATTTGGAAAGACTTTAGGAAACTCATTTACCACCGGAATTAAATGTAGATAAGGACCTTCCGAGTTACAATATTTAACTCAGGCCAAGTGAAAAAGCCACCCTTTAGAGGTTAACCTTCGAGCTCTAAGAAAAGAAATAAACCTCCCCCTAGGAGCTAGGGAACCACCCTCCCACTCTATAATCGGTTCACCAGGGAACCTAAAGACAACCTTATGGGTCCGACAATCTATGGATACGTAATAAGAGTATAACAAATCCATCCCTAGAATAACGTCAAAATCCACCATATCCAGTTCAAACAGATCTACCAAGGTCTGCTTGCTACCAATAGATACCACACCCCCCTATAGACTCTTTTAGTAATAACCGAGTCACTTACCAGGGTAAAAATAGAAAAAGATCTAGAACAACCTCAGGATCAAAACCAATATATACGACCACAAAAGGAGTCACATAAGAAAGAGTGGACCCCAGATCAAGTAGACAATACACGTCATGAGAAAAGAGTTGTAACATACTAGTAACGACATCAAGTAATGCCTCAGACCCCTATCGAGATACAAGAGCATACAACCTATTTCGGCCTATGCCGGTACCAGAAGTAGGAGCAGATGTCGAAGCCGCACCACTAGGTGTAGGAGTAGAAGACAAAGCAACTGTAGCTTTGACCTCTCCTGATGCACCCTTTTCGATCGGATAATTTTTTAGCATATGGCCTAGATGGGCCACATTTAAAATACTTTTCCCTACCTTTATCACAATAGCCCTGATGAAGATGACCATAGAACTGGAAAGAAATGCATGAAGAAGTCGAATTACCCCCACTTTCCGGAGATTGGGCACCCTGTGCCTAAAAATCATCACCACCTCGTGGATGTCTATCACCCGACTACCTCGAGTAAGGAGCACTAGTAGTAAAGAAGGAACCAAAACTCCATTATTTCTTCTTTGGTTATTTGCCTCCATCCCGACCTCCCTGCTGATGAGCACCACCCTACTTGGAGAACTTGTTCCTCTTACCCACTCTTTCCCCAAACTCTGCTTGTTTACTCTTTTCATCTTCTACCTACTGGATGTGGACAACCAACCTTGAAATATCCATATCCGCTATCAATAATGCAGTCTTGCTTTCAAGGATCAAATCCCGAGATATCCCAGAAGTGAACCTTTTCATTCTCTCCCTTATGTCAGCCACCAAATCAGGAGCATACCTTGACAGCTGATGAAACTTCAATACATATTCCTTGACAAATATTTTACCTTGCTTGAGATTCACAAACTCCTCTATATTTTCTTCCCTCAGCTCTAGAGGAAAGAAACAATCCAGAAAAGCAATAGAAAAAACATCCTATGAGGACAACTCCTCCACATCAGCTCTATCCCTATCCGACTCCTCGCACCATTGGTATGCAATATCTTTGAGCTGATAAGCTATAAAATTTACACCTTCTACATTGGTGGACTGTATCACCCAGAATATCTTCTCCATTTTATCTAAGAAACCTAGAGGATCCTCCACCTTCATACTAGTAAAAGTAAGAGGATTCAGCTTTATAAATTAGCCAACTGTTATGGCCTAAGCAGACAACCCACCAGACATATCCCGCTCAGCCTGAGCAGCAACTAACTGAGCAATGGTAGGAATAGATAGGCAAATTCCACATTAGTCACGTCACCTTAAGGAGGACTAGTAGCAACCGAGGGAATTCTAAAACAATCAAGGAAAGAACCCTGAGAACGAGTGTGAACTCTAGGTATAGGACATACCCCATCAACATCATAGATAGATGGGACAGAAGAATTTTTTTGTGTTCCAGATCATTGAGGCGTGATTTGAAAAATGAACGACTAAGGATTAGAAAAGAATTTTAGGACTCAGATTCCAAGGTTGAAAATAGAATACCAAGAAAGTGAAACATTACAAAATGTCATGTATCCTCTCTCTTATGAGTGTGGCGCGATACACACCTCTAAAAGAGAATGTACCATACATGGCTTTGTGGACTCCTAATTGACCATGAACCTAGGGCTCTGATATCAACTTAACCCGACCCGACTAGGGGCCTTGTCGTAATGGGCGTCCCAAGTTCAACCAGGACCGGAGACCACCCCAACCCAATCTCCAACCGCCTACCCTATGTTGGCTAAATTTTGAGCATATAACAAGATAGCATAATAAGTCACATGAAGACTCTAGGATAGGATCACGATTGTGACTGACCCAATGAGTCTAACCGTCCTATACCAATTGTCCAACCAAACCAAATCAAAACCATAAATTCGACTGTAACCAAATAAGTTTCATTTATAATTAAATATAAAATCCCAAAATAAAATATGATGTAACAGTGAGAAAGTATGTCCAATGATGTCATCCCCAATACCAATGTCAATACTAAGGCTGATACTAATACCGATCTCGCCCATTTCAACCCATACTAGTTCCACAAAAGCCTCTAACCAAATGAATACAAAAATCTGGTTGGGACATGCCCCTTACAATAACCAAAACTAATATCCATAAATAATCCAAAGTATGAAATAATGTCCATGAAATGGAGTCTTTCAGAAAAATAAAATCTTACCACTTCAATCCAAAGTTGGCCCCCAAATGTCTGAATGCTAAGCAGGAGGAGTAGAATGATCGGTTCCTTCATCGTGTGGGGATACAGCCGTTCGAAGACGGGTTAGCGGGTGAACGCTAGCATGAACTCAGTATAGGGATAAAATAATGCCATTTAAGAAAACCAAGTAAAACCATCCATATGCACACAACTCATACATACATACATACATATATATATAATCGTGCCGAGAAAGGAAATCGGGTTTAGCATGCAGTCAAAGCCTTTAACCTGGGTATGTGAAGCTTAACCGCCCTAAACCCACTTACGCGCTATATGGGTTCAGTTTAACCCCCTGAACGGGCCTCGATGCATGTATCCACATGAACCAAATATACCGTAAGAGTCGGGAATTCCAATATACCCTTCATTCTCCATGATACATATGTACAATGTGCCTAGAGGATTCCCGTATACCTCATGAGTATCATATAAGGTTGCCATGACCTACCCCTTATGTCGACAAATATGAGTTTCCAGTGTTCATCATTGGACTCTCACCTCCATGGTTAGCTTTCATACCCCGCCATCATTGCCCAATTAAAACTATTTTCCAACCAAAGCATCATTCCATTATTAATAACAATGGCTATTAGTAGTGGTATCGTCATACCGACTATAACTTGCAAATATTATCCTTAGCCAAACCTTTTAGTGGTCAGGGGATTTCCATGTACCTATAGACACTATTATCTAATTAACTTGGGGGATTCCTATGTACCCCACAAGTGTTCATTACCATATTAACTTGGGGGATTCCCTTGTACTCCACAAGTATGTTTATTAAGCCAAATTATTCCAAAACCATTTAGACCATTCATATCATTTAGGGTTCCATTACCAAGCTTAAACCATGCATAAGTTCCATTATGGTGAAAATATTGTTTTAGGCATTTTATCAAATGCATTGGGGGCATAGTATTTCAAAAACCAAAGCCAATTCCCAAACAACCATTCCTATGCAACAAATTATCCAAAATCACCATTAAAGAATATAAAAGAATAATTAAAATATGGAAAAACAATAACCAAGAATTTATAGCCAAACCCCCAAATCATATTTGAAAACACAATATCATACAACATCCAAATCATGAAAACATTGTATAAAATCCATGTCTTTAGTTGGAACTAACAATGAGGGAAGAAAACATGCATTAAACAATGATGATGATGGAGAGAAATCACCGATACAAGCCTCAATTTACTTCTTAAGATGAAACCCTAGATTTTTTTGGTCAAAAACTCTAGAGAGGATTTAAGAGTGTTTTCTAAGTGTTTAAGAATAGAATAGTAGGGAAAATAACCTCCCAAGTTCAATATAAGTCATGGGACCTTATTTGGATAAGTGGGGAAACATCTTCATTGCCCTCACTTAAACTACACTTAATTTTGGTCATACGGTATGACTGGCCCTTTCGAGTCATACCCATCCTATACGAGTGGTACCCATCTCTCGCACCCCAGGCTTTTTCTCCTTGGACACAACACTTTCCAAGGTACGACACACCTAAACCCAAGTCGTATCCAAGTATATGACTAGTACCCATAAATCGTACCCCTGGCAGAATAGAATCTCAGGAGATTTGAACACTGACCACCATACTAGTCCATAGAATGACTCGTACCCTAGATTATGGCTCATGGTGAGCCACTCATACTCAGATCAAACTTAGGTTACCAAGTCTAAGGTTAAGTAAAGTAACCAAACAACCTGTATCCACATATACGACTCGTACCACTCAAATCATACCCATTCCAGTAACTATATCCATGCAACCAACCAATACTGGTCAGCATACGACTGGACCATACCACTCATACCCAAGTATACGACTCCTTCCCCTAAGTTGCATATTTCCTAGAAATCGAAAATCAAGAAATTTTTCTAAGATCCATAAACCAGGGTGTTTCAAATACTCTTTTATTTTTTCTTTGAGAGTGCTTAGGTAGAGTTGCCTAATCTTGATACTGATTAGAGTTAATTAGTTTTGAGGGAGTCTTGGCAGAAATGTCTAGGTGAGCTTGTAGTAGAGTTATTATAACTAGGAGGATCCTAGATTCATATTCAAGTTCGAGTCTGTAATCAAAAGGTTGATTATAGTGAACTTTTGAAGAGCTTGTGAGGAAAAGTCATGGTTTCTCCTCCCTTAAGCAAGGAGGTTTCCATGTTAAATCTTGTGTTCTATAAGTTTCCTGCACTACTTTGTGTTCCTGGTTCATTTATTGATTTATTGCCTATGACTGATTCTAAGGGACCTAGTCCCTCACTGTGCGGTGGAACCCCCAAGGTTTCAACACCTATTGGGATGTACTACTCCATCCGTCCATCAATAGTTTTCCACTATTGACTTGGCACAAGAGTTAAGAAATAGTAAATGACATGGATAATTTTACCATATTACCCTTTGAATATAATAAATTTAATTCTTTGAAAAATATATTAGATAGTGAATCATATTTAATCTTAAGGGTAAAATGGGTAAATTATCCATTGTTTTTAAAAATATATATATAAGTATTTTTGATTATATATTTTTAGTACAGTGGATAAGTAAATATGGTCGAAGGAATTATTAAACATAAATTAGGGTTACCCGGGGTAAAATTACGGTAGATAGAGCTGCTTATGAATGTCTTCACAATGGACTTAATTTAATATTTGTCATTGTTGGTACTCTTCTTTTATACTAAAAGAGCTTGTTGAATTTTTGGGATAGACTTACACCAAATGAAATATTCTTAAGACAATTTTCTTGACATGCCTCAAACTACTAAAATTCTAAGTGTTTTTTGTAAGATGTCCAAGAGAAGTACTTTCCTTATGAAACTACATGACAATATCGATGCAACTTTGCTATTATACTTATAATGATTAGTGCATGAAACCTTTTTGTATGAGTACTAGAATATTAGGAAATCTATCAATTGAAGTACTTAGTTTCATCTTCGACCCAATTATCATAAAAAATTAAATTAACTTTATGCAAAATACACATTTGGATTTCAAAATTAATTCAATTATGATATAAGTCTATTTTGTTTGTTAATCATCAAACTCTCTAAAATCAACATTCTGTAGACATCAAAATTTTGTGGACTCTACAAAAAAGAATTCAATTTGTTCTTCGAGACTACTTTATCCTAAGCCTAGCTTGGAGGCTACTCTATCCTAAATCTTAAATTATGTCTATATAAAGGAGAAAATATTTTTTTTAGAAAAAAGCATCTCCAATATCCAATAAAATCATGGGTTATTCATAAAAAGATCATCCTACATTCGAGAAATACACTACTAACAGTCCTTGAATTATGAAAAAAATCAATCGGGAAGAATCAAAGAGAGGAAAAGAATTATACCTATATCGTGTATCAATAAAAAATCTTGTTTCTTCATATTTGATTTTTGTTTGATTTTTATTTTCCATAAATAAAATTTGTTGCAAACAAATTGGCACTCCCAATGGCTAGTGGGACCAAATCTGCCCTTCATCTTTTCTCTCATAAATTAGATTTACAAATCTATAGCTGCAAGACCATAAATATGGAATCTCTATGGGTACTTCAAGACTTTCCTTTGAGTTTCATCAAGTATACACTTCGATAATTCCTAAATTAGGGGGCATTTATAAATACCAAAATTTTGTGAACTATACAAAAATAAATTCAATTTATTCTTGGAGACTACTTTACCCTAAGTTTAGCTTGGAGGCTATTCCACCCTAAATCCTAAATTACGCCTATATAAAGGGGCAAAAATTTCATGAAAAAAGGCATATCTAATAACTGAAAAAATCATGGGATATTCATAAAGAGATCATCCTACGATTGAGAAATACGCTACTAACGATTCTCGAATTACGAAGAAAATGAAGAAATAAGATTATGGGAGGAACAAAATTGTACCCATATCATTTATCAATAAAAATACTTGTTTCTTCATATTTGTTTTGTGGTTGAAGTTTATTTTTCATGAATTAAAATTTGTTCGCAATTATTTTTCATAGTGCTGAAAATTAACTACAAGCAAAAGTAAATTTTAAAAAATTATTAAATAAAATTTGTAAGTACAATTTTGTTTTTCTCTTGATTATTCTTTCCTATATTTTTCCATTATTTGAGGGCCTTTCATAACATGTTTCTCGAATATAGGATGATCCAGACCTCCTTGAGATGTGTTTGATCTCTGAGCACGTTGACATTTCTTCATTTTGGGTTGAATTCTGGGAAGAACTCTGTTGACTACTCCCTTGAAGAGTTGTGTAGTTGATGTTGTGATTTGTTCCAATGCTTGCAGAATGACCTAAAAAAAAAAAAATAACCCTCCTATTTATAGTTGTAGAAGGTAGGCAGTCCAAGTGTAAGCGAACTCTTCTACCTCATTCAGATTGGTCAATCTAGTCATAAAGCTTATCACAAATGCTATGTGATAAGGTTGTTTATGATTCGAAAAAAACATATTATTTAGACACTTGGTGGTGTTTTATTGGCCCTTCAACTTGATTGGCTCACCACGATATTTGAATGTATGACCTTGTCTTGTTGGTCTTTAATTTGACCAGAATGTCATATCACTTGACATATGGCATGAGTTTGGGCGTCAAGATGAAATGAGCTTTGGACTTGAGAATAATAAAATGGAATAATTTAATTTTGGAGTTCAAATTAATTATTCAACCCAAATGATCATGGTTAAACTCAAATTTAGTATGAATTTAACCCATAAAAAATTTATATGTCTATAGATGCCCCCTACTTCAAATCTTATTGGAGTGTTGATTTATTGAAATGAGACAACGTTTGAAGTATTCGTTTAGCTTTGTTATTTTTGTGTGTTTTTGAATGTTGATCTAATCCTCGCAAAATATTCAAATTTGACGAGAAGAAAAGACAGTCGAACTCTTCAATTGTGTCGCAATTTACTCATTAATGTGTTAATGCCAACTAATTAATACACATCAAAGGCTCCTTTTATTTGGAAATATCTGAGTATTTTCTCAAAACTCGACTCCTTAAAGTCATGATAATCAAGGTAATAATGTGATTCCCATGATTAGGAGTTCAAATTATTTTTAAAGCTAAATATATCAAAACCACGTAGGATTCAAGCATTATTATGATATTAAATTTCAATAGGATTGAATAATGTTGTTATCTCACATAAAATATAATTAGGAATTTGACTTATTTTTTATACTTGAACGTCCCAGTCTTTTTTGAAAATAACTTGTTCGGCAGATTCCTTATCAACAACAAATTGGATCCCTTCAGAATCTATAAAAAGAAATCATCGCCTCATTAAGTCAGTGTAATTCATCTTGAGAAGAAATACAAATCATGTTCTTCTCTTTTTTTCACAATTGAATTTCCAGGCAGCTTGGAGCATTTGTGGAAGAAACTTTATAACGCATCGTAGGAGTGTTTAAATCACGAATGGCATGCGATGCTGGGAAGTATACACACAAAGATACATTATACATAAACATCACACTCATATTTTTGTGTGGATATGCCCAGGTATCCTTCTAAAGTCAGACTTTTGATTTTGGTTCATCATTTTTTTCTTTTTTTGCATAGCCTCACGAAAAGGCTAGTATCTGGACTTGGGAATATCTAAATTAGGAAATTTTTCATGTTAAAAATTAGACTCACAAAGATACAAATCACATGAGAACCACAACCAGATTGGGCCCAAATCATCCCAGTTATTGTTCTAAAATCGGTCTTCAAATCTTGATTTGCTAGTTTTATCAACATTACACAGCGTCTCAAAAAATTATGTATCTCAACTTAGGAATATCAAAATTAGGAGTTGTTTTTTTGTGTTAAAAAGTAGAATCAAAAAACTACATCGTACATGGAAACCACGATCATATTGTTTCTAGATTCGGCCAGATATCCTTCTGAAATCAGCCTTTCAGTTTTGGTTCGTTAGTTTTTCCTGTTGTGTTGCCCCACGAAAAGTCTCATATATTGATTTAGAAATATCAAAATTAGTAGTTATTTTTTTGTTGGAAAGTAGATTAGTAAAGCTACGACATTCATGGGAACCATGATAAGATTGTGCTCAAATCCTCCCAACTATTACTTCAAAACCAGACCTCAAATCTTAATTTTCTAATTGAGCAACTCAAAGTGTTGGTAATAGAATCGAAGATCTATATCATGTGTGAAAACCATGATCTGACTATGTCAGAATTTGTTCAAGTATCCTTCTAAAATTGCAGGTTAAATTTTGAAAATCTCTATTTTTTTATCAAATTTGTACACTTGATGAACTTCATCTTTGAATTTGATTCCTTTTTCAAGTTTTTAATATAGCGCAATTGGTCTTAATATCTGACCAACCAAAATAAGATCTTTCCAGATGATTGGCGAGGAACGCATGGTGTCACTACCCTTCTGATGAAAGCTTTGTCGAATAGCAATCAAGTGGAGCATCTACCCTTACAGTCGAGGATTTGGCAAACCATCATCAGTTGTTTCACCTTCAACCTTTATTATGGTGTTATTGGTTGAGAAAATACTTTTCTTCAAACCTCATCGCAGCCTCGAGAGTCCATTCAAAGAATTTACCTTTCTTACAACAACAACATAGACAACTTGAAGTGTCTCTTTTCGTTGAGGTATTTTAAGATTAGCCTTTGAAGTAGACCTTTTCGACCCTTAACGAGCAAGTTAGTACCATACCTTTATTTGCGGATTCATGTGAGAGACACTTGGAGTACTTTTTTTGAATTGAACCATCACGTAATTGGCACCGACCCGCATATCTTCAAGAAGCTTCATACAGTTAGCAACTATGGGCCCTATCATCTTAATTTTCTTTTTTTTCTCTTTTTTGCAAGTTGGCAAAGAAGCACATGATCATCCTCTACTTGTTGTTTTGATGAGAGACTAACAGTGTATCCTTTTTTGCAGTCTTGGCTAAAAAATGTGGAGCTTCTCCTTATTTTGTATTTTGCGTGTGGAATAACCCTTTCTTCCAGCTTAGAGAAGTATTTCATTAAGAATTTTTTTTATGACTTGACGCTAGTTGATGAGGAAGCTCAAAAAATCTTGATATCATGAAGTAGATACACTGGATCTCCATATGATTGATGAGGAATAAATTATTGTGTCTTCTCTTGTGGCTCAGCAAGAAAGCAACTTGACATAATTCTTTTGTGACCTTGATGATAGAATTATATGAAATGTCATCTTTCCTTAGTGCATTGTGCCATATTCCTGACGATGCTAATCCTTTTCTTGTTAAAGTCTTGCATTCATTGGGCTGCAACGTCTCTAGCTCTTTTCTTTTCTTTTTTTATGCAAGTTTTAAGCTTTTCAGTCAAATGCCTCTGCGGAAGAAAATTCATATCTTACTGCTGAAGCGTCCAAAATAAAGACCTCTTGATCCTCTAAAAACCAAACACAAATGGCTACAACGTATCTAAAATAAATAAAAAATTTCTTCAATATCATCCCAAGTAAATTTTTGAAGTGATTCTATATTTCTATTTTTTGAAGCTTTCACCTTTGCGCGTCAATAGAGAAAAAAAATCATATCTTGCTGTTGGGCTGGCCAAAACATAAAATTCTTAATTCATTTAAAATTATAGTCATTGATCTGAAACATATTCAAAATTCACAAAACTCATTTTGGATTGATAAATAATAATTTTCCTAGTTAATGACACATCTAGAATGTCGATTTTACAGCTTTGTGCACCCTTGCAAAAATGTTTGTATCTTGAGCTTGGAGTGTTCAGATCACTTGCTTCTTGGACCTGAAAAATAAAAACACAATGATCTACAACATATCAAAGTCTCGCAGCTAAATTCCTCATGGAGTAATTGAAATTAATTTCTACAGTCGACTTCAAAATTTGATTATCTCGCTCCACAGCTTTGTGTACGCTCTTATTGAAAAATTCATATCTTAATATAGAAGAACTAGAACTGTGAGACACTTTTTACATTAGAAATATAACTCTTAGAACTATAAATTCTATAAAAATCACGGTCAAAAACATTGTGCATCTATATAGATATTGCTTTGAATTTGACCAAGATGATTGTCATGTTTGCTGTTAAGCTTTTTGTATAGATAGTAGAAAAATCATAACTCAAAATAAAGCTATAGAATCACGATATTATTTTAATTTGTAAAGGGTACTTCAAGGACTAAAACCCATATAAAAATAATGGTCAAAATCTTTATGGATCTATACAAATATGTTGACGAAATCAGCTCAATCAAAATCTGATGGTCTATTTTGCACCTTTGGGACTCTGATAGAAAATTCATAACTCGTCTTGCGAGTCTCTAAATCATGAGCTATTTTTTTGTTTCAAAGAAAACTGCAAGATATGATATAGCTGTAGAAATTACAGTCAAAACCTTTACGAATTATACATATATGCCTTCAAAGTCAGCTTAAATTTGGCCTCATTCATTTTTTTGAGCCAATACAGAGTTTAAAACATACAAACCAAAAGTAACATGCAGTTTATGTTTGTGCATTAAGGAGGGTTCCAACTTATAGTTTAGGCTCATCCATTCAAATGGCATTTTGAGTAAGAATTCATGTAATGTATCTTTCCTCTCTACCCTTTATAATGAAGTATTATTACACTTCAGTTTGGTATTTATGGCCCATATTGGTTGAAGAAGATTTGCACTTGATCTTGTGTCGACTTTAGGAAGTTGAAGTTTAGAAATACCTTGATATTTTTTCTTTTGCGAGCAATCAATGTCCAAGTGTCACCATTGTTTCTACTGTAGAAGTCATTTTCCATGAACTTGTTTGTTGTTTTTCTTAGTGCGGGGACCCCAATTGGGTCAAAGCTACCAAATTATAGCATGACGATTCCTTCAGCATTTGGTGATGCCACAGAGCACATATGATATAGATCTTTTGAAATTGAACCTTTCATATGGTCTAGTTTGGCGCTAACATGGTTTGCATTAATTTTATCTCCATCATCAATTAAGATCCTTCCTTCCCGTATTAATGTCATAATCTTTTCCTTCAAGATAAAGTATTTTATGGTGTGATGACTAAAAATGCGTGAAATTTGCAATACTTAGGATCGCCGGCTTTGTTAGATTCTTTAGGTCACTTTGACTTAGGAAGTTCAATGACATCTTTGGCTAGCAACTCGTCAAGAATCATAGAACATCAGAGTCGGAAAAAGGATACACCTTTGCTTGTAACTCTTTCAAGGTTGGATGATTTTTACTTCTCATATTTATTGCTTTGGTGCTTCCTCTTTCAATTTTTATCTTGTGGAAACCTTCGTAGAGTTCACGGTTAAGGGTGGAAAATAGGCGGATCGAGTCAGATATAGACTGAATGAAAATAGATCATGCAAAAATGGATAAAATATTCGACCCGGCCCATATTTGATATGGATAAAATGGATAAACCCAGTGAATAATATGGATATCCATATTAACCTTTACTTCTTATTATATGAAGAACAAGGTACTTCTATATTACAAGCATTTTTTATTCTCTTAAGGTGTGTTTGGTATGAAAGAAAATATTGTGTTTCTATAAAAAATATTTTCTCAAAAGTAGGTGATATTAAATTGGGTTCGCAAGTCAGCTCTTTAGTCAAGATCAAAATTTGAATCTTAGATCTAATTGAAGGTTTGATTTTTATTAGGGGTTGGGTCTTGGGGTGGGTTGTGATTTCAATCTCGAGTCTTGACTTTGTGTTGAAATTTGGAGCTTGAGTCAGTGTTGGGAGTTAGGTCTCGAGATGGGTTTGGGTACTCGGTCTCAAAATGTGAGTCTGGATCCCAAGTCTGGGTTGTAGTCGTGTCTCGAATGGGGTAATAGTGGGATTTAAATTTTGGGTCTCGGATTAATGTCCATATTTGGGTCTCGAGTCGGTGTTTGAAAGTTAGGTCTGGAGATAGATTTGGGATTTTGCTCTCAATTCGAGAGTCGTGGTCTCGGATCGGGCTCGTAATCAAGATTCGAATCCTCGGTTAGGGTTATAGTCAGATCCTCGGTCGGGGTTATAGTTGGATCTCGAATTGGGTCAAATATTGCGTCCTGAATCTCAGTTCGGAAGTCGGGTCCCAGGTCTGATATCATTTTATGTCTCGAGATAAAAAATAATTAAAAAATTTAAAAATATTATTTTAAAAAAATAAGTTTTAAAAAATTAAAAATAAGAAAATAAAAACTAAAACAAATGAAAAATATTTTCTATTTATTTTTAAAAAATTATTTTTTTGAAAATATTTTTCTTCATTCAAAACACACCCTTAATAAATATACTTTAGAGGTTGCTACATCTTCACATGTGTCATACTTTAAGGAGAGTATAATAGGTGGATACCCATGGGCTAGCCATATTTTAGAATGGATAATATGAGTTGACCCATACTTGACCCACTATTAAATGGGTTGAATACCCAACTCATTTAACATGGTTAAAATAGACGGATAACTATATAATTTATCTATTTTGCCACCCCTATTTATGGTTATCTCCATGGATTTTCTAATTTGGTCTTGTGACAAGTCCTTGAATTTTATGGCTTCTTTCCTTGGATCAAAGGAAGGTGATTCCACTCCATGACTTGCAAAAATTAGCTCCATTTTATGAGCGCACGTAGCTAATTCTTCAAACATTTGAGACTTAATTCCTCGAAGGTATACACAAGGTCCCATTACTTCAACCACAGAAGTTTCAGAAAATTGATCTTTGCAATCATAGCTCAATGTTCCGCAATAATTGATGTAGTCCACTACAGGCTCATCTTTACTTTATCTTGTGGTTGTCAACTCCATCATGCTGACTGTACGATGGGTGTTATAGAAACGATTTAGGAATTGATTTTCTAGTTGCTTCCTACAATTATTTAATTCAGATTCTAAGTTCGTGTACCAATCAAAGGCGTTGCCTTTCAAAGAGCGAATAAATTGCTTAACAAAAAGATCACAATATGTACCAACAGTGCTACAAGTCTCAATGGAATGCGCGATGTGTTGTCTTGGATTTTCTTTTCCATCACATTATTGAAACTTTGGTGGTTGATATCCAATTGTCATCGGTAAGCCCTCAATTCGCTTAGAATATGACTTTGAGTACCCTATGAAACTTTATGATGGACCAATATATTGTGTTTTGATGGTGTTTACAATCATATCTTGCAGTTTTAGAACTGTTAGAGTGGCCACTGAAGTGGATTGATTAGCACATTGATTATCAATTAGCTTAATACAAGATTCACCATCAACTTTTTCTTGTGTGGTTAGATTATAACTTAACCCTACAGGGTTGTAGAGATCTAACTTCCTCATAAGTTGGGTAATTTGAAGATCGTCTCATCAACAGGCTTCTTCAATACATCAATGGTTTGTTTCATCATTGCAAACTTCTCATCCATATAAATTGCACCAACCATGAAGGTGTTGACTTTCATTGAAGTTGGAGAATTCGCTGAGTCCTCAGATTTGAAGACAATTTGAGACAGTTCATCTGGTAACATAGATGCAAGGTTTCCCTTAGGGGTTGTAGGTACAGTCAAAATTTGAGATTTTTTCTTTTTTACAATCTTTAAAAAGGTGAATTATTGAGATTCATTCAAAGCACAAACGTTGAGCTTGCGTCCATTGATGGGGCCAACATGTCTAGTATTAACGGATGTGGCAGTAGTAGACTCCTTACACGAAACATCATTGATTTTTTTGAAGTCCATTGCAGTAGTTGAATTTGTAGTTTTCCAATTTGTAGAAGGAAAAGATGAAGAGCAGATCTAGTCCTACTGGGCGTGCCAAATTCGTTCGCAATAAATTTTTGTAATGTTGAAAATTAACTGCAAGAAAAAATAAAGGGAAAAGGCATCGTTTCCACCTCAAACTATACCGGAAAAGTCGAAGCCACACCTAAACTATACTAGTGACCTATTACACACCTAAACTATAAAAAAGTAAAACTATTTACACCCTGTCAGGCTACCACTACTTGCATGTGGTGTAGTGTTTTACACGCGCTGCCACGTCAGCACCACGTCAGTAAAAAGTATCATTTTTTTATAGTTAAGGTGTGTAATAGATCACTTATATAGTTTTGGTGTGGATTCAACTTTTCGACTATAGTTTGGGGTGGAAACGATGCCTTTTCCCTTAATGTTTTTAGCCGTTTACTTTTGTTATTTAATAGGCTGGACGCGCCTAAAATAAGTGTAACACACGCGCCTTAGAATGGGGGTCGCGGGGAGGTAATAATATCACTTTTATATAGTTAAGGTGTATAATAGGTCACTTATATAATTTAGGTATGGCTTACACTTTTCTTGTATAGTATAGGGTGGAAATGATGCTTTTTCCCAAAAATAAATAAAAGAATAATTTTATTAAATGAATCTTGTGAGTACAATTCTATTGTTCTCTTGATTCTTCTCTCCTAATCTTTACTGTGATTTGAGGGGCCTTCCGTAGTGTGTTTCTTGAATATAGGATGATTTAGACCTCCTTGATATGTGTTTGATCTCCGAAAATATCATGTAACACTTCTTCATTTTGGATTGATCTCCAAGAAGAGCTCCGTTAACTACCCCCTTGAAGAACTGTGAAATTGGTATTGTGACTTGTTCAAATGCTTGCAGAATGACTTCATAAAATTATGTAAGCCTCCTATTTATAGTTGTAGGGAGCAGGCAGTCTAAGTGTAAGTGAACTCTCTTGCCTCGTTCTGATTGGTAAATCTAGTCATCAAGCTTATCACAAATACTATGTGATAAGATTGTATGTGATTGGTCAAAAATATGTCATCTATACACTTGGTGATGTTTTATTGGCCCTTGAACTTGACTAGCCTACCACGTCATTTGAACGTGTGGTCTTATATTGTTGGTCTTTAATTTAACTGGAAGGCCACATCACTTGACACGTGACATGAGTTTGGGCTTCAAGATGAAATGAGCTTTGGGATTGAGAATAATAAAATGAACTAATTTAATTTTGGAGTTCAAACTAATTATTGTTCAACCCGAATGATCATGATTAAACTCACATTTAGTATGAATTTAACCCAAAAAAAAATTATGGGTCTACACATTCTTAAATATATAATGGTTAAGATCTACGTTTGGCGGTAATTATTCCTTTAGTTTCAATTTGTTTTTCTTACATTTTAAAAAGAAAAACATTTTTTCTCTTTTTGACAAATCTTTAATTGCAAATTTTCACATTATATATTTAAGACCAAAATATTGAAATATATTGGAACATTTGACATATTATTTACTTTAAGATCACCACAAGATTCAATTTTTTTCTTCTTAAACTCTGTTTCAAGTCAAAATTAGATAAGCAAATTAAAATGGAAGGATAATTAAATTTATCCCTTGAGAATAAGGGTGTCAAACGGGCCGGGCTGACCCGGCCCGACCCGGCCCTATTAGCTAACCCGGCCCGGTTTGACCCAGCCCGGTAAGCCCTAGGGCTTAAGGGTTCCGGGTCCCGGGACGGTTTTTTTTTTAAAATGGGCCCGGTTAACCCGGCCCGGACCAAGCCCGGTCCAGGCCCGCCTGTTAACCGGCCCGGCCCGGCCCGGAATATTAAAAAAAAAAAAATTGGGCCAACGGCTATATAGCCGTTTTTGGGTCCAAACGGCTAGTTTGGGCCCATTTAATTAAAAAAAAAAAAAAACTTTAAAAAATATTTTTTAATCCCCAAAAAAAATCTATAAATACCCTACAACTTCAAATCATTTTTCACACAATTTTTCACTCTCTCAAATCTCATTCTCTCTCAAATCTCAATTCTCAATTCTCTAATATTCAATATATTTAATTTCTTAAAGTGTTCACTTTAATTTTTTAATTTTCGTTTACAAAGTACGAGCGGAAGTTTCCAAAGTCGCAATCTTCGGATACTTCCAAAATTTGGTATTGTCGTTCCATCTCTTACGTTTAATTTTTATTTATTGTATTAATTGTTTATTATTTAATTTTATTATATTTGTGTATTTTGAATATTTTTAGTTTAATTTAATTTATATTATGGATAAATTAAAAAACCTCGCTGCTAAAGGTGTTAAAATTTTTTATCCCGGAAGCGGTAGTGGTAGTAAAAAGCGAATTACTAGTGGTAGAGGTAGTTCAAGTAATAGATATACCCGTGTGCCTTCGCCTCCGGTACCGCTTGATACACCTTTTGAGGAAGAAATAGGTGTAGGTGCTCACGATATGGATTATGTAGAAGCTCAGGAAAATTATGGTATAGAAGAAGAAAATGAAGTAGATGCAGTTAATTTAGACGAAGATAATGAAAATATTGCTGAAACACCCGCAGTAGGAGATGCTAACGTTAGATCTGAATCAGTTAATCTCCCTTCCCGTCCTCCCAGTGCCCCAAAACCTCGTAAAAGAACTAGTATTGCATGGCAATTTTTTGAACGTATATCAGATATTGAGGTGCAGTGCAATATTTGTCAACAAATATATAAGCATAGAAGTGGAGGCAAGCAAGGGGGTACGGGTACGTTAATGAGACATATAGATGAAGATCACAAAAGAGAGTTAAATATTGCAAAAGGTGGTGGGGATGTTGGTGGGTCAACGCAAACTAGAATGGACCCAACAACCGGTCAAGTAGCGAAAAAGTATAATAAATTGAGGGACAGGGAAGAAATAGCTAAAATGGTAGCTGTGGGTTGTTTGCCTTTTAGTTTTCCTTCTTCTGATGCTTTTATTCGTTATATACAAGCAATTTATAATCCTATGTTTAATGGTATTCCTAGAACTACTTGTCGGTCTGATATTTTTAGACTCCATTCACAATATTGTTTTTATTTATCAACATTGTTAAAAAATATTCAATGTAGATTGTCCCTAACTTCTGATCTTGGTCGTGCTGTAAATAAAAATGACTATTTAACCGTTACTTGTCATTGGATGGATAGTAATTTCGTGATGCAAAAACGTATTCTTGCTTTTTTATATGATGAAGATCGTAAACATACTGGACAATTTATTGCTGATTCTATTGTTAAAATTGCCGGATACTATGGTATAGAAAATAAAATTTTATGTATTGCTTTTGATAATGCTTCTAACAACAAGACTGCTATAACAAAAATAAAATCTACGCTATCTCCGTCCTTGCCTGAAATTTTTCATATTAAGTGTGCATGTCATATATATAATTTAATTGTAAAAGATGGTCTTGAGTTTTTTGAGCTTTATATTGAAAAAATTCGTCTTGCCGTTGGTTTTATTCAAGGAAATAATCGTAGATCGAGAATTAGAGAATTTAAAGTTAAATGTCAAGAAAATGGACTTACACCGATTTTGATGCCTGAGGAAATTGATACTAGATGGAATTCTACGTATGAGTTTTTAAAAACTTGTTATAAATATAGAATTCCTATTACACTAGCTTTTAACCAACATTGCGGTTCATTTGCTGATTCTGCTGATTGCATGCTACATAATTCTGATTGGGTTGTAATTAATGATCTTGTTATGTTTTTAGAAAAATTTTATGTAGCTACGGTTGAATTTTCCGGTGCTTACTATCCTACTGTTTGTAATATTTTGGCATATATAGCCGATATTTCTGGTTTGCTCCAACAATATAAAAATAAAGAAGGTTATAAAGAAGCTGTTGGCGCCATGTTTACAAAATTTAAAAAATATTTTTTTCCGATTCCCCCTATTTACTTGGTTGGTGCTATGCTAAATCCGTGCATGAAATATAATAATATGTGTCACTTTAGTACTCTTATTTATACTAACTTAGAAATAAATACTAACCATGATTCTGAACAACTACAGCCTGATTTGTGGACGGCTACGGCTGATGCAAAAGATTATATAGAAAAATTATATAATCACTATGCTGATTTATTTGATTCAGCCGTACCTACAAATATCACTCCAACTGTCGCTCCTCATCCTCCCGAGGAGCCATCATCTTCTAAAAGGCCGGCACATAGTGGTTTTTCTGATTCGTTTTATGATTTAAATTGTTGGAACAGTGTTGATGAGAGAACTTACACATCAACTTATCGGGAAGAGCTGAAATATTATCTTCGGGCGGCACCAGAGGATCGCAGACGACGGATCAACACGCTGGATTGGTGGAGGAATAATGAATCACAATATCCTGTGCTTTCAAGATTAGCTAGAGATATCTTGAATGTTCCAATGTCAACCGTTGCATCAGAGAGCGCCTTCAGTCAGGGACGACAGCAGCTTGGAGACAACTGACACTCATTGGGAAGCAATGCAATGAATGTTCTAGTTTGCCTCAGAGATTGGATTAGAGCGGAAAGAAGAAACCAAGAAATGAAACCGGAGCCGAGCGACGAGCTGAAACTAGAAGAAATTATGACTTCACGGGAGAACTCAGCAGAATCAAGTCCAATGCATGGTTTTGCCCCCGTTGACTTTGATTATCCTATGCAAGTTCCCATTAATATTAACATGAATGAGTTGGAAAAAATGATGCATAATTTATAGATTTTTCATTCATGTAAATTATAAATTTTGGATCATTTTGCAATCAATAAAATTTCCCAAATTCATTCAGTCCTTAGTCGTTCTTTTTTATTTTTTTTTGAATAAATTTTGAATATTTGTGCATATATCTTCTATAGAAGTGTATATTTAACGTATACATGTGTATATGTTTTATAAATTAGTATATAAGTATATCTATACATATTGTAATGTATATATAATGTAGTATATTTTATAAGTAGTAGTATATATACATTTAATGGTGCGTATACACGTGTATATATCTTCTATAGAAGTGTATATTTAATGTATACATGCGTATATGTTTTATAAATTAGTATATAACTATACAAATATATATTGTAATGTATATACATTATAGTATATTTCATTTAAAGTATTACATATACATAGAATAGAGTGTATATATGTGAATGGATCTTCTATAGACGTGTATATTTAACGTATACATGTGTATATATTTTATAAATTAGTATATAACTATACAAATATATATTGTAATGTATATATATTGCATATATCTCATTTAAAGTATTACATATACATAGAATAGAGTGTATATATGTGAATAGATCTTCTATAGACGTGTATATTTAACGTATACATTACTTTATGTTTTATAAATTAGTATATATATTGTAGTATATACTTTTTTTAAAGTAGTACATATATATTGAATGGTGCGTATATATGTGTATATATCTTCTATAGACGTATATCTTTAAAGTATACAAGTGTATATGTTTTATAAATTAGTATGTAACTATATATATATACATATTATTGTATATATATATATATATGTATATCACTATATTGTAGTATATATTTTATTTAAAGTAGTACATATATATTGAATGGTGCATATATATGTGTATATATCTTCCAAAGTAGTATATATTTAACGTATACATGTGTATATGTTTTATAAATTAGTATATATATATATTGTAGTGTATATATATATATATTATACTATTATAGCAAATGTTTTATTTAAAGTAGTACGTATAGTCATATATAATTATATATTGAATGGTACGTATATATGTGTAATTGTTTATACTTTATATATTTTTTTAAAAATATATGTTGTATATTGGAGTGTATATAGTGTATATTGGATTTTTTATTTATTTTTTAAACGGGTTTGACTGGTTTTTAACCGGGTTTGACCAGGTCTTGGTGGGTTTGATCGGATTGGGTTTAGTGGGCCGGGTCCGGGTGGATTTTAATTTTTTTACTGTTTGGCCCGGCCCGGCCCGACCCGGTTAACGCCAAACCCGGCCCGGAACCGGCCCGGAACCCGGGTAAAATGGGAGGGCCGGTTCCGGGTTGGCCCGGCCCGGCCCGTTAGACACCCTTACTTGAGAATAATAGTGAATTGGTTAGTTGATGTGGCACCATTGGCATATCCAGAAATTTCGTTAAAGATATTCAAGATTATATATATATATATATATATATATATATATATATATATATATATATATATATATATGAAAAATAATTTTTGACCTATATTTTATAATTTTTATATTATAAATACTACATAGTATAATTATTTTATAGAGGATATTCAACTGGTCATCCTCCAATATGTGTGGCGATGCCACTAAGTGCACATCCAAACAGTTTTTATAAATCGATCGAACTAACGGAACTGAATCATATTGAATCAATTTTTAGGTTTCTTTAAATAAATTTATAATCGTACCGAATAATTAGGTAGGTTTTTTATTTTAAAAAAATAACTAAAGAAATATTGAACCGTACAGAATAGTGTATGAATGTAATGTAATAACAATAAAATATTAAATTTTTTTCTTTAGGGTGGTGGAAGCAATAGCTTACTACAAAGTAACATAATTAACATCCAAAGTTCTAATAGTGAAAGTTATTGTACTAATCTGATCGAAACTAAATCAATTCTAGCATCTCAGCTCTCGTGACTAGTAACCTACAGGGCTTTCCAACAATCATGGATCGGTACAGGTTATTAGATATTTTTCTTTTCTTATGAGTTATTACTTAAATTTCTCATATTCGACACTTAATTTAAGTAGATTTCGTTCATTAGATTAATCTTGATTGATTGATTTCTTTCCGTTTTTGAGATCAAAATTATATTTTTGTGTTCGCTTAGTGTTGTTTTACACTATCGTAAAATAGCGGGTTGAATCTCTATTTTTATTTTATTAATTCATCACCTTTTAAACATTAAAAATGTCTAGAGAGTTTTTGTCAAAGTCATATACAAGTATACATGGTAGCATGTTCTAACTTGCATATATTTTTTTTTAAGAAAATACCAAAATTAACCGAACCATATCTATACCAAACGAAAAACTTAGAGGATGGGACGGTTTAAAAAAATCTTATTTTGATTATACAAAATAAAATAATTGAAGAATTGATATGATATAAATTTTAGAAAAGAACTGTCTGAACCGTATCATTAACACCCTATCAAGTATAGGGGTGTACATAGGTCGAGTTGGTTCGGTTTTTATTAAAAAAAAAAAAAAATCAATCATGTCGGTTTATTAAAATTATAAATCAAATCAAACCAACATAAAATTGGTTTTTTCGGTTTAGGTTTTAGTCGGGTTTTTTGGTTTTTTCGTTTTTTTTATAATCTTTAGTTTTTACAATTATATTGTGATCGAAGATTAGATCAAATATGTTTTCACTCATGTGCTAATGAAAAACCATAATTATGCATAAATGAGGAGCGAAAAACTCTCTTGAAACTAAAAAGTGAGATGAAGAATAAAAAGTTTAGGTTTTAAGTTTATATTGAGTTTTGGATCATTTAATTAACAATTAATGGACAAATATTTTAATTTAAAAGCCCAAATTTAAATATATATCTACATTTACTTTCAAATTATTGAAAATTACAAAAACTAGTTGAAAAAGTATTTAAAAAGTAGATTATAATTAATATTTTATGTATAAAAAAATTTGAATATTATATATATATATATATATATATATATATATATATATATTATGTCGGTTTGATTCGGATTCGATTTGACTTTCTTTGGTCAACACCAAACCAAATCAAGAATGGTCGGATTTTTTTTCTAACGTCAAATCAATCAAACCAAATCATAAGTCGATTTTTTTTCTCGATTTGGTTTAGTTCGTTGGTTTGATTTGACTTGACGATTTATTTTGTACACCCCTAACCAAGTATATGCATGTGACAAAATCACAGAATAGAGATGGGGGGACTTCAATGGAGAAAAAAGTTAATCCTCATCTCTTCTTCATAGTAAAAAGTCACTTTTAGAGAGAGGGAACATAGAATATGTTTTATGAATTATGAGAAAGAGACCCTACAAAGAGCTGTGTAGTAGTTGATGTTGACTTTTGTTTGCTCTTACGTGATAGTTGAACCTTCTTGGAATTTATAATTAAAAAAACAGAAGGATATATTTTTTAGTTTCTTGGGGAATAACTTTATAGCATGGACCATATGCATTATATGACAGTGTTATACATATTCTATATGGGAAAAGGATAAAAAAGAACCAAGTCCCTCATTAATTTACAGCGAAGATTCAGTACAATGATGGTCCACACAAGCATATATGTTGTATTATGATTTGATACGGGGAGATAAAATCAACCTATAAAATTATGATTCGCTTTAGATTTGATGGATTAATGATGGCTGGATTCAATTGGTGTGAATGAAAAATTGAGGGACACAATCCTTCGAGGAAAAGATACTGTTTTGGAAAAGGGGTGACTGTTCGGTCAGTTGTGAGTGTTCAGAAAAGGCATGTTATTTCGGAATGGACAGACATGACTATTCCAAAATGATACACCTTTCCGATGAACCATTGTCTTCTTTCCGAAAAGGCACTTCATGACTATATAAACCTCCATTTTTTCCACAGGTTTAGTATGAAAAATTCTGCATAGAAAAAACATTTCTCTTGCTTTTAAAAACTCCGTGTGATCATCTCCCGTTGAGTCAGTTCGAAGAAAACCTGAAAGTTTTAGGTACCACTATATTCTGGTTGTGAAGCCATTTTATCCTGGGAGGAAAATTCCGCAACCTCGGATACTTGAGGGGAATCATTTCCTTAAGGACACTCCATGAATTCGGAAGACTTGGCTTATTCTACTTCATCTTTTTTCTTTAAAATAAAATAACATACTTCTTTGATAGTTCATATTGAACTTGTGTTGAAAAACTTTATAAGTGTTCTTGATTTAATCTTGAACTTGTATTGAAGTTGTTTTGACATACTACAGATTGTGTACCCGAAACAACGATCTTAAGGAAATAATTGGAAAAAAAAAAAATTGCTTGTTTGGAGAAATTTTCTTTTCACTAAAGTTTTTTTTTTTTTCATAATCTGTATTGTTTGGTTTCTGGGGATTAAAGCTTTAAGTTTTCTACTCCGTTTGAACTTAACAAGTGATTTGAAGAAATAAAATCTTCATCACAAGTTAAAGGTCATTCGGATCACGATTGGAAGACATAAAAACTTCATCATTAAACTAGAAACCAGTAGTGTTTATAAGTTTCTACAAACTTGTAATAAGTATAATTTTATACTAAAGTTGATTGTCTTTTTATGATAGAAAAAAATAAATACAGACGGTCATGTTGAAGGTATGAAGAGTGTGGCAGCAACAAGTGTTGCCACAACCAGTCGCACAAATGCACCACCCGCTATGACACTAGCGAAAAAGCCCAAAAAAATTTCTGGAGTTGATTTAAAGAGGTGGCAACAAAAGATGTTATTCTATTTAACAACCTTATGTCTTCAAAGGATTATTTCAGAAGATGCTCCAGAAGTGCTCGAAGAAACTTTGAACCATGAGTGATTCGTTGTAACAGAGGCGATTCGTGGAAACATTCTAATTTCCTATGTAGGAATTACATCCTAAGCGACCTCCAATATGACTTGTACAACGTCTCCAGCGTAATGAAGACATCTAAAGAATTGTAAAATGTGCTGAAAAAGAAATACAAGATTGAGGATGCGGGAATCAAGAAGTTCTATGTTGCGCGATTTCTAGAGTACAAAATGATCGACAGCAAGACTGTCATTTCTCAAGTACAGGAGAGCAGGTTATCATCCACGATCTCCTTACAGAAGGTATAAATTTAATGAATACCTTATTTGAACATGCTAAAAATGTTCTTAATGTTCACAAAAACTTTGTTGTAGGTTTGGTTGTGAACAAGGCATTTCAAGTAGCTGTGATAATTGAGAAGTTTCCACATTTGTGGAAGGACTTCAAGAATTACTTGAAACACAAACGAAAGGAGATGACAGTCGAAGACCTTATTGTGAGGTTGCATATTGAAGAAGACAACAAAGCCGCAGAGAGGAGGTCTAAAGGAAATTCAGCAATAAATGAATCTAATATTGAAAAAGACGACCCCAACAACTCAAAGAAGTGGAAGAAAGTAGGACAACAAAGCAATCAGCCTAAGAAGAAATTCAAAGGGAAATGCTTTAATTGTGGCAAGATTGGCCACAAGTCTACAGATTGTCATGTCCCAAAGAAAGGCAAAAAGAAGGATCAAACAAATATGATTGAATCCAAGAACGAAATGGACGATCTATGTGTCATGCTTTCAGAATTTTACTTAGTGGAAAATTCTCGAGAATGGTGGATAAATTCTGGTGCCACGCATCATTTTTTTGAAAATAAAGATTTGTTTGTTGCGTTCGCTCCGGCTCAAGGCAAAGAAAAGATTTACATGGAAAACTTTGTAACTGCAAAAGTTGAAGGAACAGGAAAAGTCTGCTTGAAAATGACATCAGGAAAAACGTTGACTCTTAATAATGTCCTGTATGTACCGGAGTTAAGGAAGAACTTGATTTCTGTATCACTTATTGATAAAAATGGATTCAAATGTGTATTTATTTCTGAAAAATTATACTTAGTAAAGGAGAAGTATACGTAGGGAAAAGCTACCTCACTGATGGCCTATTTAAGATGAAAGTATTGAATGTTGAGAATCAATAAAATTTATGTTTCTTCTTACTTGCTTGAGTCTAATGATTTGTGGCATAATGATTAGGACATGTCAATTATAAAACTTTGTGAAAGCTGATTAACTATAACGCTCTGAAGTTTTTTCTAGCTGAATTTTTGTCCCTAAAGTATCAAGCATTGGCTTCTAGAATGATTTATACTTATTTTCCTATATAATTCCTTAGATTTCAAATTTTCATTGCGTAGATGATCGAATAAGTTTTCTATCGATATAAGATTCGTCCAAAACGGACACGCGGTGAAGGAGTTATGATTAATTTAAGTCCTAGTAGTAAAACACCATCATTCCTGTCCTTGGTGCATCGCAGAAAGGGTGTAAATGACGATGGTCAATTTTCAGTGAGACTCCACGATGGTGGCGCATCGTGGAGTGAGCCAAGTTCTCATTCGTTAATTTCCAGTGAACCACCGCGATAGTGGCACTTCGTGGTGGCCCATAAGATCGGGTTCCTAGTTTAGATTTTTCCATTTTCATTCAGAAGTTAACAAGGGTAGTTTGGAATTTTACCAAGTCTCTTAAAACGTCCAAACAGGAGATTTAAGACCTCTACAAGCATAATATACGACATTCTCAAGATTTCCCTCAAAACAAAAACCCTAGTTCATATGTTTCTCCTCCAAGAAACTCAAGATTCAACTGTGGGTTTTCGAAATTAATCGGAGATTTGGAATTTTCAAACTGTAGGCTTCAAGGATCATCTATTATTCTTCATAATCGAGGTACGTGGAGTTTTTCTAAAATCTCATGGGCATAGAAATCATGATTTTAAGAAAGGAGTTTTCAGATTTATGAATACATTCATGTTTTAGAAATCTTGACGGTATTGTTTTGGTCTTTTGACCTTTCCCCACATTGATTCAAAATTGTATATATATGTATGCTTGCGTTTTAAGGATGATGATTTAATTGAGAGCATGACTTATGTAAAATCCCTCTCTTTTTTTATTTTCCTTTACTTATCATATGCTATAGATGTTTTGAATGCATCCTTGAAAAGCATGGTTTAAAATGTCTTGAATTGTGTTATGATTGGATTAAGATTTGGATTTCAAAAGAGAGGGTAGTTTTGTTGATAAATTTTGAAATATTCATATAATGAAAGAGTGCATGATTTTGCCAAAAGCACATGACCACCATATGTTTAAATGATTCTTACATAGTTTTGATTTATGCTTCAAAACATGAAATCTCTTATGATATTTGCATGTTTGGGTGGTCTGAACTATGTTTTAATGAAAGATCGTGCTTATTGTACTATGGCTCAGAAATAGGACTTGCAAGTCTTGGTGTGACGACACCAATTCAGATTATGCCATGATAATTCAGAATAGAATATAATGCATGTTTGAAATCGGACTATCAGATTTTAAGATTTAGAATGATGTATGTTTAGAAGTGGTTAAAACTGGGCATAAAGAGATGTTAGGTGGTTTCCCCGAAGGAGGCATGAGTTCAGACAACTCATTTCCCAAAACCATGATTTTCCGATCCGGGTATATTATATTATGCTGGCCTAGTACCGTGTGGTGTATCAAAATAGAAACTCCAACCTTTGCGGCACACTCGGGTTGGGGGCTTCCCCGTTGAGTCAATGGAGGATTCCATACAGCCTGTGGGATTTTAGAATTTTAGGAGCGTACCACCTAACTTAGAAGTAATACAAAAAACAGACAGTGCATTGACAAGAATAACTTATGATTTTCAGAAAGTGCCCATGTGTTTAGAGAACTGTTTATGCATGATGTTTTAACAAATTGCTCTCCACTATTTTACTTACATAAAAGTTTTATTTTAGATTACTTTGCGTACCAGTACATCTGTATTGACCCCCCATCCTCCCTCCAGGTTCTGAGGCTCAGTCTAGTGGTTCAAAAAAGTAATAGATTTTATCAGACAAAGTTGCAGTGTCCAGTTGGTGAGCCTTCTTTATTCTAGAAGGCATGTTTACTTTCAGACAACTATTATTAGATATGGTTTTGGTCTACTGGGGGCTTTGTCCCAGTTTTTAGATTGTGTTAGTGATCATGTAGTAGAGATTTCGCAGACAATTTGCAAATGTTTCTAGTTAGTTTTGGATTTCGTTCTTAAATGTTAAATTCATATCAGATTTATGACCATGATTCCGACTTGCTATAATTTCCGTATTTCCTTGTTTATGTATGAATGGTGTATATGATTTCAAGTTAGAAGGTTGTCCGGGCCTTTATGGTTCGGAATGCTCGTCACGGCCAGGGCCTCGGTTTAGATCGTGACAAACTTGGTATTAGAGCACGGTTCATGGTCCCAGGGTGTCTGCAAAATTATGTCGGGTAGAGTCTTGTTTATGGGTGTGTAGCGCGCCACACTTATAAGCAGGGGGCTACTAGGCGTTTAGGAATGTTTCACCTCTTTGTGATCTAGTTCGTGCTTTGGAGTCTAATCTGCCTCTAATCAATGCTCTCTTGCTTTTCAAAAAAATCGATCATGCCTCCTCGTCGCACTATCGATCAGAATGCACAGACAGATGAGGTTCGTCCCACTCACGGGATGCGGACCCATAACAGAGCTCTCACCACAGAACCTGTTCCTACTCCGGGAGTACCTCCAATCCTAACCAGCCCACCTCAGGATCCACAGACCAATGTTAACCGTCCCCCGACATCTCAAAGGGATATTTCTAATGCAGAATTCAGAAAGTCTATTCATATGCTGGCACAGTTGATGGCCAATCAGGCTCAACGATCGGAAAATGGTGGGTCTGCATCTATTAAATCTGAGGCTACTAGGGTGGGTCAGTTCATGAGAATGAACCTACCCAAGTTTACTAGCACCAAGGTAGAAGAAGATCTACAAGAGTTTGTGGATGAGATGGAGAAGATCTTTAAGGTGATGCATGTGGAGAAGATAGAAGGGGTGGAGTTGGCAACTTATTAACTCAAGGATTTTGCAAATCAGTGGTATAACAAGTGGGAGGATGCGAAGGGAGAGAGTGTTGAGCCCATAGTTTGGGGCGAATTTATAGAAGCCTTCGTTGATCAGTTCTTTCCTCTAGAGTTGAGGGAGGCCATAGATGAGGAGTTTATGAATATGAAGTAGGGAAATATGAGTGTCCAGGAGTACACTTTGAGGTTTAACCAATTAGACCTCTATGCACCAGAGATGACTAGCAATATTAAAGCACGAATGAGGAAGTTTGCATTCACCCTTTCCAATGATCTAGCTATTGAATGCCAAGGGGCGATGCTAAATAGGGATATGGATTTTGCTAAGCTGTCAGTTCACATGCAGTAGGTAGAAAAGAAGAAAAAAAAATATTGAATCTAGACAGAAGGAAAGGCAGGCAAAGAGAGCCAGAACAGCGGATCAGAACCACAGTCAGCCACAGAGCAGTAACTGGGGCAGTAAATGGCAAAATAAAAGTTTTGGAGTAACGTGCAGTCTGCAGCTAGCGCCCTAGCGCCCAGACCCCCCATTGATAGATGGTCTCAGAGTTTTTAGACTAGTCATGGACCCAGGGCTCAATATACCTAGTCATAGGTCAGTGTGACTCAGCAGTACCATCCTTATCAGCGGTGCGAGACTTGTGGTAGGCATCATCCTGGAAGGTGTCAGCTAGGCGCATTTGTGTGTTATTCTTGTGGTCAGAAGGGTCACTTTCAGAGGTATTTTCCATCTTCTAGGAAGAATGTTGGTGGGGAAAAATCTCAGGCAAATTCCTCCGCACCACCACCACCTCAGAAGGGCGCCACATCAGCTGCCGGGAGCGGTTACAACCAGCTGTAAGCTTTGACTAACCGCCAGAAGGCAGAGGCCTCACCATATGTTGTCACCGGTACATTATAAATCTTTTCCCATGATGTTTATGTGTTACTTGATCCCGGGTCTACCTTGTCTTATGTGACCCCATATGTGGCTGTAGGTTTTGGGTTTGAGCCCGAAGTCATTACCGACCCTTTCTCTATTTCCACTTCGGTGGGTGATTCTGTTGTGGCTAGAAGGATATATAAAAATTGTGTTGTGTCTATTCTTATCCGGGATACTGTGGAAGATCTCATAGAGCTTGAAGTGGTTGATTTTGATGCTATCCTAGGGATGGACTGGCTCCATTCGTGTTATGCCACGCTAGACTGTACAACCCGAAAGGTTACTTTTTCTTTTCTGAATGAGACAGCAATAAAGTGGGAAGGGAACTCTTTAGAACCTAGAGGGCACTTCATATCTTACCTCAGAGCCCATAAACTTATTTCCAAGGGTTGTTTATATCATCTTATCCAGGTTAAAGATTTTAATGCCAATAGTCTTCCTCATTAGTCTATCCCAGTAGTAAATAAATTCTCAGAAGTCTTTCCAGATGATCTCCCAGGAATACCACCTGATAGAGAGATAGATTTTGGCATAGATTTGTTGCCAGACACCCGTCCTATCTCTATTTTGCCATATAGAATGGTTCCAGCAGAGTTGAAAGAGTAACTAGAAGACCTCCTAGATAAAGGTTTCATACATCCTAGTGTTTCTACCTGGGGTGGACCTATACTTTTCGTGTAAAAGAAAGATGGTTCTCTGTGTATGTGCATAGATTACCGCCAGTTAAACAAGGTCACTATAAAAAATAAGTATTCGCTTCCTAGGATTGATGACCTATTTGACCAACTTCAAGGTGCTAAGTGATAGTCTAAAATAGACCTTCATTCAGGATACCATCAATTGAAAGTTAGAGAGTCAGACATTCCCAAGACAGCTTTTCGAACCAGATATAGCCATTACGAATTCCCTGTCATGTCCTTCGGGTTGACCAATGCCCCTGCAGCCTTCATGGACCTAATGAATAGGTTCTTCCGACAGTTTCTAGACTTGTTCGTCATAGTTTTCATCGATGATATCTTGATTTTTTTCAAAAGTACGGAGGACTATGCCAATAACCTCGAATTATTCTCCAGACTCTCAAAGATCATAGGTTGTATGCAAAGTTCTCCAAGTGAGAATTCTGGTTAAATGCTATTGCTTTCTTGGGGCATATTGTGTCTAGTGAGGTGATTAAGGTTGATCCCCAAAAGGTTAAGGCAGTGAGGAAATGGCCCAAACCCATGACTCCAACCGATATTCGGAGCTTCTTGGGTTTGGCGGGTTATTACAGGAGGTTTGTAGAGAGTTTTTCTTCCATAGATGCACCACTTACTAAGTTGACTCAGAAAAAGGTAAAGTTTTTGTGGTCTGACTCTTGTGAGAATAGTTTTGAGAAGTTGAAAGTCAAGTTGACTACTGCTCCTGTTTTGACTCTTCTAAAGGGTACAGAAGGTTTTGTTGTATACTGTGATGCATCCTGAGTTGGACTTGGATGTGTTTTTATGCAGCATGGTAAGGTAGTGGCTTATGCATCTAGGGAGTTGAAGGTGCATGAGCGGAACTACCCTACTCATGACTTGGAGTTAGCGGCTGTGATTTTTGCACTTAAGATCTAGCGGCACTATCTGTATTGGGTACATGTTGATATATTTACTGACCACAAAAGTTTATAGTATGTTTTCTCGAATAAAAAATTAAACCTCAGGCAGAGGCGATGGTTGCAACTTTTAAAAGACTCTGACATGATCCTGCACTATCATCCGGGCAAGGCGAATGTGGTAGCCGGTGCCCTCAGCAGGTTATCTATGGGCGGTCTTTCTCATGTGGGGAAATAAAAGAGGGAGATGATGAAGGATATTCACCGACTTGCATCTCTAAGAGTGCGACTTTTAGATTCCGAGGATGGAGGAGTGGTTTTTCATGAAATAGCAAAATCTTTCCTTTGTGCAGAAGTTTAAGAGAAGAAGGTTAAAGATCCCATCTTGATGCAGATCAACAAAGATGTGGGTCAACAGAAGGTGATGTCCTTCGAAATTGGTGGTGATGGTATTTTGAGGTATCAGGGTAGATTATGTGTACCAGATGTTGATGGTTTACAAAAGAGAATCCTTGATGAAGCTCACACGTCGAGGTATATTGTTCACCCTGGATCTACTAAGATGTATCATGATTTAAAAACCCTTTATTGGTGGAATAATATAAAGCGTGATGTGGCTAATTATGTTGCCAAGTGTTTAAATTGTCAACAAATTAAAGTGGAACATATGAGGCCAGGTGGTTCTTCTCAAGAGATATGTTTGCCTTTGTGGGAGTGGGAGATGATTAATATGAACTTCATTACAGGACTTCCGAGGTCCCAAAATAGTATGATTCCATTTGGGTGATTTAGATAGGCTGACCAAGTCATCTCACTTTCTACCTATTAGGACTAATTATTTGGGAAAGGATTATACCAAGTTGTTTATTGTAGAAATAGTTTGTTTGCATAGGGAACATGTGTCCATCATATCTGACCGAGGTACACAATTTTCTTCTCAGTTTTGGAGATCTTTTCAGAGAAGTTTAGGCACCCAAGTGAACCTAAGCACTGCTTTTCACCCTCAGACTGATGGGCAGGCTGAGCGCACCATTCAGACCCTTGAGGACATGTTGAGGGACCGTGTGATTAATTTTAAAGGTAGTTGGGTGGAACACATTCCCCTGATAGAGTTCGCGTAAAATAACAGTTTCCATTCCAGTATTAAGATGGCATCATTTGAGGCATTGTATGGGAGAAGATATAGGTCACCAATAGGGTGGTATGAAGTGGGTGAGACGCAGATGTTTGGACCTGATCTTGTTCATCAGGAAATGAAGGATGTGAAAGTCATTAGAGAACGACTTAAGATAGCTCAAAGTCGTCAAAAATCCTTCGCCGATGTTAGGAGAAGAGTTCTAGAGTTTGAGGTTGGAGATTGGGTATTTCTCAAGGTTTCTCCCATGAAGGGAGTTATGCGATTCGGGAATAAAGGTAAGCTGAGTCCTCGCTATGTAGGGCCATACCAGATTGTGAGAAGGATAGGTGGTGTTGCGTATGAGTTGGAACTACCTGCTAGTTTGGGTTCTGTTCATCCGGTATTTCATATATCTATATTGAAGAAGTGCATGGGAGAACATTCTTTAGTGTTTCCTGTCGAAGAAATCAAAGTGACAGACTCCTTTTCTTATGAAGAAAAGCCTGTAGAAATTTTGGATCGCTAAGATAGAAGATTGAGGAATAGAGAGATAGCCTTAGTTAAAGTGTTGTGGAGAAATCAGAAAATTGAAGAAACAACTTTGGAATCAGAAGTTGACATGAGAGCTAGATACCCAAACCTTTTTGATCAATGGATGACAAATTAGAAGGTACAATCCTTGCCTAATTCTTTCTATGCCTTAGTATGCTTGAAATTATGCTTGTCTGTGTCCCGCGTCAACATTCGGGGATGAATGTTCCAAAGGGAGGGATATTGTACCACCCCAAAGTTTTTCCTAGCTGAATTTTTGTCCCTAAAGTATCAAGCATTGGCTTCTACAATGATCTATACTTATTTTTCGGTGGAATTCCTTAGATTTCAACTTTTTATTACGTAGATAATCAAATAAGTTTTTCGTCGACATAAGATTCGTCCAAAACGGACGCGCGGTGAAGGAGTTATGGTTAATTTAAGTCCTAGTCGTAAAAACCGTCATTCCTATCCTTGGAGAATCGTGGAGAGGGTGTAAATGAAAGATCATGCTCATTGTACTATGGCTCATAAATAGGAATTTCAAGTCTTGGTGTGACGATACCAATTCACATTATGCCATGATAATTCAGAATAGAATAGAATGATGTATGTTTAGAAGTGGTTAAAACTGGGCATAAAGAGACGTTAGGTGGTTTCCCCGAAGGAGGCATGAGTTCAGATAACTCATTTCCCAAAACCGTGATTTGCTAATCCGGGTATATTATATTACGCTGGCCTAGTGTCGTGTGGCATATCAGAAATAGAAACTCCAACCCTTGCGGTACACTCGGGTTGGGGGCTTCCCCGCCGAGTCAATGGAGGATTCCATATAGCCCGTGGAATTTTAGAATTGTAGGAGCGTACCACCTAACTCAGAAGTAATACAAAGAATAGACAGTGCATTGACAAGAATGACTTATGATTTTTAGAAAGTGCCCATGTGTTTTGAGAACTGTTTATGCATGATGTTTTAACAAATTTCTCTCCACTATTTTACTTATATAATAGTTTTATTTTGGATTACTTTGTATACCAGTACATCTTTATTGACCCCCTCACCCCGCCCTCTTCCCCTTCTTCCTCCAGGTTCTGAGGCTCAGTCTAGGGGTACAGAAAAGCAATAGATTTTATCAGACAGAGTTGCAATGTCCAGTTGGTGAGCCTTCTTTATTCCAGAAGGCATGTTTACGTCCAGACAACTATTATTAGATATGGTTTTGGTCTACTGGGGGCCTTGTCCTAGTTTTCAGATTATGTTAGTGATCATGTAGTAGAGATTTCGCAGACGGTTTACAGATGTTTCTAGTTAGTTTTGGATTTCGTTCTTAAATGCTAAATTCATATCAGATTTATGATCATGATTTTGCCTTGCTATAATTTTCGTATTTCCTGTTTTATGTATGAATGGTGTATATGATTTCAAGTTAGAAGGGTGTCCGGGCCTTCATGGTTCGGGATGCTCGTCCTGGCTAGGGCCTCAGTTTGGGTCGTGACAGTAACTTAGAAGTTTTTCCAAACTTTGAGAACAATAAATCAAAATGTCAAATATGTGTGGAACCAAAGTATGCTAAGCATCCGTATAAGTCCGTTGAAAAGAATTTCAATCCCTTAGACTTAATCCACACTGACATTTGTGATATGAAACAACACCTTGTGGTGGAAAAAAGTATTTTATAACTTTTATTGAAGATTGTACTAGGTACTGTTATGTCTATTTTCTAAACAGTAAGGATGAAGCAATAGATGCGTTTAGGCAATATAAAACAGAAGTTGAAAATCAGTTAGAGAAAAAGATCGAAACTATAAAAAGTGATAGGGGTGGATAATATGAATCTCTATTTGCGGAAATATGTGTAGAGAATGGAATTGTCCATCAAACTACCCCGTATTTATCTCAATCTAATGGAATTGCAGAAAGGAAAAACCAAACATTAAAGAAAATGATGAATGTCTTACTAATAAGTTCAGGTTTACCGCAAAACTTGTGGAGGAAATCTATCCTTACAGCCAACCGAATACTCAATAGAGTGACCCAAAGTAAGACACGATCAATTCCATATGAAAAATGAAAAGGAAAAAAACGCAACTTGAAATATTTCAAAGTGTGGGGGTGTTTAGCGAAAGTCCAAGTTTCTATGCCTAAAACGGTAAAGATAGGACCTAAGACAGTGGACTGCATGTTCATAGGATATGCTAAAAATAGTAAAGCATGTCAGTTTTTGGTTCATAAATCCAAACATTCGGATATCAATGAGAATACGGTAATTGAATCAGATAATGCTAAATTTTTTGAACATATTTATCCATATAAAATTAGACATGAACAGTCTAGTAGAGGTTCTAAAAGACCTCGAGATGAACCAAGTGAGGATGTACATTATAATGAGAATCCAAGATGTAGTACACGCCAAAGAATGTCAACTTCATTTGAATCGGATTTTGTAGCATTTCTCTTAGAAAATGAGCCTCAAACATTTAAAGAAGCAATGTCATCTTCAAACTCATCTTTTTGGAAAGAGGCAGTCAATAGTGAAATTGATTCAATCTTAAGCAACCATACGTGGGAGTTGGTTGATCTTTCTCTAGGAAATAAACCTTTAGGTTCTAAATGGATCTTCAAAATAAAAATAAAAGCAGATGGTACTATTGACAAAGAAAAGGCAAGACCTGTAGTAAAAGTCTTTAAATAGAAGAAAGGCCTTGATTACTTTGATACATACTCTCCTGTAATGAATATAACATCAATTCGGATGTTAATTGCCTTGGTGGCGGTATATGGTCTTAAAATCCATCAAATGGATGTGAAAACTGCATTCCTAAATGGAGAATTGGAGGAAGAAATTTACATAGAACAGTCTAAGGGTTTGGTGGTTCCAAGTAAAGAAAATAAGGTGTATAAATTTGTTAAGTCACTTTATGGACTAAAACAAGCTCTTAAACAGTGGCATGCAAAGTTTGACTGTAACGCCCCGAGTTTGTACCCCGAACGCCACACGGTGCTTACGATCTCAAAGGACCACAAGCTAACCCATGAATGATATCTGTTGTGAGAACTGAGTAATAATACTATAATAAATGCAGAAAAATAGGCTGAAATACCATAAGGTTCAAAACCTAAAATACTAATAAAGAGTACCAACTGTAATAATAATTTGTACAGCTGAATACTATTTGAAAGTCTAGTCGGAAAGCCTCTAATTGTCTGAATATGGAGTTGATGGGAAAAGTGCCCAACTAACCCCGACTACTGAAATAAACTAAATACTGAAATAATGAAATGATATGATAATTTTGTTCTCGAACTATGAGGACCACCACTAGGTCTGCTGCTGATAGTCTGGGCTGCTAAGTACGGTCAAGAGCCCATACGTCTGAACCTATAATATAAAACATCATAGTGCAAAAGAAAAGGTATGTGTCAATACTTTGAATGTACTGGTATGCTAAGTGAGGTAGGCTAATATGAAAGGGTTCATATGCATGAACAATAAATGGTTGAATAGCCTGAATACAACTGAATAAGAGTACATGTATAGGTAAAACTGATAAAACACTAATTATGCCATACTGTGGACATATCAACATATACAGTGTCTGAGATCATAGTAACACTAGATACTGAGTTCTGATAATTGAATGACTGATATCTGAGTTTATTGATAACTATATTACTGATAGTTGGATGACTATTTCTGACAGTCGTGATTATGTTGAACTGAACTGAGTTCTATACTGAGCTGGGTGACTGTGTCTGATAGTCCTGATTCTGTAGAACTAAACTGAGTTCTATACTGATACTAAAACTGAAATTGTGGGAGGTAATTATCAAACCAATATGCCTCACTCTGAACTGATTGGGGTTCAACCTGTAACCCCAGCTGTTAGGGTGTCAGTACCGTGCCACAAGTAAAGACAAGCTGAAGAGTCACTCTCATCATGCAGGTGCTCTGAACTAGAACAGTGGTACCCTCAACTGGAAGGTTGATGTCTCAACCTACGTTGGCTACGTAGTTCTGGAATGCAAGGACTTCTCCAAAAGATCACACCCTCTACAGGTAGGTGAGCCCCCATCCTTGGATTCACTCGGTGCTGAATTCTACTCCCAACTAAATAGACACTGAACTGATTTCTAAATGTTCTAGGCTAGACTGAACTATAACTAATCATGTTGACTGACTGAAATGGACTGAGTTCACTGAGTACTGTAACTGATTGAATGTTCTGATTTCTATTTGCTGACTGGATATACTGAGTTCTGTACTGACTGAATACTACTGTACGTGACATTACTTATACTATTCTAAAGCTACTATAATTCTAGGTAAACAGCTAGATTGTCGGGTATTAGATACCCCAGGACTCGATAACATAAAAAGTAAAGCATAGAATGATCTTGAAAAGCATTATAATGTCCATAGCTCATTCATAGAGATATTTTATAAAACACTTGTAAGATATAAGCTTGTAAATATGCTAGCATGTCATGATTTCCCCATTTAATTCACATGAGCAATTTATCAAATACTAGGGGAACATAATCTATGGACATAATACTAATCAACATGTGGGCATTATGATTTCCAATCCCAACTTACAAATTCAAGGGATTTAACATGAATTCACATAATACTACACACATGTCAAATAAATTTATATGAATCTTGTAATAAATCAAGAATTAGAAACCCAATTAACATCATAATTGTGAATACATTCAAGCCCAATATGGAATTCATGAATTCAATAAATTGAAGTTTTAAAAGAAGTTCTTGAACTCCAAGGGTGAAAGAAAACCCTTGGATGAACACCTAACATACCTTGGTGCTTGAATTCCTAAATATTGATGGTGAATTTCTTGAATCTTGATCCTGACTTTGATGGGTTAGTGTTTGTTCTTGAGAGGATTTGAGAGAAAGTGAGTATAATTTGCTTATTGAGGGATGAATTTCGTGTTTTAGGGGCTGATTATGGGTGAGAAAATGACCAAAATATCCCTCTGGATGCGGGCTTTTAATGACTGAAAGCATGCCCAGTGACGCACAGCCCGATGCATCGTGTCGATGGCATCAAAGCGATGACCAATGTACCGCATCGAGTTTGCGTTGGTTCACTGGAATTGCACTGAAAGCTGGAGGAAAATTATCTGTCGATGCTATGGGCGACGCGATGCGTTGAGATCGCATCGACCTACTATTTTGGTCACTTGAACATGGTTCAAACGAGGTCCGAAAAATCTAAAACTCACCCGAAGTAACCTACTGACATTCTGATCATGAATGGACCTAAAAATCAATACTTTAAGGTCATAAGGGTCGTGAAATAGGATCGCCAACTTATAAAGGATAAAATACTTTTAAGTATAAACACTTAGCTGAAATTTCTAAGTCTGGGACCTCTTTTCAAGCTTTAACGGACTGAGCCAAGTTAGAATTTTTGCGGGGTCATACATTGACCAAACCATATTGGCAAATGGGTTTAAGATAAATGAATGTGATAAATATGTTTATATTAAAGACACTCAAAATCACAAGGTCATTATTTTTTTGTATATGGATGATATGTTGATCATAAGTAGAGACATTTCTGACATAAATGCTACGAAATGAATGCTTGAGAGCAAGTTTGATAGGAAAGACCTTGGAGTTACGGATGTGATCTTAGGAATAAAAATTCATAGAACTCCACAAGGGTTGGCATTGTCACAGTCTCATTACATCGAAAAGGTACTTGACAAGTTCAAGTATGTGGAATTTGGTATTTCCAAGACTCCATTAGACGTGAGCTTTGCACTTCAAAAGAATGATGATGAAAGTGACTTACAGTTGGACTACGCAAGAGTGTTGGAATGTTTGATCTATATAATGAACTGTACACGGCCAAACATAACATGTGTTATTAGTAAGTTGAGTCGGTACACGAGTAATCCCAATAAAACTCATTAAATGGCAATGAAAAGAGTTTTGGGGTATCTTAAATACACTCAATACTATATTTTGCATTATAATAAATATCCTGCGGTAATTGAAGTATATAGTGATGCAAATTGGATCACCGTATCAAATGAAGTAAAATTTATGAGTGGATATTTATTTACTATAGGTGGAGGAGAAGTTTCTTCAAAATAGTCCAAACAGACATATATTGCTCGCTCCACAATGGAATCTGAGTTTATTGCATTAGATAAAGCTGGTGAAGAAGCTGAATGGCTCCAGAATTTCTTAAAAGATATTCCTTATTGTCCCAAATCAATGGCATCAGTATGTATACACTGTGATAGACAAACGACAATAGGTAAGGCAGAGAGCATGATGTATAATGGAAAATCTCATCACATAAGACAGAGACATAATACCATTAGAGAACTTCTCTCTACTGGAATTATCACTATTGACTATGTGAAGTCAAAGGATAATATGTCGGATCCACTTACAAAAGGCCTATCTAGAGAAGGAGTTGAGAAAATATCCAAGGGAATGAGTTTACGGCCTAAGACAAGTTAGCATAGCAGTAACGCTACCTAGCAGACTGGAGATCCCAAGAGTGAGGTTCATGGAGATCAAACAAAGTTGTGTCTGACAGGTTCAACATTGTCAATATACCCAACTCATTCTCATGATGTAGACAATATTTAGTAAAAAAAGATAAGACTTATGGTGTGAAGTCTTTTAATGATTATCTAAATTTGACAGATTTGACCAAATACTTTAATCTATAGGATTAAAACACTTATAAATCACATATGTGAGGGCGAAGTGGAAGCCGCTTCGAGGAGAATGTTAGTAAAGGCCTATTCTCTAAGCTCTCATGAAATCGGGACGAGTTCATGGATGAAACGAACAAAACCGTGAGAACCATAAATGGTAAAAGGATGGTTGAGTGACATGTGTTGTCTAGGTGATCATTAAAGCTCGACAGTTCAAAGATATTAAATCTACCAATTGACTAAGTACATCCGATGCATGTTCACTACAAAAAGTTCAACGGAAAACTCACTTATCCAGATGCAATCAGTCTTTGCTTGATGATCACATACTTGTTCATAAAGTTTTACAAAGAATAGTCATTCCCCATTCATGTGGGGGGTTGTTGGGTTCCATTGGTGTGAATGGAAAATGAAGGGACACAACCCTTCGAGGAAAAGACACTGTTTTGAAAAAAGGGTGATTGTTCAGTTAATTGTGACTATTCAGAAAAGATATGTTGTTTCAAAATGGACAGACATGACTATTTTGAAATGATACACCTTTGCGATGAACCATTGCCTCCAATTCGAAGAGCCACTTCATGGCTATATAAACCTACATTTTTTTCGCAGGTTTAGTATAAAAATTTCTGCATAGAAAAAATATTTCTCTTGCTTCTAAAAACTATGTATGATCATCTCCCGCTGAGTGAGTTCGAAGAAAACCAGAAAGTTTGAGGTACCACTACATTCTGGTTGCGAAGTCATTTTATCCTGGGAGGAAAACTCTGCAACCTCGGGTACTTGAAGGGAATTATTTCCTTAAGGACAGTCCGTGAATTCAGAGGACTTGGCTTATTCTACTTCATCATTTTTCTTTAAAATAAAATGACACACTTTGATAATTCATATTGAACTTGTGTTGAAGGTGCTGAAAAACATCGTAAGTGTTCTTAATTTATTCATGAACTTGTATTAAAGTTGTTTTGACATAATATAGATTGTGTACCCAAAACAACAATGACTTCATTATTTCATTGATTCAGTTTATTTTGATAAATTTAATTTAATTCATTCTTAAACTAGATTGATATGACCTACGAGAAACTTTGTTTGTATAGTTTTAAAAATATATTTTATTTGACATATTATATATAATTATTATATAAGGAAACATTTTATTAGATACTCAAACGAATTATATAAGAAAATAAAGAATTTAAATTTTAATAAGAATTGAACGAGCTAAGCTATGACTCAATTTTAGTTCAATCAGCTCAAATAATTTTTATTTAGTAACTCATCCTATTTTAACATGCATCAATTTAACTTAGTCCGCTCATTTAACACACTTTATTTGATACATGACTTATATAAGAAAGTAAGTTGTAATAAATAAAAGTTTGTACATATACAAATGGTGGAACTCACTAATTTTGGCTATTATAAGGAGAGAAATAATATATTTTACCTTGAAAAGCAGCACATATCCCTAAATAGATTAAAAAAAAAGCAAGTATTTTGAGAGAATGACAACAGGAAGACTGTAACGATCTAAAAATTTAATGAAATATGTGAAATTTGTGATTTGATACGATTTTACTGTTTTACCCCTTTCCATAGTTGCATTATAGCATTTATGGGGTGTGGGAGTGATTGGCATGATTTTTGATGCATTTTGATATCATTTATGAGATATTGTGGTTTTTGATAGATTTGAGAGCCTTATTTTAGACTTATGGGGATATCTTTTAATTCGTGCGATGGATGGCCGAACAGACTGAGCCAGCAGCTCCGAAATATCAATTTTAGGCTAGGTAGACCTTTGGTTTGGGTCCTGATGCACCTGATCTTATTTTAGCCTATTGATCGGAAAGTTGGAAAATTAAAAATATGGGTGTGGGACTCACATTTGATCGAAACGATCTCGGATAGAAACTCTGACTTTTCCAGGAAATCTGAAATATCGAATTTAGGGTGTTATCATTTTGGTAAGATTTTGCTGCTTTTAAATCTCATTTCAACTCTTGATTTGAAAAATTAAGATTTTAGGTTTTGGGGGTCAACTTTATGAAAATGACATTTTTTTTGAAAATCTGACTTCGCCAACGCATCCAGAACGCCGAATTTAGTATGATTGCATAGTTAATTTGTGTATATCGTACTATGAACAAATCTCGGGCTCCCCGTCGAAATTCGTATGGAGTTGAGAAGGAAAATCCGCACTATTGTTGCAGATTTTCTGCTATATAACGGTTTTTTTTTACCCATTTTTGACCTATTTTACTCATTTTTCATCTTGCCTCTTGAGATTAAACCCTAAAATAGTGTGGGAGCTTAAAAGTGAAGCTTGTGGGAGCTTAAGAAGCTTGATTAACATCTATTTCTTGGTTTTATTACTGATTTAAGGTAAGGATTCACCCTTTGCTTAGTAATTTCTTAATTAATTTCTCAAAATTCCGAAAAAAATCTTAGGTCTTGATTTTAAATCCCATTACACTCATTTTCACTTGAATAATATTTTTATCTTATAATTACCATTTTTCATCAATTTAACCTTCAAAACAACTCTGATTCAGGATTTTAACTCGATTTTAAAGATTTTACCCAATAAAGCTTAAAAATAGTTTTTCTTTGATTTGAACCTCGTTTTTACTCGATTTAACTTAGGTTTTCAGCTGTAAGTTTTTTAAAATATGGAGAACATATTTTTAAAGTAAAGTTCCAATTTTTCCCTTCTTTATCGGAAATCCATTTCAAGGTTCGTTTTGACCCCGAACCAAGAGTAGTCAATATGGGTGTTGTTGGTTTTTTTTAACGCGTAGATTTCATATTTGATATTTTAGTGGATTTCAGGGTCGTTCGTGGAAAGTAAGGTCGTGGGTTTGAAGTGTATTGGACCGATTTTAATTTTTGGGGTAGGTTATGGCTTAACTCTTTCAGACTGGGCTGGGTAGTAAATGATATTACAAAATGCATGTTAAGGGTGGGAACTAATCATGAAAAATGGCTATTTATGTATTGTGCCCGTGTGGGGCATATGTGTGATATAATTGTTGAAATTGAGTTATTATGTGATATGTATGACCGTGTGGGGCCCTATATGATATTAATAGCCTTGAATGTATGTGAATAATTGTATTGTGTTATTAACATGCTTAATATGGTACCATTGGTGTATTGCGATTATATACATACTTTATGGCATATGAGACAGGTGGAGATTCGTGGATGAAACTAAAATAATGAGTGGATATTGGCTCACATGGTTGTGGAAATATATCATTGTGGTTGGTTGTGAAAATACTCATTGTGATTGGTTGTGATCATGACATCATCATATCATATTCATTCATAAAATATTGGTACCACCGTGGCAATATCTGAGAAATACTGGCAACACCTTTTTAAAACACTCCCCGAGAGATGTGTCGGAGAGGAGATATTGTAACACCTTATAAAACCCTTTTTGAGGGATATGCCAAAAAGAAGATATGAGATACATAAATTTCATACGGGTTGACGAACCCCCCATGGTTCCTACGTCGGGAAACTTTAGCTCCGTAGGTGTCTACGGGGAATGTGCGACGATCTCGGAGGTTGTGTGATGACCTCGTGCATCCTCATCATCATCATCATTATATACACTTCACTTATTTTATTATGTTTATGTTGTATTGTCATATTTACTTGTCATCTATGTATTTGTCTTACCTTCCTTTACTTGTATTTAATGATCTTATATCTACATGTTCTCCCTTATTCTATTTATATGTGACATAATGTATACTTGTGTTCTATATCTTTGGCGTGTTGTTGTAATATATGTGATATACATTAGAACTGTTAGTGCAAGCGGTGATTGCAGGTGGCGTGCCCTTATGGTGTATTTTGTATGTTTTATTTACTACTTTTCTTGGTTGGCCTATGATACCTACTGAGTACAAGTAGAATGTATTCATGCCTACTGCGCCCTTTCGGTGCAGGTGCTAGAGGGGCATGCTGTCTCACTATGTCCTCATCCCAATTTTTATTGATTAAAATCTGAGAAACGCGCCTCAGTTTGCTTGACTCGGGCGGTTGTTGGAGCTTCTAAGATAGTAATTGGACATTCATATGTCCAAAGTTCACCTCTATGTTTCTATAGTATTTATGTCTTTATTAGTATTCAGAGACATATATTATTCTTTTATGGTTATTTTTCTGGTGTATTTGACTTCTGGATTGTATTGGTCGTTCTTACACTATTGACACCTGATTTTGGGCATGATCGGTATTTTGGATAGTCCTTTCAGCATTGTCATGTTTATTGTATGATTCGACTTCATTCTAAAAGCCTTACCTTGGAATATTTTTGTCTTTTCCTTTTTTCGTATCAGTTTTGGTGAGAAGCTTACTTGTCAAGGCACGCCGCGACAAGTGCCATCATGACCCTCATTTTTGGGTCATGAAAAATTGGTATCAGAGCAGCCAGGTTTCATTAGTCTCAACGGTGTAAGGACGGGTTGTCTAATAGAGTCTCGCGGATTGGTACGTAGATGTCTATATCTATCTTCAAGAGGCTATAGAACGTCTTTAGAAAACTTCCCTCATTTTACTCTTTATCATTTGAATTTTTTTCATACCTTGTATTCTGAGTTGTGTTTCACTCTTTCTGCGTGAATGGTGTGACTTATACTAATATTAGTTGAGGGATGCTACGAGAGAGTGGTGGAGATTATTTGTCAGTTGTAGGCCTATTGATGCTCCTGAGTTATCGTAGGATCAGTTTGTTGATGCCTTTCTTGAGTGATTTGTGCCTTTAAGTTTGAGAGATCGTATGTGGGATGAGTTTGATCATTTGGAGCAGGGCTCCATGACAGTTGCTGAATGTGAGGCACGTTTTCATACCCTGTCCAGATATTTCTATGATAGTATTTCCACTGAGTCTGAGAAGATTCAGAAGTTTGTGAAGGGTTTGGTTGTCTCCCTTCAGTTGGCTACATCTTAGATGGTTGTGCTTGGGGCTTCTCTTTAGAGTATTATGGATCACACTAAGATGACAGAGGGCATTAATAGTGCATCTCAGGGAGGAGCCAAGAGGGTGCGCTGTTTTGGTAAGTTCAAGAGTCAGACCTCTCGAGAAAGAGATTTTAGAAGTTCTCATGGATACCTGGGTAGGACGGTTTAGGTGACTCTATATATTTTAGGTGGTGGATTTTCCAGTTTAGCAGTTCAGGGTGGCCGTTCGGGCCAAGTTGCACATTCTCTTATTGAGACTGGTCGTAGAAGTTGCTATGTATGTGATGAGATTGGCTTTGTGGCCAACGACTGTTCTCACCATGTGTTTAGAGCTACTCCTATTTCATCTATGAGGGGTAGGGGTTCTACCAAATGTGTGAGAGGTAGAGATGGTAGAGCCCGTGGGGGTGGTCATGGGTCCACCCAGGCAGCTGGTGGTCGTGATTAGTGTTATGCTATAACGACCAGATTTGAGTCAGAGGATTCAAATGCTATGATCTAAGGAATCGTCCCCATTTGTTTCAGATCTGCATCTATGTTATTTGATCTCAAATCGACTTTCTCCTATGTGTCTGTATATTTTGCTTTGGGTTTTGACTTTGTTAGTGAGCCTCTTGCCATGACTATTCATGTATCTACCCCAGTAGGTGATTATTTAATAGAGGATCGAGTGTACAGATATTGTGTTATGACTTTTGCTGGGTATGAGACTTTGGTAGACTTACTTGTGTTAGATATGGTTGATTTTGATGATTATTTTGGGTATGGATTAGTTGGCTCCTAATCATGTTGTCTTAGATTGTTTTGCTAAGACTGTGACTTTAACTTGGACGGGTGTGCCAAGAATAGCTTAGAAGGGTACACTTCATTCGGGTCCTAAGAGGATTATATCTTATGTTCAGGATCATAAATTGGTTGAGAGAGGATGTTTATCTTATTTGACCTATATTTGTGATATCAGTGTTGTTTCACCTCCTTCCATAGATTATTTCTGTGTTGTCTGTGAGTTTATGGACGTGTTTTCTACGGACTTGACTAGTATGCCTCTGGATTGAGATATTGATTTCGCTATTGATGTTGAGCTGGGCACCAAGCCCATCTCTATTCCTCCTTATAGGATGACCCCAGTATAGTGTAAGGAACTGAAAGATTGGTTGCAGGAGTTGTTGGATAAAGTATTTGTCCGACCTAGTATTTCGTCTTAGGGTACGCCTGTTTTGTTTGTTAAAAAATGATGGGTCTATGCGGATATGTATTGATTATCGGTAGTTGAATAAGGTGACGGTTAAGAATAAGTATCCTCTTCCTCGCATCGATGATTTATTTGATTAGCTTCAGGGCGTTGCGGTGTTTTTAAAGATTGATTTGAGGTCTGATTATCACCAGTTGATGATAAGAGCTTCATATATTTTGAAGAGAGATTTTCGGACTTAATATGGTCATTATGAGTTCTCGATCATGTCCTTTGGGTTGACCAATGTCCCTGCCACGTTCATGTAGTTGATGAACCTGGTGTTTTGACTGTAACTCGACTCTTTTGTTATTGTATTTATAGATGATATCTTGGTTTATTCCAAGAGTGAGGTTGAGCATGAGGAGCATTTATGGATTATGATTTAGAGATTGAGGGATGAGAAGTTGTATGCTAAGTTCTCTAAGTACGAGTTTTGGTTGGAGTCCGTTTCTTTCTTGGGTCAGGTAGTGACTAAGGATGGTATTAAGGTTGATCCAGCCAATATTGTCGCAATTCATGATTGGGATAGACCTACTTCTCCTACCCAGATTCAGAGTTTTGTTGGCTTGGAAGGTTATTATCAGTGTTTTGTTGAGGGTTTTTCATCCATTATAGCTCCATTAACCAAGTTGACCCATAAGAAGATTTCTTTTTAGTGGTTCGATGCTTGTAAGGCGAGCTTCCAAAAGCTCAAGGATTTGTTGCTTTAGCTCTTATCTTGACTTTTGTCCAATGAGGGTGTGGGTTTTACCATCTTTTGTGATGCTTTAGGTGTTGGGTTAGGTGTTATGTTGATGCAGGAGGACAAGGTGATTACGTATCCGTATCTTCAGTTGAATCCCCATGAGAGAAATTATTCTACCCATGATTTGGAGTTGTGAAAAGTTGTGTTTGCCTTGAAGTTGTGAAGGCACTACTTGTATGGGGTCCTTCGTGAGACCTTTTCAGATCATTGTAGCCTCCAGTATGACTCAACTATGACTCAACTATTTTCTACCATCCGGGTAAGGCTAATGTGGTTGTGGATGACTTGAGCCAAAAGTCGACTAGCATGGGTACTTTGGCGCATCTTTTGACCCAGGAGAGGCCGTTGACCTTAGAGGTTCAGTCTTTGGCTAGCCAAATAGTTAGGCTTGATATTTCGACACCAGGGCGTGTTTTGGCATTTGTGGAGGCTAGATCTTTTTAGATGAAGAAGATTTGAGCTCATCATTTTGACGATATTGGATTGAGGTTGATTCGAGATAAGATGTTGAGTGGGGGGGCTAAGGAAGCCTCACTTGATTTAGATGGAGTTTTGAGGATTGGGGGCTAAGTTTGTGTGCCCAGAGTGGTGATTGGATTAGGTTGATCTTAGAGGAGGCTCATTGTTCCAGATATTCTATCCATCTAAGTGTGACTAAAATGTATCGTGATTTAAGATAGCACTACTGGTGGAGTGGTATGAGGCGAGATATAGATAATTTTATGGCTCATTACCTATGTTATCAGCAAGTGAAGGCCGAGCATATGAGACCTGGAAGATTGCTTCAGAGGTTACCCATTCTCGAGTTAAAGAGGGAATGGATCACCATGTACTTTGTGACTTGTTTGCCTTGTACATCTCATGGCTCTGACAGTGCTTGGGTTATCGTGGATCGATTGACCAAGTCAGCTCATTTTATTCTGGTTCGGATCTCGTTCAGTGATGAGAGGTTAGCTTGTACTGACATTTGTGAGATTGTGCGTCTGCATGGTGTGCCGGTGTCCATTATTTTAGATCGAGGTCCTGTGTTCACATCTCACTTTTAAAAGACTTTTCAGGATGAGTTGGGTACTCGAACAGATTTTAGTACAACGTTTCACCCCAGACTGATGGACAGTCAGAGCAGACTATTCGGGTTTTGGAGGATATGTTTCGTGTATGCGTGATGGATTTTGGTGGCCAGTTGGAGCAACATTTGGCTTTAGCAGAGTTTGCATATAATAATAGCTACCATTTTAGTATTGATATGGCTCTTTTTGAGGCGTTGTATGGTATGCGTTGTCGCTCCCCAGTAGCTTGGTTTGATGTTTCAGAGATGAGACCTCGAGGTACGGACTTTCTTTGTGAGTCTTTGGATAGAGTCCGGGTCATTTAGGATAGACTTAGAGTGGCTCAAAGTAGGCAGAAGTGTTATACTGATCGTAGACTTCTTGCCTTGAGATTTGGTATTGGTGATCGTGTTTTTCTTCGAGTTTCACCCATGAAGGGTGTGATGAGGTTTGGGAAGAAGGGCAAGCTTAGCCCCAGGTATATTGATCTATTTAAGATTCTTCGGACTATTGGTGATGTGGCTTATTAGTTAGCTTTGCCCCCTGACCTATCATCTATTCATCCAGTTTTTCATGTTTCTATAATTCGTCACTATATTCCAAATGAGTCTCATATTATTCATTGGGGATCAGTTCAGCTAGATGAGCGGTTGTCGTTTGTTGAAGAGTCGATCTCCATTTTGGCTAGGGATGTTAGACGGTTGAGCTCAAGAGTGATCCCTGTGGTTCAGGTCCAGTGGCTACATCGACCTATAAATGAAACTACTTGGGAGGTCGAGTCTGATATGTGTAGTTCGTATCCTCAGCTCTTCATTGATTCGGCTATTTCTTTGCCTTAGTTCGAGGACGAACTAGATTTTTAGTGGTGGATGATGTTATAATCTAAAAATTTGATGAAATATGTGAAATTTTTTATTCTGCGTGAATTTACTATTTTACCCCTTTCCTTAGTTGCATTATGATATTTCTGTGGTGTGGGAATGATTGGCATTATTACTGATGCATTTTGGAATTATTTATGCAATATTGTAGTTTTTATGGCTTCGAGAGCCTTATTTTAGACTTATGGAGATATCTTTTAATTCGTGCAACAGATGGCCAAATGGACTACACCAGTAGCTCCGGAATATCAATTTTAGGCTAGCTAGACCTTTGGTTCGGGTCCCGATGCACCTGATCTCATTTCGACCTATTGATCAACAAGTTGGAAAATTAAAACTATGGGTGTGGGACCCATATTTAATCGAAACGACTGATGGAAAATCTGACTTCTCCAATAGATCCAAAATATCGAATTTAGGGTGTTAGCATTTTGGTATGATTTTGTGGCTTTTAAATCTCATTTCGATCCTCGGTTTGGAAAATTATAATTTCGGATTTCGGGGTCAACTTTATGAAAATGATATTTTTTTTGAAAATCTGGCTTCGCCAACGTGTCCAGAACTTCGAATTAAATATGATTACATAGTTCATTTGTGTATGTCGGAATCCAAACGAATCTCGGGCTCCCCGTCGAAATTCGTTTGGACTTGGGAAAGAAAATATGCACTATTGTAGCAGAATTTCTGCTATATAACAGTCGTTTTTACTCATTTTTGGCCAATTTTGCTCATTTTTCATCTTGCCTCTTGAGATTAAACCCTAAAATAGCGTGAGAGCTTAAAAGTGAAGCTTGTGGGGGCTTGGGAAGCTAGATTAACATCTATTTCTTGATTTTATTGCGGATTTAAGGTAAGAATTCATCTTTTTCTCAATAATTTCATAATTAATTTCTCAAAACCCCCCAAAAAATCTTAGTTCTTGATTTTAACCCCCATTTCACTCATTTTCACCTGAATCATATCTTTATCTTATAATTACTATTTTTTCATCAATTTAACCTTCAAAATAACTCCGATTCTTGATTTTAACCCAATTTTAAAGATTTTACCCAGTAAAGCTCAAAAATATTTTTTCTTCGATTTGAACCTTATTTTTTACTCGATTTGAGTTGGATTTTCAGTTGTAGGTTCCTAAAAATATGGAAAACATAATTTTGAAGTAAAGTTTTAATTTTGCCCTTCTTTTTCGAAAACCCATTTTGGTGGTCTGTTTTGACTCCGAACCAAAAGTAGTTAACATGGGTGTCATTATTTTTTTCAATGGATAGATTTCATACTTAATATTTTTGGTGAAGTTCGGGATCGTTTGTTGAAAGTAAGGTCGTGGGTTCGAAGTGTAGCGGATCGATTTTGGCTTTTGAGGTAGGTTATGTCTTAACTCTTTCATACTAGGTTGGGTAGTAAATGATGATACAAAATGCATGTTAAGGGTGAGAACTAATCATGAAAAATGACTATTTATGTTTTGTGCCCGTGTGGGGGCATATATGTGATGTAATTGTCGAAATTGAGTTATTATGTGATATGTGTGACCGTGTGGGGTCCTATGTGATATTAATAGCCTTGAATACATGCGAATAATTGTATTATGTTGTTAAGATGCTTAATATGGTATCATTGGTGTATTGTGATTATATTCATACTTTATTTGGCGTATGAGACATGTGGAGATTCGTGGATGAAACTGAAATAATGAGTGGATATTGGCTCACATGGTTGTGAAATATATTGTTGTGGTTGGTTGTGAAAATACTCATTGTGATTGGTTGTAAGAATGACATCGTCATATCATACTCATTCATGAAATATTGGTACCACTGTGGCAACATCTAAGAAACACTAGCAACACCTTTATAAAACACTCCCCTAGGGATATGCCGGGGAGGAGATGTTGTATCACCTTATAAAACTCTTTCTGAGCGATGAGCCAGAAAAGAGATATGAGATATGTGGATTGTATACGGGTTGACGAACCCCTCATGGGTCCAACGTCGAGAAGCTTTAGCTCCGTAGGTGTATAGGGGGATTGTGCAACGACCTCATGTATCATCATCATCATCATCATCATCATCATCATCATATACATTTCACTTACTTTATTGTGTTTATGTTGTGTTGTATTGCCATATTGACTTGTCATTTATGTATTTGTCTTACCTTCCTTTACTTGTATTTGATGATCTTGTAGCTACATGTTCTCCCTTGTTCTATTTATATGTGACATAATGTATACTTGTGTTCTATATCTTTGTGTGTTGTTATAATAATATATTAGAACTATTAGTGCAAGCGGTGTGGGCTACCATTATGGGACACTTTCTGATTACAGGTGACGTGCCCTTATTGTGTATTTTGTATTCTTTATTTACTACTTTGCTTGGTCGACCTATGATACCTACTGAGTATAAGTGACCGTACTCATGCCTACTGTTCCCTTTTGGTGCAGGTCCTAACTCGAGTGCGCCTCAGTTTACTTGACTCGAGCGATTGTTGGAGCTTCCAAGGTAGCAGCAGTTGGACATTCATACGTCCGAAGTTCACATCTATCTTTCTATAGTAGTTATGTCTTTATTAGTATTCGGAGACATATATTATTCCTTTGTGGTTATTTTTCTGATGTATTTGACTCCTGGATTGTATTGGTAGTTCTTACACTATTGATGCCTGGTTTTGGGCATGATCGGTATTTTGGATAGTCCTTTCCGCATTGTCATGTTTACTTGTATGGTTCGGCTTCGTTCTAGAAGCCTTACCTTGGGATATTTTTGTCTTTTCCTCTTTTCATATCTATTTGGGTGATAGGCTTACTTTTCAAGGTAAGCCGCAACAAGTATCATCATGATCCTCATTTTTGGATCGTGACAAAGACGATATTGAATTTTCAACCAAAAACACAGAGATTCTCTAAATATGACAAAGTTTAATAAGTAGTAGTCTTAAAATGTGCTGATAGTAATTATTATAGAGTTTATATCAGAGTAAATATCTGAAAAAATCACTCAAACTTTGAGAATTTATATAAAGTCATTCAACTTTATTTTATATTAAAAAGATCACTCAACTAAGAGATTTTCTCTTATAAAATCACTCAAAAAAATTTATCATTAAAAAATCTAGAGCCTAAGATAGGATTAAAATCTAGTAAAACCAACTTTTAATCTTTTTTTTAGCTTTTTTAGGTGTTTGGTAAAATTAAAAAGTGATTAAAAAGGCTAAAAATGATTTAAAAAAATCAAAAAGTGAGAAGCTGGGTACCCCCAACTTTTTGGTTTTTTAGATTAAAATTCTTTTAGGTTTAACCAAAACATTTATTTTTTTATCCCTTATATTTTTTCTAATTCCAACAATATCCTAAACTTGTAGCCCTTAAATATATATATATTCTGTTTCTCTTTGCCGCTTCGCTTTATCTCTTTTCTCCAATTTCCTCTTCATCTTCTTTGTTTTCATTGAATCCATCATTACATCAGAGGTTTATTCAAAAAAATTTATTTTACAATTAAAAATTATAAATAATTCACCTTATTTATGGTGTTAATAATTTTAAGGACATTTAAGTCATTTTAACAACAAAAAAGTGCTTAACATCACTTGTTTATCAAACACATTAACAACTTTTTTTTAGTTTCATCACCTCTATCCAAACACTTATCTGCTTAATGTATAAGCATTTATTTTAAGCTTTTAATCACTTAAGCAAGAAAAAATATTTTTTTAATCTTATCCAAACGGACTCCTAATGTTAAAAAGAAATATTGAAAATTTATTCCATTTAAACATTGTCCCCATAAATCAAAACAAAATTAAAAAAACCTCATATATCACATCCGATACACAGGGTCGGCTCAACAAATTTGGTGGCCTAAAGAAAAATTTTAATCTAAGGTTGCAAGTATATTCAATAAAATTAGCTTTTATGTATCACACATGTATCCTATGTGCCACACGTGCATCTCGTGCGACGTACATGCATCTTGTGCGACTTACGTGCATCTTATGTGTATTTTGTGCGCTATACATTCATCTTGTTGTCAGTTAGTAAAAATATTTAGAAAAAATAGGGCTTCCAAAAAGTTGGGGCCTCAAGCAATTGCTTTAGTGGCTTTATGGTCGAGCCACCCCTGCCGATACAACAACAATTCTATAATTGTCAAAGTTATAAGCCTATAAATTTACAGGATTTTACTTCTTTTTTTAAAAAAAAAAAAAGTTTGACTTCGGTATGTAGATTTTCATTTCTCATTTTTTTAGAACTAAAGATATTGATCCTCGAAGATCGATTTATTAAAATATAATTTAAAATATGTGTATGTATATAGGAACTTGAATTCTTCTTTTTTTTTTTTAAAGGAAAATATTTAATAGACTATATTTTTCCTCTATTCAAATAAAAATGATAAATAAAGTAACTAAACACACAAAAAAAAAAGAAATAAGTCAAACTGAATTGTCTTTTAATTTATTTATTTCCTATTGCATTTGGGACCCCTTTTTTGACTCTTTAAATATTTTATTTTATTTGTTTTTCCTTTTTTCCGTTTTCATTATCTATTTATCTATCTATCTTAGTTTTGCATTTTTTAAATTTCTTCTTTATTTAAAAAATAAAATATTAAATAGACAATAGTTTTTCTTTATTCAAATAAAAATGATAAATAAAGAAACTAAACGCACGAAAAAGGGACGAAAGAAATAAGTAAAACTAAATTATGTTTTAATTGTTATGAAATATCAAGTAAGAACAACAAGAATAGAGAAAAGAGAGAGTGATTATTATTTCTCTTGAGAGGTTCTTGAGGAGTGAATAACAATGAAGGAAAATCCATTTATTTATAGGAAAAACTAACCTTCGAATTTCTAACTTTTTTAATAAATAGACATTCACTATATATGGTAAAGTAGACATTCACTATACATGGTAATACATTTATAATAATTTTCCTTGAATTTCTAACTGATAGACAATATGTCTCGTTAAAGTCTTACTAGAAAAAATTAAGTGGAAAAAAATCTAGTGAAGGAAAAAGAATGCACATCTCTAACAATACGCGTATAGGCTACCTCATAAAAAAGCTTACAAGAAAAACCCAGTGGGACAAAACCTCATAAGGAAAAAAGAGTACAGCGCGTATTAACTCCCCCTAATGAGAACATCCTTGAATCTTTGCATCCTGATTTTGTACACCATCTTCTTGAAGGTTGCAGTTGGAAGGGACATGGGGAATAAGTCAGCCACATTGTCACTTGAATGGATCTGTTGCATGTTAATATCAACATTCTTTTGGAACTCATGTATATAGAAAAGCTTTGATGAAGTGTGCTTCGTTCTATCTTCTTTTATGAATCCTCCCTTAAGTTATGCTATGCATTATCTTCGTATAAAATTATGGGTACATTGTCACATTTCAAATCATATTTTTCTCGAATGAGATGTATCATGGACCTCAACCATACACATTCTCGACTTGCTTCATGAATAGTTATATCTCAGCATGGTTCGAAGAAGTGGCTAGATAGATTGTTTTGTATATCTTCAAGATATGACAATATCTCCACATGTGAACACATTACATGTTTAAAATCGAGAATTATGTGGGTTAAATAAATACCCAACATCAGCATAATCAACAAGATCTGAACTGCAATCTTTAGAATAAAATAAGATCATGTATTTGATCCCATTTCAATGTATCCTGGTAGGAGTAGAACTATACCTTGCTAACAATTGATTGAAAAGGCTATATCAAGCCTTGTAGTATTTACAAAATATGTTAGTACATCAATTGCACTAAGATATATAACCAATCTAATTAGGTATATTTCTCATTTCAGCAAATAATCTATTGCTTTTGAAAGCTCTCCAAGAGTTTCAATAATTTCAAATTATAAATTTATGCAATATAAGGATTATAAATAAGTTTTTCAGAAACTTTTATATGCTTCAAACATTTTGAGTCCTTAAAAGAAATTTTCATATAAATTTTGTCAAGTGACAATATTCAGCATGTGTGACATCATAAAGTATCTGGACTGTAAATTAAATAAATTTTATGCTTATCAAGATGCATCCTTTCATGTCACTTGATAAATATTTCTACATCAGCATTCTTAAATAAATGTAGAATTCAGATCCTCATAATTTTTTACTATATTGCGTCAATATTATATCAAAGACATTGTCAACGATATATCATTCTGCATCAACTCACAATGTGACATAACGTTTTTAGATCTCATTACTTCATTATTTTCAGGTACTTGAACCTCTCATAAGTTTTCATGAAGTGTTATGTCATAAGCTCTTCAAGAGCACATTGTCTTCTCATTATGATCATTTGCTTCTTTTTTCCTTTTTGAGAATTATTGCATTTAGAATCGATTGATCTACCATGATTCATGCATGCAGTAGCATTTGTCCTTTGGAGACATTCAATTTGGAGCATTTACGGCTAAATATGATATTGAAATTAGATCAGCAAATGCTCCTAGCATTTGAATTTGTATTATCTTTTGAATGATGATTTGATGATAATTCACAACATATTACTTAGTTGTTTATTATCTTTTCCTCGTGTTAGGAAAACTAACACACATCTTAATTTACTTTAAAGAATCCATCTTTGTTCATCATGGTATATCCATTTGTCAAATACCACACATCAAAACTACTAGATGAAATAATTAATCCTAACTTTGAACCAATTGAGAGGGAGGAATTAATCATAATTTTTTGTCTAATGCAAATAAGTGTTATTGTATGCAATATATCATACTTCAAACCAACACATGAGGCTCTGTTCACATAAGCAATGGTTCGACTATTTATAGAAGGCATTTAACACCAACTTAACCAGCATTATCAAGATAAATTGTCATGATTCAACAATCTGGAAATTATGCTCTTAACTCAGTTTATATTGAGAAAGCAACTTTATGAATGTCAAACTGCATATTGATAATAAACTCACATGTGATCATCTTATATCGATGCATCTTTATAGATCACATGATAGTTGAACAGGTCCATATTCACCTTTTATACTTTTCAGATTTAAGGGATTCAATCCGAACATTAGTTGATTCAACCAACTTATCATGAAAACAAACAACATGAATAATTTTTTAAGAATCTTCTAATTCTATAATACATGTCCAATACTTAATATACACATCTTCAGAATGTCAAAATCGTTCATGTCAACGTATGAATTTTTATACTAGTAAACTCTAAGTTTACCATGACATGTTCTTTTTGCTTTAATAAATTTCAGATTTACTTTACAATAATAAACATCATATTTACTACTTTTGAGCAAATGGCATAATATTTCTTCTCAATTATTCTACCTCTTTCGGAGGTGAATTGTGGTACCATCACAATTAAGTGCACGTTTGTATTGATAAGCTTTACTAAATATTATTACATTAACCCTATGAAATGGGTCTGCGCTTATAACCGTTAAAATTTTCATTCCCATAAATGAAATATAATCGTGTCTTAAGCCTATCAAATTATGATAACTTATAACCCCTTTCAAAATATTGTCAATTCAAGAGTAAATCGAGGTATGCATATAATGTAGAGAATTTTTCTCTAACATATCTTATAATCATAATAAGTGTGTGAAAATATTTTTACTTTTGATGATTATTATCATATTGTCCCTCCACGTGTATGTCTGTGCATTCAATCCCTTGTCTTCTTTCAGACATATTATGCACTGCTACCACATTTCTTTAAAAAATAGAGCAAGTTGTCAACTTTCAGATTCATCATTTATTGCTACCATATTCACTTCATGGAATAGACCATACCAATGAGATATGCTTCATGACTTTTCACCAAACACCCATTATTTTATCTTAGCCATCATAATATCATCAATATGGTGTATTGAGATTCAAACTCAATATCTTATCAATATAAAGACATCTTAGGCTATAACTCGATAGGACTCGAACCCAATATCTTATCATCATGGTGCGTTGAAACTTTTAACTTAATATCTTACCCTCTTAATGAGATGAAACTTAAATTCATCATCATATGTTTTAACAATATTGTTCTTCATGAACAAATTTAAAGCATAAGTGGTTTCAAATCAATTATTTTTTCTCAAATTCAACAATAATTACATCATTATTAGCAAAAGACAAATAACATAAGGAAAACTAACCTTGAAATTATCTTTAGATTTATAATCTCACCTTGTTTGGTAGAGTCTCGTGCTGATAACGTATTATGAAATATAAAGTAGGAACAACAAGAATAGAGAGAGAAAAGATAGTTATTATTATTTTTTTTGAGAAGTTTTTGAGGAGTGAATAACAATGAAGGAAAACTCTTTTATTTATAGAGAAAACTAACCTTGAAATTTCTAATTTTTTCATAAATAGGCATTCACTATATATGGTAAAGTAGATATTCACTATATATGGTAATACATTTGTAACATTAATTTATTTATTTTCTATTATTTTTGGGACTCTTTTTTTTCCTCTCTAAATTTTTTATTTTATTTGTTTGTCCTTTTTTTCTTTCATTTTCTATTTATCTATCTATCTTAGTTTTGAATTTCCAAAATAAATTATAATTTAGAAAATGCATTGTTTTCTCACAAATCTCATTCTTTTATTTCTTCTTCTTCTTTCTCCTCTTATTTCTTTTCTGCAATAATTACAATAAATTACTCACCTTTCAAAAAATTTATAACCATGAATCGGGTGTACAGTAAGATATGAGTTTTATTTAAAAAGAATTATTATTTATCAAGTATGTCGAAAGTTGTATTTTCTGAAAAGGAACTCATTATGATTTAGATAACACTCGTGATACACTAGAATGGAGATTTAAACATGCAAATAAAGTAACTTTTAGCAAATAAAGGCAAAGATAAAGAATGTCACATTTGAAAAAAAATGGTAGTAGTTGATATACTGAGATCAGAGACCACTTCATAAAATTAGTCATGTAAAGTCAAATTTTAATAAGATGTCTTAAATATGTACACATACATACAAAAATAATAATGTAACAATTTTAAAATATTTTTTATTCTTGCATATTGGTTGTTTTTTTACTGTAATATTTTTAAAAGACACATAATCTTTAACATCACATATTAATATGATTATTAATAAAAGTAAGGATTAATTTTAGGGAATAAGATGTTATATTTTAGGGAATAAGATGTTAGACATTTATTTGCAATACATGAACTTAGATGTTATTGTTAAAGCTTATTTATTAATATGAAATTTGAGTTGTTTAATTCAAAGTTATAAAATGGTTTAGATAAAAATTAGACGATTTTTTCTTTCTTTGTTCTTTTTTTTAGATAATATCTTTGTTCTAAAGCAAACGCTTTACTAGCCTTACCTTTGAGTCACCCCTGACTGAGATTGAAAAATATAATATTTTATATCACACTTGAAATCATGGGCTAAGTTAAATAAAAACATATTTAGAAACGTAATTCATATCTACATGACATAAAAAATACTAATTTATTATTTTTCATAGTTTGGCGGTCAAGACTTAGATAGACGTTTTGCTCCTTAGGAAGGGTGATAGAGTGTTATGTAAAGATTGTAAGGTCATACCTAGCAAAAATCTTTTGATCCAACATAAACTTCTAGTGATGGACTTGAAAATCAAGACGGGCAGAAAAAAGGGATGGGAAGAATCAACTCAGGATTAAGTGGGATAGCTTGACCTTGACCAGTGCTTTGGAGATAGGGAAGAATTTGACGACCAATGAAGCTTGAGAGAAAAGAGGGGATGTTGATAGTATGTAGGAGATGACTGTCAATTGTATCAGAAAGATAGTTAAAGAGGTGTTGGGTATCTCGAAAGGTCGATTGAGAAAGCACCAAGGGCACCAAGAAAAAGACTAAGAATGTGATTTATGTGAAGTTGGTGGAGAGAAAGGATAACGAGGAGAAGCGGATGAATAGTTAGGAGTACAAGTGAGCTAACAAAGAGGCTAAATTAGAGGCTACTGAGGCTAAGACGCTAGCTTTTGAGAGCTTGTATATGTCTTTAGAGGAAAACGATGGGGATAAGAAGTTGTAAAGGCTATCCAAGGCTAGGGAGCGAAGGACTCGTGACCTTGACCAAGTGGAATGATCAAGGGTTAGGATGACAAAGTGTTGGTGGATGACATCCTTATTAGGAGGAGGCGATACTCTTATTTTCATAGAATTTTGAATGACAAGGGAGACGATGATTTAGTGTTGGGGGACTTGGAGCACTCAGAGAGGCATCACAATTATGATTATTGTAGGCATATTAAGGTTGATGAGATCAAAAATATTATTCATGGGATACGTAGGGGTAGGACGACTGCGCCAGACGAGATTTCAATGGATCTCTAGAAGAGCATTGTCGGGGCAGGTATAGAGTGGCTGACAAGGTTGTTTGACATAATTTTTAGGACTGTGAACATTTCAAAAGCTTAGAGATGGAGTACGATGATTCCTTTAAATAAAAACAAGGGGCCATTCAGAGTTGCAACAACTATATGGGTATCAAGTTTATGAGTCATACTATGAAGATTTGAAAAAAAAATGACAGAATTAAGGATGGGGGGGATCGTAACTATTTCTAAAAATTAGTTTAGTTTTATGCTAGGTCGCTTGACTACTAAAGCTATTTATCTTGTGAGGAGATTAGTGAAGTAGTATAGGGTGAGAAAAAAGGACTTGAACATGGTGTTCAATAATCTGGAGAACGCATATGACAAAGTCCCCAGAGATGTTTTGTGGAGACGCTTTGAGGCTAGAAATGTGACAGTGGCATACACTGGGTCGATTCAAGACATTTATGAGGAGCGAAGACGCGTGTGAGGATGGTAGGAGGAGATTCAGAGCACATTCTATTTTGACCAAGATGCACCAGGGATCGACTCTTAGCCCATTTTTAATAGCATTGGTGATGGATGTATTGACACGACATATTCAAGGGAGGTTCGTTGGTGTAGATTATTTTTTGATGGTTTAGTGTTTATTAACGAGACATGAAGATGAGTCAATGATAAGTTGGAGGCTTGGAGACAGACCCTAGAGTCTAAAGGGTTTAGATTGAGTAGGACCAAAATAGAGTACTTGGAGTATACATCCAGTGATTTGACGCATGATGCTGACGTAGTAATGAAGCTAGATTTTCAGGCCATTCAGAAGAGAGATAGTTTCAAGTAATTGGGTCTATGATTCAGGAAAATGGAAAGATTGACAAGGATGTCATGCACTGTATTGATGGAGGGTGGTTGAAATGGAGGCTTGCTTTGGGAGTCTTGTGTGATAAGAAAGTGTCTCCTAAGCTTAAAGGTATGTTCTACAGAGTGACAGTCCGACTGGCTATGTTGTATGAAGCAAAGTGTTGGTAAGTTTAGAATTCCCACATTCAGAAGTTGCAAGTGGTGGAGATGCGGTTGTTGAGATGGATACGTGAACTTACTAGGAGGGATAGGGTTAGAAATGAGGTTATTCAAGAGAAGGTGAAAGTGACTTCGGTGGAAGACAAGATAGGGAAAGCGAGGTTGAGATGGTTTGAACATGTAATAAGGAGGTGCACAAATACCCCGGTACGGAGGTGTGAGGGGCTCCTTATCGATGATTTTCAGACAGGATAGAGGTAAGCCAAAAAAATATTGGAGAAAAGTGATTAGGCATGACATGGAGCAGTTACAACTTACACAGGGGATATGACCCTTGATAGGAATGTGTGAAGGATGCAAATTAGGATAGAGAGTTAGTGGGTCGGAGTGCGTCCTTATTAGTAGGGAGGAGTGCTTTGTTTGTTTATATACCTGTAGTCATAATGTTATGCACGAGTCTTGTAGTTCTTATTCGCGGTGTTTTGGTGATGTTTGAAATTTCGAATAGATGGTTCATAGTATTACTCTGCGGGTATCTTATTAATTTCTTTTATTATCTAGTGGTGTGTTACCCCACTTTGTTGTTTGTTTTTATGTTTTCTGCTTGTTATAGTATTATTTTTTATAAGACGGGGGTCTATTGAAAACAATCTCTCTATTTTATCTGAGATAGTGATATGAACTGCGTACACCTTACCCTCTCAGACCCCACTTTGTGGAAATATACTAGGTATGTTATTGTTGTTATATCATACCTATTATTCATATGATAAATTTAGTCAAGTGATTTTATAAAAGAAAAATACAAAATTGAGTGATTTTATTGATGGAAAATAAAGTCGAATGACTTTAGGGGATAAATCCTTAAAGCTGAGCGAGGATATGAAATCTTGAAAAATAAGATTTACAATAAAGAAAAGGTACCCGGTATAACAGACAAAAATAACACAATGATATAAATTATTTTACATAATATATTGTATAATTTAAAATCTTGGATAGTATAATAATATATACTTTACTAATATAGTAGTGCAGTATATACTTACCATTAATATTAGGCTACTTAAATAGAGCAAGTGACTATTTTAGGAATTGAGGTTACAAGGAGAGAGAAAAAAAGATCTTATTACGTTGAAAAGTTACTATATCCCTGAGAATGACTAGCACTTCGAGAGAATGACTGTAAAAATAAATATAAAAGTAAAGGAACAAGTTTTATTACGAAAATAAAAATAAAGTACGAGTTTTATTTAAAAGGATTTAAATATTGACCATTTAAGAATTCTTATATTATTAATTTATTATAATGCATTAATTATCATTTATTTTAGATTATCCATCAGTACCATTATTATTAAATAATACTGCAATTGTATTTTTATTACATGCTGATTGCATCTAAAAGAAAGTAGATAACTTGTTATAATAATTTCGTTACTAATTTATCTCAGAGTAGGCAGATTAAAATAATTTCAAACTAGATGGAATAAGATAAAATATTTCATACTTAAATTTGAAATAAAATTTATACCAACATACGTTAAAAATTTATTCGGACACATTTCATTTTATCACACATATCAAATAATTTCTCATGGTATAATAATTTCTCTCTCTATCAATAAACACATACTTAAATTAAAATTTCAAAAAAAAATAAAACCTATTATGAAAAATCGACACGCGTAAAAAAAAAAAAAAAAAAAGTTATTCCCTGGAGGAAAGTGATATAGTTATCGGGGCACTTCTGCAATTGGAAGCTCTAGAAGTTTTTTTTCTTTTGCCGATTAAAGACATTACACATTGCTGGCTCATTTTGTGATAGCATTTTTAATAGAATTTTTTGTATTCCTGAATTAAACTTGAGACCTCTATATACAACATTTTAAGTTTGTCCAATTTTTTTTATTTATACACTTCAATTAGAAATTATGACTATTAAATATCTGAACATATGCAAAACACATATTGGTTACATAACAGGTGTGTGTAATTTACACACATGTAAGAATTTGAAAAAGTTTTTTTAAAAAATCATTTTTCTCTTACATGTAGCCCTTCTCCACCACCAAAATTGCCATGGTGTACACCTTCTTTGCCACTAATTTCTTATATGAATTTTTATTTTTATTTATCATTTTTGACATATTAAAAAAATAATTCTTTTTATTTTACTCTTAGTATTAATTATTTTTTTCTTCAACTTAATTTCTAGACATAATGTAAATATTATTTAATAAGAATATTATGATAAAATAATTATATTATTAATTAATGTTTTAATAGATATATAATCTAAATTTGTGACGAGTAAAACTGAATGCGGTGAATATATTCCACCACGAGTGTTTTTGAGCTATCATCAACATTTCTGAACTACCAGAGTTAAATATGAACCACCACCAATAAAATGCAACATCCACTAGCCATAAAAATTACTACGAACTACTACTCTACCATTTTGAACGACCATCAATTTGTTTTTGCCAAAAATAAAGAATGTTTGTGAGTTTTTTACTTCCTAATTAAAGAAATTATTAAATCATGTGTTACAATTTATATTAGAACTCAATGAATAGGTTCTCTTTCATTAGCTCCGTTTACAGACTTATTTACTACTAGTTCTTTGTAATACGGGAGTTAAAAAACAAACAGTACACTATAAAACACAATTACAACAAGAAGTTTTTTCAGTTTGTGGCCATGGAAATGATTATTCTTCTGTCACTATCTTTTTTAAGGGAAAGTAATTGAAATATACCTTACATTTTTTTCTTCCTTTTCAGTTTTCTCCATCTAGACCTTCACATAATATACGAAAGAAGATAGGTGGAAGGTTTTTTTTTTTTTTTTTTTATCTTTTTGGATAAGAACACAACATGAAAGACAAATGAAAAGGAGAAGGTGGAGGAGGATGTTTCTTTTTAAATTTTCACGTGTCAGTTCTTTACTCGTCCATTTTTTTTTTATCATATTATGGTGTTTGAAAATCAACGTTCTTTTATTTTGTGAAAAATTATATACTATGTGTCCACTATAGGTACTCTTTAACTTGGGTAAGTGTTTAGTAGGTACAACCTTAATTTAGGTAGCTAAATGAAAAAAAAAAAAAATCGAACAAACATAAGAGACTATGTATGCAGCCATTTATTTAATAAAAGAATGCAACAGATTTTATTAGGATGGTAGGGTTTTTTTGGCTTTCCGAGGAAAAATAAAATCTCGAATGGAATCATCATTTTACTTAAATTAATTACTATTTCTTTCGTATTATCTTGTGTGATACTTTAGTTTGACGTGATATTTAAAAAAATAAGAAAGATTTTTAAAATTGTGATCTAAAAAATTATTCTTAAATATTTATATAATTATAAATTATTTATAGTCTTAAACTCCATGTTAAATATGTCAAGTAAACAGTTGAAATTAAAGTGTCGAAAAAAAAAAGAATCAGTTTTTTTAAAAATGGATTAAAAAGAAAAATAGATTATTCCTTTTTTAAATGAAAAGAGTAGTATATTATGTTTTTGATAAATTTTTTTATTTTTTATTATTAAGTGGAATTTTAAATATACGTACAAAATTACTTGTAACTAATTATGCTCTTCTGCCCATGATTCAGATAACTGCTAATTTTTTTGAAGTGGGATAGTTAACAGTTGTCTATATGTCAAGATTTTGGTAAGGGGGAGAGCTAATATTGATAAATAAAGAATTGTGATGGGCTTGATTATAATATTATGTAGAAAATAAATTTAGATTTAATTCAACCTCAAATTTATGGGGAAATAATTGTTAAAGTTTATATAAGAAAATCAATTACTCATCATTTTTTATTTTATGATGTGAAACTCTTATTAATTCTCTTAGCTAGCAACGATTAAAGAGAATTTTATCAAAATTTTCACATTGAGTTCATGTAACCAGCTAATTGAGTTATTAATGAGACATTTGACCATAAAATATTTTACAAAATACATTTGATCATAAAAATTTTGAATTTTTTGAAATTCAACTCTTTTCACTTAATTAAAAATTTGAAAAATAACACACACACAAAAAAAAAAAAGTTATTCTCATTCCAAATTAATCATAAGAATTTCAAAATAATTTTAGATAATATTAATGATTAAATACAACTTTAATTTTCAATATCATTTTTTACTTTAAAAACAAAAGCTATTTCAAATAGTCAGAATTTTCATGGTCGTTGCCCGCTAAGATTCCCTGTATATAACAAAAATTCATTGCAAAGACGGACAAAAAAGAATTATTCCAGTGAGTAAAGTGATCAATTTATGGAGTCACTTTTGACTATTGGAAACTTTAAAAGGTTGAACAATTTAGGTAACCAAAACAGAATATTACACACACACACATATACATACTAGTTACTAATAGTCTCTGTAAGACACAATCCCAATAAATATTTTTTAAAAATTTATTTTAATTATTATAATTTATAATATGTTTTAAAAATATATAACATAATTTTTTATAGATATCTTAAGCTGTTAATTATTGTAATTTATAATATTTTTTATGTAATTTTTTAAATAATATATATCGCTCTTATTGTCAAACTTTTGTGGCATTGATAGTCAATTACATTTTTTAAATAATGTAAATTTTAAATTATTGTGATGTATAGTATTTTTTTTCTTCCATTCCAATTTAAGTGTCATAATGCTTAGATGAACATAATAATTAATTATGAGGGATATGATAAAGTTACGATTGAAGCAGTGAAGCAGACATGTATTAATGACTCACAACAACTAATTAAAAGTGATACAACAAAATTATTATAAAAATACTTGTGAATTTTTTTTGATTAACTTATCATTTTATATCTATTTTACCTTTTTACCAAATATTATTAATAGATACAATGCTTAAATGGTCATAATAATTAATTAAGAGTGACATAGTAAAATCACGATTGAAACGAAGAAACAGACATGTCTAATTAAAAGTGATACAACAAAATTACTATACAAAAACACTTGCGGAAAAAAAAATTACATGGTCTCATATAAAACATCAAGTAAATTTAACATTAAATATTATTAATTTATTAATACTTAGATGGCTTTATAATAATTTTTAAATATTTAGATGACTTATAATAATTAACTATGGGTGATCAGTCAAATTATGGGTGAAACAGCTAAAGCAGATATGTCATAAATATCTATTTTATTTTTTATTAAATATTATTAATTTTATAAGACATAAAAAAAAGTTATAATAATTAATTAGAGATGTTATAATAAAATGATGGAAAAAGCAGCTTATGAAGCAGGCAGGAGAAGTAGGCATGCTGACGAAGACGTGCTGCTTCTCCTACTCCATTCCCTCTTATTAGATAAGAAGACATATATATATATATATATACTAGATATTGTAGCCCGTGCAAGCACGGGCCCAACATATGTTATTTACGTTATCTCAATTTATGTAGCATAAAAAGCATTTGGAGTGTCAATCAAATTTTTATTAATATAAATTTTAAAATAATTTAAGTTGCTAATCATTGTGATTTATAGTATCTTTATGTAATTTAGTAATTTATGTTACTCGCTTTGTCCCAATTTTAGAATTTCGTGAGTCAATCAATTTTTTTTTACAAATATATTTTTTATATTTAAAGTTGTTAATCTTTGTGATTTTATTATCTTTTAATGTAATTTCAAATAATTTATGTTACTTGCTGCAACTTATGTGACACTATTGAAATTTCGAAAGTCAATCATATTTTTTACTATATGTTTTTAAAATATTATAAGATATTAATAGTTATGACTTATAATTATTATTTTTTTGCATAATTTTTAAATATATAATATTTTACCGAAATAAATTAAAATAAACAAAGTACTAAATTTTCAAAACATGTTAAATTCGAAAACATCATTTGGATCAACAAATTACTAAATTAAAACAATAAAGCATGCAAATTATGAAATGCCAAAACTATCCAGAATTTATGTAACACAAATATAATTAGATAATCAATCAGATTCTTAATATGTTTTTAAATATTTTAAATTGTTAGTTATTGTAATTTATAATATTTTTTATGTAATTTTTAAATAATATATGTTACTCTCATTATCTAAATTTTTGTGGCATTGATAGTTAATTATATTCTTAAATAATTTAATTTTTTAATCATTATGATTTTTAATACTTTTTTTCTATTCCAATTTAAGTAGCACTGAAATAAATTCGAGAGTCAACCAAATTTTACGATTGAAGCAACGAAGCGGATTTGTCCTAAGTGACTTATAATACCTAATTAGAAGTGATATAGGAAAATTACTATAAGAAAATATTTGTGAAAAAATTTAAATGAGTCTCATATAAGATGTCATGTTAATTTAACATCAAAAATAATTTATCATTTTATGTCAATTTTATTTTTATTAAATATTATTAAATTTTTAATACCTAAAATGACTTATAATAATTAATTAGGGGTAATATATTAAAATTACGGTTGAAGCAGCTGAAGTAGACATGTTATAAATGTCTATTTTACCCTTTTTTATTAAATATTATTAATTTTCTTATATGTAAATGTCTTACAATAATTAATTAGGGATAATATAGTAAAATCATGGAGCAAACATACTTGTGAATTTTTTTAAAAGAGTCTCATATAAGCTGTCCTATTAATTTAAAATATCAAGAATTAATTTATCATTTATATCTATTTTATTATTTATTAAATATTATTAATATTTTAATACCTAGATGACTTAAAATAATTAATTTGAGGTGGTATAATAAAACTACGATTGAAGCAGATGAAACATACATGTCATAATTGTTTATTTTACCTTATTTTAATTAAGTATTATTAATTTTCTTATGTATAAATGACTTAAAATAATTAATTAGAGGTAATATAGTAAAATTACGGAGCAGCTGAAGCAGGTGAAGAAGCAACCATGTTGACGAAGAGCTGCGTGCTTCTTCACTCTTATTAATAACAGTAATATATATATATATATATATGATCGTACGGCAATTTATTTATTTGTTTAAGTAAAATAAATATATCAATAGATCATTTGGCTCCATATTTATGTGTTTTGGCTTTCGAAGAAAAGAAAAAGATTTATCATTTGTTGGTAATGTATGAACAATTGAGATTCTATCGTTAGATGGATTCAAAATTTTGAGTTATGTGTGAAGGATAATTACTGCATAACATAAATATAAATTTACCTCAATTTTAAACTAATTCCGCCCTTGATTTTTGTTACTCCCTCTGTTCATCCGATCACTTTAATTACTTGGTTTATTTTTACACACCTTTAGAAAAACATTAAGTAAAGGGTACGTAATTAAATTAAATTAAGTTATTCTTATTTATTAATACTTCTCTGTATTTAATATTTCTTTCTTTTACATTAAATTAACATATCTTCATATTTATAATTAATGATAAATATATAAACAAACAACTAATAACAAGTACATGTACTCTTTTCATTCATTTTTACTTATCACATTTGAACTTGACACATTATAAAAAAAAAATTTGCCATGACCATTTTAATATGTTGCTCCTTATTAATTGATATTTAGTATTAGATCTTGTAAAATGAATTGAAGAATAAGTAATTAATGATAAGTGTAAAACATGAAAAGAATTAATTGTCCGAGTAAAAATGAAAGTGTATTTTTGGAATAGTGAACAAGTACAAAATAAACGGAGTGAGTATTATGGATCATTTATTTTTAGCAAGAATGACAAATAAAGTAGACCGAAGGGAGTACTTGTTTAAAAATAGTCGACCAATTTTATTTGTCTAATTAAAAAATCAACCAGATAATTCATAAGGGCGATATGGTTAAATCTTTTATTTATGGTCTGTTATAGAGTGTCAAATCAAACATGGATAAGTAAAACTAAGGGAGCCATTAACTTGGAACATCGTTATAATTGGGGGGGGGGGGGGGGGGGATCCGTCTATTTATTTCACCTCCAGGCTGCATGCAGGGTTCTCTTACCTAGCAATGATTAAACAGAATTTTCCTAAAACTTTTGTGCCAACTATAGCAACTTAATTCACTACAAAAGGTTTAGTTCTACGTTTCCTTTCGGATAACACAACAGAAGATCGTGGAAAATAGAAAGTTGATTTCGTGGGTGATTAATTATTCATGCTTTAAGAGATATTACTTTTCTGATTTTATGTTTGATTAAAATATACTACTATATGCTAGATTATAGTTGTTTTTAGTGATTTCTTCATCAGGTGTTTGTTTATTTTGTTTGCTCTATATACTATTTTCATCTTAAAATAGGAAGATTATTAGTAAATATGTCCATTGCATTGCAGCTGCAGATATGCCAGAAAGTAGCAAGAAGCACAAGGGAGAAACATCTGAAAAAGTTGGGCCAAGTCATGACTTGAACAGAAAACCAAGATTTAAGTGGACAGTGGAACTCCATGAACACTTTGTTAAAGCTGTCAATGAATTAGGAGGTCCTTATGGTATATACGTCTTACTATATACATATATACCCTATTCTATCAAATATATATTTCTATTCTATATAAAGCAGATTCAAAATTAAAATTTGATGGGTTCAGATCTCGAACATGTTCCAATTAAGGTTATTGTGTATAATTAAAAGATGTGATATATTTTATGTAGTTAACTTAACTATTTATTAAACTTCCGAGAACACGCACAAAAATATTTTCCAAAATTTGAGTGTAAAGTGTCTAATAGGAAGAGTTTATCACGTGTTCATGTGTTCAGTTGGCACATATATAGAGTAATTTGAGTGTCTAGATGAAATTTTCTGACAAGTTTACTAATATGTTATTAAAAATTGTAATCATGAGCAGAAGCAACACCGAAGAATATTGTGAAACTAATGGATGATGAAGATATCACACCAGACCATATCAAAAGCCATCTCCAGGTAAGTAGTCCTCTTTAATTTATGCATGTGTTTCCAAGTTTTTTTGCTCTTTGATTTTTAAAATTTTAAATCTACATTAAGTAGATATATCAAGGTAGAAGCAGATCTATTAAGGTCCAGGGAGTGTCATGCCATCCGCAAGTTTTCTTTGAATCAAATCTATTAAGGCCCGAGGAGCGTTATGCCACCCGCAAGTTTCGATCGATTGAAACTTTCTGTCAATATATGTATATATACCTAAGAAATCCTTTAAATATATCTAAGTACAACCTGCAGTAACAAATTAAGGCTTAAATCTCTCCCAACTATTCTTCATCAAGTGCTGTTGGACTGCTTTTTTTAGTTGTATCTTCATCTTTTCTCTAATTTTTAATGTTTATGACTTTAAAGAATAAAGTAGAAGTGAAGATTTAAAATTTAAAAGTTCATTTGTCCTCATAATGATGATGCTGAAAACATCTGTTTGTTCTCACTCCGATTCACAAGTTGAATTAAACTTCTGTCTTGCGTCAATTTATTATAATTATAACATTTTTTGTTTGGGTTATAATTTGTCTATATAAACCTAAAAGATGAATCATTAAATCAACGCCTAAAGTTCATGATCAAAGCAATCAAATGTTTGCCCTATTCGAAGGTTGTAGGTGTCACACTACTCTGTGAAAGTAGTACGAGGGGTGAATTACTCCTTTTCTAAACAGAAAGTCAACTTTTTTAGATAGACAGTCGACTATTGATTGCAGTAATAAAACTTTGGAAATAAAGTGTTGAATGTAAATAACACCAGATGTTTTATACTGGTTGGGACCTCTAGTAGGTCTTACTTCAGTCTCCTTGGGTTGCAAGAGATTCTACTAATTCTTTGTGAATAAAATCAAAGTACAAGATCGAGTTAAGCTTTGTGGTTTTGATTCACACTCTTTTTCTTTCTTTCTCACTTTGATACATGTCTCACCAACTATGTGTTTCTCTCATCTCTTTTTGAGTACACAGTAAACCTTAAAATAATACAATGCTTGAGTAAAGTAGAGCAAGAATAAGAGAAGGTTGAGACAAGAATATGTCTCTTCCTTTGACTTCCAATGTTTATATAGTAGCGATTGGACTACTACTAGCCGTTGGGAGCTAGATATAGAAGGCAAAAAGATTTTTCTTCTTAAAAAAATGAATAAGAATTATTCAATTTCCAAGAATAAGCAAAGACTAAAAGGAAAATCTAACTGAGTAAAATTTATACAAAGAAGAGAGAGACGCGAGGATTCCATGATTCAAGCAGTCCATTAAATGCAGTGATCCTTCCTTCTTTCATGAAATATCTTCTTTCATTAAATGCAGCGATCCTTTCTTCTCTCGTGGAATATCTTCTGAGGTGTTTCTTCCTTTTTGAATATTATTGAGGATTTCATCTGATTCTTGTTTATCCTAAATTCCTGCAAATCAGCCATAAAATCATTTATTAAAACTTAACATTATCAATCTTCCCCTTTTTGATGGATGACAATAATTAAGTAAGTAGATAATTTCTCTGTTAGACTCCCCCTGAGTTGTTGCATGTGCTTCCCCTAAATGAGTGAATCTTCTATAAAATTGCCTTACAATTGCAATTGTAATACTATTCTCCCCATTTGACATCAATCAAAAAGAAAAAAGTGTAGACAAATAAAACCAGGGAACAACACCTAACATGACGAAAACTAAAAGCATTCATGGGTGTAGGTCCATTTATAACCCAAAACAAAACAAAATAAACATTGTCCAAAGAGATCAATTAGTACTAGGATGATGTGAAAAAAGTAAGCCAGGGTCTGAGCGGTGGCGTCATTCAGGTTAGTGATTTGAGTTGCAATAGTGATGGAGAGGGAATCAGTGGTAGCCTAAATCTTAGCTATGAGTTTTGTTGCCTCATTGATGACTTGATTCAGCTTGACACGAAGATAAGCAACATTTGTTCCAGTCTCTTTGCTTGGGTCCTTGATTTTGTCCAATTGAAAGTGAGTAACAAACAAGAGATCTTTCATGGTATCAAGTTTAGAGTCAATTTCCAATAAATGTAGCTCCACATCCATAAATAAAGTACCCAAGGATGAGGAGGAGGAGAGGGGTGCAACTTGAGAGAGAGGAAAGAGTCTAAATAGAGCATCTTTTAGATTTTTTAACCCACACATCATTAACCAAAATACAACCCATATTGGCAAAGACAGTTGCATTATAACATTGTTTAACAGAGATAGAGAGGACATCGTCAAGGGATACATCACAGGCTTTTAAAATCTGAGTAATGATCAGTCCATAAAGTAGAATTAAGGAATCAAGAGAAGCTTCAATCATGTAATTGAGAATGAAGGATGAGAGATGAATCTTATGTTGAGTGGCAATGCAAACACTAAGTAAAGTATCATGTTGGGAAAAAGGGGAGAGAGATCCATCCCGAGGAAGCAAAGTTGTAGCAACAATGTGAGTAATAATGCGAACTTCAAAAAAGAGATATTAGTTATCTAAAGAAACAACACGTTTAGCATCTTCAAACGACACATCAAAGTTAGACGACCAAGGATTTTTAGAGGAGATATTAAATCCAAAACAATTTATATCAAATATGGCATCAAACACAACACAATCAAGGAATATACACTTAACAGAAATTTTAAGGGCAATATAGAGATTCAAGGTCTAAATCAATGTATCTACCGTGAACAAGAGATAAATCCTTCATAGAATGAGAGAGTTTCATTTGAGGATCTCTAAAAGTCAGTTTTGAAGTTTAGTGAACTGTCCAAATCAAAGTTCACTTTCTTTATAAAAATTTTAGAGTCATTAGGGACAAGGAGATGCTTACCAGAGTGAGAGAAATAGTAGAGGCTTAAGGAAGATTTTGATCAGAGAAGTTGGAGTCAAGAAGGACTAGGGAAGAGGCTTTCCCTTTTCCTTTGACACAGAAACTTTTCTTGTTGCTTAGAGTAGATACTTTAGAACCCTTAGCCATAATATTGCAGAGAGAGAGAGAGAGAAAGAATAATGGCAGAGAAAAAGAGAGGAAAAAATATATAGAGATTTTGAGAAGTGAATTGATGCAAGGGATGAATGAAAAGTTGCCTAGAAAATTGGATAGTCGCCATAATTACCTTACACAAAATCTAGTGCAGGCGGTCGAAAATGAAAAAGAATCAAGGAACATACATCCATCATTTCATAATTAATGAAAATCTACTTTCATACACAAGCACTATATCATATATGGAAATTTTTTTTCAAAAAAGTAATTTCAATATATTTTCTAAGAATACAAATTTTTTCTTCCAACGAAGATTTAGTAAAAATTTCAGCTAATTGAAAATCAGTGCTTACAAAAGATAATTCAATATTATCTTTAATACGTGACCTCTAATGAAATGATACTTAATATCAACATGTATTGTTCTAGAATGATGCACATGATTTTTAAAGAAACAAATAACACCAAAATTATCACAAAAATTTTTCACAAGTTTTAAAGATAAATCATAATCACTTAGTTGGTGAATCCAAAGATTTTGGACACAACATAAGACAATTGCAATATATTCAAACTCAGCAGTAGATAGAAAACATAATTTTGTTTCTTGCTATTCCATGAAACAAAAGATTTTTTCATGAATTGGCAAGTACCACTGTGCTTTTTCTATCCACTTTGTCTCATGCATAATCTGTATCTGAGAAATCTTTAAAAATAATTTCATCAGTCTTAGGATACCATAAGCCATAAGAATGTGTGCCAATAAGATATCTGATCATACATTTTACAGTAGTCAAATGAGCTTATTTAGGCGTTGATTGAAACCTGGCATATTTGCATACACTAAAAGGAATATCAGGTCAACTAGGTATAAGATATAAAAGTGAACCAAGGATACCACAATGATAAGTCTCATCCATATTTTTGCCATCATCACTAGATTCAAGAGCACATGTAGAACTCATAGGAGTACTGGCTGCTTTAACATTTTTCATCCAAAACTTTTGAATAAATTCTTTAGTGTAATTACCTTGGGAGATAAACGTTCCTTTAGTTGACTGGTGGGTTTTTAATCCCAAAAATAACCTTAATTCTTCCATCATGCTTATTTCAAATTCACTTTGCATTAACTTAGAAAATTTCGTGCATAAGACAACATTAGAACTTCCAAAGATAATATCATCAACGTAAATTTAAATGATCAAATTTTCAAAAGAGGTCTGTTTGATAAAGAGAGTAGTGTCAATTTTTTTATCTTGAAAAATTATGATCGACTAGAAAATTTCTCAATATGTCATACAAACTCCGGGATCTTGTTTTAAATCGTAAAGAGCTTTTGAGAGTTTATAAACATGTTATGGAAGCTTTGGATTTTCAAAACTTGGATGTTGTTTTACAAAAATTTGTTCATCAATAAAGCCATTTAGAAAAATATTTTTTACATCTCTTTGAAATAATTAAAATCTTTATAAGAAGCATAAGCAAGCAAAATTTAAATGGATTCTAACCTTGCAACAGGTACAAAAGTCTCATCATAGTTGACTCTCTCTTATTGTAAGTATCCTTAGGCGACTAGACGGGCTTTGTTTCGCACAACTTTACCTGATGCATTCATTTTATTTCTGAACACCCATTTAGTTTCAATAATAGAGGCATTCTCTGATTTTGAAACAAGAGTCCACACATTTGTTTTGTCAAATTGCTCAAGCTCTTCCTTCATTGATTTTACCCAACTATCATCTTCTATCACCTCAATGACTTTCTTTGATTCGATTTGGGATATGAGGGTAATGATCACATTTCTTTTTCTTGAAGCCCTTATTTTCATGCCTTTATTTAGGTCACCAATAATGAACTTTTTTGAATAGTCAGGTATACTTCTCCATTCATTTGGAATGATTTCAGGTACAAATTGATCATTTAAGACAGCAATTGATTGATCAATCTTAATGGCAATTGACTCAAAAGTAAAGGCAGCTTCGATGGAGGATGACTTATTTTCCTTTACCTGTTCATTCTTATCATCTATAGTACTAACATTCTTCATGGCATGATTAGTATCATAAAAAACAACATGTATAGATTTTTCGATGCAAAGAGTACATTTATTAAAAACACTATAACATCTACTGGAATTAGAATATCCCATAAAAATACCTTTATCACTTCTTGGATCAAACTTACAAATATTGTCCTTTCCATTGTTATGAACAAAGCATTTAGATCCAAATGCATAAAAGTACCTAATATTAGGTCTTTTATTATTCCAGAGTTGGTAAGGAGTTTCCTTCAAAATTAGTCTGATGAGACACCTATTTAAAATATGGCATAAGGTACTGACAGCTTCTTTCCAAAATTTGTATAGTAGAGAGTGTTAACTGATCATGGTTCGAGCTATGTCTTGAATAGTTCTATTTTTTTGTTCAACCACACTATTTTGTTGAGGGTAGCTTGGAGCAGAAAAGTTATGAGTGTAACCATGAGTGTTACAAAAGATTTTAAAATATTTGTTCTTAAATTCTCCTCTATGATCACTTATAATGGCGAAAATATAGTATCCTTTGTCTATTTGAACTTTTCTACAAAAAACTTCAGAATTCTTTAGGGTATCATATTTGTTAGATAAAAATATAACCCAAGTAAATCAAGAATATTATTAGTAGTCACAAAAGCATATCTTTTACCACCAATTCTAGCAGTTCTAGTAGGACCAAATAAATCCATCTGAAGTGACAGCAAAAGTTTAGTTATAGAAACAATATCTTTAATGGAAAAGGAATTTCTAGTTTGCTTACCAAGATGACAGGCATCACAAATGTGAATCTTTTAAAAGTCAAGATTTAGAAGGCCAGTTACCAGTTCATGCTTGACTAATTTTTCAATATGCCTCATACTAGCATGACCATGCTTTCTATGCCAAATTCAGGGGTCCTTAGAATTGGAGGCAAGACATATGTGTACTTTAATCTTTTTTTATGGAATCTAGAATATACGTATTTCTATGTCTATTTTCAGCAAGAATTTATCGTCCATATTTTTCAGTTATGCACCCATCTATTTTGGACATTACCTCAAATCCAGCATCACAAAACTGATTGATGTTTATCTGGTTGTACTTCAAGATCCTTACTAGATATGCATTAGTAATATCACATAAATTATTGAAGGTATAGTACCGATACATATTACTTTGCCTTTGAAGTTATCACCAAATCTGTTGTCACCTTCATCAAAATCAATCACAGTTTCAAACAAACTTTTGCTTCCAGTCATATGATTTGAACATCCATTGTCAAGGTACCATTTCCTTTTAGATTTTGAGTGGAGTTCCTACAACATTTATGTATTACTTATTTCTAGGTACCAAAGTATTCTTGAGTCCCTTATGATTAGTCCTTGGATTTGTTGACTCAGTTTTGGGTCTCCAAATTAATTTTCTAGGATTTCTATATGGTGTTGTCATATTTATGACCAAGATTTCCACAGTGATAGAAAGAATTATAGTATTGATCAGCGACGGCATAACAAGTATTTTGGCTGTATTTACTAGTCGATTGACTTGAGTTAGTTGACCTTTGAGATTTATCAAAGCTATAATACCTAGATTTATCGAATTAATCAACACATTGGCAAGCTTTTTTATTTTTCTAGAAGAGTAATTCTCCAAGTTTTCTTTAATATCAGAAAGTGATGCCTCATTTTCTTCTTTATTTTTAATGTTTGCCATAAAATCAAATAAGGAATCAAAGGTCACATTATTATCCTCCACTGAGTACATGGAAATATCTTCCTTCTTCCCATCTTCCTCATATTCACTAGAGGAATCTCCCCATATTGCTAGAGCCTTCCTTACTTCATAATCAGCTGCAACTTTTTTGTTTAATTTTATAAGGACGTAGTCCCTGTTCTTTCCTTTGTCACCACCAGTCTTGAGATATTCTTGATAGTCTAATTTATGCATTGGATAATCCTTAATGAAGTTCTCAAGACTTCCATATTTGTGAAAAATCTCCACAGTGCCTCCCTTTTTGTTGCTACTTCCACTTCTTTGAAACTGGCCATTTTTCTTCATAGCTTGCACAATTATTTTTTCCAAATAGACAACATCAATATATTCTTCATTAGTGTCTAATTTTAGTGCCCTCAGTGCCAGGGATTTTTCCCCCTTTCCTTGCTTCTTCTCTTGTTCTTGCTATTTCATAAGTTCACGAGTCTTTAAATTTCCAATAGGCTCATCTATAGTGAGAGTTTTCAGGTTTCTTGCCTCAGTAATAGCATATACTCTACTTTTCTAGGATTTTAAAAGAATTCCAAAAATATTCCAGATTTGCTTATTTAAAGTAATCACTTCTCCTAAGCAGTGTAGCTCATTTGTGATGGAAGTGAATCGTATATGTATTTCTTGTATTGTCTCTCCTTTTTTCATAGTGAAGATTTCATACTGGGTAGTCAGCATGTCAACTTTGGAATCCTTAATACCTTTAGTTCCCTAATGAGCTATTTTCAAGCAATCCCAAATTTGTTTAGCATTTTCACATGCAGAAATCCTATTGCATTCATCAGGACCTATACCACAAACTAGCAATTTCTTGGCCTTGTAATTCTTTTTAAATTTCTTTCTATTTTCATTATTGATCTTCCTCCTGCTTTTGACAACCATTCTTATCACTTCTCCTTCTTTGACTTCTCTAACAGGAACATGAGGACCATCAAGAATTATGTCCATTAGTTCACTATCCTCAGCTATAATGAAGTCAATCATCCTGGTGTTCCACCACCCATAGTACTTTTCATTAAATCTAGCTGGTCTAGGGTAGATTGCCCTTTGTCTAGGTTAGGTGGAGCAGCCATATTGACCAGATCACTCTAGGTGTGAACCTTTTAGAGTGGTGTGGCTCTGATACCAATTATTGGAACCCTTAGGGGTTGAACCACACAGTGAGGGACCAGGTCCCTCTAAGTTAATCACAGGCAAAAACACAATAAACCAACCAGGAATAAAAGACAGTGCAGGAAATGTAAAGAACACAAAATTTAGCGTGGAAACCCCCTTACTCTAGGAGTAAAAACCATGGCTTGTCCTTACAAGCACCTAAGAAATCCGCTATAATCAACCTTTTGATTACAGACTCGATTTTAGCCTAACTCTAGGATCCTCCTTCTAGTCATAACTCTACTACAACCTCAACTTGGAAACTCTACCAAGACTACTCAAACTGATTAACTCTAATCAGAAACAAACTTAGGCAACTCTAACTAAGCACTCTCTAAACAAAGAGATTACTCTTATAAAGTGAGTAATTCATCTACAAATCAGAACTCACTCAAATCACTCTCTAATTTAGCATACAAAAATAAGAACTTGAGTTAAGCTTGGGTTTTTGACTTTTTTGTCTCTCTTCACTCTTTGAATTTGCAAAAAAACATTTGATGAAGAAGCATATTTTTCCTTTTATAGATGAGTGATGATTAGGTATAAAATCTCATTGGACCAAGTTTCCTAATTAGTACAAGCAACACCTACCAGTTTATTACACAAACGGATAAATCTGTGCAGATGCGTGCCAGCTGTAGTGTTACTTCGAACATCCAGGTACCTGGTCCTTCATATTCATCTGCTAATCATCAAAACCACACATAGAAAGTTCTCCAATAATTTTACAAAACCTAGAAAATATTTCTTTAATGGATTCACCATCCCTTATCTTAAAAGGTTCATAGTATTAGAGTAATAAACTTACAAGAGTTTGTTTTACTTTCATAGCTCCTTCATAAGACACTTCCAATTTATCCCACAATTATTTTATAGTTTTACAGTAGGAGATCTTCTCATATTCTTCACCCCTAATTGCATTATACAAAACATTATTTTCCTTAGAGTTCTGCTGAATAATCTCTGTTTGTTCATCAGTGTAAAACCTCTAAGGATGAAATGCTATTAGTAGAGGTTTCACCATTATCTGGTTTTTTCCTATTTTTGTCTTTGTCAGTAGAGACAAAAGGAAGATCACCAAGTTTGATAACCTTCCAAACTTTGATATCATAAGACTTGATGAAAGTCTCCATCCTTATTTTCCAATGAGAAAGATGTTTCCCATTAAAATAAGAAAGTCTAGTTTGGGATGTTCCTTCAGAAAATAAAGCTCCAACAATAGTTTGTTCCATGAGATTTTCTCACTTGCTGTTAAGCAAATAATTATGAGTCCTTGCTCTGATACCAATTGAAAGTAGTATGAGAGGGTGAATTACGTCTTTTATGAGCAGGCATTCAACTTTCATAGATAGAAAGTCAACTATTAATTATAATAATGAAAACTTTGGAAATAAAGTGTTGAAGGTAAATAACAGTAGATATTTTATACTAGTTGGGACCTCTAATAGGTCTTACTTCAGACCTCTTGGATTGCAAGAGATTCCACTAGCTCTTTGTGAATAAAATCAAAGTACAAGATTGAGTCAAGCTTTTTGGCTTTGACTCGCAATCTTTTTCTTACTTTCTCACTTTGATACAATGTCTCACCAACTATGTGTTTCTCTCATCTCTTTTTGAGTACACAGTAAATCTTAAAAGAATACAATGTTTGAGTAAAGTAGAGCAAGAACAAGAGAAGGTTGAGATAAGAATATGTATCTTCTTTTGACTTCCAATGCTTATATAGTAGTGATTGGACTACTACTAGCCGTTGGGAGCTAGATTGTCACGACCCAAGGCTACCCCTAGTTGCGACAACGGTGCTTATGATCACAAGTGACCACAAGCTAACCCCTGAACTGGTACCTGCTGTGAGCACTGAGTAGTACTATAATGTAATACATGAGCGGAAGATGCACTGATAAGGTACTATAAAAATGAATATTGTAATACGAAGCAAAGCATATTTGAAATATCTGATAGAATACTAGAAACCAAGTTGTCTATCTGAAACAACTGTTAATACCAAAATTATTGATTGACTATCTAAATACTTGTATGAAAGCCTCTAAACATCACGAGAAGTTGATGGAACAGACCCCCAACTAACTCCAACTAACTAAACATGAGAAAACACTGAAGTAACTGAAATAAACAAATAATGTCCTCGATGGATGAGGACTCACCACTACTGCTACTGAGTAACGTTGAGCTATCTAAGAGCGGTCGGGAAACTGTGCGTTCGAACCTATGTTATAAGACAACATAGTGCAAAGAAAAGTATGCAGTCAGTACTTTGAATGTACTGGTATATGAGACAAGGAATGGCTGAAATACATGAGGTTTCTAAGCATAAATGCATGAACATGTAATATCGAAGAATGCAAGACCAGGCATAAACATGTGTCTAGGATAATCTATATTCTGAAAGGCTAAAATCTATATAACTTAATACTGATCATGTAAAAATTGAGAATGCAAGACCAAGTAAAGCATATACTAAAATGATCTGAATAACTGGTATCTGAATAACTCAAAATCTGATTACTTAATCAAGCAAACCTGAACTGAATACACTAATTACTATATTGAGACTATGGGAGGTATCATATAACCAACATGCCCTAATCTGAGCTAATCGGGGTCCAACCTGTAACCCCAGTTTGAAGGGTGTCAGTACCATGCCATGGGTACTAACACTGGATGTGTGGATCCACTAAACTGGTGTCTCAAAGGAATAAGGAGTCACCCTATACTGACAGGTGCTCTCATAAGATATGTGTCAACCCTCAACTGGAAGGAAAATATCTCAAACCTACGGTGGCTACGTATTTCTGGAACTCAGGGATTGCTTCTAAGGGTCACACCCTCTACTGGCAAGTGAGCCCCCATCCCTGGGTTAGCTCGGTGCTAAATCCTACTTCCAACTAAACTGACACTGGTACTGAACTGAACTAAGTTTAACTGAACATTATTTCTGATAATGCCCATCATGGTTATATCAACTAAGTAAATAGTAATATTCATGGTTTAATTGAATCATTGCTTGAAAATCTGAAATCATGTAAAACACAAAGGTATCTGGTGTTCATAACCCGCCAGCACTGAATGACCATAAAATCCAAGAACAAAGCATTAAAACTATAGTATGGGATCATGGTTCAAAACCCAAAAGCGTAGACATTTCACCAAACATATGAGAATCATGAACTTGAACATAGAAATATCTTAAACATGGGAAATCAACATGATTACATGGCTAAATTCATAAATTAGGAAATTTAACATGAAATTCACTTAAATAAGACATGGGAAACTGAAATTTAAAGCATGAGGCAATCTAATCTTTCATAGGATCATACATGGGTTGACCTAAATTTGAATTACCAAGTAAAAACATGAATTAAATCCATCTTGAACATATAAAGTACCATAGTAAAGGAAAAAATCCATAAATTAATTAAGAGAGAAAGGTTTTGGGCTCAATGGGTGAAAGGTACCCATTGATGAAATCCCAATTACCTTAAGCTTCTTGACTTGGGAAAGAAACCCTATTCTTGATACTTTCTTGAAGGTTCTTGAACTTGGGGAGCTTGAATTCTTGATTATTTGGGGAAAAAAGAATTGAATTTGTTCTTGAGGAAGGAGGGAGGTTTTCTTGAGAGTGATTTTGAGAAAAGGGACAAATAATGCCCTAAAAGATGCCCCATGTTGTGTTATGGATGATTTGGATTGAGGGAAAAAAGATCCAATTACCCCTCAATCATTTAAATCTAGAACTGGATGCAATATCCTCACCACAACATGGTCTTATCGCGATCGAAGATTCTCTCACCGTGATGTGTTCAGTATGAGGTCGGGACTAATGTCACAACACGGGCTTATCATGATGACCCAGTAGTTTCGTGATCCAAACATGCCCCAAACTTTGTTCGAAAAATCTAAAACTCCTTCGAGGCATACTTTTTACATCCCTGAACATTAATTAACTCAAAAACTAACGTTTCGTGGTCGGGAAGACCAAAATAAAAATCCTCGAAGTTTAGGGGTCTTGAAAATGACAAAGTCCCCAACACTTGGTGAAAATTTCAAGCCTTAATCCCCTTATGCATAAACTAGGAGTTGAATCAAGCTAAGAATATTTGGGGTATTACAATATCTCCTCTTTGGAAACATTCATCCTCGAATGAGGCTGGTTAAGCTGAGAGTACTATACTAAGGTAACTGAGATCATATACTGAATATGAATGACTTGGAACCTGATTACACAACTGAGTCTGAAACATGATACATGAACTAAAATGGTTTCGCAAATACATGAGAATGGTTACAAAGTTGGAACAGAGAATGAAAAGAATCAATCTAAAGAAAAATTGTTACCTCAAGCTGAATCTGAGTTTCCAGAGAAAAGATGAGGGTATTTGGTTTGCATATGTGCTTCTACTTCCCAAGTAGCTCTCTTAATAGACTAACTCCACCAAAGGACCTTAACCAAGGGAACTTCTTTATTCCCTAGCCTACGAATCTGGCGATCAAGGATCTCAATTGGGACTTTCTCGTAGAAAAGGCTATCATTAACGTTTATATCTTCTAAAGGAACAACTACAGCTAAATCACTAATACATTTATTTAAAAACGAAACATGGAACACTGCATGCACTAACGCCAAATCTACAGGCAACTCAAGCTCATAAGCTATCTTCCCAAAATGGTTCAAGATTCTACAAGGGACGACATATCAGGGACTGAGTTTCCCCTTCTTTCCAAATCTCTTCACTTTCTTCATAGGCAAAATTTTCAAATGAACTAAATCACCAACTTCAAATTTAAGATCTCTTCTCCTCACATCTGCATAAGATTTATGATGACTTTGGGCTATTTTCAACCTTTTTCATATTAACTAAACTTTCTCTAATGCCTCAAACACTAAATCTAGCCCTACTAATGCAGCCTCACCTACTTCAAACCAACCAATAGAAGATCTACATCTCCTTTCATAGAGAGCCTCAAATAAAGCCATCTGAATCCTGGAGTGATGACTATTATTGTAAGCAAACTCAATCAAAGGTAAGTGGTCATCCCAACTACGTTTAAAGTCAATGACACATTCCCTCAACATGTCTTCTAAGGTCTGAATGGTCCTCTCTTCTTAACCAACTTTCTAAGGATAAAAAGTTGTACTAAGGTAAACTTGGGTACCAAGACCCTTCTGAAAAGCCTCCCAAAAGTGAGAGGTAAACTGAGTACCTCTATTCAAAATGATGGACAAAAGAATCCCATGCAAATTAACCAACATCCTAATATAAAGCCTGGCCTAATCCTCAGCAAAGTATGAAGTATGAACATAAGAAATGAGCTGGCTTAGTCATTCTATCAATAATGACCCATATCAAATCATGATGACAACGCGTATGAGGCATTCCTGTCATAAAATCCATATTCACAACTTTTCACTTCCAAGTGGGGATTCTAAACACCTGCAATGTACCACTGGGCCTTTGGTGCTCAACTTTAACCTGCTGATAATTTGGATACTTAGCCACAAACTCTATAATATCCTTCTTCAAACCACTCTACTAATAGATTACCCACAAATTGTGGTACATCTTATTGGCTCCTAGGGGAATAGAATACCACGCAACATGCGCTTCTGCAAGTATGCGCTGCCTCAAACCATCAATACACGGAACATATAACCTTCCTTAATAACGAAGTACACCATCTCCCACATGGGAGAAAACCTCTACTTTCTAATCTCTAACTGTCTCCTTTAACTTAACTAAACTAGGATCCCTATCTTGCTTTTCTTTTACTTTGGCAACCAATGAAGATTCAAACCGTTCTAAACCCACATACTACCTTCAGCTGAATCAACTAACCAAACACCTAATCTAGCAAGCTGATGAACCTTAGGAACTAACTTTTTCTTATCTTCCTTAACATGAGTAACACTACCCATAGACAACCAACTAAGGGCATTTGTCACTACTTTGGCCTTGCCCGGATGATACAACACAATCATATCATAATCTTTTAACAACTCAAGCCACCTTCTCTAACAAAAATTAAGATCTTTCTGTGTGAACACGTACTGTAAACTCTTATGGTCAATGAACATATAAACACGAACCCCATAAAGATAATGTCTCCAAATTTTTAAGGCAAATACAACAACTGCCAACTTAAGATCATGGGTAGGATAATTCTTTTCATGGGGTTTAAGCTATCTAGAGGCGTAGGCTATTACCTTACCTTACTGCATCAAAATATAATCAAGACCAACTCTGGAAGCATCACAATAAACTACAAATCCATTGAAACCATCTGGCAAAGTCAAAACTGGGGCAGAAGTGAGCCGAGTCTTCAACTCCTAAAAACTCTTTTTGCAGGAATCTGACCACTGAAATTTGACCTTTTTCAGAGTAAATTGAGACAAGGGGCATGCAATAGAAGAAAACCCTTTAACAAACCATCTGTAATAGCTAGACAAACACAAAAAAACTCTAAATATCTGATAGAGATATGAGCCTAGTCTAATTTCTTACTGCTTCGGTGTTTTGAGGGTCAACTCGGATGCCATCGCCGAAAATAATATGGCCAAGAAAAGCTATTGATCTTAGCCAAAATTTGCACTTACGGAACATGGCAAACAACTGATGAGGTCTAAGGGTCTGCAACATAATTTTTAGAGGTTTGCGTGATCATTCTCACTACGAGAATAGACAAGAATATTATCAATAAAGACTATGATGAACAGGTCCAAGTACTATTTTAACACCCTGTTCATCAAGTCCATGAAAGCTGCAGGGGAATTCATTAGTCCAAAAGACATAACTAGGAGTTTAAAGTGACCATACCGAGGTCTGGAGGCTATTTTCAAAATGTCACATTCTCTGAGTCTAAGCTGATGATAGCCGGATATGAGGTCTATCTTAGATAAATAACTGGCACCTGAAGCTGGTTGAACAAGTCATCAATTCTGGGGAGTAGATATTTATTCTTGATTGTGACTTTGTTCAACTGACGGTAGTCAATGCACATTCTGAGAGAACCATCTTTCTTACACACGAACAAGACTGGAGCGCCCTATAGAGAAATACTTGGCCTGATAAAACCCTTACCTAAGAGATCTTTTAACCATTCTTTCAACTTCTTAAGCTCAGATGAAGCCATTCTATAAGGTGGAATAGAGATAGACTGGGTGTCTGAAAGGAGATCTATCTAAAAGTCAATTTCCCTTTCGGAAGGAACTTTGGGAAGATTTCAGGGCACACATCTGGAAATTCCCTTACTACTGAAACTGACTCTAGACTTAGGGTCGCAAAACCAGAGTCTTTGACTCGAACAATATAGTAAACACACCCTTTAGATATCATCTTTCTTTCTTTAAGATATGAAATATTTTGACCCCTAAGCACCGAGGTACTGCCCCTCCATTCCATGACTAGTTCATTGGGAAACCAAAACTAAATGACTCTATTTCTATAATCAATAGAGGCATAGCATGAGTGAATCCAATCCATGCCGAGAATGACATCAAAATTAGTTATTTCTAACTCCATAAGATCAACTGAGGTGATTTTCTCAGATACCGTGACTGGGCAATTTTTGTATACCCGTCTAGCTATAATAGATTTACCCACTAGAGTAGACACTGAGAAAGACTCTGCTAATATTTTGAGACTGAAACCAAAGTTGACGGCTATAAAAAAAGTTACAAAAGAAAGTGAAGATCCGGGATCTAACAATGCATAAATAAGAAGATAAAAAACCTATAACGTACCCATAACCACGTCAAGAGATATTTCCTGATCATGCCGAGTTTGGAGAGCATACAACCTGTTCTAGCACTGCCCACTGGTGGCACTGGAAGTAGAACCCTGCTGAGTCAAGTGACATGCTGGAGCTGAAGAACTATTGGACTAACCCTGGTGACCAGACCTCGGGCAATCCCTGACCCTATGACCTGGCTTGACACTTCCAAAACACATATCACTACCAATCTTACACTCACCCTAATGATTCCTACCACACTTCCTGCAGAGCGAATTAGTACGACTACTGTTCACACTGCCCTAGACTTAGAGCCTGGCGCCCTGTCCTAACTATCTTGTCTGAACTTAGGCATTGGTTTACTAGCTGAAGATGGAGCTGGGGCTAAAAACTTCTGATGGAACTGAGAATGGTTACCACCTTCTGATCTTGGCTGAGAAAAGTTAAAACTACCTGTTCTGGCCCTTTTGTTCTCTCTCTCCCTCTCCTTACGATTTTCTTTCTCAATCTGATGAGCATGAACCATAAGCCTAGATAGGTCCATCTCCTTAATCAACACGGCAGTCTTACACTCCTTAACCACACTATCAGATACACTAGACACAAATTTACTCATTCTAGACCTATTATCCGCCACCATAGAAGGAGCATACCTTGCCAACTGAGTGAACTTAAGAGAGTACTCATTTACGCTCATATTACTCTACTTAAAATTGATAAACTCCTGAACCTTAGTTTGCCTCAACTCTAAGGGTAAGAACTTGTCTAAGAAAGTTGTGGTAAACTCCTCCCACTCTACCGACCTTGCATCAACACCATGATCTTCCTTCCACCGCTTAAACCAAGTGTGAGATAGAGAAAGTTGAGATAAAAGTATATCTTTTCCTTTGATTTCCAATGCCTATATAGTGCTGATTGGACTACTACTAGCCGTTGGGAGCCAGATATAGAAGGCAACCCAAAAAAAAATTCTTCTTAGGAAAATGAATAAGAATTATTCAATTTCCATGAATAAGCAAAGACTAAAAGAAAAATTTAACAAAGTAAAATCTATACGAAGAAGAGACAGAGATGCGAGAATCCCAGGATTCAAGCAATCCATTAAATGTAGCGATCCTCATGGAATACCTTCTGAGGTGTTTCTTCTTTTTGAATATTATTGAGGATTTCGTCTGATTCTTCTTTATCCTAAATTCCTACAAATTAGTCATAAAATCATTCATCAAAACTTAACATTATCACTTTGAACTTAGACCTACACTACCATAAAATCATTACTTTCTATAAATACCCTCTTGGACTTATTCTTAAGATATATAAACCCTACTAATCTGGGACAATTTATTTAACAAAATGTCTAAGTTTAGAGTAACGTAACACTCAAGATCTTTAAATAGTGAATTTGTCTCTATGTGAAGGATGGAAAAATTTAAGGGGTGGAGGTAGAGAAGTGTAATGGGGTTCAGTTGATGATGAGCCAGGAAATGGTTTCGTATGACCATTTACATATTTAATTAGAAGATAATGACATGTTAAGGTAATTAAACTTTCTTTGTTGATAAATTATACAATGTAAATAGAAAAAAATATTTTTTTACATACTATACATATGAGTATGTTATTTATGAGATTTCTCCAACACATTATTGATATATCTGCGTTCATTCTCTTTTTCAGAAGTACAGACAGAGTAAAGACATTATCAACACCACTAGAAGTACTAGTAAAGGCAAGTGTTATACTAAGATTATATTTTGGTAGAATTGCTTACAAAATCATTGTTGTCTTATATTTGATGTGGAGAAACATGCAGGATTAGCAAAGAAGTGAACATAGAGATCAATATGCCAGGAAGTTCTTATATGACACGTGCAACTTGTTTAGACGGTATCATTTTATTATGTATTGTGTTATATTATTTTGACTAATTTAATGTTTGCATAGATTGTATCATTTTTCGTTATTTCATAATATCACGCACTATCAATTTGAAGAAAAAACTTATAGTACTACAAAGAAAAAGTTGGATACGATATAGAGTTGATACAGTAAAATAAAAAATATGATTAATATTAAATGAAAAGCGAAAATAAAATGAGGAGAAAAAAAGATATCAATGTGATTACATCAAATAGATCGTTACATAAGTTGAAATTTTATATTGTTGCATAACACTTAATTAAGAATACGATAATGATAAAATTTAAATAACAATGAAAGTAATTATTTTATTTGAAGTAACAATACAATGGGCAACAACCATCTAAAACAAGTTTTTTTGGATATCTCTCTCTCTATATATATACATTGTTAGGTTTTAGGTGTGAATGAAAAATGAGTGAAAGGATGTAATTAGAATAGACACCTTTTTAGTTTGGATGGTTATGACCTTTTCAATGGGTTATGGCTTTTCCGAAGAGTTGTACTTTTATGAAGAGGTGCATCTTTCTGAACCATTGATTTTCTTCATAAAGCAACATCTTGAGGGTTATAAATACCTAGTTTTTTCCTTAGATACATACATAAGATTTTGAAGTAAAACCACTCTTTTTTCTTGAAAAACTCTAGTGTGATTTGTTTTGTGTTCGTAGTTCAAAATTGTTTGAGGTACCACTATTCTATCGAAGAGATTCGTTTTATCTTAGGAGGATATATTTCATAGTCTCGGGTACTTGAGCCAAATGATTTCCTTAAAGACACATCGTGAATTTGGCAGACTTGAATCTTCCAATCTTCATCTCTTTCCAAATGTCTGATTTTGCTATTTTTTAGAAAATAGTTATGAATTTCATTTTTGGTTATTCATACGTTGGATTGAACTTATTATTAAGAGTTCAAAGTTGTGAATACAGAGTTACAAATTCATTTGATTGTTCAGACTTTAGTTTGAACGGGTGTTTAAAGTTCTTATTGCAAAATATAAATTTTACTAAATTCGAAAAGATAATACACACATAAATATATAGTATTGAAGTATAAGTTCTCATAGTCACTATTAGTTACTATTTTATTAGTTTCTGTTCCATTAGCTACTTTTAGTTATCTTTAAGTCTCAGCTGTTAGTGTTAGTTAGTGAATGGATATTTGAGGATGATGAGTTGCCAAAAAACTTCTAGAATTGATTAGTTCATAAATATTTTTATGATGTAGATATTTTGTATCACAACTGTCTATATAAAATGGTGTATAGTCCTCATTGTACTAGATCAATTCAAGAAGGTATCAATAAATTCTTTCTCTACTCTTTCTTCCTGTGTTCTCTAAGATGCATCAATGGTGTTTTGGGTGTGCATTCCAAAATTTTCTCATGGTATCAGAATAGTCAATGTTGGTGGTCTAGAGAAACTTTGCAGTTGAGGTTAGATCTCTTCTAGCAAGTTATTTTTTCTTCAGGTCTGCAATAACGATACCCTTGAAAATCAACCAAAATTATTGTCATTACATTGATCCTTCCGATATTACTGGAGTAGTATTATTCCTATCAAATTAATTGGTCCTGAGAATTATGGAATATGGAGTAGGTCGTGAGGATTGCACTGTTAGAAAAGAAAAAATATGGATTTATTTCAGGAGCTTATACCAAGAAATTATACAAAGATGATTTACATGAACAGTGGAAAACATGTAACGCGATTATGTTGTCATGGCTGATGAACATAGTCAGTGAGGAGATTTCAAATGGAGTTGTGTATGCAACAAGTTCATTTGTAGTCTGGACAGATCTAAAGGAGAGGTTTGATAAGATAAACCAAATGTGCATCTATCATTGCATCAAGAAATCACAACAGTTTCACAAGGTACTGACTTTGTATCTCAATACTTTACGAAATTAAAAAAATTATGAAGTGAATATGATGTTGTTATATCATCACCTTACTGCACTTGCCCAAAATTATAGGAGTTTGTAAGATCATTTGTCTCAAATGAGATTGATACAGTTTTTAAGTGGGTTGAATAGGTCTTATGACCAGGCACGAAGACAAATTCTATTTAAAAAAGTGTCTCTACTCGATCCATACATCAAGCATATGTTATGATAATGGATAATAGGATACGATATTCAACATGTGTATTCATTATAATAGAGAAGCCAAATCAAATTGTAATGAATGTGAATAGAAATCAAGAACGAGAATACTGCAAGGGAAGAAAGTGTTAATTTTGTCACTTTACTAGCCACACTAAGAAAAACTACTATAAATTGATATAATATCCAGTGGATTGAAAGCAAAGAAAGAAGCTTGATATTGAAAATGGTAATTTTAGAGGCATAACAGATCACTCTAACTCTGATAATAATACAGGTCATGAATATGGCTGTCATGAAAATGTAGGACAAGATTGATTCGGAAGAAAGCTTACAACAAATAATATTCCTGGTGGAATATGATCATGTATTAATTAGTCATGAAGCCAAGAATGTTATTTTGGCAAAGGGGAAAGCATTTACTAAGCAAAAATACAAACAGATACTAGGCTAGTTGAATAAGGATGTGAATGAGACTAAACAAGTCAACATGCCAGGTATCACCACTTATTTAATGTCAAATATTTTCACATAAGATTGGTTAGTCTTGAGCATGTCAGGTATCACCAGTTATTTAATATTATGAACATGAGGTTTTAAAGATTTAACTTGAATTGTGGAGCTCGAACCATCCTAAAGGCACTCATGGTCTATATGGATCCAGCTCCCTCTGCTGGAAGGGTCCTAGTGTGTGTTAGCTGCACAAACTGAAAGCTAAAGGCACCGAGGCAACTAGCCATCCCAAATATATATATATAGCAAGTGTGAACCAAGCACACAGCCTTATAGACCCCCAACATTGAAAAATATGGTTTCCTGTGTTTGTCCCTTTGGGACTTTGTCATGACCCGAGGCTACCCCTTAGTCACGACACGATGCTTAAGGCCACAAGTGACCCCAAGCTAACCCATGACCTGGTACCTGTTGTGAGCACTAAATAGAATAATAATAAAATAACATATGCAGTAGATTAACTGATAAAGTACTAGCAAATAGAATACTAAAATAGATGTAAAACGACCTGTTGAAGTATCTGATAAATACTGGAAACTAGACTGTCTGTATGAAAGCCTTTAAACATACGGAGTTGATGGGAAAAACCCCCAACTAACTCCAACTGACTGAACATACAAAATTACTAAAATAACTGAAATAACATGTCACATCTTTGATGGATGAGGACTCACCACTACTGCTGTGAGGAATTTTTGAGATGTCTTGGGATGGCCAGGAAACTATGCATCTGAACCTATGTTATAAGACAACATAGCGCAAGAGAAAAGTATGCGATCAGTACTTTGAATGTACTGATACGTGAGGTAAGAATTAGCTGGAATACATATGGCAATCGAACATAGATGCATGGACATGTAAGACTAAGAATGCAAGACCAAGTAAAGCATGAACTGAATTTAATATATAAGACTGATTGACTAAATAACTGAGAATATGACTACTTGGTCAAGAAAACCTGAACTAATATAGACTGAGTATTGCCTGAAACTATGGGAGCTCTCATGTAACAGACATGCCCCAGTCTAACCAAATCGGGTCCAACTTGTAACCCCAGTTGGAAGGGTATCGGTACCTTGCCACGGGTACTAACACTAGCTGCGTGAATCCACTAAAATAGTTTCTCGAAGGACTAAGGAGTTACCCTCTACTGGAAGGTGCCCCTAAGAGAATATCAACCCTCACCTGGCAGGAAGACCTCTCAAAACCTATGCTGGCTATGTAGTTCTGGAACTCAGGGACTGCTACTAGAGTCACACCCTCAACTGGCAGATGAGCCTCCATCCCTAGGTTTATTCGATGCTAAATCTTACTCCCAACTGAACTGACACTGTTTCTGACTAAGGTCAACTGAACATCTCAGTTGATAGTGCTCAACATGATCATAACAAACTAAGTATGACAATAAAATCATGAATGGACCAACTCATTATGTGAAAAGTCTAAAACATGAGTAAACACATAGGTATCGGGTGTTCATAATCCGCCAGCACTCAATGATACTTTAAATATAATAACACCATCTAAAACACTGGTAGGAAGTCATAATTTGAGAACCTAGAATATAATGCATTTAAATAACTTATAATCTCAGAATTACAACATGGGGATAAGTTAAACTTGGGAGAACATCATATTTACATAATTTAATACGTGAATTTAACAACTTGACATGGTATTGACCAAACATGACATGGGGGATTGGAATTTAAATGAATTAAAATCACAATTCACATGAAAATGCTAATAGCATGGCTCAAATGTAAACTACATAAGGAAACATGGGAAATATCATGATTTTCACTGAATTACATCATAGTAAAGAGTAAAATTCATACTCAAACCAAGAAAAGAGGATTTTTGGGACTTAATGGGTGAAAGAAACCCATTGATGAATACCTCACATACCTGGAACTGCTTGCCTTGTGAAGAAAGCTTGAATTTTGAGACTTGAAAGATGACTTGGTGAGGGGAAACCCTAATCTTGATAAATTTAAAGATGGGAGATGGTAAGTGCTGTTAATTGATTGGAAAGGGGAGGAAAATATCATCTCTTTGAGGGTTATAGGTCATAGTTGGGAGTTATAATAGGGGAAAAGAACAAGAAGCCCTTCAACTGAACAGTACATAAATTGATCGTCAGTCTTCATGACTCAACCATACAACTCGTATGTTAAGGTATGACTAGGCCATTAACTTGTAAGCTGGGTAGAATCAATGATGGTGTATACTGATCATCATACGAGTGGTAACATATGACTAGTAACATCTCCATGCGACTTGTAACCCCCCATTCTTATCTTGGACAGAATCTTAAGGAGCTTACATGGCTAACTCACAACTTCACTTTATACGATTCATATAGTGTATGTACAAGTCAAGGACATGAGTCATACCTAGAAAAAAATGTCAATGAATTCACACTGTCTTGGATACGACTATAATATATGACTCATATGTTGTATGTACGACTCAGGGGCATGAGTCGTATATAGTATAGTGGCATTTAAGCACGGGGTATTAAAATATCTCCCCATTTAAAACTTACATCCTCGAATATGACTGGTTAGGCTGAGAGTACTAAGAAAACTGAGATTGTATACTGAATGCTTATGAACTGAAACATGATTAAATAACTAAATTTGAGTCATGATACATGGAATGAATTGAATTCATAAATGCATGCATATGAGGATGACTATATGACTAAAATAGTAAAATGAGAGAGTCAACTATGAGTAATCATTACGTCTAACTGGATCTGAGTTCGTGAAGAATAGATGAGGATATTTGGTTCGCATATCTACTTCTACTTCCCAAGTAGCTCCCTCAACGGACTTATTTCTCCATAGAACTTTAACTAATGGAACCTCTTTATTCCTCAACCTACGAACTTATCAGTCAAGGATCTCAAATGGAATTTCTTTGAAGGAGAGACTATCCTTCACCACCACACTATCTAAGGGCACGACTGAAACTTGGTTGCCAATACATTTATTTAGCAAAGATACATGAAACACTGGATGTACTGGTGCTAAATCTGCAGATAACTCTAACTCATAAGCTACCTTCCCAAAGTGACTCACAATTCTAAATGAGCCAACATAAAAGGGACTGAGTTCTCTTTCTTGACAAATCTCTTCACCTCCTTCATAGGAGAAATTTTCAAAGAAAATAAGTCACCAACATATAACTCAAGATCCTTTCTCCTCCCATTTGCATAAGATTTCTGATGACTTTGGGTTGTCTTCAGCCTCTCTCAAATTAGCTGAACTTTCTCCATCGCTAATACAAGATCGACCAAGAACACACAAAAACATAAACCCAAAATAGTCCACTTAGTCAAGAAATCGTGGACCCTTTTAGATGACCCCTCTCGGATTCAAGATCAACAACAAGAACACAATATAATGAGGTATTTAACACCTATTTTCCATCCAGGAACCAAACTAAATTATCAACACAAGACAAGAACAACTATATAACAAAAACAAGACAGTCACGGTTTACATTAACAATACAAGAAACCGATAGATACAACGAGAGATAAGATAGTTAGCTAAACAATCAAGGGTAAAATCTTAAAAACCCAAGAGCCTATTCCACTCTTGAACCTTTAACACCACACACATCAAAGACCTAACTCCTACGTTGACACAAGAGGTACTTGTACCTTCTCTCAACACCATCTCAAGCTAACAATGCAAACACAAGTGAATCTCACTTGCGTAGCCCTAGTTTTGGTTTCGGAGCTTGTAAGAGAGAACTAAAGTGTTACAATAGTACAAGTCTAAAAAATAATCAACTAAGGAGAAAAAGACCTAAAATGCTCTATTTATATTACACCTCAAATAAAAGGAGAAAAGACAAAAAGGCCCTTTAATGACCAAGTGAGCATTTAGGTGCCTATGTAGTGTCCATTATGGACGGTTTTGGAGTCCCATCACACTTAAATGTTTGCACTTTCTCAGTTGAGTCCAACAAGCTAAGAAATATGTCTATCTACGAGGTCGTACTTGTATCATCCTTTCCACCTTGAAAGGAGTTTGACCTTAAACTCACGGATTCACCAACACATGCTTTGATACCAAATGATACAAGATCGACCAAGAACACACAAAAACATACACCCAAAATAATCCACTTAGTCAAGAAACCATGGACCCTTTTGGATGACCCCTCTTGGATTCAAGATCAACAACAAGAACACAATATAAGAAGGTATTTAACACCTATTTTCTAGCCAGAAACCAAACTAAATTATCAACACAATACAAGAAAAACAATATAACAACAACAAGATAGTCACAATTTATATTAACAATACAAGAAACCGGTGGATACAACAAGAGACAAGATAGTTAGCAAGACAATTGAGGGTATAATCTTAAAAACCCAAGAGCCTATTCCACTCTTGTACCTTTAACACCACACATATTAAAGACCTAACTCCTACGTTGACACAAGAGGGACTTTTACCTCCTCTCAACACCAACGTCTCAAGCCAACAATGCAAACACAAGTGAATCTCACTTTCCTAGCCCTAGTTTCGATTTTGGAGCTTCTAAGAGAGAACTAAAGTGTTACAATATTAGAAGTCTCAAAAATAATCAACTAAGGAGCAAAAGACCTAAAATATTCCATTTATATTACACCTCAAATAAAATAAGAAAAGATAAAAAGGCCCTTTAATAACCAAGTGAGAATTTAGGAGCCTATGTAGTGTCCATTATGGACGGTTTTGGAGGCCCATCACACTTAATTATTTTGCACCTTCTCGGTTGAGTCCAATGATCTCAAAAATATATCCATCTATGAGGTCGTACTTATATCATCCTTTGCACCGTGAAAGGAGTTTGACCTCAAAATCACGGCTTCACCAAGATCATGGCTCCTCCATAGAATCACCTCCTCATTTTTTGTCCCAAAGCTTGAATGCTTAGTCAAGGACTCCTTTAGTTCATCAAGAATGTGTTGGTTATAAAGTTACTTGGTATCTTCTCTAGCAAGCACTTGATCATGTACCTACACACAAGAAAAGGCGGTACTAGGAAAAATGCTAGCACCTACGTTAGTGAGAAATAAAGGATTCCCAAGGGTAAGTCCCAAAAGTGAGAACCCCTTGTCTCTTTGCTCCATGGTTCCCTCTCCTTCTCCTCTACTCCCACTCTCGGTACTTTTCTCTCTCCTTCTTCCTCTTTTTCCCCAACTCTCTGACTTATTGACTAACTTTAGCCACTTGTATCAGAGAGAGAGGGTAGAGTGTATACCTTCATCTATGGTTCTCCAAAGTGTAGCTATTGGCTCGTCCATCATTTAAGGTAGATTTATCATATTTCTATGGTCTCCCCAACAATAGGCAGCATGCTTGCATAGGAATAACATCACACAACACCTCGTCAAAGTAGTTGCCTACCTTAAACTGTATCACCACTCGTCGGTTTACCTTTATCTTTCCACACTCATGTAACCATTAAGGGTTTATGGACTGGAATGATGGATAGTGGGCATCCTCAAGACATCAACCAAGGAACTACTAGCAATATTGGCACAACTACCTTCATCAATAAGCATAGAACACACAACCCCCTTAATAAGGCATTTGGTGTTAAAAAGGGTTTCCCGTTGACTAGGATAACCCAAAGCATTACTAATAATGTTCTTGCTTGCTACAAATCATGGCACTTCAATCTCACCATCACACGGCCAAGCATCTTCCTTCTCTCCTTTCTTTGGCTTCTTGGGTTCTACCTCTTCTCTACGTTGATATTGTTTATCAATATCCGTTGGTTCAAGTCCTACCTCCTCCCCAAGAAAATACAATTTCCCCTTCCTTAGAATCACATTTCTCCTATTCAGACACTCACTAGCCTTGTGTCCCCAACCTTAGCATTTAAAACCTTGAAAGCCCTTAGAATTAGGAAAGGAATATGGTGTACCTTCATTTCTCAGGGGGTACCTTTGTTGAGCCTTGTTCTCATCTTGGGCAGCCTTGGCCTTGGGTTTTTCCATATTATATGAGTCACTCTTGTCATTGTTCCAACCCGAGGGTGATTGGGCCTTGAACTTGGACCTCGATTTCTCCCACAACTCTCTTTTAATTTCCAATGCTTCTTGGAAGATGGCATCAAGGGTGTCAAAATTGTGAAGTGTCAAATGTGAAGCAATATCTCTATTCAACCCCACCTTAAATCATATAATGTCGTGACTCACTTATTTCCCTCTATGATCAAGTTTCAAAATGAGTTGTTGGAACTCATCACAGTAAGCCATGACGCTTTTATTTCCTTTCCTTAAGTTATACAACTTGGCAAGGAGCTCTTGATAATATCTTTCAGGTAGGTACCTTTGTCTCATGAGGTACCTTTCCCGAAACCAAGGAGGCAGCGGCCCCTCAACCAAAACATTGCCAAAATACTTAACATACTCCCACCATATAGTAGCATAACCCTCAAAGTGAGCAATCGCATAGCAACTCTTCTTCTCCTTGGTAAAATCATTAACTTAGAAGACCCTCTCGCATATGGATTCCCATGTAAGAAAATATTTGGGATCACTCTCACCCTTGAATATTGGAAGCCTCATTTTGATGGTATTTAGCCCTACTTCACTATTTTGGTTCCCTTGTTAGTTCCAATGACCAACTCTTCCTTCCCGCTAATGAACTTCACTTGGATCAATATGTCTACCCCGTATTTCTTCCTCTCTCATGTAATCATCATCAAATGGACCATACCCTCATGTTGGATAGGCTATTTAGGTTAAGTAGAGCTTGTAGTAGCAAGATTAGATTTGGTGGAAAGTGAGGTTTTTGGTCAAGTGGAGTTTGGATAGGAAGTTCGGGTTTTGGGGTAGAACTTGGGTTCTAAGTCCTTGTTGGACTTGGTGAAGTGGTGGGTGGATTAGTCTCTCATGGTCTTAGTTTTGGGAGTAAAATGGGGTTTGGTTTGTGACATTGGATGGTTGTCTCGGTGGGTGGAACATTTGGTGCAAGGCCTCGGTAGTAATGGTTGGGGAAATGTTTTGAGGGGTGGAAGGTCAACTCCTTTGGCTTCCCATACGGGCTAATCTCCCACTCATTGATGCCACACTTGTATCTAATTTCTGAAGACCCACATTCAACCTAGCCATATCTCGGGACATAGTTTCAAGGTGAGCCAAGATGAGATTGATGGAATTACTATCCATTGTTTGAGCATTTGAAGCCACGGGTTCCATTTTGATTGTATCGGAAATACAAGTCACCAAATCAGTCCATAATGTCACACACAATAATACAACACAAAACCTACAAAACAAAACACACTTTAGTTCAAAACAACCTCACTATTCTCTCACCCATGTTGTGGTATTATACTTGATGTCACAAATGTTTGCAAGTCGGCTCGTAACTCGTGGTGAGTCAAAGAGTAAGTCTACACCTTAGTCAGAATGGATTCTTTGTTTGACGACTCAATAAAGTAATGTCCGAACATGAACCAAGAAGTACTACGAATTTAAAAAATGACAAAGGCACAAAAGGAATGTAGACACAAACAATGGATTCAAAGGACTAATTGACAATCTAGTAGGAGCTTACTACTTATTAATTAGTTCTAGGATCAACTAACGAAACCAAGAATCAACAATTAGAAACTAGAAAAAAATCTAAATTTTAGCTTAATATTGATGGTGAATAGTAATTAGGATGACATGACAGCGTGCAATTAGTCTCGATCCCACAATACTTTATTCACAAATTTGAAATTTTATTCTTCACACAATTTGGAATGGAAGACAATTGGTAATGGAGGAAAACATACAAGTCTTGAGTCCTTTGTAAGTTTAATTTCAAAAAGATGATCTTGACTTGTACTAGTTCCACCAAACAAAGCTCCTTGATTTAAGGATAGTAGTTGAAAAAGTTGATGTCAAGTCTAGGAAGTGATGGTTCAAGTCTCACAAACACACTTTACAACTTTTATCTTCACTCCTTTTGAATCTATTTTAACTTTTTGTTGGTTTAAGTATGAGAAGAGATGAATAACAATATGAACACAACAACAAGTTTTTAATAATACATCAACAACACACCAATAACGTCCCCTAATCTTCAACAACAAGGCATACCATACGGCCACTTCAAGTTCATAACAACAAGGTCAATATTATAAGTTCAACTTTAGATCTAGACACCTTTTGTGTTAGTGAGAAAGAAACCAACACAAGAAACACACTAGTCAAACAAAATAAATCTACCAGATCTAGTACAAATCTCGGCCAAGACAACTTCACAAGAACAACAAGTCTCGGCCAAGGTCCATCAACAACTCAATGTTTCTAACTTTGGTAAGATCTTCCAAAGAATGATTTTGTTAGAACAAAATCAAGCCTTGATCTTTTATACCAAATGATACAAAATTGACCAAGAACACACAGAAACATACATCCAAAACAGTCCACTTAGTCAAGAAACCATGGACCCTTTTGGATGACCCCTCTCGGATTCAAGACCAACAACAAGAACACAATATAAGGAAGTGTTTAAAACCTATTTTCCAGGCAGCAACCAAACTAAATTATCAACACAATACAAGAACAACAATATAACAACAACAAGATAGTCATGGTTTACATTAACAATACAAGAAACCGATGGATACAACAAGAGACAAGATAGTTAGCTAGACAATTGAGGGTATAATATTAAAAACCCAAGAGCCTATTCCACTCTTGGACATTTAACACCACACACATAAAAGACCTAACTCCTACATTGACATAAGAGGGACTTTTTTCTCCTCTCAACACCAACGTCTCAAGCCAACAATGCAAACACAAGTGAATCTCACTTGCTTAGCTCTAGCTTTAGTTTTGAAGCTTCTAAGAGAGAACTAAAGTTTTAAAATATTACAAGTCTAAAAAATAATCAACTAAGGAGCAAAAGACCTAAAATTTTCTATTTATATTACACCTCAAATAAAAGGAGAAAAGACAAAAAGACCCTTTAATGACTAAGTGAGTATTTAGGTGCCTGTGTAGTGTCCATTATGGATGGTTTTGGAGCCCCATCAAACTTAAATGTTTTCAAATTCTTGGTTGAGTCCAACAAGCTCAAAAATATGTCTATCTACGAAGTCGTACTTGTATCAATCGCCTCAAACACCAAATCTAGACCTATCAAAGTAGCCTCACCTACTTCAAACTATCCAATAGGAGATCTATATCTCCTCCCATAGTGAGCCTCAATTGAAGACATCTAAATACTGGAGTGATAGATGTTGTTGTAAGAAAACTCAATCAAAGGTAAGTGGTCATCCAAACTACCCTTAAAATCAATAACACAGGCCCTCAACATGTCCTCCAAAGCTTCAATGGTACATTCTTCCTAACCCTCTGTCTGAGAATGAAAAGTTGTACTGAGATGTACTTAGGTACCAAGGCCCTTTTAAAAATCCTTCCAAAAGTGAGAGGTAAACTGAGTTCCTTTATATAAGATGATAGCCAAGGGAACTCCATGCAAATTTACCTAATCCCTGAGATAGAGTCTAGAATAATCCTTAGATAAAAATAAAAAATGAACTGGAAAGAAATAGGTTGACTTGGTTATTTGATCTACAATGACCCATATTGAATTATATTGACGACACGTACAAGGTAACCCTGTCACAAAATTCATGTTCACTACCTCCTACTTCTAAGTGGGGATTCTAAACTCCTGGAGTGTACCACTAGGCCTTTGGTACTCAACCTTAATCCGCTGACAGTTTGAATACTTAGCCACAAACTCTACAATATCTTTCCTCATACCACTCCACCAATAGATCTCCCATAAATCACGATATATCTTAGTGTCTTAGGGGTAAATAGAATTCCGTGCAATATGCACTTCAGCCAAGATTCATTGTCTCAGACCATTAACACACGAAACACATGGTCTTCCATGACAACGAAGCACACCATCTCCTCCTTGGGAGAAAACCTTCACCTTCTAGTATCTAATTGCCTTCTTCAACTTGACCAAACTAGGATCCTTATCTTGTTTTTCTTTTACCTCAACAACCAATGAATATTCTGAACCCATATGTTACTTTTGGCCAAATCAATCAACCGAACTCCTATTCTAGCAAGCCGATAAACCTCATAGACTAACTCCTTCTTATCGTTCTCAACAAGAACAACACTACCCATAGAAAATCTACTTAGGGCATCCATCACTACATTGGCCTTGTTTGGATAATATAGCATACTCATATCATAATCTCTTAACAACTCAAGCCATCTTCTCTGACGATGATTTAGATCTTTCTGTATAAAAACATACTGTAAACTTTTGTGATCCGTGAATACATCAACATGAACCCAATAAAGGTAATGCCTTTAAATCTATAAGGCAAAGATAGTAGCTGCCAACTCAAGGTCATGGGTAGGATAGTTTTTCTTATGAGGATTAAGTTGTCTAGAGGCGTAGGTTTTAACCTTAGCTCTCTACCTTAAACATAACCAAGACTAACTCAAAAGGCATCACAATACACTACTAACCAATCTATGCCATTTGGCAGAGCTAAAACTAGAGCAGAAATGAGTCGAGTCTTCAACTCCTAAAAACTCTTCTCACAAAAATCTGACCGCTAAAATTTAACTTTCTTCTAGATTATTTTAGACATAGGAGAAACAACAGATGAAAACCCTTCAACAAACTATCTGTAATAGACATCTAAACCCAAGAAACTCCTGATATCTGATAGAGAGATGGGTCTAGATTTGTTTCTCACTACTTTGGTCTTTTTAGGATCAACTCGAATGCCATCACCAGAAAGGATGTGACCAAGAAAGGCTACTGACTTTAACCAAAATTCGCACTTACTATGGGAATAGACAAGGATATCATCAATAAAGACTGTGATGATCATGACTAAGTACTGCTTGAACACCCTGTTCATCAAGTCCATAAAAGTTGCAGGGGCATTCATTAGTCCAAAGGACAAGACTAAGAATTCAAAATGACCATACTAAGTTCTGAAGAAAGTCTTCAAAATGTCACATTCTCTGATTCCAAGCTAATAATAGCCAGATCTGAGGTCTATCTTAGAGAAATAACTGCACCCTGAAGTTAGTCGAACAAGTCTTCAATCCTGGGAAGAGGATACTTATTCTTGATTGTGACTTTGTTCAACTAACGGTAGTCAATGCATATTCTGAGAGAAAAGTCTTTCTTGTACATGAATAGAACTGGATTACCCCATGGTGAAATACTAGGCCTGATGAAACCCTTATCTAAGATATCCTTTAACTGCTCTTTTAGTTCCTTAATCTAAGATGGAAACATTCTATAAGGTAAGACAGAGATAGGCTAGGTAGCTGGAAGGATATTTATTCCAAAGTCAATTTCTCTTGCGGGAGGAACTCCAAAAAGATCTTCTAAAAACATATCAGGGAACTCATTCACTACCAAAACTGACTCAAGACTCAAAGTTTTAGAATTTGAGTCCTTTACTTGGACTAGATGATAAATACACCCCTTGGATATCATCTTCCTTGTCTTAAGATAGGAAACAAATCGACCCTTTAGCATGGAAGTACTACCCCTCTATTCAATAACTAGTTTATTAGAAAACTGGAAATTAACAACTTACTTTTTGTAATCATTTGAGGCATAGCACGAGTGGAACCAATCCATGCTAAGAATGACGTCAAAATCAGTCATCTCTAACTCCACAAGGTCAACTGAAGTAACTTTCAGAGACACCATGACCGATCAATTTTTGTATACCCGTTTAGCTATAATAGACTTACCCACTGGGTAGACACTGAGAAAGTCTCTACTAATGTTTTTGAGACTGACACCGAACATCTATATAAAGAGTCACAAAGGAAAGTGAAGCTCTAAGGTCTAACAATGCATAAACATGAAGATGAAAGACTTGTAACATAACCGTAACCATGTCAGAAGAACTTTCCTATTCATGCCGAGTTTGGAGAGCATACAGTTTATTCCAGTACTGCCTAATGGTGGCATTGGAAGTGGCACCTTGTTGAGTTAGGCAACCTATTGGAGCTGATGAAAAGTTGGACTAACCCTACTGGCGAACATCTTTACCCTTCTGGACAACCATCGGTCTATCCTTGATCCGGTGGCCTGTCTTACCACACCCAAAACATCCATCACTACCTGCCCTACACTCTTTCTGATGATGACTACTATATTTTTACAAAGCAGATTAGTTTGACCACTATTCACGCTACCATGAGTCTGAGAGTATGGACTCTACCTTGATTGTCTTTCCTAAACTTAGGCACCGGGCCACTGTCTGAAGATGGGGTTGGAGCTAAAAATTTTAGAAGGAACTGAGAATGGCTACCACCTTATAACTTTGGCTGATAAAAGATAAATCTACCTGTCCTTGCCTTTTTATTCTCTCTTTCTTTCTCCTTAAGTTTCTCTTTCTCAATTTACTAAGCATGAACCATAAGTCTAGACAGGTCTATCTCCTTAATCAATATGGTGGTCCTACACTCCTTGTCCACATTATCAGATACACTACATACAAACTTACTCATCCTAGACCTAGAGTAGCCCACCATAGTTTGAGCATACCTCACCAACTGAGTGAACTTGATCAAGTATTCCTTCACACTCATACTACCCTACTTCAAGTTTATAAACTTTTGAACCTTAGCTTCCCTAAAGTCCTGTGGGAAAAACCTGTCTAAGAAAGTTATGGCAAACTCCTCCCACTCAATAGGTCCTATATCAATGCACATATTTTCCTTCCACTGCTTGAACCAAGTGTGGGCTACTCCCTACAACTGATATGTACCTAAGTCTAAATTCTTACTCGAAGTGACACCCATGATGTCTATCACTTTTTGCACAACATCCAAAACTCTTGCGGATCCTCCTCAGACTTGGATCCCAAAAATGAAGGGGATTCATCCAAGTAAAATCTCAAATTCTAGCTGCAGCAATATTCAACACTGGATTGGCTGGGGCAACATCATGCTGGTTTTTTTAGGTAACTACAAAATGGGCTGAGGATTTAAAATGACCCTGAACTCGGCGTGAGAGACATGGTTATTTAGGGGATCTTCTTGAACAGGTGGTGGTGTGGGTTGATCCCTAATCCTTCTTCTATTATTTAATCTGGGAGTCATTATCTGTAAACAAAATGAAGGACAAGTTAGAAAAAAGGAATTCAATAGAGCCCATACCCTTTTGGATGATATGAATACTGATAGAAGGGAAATTTTCTAAAAATGTCTCGTAGCCTCATGTTCATTAGTGTGTCGCGCTTTCATATACCCTAGGACACTCTAAAACCTTAGTCTCTGATACCAAGTTTTGTCATAACCCGAGGCTACCCCTAGTCACAACACAATGCTTAAGGCCAAAAATAACCCCAAGCTTACCCTTGATCTAGTACCTGCTGTGAGCACTTAATAGAATGATAATAAAAAAACATATGTTGAATATAAACTGATAAAGTATTGGCAATTGGAATACTAAAATAAATATAAAATGACCTTTCTGAAGTATCTGATAAATAATGGAAACAATATTGTCTTTCTGAAAGCCTCTAAACATACAGAGTTGATAGGACAAACTCCCAACTAACTCCAACTGACTAAACATAAATAAATAATAAAATAACTAAAATAATATGTCACGTCCTCGATGGATGAAGACTCACCACTACTGCTATAGGGAGCTGTTGAGATTTCTAGGGATGCTCAAGAAACTATGTGTCCAAACCTATCTTATAAGACAACATAGCTCAAGAGAAAAATATGTGATCAGTACTTTGAATGTACTAGTACGTAAGGTAAGAACTAACTGGAATACATATGGAAATCAAACATAGGTGCATGGACATGTAAGACTGAGAATGCAATATGAGGTAAAGCATGAACTTAATTTAATCTGTAAGACTGACTGACTGAATAACTGAGAATCTGAATACTTGGTAAAGCAAACCTAAACTGATAATGACAGAGTACGAACTGAAGCTATGAGAGATCTCATGTAACCGACATACCCTAATATGACCTAATCGGGGTCCAACTTGCAATCCCAATTGGAAGGGTGTCAGTACCTTGCCACGTGTACTAACACTGGCTATGTGAATCCACTAAAATTGTGTCCCGAAGGACTGGGGAGTCACCTTCTACTGGAAGGTTCCCCTAAAAGAATGTCAACCCTCACCTGGTAGGAAGACCTCTAAAAACCTATGATGGCTATGTAGTTCTGGAACTCAGGGACTGCTACTAGAGTAACACCCTCTACTGTCTGGTGAGCCTCCATCCCTGGGTTCACTCGATGCTAAATCCTAATCCCAACTAAACTAGCACTATTTATGACTAAGGTCAACTAAACATATTAACTGATAGTGCTCAATATGATCATAACAAACTGAGTATTACAATAAAATTATGAAAGGACTGACTCGTTACTTGAAAAGTTAGAAACATGAGTAAACATATAGGTATCAGGTATTTATAACCCACCAGCATCGAATGATACTTTAAATATAATAACACCATCAAAAACACTCGTAGAAAGTCATAATTTGGGAACCCAGAACATAATGCATTTAAATAACTGATAATCTCATGAATTACAACATGGGGATAGGTTAAACTTAGGACAACATCATGTTTACATGATTTAATACATGAATTTGAAAAATTGGCATGGTATTGACCAAACATGACATGGGAGTTTGGAATTTAAATCAATTAAAATTATAATTCACATGGAAGAGCTAATAGCATGGCTCAAATGTAAAATCCATAAGGAAACATGGTAAATATCATTACTTTCACTAAATTACATCATAGTAATGAGTAAAATTCATACTCCAACCCAAAATAAAGGATTTTTAGGAATCAATGGGTGAAAGGAGTCCATTAATGACTACCCCACATACCTAAAACTACTTACCTTGTGAAGAGAGCTTGAATTTTGAGACCTGAAAAATGACTTGATGAGGGGAAACCTTAATCTTGATGTTCTTGAAGATGGAAGAAGGTAAGTGTTGCTAATTTATTGGAAGGAGGAAAATATCGCCTCTTTAAGGGTTATATGTCATGGCTAGGAATTATAAGAGGGAAAAATACCAAAAATCCTTTTAACTGAACATTATAGAAATTGATCGTCAATCTTCACGACTCAACCATATGGCTCATATATTAGGGTACGACTAGGCCCATCAACTCGTAAACTGGGTAGAATAAAAAATGGTGCACACTAATCATCATACGAGGGGTAACATATGACTAGTAACATCTCCTTATGACTTGTAGGCCTCCACTCGTATCTTGGACAGAATCTTAGGGAGCATGTACTATTAATCTCGTGACTTCACTTCATGCGACTAATATGATATATGTACAACTTAAGGACATGAGTCGTACCTAGAACAGAATGTTAACGAATTCATACTATCTTGGATATGAATACAACATACGACTCGTATGTTGTACGTACGACTCAAGGGCATGAGTCATATATTGTACAGTGGAATTTAGGCACGAGGTATTACACACTTATACCTTCATAGTGACCTACACAATTCCCCTTAAGACCAAATTAAAATAATTTGCGTACAAACCAATCCAATAACTTAGGAGTCATTCATTAAGGCATTTACCACTTGGTATCGTCATACCATTATGCTTGCAAGCTAAATTTAAGATGACAAACTATTTCACATAACCACATTGACTCCAAGTTCCATTGAAAGCCAATACATGGCCACCAAGGCCATCTAAATTTATTTTTATATTTATTTATCCATTAATGCAATGCATTGAGTTCAAAGCAAGTTAAGCCATGCAACTTTTCATAAATAAAAAACTCAAATTTACTATGTGGGTTAAGGTTCATGCTACTCCAAGTCAAAATTCATTCAATTTGGGGAAATCCATGTTCCCCATTCCAACCATTTAAACAATATGCCAAATCAGTCTTAAAAACATCAATTTAAAGTATGAATAATGAATTCAAAGCAAGGGAAAAGTAAGTCAATCAATAACAACCAAAAACCTTCAACCCAATTTAAATCACATGAAAATTCATTCAATTCATGTCACAATGTAAAATTAAAGTTTCGAGGAACAAAAACATGCCTGAAATACATAAGGAATTGGAAATAATTTAAAGTTTAGAGCACGAATGTAACACCCCGAATCTGGTACCCAGAATGCTACACGGTGATCATGACCCTGAAGGACCACAAGCTAACCCATGATTGATATCTGTACCTATATACTGCATAATATACTGAATAAATGTGGAAATAAAGGTTGTAAGGCCATAAGGTTCACACTGAATCATAATTGAAATAATAATGTCTGAATAGTGTGGTATATCGATACCAAAACAAAACTGAAAACAACTGAAGTCTGAATTAAATCTAAAAGCCTCAAACTACTGTCTGAATATAGAGTTGAAGAAACATGTCTCCAACTAACTCCATCTAGCAAATCTGAGCTGAAATAAATAATAACATAAAGTAATGATCATTTTCTCAAAGGATGAGGACTCACCGCTAATTCTGACTACGAAAATTGGGACGCTACTGATGCTATGAAGCTCGTGATTCTCAACCTATGGTATAAGATACCATAGCATAAATGCGTCAGTACTTTGAATATACTAGTTTGCATGTGAGGTAGGCTGAATGCATGGGGTTCATATGTATGAAAAATACTAACTGGCTGACTAACATGAACGTGAGAATGCATGCATGAATATATAATAACTGTAGGTGAGATCGTGAAAACATGATTAATGAGTCTGAGTACTGATAACATGAGTTTACTGATATATCTGATAACATGGGTGACTATATCTGATAGTCCTGAACCTGATGGAACTAGCTGAGTTCCGTATTTTATCTGAGTTGATTTTATCTGATAGTCCTGAGATTTGAAGAACTATCTGAGTTCTTTTACTGAGACTGATTTTGAAACTGTGGGAAATAGTCATCTAACTGACATGCCCCTGATAAGCTATTATAGCTAAATTGGGGTCCAATCTATAACCCCAATTAGAAGAGTTTAATACCACGCCACTCGTAAGGACAAGCTATGGGTGACCCTCATCTGATAGTTCCCCTAAACGAGAATGGTGGGACCCTCATCTAATAGTGTTTATCCATCTCATCAACCCTCATCAGACAGTGTTGATGTCTCAACCTATGTTGGCTACATAGTTCTGGGATGCAAGGATGACTTTTAAAAATCACACCCTCATCTGATAGTGTGTGTTCCCATCCTTGGATTTAATCGGTGTTAATTCCTACTCCTATCTGAATATACTCTGAACATGATTAACTGAACTGAGTTACTGAGTTTACTGGATTTCGTTGACTGATGGAATACTACTGAATCCTGTTAGTCTAACCGAGTTTATGAGATTACTGAGACTTCCTAAGTTATGAGACTGACTGAAGTCTACTGAACATGGCTCGATTGAGAATATCGTAGAAACATGACATAGTTCTAGGCACACAGCTATATTGTTTGGGTACAAGTACCCCTAGGACTCGATAGAAGGAAACTAACATAATTTGACACTCTTGAACATATGACTAGTGTCCATAATTCATTGACTAGAGTCCATAATTCATCATATAATAGTTGGGGAAAATTTCATGAAGCACTTGAATGCCTTAAGTTAATACATGGGCAAAAGAGCACATAATCATGGCTTGCTTACATACTTCTAGTATCATGAACATTTCATCAAACAAGCATAAAGCATAATCACTGATATGGAAGTCATGTTAAACATGAGTAACTTGCAGGCATTTAACATTTAAACACAATTGAGTCATTATACAGGATTTTTATTATACTAAGCATTTTATCAAACACCTTGCATGCTCCATTTAAGGCATAGGTGTGATCATCAATTAAATACAATAGGATTCCACAATTTAACTTCATTACATGAAAATCAACCTTAAACGAACATGGTTTCATGAAAACATGATAAATATTCAATCTTGGTAGTCATACAATCATAACAACATGAACATAATTACTTTACCACATAGATATCATGATATATAATTTAAAAGAGGATTCTTGGGCTTCATGGATGAAAGGAATCCATGAATAAACATTGTGCATACCTTAGTTCTTGGTTTTGTGAAGATTGATGGAGAGACTTTCTTGAAATTGAATCCCCAATTGAAACCCTAGCTTGTTCTAAAAAGAAAATTGAGAGAAACTAGTATACTTTGGGTGAAGAATGTCTAAATCACGTGTTATTGGGTTTAAATAGGGGTGAAAAATTGACCCTATTAATCCTTGGACACGTCTTTTAAAAATTGTAAAAAATTTCCAAACTGGACCCTTGGCGCAACTCGGCGCTATCGCATTGTGTCACTGGAATTTGATAACTGGGAAATTGGGAATGGAGCGATGCGGAGCCATCGCGTTGGCTCTTCTTTTGCGATGTGGAACTTTGGCGCAATGCGGAGACATCACGCAGAGATACTGGAAAAGGACAATTGCCATTTTAGCTTGTGGCGCAGCGTGCCACTGACCAATATGGCGTTGTTTTATGACGGGAACTTAAAATAGTCATAACTTCTGACCCGGTTATCGGATTTGGGCGAATCATATATCGATGGAAATCTTATTGAATTTCCCACATGAAAAAAAGTAAAAATCTTGAAAATTCCTCATGGAATAAACATAATTCAATTAAGAAGCCAATACTAGACATTCTTGAGGATGAAATTAGCAAGGAGCTTCGGGGTATTACACTGAATAATGAGTTTCTTGTAAAACCATGAAGCTTTATTGGGTTTTGATTTTACGAGTGAAAGAGAATGATTTGATCTTTCAAAACTGAAGAAAAGAGACTTATTTTATGTCTAAAGGTCGTACAAAGGGTAAAAAGACCACAAGCCTCTCACCCCAAGTGAAAAATATAGTTTGCCCAAAAATAAAATGTCACCGTGGCACAGCCTTATTGCAGAGGTTGTCCTCCGTCACGCCAATTTCGTAGAGGTTAACCTCTGTGGCACGGTGATATCACGAAGTCTCACTGCCTCAGATTTTCAAAATAGCCACGAACATGAGAGAGTCAAAAATAAAATGATAAAAAAATTTAAGGGTCTTAAACTATCCCTCCCCCTCCCCCCTTAGGATCATTCATCCCTGAATGATGAGTTAGGATATTTGTAGTATGAGATTAGTAAGAATGCATCAGAATCAAATGACAAACTCAAATTTTGACACGAGGGAAAAAATATTCATACCTTAAGCATCTTCATTAGACATGGGGAACAAGAAGCGATACTTGGACTTTATATCTTTCTCAAATTCCCATATAGCCTCTTCTACCTTTTGATTTCTCCAATGAACCTTCACTGAAACTAACTACATCCTTGGTCCTTAATATAAGAACTTAACTATCTAATATTTCCACTGAGACTTCCTCATAGGACAAGGAATCTGTAACACCAACATTATCAATAGGCACTATCAAAGAAAGATCACCCACACACTTTTTCAATATCAACATATGGAATACCGGATGAGTAGAGCTCAAACTCGCAGACAAATCCAACTCATAAGCAATATATCCAAATTTTTTAACAATCTAATAGGACCATATAACGAGGACTAAGATTACCCTTCTTCCCACACCTCATGACTTCTTAGAGAAACCTTCAAGAATACCCAATCTCTATCAAACTTCAACTCCCTTCTCCTCACATCCTCATAAGACTTTTGGCAAATTTGAGAAGTCTTGAGTCTTTCTCTAATTACCATTACCTTCTTCAAAGTACGATGAACCAAGTCAGGGACAAACAATCTAGTCTCAAACTATCCAAAAAGAGACCTACACCTCCTACCCTAAATAGACTCAAATGGGGCCATCTGAATACTCGAATAATAACTGTTATTGTACACAAACTCAGTAAGAGGTAAATGATAAACCCAACTACCCCAAAATCAATTACACAGGCTCATAGCATATCTTCCAAAGTTTAAGTAGTCTGATCTACTTATCCATCTATTTGTAGGTGGAAAACGGTACTAAGGTTCAACTTAGTTACCAAACCTTTCTAAAACAAATGCCAAAAGTGAGAAGAAAATTATGTACCTCGATCTGAAATAATAGACACATGTGCTTCATGCAACTTCACAATCTCTTAGATAAACAACTAGCATAATTCTCTCTAGAGTAATTAGTCCTCATAAGAAAGAAATTAGCAGACTTAGTCATCCTATCCACAATAACCCTATTAGAATCATTCTGATTGTGAGACCATGGAAGACCCATAACAAAATCCATGTTGATCATCTCCCATTTCTACATGGACATCTCTATCTCTTGAGATATCCCACCAGGCCTCAAATGTTCAACATTAACTTGATGACAGACCATACACTTAGACACAAATTTCACCACGTCTCTCTTTATATTATTCAACTAATATATCTCCTTTAAAAGTATGGTATATCTTTGTTGAACCCGAATGAACTATATACCTTGACTTATGAGCCTCAGTCAAAATCCTTTACCGTAACCCATTAACATTTGGAATGCACAACCTACCTTTATACCTCAAGATGACATCTCCCACAATCTAAAATGCCAGGACTTTTTGCTGACTCACCTCATCCTTAATCTGCAACAGAATAGGGTCTAAAACCTATTTCTCCTTCACCTCAACACTAAGAGATGGCTTTACCACTTCCTGAACAATCACTCCCCCATCCTCAGAGTCTAGAAGACAAACTCCCAAATTAGAAAACTGGTGAATATCCTTCACCAATTCTCTTATTTTCTAATCTACGTAAGATAAGCTCCCCATGGACAACCTTCTAAAAGGATCAACAACCACATTAGCTTTAGCTGAATAGTAGAGAAGACTCATGTCATAATCTTTGAGTATTTCAAGCCACTACCTCTGCCTGAGATTCAAATTCCTCTGAGTAAACACATATTGCAAGCTTTTATGATCTGAATAGATGTCCACAAGCACCCCTATACAAGTAATGGTGCCAAATTATCAAAGCGAAAACCACTGTCGCCAACTCTAGATCATGAGTTGGATCATTCTTCTTATGAACCTTAAGTTTCCTAGAAGCATAAGCTACAACCTTACTCTGTTGCATCAACACACAACCTAGTCCTACACGGGATGAATTAAAATACATAAAAAAACTATCAGTGCACTCGGGCAAGGTCAAAACTAGCATAGAAGTCAGCTTATCCTTCAACTTCTCAAAGCTACCCTCGCAAGCATTGGACCACAAGAACTTCACCTTTTTCTGAGTCAACTTCGTTAACGGTGTGGCAATAGACGAAAAGCTATCTACAAATCTCCTATAATATTTACACCTTCACAGTGAGCTACACAAAATACTTTAAGCCCAAATTAAAACAATTTGTACACAAACCAATCAAATAACTTAGGAGTCATTCATTAAGGCATTTACCACTTGGTATCATCATACCATTATGATTGCAAGCTAAATTTAACATACCAAACCATTTAACATAACCACATTGACTCCTAAGTTCTATTTAAAGCATTTTCATGGCCACCAAGGCCATTCAAATCCGTATTTATATCTATTTATTCATTAATGCAATGCATTGAGTTCAAAAGCAAGTTAAACTATGCAACTTTCCATAAATAAAAAAGGTCATATTTACCATGTGGGTTGAGGTTCATGCTTTTTCAGGCAAAAATTCATCCAATTTGGGGAAACCCATGTTCCCCATTCCAACCATTTAAATAATACACCAAATCAGCCCCAAAAGCATCAATCTAAAGCATATATAATCAATTTAATGCTTGGCACAAGTAAGTCAATCAATAACAACTCAAACCCCTCAACCTAATATCAAAACCCACAATTTAATATATATAAAAATCCATTCAATTCATGCCATAATGTAAAATTAAAGTTTGGAGAAAGAGAAACATGCCTGAAATACACAATGAATTGAAAACAATTTGAAGTTTGGAGCCCGGATGATGAATTTCTTGTGAAAACCTTAAGCTTTCTTGGATTTTGAGTTTAAGACTGAAAGAGAATGATTTGATCTTTAAAAACATAAGAAAAGAGGCTTATTTTATGTTTAAAGATCGTATAAGGATTAAAAGACTAAAAGTGCCTCTCCCCTGTGAAAAAAAACAAAAACTGCATGAAATTAAAATGTCACCATAGAACGGCCTTATTATGGAGGTTATCCTCCATAGCACACAAATATCATGGAGGTTAACCTTCGTGCCACGGTGATATCGCAGAGGCTTACTGCCTCAGAGTTCCAAAATAGCATCAAACCCTTTCTGAAAATTCCAAAACTTTCCCAAATCACTTTTAACATCCCTAAATATAATTCAAGTCAAAAATTTACATTACGAACACGACAAGGTTAAAAAAAATGACTAAAATTTTAAGGGTTTTACAAGTATACAATTATAGAGTTGATTGATTGTGTTTGTCAGGATATTTATTTTATTTGTTGATTTTACTTTTTCCAAATATTTCTTATGCATATACCGATGTATTCCCAATACTCCGAGTTAAGAAAATATCCCAATTCCATTTTATCCTAAACTTGAGAGAACTCTAAGACAAAATTAAAGAATGGAGAAAGAAGGAGCTCTTGATCAAGAAGCCCTACTCGAGGGGGTTCATGGAGACCCAAAAAATTTAAATTAAACACTACAACAATATGATGTTTAGGATACCACAAAATAAGTCACTACTTAATTAATGTCTAAGAAATATTCTAGGAAAGCAGTTGCCCGTCGTGCAGCAAAGGAAGAAAAGGCCAGACAAAACGAGGCAAATCATCAAGCTGTACTTGATGTAAGGGAAAAATTGAGAAGAAAGGGACAACAACCTCTCCAATAGTATCCTTCTGGTTATGACAATATCTAGGAAGACTTGGGGTATGAAGAATTGATTGAAACAAGTGGAATCATTCCACTAGAATTGCTTTAAGGTACTAAGTTTGACATCATGAGTGTGATGATCCAACTACAAAATTTGATGGGAGTACTTGTTGGGCTGCCTACTATTTATGGAAACATGCATATCATGAAATTTGTAGGGGTTTGTGCTTTATATAATCTACATGGTGTAAGCAAAAAGGTTATTCAACTGAGGCTATTTTCATTTTCTTTGGTGGGAGAAGCTACTCTATAGTTAGGTGAATTACTCCATGGATCTATTACTAATTATAACAAGTTGCAGACTCAGTTCTTGGACATATTTTTTCTACCCTCTAGAATGCTGCAATTGAAAGATAAGGTATATAAATTCTGATAGTTGCACTCAGAGACACTAAACGAGACTCACTTAATGTTCAAGAAAAATCTACAAAATATCCCCAATCATAGAATTACTAGTTTTAACTTGCTAGAGATCTTTTACAGAGCCTTGAATGCTAACACTATGGTTGTAGCAAACACTATCATTGGTGGGGCCTTCATGAGTCAATGATGGGAGTATGCTTCTGAAATCTTAGATCAAAATATGAAAACCAACCAATGGTGGCATACTCAAGAAGTAGACACATCACCTAGTACTTATGCAATTAGATCCTTCAATGAGTAGTGAGTACTAGATGAGATAGTGGCTTAAGAGGTAGTTAAGGACTAATATTGGATTGTTTACTAAGCAATTTGCAATAGTTGGAGTGAAGAAGTTTAATATAGTAAATGCATGATGTAAGGCTTCTAGATATTAAGATTCAAATGATGAAAAAGAGGCTAAATATCATAACAAAGAGGTGGTAATTTCTTGATCCAAGGTTCAAAGGTCTAATCAAGATAATTACAACTCTAGGCAATTATGGAGACAATTATAATAGGTTTGGGTATAGAGACAAGAGTAGAGATAGACATGGTGATTGGAAATGGAAAGATAATTATAAAGACAAGAGTGGGTTTTATGTTCCATCAGAGAACTATAATGTTGAGTTTGGAAATTCAAGAATTGAAGTTTTGCTTGAAAAAGTTGTTAAGGGTTTGGAAATCCAAGAAAATTGCCTTAAAGTGCTTAGGTAAGACATTTCAGGTACGAGCCAAACAGTTAAATCTCATGTGAATGCCATTAAACAACTTAAGCAATAATTTGGACAGATGTCCATTGCAGTAAACCTGTGTCAACTGGGCATACTTTCAAGCAAAACCTACCAAAATCCTAAGAATAATATCCATTGCCTAGCCATCACTACTCATAATAGTTAGGCTACTACTGATGCACCTATACATGTGGTTAATGACGAGAGGGATAAACCTGTGATCATTGATGATGCAGATAAAAATAAAGAAGAGAATATGGTGGTCAATGAGAATGCATCTCAAAAGAATTTAGTTGTTGAAAAAAGGCTAAGATTGAAAAATACAAGGGTAAGGTTACACCAGTATTGAAGCCCATTCCATGACCTCTTCCTCCTTTCTCCAAAGATTGAAAAACATAAAGAGGAAAAAAATATCAAAAGTTCATTTTAATGTTGAAAGAGTTGTCGATAAATATCCCTCTTGTGGAGGCTCTAGAGAAAATGTTGATCTATATAAAATTTATGAAGGACTAGGTAACAAAGAAGAGGACTATAAGTTTTGATCCCATGAACTTTCTCTGTAGTAGCGAAGAAGAAAGATTTGGGAGCTTTCATGATTCCTTGTACTATCGGGTCTTTGAATTTTTCATGGGCCAAATGTGGCTTGGGTGATAGTATTAACCTAATGTTGCTAATCATTTACATGCATTTGGGGTTGGGGTTACCTAAATCTACCTCTATAAGACTATGATGGTAGATCGCACTGTGAAGAAGCAGTAGGAATATTGTGTGATATATTGGTGAAGGTAGCATTCTTCATATTTCTAGATGACTTTGTGATTCTTCACTGTGTGGTTGACTTTAAGGTTTTCATTATATTGGAAAGGACTTTTCTCACAACTAGACAGACATTAGTGGATATGGATATTGCGTGCAGATAAAGTTTCAATTGAATAATGAGTAGGTTACTTTTAATGTATATCGGTCCATGAAGCATCCAAAGGACATGCGTATGATCTCTATTATAGATACCATAGATAATGATGAGTTGGTAGTTTCTATTGAGGAAAGACTCGGTGTCAAGGTACTTGCAGTGATATTAATAAATTTTAACAGTGATGGTATTGACAAGTATAATAAGATGGTGAATGCACTTGTTAGTAAGGGTGCATACACTTATATACCAAAGAAATGGGATTTTGATCTGAACAATATAGTAACCTTTCCAGCTAAATTTTCTATTGAGGAGCCTTCCATTTTGGATCTAAAGGCCTTTCCTTTTATCTGCATTATGTATTTCTAGTGGCGAACAATACTTTGCTGGTTAACAATGCAACTAATTTATTAAAGTGACGGATTGAGACCTTAGTGTCCATTTTTTAGAGGTTTATAAGGGTCATTAGATGGTCTATTGCTAATATTATTGGAACTCCTCCTGAGATTTATACTCATAAAATCCAACTTGACCCAGATTGTATACCTTGGATTGAGAACCAACGTAGATTGAATCTGCCCATGGAAGAGGTTATGAAAAAAGATCACTAAGTGGTTGGATGTTGGTGTGGTTTATTTTATTACTGACAGCAGATGGGTGAGCTCACTCTAATGTGTGCCAAAGAAGGGTGGAATCATTGTGGTTCTCAATGAGAATAATAAGTTAATTCCTATAAGTCTACTCAGAGAATGATGTATTTACATGGACTATAGAAGTTGAATTTATGGACTGATAAGGATCACTTTCCAATGTCTTTTGATGGACCAGATGTTAGACTGTCTATCTGGTAGAGGATGATTTTATTTTATGGATTGTTTTCAAGGTATAACCAAATCTCTACCGACCCCAAAGACCAAGAGAAAATCATTTTCACTTGTACATATGGGATGTTTGTGTTTAAAAGGATATCATTCGATCTATGTAACGCTCTCACTACCTTTTAGTATTTTATGATGTCTATTTTTTTGATAAGGTGGAGGAACTATTAAGGTTTTCATAGATGACTTTTCAGTTGTGGGAGACTCGTTTAATAATTGCTTGGCACATCTCACTAATGTTTCAAGGAGATATGAGGAATGTAACTTGGTGATAAATTGGGAAAAGTGTTATGTCATAGTTAAAGAAGGGAGAGTGCTTGGTCATAAGGTTTCAAAGAAGGGGATTAAGTTCGACAAGGCAATTATTGAGATGATTGAAATGTTACCTCAACCAATTTCTGAAGAGCATTCATAGCTTTTTAGGGCATGCGGGTTTCTATAAAAGATTCATCATGGACTTCTCTAGGATTGTCAAACTATTATGAAAGTTATTAAAGAAAGAGGTAAAAATTGTATTTGATGATGCATGTCGAAAAGCATTTGAGTGCCTGAAATAGAAGTTGATTTCAACCCTTATTATTGTGTCCCTAGATTGGACCTTGACATTTGAGGTTATGTGAGATGCTAGTGGTATGGCTCTAAGTGCAGACGTAGGATAAAGGTAAGAGAAGATCTTATATCCCATATACTATGCTAGCAAAGCACTAAATCTAGCTCAAAAAAATTATATTATGACTGAACAAAATTTGCTTGTTATTGTGTTTGCATCCAAGAATATTTTGTCTTACTTGGTTGGCACCAAGATAATTCTGCACACTAACCATGTAGTTCTTAGAAGCCTGATGGAATAAAAGATGTAAAGTAAAAATTGATTAGATGGGTACTTATGTTGAAGGCATCTGACTTTGAGGTGAAAGATCAAAAGGAGGCTAAAATCAAGTGGCCAATACCATATCACGTCTTCACGAGGAGTCAATGTTTAGACTAGGGGATGAGCTTGAAATTAATGATGATTTTATAGATGATCAAGTATTGGTAGTATTACAAGACCTAATTCCCTAATTTGAATACTTTGCCAATTATTTTGCATGTGATCTATTTCCAAAAGATAAGTCGTTTCAATAGCAAAAGAGATTCATACATGAGGTGAGAAAATTCTTTTGAGATAAGCCATAATTTTTGGGGGTTTGTACCAATGGTGTGATTCGGAGATACGTTCTAGAGATTAAGATGATGAGTATCTTAGAGGCATATAACTTGTCACCAGTTGGGGGACATTATGAAGGTTCACGGACTACGCATAAGATCTTACAATGTGGTTTCTATTGGCTATTTACAAAGCTTCCCATGAATATTCTAGGGCTTGTTGCCAATGTCAAAGTTAAGGAAACATCACATGTAGACATGAACTTCCAATGACGTCTATTCTTGAACTTGAGTTGTTGGATGTTTGAGCAATGACTTCACAGGCCACTTTATGATCTCACATAGAATAAAGTACATCTTAGTATCTATTGAATATGTTTCCTAATAGGTAAAGTCAATTGAAATTCCAAACAATAAAGGTAAGAGTATCATAGCTATTTTGAAAAAAAATCATTTTCTCTAGATTTGGTATACCTCGATCAATCATTAGTGATGGAGGCTCTGACTTCTGTGATCATCTCTTCAAGATCCTTCTTGAATGTAATGCCCTTAAAATTTCATCCATTTTATATTTTACCCTCCCATGTTCAAAACAATAATTTTTGTCTTGAATTAGGATTATACATGTTATAAGGGTGTTCGGAGAAAGTTTTGGACTTTTTGAAAAGGGTTCGGGGAAATTTTAGAACACCGGGATAGTGAGCCTCTGCGATATCACTGTGTCATGGAGATTACCCTCTGGGATATTGGTGTGTCACAAAGGATAACCTCCACGATATTAGAGTGCCATACCAAGGCTAAAATTTTTGGCCAGTCTTGTTTTATTCACTTAAGGGGTGAGTGGCTTTTGGTCCTTTCACTAATTCCATGACTTAAAACATAAAAGTGACCTTTTTCCTTCAGTTTTAAAAGATCAAACTATACTTTATTTCTCTTTAACTCTCCAACCAAGAACATTCAAGCGTTTCACTGTGTATTCATCCTTTGGGCTCCAAACTTAAAATTGATTATAAATTCTTGTGTGTTTCAGGTATGTATCTCTTCCCAAAACCTTGTTTTGTTAAAAGAATTTTTACAATTGTTATCCATATGATTTAATTGATGATTTTGAATATGGGTTGAGGTATTTCATGCATTATTGATTGAATTTCTTTTCCCATGACTTTTGTGCATGATTCATCATTTGAATTGATAGTTTTGAACTAATTAGGGTGCATAGGGATGGTTAATTGGCATGAGGGTTATAGATTCCCCCAAATTGATAATTTTGATAATGGAATTGGTGTAACTTTAAACCAACATTATGAATTTGGTTTTGAAACATGAGTATATGCATATTGAAATCACCTTTGGAACTATTGCATTGCATAAAAGGTTAATGGAATATAAAATGGATTTAGAAAGGCCTTGGATTGGTTTTGAATTGGAAATTTGGAGTCCAGTTGGCTAAATGAGTTGTAGCCCTACTAGATGATGGGTTAGATTCCCAGTTGGCTAAATTGTTTGGTTTGACACGATGACATTGGCTTGCAAGCTTGTTGATTTGGAATTACGATACCATTTGGTAAATGACTTAACAGATGACTCTTTGCTTAATGGTTGGAAATATGATTAAATTTTTTAATCGGTCTTAAAAGGGGTTGTGTAGCATCCGTTAAGGTAGAGATCCCAGGGGATTGATACTGGAAACTCACATTTACCGGTGTAAGGGTTCATCTTGATGACCGTGTCCTTGTGTCACACACACACACACACACTATATATATAAGATCGTGGATTCCTCGGCCCTTTATGATATCTCTGGTTTGCATGGCTAACATACACTGAGGCTCGACTAGGAGGAGAGAGTTAGGGCCTATATAGACGTAAGTATTATTATGACGATTAAGCTACATAGTCTAAGCTAATTTCCTACCCTTATGCGAAGCCTTGTTCCTTATCCTAGCATGTAATAAATATATATGTATATGATTATGTTCATTGATTTTGAACTGACTTGATCATGGCATTACCTTATCCTTATTCCCTGAATTACATGCTAGCGCTCACCCTACTAACCATCCTCAAATGTTGCATCCTCATGCGATACGTATGATTTTGATACATGTATACTTTACCTGTATAGTGATAGGTAACTTCTTGAATTGCCCATGAGTCAACTTAAAGTGGTGAGCTTCCATTATTTGGAAGACCCTCATTTTATGTTCTTGTTTTGTTATGCCGTACACTATCTTTCAATTTTTTTTGGCTATAATTGGGCTCATGTCCCGACTTAGGTTGATTTTTGAATATTAGAGGTTTTGTAGATTACTGCGGAGTGGGATTGTTGCTAGATTCTTATTCTCCTTTTTTATCCATTTCTGATCTATTATATATGTCTTTTTGGATTTCTTTCATTGTCATTTATGTGTTGTGTTCTATCTAACTAGGAGAAAGGGGTGGTCTCTGGTCCTCTATGGACTTGAGATACCGATCATGACCAAGCCCTTGTTTAGGTAGCAACAAGCTTGATATTAGAGCATGGTTTAGAGTCGTTGGGTATCCACAAAGCCATGTCAAGTAGATTTTCTTTAATGGGTATGTAGCGCACCACACTTATAAAGGAGAGGCTATGAGTCATTTAGGAATATTTCCCTTTCTTGTGTTCTACTTTTGGGCTATAGAGTCTAAGGTTTTGAAACTCCTTTGATTCCCATTTGTTAGTATTTCAGATCATGTCTCCTATAAGATCTGATGCTTAGAGAAACTCTTTTATCCCTCTTGAGGATAATATGGATAGAACTCGTCCTGCATATGGAGTTCAGACCCGGTCTAGGGTCCCCACTCTAGATTGTTCTACCTATCATAGAGTTCCACCAATTCCCACTAGTCCCCCTCGAGCTTCTCAGGGTGACATGCCTAATCCTGAGATCTACCAGTCAATTCTTTTGCTTGATCAGCTGGCAGCGTCTTAGTCTCACCAGTTTGATCATGTTGGTGTTATTTCTCTATCTTCTAAGGTCACTATAGTTAGCTAGTTTATGAGGTTGAATATCCCAACCTTTACAAGCTATAGGATCGAGAAGAATTCTCAAGGTTTAAAGAATGAAATAGAGAAGATATTTTGGGTTAGTCATGCTACTGATTCTGAGGTGTGGAGTTCGCTTCATATCATTTAAAGGATATAACCTATTAATTCTATGAAGAGAGGGAGTAGCTGAGGGGTGATGATGCCTATTTAGCATTATGGGATAAGTTCTTTGGTACTTTTCTTGATCATTTCTTTCCTCAAGATTGGAGGGAAGCTGAGGCTGAGGAGTTTGTCAATTTAAAGCAAGGGAAGATGACCATGAAGGAGTATGCTCTGAAATTTTCATCAGTTGTCTCGTTATGCTCTGGAGTTAGTATCTAGCTTAAGGGCGAGGATGAGGAATTTTACGTACCCCATGATTTGGTATTGGAGTACAGGGTTGCTATGTTAAATAGTGACATAGATATATCTAGACTTGTGGTTTATATGATCAAGTGGAGGACAAAAAGAAGAGGTAAGCAAAGATGGGGGAAAGACAGAATAAGAAGTTTAGGTATTCAGAGCAGGGTATAGGGCATCAAAAAAGAGGCATAAATGGCAAATTGTGGTCTAATAAAAAGAATTAGGAAAGTTCTAACTCCTATTCGATGGCTAGTGATCCTTATTCTAGGTCATCTGGTGACCATCATTTTCTAACTAGTGATGGCCCCAAGGCATAAGATGATCAATCTCAGGCTAGTAGAGCTTAGTCAGGCCCACCCTATCCTCCTTGTTGATTTTGTGGTCAGTTGTATTGGGGTAAATGTAAGGAGAGAAGGAAGCAGTGTTATAGATATGGCTATCGTTGTTACCTGCAGCAGGAGTGTCCTTTAACTAGGGTTGCTACTGGGGATAATAAGGTACTAGTTGCCACTTCTTCAGCTCCAACACCAAAGGGTGCTACTTTTGGTACTAACACTGGTCGAAACCATCTCTATGATCTTTCCACTCTTAGGAATTTGAGGCATCTCCTGATGTTGTTACTGGTATGTTAAAACTTATCACTCATGGTGTATATTGTCTTCTTGATCTAGGGTTTACTCTTATTATGTGACCCCTTATGTGGCTATTTATTTTGGTTTTGGTCCTGAGAGTATTTTTTATCCCTTTTTTGTGTGTACCTTGGTAGGTAATTCTGTTGTGGCTAGATAATTCTATAGGGGTTGTGTGATTTTTACTATGGTAGGGAGACATTAATCGATTTGATTGATTTAGATATTGTGGACTTCAATGTTATATTGGGGATAGATTGGCTTCACTCATGTTATGCTTCTCTTGATTATAGGACCCGAAGGGCCAGTTTCTAATTCCCAAATGAATCAGTGATTGAATGGGAAGAAAGTTCCCTAGTGCCTATGGGAAGGTTTATTTCTAATCTTAGAGCTCGAAAGTTGATTTCCAAGGGGTATCTATACCATCTAGTTCGGGTTAAGTATTCTAATTCTAATGGTCCCTCTTTGCAGTCTATTCTCATAGTTAGTGAGTTTTCCGAGATGTTTCCTGATGATCCTCCTGGCATTCCTCCTAATAGGGAAATAGACTTTGGAATTGATTTTCTATCAGATACTTATCTTATCTTCATCCTTCCCTATAGAATGGATCTGGCTAAGTTGAAAGAACTTAAAGAGCAATTAAAGGACCTTCTTGACAAGGGTTTTATCTATCCTAGTGTTTCTTCGTAGGGTGCTCTTGTGCTTTTTGTGCATAAGAAGGATAGTTCCCTTCAGATATTTATAGATTACCGCTAGTTGAATAAGGTGACAGTGAAGAATAAGTACCCTCTTCCTAGGATTGATGATCTCTTTGACCAGCTTCAGGGTGCTAAGTGTTTTTCTAATATTGATCTTCAATCAGGTTACCATTAATAAGATTAGAGAGGTGGATATCCCTAAGACTGTTTTTCGTACCCGGTATGATCATTACGAGTTTTTGGTCATGTCCTTTGGTTTGACTAATGCTCTAACTGCTTTTATGGATCTCATGATTTCAGGCAGTTTTTGGATAAGTTTTTTATTATGTTCATTGATGACATCTTGGTGTATTCTAAGAGTAAGAAGGATCTTATCGATCACCTCAGTAGAGTATTGTATACCCTTAAAGATCAGAGTTGTATGAAAAATTTTCTAAGTGTGAGTTTTGGTTGAATGTTGTGACCTTTCTTAGTCATGTCATTTCTAGTGAGGGGATCATGGCGGATCCATAAAAGGTTTAGGAGGTTAAGTGATGGCCTAGACCCATAACTCCAATTGACATTCGTAGCTTCTAGGGATTGGTTGGGTATTATAGGAGAATTGTGGATAGTTTCTCTTTGATTTCTTCCCCGTTGACTACATTGACTCAAAAAAGGTTAAGTTCTTGGGTCTGATGCTTGTGAGGGTAGTTTTAAGTAGCGAAAGGGTAAGTTGACTTTTGTTCCGATTTTGACCTTGCTTGAGGGTACTGATAGATTTTTTATCTATTGTGATCATCCCGCGTGGGACTGAGTTATGTGTTGATATAGCATGGTAAGGTTGCGACATATTCGTCTAGGCAGCTTAAGGTGCATAAAAGGAATTACCCAACTCATGACTTGGAGTTGGCAGCTGTGGTGTTTTCTTTGAAGATTTGGTGTCACTATTAGTCTAGGGTGCCTGTTGATATATATTCAGATCATAAGATCCAGCAGTATGTGTTCACCCAGAAGGAGTTGAATCTCAGGCAAAAATGGTGACTATAGTTGCTCAAGGACTATGACATGAGTCTCCACTACCATCCAGGTAAAGATAACGTGGTTGATGATGCTCTTAGCAGGTTGTCCATGGGAATCTTGTCTCATGTGGATGAGGAGAAAAAAAATTTAGTAAAGGATATTCATCGATTATCTAATTTGGGAGTTTGCCCCTTGGACTTCGAGGGTTGGAGAGTGATTGTTCAAGAGGTCGAGAAATTATCTCTTGGAGTTGAGGTAAAGGAGAAGCAGGTTTTGGATCACATCTTAATGCAGATTAAGGATGATATGGGTTAACAAAAAGTTATGGCTTTTGAGATTGGTAGAGATGGTATTTTGAGGTACCAAGGTAGATTGTGTATTCCTAATGTTGATAGGTTACGAAAAAGGATATTTTTAGAGGCTTATGAATCAAGGTATATAGTTTATCCTGGCTCGACTAAGATGTACCGTGATTTCAAGGAGATCTATTAGTGGAACAACATGAAGATAGATGTGGCTAACTTTGTAGCTGCATGTATGGTTTGTCAGCAAGTGAAAGTTATGAACTTGAGGCCCGGTGGTATGTCCAAGGAGATTGAGTTGCCCATGTAGAAGTGGGAGATGATCAATATGGATTCATTAAAGGTTTTCCTCTGTCTTTCAATCAATTTAATTTGATAGAGGTCATTATGGATAGGATGACTAAGTCTGCTCACTTCTTGCCAAAACGGACTAATTACTCTGGAGAGGATTATGCTATGTTGTTCATTCAGGAGATCATCAAGTTGCATGGTGCGCCAGTGTTAATTATTTCAGATAGAGGTACATAGTTTTATTTCACTTTTGGAGTTTCTTTCATAAGGGTTTGGGTACATGGGTGGACCTTAGCATTACTTTTCACCCTCAAACAGATGGACAAACGGATAGGACTATTCAAACTTTAGAGGATATGCTAAAGGCCTGTGTGATTGACTTTGGTATAATTGGGTTAATCACTTGCCTCTCATTGAGTTTATGTATAACAACAGATTATTCTGGTATTCAGATGGCTCCATTCTCTATATGGTAGGAGGTATAGGTCTCCTATTAGGTGGATTGAAGTCTGTGAAACTAGGTTATTTGGTCCTGACTTGGTTCACCAAGACATGGAGAAGGTGAAGATAATCAGGGAGAGGCTTAAGACAAATCAGAGACACCAAAAGTCCTATGCGGATGTGAGGCGGAGAGAGTTAGAGTGTTAAGTGGGTGATTGGGTTTTCTTGAAGGTGTCCCCCGTAAAGGGAATAGTGAGTTTTGGGAAGAAGGTAAATCTTAGTCCCCGTTATATTGGCATGTACTTGATCTTGAGAAGAGTTGAAAATGTCATTTATGAACTAAAATTTCCTATAAGTTTGGGTTCTATTCACCCCGTGTTTCATGTGTCAATGTTGAAAAAGTGTGTGGGTGATCCTTTATTAGTTGTGCCTATTGAGAGTGTTGGTGTGATGGATTATTTGTCTTATGAGGAAGTCCCAATTGAGATTTTGGATAGACAGGTTCATATATTGAGAACCAAGAATGTGGCTTTAGTTAAAGTTCTTTGGAGAAACCAAAAGGTAGAAGAAGTTAATAGGGAAGATGATGAGGATATGAAGGCTAAGTACCTATTCTTCCATGTGTCAGATTAAGTTGCTTAAGGTATGAATTTCATTTCCTCTCACTACTTTCTGAGTTTGTCATTTGATTCTTGTGTATTTATATTTTTCTCATGCTAAAAGTGACCTAACTCATCATTCGAGGATGAATGATCCTAAGGGGGGATAATGTAACAGCCTTAAAATTTTGTCCAATTTATTTTTGACACTCCCGAGTTCGAAACATCAAATTTTGGCTTGAATCATGATTACATATTTTAAAAGGGTATTTGAGAAAAGTTTTGAAATTTTTGGAAGGGGTGTGGGGCAATTTTGGAACATCAAGGCAGTGAGCCTCCACAATCGTCGTGTCACGGAGGTTACCCTCTATGATATTGGCATGCCACGGAGGATAACCTCCGTGATATTGGCACGCCACTCCAAGACCAAAATTTCAGCTAGTCATGTTTTATTTACTTAAGAATAAGGGGCCTGTGGTCCTTTCACTAATTCCACGACTTAAAAACACAAAAGTGACTTTTTTATTTAGTTTTCAAAGATCAAACTCTATTTTATTCCTCTTTAACTCGCCAACCAATAACATTTAAGTGTTTCACTGTGCATTCATCCTTTAGGCTCTAAACTTCAAATTGGTTACAAATTCTTGTGTGTTTCAGGCATGTATCTCTTCCCCAAAACTTGTTTTGTTAAAAGCATGTATTTACAATTGTTATCCATGTGATTTAATTGTTGATTTTGAATGTGGGTTGAGAGTTTTTGTGCATTATTGATTGAATTTTTTTCCCATGGCTGTTGTTAATGATTCATGGTTTGAATTGATAGTTTTGAACTAATTGGGGTACATATGGATGGTTAATTGGCATGGGGATCGTGTATTTACCCAATTTATAATTTTAATATTGGAATTGGTGTAACCTCAACCCAACATTATGAATTTGAATTTGAAACATGAGTATATGCATATTCAAATCACTTTTGGAACTATTGCATTGTATAAAAGGTTAATGGAACATAAAATGGCTTTAAAAAAGCCTTGGTGGCCATGGATTGATTTTGAATTCGAACTTTGGAGTCTAGTTGGATAAATAATTTTGAGTCCCAATTGGCTAAATATGTTGAAGTCCTATTGGCTGCTGGGTTAGAGTCCCAGTTGGCTAAATGGGTCAGAGCTCTATTAGCTGATGGGTTAGAGTCCCAGTTGGTTAAATGGGTTGGAGTCCTATTAGCTGATGGGATAGAGTCCAAGTTGGCTAAATGGGTTGGAAACCCATTGGCTGATGGGTTAGAGTCCCAATTGGCTAAATAGTTTGGGTTTGCATGATGACATTGGCTTAGAAGCTTGTTGATTTAGTATGACGATACCATTCGGTAAATACCTTAACGGGTGACTCCTTGCTTGATGGTTGGGAATGTGTTTAAATATTTTAATTGGGCTTAAAGGGGGTTGTGTAGTTAGCCGCAAAGGTGGAGGTCCTGAGGGACTGATACTAGAAACACACGTTTGTCAGCATAAGGGTTGGTCTTGATGACTATGTGCTTATGTCACACTATATATATACATGTGTGTATCATGGATGACGTAAGTTTGTGGATTCCTAGGTATTCTATGATATCTCTGGTTCGTGCGTCTAACACGTACTGAGGCCCAACCAGGGGGAGAGAGTTGGGGCCCAGATAGCTTGTGGGTACTATTATGATGGTTAAGATACACAGTCCAGGCTAATGTTTTACTCTCATGCTAATTCTTGTTCCCTATCCCAGTATGATTTTGAACTAACTTGATCATGGCATTACCTTATCCTTATTCCCTGAGTTACTTTCTAGTGCTCCCCTCACTAATTGTCACTAAATACTGCATCCCTACACGATGTAGGGTTCTAAGACATGTCTACTTTACCTGCACAGTGATAGGTGACTTCTTGGATTGGTTGTGAGTCATCTGAAGTGGTGAGCTTTTATTCTTTGAAAAACCCTCATTTTATGTTCTTGTTTTGTTATGTCATAGACTATATTTCAGTTTCTATTTGGCTATCGTCGGGGGCATGTCTCGACTTAGGTTGGTTTTTGGATAATAGAGGCTTTGTGGATTACTATGGAGTGTGATTGTTGCTGGATTCTTATTCTTCTTTTTTTTGCCATTGCTTATCTATTATATATGTCTTTCTGGATTGCTTTCGCTGTCATTTATGTGTTATTTTCTGGTTGACTAGGCAAAGGGGGTGGACTCCGATCCTCTATGGACTTGAGATACCCGTCATGGAAAAGCCCTAGGTCGGGTCATGGCATTGAAAATAGGGTGTTAAGCACAAGGCAGAAATATCTTACCATCCTCAAAAAGGTGGGCAAGTTATGGTCTCAAATTGAAAGATCAAGTCTATATCGGCAAAGACTATATGTTAATAGGAGAGACTATGCTAAAAGGTTAGATTATGCATTGTGGGCCTATCGGACAACGTTTAAGACCCATATAGGTGTTTCCTTATATCAACTTGTGTATGGAAAGCATGTCATTTTCCCGACGAACTTTAACATAAGGCATAGTGGGCATTGTTGAGGCTGAATCTGGAATAGAGTGATGCAGGAAAATTGAGATTAGAATGTATTATGAGATCGATGAATTCGGTCTCCCCACCTATGAGAGCTCATATTTATATAAAGAAAATATGAATTTTTATCATGACCAAAAGGTTGAATGCAGAGAATTTCATTCAGGAGACCTGGTCTTTCTATACAATTTGATACTTTGGTTTTTTCCTAGCAAGTGAGATCTAAATGGTTTGGACCATTTACTGTGATGCGAGTATTTCTGCATTCTGCAATTGAGTTAAAAGGGGATAAAGGTGACTGTTTAATGTGAATGGTAAGCGTGTAAAGAGCTATGTCAGAACTATAAAAGAGATGAGGTCATGTGATAAATTAAACCTTGATGAAGTCTGACTAATCAAGGGTATTTAGTCATTTCGCGACGTTAAATCAGACGTTGTTTAGGAGGTAACCCAAAATATTATAATTGCAGTAGATAGCATATCTTAAATGTATAGTACTATTGTTTGTATAATTTTGCATGGAGATGGGGGGAATAGAGACAAACTCTAGACTCATGAGCAGGTTGATGGCCTGTACAGTCTCACCATGTCTCGTGAAACTAATCGTGGGGACAAGACCAAAATTAATTATAGCAGTGTCCACAACTATATTGACGGTTCGTAGGTCACTCTCATGACCTGTAGGATGTGTCGTATAACCTCAGGTAAGTCCCTACATCAATGAATCCTCTTATGAACCGTGAGATAGTCTCATAGGCCGTTAATCAAGTCGTGGCACCTAGATCATGAACTTAAAAGTCTAGACCCACTTTGACCCATCAGCACATTTTCAAAAGTTGTAAATGGTTTGCACCTGATATTCTTAAAATTTGGGAAAAAAATTAACTTTTAAAGATTTTAAAAACTCCCTCTCCCACACCTCCAAATGAAAAAAATATCATTTAAATTGACACCTATGATTTTTGGAACCACATCCATAAACTTCATAACTATTTTGTTTCTTTCTTCTTCTTCATAATTGTCCTTTTAAAAATTCCTTTCAAGATATTTGAAGCATAGTAGGTGACTCGTGGACACTTTAAACTCATCTCCGTCTTCCTAACTTGGATCATTAATGTGTTTGAAGTAAGTAAAGCAACTTATTTTACTTTAATGACTCTAGCATAAATTCGTGGGTTTGGGTTAGTAATTTTTGTAAAAGAAAGACAAAGAACTAGTGTGTTGTAATACCCCATACTTCTACCTAGCTTAAAATTATCTAAAAATATTAAAGACTTACTTTAAAAGACGAATCTATTTTTATACATGTGGGAAATTGAATAAGCTTTCCATCGATACCAAATTCGCCCAAATTTGACACCCGGGCGAAGAGTTAAAGCCATTTTAGTAAGACAGTGTGCCACCTAAGCCTTCAACGCATCGCGGAGCATGCCAAAATGGCAATCATCAAAATCCAGTGAGCCTCTGTGGTTATGGTATGTTGCGTCAAGGCTCAAATTCAGAATTGTCCCTTTTCAGTGTCTCAACGCAATGCCACCGCATCGTGGTGAGCTACCAGGTCGCATCCAGTATTGCAACGTAATTTCACCGCATCACGCCACGATGCAATTTCTCAGTAGTTATTTTCCAGAGACACGACGCAATAGCATCGCGTCGCACCAGGTGCCCAAATCGGGTTTTCAGTGACGAAAAATAAAAACTTTCCAAGGGCAATTGGGTCTTTTTCCATGACCCAAATCAGCCTTTAACCAGGAAATTATGCCCTAAAAACCCTATTATATCATTTTTCCTCACTTTCTCTCAAGAACAAAATCCTTCTCTCTCAAGAGGCAAAAAAAACCCTAGCTCAAGAAATCAAGGCCAATTCCAAGAATCTCTCCAAGAACCTCAAGAACTTAGATTTTCAGGTATGTCAAGTTTTGATTCATGGTCCCTTTCACCCATGAAGCTCAAGAATCTCTTTTCAAAACCCAAAGATTGAGGATTTATGAATGTTCATGATTTAGTTGAATTGAGATTCATGTTCATGTTGTTGTTGGATTTTGATTCATGTTTTAAATTCCATGTTCCAATGATTGATCCTAGTATGTGGTGTTTTGCATAATATTCATGATAAACCCTTCATATTGCTAATTTATTTATGCAACCATGATAATTAGATGCATTGATGATGGTATAACCAAAGCATGCTCCCCATGTGTTTGATTAAATGCCTAGGTGAAGGAAAAAATGCCATTATAGTATGTTAATATGAAATCTCCATTCATGTACAAGTTAATGCATGTCAAGTGTTAGATGTAATGTCTTAGTCAATGAATTATGGATATATATATAACCGTTGTTGTACTTTCGAACTTATGCCATAATTTATTTTTCTGCTATCGAGTCCTAGGGGTATTTATACCCGATAATTTAGTTGTGTGCCTAGAGACAGTGTCAGTTTCACGATAATCTTAGTCACGCCATGATCAATAGTATGCTCAGTCAGTTTCAAGCACTCGGTATAATTCAGTCAGTCACATGACTCAGGAAAACTCAGTAATCTCATAAACTCAGTCAGTTAACAGAATTCAATAATATTTTGTCAGTCCAGTTCATCTCAGTATAATCAGTTCAGTATCTATTCAGTTGGGAGTAGGATTCAGCACCGAGCGAACCCAAGGATGAGGGAACATACTGTCAGTAGAAGGTGTGATCCTTAGAAGCAATCCTTGCATTCCCGAACTATGTAACCAGCATAGGTTAAGACATCAACACTGATAGTTGAGGGTTGATGAGGTGGATAAACACTGCCAGATGAGGGTTCCACCGTTATCCTTTGGGGACACTATCAGATGAGGGTCACTCACAGCTTATCTTTACCAGTGGTGTGGTATTGACACCCTTCCAATTGAGGTTACAGATTAGCCCCCAACTCAGCTATAATAGCTTATTAGGGGCATGTTGGTTAGATGACTACCTCCCACAGTCTCAGTCTCAGTAATAGAACTCAGATAGTTCTACAGATTTTAGGACTGTCAGATACAGTCACTCAGCTCAGTACGGAACTCAGCTAGTTCCATCAGAATCAAGACTGTCAGCAACAGTCACCCAGTAGCAGTTGTATTAGTTATCAGTAATCCATGTTATCAGTATATTCAGTATTCAGAATCCCCAAGTTTCAGTTGCAATTATGTTTTCATGTATGTATCCTCACGCAGTCATGATCATGTTAATGTTATCAGTCTATTATAGTTCATTTATATGAACCCCATGCATTCAGCCTACCTCACTTGCGTACTAATACATTCTCACTTACTGATGCATGCTTTTCTTTTGCACTTGGTGTTTTATACCATAGGTTTTGACGCTTAGGTTTCTGATCGCACTTAGAAGCTCAGGTTTCAGTCAGCAACAGTAGATTAGCAGTGAGTCCTCATCATTAGAGGATGCTTTATTATTTCAGTATTTCAGTACTTAGTTTACTTCAGCAGTTGGAGTTAGTTGGGTACATGTCTCATCAACTCCTTATTCAGACAGTTAGAGGCTTATTTGGACTATAGTATGTTCAGACAGTTATTTCAATTTTGGTATTGTTATACCGCATTTACAGTTATGTTTAAGTTTTGAACCTTATGGAAAATTTTAGCCCATCTTCTGCATTATACAGTGTTACGTTATAGTTATTGCAGAAGGTATAGTCATGGGTTAGCTTGTGGTCCTTCAGGATCATGGTCACTGTGTGGCATTTCGGGTACCAGATTCAGGGCGTTACATGTGCACTAGACAAGGGTTGTATTCTACACTCTATTTTTTGACCATTTATTATGTATTGACATAGAATATTGATTTATGATGTTTGTTCTACATCTTCATGGTGATGGGGGAGTCCTTGATCAAGGAAATAGAAATATGACCTACCAATCTACATCGGGCGAAGTCTGAGTAACCCAAATGATGTGCTTGAATGTTAATGAGAGAATTAACATATATTGAAAAGTTCAAGAACTATGTTTATGAGATTGCATAAACAATAGGCCAACCCACAAAAATTTGGCATAGGGCATAATACACGAACAGTTTGACGAACTGTGCGCTATCCTCATGGCCCGTAGAAGTGCTTGTTGGCGTAAAATGCATAGAAATGCCCATGTCTACATTAATAATATGCCTCACAGATTGTGGTACTTCCCTAAGAGCCATAGGTTCGGTTGTCGACTTAGACCTAGAAAACTTCACAAAAAGAATAGTTCTCATGGGACCCTCCACGGGGCATGAGTTGTTCTCTCGGTCTGTGGCACTTGACATTACTGCAACCAATGAAAGAAATATTATTTTATTTGTTTGGTTGTCTTATTTTTTTTCCTTTTCTTCTTGCTTCTTTTTTTGTCTTAAATCTAACCACCCCTCCACATATACCATGGCTCCAAAACCAAGGCAAAAGTCAGCAACCCCCAGACTAGAGGTCTCACCCACCAACTCAACCAAACATGAGCAAGATGAGAGAAACACTTCAGACTTTAAGAGTAACTCATCTAGTGGGTCGGATGTACAATATACTTGAGCTATTGAGCCATATGAACCTCACACAATGAGGTCAAATGCTTTAAAAAAAAATAATCAAACCCCATCCAATCTGAAGAAGACAGGTATAATTCAAGAGGTGAGGAGGAATCTGAGGAATAGGGCTTAGACAAAGATGCTAAAAATAACTCAAATGAGGGTGATGTGATGAGGGAGAAATAAGAGCTGATAAAGAGGGTGAACATGAAAGTAGCCCAAAAAGGTTTGCTAGACAGAAGGAAGATGAACCTGCTGCACAAAGGGCATTAGCCGCACTGGTTAGAAATAAATGGGAGGTGCCCGACGTATGAGACATCTTTACTGGTGGCATCGGCAAGAAGGAAAATGGTCAGCTCTGAAGGGCTGTTATTGAAGAATCATAAATTTTTACAGATAATCTCATGATGGTGCATGAGAGTCATTCACTATTTGAGAAATAATATTTTGGATGGATGGATAAAAACCAAGGATATTATGGTGCTTACATTGTTTGTGAAATCTATGCAGCCTATGCGACTACATTGATAAATTCAGTGGATGACATGTTAAAGAAAAAGAAAAAGAATGATGCCCTCCAGCAGCTACCACTTGTTAATGTCAGAGTTTGAGGACGGGATGTAACCATTTCAAAGATAGTTATATTGACACTTCTGCATGGGCCTACGTATATTTTCCCTACCAAGATAGGATTATACGATCACCACATGCACTTGGTGACTGATGTGACTAGAATCAAGAATTTGATAAATTGAGAGGATAGCATGCGTTAGATTGCCAACACTATTATTGCACCGATTCTTGCAAAACCATGGGTCAGAGATTCGTCATCTAAAATACTAGAGCATCTTTGAGAATTATTGTAAAATTTTGGTGGTCAGTTGAGATAGGGAGGTTGCGACCGACAAAAAATGACAAAAACACTGAGTTCAGAGCAGGAAATCTGGTAGCATGCACTATGTCTGGATATGCAATGAATGTGGGTAGACTTATATCCATAAAGATGCAGGTTAGATCTATAAACTAGGTCATTGGCCTTGCATTCCCATTTTTGGTTCAGCATTTATGTGAAGAGTCAAGGTCCCCGTCAGTCACCATATAGACAAACGTACTGAAGTGAAAAAGGTGACCAATATTGCATTGATCAAGGATGTGGCAAACCCACTATATTGGTCTAGGACCATTCCAGCAATACTTGGACGTGAGTTGGATGTGAGGCCAACTAGTTCAACTGCTCCAGTTGAGGACCTAAGGGCAGCAGTGTCCTCTAGTGTTTTCATAGAACATGATGATGTTGAAAATGCTAAGGGTGAGAGGGAACTATCCATTGCTACATCTTCATTTCCTACCCCTATTGGTGATGTTGTCACTATCCTATATAAGTTTTTAGTAAAGTTTGTAGGTCAGCAACATGAGACGACCGCAAAGATAAAATAGGTGATTGTATAGATGGGGCTGGCATTATAGAGTAAGGTGGATGTTGTAGAAATCAGACTCCATGCAGAGAAGCAGAGGTCAGTCGAGGAATTGCAGACACAAATTGATGCTTGGGAGGTGCACATCATTTATTTGAAACTTTTGGAGTTTGAGTCTCAACTCTCAACTAACATAGCTAGATGCATTGAAAAGGAAGGTAGTTGAATTGTATGCCAAGCCAGTCGCTATGATTTCTACCTCGATTACTAAAAATTTATTGATGTAATTTTTGAGATACAGTATGTGATTGGCGATGTTGTTGACTTTGATCCACTACTACACCTCCTAATTCACGTTGGAAGAAAAAGCACCGTCATAATAAGTCTGAGGTCCCTCGCGAGCCCAAGGACACTAAGGCAAAAAAGTTGAGATAGGATGTTAGAAAATCTCGAGTTAAATACCATCAAAAGAAAGAGAAAGAGAAAGCAAAGATTAAGGCAGCAAAATTAAAGGCCTCTTCGAGCACTATAACCCCACCTGAGATGGGGCTTGAGGACCCGTTTACTGCTGAGAGACTTACTGTGGTATGTAAGAGTGCCAGCGTGTCTAGGAGTGATGATTTTTCTAGAGATCCCAAACTATTGAGTGTGTCATCCACCGCTAGCACCGACTTGGACACTTTGGGATATCCACCAGATATACTCCATTTGCAAACACTGGACACTAGTGTCTAGGGTGCCCTAGGTATTACCTTACCCTAGATTTTATATTTTTATAATTTTATGAAATAGGGACATTACATTATTTCCAATTTGGGGGTTGGGGTGTACCACATTCGAGGGTTCTGTTGCCATATTTTTTTCACTCGACTGTATTATCGTAGTTAAAATCAGCATGTCTAAGATATTATTTTTATTTTTGTTTTGTTTTTCTTATGTTTTTGTTGTGTTTGATTAGGATAAAAATGGGGAATCTAACTGCAGTCAGTTAATGTCTCGACTTTTAATATTTGATATTTAAAGGACACCTCTCCTAAAAATTTATTTTAGACCTTGTGTTGTAGTTGTGTTAAATAATGACCATTGTTGGATCTTGTTATGGAATTAGTATTATAGGAAAAATAACGGTAGCTTAGAAATGCATGAACTAGATAGGTAGTAGTTGATAGTGTAACTCTGCGCTTTGTGGGTATGAGATTATTTACCAAGTTCACTTTGTATGTGTGATCCAAAACTTGCTCGGTTAGTCTTGCCTAGGTTATAGGATAGTTGGTTAGGAAATTATCATAGGACATTCTTGAATAAGTACACCTTTTGACCAAAATGCCTGACCAAGTAAAATAAGTATCCCTTGATCCTGAATTTGAGCCTTAATTGACCATTTTCTTTCATTAGCCTATGCATTCTTTCGTTGCTACTTGCAATGAACTTGTCTTGGCCCTAGTCCATCCCTGGACATTGGGTACCTCAACTCAAGCAAATCACCTAAGTTGAGGGTTGCAATCATAGTGGTGTGTGGTTTGATATGGGTATGAAGAAGAAATTAGTAAAAGAAAAGAAAATAGATTTGTATATGGTAAAACAGGGAAGAGAAAAAAATATAAAAGATGTAAAGATAAAACCACATCCGTAATCTGAAGAAACACGAAGGAGAATAAGAGAGAATAAAATGAGTAAAGTCAAAAACTAAAGCAAAAAAATAGTGTAATGTCAAGGAGTTGAGTCACCTTATCCATATTTACCATACTCGTCCCCAAGACTATATTACAAGCTAATGAAAGTCCTATAGTGATCCTAGTCCAACTGTTCGAACATCAAAGGCATAGAAAATGGGGGAAAGCCTATGGTATTTCACGTACCCTACTTGAACTTCTTTATGAGCGTGAGTGCTTTGATACAGTCCCTATGTTGATATTCATTGGTAGACTATGAGCGTATGGAACTTCTTTGTTATGACAGTTCATGGGTTGCATTGTTAGCTTCTATTTATTTAGAAAATGTTATTTGCGTATGTTCTTGGTTATTTGTTCATAATTTGATGCCATCGATTGATCCATTTTGTGTCATGGTAATGTGTTGCATATTTACACACTATGGGTTTTGATTTTTGTATACGAAGGGGTTTATATTTTGTGCTAAAAGCAATGAATTGACTGTCATAGGTCTCTTAGGTTTCTCTGATTTAAGTAACGTATGTATTTATTTTATTTTATTTGCCTGAGGACATGCAAACATTCTAAAATGAGGGCGTAGATATGACATAATTTCATGTCACTTTTGATGCTTAAGACAAGAAAAATATGCAAGAATTAGATATTTTGTGTGAGATATGACGTGTTTTGTGTTTAGTTTAGCAGAGGGAAGCAGGTGGAAGCACTTGAGAATTTGAAGTTAGAAATCTACAATAAAAGGCCTACAGAACCCCTGACAGGATGTAAAAGAGACTCATGCATTGTGATCCTGGTCGTGAAAAGTGATCCCAGCAAAAGGAGTTTGTCATAAGCAGTGGGTATCTTAGGGCCGTTAGGGAAGTCCATAAGTCGTGGCATGGCTTGTGGGAAGGAAAAGGTAGATGATGAAAATTTTCCAAGTCAATTCTGATGGGGAGAATACAGACTGTAGAAGACCCACATGTCGTGGCATGGCTCATGAGATAAGAACTCAGAAACACTTAAGGGCTTCCTGACGGATCGTGAAAAGGTCTCACGGGTCATGACTTGGGTTGTGGTTCAGTGTCGACTCTATTTTTCTGTTTTGTTTAGGATAAGTTCTATTTTGTCTATAAATACTCCTATAGGGTTATTTATAAGAGTTTACACTACTTTATATTTTAGTATAATATATTGTAAGATACTAAGGCATATTCTTGGAATTTTAAGAACATCAATGCTAGGGTTTTGATTTCGGTTGAGATTTTGGGGTTTTATTCTTATGGTAAGTTCATAATCATTTTTTCATCTGAGTTCTTCTTGTGTCCTTACAACCACGAGTAGATAAACACCACAACTAGGATTGTTGGAACCATGATGAATTAATGAAGGGTTAAGTGTCAAGCATATCTAGACTAGTGTGCTTGCATGTATTGGTACTTCCTACGTTATGATTGCTTTTATAATGGTTGAAAATGTTAGAAACTCACTTGTATTATAAACTTGCTTGAGAGAGAGGTAGAGACTAGGAAAAGGAAATAGCAATAGATATTTAAAGTTATCTACCTTTATCTAATAACTTGACCCATAACAGGGATAATTAATTTGAGATCAAGAACAAGGATTAGTAGTGCGACAATCGAAGTTTGAGGGGAGAAGAGTAAAATTCATCTCACAAAGGTCGATAGACGTTTAAATCTAACCTATCTTGATAGATTTTTCATGCAACGCATCCGAATAGTTTCCTAGAACGAGAAACTTGTGTTGTTATGAAGTCATGGATATCACAATCGTAGTGCTTTCTCATAGTGATTACAAATCCAGAAACCAACAATTTTTACCATTGCTCTTTTATTTCACAAAATCCTTCCTCTATTACTTATTCTCCAGTAACCTAGGAAAACACTTGATAGAATTCCATCTTATTTTCTATGAGATCAACCCCAATCTTATTGGATTCTATATTTGATTCAGCGATCGCTTTATACTTTTTGAGAGGTGTAATTTGAGCAAAATATCACCTCTAGTGGCAGGGTGAAAGGAATTGGTATGAAAGATGGTGGATTCCAAATATTCTTGAATGTATTTGAAAAAAAAAAACTGAGAGAAGAAGGAAGTAGCTCAAAGAGAATGCTTGAAAATATAGCAGTACTTGATGTCAAGCTATGGTATTCTAGACTTGGACATCCTTCTTATTAAACTCTAAAGCATCTAGGATTAATATAATACAGTATTGATAATGAAGTCCTCAATAACTATTTAGTTCATCCATTAGCTAAACAGACTAGACTCTCATTTCCTATTAGTAGTTCTAGAGCATCTAAAGTGTTTGAAATTCTTCATATGGACCTTTGAGGGACACATATGACTCTTACCGTAGATAAGGAGTGCTACTTTCTAACAGCTATGATGAATGACTATAGTAGATTTGTATAGGTTCACTTACTGCAATTGGAGTCTGAAACTATTATTACTATCAAGAACTGGAGTTTCGGGATAATTTTGTGAGATCTAACGATGGTACAGAATTATTTAATCATCAATTCACTAATTTGTTTCAGAATTTAGGCATATTCCATCAAAGTAGTTGTTCTCACACACCACAGCAAAATGGTATAGCAGAAAAAAAACATAGACATATTCTTAATATTGTTAGAGCTATTAGATTTCAATCACAACTAACAATTAAATTTGGGGATAGTGTATTAAAGCTGCAGTTTACTTGATGAATTTATTGTCTTCTCCAATTATTGACAACAAGAGCCCTTATGAATTATTGTACTCCAAGAATCCTATGTTGTCACACTTAAGGGTCATTGGTTGCCTTTGTCATGCCTCAATTCTACCAAGGGGTGATAAATTTTCAAAAAATCTATCTCTTCTATCCTACTTGATTACTCAAAGCTATAAAAAGGTTACATATTGTTAGATGTCCACTCTAGCAAGTTTTTTGTGAATAGAGATGTCATCTTTCAAGAAGAAGTTTTGCTTTTATTGATGTTAAGCTAGATAGTTAGTTTTTATTTTCTATCTTACATGTCTCTCCCTTGGAGATGAGGGAGGTGATTCACGAGGCATACCATTATGATGAAGAAACTTGTGAGACCTTTTTTGAGCCTGCATCTCAAGATCTCACACCACTATCAGAAATAGCTGAGTTGATTCTTCTCAGGTTCCTGCAAAACTAGAAGTAGTTGAAGTTGATTCTTCTCAAGTTCCTACAGAATCAATACCAGAAGTTGCAGAACTTGTAGTGCCATTTCTAGTAGCTAAAGAGTGTACTCTTACAAGAACCACCAGAATTAATGTCATCCTACCTGGCTAAAGTTTTTACTAATGATGGGAAGAAAAAAAGTAGCACAAGATATCCTCTAGCTAATTATCTATCCTATGATCATGTTACTCCTAAATATCAAAGTTATTTAACTACAGGCACCAGTCTTGTGGAACCCAAAACTTTGAAAGAAGCAACTAGAGATGCCAAATGGATTGGAGCCATGAAGTTGGAGATTCAAGCTCTTGAAGATAACAAAACATGTGTATTAGTTGATCTACCACATGGTAATAATGTTGTTGGCTCAAATGGGTGTCTAAAATTAAGTATCAAGCAAATGGTGAAATAAAGAGATACAAGTTAGGTTGTGGCTAAAGGTTATAGCCAGCAAGAAGGTTTGGACGAATAACCTCTCACCTATTACTAAGATGGTACTAAAGAGATGCGTCATTGCTCTGGTTGTGTTCAAAGACTGGAATTTATTTCAAATGAATATTTATAATGTATTCCTTTAAAAAGATCTAGATGTGGAGGTGTTTATGTATATGCCTGAAGGTTTTAAGAAATTAGGAGAGACCAAAGTCTGAAAATTACTCAAGTCCTTGTATGCTTTGAAGCAAGCTTCCAAAATATGGAATATAAAACTTACTTTTGCCTTATTGGTTGCTAGTTTTACCCAAAATGCATGTGATTATTTTTTCTTTGCTTTAAAAAAGGATGCATATATAGTGATTGTGTAAGTCATTGTTGATGATCCATCATCATTAATAGCAGTGACCTATTAATTAATAAGGCAAAGAAAGTATTGTATCAACAGTTCAAGCTTAAAGACTTAGGCCAACTAAAGTATTTCTTCGGCATTCAACTTTTGAGATCAAGTGAAGGTGTTGTTTCCAATTAGAGAAAATATATTTTGAAGGCATACTTAGTACAAGCCTTATTGGAGAAAAGCCTATTTCTACCCCTTTCGAGTCTAACTTCAATTTGATTTCAGTAGACTATGATAGAGTCGTTATTTTAACTGGTGATGTTATGTTACGTGATGTATCTTTTTATCAGAAGTTGATTGGTAAGTTATTATATATTACAATTACTATACCATATGCTAGTTATGCAATAAAAACTCCTAATCAATTCATGCAAGCTCCCAAGAAGTCACATTAGGATAAAACTATTGAAGTGGTCAAATATTTTCAAGGTATATTTGGTCAAGGAGTTTGGTTGCAGGCCAAACGTGCCTCTATGTTAACTTATTGGTTTGACTCGGATTGGGCTGCTTACCAAACACAATAAGGTCTATCACAGGGTATGGGGTCAAGTTTTGAGAGTCTCTAGTGTCTTGGAAATCCAAGAAATAATAGACAATTTTCGAAAGCCCAACTGAAGTTGAGTACAGGAGTATAACATCTGCAGAAGCTGAGGTGACTTGGATACAAGGCTTGTTTACTAGGTTAGGAGTATGCATCCTCCTGTCACCATCTTCAGTGATTGTAAGTTAGCCATTCAACTAGCAGTTGATCTAGTTTTCTATGAAAATATCAAGCATATAGAGATAGACTGTCATTGTATTAGAGACAAGATCAAGCAGGATTTATTAAAGTTATTTATGTACACAAGCAAAAATAGGTGGCAAATCTGTTGACTAAAGGTCTAGGCCATCTCTTAAATAAGCTTAGTATGCTTAACATCTTCTACCCCCCTCTTGAAGGGGTGTGTTGAAGTATAAGTTCTCACAGTCATTATTAGTTACTATTTTATTAATTAATGTTCCATAAGTTTCTTTCAATTATCTTGAAGTCTTGATCGTTATTATTAGATTGTTAGTTAGCGGATTGTTAGTTGAGGATGATGAGCTGTCAAGAAGTTTCTAGAATCGGCTAGTAGATATTTTTAGAATATAGATATTTTATATCACATTTGTCTATATAAACTAGTGTATAAACCTCATTGTACTAGATTAATTCAAGCAATTATCAATAAATTCTCTCTCTGCTTTTTTTCACGTGTTCTCTAAGATACATTAATGTTGTTTTGAGTGTGCATTCCAGAATTTTCTCATCTATTGATTTGGGTTAATGTCATGTTGGTCTCGTAGTTAGTGATAAGTTTTGTCTTTCAATTAATTTAATATTTGACCAAGTACATTTGACATTTAATTAATTGAAACGTGCACTTTTAATGATTTACTTGTAAATATTTATAAATTTATCATGATTAGCAATTGTTCTATCACTTAAGCACTCGATCATCCTCGGGGGTGGCAAAATAAAATCCGACTCGCCCAATCCATTCAAGTTTGGGTTGGTTATTGACTCAACCACTTAGTTGGTTGATAGTTTGACTATTCATTTTATCGATGAGAACTTAATTTTTGATCTTGGAATCTCCTCCCTCATTTCTTCTTTCCCGACCCCACAAGTTTTATTTTTATGTTAAAAGAAGAATCTGGAAATATAGAAACTTCAAAATATGAAATTTGAGCTGATATAAGGACTATAACTAGTGTATCATATAATTTAGGCAAAATGGTCATTGGACCCTTGTATTTGTTCGAGTTTGTAAAGTGAATACCTCTACTAGCCTTTTGTCGTCTGAACTCCTGAACTCATCAAAACACAATATTTTAAATCCCATTGATCATTGACCAAGCTTATGCGGCACTAAAGTGTCAGAGTTGGACAAAGTGCGTGACTACACGCACTTTGGTGCGAGTGGGAGTCATTTTTACATTAAAATAATAAAAATAAATTAAAAAAAAACACCCACCCACCTCCTCCTCCTCCTCACCATTGCAACCCCAAGGGACCACCATTGGCACCATTAAAACCCCCACCCCGCCAAAGCATCATACAAACAAAGAATCAGTGTTTCGCGAGCCTGCCACCCCCACCCCTACAAACGAAGAATCATACAACCCCCCACCCCACTTTTGTTTCTTATCAGTGTTTCGCAAGCCCGCCACCCCCACCCCTACAAACAAAGAACCACTGTTACAGTCCCCCCTCCCGCCTCAAATAAGAAAGGTTCCTCGCGTGCACCATTACAACCCCCCACCATTCATTTTTTTAATTTTTATTCTAATTCACTTTCTTAATTTAAACTTTTCATTTTTAAGGATTAATTTGAACTTGAATTGAAAGTGAGTGACAGTGGATATTGAAAAAAATAACTAACTCCATGGATAAGCTTGAAGTTTTTGTGAATTTGTTATAGATATTTAAAGTTGAAAATTGAAAATTCATTATGTTTGTGTATGTGACTTTATAGTTAAAAATTTAAATTAATTGAAGAGGAATTTCAATTATTTGGAATGAATTTGACATTCAATTTGTGAGCAAACATCAAGAACATGATTATTGAAATTTTTCTACAATTTGTAAAATTTATTTATTTAATTAAATTTATTTTAATATTTAATTTCTTATGTGGCATTTAAAGATAACGTAAAATTTAATGTAATATTTAAAAATAAATTGACGTGGAGATGGTTGGGAATGAATATAAATTGTTATTTTTAATTTCTAAATAATGTTGGAGATGATTTTTATTTTTTTAAAAAAATTAATTTATTATTTTATTTTTTATTTAATATTATTGATCAGTAATTTTAAAAATTAATTAATGAAGATATTGTGAAATGTCATTGATTTATGTGACGTAGATATCATGTGAATTTTTTTTAGGGAGAGTAAACCATACACATGGTCAGAAGGGTTTAAATTCTTGTATTTTGATGGGTTCAGGGGTTCAAATAAAATTAAGTAAAAATGTTCACTTTATAAATTCGGATAAGTACAAGAATCCAGTAGACCATTTTTTCTATAATTTAATTAGTGATGATCTCCTATTCATGTGTTGAAACAATATTGGCAAAATGCTCTTCTGAACCCCTGTACTATGTCAGTTTTGTAAGTTGGACACTTCTACTTACATGTTTGTCATCTGAACCCCTGAACCCATTAAAAAATAACTTTTTAAACCCTTTGTCGGTCTACTCAGCTGTGCGTGTTGCACAATCGCGGCCACGTCATTAATTTTATGTAAAATAATTTCCACATATGAAATGACGTGTGTAGAGTATAAATAGTAAAATTTAACCTAAAATTTAGGTCATTTTAAGCCTTCTTCTTCGCCTCTCCTCTCTCTCATCCGAAATTGAAAATTAGCACGATTTTAGGGTAATTTAGGCCGATAATTTTTGAAGCTTCTTGCAATCCTTGTAAGTATTTAATATTTTGGTATAGTTGTAGTATGTGGTTGTTTATTCTGAAACTTGTAGTCGATTAAATGGTGGTCCGTTCTACTGATTTTAGGATTTTTGAGATTACGAACTTTTTTCTGTAATTTTTTGTGTGATTTTGTTCTTTTTCGTCTGTAGTGTTGTTGTAGGTAGTATTTGTAGTGATGATATGCCTTCAATGGCATATATCTGGTTTTAAGGTAGAATTTTGGGTTTTCAAGTTTTTCGTAAACTGAAAAATTGAGATCGGAAATTTGAGGCTTTTGGTTTGTTTGTAGTATAATGCTCGTATTATGGCTATATATTGCAGTTTTTATGCCTTTGATGGCATTTTTTGTTATTTCGATTGAATTTTAGGATTTTTTGGTCAATTCAAAATTGGGTCCGAAAATTTTAGGGCTTTTAATTTTTTTGTTGTTTAATACTCCTATTAAACGTGTGTATAACCATTTTGTGCCTTCAATGGCATGTTTTATTATTTCAATTACACTTTAGGATTTTTTGGGTAAAATCAGAATTGATGTTCTTATTCCTTAGTTTTTTCTTTAAAAATTAGGGCTTTGTGGATAATTACCTATATGTTATGTTGTCATTGTACAGGTTTTGTAAATTAATGGATATAATGTAACAATTCAATTCACCTATGAGGGTGTCTTTTTATCAGACCCTGATTTAAGGTATACAAATGGAATTCGTATTCCTGATAAAATTAGAGTAGATGTTGATGAGCTTCATGTTATGTTGTTTCATAACTTAGCAGCAGATTTAGATGTGGAAAAAATTAAAACCTTTTGGTGTAAAGTAAACAAAAAAGGCTATTATTACAAGTTAGAAAATGATGTTAATGTTTAAAGCCTTATCAGTAGTTTAAAAAATGGAGATTTGGTTGATGTATATGTGGTTCACCAAATTAGTGAACCTATACTTGTTAATGATGATGTGGCAGCCACTCCACCATTATTAGTACTTAGTAATGGTGATGTGGTAGCCCCTTTTGAACCTGATAGGGCTGATGTGTCTTCATTTCATCCATTGAATATAAATGAAGATGAATATATAAATAAAAATCAGCCTCCTAGGGCAGAAAAAAGAAAAAGCTAAGGTTTTTTGTGAAGACTTAGATGAAGGTTAATTTAATGATTTCTCTACCATCTCCAAACATCTAATTCTGAATTAGATTTTGATTGGACTAATTCTGATGGTGATTCACTTTATGATGTTGATGAAAACATTGAAGAGTTGAGTGATTTTGATGAAGAGTTGCTTCAAGTTAGGAAGACTAACATTGAAAAACAAGAAAAACAAAAGACTGATAGGGTAAATCTAGATGAGATACCATCTGGACCAGTAGGTATAGATGTTGGTTTTGAGGATATTTGTAAGAATAAGGGGGTTAGATATGAAGGTAAACTGGGTGGGGATGACCCTTATTTTGATAGTTCAAATTCGGGTAGTGACATTAGTGATGAAGAGGAAGGAGATCCTGTTGATGATGATGAAGTGGTAGATCCACTACCTAGAACTTCTTCTAGCAAGATCTACTTTGATAAAACTACAAAGAAGGTATGTTTTCAGTTGTATATGGGTTTTTTGAATGCTATTGAGTTTAGAGAGGCAGTGCAGAGTTACTCTATTCAAAAAAAGTGTGAACCTTAAGTTGAAACCTAATGAGAAAGAAATGGTAAGGGCTAACTGTAAGCATAAGGGTTGTCCTTGGGTTATTCTTGGAAGTGTTGATAACACATGATTTTTTACTATAAAAACTTACTTCCCTGTACACAAGTGTTATAAAAGGACAAGAAATAAGATGTGCAACCCTTTATGGATTAGTAAGCATTACAAGGATAGGATTATGAGTGATCCATCAATAAAATTGCATCAGATTCAAGCACTTTTAAGAAAGGACTATGGGTTGTATGTTAGTAAAACAACCTGTAGAAAGGCAAAAATCAGAATTAGGAATGAACATTTTGGTGATTTTGTTGAAGAGTTTTCTAGGTTGTATGACTATGCTGAAAAATTGAGGACCACCAATCCTGGTACCACTGTATCTATTAGGACATCCAAAAATGCAATTCCAGGAAAAGAGGTGTTTATGGGCATTTACATTTGTCTTGGGGCCTTAAAAAGTGGATGAAAAGAGGGATGCAAAAGAATAATTGGTTTAGATGGTGCCTTTCTCAAGGGTGTATGTAAAGATATCTTATTGTCTTGCATTTCCAAAGATGGAAATAATCAAATGTACCATGTAGCATGGGTTGTGGTTGATAAAGAAACCAAGGACACATGTTCATGGTTTCTTAGGTGCATCAGCCATGATTTGGAACTTGAAGAAAATGGGGGTGAAGACTTGACAGTAATGTCTGATATGCAGAAGGTATGACTCTTCATATGTTCATATTTTTCAGTTATTTATTAGTTTGCTGCAATAATGTCTTTAATGTTTAACTACTGTTTTACATGTTTTGATAGGGTCTTCATTTGACACTTACTAATATACTGTCAAATGCTGAGCATAGATGGTGTGCTAGACATATATGGTCCAACTGGAAGCAGGTTTAGAGTGGTGAGGAAAGGAGGAAAAAATTCTAGCAGGTTGCAAGGGCCCCATTTGAAGTGTACTTGCAAAAGAAACTTAATGAACTAAGTGAGTTGGGTGTTGGAATTGTGGAAGATTTTCTCAACTACAATAAAGAGGCATGGTGTAGGGCCTTTTTTAAGGAACATAGCAGGTGCGATGTGGTTGAGAACAACATGTGTGAGACTTTCAATAGTTGGATTTTAGCTGATAGGTTCAAGACAATTATCACCATGTTAGAGGAAATAAGATGCAAAGTCATGGAAAGAATGAATCAAATGAGAGATTTTTCTAAAAAATGGATCACTGATGTATCACCAATGGCTATGGAAGTTCTTGCAGAGAATGGTGAATATGCAGCCAACTGTGAGGTGAGGTTTAATGGTGATATGGGTTTTGAGATTGGTGATCTACCTTATACACATATTGTTAATGTGAAGAGGAAGCAATGTAGTTGTAGGTCATGGCAACTAAAGGCAATTCCTTGTGCACATGCAATTACTGCAATGCATTACAAGGGATGGAATGTGGAGTCATTTGTTGATCACTGGTATCAAAGGGAAACATACCTGAAGGCATATGATAAGTATATTCAACCAATGACAAATATTAACATGTGGTCAAGAAGCACAAGACCACCAATTGAGCCACCTGAGATTACTCCCATGCCAGGAAGGCCAGGTAAAAATAAAAAGAAAGCTAAGGATGAAGCTGTTAAGAAGAAGTTTGGAAAGGCTACAAGAAAGGAAAGAAAAACGACATGTTCTGTGTGCAAGTGTATTGGACACAACAAGAAAGGATGTCCAACTTTGGTAAGCTAAATCTTTTCTTATTGATGAATTTTACTCTTTTTGAATGTGTTTTTGACCTTTCCATATTTTTTTTGTAGAAAAAAAATTTCAGTAGTAGCTGTGGCAGTCAACCAAGTGTGCAAACCAGCACTAATACTGCAACTGTTGCTGCTGTGAGAGATGCAAATGCTTCAACAGCTGCTGAAGAGATGCCTGTAAATGTTAAATCAAGCAACAGAAGGCCTGCAGGAAAGCCTTCAAATGCTCACAGTGCACCAAGATGTTCAGGAAGGCCTGCAAATGCTCACAGTGCACCAACAACAAAAGGTGCTACTGCTACACAATCTACAACTCAGTAGTCTACTAGTGGTATTGGTGCCTAAAAGAGGAAGACTAGTACAGCTTTGAGAGGTGGTGCAAATCTGACATATAAAAGACCAAGGCAAAAGAAGGCAAAAGAAGGCAAAAGAAGCAGGTTTTGGTGTGCTGTTTGGACCAAGTGGCAGTGTGGTAGAGAGAGTAAGTTTCATATAATGTACTTTACATTTAACTGATTTTAATTAGTGCATGAATAATTGATTTTTTTTATTTTTACAATCTGAAAATACTGATAGAGTATTGCATAGTCCAACACTTATTAGTTCAGTTCCAACAATATTGACTTAGGTTTCAAACCAAATGGACTAAGGTGGAAAGATGGAGCTGCAATAACTCAAAGACAGCTACAACAACAGAGTAACAAAAGATCAAAGGCAAAATCATCTGCAACCACTCAAGCTGCATCAAGCACTCAAGCCAGCAAGAATCAGTCCACAACAAGCACTCAAGGAACACATTAGTGTAATTCTCTTTCTGTATTGATCCCAAGTGTTGTTAAGATAATATTTTGAGACATGGTTCATTTCTCATTTAAGATATTGTTAAGACAAGCATTTTCATGTCAACTCTTGTTAAGACATTATATATTGCACATTTATATGTTGGCAATGGTGTTTGCCATTAAATTTTAATTTCATTTCATTGTACATACCAACTACATAGATCAAGTCATCTTAAATAATACAACAGATAGAAATCAGATGACAACAATAATGATAACAGTGATATCAATATTAATGTTTGGTCTTTCAAGTCTTCCGTGCCTTCCATATCTTCCTAGTCCTTGTTGTCTTTGTTGCCTTCGATGTCTACCTTTATATTGTTCATTTTCATCGGTCCATCGAAAGAATCCACAACCAGTACCAACCTGATATTTTTGACAGGCCTAAAACATTCTTCCGGGATTGATTGGTGTTCTTGATATATTAAGTTCCGCGTAAAGTCTACAGTAACAAATTCGAACTGTCATGGTGTTGCAAAAAATTACATAAAAAATTAAATTTCCAATATTACAAGCATAGCAGGAAAAAAATTAAAGCATAAGAACTTGGAGAGAGAAAAAATGTAGAAGAAGGGATGAAAATAAAATTGTTGAAAGAAATGAGGAAGAAGGAGTATTTAGGTAGCATTTATAGTGCACTTTTTGATCGTTGGGGCCCTTTATTAATTGGCTGACGCGCGGCTGGAGTGTAAAACACACGCTCTTATGTCCCAGCCACATAGGATGCCACATCAGAAATTGTGTTTAAAAAGTTATTTTTTAATGGGTTCAGGGGTTCAGATGACAAACATGTAAGTAAAAGTGTCCAACTTACAAAACTGATATAGTACAAGGGTCCAAAAGAGCATTTTGCCAACAATATTCTATAGGTATATATTATAAATTTAGATGTTTGATCCTTTGATTAATCCCTCCTATTTATGTGTTCTGAATACTTAAATTTATGCTGGTTCTAATCAGGGAAGGACGGGATCATCGTGCTGCGGTTAGTTACTAGCCTAACATAATTTGAGGAACTTACTTTTACGAGTTATTTGATTCATGGTGAAGGTAATTAGTACCTCGATTCACTTTTATTTGTTCAATTTTGACTTTTCACGTTATAAGAAATAATAATTTACATTAATACTTATCACAATATTCCTATTATTGTAAATCATATATTATAAATATTTTAGACTACGGACTAAATCTTTTTTTTTTTTAAGTTGTGATATGTAAAACTGCTACATAACGATTAAAATTTTATAAGTTATCAAAAACGTTATTATTTAATATTCTATTGTCTAAAATAATATTGTTACCAGAATACCAAGTAATGGAAACCGTGCAAATAAAGGCACCAAAGAGTGTTAGCCGAAACTAAACAATGGGTGTGTCCAACAAACATTTCATATCTAAAAAGGATTCATTCACAGCAGCGCTAGAAAATAAATTTTAAATTAAAATAAGTTATGGCATTGCAAAATCTCCTTAAGGTCGCGTATCCAATCCTAGTTAGCTAGTGACATAAATATAATTTTTTGACACATTAGTGAAACCATCTAAAACCCTACTTCCCGTCTTATATCACCCCATAGTATTTTATTAATTTTTATATAAATATTTTTAGAATAATACTTCTTTTCATTTACATATAAAAGGCAAAATGATTTTGAAAATCTTATACTTGGCATGAATTATAAATTGAGTGGACCTTTCTACTCACAACTTTATCAGTTAAATACTTAAATTCTTTTAAATTCAACATTTAACATCTTTAACTATTAATCGAACTTATGTAGCATTATTTGCCGACCCAGTTGTGATGCACGGTATCATAGCCCTTTGATTTAAAAAATATTAAATTCAAAAGAAATAAATTAAACTAAAAGTAAAGTTAAAAAAGAGTTACTACGTAAGAATAACCCTAAACTTGACACCAAATTATAACTTTGACCTTAAACTTTGATAGTGCACAAATAAAAACTTTAATTATTCAAAACCTGAATAAATATGACCTCCGATTTTGCAACTTCATGCGTGAGTCTCACTCAAGCCTACGTGGAAAGGTAATCCAATCACACGGTGTCACGTCGTTAAAAGGGCTGACTTGGAGAGAGGTCATATCTGTGCAGTTTTGAATAGTTAAAGGTCATATTTGTGCACTGCCAAAGTTTTGTTTTTTGTGTTAAAATGACGTCGTTTTTATTATTATTATTACTATTATTATTATTATTATTATTATTATTATTATTATTTATTCATTTATTTATTTATTTCTATAATAGCAGCACCTAACTTTTTTTTAATTTAAAAAAATTATTATTATTATTTTATTTATTTTTATAGCAGCAACACCTAGCTTTTTTTTAATTTAAAAAAAAAAACAGCCACTAGCAGGGATCGAACCCGCGCAGTAGGCTGAAGGAAGCGCCCAAGAAGAGCAAATAACACCACTTAGCTATCTAAGTGTCTTGTTTCATGTGGTTCAACATTAATATACGTATATAAATATTCATTTTCTATTTATATATATACAACGTAATTTTTTTACCGAGGGGGTTCGGATGAACCCCATGGAAACGACGTAGGTCCGTCCCTTGTTAATTTAATAATGTTTTAATAACGTTAATTTAATAACATTTTAATTACGTTAATTTGATAACGTTAATTTAATATACTACTGCTACTATCTTTAATAACATTAATTTAATAACGTTTTATTAAAACTATAATTTTTTTTATTATTAGTATAGTTTCATCTTTAATTTAATATTTAAATAAATAATATTTAGATATATTATATAACTTAAATTCGTCCTCTGTTTTATAATATATATACATACCCGCTTGATTTTTTCGTATGAGGCTGATCCGCCTAATTAATAAATCGTCAATATTGTTCTTTTTCCGCAATGACAAAAGAAATTAGATGTTATTTTCATCTTTGAGCCGAAAATAATGAAAAAATAATAGTGAAGAGTCATTTAAAGGTCATATTTGTGCAGTTTTGAATAGTTAAATGTCATATTTGTGCACTGTCAAAGTTTAAGATCATATTTATGTATTATGACCTTAGATTTTAAGCTGGATGCGTCCAGTTTTGCGTGTTGAACACGCGTTTTGCCATGTAGGATTGGAGGTCATATTTGTGCAGTTTTGAATAGTTAAAGATCATATTTGTGCACTGTCAAAATTTAAGGTCAAAATTATAATTTAATGTCAAGTTTAGGATTATTTTTATGTATTAACTCGTTAAAAAAACTCTCAATCTTTCCCTCCTTTAAATAGCAATAAATCACCAGAATTTGTTTCTCCCAGATAATTGAGTCCACTATTTGTGTAGCTGGGTCGGGTTCAAAGCGGAGATATGGATGGATTAACTTAAAGTGTGACAGTGATTATTTAAAAAAAATTATATAATTTCATTGATAAGTTTGAGTAGAGTCATTAATATGGCTCGGAACTCAGGCTTGTTGGTTTGATTTGATTTAGCTTGTAATTAGATAGAATTTGGTTAAGATTTTTGCAGTTCATACTCCATACAAGGAACTCGGAATAAAATAAGATAAAATAAAAAAAGTAATTAAAATAGATAATTTATTTAAAAAATTATCAAAATAAACTAAATGTAATAATTTATTACGTTTTTTATTTTTTCCTTAACGATCAACTAACAGAGTTGACTTTTAAAAAACTATAAGAAATTATTATATTTTATATATTTATTTATAAAACATAATAATTTCTTACGTTCTGTCATAAAAATATATAAAATATAATAAATTATTACGTTTTACATAAAAATTAAAATAAAAAAATAATAATTTGTCACATCACTAAAAAGTAACTTTTTCTAAAAATTCATCCTAAAATGTAAGTAAAATTTACGTTGTCCCCTTTTTCCACGTGGTCCCCCCAACTTTTTCCACGTGGTCCCCCCCCCCAACTTTTTCCACTTTACATCAATATGGTCCCCTCTCCCCCATTTTCTTTTCTCCGTCTTGTTACTTTATACTTTCTCCGTCCCAAATTATTCGTTTTAAATTGAGATAATATATTAATTAAAAAAATAATTAATAAAATGACTAGTTTATTATAATGTTTCTATTAAATGATGTTTATATTTTAGTTTAAAGACAAAGTAATTAATGCAAAAGATAAAACATGAAAAAAATTATTATCTCTTCCTGATTAATAAAAAAAAATAAGTAAAATAAAAAATCAAATTAAGAAATTTGGGATGGAGGGAGTATATAGTTATGCTTTATATATTTTTCTGACACTATATATAGTTATACTGGTTATCAATTTTTAGTTGCAACCGAATCTTAATTGCAACAAAAAAACTATATATATATATAAAAAATAATTATTTAATATAATCTTATTAGATTATCGATTTACCAATAAAAAAATCGAAATCAAATAAATAACATAATTTTTTAATAAAATCATTAAAAAATAACGATAAATAATCAATGACATTATTATCGGTATGATTTTTGTACATTCCTAAATTAAATTGTGATTTTTTACTCCATTAATTATAATAAGAAACATATTTATGCATGTGAGTCTCTTAATATCCTAATCAAAATATTAATCAGAAACTACAGTTTATACCAATAGTGCAGCCAAAAAAATAAAAATAAAATAAGAAGAAAAAAATATTTTTAATGGATCTTATATTGATTTTTTTGTTGAATCATCTTTTATTATGAATTTATATTAAAGTTTCACTGAGATTATAAATAACTAGTAAAAAAAAATGGTTGCGCACGTAATAAATAAACTTGCAAGACAAGACGGACCACAAATTATCTAAATACAAGTTTACAAGAATGTGCCTGGACATAATTAATTTATCGAGATATGCCAAAAAAATAATCTTTAGTTTGATGTAAATTGAAAAAAGTGGGGGGGTGGGGGACCACATGCAAAAAGGACATAACGTAAGTTTTACTTACGTTTTAGGATAAATTTTCAGAAAAAGTTATTTTTTTTTAATGATGTGACAAATCACTGTTTTTTTTTTTTTATTTTCATGTAAAACGTAATAATTTCTTATGTTTTATATATTTTTCTGATAAAATGTAAGAAATTATTATGTTTTATGAATAAATATGAAAAAAGTAATAATTTCTTATACTTTTTAAAAAGTCAACTTTGTTAGTTGACTGTTAAGAAAAAAATAAAAAACGTAATAAATTATCACGGTTTAGTATATTTTGATAACTTTTAAAATAAATGATCTATTTTGGTTACTTTTTTTATTTTGAGGATCATTTTGATTTCAAGTTCCCATACAAGAATAGGACTTTTTACTTCGAATTAGCCCGTTGGCCCATGGAGTTTGAGTACTACAGATTGGACCGGTCCGTGAATCAAAAAATAATTAAAAAATAAAATAAAATACTAAAAATAATAAGATCAGTACAAACTCAAAATCTACCAAAGCTTTCGTAGATATTTAAATATTATTCGTGCTTATTAAATATATGAATAAATAAAATGCAAAGTACTAAAACTTTTAAGAAATCATATATGCTTGATAAAAATGATGTGGTGGTGTTGGATACACGTACGCCACGAGTGCTATAAAAGTTTTTCTTTTTTAGGAGTTTATTTTTATTTTTAATGTATTAAATATTGATATGTTTTTTGTGTTTTATTTTGATCTATTGAAATAAAATTAGGTAAATATTGCTATTTAGTTAGTTATATTATTATTCATTATCTGTTTAGTTTGCTTATTAATATCTCGGTTTGATTTGAACGGTATCATGTCAAAAGTTATTTAGTTTAGTAGATTATTAGGATTATTCATTTTTATGAATTTGAGACTTGATTAACAAGTTATAACACGGTATAATATTGTCTTGTAAATATCTATGTTATTAATATTTTAAAATTATAAAAATAATATTTAAATAATGGGTTGACCCGTGAAAGTCCGCAGCCCACGAAGTGATGGGTTGGACTTATTATTTTTAGCCCATCCTAGCTCGTAAAATTTCAAAACCCGTATAGACTAATTCAAATAAGTTGGGCCGACTGATATTTACAGCTCTAAATTTGAGAAAATTTAAAGAATAATAAATAAATCTTGTGAATTTATTAAATTATTCAGCATTGTGATTTGGATTCGTTAGTTTTGCATTTGTGAATGGATTGACGTGAGGGGTGATTTATGATGGGTACTGAAAAAATAAAGAACATAGAGTCATAATTAATTCTAAATTGTGAGTGATGTTTGTTGAATTTGTGTTTGTGAATGAGTTAATGTGAAAGGCGATAATGGGTATCCAAAGATTAAGAAACTTCATTCATAAGTTTGAGGAAGTGTTATAAATTAAATGGGAGAGTCCAACCCAAAAGACTAGCCTAATAGATGGAAGAATTCATTTGATATATAACCCTATTAGTATTTTTTTATTTTTTCAATTTGGGACAATTGGTTCATAATAACACGGTTGAGCCCAGTTGGTCACGCCTGGCACCCCTCTTAGGTCCAGGCCACCACTCCTGAACTCAACCGTGTTGTTATGAATCAATTGTCCCAAATTGAAAAAATAAAGAAAGCCACCACTTTGAGTCGCAGCTCCACACGTGGATCGATTTTTGTTGGTCACGACTATGTCCAGTTAGTCACGACTGACATCCCTCTTGGATCCAGACCACCACTCCAAGTCACGGCCCAACTCGTGGGACTCTCAATGAAAGCACCAATGTTATAAATCAAACGGGAGAGTCCAACACAAAAGATTAGCCTATTAGGTGGGAGAACCCATTTGGTATATAACCCCATTAGCATTTTTCTATTTTTTCAATGTGGGACAATTGGTTCATAACAAAAAAATTTGAAGACCGACAAACGGGTCTTGTAAATTTGTAAAATTAATTTAAAATTATAATCTAGTTTATTTTTTAACATTTAATTTCTTTTGTGTAACTAAAAGATGATGTGGAATTCTACCCATAGTCGGTTGTATTAACGCACATTGATTTGATAAAAAAATAATTTAAAATGTTGAGGTTCAAACAATTTATGTATCCAATTAGCAAAATCATAAGCAGAAAGGTCTACTTAATAATCTGAATCAAATATAAAGACCATTAAGGAGTACTAAGAAGTTCTTTCTGTGAGGTATAAAATATAATAATTTTAAAATAAAATATAGCATTATTTTATTATGTGTTTGGTTAAAGATATCAGATAATCTCGAGATTATTTAAAGGTATTAGATAGTTTTGAGATTATTTATCTCGTCATTTATATCATAGTGATGAGATATGTTATTCCACATATATAGTGAAAATTGAGATAATTTATACCGAGATAACTTGTTTCGAACCAAAAGATCCCTAAAAGATAAATTAATTTTTTTTATATATTTATTACTCTCTCCATTTATTTTTATTTGTTTCATTTGAATTATGCTTATATTTTCTTTTCTATATTATAGAAATGATGGTTTCAACATGGCAATTTCTTGCCATTTTAAAAAAGCTTGAGGGTAGTTTAGTCATTAAACATAAGTTCTAAGCTCAATTTGATAGTTTTTTGTGCATTGTTTTTTGAACCTCATCAAAAAATTTAATGAAAGCCCATTCTTTTCTCTTTAATTACCAACAATGTCATCTAAGAAATTTACCATAATGCCATCACACATGGTCTTGCATATTTCTATATTATTTTCACACATGTGGGCCCTCTATCTTCCATTTATTTTTCATTCTTAGTATTTATCTTTTTATGTGTAAAATTGTTTCAAATATATTATATTTAAGTAAATTAACTAGTAAGATGGTAATTTATTATAAAAATTAATTATAATTGATACAATTAAATAAATTTTGTTCTTTATTTAATTTCATATCAAACATATAATTTACTTTTTTTCTTATTTGTTACTACAATTTCACCTAATTTAAAAAAATTTAATATATAGAAGAGAAAATTTTGATATGCCTGCTTATGTTGTCTGCTTCAACTTCGTCAATCGTGATCTTATTGTATTGTCTCTAATTAATAATTATAAGCCATTTATATATTAAAAAAATATTTAATTTAAAAAAAAATAGACATTTATGACATTTCTATTTCAGTTGCTTCAATCGTAATTTTACTTTTTATTGTATCATTTTTAATTAATTATTATAAATTATTTATATATTAAAAAATTAATAATATTTAATAAAAAAAGTAAACTAGACAATTATGACATATCTACTTCAGCTGCTTTAATCGTAATTTTACTAAATATCATCCCTAATTAATTATTATAAGTCACCTACGTATTTAAAGAAGCTCTCTGTCGACTTGTCGGCTTGAGCTATTTGCTCTGTGATTTTACTATATCATTTATAATTAATTATTATAAATTATTTACATATTAAAAAATTAATAATAGATAATAAAACAATAGAATAAACATTTATGACATGTCTGCTTCAGCGATTTTAATCATAATTTTACTAAATATCACCTCTAATTAATTATTATAAGTTATCTAAGTATTAAATAAATAACTAATTAAATAATATTTAATAAAAAAAATAAAATAGATATAAAATTACAAGTTAACTCTTGATGTTTTAAAGTAACTTGAATTCTTATATGAGATTTCACTTACTTTTTTTCACAAGTATCTTTTACAATAATTTTATTATATCATTTCTAATTAGTTGTTGTGACTCATTTAAGACATGTCTATTTTGCTGCTTCAATCGTGATTTTACTATATCACCTCTAATTAATTATTATATTCATCTAAGCATCATGTCATTTAAATTAGAGTAGAAAATTTTTACACAATAATTAAAAATTTAAATTATTTAAGAAATATAATTGACTATCAGTGCACAAACTCTGGACAAAGAGAGTAGCATATATTTTTTTGAAAATTACATAAAAAATATTATAAATTACAATAATTAAAAATTTTAAATATCTAAAATAATTTAATCTATTATATATCTTTAACAAATACTTAAAAAATATTGTAATTCACAATAATTAACAACTTAAAAAATTTAAACGATATAAATATTTGGTTGACTGTCGAAATTGTATTAGTATCACTTAAATTGAAATAGAAAAAAAATATTATAAATTACAATAATAAAAACTTAGATTATTTTAAAAATATAATTGACTATCAATGTCACAAAAGTTTGAAAATACAAATTTTAATACAGTACACTGTACATCAAAAAGTGTATAAGAAATAATGTTAGCATAAATAATACCAATATTACTAATACAAACATTATTAATACATTCTGTCAGAATTATTTTTATACACTCTAACAAACGACTCCACATTTGAATGGAAGGAACATATACAAAAGCAAAGTTCAATAAAATATCTACATAAGTATGTTTTATCGTGTTCTCAAAGTCAAATAATTTAAATTAATATGAAAGATGGTAACTATAATTTTTTTTCTATATGATTTTTGAAACACTTAAAATTTGAATTTAAAATATTAATTTAGTTTAACTTCAAAGAACAAGTTGACAAATAAAAGAGACGGAGAAAATAAAAATAAATAATGTTTATGGCGGCTTAGTAAGGGAATACATAATTATCTTGTAAGACTTGGCTCCTTACAAAATACTACCAAGTAGTCAATATATTTTGTGTATTCATGTTTTATAATTCATAATTCGAACTAATATCAATTTAAGTTACTATACATAGTAAAATATCTTAATGTTGGGTCCGTACTGACACAAGTCATGCTCCTCTAGTTTCTAAATATTTGCTTCTTTAATTTTTCAAGAATAGCTTGAACAAAATATCTCTATTATGTCTTTGTTTAATGAATATAATCACTATTGATTTGAAAAATATAAAATTTAGTGAGAAATATATTTTTAAAAATATTTTTAATTTTATTAAAGTAAAAAATTTATTAAGAGATGTGCTCAATTCAAATAAAATAAATAAAAAATTGAAGGAAATACAAATATATATATTTTTTATACTAAACACGTCCTTATTTTAGTTCCGACGGTAGAGATCTGTGGGCTAGTCACCAATTTTTCATTTATGTAGCCATTCATATTCGGTAAAGTTTGTCCGGGAAAAGGCATCATTTCCACCCCAAGCTATACCCGAAAAGTGTAAGTCACACCTAAACTATACTAGTGATCTATTACACACCTTAATTATAAAAAAGTGATACTTTTTATACCCTGTCAGGCATTACACCACTTGCATGTGGTGTGGTGTTTTACACGCGCTGCCACGTCAGCGCCACATCAGCATCATCCGAAAAAATAATAAATTTATTATTTTCATAAATTCTTCTTTTTTTTCTTCCTTTTAATTTAAATCCTTTTTCTTTCTTTCTTTCTTCTTCATAATTTTTTTTTTTATTTAAATAATTATATTTTTTTCTTCAATGTCCAAAACCATGGAAGTGCAGGTATTCTTCAATGTCCAAAACCATCTTATTCTTTTTCATCAATTACCAAAAAGAAAAGAAAAATTAACGGGATCATATTCTTAACGGGAAGATGATATAAAATCAATATACCCAAGCAACAACTACATTGAAATTCAATGTCATCTTCTTCTTTTTTTCTTCAATTTCTTCTATTTCTTCTATTTCTTCAATGTCTAAAACCATCTTCTTCTTTTTCTTCAATTTCTCAACGACCATAATGTCATCTTCTTCTTCCATTGTTGATATAAAATTAATATACCCAAACAACAACTTCATTCAAATTCAATGTCATATTCTTCTTCTTTTTCTCCAATAAGTTTTCTCCAATCTTTACAAGTTTCATCAAAAAAAAAAATTGATCGACTTTTTTTTTTAATTTCAATGATTTTCAACAAGATGAGTAAAAAATTTTGAAAGTACAAGAACAGATTAATTTGAAAGTACATCAACAAGATGAGTTGAATTTAGAAAACAATAGTTAGACTGCGTTCGGTGAACCTTCTTCTCACTTCAACATGCTGATTCAACTTCTCTTTTTCTCTACAAAAACTACTATGGAAAAATCATTTTCGTCAACCACAAGGAGCATTGGTTGTGAATTGAAAAAAAATGAAGAAGAAAGAAGATTGAGAGAGAAATAGAAAAAAAAAATGAGGTTGAAGGAGAGAGAATCTGTGTGGGGCTGGGTGCTGGGGTGGGGGTTTTAAAGAATAATTTTGGTTTTAGATGCGCTTTTTTTTCTTTTTAATTTAATTTTATTTCCACGTCAGATCTAGGGTGTAAATAGTTTCACTTTTTTATAGTTTAGGTGTGTAATAGGTTACTAGTATAGTTTAGGTGTGGCTTGGACTTTTCGGATATAATTTGGGGTGAAAACAATGCCTTTTCCTAAGTTTGTCTACCGAAACAGTCCACCAAAATAATGGCGTGTTATCTGCAAAGGCTAGGTTTCAAAAATGCATCTAATGTTTTCAACTTATATAAACTAAATGATAATATATAGTATATACACTTATTCTGCCAAATGTAGTTTTAACAGTTTTAATAGATCGATTAACATCATTTTTAACTTACTAAAATCAAATCATACGCTTGCAAAAAACTTTATCATGTCTCACACGCTGGCATTAATTGTGTGTGAGACTTTTTTATCTTACAAAACGCTACCATCCAAATCGTACACTGTTAGATCTACTGTTGTGAGACCCAAAAAGAAAAAACCGTTCACACAATTAGTAAGCCCTTGATGTGATTTCATTTCCGCATTAAAATTATAAGATGAAATTAGTGATTGACACGTGATTTTATTTCATGATTCAAATTATGAAATGACATTTCAAATTTTTTAAAAGGTTTATTTGAAAATTTCGTATCATGATCTAAAAATTTTTAAATACAAAAATTGACTCACAAGTTTATATTTTGTAAAAAAAAAAGCTCACCATTTTTTTTCTACCAACCATTTACTTTACAGAAAAGGTGCGAATATACCCCTACACTTTAATAAATGGTATTGTTATACCCTCCGTCATATTTTAGGTATAAATATATTCTTGTCGTCAATGAAAAGGTACATATATACCCCTGAACTTTGATAAATGGTATAGATATACCCTCATCATACTTTAGGTACAAATATACTCCTGAACTTTGATAAATGGTACAGATATACCCCCGTCATACTTTAGGTACAAATATGCCCTTGCCGTTAATGAAAAGGTACATATATACCCTTCTCAACTAACGATAGGACACATGTCACAGTCTTATTCATTTGCATTTTTTTAATTTAATTTATCCCTACCCCACCCCCAAAATAATTCTAATTTAACCAACAACCTGATCCAAATAATAACTCAAACCCGTCCGATCTAAGAGAACCTTCAAGGCGCATCTCTATTCACGTGTATTCATTCTCTCTTTCTCTTTCTATTAGATTGGGTCGGGTTTGGGTTATTATTTGGATCGAGTTGTGGGTTAAATTAGAATTATTTTGGGGTGAGATTGAAATAAGTTAAATTAAAAAAAAAAAGACAAATGAACAGGATTGTAACACGTGTCCTGCCGTTAATGAGAAGAGTATATATGCACATTTTCATTAAAGGCAAGAGTATATTTGTACCCAAAGTATGAGGGGAGTATATCTGTACCATTTATCAAAGTTCAGGGGTATATATGTACCTTCTCATTAACGGCAAAGGTATATTTGTATCTAAAGTATAACAGAGGGTATATTTGTACCTAAAGTATGACAGAGGGTATATTTGTACCATTTATCAAAGTTCAGGGGTATATATGTACCTTTTTATTAACGACAAGGGTATATTTGTATCTAAAATATGACGGGTGGTATATCTGTAATATTTATCAAAGTTCAAGGATATATTCATATCTGTTCCGTTTACTCTAGGAAAAAGAGTCAAATTTATCTCTCTACTTTAAAAAATTGGCTAAATATATTTCCTATTATATTTTGGGGTCAAATTTACCCCCGCTATCATACTCTGAGGCCAAATTTATTCTTCTACTTTGAAAATTGGCTAAATATGTCTTTCATCATACTTTGATGCCAAATTTATCACGATGTCATACTTTGAGGTCATATTTACTCTCATTATCAAGAAACTTTTCACATATACCCTTCCTTTAATAAAAGAAATTTAAATTAACATTAAATTATCCATTTTTTAAAAATAAATCACACTCTAATCTAATCCGTCCGACTTGAACCACAAAAATACACAAATAAATATACCTCTTGTAGTTTTGTTGGTCAAATTTTTCCAACGAGGTTAAGCTACTAGATATTTATCAGTGTGAGCTCATGAAAATTTGATCTGCATTAGTGCAAACACAACAAAATATACTCCTCTCTCATTTCATGAACCTGCATTAGTGCAAAGCTCATGAAAAATGACACTTGACGATCAAATGCAATAGATTAGGCCCACTGAATATTTCTCTGCATGATTGAGTTAAAAGGCCTCCCTATGTGCCAATTGTGACATCTCTGATTCATATGTGTTTATATGCATTTTGATCGATACAAATCTTTCATCATGTTATTTACTCAGAAAATTTATTCACTGATTTTAGAATCTAGCTGCACATAAAATTACACACTAAATTTTAAAATTTGAACGTAACTGAACAGAAGCAGAGTTTATAATAGACATTTTCTAGTCACACGTTATTACGTTATTTTATTTTATTTTATTTTTTGTTTATTTATAAACAACCGCCAATATTGCACGTTGAAAGAGAAGTATTTTGTTCGTTGAAAAATTCAACCAACAAAATTAAGAAAGGGGTATATTTATTTGTGTATTTTTTGTGAGTCGGATCTGATAGATTAGATTAAAATGTGATTTATTTTTTAAAAATGAATAATTTAACGTTGATTTTGACTTTTCTGTTAAAGGAAGAGTACATGTGAAAATTTTCTTAACAATGAGGATAAATATTATCCCAAAGTATGATATCAAGGGTAAATTTAGTCCTAAAGTATGATGAAAGGTATATTTAATCAATTTTTCAAAGTGAAGGGGTAAAATTAATTCGAAAATACAATAACGAGGGTAAATTTTGCCCCAAAATATGATGGAAGGATATATTTAGTGAATTTTTTAAAGTAGAAGGGAAAATTTGATCCTTTACCCTTTATTTTATATGTAAATAAAAATTATGATAGTATTACTCTTACCAACCTTTAATTATTTATATCAGATATAATTTTTTTCTGAAAATATAAAGGAGTGATGAAATATGAACATAATGATCAACAAATGAATCAAAATAACAATGTTGGTTAGTTTTCTCGGTCATCTGATCGAGCAATGCATGTTCAACTGTAAGGAGATTATCTGTACTATGTGGAAGAATTTATATTAAAGGGTAGTACACTACAACTCCTGTTAGATTTTACTTTTTGTTAGAATCAAAGTTCTATCAATAAATATTGTATTTTTCTAAGAATAATTATATGATAGTGTAGCATATTTTTGCTATGAAAATTTGGTTATTTGGTAAGCTTATATAAAGAATTGAGACTATTTTCCCTAACTTATGAGATTTTTATGTTTATGAGAATACAAATAATTTAAAAGTCAAAATTGCATGCAGAAACAAAACTTCAACTTCACTTTGAGTCCGTTTGGCCAAGTCAGATCGTGATTTGAAAGTCATGATATTAAATCATATAAGATCAAATTGAAGTTTTGTTTGAACGTGTAAGTTGAACTTTTAAAGTTGTTTATTTTCTCCAAAATATAAAACCTCATAAGTTGTAAAAACTAGCAAAACCACCTCAAGTCTTTATTCAATCTTATTAAGTAGGTGTTTGGTCATGAAAATCAATATGTTTTGAAGTTCGGATTGAAATTGGAGTTGAAGTTATGTTTGATTTTAGGAAAAAAAAAATTAGACTTTTGGAAAGACTTTTGTAAAGATAATTTTATACCCCCAATTTTTAAAAACTATCAAAATCACCCAACTTAACTAATTTACCTACAAGATACAACCAAATATGAGAGGAGACAATAATGTTGCCTTTGTTGTTGATGCTGCATAAAGAGTCCCAAGAATGAACGGATTAAGATTCTATTGTATCATGAGGAAATTTTGAGGAAGAAAAAAATTGAAGTTACCTTCAATTTTGAGGTATTTTATTGATGGAAGTAGGAAGAAGTAGGTAATGTAGTAGTTAACATTTAACTCCGGTTATTGATTGAAATTAATAGTGTATTTTTATAAAAATAATACTAAAGAGTAAAACATCTAGTACTCTTTTAAAATATGACCAAATTTGTTATTACACACTCTAACTTTACTGGGGTCCTAATACCCTCAAACTAAATTTTAGTGTATTTCTGTCAACCTTTTTAGCTGACGTGACACTATTTATCAATCTTTTTAAATGACATGACACCATTTGTCGACCTTTTTAGATGATGTGGCACCTTTAACGTGGGCCCTACTTTATATAATAAATGTGGCATGTCAGCACAAAAGGGTGATAAAAATACGCTAAAATTGAGTTCAGAGGGTAGTACATTCCCTGTGAAGTTGGAGTGTGTTGTAGCAACTTTGGCCATAATTCAGGGGGTTATGGGATGCTTATCTCAAAAATAAATAAAGTTGAAATTGAAGTTCGAAAAAAGTGAAAACAAGTAACATTTGTTTTCACTTCTCTAAAAATAATTTGAAATTAGATTTGAAATTCTCTTGGCCAAAAATCTCAATTTTCACTAAAAAGTGAAATAATTTTCCAGTGAAAAGTGATTTTTTTTTTGTGTTTAAATGGGTCCTAGTACTCCCTTCGTTTAAAAAAGAATGACCTATTTTGACTTGACACGAAGTTTAAGAAAATAAAGAAGACTTTTGAATCTTGTAGCCTTAAATTAAAGTTGTATCAAAATGGCCTTTAATCTTGTGGTCTTGAACATGTCATGTGAAAAGTTGAAATTAAAGTATTGCCAAAAAAAAAAGAGCCATATTTTTAAACGGATTAAAAAATAGGTCATTTTTTTTAAACGGAGGGAGTAAAAGTTTGTAAAAAAAGTATAATACATTGTCACAAAACTATTTAAAAAATATAATACAATATTTGTTGATCAAATTTTTTTAATAAAAAAGTGAAATTGAACATGAGTTGTAGTGTACTGCATTTTGATATAATCTTCTTATATAGTATAAAAAATTCTCATATTGAGCATGCATTTCTCAATCAGATGTCCGAGTAATAATATTGACTATATATTTTGTTTACATATAAAATAAATGATTGATAAAATATAAAAAATATTTTTTTTTTAACAAAACATAAACTTGTGGGTCATTTTTGTATTTGAAAAAAATCTCAAATCATAATATGAAATTTCCAAATCACACTTTTTGGAGAATTTAAAATTTCATCTCATGATATGAAATTGCATGTCCAAACTCTGATTTCATCTCATGATTTCAAATCATAAAGATGAAATAGCATGTCCATACACCTACTCCAAATAATTTCATATTATGATTTCTGTAACGCCCCGCAACCGGGTCCCGAAACGTCACATGGTGCTTAAGGCTACAAGTAGCCCCAAGCTAACCCTTTGAGCCTTCTACTTCATATATTAGCTTACTTAGATATAAAATGCATGAACTCAACACTGTGACATCATAAAATGAAAAATATGAATGAAATACTTGGTCTGAACAAACTACAACTCAAAGAAAATCTCGAAGTGCTGATAATCTGATGACTAGTCTGACAAACCTCTACTACTCCAAACTAGAGAGCCATTGGGACAGGTCCCCAACTGACTCATACTCAACTGACAAGAATTAAATAGCTACTAAATAAAACTGGAAGTCTGAGAATAGCCGATCCCCGAAACATGAGGACTCACCAAGGCTGATATGTAGGTAGGAGTGCTCGAAAGGATCATTGGTGAGGCTAAGACTGAGCACCTAAACCTATATTACGAGAATATATGGCACACGGACAAAATATGTGGGTCAGTACTTTGGGAATATACTGAGCATAAGGGGGAGTGTGCAATTAAAATAATTACTATCATAAGCTTTTATAGAAAACCTGCATGGTGTAAAACATACTCACATAGCTTGAAATAAATATATGCCACAAGACTCATAAATCATCATGCTTTTACTTAAAACCTCAAATTATCATGACACCTGAAATTATTAGGACCATAGCTTTCAAAACACTTATACTTTCAAAACTTTGTAACTTTAAGACTAAAACTCTTTGAAACTTGGAAGGCTTTAGAACTTAGAGAACTTTACGAAATTAGAAAGTTTCTCTTAACCGATATAAACCATGTGAGCTACATGGAGTCCAACGTCTTACCCACGTTGGGGAGAGATGTTCTATCCTTGCCCTCGGATAAAACCTTAAATTTAGTGATCACTATCTTAACCCACTTGGGGTATATAAATAACCTACGGGGGCACATAGTTCTGGGGCATGAGACCTCGAAATCAAGCCCAACTCGATGCTAAATACTACTCCCTTACTTAGCTCAGAACTTTAGAAAATCCACCTTAAAACAATTCAACAATATATATATATATAATGGGAGCCAAAATGCATCCCCTTTACTTCAAACTCAAAAATGTGGATTTCTATCTTAACTTACAATCAAAACTCATTTTTTGTTATTCTTTAAAAATCACTAACATCTCATTCTCAAACTCATGCTTTAACCATAAGGTCCAATTCACAACAATAGGACTTGAAATTCTCAAAACATGATATAGACGTTGAATTATGCAACTTAAACCATAAATTGACAATTTAAACCATTAATATGCATAATAATATTACAACTCAAAGCTTGGGTAAGACATAGTTTCATAAAAAAAACTCACAATATAATAACATGATAGGAATTCTCCATGAATTTACGAAATACTTTACGAAAATATGTAATTTTTGGGCACAAGAACAAAAGGGTGTTCTTGTTCAAAACCACATACCTTAAACTTGGAGCTTTTGGACGACTTCAAAAATTCTGGAAGGTTATTCACGAACTATTGGGTGTCCCTCGTATCCCTCTTAAAGGGGAATTCAAATATGCAAGAATTATCAAATTCTCACGGTTGAAGCTCTAGATAATTGAGTTTTTATGTTGAAACCGTAACCTTGTAGTTGAAGGGGTGCAAAGAATTTTGAGATGTTTAACTAAAGAGAATGGAAGATAATATGCTCCTTGAGGGTTATAAGTCGTGGGAAGTGAAGGAAAAAGACCAAAATACCCTTACTAAACCGTTTCCCAGTTGCTGAAAATCTAAGGCTGACGACATTTGTGATAGGCCGTCAGACTTGTGATAAGTCGTCACAAATGTCGTCACTGGGGGGCTGGAATTAATGGATTTCTGCCTAAGGCTTACGACATTTGTGATAAGTCATCACACTTGTGATAACTTATCAGAAATGTCGTCACTGGGGGCTGGATTCTGCCTAAGGCTGACGACATTCGTGATAAGTCGTCACACTTGTGATAAGTTATCACGAATGTCGTCACTCAGTTTTCCAGGCTGACATGCTGGAGTAAAATGGGCATAACTTTTTGCTCCGGTGTCGAATTTAGGCTAAATTGGTATTGTTGGAAAGCTAATTCAATTATGTATCTGTTGGTGGGTCATGAGCTTAGAAATTCATAGTATAGAGAGAGATATGCTCGTTTGAAGTTGACTATACCAATATCCTTCTCAAGAATTCAATCAGCAAGGAATGTTTTGATTCGTCTAATAGCTAGGACACTTTTGAGGCCCTAATACTCATCAAACTAGATCATGTAACTACCAAATAACTAACTTTATTTCTAAAGAGCTTGAAGCAGGGTTCTACTATTAGTTGAAATTCTCGGGGTATTATAATATCTCCCCCTTGGAAACATTCATCCTCGGATGTCACTAGTTAAGCTAGGAATGCAAAGAAACTGAAGATACATAATTGGAATAGTTCTCTAAATTGAATCTATATCATTCTAAACTTTCGAGTATTTCTGAGAGTGCACAAATTTGCAAAAAAATAGCTATATAGCTGAATCTTTGGTTAGATAGGGTCTGAATTAAGAAAAAGTAATACCTTCGGTTTGCTCTGAACTTATGAAGAAGAGGTGTGGGTACTTGGATCGCATATCTACTTCGGCTTCCCAAGTAGCACCCTCAACTGATTGGTTCCGCCATAAAACTTTGACCAATGGAACTTTTTTGTTCCTTAGTCTACAGACTTGGTAATCTAGGATCTCATCTGGAACCTCATCAAATGAAAGGTTATTTGAACATCTAAGCTATCTGAAGAATCAACAATGATAGAATCATCAATATGCTTCTTAAGCATGGAAATATAGAAAATAGGATGAACAACTGACAACTCTGCAGGAAACTCAACTTCATAGGCTACTTTCCCAACACGGCTGAGAATTCTGTAAGGGCCAACGTAACGGGGACTAAGTTTCCCCTTCTTCCCAAACCTTTTCACCTCTTTCATGGGCGAAATTTTTAGATACACAAAATCATTAACTTCAAACTCAAGGTCTTTTCATCTTACATCTGCATATGACTTTTGACGACTCTGAGCTGTCTTTAACCTTTCTCTAATCAACTTCACCTTCTCCATCGCCTTAAATACTACATCAGGTCCAACCAAAGTAGCTTCACCCACTTCGAACCAACCTATGGGTGACCTACATCTCCTACCATATAAAGCCTCAAATGATGCCATCTTCATACTAGCATGGTAACTATTGTTGTAAGCAAACTCTATCAGCGGTAAATGCTCATCCCAACTACCTTTGAAATCAAGGGCACATGCTCTCAATATGTCCTCCAAAGTTTGGATAGTCCTCTCAGCCTGACCATCTATCTGCGGATGAAAAGCGGAACTCATATGAACTTGGGTACCAAGACCCTTCTGAAATGCTCTCCAGAACTGAGAAGTGAATTGAGTACCCCTATCCAAACTGATAGACAAGGGAACTCTATGCAACCTGACCAACTCCCGAATATACATCTAGCATAGTCCTCAGTTGTATAAGATATGTGCATAGGCAAGAAATACGCTGACTTAGTCAGCCTGTTGACAACAACCCAGATGGAATCATGATGGCGTCGGGAAAGAGGTAAGCCAATCACAAAATCCATATTTATCTCTTCCCACTTCCAAGTTGGGATACCAAACTCTTGCATCACACCACCATATATTTGGTGCTCAACCTTAACCTGTTGACATGTTGCACACTTCGCCAAAAAATTAGCTATATCCTTCTTCATACCACACCACCAATAGATTTTCCACAAGCCGCGGTACATCTTGGTAGTGCCGAGATGAATAGAATACCACGCACCATGTGCTTCATCCATAATTCTCTGCCTCAGATCACCAATATCAGGAACACATAATCTACCCTACAACTTCAACACACCATTTCCCCCTTGAGAGAAAACCTCTACCTTTTGGTCCATGACTGACTCCTTCAGTCTGACCAAGCTAGCATCTAAGTATTGCTTCTCCGTCACTTCCGAAACCAAAGAAGATTCGGAACTACTCTGCACCAGCATATTTCCCTCAACGGAATCAAGCAACTTTACACCCATTCTAGCCAGATGATGCACATCACGAGCCAACTCTTTCTTACCTTCCTCCACATGTGAAACACTACCCATAGACATCCTGCTAAGGGCATCTGCCACAACATTGGCCTTGCCCGGATGATACAAAATACTCATATCATAGTTTTTTAACAATTCTAACCACCTCCGCTGCTTAAGATTCAACTCTTCTGAGTCAACACATACTGTCGGCCTGTGTGATCAGTAAAAACATCAACATACACACCATACAAATAATGTCTCTAGATTTTCAGAGCAAACACTACAGCAACCAACTCTAAGTCATGGGTTGGGTAATTCTTCTCATGAGGTTTCAACTGTATAGAAGCATTAGCTATAACTTTACCTCTCTGCATCAACACACAACCCAAACCAACTCTCGAAGTATCACAGTATACCACAAAACCATCTACACCATCAGGCAAAGTCAACACAGGGGCGGAAGTGAGTCGAGTCTTCAACTCCTGAAAACTCTTCTCACAAGAATTCGACCAGAGGAACTTAACTTTTTTTTGGGTCAATCGAGTCATGGAAGACGCAATGGAAAAGAACCCTTCAACTAAACGGCGGTAATAGCTAGCTAGACCCAAGAAACTTCTAACATCAGATGGAGAGATAGGCCTAGGCCAATTTCTTACAGCCTTTGTCTTTTGAGGATCAACTCTAATACCTTTGACTGAAATAATATGACCCAGAAATGCTACAGACCTTAGCCAAAACTCACACTTACTGAATTTGGCGAACAACTTATGATCTCTAAGAGTTTACAAGACGATTCTAAGATGGTCTGCGTGATCACCCTCACTTCGGGAATACACACGGATGTCATCGATAAACACAATGACGAACATATCAAGATATGACTTGAACACTCGATTCATAAGGTCCATGAAAGCTGCTGGGGCGTTAGTTAGCCCGAAAGACATGACAAGAAATACAAAATGACCATAGGGGGTTAAGAATGCTGTCTTTGGGATATCACACTCCCTTACTTTAAGTTGGTGATAGCCGGATCTAAGGTCTATCTTGGAGAAATAACTCGCACCTTGCAACTGATCAAACAAATCATCTATTCTCAGAAGAGGGTACTTGTTCTTGACTGTGACCTTATTAAGCTGACAATAGTCAATGCACATACGCAACGAACTATCTTTCTTTCGCACGAAAAAGATAGGTGCGGCCCAAGGAGATATACTGGGCCTTATAAAACCTTTGTCTAAGAGATCTTTGAGTTGTTATTTCAAATCCTTAAGATATGAAGGTGCCATACGATAAGGAGGAATGGAAATAGGATAAGTGTCGGGAAGAAGATCGATCCCAAATTCTATCTCTCTATCGGGAGGTACCCTTGGGAGATCTTCCAAAAAGACATCAGGAAACTCATTGACAATGTTGACTGAATAGATACTTGGGGTGTCAGACTTAGTGTTCTTAACTCTAACCAAGTGATAAAAACAACCCTTAGATATAAGCTTCATGGCTTTGAGATAAGAAATAAAATGACTCTTGGGAGGTACTGAACTCCCTGACCACTTGAAAACTGGTTCATCAGGAAACTGAAATTTGACTACACGAGTACGACAAACTATAGACGCATAGCAGGAGTGAAGCCAGTCCATACCCAGGATAACATAAAAATCATCCATCTCTAACTTTATTAAATCAGCAAGTGTGACTCTATGAAGGAATGTAACAGGACAATTCTTGTATACTTGCTTAGCAACAACAGACTCGCCACTGGAGTAGAAACTAGAATCGGCTCAGAAATACTTTCAGGACTCTTCTCAAAATTCACAGCAACCAGTGAGGTCACATAAGAAAAACTTGACCCGGGGTCCAATAGCACATAAATATCAAAGTGAAATACACGAAGTATACCAGTAACAATGTCGGGAAAGTTCTCCTGCTCATGATGGGAAGGTAGGGCATAGAACCTATTTTAGCGCTGACCGCCAGCAGTACTAGAAGAAGTGCCCTGAGAAGGAGATGGATGGGTTGCGGGAGCTGGTGCACTAGTGGCTTGGGTCTGGGATCGGGTATCTCTGCTTCCCTGCCTGGCATGTGGGCACTCTCTAAGCCTGTGGACTATCTTGCCACACCCGAAAAAACCACGCTGTTCTGCCAAACACTCACTCGGATGGGTCCTACCACACTTGGCACAAGGAGGAAAGTTGGGCTTGCTGCTCATACTCTGCTGAGGCCTGGACATAGAAGACCTATTTCCCTGCTTTGGCCTACCTATAGGTGTTGGGGAACTAGTAGATGAGGGTGCTGGCATAGAAGAATGACTCTAGAACTGAGGGTGGTTCCCTCTCTGGGATCTAGCCTGACCGTACTCGTGCTGTTCAGACCTGGCTCTCTTGTTACCTCTCGCTCTATCTCTTTCCCTTATCTTATCCTCCTTTATTTGTTGTGCATAGATCATCGACCTAGATAAATCCATCTCTTTGTTCAACATAGTAGTGTGGCATTCTTTCAGTAATAAGCCCGACACACCTGTCACAAACTTTCTCATACCAGTTCGAGCGTCAGAGACCAAGTCAGGTGCATATTTTGCTAGCTGATTGAACTTTAAGAAGTACTCCTTAATAGTCATGGAGCCCAGCCTCAAGTTCATAAACTCTTCAATCTTCGCCTCCCTTAACTCCAAAGGAAAGAACCTATCTAAGAATGCATCTTGGAACATCTGTCAGGTAATAGGAGCATCATCCTCCCCTCTACCCTTCCTCCAAGAAACTACCCATTCATACGTAATGTCCTTCAACCTGTAAGATGCTAACTCCATACACTCTTCTTCAGACATACGCATTACCTGTGTGATCTTCCTTATCTCCTCAAGATATAACTGTGTGTCTTCCCCTGCCTTTAACCCATAAAACTCTAGTGGACTCTTCCGTATAAAGTCACGAATTCTGGCAGCAGCTAAGTCACCTCCCTGCTGCTGAAGAGCTGCGGCCTGATTGTTCTGGACAGAGACAGCTTGGTCCAGTGCCTGGAAGGCTGCCCTGAATTTGGCATGGGACACATTTTAATTCAGAGGATCAGCGGGCTGAGGTTGCGAATCATGTTATTTCTTCGAGCTCGATAGGGAGGAATATTCTGAAATAAGAGAGCACGAATTAATAGCTGAGAGAGACAACTTTGAGCACGATGGACTTGAGAGGAAGAAACGACTTGTCCCTAAAACGTTTCGTAGCCTCTTGCTCATAGATATGGAGCGCTACACACCGATGATCAAGACTCTACTTAACGCGGCTTGTCAGAATCCCTAGGACTCTCTAAACCTTAGGCTCTGATACCAAGTTTGTAACGCCCCACAACCAGGTCCCAGAACGTCACACGATGCTTAAGGTTACAAGTAGCACCAAGCTAACCCTTTGAGCCTTCTACTTCATATATTAGCTTACTTAGAGATAAAATGCATGAACTCAACACTGTGAAATCATAAAATGAGAAATATGAATGAAATACTTGGCCTGAACAAACTACAACTCAAAGAAAATCTGGAAGTATTGATAATCTGATGACTAGTCGGACAAACCTCTACGACTCCAAACTAGAGAGCCATTGGGATAGGTCCCCAATTGACACATACTCAACTGACAAGAATTAAACAACTACTAAATAAAATTGGAAGTCTGAGAATAATCGGTCCCCGAAACATGAGGACTCACCACGGTTGATATGTAGATAGGAGTGCTCAAAAGGATCACTGGTGAGGCTGAGATTGAGCACCTGAACTTACATTACGAGAATATATGGCACACAGACAAAATATGTAGGTCAGTACTATGGGAATGTACTGAGCATATGGGGGAGTATGCAATTAAAATAATCAATATCATAGGCTTTTATAGACAACCTGCATGGTGTAAAACATACTCACATCGCTTGAAATAAATATATGCCATAAGACTCATAAATCATCATGCTTTTACTTAAAACCTCAAATTATCATGACACCTGAAATTATTAGGACCATAGCTTTCGAAACACTTATACTTTCAAAACTTTGTAACTTTAAGACTAAACCTCTTTAAAACTTGGAAGACTTTTGAACTTAGAGAACTTTAGGAACTTAGGGAGTTTCTCTTAACTGACATAAACCATGTAAGCTACATGGAGTCCAACGTCTTACCCACGTTGGGGAGAGCTATTTTATCCTTGCCATCAGATAAAATCTTAACTTTAGTGATCACTATCTTAACCCACTTGGGGTATATCAAGAACCTACGGGGGCACGTAGTTCTGGGGCATGAGACCTCGGAATCAAGCCCAACGCGGTGCTAAATACTACTCCCTTACTTAACTCAGAACTTTAGAAAATTCACCTTAAAATAATTCAACAATATATATATATATATATATAATGGGAGCCAAAATGCATCCCCTTTACTTCAAACTCAAGAATGTGGATTTCTATCTTAACTTACAATCAAAACTCACTTTTTGTTATTCTTTAAAAATCACTAACATCTCATTCTCAAACTCATGCTTTAACCATAAGGTTCAATTCACAACAATAGGACTTGAAATTCTTAAAACATGATATAAACGTTGAATTATACAACTTAAACCATAAATTGATAATTTAAACCATTAATATGCATAACAATATTACAACTCAAAGCTTGGGTAAGACATAGTTTCATAAAAAAAACTCACAATATAATAACATTATAGGAATTCTCCATGAATTTTCGAAATACTTTACGAAAATATTTAACTTTTGGGCACAAGAACAAAAGGGTGTTCTTGTTCAAAACCACATACCTTAACTTGGAGCTTTTGGACGACTTCAAAAATTCCGAAAGGTTATTCACGAACTATTGGGTGTCCCTCATAGCCCTCATAACGGGGAATTCAAATATGCAAGAATTATCAAATTCTCACAGTTGAATCTCTAGATAATTGGGTTTTTATGTTGAAACCCTAACCTTGAAGTTGAAAGTGTGCAGAGAATTTTGAGATGTTTAACTAAAGAGAATGGAAGATAATATGCTCCTTGAGGGTTATAGGTCGTGGGGAGTGAAGGAAAAAGACCAAAATACCATTACTAAATCGCTTCCCAGTTGCTGAAAATCTAAGGCTAACGACATTTGTGATAGGCCGTTAGACTTGTGATAAGTCATCAAAAATGTCGTCACTGGGGGGCTGGAATTGATGGATTTCTACCTAAGGCTAATGACAATCGTGATAAGTCATCACACTTGTGATAACTTATCGGAAATATCATCACTGAGGGCTGGATTCTTCCTAAGGCTAACTACATTAATGATAAGTCGTCACACTTGTGATAAGTTATCACGAATGTCGTCACTTAGTTTTTCAGGCTGACATGCTGGAGTAAAATGGGCATAACTTTTTGCTCCGGTATCAAATTTAGGTGAAATTGGTATTGTTGGAAAGCTAATTCAATTATCTATCTGTTGGTGGGTCATTAGCTCAGAAATTCATAGTATAACGAGAGATATCCTCATTTAAAGTTGACTATACCAATATCCTTCTCAAGTATTCAATCGGCAAGGAATGTTTTGATTCGTCTAATAGCTAGGACACTTTTGAGGCCTTAATACTCATCAACCTAGATCATGTAATTACCAAATCACTAACTTTATTTCTAAAGATCTTGAAGCAGGGTTCTACTATTAGTTGAAATTCTCGAGGTATTACAATTTTGAATCATCATTTCATCTCACATGATCAAATAAGCTCTTACTGTCAAACTTTTAAGGAAGATATATTATTTTCTTTCATTATTGCGCTTGTCATTAAATACTTTCTCCATTTTAAAAAAAATGACTTCATTTGACTTGGCACGTAGTTTAAGAAAATAAAAAAGATTTTTTAATCTTGTGATCCTAAATTAAAGTTATGTCAAATTGTAATACCCCGTATTAATGTTAATTCAGTTCAGCTCATAGTGCATGCATAAGAGGCTTAAAGCCTGAAAATTTAGCTAAGTGTTGGGGACTTAGCCTTATTTTGGCCTCTTTACTTCGAGGATTTATAAACTGACCCTCCCGACCCCGAGACATAAGTTTTTGAGTTAATTCATGCTCAGGGGTGTAAGGGGCATGTCTCGGAGAAGTTTCCAATTTTTCAGACGGGGATTGAGGCATGTTTGGGTTTCAGTTCCAGAGCCTCACTGCGATTGTGGTGCTTAGCGGTTGTATAGCGATGAGGCCCTTGGCGCATCGTGGTGGCCCTCAAATCGGCGTTCCAGTTATGAATTTAAATTAATGAGGGGCAGTCTTGTCTTTTTCCATCACCCCATGTCGTAAAAACACGAGATTTAGCTTCAGTTAGGGTATTAAATGCCCAAATTCTCTAATTTTACTCTAAAAGACAAACCTTAATCATTCCCCTAAGTTCAATAATTCCCTTCCTTTCACTTCAAGAAAACCCAAAAATTCAAGCTTCACCATCCAAGAACTTTCAAGAAAGTTGTTCTCTTTCAAGATTTAGGTATCAAAGGTATGTGTGATATTCATCTATGGTTTCTTTTCACCATGGAGTCTAAAAATTCCTTTTTAAATGTTAAATTATGAGTTTTCCCTGTTTTAAATGAATTATCTCCATGAATTTCTTGTTATTTTGATTTCAAGTTAAGATTACAATTGTTTTCAAGTAGGATGAATTATAATATATTTTGGATATTGAAGTTCCCATGTCATGTTCATGCAATTCAGGATAAATCCTCAAATTATGATTTTTGTAATGTAACTATGTTGTCTCACCATGTTTAAAAACATCTCCATGTTAAAGCCTTAATCCCCATGTGTTTGATGAAATGCCAAAGAGAATGATTTTGTAGAATGATTTCCCATTGTGGTCTTTCAAAGCTTTTGCATACCTTTGTTATTATTTTCTTTCAATGCTGGGGGTTGTGAATACCCGAAACTTAGCTGTTTACATAATCTTAGTACATTCAGAATGATTTCATATATAATCTCAGTACATTCAAATAATTTCAGATATATCATGAGCATAATCAGTTCAGTCAGTTATCATAGGTAGTTAAAGCTAGAACAGTTCAAAAATCAGTGTTAGTTCAGTTGGGAGTAGGATTTAGCACCGCGCAAGTGCAGGGATGACGACTTTCTCGTTAGTTAGGTAGAGTCGTTAGTAAAAGTCCCTGTATTCCAGAACTACGGAGCCATTGTAGGATATGGGGAGTCACCCATCTATATAGGCTTGATTTTCTCCCAGGGGTTTCCCGTCAGTTTAGGCTTGACTTCCTGTTCAGGGTTCACCCTCTAGTTAGGCTTGACACCTTGGTCCTTCAGTACACCAAATTAGTGGATCCATATAGCCAACGTTAGTACCCGTGGCACGGTACTGACACCCTTCCAACTGGGGTTACAGGTTGGACCCCGATTAGCTAAGATTGGGCATGCCAATTAGATGATACCTCCCACAGTCTCAGTATAGTATTCAGTATAGTTTCAGATTAGGTTTACTTGACCAAAGCATACAGATTCTCAGCTATTCTGTTACCAGATTTCAGTAATTTAGTTTACAGACTATTTTAATATTATATTATATGCTTGGTCATGCATTCTTAGATTTTACAGCTTTCACGCATATTATACACCAGTTATCTCATGTTATTCAGTCAATCATTATCTCATGCTACTCATTCAGTCAGTATTTCATGCACGTAAACCTATGCATTTCAGCCTAACCTCATCTCATGTACCAATACATTCAAAGTACTGATCACATACATTTTCTTTGCGCTATGATGTTTAATATCATAGGTTCAAATGCTTAGTTTCTTGACCGTGCTTAGGCAGTCCAGCTAGTCAGCAGCAGCAACAGTGGTCAGTCCTCATGTTTCGAGGACCTGTTATGTTATTTTAGTCTTTCCGTATTTCATTTCAGTTAGACAGTTTGGAGTTAGTTGGGGCCTGTTCCATCAACTCTCTTTTCAGTCAGTTAGAGGCTTTCAGAAATTTCAGATAGTCAAATAGTTTGTCAGTCTTATCAGTCAGATTTTTAGTATTTTCGCATATATTTCAGACTTATGGATTCAGATGTATTATTTTTAGTATTTAAACCTTATGGATTATTCAGTTGATTTCCACACATGTCTTTTATTATTAATTTTTACCCAGTGCTCACAGCAGGTACCAGCTCATGGGTTAGTTTGTGGTCACTGGTGACCGTAAGCACCGTGTGGCGTTAAAGATATATTTCTGGGGCATTACAAACTTGGTATCAGAGCCTATGGTTTTACAGTGTCCTAGGGAGTCTAAAAACCACATTGAGTAGATTCTTGTGCATGGGTGTGAAGCGCACCACACTTATGGACAGGAGGCTACAAGATGTTTTAGGAAAAGTTTCCTTTTTTTCAGTATTCATGTCATGCGAATGAGCATGAAATTTATAATCTTTGTCTAATTTAATATTTCTTCCATTTACAGAACATGCCTCTCAGAAAGAATAACAGGAGAATAAAGGGGAATCAACCCGCACCTCAGCCCATTCAGGAAGATCCCCTAAATGAGCATGTTTCCCATGCTGAGTTTTGAGCTGCATTCACTACCTTAGCTCACTCAATAGAAACTCAGAACAACCAGCAGGCTATTGTCCCAGCCAATCCAGTGGCTAATACAGCTGCAGCTAGGATTCGAGACTTTACCCGAATGAACCCTCCATTATTTATGGGATCCAAGTCTGATGAGGATCCGTAAGAATTTCTCAATATAGTTCAGAAGGTGACTGATATCATGGGTGTCATATCTAGTGAGAGTGCAGAATTGGCTGCTTACCAGTTGCAGAATGTAACTCACACCTGGTATAAGTAGTGAAAGGAGAATAGGGGCACAGATGCAGAACCTGTAGAGTGGGAGGAGTTTGCCACGGCCTTTTTAGACAGATTTTTCCCTTTGGAGTTGAGGGAAGTTAAGGTTCTGGAGTTTATTAATCTAAAGTAGGGTAGTATGAGTGTGAAGGAGTATTCGCTTAAGTTTACTCAGTTGGCGAGGTATTCTCATTCGATGGTGGCTAATAATAGGTCTAAAGTGAGTAAGTTCATGTCTGATATATCTGATAGTATGGTCAAGGAGTGTAGGACTGCCATGTTGATTAAGGAGATGGACATATCTAGGCTCGTGGTCCATGCTCAATAGATTGAGGAACAGAAACTTTAGGAGAGAAAAAGGGAGAATAAGAGGGCAAGAACAAATAGCTTTAATTTTTCTCAATCGAGGTCAGATTTGTTAATCGTCCTCAGTTTTGTCAAAAGTTTTCAGCCCCAACTCCATCTTCAGCTAGGCGTCAGTGCCAAAGTTCAAGAATGATAATCGGGATAGGGCACTAGACTCTAAGTCCCAAGGCAGTATAAACAGTGGTCGCACTAATTAACTTTGCCAGAAATGCGGTAGAAATTATCAGGGTGAGTGTAGAGCTGGCAGTGATGTGTTTTGAGTATGGTAATCCATGCCACATAATCCGAAAGTGTCGAGTAGTTGCTCAGAGGGGAAAAGAATTTTGCCAGCAGGGCCAATCCAATCTGTTATCAGCTCCAGCAGGTCGCTTGACTCAGCAAGGCGTCACTTCCAGTGCCATCAGTGGACAGCGCCAGAACAGGATGTATGCACTTTAGTTTCGATAGGATCAGGAAAGTTCTCCTGATGTGGTTATGGGTACGTTACGGGTCTTTCACCTTTATGTTTATGCTTTATTAGACCCCAGAGCTTTGCTCTCTTTTGTAACCCCCTATATAGCTGTAAATTTTAGAGTTAGTCCCGAATATTTAGCAGAAACCTTCTCAGTGTCTACCCTAGTAGGTGTATCTTTTGTATCCAGGCAGGTATATAGGAACTGCTTGGTTACAATATCCTAGAAAGTCACCTCAGTTGATCTTATGGAGTTAGAGATGACTGATTTTGATGTAATTCTCGACATGGATTGGCTCCACTCATGTTATGCTTCAGTTGACTGTAGAAATAGAGTTGTTCAGTTTCAGTTTCCTAATGAACCCATTATTGAGTGGAGGGGTAGTACTTCGGCACTTAGGGGTCAAATTATTTCATATCTTAAAGCAAGAAAAATAATTTCTAAGATGTGCATGTACCATCTTGTTCGAGTCAAAGACTCTAGCTCTGAGACTCCCAGTCTTGAGTCAGTTTTAGTAGGAGGAATTTCCAGATGTGTTCCCTGAAGATCTCCTCGGAGTTTCTCCCAAAAGAAAAATTGACCTCGAAATAGATCTCCTTCCAGATACCCAACATATCTTTATCCGCCCTATAGAATGGCTCCAGCTGAGCTAAAAGAGTTAAAAGAGCAGTTGAAAGGTCTCTTAGATAAGGGATTCATCCGACCTAGTGTTTCCTTATGGGGTGATCAAGTCTTTTTCGTGCATAAGAAAGACAGATTCTTAGAATACGCATCGATTACCATCAGTTAAACAACGTCACAATCAAGAATAAGTACACACTCCCCAAGATTAATGACTTGTTTGACCAACTTCAGGGTGCCAGTTATTTCTCTAAGATAAACCTCAGATCCAATTATCATTAGCTCAGAGTTAGAGAATATGACATTCCGAAAACAACTTTCAAAACTTATTATGGTCACTTCAAATTTCTAGTTATGTCTTTTGGACTTAAGAATGCCCTAGCAGTTTTTATGGATTTGATGAACAGAGTGTTCAAGCAGTACTTGGATATGTTCGTCATAATCTTCATTGATGATATTCTTGTCTACTCCCATAGTGAAAATGATCATGCAGACTATCCCAGAATCGTATTGCAGACTCTTAGAGCCCATCAGTTATTTGCCAAATTCAGTAAGTGCAAATTTTAGATAAGATCAGTAGCTTTCCTTGGGCATATTATTTCTGGTGATGACATTAGAGTTGATCCTCAAAAGACCAAAGCAATGAGAAACTAGCCCAGACCCATCTCTCTATCATATATCAGGAGTTTTTTGGGTTTGGATGGCTATTACAAACGGTTTGTGAAGGGTTTTCGTCTATTGCATCCCCACGTCTCGATTAACTCGGAAGAAAGTCAAGTTTCAGCGGTCATATTTTTGTGAAAAATTTTTTCAGGAGTTAAAAACTCGACTCACCTCAGCCCCAGTTTTGACCTTGCCAGATAGTTCAGAGGGGTTTATTGTTTACTGTGATGCTTCCAGAGTTGGTTTTGGTTGTGTATTGGTGCAGAGAGGTAAGGTCATGCCTATGCCTCTAGACAGCTTAAACCCCATGAAAAAAATTACCCTACCCATGATCTTAAATTAGCAATTATTGTATTTGCCTTGAAAATTTAGAGGCAATATATTTATAGGGTTCATGTTTATGTGTTCACTGATCACAAAAGTTTACAGTATGTGTTCTTGAAGAAATATTTAAATCTTTGTCAGAGAAGGTGGTTAGAATTGGTAAAAGATTGTGATATGACTGTGTTGTATTATTCGGGCAAGTCCAATGTAGTGGAAGACGCCCTTAGTAGATTGTCTATGGATAGTGTTGCTCATGTTGAGAATGATAAGAAGAAGTTAGTTCAGGAGGTTCATCAGCTTGCTAGATTAGGTGTTCGGTTGGTGGATTCAGCTGAGGGCAGTGTATGGGTTCAGAATAGTTTTAAATCATCTTTGGTTGCCTATGTGAAACAAAAGCAAGATAGGGACCTCAGTTTATTTAAGTTAAAGGAATCAATTATAAATTAGAAAGTACAGGTTTTCTCCCAAGGGGTAGATGGTGCGTTGCGATGTCAGAGTAGACTGTGTGTGTTGTGTGTAGATGGACTGAGAAAGAGAATCCTTGCAGAAGAGCATGGTGCGCGTTATTCTATTCACCCAGGAGCCACTAAGATGTACTGTGATTTGCGGGAAATCTATTGGTGGAGCGGTATGAAGAGGGATATTGAAGAGTTTGTGGCTAAGTGTCCTAATTGTCAGTAGGTTAATGTTAAGCACCAGAGGCCTAGTGGCACAATGCTGGAGTTTAGCATTCCCACTTGGAAGTGGGAAGAGGTGAAAATGGATTTTGTGACTGGGTTGCCACGTTCGCGTCGTCAATATGACTTAATATGGGTTATTGTAGATAGAATAACCAAATCAGCCCCTTTCTTACCAGTTCATACTTCCTATTCAGCCGAGGATTACGCCAAGATCTACATTAGAAAGTTGGTTAGGTTTCACGGGGTCTCGTTGTCTATCATTTCAGATAGAGGTACTCAGTTTACCTCTCACTTTTGGAAAGGTTTTCAGAAATATATTGGTACCCAAGCTCATCTCAGTACAACTTTTCATCCTCAGACAGATGGTCAGGAAGAGAGGACCATTCAGACCCTAGAGGATATGTTGAGGGCATGCGTTCTTGATTTCAAGGGAAGTTGGGATGATCACTTACCATTGATCGAGTTTGCCTACAATAACAGTTATCACTCCAGTATTCAGATGGCTCCGTTTGAGGCTCTCTATGGAAGGAGATATAGATCTTCTATTGGTTGGTTTGTGTAACGACCCAGGACTACCCCTAGTCGTCACACGGTGCTCATGACCTCGAAGGATCACAAGCTAACCCTCTTCTGATATCTGTACCTGAGCACTACATAATATCGGTAATAAATGCAAAAAATTGGCAAAAACTTACCATAAGGTTCAAAACATCTAAAATAATCAATACTAAAAACTGAATACTAATACATCTTTCCGAAAAGTCTCTGACTGTCTAAACTGTGGAGTTGATGGGACATGTCCCCAACTAACTCTGTCTACTGTAAATAAACTGAATCTAATGCGATAGTAAAATAAGGATCATCCTTGAATGAAGAGGACTCACTGCTATGTCTACTACTGTTGACTGGGTCTGGACTGCTAAGGGTACTCTGGATCTCGTGCTTCTGGACCTATGGTATAAGACTCCATAGCGCAAGAGAAAAGTATGTGTCAGTACTTTGAATGTACTGGTATGCTAGATGAGGTAAGGCTAAATGCAAGGACTTATGCATGAACATAGTTCCAATGAATAATCATGAAAGTACTGAATGAGGACATATGCATGATTGCACAACCATAACTGAAATCATCGTGACTCTGAATACTGAGACTCGAATACTGCTTTACTGAAGTCTGAACTCACTACTAATACTGAGAAACTGAATAACTGAATCTTCTGATATTGATAACTGAGTACTGAAGTTGAGATCAGTCCTATCTAGCGAGTGATCTCTGAATCGTATAATACTGAAGCTGATTAACTGAATCTACTCGTATCAATGACTGAGTTCTGAGCTTGCTACTATCGATTGACTAAATCTATGATCAAACCTTTCTAACGGATGATCTCTGAATCTACTAATAATGATAAAGAATGATTATATCTGAGATCATACCTATCTAGCGGAAGATCTCTGAATCTTTTAACAATAGAAATGATGAACTGAGTTTGAGATCAGACCTATCTAATGGGTGATCTCTGGATCTATTAGTACTAATTTTGATTAACTTTACGTGAGACCAGTCCTATCTAGCAGGTGGTCTATAAATCTATGGAACTATCTAAGTTCCTTACTAAGATGGGTGACTGTGTCTGATAGTCCTGATTTTTGAGTTCTACTCTGAAGACTGATACTGAAACTACAACTGTGGGAGTTCTCACTTAACCGACATGCCCCTGATCTGATCTAGTGGGGTCCAACCTGTAACCCCAGCTGGAAGGGTGTCAATACCGTGCCATGGGTAAAGACCTCTGCTATGGTCAAGCCTCCCTAACGGGTGACCCTGAACAGGAAGTCAAGCCTAAGGCAGTATGATAGTCAAGCCTTAATATAACGGGTGACTCCTAGTCTTGCGCTGGCTACACAGTTCTGGAGTTCAGGGATTGCTGCTAACGACTCTGCCTCTCTAATGGGAAAGCCGTCATCCCTGCACTCGCTCGGTGCTAGCTACTACTCCCAACTAAAGGACTCTGAACTAATTCTTATACTGAACTAATCTGAACCGAATCTGTTACTGATTTGATTATCTTACTTGACTGATCTAACTGAGTTTACTTGATTCTATTATCTGATGGAATACTTCTGAATTCTACTTTCTGTATGAATACGACTGAGTTCTGTAACTTACTGTGCTTTACTGAAATCTGAACTGAGTACTGAGCTTGATTAGACTGAATACTAAGATTTACAAAGTTTCCTTAACTTCAGTCACTAACTGAAATATACTGATCATAGCATGACTGAGATTATCTTGAGACTGACTTGGCTCTAGACAAGCAGCTAAGTTTTCGGGTATTAAATACCCCCAGGACTCGATAACATAAATAAATAAGACATGACAACTCTTGCGTAATAATCATAACAACAGACTATCATTCGCAATATAACCAATGAAGCATCATTTCGAGTACGTGAGAATCTTAAACATGTAATTGTAAAGGGAAACATGTTATTGTTTCATAACTCATCCAACAAGGAGTTCACATGAACAGGAAGACATGTAACATATCATAATTCATTCATTTAGTCCTTTCAACAAACACTTAGCATGCACTAGTTGACACATGCTTGGGGATATTATACTTTATGTTACAATGACACTATTTTCTCCACATAAGCAATTTATCAAGCATGTGGGAGGCACCCTTTGGTCGTACAACTTTCAATACACCAAATTAACATAATTACATAATTCAACATGTTTCTTGAAAGGACTTTATCATGAACATCACGTAACCACAACTACTAAGGTCAATACTTGCATCTTTACGATCACAACATGAATCAAAACTCTATGTCAACAAAGACTTCAACTTTAAACCACATAAATCATGGAAATTCACAAAAATATAATCTTTGAATTTTAAAAAGGATTCTTGAACTTCTTGGGTGGAAGGAACCCAAGAATCAACATCAAACATACCTTGCTATGTAATTCTTGAAAGATTCACGGTGAAACCTTGATGATTTGGGTCTTGGATTAGAAACCCTAGGTCTTGCTCTTGAAGAAAATTGAGAGAAACCAACAATATTTGGGTGTAAATGTGTTGAATCTCGTGTTAAAGAGTATATATAGGGGTTGGAAAAAGACCTTTTTTTCCCTTGGAATTAAAATCCGAAACTGAAAAAATCCCGATTTTACGTGCTGGCGCGACGCGCCAGCTTACTGGAAATTGGACAGTTGGGAAACTCTTTGATGGCGCGATGCGGTGGAAATCGCGTTGCCACCTTGGTTGCGAACTGAAAAGTCACCGCGATGCGGTGGTATCGCGAAGGCTTACTGGATTTTGACAATTGCTATTTCGGCTGGTTCCGTGACGCGCTAGAGTACCAGGCGGTACACTGTTTCACTAAAATGGCTCTAACTCTTCGCCCGAGTGTCGGATTTGGGCGAATTTAGTATCGATGGAAGCTTATTCAATTCTCTACATGATAAAAATTCGATATTAGGAAAATTCTACATGGTTTAAAATATTTCCCACTTTGGAAGTCACTTTTCGATCTTTTAAGGCCAAAATTACACTTCACTTGACACGCTCTAAGGCTTAGACTACGAGAGAACTTTGCGGGGTTTTACAATTTGAGGCAGGTGAGACTGTTTTGATAGGGCCTGATTTAGTGTTTGATGCAATGGAGAAAGTTCAGTTAATCAGGGAGAGGCTCAAGATAGCCCAAAATCGTTAGATATCCTATGCAGATGTGCGTAGGAGAGATCTTGAGTTTGCAGTTGGGGGATCTGGTGTATTTAAAAATCTCACCCATGAAGGGAGTGAAGAGGTTTGACAAGAAGGGGAAGCTTAGTCCATTATATGTTGGCCCTTATAGAATCTTGAGCCATTTCGGAAAGATAGCTTATGAGCTTGAGTTGCCTGCAGATTTGGCATCAATGCATCGAGTGTTCCGTGTTTCTTTGTTAAAGAAGTGTATTGGTGATCCAACTGTAGTAGTCCCTTTAGAAAGTACAGATATTCAGGATAGCCTTTCTTATGAAGAAATTCCAGCTAAGATTCTTGATCGTCAGATTCCTAGACTGAGGAACAAAGAAATTTCCTTGGTCAAAGTTCTTTGGCAGAATCAGTTCGTTAAGGGAGCCACTTGGGAAGCAGAAGCAAATATGCGTACCAAGTACCCTCATCTTTTCTCCGCAAACTCAGACTCTGCTTAAGGTAACAATTTTTTTTTAGATTATATCTTTTCCAATCTCAGTTTCAGCCATATAATCATCTTCATGTCATTGTATGCATTCACGAATCAGTTCGGTTACATATTATGTTTCAGATTCAATCATGTAATCATGTTTCAGTCATGCATATCAAGCAAGTAATTTTATTCCCTCAGTATTCTCAGCTTAAATTAGTATCATTCGAGGACAAATATTCCCAAGGGGGAGATATTGTAATACCCCGTATTAGTCTTAGTTCAGTTCAACTCATAGCGCATGCATAAGAGGCTTAAAGCCTGAAAATTTAGCTAAGTGTTGGGGACTTAGCCTTATTTTGACATCATAACTTTGAGGATTTTAAAACTGACCCTCTCGACCCTGAGACATAAGTTTTTGAGTTAATTCATGTTCTGAGGTGTAAGGGGCATGTCTCGGGGAAGTTTTAAATTTTTTGGACGAGGATTGAGGCACGTTTGGATTTCAGTTTCAAAGCCTCACCACGATTGTGGTGAGTCGCGGCGGTATAGCATGAGGAACTTGGCGCATCGCGGTGGCCCTCAAATTGGTGTTTCAGTTACGAATTTAAATTCCTGAAGGGCAGTCTTGTCTTTTCCTATCGCTCCAATTTGTAAAAACACGAGATTTAGCTTCAGTTAGGGCATTATATGCCCAAATTCACCAATTTTACTCTAAAAAACAAACCCTAATCATTCCCCCAAGTTCAACAATTCCCTTCCTTTCACTTTAAGAAAACTCAAGAATTCAAGCTTCACCATCCAAGAACTTTCAAGAAAGTTGTTCTCTTTCAAGATTTAGGTATCAAAGGTATGTGTGATGTTCACATATGGTTTTCTCTCACCATGGAGTTCAAGAATCCCCTTTTAAACGTTAAATTGTGAGTTTTCCATGTTTTAAATGAATTATCTCCATGAATTTCTTGTTATTTTGATTTCAAGTTAAGATTACAATTGTTTTCAAGTGGGATGGATTGTAATATGTTTTGGATGTTGAAGTTCCCATGTCATGTTCATGCAATTCAGGATAAATCCTCAAATTATGGTTTTTGTCATGTAATCATGTTGTCTTACCATGTTTAAAAGCATCCCCATGTTAAAGCCTTAATCCCCATGTGTTTGATGAAAAGCCAAAAAGAATGATTTTGTAGAATGATTCCCAATTATGGTCTTTCAAAGCTTTTGCATGCCTTTGTTGTTATTTGCTTTCAGTGTTAGGAGTTGTGAATACCCGAAACTTAGTTTTTTACATAGTCTCAGTACATTCAGAATGATTTCAGATTAATCTCAGTACATTCAGAATGATTTAAGATATATCATGAGCATTATTAGTTCAGTCAGTTATCATAGGTAGTTAAACTTAGAACAGCTCAGAAATCAGTGTCAGTTTAGTTGGGAGTAGAATTTAGCACCGAACAAGTGTAGGAATATTGACTTTCCCATCAATTAGGTAGAGTCGTTAGTAACAGTCCCTGTATTCCAGAACTACGTAGCCAACGTAGGATATGAGGAATCACCCATCAGTATAAACTTGATTTCCTCCCAGGGGTCACCCGTCAATTTAGGCTTGACTTCCTTTTCAGGGGTCACCCATCAGTTAGGCTTGGCACCCTGGTCCTTTAGTACACCAGATTAGTGGATCCATACAGCCAACATTAGTATATGTGGCACGGTACTGACACCCTTCCAACTGGGGTTACAGGTTGAACCCCAATTAGCTCATATTAGGGCATGTCGGTTAGATGATACCTCCCACAATATTCAGTATAGTTTCAGTTCAGGTTTGCTTGACCAAAGCATACAGATTCTCAGCTATTCAGTTTTCAGATTTCAGTATTTCGGTTTACAGACTATTTCAGCATTATGTTATATGTTTGGTCGTGCATTCTCAGATTTTACAACTTTCACACATATTATGCATCAGTTATCTCATGTTATTCAGTAAGTCATTATCTCATGCTACTCAGTTAATCAGTAGTTCATGCACGTGAAACTATGCATTTCAGTCTAACCTCATTTTATGTACCAGTACATTCAAAGTACTGATCGCATACGTTTTATTTGCGCTATGATATTTAATATAATAAGTTTGGACGCTCAATTTTCCGACCGCGCTTAGACAGTCCAGCTAGTCAGCAGCAACAACAGTGGTGAGTCCTCATGTTTCGAGGATCTGTTATGTTATTTTGGTCTTTCCGGACTTCATTTCAGTTAGACAGTTTGGAGTTAGTTGGGACCTGTCCCATCAACTCTTTTTTCAGTCAGTCCTATCAGTCAGATTTTCAGTAGTTTTGTATATGTTTCAGACTTATGGATTCAAATGTATTGTTTTCAGTATTTAAACCTTATGGCGTATTCAGTTGATTTCCGCCCATATCTTTTATTATCAATTTTTACTCAGTGCTCACAGCAGGTACCAACTCATGGGTTAGCTTGTGGTCACTGGTGATCGTAAGCACCGTGTGGCATCCAAGATGTATTTTTGGGGAGTTACACAAATTTACCAAAATCTCATTTGATTTTGTAGTCTTAAACATGCTATGTGAAGAATTGAAATTAAAATTTTACCAAAAAAGGAAAAGGATCATTCTTTTTTAAAGAAAGTAAAAAGAAAAGTATATCATTCTTTTTTAAACGGAGGGAGTAACTGTGTAAAATGCTACTACATTCAAACCTCTCGAAGTTAAAACTCGATAAATTAATAAACTCTCTAAAATGATATTGTTTTCTGATCCTGACTTGGATTAGCGAAAAAAATTATCGATTATAATAAAATAAAAAATGATGTATTTTTGAAAGATCTCTATATAGATATAGGCAAAATGGCTCGATAGATACTTGTACTATATCCGTTTTGTAATGTAAATACTCCTACTAACATGTTTGTCATCTGAACCCTTAAACACACTAAAAGCTATATTTTAAATACTTTTTTGGTGAGTGTAACACACTCGCCCCACGTCACCTTCCACGTTATTTTAAATACTACATTAAATTCCACATCATTTTTAAAATGTCACATAAGAAATTAAATATTAAAAAAATAAAAATTTAAATTGAGAATTAAAAATAATAATTAAAATAAGGTGAATTTTTAATTTTCATCTTCTTCATCTCTTCATTCTCTCTTCTCCATCGCCACCGTCGTACCATTGCTATCGGTGTGACAACAATCCATCAACACGCTGCCGTCATCTATATTTTTCACATTCCACACACTTTAAACTCAAATTTTTCTGAATATTAGCATCCATTTGAGCACTAATAGGCAAAGAATTATTAGACTCACCAGAAATTATATCCATAACAGCTTCTTTAACGTCATCAGAATCGCTGGAATTAGAATTTTCTACTTCAGAATCAACCACATCAACAATTTCATTTGAAGCCCTAATTTTCAAATTGATAGTGCCTTGGGGGTAATTTGATGGGGCTTTTGTTAAATTCATGTTTCCCATATTAGAATTAGTGACTAAACTTTGATCAATTTCATTGACGTTACTCCGAACACTATGCTCGGTCAAATTCACAACTGTCGGATCATCAAAAACCAAATTCGATGGATTAGAGCATATCTTTGATGGGGCTTTAGTCATTTGATCACTTCCAAATGCTTGTTCAATTGAATCACAGTGGAAATTTTGAGAATTACTCCTTAATTTCTCATTTTCCACTGATTTTGGTAAATTAGGTTTCAAAAATCCAATTTTTAAATTGAAATCGTTTGGAGTTGAATTAATTGGGGCTTTTGCATTGAATACACTCCTTACCTCCCCAGAAATCGAATTCCATTGAGAATTTTGAGGTTGGCTGAAATTTTCCCCAACGCCGGAGTCACGGGCTTTTTCGGCATGAAAAACAACAATGTTACGGGTGTCATTTTTTGTTGGGATTTGAATGGGGTTGGGGGAGGGGGCTGGACGGGGGTGAGGGGTGGGGGTGGCTAGACGAGGGGTGGGGGTTGAGGGAGGGGCCTTTTAAAAGAAAAATATTATTGTTTAACTTTTAAAAATATATTTAAATTTAAAAGGCTGGAGTTAGAGATTTTTTTTATTTTTTTAAATTATTTTAATATAAAATTGACCAAAAATTAACCCTCACACCCTAGGTGATGCCTGCACGCACTTTGTCCTAGTCAGCCATTTTAATGTCACATAGATCCGGTCAACGGTCAAAAGATTTAAAATATTATTTTTTAGTGGGTTCAAGGATCCAGATGACAAACATGTAGGCAGAAATATTCACATTACAAAACGGACATATACAGTATAATGATCCACTGAACCATTTTGCCATAGATATATGGTCTCATTAATATTGTTAATTAATAATTTTTAAAAATTACAAAAATATCTAAGACAATTTAGAGAATTGAGATTATATAGTGTTTTTTAATTAAAATTTAAATCTAGTTGAAGTTCTTTAACTTTTTTTTATTAAATCCAAAAATTTCAGTATTATCTTCTCGAACTGCACCAAAAAACTATGAAGAATTCTAGACGTGATAAGTGCTTCCTTACGCATAAATAATTCCAACGACATTGCATCCTCTACAACCTCATCATCAACGCAAAAAACTATGAAGAATTCTAGATTCAATAAGTGCGTAAGTGCTTCCTTACGCGTAAATGATTCCAACGGCATTGTGTCATCTACAACTTCATCATCAACATTCTTTTCTCCTATGGTATCCACAATTCTTCTAAACTCTGAACCACTGGCCATGTAGTATTTTCACCCGAGATAATCCAACAAACTATTGACATCCATTTTATTGCAATAACCAAAATTATTAATAAACGTGATTTTCACAAGTTCGTTCACTTAAATTCTTTGAGACTTCATCCCCAAATGAATTTGCAGTGTCGATACAATGTAATTATGTATGATAAATTTATTTTTACATAAGATACAATGATTTTGATGTAACCAAAATTAACTTTCATCAAATCTCAAAACACTAATTAAATTAATAAAAATTAATCTATCGACTAAATAATATCTCTATAAAATAATAATATTTTATAATCTCAATAATATTAATTTAAAGAAATTTTACTATAGTCAAATTTAATTTTTCAAAAAATAGATTAATAAATCCTTAATAATACTCCCTTTGTCCCAATTTGAGACTTCATCCCCAAATGAATTTGCAGTGTCGATAAAATGTAATTATGTATGATAAATTTATTTTTACATTAATTCAGTAAATATGATACATAAATTAATAAGATACAATGATTTTGATGTAATCAAAATTAACTTTCATCAAATCTCGAAACACTAATTAAATTAACAAAAAATAATCTATCGATTAAATAATATCTCTACAAAATAATAATATTTTATAATCTCAATAATATTAATTTAAAGAAATTTTACTATAGTCAAATTTAATTTTTCAAAAAATAGATTAAATAAATCCTTAATAATACTCCCTTTGTCCCAATTTATGACATTTTTCTTTTTAGTCGGTCTCAAAAAATAACACATTTCCCCATTTAGTAATAAATTAATTTTAAAATACCACTTTACATGATTTACAACCACACAAACATGAATAACTTATTTTAGACCATAAATTATAATTTTTTCTTTTTTAAATTCGATGTCGAATCAAACTACCTCACATATATGTGAAGGGGGAGAGTAATTATTCAAGAGACGTGACAGTGTGACATGTTGGAAACGAATTGTATCCCATGTCAATTCCAGCCCATATGACCCATGGCCTCTTTGAGTTCAATTTGATTTCAGAATTTTACCATGTAAATGCATCATGGCCTAATTTATTTTCCCAAACCAGTTGTTGCTCATAACTTTTTCCCCTGAAAAAACCCTTTACTCCTGGCTTTGGATCCACTAGGAAAGATGACCAAAAAAAACAATGTTAAAAAAGAAGTATAAATAATACAAATACCGACATATACATAGCATTTTGTGTTATATATTGAGATTTTTGTAATATGTTTAGAAAAACATAAGTTGTGTATTTGTGTAATTTTTAGTAAAGATCTGGACTTTTTTGTCTTTCTACTTATTGTCGGTGGACTGATTAGATTTCTTATTAATCTATTTTAGAGTTCAATTTCACATTATTAAGCAACTCATCAAGGAATTTAAATGGTTGTTAACATGTCCACCCACATTCACACAAAAACAAGAAAAAGAAACGGCAAAGCAAGTGAAAGAAACAACAATAAAACAAAATCAATCTGCTAATTCCATAATAACAACGGTCACCATTACTCAAAAGAGAGAAATATACTGCTCAATTTCTCTCAACATTTTTAGCAACAAAAGATATAAAAGAAATAAAGAACTAATCTACCTAAATCTTAGCCACAAAAAATTAAAAATTTACACTTAGATTTAAATCTAAAAAATCAAACATTTAAAAAAAAAAAAAACAAATATCAAGATCTATTTGTCATTACGATAACTCAAAAACATTTCCATTGAGAAAGCAGAAATCTGCCAATTTTTTTACACATACCAAAACAAGATCAGTCTACAACAACATAAGTAGAATAGCAGTCAGGTCTAGTGCACTACACCTCTCGCTATGCATCATGCACGAGTCCCAGAAGCGAGTCTACTGTATGCAGTGAATTTAAAGATCGGAGAAGCAGTGATACCTAGCTGTAGTTGCTCCACCAGTACAACGTCCAACAACTTTAGAAACCCTTCTATCACGCCCAATAATAATTCGATTTATGGTTGCAGCAGTACAAAGACACTCTTTCAAATCATAGGTAACAACAGACTTAACAAGCTCACAACACAGATCTTCGGAATCTTCATGAGTTTCTTCCACAGGAAAACATGCGGAAGCTAAGTGCATGAGTTCTGATGGTAAACAGTTGACAACTTTTTTTGTTGTTGAAGTTTTTGCATCTGAATTTATAGCTTGTACAGTGAATAAAAGAAGAGTGAATGAAAGTAACAGAGGGAAGAAAATTTGGGGTTTGGGAAAATTCATGTTTGTTGAATCTTTTGGTGAAGTTGAAAGAGAGTAAAGTTAGCTGATCCACCACTTCGTACTATTTTGTTCTATGGGTATGAATGAGAAAGTGGGAAAATGTGAGGAAGAAGAGATGTGGAGGAAAAGGTTGAGAGGAGGTTGGAGAAAAAGATTACGAGAATTATTTTTAGTCCTTTATTTGTTGTTGTATTACTACTTTAGTATCCTTAATTTGATGTAATGTATATTTGACCTTTTACTTATATCTAAAATGCATATGTTTAGAACTTTTGTATAGTGTAGTGATTGAATCAACAAAATATGTGAGATCAAAATCACCATGTAATGGTGAAAACTATGAAAGATCCTCAGATTTATCTAAATATTCTAATGATGATTTATTATGATTGAATATTTGAACCATAATAAGGTGTTTAACTCAAATATTTTCAATTCAAATTTTAAAAATAATTTATGTATTTTCTCAAAGCATATTACATAAAATAAATTAACCACATAAAAGTATGTTATATCAGTTAATTATATACATCAAATTCAATTAAAACGTCTGAAATTTTACGAATTATTCATGCTAATACATATAACTTAATTAAAGAGGAAACTGAATATTAAGGGCCCGTTTGGCCATGGAATTTTTTTCCTTTTTTCCGAAAAAAAAATTTGGAGTTGGAAATTGTGGTGTTTGGCCATGAAAATTCGAAAAATAATTCCGAATTTTTTTTTTGAAAAGGGAAAACAGATTTTTGGTGTTTTCACAATTTTCCAACTTCAATCCAACTTTTATTATTATTACATATAACTCCAATCTTTTAAATTTTTACATAAAACTCTCTTTATAATTATAACTAACTACCAACAAATAAATAAAAACACTTTCTCATTCATTTGCATTTTGCACTTGTACTCTATTCTCATTCATTGGCAGTGTACATACCGATGATGATTATGTATATTATGGGTAAGTGATTTGCCTTCATAATTTGTAAACTACTATTTTTTTCTTGAAACTTAAAGATGACTACTCATTTATACTAATCTCTCCTTTTTTTTTTGATAAAAATATTCATTGCTTACACTCGTTTACATTTCTGGCCAATGTATGTCTTCTTATACCCAGGAAATGATTTGCTATACCTAAAACTACTTCTTATTAATTTTATGTAAAAATGATTGGATGAATTTTATGTAAAAATGATCGGATGACAAAAGTATAATTAATAATTAATGGATTACAAACTCATCTCTTCCATTTATGCGTATATTTTATAGGTTGATTTGCTGCCTCCAATCTTAATTAATCAGTCTATTCAATCTTCTTCTATAACTATTAATAACTGAGATACTTTAAAAGCAAATCAGTTTGAATTGCATAACCTGACACTCCTTGTAATTTTCTCGCTTCGCTGAAAGATTTTAGGATAGTTGTGCTGCAGTTTGCTACATGCCTTTTGCATAATTTGTAAAAGTTGGATGATTTTAATAGTTTGTAAAAATTAAGGCATAAAATCATATTTAAAAAAGTTTTCTTAAAAAAAAAAAAAAAAATCAAAAAAAACATGATTAAACACAACTTCAACTCCAATTTTTTTTTAATTTTTATGGCCAACAACTACTGATTACCATCCGCATCCTCCTAGCATATTTCAATTGTGTAAGTATAATACTGTTTGTTGACTTGATGATATTCTTTGCATCTTTGGAAATTGTTCCAATTTAGACATCATGTCCCCTTCGTGCTGTCATGTTTACATAATTGAACTTTCTCGACAACTTCCACATTCCTATGCCCACTTCCGATTTTCTCTTGATGAAATTAAAAATTCAGTTTCGTAGTTTATATGTAATTATCATAAGCCTGTTAAATGGGTCGGATTGATTCGGTCCGAATTGGCTTATTTAATAAAATTAATTCGATAAGTTTAAGGGTTTTAGGGTATCAAATTTCAAGCCGTTTTTCTTTTATTTTGGGTCTAGTTAACCTGATCCGGACCCAACTCGATTGGGGACCGTCGATTATCCGATCCGACTCAATCCAATTTATTTTTTTTAATTTTTTTTTTATTTTGGGCCAAACTAGTCGTTGGCTCAATGGCTATATAATAGTTTTTGGATCCAAACGGTTAGTTTGGGCCCATTACATAAAAAAAAAAAAACTTTTAAAATTATATTTTTTAATCCCAAAAAAATTTCTATAAATACCCCACACCTTCAAATCATTTTTCACACAATTTTTAATTCTCTCAAATCTCATTCTCTCTCAATTCTCAATTCTCAAATATTCTATAAATTTAATTTCCTAAAGTGCTCACTTTAATTTTTTAATTTTGCGATTACAAAGTACGAGTGGAAGTTTCTAAAGTCGCAACCTTCGGATACTTCCAAAATTTGGTATTGTCGTTCCATCTCTTACGTTTAATTTTTATTTAGTGTATTAATTGTTGAATATTTAATTTTATTATATTTGTGTATTTTGAATTTTTTTAGTTTAATTTATATTATGGATAAATTAAGAAACCTCGCTACTAAAGATGTTAAAAAATTTTGTCCCGAAAGCAGTAGTGGTAGTAAAAAGCGAATTACTAGCGGTAGAGGTAGTTCAAATAGTAGATATACCCGTGTGCCTCCGACACCGCTTAGTCAACCTTTTGAGGAAGAAGTAGGTGTACCTTTAGGTGTAGGTGTTCACGATATGGATTATGTAGAAGCTCAGAAAAATTATGATATAGAAGAAGAAAATGAAGTAGATGCGGTTAATTTAGACGAAGATGATGAAAATATTGGTGAAACACCCGCAGTAGAAAATGTTAACGTTAGATCTGAATCGGTTAATCTCTCTTCCCGTCCTCCCCGTGCCCCAAGAGATAGTAAAACAACTAGTATTGCATGATAATTTTTTGAACGTATATCAGATACTGAGGTACAATGCAATATTTGTCAACAAATATATAAGAATAAAAGCAGAGGCAAGCAAGGGGTACGGGTACGTTAATGAGACATATAGGTGATGCTCACGAAAGAGAGTTAAATATTACACGAGGTGGTGGGGATGTTGGTGGGCCAACACAAACTAGAATGAACCCAACAACCGGTCAGGTAACGAAGAAGTATAATAAATTGAGGGACTGGAAAGAAATAGCTAAAATGGTAGTTGTGGATTGTTTGCCTTTTAGTTTTCCTTCTTCTGATGTCTTTATTCATTATATTCAAACAATTTATAATCTTATGTTTAATGGTGTTCCTAAAAGTACTTGTCGATCTGATATTTTTAGACTTCATTCACAATATTGTTTTTATTTATCAACATTGTTAAAAAATATTCAATGTAGATTGTCCCTAACTTCTGATCTTGGTCATGCTGTAAATAAAAATAATTATTTAATCGTTATTTGTCACTGGATGGATAGTAATTTTGTGATGCAAAAACGTATTCTTGCTTTTTTATATGATGAAGATCGTAAACATACTGGAGATTTTATTGTTGATTCTATTGTTAAAGTTGTCGGATTTTATGGTATCGAAAATAAAATCTTATGTATTGCTTTTGATAATGCTTCTAACAGCAAGACTGCTATAAAAAAATTAAAATCTAAGCTATCTTCGCCGTTGCCTGAAATTTTTCATATTAAGTGTGCATGTCATATATATAATTTAATTGTAAAAGATGGTTTTGAGTTTTTTGACCTTTATATTGAAAAAATCCGTCTTGCTGTTGGTTTTATTCAAGGAAATAATCCAAGAAAAAAATTTAGAGAATTTAAAGTTAAATGTCAAGAAAATGGATTTGCACCGATATTGATGCCTGAGGAAATTGATATTAGATGAAATTCTACGTATGATTTTTTAAAAACTTGTTATAAATATAGAGTTCCTATTACACTAGCTTTTAACCAACATTACGGTTCATCTGCTGATTCTACTGATTGCATGCTACATGATTCTGATTGGGTTGTAATTAATGATCTTGTTAAGTTTTTTTAAAAAAATTATGTAGCTACGGTTGAATTTTTCGGTGCTTATTATCCTACTGTTTGTAACATTTTGGCATATATAGCCGATATTTCTGGTTTACTCAAAGAATATAAAAATAAAGAAGGTTATAAAGAAGCTGTTGGTGTCATGTTTACTAAATTTAATTTTTTTTTTTTTTCAATTCCCCCTATTTACTTGGTTGGTGCTATGCTAAATCCGCGCATGAAATATAATACTATGTGCCACTTTAGTACTATTATTTATGCTAGCTTAGAAATAAATACTAACAATGATTCTGAACAAGTACAACCTGATTTGTGGACGGCTATGGGTGATGCGAATGAATAAATAGAAAAATTATATAATCACTATGCTGATTTATTTGATTTAGCCGTACCTACAAATATCATTCCAACTATCGCTCCTCATCCTCCCGAGGAGCCATCATCTTCTAAAAGGCCGGCACATAGTGGTTTTCCTGATTCCTTTTATGATTTACCTTGTTGGAACAGTGTTGATGACAGAGCTTACACATCAACTTATCGAGAAGAGCTAAAATATTATCTTCGGTTGCCGCTAGAGGATCGCAGACGACGGATCAACACGTTGGATTGGTGGAGGAGTAATGAAACATAATATCCTGTGCTTTCAAGATTAGCTAGAGATATCTTGAATGTTCCAATGTCAACCGTTGCATCAGAGAGCGCCTTTAGTCAGGGACGACAGCAGCTTGGAGATAACCGACACTCATTGGGAAGAAATGCAATGAATGTCCTAGTTTGCCTCAGAGATTGGATTAGAGCGGAAAGAAGAAACCAAGGAATGGAACCGGAGCCGAACAACGAGTTGAAACTTGAAGAAATTATCTCTTCACGGGAGAACTCAGCAGAATCAAGTCCAATGCATGATTTTTCCCCCGTTGACTTTGACTATCCTATGCAAGTTCCCGTTAATATTAACATGAATGAGTTAGAAAAAATGATGCATAATTTGTAGATTTTTCATTCATGTAAATTATAAATTTTGGATTATTTCGCAATCAATAAAATTCAACATTCATTCACTCCTTAGTCCTTACTTTGTAATTTTTTTCATTTAATGATTTAAATTGAATTTCTAGTTTAAATTAAAAACTTAGTTCTAATATATTATTAATTTACTACCAAGTATTATTAATTTATTATATTAAGTAGCATATGTTTTGTATATTTGTGTATATATCTTCTATAGATGTGTATATTTAATGTATATATGTGTATATGTTTTATAAATTGTATATATATATATCGTAGTATATGTTTTATTTAAAGTAGTACATATATATTGAATGGTGCGTATATGCGTGTATATATCTTCTATAGACGTGTATATTTAACATATACATATATATTGTAATGTATATATATTGTAGTATATTTTATTTAAAATAGTACATATATATTGAATGGTGCGTATATCTGAGTATATATCTTCTATAGACGTGTATATTTAACGTATACATGTGTATATGTTTTATAAATTAGTACATAACTATATATATATATATTGTAATGTATATATATTGTAGTAAATTTTATTTACATGCATATACGCATATACGCACCATTCAATATATATGTACTACTTTAAATAAAACATATTGTAGTTATATATATATATATATATATATATATATATTTTAATGTATATATATTGTAGTATATTTTATTTAAAGTAGTACATATATATTGAATGGTGCCTATATTTGTGTATATATCTTCTATAGACGAGTATATTTAATGTATACATGTGTATATGTTTTATAAATTAGTATATAACTATATATATATTGTAGTATATACATATATTGTAGTATATGTTTTACTTAAAGTAGTACATATATATTGAATGGTGCGTATATTTGTGTATATATCTTCTATAGACGTGTATATTTAACATATACATGTGTATATATTTTATAAATTAGTATATAACTATATATATATTGTTGTGTGTATATATATATATATTGTAGTATATGGTTTACTTAAAGTAGTACATATATATTGAATGGTGCGTATATTTGTGTATATATCTTCTATAGACGTGTATTTAATGTATACATGTGTATATATTTTATAAATTAGTATATAGCTATATATTGTAGTATATATGTGTATATATCATCTATAGACGTATATATTTAATGTATACATGTGTATATGTTTTATAAATTAGTATATAACTATATATATATATTGTAATGTATATATATTGTAGTATATTTTATTTAAAGTAGTACACATATATTGAATTGTGCATATATATGTGTATATATCGTCTATAGACGTATATATTTAATGTATACATGTGTATATATTTTATAAATTAGTATATAACTATATATATTGTACTATATATATATATATATATATATATATTGTAGTATATGTTTTATTTAAAGTAGTACATATATATTGAATGATGCATATATATGTGTATATATCTTCTATAGACGTATATATTTAACATATACATGTGTATATGTTTTATAAATTAATATATCTCTCTATATATACTTATATATATTGTAGTATATACATGTTGTAATATATGTTTTATTTAAAGTAGTACGTATAGTCGTATATATTGAATGTTACATATATATGTGTAATTGTGTATGTGTATATATTTTTTAAATTCTAATGTAGTATATACTATATATATATATAGTGTATATATACTGTTTAACGTATTTAAAATGTATATAGATGGGTATATATAGTGTATATTGAAATTTTTTCTCCTTTTTTGATCGGATTTTTAACCGGGTTTAGGTGGGTTAGATCAGGTTGGGTTAAGTGGGTCGGGTCAGGGTTGTTTTTAAAATTTTTACTGTTTAACCCGAAACCGGCCCGACCCACTTAACCCCAACCCGGCCCCGCCCACAAGTCTGTTAATTTTAACGGGCTGATTTCGAGTTGACCCGACCCGGCCCACTTAACACCCTTAAATTACCATAAGATATCGTAGCTCTTGATTTCGGTACTTTACTAGATCTTCGAAATAAAATGTTTGCTTGGCCTGAATTGTCTATCCCCTGTTGTTATAGGTAAGAACAATTTGAAAAATCTATTGCAAGCTGCTGCCAAGCAAACAACGATTTAGAATCAAGGAGAACCAGTTCTTAAGGTACTGTCCTTGTTACTGATTACTGGTAGCCCTTTTCTCTACTATATGTTTAATAATTTTTAATCGTATCTACTTCTCATATTAGTTAAAAATAGTACTCAAGTATTGGTCCAAATTCTTTCTTTTGAGATTGATGCTTCAGGAGTCAAGTTTAAATACTCAAAAGTCTCAACTATATTTGAAAAATAATATTTTGAGTTTTTATCCGGTAAAAATTATTTGGATGCAGTGGTTTAGCTCTCTTTGGTTAACTTCTTCCATTCATTGTAAGTATCATGACAAACCAAATATCTTCCATTCATTCTTATTTCTTACTCCCTTTGTTCCTTTTTATATGGCACTCATTTCTTTTTAATTTGTTCCTAAAGGAATGACAACTTTCTATGTTTGGAAACAATTTAACTTTAAACTTCATCTTACTCTTAATGATAACCTTTGTTTTTGCGCTCATCCTTCATATGCTTTAGAGTAGTCCATATTTAAATCAGACCAATCATAGCCTCCGAACCTTTTCTTCCCCTGGAAGCATCCCTCATTCCAAGTTTTGGCGAAGACATCTTAGCTATCTCTTCTTCTCCTTTTTCACAACAGATGCCATGAAGTTAGTCTTTGTATGACAACTACAACATCTTCAATGTATCTTCGTTTAACTCAATTCAAACTAAGACTCTGTGACTGAAATACAGGAGACACCAAGACTTGTTTAAAATTACTAAACATCTTTCAAGTTGTTTTATGTTTATTATATTCTCACATTTGAATAAAGAGAGCTTTTTCACGGGTTAAGGGTCTATTTTCATTAGAATTATTTTGAATGCTGCAGTACATTGTGGGATTGCGTGTAAAGAGAACTAAGAGAACATGAATTCTTACGCTGATACATTGGTGAATTTGAAATTGCCAGAGGAGAAAAGGAGACTAACTAACAAATAGATTGTTAGTTTCTGTGTTGAGTTCCTCGGGGCAACCAGTGACATAACTATCACCGCGATGCAGTGGACTATGGCATACTTGGTTAAGTACCCTGCCATTCAAGAAAAACTGTATAAAAAAATAGCATGCAAAATTACAATAGCACATAAATTAGAGGAGGAAATCGCTATAAGTTAATGACAGAAGAGGATATAAGGAAATTGTCATATTTAAAAGCAGTGACCATGGAAAGTTTAAGGAGGCATCCACCATCGTATTTTTTTCTACTATATAGAGTGACAGATGAAATGGAATTGAATGGCTATGCGTTACCAAAGAATACGATAATCTATTTCATGGTAAAAGAAATGGGATTGAACCCAAATATGTGGGAGGATCCAACTGAATTTAAACTGGAGAGGTTCTTGATGGATGATCATAGAGAAGATAGCGAGACGTTTGATATAACAGGAAGCAGAGAGATCGAGATGATGCCATTTAGCGTAGGGAGGAGAATATGTCCGAGCTATGATTTTGCTATGTTCCATTTAGAGTACTTTGTGGCTAACTTGATTTGGCATTTCGAGTGGAAACTTGTGGAGGGAGACGACGTTGATTTAAATGAGGAGATGGATTTCACCTTTACTATGAAGAATCTACTGTGAGCTCGCATAAGCACATGAATGACCATAAAATCTCAAAGCACATATAAGATCTCAAAGCACATATACCAGATCAACTAAATGACTGAAAGAACGGATAATCTAATGAGAAATTCAGTCAGAAGACTCTAGTAGGTTGCAACAAAAAGAAATCAAAAACAACAATATCCAATGTAGACGCAACATCAGTAAAACGAAGGAAATTCCAAGGAAAACAATCAAACACCAAATTAAGAACTCACATAGATGATGAAGTCAAACTTAGAGTAGAAAATCATCCTTTATGTGGGCACCGACTCTAAAATCCTTCTCTTTTTTTCCAAGAAGAGGCTTAGGTCATACACGCACCATTGTACCTGTCATTCTTGTATAAGATATATCAAGTTGTTTTCAGTATGGATTTTCAATCCAATTCTGCCCTTGGTCCTGTAAGCTGTAACCAAAAAGTTTAAACATGAAATTTATATTAAATCACAGAACCACAAACTCATATAGCTTTATTCCTAAACAGAAAGCAATGTTTAATTGTATAAAAATTATCGTGTAAAAAAACACATTCCTGTATAAATTAAGCAAAATAAATAACCAGTTCTCCATACCACAACTTATAATTGAATTTAATTATTCGGTTCGTAACCTGAGAATGAAATATTTGATACATAATCTTTTTCATTTTACACCTTAAATTTGGACTCTTTCGACAAACACTACATGGAATTCCAAGAGAACACAAATTCCTTAGCATAAATCAAACCCCAAAACACCTAAAAACAGTAGATGTGAAACAACGACAAAGAAACTAAGTAGTTACCTTAGCAGAAAAGGCAAAATCGACGACACACAAAAGGAAGAGGCAGGAGAAATAAATGAACGACGACCAAATCGAAGAAAAAAATGAGAAATAGGAAACGCAACTGAGAAAGTTAGATTGTTCTTTAGAAGGAGAAGAAAAAAGATAGAGAAGAGAGGTACAAGATGCTGGAGCAACAACTTATCTGGAAATGATTTTGATGTGGTGAGGATAGGTAAATACTAACCACTTTTACAACTTGCGATGCACTCTTACCGCTAGACCAAAGCCTAAGAGACGCTAACTAAACACTTTATTAACTATGCAGTGATTGTTTTTCTTGTGAGGCCACTCAAATATTGTAATATTTTATACTCAGATTAATTATACAATATGATAAACAAAATAACCCCTGAAATATGAGCTTCCATTCCCCTCTCCAACTATTCACCTAATATCAACACCAAATTGATACACCAACCTTGAGTTGATATTAAGTAAAATCATGGTTTAATTTGATCCATGCTCCAGCTTAAGAGCGTAATTGACGATATTTATTTTAGACGATCTGTCCCTAGCATAAATTGTTCCTTTCTAATCTTCTATCATCCACTAACACACACAAGAATATGTAGGTACTAAGGTTTTCCAGAGAACGAAAAAAAAGGCACATATCAGAAGCCAAATTACCTGCTTTAACACTCTTCTTATGATTTCTTCATCTGGTAGAGGCATGTAAGGGTCACCAAGCATAACATATTTAAAGGTAACAAAATAAGGAGAATAGATCTGAGAAGGATGAGATAACCAAAAGGCTCAAATCTAATTAGGATATTTAATGAGTTGCTGAGCAGCTATCTCTGATAGTAAAGATAAGAACATAATTCCTTAGTGAAACAATGAGCCTTGTTCCTCAATGTAATAATCTTTTGGAGATGCCAATGCAAGGTCTGAAAAATAAAAGAAATCTGCATTTGGCGTGTATAGGAGATTGTCCAAACTGTAGCGCGCTTTAATTACTTGAATTACAGAAAATTATTTCTAGAGAACAAACAAAAGAGGCACATATCAGAAGCCAAATTACCTTCTTTGACACTCTTCTTATGATTTCTTCATTTCGTAGAGGCATGTAAGGGTCACCAGGCGTAAGGACACATCTGAAGGCAACGATATAAGAAGAATAGATCAGAGAAGAATGAGATAACCAGAAGGCTCAAATCTAATCAGGATATTTAATGAGTTGATGAGCAGTTATCTCTGATAGTAAAGATAAGAACATAATTCCTTACTGAAGCAATGCGCCTTGCCTCTCAATGTACTAATCTTTCAGAGATGCCAATGCAAGGTCTGCAAAATAAGAGAAATCTGCATTTGGTGTGTACAGGAGATTGTCCAAACTGTAGCGCGCTTTAATTATCTGAATTACAGAAAATTGTTATCTTAACACACAGATTAGTAGTTCTTTCATAATCTAAAATTTTCATATTGACAAATAGTAGTTTCTAAGCCACAAATGTATCACCTTGAACGCTCCAAGTCCTGCAACTCTGTAACCCAGCCATTGTATCGTATTTGTACGGTAACAACAGGCACTCCAACCAATTTGAAAATGTTATCAAAGAATTCCTATTCCCTCCACTTCAGAGGTACCAATTTTTAATTCCAGGGGCATCACATGCTGTAATTAGATATCAGCCAAAACAATTTTAGTTTTCTACTGTAGAAAAGGAAGGAAATGAGGGAAGATACACGTCCAATCGTATAGTTGATTACCAACCAGCAACGTAGGCATCGACTTTTACAATTTTTTTTCGAGTGGCCTATACATAGACACCATTAATCCTAATCAGTTCATGCAATATTTGAGCATGATATGGTCCATTAGCTTGAATATTTATACCCTGAATTTTATCTACTCAACCAGCAGAGCCGATAAGAGAACATACATATTTTTAGGGACAAGAAATGATTGATTGCATATATTATTTTCTAAAGGATAAATCTGAAACTATAAAATTAGATAAAAGATTTAGGAGGGCAACATAAACCTTTCACATCCGCCATTGATTTCAGCCATAAAATTGTTAAGAGTTAAGTTTGAATAAAACTGATAGAAATTTGTTGCAAAATTTGAACAAAAATATACCTAAACTTATGACGAATTCATTTACTATTGTTAGAAGAAGTACGAAAGAACTGATTGTTCTAGGATTATATGAGTGCCTATGTATGGAGCTGAGTTAAAAATCTTGGGTTGGAAGTGGGAAGATGACAGACGGATGTGGATTCTTCTAGGTAATTTGTAGCTGTAAAATTACTTTTTTGCCCTTGGTCGTTCACTTGCTGATGCTTCTATATAGTAGTAATGTTGTATACTTATAAGATTAATTAAGAAAAGATGGTCAAATATGCTCCTAAACTTTATGAAAATATTCAGATATATCCTTTGTTAAAAGTTTAGCTCACCAATGCCTTTGTCGTTCAAGTCTTGGGCCACATATACTCCTGTTGTTAAATTTTGGGTCATATATACCCCTGTTGTCAAGTTTTAGGTCATATATACCCTTGTTGCCGTTAATTGTTTTGCTAAAATTTTTCAACTCCCCCCCTTTTTTTAAGAAATCATATTTTCACATAACTTTTTAATTGTCATATCGCATATAATTAATTCACCCTTCTTCTGCACATTAACCATTCGTCAAATGCTCTCATATACCTTATAATTTCTTTGTATTTTTTCTAATTTGTCAAAAAAAAATTGTTGTCTTATTCGGTGCTTGCATAACCCCAAGAATAATCAAGAAAAAAATAAAAAAAAGTCAAGGACATCCCGTAAAAACCTCAATGCACAATTGCGATAAAAATTAAGAATTAAAGTACTTACCAAGTGCAAATTATTTTAGTATCATATCAATCGATTTCATATTTCACACCACCGTCAATTCCAACATCAAGAATAAGAAGAATAAGGAAAACCCAAGTGAGAAATTGGAATGTAGAAGTGTAAAAGAGGCAGCCCATATAGAGACAACAAAAAAAAGTTGTCAATTAAGAGGATATCTTTTGTACGTACGTACGTATGTATGTATGTATGTATGTATGTATGTATGCATGCATGTATGAGAGAAACAGTTATGCAAGAATCTGAAAATACAATAAAGGGTTTCGACAAATTAGAGAAAATTCAAAGAGATTGTGAGGTATATGAGAGCATTTGACGAACGTTTAATCTGTAGAAGAAGGGGTGAATTTAATTATATATGATGTTGCAATAAAAAATGATGAGGCAAATGTAATTTTTTAAGGGAAAAAAAAGAAAAAGTGCGTCGAAAAATTTCAGCAAAGCAATTAACGGTAATAAAGGTATATATGGCCCAAAACTTGGCAACGGGGGTATATATGATCCAAAACTTAACAATAGGGGTATATATGGACTAAAACTTGGACGACAAAAACATTGATGAGTTAAACTTTTAATGGAGGGTATATCTGAATATTTTCACAAAGTTTAGGGACATATTTGATGTAAGACCCCGTAAAAGTCCTAGTCCACTTCAATCCTATATAGCATGCCAAAAAAGTTCCCAGACTTAGAATTTTTTTCTATCAAAGTGTTAGGACTTAGTCTCATTTTGACCTTGATATTTCTATGGTATTATTTCCGATCTTTCCGGCCTTAGATTATCGATATTTAAATTGATTCATGATCAGGGTTATCTATAGGTCATCTCGGGCGAGTTTTAGAATTTTCAGACATCGTTTGAGACATGTTTGGATGACCAAAATAGTGAGCTAACGCGAACAGGATGCGTCGCGTTGGCTATCGCGTCGTCACCATCGACGCGATGCTTCGGTCATCGCGTTGGGTTGATCGACGCGGTGCGTCGCCTGTCGCATCATTGGGCACGTTATTGTTTATTAAATTATAGGTTTGTGGGGTAGTTGAGTCTTTTTCCCCTTACATTATTCAGCCATAACACGAAATTAAGCCTCTCAAAAGGAAAATTCACTTAATATTTCATAAAATTCTCTCAAAAGCAAAACCTAGGTTCATCAAAGTTCAAGTCCTAATCTCAAGAATTCACCAACAATTCTCACAAATTCAGAAACCAAGGTATATTAGGTGTTCATCCTTGGGTTCTTTCCACCCTTGGAGCTCAAGAATCTTTTTCAAAACTTACATTATGATTTACATTCTTGAATGGAATTGTGTTCATGTATGTGTTGTTGTGTGGGTTTCAAGCCAAGAAGATTTTGAGTTTCATGTAAATAAACTAGAATGTGTGTTGATTTATGTAACCCTTATGTTAAATCTTTGAATTGTGATGTTGAATGTGGTAGTCATGACATTCATATATTGCTCATTCTCATGTACAAGAATTATGCATCCTAGGTATTTACAACATGTCTATGTGAAGGAATTGTGCATGGTAACCTATGTATGATGCTTTTAAAGTTGAGATATGGTTCTATTATCTATGCTATTGAGTCCTGGGGGTATTGAATACCCGAAATTAGCTATTTATCTAGTCTCCAGTCAAAATAGAATGATTACGTGGTATCCCAAACAATAGAATTTGGTCAGTTAACAGAATCAGTATGAGTTCAGTCAAGCCTAGTACAGTTTAGTGATCAGTTCCAGTGTCGATTCAGTTGGGAGTAAGATTCAGCACCGAGCGAATTCAGGGATGGGGGCATTCTTGCCAGTATAGGGTTTAACCCTTAGTAGCAGTCCCTGAGTTATACAACTACGTAGCCAGCGTAGGGTAAATCGTCTTTCTGCTAGACTAGGGTTGACGTAACCATATACATCTCATGAGTAGTCTTCCTTCCATATTAGGGTTGACCCAGCCAGTGTTAGTAACCTGTGGCACAGTGCTAATACTCTTTCAACTGGGGTTACAAGTTGGACCCCAAATTAGTCTATAGTCGGGATATGTCGGTTAGATGATAACTCCCACAGTCTCAGTTTCAGTATTCAGTACAAAACTCAGTTCACTTCTACACTATCATGACTTACAGTTATCACTTATTCAGTTATCAGAAATTCAATACTTCAGTTTCAGTCTAAACTTTCAGTTATCAATTTTCAGTTACTAGAACTCAGTGCTTCAGTTTCAGTCTAATTCAGACAAACGATATATGCTTGGTATTGTATGTTCAGTGCTTTCAGTAGTCCCAGTCTTGCATATACTCTCATCCAGTTACTTCATGACATTAAGTTATTATTACTCATGCACATGAACCCATGCATATTAGCCTAACCTCACCTAGCGTACCAGTACATTCAAAGTACTGACGCATACTCTCTTTGCGCTATGATGTCTCATAACATAGGTTCAGACGCTCGAGTTCCTGATCGTACTTAGCCAGACTAGTCAATCAGCCAGAGCTACAATAGTGAGTCATCATCCATCGAGGACGTGATACTTATTTAGTCATTGTATTACTTACAATATTTTAGTATTTTAGTTATTTTCAGACAGTAGTTGGAGTTAGTTGGGGCCTATCCCACCAACTCTTTTATTTAAGATGTTTAGAGAGTTATCAGTTATTCCACAGATGTAATCAATATTTGTTTTTCAGTATTAGGGACCTTATGGCGTTTTCAGCTTCACTTCTGCAATATTTTATGATTATTATTCAGTATTCACAGCAGGTACCAGTCATGGGTTAGCTTGTGGTCCTTCGGGGTCGTAAGCACCGTATGACGCCCAGGGTGTACTCTCGGGGCGTTACATTTGACCTTTTTCCCTTTAATTAATTACTGGAAGGACTTAGTTGCTCATGTTATTCTAAGCTAATTCTCAACAAAATCAATAGGCCTTTCATCATGAAAATTAAAAATATATTTATTTTATATAAAAAATTTAAAGTTAGAGTTGAAGTTGTTTTTTTATCATAGTTTTTGCAGTTAATGTTAGAATTTAAATGTTTTTTTAAGAAAAGTATAAAATATGAGTTCAACATGAAATATAATTTAAATGAGGTTATTTTATAAAAATAAAAAATAGAGCTTTTTAAAAAAATAAATTAATTAAAAATTGAAAAATAAGGTTTTGATTGTTTTTCAAATTTCAAATTCAACTTCACGTTATATTTGAAATTTTCATGACCAAATACTGTTTTTTCAAATAAAGTGAAATAATATTTTGTAAGAAAATGAGTAATATTTATGGTCAAACGAATCCTTATAATTTATCCTGAGAAAAAAATAAAATAAAGTTAAGGGTGTGTTTGATTTGTTAAATTTTTTGAAAACATACTTTTTTAAGATTCGCTAAAAATAAATGACATTTCGTATTAATTATCAATGGACAATCTTTTTCTTTCGCACTCCTAAGATGAATTTGATTATATTTTGTTATAAAACTTCCATAAAGTCGATTTTGATTAAGACTAGTTTTTTGTAATTTGACAACTAGTATCATCAGTCCATTTTTTTCCTCCCTTATGAGATACAACGAGTAATACTCCGTTGATTAGATTTGGAAGAAACCATGGATCAAATATTTGACAAAAGTTAAAGGCTAAATACATCGATAGGTTCCTCAACTTGACACGATCGTTCACTTTGACACCTCAAGTGGACGTTGTTCACTTTAGGCACCTCAACCAGCATACAGATGTGTGTCATTTTGGCACCTTTTGCAGAGTTGGCATGATGCGTGTTTTCCACTTCCTTGAAGGCGCGTGAATGCCCTTTTTCTACTGATGTGGCATCCAAGTTGGATCACAAACAGTATATTAACTCATCTCCATTAATTTATACCTTCTTCCTCATTTTTATCCACTATTTTTATCAATCTTAAGCCTATTTAATGGTGAAATTATGAACACAAGGAATCTATGAAAAACATTAATCAGTATGAATTAACCAATTAAAATCAACATATAACAAATATAGAATCGAATTAACAAAAAAAAGATGGAAAAATCAAGAAACAACGTTAATCATTATTTGCTTGATTTTAAGAATTAAGAATGGTTGATTTTAAAAAAAATCAAGAATTTCCCTTCTTTAAGAACAAGAAATAAAAAAAACAAGAATAGTTGATTTTAAGAAACAAGATAACTAATTTTTCCTTCTGTTGATTTTAACCATTCTTGTTTCTTAAAATGGATTTTCTTCTTAAAATGATTTTTTTCTTCTTTGATCGAATTAACAGAAAAAGAAGAAGGAAAAATCAAGAAAAACATTTCACCATTTATATCATTTTTATGCTTATTTTTTTCAAGAAAATTTTTCACCATTTTTGTCAATCATTAATGTTTGACATTATTATTTGCTTGAAAAGAAATGACGTTATATTAATGGTGTACAAAAATGAGAGGGCGGGGGGGGGGGGGGGGGGGGGTGAGTTTAGAGAAGATAATTTGGGGGTGGGGGTGAAGGCGCTGGGGTGTTTGAAGAAGATGATTCAAGGGTAGGGGCGCTGGGGTGTTTTGGAGAAGACGTTTTGGGAGTGGGGTGGGGGGTGAGGGGCTGGGGTGTGGGGTGTTTGGAGTAGATGATTGGGGGCGTGGGGGAGGGGGGGACGAGGGGTTGGATGGAGGGGTTTGATTTTTTTTAAATTTAAATTAATTATTTAAAAATTATTTAGATAAAAAAATGACAAATGCCTATTATTATTGGCCACTTTACACGTCATATTGATCAATTTACACATCATAGCATGTGTAATACATGTGTAGAATATATTTTTACGGATTGTGAAAAAAGTGTCAAAATAATACATTTGTACGCTATCTGAGGTGCCTAAAGTGAACAACGTCTACTTGAGGTGCCAAAGTTAAAGATTGTGCCAAGTTGATGGGACTGTCAATGTGTTTGGCCAAAGTTAAAATAAAATAGAGAAAACCTCAGATCAAGAAGTAGACATTAGACAACAAAACGAGTACAACTACTCTATCAAAAGTACATAGAAGGCGGTATGGTAGAATGGTGAAAATCTTGCGAAAAATACTTCATCACAAATATGAATATTTGTAGGAAGTTTTCATAGTTTAAGGTATGTCAAAGACTCTATTTTAAGAATATTTTACTCCAAGACCATAACGTTCTGAAGTTGAACCTCCGTTTCAGACACCGTCTTAAGAATATTTCAGTCCAAGACATAACGTTCTAAAGCTGAACTTTTGTCTATTGATATAAGTTCTTTAGGAACTGTCATGCCTTGTAAGACACAATTTGTGTCACGCCAGCATCTTTGAACATAATTTGTGCCTAGCAAACTCTTTTTTTTTTCCATGTAAGACATAATTAATTTGTGTCTTGCGAATTTCACAAAGCCCTCTGTGGTCTGTTGGTTTGGCACTCCAATGAGGCTCATTCTTGGAGATCGAACTCCATTATGAGCGAAGTTTTCGACTTTGGTTACTATTTTTCGTCTTGAAACGTAAGTCTATCGGAAACAACCTCTCTATTTCTTCCGAGGTAGTGGTGTGGACTGCGTACATTTTACCCTCCCACCCCACTATGTGGGAATACACTAGATTTGTTGTTGTTATTGTCGTCTTGCAAATTTCTTTTGTTTTTTCGATGTTGGAGGTATTTTTGGGCACTTTTTTATTACTTTAAGTGATGGAGGACAAAAACTAAAGATCATATACTTAAATTTTGAAGAGAAAAAATTAAAGACCACTCCAAAATTGAGACATTCGGGCCAAAACTTCTATCCCAAATATAGCCTGAAACCTACAACCACTGATCGTTTTGCCTACTAAGTTCTAGCTAAAAGCTAGAATATACAACACAATAATCAAGTCTAAAATATTCAACACATTGCAATCAGCTAAGTTGTGCGAACTTTTCACTTTTTATGCCGCATTTGTGTTAGATTCTAAAAAACACTAGTTTTGAAGAATCCAACACGTATCCGTTGATATTTTAGAAGAGTCCAAGCAACATAGGCAACCAGAACGATAATTCTTTCTCAAGCCCACTATGGCTCACCTGCGACCATTGAAAAATTATCATAAAATATAGTCTTTCTTTAGTAATAATGTATAAATAGGTACTTCCATCGCCTCGATCGATCTACAACGACTAATGACAGTAGTCAATGGAGAGCTGATATAGTACTTTTGTACAAGAACGTCAAACCTATTGGATGATCACCACAACATTACTACATATAGCTAGCTCGTGTAGTTGTCGTTGGATTGAGATACATTCTCCTTCTCTTTCCTTCCATATAGTATAATTTAGAACTGAATAATGTGAGAGATGCATCCTTCTTATCTTTCCTGCCATATAGTATAATTTGAAACTGAATAATGTGATGGATACATTCTCTTTCTCTTTCCTTCCATATAGTATAATTTGAAACTGAATAATGTGCTGGATACGTTCTCCTTCTCTTTTCTTCCATATAGTATAATTTGAAACTGAATAATGTGATGAATACTTCTCTTTCCTTTCATATAGTATAATTTGGAATTGAATAATATAATAGATACATCCTCCTTCTCTTTCCTTCCATGTAGTATAATTTGGATTGAATAATGTGATAGATACATCCTCCTTTTCTTTCCTTCCATATAGTATAATTTGGAACTGAATAGTATGATGGATACGTTCCTCTTTCCTTCATTTAGTATAATTTGGGACTAAATAATGTGATAGATACATCCCCTTTCTCTTTCCTTCCATATAGTATAATTTGAAAGTGAATAATGTGATGGATACGTTCTCCTTCTCTTTCCTTCCATATAGTATAATTTGAAACTGAATAATGTGATGGATACTTCTCTTTCCTTTCATATAGTATAATTTGGAACTGAATAGTGTGATAGATACATCCTCCTTCACTTTCCTTCCATATAGTATAATTTTGAACTGAATAATGTGATGGATACGTTCTCCTTTTCTTTCCTTCCATACAGTATAATTTGGAACTGAATAATGTGATAGGTACGTTCTCCTTCTCTTTCCTTTCGTATAGTATAATTTGGAACTGAATAATGTGATAGATACATCTTCCTCCTCTTTCCATCCATATAGTATAATTTGGAACTGAATAATGCATCATATATTCGCGGAGTATATATTGGCTTAAAAACATTCACTTAAGTACCACTGCACTTCTCACAATATAACTAGCAATTTCAATCTGTTCTCGTATTCCATAAAATCCATAGAATCTCACTTCTTTTAGCTCAGAGTGATATGTAGGAGATAAAGGAAACCCTGTGCCACTTCCTCTTTTATCCCTTCTTGGCCTCCAATACTGAGATCACAACGAAAATGAGATCAACATACATATCGCTAACTGATAGAACCGAGACTACTTGCTAAAAACTTCTCCTAGTTTCTACCAATCAAAAAAAATAAAAACGATATAAAAGTGAAATTATGATTCATATATCTAGGTAGAAATTCATAAAATGGTATTAACAAAATAACCATTATCCCTAGTCTAATATTTGCTAATACTTGTTGATCGATGTAAACATGACTTGACAAGAACAGGAAAGGTCATATATGTGGACAAAGAACCATATGGTGACTAGGCAAGCCATTTTCAATACCAAGATATCGACAATCTTCATGCATTGTTACTGTTATCAACAAGTAATGACGTTCGATCCAATTATACAACAAACCAACATTCCCACAAATTGAGGCATGGGGAGGATAAAGTGTACGCAATCCATAATAATAACTCAGATAAAGTAAAGAGGCTATTTCCGATAGAATCCTGGATCAGTACAAATAACAATATAAGAAACATAAGAACAATAAATCAAATGGGTCAACACACTAATAGATAATAAAAGAAAGAAGACACCCACATAATAATACTATACACAATCTATTCAAAAATTACAAGCATTGTTGGTGAAATATTACAAAAAATTACAATTGAAAATATAGAAAATGAAGAAAATACAATACTCTTCTTCTTCACTGAGACGCGGATATCTTGTGCTCTTAAGGAGATTCAAGCCTACTGCAGCAAATGTTTTCACCAGTCTAGCAATAATCTTCTTGACTAGTCCCCTCTAGGATACAATAACCTTCTCACAAAGTACAACTCAATAAACTCTGGACACAAAAGTTGAGTTAAAATTCCAAAAAAAAACACCCCCTTCAACTAATAAACTGTCTTTTTACTAACTTTTGTGCACTCTATATTTTCTTGTACTTCAAAAAATGTGAGACCAACTCTATTTATTGGAGAAGAAGTCTTCCATGCAATGAAGAAGAATGAATGAAGGGTAGTAAAGATGGAAAAACAATGACCTAGAAGTTACAAGAGAACTTATGACCATATTCTAATACCGGAACTACTGAGATTAATAATTTGCTTTTTAGAGTTCCAACAAATAGCATTACCACCCAAAGTAAATATATAATAGTAGTAGATAAAGAATCAACTGATAAAGAATTATAATCCACGTCAAAAAAGTCTTCAAGTACAACATGATAATTTTTATAAAATAAAGTACATATTTTTCTTCCAATTAAATATCTCATTACTCTCTTTATATCATGCCAATGTTTATTACCCGACTTGCTAGTAAACCTGCTACATGAAATATCAGGCCTAGTGCAATCAGTCACATATCTCGAATGTCCAATTATGCTAGCATATTTCTTTTGGTTTATTACATCATTTTCACTTTCAACAAGAAACAAGCGAATGCTAGAATTAAAAGGAGTTACAACATGCTTGCAGTCAAGAAAATTATGCTTTTTCAAAATTTTCTCAACATAATTGACCGTTCAAGAGATATTTTATCACATGTTCTAGAATTTTTTATTCCTAGAATAAACTGTCTCACCAAGATCTTTCATATCAAAATGACTTCTAAGGATATTTTTAGTTTCTCCAATAACATTCATGTTAGAGGCAAAGATCAATAAATCATCAACATATACGTAAATAATAATATGTGAATTATTTCAAGACTTGTGATATAGGAACTTATAACACTCATTTGTTTTAAAGTCATTACCAATCATGCAGGAATCAAACTTTTCATGCCATTACTTTGGTGCCCATTTCAAGCCATATAGAAATTTAGTAAGTTTACACACTTTACTTTCTTGGTCAACTTCAACAAAACATTCAGGTTGTTCCATGTAAATCTCCTCATTTAGGTCTCCATTTAAAAAAGCAGTTGTTACATCCATTTGATGAATTTATAAATAAAAAATTATCGTAATGGCAACTAAAAGTCTAATGGATGTAATTCTAGTTATAGAAGAAAAAGTATAAAAAAAATTCTAGGCCTTCTAGTTTTTTGAAATCATTAGCAACTAGTCTAGCCTTATATTTATCTATAGATTCATCCGATTTTAACTTTTTACGTAAGATCCATTTACATCCAATTGTTTTACAATTCGTTGCTACATCAACTAGGTTTTAAGTTTTATTGGAAATTAGTGATTATATTTCATCATTTACAACCTCTTTCCAAAAAATAGCACCACGTGAAGACAAATATTCTTCTAAAGTGAGAGGGTTATCTCCAATATTAAAACGTAATAATCAGGACTACAATCTTTTTCTAGTCTAACTTTTTTACTTCTTCTTAACTCAAAATCATTATTTTTTATAATAGAAATAAAAGAATTAGGTAGTGAAAAAATATTTTTTTTAATCCTTTGACCCACACTATATTTAGAATCAAAAGAAAATTTAATTTCATGAAGAATAACATCACCAGATTCTATTATAATACTACCTTCAAGAATAAAAAATCTATAGGTTGTACTATTTGAAGTATAACTTAGAAAAACACAAGTAATTTCTTTTTTTTTTACCAAAGAGATTTTAGGATCCATTAACCTTACATAGGCTAAGCAACCCCAAACTCTTAGGTATCCTAAATTTGACTTATGACCTTTCCACAATTCAAAAGGTGTTAATTTGATTTTTTATGAGTCATAATTTAACATATATTGATTTGTCAAGAAGAGATTGATGTAATTAAAAACTTCAAGAATCTATTATATTCATATGTGGAATATATGTAGACATGATTGTCGTACATTAAGAGGAGTTAGGATTACAAGTGCTAAGCATACATGAATAGATTATAATGAGATAGTAATCTACAAGAACCAGGATACTCAAATACTCCACTTGCAAATGGAAGGTGGCTCCTTCACCTTGAGTTTGTTGTGTTAGAACTGAAACTGTGATGAAGCCAAAGACTTAGTAAAGACATCTATGATAACGCTCAACTTACACGTCAATTTAGTGCAACGTGGTCGTCGTCAATATATTTACCCAACTTTGGAGTCGGGGTCGAATCCACAGGAAACAATGTGAGTGACGATTAAACTATTTTGAAACTATAGCTACAAGTTAAATTCAAACAAATGACATGAAAATATAAAATGGGGGTTTTGGAGATTAACAAATAAATGTTGGTCACTTTATTTTGAGCGTTTGTAATCAAGAGTTTATGGAAAACCAGAGTTATGTTCACTATGGGTGTTGGGATTTGACAGACGCTAGTAACGGTTCAGGATTCTTGTGGTAAGTAGGAACAACAAATTATCCTTGTCGAATTTATTCCTAAATGTCTCTCGACCTATTTAAGCAATTTACTACCTAATTCTCTCGAACTTAGGGAGTTGATATTTCAGAACAGGATGTTATCTCAGGTTAATTAATCTTGTTACAACATTAATTATTAAACGAAGTATTTTTGAGTCCCTGTTGATAATTCACTTCCTACTATATTTAATTTCTTTCTCAAGAAAATCAAAGCAGGGGTGTCTACTGTTTGCAACCAACATACGTTAATTAAAGCTTCAAAATTATCAAGAAATCCTACCAACTTTCGAATCTTGAACACGTATTGGTGTAACAAACCCTAATCCATAGATCCCATAACTCGGTTTATAGGGATTAGTTACCTATAATGAAAGAAACAAAGCAATATATTGAATTCATACTTGAAGAGATCATACTTACAGAACAATGAAAAACAATAATTGTTTCTTTGATTCAATCACTAAATAACTCCACAAAAAGCAATAGTAATCTCTCACAAGTTAATGGTGACAGTGTATCCAAAACTAGAGAGAGAAATACTAAAGTTCGTGAAGTTCAAGATGTCTAAGATTTCTCCTCCCTCTCTTTCGGCTGAAACCCTAAAAGCTGTTATTTATAGCTGTAGCTTAAAGGAAATTTCGAATTAAAATTTCCGAAATTCGTCCCTTAGATGACTCAAACTCTTAAGGAAAACCTAGACTTGTCCTTAAATACTTAGGATAATTATGGAAACAAAATCACAGGTTACATCTTTGTCTCAGAATAGACGACGACATGCGTGACGCCTTATCAAGGTTCTAACGACTTATCAGGAATGTCGTCAGATCCTCTTCAATTTTGACATTCTCTACTTTAGGTTGATGACGAAACCTGACGGCTTATCAGAACTTTGATGACTTATCACCAATGTCGTCACAGATTCCAGTTGAAGTCCATTCTCTGTCTAAGGCTGACGACGCTCTTGATAGCTTATCAAATTTGTGACGACATATCAGGGGATGTCGTCACACTTCTGCTCCAACTTCATCACACTGCCTCCAGCTGACGATGGACCTGATAACTTATCACCAAGTTAACGACTTATCACTCGTCAACTGCTATTCTGCAATTTCTTGGCTATTTGTTCTATATTCACCTATTTTTGTCCTTATTGTCTTAGGTTCCCTTGTATCTTGCCTTTCACTGCAATATCAAAGAAATATCATAAAAAACACCGATAGTTACTTAAGAACTTACAATTATTCCGAGTTTAAAGTCTTAAATGTGCTAACAAAATGCTAGCACATCAACACCCTCAACTTAAAACAATTGCTTGTCCTCAAGCAACCAAAATATAACTAAGAGAATACAAAGTACATTCGATAGTCAATTTTCTATATCATCTCAACACAACCTCACCTTCTCCCAGGTCAATCAATTCAAACTCAATTGTGTATACTATTGAAAAACAACAATGTAACACACAAGAATCAAGATATGGCATAAAATCAGCAATAACAACCATGCATGTACCAAGATCACACTATCCGAACAAGTTAGTAACTAGCAACATAACTTGTGCGCCCTCACAACAAAGAAATCCCTTTTTCTCTCATATCAGAAATCACATATATACACATATGGATAATCACGAGACTCACTCTCAGAATAAAGTTTCACTCACTGTACGTCAAATGCCATAGGCTTGCCCTTATAGTCAGTATCAAGGTTTTCAGACAGGTCAGCTAGGATCACTATAGGTCTTTTTCTTGGCTTGTAATGTAGGCTAGGGGCTGGTATGATAATCAAGGGTATTTAAAGTGACTACGCCTTCTTGACACTATGCTCACCTCTTGGGGTTTCACTTCTTAAATTTTTTCTCTTCCTCTCTTTTATTAATCATACATGCTCAAGGTGGGTGCTATCTTTTCAAAAACCAAATTATCTTTTTCTCATCTTTTACACAACTTTTTCTTTTCTTATTCTTTTTGCACCACACCCGACTTTTTATTCTTTTCTCTTATTCTATCTCTCTTCATACTCATTTTGCATCACGCACCCCTATGATAGCCACCCTCAACTTAGGCTATTTGCCTAAGTCAAGGTGCACAGTGTCCAAGGAGGACCAGGGCCAAAACAGGTTTATTGTGAAACAAATGGGAAGGCGATAGGTGTCATGAATGAAATAGGCTATTCAGGCTCAAAATAGGAATCAAGGCATATTATGTATACAGGGAAGGTCATTTAGGCTAAAAGTGGGCTAATATCAAAACGGCCTATGATCCTCTTCTAACCCCTATCCTACAACCAAGGAAAGACTAACCGAGCAAGTTCTGGATTCACACACAAAGGGAACTGAGTAAGACCTCACACACACATGGCACACAAATATATCACATATCACTACTTATCCGGTTCGTGTAATTGTTTAGCACTGATTATCAAGTTGCCAGAAATAATGCCACCAAAAGATGCACTGTGGTCACAATTAGATGCAGTTCACACAGTATTACAAATAGACACTTAGAGAGGTGCTCAAAAATCACAAAACATATTAACTGCCTCATTACTTGTATTTCTCCTAATTGACCACAACACATCACAAAACAAAACATAATACGCCTAAACATACCGGCTCTACTAGGAACAAGACTCTGGGGAAAAAAGGCACGACAATAAAATTCCCAGGAGGATATCAACACCCACAAGAAGTCCCACTCTCAACTTATAATCATACATTGTCCCCAATATGTCAAACCAAAACAAGAGAGTTAGAAATATACCTACGTTACCAAGGGTGCGAAGATCTGATGTCAATCACAGAATACGAATACAAACAACAAAATACCTGAGGTTACCTCCCAAGAAGTGCCTAATTTAGTGTCGCAACACGACTCAGTTATCTTGACTACTCAGACTACATCAAGATATCTTGTTGATAATTATTTATGTATCCACTTGGAGGTTTTGAAATGTCGACCCAACTTTTGATCAATACATCTTCGAGGCACATTGGGCAAATGTACGGATATAATGACACTTCCTTTATCTCGCTATTTGGATGACTTAAATCTCTTATCCAACTTCATATCAAATTTATGGATAGGCTCATTGGGTATTGATGAGATTATCAATAATCCACTTGATGCACATTGAATTTTGCCTTTACTGACCTTCAAGTGGGGGGGGGGGTTCATTTTGCTCTTCTTGAATGCCAAACTCCAAAATATAAGGATTATGTTCCTCATCCTCAAAACACCTCAGTTGATTGGGTAGGTAGACTTCCATCTTATCCACCAAGCATAATGTTGAAAAATGGTTCGAATGAGGTCTTCTCCTTAATTTCAAAGTTGCATCCTTCTGGGCATCCTCACCCCGAATTGGGCTAGAGTCTTCAGAAGAAATTTGCTTGGTTTTTTTTTCTTCTCTAGCACCGCTTTCTCAATCTTGGCATCATCCCTCATGGTTGGTTTGGTTGGTTGGAAAATCATCGAGGGTTTCTCAACATCAAGCACAACATCGATATAGGATTCTTGTTCCTCATCTTCACACTCTTCTATTATGTTAAATGATTCCACAGACAAGATATCATCTAAACATAATGTGAAAAAGTGCTTTGAATGCTTGACCTTTATATCCATATCCTCTATCATTCTTCTTTCTTCGTTATGTTTCCTTATGTCTTGATCAATATCACGTATGATATCATTCGTTGTGTCCATATAATCCAACATTAGTTGAAGCATAGCTTTAATGCCACTCTTTTCGATGCTTTGTTCTTTCTGTTCTTGACCATAAGACCTATCAAAATCATAAGAAGAACTAGAATTTGGGTTAGCATACCGGGGGGAGAGGGCATTTGGGCAATCACTTCAATGTCCTTCTTGACCACCACATACAGAACAATCATACTCCCGATAGGATGGAGATGGTGCACATATCTCTCTCCGGGGAGCATATCTACAGTCTTGCCAAAAGTGAGGTCCATCACAATATGGGCATGGATCATCAAGATACAATTTCCAACCACCAAGCTCATGTTCGTTCCAAGACGCCATAGTAATAAGTAAACTAAAATAAAAATCTACCTAACACCAGAAATAAAAGAAAACTAAAAACAACTATTTACAAGTTTAAATTCAAGCAAGTAGGCTAAAATTCCAAACCAACTCAATACACCAAATTGTTCCCCATCAACGGCGCCATTTTTGATAACGCTCAACTTACACGTCAATTTAGTGCAAGGCGATCGTCATCAATATATTTACCCAACTTTAGAGTCGGGGTCGAATCCACAGGGAACAATGTGAGTGGTGATTAAACTATTTTGAAACTATAGCTACAAGTTAAATTCAAACAAATTACACGAAAAGATAAAATGGGGGTTTTGGGGATTAACAAATAAATGTTGGTTACTTTAGTTTGAGCGTTTGTATTCACGAGTTTATGAAAAACCAGAGTTATGTTCACTATGGGTGTTGAAATTTGACAGACACTAGTAACGATTCAGGATTCTTGTGGTAAGTAGGAACAACAGATTATCCTTGTCAAATTTATGCCTAAATGTCTCTCGACCTATTAAGCAATTTAATATCTAATTCTCTCGAACTTAGGGAGTTGATGTTTCAGAATAGGATGTTATCTCAGGTTAATTAATCTTGTTACAACATTAATTATTAAACGAAGTATTTCTGAGTCCCTATTGATAATTCACTTCCTACTATACTTGATTTCTTTCTCAAGCAAATCAAAGCAGGGGTGTCTACTGTTTGCAACCAACAGACATTAATTAAAGCTTCAGAATTATCAAGAAATCCTACCACCTTTCGAATCCTGAACACGTATTGGCATTACAAACCCTAACCCATAGATCCCATAACTCGGGTTATAGGGATTAGTTACCCATAATGAAAGAAATAAAGCAATATATTGAATTCATACTTGAATAGATCATACTTACAGAACAATGAAAAACAATAATTGTTTCTTCGATTCAATCACTAAATAACTCCGCAAAAAGAACTAGTAATCTCTCACAAGTTAATGGTGACAGTGTATCCAAAACTAAAGAGAGAAATACTAAAGTTCGTGAAGTTCAAGATGTCTAAGATTTCTCCCCCCTCTCTTTTGAATGAATCCCTAAAAGCTGCTATTTATAGTTGTAGCTTAAAGGAAATTCCGAATTAAATTTTTTGAAATTCGTCCCTTAGACGACTCAAACTCTTAAGAAAAACCTAGACTTGTCCTTAAATACTTAGGCTAATTATGGAAACAAAATCACATGTTACAACTTTTTCTTGGAATAGACGACGACATGCGTGACGCCTTATCAGGGTTCTGACGACTTATCAGGAATGTCGTCAGATCCTCTTCAATTTTAACATTCTCTACTTTAGGCTGACGATGAAACCTAACGGCTTATCAGAACTTTGAAGACTTATCACCAATGTCATCACGGATTCCAGCTGAAGTCCATTCTCTGTCTAAGGCTGATGACGCTCTTGATAGCTTATCAAATTTGTGACAACATATCAGGGGATGTCATTACACTTCTGCTCCAACTTCATCACACTGCCTCCAGCTGACGATGGACCTGATAACTTATCACCAAGTTGACGACTTATCACAAAAGTCATCAACTGCTCTTTTGCAATTTCTTGGCTATTTGTTCCATATTCACCTCTTTTTGTCCTTATTGTCTTAGGTTCTCTTGCATATTTTCTTTCACTGCAATATCAAAGAAATATCATCAAAAACAACGATAGTTACTTAAGAACTTACAATTATTTTGAGTTAAAAGTCTTAAATGTGCTAACAAAATGCTAGCACATCAATCTACTAATTAGTCTTTTGTGGATATAAAGCGAACATAAAGATCCTTTCGAGCAACCTTATCTCGAATGAAATAATAATAAATTTCCACATGCTTTGTCCGAGAGTGAAAAATGGGATTTAGCTATCGATAAGCCACACCAATATTGTCACACCAGAGAGTCAGAGCATTAGAAGAGTTAACTCTAAGTTCAAAAAAGAGGGAGTGAGTCTATGTTAACTCAGCTGCCGCATTCACCAAACCTTTTTATTCTGATCTGTTGATGAATGAGCTAATATTCGTTGCTTCTCAGTGGCCCAAGAGATGAGATTGTTGCTAAGGAAAATAAAAAATCCACCCATGGACTTACGGTCATCAATGATGTAAGTCCAATCGGCATCAGTGAATTCCTGTAAGTGGAGAGATGAAGAAATAGAGGTGAAAAATGACCATGTCTTAGTATGTTTAAGATAGCATAATAGTTGTTTTACAATGGACCAATGATTAATTAACAGAGATTGCATGAACTGACACACTTTGTTAACTGAAATTACAATGTCTAGCTTCATCAAAGTGAGATACTAGAGAGCACCAAAAACCTGTCGATATAGTGTAGGATCATGGAATTCCAAACTATTCTTTTGATATAGCTTGTCAATACTTTTCATTGGAATGAGAAGAGGCTTACAAGTGCTCATTTTTGCTTTATCCAGCAGATTACATACATATTGAGCTTGAGAGATTTCTAGTCCTGAGGTATAGCGCTTCACTTGAATTCCAAGGAAAAAAGTGAGGTTGCCCATATATCGAATAGAGAAGGCACAACACAATTGGTCTATGACAACAGTGATGAACTTGTTGGAGTTCTCTGTCAAAATACCATCATTAACATACACAAGAAGATAAGCTTTAATACCACCTAAGTTGTAGATAAACAATGAAGTATCCATCTTGGAAGGAGAAAATTCAAAGGACACTAAATATTATAGAAGCTTGGTATACCAAGACTCGGAGCTTGCTTGAGGTAGTACAATAATTTATGGAGTTTGCTGACATAATAAGGTAATTATGGATGAATGAACCCCGGAGGTTAAGCCATGAACACATCTTCAACGAGATCGCCATGTAAAAAGGCATTTTGAACATCTAATTGACATAGAGGCCAATTATAAGATTGCTAATAAGAGAATAATGCGAATTATCATGGGTTTTACAACTGGGCTGAATGTTTCAGAAAAATCATAAACTTCAACCTTATGAAAATCTTTTGTGACAAGATGAGTGTTGCACCTTTCAATAAACCCATCATAATTTCATTCAATAAAAAACACCCATTTATTGCCTAAGATATTTATAGATGATGACGAAGGCACAAGATATTAAGTTTTATTTTTAAATAGAGCTGTCATCTCACAATCCATAGTTTCTCTTCATTCTTTGTATTTGGTAGCTTCAGATAAACAAGTACATTCAGTTGTAGGAGGTGATAGCTGTGAGGAAGAGGAATGTAAAGTAGAGTGGGATGAAGGTGGCATATGACGGAGTCATATGTGGTGAGTGCGCTCAGGTGAAACTAGGCTTGAGGAACTACGAATAAAAGATGTAGCTATTTGGTTCAGAGGAATAACTATAGGTTGGGTGTCCAGTGGTATACCATGTAAGATGGGATGTTGCAGCCAGAGACATCAGGTATTAATGGCTAGATGGAAGCAAAGCTATTATTTGTTTCGTCGATGGGGAATTTAAAGAAGATTCAATTAGAATGGTAGTTGGAAGAGATTCATCGATTGCCAGAGTGGAAGAGAATGTAGTAGATGGTGTATTAAGTTTTGGTGAACTGGATAAGGGTGAGTGTTCTGTCGGGTTAGGAAAAGCAGGCATAGTGGCGGCTGTATTTTGTGACACAACATAAGGAGCAGAGAAATAGAGAGACAATTAGGGGGGGGGGGGGCGAGGGTCAAGAATAGACTAACTTTTGAATAAAAATATTGACTCATCGAACTTGACATATCGAGCAATGTAAATGCGAATTTTATGCCTATCGATACACCTATAAGCATGATAATTAAAGACATAACCAAGAAAAATGAAAGGAGTGTTGCGATAGTTAATTTTATGCTTGTTATAGGGTCTTAGATAAGGATAACAAAGAGAATCAAGAAATTTGAGGAACAAATAATTTGGTGAATGATTAAAGAACATCTCATAAGGAGATTTATTGTTGTTAATGGGAATAGGAAGGAAATTAATCAAGTATACTGTTGAATCAAAGGCAAAGTGCCAATATTTATAGGGTGTATACCTAGGAGCCATGAGACTTAGTCATGTTTTGACAATATGATGGTTTTTGAGTTTGACTCGACCTTGTTATTCATATGTATGTGGTGATGAAAATCTATGTTGAATTCCAACGTTAGAGTAAATAGTGGATAGAGGTCAAAACTCACCACCACTATCAAATTATAGAGATTTCAGTTTGGTGGTGAATTAGCATTCCACGAGGGCTAAAAATTATGGGAAATGGAGGCAACATTAGATTTTTGAAATAATGAATAACATTATGTATATCTAGAATAATCATCCACAAAGACTAATAAATATTTATGACCATTTAATGACTGAAAAGGTAAAGGGCATATATCAGTAAATACTAATTGTAAGACATGAGAACTTTTATTTGATCTATCTGATAAAGAGAGTTTTTGCGACTTGCCAAGTTGACAAACGCTACCTTGAGAAGCTAGCTTAGAATTAGAAAAGGTAAATTATTCTTGCGGAGAACTTGATTGAGTGATCTTTGATAAGGACTGCTAAGGAGAAGATGCCAATAGAATGATGATAGCTTGACAGCCATACAATCCACGACAGAGGAGTATCTACTGAGTGGAATAGACAAGTGATATAATCTATTGTTACCCAGGCCGGAAATAAGATGAGTCCTGGTTGTGTGATCCTTAACAACAAATTGATACGGGTGAAATTCAACAAAAGAATTATTATTATGAGTGAATTATGTAATGGGTAAAATATTCTTAGTGATACAAGAAACATGAAGAATGTTATTTAGAGAGAAGGATTGATTTGAGGAATTAGAGAGAGTTGCCTTACCGGTGTGATGAATGCAAACTTTGACCATTACCTACATAAAGTTGGTCATTGCCTTGGTATTCTTCATATTACGAGAGACTAGAGAGATCAAGAGTAATATGATGCATTGCTTCAGAGTCGGGATACTAATTTTGTGTTGATTGAATTGGAGTTTGTTGTGCGATGAGATGCTGGATAGATGGAACGGCATAACGCTTAAATCAATTTGGTGCTAGATGATTTGAGCGTTTACAAATTTGGCAATGCTGCCTGTTTTTAGAGTTTCAGTTACTTCCAGATTGCCAGTTATTTCCAAAGTAGTGTGATTTGTAGGAGTTGGGACCATGGACTCTACGACCTTTGGAGTTGTGACCACGACTTTGGAATGAGTTGTTTTGCTGGTTGCGATCAAAATTTGATGGAGAACGCTGGATGAAATTTGCAGAAGGTAATAGAACTTGATTCAACATCAATGATGGGATGGAAAATTGTGACAGAGACAAGCCATGAATAAATTCATGGTTTAACCAAAGGTTGTGGAGCTCTTAATACGACACAGGTTCAGGACGAGCAGAGAGCTTAGTTATAATATTTTTAAAATTTGGGCGCAACCTTTTGAAGATATAAATATTGAAGTTCGGTAAATTAAGATGACGCCCTGCAACAGATAGCTCATTCAAAAAAAAACTTAGCCTTCTGAAGGTATTGCGATAGGCTAAGGTCTTCCTCTTTCAGCTTTTGAAGTTATGTATGAAGATTTACAATTCTTGTGTTGGAGGTTAACGATAAGGCAACTTTAAGTGCATCCCATATTTCTTTAGACGTATTGAGACCTATCACTATGGGTAGAGTTTCCTCCGATAGAGACAAAATTAATAAACTCATAATTAGTTTATCTTGTTGAACCTATTGTGCATAGAGAGGATCTGATCAAACATCTGTGATTCCTTCAACAAAAATTATAGAATAGGGACATAGTTTTTCTCCTGTGATGAATCCATGAAGATTTTGTCCTTTAAGATATGGTAACAACTGGGTTTCCCAGAAGAGAAAACTGTTTGATGTGAGCTTAAGAGAGATAAAGTGATAAGCTCAGGAAAGAGCGTTCGAGCTGAAGCTCGAGGAAATCACACAGGTTGTTATAGTTGGAGAAGAATGAAGAGTCAACAAAGAAAAGGATCTTATCAATGAGGACGAGGATCTTTTGCCAGAATTATGTTCTGATGCCATATTGATTTGTCAAGAAGAAATTGATATAATAGAAAACCTCAAAAATCTATTTGATTCATATGTGGAATATATATAGACATGATTGTCATACATTAAGAAGAGTTAGGATCACAAGTCCTAAGCATACACCAATAGAATATAATGAGAGTAATCTACAAGAACTATAATACTCTAATAACACATAACTAGCAGTCAAAAAAGCTTCACCCGAAAAACTTAAAGGTGCATTTGACTCAATAAGCATGACATTAGTTAACTCAACCAAAGTTCTATTTTTTTTTTCGTTACACTATTAGATGCACACAAATAAGGAGGGGTAGTTTCATGAATTATACCCAATAATCTAACAAAAGAATTGAACTCATTTGACTCATATTCACAACCTCTATCACTTCTAATTCTTTTTATTTTTTTTATCAAACTAATTTTCAACTTCATGGGGAAAAGTTTTAAAATTCTCAAAAGCATGATTTTTCTTTTTCATTAAGTAAAATAGAAAGGGAGCCTTGGAGTAACTGGTAAAGTTGCTTCCATGTGACCAGGAAGTCATAGGTTTAAGCCTTGGAAATAGCCTCTGGCAGAAATGCAAGGTAAGGCTGCGTACGATACACCTTTGTGGTGGGGCCCTTCTCCGGACACCGCATATAGCAGTAGCTTTAGTGCACCGGGCTGTCCTTTATTAAGTTAAATATGTAAACTTAGAAAAATCATCAATGAAAGTGATAAAATATTTATTTCCTCCATGAGTTAAAATACCTCCAAGTTCACAAATATCAATATAAACTAATTCTAATAAATCAATTTTTATTTCAACTTTAAAATGAGGTCTTTTTGTGATTTTGGCTTTACTAGAAGCCTCATATTTTTCAAAATTCTTTTTGATCGTTGCAATTAATTTTAAACTACTCATAATTTCCACATAATGATTATTAATATTACACAGACGGGCATGTCAAAAATTAGTAGAAGTAAGCATATAAACAGAAGTAGTAGTTTTATTTATTTCAACATTCAACTTGAACATCCCATCACAAACATACCCCTTTCCCACAAAAATACTATTTTTCACAATAGCATATTGATCAGATTCAATAATATGTTTGAAGTCTGTTTTATTAAGAAGAAAATTTAATATCAAATTTTTTCTCATGAAAGGAGAATAAAGTACATCTTTTAAAACTAATACCCCTCCAAAAGTAAAATTCAACTCGACATCTTCCATTTCAAGCATTCGAGTGGCGTGAGAATCTCCAAGCATGATGGTTTTGGGCTCCTCAAAAGGAATATATTTTTTAAATCAGTCTTTGTTATAACAAACATGATGGTTTGCACCAGAGTTAGCCCACCATCCATCAACATTCTCCACCATGTTTATATCTGTTATCACACTACAAATGATTCTTCGATAAAAATTTTCTGATGTATAGGTTCATATTTTTAAAATTTACAAAATCGAGCAATATGTCCACTCTTGCCACAGACAAAGCACAGTCTCTTTTTTGAACTTGTTGATTTTGGGTTTAGTTATTTCTACCATTATTGTTCTTGAAAATTCTACCATTATTTTTTCTGAATTTTTTCTTCGTGGGCTTTAAATAAGTATTTTTGTTAGTATCAGGGGTAGCATTATTTGAAGTACTTAAATTTACTTTTGGTGTGATGTTGTTCTCTTTTGTTTGTAAAAGTGCATCTTGGACCCTTGCTTCTTCTTTTATGCGGATTCTCATTATTAAAGCCTCAACAAAAGTTTTTTTTTTTGTTTGTGGCGCATTATTTTTTGAAATTCCTCTTAAGAAGGAGGAAGTTTATCTATTATTGTCACGACCCAAAAATGATAGGTCATGATGGTACTTGTTGCGGTGAACCTTGACAAGTAAGTCTATCACACAAATCGATACACTAAGGATAAAAAAAACAAAAATAACCCCAAGGTAAGGTTTCTAGAATGATGCCAAACTATACAAGTACAATAAATGCGGAAAAAAGTATAGCGATGCAATCATAACTCTCAAAATCAGGTGTCAACGGTATAAGAACGTGTCTAGTACAACTCAAATCCAAAAAAATACATAAGATATCCAAATACAAGAGAAACTTTTTCTCTGAAATGAAAGTAAAGATAGTCTATAGAGAAATGTAATAGAAGACATGCGGACGCCTGAAGATCATTAACTACCTTGAAAGCTCCAACAATCGCCCGAGTTAAGCAACGTAAGGCGCACCCAAACCTAGATCTTCACCAAAAGGGTATAGTAGAAGTGTGTACGGTCTACTTATACTCAGTAGGTATCATAGGTCGATCGAGCAAAGTAAAAAATAAAATACACAAAATACACACTAAGGGCACATCACCTGCGATCAGATAATATTCCATAACGGTAGCCCAAATCGCTTACACTAACAATTCTAATATATATCACAAATACAACAATAATACAACAAGTATAACACCAGTATATATACATTATATCACATGCAAGTATAAACAGAGAAGGACATGTATATACAGGATGGTCAAGTATAAGTAACAGGGTATAGAGCAAGTAGACATATAATAAGTCAATACATAAATTCAATCACAACTTCAACACAATAAAGTAAATGCAACGTATAAGATGATAATGTTGATGACAATGATGATGTGATGATGATGATGATACACGAGGTTGGAGCATAGCTTGAGGTTGGCACACAACCTTGAGATTGACACACAACCTTGAGTTTGGCACGCAACCTTGAAATTGGCACACGGCCTTAAGGTTGGCACACAACCTTGAGCAATATTTAGTACTTCCAGTGTTTCCAATATTTCCAGTAATTCCAGTAGTTTCAGCATTTCCAATATTGTCAGTATTTTCAGTGTTTTCAATATTTTTAATAATTTCACTATTTCCAGTGTTTCCAAAGCACATACATAACATACGACCCAAATCAAGTACACTCACATGACAACAAGAAAATATAAAGCAATAAAACAAACAAGTGAAATGATGCATATGATGACATGAGAATAATGATGCATATGATGACATGAGAATAATGATGCAAGGTTTATAACCATTCAAAATAAGTATTTCCACAATCAATCCACATGATGTATTTTCACAACCAATCTATGCGAAGTATTTCCACAACCAACCACAATATTACAAATTCACAACTACGTAAGCCAATATTGACTCACTATTTTCAGTATGCAAGAATTTTCCACATGATTCACATGCCCACAAAGTATGATTATATCATAACACGCCAAAGGCACCACAATAGACATTTCTAACAACACAATATAATTATTCTCATGTATTCAAGGCTATCAAATCATCACATAAGATCCCGCACAGTCACACATATCACATGATATACCAGATTCAATAATTACATTATATTTAGGCCCCCACACGGGTACAACATATAGATAACCATATTTCTTGATTAATTTCCACCCTTAACATGCATTTTGGTATACAAATTAACTACCTAGCTAGTCTGAAGAGTTAAGACATAACCTATCTTGAATGCCGAAACCTGTCCACTACACTTTAAACCCACAACTTTACTTCTCACGAACGATCTCAAAATCAACTAAAACCATGAAATATAGAATTTGCGTGTCAAAACAAAGCCAACGATATTCATATTGCCTACTTTTAGTTCGGGATCAAAACGGACCTTTGTAATGGATTTTGAAAAAGAAGGGCAAAATCATAACTTTACTTCAAAAACGTGTTTCTCATACCTTTAGAAATCTATAGCTAAAAATCCAAATCAGATCGAGTAAAAAATGAGGTTCAAATCGAAGAAAAATTATTTTTAATCTTTACAGGGTAAAACTTTTGAAATCCGTTAAAAATTCAAGAATCGAGGATGGTTTGAAGATAAATTCAAGGAAAAATAAATAATAATAGGATTAGAAACATTATTCAAGTAAAAAGGAGTGAAATTTGAGGATAAATCAAGTAATAAGGTTTTTGAGGTATTTAGAAATTAAATCAAGAATTAAAGAAAGGGATGAAATCTCACCTTAAATCCGTAAGAATCAAGAAATAGACGTTAATCTAGCTTCCTAAACACCCACAAGCTTCACTTTTAAGCTCGCACACTATTTTAGAATTTAACTCTCAAGAGCTAAGGTGAAAGAATGAGCAAAATCGGGCAAAAACGGGCTTTTTATACTTGCACCATGTGGCCAGACAAATAAGGCATAAATTGCCTTGCCAAATGATATTTACCATTTATTTGCCAAGTTGTACCAACAACCTGGTGCACCATATTTTTAAGTCCAAAACGGACTTTGACAGGGTGTCCGAGATTCGTTCGGAATTTGATATACGCAAACAAACTATGTAAGCGCACTAAATTCGATACTCCACTCAATATCAATATCAAAATTTTGAAAAAAATATCATTTTCATAGGGTTGACCCTCGAAACCCGAAATCACAGTTTTCCAAATCGAGGAGCGAAATAAGATTTAAAAGACGTAAAATCCAACCAAACATGTTGCCACCCTAAATCATTGTTTTGGATGCATTGGTGAAGTCGAATTTTCTATTCGAGGTCATTTCCACCAAATGTGGGTCCCACACCCATATTTTCAATGTTTTAACTTTCCGACCATTAGGTCAAAATGAGCTCGGGTGCATTGAAACCTGAACCAAAGGTCTACCTAGCCTAAAATTGATATTCCAAAGCCGATGACGCACTCCGTTCAACCATCCATCGTACAGATTAAAAGATAACCACACATGTCCATAATGAGGCTCTTAAAGCCACCAAACACCACAATTTTGCATAAAAGGCACCAAAATGCATCAGGAACCGTGCCAATAACCCCCACACCCCAGAAATATCATAATAAAACTATGAAAATGGGTAAAACAATCAAATCACACAGAAATACATATTTCACATATTTCATCAAATTTTTAAGTTGTTACAATTATACCACAAATAATAAGGTTATCTCTAATTTTTATTTCCTTGGACCTGTGCTCGTCAACAATTATTATAAACTCCTGAGCTTAGTCTACCACTGTTGTTGTCCACCATTTGAAAATGAAAAATCTGCTAGCAATATATTTTCTCGCTCTTGCCTCTTTGGTATCAAACTTACTCTGTGATGCTTTTTAATTTTCTTTACACTAGAGTAAATTCTATCATAAAAATTATCTGATAGACAATTAAGTAAAAAATACCGACATTTATAGGAGTCACCATCGTAATTCTCAACTTTCTCTTGAAGAGAAATAAGTTTATCATCATTAATGGAATAGTTATCTACTTTATTTGGATTCTTCTCGGTTAACACATAAGAAATATTGAGAAGACTCAATTAGAAAAATATACACTTTCACCTTTTGAAATGAGTACCGTTGAATCAGAGTGGCTTGTTAAGATCTCACATATTGACATCCGCGGTTTTTTTAATTGTTGCCAACGAATCTCCTTAAAATTGTTGATGAAATATTACAAAAAATTACAACTGAAAATACAGATAATGAAGAAAATACAATAATCTTCTTCTTGGCTGAGGCGCGGATATCTCGCTCTCTTTAAGGAGATTCAAGCTCACTGCAGCAAATGATTTCATCGGTCTAGCAGTAGTCTTCTTGACTTGTCCCCTCCAGGATACAACAACTTTCTCACAAAGTACAACTCAACAAACTCTGGACAAGAGTTGAGTTCAAAGCTCCACAAAAAGAACACCACCCTTCAACTAATAAACTTTCTTTTTACTAACTTTTGTGCACTATATTTTCTTGTACTTCAAAAAATGCATGACCAACTCTATTTATAGAAGAAGAAGTCTTTCGTGCAATGAATAAGAATGAATGAGGGGTAGTAAGGATGGAAAAACAATGACCTAGAAGTTACAAGAATTACAAGAAAACTTATGACCACATTCTAATACCCGAACTACTGAAATTAATGGCTCATAAAACCACAAATAAAATGAGAATTGATAGCTGAAAAATCAACCATGCAACGTGGGAGAATGCTACAGAAATGAAATGGGAATGTTACAACAACTCCATGTAATGGGAATGTTACAGAAAATGAAAGTAACTTAAGACACTAACTCCATTTGGAGTAATTACACAAATAGAAACTTCAAATTAAATGGAGAATTCTAGCAACAACGGAAGGAATAAATTGTTAGCTGCGTAACCTCCCAAAGAAACAAAAATACGTAATAGTATTATATAAAAATAATATTAAAATCTTTAAATTCGTCAAATATCGTCAAAATACCATGAATAAGAAACTACAAGCCACAACCATAACACTACGGCTATATGCACAATCACATACAAAACACTCCTTCTACTGACAAGGACGCACCCCTACCTACTAACTCTCTACTTGATATAATTTCCTTAGTAGAAAAGGAATGAAAACTCATTTTATTAGTACATCTTGATCAGTTCGTAACAAATTAACTAGGTAGTAAAACGTATTTTGTCTCATGGAACAAACTAAATATACTTAAGGATGGCAAAATTAGCCGAAATCCATTTAGCCTGCCTAACCCGTTCATGTTTTAATGGGTTGGGCTAGAGTGATTTTGAAGATGGGATGATTTGGGCTAGCTCAAGTGAACCCATCATAGATCATCAACCCAAATGGGCTTATAATGATGCCCAAGTTTGACCCATAAATATGCTTAATCCTATTATTTATAATTTTACTTTTAATATTTTTAGTTGCTTCAATTATATTATTTTTTCGTCTTGAAATAATTGTAGTAATAAATTAATTTTTAAATGAAGAAAAATAATTTTTTTTCTTACACCATCTCCCTACCCCTACCCCATAAAAAAATTAAATATTTTCTAAAATATATATATTTTTTTAAAACAATTTTTCCCACCTCCTAGCTCAACCAACCGCAGCCCCCCTCTCTCCTCCCCAATTTTTTTTTCAATTTATATTTTAAAGAAAATAATTTTTTCTTACACCATCGCACTACCCCGACCCCATCTCCCTACTCCGACCCCTACCAGCCCCCCACCCCCCTCCCCCCCAAAAAAAAAACTTAATTAAAAAAAAAAAATTAAAAAAATCAAAGTCATTTTTTACCTCAACCAATCCCTAGCCCCAACCTTCCTAAAAAAAGATTTTGATAAAAAACAAATTCTTACACGATCCCCTTAAAAAAATTAAATATTTTCTAAAATATATTTTTTTTAAAAAAATCAAATTTTTCCCACCTCCTAGTCCGACCAACTGCAGCCCCCCTCTTCCCTCCAAAAAAATTATTTTTTTTAATTTATATTTTTAAGAAAATAATTTTTTCTTACACCATCGCACTACCCCGACCCCACCTCTCCACTCCGACCCCTACCAGCCCTCCACTCCCCCCCAAAAAAAAAATCAAAGTCATTTTTTACCCCAATCAATCCCTAGCCCCGATCCTCTTATAAAAAGGATTTTAATAAAAAATAAATTATTACACGATCCTCTTACCCCTAGCTCCTTAAATACGACCCCCCCCCCCCCCCCCCTAATAAATTTTCCTTAAAATATATTTTTTTACAAAAAAAATAAACTCTTTCTTACCCCACCCCTCCCCCCTCCCTACGCAGACCCGCCCCCAGCCCTTCTCCTAACAATTAATTTTTTTAATTTGCATTTTAGAAAAATTTAAAAAACATTTTTCTTATACCACCCCCTACCCTAACCCCTTACCCCCCCCCCAAAAAAAAAATAAAAAAAATAAAAAAATAAAAAAAAATTAAATCTTTAAATTTTATTTGATAAAAAAATTATTTTTTTCTTTTTTCACCTCTCATATCTTATTCATTATCATTGTTTTGTGTTAAATATATATACAAATGCTTTTTTTTTTTTTTTTGTTTTTCATATGTTATTTTTACGTGAAAACAATAATATAAAAATATAAATATAAAGAGAAAATTAAAAATATCATTCCAACTTAAATTGCTACTAGAATAGTAACTTGTTCAATAATGGGTTAAGTTGGGTGGATTGAGATATAACCCATTGTTTAGCCCATCTATATTTTGGGCGGGTTGGGCAATGACCCATTTGTTGTTTTAGCCCATTTTGACCTGTCCAAATTCGACCCAACCCACCCATTTGCCACCCATTATACACCTATTTTAGATGAGGGTTCTCGGCAAATAACACAACTTTACACGGTAAATTGTACTGACAGGTAGGGGTGTGCATCGGTCGGTTCGGTTCGGTTTTATGTGTTATTGGTTCGGTTTATCATTTTTTTGTTTTTAAATATGTAAAACCAATAACCAACCAATAAGCTATTTTCTTATCGGTTTTGATTTATCGGTTTTTGGTCCTTAACGGTTCGATTTTCGGTTTAACCAATAAGAAAATACTTATAGAATAGAAATAGTAACAACTAACATAAAAAAATGAAATCTTAGTTACCGCCAAAATCCTACGCAATGTATTTTAGTTTACAAAAATCTTTAAACTTGAACTGAATGTTAGTTCAAAAAAAAATTGAATCCTAATTGTTGGAAGCTATAAATGCTTCAAGCTTTTTAATACGATAATAACCGAGTTTTATATTGTGCATTTGTTGCCCTGAATAGGTTAATACTTTATGATTCACCGAATTGTGAATAAGTAGTGCATATAATATATATACATATATATATATATATATACACACACACACACACACACACACATATATATATATATATATATATATATATAGATAGATAGATAGAGAGAGAAAGAGAGATTTATATATATAACATAAATAGGGATATAAAATAATAATTTAGTGTATCCTTATTGGGTTATTTGTTTAACCGATAACCCAGTAAGCTAAAACCGAAACCGATCCGTTTACCTAATAAATTTTTTTATAAAATCAATAAGAAACCGTTAACCCAATAACCCAATAATATTTTTATCGCTTCGATTTATCAATCGATTCGGTTTTTGCACACCCCTACTGACAGGACATGCATGGTGACACACAAACACTAATATACGAGTGAATGATTAAAACAATATGCATGCTTGGGGAGGGAAACAGAGCACTTTTACATTAAATAAATGTTGAAGTCATCAACACCTTAAGATCAATCAACAAAAGAATATCCAGAGTATCCAAAAAAAAAAGGATGAAAAAAGATAACTAACCAGGCCACTAAATCAAAATATCGAAGAAGAGGGAAAGGCACCTAAGACGGGAGAAACTTTGAGTATTTCAAAGTGGTCTGTGTGGCTAAGTAGCAAGGCTAAATTACTAAGGTTTATAAATAGCCGCGTCTCTGTTGGGAAGTTTGTTATCTGAAATTAAGAACACTTCAAGTGATCATAGTCTTTATAAAGAAGAAGATAGAAGGAATTTGATAAGACAAGAGATCGTCAAATACCTGAGGCCCCCAAGCTGACTCTTAAAGATTTGACCCAAGCAGGTAAATCTCTTGCAAAATCACCGAATATGTATGGCATTGCAGCATCTCCGTAAGAACAAACTATTACATGTTCCAACACGGGAACATAAGAGAAGTAAAATCTTACTTCGCTACAAACACAACACTTTAACCAACGAAGATTTGTTGCCCGTAGATCAATTTCTTCTATTCCGTTACAAGAAGTAATAGAAACAGATGTTACTGGTGTCGAAGTCAGAATATCCTCAAGTCGAGGGTCCTGAGGTAGTTAAGAGGGACTCCCACACTTGGTTGTGGAACAAAAAATATCACAACCAAGTATATTAACAAGGACGCTTGAGCAAAAAGCTGAAGAGAACATCTAAACAACTTACTGGTGTCGAAGTCAGAGCGGAATAAGTAGGGTATAGGACTACAAGCAAGGGAAATATGTAATTTTTCTTCACTTATAAACTTCGAAATGAAAAGCATCAATTGATCAAATTCACTTGAAACCTTTCTCCCAATGCAAAAACGAATCGAAATTCGAAAGGCAATCCAATTTACGACACAAATAAAGTTGCAAAACGTGATTTACTACTATGAAATTTTTTCGCTTATTGTAAGGGCAATAGCGGTGACTAAGAGGGTGAACTCCAATCATCTCAAGACTGAATTGTAATGTAGGCATATAGGCAAACACATATCTCCACTTTCTAGATAAGGGTGTTAAGTGGGCCAGGCCGGGTCAATCCAGAACTGACCTATTAAATTTAGCCGGGTTATGGGCTGGGTTGTGGTTAAGTGGGCCGGGTCGGGTCCGGGTTCAACCGTAAATTTTTTAAAAATAACCCTAACCCGACCCACTTAACCCAACCCGGTCAAATCCACCTAAATCCGGTCAAACACGGTTAAGAATTCGGTCAAACCCGATCAAAAATAAAAAAAAGATTTTTCAATATACACTATATATACCGACCTATATACATTTTAAATACGTTAAACAATATATATACACTATATATATAGTATATACTACATTAGAATTTAAAAAATATATACACATACACAATTACACATATATACGTGACATTCAATATATACGACTATACGTACTACTTTAAATAAAACATATACTACAATATATATAATTATATATATAGTTATATACAACAACAAAACCAGTGTATTCCCACACAGTGGGGTCTGGGGAGGGTAGAATGTACGCAGTCCATACCACTACCTCCGGAGAGGTAGCAAGGCTGTTTCCGATAGACCCCCGGCTCAGGACAAAGAAAAATAAGTAAAGAATAATAAGTAAATTCATAATAAAGCATGCAAAATGTTGGAACAATAAAAATAGGCACCCACACAGTAGAACCCTATACTAACAAAGCAAAGGCACCCTCACCCACAATACCTCCACTCCAAAGCTCTCCTAGCTTCCGACTATGGCCCACCCGCAGGCACTAACCTTCTACTCTTATCCGCGTCCTCCACACCTTCCTATCTAGGGTCATGTCCTCCGTAAGCTGTAACTGCTCCATGTCCCATCTAATCACTTCCCTCCAATATTTCTTCGGCCTACCCCTACCCCGCCTGAAACCATCGGAAGCCAGTCTCTCACACCTACGAACTGGGGCATCCGCACCCCTCCTACTCACATGCCCGAACCATCTCAACCAAACTTCCCGCATTTTGTCCTCCCTCGAAGCCATTCCAACCTTCTCCCGAATAATCGCATTCCTAACCCTATCACTCCTAGTAAGCCCACACATCCAACGCAACATCCGTATTTCCACCACCTTCAATTTTTGGATATGGGCGTTCTTTACTGGCCAACACTCCGCTCCATATAACATGGCCGGACGAACTGCCATTCTGTAAAATTTTCCTTTAAGTTTGAGCGGCACCTTCTTATCACACAACACTCCCGAGGCTAGCCTCCACTTCATCCAACCTGCCCCAATCCAGTGGGAGATATCCTCATCAATCTCACCATTTCCCTGAATCAAGGACCCAAGATACTTAAAACTATCCCTCCTACACACCACCTGAGAGTCCAACCTAACTACCAACTCGTCCTCCTGCCTCAAGTCATTAAACTTGCATTCCATATACTCTGTCTTGCTCCTACTCAACCTGAATCCTTTAGACTCAAGTGTTTGTCTCCAAACCTCCAATTTATCATTCACACCTCCCCCGTCTCATCAATCAACACTACATCATCCGCAAAAATCATGCACCAAGGCACCTTACCTTGAATACGCCGCGTTAAAACATCCATCACCAAAGCAAACAGAAAAGGGCTAAGAGTCGATCCCTGATGCAACCCTGGCAGGACCAAAAAATGCTCAGAATCTCCTCCCGCCGTTCTCACCTGGGTCTTAGCTCCTTCATACATGTCCTTAATTGATCTGATGTAGGCCACCGGGACCCCACTCACCTCCAAGCATCTCCAAAGAACCTTCTTAGGAACTTTGTCGTATGCCTTCTCCAAGTCAATAAATACCATGTGGAGATCCTTCTTCCTTTCCCTATACTGCTCCACCAGTCTCCGCACCAGGTGAATTGCCTCCGTCGTCGAGCGACCGGGCATAAAGCCAAACTGGTTCTCCAAAATAGACATTATCTTTCTTAACCTTCGCTCTACCCTCTCTCCTAGATCTTCATAGTATGACTCAACAACTTAATACCCCTGTAGTTATTGCAACTCTGGATGTCACCCTTGTTCTTATATAGAGGAATCATGGTGCTCTACCTCCACGCCTCAGGCATTTTTGTAGTTTTAAAAATGCCATTAAACAATTCGGTCAACTACCTTAAACCAACCCTGCCAGCAAACTTCTAAAAGTCTAAAGGGATCTCGTCTGGCCCTGTCGCCCTACCCCTCTCTGCATTTTGCGAATAGCCTCACTGACCTCCTTCACCTTAAAACGCCTACAATACCTGAAATCGCGACACCTCTCGGAGTTCTCCAGCTCTCCTAGGACAATGTCCCTGTCCCCCTTATCATTCAAAAGTCTGTGAAAATACGACTGCCATCTTTTCTTAATATGAGCGTCCTCCACCAGCACACTACCATCCTCCCCTTAATGCACTTCACTTGGTCTAGGTCACGACCCTTTCTCTCCCTCGCCTTAGCAAGCCTATACAACCTTTTTTCTCCACCTTGCTCCTCCAACCCCGCATACTAATTGCTAATTTATAAAACATATACACATGTATACGTTAAATATACCTATAAACATATACATATGTATACGTCTATAGAAGATATATACACTACACATATATACACACCATTCAATATATATGTACTACTTTATATGCTATAATATATATATATATACTACAATATATATATAGTTATATACTAATTTATAAGCATATATACATGTATACATTAAATATACATGTCTATAGAAGATATATACACATATATACGCACCATTCAATATATATGTACTACTTTAAATAAAGCATATACTACAATATATATTCATACATATATATATATATACACTACAATATATATATAGTTATATACTAATTTATAAAACATATACACATGTATACATTAAATATACACGTCTATAGAAGATATATACATATATATACACATCATTTAATATATATGTACTACTTTAAATAAAATATATACTACAATATATATATATAGTTATATACTAATTTATAAAACATATACTCATGTATACATTAAATATATACGTCTATAGAAAATATATACACATATATACGCACCATTCAATACATATGTACTACTTTAAATAAAATATACTACAATATATATACATTACAATATATATATATATATATATATATATATATATATATATATATATATATATATATATATATAATTATAGTTATATACTAATTTATAAAACATAAACACATGTATACGTTAAATATATACGTCTATAGAAGATATATACACATATATACGCACCATTCAATATATATGTACTACTTTAAATAAAACATATACTACAATATATATATATATATACACTACAATATATATATAGTTATATACTAATTTATAAAACATATACACATGTATACATTAAATATATACGTCTATAGAAGATATATACACATATATACACACAATTCAATATATATGTACTACTTTAAATAAAATATACTACAATATATATACATTACAATATATATATATATATATATAACTATATATATATATATATAGTTATATACTAATTTATAAAACATATACACATGTATACGTTAAATATATACGTCTATAGAAGATATATACACATATATACGCACCATTCAATATATATGTACTACTTTAAATAAAAAATATACTACAATATATATATATACTACAATATATATACAATTTATAAAATATATACACATGTATACATTAAATATACACATCTATAGAAGATATATACACAAATATACAAAACATATGCTACTTAATATAATAAATTAATAATACTTAATAGTAAATTAATAATATATTAAAAGTAAGTTTTTAATTTAAACTAGAAATTCAATTTAAATCATTAAATAAAAAATATTACAAAGTAAGAACTAAGGAGTGAATGAATGTTGAATTTTATTGATTGCAAAATGATCCAAAATTTATAATTTACATGAATGAAAAATCTACAAATTATGCATCATTTTCCCAACTCATTCATGTTAATATTAACGGGAACTTGCATAAAATAGTCAAAGTCAACAGGGGCAAAACCATGCATTGGACTTGATTCTGCTGAGTTCTCCCGTGAAGACATAATTTCTTCAAGTTTCAGCTCGTTGTTCGGCTCCAGTTCCATTCCTTGGTTTCTTCTTTCCGCTCTAATCCAATCTCTGAGGCAAACTAGGACATTCATTGCATTTCTTCCCAATGAGTGTCGGTTATCTCCAAGCTGCTGTCGTCCCTGACTAAAAACGCTCTCTGATGCAACGGTTGACATTGAAACATTCAAGATATCTCTAGCTAATCTTGAAAGCACAGGATATTGTGTTTCATTACTCCTCCACCAATCCAACGTGTTGATCCATCGTCTGCGATCCTCTGGCGGCGATCGAAGATAATATTTAAGCTCTTCCCGATAAGTTGATGTGTAAGCTCTCTCATCAACACTGTTCCAACAAGGTAAATCATAAAAGGAATCAGGAAAATCACTATGTGCTGGCCTTTTAGAAGATGATGGCTCCTCGGGAGGATGAGGAGCGACAGTTGGAGTAATATTTGTAGGTACGGCTAAATCAACTAAATCAGCATAGTGATTGTACAAATTTTCTATGTATTCATTCGCATCACCCATAGCTGTCCACAAATTAGGTTGTACTTGTTGAGAAACATTGTTAGTATTTATTTCTAAGTTTGCATACATAAGAGTACTAAATTGCCACATAGTATTAGATTTCATACACGGATTTAGCATAGCATCAACCAAGTAAATAGAAAAAATCGGGAAAAAATATTTTTTAAATTTAGCAAATATGGCACCAACAGCTTCTTTATAACCTTCTTTATTTTTATATTTTTTGGGCAAACCAGAAATATCGGCTATATATGCCAAAATATTACAAACAATAGGATAATAAGCACCGAAAAATTCAACCGTAGCTATATAGAATTTTTCTAAAAACTTAACAAGATCATTAATTACAACCCAATCAGAATCATGTAGCATGCAATCAACAGAATCAACAAATGAACCACAATGTTGGTTAAAAGCTAGTGTAATAGGAACTCTATATTTATAACAAGTTTTTTAAAAAATCATACGTAGAATTCCATCTAATATCAATTTCCTCAGGCATTAATATCGGTGCAAGTCCATTTTCTTGACATTTAACTTTAAATTCTCTAATTCTTTTTCTTCGATTATTTCCTTGAATAAAACCAATAGCAAGATGGATTTTTTCAATATAAAGCTCAAAAAACTCAAGACCATCTTTTACAATTAAATTATATATATGACATGCACACTTAATATTAAAAATTTCAGGTAACGGTGGAGATAGCTTAGATTTTAACTTTGTTATAGCAGTCTTGTTGTTAAAAGAATTATCAAAAGCAATACATAAGATTTTATTTTCGATACCATAAAATTCTACAACTTTAACAATCGACTCAGCAATAAAATCTCCATTATGTTTATGATCTTCATCATATAAAAAAGCAAGAATACGTTTTTGCATCACAAAATTACTATCCATCCGGTGACAGGTAACGGTTAAATAATTATTTTTATTTATAGCACGACCAAGATCAGAAGTTAGGGACAATCTACATTGAATATTTTTTAACAATGTTGATAAATAAAAATAATATTGTGAATGAAGTCTAAAAATATCAGACCGACAAGTACTTCTAGGAATACCATTAAATATAGGATTAAAATTGCTTGAATATAATGAATAAAGGCATCAGAAGAAGAAGCAAAACTAAAAGACAATCAACCCACAGCTACTATTTTAGCTATTTCTTTTCGGTCCCTCAATTTATTATACTTCTTCATTACCTGATCGGTTGCTGGATCCATTCTAGTTTGTGTTGGCCCACCAACATCCGCACCACCTCGTGCAATATTAACTCTTTTTCGTGAGCATCACTTATATATCTAATTAACGTACCCGTACCCTTTGCTTGCCTCCGCTTTTATGCTTATATATTTGTTGACAAATATTGCATTGCACCTCAGTATCTGATATACGTTCAAAAAATTGCCATGTAATACTAGTTGTTTTATGAGCTCTTGGGGCACGGGGAGTATGGGGAGGGAGATTAACCGATTCAAGTCTAACGTTAGCATTTTCTACTGCGGGTATCTCACCAATATTTTCATCATTTTCGTCTAAATTAACCGCATCTACTTCATTTTTTTCTTCTATACCATAATTTTTCTGAGCTTCTACATAATCCATATCGTGAGCATCTACACCTATTTCTTCCTCAAAAGGTGTACCAAGTGGTACCGGAGGCAAAGGCACACAGGTATATCTACTACTTGAAGTACCTCTACCACTAGTAATTCACTTTTTGCTACCACTACCACTTCTGGGATAATTTTTTTTAACTCCTTTAGTGGCGAGGTTTCTTCATTTATCCATAATATAAATTAAACTAAAAAAATTCAAAACACAAATATAATAAAATAAAATATTCAACAACTAATACACTAATTAAAAATTAAACATAAGAGATGGAACGATAATATCAAATTTTGGAAGTATCCGAAGGTTGCGACTTTAGAAACTTCCACTCGTACTTTGTAATCGCAAAATTAAAAAATTAAAGTGAGCACTTTAGGAATTCAAATATATAGAATATTTGAGAATTGAGAGAGAATGAGATTTGAGAGTATGAAAATTTGTGTGAAAAATGATTTGAGAGTGTAGGGTATTTATAAATTTTTTTTTGGGATTAAAAAAATATTTAAAATGATTTTTGTTTTTTTATTAAAAAAGGCTAATTGAGCCATTTTAAGGGCCCAAACGGTAATATAGCCGTTGGGCCCAACGATCAACTGGCCCAACGGTCAGATTTTGACCAAATAAAAAAATAAATAAAATATTCGGGCCGGTTAACCGACGGGCTCGGACCGGGTTTGGTCCGGCCCGGACTAACCGGGCCCAGACCAAAACATAACCCAGCCCGAAACCCGATACCCTATAGTCTATGGGCTGATCGGGCCGGGTCACACCGGGCTGGACTGGGCTGGGTCGGGCCGGGTCAGCCCGACCCGTTTGACAGACTTATTTTCTAGATAAGATGCTCGTCCTTACAACATCTCTTTTTACCAGACGTGCAATAATGGAAGACAAAACATCATCTGGTAGCTGACTCAAGTAATCCTCCTTTGCTATGTTAGACAGACTCTTCAAAAATATCATCAGATGCGTGTCTGATCCTTCAAAAGTAGTGCCTTTTGTGGAGGAGGTGCGACAACATTTTTGAGAGTCTAAGTAACTTAGCTCCTTTGTACCATTAACTTAATTACATTACAAACGCCCAACAAATATTTTAAGGAGCATATTTGTTATTGTACCCAAATGATATAACAAAATGTGTACTCATGCATAAATAACATGCATATTGGACAAGCACCACTGTTAAATTCAACTTATTCACTTTAAAAAAAGCTTATTAGTACTATTACTTATTTGTAATCTTGCCAATTTGTTTATGTAAGACACCATCAAGATCAGATTTTATATATCCATATCTATCTATCAATATATATTATACATACCTTTGTTAAAACTCTCTTCTTTTATTTCGTCAACAGCTAACGAATATACCCAAATACCACCAAAAATTCAATCAATCGAAAGTCAAATTCTACCATGGACCTTAATTTAAATTCTTTTTATATATATTTATTTATTTAAAACATATTTTCTAGCTTTTAAAACGTAAAATTACTAATATCTTTTTAATTGAAAATATAGCTAATCTATTCAATCTCTCTTGAGAAATTACCATCTCCATTAACACTTTCAATTCAGAAATATGGGGTTGTGTCCTCTTTTTTTAAGCTAACAAAAGATTTCAATTAAAAAATAACATTATTTCTATATCTATATCTATATCTATATCTATATCTATATCTATATCTATATCTATATCTATATCTATATCTATATCTATATCTATATCTATATCTATATCTATATCTATATCTATAATCTATAATCTATAATCTATAATCTATAATCTATAATCTATAATCTATATCTATAATCTATAATCTATGTCTATATCTATATCTATGTCTATATCTATATCTATGTCTATATCTATATCTATGTCTATATCTATATCTATGTCTATAGCTATATCTATGTCTATATCTATATCTATATCTATATCTATATCTATAATCTATAATCTATATCTATATCTATAATCTATAATCTATAATATATTAAAAGTGTAAACACCCTTAGAAAAGTGATTTGAACTTTTTGCCCTTCATTAACTACTACAAAACTGTCTTTTCACTATTTTTTAGTTTATTATTTAATTATTTTTAATTATATTAACTAGACTTCCTAAAATATATGAGACTCCTAAAATATATGGTAGGAAAATTAATTAATATTTTCTTTCTACTAGACTTCCTAAAATATATGAGACTCCTAAAATATATGGTAGGAGAATTAATTAATATTTTCCTTTCTACTGTTTGATTAGAAAAATACTCCTACAATAGGACTCTATTAAGAAAATAATTATATAAATATTGAGATGTACGTTAAACTAAAGAACAAACCGGTTTGCCTATTGGGAGAATATAGTTGATGCTCATTTAACTTGATCCGACTGGATGTCTAGATTGGTGGATGCTTGATTTTCTAACCCTCAACTTCTTCATTGTTTTTGTCAGCATAATAGAATTCAACATGTGTGAATATATATATCTTCTTTGTTTTCATTCAAAATCATTCTTTAGGGTCAAAATTTCTGCTCAGACAAGAATTAGTTGGATCAAAATCAAAACTTTGTGATCACTATTTTTTTTTTTATAGTTTACAGGTCGTAGATGAATGTCGGTTGTCTTTGAAGAATTTCTTGTGTAAAGGTTAGGTTTAATTATATTATTTTGATATCTTTATTATCTGATTGTTTTATTTTAATTTACATTACAGATGCTAAATGAATGTGGGTTGACTTTAATTTTTTTTTTTGTTGATAAAGGTTAGATTTAATTGTATTAGAGTAATATCTCTATTAGTTTGTTATTTTATGGTAGTTTATAGTTATGAATCTCGATCGGCTTTGAGAAATTTTTATGTAAAATTTAAATTTAATTGTATTATTTTGATATCACTTTTATCGTTTTTATTTTGTTGCAGTTTACAGGTGATAGATAAATATTGATCGCCTTTGAAGATTTTTTTTTGGTAAAAGTTAGATTTAGTTGTAGTGTTTTGATATCTCTATTATCGTATTATTTTGTTATTGCTTACAAGTGGTAGATGAGTGTTAGACGACTTTGAGAAAATTTTTGGGTGTAACGAATAGATTTAATAAATAAATTCTCCATATTTACATACTCAAAAGATATTAAATTTATTTATTATATTCATCTTTATTATTTAAACAAATATCCTATTTAGTGTAATGTTTGAACTCATTAAAGTGAGGTACACGTGCAAGACACGTACACCTAAACTAGTATATATATATATATATATATATATATATATAGACAGAGCCTACTGAAGCATAAAGCTTAGCCTAGGTTGCAGACCCCCAAAACTTTGGGGGCCCAATTTTTTGTAATATATATATATTATAATTTTTTAATTTTTAAATAAGTGGTTTTTTTAGTTTGAGTATATTTTTCAGAAACTACTTGTTTTAAAAAAATAAGGAGTGTTTTCTTTTACTAACTTAGTCCTAATTAAATGTTTTAAATAAAGAAGTGAGTCTTGAACGGTGTAGAACTTCATGTATTAAAACAAGAATAATTCAGGAAGTGTAAGATAATTCCTTCTTGAAATTCTAAAATATCACTTATTATGGAACAAAATGAAAAGGGTAAAAGACGACTTAACTAAGAAGGGAAGAGGTACTCGTATCTCTCAATTATGTGCGCCGTTTAGATTTCAAGGATTACATGAGTTATTTCTTTCATAGTAATTTTTCATATTTTTTTTAAAAAAGTATTTTAAATTATAATTATTATGGCTTATTATACTTGTCAAAATAAAAAAATTTGAATCTCACAAAAATTACCTTATAAATTGGAATAGAGAAAGTATTTGGAATTTTGTACATGAAAAATTAGAAAAAAAAAACTTCTAGTGATATTATTACAATATATGATTTTATTTTTGTCATAAATTTTGAGGTCTCTCGTTTGAAGTCTTGCTTTAGGCTCCCACATTTGTTGAGCCGCTCCTGTATCTATACTACCTTAAAAGCATGAACTTCAAAAATTAAAAGTGAAATTACCAACATATCCTTATTTTTTAACTAATTGAAATACCTCATAAATTAAATAAATAAGAAAAAACAAATCCTACAAACAACACTACGCTTCAGACATGAAAACATTGTTAAGAAAATGGGGAAAGGACACTCACTAGCCATTTTGAAAATAAACAACCAACATTTGATCAATTTATCAAATTATGGTGAGTCGGCCAAATTATTACCATTTAATAGCCGTTAGAATAGTTTGACTCTCCCCTTCCTTCTTGGGCCATTTTGTCCCATCAATTTTTTTCTGTCATTTTTTCTCTTGTTTCACTATAATTTTTCGGGGGCTATAAATTTGATTTCATTTTTTAAAAGTAACTAAATACAATTATATAGAAACTATATAATCATAGTATAAAATATACATGTATATAAGATATATGTATAAAAACTGTATCGTTATTATAGGACATATGTATCAGTATAAAATATGTACAGAAACTATAACTTCTAATTTCATATTTCTCTCTCTTGAATGGAGTTGGTGCAAGTTAGCTAACGTGCGACGGTCTGAACCATGGTAAGAGGGAGGGGACGAGGACGTCGAAGAGGTCAAGGGCGTGGACGCAGAAGGATTAACATCACTGTGGAACGACCATAGGGTGCACCTGAGGTTACGCCTACTGGACCTAATGGAGAAGCTAAAAAATTAACACTGATTATAGAAATTTAGCGAGGAACACTTAAGCTAGTGTCTACACCGACAAATTAAGTGATTAATCGAAAGTTACAGTTGAGAAGCGCAGGTTTTGACACTCCGGCGGATAGCAATATTTATGGAACTTGTGATAAAACCCAATCTATCAGGTCTGAGATCTTAGAGAAGAACACTAACCAAGTGCGAAAACCGCAAACGGAGGAACCTTAGGTGATCTATTTCAACGAAATCGTGCGGTAGATAATGGTTTATTACTGCAATATATAGCTCCTAGATTATAGAAGGTGTGAGAGTGTGTCACAACCCGAGCTAAGGCCCTGGCCTCGACAGGTATCCGAACCACGAAGGCCCGAGAGACCCCTTAATATGTAATCATAAGCATAACTCGTACGATATAAAAGTGCGAAAGATAAATCAAAAACATGGAAGTCCCGTAATCAAACTTAAAAAATTCATAACACCATATCAAAAGAAAACCCAAATCCAATCTAAAACAATCTACGGAGCCTCTATTGAATTTAACAGACTAATCTGTCTAAATCGGGACAAGGCCCTCGACCGGACCATAAAACCAAAAAGGAATCAACACATGGAAAAGATGCCTTTTGAAATAACGGAGGCTCACCAACTCTGGATATATGGAGATAATCTACTGATTCGCGGGACCATGAGCCAAACTCCCAATCCAAGTTTGCCGTAAAGGCTGGAGTTTCTGATTTTGATATGCCAAAAGGATACAAGGCCAACGTATAATCCCTATCTTGGGATATAATAAACCGCATCGGCAAAGCACAATTTTGGGTGATGAGTTATCTGAACTCGTTCCTTCTTCGGGTAACCATCTAACTCTCTTAGAGCCTATTTTTAGAATTTTAAAACATGCATCTTACTAAAATCATGATCTAAAATCTGAAAAGTCTATAGTCTGTTCTATTTTGAGTCTGCCATGACATTTATCTATTTTGGTATCGTCATACCAAGACTTGCAAGTCATATAAGCCATATCATATTATGTCTTAGTCCTTTCTTCCAAAAACAGGTTATTGGACCACCAAAACATATAATCAATATAAGAGAGTTCTTATTTTAAAACATGTAAAACTCATGGAAAATACTCCTTTTTTAGTACCTTAACATAGGATGGTCATTTTTTTCATCAAACACATGCAATTTCTCCATTAGGACCCAAAAGCATTTATAACTTAATACAACACCCTCTCATTGGGTTATAATGCAATACAAATCCACAATTGATAGTGAAACATTTAAACTCAAACTTTTAACAATTCGTATAAACAACCACAACACGTTAAGACAATGGATTTCATAACGAGAGAGGGAATTTCGTAAATCATGCTCTCATATAACTTCTCAAAACTCATAACATTCATACACATGAATATAATTCAAGTTTAGGAAAACCCCAATAGTTTAAATAAGATTTCATCATAAAACGGGTTTCCCAATGCATGCTCTTTAACAATTTCAAAACTCATAATACATATATAAATATATACTCTAAAGCTTGTAAAAATGTTAAATCTTACGCCCATGAGATTTAGGGTAGTCCCATTATAATACCCTGGGTTTTGACCCTTAGAAAATTTCCTAAAATATGACTCATGGGAATGAGCTATATGATGGGGTACGAATGGTACGTCCTGTCGTATGTTGACCAGTGTTGGGTGGTGGGATGGATTTTTGTTAATTAAATGGATACGACCTAGGGATACGAGTCGTATTAGTGGGTATGGATCATTTGGTTCCTTAACTTAATCTTAGACTTGGTTACTTAGGTTGGATATGAGTACGAGTGGCTCACCACGAGCCGTAAGATAGGGTATGATTCATACCCAGTACTCGTATGGTGGATAGTGTTCAAACCTTCTGTGATTTCATCTTGCCACGGATACGGGTGAAGGGTATAGATCTTATGCTTTAGATACAACTTGGTTGGATGAGTCAAATGATGGACAGTGTTGAATCTAAAGATTGAGGCTAGCATATGAGTAGAGGGTACCAATTATATTAGAGGGTACGACTTGTAAGGTTCAGTCGTACACCTGTGACAGAATTTTGGTGCAACTTAAGTGGGGGTGTTCTGAACATTTCCCCACTTATCCTAATAAGGTACCATATCTTCTAACCTACTTGGGAGGTTATTTTCCCTATTATTCCTTTTATTAACACTTAGACTCTTCTAAAGCACTCTATAATTCTCTCACAAGCTGTTAGGCAAGGAAAGCTAGGATTTCAACTAGAGGATTAATTTGGGGCTTGTCTTGGTGAATTATTTCATCATTATCTTAGTTTAAGGCATGTTATCTTCCCTCATTGTTAATTCTAGCTAGAAGCATGGTTTTTATGAATGTTTTCATGACTTCATTGATTGTATGGTTTTGGTTTTCAAATATGAATTGGGGGTTTTGATATTAAATTGTTGGTTATGGTTTCCATGGTTTTAATTATGCTTTATGTACATTAATGGTAGTTTTGGATAATTGGATTGCATGAGAATGGTTTAATGGTAATGGAAATTGGTTTTGGTTATATTATGCCCCCAATGTGTTTGATAAAATGCCTATGATAATGTTTTCATTGCATTGAGTACTTTTAATGGAACTGTTGCTTGTTTTAAAACTTAGTAAAGGAATTATTCATAGTTTTATTGGCTTGGAAAGGTAAATGGATAAATGGTTATGCTTGTGGGGTATATGAAATCCCCAAAATATTTGAATATGGTAAATGGAAGGGCACTTGGAAGTCCCCTTAAACTTACATATGATTGGCTATGGATAGTACTTGCAAATATGGTCGGTATGATGATACAACCACTAAATGGCCTTGGTTAATAAATGGTAAATGGATTGATTGATTGATTGGTAATAGTTTTCATTGGGCAGTAATGGCGGGATATGTAGCAAAGCCGTAGAAGATGGAGGTCCCGGGGGGACCAAAATTGGAAACTCATATATGTCAATGCGAGGTTGGTCTTGGTTACCGTGTTCACGATGTCACACTATATTTTGGGGGATGTACTAGTCATCCCAGGTTTTCTTCTCTGGTCGTGCGGCTACACGCACTAGGGCCCTTTCAGTAGGGGAGCTCAACCTAAATAGCCCGTGGGTGGATTAGGACAGTAAAGCTACACAACCCAAGTAAAGGTTTTAAATACATGCTAAACCTGGTCCCCCTTCACAACATGGTTATATATATATGTATGGTTGTGTGCATATGGATGGTTTTTACTTGGCTTTATAAATGACATTATTTTATCCTTATCCTGAGTTCATTCTAGCGTTCACCCGCTAACCCATCTTTAGGTGGTTATATACCCATGCTATAAAGGATCGACCATTCTACTCCTCCTACATAGTGATTGACTCGGGGATCAGTATTTGGACTGAAGTGGTGAGCTTCCATCCTTTCAAAAAGCTCTATTTCATGTTATGGATATTTTTAAACACTTTGATTTTATTTTGGATATTGGTTTTGGCCATGGTTAGGGGCATGTCCCAATCAGATTTTATTACTCTTTTAGTTAGAGGCTTTGTGGTACTGCTATAGGTTAGAATGGGTGGGATCGATATTAGTTTCAGCCTTGGCATTAGAATAAGCTGGTGGGATGACATCATTTGACATAATTTCTCACTGTTCCATTGTATTTTATTTTTGGATTAATCATATTATGATTCAGATCTTATTTGGTTATGGCCTGGTTTATGGTCCTTGGTTCAGTATTAGTTTGGCTTGGTGGTTTGGTTGCGGGAGGACTTGGTAGGGTTGGTCTAGGAATAGACCTATCCTAAACTCAGTCCTTGTCTAGTTATGATATCTTGTTATATGTTTGGAATTCAGACAACTCAAGGTATGCTAATGGTGGTTGGGTTGGGTAACATGGGGTGGTCCCCGATCGTGGTTGGACTTGGGATGCCCATTATGACAAGGACCCCAATCGAGTCATGTGAAGTTGGTATCAGTTCTTTAGGTTGATGGTTAATTGGGAGTCTATAAAGCCATGTCGAGTATAGTCTCTTTTAGGTGTGTGTAGCGTGCCACACTCATAATATAGAGGCTACAAGGCATTTAGGAATGTTTCACTTTGTTGGTATTCTATTCTCAAGCTTGGAGTCTAAGTCCTGGAATTCTTCTCTAATCCTTAGTTGTTCACTTTTTAAATCATACCTCGTAGACCTGGATCACAATGAAATTCTACTTTTGGGATTCATCTTCGATCTTACAGTCTTATCTCTGATAGTTTTAAAGTTCCACCAGTTGCTAATAGTCCTTCTCAAGGCGAGGTGACTAATGTGGAATTTCGTCAGTCTATTTATGTTATTACTCAGATGGTTGCTGCTCAGGCTGAGCGAGGTGCGACTGGTGCTTTGTTTGATGAGGCCACAAGGGTTAGCCAATTTATGAAGATGGGTCCTCCCACTATTTTTGGAGTGAAGGCGGGGGAGTTTCCACAGGGCTTCTTGGATGAAAAATATTTCGAGTGATGCAGGCTAGTAATGTGGAAGGTGTAAACTTTGTAGCTTATCAGCTTAAAGATATTGCATATCAGTGGTATGAAAAGTGGGTTAAGGATAGGGGTGATATTGAAGAATCTGTCTTGTGGGATACTTTTTCTAAGGCCTTCTTAGATTATTTCTTTCCCTAAGAGTTAAGAGAAACAAAGATGGAGGAGTTTATGAACCTCAAGTAGGGGAAGATGTCTGTAAAGGAATATGCCTTGAAGTTTCACCAATTATCAAGGCATACTCCTAATTTAGTGGCTGACATGCGGGCAAAATAAGGAAGTTCACTTCTGGGTTGAATCGGGATTTATTTTAGAGAGCAAGTCTGCCTTGCTGATTAAATATATGGAAATCTCAAGGTTGACTGTTCATATACAACAGGTAGAGTATGAGAAGAGAAAACAGGTAGAGTTTAGAGATAGACAGGGTACGAGGAACAGGTTTTCTGACAAGGGAGGTGCTCAGTCTCAGGGTGGTCGGGATGGTTGCAAATGGCAGAAAAAAAGTAGGGGAGGTTTGGATCCTTCTCTACTTCTAGTGCTCTTTACTCGAAGCAGTCGGGTAATAGACGTCATCAGGGTGGTGATAATTTTTGGGCACTAGTGCCCAATCTCAAGTGAGTGGGGGTCAGTCAGTTTCTTCATGCCATATTTGTCAGTTCTGTGGTCGTCCTAATCTAGGTTATTGTAATGAAGGGAGGGACAAATACTTCAAGTGTGGCAGAAAAATCCATTGACTCAAGGATTTTCTGATTAATAAGGTTGCTACAGGAGAAAATAAGGTATCGGTGGCTTCATCTTCTGCTCTGCACCCGATGGTACCACGTCTATTTCTGTTACTTCTCCTGGTTCTAGTATTGGCCGAAACAGGTTGTATGTTTTTGTGTCCCTACAGGAATCCGAGGCATCGCCTGATGTCATCACTGGTACATTACAACTCTTTTCTCGTGACGTGTATTGTCTGCTTGATCTGCAGTCAACTTTTTCTTATGTGACCCCATTTGTGGCTTATGTATTGGTTTTGATCCTGAGGTTGTTTTGGATCCTTTTTCTATTTCTACCATAGTAGGTGACTCAGTTATTACTAAGAGAGTCTATAGGGGGTGTGTGGCATCTATTAGTGGCAAACAGACCTTGGTAGATCTGTTTGAGTTGGGTATGGTAGATTTTGATGTCATTGTAGGTATGGATTAGTTACACTCTTATTACGCGTCCTTGGATTTTCGGACCCGTAATGTTTTATTTAGGTTCCTTGGTGAACCAGTTATCTAGTGGGAGGATGGTTCCCTAGCTCCTAGGTGGAGGTTTATTTATTATCTTAGAGCTCGGAGGTTAATCTCTAAAGGTTGTCTTTATCACTTGGTCCGAGTTAAAGATTCTAACTCGGAAGGTCCCTTTTTACAGTCAGTCTTGCAGGTAAATGAGTTTCCAGAGGTCTTTCCGAATGATCTTCCTAGTGTTCCTCCGGATAGGGAAATCGATTTTGGTATTTATCTAGTTTCGGACACTCGTCCAATTTCTATTCCTCCGTGTAGAATGGCTTTGGCTGAGTTGAGGTAACTTAAGGAGCAACTTAAGGATCTTCTGGATAAGGGGTTTATTCATCCTAGTGTATCTCTATGGGGTGAACCGGTGTTGTTTGTGCATATGAATGACGGTTCCCTTCGGATATGCATTGACTATAAAAAGTTGAACAAGGTGACAATCAAGAATAAGTATCCTCTTCCATGGATAGATGATTTATTTGACCAATTGCAAGGTGCCAAGTTCATTTCTAAGATAGATCTTTGGTCTGGGTACCATCATCTAAAGATTAGGGAGGTGGATATCCCTAAGATGGCTTTTCGTACTCGGTATGGGCACTTTGAGTTTTTGGTAATATCATTTGGGTTGACTAATGCTCCGGTGGAATTTATGGATTTGATGAACAGGATTTTCGTCAGTATTCAGATCTCTTTGTCATTGTATTTATTGATGACATTCTTGTTTATTCCAAAAGTAAGGTGGATCATGCTAATCACCTCTGTGTGGTATTATAGACCTTGAAGGAACAATAGTTGTATGTCAAGTTCTCTAAATGTGAGTTTTAGTTAAAAGCTGTAACTTTTTTAGGTTATATTATTTCTAGTGAGGGGATCATGGTGGATCCACAAAAGGTTGGTGTGGTGAAGAGGTGACCTAGACCCACGACGCCATCCGACATTCAGAGCTTTTTGGGTTTAGCCGGGTATTATAGGTGGTTTGTGGAAAGCTTTTTATCGATAGCTACTCCTTTGACTAAGTTGACTCTGAAGAAGGTTAAGTTTTCTTAGTCGGATGCTTGTGAGGGGAGTTTTGAGAAGTTTAAATATAGTACGACTTTGGCTCCGATTCTGACTTTGTTGGAAGGCAATTATGGGTTCGTTGTCTATTATGATGAATCTTGGGTAAGTATTATCTGTGTTTTGATACAGTATGGGAAGGTGGTTGCCTATGCTTCCAGGCAGTTAAAGGTACATGAGAGGAACTATCTTACTCATGATTTAGAGATGTTGGAGGTTGTGTTTACCTTGAAAATATGGCAAAATTATTTGTATGATGTGCACATAGACATCTTTTATGATCATAAGAGTCTACAGTATGTGTTCACTCAAAAGGAGCTCAATCTCAGGTAGAGAAGATAACTTGAGCTTCTCAAGGACTACGATATGAGTCTTTACTACCACCTAGGTAAAGCTAACGTAGTTGTTGATGCTCTTAGTAGGTTATCCATGGGGAGTTTGTCTCATGTGGAAAAAGAAAGTGGGAATTGGTGAAGGATATTCCCTTTGTGGCTAATCTTGGAGTTTGCCTCTTGGACTCCAAGGATGGTTGTGTAGTGGTGCAAGAAGTGGTTTAACCATCTCTTGGTGTGGAGATTAAGGAGAAACAAGTACTGGATCCTTTCTTGATGAAAACCAAAGGTGACGTTGGTGGTAAAAAGGTGATGGTATTTGAGATCAGTTGAATGAATGAGACCTGGAGGGTTGTATCAAGAGATTGTTTTACGCGAATTAAAATAAGAGGTAATCAATATGGATTATGTTACCAATCTTCCTTAATCTTGGAATCAATATAATTCGATTTGGGTCATTGTGGATAGGATGACAAAGTCTGCTCACTTCTTGCCAGTGTGGACCACCTTCTCGGTGGAGGATTATGCAAAGTTATATCTTCAGAAGATTGTGAAGCTGCATGGGGTTCATGTTTCGATTATTTTTATCGTGGCACGTAGTTTACGTCTCACTTCTGGCGATCTTTCCAGAAGGGTTGAGGACTAAAGTGAGTCTGAGTACTGCTTTTCATATGCAGACGGATGGGCAAGTAGAGAGAACTATTCATACATTGGAGGATATGCTTCAGGCTTGTGTGATTGACTATGGTGGCATTGGGTTGAGCATTTGTAGGAGGTATAGATCTCCTATTGGGTGGTTCGAGCTTGGTGAGGCGGATATGTTTGGTCTCGACTTGATTTACCAAGCTATGGATAAGGTGAAGGTGATTCAGGATAGGCTTAAGGCTGCCCAAAGTCGCCAAAAGTCCTATGTAGATGTTAGGCGTAGAGACTTGGAGTTTGAGGTTGGGGATAAAGTTTTCCTCAAGGTGTCTCCCATAAAGGAAGTAGTGCGAGACTTGGAGTTTGAGGTTACGGATAAGGTTTTCCTCAAGGTATCTTCCATGAAAGGAGTAGTGCAGTTTGGTAAGAACGGAAAGCTCAGTCCTCGGTATGTTGGTCCTTATGAGATTCTGCAGAGGGTTGGTAATGTTGCTTATGAGTTGGAGTTACATTCTAGCTTGAGCTTGGTTCATCCGGTATTTTATGTCTCCATGTTGAGGAAGTTTATTGGTGATCTTTTTTCGATTGTTCCTTTAGAGAGGTTGGGTATCTCCGACTCTCTGTCCTACGATTAAGTCCCGATTGAGATCTTGGATAGGCAGGTTCATTGGTTGTGAACCAAGGATGTGTCTTGGATTAAGGTTCTGTAGCGGAACCATAAGGTGGAAGAGGCTACTTGCGAAGTAGAGGAAGACATGAAGTCCAAATATCCATTTTTGTTTTATGCTCATGGGATTCATATGGAAAGTATATGTCTGCAATATATCTTTATTTTCTGAGTTGGTTAAAGGAAAGATTAATATCTTTACCTTTTTATTTTCAAACTTTGTTAAAGATTGGGAATATATTTGATAATGCAAATAACTCGTGCGTGTGGTTACCCCTACCTTGTCCATCATTCGGGGATGAATAATCCTAGTGGGGGAGACTATAATACCTTGGGTTTTGACCCTTAGAAAATGTCCAAGAATTTTTCTGTCTAGACCCAATACGACTCATGGGAACGAGCAGTATGATGGGGTACTAATGGTATGATCCTGTCATATGCTAACCAATGTTGGGTGGTGGGATGGATTTTGGTTACTGGAATGGATATGACTTAGGGGTACGAGGCGTATTGGTGGGTACGAATCTTTTGGTTCCTTAGATTAATCTTAGACTTGGTTACTTTGGTTAGATCTGAGTACGAATGGCTCATCGTGAGCCATAATCCAGGGTATGAGTCATACCCAAGACTCACATGGTGGACAGTGTTCAAAACTTCTGCGATTCTATCTTGCTAGGGATACGGGTGAAGAGTACACATCGTATGCTTTGGATACGACTTGGTTGGATGAGTCGTATGCTGGATAATGTTGGATCTAAGGATTGAGGCTTGGATACGAGTGGAGGTTACCAATTGTATTAGAGGGTACGAATCAAGAGGGTCAGTCGTACCCTGGTGACGGGATTTTGGTGCAACTTAAGTGGCGGTATTCTGGACATTTTCCACTTTCCTAATAAGGTCCCACAACTTCTCTCAAAAGCTTTTAGGCAAGGGAAGCTAAGGTTTCGACTAGAGGATTAATTTGGGGCTTGTCTTGGTGATTTCTTTCCATTATGATCTTGGTTTAAGGCATGTTCTCTTCCCTCATTGTTAAATCTAACTAGAAGCATGGTTTTTATGAATGTTTTAATGGCTTTATTGATTGTATGATTTTGATTTTCAAATATGAATTAGGGGTTTTGATATTAAATGGTTGGTTATGGTTTTCCATGGTTTTAATTATGCTTTATGTGCATTAGTGGTGGTTTTGGATAATTGGATTGAATGGGATTGGTTTAATGGTAATTGGAATTGGTTTTGGTTATATTATTCCCCCAATTTTTTTGACAAAATGCCTATAATAATGTTTTCATTGCATTGAGTACTTTTAATGGAACTCTTACTTGTTTTAATACTTTGTAAAGGAATTATGCATGGTCTAAATGGCTTGGAAAGGTAAATGGCTAAATGGTTATGCTTGTGGGGTACATGGAATCCACAAAGTGGTTTAATATGGTAAATGGACGGGCACTTGGAAGTACCCTTAAATCTACATATGGTTGGCTATGGATAGTACTTGCAAGTATGGTCGGTATGACAATACCACCACTAAATGGACTTGGTTAATAAATGGTAAATGGATTGATTGGTTTCTTGGTAATGGTTTTCATTGGGAAATAATAGCCGTATATGTAGCAAAGCCATGGAAGGTGGAGGTCCCGGAGGGGACTAAAACTGGATTCTCATATTTACCGATGTGAGGTTGGTTTTCGTAACCGTGTTCATGATGTCACACTATATTTGGGGGATGTACTATTCATCCAGGGGTTTTCTTCCCCAGTCATATGGTAACACGTACTGGGGCCCTTTCAGTAGGGGAAGCTGAACCCATACAACCCGTGGGTGGATTAGGACGGAAAAGCTACACAACCCAGGTAAAGATTTTAAATGCATGCTAAACCTGGTCCCCTTTCCCAGCATGGTTATACATATATATGTATGGATGGTTGTGTGCATATGGATGGGTTTTACTTGGCTTTATAAATTACATTATTTTATCCTTATCCTGAGTTTATGCTGCCGTTCACCCGCTAACCCGTCTACGGGCGGCTGTATACCCACGCTATGCAGGAACCAACCATTCTACTCGTCCTACATAGTGATTGACTCGGGAATCAACATTTGGACTGAAGCGGTGAGTTTCCATCCTTTCGGAAGGCTCCATTTTATGTTATGGATATTTTTAGACACTTTGATTTTATTTTGGATATTGGTTTTAGCCATGGTTGGGGGCATGTCCCAACCAGATTTTACTACTCTTTTGGTTAGAGGCTTTGTGGTACTACTATGGGTTGGAATGGGAGGGATCGGTATTTGTGTCGGCCTTTGGATTGGACTAAGCTGCTGGGATGACATCATTGGACATAATTTCTCACTGTTTCATCGCATTTTATTTTGAGATTAATCAAATTATGTTTTGGATCTCATTTGGTTATGGCCCTTGGTTCGGTATTGGTTTGGTTAGTATGGTTTGGTAGCGGGATGACTTGGTAGGGTTGGTCTAGGAATATACCTATCCCAAAGTCAGTCCTTTTCAGTTTTACTATCTTATTATATGTTCAAATTTCAGACGACTCAAGGTATGATAATGGTGGTTGGGTTGGGTAACAGAGGGTGGTCCCCGGTCCTGGTTGGACTTGGGATTCCCATTACGACAAGGCCCCGGTCGGTTCGTGTCACCCATATACCTCAATAGCGAAAAAAATATAGAGAAATTTGACCCCTTTGACTATTGAAATTCTCAAGCCCTAGGTGTTCTCTTTCTTCTGACTTATGAAATGAAACTTAGGGATTTCACAGAGGTAATAATACATGTTAGGGATGTCTGAAATCAGTAACGGGGAAAAGACTAAAACGTCTCTCTATGACATTTAAAAGTAACCATGAAAAACACAGCCTCCGCGACGTGGGGTCTATCATGGGGAATACCCTTCATAGAGCGGAACCCATTGCAGGGACCAGCATCCACGGTGCGGTACCCATCATTGGAACCATCCTCCGAGATGCGGGGCTATTGCGGAGGCTTACTACTTTCGTGTTCCAAAAATTCCTTGAAACCTATCCAAAAATTCCAAAATTCCTTTGGTTTACCCTTTTAACCTCCCCGAACATGTATTAAGTCAAAATTTTATATTTCAAGCGTGAGAAGGCCAAAAATAAAATAGCCAGAATTTGAGGGTGTTACATTATCCCCCCTTGGGATCAATCATCCCTGAATGATAGTTCGGAAACACGCTTAATACGATTTTCAAAGAATTACGTGAACAAAAATGAGTAAAATAAGATTAATACCTTCCATATCATTATCCTCATATTCAAAGAGTGAAGGATATCTTGCAAGCATATCATTCTCCTACTCCCAAGTAGCTTTCTCAACTTTCTGATTCTTCCATAGCACTTTAACTAAGGCTATATCTTTACTTCTCAACTTTTGAACTTGCCGATCTAGTATAGCTATAGGTTCTTCCTCATACGATAACGAATCCTTCACACCAATATCCTCGACAGGAAACACAAGTGAATGACCTCTAATACATTTCTTAAGTATTGACACGTGAAATATAGTATGGACTGAAGCTAAACTTGCAGGCAAATCCAATTCATAAACAACTCCACCAACCCTTCTTGTAATTTGGTAAGGACCTATGTAATGAGGACTGAGCTTTCCCTTTTTTCCAAATCTTATGACTCCCTTCATAGAGGCAACCTTTAGAAATACCTAATCATCAACCTCAAATTGTAACTTCCTTCTTCTAACATCAGCGTAGGACATCTGGCGACTTTGGGCTATCTTAAGTCGCTCTCTAATGACTTTCACTTTCCCCATCTCCTGATGGACAAGGTCAGGCCCAAACAACCGGGTTTCACCCATTTTATACCAACCAATCGGTGACCTACATCTTCTCCCGTAAAGATCCTCAAAAGGAGTCATCTGGATGCTAGAGTAGAAAATATTATTATAGGCAAATTCTATCAATGGCAAGTTATCTATCGAACTACCCTTAAAGTCAATCATGTAATCCCTCAACATATCCTCTAAGAACTGAATGGTGCATTCTTCTTTCCCATCCATTTGAGGGTGGAAAGTAGTACTAAGTTTCACTTGGGTCCCTAAAACACTTTGGAAAGACTGCCAAAACTGAGAAGAGAACTGCGTACCTCATACGAATATGATGGATACTGGAGCCCCATGCAAACAAATTATCTTCTGAATGTACAACTTTGCATAATCGTCTCTCGAGTAATTAGTCCTCACAGGCAGGAAGTAAGATGACTTGGTCATCCTGTCTACAATCACCCAAATAGAGTCGTATTGGTTTTGGGATCTCGAAAGTCCTATAATGAAGTCAATAGTGATTATCTCCCATTTCCATAAAGGCAAATCTATATTCTACAAAGTGGCACCTGGACTCAAATGTTCCACCTTAACTTGTTGACAGTTCAAACACTTAACGACAAAGTTAGCAACATCCCTTTTTATGCTATTCCACCATTAAACCTCCTTAAGCTCATGATACATTTTAGTAGAGCCAGGGTGAAAAACATACCTGGAAGTATGAGTTTCATCAAGAATCCTTTCTCGAAATCCATCCGTATCCAGTAGACATAACCTACCTTGATACCTCAAAACCCCATCACCTCCAATTTCAAATGCCATGACCTTTTGTTGACCAACTTTTTCCTTAATTTGCATCAAAATGAGGTCTATGATTTGCTTTTCCTTAACCTCAGGACATAGGGATGATTTAGCTACCTCTTGTACGAACACCCCACCATCATCGGAATATAGGAGTAGAACACCCAAGTTAGAAAGCCGATGAATATCCTTTACTATATTCCTCTTTCCTTCCTCCATATGAGAAAGACTGCCTATGGAAAACCTGCTAAAGGCGTCAACCACCACATTTACCTTACCCGAATGATAATGTAGGCTTATGTCGTAATCGTTCAATAATTCCAACCACCACATCTTCCTGAGATTCAAATATTTTTGAATGAACACATACTGTAAACTTTTGTGATCAGTAAAGATGTTAACATGTACTCTATAAAGATAGTGACGCCAGATTTTGAGTGCAAACTCCACCACCGCTAACTCTAAATCATGGGTGGGATAGTTCTTCTCCTGCACCTTTAACTGTCTAGATGCATAAGCCATTACCTTACCATGCTGCATAAGTACACATCCAAGTACTACTCGTGATGCATAACAGTACACAATAAAAGCCTCTGTACCATCTGCAAAGGTCAAAACAGGTGCAATAGTCAACTTGTTCTTCAATTTCTCAAAAGAGTCATACCATAAGAATTTTACCTTCTTTTGAGTCAATCTTGTAAGTGGAGAATCTATGGATGAAAAACTCTCTACGAATCTCCTGTAATACCCAGCCAAACCCAAGAAGCTCCGAATGTCAGTTGGAGTCGTGGGTCTGGGCTATTTCCTCACTGGCTCAACCTTTTGGGGATTAACTTAATTCCCTCCCTGGAAAAAATATGCCCCAGGAAAGCAATAGCACTAAGCCAGAATTCACAGTTGGAAAACTTTGCATATAGCTCATGGTTCTTAAGAGTCTGAAGGATAACTCGGAGGTGGTTAACATGCTCCTCCTCGCTCTTAGAGTAAATCAAGATGTCATCAATAAATACTATGATGAAAAGGTCTAGAAACTAACAAAACACCTTATTCATAAGATCTATAAATGTTGCGGGGGCATTAGTCATCTTGAAGGACATAATTAAGAATTCATAGTGACCATATCTATTTTGAAAAATAGTTTTGGGAATTTCAACCACCCTAACCTTCAATTGATAGTACCCTGAAAGAAGGTCTATTTTAGAGAAATATCTGGTACCCTGAAGTTGGTCAAAGAGATCATCAATTCTGGGAAGAGGGTACTTATTCTTAACTATAACTTTTTTCAGGTGACAGTAATCTATACACATACGAAGGGTGTCATAGAGTACCCCATAGAGAGACACTAGGTCAAATAAAACCTTTGTCAATAAGGTCTTTTAACTGCTCTTTTAATTCTTTTAATTCAGCAGAAGTCTTTTTGTATGGCGAAATAGAAATAGGTCGGGTGTCTGGCAATAGGTCAATGCCAAAATCTATCTCCCTATCTGGGGGGTATTCCAGGGAGATCATAGTGAAAAACTTTTGGGAATTCATTAACTATAGAAAAAGACTGGAGAGAAGGACTTTTAGTTCTAGAATCTTTGATACAAATAAGATGATGCAAACAACCCTTAGATACGCTTACGGGCTCTAAGATAAGATATGAACTTCCCTTTAAGTGTAAGAGAATATCCCTCCCACTCTATCACTGGCTTATTAGGAAAGGAGAAGGTGACCTTCCTGGTCCTACAGTCTAATGTAGCATAATATGAATGAAACCAATCCATTTCTATAATAACATCAAAATCAACTATGTCAAGTTCTACAAGGTCAACCACAGTATCACAAAGGAAAATAGACACCACACAATTTCTATAAAATCTAATAGACACAATAGAGTCACCAACAGGAGTAGAGACGAAGAAAGGTTCAGAAATATTTTCGGGCTCAAAACCAAAACTGACTACCACATAAGGGGTCACATAAGACAAGGTAAACCTAGGATCAAGCAACACGTACACATCACGAGAAAAAATATGTAACATACCCGTAACAACATCTGGTGAAGCCTTTGAGTCCTGGCAGTAGATAATGTATACAACCAATTGCAACCTCCTCCACTAGAAGAAGCAGTACCCTTAGGCGGAGGAGCTGTAAAAGCTGATTGGGGCTTAGCACCTCCAAAACTCCCTCTAGCTGAGGGGCAGTCCTTCTTATAATGACCTAGATGACCACAAATATAGCACACAAGCCTGCCAAACTGACACTTTCCTGGGTGATACTTACTGCAAGAGCCACATTGCGGGTATGACTTGTACGGTTGGGCTACATTACCTTGGGACTGAGTACCCTGCATCCTCGACCCGCTGCTGGGCTGGTAATTATGGAACCTTTGATCAACTGGAGTCCTAGGCGTCGGGTACTAATGAAAGACTATGCATTTCTCCAAAATTTCTTCTTAGACCATTTCTTATCCCATTTTCCACCTTGTTGTTGAATAACATTCTGATCTGCACACTTAGCTGTCTTAACCTGCCTTTTTTTTTCTCTACCTCTGCATGTCTCTTTTTCTCCTCTTCTACCTATTGTATATATAATGTTATCCTGTAGATATCCATGTTCTTCTTCAGCATTGCCTCCTTACATTCTAACGTCAAATCACTGGAGAGACTGGGCCTTCAAATTGCACATCAATTCTGGAGCATTAAAGGACAACTGGTGAATTTAAATACATATTCGTTTATACTCATCCGGCCATATTTTAGATTAAAAAATTCCTCGGCCTTGGCCTACCTCAATTTCTGAGGAAATAAGTGATCTAGGAAGGTTTTTGAAAACTCCTCTTATACAGCAGGTATGCACCCTCACCCCTAAACTCTTCCCATTACTCTTACCATTGGTTTACTACATCCTTCAACTGATAGGCCACCAATTCTACCCCCTCAGTAACACTGGCATGCATAACTCTGAATATTTTCTCTATTTTATCTATAAACTCTTGAGGGTCGACCTTGGTACCCATAAAGGTGGGTGGATTCAGCATTATGAACTGGCCAAACCAGGTGATTTCAGAAAAACCAGGTATAGAACTCATATCTCCAGATCGACAGGATTTGGAAACCATAAGCTGAGCAATCATTTGGACTGACAAAATCAGCATTTAAAATTTATTTCTGAAGAGATTGAGTACGGTCTACACTGTCCTGAAGAGCTCGATGGGGGCTAGTTTGGACTGGAGTAATCCTTGGAGTAGTAGTGAACTCTAGGGTACGGGCTCTGTAATAGGTCCGCATCCCATGAGTAAGGCGGATATTATTAGCATTGGTCCCAACAGGGACAGAGGCCCTGGCGGAGGTGTTCTGCTCATTGGATCTATGGGGAGGAATGATAAACTCTGAATTGTATAAAGCCAAGAGTTAGGAAATATTCAGACTCTGTAGCATGAAGTAGAACATGAAGAAAAGAGAATCATTTTTAAATTCCTAGTAGCTTGCTCCTTATAAGTGTGGTGCTCTACACAACAACAAAAAAGACTCTACTCGACACGGCTTCGTTGAAACCCTGGGACCTGAACCGTGCTCTAATACTAAACTTTTCATGACCCGAGCTGAGGCCCTGGCCACGATAGGCATCTCGAACCATGAAGGCTCGAGAGACTCCTTTACATATAATCATAAGTATAACTAGTACGATATAAAAGTGCGGAAGATAAATCGAAAACATGGAAGTCCCGTAATCAAACTTAAAAACCTCACAACACCATATCAAAAGAAAACTCAAATCCAATAAAAAACAATCTACGAAGCCTCTACTGAACTGAACATACTAGTCTGTCTAAACCGGGACAAGGCCCCTGGTCGGACCATAAAACCAAAAAGGAACCAACACGTGGGAAATATGCATTCCGAAGTATGGGAGGTTTACCAACTTTGGATTTTAGGAAATAATCACTTATTCGGTGACCATGAGACTATGCCTCAAAAAGTTACATATAGGGGTTCAATAATCATAAGTACTGTTATGTAGAACAATCCAAAATTTACGTATAATTCATGTAAAATAACTGAGAGCATTCAAAAATTAATGTATCATGATGTAAGTAAAACACATGGGCATAATTCCAAAGCTTTAAAACATTCATATAAACCATAGACTCAGCCTTTTCCTTTACTATTGAGCTAGATGGTACACCCTATATTTTTTAAAAGTATCCCACAGTCTATATAGAATTTGCCCTTGACTCGGCGGCCAAGCTCCCAACCCAAGTTTTCGGCAAAGGATGGAGTTTCTGATTCTAATGCGCCAAAAGGACATAAGGACAACGCATAATACTTATCTTGGGACATAATAAACCCGTATCGATAAAACACAATTTTGGGCGATGAGTTATCTGAACTCGTGCCTTCTTCGGGTAACCATTTAGCTCTCTTAGAGCCTATTTTTAGCCTTTTATAATATGTATCTTATTGAAATTAGGATTTGAAGTTTGCAAAGTTTGTAGTCTATTTTATTCTGAGTCTGTCATGGCATTCATTTATTTTGGTATCATCATACCAAGACTTGTAAGTCATAGAAGCCATATCATATTATGTCTTAGTCTTTTCTTCCCAAAACAGGTTATTGGACCACTAAAACATATAACCAATATAAGAGAGTTCTTATTTCATAACATGTAAAACTCATGCAAAATACTCCTTTTTAGTACTTTAACATAGGGTGGTCATCTTTTCCATCGAACACATGCAATTTCTCTATTAGGACACAAAAGCATTTATAACTTAATAAAACACCCTTTTATTGGGTTATAATGTAATGTAAATCCACAATTAATAGTGAAACATTTAAACTCAAGATTTAAACCATTCGTATAAACAGCCACAACATGTTAAGACAATGCATTTCAGAACGAGAGAGGGAATTTCGTAAATCATGTTGTCATATAATTTCTCAAAAATTCTAACATTCATACACATTAATACAATTCAAGTTTAGGAAAACCCCCATAGTTTAAATAATATTTCATCTTAAGATATGGTTCCCAATGAATGATCTTTAACAATTTTAAAACTCATAATACATGCATACATACATAAATATATACTCTTAAGCTTATAAAAACGTTAAATCCTACGCCCATGAGATTTAGGATAGTCCCACATACCTTAATAGAGAAGAAAATATAGAGAACCCCTTTGACTATTGAAATTCTCAAGCCCTAGGTATTTTCGTCCTTCCAACTTATGGAATGAAACTTAGGGATCTTACAGAGGAATAATACATTTTGTGGATGTCTTCAATCTTGGGGAATGGTTTAAAGGTGTAATGCCCCGAATCTGGTACCCGGAACGCTACATGGTGCTCCTGACCCTGAAGGACCACAAGTTAACCCATGACTGATATCTATACCTGTATACTGCATAATATAGTGTAAAATATAGAAACATGAATTGAAAGGCCATAAGGTTAAAACTATGACATAATATCTAATTAAAATAAATATCTAAGTAGGGTATGAAATACCCAAAACAAAACTGAGGTAAACTATCTGAACATACTGTAGTCTGGAAAGCCCCTAAAACATAACTGTTTGAATAAGGAGTTGATGGGACATGTCCCCAACTAACTCCAACTAATAAATTAATTAATGGCATAATAAAGTAATAATTATGTCCTCAAAATATGAGGACTCACTTCTAACTCTTACTGTTGAGATTGGAATGCTACTGATGCTTTGGAGCTCGTGTCTATGAACCTATGGTATAAGACACCATAGCGTAAATGCGTCAGTATGACTAAATGTACTAGTATGCATATGAGATAGGCTAAATGCATGGGGTTCATATGCATGAAAAATAATAATAATAGACTGACTATCATGAGCGTGAGAATGAATGTATGAGATATAATAACTAACACTGATACCATCATAACATGATTACTAAATCTGAATACTGATAACATGATATACTGATAACTGACACAATTGATAACATGTGTGACTGTATCTAACAGTCCAAAATCTAATGGAACTAGCTGAGTTCCGTATTGTATCTGAGTTGACTGTATCTAAAAGTCCTGAAATCTGAAGAACTATCTGAGTTTTTTTACTGATACTGAAACTATGGGAAATAGTCATCTAACCGACATACCCCAAATATGTTATAATAGCTGAGCTGGGGTCCAATATGTTCTCTGATTGGAAGGGTGTCAATACCGCACCACTGGTAAGGACAACATGTGAGTGACCCTCAACTAGCAGGTTACTCTAATGAGAATGGTAGGAACCCTTAACTAGTAGGTTAAGCCACCTCATCTACCCTCAACTAGCAGGTATGATGTCTTAACCTACGCTGGCTACGTAGTTCTGGAACATAAGGACTGCTTCTAGGAATCACACCCTCAACTATCAGGTCAGTTCCCATCCTTGGGTTCACTCGGTGCTAATTCCTACTCCCATCAGAATGGACACTGAACATGATTAAGTGATCTAAACATTGACTAAGTTACTAAATACCGTTGACTGACGGAATACTACTGATACCTGACAACTGACTGAGTTCATGAGATTATTGAGATTTTCTGAGTCATAAGACTATCTGAAGTCTAAGGATCATGGCTTGATTGAAAGTATCGTGAAAACATGACATGGCTCTAGGCACACAACTAATGTTTCTGGTACAAGTACCCCCAGGAATCGACAGAAGGAAACTGACAAAGCGTGACTTACTTAGATACATGACTAACCTCATAATCTATCATTCATTTATTGAAGCATTTCATTAAACTTGTGATATGCATAATCTTATCCATAAATGGGGGTTTCATAATATCATGCTAGTTGGGCACTTTTTCTTTACATGGACATTTAATGAAACACATGGTAGGCATAGTATATGTAGATAACATTATACAACAAACAAATATCATGATTCATCTCTAATTTCATCATCCAAGGGTTTTAATCATAGGTTTAGCTGAACCTACACCTATACTAATCCATTTCACATGAAATTTATCACCAAACATGGATTCGAATTCAATTAGTCATTATCAACATGAACAACAGCAACCCAACATTAAGTTCATAAATAAAATCCATAAACTTGAACTTAGAAAAGAGATTCTTGGGCTTCATAGATGAAAGGAGTCCATGAATGAACACTATGCATACTTGGTAATGAGTTTCTTGAAGAATTTGAATCTCTTTGATTCTTGAAGAAGATTTGAATTTTGGTCTTGAGGATGCTCTTAGGGAGAAAACCCTAATTTTAAATATTGTAGATGGATAATGAATTTCTGAGTTTTGGTCAGATACTATTAGGTATATAAATTGGTGGTAAAAGACTAAAATACCCCTTTAAAAATGACTCAAAAATACTGAGCGGGACATGCGATGGTAGGGTGCGACAGTCCGTCGCTGGGTTGACGGTCCATCAGACTTACTGTCAAATTGGGACTAGAACTGGAATTTACTGCCTCGATGCGATGGTGGGGTGCGACAGTCCGTCGCTAGCTCGATGGTCCATCGGGACTCTTTGTTGCACTTAGTCAGAGAGTGGACTCACTACCTCAATGCGACGGTGGGGTGCGACGGTCCATCGCTGGGTCAACGGTCCGTCGGCCCGCTCCGTCACACCTGGGCGATTCAGACTACTCTCTGTAAAACGGCCATAACTTCCTCGTTCGATACCGGATTTTGATAAAATTGGTATTATTGGAAAGCTAATTCAATTTCACACGTGACAAAAAGTGAAAATCTTAAAAATACCATGTGTACAAAAAATGGATTCATATTTCAAGGTAAGTTTTAACATTCTTGAGATGATTTTAAGCTAGGAAAAAGTACGAGGTATTACAAAAAGGGAAAAGATGTAAAAGTCCCTCTAAGACATTTTAAAACAACCAAGAAAAACACAGCCTCCACGATGCAGGGGTTATCACACGGACTCCCCTCCGTGGCACAGAGCCCGTCGCAAGGACAAGTCTCCTCGGTGTGGTACCAATCACGGGAACCTTCCTCAAAGACGCAGGGCTATCATGGAGGCTTACTGCCTTCGTGTTCTAAAAATTCCCCGAACTCTGTTAGAAAAATCTAAAATTCCTCTAGGTTACCCTTTTAACCTCCCCGAACATGTATTAAGTCAAATTTATATATTTCAAGAATGAGAAGGGAAAAAATAAAATATCCCAAATTTGAGGGTGTTACAGAGTGGTTTAATTATATAAAGAGGAGGTTGATCGTGAAATAGATAAATGGAAATATGCAATGATAATGTATTCTATTAGAGAATGTCATAGGTATAACACGATGAAAAGATTTGTTGCTTAAACTTTAACATTGTGGCTAATTCATAGGTATACCTTCATGAAGATGGGTATTTATTATTAAATTCAACTCGTTGGAGGATCTACAGGAGATTCTGTATGCTGGTGCTTATACGTTAAATTATCGACCTCTAATTTTGAAACCTGATGTGCTAGCATTTTGTTAGCACATCTAAGACTTTTAACTCGGAATAATTGTAAGTTCTTAAGTAACTATCATTGGTTTAGATGATATTTCTTTGATATTGCAGTGAAAGGCAAGATGCAAGAGAACATAAGACAATAAGGACAAAAAGAGGTGAATATGGAACAAATAGCCAAGAAATTGTAGAAGAGCAGTTGACAATTTTTGTGATAAGTTGTCAACTTGGTGATAAGTTATCAGGTCCGTCGTCAGCTGGAGGCAGTTTGATGAAGTTGGAGCAGAAGTGTGACGACATCCCCTGATATGTCGTCACAAATTTGATAAGCTATCAAGAGCGTCGTTAGTCTTAGACAGAGAATGAGCTTCAGCTGGAAGAAGTGATGACAACCTGTGATAGGCCGTTAGAGTTGTGATAAGCCGTCAGGATCGTCGTCAGGCTTGGGTAGTGCTTGAGAAATTAAAGTGAAGATGTGATGACGTCTGTGATAAGTTGTTAGGTGTCTGATAAGCCGTCAGAATGTTGTCACACATAAGTTAGTCAAAAAATAAATTCAAACATTTGGTTAGAACCTAGTTAAATATCCCAGCAGAGTCGCCATTTCTGTTTTGTGGAAATTTTGACTTTTAGAGTCACCACTTAATTTATTTGAAAAGGAATTGAGAAAACCTTTGAAAGTTACATAAACGATCCAAAAAAGAGAAATAGTTTAAGTTATGAAATTCTAGGTAAGCGGTTCTCATTAACATTTTAGGAAGGTTTTAAGGCACCTAAAATGTCCGCTAACTTGCAGTTTTCCGGACTGTTTGAAAATGATTTTTCTTTGACTAACTTTGAAAAAGAGAAGTTGGTTTTTGAAAAGAAAGTGATTTAGGAAAAAACTTGTATAAAATTAATTTTAACGACTTAGCATGGAATTTAACCAAGTCTAAGAAAATAAATAGCAAATAAGCATAGAAAGGGGGTAGGGGGAAATTATGAGATTTAGTCTTTTAGGCTCAAATCAATAAATCTGTCCTAATCTAATTGGGGCTTTCAGGCCATCATCACCTGTCCTAATCTAAATATTAGGCTTTCGGCCCACAACCTGTCCTAAGCTAGTTTTTGGACCTTTGAGGCCTAAAATCCACCCCACCTGTATTAAAATACAACTTTGGCTTCGAGGCCTAAATAAATGAATAAATAAATGACTAAATGAATAAATAAAAAGAAGACAATAATTAAATTTGAGACTTTTCAAGTCTCTTAGTGACCTCATCAATGGGTTTTGACTTATTTTCCTTCTTCGTCTATCTTCTAGCACCCGCACGCCATATAGTGGACCTTGGGTTTAAACTTCGGACTTGACTCGAAGAGGTGAGCATCAATGGCCCATTACGAAATGCAAGATGAGAGGAGTCCATTTGAACTCAAGATATTTTTTGCATGCAAATAAAAGATAAGGAAATTATATATATGTTCACAGCATAATAGTCACATATTTTAAAGCAAAAGAAAATATAAAGAATCATTTTTTTATTACAATGATATGCACACTTGCACACGTATAACAAGAGTAAGAGTCAATAGATAAAATGCAAAGAAAAGACACCCACTTGCATGACTCATGATTTATGTTCATATTAAGAATGAATAAAGGTAAAATGAAGAAGGTCATATTCAATGAATTAATGCGAGAAACAAACAACGTAATCTTGCAAAAGTAAAGGAATGAGGCAACAAGAAAAATACTCATGACTTCTAAAATTGAACAAACATATACACTAATCCATATAACAAAAGAAAATAAAGGTTAGCTTTTCAAGAAAGAGAATCTTTAAATTTCAATTAAGGAGACATTAATGAAAATTTATACATCTAAATTACAACCAATATTTTATAGAAAAACGTTCAGCGTTCTATAGTTTATCTTTCTAAGACATCGTTGATTCTCTTTTGATATTATTAATCAAGGAAAGACACGAATCAAGTCTTTACACTCACAAAGATCACATATAACAATCCAAAGGGAGTAAGAAAATTAGAATAAAAGTTTAGCATTTCTAAAAGTGAAATATTGTTTCACAATCATACTATGCATGACTCAAAAATATCTAAATAATTCTATTTAGCCACAAAAATTTGAACGTTCTCATTATTTTGAAAAAATAAAAAATATGCAAAAAAAAGAGAAATAAATATCGTGGATGGAAAATAAAGCTAGCACTTCATCTCTTATATGAGGATTTTGGAAATCCCTTAAAATAATTAGAAAGCAAATGACAAATCCTTGACTTAATCAATTGTTATTTTTATTAGAGCGAAACAAACAATAGTAACTATTTTTTCAACATACAAGAAACAACTTTACATGCTAATAACAAACATATCCACTAACAATGAATTTAAACATGGCATGAATACGTCTTTTGAGCAAAGATCAAAACTTTATACAAAATAATCAAAAGCTAAAAGGAAAAATAATCAATATTAGCTATTCTTTTCAACATAAAGGAAACAACTTTACATGCTAAAACAAACATATCCACCAACAATGAGTTTAGTCAAGATATGAGCACATCTTTTAAGCAAAGATTGAAACTTTATCTATAATAATCAAAGAATAAATTCAAAAAGGAGAAACAATCAATATTAACTATTCTTTTCAACATAAAGAAAACAACTTTACATGCTAAAAATAAATATATCCGCCAACAATGAATTTAAACAAAGCACAAGTACATCTTTTAAGCAAAGATTTAAACTTTATATATAATAATCAAAGAATAAAGTCAAAAAGGAGAAACAATCAATATTAACTATTCTTTTCAACAAAAAGAAAACAACTTTACATGCTAAAAATAAATATATCCTCCAACAATGAATTTAAACAAAACATAAGTACATCTTTTAAGCAAAGATTGAAACTTTATCGATAATAATCAAAGAATAAAGTTAAAAAGGCATGTACAACTATTGCTAGCTCATTTTGATACCATGAACATGAAAATAACCATAATATTGATACCACAACATCCTATGGCCTTCAAAGCCGTCTACAACAAATAATCCCAGCAAACAAAATTATAACAACGAACTACGAGGAAGAAAAATAATCTTCAACTATTTTCTCAAAAGTTTTTCAATTATTTGAGTCTTTGAGACTTGGTATTTCTACCAAAATAATGATAGTATTTATTGGAAATAATGGAGCTTCCATTCTTTTCATCCACCAATGTGAGAAAAAAAGCATTTAGGGGTATTTTTGGAATTTTAAAAATTGAAGATAAGGTGAGGTGGAAGATTAAGTCGGGGGAAATTGTACAATGTAGTATAATTTTTGAATTTTAAAATTAGAAAAGGGCAAAGTTCGGGGGAAATAGTACAATGTAATATAATTTAAACTTATTTTTTGGCGGGAATGGGGTAGAAGTTATGAGAGGTTTTGAGAATTTTGGGGTTATTTAAAATATAACACCAATTGGGACATAAAATATAGCCATATTTATTTAATTTTAACCAAATTAAAAATAAATTGATGGATTGCATTGCAATTATGGCCAATTTAATTTCAATTATGGCAAAATCTAATAGATTTACTAAATTAAATTGAAATTCGATACGAATTAATACTTCTTTTAATCCCGAGCTTCTTGATTTAATAAAATCAAATGCATATTTATCCAAATAAATTATTTTGATAATAAATTATATTAAAATCAAGATTTTAATTGTTATATTTATTTTTTAAAAAATTCTTAATTAAAATCTAATATTTCATAGAATAAATATTCAAGTAATCAAATTATATAATCTCGTATAACTGAGCAAGATAATATATAATCACTACTTAAAATAAAAAAATCACGCTCAAAAAATAATTTGAAATTTTTTTATTCGGATGAAATAAATATTTTAATTTTAATAAAAATCGAAAAAACTCAGGATTAAATTTAGTCATGGAGGGCAAAAATTAGGTGTCAGCAACTGCCCCTCCCTTTGGATAGGGTTGATGCAAGTAACCCTGGGCAAAGAGAGGTTGACGTTCCTAATTTTTGTCCGACCACAAATTTAAATCTAAAAGAGGTTGGCTTTCGCATGAGCTTCTTAGAGTTATGGCCGGACCTTGGTATCAGGTTTCCTATATATCTCAGGTTACATGAAAATTCGGGCCACTTGTAGTTCATAAACCTTGATTTAGAGCACGATTTTCAAAAGATTCACCAGTTATCTCGATTTTAGAGCTTTTGGTAAAACCTAAAAGTCAAAGAATTAAGGGGTTTGGGGGGGGAGGGAGTATGGAATGCAGTCGAGTTTTCAAAAAAGAGCCCATCCTACATATCCCCACGACTCAGGGAATCAGACTGCTTGTAGTTTGACTCAATTGATAGAAAAAAGTCTTTTATTTCAGACTATCTTTGAGTCGAGATGAGTTACAAGTTGTTCGAGTTATGAAAAAAGAGGTTTGTAAACTCTTAACAATGAATGTGGAGCTCTTAACATCCATAGGTAAGAATTTACCTGACATAATTTTCAAAACTCTAGGTGTACTATCACTCAAATTTGAAAGAAAGAGAAGTTTACCCTCGGTATGAGCTTAGAAATATTCCGAAGGCAAAGATGAAACCAGAATATCCCAAAATTTCCACATGCCTTCTAATAGGGGTGTGGTTGGATGATGGTGGCGATCATCATTTAGCTCGCGTCCAAAGAGTTTGACATCCCTCTTTAGACTATGTCCCGTTTTGCTGCTAAGAAAGAGTTCCACGTTGTACTGCATTCCATCCGGAGTCGTCCGCACCTGTGGTTTTGATTTGAGATTTTGATTCTCTCGGATGCTCTCAACAATGTTTCAAATAAAAGGGTTAGTGCTAAACATAATTCACGAAAGAGGTATGAAGTCTTTTACCATATCTCCATATGGGTTGTCACCTGAAAAGCGAAGTCATCCTTTTGTATACCTATTTGGAAGAAAATAACTTGTGACAACAGACATAATAACCCTCTTGGTTGTTGCATACTTATCTTATTTGTCGGTTGAATATGTCTTCAAAGTGGGGTGACCCTTTTGGACACCGATGACACTTTATGCAGAACGGTCCCTGCAACCGTGTAATCTTATGTTGAGGTGCCAACCCTTTGGACACCTATAATAATGGTTGTATGATAACCTCTTCGGTTTTTGCCAATAATTCTTTGCATATGATCTCGGGTAAGTCTTGAGCATCTTTTGTATTGATATGACTTATAGATTTCCCTTAAATTATCAATCTTTGGATAATCTCGCGCATTATTTGATGTTGGATATGAGGCAACTTACAAATATCCTTTGAATTTCTAGCTTCTAGGTGATCCTGCTCATTATCCGGCCTTGGATAAGAGATGGCTTACAGGTATCCCTCCAATCGCTAGCTCTCAGGTGTTCCTGCACATCATCAGACCTTGGATACAAAATGACTTATAGATATCTCTCAAATTGCTAGTCTTTGGGTAATTTTGAACATAATCGATCTTAGATATGATTCAGTTTATAGAGAACCCTTGGACTTATCAATTTGATAATCTCGCATATTCTCCGGTAAAGATTTAGTTGCGACTTATGGATAACCTTCGGATTACCAATTTTTGGGTAACCTTGCACATTATCCGATTAGGATATCATTGTGGCTTACGGATGACCTCTAGGATATTAACTCATAGGTAATCTTGCACGCTATCCTATTTCAAATAATATGACTTATAGATGACTCTCAAATTGTCAATTTCTAGGAAATCTCATATATCACTCGTTTTTATATAGAGACTTAAAGGCGTCCCTTCAAATCGCGTGATTTTGATGCATTCAGATGCTGATTCATAAAATAATGAGATACCCCAAACACCAACTTTTGTGTCTCGCGTATCAATAGGTATTAAATGTTGATTATATCCTCGATGCCAGTATTTGTGTCTCGTGTGTAAACAGATATTAGATGTTGATGATATCCTTGACACCAACATTTGTGTCTCATATTTCAACAAATATTAGATGCTGATAATATCCTCGATGCAGTGTTTATCTCTTGCGTGTCAACAGATATTGCATGCTGATGATATTTTTGATGCCAGTGTTTGTGTCTCGCGTGTCAACAACTATTGAATGCTGATTATATCCTCGACTTCAGTGTTTGTCTCTCGCGTGTCAACAGATATTGCATGCTGATGATATCCTTGACACCAACATTTGTGTCTTGCGTGTCAATAGATATTGAATGCTGATGATATCCTCCGCGCCAGCATTTGTGTCTCGCTTATCAACATATATTGAATGTCAATGATATCCTCAACGCCAGTGTTTGTGTATCGTGTGTCAACATATATGAAATGCTGATGATATCCTCAATGCTAGCGTTTAGGTCTCGCGTGTCAACAGATATTAAATACCGATGATATCCTCGATGCTAGCATTTGTTTCTTGCGTGTCAGCAGATATTAAATGATGATAATGCTTAGTGTAATGGCCCTCTTGGCAATGAAAATGATTTCACCTATGTCCGTTTGTCTGTATTTTTGCTTTCCATATGTACCTGCACTCAATGTAGATAGTTAGTAGACACAATGCCGCTCTCAATGGCGATCGCAGTCAAATTTGCAGAAGTTTAAATGTCATATACTCGGCATCATAATATGTATGGTTTAATCCGCTATTCAACCTTTTTCAAAGAAGTATTTAAATAGCAGACCCACCAGATATAAATGAATGGGTAAAATCCCTTTTTAAGGTCACTCAAATACCGTTCTTTTCGCTTTAATGAATTTTGAGGAAGAATTTTCACTCTTCTTCCTATTGAGTAATCCTTTTGATTGTTGTACTTACTGTGCCGACTCCTTTAAATGTTCCTTCACTTCAAAGTAAATATTTAATAGACACAAAGTCGCTTATGCTAGCGACTGCTTTTATATAAAGAATTCTAAATACAATATTTATAAAGAAGATAAGACGCCTTTGTTTGTCCTTCATATACAATTTAAAAGGACCTCGATAAATGGGTATTAAACCCGTCTTTAGGGCTACCCAAAAATACCTTTCTTGGGCATTATGTGCTTTGGTGTGGCTCGCAACTTGGAGATTTTCTTGAAAAAGATTTTCATTTTTGTATATGATCCCTGCATCCACAGAAAAATGATTAGTTTTTTTTTTAATCAAACTACTCCGTGTTGACCTTCTTCGATCTTGGTTTGCTCCTCACCATCTTTCGGGTGCTCCGTCATGTTGGGACCTCCACCCTGACTCTTCATTCCAATAGATGTCTAGTCAATTACTAAATAAAAGATTTGTATTTATGTAACGACCCGAGACTACCCCCTAGTCATCACACAGTGCTTACAGTCCCGAGGAACCACAAGATAACCCATGAGTTGGTACCTGTCGTGAGCACTGAATAATAATATCATAATTGCGAAAAACAACTGACATTTCCATAAGGTTTTAATATTAAATCAATACTGAAGTATGGATCTAGAAAGAAACTGTCTGAATCTAACAAAGTACTGATAAACTGATATGTCAACTGAAAATTTGAATACTGGATAACTGACTTTAATATGTGAAAGCCTCTAAAGCTGACTGACTGAATATGAGTTGATGGGACAGTCCCCAACTAACTCTGCTAACTACTGAAAAAGAGATATGAAGTAAAATAATCTGTCCTCGAATGATGAGGACTCACCACTACTACTGTACTGCTGATAGCCTGAGAAGTGAGGTCTAAGCACGGTTCGGGAATTGAGCATCAACACCTATGATATAATACATCATAGTGCAAAAGAAAGATATGCGATCTGTAATTTGAATGTACTGGTATGCTAAATGAGATAGACTGACATGCAAGGTTTCATGAATAAGAATAATAAACTATCTGAATATACATGTAAAGCATGGGATACTGAATAGAGAATATAAAATCTATAGGAACTAGAGATACGTGAAGCATGTAAATACTGTGTATGCATGAGAATCTGTAAATACTAAAAATACATAAAAATCTGTAGACACTAAGGATTCATGACCAAGCATATAACATGAACTGAGTAAATCCGTAAATTAAAATACTGAAAAAAATATTGATATCTGTATGCTTTGGTCAAACAACACTAAGACTGCATAACTGAACTGAGACTGCAACTGAGACTATATCTGAGACAGTGGGAGGTATCATCTAACCGACATGCCCCAATCTGATCTAATCGGGGTCCAACCTGTGATCCCAGTTGGAAGGGAGTTAATACCGTTCCACGGGTACTAAGGATGGCTATGTGGATCCACTAAACTGATATAATGTCCAAAGGACTAAGGGTGTCAAGATTGAACTGACAGGTGACCCCTGCGAGATAGTCAAGCCTAATCTGACGGGTGACTACTCATATTCTATGCTGAGTATGTGTTCTAGAGTATAGGGACTCCTATTAATTACTTTGCCTATTTGATGGAGAAGCCGCCATCCCTATACTTGCTCGGTGTTAAATCCTACTCCTAACTGAAAGACTCTGAAATACTAGACTGTTCTGAGTTCATCTGACTGGTAACTGACTGTTCTGAGAATGCACATAGTATGTTCTGAAGACTATTCTGTAATGTACTGAGACTAGACTACATAAACATCTATGATTTTCGGGTATTCAATACCCCCGGGACTTAAAACAACAATAGTAAAATGATACTAAAGCATGGGGAATAAAGCATGAAGACTTTTATTAAATCAATCACTCTTGTAGACATTTTATCAAACACTTGTAGTTCGTGGTTTAAAACAATCATAGAAATGTCATGTAACTTATAAAAATAGCATGAATTCAACATAATAGAACTAAATCATGGTTTAATTCAATAAATAAAAATATTAAAATATGGAGAACTGAATAATAACAATAATTTCATGGTAACATGGTATAAAATCAATAGTACATGGAGATTCGTGGATGAAATCACAATTTAAAACATAATAACTTGAAAGGATTATAACTTGGTCATTAAAATGGTTACTTGGGCTCCATGGATGAAAGGAATCCATGGATGAACATCTAACATACCTAGGATTAGGGTGTACATAGGTTGGTTTGGTTTGTTTTTTTATTAAAAAACAAACAAACCAATCATGTCGGTTTATTAAAACTATAAACCAAATTAAACAAACATAAATTTGGTTTTGTCGGTTTAGGTTTTAGTCGGTTCTTTCGTTTTTTTTGAATTTTTTTATAATCTTTAATTTTTACAATTATATTGAGATTGAAGACTAGATAAAACATGTTTTCACTCATGTACTAATGAAAACCACAATTATGAAAATATGAGGAGCCGAAAACTCTCTTGAAATTAAAAAGTAAGATGAGGAGTGAAAAGTTTAGGTTTTAAGTTTATATTGGATTTTGAATAATTTAATTAGCAATTAATGGACAAATATTACAACTTAAAGACCCAAATCTGAATATATATCTACATCTACTTTCTAAATATTAAAAATTAATAAAATTAATTGAAAAAGTAGATTATAATTAATATTTTATGTATAAAAAGTTGACACTATATATATATATATGTATATATATTATGTCGGTTTGACTTTTTTTTGGTTAACACCAAACCAAACCAAGAATGGTCGGTTTTTATTTTCTAACGCCAAACCAACCAAACCAAACTATAAGTCAGGTTTTTTTCTTGGTTTGGTTTGGTTCATTGATTCAATTTGATTTGTACACCCTTACCCGGGATAGTGAATTTCTTAAAGTTCTGGGTGAGTTCTTGTGGATTGGCCTTGAATTTGAGAGATAGGGTTCTTATTTTTGAAAATAGGATCTTTGATTGTGAGAGGAATTGAAGTAATAATGACTACTTAGGGCGTTTAGGGGTTAAATTTTGTGTTTTAGGTTAATTAGGGCCGTGAAAAAATACCCAAATACCCCTGAACAAATTTAAACACAGAAGCTGAAAACTGAAGATCCCAATTTTTGACCTTAGCACGACATGCCACTATCACGCCAAGTCACTGGAAAAGGGATAATTGGGACCTTGACAAACACCGCAATGCGGAGCTATCGTGGTAAGCCTTTGGAATGCCAATTTTGGCACCTCCGCGACGCGCCACACTCGCAGAGTCACACTGGAAATTGCCAAACTGGAAATTTTCCTGCTCCGTGATGCGCCAACATCGTGGAGTCACACTGGAAATTGGCTATTGCTATTTACACTGGCTCCGCGATGTGCTGATGACTAAAATGACGGGGTCTAATGACTGAAACTTAAAATTACCATAACTTCTTACCCGGTTATTGGATTTGGGCGAATTTATATCGTTGGAAAGCTAATTAAATTTTCTACGCAAAAACAGACTCTAAACTGAAAAATAATGAGTGTTTCAAAAATTTTGTATATGAATACTCATGTATTGGGACTTATATTATGCTTGGGAAATATGGGGTGTTACAATATCTCCCTCTTGGGATCATTCGTCCTCGAATGAAACTGGTTAAGCTGAGGAAAACTACTAGAATGAGCTTACACACTTAATATACATATCTGATACATGAAGTACATGACTAAACAGATTTGTAAATGCACGACTGACATGAACATGATCTGCAACTGAAACTGAGTAGGATAGAGAGAAATCTTAAGAAGATTAGTACCTTATACTGAATCTGAATTCACGGAGAAAAAATGAGGGTACTTGGTCAGCATATCTACCTCTGCTTCCCAAGTGGCTCTCTCAACGAACTGACTCCGCCAAAGAACTTTGACTAGTGGAACTTCTTTGTTCCTTAGTCTACGAATTTGATGATCATGAATTTCGATTGGGAGTTCCTCAAAGGAAAGATTGTTCTAAATATCTACACTTTCTAAGGGAACCACTATAGCTGGATCACCAATTCACTTTTTGAACAATGAGACATGGAACACTGGGTGCACTGAATCTAGATCTGAAGGTAACTTAAGCTCGTAAGACACCTTTTCGAAATGATTGAGAATTCTAAAGGGACCAACATATCAGGGACTGAGTTTTCCTTTCTTGCCGAATCTCTTCACTCCTTTTATGGGAGAGATTTTCAAGTATAAAAAAGCACCGATCTCAAACTCGAGATCCTTTCTCTTCACATCTACATATGATTTCTGTCGGCTCTGGGCTGCTCTAAGCCTTTCTCTGATCAACTGAACCTTCTCTAAAGCATCAAAAACCAAGGCAGACCCTAATACTGCGGCCTCACCTACTTTAAACCAACTAATTTAAGATCTATATCTTCTACCATAGGAGCCTCAAATGGAGCCATACGGATACTGAAATGATAGTTGTTATTGTATGCGAATTCAATCAAAGGCAAATGGTCATCCTAAGTACCCTTGAAATCAACAACGTAAGCTCTCAGCATATCTTCTAGATTCCGAATGGTCCTTTCTGCTTGACCGTCTATTTGAGGGTGAAAAGTTGTACTGAGGTGGACTTAGGTACCAAGACCCTTTTGGAATGCCTTCTAGAAGTGAGAGGTAAATTGGGTATCTTTATTTGTGATGATAGATAAGGGAACACCATAAAACCTAATCAACTCTTAGATATAGAGTTTGGTGTAGTCCTCAGCTGAGTAAGAGGTATGGACCGATAAGGAATGAGCTGATTTGGTCATCTTGTCTACGACAACACAAATAGAATCATGCTGATAACGGGTATGCGATAAATCTATCATAAAATCCATGTTCACTCCCTCCCACTTCCAAGTGGTAATACTGAACTCCTGCACAGACCCACTAGGCTTTTGATGCTCAATCTTATCTTACTGGCATGTAGAGCACTTAACTATAAATTTTGCAATATCTCTCTTCATCCCACTCCACCAATAAATTTTTGACAAAGCATGTTACATCTTAGTAGCTCCTAGATGAATAGAGTAGCTCACACCATGCGCTTCTACAATAATTTGTTGCCTCAAATCATCTACACCAGGCACGCATAGCCGATCTTGACAACGCAGCACACCATCTTCCCCTTGGGAGAAAACCTCTACTTTCTAATCTCTGACTGATTCTTTCAACATAAAAAGACTAGGATTTATATCTTCCTATTCCTTCACCTCAAAAACTAGAGATGATTCTGAGCTACTCTGTACCCATACACTACCTTCTGCTAAAACAACTAAGCGGACACCTAGTCAGGCAAGCTGATGAACTTCTTGAGCTAACTTCTTCTTACCTCCCTCAACATGAGAAACACTACCTATAGAAAACCTAGTGAAAGCATCAGCCACTACATTGGCCTTGATCAGATGATATAGAACACTCATTTCATAATCTTTCAATAACTCTAACCACCTTCTCTGACGTAAATTCAAATCTTTCTGAGAAAAGACATACTGAAGGCTTTTGTGATCTGTGAACACATCTAAGTACACCCCATATAAGTAATGTCTCTAAATCTTTAAGGCTAACACTACAGCTGCTAGCTCAAGATCATGAGTCAGATAATTATTCTCATGGCGTTTAAGCTGTCTGGATGCCTAGGCTATGACCTTACCTTTTTGCATGAGAAAACGTCCCAAACCTACTCTGGATGCATCACAGTACAAAAAAAAACCATCTGGACTATCTGGTTGAGTAAGATATGAGGCTGAGGTGAGTCGACTCTTCAACTCCTGAAAACTCTTCTCGAAGGAATCTGACCACTGAAACTTAACTTTTTCTGAGTCAATCTGGACACGGGGGATGCAATAGAAGAAAACCCTTTGAACAAACTGACGATAATAGCCAGCTAAACCTTGGAAACTCCTGATATTTGATGGAGAGATGGGTCTAGGCCAGTTTCTCACTGCCTCGGTCTTTTGAGAATCAACTCTAATGCCATCACCAGAAATTATATGGACAAGGAAAGCTACTGATCTTAGCCAGAATTCACACTTACTTAATTTAGCGAACAACTGATAAGATCAAAGAGTCTGATGTACTATTCTATAGTGGTCTGCATGATAATTTTCGCTGCAAGAGTAAACAAGAATGTCATCAATGAAGACTATGACGAACATGTCCAAGTACTTCTTGAACACTCGATTCATCAAGTCCATGAATACTGTTGGGGTATTGTGAGACAAAAGGAGATGACTATAAATTTGAAGTGACCATACCGAGTTTGGAAAGTTGTTTTTAGAATGTCACATTCCCTGACCCTGAGCTGATGATTGCCTGATCTAAGGTCTACCTTAGTAAAGTAACTGGCACCCTGAAGTTGGTCAAACAAGTCATGGATTCTAGGAAGTGGATATTTATTCTTGACTGTGACTTTGTTCAACTGACAGTAGTCTGTACACATTCTGAGAGAACCGTCTTTCTTACGCACGAATAGAATAGGTGAGCCCTGCGGGGAGACACTGGGTCTGATGAATCCCTTATCTAGAATATCCTTTAACTGTTCTTTTAACTCATTCAATTTGGGTGGAGCCATTCTGTATATCAGAATAGATATGGGCTGAGTATCTAGAAGAAAGTCTATTCCGAAGTCGATTTCCCTTTCGAGTGGAACTCCGGGCAGATCATCAGGAAATACATCTGAGAATTCATTTACTACTCAAACTGACTCAAGAGTTGAAGTTTTTGAGTTAGAGTCTTTGACTCGCACAAGATGGTAGACACATCCTTTGGATATCATTCTTCTGGCTCTAAGGTATGAAATCAACTGACCCCTAAGAGCTGTGGTACTACCCCTCCATTCAAGGACTGGTTCATTTGGGAACTGAAAATGAACTATTTTGTTTCTACAATCAACTGAGTCATAGCATGAGTTGAGCCAATCCATGCCAAGAATGATTTCAAATCTGTATCTCTAACTCCACGAGATCAACAGAGGTAACTTTTTGAGATATTGTGACCGGACAGTTCCTGTATACCTGTCTGGCTACAATGGAAATGCCTACTGGGGTAGACACTGAAAAAAGGCTAGTGTTTTGGGACTGACTCCAAAATTAACGGTTATATATAGAGTTACAAAAGAAAGAGAAGCTCCAGGGTCTAGTAAAGCATAAACATGTAAGTGAAAGACCTGCAATGTACCAGTAACTACGTCAGGAGAATTTTCCTGAACTTGGTGGGACTGAAGAGCATATAGACTATTTGGATGTTGACCACTGGTAGCACTGAAAACGACACCCTGATAAGTCGGGCGACCGGATGGGACTGACGACTAATGGGACAGTCCCTGTTGGCGCACATCCCTACCTTTCTGAGTAACTACCCAACATTCCTGAATCCGATGACCTGGCTTTCCACACCCAAAGCACACATCACTACCCGCTCTACTCTCACCCTGATGGTGTCTGACATATTTTTGACATAGAGGATTTGTACGAGCAATGCTAACACTGACCTGGGACTTAGAGCCTGGTGCCCTATCCTTATTGCAGTTTTTGAATTTAGGTACTGGGGCACTGGCTGAAGAGGGTGCTTGGGATGCATACCTCTCATGAAATTGAGGACGGTTACCACCTTCTAACTTTAGCTGACTAAAATTAAAACTACCCATCCTAGCTATCTTGTTTCCTCTTTCCCCCTCCTTAATCATTTGATCCTCTATCTATTGAGCATGGACCATCAGCCTAGAAAAGTCCATCTCACTAATAAGCATTGTAGTCCCGCACTCTTTGACTGCAATATCAGATATGCCAGACACAAACTTACTCATCTTGGACCTGTTATTAGCTACCACATGAGGATTATACCTAGATAACTGAGTAAACTTGAAGGAATACTCCCTCACGCTCATGCTGCCCTACCTCAAGTTAATGAACTTTAACACTTTGGCCTCCCTCAACTCCAATGGGAGGAATCTATCTAAGAAAGCTTTGGTAAACTCTTCCCACTCTACAAGCCATGCATCAACACCCCTATATACCTTTAACTGCTTAAACCATGTATGGGCTACATCCGGCAACTAGTATGCAGCCAACTCAGCACTCTGAATAGATTTCACCCCCATAGCTTCCGTGACCTTCTGAACCATATCTAAGAATTCCTATGGATCCTCTTCAGACTTGGATCCCATGAAAGAAGTATCCATATCTAAGACCTTTTGGCCATTCATTTTGTGCTGCTACGAAAATGTCTAGAGTAGTAAACGTAGCCCTGAATTCTGTGTGAGAGACGTGCTTGTCCAGAGGATCTGCCTTGACGGGTTGAGGGGCTGGCTAATTTCCTGTTCTTCTTGGGAGGCATGTTCTGTAAATGGAAGGAAGAAATGGATTAGACAGGGAGTTTAACTTGAGCTCATGCTCTCTCGTAAGACATGAATACTGAAAGAAGTAAACTTTTTCCTAAATACCTCATAGCCTCTCGTCCATAAGTGTGGTGCGCTACACATCCATGCACAAGACTTTACTCGACGCGACTATCAAGCTTCCTAGGACATTTTAAGATCTTAGGCTCTGATACCAAGTTTGTAATGATCCATGACTATCCCCTAGTCGTCACACGGTGCTTACAGTCCTGAGGGACCACAAGCTAACCCATGAGCTGGTACTTGTCATAAGTATTGAATAACAATATCATAATTATGGAAAAACAACTAACATTTCCATAAGGTTTTAATACTAAATCAATACTGAAGTATGAATCTAACAAAGTACTGATAAACTAACATGTCAACTAAAAATCTAAATACTGGACAACAGACTCTAATGTCTGAAAAGCCTCTAAAACTGACTGACTGAATATGAGTTGATGGGATAGGCCCCAACTAACTCTGCTAACTACTGAAAAAGAGATATGAAGTAAAATAATCTGTCCTCGAATGATGAGGACTCACCACTACTACTGTACTACTAATAACCTGAGGAGTGAGGTCTAAGCATGGTCTGGGAACTGAGCATCAACACCTATGATATAATATAGCGCAAAATAAAGATATGCAATCAGTACTTTGAATGTACTGGTATGTTAAATGAGGTAGGCTGACATGCAAGGTTTCATGAATAGGAATAATAAACTATCTGAATATACATGTAAAACATGGGATACTGAATATAGAACATGAAATCTGTAGGTACTGGAGATACGTGAAGCATGTAAATACTATGTATGCATGAGAATCTATAAATACTAAAAATATGTGAAAATCTGTAGACACTGAGGATGCATGACCAAGTATATAACATGAATTGAGTAAATATATAAACTAAAATACTAAAAAAAATACTGATATTTGTATGATTTGGTCAAATAACACTAAGACTACGTAACTTAACTGAGACTGCAACTGAGACTATATCTGAGTCTGTGGAATGTATCATCTAACCGATATTCCCCAATCTGAACTAATCGGGGTCCAACCTGTGATCCCAGTTGGAAGGGTGTTAATACCATGCCACGGATACTAACGATGGCTGTGTGGATCCACTAAACTAATATAATGTAAAAAGGACTAAGGGTGTCAAGCCTGAACTGACGGTTGACCCCTACGAGATAGTCAAGCCTAATCTGATGGGTGACTACTAATATCCTACGCTTCTATGTAGTTCTGGAGTATAAGGACTACTACTAATGACTCTGCCTACCTAACGGGGAAGCCTCTATCCCTACACTCGCTCGGTGCTAAATCCTACTCCCAACTGTTAGACTCTGAAATACTAATCTGTTCTGAGTTTATCTGACTGGTAACTGACTGTTCTGATAATGCACATAGTATGTTCTGAAGACTATTCTGTAATGTACTGAAACTAAACTACATAAAAAACTATGGTTTTCGGGTATTCATTACCCCTAGGACTCAAAACAACAATAGTAAAATGACACTAAAGCTTGGGGAATAAAGCATGAAGACTTTTACTAAATCAATCACTCTTGTAGACATTTTATCAAACACTTGTAGTTCATGGTTTAAAACAATCATAGGAATGTCATGTAACTTAAAAAATAGCATGAATTCAACATAATAGTACTAAATCATGGTTTAATTCAATAAATAAAAATATTAAAATATGGAGAATTGAATAATAGCAATAATTTCATGGTAACATGGTATAAAATCAATAGTACATGGAGATTCATGGATGAAATCATAATTTAAAACATAATAACTTGAAAGGATTACAACTTGGTGATTAAAATAGGTTACTTTGGCTCCATGAATGAAAAGAATCCATAGATGAACATCTAACATATCTGGGATAGTGAATTTCTTGAAGTTCTGGGTGAGTTCTTGTGGATTGGCCTTGAATTTGAGAGCTAGGGTTCTTGTTATTGAAATAAGATCTTTTATTGTGAGAGGAATTGAAATAATAATGACTACATAGGGTGTTTAGGGATTAAAATTCATGTTTTAGGTTAATTAGGGTCGTGGAAAAGACCCAAATACCCCTGAACAAATTTAAAAACGGAAGCTGAAAACTGAAGATCACGATTTTTGGCCTTGGCGCAACGCACCACTTTCGCTTCAAGCCACTAGAAAAGGGACAATTGGGACCTGGACAAACACCGTGATGCGAAGCTATCACTGTAAGCCTTTGGAATGCCAATTTGGCCACCTCCGCGACGCGCCACCATCGTGGAAGCCAACTAAAAATTGCCAAACTGGAAATTGGCCTGCTCCGCGACGTGCCAACATCACGGAGTCACATTGAAACTTGACAATTGCTATTTACACTGTCTTCGCGATGCGCTTATGACTAAAATGACGGGGTCTAACGACTGAAACTTAAAATCGCCATAACTTCTTTCCCGATTATCGAATTTGGGCAAATTTTATATTGTTGGAAAGCTAATTGAATTTTCTACGCATTGGCAAGCTCTAAACCAAAAAATAATAAGATTTTTGAGAATTTGTATATGAATGCTCATGTATTGGGACTTAGATCATGCTTGGAAAATACGGGGTGTTACAATTGATTTTAGAAAATAGTCTTATTTTTAGAAATTAGTTTCAAAACTTCTGCAAAGTATTTAGAAAATCTCTACCAGTCATGTCATGTACCAGCTCAACGAACATCATTCTCTTAGTTCTGACTGTATCTAACATTTGATAGAGGAATTCCAGGGATTCATCATCGTTGCTGAAGGTTTCAAGCAAAAGTTCTGTCATAGCCAAAAATTTAGTCCAGCTAGACTTAGTTGCAACTGCTGACTTCTAAAGCTTGACTTTGACCTCTGGTGCTGGGAAATTTGAAATATATTCCAATGTTTAGTGGAAATTTTAAGGCCTCCCTCAAAATTTCTGCCCAAGTTTAATGTTGTTTGAGATGATCTCAGCTCAAGAGGATCCGAAGTCTTTGTTGATCTTCATTCTCTCTGTTGGATGATGATCTTTCTCTTGTGAATTTTTGAGATTCCTTCTAAAAAATTCTGCACAGTTTCCATTTCCTGGGGTTACATAACCGAGCCGTTGGGGAGCCTACATATCCCATTGAAGCAGAAATCAGGTCAAACGTAGTTTAGTACTATGCTAGGGAAAAATAGAAAAATCTATTGGGTTGACCGAAGCCGACATAGGCCGCCTACATATCCCTTTTTTGGAATTCAGGTCATCACGTAGTTCATACATAAAGGAAAAGGATCAATTCTTCTAAGGGGTTGATCGGAGCTGACATAGGCCGCCTACGTATCCCTTCCTTAGGAATTCAGGTCAAACGTAGTTCGTACATGAAAGAAAAGGATAAATTTTCCTAAGGGATTGACCGAAGCCGACATAGGCCGATGTATCCCTTTCTTGGGAATTCAGGTCAAACGTAGTTCGTACATGAAAAGAAATGGTAAATTTTCCTAAGGGGTTGATCGAAGCTAACATAGGCTACCTACGTATCCCTTTCTTGGGAATTCAGGTCAAACGTAGTTCGTACATGAAAAGAAATGGTAAATTTTCCTAAGGGGTTGATCGAAGCTAACATAGGCTACCTACGTATCCCTTTCTTGGGAATTCAGGTCAAACGTAGTTCGTACATAAATTCATAATGGCCCTAAAATACTCTTATCCATCTTATTAGGATAGAAATAAGCACTTCTTTAGATGACATGACGTTTGCATTGCATTTTTCTTGGTACAACAAAGGATCAAATGTCCAATTCCCTTAGTCATCGCCTTCTTAGATTACCACCTTGGTTTCCTCTAGATTAGGCTTCATTGATTCTCGAACTCTTTGATTCTTTTGTTGACTGCTCTAGGGCTACCGTTATCTTTCTTCTTGACATGACATGACAATGGCAGGTTTTAAGTCATTGTTATATGATGGGCGATGAGTCATGAGTGGAGTGGAGGTCCAATTCAACAATGTTTCCTCCAATTAATCTTCCATGATCCCGATTGTCTTGGAAAATTCTTCCCTCATATTTTACTTATTCCATCCTCGAGAACTTGTTTAAAGGTTTGAAAAATGATTGGTAGAGTCCAGTTATACTACTAGTTATTTTTCTTTTCGTGTAACAAAACTATAGTCAAGGAGGGGATCTCTTATTCGTTTTGATCTAGTGAAGTAAGGCCATTTTGTGCCAACACAGAGTAGTTTCTATTTCCTACAAAGTAAAAACAACTTAAAGGATGACGTGCTAGATTCTGTTAGTAATAAGCAACAAAAGATTACAAGGTAGGAAGTAAACACATAGAGTTGTTTCTCATCTCATACAAATTAATCCATGAAGTAATGATGACTCGAGAATTTCAATGAATAGGATTTTTCTCAATGATATGGATAGATGGAATTCATCAGGAAGGCTCAACATTTCTACTTTCTATCCTTATTACTTCTTTCAAGAAAGTGGAGAATAACAGAGCTTTTGGAGATATAGGTCGGGCCGAAAGGCTGCCTACGTATCCCACGGAGGAGAAACTAGGCCCTACGTAGTTCGAAACTATAGTGGCTTTTTTAGGATTCTAAAGTCAACTTTTCTAAAATGGTAGCGAGCATTTCGAAAGTTTTAAGAATGCCTGCGGACTTTTCTAAGAAACTTGGGAGACTTGGAATATGTTTGGTTGAACTTTTGTATAGTGGGATATATTTCTGCCTAGAGATGCTCTGTGGAAAATAGGATTGAATCAATTCATTTTTTATTCAAATCAACATAACACGTATAAGAACATAAATAGTTATATCACACAATCATATGGTAATAAACGTGCATCCTAATTGGGTGACCCTTTTGAGCCAAGGGTTGGCCTAACGTATTTGAAGGAAGTATATGCTTTTTAAAACAAATCCATTATCCCCCCAAAACCTTCATAGATGTACATAAATGTCATAAATGCCTACAAAAGTTGCACAAAAGGGATACAATCTTTAAGGAAAGGTAAAATAACATAGGAAAAAGAACAATGTCCCACACAGGGGATAGGAAATACTAGTTCCTGAATGCTTTTCTATCTCCTATCACCCTCTTAGTTTTGTCTACTTTTTGTCATTGGCAACATCTGTTGATGATCAAGCGATTTTCGTATAGTTGTGACCTAGATGCAACCATCCAAATCAATCAACTTCTTACTTGGCTTGCTTCAATTTTTCTCTCGATTGGTGTATGATTGAGGCATCCTTATGCGAAAGTAAGCAAAGCAAGATTTCTCCCGACCCCCAAAGGATAATGGATTGGATTAAACAAATATATATTTCTTCAACACATAAATATGATTCGTCTGTAATTGATTCGGGGTTAATAGACGCAGGGCAAGTTCTCTAGTGGGCCCAATACCCCCTTGGGTATTGGGTCGTCCTAGGCTCATACCTAAAATAGAGTTTTGATTTCACTCTATCTTAGGTGTCTAGAGTGGGTTTGGACACAGGTTCCTAAGCGGACAACTTGAGTTTGAAAACAAGAACAACCTCCGACCGCCTAACATGCCGATAAACTATCGTATTTCCAACATTTGATTTGAAGTTGATTAACAGGGGCAGGGACATCCAAGAAATCCCAAAATAATATAATAATCAATGAAGGACCATGCCATGAAATGCAATAATTAAATTCCGCAAAACCGAAACACATAAACACGTACCAATTTCAATAGTTAGTCAAAAAATAAATTCAAACATTTGGTTAGAACCTAGTTAAATATCTCCAGCAGAGTCGCCATTTCTGTTTTGCGGAAATTTTAACTTTTAGAGTCTCCATTTAATTTATTTGAAAAGGAATTTAGAAAACCTTTGAAAGTTACATAAACGATTCAAAACAAAAAAATTATTTAAGTTATGAAATTCTAGGTAAGCGGTTCTCATTAACATTTTAGAAAGGTTTTAAGGCACCTAAAATGTCCGCTAACTTGCGGTTATCCGGACTATTTGAAAATGATTTTTCTTTGACTAACTTTGAAAAAGAGAAGTTGGTTTTTGAAAAGAAAGTGATTTAGGAAAAAACTTGTATAAAATTAATTTTAACGACTTAGCAGGGAATTTAACCAAGTCTAAGAAAATAAATAGCAAATAAGCATAGAAAGGGGGTAGGGGGAAATTATGAGATTTAGGCTTTTAGGACCAAATCAATAAATCTGCCCTAATCTAATTGGGGCTTTCAGCCCATCATCACCTGTCCTAATCTAAATATTAGGCTTTTGGCCCACAACCTGTCCTAAGCTAGTTTTTGGACCTTTGAGGCCTAAAATCCACCTCACCTATATTAAAATTCAACTTTGGCTTCGAGGCCTAAATAAATGAATAAATAAAAAGAAGACAATAATTAAATTTGAGACATTTCAAGTCTCTTAGTGACCTCATCAATGGGTTTTGACTTATTTTCCTTCTTCGTCTATCTTCTAGCACCCGTACGCCATATAGTGGACCTTGGGTTTAAACTTCGGACTTGACTCGAAGAGGTGAGCCTCAATGGCCCATTACGAAATGCAAAAGGAGAGAAGTCCATTTGGACTTGAGATATTTTTTGCATGCAAAGAAAAGATAAGGAAATTAATATATGTTCACGGAATAATAGTTACATATTTTAAAGCAAAAGAAAATATCAAGAATCGATTTTTTATTACAATGATATGCACACTTGCACACGTATAACAAGAGTGAGACCCAATAGATAAAATACAAAGAAAAGACATCTACTTGCATGACTCATGATTTATATTCATATTAAGAATGAATAAAGGTAAAAGGAAGAAGGTCATATTCAATGAATTAATACGAGAAACAAACAACGTAAGCTTGCGAAAGTAAAGGGATGAGGCAACAAGAAAAATACTCATGACTTCTAAAATTGAACAAACATATACACTAATCCATCTAACAAAAGAAAATAAAGGTTAGCTTTTCAAGAAAGAGGATTTTTAAATTTAAATTAAGGCAACATTAATGAAAATTCATACATCAAAATTACAACCAATATTTTATGGAAAAACGTGCAACGGTCTATAGTCTATCTTTCTAAGACATCGTTGATTCTCTTTTGATATTATTAATCAAGGAGAGACACAAATCAAGTCTTTACACTCACAAAGAGCACATATAACAATCCAAAGGGAGTAAAAAAATTAGAATAAAAGTTTAGCATTTCTAAAAGTGAAATATTGTTTCACAATCATACTATGCATGACTCAAAAATATCTAAATAATTCTATTTAGCCACAAAAATCTGAACTTTCTCATCATTTTGACAAATGAAAAAACATGCAAAAAAAAAAAAAGAGAAATAAATATCGTGGATGGAAAATAAAGCTAGCACTTCATCTCTTATATGAGGATTTTGGAAATCCCTTAAAATAATTAGCAAGCAAATGACAAATTCTTGACTTAATCAATTGCTATTTTTATTAGAGAGAAACAAACAATAGTAACTATTTTTCCAACATAAAAGAAACAACTTTACATGCTAATAACAAACATATCTGCTAACAATGAATTTAAACATGGCATGAATACGTCTTTTGAAAAAGATCAAAACTTTATACTAAATAATCAAAGAATAAAGCTAAAAAGCAAAATAATCACTATTAGCTATTCTTTTCAACATAAAGGAAACAACTTTACATGCTAAACCAAACATATCCACCAACAATGAGTTTAGTCAAGATATGAGTACACCTTTTAAACAAAGATTGAAACTTTATCTATAATAATCAAAGAATAAATTCAAAAAGGAGAAACAATCAATATTAACTATTCTTTTCAACATAAAAAAAACAACTTTACATGTTAAAAATAAATATATCCGCCAACAATAAATTTAAACAAAGCACAAGTACATCTTTTATGCAAAGATTGAAACTTTATATATAATAATCAAAGAATAAAGTCAAAAAGGAGAAACAATTAATATTAACTATTCTTTTCAACATAAAGAAAACAACTTTACATGCTAAAAATAAATATATCCGCCAACAATGAATTTAAACAAAACATAAGTGTATCTTTTAAGCAAAGATTGAAACTTTATCTATAATAATCAAAGAATAAAGTTTAAAAAACATGTACAACTATTGCTAGCTCATTTTTATACCATGACCATGAAAATAGCCACAATATTGATACCACAACGTCCTATGGCCTTCAAGGCCTTCTACAACAAACAATCCCAGCAAACAGAATTATAACTACGAACTACGAAGAAGAAAAAGATGAAGGAAAAATGATAATAAATTTTTTAAAAAGGGAAAGGTGTGTTTACCTTTTTTGGGGCAGCAAAACAGGACTACAAGCTTTCTTCGGAGTCTTGATTACCACCGAAAAACGTTCAACTCGAGAACTTCAATTAGCCCACGAATTAAAAGGAAAAGTTTTTATTAAAATAAAAAATTCTTCTTTGCTCAAAACTTTTTTTTTTCTTAAAATTTTTTCAACTATTTGCCCTAAAGCTTTTCAATTCTTTGAGGCTTTGAGACTTGGTATTTCTATCAAAATAATGGTAGTGTTTATAGGAAAGAATGGAGCTTCCATTCTTTTCATCCACCAATGTGGGAGAAAAAATATTTCGGAGTATTTTTGAAATTTTAAAATTTGAAGATAAGTTGAGGTGGAAGATAATGTGGGAGGAAATTGTACAATATAGTATAATTTTTGAATTTTAAAATTGGGAAAGGACAAATTTAGGGGAAATAGTACAATGTAGTACAATTTGAACTTATTTTTCGGTGGGAATTGGATAGAAGTTATGAGGGTTTTTGAGAATTTTTGGGTTATTTAAAATATAACCCAAATTGGGTTTTAAAATTTAGCCATATTTATTTAATTTTGACCAAATTAAAAATCAATTGACGGATTGCATTGCAATTATGGCCAATTTGATTTCAATTATGGTCATATCTAATAGATTGACTAAATTAAATTGAAATTCGATATGAATTAATACTTCTTTTAATCCCGAGCTTCTTGATTTAATAAAATCAAATACATATTTATCCAAAAAAATTATTTTGATAATAAATTATATTAAAATCAAGATTTTAATCATCATAATTATTTTCAAAATAATACTTAATTAAAATCTAATATTCCACATAATTAATATTCAAGTAATCAAATTATATAATCTCGTATAACTGAACACGATAATATATAATTGCTACTTAAAATGATAAAATCACGTACAAAAAATATTTTGAAATTTTTTTATTCGAATGAAATGAATATTTCGATTTTATTAAAAACCAAAGAAACTCAGGATTAAATTTAGTCGTGGAGAGCAAAAATTAAGTGTCAACGGGACTTACCCATAATCACTCACAATTAAGCAATTTATAACATGATGGGTACAAGAATCAAATTACGCTCACTCTCACAAAGAATTTCCAAGTTACACATAATGAACCATAGGCTTGCCCTTAGTGTAGTGCTCCACTAATATTAGAATGTCAAGTATAGGATCAAATAGGTCTTTTTCGTGTTGTAATGTAGGCTAAGGGATGGGTAGGAACTATTTGTGAATAGTGACTAACCTATCTAAGCGCTTTAATACACTACATTAGATATTTAAAACCAATCTTCAACAATTAATTTACACCATTTTTGTCTTTCCCATTCTTTTATTTTGCCCCATCTCTTTTAAGCATTTTTACAAACACATGGTGGGTGTATTACTTATTCCTTCAAGATTCAATTTTTTTTCTTTTTATACAACCTTGGAAATATTTTCAACACTATTTATATCACTCCCTACCACCACACATCAATTATAAACACCAATAAATCTTACCTTGGGGCATCAATTTCACCTTTTTCTTCTTCAATTTCTCAGACTCCTTACTAAATCAATTTTTCATTAAAGCACTTACGAGCTTTTTTTGGATTAAATTCTGGTCTATCAAAGAAGGGGATTAGGCTACATATGAGGCTACCAAATAAAAGGCTAAAGTCTCAACGGGGCTTACTAGGATAATGCACAAAGGGTAGGTAAAAAAGAAGGTATAAAACAAGGCAATCAAAAAAATGCCTAAATCATCTCCTAAACCCACACTCTTTATTTTTCTTTACACATACCGAATAAGTTCTAGACATCACATGCAACAAGGACTATACAAAAATCTCACACACACATGGAATATGTTCAATTCAATAAGATCATCATAGACTCCCAACCGAACAATAGCATGAATTCAAATTTAAGCCAAAAAGTACAAGAGTCACAAACATGAGCCTAAGAGTCTTAAAAGTTGCAATTCACTCATTCAACATGCTTTTATAAAACAAAACACTTGCACCATGCAATAAAAAATAACACCAACTCAAATATCTCACTTATTCCTATCCTTAAAAAAAAATTAAATTGAACCAAAAATTGGAAATTTCTCTACTCCACACTTAAAATTCTACTTTGTCCCCAAAGTGAACTTAAAAGTAAGAGATAGAAATACTCCCTGAGGCCTCTAGGACTAGCTAGTAGCATCTTTTCACATAAATAAGATCCATGGGACTCCACACTCAGTTTTTGCCATGCTCCTTAACTCAGGTTTTCGGTACTCAGACTTTTCAGGAACCTGTGACTCAACCAAAAACAAAAACTACGTGAAATAAAAACTAAAAATTTAAAAAAGAAAACATACCTACTTAACTTGGGTTATCTCCTAAGCAGTGCCTGATTTAACATCACGACACGACCCAACTAACGACTTATTCTCTTTCCTTCTCTTTCTCGCGCTTGGTATCCATCTTCTTATTGTATTCACCCCTCTTGGTGTAAATTCTCATGTCCAGTAGATTTCTCAACTCTAGCCTTTTCAGGCTCATCAATTAACATCAAATCAGGCTTAAGCGGTAGAAGCTTAGGTTTCTCAATTAGGTAGTCCAAAGAGGTCTTTGGTGAACTAGCCGCCCCACACTCGTCCACTTCAATCAAATTGATCATACACAAATTTTTATAGTGGGACGTTAGTCTAGGTGATTTGTATACATCAAATACCACTTCTTTATCCTCTACCCTCATTTTGAGCGTGCCTTTTCTAACATCAATCAACGCTTCTTCAGTTGCGAAGAATGGATACCCCAAGATGATTGGTACATGTTCATCTGCCTCAAAATCAAGAACAATAAAGTCAGCAGGAATAACATATTTACCAACCTTTATGAGGACATCCTCAATTATTCCTTCTGGATGTGTCATGGATCCGTCTTCCAGCTGCAAAACCACCTTGGTCGATTTAGGATTTCCCAAGTCCTATGAGTAAACAAATATAGGGGCATCAAATTTATGCTCGCCCCTAAGTCACTCAATGCATGGACCACTTTACTCCTAATTTGGATAGAGAGAGTAAATTACCCTTGATCTCTCAATTTCTTAGGGATTTTTTATGTCATCACCGCGCTATACTCTTCAGTGAGTATTATTGCCCCCACATCCTAAAACTTCACATTATTGGAAACCACATCCCTCAAGTACTTCGCATACTTAGACATACCCTGCAAAACATCTAACAAAGGTAAATTAATGTGAAGCTCTCTGAATATATCAAAGAACCTCTTGAACATAGCGTCCTCCTTTGCTTTAATTTTTCTTTGAGGGATGGGTAATGAAAGTGTCTTCTTCACTTATGGGTCAACAACTTTTTCTTTCAAGTACTCAGACTTTCTTGATTTTTCAGCAACTTCTTTATTTACCTGTTTTGTCACCACATCAGCATCTACCTCCTTAGTTGCCTTTGGAGGTTCTTCTTGAAGATCTTTACCATTCCTCAAGGTAATTTCCATAACCTGCTTTAGATTTTTTGTATATGCACGTAGACCACCATAAGGCCTAGTATTCCATGCTTGCTGTAACTGCCTGATTTGTAACTCTAAGCTTCTCTGGGCAGCTTGTAAATTTTCTAAGTCTACAGAAAACTGTGTCTGATTAGCTAAGAGTTATTTCATCATCTCTTCTATGTTGCTTGTTGACTGATTCCCTTGTTCCTGTGGTTGCTGAATTTGTTGTTGTTGGGCATTCCATGGTTGAGTCTGCCACTTCATGTTGTAGGCATTACAATAATTTGCCCTTTGAGTACTGCCCATATACATTATTGATTCTGGATTAGACGCACACATAGTCGCTAAGTGACCACTATTAGCGCATATTTCACACCAACCTATAGCTTGTTGGATGGCATTGATTGTAGCTACAGGTTATGGAGCTCCCAACTTCAGGCTGGTAAACCGAGTGTCTATCATATTCTGCAATGCTGCAACCTGAGTTGATAAAACCGTGAATTGGTCCACCTCCAATACACTTGCAATTCTTTTCGTGGCACTTCTAGAATCTGAATGCCACTATGGATTTCCTTGTGCTATGTGGTTTAACAATATGTACAACTCATTATAAGTCAACTCCAGCACTTGACCACCTGCGGCTGAATTTAGAAAAATCTTCATATTGTGATCAAGTGCTTCTAAAAAGTATGAGCAAGTACCTCATTGGATTGTTGGTGATATGGACAATCCCGAATAAAGGACTTGAAGCATTCCCAAGCATGATATAGATTTTCATCAGGTTTCTATTTGAAGCTCACTAGCTCACTGCGTAGTCTTGCAGTCTTGCATGATAGAAAGAATCTGATGAGGAATTTTTTGGCTAAGTCATCCCATGATGTAATCAAATTGGCCGGCTCCGTATTCAACCACCTTTTAAATTCCCCCAAAAGTGAATGGGGAAACAATGTCATCCTCACATAATCTATACTCACCCCCGCCGGAATGAATATGTCAGTAAGCTCAATGAACGTCTACAAGTGAACTTGTGGATCCTCATGTGAAAGACCTACAAACTATCCACTACTGGTGAAAAACTGCACCATATTGTGTTTTAACTCAAAATTCCCCCCAACAGCCGGTCTTTGAATTGGGGAAGTCAAGTTCATCGGAAGTGGGACTGCCACTTCCCTAACTGTCTTGTGTGTTTTTTGTTCTGCAGCCATTATAACAGGATTCTCTTGGTCTTCTTGGATTTGAGGAATTTGGGGGAAAAGGATTACTTCTCTCCTATGTTGATGGTAAAGTTGCTCGAGCTTTGGGTTGGGTTGAACAAACTCCTTATCACTTGCCAGCTTACCAACCTAAAAATTTGTTTCCTGCAATCACAAAACCAAGACTAAGCATAAAAACACCAAATAAATTTAAAGTAAAACTAAAATAAATAATTGTCAAATAACAAGTCCCCAGCAATGGTGCCTAAAACTTGACAGCGCCCAAGCACACACACAAGTGTACGTGGTCTTATCAAGTAGTAAAGTGGACTTCAAGAAGCCAAGTATCGATCCCACAGAGACTTGATTCAACAACAATTCGATTTTAGTTCATAATTTAGATTAAGTTGGTGAAATAGTAACCAAAAGAGAATTTGGAAATTTATAACTAAAGAAAACAATGCATAAAGTAAAAATCTAGAAACAATCAATAGGAGAAAAAACAGGGTTAAAGCACTTTCAACAATCATACTATGTAGTTGAATTTCATTTGTTAACTTGATTATCTTAGTTGTTGATTAGTAGGGTTAATTGCATGATTATGGTTTTCCAACCTCTAATACTTTACCTAAGTTAAACCTTACACCTACATCGTTGAGCGGGGATGTAATAGTTCAATTAAGTTCATTAAACTATCATCCTACGTGTGAATTAAGTAAGGTATCTAAGTACATCCCTGTCCTAGACACTAATTCAAATTTCTTATTTCATAAAGGAACACAAACCATACTTTGTTCATCTCCATGTTCTATCCCCTATTCCCTCTCCCGAGATCAAAAGGTAGACTATTGACGTATTCTAAGGGTCGCGAATCCTTAAAATAGTTTAAGCAAAGATGAACACAAAACCAATAATGATAAGCAAACTAACCGAACTTAATTCAAAAGAATAGTACTCATGTCTTTGGCTTTAACCCCAAAAAAGGGTGTTTATTCACGCATAGTCATAATCGTAATCACAAAGTTGTAATTAATGACTAAAACATGTATGAACTAAATTAAAATAATAAAAACCTAAGTATGAAGTTGTATCAGCCCCCTTTAATGCTCCAATATGTTCCAAGATGAATAATAACAAGTAAAAAGATGTATTTATAATGGACAACAAGTCCCAAGTCAACTAGAATTCAATATGCACTCTTTTGCCGTGTATGAAATGGACCTCATCACGCGAGATTAGGAGTCGTCTATGGAAGTCGCGATGCGAGATTGGGAGATGTGTGTAGCAGTCATGTCGTGATCCTTAGAGACGTGTGCAAAAGTCGCGTCGCGAACTCATCGCGAGACCTCTCTGGAAATTGCATCTCGAAATTTGGTCAAGTGTTGAGCGTTCCTCCTTCTACCCAAGTCTTTGTGGTGTTTTCCCAATGGTTTTCCAGCCTCCAAATCATCAATATATCATCATATTAAGCTCATAAAACACCCTACAAGAACACACCATACAAATTAGATGTTCAAACAACACAATATCCATCACGACGAATCAAGAACAAGAGCTAAGACTAGGCAAATAGCAAAATGGTCCAGTGGACCCCTGTACTATGTCGGTTTTGTAAGTTCGACACTTCTACTTACATGTTTGTATCTGGACCCTTGAACCCATTAAAAAGCAACATTTTGCATCCTTTGACCGTTGACCGAGCCTAAGTGGCATTCAAATGCTGACTAGGACAAAGAGAGTGTAGTCACTAGCCTAGGGGTGCAAGTGAGGGTCAATTTTTGGCTAATTTTATATTTTAAAAAAATTTAAAAAAAGAATAGTCAACTTTTTTCCAATTTTTAAAATTTAAAATATTTTAAAATTTTAAAAATTTAAAAATTTAAAAATTTAAAAATTTAAAAATTTAAAAATTTAAAAATTTAAAAATTTAAAAATTTAAAAATTTAAAAATTTAAAAATTTAAAAATTTAAAAATTTAAAAATTTGAAAATAAAAAATAAAAAAGGCCACCCCACCTCCCAACCCCATTCAACCCCCCACCTCACCCCAGTCCCCACTCCACGCAACCATTCCCCCACCCCAACCCTCTTCTCATCCTACCCCAGCCTCGTTCAAACCCCTACCCCAGCCCCTCTCCATCCCACCCCAAACCCACCCAATCCAGCCCCTCTCCATCCCACCCCAAACCCATCCAGCCCCTCCCTACCCCGTTTATCTCTCCCCACCCCACCCAGCTCGTCCAGCCCCTTCTCACCCTACCCCATCCCAGCCCATCCCAGCCCCCTCCCCACCACACCTCAGCCCATCCAACCTCTCCTCACCAAACCACAGCACAATCCAGCCCCCTTTCCACCCCATCCCCCCATCCAGCCCCCACCTTAGCCCCCTCCACAGCACCACCTTCAATTTTTTTTAAAAAAATTCCTCTCAATTGAATATATTTCATTTTTTTGAGTTGAAATTTAAATTTGAATCTTCTCATATTCTTTTGGGATTAAGCTTGAAAAAATTTGATGTTTTTCTGAATTTATTAAAAATATTCAAATGTAAAATTTAAAAATTCATTATGTTTGTATATATGAATTTATAGTTAAAAATTTAAATTAGTTGAAGAAGAATTTTAATTATTTGGAATGAATTTGATATTTAATTTGTGAGCAAAAATAAATTAAATGACATATTATAATTTAATTATTTGGATATTTAATTTAAAACATGATTATTTAAAATTTTCTATAATTTATAAAAAAAATTATTTAATTAAATTAATTGTAATAGTTAATTTGTCATGTAGCATTTTAAAAATAACTTGGAATTTATTGAAACACTTGAAAATAACGTTGCAGCTGACGTGGCAACGTGACAGCTTATGTGGAAGCTGACATGGGAGAGTGTGTTACACTCACCCAAAAAGTATTGAAAATGTTTCTTTTTAATGGGTTCAAAGGTCCAGATGACAAACATATAAGTAGAAGTGTCCAACTTAAAAAAATAATATAGTACAGGGGTCCACTGAGCCATTTTGCCGAAATTTGGTTAAGAAATTTGGTTAAGTGTTAAGCATTCCTCCTTCTACCCAAGTCTTTATGGTTTCTTTCCAATGATTTTTGTGATACCCCATACTTTTTACTAGCTTGAAATCATCTCAAGAATGTTAGAAGTGAACATAGACTTCTTGATGAGTTTTCCTCAAACTCGTCATACTCATGATTCAGTCTGGGTCATTATGGACAGAATGACCAAATCAGCTCATTTTATTCCAGTTCATACCTCTTATTTAGCCTAGGATTACGCCATACTCTACATCAGAGAGTTGGTCAGATTACATGGTGTTCTGTTATCTATTATCTCAGATAGAGGTACCCAGTTCACTCTCACTTCTGGAAAGCATTCCAAAATGGTCTTGGTACCCAAGTTCATCTCAGTGCAGCCTTCCATCCTCAGATAGATGGTCAAGGAGAAAGGACCATTTAGACCCTAGAAGATATGCTAAGGGCGTGTGCAATTGATTTCAAGGGTAGTTGGGATGACCACTTGCCTTTGATTGAGTTTGCATACAACAACAGCTATCATTCCAGTATTCGGATGGCCCCATTCGAAGCTCTCTATGGTAGGAGGTGCAGATCTCTAGTTGGTTGATTCGAAGTTAGTGAGGCCCCAGTAATAGGGCCTGACTTGGTATTCGACACCTTAGATAAAGTCCAGTTGATTAGAGAAAAACTCCGGGCTACTCAGAGCCGATAGAAGTCTTATGCAGATGTGCGCAGAAAGGTCTCGAGCTTGAGATTGGTGATTTTGTCTATCTAAAGATCTCTGCCATGAAGGGAGCGAAGTGGTTCGTCAAGAAGGGAAAGCTTAGTCCCCGATATGTTGGTCCCTTCTAAATTCTCAGTCGTCTTGGCAAGGTAGCCTATGAGCTCGAATTGCCTTCAGATCTAGCCTCAGTTCATCCAGTCTTTCATGTATCTTTGCTCAAAAAGTACATAGGTGACCCAGTAGTTGTAGTCCCTATTCAAAGCATAGATGTTTGGAACAGTATGAAGATATTCCAGTCGAAATCCTAGACTATCAGACTCGTAGATTGAGGAACAAAGAAGTCCCTCTAATTAAGGTCCTTTGGAGAAATCATTCCATCGAGGGAGCTACTTGGGAAACAGAAGAAGACATGCGTACCAAGTATCCTCACCTCTTCTTTGCCAACTCAGATCAAGGTCAAGGTAACAGTTCTCCTTAAGCTTACTCAGTTTCATGTTTAGTATTCATCAAACTTGGTATTAAATACCATTGCATATTCAGTCATGCATTCATGTATCAGTTCAGTTATATAATTGTGCATCAAACATGTATTCTCATTGTGAGAAACTTAGTTCCTTAGAACACTCAGTCATGCATTCATGAATTAGTTACACATGCATCAGATATGTATGTTTAGTATGATATGTTCAGTTATTAGTCATGCCAGCCATGAGATCATGTTCCAATTATTCATATTCCATATGTATGTCAGTTTATGTTCTTCCCCTCACTCTCAGTCTCATGCGAGGTCGAATGTTCTCAAGGGGGAGATATTGTAATACACTGTACTATTTCCTAGCTTGAAATTGTCTCAAGAATGTTAGAAGCTTTCTTTGAAAGATGAATCCACTTTTGTACACGTGGTATTTTTAAGATTTTCACTTTTTGTCACGTGGGAAATTGAATAAGATTTCCATCGATACTAATTTCATCAAAATCCGAGCTCAAAAGATAAATTATGGCCGAAATAAAAAAGGCAGAAAAATTGCCCAGGTGCGACGGTGGAGGCCGACGGACCGTCGGACTAGCGACGGATCGTTGCCCACGCCGACGCAGCGAGGCAGTGTGACTACCTTCTTCCTAGGCACGATGGCCCAGGCCGACGGTCCAGCGGACCAATGACGGATCATCTCTCAAGCCGTCGCAAGGGAACCAGTGAACCCCTATTCTTCCCAGGCGTGACGGTCAGGACCGACGGACCGTCAACCCAGCGACGGACCATCGCACATCCCGTTCAGTTATTTTAAGTCATTTTAAAGGGGCTTTTTGGTATTTTACCGCCCGTTTATATACCTAGAAATATCCGACCAAGGCTCCTAAATTCATTATTCTTCTACAATATTAAAATTAGGGTTTTCTCCCTAAGCTTAAATCCTAAGAACAAAATCCAAATCTTCTTCAAGAAACTAAGAGATTCAAATTCTTCAAGTTCAAGAACTTCAAGAAACTCACTACCAGGTATACATAGTGTTCATTCATGGACTTCTTTCATCCATGAAGCCCAAGAATCTCCTTTTCAAAGTTCAAGTGTATTGATTTTTGTGAATTCCATGTTGGGTTTGTTTTGTTCATGTTGATAATGACCAATTGAATTCTATTCCACGTTTTAGTGATAAAATCTTAAAGGGAATTTATTATTATAGGTGCATCTTCATGTGAATCCATGATTAAACCCTTGAATGGTGAAATTAGAGTTGAATCATGATGTTTATTTGTTGTACAATGTTGTCCATATATACTATGCCTACTATGTGTTTGATTAAATGCTTATGTGAAGAAAAAGTGCCCAACTAGTATGATATTATGAAATCGCCATTTATGTACAAGTTTATGCATATAACATGTTTGATGAAATGCTTCAATAAATGAATTATGGATTGTGCTATTGGTCATGTGTTCAAGTAAGTCACGCTTTGTCAGTTTCTTTCCATCGAGTCCTGGGGGTACTTGTATCTGAAAGATTAGCTGTATGCCTAGGTCCATGTCATGTTTCACGATACTCTCAGTAAAGCCATGATCCTCAGACTTCAGACAGTCTTATGACTCAGGAAAGCTCAATAATCTCATGAACTAAGTCAATTGTCAGGTATCAGTAGTATTCTGTCAGTCAATGGGATTCAATAACTCAGTCCATGTTCAGATCAGTTAATCATGTTCAGTGTCTATTCCTATGGGAGTAGGATTCAGAATTGAGTAAACCCAAGGATGAGAACTTACCTCCTAGTTGAGGGTGTGATTCTTAGAAGCAATCCTTGCATTCGAGAACTATGTAGCCAGTGTAGGTTGAGACATCATACCGGCTAGTTAAGGGTAGATGAGGTGGCTTAACCTGTTAGTTAAGGGTTCCCACCATTCTCATTAGAGTAACCTGCTAGTTCAAGGTCACTCACATGTTGTCCTTACCAATGGCGCGGTATTGACACTCTTCCAATCAGGGCACATATTGGACCCCAATTCAGGTATAATACGTTATTCAGGGTATGTCGATTAGATGACTACCTCCCATAGTTTCAGTATTAGTATCAGTAAAAGAACTCATATTGTTCTTTAGATTTCAGGACTGTCAGGTACAGTCAACTCAGATTCAGTACGAAACTCAGCTAGTTCCATCAAATTTAGGACTATCAGACATAGTCACTCATGTTATCAGTTATATCAGTCATCTTAACTCAGTTATCAGTCATGTTAGTTATCAGTACATTCATGTTATCACGATCTCAGATATAGTTATTATGTATTCATGCATGCATTCTCACGTTCATGTTACTCAGTCAGTTAACATAGTGCATGCATGTGAACTCCTTTGCATTCAACCTATCTCACATGCATACCAGTACATTTAAAGTACTGACGCATTTGCACTATGGTGTCTTATACCATAGGTTCAGAAGCATGAGCTTCAGAGCATTTGTAGCATTCCAGTCTCAGCAGTAAGAGTTAGCAGTGACTCCGCATCTTTTGAGAACATGATTATTCCTTTATTATATCATTAAATTAATTTATTAGTTGGACTTATTTGGGGACATGTCCCATCAACTCCTTATTCAGACAATTATGTTTTAGAGGCTTTTAAGACTATAGTATGTTCAAATAGTTTATTTTAGTTTTGTTTTGGGTATTTAATACCCCACCCAGATATTATATTTTTATTAGATACTATGTATCAGTCTTGAACCTTATGGCCTTTCAGTTTATGTTTCCGCATTATACAATATATTATGCAGTATACAGGTACAAATATCAATCATAGGTTAGCTTATGGTCCTTCAGGGTCATAAGCACCGTGTAGCGTTCCAGGTACCAAATTTGGGGCATTACAAACTTGGTATCAGAGCCTAAGGTTCAATAGAGTCCTAGGAAGTATGAAAGACGCATCTAGTAGAGTCTTGTACATGGGAATGTTGCATACCACATTTATGTGCAAGAGGCTATAAGATGTTTTAGGAACAGTTTCCCTTCTTTCAGTATTCATGTCGTTCCAATGAGCATAATATCAAGTCAATTTCTCAGTCTAATTCTTTTCTCCCTATCTTCTACAGAACATGCCTTCTAAAAGAAAAAATAGGAATCAGTTAGCCCCTCAGCCCGAAGAACCTTTGGGAGAATATGTTTCTCAGGCAGAGTTCAGAGCTGCATTCAAACTCTTGCTCAGTCACTTGCTGATCAGAATGAATGACCATCTGTCGTTCAAGTCAACCCAGTGGCCAATTCAGCTGCACCCTAGATTTGTTACTTCACCCAAATAAATCCTTTATCCTTTATCGGGTCTAAGACAGATGAGGACCCTCATAAATTCATCGATTAGGTTCAGAAGGTTACAAAAATCATGGTGGTTCCTCCTAGTGAGAGTGCTGAGATAGCTGTATATCAGTTGCAGGATGTTGCTCACACTTGGTACAAGCAGTGAAAGGCAGAAAGGCCAGATGATGCAGGGCCTATTGAGTGGAAGAAGTTGTTACCGCATTCTTAGATAGATTCTTTCCCCTAGAGCTGAGAGAAGCTAAGGTGTTAGAATTCATCAACCTCAGGAAGGGCAACATGACAGTGAAAGAGTATTATTCTAAGTTTACTTAATTATCCATATACACCCCACAAGTGGTTGCAGATAATAGAGACAAGATGAGTAAATTTATTTCTGGGGTGAATGATAGTGTGGTCAACAAGTGTTGGTCTGCGATGTTGAATAGTGATATGACTTTAGCCAGGCTTATGACTCATGCTCAGCAGATAGAGGAGTAAAAGATTTAGATTAGGGAGAAGCAGAATAAGAGAGCAGGGACAGGTAGTTTCAACTTTGCTCAGCCGAAATCAGAAGGAGGAAACCGTTCTCAATTTTGTCCTAAGTCATCAGTTCCAGCTCCTTCTTTATCCAGTGCTCCAGTTCCTAAGTTTAGAGATGGTAACAAATATAGAACGCCAAGATCTAAGTCTCAGAGCAGTGTTAGCAGTGCCCGTACCTATTTTCTTTGCCAGACTTGTGTCAAGAACCACCAAGATACTTACAGAGCTGGTAGTGATACCTGTTTTGGGTGTGGCAAGCCAGGAAACAGAGTTAGAGATTATCCGCAGTCAGGTCCTCAGGGTCAGCAGAACTGCTCCTCGGCTCAGTCTGGTCGCCCGAATTAGTAGGGCTCCACCTCTAGTGCTACTGGTGGGCAATACACAAATAGACTTTATGGTCCCCAATCCCGAAAGGATCAGGAAAATTCTCCTGATCTGTGTACTGGTACATTACAGATCTTTCATGTGCATTTTATGCTTTGCTAGATTCAGGTGCTTCTTTGTCTTTTGTTACTCCCTATATAGCACGTGATTTCGAAATCAGTCCCAAAATTCTAGCATAGCTCATTTCAGTCTCTACCCTAGTGGATAAAACCATCATAGCCAGGTAGATATACAGGAACTGCCTGGTTATGATATTTCAAAAAGTAACTTCAGCAGATTTAGTCGAATTGGAGATGCCTAATTTTGATGTCATTCTCGGCATGGATTGGCTTCATTTCTGCTATGCCACGGTCGACTGTAGAAACAAAATAGTCCAATTTTAGTTTTCGAATGAACCCATCCTAGAGTGGAGGGGTAGTACTTCAGCTTTCAGAAGTCAGCTTATTTCCTACCTTCTGGCAAGGAAAATGATATCTAAGGGATGTGTCTATCATCTTGTTCATGTTAAGTATTCTAGTTCCAAAACTCCCAGTCTTGAATTAGTCCCACTAGCGAATGAATATTCAGATATCTTTCTCGAAGATCTTTCAGGAATTTCTCCCGAAAGGGAAATAAACTTTGGCATTGATCTTCTTTGAGATACTTAGCCTATATCTATTTTTCCATACAGAATGGCACCAGCGGAACTCAAAGAATTGAAAGAACAGTTGAAGGATCTCCTAGATAAGGGATACACCAGGCCCAGTATGTCCCCGCGGGGCGCACCAGTTTTATTCGTATGCAAGAAAGACGGTTCTCTCAGAATGTGTATTGATTACCGTCATCTCAATAAAGTCACGGTCAACAACAAGCATCCTCTTCCCAAAATTGATGACTTGTTTGACCAACTTCAGGGTGCTATCTACTTTTTTAAGATAAACCTCAAATCCAGCTATTATCAGATCTGAGTCAGAGAATGTGACATTCCAAAGATAGCCTTTCATACTTGGTATGGTCACTTCAAATTCTTAGTCATGTCCTTTGGTTTTACCAATGCCCCAGCAGCTTTCATGGACTTGATGAACTATATGTTCAAGCAGTACTTGGACATGTTCATCATAGTCTTCATAGATGATATTCTGGTCTATTCCTACAGTGAGCATGATCATGCAGACCATCTCAAAATTGTACTTCAGACTCTCAGAGATCATCAACTATTTTCCAAATTCAGTAAGTGCGATTTTTGGCTAAGGTCGGTAGTATTCCTTGGTAATATTATTTCCAGTGATGGCATTAGAGTAGATCCTCAAAAGACTGAAGCAGTAAGAAACTGGCCAAGACCTGTGTCTCCATCAGATATCAGGAGTTTCTTGGGTTTGGCTGGCTATTACAGATGGTTGGTTGAGGGATTTTATTCTATTAGATCCCCTATGTCTAGTTTGACTTAGAAGAAAGTCAAGTTTCAGTAGTCAGACCCTTGTGAGAAGAGTTTTCAGGAGTTGAAGACTCGACTCACCTCAGCTCTAGTCTTAGTTCTTCCAGATAGTTCAGATGGGTTCGTATTTTATTGTGATGCATCCATAGTAGGTTTGGGTTGTGTCCTCATGTAGCATGGTAGGTCATATCCTATGCCTCCAGACAGCTTAAACCTCATGAGAAGAATTATTCTACTTATGATCTTGAGTTAGCATCCATAGTATTTACCTTAAAGATTTAGAGGCATTATCTATACGGAGTTCATGTAGATGTGTTCGTAGATCATAAGAGCCTTCAATATATTTTTTCTCAGAAAGATCTCAATCTTCGTCAAAGAAGGTAGTTAGAGCTCTTGAAAGATTATGACATGAGTGTCCTTTATCATCCGAGAAAGGCCAACGTAGTGGCCGACGCTCTCAGTAGACTGTCCATGGGTAGTGTTGCTCATGTCGAAGACAGAAAAAAGAAGTTAGCTCAGGAAGTCCGTCAGCTTGCTAGACTAGGTGTTCACTTTGTCGATATAGAAGAGGGTGATATATGGGTTTAGAGTAGTTTAGAATCATCTCTAGCTTCCGAGGTAAAAAAAAGTAAGATAGAGATCCTAGCCTTGTCAAGTTGAAAGAGTAAGTCAAAGATCAGAAAATAGAGGTTTTCTCCCAAAGGGGATATGGTGTTCTTCGTTGTCAGAGTCGTCTCTGTGTTCTAGGTGTAGATGACTTAAGGCACCAAATTCTTACAGAAGTGCATGGTGCGCGCTACTCTATTCATCCAGGGGCCACAAAGATATACCGCAACTTTTGGGAGATCTATTGGTAGAGTGGGATGAAGAGAGATATTTCCGAGTTTGTGGCTGAGTGCTCTACATGTCAGCAGGTTAAGATAGAGTATCAGAATCCTAGTGGGTCCATGCAGGAGTTCATTAGTCCTATTTGGAAGTGGAAAGAAGTGAACATGGACTTCGTGATGAGTTTTCCTCGAACTCGTCATACTCATGATTCAGTCTGGGTCATTATGGAGAGAATGACCAAATCAGCTTATTTCCTTCCAGTTCATACCTCTTATTCAGCTTAGGATTATGCCATACTCTACATCAGAGAGTTGGTCAGATTACATGGTGTTCTTTTATCTATTATCTCAGATAGAGGTACCCAGTTCACCTCTCACTTCTAGAAAGCATTCCAAAATGGTCTTGGTACCCAAGTTTATCTCAGTATGGCCTTCCATCCTCAGATAGATGGTCAAGGATAAAGGACCATTTAGACCCTAGAGATATGCTAAGGGTGTGTGCAATTGATTTCAAGGATAGTTGGGATGACCACTTGCCTTTGATTGAGTTTGCATACAATAACAACTATCATTCCAGTATTCGGATGGCCCCATTCGAAGCTCTTTATGGTAGGAGGTGTAGATATCTAGTTGGTTGATTCGAAGTTAGTGATGCCCCAGTCATAGGGCCTGACTTGGTATTCAACACCTTAGATAAAGTCCAGTTGATTAGAGAAAGACTCCGGGCTACTCAGAGCCAACAGAAGTCTTATGTAGATGTACGCAAAAAGGATCTCGAGTTTGAGATTGGTTATTTTATCTATCTAAAGATCTCTGCCATGAAGGGAGTGAAGCAGTTCGGTAAGAAGGGAAATATTAGTCCCCGATATGTCGGTCCCTTCCAAATTCTCAGTCGTCTTGGCAAGGTAGCCTATACGCTCGAATTACCTTCAGATCTAGCCTCAGTTCATCCAGTCTTCCATGTGTCTTTGCTCAAAAAGGTCATAGGTGACCCAGTAGTTGTAGTCCCTATTCAAAGCATAGATGTTCGGAACGGCCTCTCTTATGAAGAGATTCCAGTCGAAATCCTAGACTATCAGACTCGTAGATTGAGGAACAAAGAAGTCCCTCTAGTCAAGGTCCTTTGGAGAAATCAATCCGTTTAGGGAGCTACTTGGGAAGAAGAAGCATACATGCGTACCAAGTATCCTCACCTCTTCTTCGCCAACTCAGATCAAGCTCAAGGTAACAGTTTTACTTAAGCTTACTCAGTTATCAAACTTAGTATTAAATACCATTGCATATTCAGTCATGCATTCATGTATCAGTTCAGTTATATAATTGTGCATCAGACATGCATTCTCATTGTCAGAAACTTAGTTCCTTAGAACACTCAGTCATGCATTCATGAATCAGTTACACATGCATCAGATATGTATGTTTTGTATGATATGTTCAGTTATTAGTCATGCTAGCCATGAGATCATGTTCCAGTTATTCATGTTCCGTATGTATGTCAGTCTATGTTCTTTCCCTCACTCTCAGTCTCATGCGAGGTCGAATATTATCAAGGGGGAGATATTGCAATACACCATACTTTTTCCTAGCTTGAAATTGTCTCAAGAATGTTAGAAGCTTTCTTTGAAAGATGAATCCACTATTGTACAAGTGGTATTTTTAAGATTTTCACTTTTTGTCACGTGGAAAATTGAATAATATTTCCATCGATACTAATATCATCAAAATCCGATATCGAATGACAAATTATGGACGAAATAAAGAAGGAAGTAAAATCGCCTAGGTGCGACGGTGGAGGCCGACGGACCGTCGGACTAGCAACAGATCATCCCCCACACCGATGCAGCGAGGCAGTGTGACTACCTTCTACCTAGGAATGATGTCCCAGGCCGACGGTTCAGCGGACCAACGACGAATCGTTGCTTAGGCCGTCGCAAGGGAACCAGTGAACCCCAATTCTGCCCAGGTACGACGGTCAGGACCGACGGCCCGTCGACCCAGCGACAGACCATCGCACCCACCGTCACATATCCCTTTCAGTTATTTTAAGTCATTTTAATGGGTTTTTTTGGTCTTTTACTACCCGTTTATACTCCTAGTAATATCCGACAAAGGCTCCCAAATTCATTATTCCTCTACAATATTAAAATTAGGGTTTTCTCCCTAAGCTGAAATCCCAAGAACAAAAATCCAAATCTTCTTCAAGAAACTAAGACATTCAAATTCTTCAAGTTCAAGAACTTCTAGAAACTCACTACCAGGTATGCATAGTGTTCATTCATGGACTTCTTTTGTCCATGAAGCCCAAGAATCTCCTTTTCAAAGTTCAAATGTATTGATTTTTGTGAATTCCATATTGGGTTTGTTTTGTTCATGTTGATAATGACCAATTGAATTCTATTTCATGTTTTAGCGATAAAATATTAAGGGGAATTTATTATTATAGGTGCAGCTTCATGTGAATCCATGATTAAACCCTTGAATGGTGAAATTAGAGTTGAATCATGATGTTTATTTGTTGTACAATGTTGTCTACATATACTATGACTGACATGTGTTAGATTAAATGCCTATGTGAAGGAAAAGTTCCCAACTAGTATGATATTATAAAATCCCCATTTATGCACAAGTTTATGCATATCACATGTTTGATGAAATGCTTCAATAAATGAATTATGGATTGTGATGTTGGTCATATGTTCAAGTAAGTCATGCTTTGTCAGTTTCTTTCCATCGAGTCCTGGGGTTACTTGTACCCGAAAGATTAGTTGTATGCCTTGAGACATGTCATGATTCACGATACTCTCATTCAAGCTATAATCCTTAGACTTCAGATAGTCTTATGACTCAGGAAATCTCAATAATCTCATGAACTCAGTCAATTGTTAGGTATCAGTAGTATTTTGTTAGTCAATTGGATTCAGTAACTCAGTCCATGTTCAGATCAGTTAATCATGTTCAGTGTCTATTCAGATGGGAATAGGATTCAGCACCGAGTGAACCCAAGGATGGGAACTTACCTGCTAGTTGAGGGTATGATTCTTAGAAGCAATCCTTGCATTCCAGAACTATGTTGCCAGCGTAGTTGAGACATCATACCTGCTTGTTGAGGGTAGATGAGGTGGTTTAACCTGTTAGTTGATAGTTCCCACCGTTCTCATTAGAGTAACCTGCTAGTTGAGGGTCACTCACATGTTGTCCTTACCAGTGGCGCGGTATTGACACCCTTCCAATTAGGGCACAGATTGGACCCCAATTCGGCTATAATGCATTATTCGAGGCATGTCGATTAGATGACTACCTCCCACAGTTTCAATATCATTATCAGTAAAAGAACTCAGATAGTTCTTCAGATTTCAGGAGTGTCAGGTATAGTCAACTTAGATTCAGTACGGAACTCAGCTAGTTCTATCAGATTCAGGATTGTCAAACATAGTCCCTCATGTTATCAGTTATATCAATCATCAGAATTCAATTATCAATCATGTTAGTTATCAGTACATTCATGTTATCACGATCTCAGATATAGTTATTATGTATTCATGCAAGCATTCTCACATACATGTTACTCAGTCAATTAGCATAGTGCATTCATGTGAACCCCTTTGCATTCAGCCTACCTCACATGCATACCAGCACATTCAAAGTACTGATGAATTTGCGCTATGATGTCTTATATTATAGGTTCAGAAGCATGAGCTCCAGAACATCAGTAGCATTCCATTCTCAGTAGTCAGAGTTAGCAGCGAGTCCTCATCTTTCGAGGACATGATCATTCCTTTATTATCTCATTAAATTAATTTATTAGTTGGAGTTAGTTGGGGACATATCCCATCAACTCCTTATTCATTCAGTCATATTTTAGAGGCTTTTCAGACTACAATATGTTCAGATAGTTTATTTCAGTTTTGTTTTGGGTATTTCATACCCCACCCAGATTATATATTTTTATCCGATAGTATGTCTCAGTCTTGAATCTTATGGCCTTTCAGTTCATGTTTCCATATTATAAAGTATATTATGCAGTATAAAGGTACAAATATCAATCGTGGGTTAGCTTGTGGTCCTTCAGTGTCATTAGCACCGTGTAGCATTTCGAGTACCAGATTCGGGGTGTTACAAACTTGGTATCAGAGCCTAAGGTTCAATAGAGTCCTAGAAAGTCTGAAATCCACATCTAGTAGAGTATTGTACACGGGTGTGATGCGCGCCAAATTTATGTGCAGGAGGCTATAAGATGTTTTAGGAATAGTTTCCCTTCTTTCAGTATTCATGTCGTGCCAGTGAGCATAATCTCAAGTCAATCTCTCAATCTAATTTGTTTCTCCCTTTCTTCTACAGAGTATGCCTCCTAAAAGAAGAAATAGGAATCAGTCAGCCCCTCAGCCCGAAGAACCTTTGGGAGAACATATTTTCATGCAGAGTTCAGAGCACACACACTACTCTTGCTCAGTCAGTTGCTTCTCAGAAAGAATGACCAACTATCATTCAGGCCAACCCAGTGGCCAATTCAGCTGCATCCAGGATTCGGGACTTCACCTGAATGAATCCTCCATCCTTTCTCGGGTCTAAGTCAGATGAGGACCCTCAATAATTCATCGATCAGGTTCAGAAGGTTACAGACATCATGTGGGTTACTCCTAGTGAGAGTGTTGCGCTAGTTGCATATCAGTTGTAGGATGTTGCTCACACTTGGTACAAGCAGTGGAAGTTAGAAAGTCCAGATGATGCAGGGCCTATTGAGTGGGAGAAGTTGTGTAATACCCCGTACTTCTACCTAGATTGAAATCGTCCCAAGGATGTTAGAAACTTCCTTTGAAAGATGAATCCACTTTTATATACGTGGAATTTCTAAGATTTTCATGTGGGAAATTGAGTTAGCTTTTTGTCATGTGGGAAATTGAGTTATCTTTCCAATGATACCAATTTCGTTCAAATCTGACATCGGATGACAAAGTTATGGACGTTTTACTCAGGCAGTCAGAACCGCCCAGGTGCGACGTTGAAGGCCGACGGACCGTCGAACAAGCGACTAACCGTCATACCCCTCTGTCGCATCGTGGCAGTGGGTACACTCTCTGGTTGAGTGCGACGGAGAGTTCCGATGGACCGTTGACCCAACGACGGACCATCTTACCCCACCGTTGAACCAAGGCAGTAAGTCCCAGTTCTGGTCCCCGTGCGACGGTAAGTCCGATGGACTGTTGACCCAGCGAAACCCCACCGTCGTATGTCTAGCTCAGTTATTTCAAGTTATTTTAATAGGGGTATTTTGGTCTTTTACCTCCCGCTTATATATACCCAGTTATATCCGACCTCAGCTTATTTGTTCATTATTCTTTCACAACAACAAAATTAGGGTTTTCTCTCTAAGATTAATCCCCAAGAACAAAATCCAAATCTTCTTCAAGAACTAAGAGATTCCAATCCTTCAAGTTCAAGAACTTCAAGAAACTTAACTTATTCAAGGACTCCTTTCATCCATGAAGCCCAAGAATTCTTTTTCTAAGTTCAAGTTTATGGATTTTTCTTTATGAATTTCATGTTGGGTTGCTAGTGTTCATGTTGATAATGATTAATTGAATTTTAATCCATGTTTGGTGATAAATTTCATATGAATTGATTAGTATATGTGTAGGTTCATGTAAACCAATAATTAAACCCTTGAATGAAGAAATTAGAATTGAACCATGATGTTTAATTGTTGTACAATGTTGTTTACACATACTATGCCTATCATGTGTTTGATTAAATGCCTATATGAAGGAAAAGTGCCTAACTAGTATGATATCATGAAATCCTCATGTTTGTACAAGTTCATGCATATCACATGTTTGATGAAATGCTTCAATAAATGAATCATGGATTATGATGATTTGTCATGTGTTCAAGTAAGTCATGCTATGTCAGTTTCTTTCCATCGAGTCCTGGGGGTACTTGTATCCGAAAATTTAGCTGTGTGCCTAGAGCCAGTGTCAGTTTTCAAGATACTCTCAGTCAAGTCATGACCCATAGAACTCAGTCAGTCATGTGACTCAGGAAATCTCAAAAATATCAGTAATCTCAGTAGTTCAGTAATCTCAGTAGTTCAGTAATCTCAGTACTCAGAAATCTCAGTAACTTTAGTAGTCTCAGTCATTTCTCAAATCTCAGTAGTATTCTATCAGTCAACGGAACTCAGTAAACTCAGCTCAACTCAACTAAGAAATACCATCAATACCAGTTCAGTTCAGTTAATCAGTTCAGTATCTTTCAGATGGGAGTAGGATTCAGTACCGAGCGAGCCTAGGGATGGGGGCTCACCCGCTAGATAGGACTGAGATCCCTAGAAGCAATCCCTAAGTTCCAAAACTACGTAGCCAATGTAGGTTGAGATGCACCCTATGCGTTTAGGGATATATATATATCTCATTTGGGTTATCTGCCAGGAGGGGTTGACGGAAGAGCTCCCTATCAGAGAGGGTATACTCACAGCTTGTCTTTACCCGTGCACGGTACTGACACCCTTCCATCTGGGGTTACAGGTTGGACCCCACCATTTTAGTTCTGGGGTATGTCGGTTAGATGATCACTTCCCACAGTCTCAGTTTTAGTCTTAGTCTCAGTAAAAGAAATTAGATAGTTCTTCAGATTTCAGGACTGTCAGATATAGTATGGAACTTAGCTAGTTCCATCAGATTTAGGACTGTCAAATATAGTCACTCATGTTATCAATTATATCAGTTATCAGAACTCATGTTACTAGTATTCAGCTTTAGGACTGTCAGATACAGACAACTAGACCAGTTCTTTATAATCAAAACTGTCAGACACAGTTATTCATATAACAGTAACATAGTATCAGTCCCTCAGTATTCAATAGTACAGTATCAGTCTTTCTTACTCATCAGTGACTTAGATATCAATATCAGTAGACTTAATAGTCAGAACTCAATATTCGGTCCTATCACAATCTTAGTTATAGTTACGTAGTCACGCATGTATTCTCATGTTCATGTTATTAAGTCAGTCAGTATTGTTCATGCATATGACCCTTTTGTATTCAGCCTTCCTCACTTGCATACCAGTACATTTAATCGTACTGACGCATTTGCGCTATGGTGTTTTATACCATAGGTTCAGAAGCATGAGATTCAGAGCACCTCTAGTAGCTCAGGCATCCAGCAGATAGTCTAGTAGTGAGTCCTCATCATTCGAGGACATACGATTATTTATTTTATTATTTTAGCACTTAGTTTATTTCAGTAGATGGAGTTAGTTGGGGACATGTCCCATCAACTCCTTATTCAGAAAGTTTAGAGGCCTTCAGACTATAGCATGTCAGACAGTTACTTCAGATTCAATTTGGTATTATTATGCCATTTTCCAGATATTATTTTATCAGATATTTATTTAGTTTTGAACCTTATGGCATTACAGCTATTCCGCATTCTTACAGTGTATGTATGTATATATATATAGTATATTATGCAGTGTACAGGTACAAATATCAGTCATGGGTTAGCTTATGGTCCTTTAGGATCATGAGCATCGTGTAGCATTCCGAGTACCAGATTCGGGGCGTTATAAGTTGTCACCGCATTCTTAGATAGATTTTTCCCCTAGAGCTGAGAGAAGCTAAGGTATTAGAATTCATCAACCTCAGGCAGGGCAACATGATAGTGATAGAGTATTCTCTTAAGTTTACTCAATTAGCCAGATACGCCCCTCATGTGGTTGCAGATAGCAAAGCCAAGATGAGTAAGTTTGTTTCTAGGGTGAATGATAGTGTGGTCAATAAGTGTAGATCTGCGATGTTGAAATGTGAAATGACTTTAGCCAAGCTTATGTCTCATGCTCAGCAGATAGAGGAGCAAAAGATTAAGATGAGGGAGAAGCAGAATAAGAGAGCAAGGATAGGTAGTTTCAACTTTGCTCAACCCAAATCAGAAGGAGAAAAACGTTCTCAGTTTTGTCCTAAGTCATCAGTTCCAGCTCCTTCTTCAGCCAGTGCTCCAGTTCCTAAGTTCAGAGATGGTAACAAAGATAGAGCGTCGGGCTCTAAGTCTCAGGGCAGTGCTAGCAGTGCCCTCACCTATCCTCTTTGCCAGACTTGTGGCAAGAACCACCAGGGTACTTGCAGAGCTGGTAGTAATACTTGTTTTGGGTATGGAACTCCAGGCCACAGAGTTAGAGATTGTCTGCGTTCAGGTCCTCAAGGTCAGTAGAACCGCTCCTCAACTCAGTCCGGTCACTCGAATCAGCTGGGCGCCACCTCCAGTGCTACTGGTGGGAAACACCTAAACATACTTTATGCTCTCCAGTCCTAACAGGATTAGTAAAATTCTCCTGATATGGTTACTGGTATGTTACAGATCTTTCATGTGCATATTTATGCTTTGCTAGATCCAGGTGCTCTTTTGTCTTTTCTTACTCCCTATATAGCAGGCGATTTCAGAATCAGTCCCAAAATTCTAGCAGAGATCTTTTCAGTCTCTACCCCAGTGGTAAAACCATCATATCCCGGTGGGTATACAAGAACTACCCGGTTATGATATTTCAGAAAATCACTTCAGCAGATTTAGTCAAATTGGAGATGACTGATTTTGATGTAATTCTCAGCATGGATTGGCTTTATTCCGTCTATGCCACAATCAACTGCAGAAACAGAATAGTCCAGTTTTAGTTTCTGAATGACCCCGTCCTAGAGTGGAGGGGTAGTACTTCAGCTTTCATAGGTCAGCTTATTTCCTACCTTCGGGCAAGGAAAATGATATCTAAGGAATGTGTCTATCATCTTGTTCATGTTAAAGATTCTAGTTCTAAAACTCCCAGTCTTGAATTAGTCCGAGTAGCGAATGAATATTCAGATGTCTTTCCCGAAGATCTTTCAGGAATTCCTCCCAAAAGGGAAATAGACTTCGGCATTGATCTTCTTCCAGGTACTCAGCCTATATCTATTCCGCCATAAAGAATGGAACCAATAGAACTCAGAGAATTGAAAGAACGGTTGAAGGATCTCCTAGATAAGGGATTCATCAGGCTCAGTGTGTCCCCGTGGGGCGCACCATTTTTATTCGTGCGCAAGGAAGACGGTTCTCTCAGAATGTGTATTGATTACCGCCAGCTCAATAAAGTCACGGTCAAGAGCAAGTATCCTCTTCCCATAATTGATGACTTGTTTGACCAACTTCAGGGTGCCAGTTATTTCTCTAAGATAAACCTCAAATCCGTCTATTATCAACTCAGAGTCAGAGAATGTGACATTCCAAAGACAACCTTTCGTACTCGGTATGGTCACTTCGAATTCTTAGTCATGTACTTTGGTCTTATCAATGCCCCAGCATCTTTCATGGACTTGATGAACCGTGTGTTCAAGTAGTACTTGGACATGTTCGTCATAGTCTTCATAGATGATATTCTGGTCTATTCCCGCAGTGAGCATGATCATGCAGACCATCTCAGAATTGTACTTCAGACTCTCATAGATCATCAGCTATTTACCAAATTTAGTAAGTGCGAGTTTTGTCTAAGGTCAGTAGCATTCCTTGGTCATATCATTTTCGGTGATGGCATTAGAGTAGATCCTCAAAAGATCGAAGCAGTAAGAAACTGGACAAGACCTGTGTCTCCATCAGATATCAGGAGTTTCGTGGGTTTGGTTGGCTATTACAGATGGTTTGTTAGGGGATTTTATTCTATTGGAACCCCTATGTCCAGATTGACTCAGAAAAAGTCAAGTTTCAGTGGTCAGATCCTTGTGAGAAGAGTTTTCAGGAGTTGAAGACTCGACTCACCTCAGCACCAGTCTTAGCTCTTCTAGATGGTTCAGATGGGTTCATAGTTTATTGTGATGCATACAGAGTAGGTTTGGGTTGTGTCCTCATATAGCATGGTAAGGTTATAGCCTACGCCTCCAGATAGCTTAAACCCAATGAGAAGAATTATCCTACTCATGATCTTGAGTTAGCAGTCGTAGTATTTTCCTTAAAGATTTTGAGGCATTATCTATACAGAGTTCATGTATATGTTTTCACAGATCATAAGAGCCTTCAATATGTCTTTTCTCAGAAATATTTCAATATTCGTCAAAAAAGGTGGTTAGAGCTCTTGAAAGATTATGACATGAGTGTCTTTTATCTATCGGAAAAGGCCAACGTAGTGGGAGATGCTCTCAGTGGACTGTCCATGGGTAGTGTTGCTCATGTCGAAGACAACAAGAAGAAGTTAGCTCAGGAAGTCCATCAAATTTCCAGACTAGGCGTTCTCTTAGTCGATATATAAGAGGGTGATATATGGGTTTAGAGTAGTTTAGAATTATCTCCAGTTTCCGAGGTGAAAGAAAAGCAAGATAGAGATCCTAGCCTTGTCAAGTTGAAAGAGTCAGTCAAGGATCAGAGAATAGAGGTTTTCTCCCAAGGTGGAGATGGTGTTCTTCGTTGTTAGGGTCGTCTCTATGTTCCAAGTGTAGATGACTTAAGGCAGTGAATTCTTGCAGAAGCGCATAGTGCATGCTACTCTATTCATCTAGGGGCCACAAAGATGTACCACGACTTGCGGGAGATCTATTGGTGGAGTGGGATGAGAAGAGATATTACCGAGTTTATGGCTAAGTTTTCTACATATTAGCAGGTTAAGATAGAGCATCAGAAGCCTAGTGGGTCTATGCAGGAGTTCATTATTCCTACTTAGAAGTGGGAAGAAGTGAACATGGACTTCGTGATGGGTTTGCCTCAAACTCGTCATCATCATGATTCATCCTAGGTCATTGTGGAATGAATGACCAAATCAACTCATTTTCTTCTAGTTTATACCTCTTATTCAGCCGAGGATTACGCCAGACTCTACATCAGAGAGTTGGTCAGATTGCACGGTGTTCCGTTATCTATTATCTCAGACAGAGGTACCCAGTTCGTCTCTTACTTCTATAAAGCGTTCCAAAAGGGTCTTGGTACCCAAGTTTATCTCAGTACTGCCTTCCATCCTTAGATAGATGGTCAAGCAGAAAGGAGGACCATTCAAACCCTATATGCTAAGGGAGTGTGCAATTGATTTCAAGGGTAGTTGGGATGACCACTAGCCTTTGATTGAGTTTGCATACAACAACAGCTATCATTCCAGTATTCGGATGGCCCCATTCGAAGCTCTCTATGGTAGGAGATGCAGATCTCCAGTTGGTTGGTTCAAAGCTAGTGAGGCCTCAGTCATAGGGCCTGACTTGGTATTCGACGCCTTAGAGAAAGTCCAGTTGATTAGAGAAAGACTTTGGGATGCTCAGAGCCGACAAAAGTTTTATGCAAATGTGCTCAGAAAGGATCTCGAGTTTGACATTGGTGATTTTGTCTATCTAAAGATCTCTCCCATAAAGGGAGTGAAGCGGTTCGGAAAGAAGGGAAAGCTTAGTCCCCGATATGTCAGTCCCTTCAAAATTCTCAGTCGTCTTGGTAAGGTAGACCTATGAGCTCGAATTGCCTTCAGATCTAGACTCAGTTCATCCAGTCTTCCATGTCTCTTTGCTCAAGAAGTGCACAGGTGACCCAGTAGTTGTAGTCCCTATTAAAAACATAGATGTTCAGAACAGCCTCTCTTATGAAGAGATTCCAGTCGAAATCCTAGAATATCATACTCGTAGATTGAGGAATAAAGAAGTCCCTCTAGTCAAAGTCCTTTGACAAAATCATTCCGGCGAGGGAGCTACTTGGAAAGCAGAAGTAGACATGCCTACCAAGTATCCTCACCTTTTTTCCGCCAACTTAAAATAAGCTCAAGGTAACAGTTCTCCTTAAGCTTACTCAGTTTCATGTTCAGTGTTCATCAAACTTGGTATTAAATACCATTACATATTTAATCATGCATTAATGTATTAGTTTAGTTATATAATTGTGCATCAGACATGCATTCTCATTGTGAGAAATTTAGTTCCTCAGAATACTCAGTCATGCATTCATGAATCAGTTACACATGCATCAGATATGCATGTTCAGTATGATATGTTCAGTTATTAGTCATGCTAGCCATAAGATCATGTTCCAGTTATTTATGTTCCGTATGTACGTCAGTTTATGTTCTTCCCCTCACTCTCAGTCTCATGCGAGTATGAATGTTCTCAAAGGGGAGATATTGTAATACACCATACTTTTTCCTTGCTTGAAATCATCTCAAGAATGTTAGAAGCTTTATTTGAAGGAGGAATCCACTTTTGTACACATAGAAAATTGAATAAGATTTCCATCGATACCAATTTCATCATAATCCGATCTCGAAATAAAAAGTTATGGCCGAAATACAGGAGGCAGTAAAACCGCCCAGGTGCGACGGTGGAGGCCGACAGACCGTCGGACTAGCGACGGACCGTCGCCCACACCGTTACGGCGAGGCATTGTAACTACCTTCTGCCTAGGAATGATGGACCAGGCCGACGGACCATCGGACCAGCGACGGACCATCGCTCAGGCCGTCGCAAGGGAACCAGTGAACCCCTATTTGCCCAGGTGCGATGGTCAGGACCGACGGACCGTTCACCCAGCTACGGATCGTTGCACCCACCATCGCACATCCCGTTCAGTTATTTTAAGTCATTTTTAAAGGGGTTTTTTGGTATTTTACCACCCATTTATATACCTAGTAATATCCGACCAAGGCTCCCAAATTCATTATTCTTTTACAACATTAAAATTAGAATTTTCTCCCTAAGCTTAAATCCCAAGAACAAAAATCTAAATCTTCTTTAAGAAACTAAGAGATTCAAATTCCTCAAGTCCAAGAACATAAAAAAAACTCACTACTAGGTATGCACAGTGTTCATTCATGGACTTTTTTCGTCCATGATGCCCAAGAATCTCTTTTTCAAAGTTCAAGTGTAAGGATTTTTGTGAATTCCATGTTGGGTTTGTTTTGTTTATGTTAATAATGATTGAATTCTATTCCATGTTTTAGTGATAAAATCTTAAGGGGAATTTATTATTATAGGTGCAGCTTCATGTTAATCCATGATTAAATCCTTGAATGGTGAAATTAGAGTTGAATCATGATGTTTGTTTGTTGTACAATGTTGTCTATATATACTATGCCTACCATGTGTTTGATTAAATGTCTATGTGAAGGAAAAGTGCCTAACTAGTATGATATTATGAAATCCCCATTTAAGTACAAGTTTATGCATATCACATGTTTGATGAAATGCTTCAATAAATGAATTATGGATTGTGCTGTTGGTCAAGTGTTCAAGTAAGTCATGCTTTGTCATTTTCTTTCCATCGAGTCCTGGGGGTACTTGTACCCGAAAGATTAGTTGTGTGCCTAGAGTCATGTCATGTTTAACGATACTCACAGTCAAACCATGATCCTTAGACTTCAGACAGTCTTATGACTCAGAAAATCTCAATAATCTTATGAACTCAGTCAATTGACAGGTATCAATAGTATTCCGTCATTCAACGGGATTCAATAACTCAGTCCATGTTCACATCAGTTAATCATGTTCAGTTTCTATTCAGATGGGAGTAGGATTCAGCACCGAGTAAACCCAAGGATGGGAACTCACCTGCTAGTTGAGGGTATAATTCTTAGAAGAAATCCTTGCGTTCCAGACCTATATAGACGGTGTAGGTTGAGACATCATACCTGCTAGTTGAGGGTAGATGAGGTGGCTTAACCTGCTAGTTGAGGGTTCCCACCATTCTCATTAGAGTAACCTGCTAATTGAGGGTCACTCACATATTGTCCTTACCAGTGGCGCAGTATTGACACCCTTCCAATCAGGGCACAGATTGGACCCCAATTTAGCTATAATGCGTTATTCGGGGAATGTCGGTTAGATGAATACCTCCCACAGTTTTAGTATCAGTATCAGTAAAAGAACTCAGATAGTTCTTCAAATTTCAGGACTGTCAGGTACAGTCAACTCAGATTCAGTACGAAACTCAGCTAGTTCCATCAGATTCAGAACTGCCAGACACAGTCACTCATGTTATCATTTATATCATTCATCAGAACTCAGTTATCAGTCATGTTAGTTATCAACATATTCATGTTATCACGATCTCAGATATAGTTATTATGTATTCATGCATGCATTCTCACATTTATGTTACTCAGTCAGTTAGCATAGTGCATGCATGTGAACCCCTTTGCATTCAGCCTACCTCACATGCATACCAGTACATTTAAAGTACTGACACATTTGTGCTATGGTGTCTTATACCATAGGTTCAGAAGCATGAGCTCCAGAGCATCAGTAGCATTCCAGTCTCAGCGGTCAGAGTTAGCAGTGAGTCCTCATCTTTTGAGGAAATGATCATTCCTTTATTATCTCATTAAATTAATTTATTATTTGGAGTTAGTTGGGGACATGTCCTATCAACTCCTTATCCAGACAGTCATGTTTTAGAGGCTTTTCAGACTACAGTATGTTCAGATAGTTTATTTCAGTTTTGTTTTAGGTATTTCATACCCCACCCAGATATAATATTCTTATCAGATATTATGTCTCAGTCTTGAACCTTATAGCCTTTCAGTTCATATTTCCGCATTATATAGTATATTATGCAGTATACAGGTACAGATATTAGTCATGGGTTAGCTTGTGGTCTTTCGGGGTCATAAGCACCGTGTAGCGTTCCGAGTACCAGATTCAGAGCATTACAGTTTTCCAGCCTCCAAATCATCTATATATCATCATATTAAGCTCATAAAACGTCCTACAAGAACACACCATAAAAATTAGATGTTCAAACAACACAATATCCATCACGACAAATCAAGAACAAGAGCTAAGACTAGGCAAATTTCCATGATCTTCCACTTCATGTTTTGTCTCTTTACTTGGCTCACTTGAACTTTGTACACTATCAACAAGTTGTTCCACATATAATAACACCATTAAAACTATTTAGAACCCATTAAACTCAATAGAATCCAACAAAAGAGACTAGACAAGCACCTAGCTCAAGCTAGTAACACTAGTTTCATCGATTGAACTCTAAGTTATCAAATTAAACCCAAACTTGTTTGGAATACACTTTACACATTGTAATGACATATATTATCACCTAGATTCTTATTTATATCAATATTAACACCTTAAGCCCTTAAGTTATCCTCAAAACAAGGTGAAATAAGTTAGAATAGTAACACTAGAGTGCATAAATACACCCAACATCAAGTAGTTGTACTATCTTTTATAAAATTATCTCTAAAATCTTGGCCAACAGGATGCAACAGGTGATTACCATGATAATCTCTCATGCCCAATCTGGTTTCTTTCCTGGTAGAAGGCTAGGTGATAATGTTTTTCTTGGCTAAGAGATTGTTAAGGGTTACAATAGAAAACATATCTCTCCTATATCCATGACAAAAATTGATTTGGAAAAGGTTTATGATTCCTTAGAATGGAGTTACCTGAAACAAGTGATGCATGAACTTGGTTTCCCTGAGACATATTTACAATGGGTTATGGAATGTGTTAGGAGTGTGAGATATAGTATCTTGATCAATGGTGAGCCTACTAGCCCTTTCACTGCTACAAAAGAGGTGGGACCTAATCTCACTTTTCTTATTTACTGTTAGAATAGTTATTTGAGTAGGCTGTTACAACAACTCAAAGAAGATCATGGGATTAAATATAATACCAGATGTGGCAAGCTTGGAATCTACCACATATGTTTTGCAAATGATCTGCTTCTTTTCACCAGAGGAGATACGGAATCTATTAGAAAGTTGTTCAGCTACTTTAACACTTTCTCTGAGGCATCAGGTTTGCAAGCAAACTTGAACAAAAGTTGTGTGTATTTTGGAGGTGTAGAACACAGAGTAAGGTACAGTATCATTGACCACTTTGAGTTCACAGTAGGAGAAATCTCGTCTAAGTACCTTGGGGTTCCTCTAACAACTCAGAAGCTTTCCTTAATATAGTGTCAACCCCTTATTAAAAAGACCACCACCAAAATCTCCTCATGGACAACAAAAAGACTCTCCTATGCAGGAAGAGTCCAGCTAATACAGTCATTGCTTTTTGGTATGCAGGCTTTCTGGGAACAACTGTTCATTATTCCAACAAAAATTATTCAATTAATTCAAGCTCACAGTCGGAGCTATCTATGGTCTGGAAGTGGATCCTTCACCAAGAAGGCTCTTATTTCCTGGTAAATAGTATGTACTCCTAAGAGTAAAGGTGGAGTCATCATTACAAATATGTACTTATGGAATAGAGCTGCAGTGGCAAAGATTTGGTGAGATATTGCACATAAGAAGGACAAAATGTGGATCAAATGGATCCAAACTTATTGTATAAAAAACCAGCCTATAAAGAATGCCACAGTCCCTAAACAAGCTAGCTGGATGATTCCAAAAAAATTGGAAGCTAGAACAGTGTTGACTGCAGTAAATTTACAACATCTAAATAAGGGTGTGATCAGGAAAATATAGTTGCATCAACTTGATCTCAGACATGCAATTCTGTGGACAAATCTCTTGTTTCAGAATACTACATGTCCTAAAGCAATCTTTAGTCATTGGCTAAATAGACAGGACATGCTACCTACTGCAGATAAGCTACACAAATGGAAGATTGAAGTGGATACTCAGTGTTGCATGTGTCATTATCAAGATGAAGCAAGGGAGAATTTGTTTGTTCAATGTGAATTTGGAAGGAAGATTTGGAATTGAGTACTTAGCTGGTTACAAAGACAACACTATGCCCCAAATTCATGGTCTCAACACCAGTAGTGGATGATCAAGGAAATATAAGGAAAGTCACAACAAGCTCTCCTACTTAAATCACTTATACAGAAGTGTTTTATGGCCCGTGGATTAAGATAAATTTGTGAATCTTTGAGAAAAGGGGTAACGCATGGGAGGGAGTAGCAAAGGAGATTGTCTGTCCTTTGTGTACAGCACCCCCCCCCCCACCCCCAAATAATGTTGCACATCATCCAACCCTAATATATTAAATGTTGCTCTTGTCAGCCTAGTTTTGTTTTCAACTGAGAGATAGTTGACTGTGCATAGCCAACTATTGATTATGTAACGACTTCATTTTTTGGTGATTATTAAAGCTAATTAGTTACCAAAAAAATATGTTCAAAAACTGTTTAGAATGTGTATAAAAATTGTTTAGAATCTCAATAATTATTGCCACTAAAGATTGTATAAAATACGTATATAAATTATATAATTATTGTATAGAAATTGTATAATTATTATATAAAATATGTATTTTGTATATTTTGTGTATAGAAATTATTTTGTTGTTGTATAAAATATCTATTTGTATAAGAAGTGTATAAAAATTGTATCATTGTTCTATAAAATATGATTATGTAATATTATTGTATAAAATATTTTTTATATATATAATCAATAAAAATGCATTTCTCGTATTTATTGATTAAAAGAATAATTGATTTTTAATTCATTGTATTGAAAACAATACACTCTTTTCTTGATTGTGGAAAATATCAAGCTAATTAGCGAGTGTGTATATATTATTCATTGACTATATATTAATTATATATTACATGAAAATAATTATACACATAATTTTTTTAAAAATAAGAGCAACGAAAAAGTAGCGAAAGAAAAGAAGTGAAAAAAAAAAAAGCAACAGCAGTGGTTTTCTTTTTTGTAAAAAATGATTTGCAATAAAGCTTTTTTAGAAAAGCAAAACAAAAATTAAAAAAAAAAAAACAAGTAAACGACAAATTGAACAGAATTAAATAGCTAAAAAGTGGCATATCAAAGTCCTTAAGCCATTCGGTTGGAAATAGCTTCTGTTGAATGGTTATTCTTGTCCATTCCCCCACCCTAAAAAAAATAACCATACAAACAACACCATGCTTCAAACATGAAAACATGATTTGCCGAAAAGTTGCTCTCGACAAAGAGAAGTACTATTTCACTATCTAGATTTGCAGGAACACATGATAAATATATGATGAAATATTACTGTACGTAAGTGTTTCACTGGCTATTCTAGCAATCTTCCATCTTTTGTTAGCCAAACAAGTAATGGTCTATTACTTCTTTACCGAACTTCCTACCTTTTTAGTATCGTCTTTTTCTTAAAATAGTTAATGGATTGCAATTCATGATCAGATTTATGGCATTATCTAAATTCCTACTGTATGATTTCACTATTAAACCTTGGACAAATACAACAACAACATACCCAGTGTATTCCCACCTAGTGGAGTCTGAGGAGGGTAGAGTGTATGCAGTCCTTATCACTATCTCAGGTGAAGTAGAGAGGCTGTTTCCGATAGACCCCCGGCTTAGAATCAATAATAATATAACAAACACAATGCATAAATGCATATAAACTTGTACAGTATGCAAAATAGACTAACAACGCTAGCACTAGATAATACTAAAACTATAAATCTGAAACCATAGACAACACTAAACACCTACGAACAAGAAACTTCAGACACAAATACAGAACACTCCCCTGCTATCACCGACACCCTCCCACCCCCTAACCCTCTACCCTAATTCGCATCCTCCACACCTTCCTATCAAGGGTCATGTCCTCCGTAAGCTGTAACTATTCCATATCATGTCTAATCATCTCCCTCCAATATTTCTTCGGCCTACCTCTCCCCCGCCTAAAATTATCCATAGCCAGTGTCTCACACCTCCGCACTGGCGCATCAGCACCCCTCCTCATCACGTGCCCGAACCAACGTAACCTCACTTCTCGCATCTTGTCCTCCACCGAAGCCACTCCCACCTTTTCCCGAATAATCTCATTCCTCACCCTATCCTTTCTGATCTGACTACACATCCACCGCAACATCCCACTCACGTGACTTTTAAATTTAGTAAAAAAAAATTGCCTAATTTACTTATTTCTCTAATGGGTTTGAAATTAACTAAAATAATTTATTATTTTTTCCTTATTTGAATTATGAAACTTAGAGCTTTCAAACCGATTAATATTGTATATTAATTTTTCCTTATTTAGAACTCTTTTATATATAGAGATAGAAAAATACTAACATCACAATTTTTTTGTGGTATGCTTCTACTCTCGAGCATTTCTTTTGTTCGATGACTTTTACACTTTTTTACTTCAAGATTCAAGATTTTTTTTTTGCTTCAAAATTTAATTGCATAACATTAAAATTTAAATATTTGTTATTCCTTCAACATCTTTATTAGTTCTTCTTCTACTTTATTGTTTTTTCCTTAGCCATCGATATTCGTTCTGCTACTACTTTATTATAATTTTCTTTGTTATTATTTTTTCCATAAGTAGTTGTGTTATTATTCTAAATTGTTTGCCTCAAAATTCAGTTGTAAGTCATTTGTTGGGTTCTAAGTTAAAGTGAACGGAAAATGGAAAAAAAAATTAAGTGTGTATTCACTTTATAAAGGAAATGGTCTCTCACATTGGTGGGAGAAGAAAAAGTCCTTGTGCTTTAGTATGAAAGTATTCCTTCATGTGGATGGTGAGGTAAGAACAAGACAAGTCTCGCATCGTCATTGTCATCTTCATCGCTCGCTCGACTCTATTTCAACTTCGGATTTGTCAAATAATTGAGAGGTTATTATTTTGGATAAAATTAATTTAAAATTTTATAATTAGTGATGTTTCAATCCAAAAGTTTGATAGAAAAAATTTCTCCATTTGCAGGCATATCCGAGCATGAGCGGACGCATGTCATAACACACCTAAAGGAACGCGACCTTTCAAGGCACTATTTAAAGATGAAAATGTGACCTGTAGATGTAGGTCACCATTTGTGAACTGAGATGTGGTTTACAGAAGATACAAAAGTTTCTATTTTTATATAATATGTGACCCGTGGCAGCATGTGGGCCACTTCACGCATCGGTGGGGTTCACAGGTTAGTGACGATTCAAAAATAGTGTATCTTTTCAAGAATCATTGCTTTTTTTTTTTTTTGAAGAACCACCATTTTTGTTATAAATATCTGGATTTTTCCTTAGGTAAAGACCTAAAATTTTTGAAGTAAAAGCTCTTTCTTCTTCTTGAGAATCTCAAGTGCGATCTACAATCATTGAGTGAGTCCATAATTCAACAAATTTGATATACTGCTATTTGCTAAAGTGAATCATTTTTTCCTAGGACGATATATTTCATTAACCTCGGATACTTGAGGGAATAAATTTCTAAAGGACACACCATGAATTCGATGGACTTGATTCTTTCTATCTTCATCTCTTTCTAAATGTTGGTTTTACTATTTTTTCATAAAATAGCTTGATCTTTATTTTGATAGTTTATAAATTTTTTGAACTTGTGTTTGAAGTTCTTGAAACTTCATTTTGATAGTTCATACATTGTTTGAACTTGTGTTTGGAGTTCTTATGAATTAATATAGAGTTTGTACCTAGAAAATATTAATCTTAAACATTTATTTATAATCTACATTTTGATTTCTGGAGATTATAGCCTTTTGGTTGTCTACTCTGTTTAAGCTTGATAGTGATTTGAAGATATAAAAACTTCATCACGAGTCAAAAGTTCATTCGATTTATGATTTGAAGAATATAAAAACTTCATCGTTAAAGTAGAAACAAGTTATTTAAAGTTTAAAACTTTAATTGTTAGCATTCTGAAATACTGTAATTCCCCGTACTTTTTTCTAACTCAATTTAGCTCCTAGAATGTCAAGGGTTAACTTCAAAAATGAATAACCTTTGATAGATATAGAATTTTCTAGTTCTAGACCCTCCAGTGTGTAGAAAATTGAATTAGCTTTCAAACGATACCAATTTTGCCTCACTCCGATACTCGATTGAGAAGTTATGGCGTTTTTAGTAAAACAGTATGGCATTTCGACAAGCACCACGTCGCGGTGAAGACCAAATGGTAATTGTCAATTTTCAGTGGACCTTCGCGATTGGTCCACGCCGCGTTGAAGTTCCATTTCCCAATTGTCAATTTCCAGTAGCTCACTATGATGGTGGCGTGTCGCAGTGATGGCCTAAATGGCATTTCAGTGGCTTACCGCGATAGCTCCGCGTCGCATTGATTTTTCAGTTCCCATTTATTAATTTTTAGTAAGCCACCACGATAGTGGTGCGTCGCGGTAGGTGGCAAAATCGAGATTTTCAGTTTTTCGAGTTAAATTTTAAAAGGGTAGTTTGGTCCTTTCCTAAGCCTCAAACCGTGTAAAGCACAAGATTAAGCTCATTCTAAGCATTCTATGTCCACTTTTCATCAATTCTCTCTCAAAGAAAATCCTAGAGCTCAAAACTTACTCCCCAATAAATCAAATTTCCTCCATTCTTCTTCCAAGATAACTCAAGATTAAGGATTCTCATTCAAGAACTTCAAGAGTTCATCTTCAAAAGCTCAAATAGGAATTCAAGATCAAGTTTTTTATTCAATTGCATAAATTAAGGTATGTGGGGTTATGAACAAGGATATTTTTTCATCCTTGTGCCTAAAACTAGTTTTTTGTTACAAATTTACATGATTTTGTATGAATATACATGAGTTTCAAACTAGGGTTCATACCCATTATTGTTATTTGCAAGATTATGAGATTTCAAGTGATTTAGAAGTTGATTGCATGTCTATTTTCCTATTTCCATACGTATTGCAGTAAATTCCAGATTTTGAGTTGAATTATTAGTATTTACATTATCAAGCATAAACATTGTGATGTTTTAACATGAATTTGATGCATGAGTCATTAAGCCCTAATTGAATATTGCTATTTCAAGTTTGATTGTTCTATAAGCACCTTATGACTAGATTATTTTCAGATTTTTTATAAAGATTTGATCTTTTGATCTCAGCTTAGATTATGAAATCCACTTTACAGTTTCAGATTACAATTTAACTTAACAATTATACAGTTGATTTTCGTAATAAATTATATACTAGATTTTAAAGTGAATTTCCAACAGAATGAGCATACAAATTAAAAGGAGTAGTATTTAGTACCGATTTTGGTATATTCTCATGCCCCAGAACTATAAGCCAACGTAGGTTCAGATTATCAGATTATTCCTATTTTTATATGGATGACAGATACAGATGTGATCACTTAGATTAGGTTATACTCCTTGGCAAAAGTACGACACCTCTCCACAACGTGAGGTTTTCCCATAAGGGAACTAGACGTTGGACTCCATGATAACTCACATGGTTTATGTCGATTAGAAGAACCCCCTGCAGAATAGACTAATCCTAACAGTATAGACTTTCAAATAATTTTTAAAAGTAGTTTCCTACTAGTAAATGTTTTACAAAACAGAATAATCTTAACAAAAGAGTTTTTAGAAACTAAGTGTAAAGGCTCACAACTTTACTCAGATATTGCTTTACAGAAAGACACTAGCTACAGACTTCAGATTTTTGATATAAAAGTGAGTTCTTTCTACACTTAGACAACATAATTTACAGATAAAACACTAGTACAAATTTTCGAACTAATGTTATGACTCACTAGATTTATAAAGTATGATTTACTACTCATGATTATGAGTCTTAGCATTCAGATATTCCAACTTATATGAGTCATCTACATTTACCATGCATTATTTTATAAATTATGATGATGTTGAGACATTATTTTACTTATGCATTCACCCTCATATACTCAGTACATTCTCAAAGTACTGATCCACATATACGTCTATGTGATACATTGTCTCATAATGTAGGTTTAGGTACTCAGTTCCAATAGTGTGAGTGATTTCGAGCATCTCCATCTACATTCCGACAGTTGGTGAGTCCTCATAGTTCGGGGACTTAGTCTTTCAATTTTTCATCTTATTAGTATAGACGATTCAGACAGTCCGAGTCAGCTGGGGATTTGTCCCCAGTGACTCTCTAATTATTAGTAGTAGAGGCTTGTCAGACTGCTAGATATGATTTAGATTATTCAGTATTGATTGTTCAGACTATTGAGTCTAGTATTTATCAGAATTATATTCAGATATTCTCAGTTAGCTTAGACAGATTTCCATATTTAGTATGATTTTTATATCTATATTTTCTTATTATGAGATTCAGACTTAGTAGAAGACAGACAAGGTTAACTTAAAGCTACTCGTAGTCTTGAGCACCGTGTGACGTCTCAAGACTTGTTTTTGGGGCGTTACAACTACTAAGTGTATGTATATTTGTGACAAAAAAATGACTATTGATAATTAAGTCAATAATAAAACAATGAATGTTGCAACAACTAACATTGCTACTTCAAATTATACGAATACTGCTCTACCATTAAACCGACGAAAAAAATCAGAAAAATTATTTGGTGTTGATTTCAAATGTTGGTAGTAGATGTGTTCTTTTATCTGACTATTTTGAGCATGCAAAGTTTCATCACGAAAAGTGCTCCTAAATTTCTGGAAGAAACTTCTAAAAAAGAATGCTTCATAGTAACAGAAGCTTGAAAGAACTCGAACTTTTTGTGTAAGAATTATATTATGAGTGGTCTACAAGATGATTTGTACAATGTGTACAGTAATATGAAGACCTCAAAGGAGGTTTGGATGCTTTAGAAAAAAGTATAAAACAAACGTTGCTGAAATGAAGAAATTCATTATTGTCAAACTTTTGGACTTTAAGATGTTAAACAGTAATGCTATAGTTGCCCAAGTCTAAGAGTTGCAAGTCATAATCCATAATCTCCTTGCTAAAGGTATAAAATTAAATAATAGCATTGTTGAACATATTAAATTAGTTCTTGATACTCACATAACCTTTGAGGTAGGTTTGATTGTGAATTATGCTTTTCAAGTGACTGCAATAATCGAGAAGTTGTCACCTTTGAGAAGACTTCAAAAACTACTTAAAGTATAAGCACAAGGAGATGTCTATTAAATATCTCATAATGAGAATAAGGATTGAAGAGGACAATAAGATAGCAAAAAAGAGGTCTCATGAAAATTTACAATAAGTGGAGCAAATATTATGAAAGATATACCCATTAAATCAAAGAAGAGAAAGAAAATATCAACACAATAAGGCAATCCTCCTAAGAAGAAATTCAAAGGAAGTTGCTTTAACTATGAAAAAGTTGTCCACAAGTCTATAGATTTTCGAGCTCCAAAGAAGGACAAGAAAAAGGATCAAACAAATATAGCTGAATTCAAAGACGATATGGACGATCTATGTACTATGCTTTCGGAGGACAATCTAGTTAGAAATTCTAAAGAGTGGTGGATAGATTTAAATGTAACCCACCACGTGTATGCCAACAAAGAACTATTTGCATCATATACTCCGACTCAAGTGGATGAGAGGATATGCATAATGGATTTCGCTATGACAAAGATTGAAGGAACATGTAAGATTTATTTGAATATTACATTGGGTAAGGTGGTGACACTAAACAATGTCCTTCATGTTTCGGAGTTGTGGAAAAAATTAATTTCTACTTCACTTTTCACTAAGAATGAATTCAAATGAGTATCTCGAGATAAAATTTGGGATGCTCAACCTTCATTAGTTTCTGAAAAAGAAAAAGAAAATAATGGTAAAGAGATACTAGTTTCTCCTATTAAGTTATTCATGTATAAGTTATACATAAATTAGTTATTTTATGTTATTATTAGTAATTTAAAATAATAAACCAATTGATAAATAATTAGTATATTAAGATTTAAATTATATATATATATATATATATATATATGTATGTATATATGTATGTATATATATATATATGTATGTATGTATGTATGTATGTATATATATAATTCAAATTACAATCAAATATCAAATAACCACTACTAAAAAGTCTTGTTTTAGCCATGCAATTGTAACGACTCTTCTGGTCGTCTCGTGATTTTATTGGTCTTTATCATTTTTGCTCTTTTCGTTGTTTGTATAACTGATTTATGACTCATGGAGATATGTAGTATCTATTTTTGGGACGTACGAAAGTGATTTAAGTCACTAGTTAAGTTATTGAATAAGAAAGTTAAGACCTGTGACGGTGTCGGGCAACCGGTGCGCCAGGTAAGAACTACAAAATTCTGTGATTATTACTCTAAGATACATATGTTCTTGGCGTAAGTTTATAATATACTTAATTCATATATAGGCTTAGTGGGGGACAAGGAATAATGACTCATTTTTTTGTGTAATAATGACTTTATTTTGGTTTAAAAAAAAGGGGGAAAGGGGAATGATGTGGGAAAAGTTAAAAAATGTTAGTGAGGGTGAATGGCACACATACACTGGCCATGCGTTTATATTCTCAGATCTGAGTATGAAATTAAGAATTTATTGTCTTTGAAAAATTATTAATGCAATGATTATCTTATTAGACAATCATGACAATGACAATGGAGTGGAGGTTAATGACTAATGTTGTCTGCATAATTTTTGTAGGAGTACTGGTTCATGGGTTGCCTTAGAAATCTGAGATTTTATCGTGATTTTTTTTTATCATTTTTGCAACTATAATCTTGATATAACTTAGGTTTTAAGTCTAGAATTTTTAGAGTGAGAATTTTGAACTTGAGAATCAAATATAATGACTTATTTTAGTTGAAATTCATGTGCTAGGCTCTTGTAGAGATCTTATATTGAATAAATTTTGATCATTCAGAAGCTTTACGAAAGGGCAAGTTTATAAATTGATGTTTGGGTTTTGATTTAAGCAAAGTTGAGACTTTCTTAGACTCTTTCTCAAAGTGCTTATGTGTTAGTTATGTATAATGAGAGAAAAGGAAAATGAGTCTATGCAGACACCAGCGTTAATTGAGGGGTTAAAATAAGTTAATTTTACGTTTGAAACTATTTTCCCCTATTTGCTATTATAATAAACTTATTTGATATGGTAAATAAATTATTTTTAGGATCGGAGTTGCTCGTCTGCACATCATGTATTTTATTTTATATGGGATCGGAGTGTACACCTGCACAATATTATTTATTTATTTATTTATTTATTTATTAGGATTGGAGTGCATGCCTGCATAATATACTTATCGAGATCGGCGTGTACGCTACATGGACCTTGTGAATCCCCCATGGGTCCTTGAAGCCTTTCTCGGTAGGTGTGGACATAACATATGCATTGCATAGTATTCATTCATTCTTGGTTCAGATTGAGTAACATGTATTTGTTGACTTGCACTGTTTATTATGAACTTGTCACAGCCCGAGGCTACTCCCTAGTCACAATACGGTGCTTAAGGCCACGAGTGGCCCCAAGCTAGCCCATGATCTAATACCTACTATGAGCACTAAATCAAAAAATAATAGAATAACCAGTGCGGAAGATAATCTGATAAAATGCTTGTACGATGTAATACTGAAATACAATTCAACATGTCTGAAAATAATCGAATAGACTAAAAAACTAACTGATTGTCTATCTGTCTGAAAACCTCTAAAAATCATAAGGAGTTGATGGGATAAACCTCCAACTAGCTCTGACTGACTGAACATAAAGAGATACTGAAATAACGGTAATAACATGCCATGTCCTCAATGGATGAGGAATCACCACTACTGCTGCTGGGAAATGTTGAACTTTCTAAGGATGGTCGGGGAACTGAGCGTTCGAACCTATGTTATAAGACAACATAGCACAAGAGAAAAGTATGCGCTTAGTACTTTGAATGTACTGGTACGTGAGGTAAGGACTAACTGAAATACATAAGGAAACTGAAGATGGATGCATGAATATATAAAATTGAGAATGCAGGACCAAGTAAGGCATTAACTGAATTTAATTTGTAAAATTGACTGACTGAATCACTGAAAATCTGATTACTTTGCCAAACGAACCTGAACTGATATAAACAGAGTACTGATTGAAACTGTGGGAGCTATCATATAACCGACATGCCCCAATCTGAGCTAATCGGGTCCAACCTGTAACCCCGATTGGAAGGGTGTCAGTACCTTGTCACGAGTATTAATATTAGCTGTGTAGATCCACTAAACTAGTGTCTCAAAGGACTAGGGAGTCAGTCCTAAACAAGTGGGTGACCCTAAGAGAGTGTCAGTCTTAAACTGGCGGGTGACATATCATAATCCTATATTGGCTGCGTAGTTCTGGAACTTGGGGACTGCTACTAAGGACCAGTCCTAACGGGAGGGTGAGCCCTATCCCTAGGTTCGCTCAGTGCTAAATCCTACTCCCAACTAAATGACACTGGTATTACTATAGGTCAGACATGATATGATACTGTACTAATAAGTGGTCAACATGAATATGGTAGTCTGAATATAATAATGAAAACATGATCTGACTGACTTGTAGCTTGAAAATAAAGACATGTATAAACAAATAGGTATCGGGTGTTCATAACCCTCCAACACTGAATGATTACAAAAATACGATAAAAATGCTTAAAATAATGGTATGAAATCATACTTCAAAGATCCGAAACATAAGAAATTTCAATACATAAGTATGATAAATGAAATTAGAACATGGGGACGTGTTAAACTTGAAGGAACAACATAATCATATGGTCCAATTCATATCTTGATGATTTATCATGAAATAAATTGAGTATCACTTGCGTGATTGAATTTCAAAACATGAAATAACCTAACTTACATGGAAACACATGTTGGCATGGCTTGAATTCAAGATTTCTAAGAAAGTAAGGATCAAGTTCATAATTGACATAGATAATTTAATGATTTAGGGTCAAATTCATATTTAAACCAAAAGGAGAATTTTTTAGGCTCAATGGGTGGAAGGTACCCAATGATGAACACCCCACATACCTGAATATCAAAGCCTTGGTAAATTTCTTGGTGTTGAACTTGAATTTGATGAACCCCAGTTGGTTTTGGGGAGAAAACAATCGCCCCTTTTGCTTTATGATGGATGATTTCTGAGTTATTATAGGTTAGGATAGTATTTAAGCTTGATAGTCGTTGTTTAGAGGGTGAAACAACATAGTTTTGGGGTTAAAAGAATGAAAAAAGACCAAAAAAAATCCTTAGAAATCATCTGAAAACCGTTCCAATGAGTTTGGCCACGGCTCGTAAGTTCTAGGTACGAGTCATGGGTTGAGTCGTTATCAGAAACCCATATTTTGACCCCTACTGCCATGGTGACTCCTCCTGACAACTTGTAGGTTCTGCTTACGAGTCGTCATTAGGAGTCATAACCACTAGTAGCTTTGACAGTGTTTCAGTAATTTATCTATAATTTTTCACCCCGATATAGGATTAAGGCAAAATTAGTATCGTTGGAAAGCTAATTCAATTATATACTTGTTGGTGGGTTTTGATCTAAGAAATTCTTAGTATCCCAAAAGTTATACACATTTGAATCTGACCAAAGTTATATTCTTCACAAGAATTTAATCGCTAGGGATGTTTCGACCTGTCTATAAATTAGGAGATATTTGGGGTCTTAATATATGTCTAAGTAACTTGTAAAAATACCAAAACATGAGGCTTGATGCTTGAACCCTTTACTGCTCAGGCTATTAGTTTTCATGATGACTCATAATGTTTGAATACGTGTCGTATGCTGGACTCGTAACCACTGGGCTAAATTGTTTTGGATTACATACTGTTGATACTACGAATCCTTCCATACGACTCATTGCCACTGATTACGATTCATAGTGAGTATTTGTAGTCACTGGACTTGAGTAGAGGGATTCACTAGAGTGGCTACGACTCATTTGTGATGACTTATCACGAATGGTTACGACTTTTTACCTTGAGTCGTAGCAATGGCAGTTTATCCAGCCATTAAGGGAGATCTTCCATAACCTTTTTCATGACCTCAGATTAAGATGAAGCTTGAAGTGTTGGAAATCTAACTTCGTGGCCTATCTTTTAAGGTGTTTAGAGCTTGAAAATAATTCAGTGTATTACAGAACTTGAATATCTATTACTTGATTTAAATGTATTAAGGATTTCTTGGACTATTTTACGATATCCTTAAGACTATTAGAATTGATTATTTATTTAGATTAGGGTGGCTTTCCTAAGTTAAGGTTGTATGATTATTTTAGATGGTCGACGTGATGTTACTCGTCAACACTTTGAATTAGGGATGACTGATGATGCTTGCTTAGTACATGTGGTTCCATACTTAATGTCACCAAAGCTATACCTCCAAAGAAAGTACAACGCGGTCGTTGTCAAATATAGTAACCCAATAGAGGTTAGAATCGAACCCACAGTGAATAGGCCGAATATCTCTCACAAACGTGCTGAAGTAGTTGGAACAATACAGGAATGTAAATGGGGGGAATTATTGTGAAAACTGTGAAGTAGTAACAAATCTTGGTTGCTTTCATTAAACATCAATCTAAGATGAATACTAGGACTGTGTTCCCACTGGCTTCCTAACTTTGTAGACTTATTGTGGTTACTCCGACTATCTCAATGCCCAGCATGCAAAATCTTACAAGATATGTATCACCAATCGTCTTGTGAACGCCTTGGTAAATTTCACTCTTCACCTTAGGAGTCTCAAAGTGTCGCCTTACTAACCCTTGTCTTTGATCCCAGATTAACTAACTCCTTTTGGGTGTCAAGTTAATTAAAGGAGGGTCGGTAGCCTCGAATTACCATTGTAATCTTCTTTTTCTAATCTCAACCTCTCTTGTGAAGATGATCTCAAATACAGGAAACTTCTTAACTTCTTCAGTAGTGAAAAAAAAATAAACTGAAAAAGATCACAATAAACATCGATTTAGAAGGACCTCACACTTCCTTTTATTTTGTTATTCTGCTAAGGCCCCACAACCCTAGTTAGGTGGTTTAGCCTCTAATGTTTGCAAAAATATCCATCAAATTCATAAATGGAAGCATAAGATTAATCTCCCAAAAATTTAAGAAGAAAGCCCAGAATCTCAAATTAATAATCAACCAAATAATCAAGAACAAAGGATTTCAAGATCAAAAGTTGAATCTTAGAATCAATATATGTTACTGAATGTAAAGAGTGTGTACACTAATACAAAAATAACCAAGGCGTATTTATAGATTCATAAAATAACCTAAAAATCCTAACCAAAATAAAATAGTATAATAAGGTCGGAAGTGGCTATGCCTTAAGCAATGAGCCATCGGGACTGATGGTGATTCATTATCAGCTCTGTTGTCTTCCTTCTACACTCAGTGGTGACGAATTATCATGAGAACCTATGAGTCATTGATTGGACTCATTGTCACTCCAGTGAATTTGCATCTTTAAGATCTTTTCTCATCATGCTCAGTATGGTTAGCACTACGAGTCGTACCTAACATTACGACTCATAGTCAGTTTCGTTTCCACTGGTTCATCAACATGTATACTTTCAAAAATTTGGTCAACTTTTATCAGAAGAAATCCTCCCTATGACTCATAGTCAATCCCTATGAGTTATATCCAACTTCAACTTTATTCCTCTTCTCAGCAATTCTTACTATTCACCTGGCAACTTGGGCTACGAGTCGTATAGTCACCAAATGACTCGTAGTCCCGTCTGCAAGTTTACTTTTTGGAGCTTTTTCTTCTGATCTTGTTATAATCATTTCTAACGCTTATTGCCTGCAACATAAACACAAACATACATCATATCTAACAAAATAACCTAAGTACTTGCATATTTTCATAGTTTTAAGCATCAAAAGTGTCATGAAACCATGGTACATCAACACCCTCAACTTAGAACATTTGCATGTCTTCAGGCAACAAACAATTAACAAAACATAACACGATGCCTAACCAAGATAAATATAAGGTACCTACAACAGTCAACTCAATTTCAGCTCAAAAACATTACCCCTCCTATTTTCAACTTTTCAAACTCAATAGTGTGGATCTATGTAGCACAATCATGTGACACAAATTACATTAGCAATAAACAACAAGCAAGTATGCAAGTTACATTACCCGGCTAGATAAGCAGCCAGCAACACAACCATGAACCCTCACAATAAAAGAAGTCCCATTCTCACAATATGATCATACATGTTAATGCGGGGATGATATCAAGACACCTACGCTTACAAACAAATTTCAATAAATGTGCATAGAATACCATAGGCTTGCCCTTATCTTTTTTACCTTAATTTTTCAAAAAGTCAAACTAGGATCATTGTAGGACTTTATTCAGCTTGTAAAGTAGGCGTGGGGGCTGATATGTTACATTTAGGAACTAGTGACTAACCCCCTTGACACTACAAGTACTTTTGGGATTCACTTCTCAACCGTAATTTTTTGTTCTCTCTTTTTTCTTTTATTGCTTATTCATGTTGGGTGCATTTTTTTTTATTTTTTTTTATTTTATTCAATTTTTTCTTTTTCCATTTTTTTACTACACACAACTCTACTTTCTTTTATCCTATTCTAATCCTTCTTCATACTTAATTCTAACTATGCACCTCTATGATAGTCAGCCTCAACTTAGGCGATTTGCCTGAGTTGAGGTGCATAATGTCCAAGAAGGGACCAGGACCAAAACAGGTTCATTCTAATTGCATTGGGAAGGTGAACGCTGAAAATAAGAAAATAGGTCAATTATAGGCTCAAATTCAAGGATCAAGGGATACTTATTCATATTTGGATGGTCATTTAGGCTAAGAGTGGACTAAATCCAAAACGGCCTATGATTAAGTCCTAAACAACTATCCTACAATCTAAGAAAGACTAACCGGTTAAGTTATGGATTAAATGTACAAGGGAAACTAGGTAAGCATCTCACAGACACACGGTACAGGGTTATGTTACCAGCTACTACCTATCCAGTTCATGCAAATACAAGTTATGATTATTTTGTCCCTAAGTCCTAATGCTAAACAAGATTCACAGTGGTCACACATACAAGCACATCACACAGTTCATCAAATTAGAGCGGTATCATTTCTCTCAAAATATTTTAGAATATAAAAAATATAATGACTTCCCTTTGCTCACTTATTTTTCTCCTAATTAAACATAAATAGAACAGAACAACATAAAAAAATGATACAACCTAAACATACCAGTTCTACTATGATAGCACAACCAACGGGAAAACAAAACATAGCAAGAAAAACCCTTAGTTGTGGTACGCCACCACCTCAACTAAAGATTATGCACTATCCCTAGCGCACATATATAGAGTAAAAACAGGGAGTGAAGATACACCTTGGCGCACTAGGCACCGGATCATGACGTCTCAACTGGTGGGACCCTGAAATGGGCCTGACTCTCATCAATCGTGGTCCTAGTGATGGACGAGATACTGACATCAGCAGTGGCACCAATTGTGGTTGGTGCGCTTAATGGGATCTGGTTCTCGGAGGACAAAATGGTGCCCCCACTAGCATCTACTATAGTTGTAGTTGTTGTTTCAACTATTCGGGAGATTAATAGCTCCCACCTTTCTCATGGACCCTAGTCAGATGGTTTTGTGAAGTCTGTAGGTTGGATGTCTTCTCCACTTGTAAATCATCCTTCTTCTTTCTTCTCTTTCTTTTCTTTCTCGCTCTCTCTCCCCATTTTTCTTCAACAGTCTTTTTTCCCTTTTGTTCCCTAGATATTTGGAACGTCATCTACAAGGATCTATTTAATAATAGGATAAGTAGGGAATGACATCACTTGCATGTCCTTTATAGTATCCTGGAGTTCAGCCAACTCTTCATGCACGCCTGCCAGATTTGAGGCTCGGCCGCTCAAAAACTTTTGGGTAATTCACCACTCGAACCCATCAAATTGGGTCTTCATACAACGAATCTTACCCCTCATATCCCTTTTTACCCAAGGCTACACCCCCTATTCAATGTTCGTTACTCTTCGCTCAAGGGTGACCAGTATCTTTAGCACATTAGTCAAGAACTCCTATGGGACTAAGGCATAGCCACCTAGGGGTGATCTTAATGTAGATGGTCTCATAGTAGAAGGTGGATTCGTGGCCTGTGAGGACCCAATAATATTGTGGAAGTCTATGGCTCAACTTGGGCAGTATCTGTGGGGGGTTTCACCAAGATCAATGAAACTCGACGTGTCAATGTTCATCTGCCCTCCATCCCGAAAAGCTACCTGAATTAGTGTGGATCTAACCATAGACTTTGAGATTCAGTTGGCATAATCCCAAATCTGTGGTTCTATGGATTTTTAAAAATAGATCAATACCTACTATTTCCGATGCCCCTTTCTCCAAACAAATCTGCATCAGTAAGCACAAAAAGGCCAGGGTGGTATCTGTACTCACCACCTAATCATGGATCTCTCTCGCTAAAAGCTTGGCTACATAAATCTCATACCCCTCTATAATGCCTGCTACCAGTGTAGCTCGATCAGGTTTCAACACATTGTATCCCTTAATGGGACTCAATCTATGTCGAACCAACGTCTACCATGCCTTGGCACAAAACTCAAAGTGCTCTTTGTAATATATGTCAAAATGCTTACAACCCAAGGCGCCTCTTCCTATTCCAGAATAATAATACCAACAATCCACTTAAAGTGTGTGAACTTGTCATCCAATCCAATCTACTTAGTCTTCACTGTCTGTATTTTCTCCATGCCATGATCAATCTTCAAAGTATTAACAAAAAGTTGGATATTTGATCTTTGGAGGAACCTGGAAATAGTCTGGGTCGAGATGTTCACCCGAATACCTCTGATTAACACTGAAAATAAAGGGCCACCGCACTTTTATAACATCTCCCGAATACCTCTGATCAACACTAAAAATAGGGGGTCACCGCACTTTCACAACATCTCTTGCGGATAGACCTACTTTAGCTTTTTCTGATAGGCTGCATAAAATTCTCAGACCAATGTCGAGTTGTATCTACTTGGGGCCCTCTTCATCCACTCAAAATGGTATTGTTTGAATCAGGCCTCAAACTCCAGCATCGCAGACATGCCCACAATACTCACTTTAGGCTCTAGGTGGAAGGGATGATGGCACTTTCATGCTCAGTTAACAATGGGCACCAAAGAAAACTCAATTTGTAGGTGTTGAACCAGTGGAGGAGGAGGTATCTCCATCAGAGTACTCTCACTAGACTATGCTTTATCCTCACCACTTTCATCATCATCCTCCGACCCATAATTCTTGGAACCTCCATTTTCAAACCCACTTCCCAATGTATCATCAGTTTCTTCATTCTCTCCCTCGACGTCAGACTTGGAATCTTCTTCCTCTTCAAACAGAAAAGGTAAGTGTTGTGGCGACTGACTGAGGTTTTTCATCCTGGGCCTTGTTGGTGAAGGTGATTGGGATGGATGAATAGTCTTAGTACCTCAAGGTAAGCTAGGTCTTGGTTCAACTGCTTCCCCTACTGGGTACTCTTTCATGGATCCGCCCGACTCATCGTTCGTGGCCTCATCCCTTAGATGCTGAGTAGAGGGACGGACCTGCTTCTTGGGTGTTTGCTTAGTGGAGTCGATTTTTGGTGCCATCGGTACCTGTTGAGATACACATATATTAGTTACTCCTAAGAAAAGGCAAGAAAGACAAGAAAAAACTAAAAGTGTTACAATGGTTAGGCACCCTATGGGTCAGGCTACAGGTCATCCTAAGAGTCATAGGGTGAAGTGTCATTCAAGGTCTGGGATTGTGGTCACCCTACGAGTCTAACCAATGAGTCATTGGGTTACCCGACGACTTTTCAGGTAACTTGTAGACTGACCAGAAAATAATTTCTTCATACTTATATTGGCCCTATCACTATGAGTTCACATTATAAGTCATTAGGTGAGATAACGACTCATAGTGTTAGTTGTATTAAGACCATTGAACACCAATTCTTAGCCACTCAAGTTTTTTGTGGTTTTGAGTTATGTAACAATTCGTTAGGTTATCCTATGAGTCATTACGAAGCCCGTAGTGACTGCAACATGTTTGGTTAAGCATGGTTGTTTCGTCATCCCACTTCCCAAGGGGTACTCAAACTTACCCCATAATTATACACCCACAACTAAGTTGGTAAACTATTTCTACTTCAATTTCAACTCTTTATCAAGATGAATACACTATTTCTCATGAAGCCTATCAAATTTCATTCTCAAATATGAAAGAAACTTTGAATTCAAGAAAAATATGTTACTAAGAATATACGGGCATTGAAATTTCAACAAAAGCTTAGCACACTTTGAATTAAGTCAAGATGCTAGGATTTGTATACTTGTTCTTGAGATGATAATGTTACTTTTTTCCTTATTTCTTAGATGGAGTAGAAAGTTAATGTGTAATTTTAGAGTGATTAGGAGTGTTTTTAAGGTAAGGGGAACAATTATGTAAGGTGGAGGGAGAAGAGGCCTTCAAAATGAGATGTGGGAACTTGGGGAATTAATTCCCCTCTTTTTAATCAGCCCGAGTTGGGTCGGGGCATCCTTAGGGCCTACGATGTCAGGCCATGCGACGGCTCTTGCTAACTCAATTTACAAGTCATAGACTCTCTCCGTTATGAGATAGAACATTACCTGGGTCTCCAGTCATGATAACTCAAGGTGACGATTTGTTGTCATTGACAACGACTCATTCTAAGAGTCGTCATGACTCCAGAGAACTTTTACATGGGAGATGTCAGAGTTTCTTCTCTATAAGGCTCTAGTGACGAGTCGTAGGGTTCATCATAGGAACCTAGACACAAAGAAAATTTCTATTTTTTTCTGTAATTTCTAGCCCTGCACACTCAACATACAAGTTACCCTATAATGTAATAAGTACAAAACACAGATTGCCTCCCACGCAACACTTGATTTAACATAACAATACGACGTGGCTAGGTTGGATACACAGACTTCACCACCTAGATCATCGATTGCCTCCCATGCAATGTTTGTTTTAACATCACAACATGATGTAGTTGCCTTGGTTACTTAGACTTCACCAAGGCTCATATCAACACACGTTTTTACCTCATTAGCATTTCCTATATAGTGCTTAACACGCTTCTCATTCTCATTGAACGGGGTTTCTCCGTATCGTTTAAACTCAATAGCTCCATGTAGGAACACTCTAACCATAGTAAATGGTCCATACCACCTAGACTTCAGCGTACAGGAAATAAGTGAAGTCTTGAATTATAAAACAGGACCATATCACCAGGCGTAAACACTCTTTTCTCAATCTTTTTGTGATGATATGGCTTCATGTTCTCCTTGTACAAAGATAAACTCTAAAAAGATCGGAGCCAAAATTCATCCAGCTCATTTACCTTGTTCATCCTAAAATTAGATGCATCACTCCACCCAAAATTTAGCTTTTTCATCGCCCACAGTGCCTTGTGCTAAAGTTCAACTGGCAAGTGGCATGCTTTTCCGTACACAAGCTGATACGTAGAGACACCTATAGGGGTCTGAAAAGTTGTCTAGTAGGTCCAAAAAATGCATCGTCTAACCTTCTTGACCAGTTAGACCTGTTGACATTCACAATCTTCACCAATATGAACTTGATCTCATGATTTGAGACCTCAAACTGCCCACTCATCTGAGGATGGTATGGTGTTACCACCTTATGCTTCACGCCATATTTTTTAGTAGGTCTTAAACAGATGATTACAAAAGTGGGATCCACCATCACTGATAATAGCACATGGAGTGCCAAATCGAGAAAAGATGTTCTTCTTTAAAAATGCGGTGACACTTCTGCCCTCATTATTGGGAAGTGCAACCACTTCCACCCATTTAGAAACATAGTCAATCACTACCAGTATATACTTTATCCCATATAAACTCACAAACAAACCCATGAAATTAATTCCCCACACGTTAAACAACTCCAAATCCAAAATAGGAGTCATGGGGAGTTCATGTTTTCATGAGATATTACCTTGCCGCTGACACTGATCACAGGTTTAAGAAAAATCATGAGCATCCTTACAAATAGTTAGCTAATAGTACCCACACTACTGAATTTTATGCGTAGTATGGGTACCACCATAATGACTCCCAACTGGTGATGAATGATAGGACTCAAGGATGCTCATCAACTCCACTTCAGGAATGTATTTCTGAATAACTTCATCCACACAAACTAGAAAAAGATAAGGATCATCCCAGAAAAACTTTCTAACCTCATGCATAAACCGTTTGCGTTGCTGAAATGATAAATCTTCTGGGAAAAGGTCATTTGCCAAAAACTTGGCAAAATCTTCAAACCAGGGGATTAAGTCTTAAGATGATGACAAGACACACTCATCTAGAAAAGTATCATCTATATCAAGGTCAACCCTAAATTTTAGCATTGCCTCCTCCTCGTGGCAAGATAAGTGGCCTGCAACCTAGTTTTCAATGCATTTTCGATCTTTCACCTCAAAGTTAAATTTCTGCAAAAAGAGTACCAAATGATTCAACCTCAGCTTAGCATCATTTTTTGAAATTAGATGCCTTAATGTTGCATGATCAGTATGAACAATGACTTTGGTCCCTATTAAGTAGGACCAAAATTTCTCAAAAGCAATAACAACCGCAAGTAACTCCTACTCAGTGAAAGTATAATAATTTTGTGTGGGGTTTAATGCTTTGTTGGCATAATATATTGGGTGAAGGATATTCTCACGCCGTTGGAATAGGATAGATCCCAAAGTCGCACCACTAGTATCACACATCACCTCAAAAGGCAACGACCAGTCTGGAGACATAATAATCAGAGCTAAGATCAACCACTCCTTAAGGCACTCAAAGTCCTTGAGACACGAATCATCAAACGCGAACACCACCTTCTTATCTAAAAGATTGAATAATAGGTTTACAATTTTAGAGAAGTCCTTAATGAATCTCCTATAAAACCTAACATGACCCCAGAAACTTTTGATACCTGTAACTTAAATCCGAGGAGGTAATTTTCAATCACCTCTATCTTCACCCTACGGACCTCAATACCCCTCTTTGAAATATTATGTCATAGAACAATCTCTTCCTTTACCATAAAGTGACATTTTTCCTAATCCAAAACCAGGTTGCACTTCTCATATCTCTGAAGTGCCTTGGCTAAATGGGCAAGATAGTCATCAAAAGAGTCCCCAACAATTGAAAATTTATCCATAGCGACCTCTATAGTGTCATCCATCATATTAGAAAATATCAATATCAAATAAAGCTAAAAGGTGGCAGAAGGATTGCACAGTCCAAAAGGCATCCTCTTAAATGCAAAAGTACCATAAGATCAAGTAAAAGTAGTCTTCTCTTAGTATTTGAGGAAAGTGGAAATCTGATTGTACCCCAAAAATCCATCAGGAAGACAGTACCAACCCCTTCCTACAAGTATATCTAACATCTGATCCATAAACGGTATAGAAAAATGGTTTTTTTGTGTCCAAGTGTTCAACTTTCTATAGTCCATACACACTCTCCATCAAGTAAGTGGTCTCATGGGCACTAAATCATTCTTATCATTTGGGACCACAATGATCCCACCCTTCTTAGGTACACATTGAATCAGAATCATTCACTTGTTGTCTACAATGGTCTAAATCACGCTTGTGTTTAACCAATTTATGCTATCTTTCTTCACCATCTCCTGCATAGGTGGGTTCAAACGATGTTGGTGCTCGATGCTGGGAAAATAATCTGGTTTAAGCTGAATTTTATGAGTATAAATCCCTTGGAATCCCCCCAATATCTGTAATAGTCCATTCGATGGCTTTCTTAAATGTCTGTAAGACTAAAATCAACATCTCAACCTATGTATCCAATAAATTAGTAGCAATAATAACCACCAGTATATTTTGTACCCCAAAAATGCATATCATAAATGAGATGGGAAGGAATTTGACTCCAAAATTAGTGGTTCCTCAATAGATGGACGAGCTGACAGAGCTGCTGTATTTTTTAAATCAAGATCTAACTTCTTCGGAGCATAAAAAGAAGAACCTCTACCATACAGTGTAGTCACCAACTTAGCATACTCATCGATACCATCACTATCAAAGTTCATGATAACCGTTTCTAGTTCCTCAACCCCAAGTCTCTCCTTAATAAAGACAATCAATGCATCATCACCAAGAGTGTCTATCATAGACACCACCAACATATTCATTAGCTAGCGCCTATCACACATTAAAAGTAACTTGTTCGTCATTGAGTTAGAATTTCATCTGCCTCATCTCCTTATCAACCAATACCCTACAAGTAGCTACGAAGGGCCTGCCCAAGATAATAGGAACTTTAAAATCTATCTTACATTCAAGGATCATAAAATCAGCTGGAAATATAAAGGAGGCCACCTTCACAACAAAATCACATAATATGCCAACTGGTTTCTTCCCAGTGCGATCAACCATAAATAATCTCATTAATATCGGCTTGGGTTCCCCAAACCCCAACTGCTTGTATTCTACCAACGACATCAGATTTATACTGCCTCCCAAATAATACAATGCTCAAGAAAAGTTGAAAGACCCAATAGTGCATAGAATAATGAATGCTCCAGGGTCCTCCTTTTTATCTACTAAAGATTGAGAAAAAATAGCACTATAATGGCGCGTAATATGAGTTGACTCAAAAATCACCGTCTGTTTCTTAGTAACCAAATATTTCATGAACTTTGTATACCCTGACATCTGCTCTAATGCTTCTACAAGAAGAATATTAAAATACAATTCCTTCAACATGGACATAAACTTCTGATACTTCCCTTCTTCTTTCTTCTTCTTTAATTTCTGAGAAAAAAGTGGAGGAGGTCGTGGAATTGTCTTTAATACAGGCTCGACTTCCTTTCGCTTACCCTTATCCTTCTTAACTCATTTAGCAATACCCGTTAATTTTTGTGATCACTCACCACTCATTATCAACTTTTAAGATTCAGTTTTGGGTTCTTATCACTATCAAAAATATCATCTTGTACCTTATCTACTATAGGCATACGGGGATCATAATGGCCTTACTACTTTGAGTGGTGATGGATAAACAATGGCTATCGTTCTTCGTATTTTGTATAGTATTACTTAGAAGAGTGACCAATTGATATTGATTTAAAGTATCCAACATTAACCAAACTGTTGCTCAAGCTGCTTAATCGCGGTAGCACTTTTTGGCTCAGTCCTGAAATATCTATCCTAATCTCCTTAAGGTAACTCTATTGACTCTCTAAACCCTTAACCAGCTTATTCAACAATGCTTCCATCCTCGATCAGTAGCATGGTTTATCGGAGGAATATATGCACCACTCTTTTCCTTATAGTCATTCTTCCATCTCTAGTCACTATCTCTCTCTGCTTTGTTCCCTATATCTATCCCCATAATAGTTTCAACCTTGATTTCCTTGCCTCGAGTTCCAATTTTCTTGAGTAGACGCTTGGCCCTTGGCTCGAAAACCCGCCATCTCTCTATCCAGGTACTTCGCCTCTTTCTCAATATCTAAATAATCTAGCTTAGAGGCTTTACCTTGTGCCCCCACAATATTTAGCTTTTCTAAATTTAAAGTTGTGAATTGCTTGGTCAACAACCAAATCTCTGTCCTCAGTTTTACAACCTCATGAGCAGTATCATCTACAATTCTCTACTTGTTGGAACCACAAAAAACAATAAGTACCAGCTTCTCTTTCGACCTCTCGAGTATGCCATCCTTGGTTGGTCATAGTGACCCAATCTAAAATTTTTGAAGCTAACTCCCAACGCACGCTCATAAAAGCTCCACCAGTAATACTATCTTTAACAGCTTTGGTATTGGCATTTAGGGCTTAATAAAATATCTCAAGCAAATTCCTCTATAAAATTCGGTGATTGGGCCCATCAACAACTTCTTATTAAACCTCAACCATGCTTCATATAGTGGTTTAGAATGCAATTGCCTGAAATTATAGATCTCGTCCTTTAATTACAGTATTCTAGAAGGCGGGAAGAATTGGTCCAAGAACTATTTTTGCAAGTTATTTTATTCATGATGGATCCACTAGGTAGTTCCCCTATCCATAATGTCGTTTTACATGTCAGAGAGAATGTGAATAGCCTGAGTCTCAAAGCTTCCTAACTCACTACAGGTAAATTATATAAAGTTATTCTATTGAGTTCTGCTCGGCTCTTAACTTTTTATCTCTGTCTTTCCTATTGAGCTGCACGACAGGAAGTCGCATCCACTCTAGTTATTAGTTACATAGTGGTTTGGGGAGTTGTCTCTTGAGAACCAATTGGAGGTGGAGGATTCAACTCAAGTGGATTACCTTGAGCCAGCTCATGATAAGCTTCACGTCCATATTTTGACATCCTATTATTCTGTCGTAGGGCTCTTTCAAGATCAGGTACAGGAGGGATCAAGGGATTGCCTTGATTCTTAGTACTGGGCATACACCTATGTACACCCTAAGAAAATTAGAGAAGTAAAACCCAACAACCTCAACAACTTTAATCAATCACTCAGTAACCATATGCCCCGACAACGACGCTAAAATTTGATGTTACCCAAGCTTTACCGCCATCTCTTCTACCTCTAATCCTGTATTGGTAATAGCCGACCTCAAATCAATTTTTAAAAATATCATAACATCCAAAAGTTGATCAAATAAATCATCAATATGAGGGAAAGGATACTTGTTCTTGACCGTTATTTTATTTAATTTTCGATAATCAATACACATATGCATAGACCCATTCTTCTTCTTCACAAACAAGACAGGTGCACCCCAAGCTGATACACTAAGTTAGATAAATCCTTTATCCAACAACTCCTGCAACTGATCCTTCAATTCTTCCAAATCGACTGGGGCCATCCTATAAGGAGGAATATAAATTGGCTTGGTGACCAGCTCAACATCAATAGCAAAATCAATATCACAATCTGGAGGCATACCAGGCAAATCCATATAGAACACATCCACAAATTCACAGACAACATAAATAGAATCTGAGAAAAAAGGTGAAACAACACTAGTATCACAAATATGATCCAAATAAGATAAACATCCCCTCTCAACCAATCTACAAGCTTGAACATAGGATGTAATCCTCTTAGGACCCAAATGAAGTGCACCCTTCTAAGTTATCCTTGGCACACTCGGCGAAGCTAAAGTCACGATCTTAGAAAACTAATTTAAGATAGCATGATAAGGATCCAACCAATCTGTTCCTGAAATAACATCGAAATTAACAATATCTAACACATGTAAATCTACCTAAGTCTCACGGCCAGAGAAATTCACAATACAAGATCGATATATCTAATCCACCACTAAAGAATCTCCTATAGGGGTAGATACACAAATAGGCATGGCAAGAGGCTCACTAACAAAATCAAAACTCAAAGCAAAATATGCAGACACATAAGAGAAAGTTGATCCAGGATCAAATAACATAGATACTGACCTAAAATAAATGGGGATAATATCTGTGATCACAACATCTGAAGCCTCTACCTCAGTCCTGGCTTATATAGCATAACACTGACCACGACCACCATCACGGGCTCCACTACCTGTACCTCTCATACCTATGGTAGAACCCCCACTTCTCAAAGGTGAAATAGGAGTAGCTTTAGTCATACAGTAGGGATAGTCCTTGTCCAAATGGCCAACCTCATGACATGCATAACAAGTTCTACGACACGCCTCAACCGAAGAAGATATAGTTGTGCCTAAACGGCCATCCTGAAATGTTGAATCAGAAGATCCACCACCAAAAATATATAAGGCCATCTGCATTGACCTACCCTGATTTCCACGAGAATCTCTAAAACTATACCAAGAGGAGCCTGACCTCTGAGCTTAACAAAACGGTGCTCCTACTAGGTGTCTTCCTGAGATACACTAAGAATGTCCTTGGTCATCTTAGCATGATATACTATACTCCAAAAGGATGCTCCAAATACAACCATATAAGACGTTGCTAACTGAAGAGAAACATCTAAACCCTTCACAAACTTTTGAATCATTTTAAACTCAGTGGAAATACTAGCACAAGAATATCTTAACAAGGTATGGAAGCATGCCTCATACTCAACTATAGTCATGGAGCCCTGCTCTAGGTGATCAAAATCATCTCCCATCCAATCCCTTAGACCATAAGACACAGATCTCTCTAAAAAGGCATCGCCAAACTGATCTCGCATCATCTCAGGAGTATCAAGAGATCTACAACCAACAAACAACCTCCACTGATCTCTAGTAGTATCTCTCAACTAATATGTAGTATGAGCAACCCCATGCGACTTAAGCAAACCCAAATTATGCAGCTTTTCTCGATAATCAATCAAGAACCCATATATCCTCATCCACAGCACTACCAAATCTAGGAGAACCTAAATGAGTAAATCTTTCAAACCTCTTCTAATCCTCAGAAGACATAATAGTACTCGTAGCAAGAGGAGGCATAGTGAATTTAGCAGGCTTAGATCCCATCTAAGGAGGTAACATATATGAAGGTTGAACTCCTGATCTTGGGAAACCATACTTAGATATCGACGCTAAAATTGGAATAATACTCGGTGTCTAAGGAGTGACCAAAATAGAAGCAGGTGCAACTGGAGGATCCACACTCAGAACTGGAGGAACACCCAATATAATTAAAGGAGAACCCTCTAAGCGAGTCAGCATCCGCACCAACAACCCCTCAAAGACTGGAACAGATGAACTCTGAGGAACTAGGGCTGAACCTGCACCCCCAACATGCTCCACCTGAGGCTCAAGGGAGATTCCTCTAGCAATACTCCTAGACGGGGCTGATCCATGGGCCCATGCACTCCCTTGAGTCCATCCATAACTTGAGGCTCACCCTCTAGGAGAAATTTTTGCATCTCTGACCTCGTGGGACCTAGAAAAAACCATCAGCATAGAAAGAATGAAACATAACTCAATATACAAGGTATAAAAAAAATTTGCTCGATAAAGAATAAAGTGAGATAAGTTTTCTTGAAGACATCCTATATCCTCATGAAGGTAGATACAAACGTCTACGTACCGATCCGCGAGAATCTAGTGGACATCCCATTCTTACACCGTTGAGACTATTGAACTTGGTGGCTTTGTATTAATTTATCATGACCAAAAATCAAGGGTCATGATGGCACTCATCGCAGTTAACCTTGACAAGTAAGATTATCACCCAATCTAATACAAAAGGGGAAAAGACAGAAATACCCCAAAGTAGGGCTTTTAGAGCAAAGTTAAAACATAAAAGTATAGTACATGCAGAAAGAATTTAAACAATAATGCAGCCATAAATCCTAAAATCCATTGTCAATAGTATAAGAACTTATCCAGTACAGCTCGAATCCAATTAAAATGCACAAAAAAATGCAGTAGATACAACTCTGTCTCTAAGAGCAAATAAAGACATAGTACGGTAAAGGAGAAGATATTAGAAGACATCTGGACACCCACAAAATCATCCACTGCCTTGAAAGCTCCAACAATTGCTCGAATCAAGCAACGTGGGACACACCCAAACCTAAATCTACACCAGAAGGGTACAGTAAGAGTAAGTATAGTCCACTTATACTCAATAGGTATCGTAGGCCGACTAAGCAAAGTAGAAAATATGACATACAAACTATATACTATGGGCACATCACCTGCAATCAAAAAATATCCCACAACGATAGCCCACACCGCTTGCACTAACAGTTTTAATATATCACATATATTGCAACAAACATAGAAAAGACCACGTGTGTACTATATACCACATACAAGTAGGATGAGGAAGGAAAATATATATGAAAGATCATCGAGTACAAGTATAAGAAGATAGAACAATTAGTTAGAGAATAAGTCAAAGAAGAAATACAATCACATCACAGCCATAACAAAGCAAACACAATAAGAATGATTATGAAGATGATCATGAACAAGGTTGTTGCACAACCTCCGTATACACCCACGGAGGTAAGCCTCCCGAAGTGGGACCCATGGGGGGTTCTTCAATCCACATATAATCTATATATCATATCTCCTCCCTATCACATCCCTCGAGGAGGGTTTTATAATATGTCACAATATCTCCTTCCCGACACAACCCTCAAGAAGGGTTTTAAAAAGGTGTTGCCAGTGTTTTTTAGATGTTGCCATGATGGTACTAATATTTCATAAACGAGTATGATATGAGGATGTAATGCTCACAACTATTCATAATTAGTATTTCCACAACCAACCATAATGATATATTTCCACAACCAGACATGATATATTGCACAACCACATGAACCAACATTCACTCATTATTTCCACAATCCATGAAATTCCATATGATTCACATGTCGATAAAGTATGAATATAGCATAATACACCAATGGTACCGCATTAGGTATTTAAACAACATAATACAACTATTCATATGTATTTTAGGCTATCCACATCATATAGGATCCCACACGGTCTCACATATCTCAAAATCAATAATTACATCACATATAGGCCCTAAATGAGCATAACACATTAAGGTAGATAATTTTATAATTAGTTCACATCCCCTTAAGAGGCATTTTATATATAAATTAACTACCCAGTGCAGTCTAAAAGAGTAAACTCATAACCACCTCAAAGCCAAAAACCAGTTCGCAACACTTCAACCACGACCTTACTTCTCACGAATGATCCCGCAATTAACAAAAACCAAGAAATATAGAATCTGTGCATAAGATAAAGCCAACGATACTCATATTATCTGTTTTTTATTCGGAGTCAAAACAGACCCTCAAAATGGATTTTAAAAAAAGAAAGGGAAAAATCCTAAATTTATTGCAAAAATGTGTTTCCCGTACTTTTAGGAACCTACATCTGAAAATTCAAGTTTAAAATGAGGTTCAAATAAAAAAAAATCATCTTTAAACTTTACGGGGTGAAACCTTTGAAATTTATTTTAAAATTAAGAATCAAAGATGTTTTGAAGAAAAAATCGAGGAAAAATAAGTAATTATAGGATTAGGGACATTATTCAAGTAAAAGGGAGTGAAATTGGAGTTTAAAGTCAAGCACTAAGTGTTTGGGTTTTTGAAAAATTGATCAAGAAATTTAACTATGAAAAAGGTGAATTCCTACCTTAAATCCAGAAAAGAATCGAGAAATGGATGTTAATATAACTTCCCAAACACCCACAAGCTTCACTTTTAAGCTCTGCGCTATTTTAGGGTTTAACTCTCAAGAGGCAAGATAAAAAATGGTCTAATTCATGAACTAAGGGATTTTTTTATACCCCCTCCAGGTCATCAAGTATGGTAATCGCACACCCAAGAGTGCAATCGCACATCCAGGTGTGCAAAAAAGGGTATGGTGATTTCCAACCCTTAGTACGATCGCACTACCTCTTCTGCAAAAGCTATGAGTTCCATCTAATGAGGTGCGATCACAGAGGCACCAGATGACAGTTGAAACTTTGAAAACTTTTCAAATTTCCGCCAAGGCCTCAAGATTTATTTGGAATTCTATCTATGTAACCACACTAAATTCGATGCTTTGGACTCAATGGCGATATCAGATTTTTGAAAATACATTGTTTATACAAAGTTGACTCTCAAAATTCAGAATCACAATTTTTTAAATCGAAGATCAAAATGAGATTTAAAAATCATAAAACTAGACCAAACATGTTGCCATCCTAAAATCAACATTCTGAATCTGCTGGCGTAGTCCATTCAAGCATCTATTCTATGGATCAAAAGATAACTATAGAAGTCCATAATAAGATTCTCGAAGCCACGAAAAACTACAATATCGTATATAAGACACCAAAATGCATCGATATGAAAAAGGGTAAAATAGTCAAATGACATGAAACTCATATTTCACATATTTTATCAAATTTTTAATTTTCAAGTCGTTACATAATATGATCTAAAACAAAACTCATTATCTAACTGGATAAATTTTGGTTACAATTTGAACGTCTCATGCATTGATAATCTAAATAGCATTATTCAAATGTGCATCACATAGAACTGGACAGACGTTAATAAAAGAAGGTCATAAAGATGTCATCTTTCTTGTAAAAAAACAACAACAATGAAGCCTTAGATCCAGCAAACATGTCAACTATCAACCTTTAGGGGTCGTTCGGTATGCGGTTTAAGGAATCTAGCTAACGTATAGCCTGATCTAACACTCTCCACACTATAAGAAGAATGAAGAATCAAACTTAAATTATATTTTTTGAATATCTATACCAATAAGTTAAAAAAGAGATAATCATTTCTGGGTTGAGTAACTATGTGCAATCGCAAAAAGCATAATGGTGTAAAGAGCATAAAAATTGTTAAAAAATAAAACTCTAACGGACAACATACTCAAGCATATATCGATAGAAACAAATGGAGTTTTCAGATACATTTGAATTAGCAAAACTAAAGGTTCAACTCAATGGAAAATTATTTTTTTAACATTTTAAACATTCACTAGTAAACTGTGATAAAAGAGGCACACATATATAGACTTACAAACACTAACTCAACTAGAAAAAATGAAGAAAAATGAACAAAAACTTATTTAAACAAGTAACTCGGACCAATAATCCTAAAAATGCTTCAAGAACAGAACTATGTCACTGTACCAAATTAACTTGGAATCAGCTAAACTATTCCAACAAATTCACCCCAATACTCCATCAAATCAATCTCAAACGTTATAAAATAACCTTCACTAAAAGCATCATTCAAAACATAAAATCAAAATAAGTTGTTAAACTTAAAGAGCTGCAAATTACGTAAAACGTTAAGATACAATTAGTTAGCAAAATTGAAACAGCACATGGTAACATAAAAAACATTAAAATTTTTGTTTTGAAGTATACATACCATAAAATCATTGAAGAATACTTGTTGTGTATGAGAGGACACTTGACTCTATGTCCGATAGAAACCATCATAAAGTTTTGAGATTCCTGTTGAGATTACATTTGTAGCCGGTCTAGAAGATAAAACATGAAGTTAATAACTAAATTTTTTTAAATAGTTAATTCAACAAACATAAAATTGTATAAGAAATAGAATATAATAAAAAAAATAAGCATACCCTTCTCCATCAATTATAATTGCACACCCTCGGTAGCTGATCTAATTCTTCAAGTGGTGGAAGATTTGGACCGTGAACAGAGGATGGAGTCAAAGAAGGAATAGGACATACTTCAAAATTGCACATCTCAGAGTTGCTCTCTCCTATATTTAACTTAGAAAGTTCTGAACTGACTGATTGAGTGGCCTTTGACAATGTAGGGTTCGAAGATAGACGTTGATCCATGAAAGCAAAATAAGTTGAATGTGTGGCATGTTAACATATAAGATATAGAGGCATTAAGGAACTGACTGGGGGTGACATATTTCAAAAAGAGGTAGAAGATGATATTTTATAGTCCTGGAGAGATATCGAGCTAAATCCTGGGGGAGACATTGAGCTATAACCTTGGAAAAGCATTGAGCTATAGTAATGTAGAGGCGTATCATAGGAATGAAAAAATGGTGATGGACCCTGTGATGGTGGATACAAGGGTGGAATTAAAGAATGAGATAGACTCGATCTAAATGTGATTCGTTTCAATTTACTCTTAGTAGTACTCTTCCCATGAGAACTACTACTTCATCATTGCTCATTATTATTACTTGATACCATCTGCATAATGGAACACTTGAACTACAAAAATATACAAATATATATGCATCACTCTGCTTGTTCACCCTTTTAACATTATTCTATTTTGATTAAACACAAAATTTGTCATGTGAAAATATTATTACTTCAAAGTTAAATAAAGAGTTTATATAACAACCTATCACAAAAAGGGAATGAACATGTTAATCCTCCTCGCTTATTTCATTTTCAACATGTAATTTTACCTCTTCACTTTTGCTTGTTTCACTGTTGTTTTCTAAATCTTCCTCATAAAATGAATACTTATTATATGAAGAGTACCCATCATCAAGATATAGTTCTTCCTTCTCATTTTCTGTGAAAGTTTTTTCCTCGAGATCAATTTCTTCATATATGTGATCAGGATGCTTCAGTTTATCCTCTAATTTTATATCCACTATTTTTTGAACACTAGAACTATCATTTTGGTATGCAATATCTAAAGAATTCTTAACTTTAACATGACCCGCAGACTTTGTTGTAATAATCACCCACCAATTCAATTCATCCCTACGCAATAGATAAGGAGCATAATACACTTGTTTGATATTTTGCGCAATGATAAAATGATCATAACTTTCATATTGCCTTATATGCTTAACTTAAATAATTTTGTAATGTGGGTGTACCCTTGTACCAATTTTTGGTATTGGTTAAAATCACTTACATCGAAAAAATATCAACTTTTTGTATGACCAATTAGAAAAATTTAATTCTAAAATCTTTGAAAGCACACCATAATAATCAATATCTCCATTCTTATTGCTAGTGTCTCCTTTAACCCCCACTCTACTATTATTGATTTTATAATAATTTCAAACTTTCTTTAGTATTGAACTTAAAACCATTGACATTATACTTATTCATCATTTTTATCCAAGGACTTGGGTCCTATGCTATAGCTTTCAAAATTGGTTGGTCATATTATTATTTTGATCATTGACCTATACAATGGTAAGAAAGAATTAGAAAAATAGCAAATATTTATAATTAATAAATGAATGAAATATATTTAATTTTTATAAGTTAACACTTACAGAAGATTTGGACCACTCGCTAAAATGAAAATAAACAACAGCATAGCCATATAAACTCAGAAAACAACTGTAAAATATATTTAACATTTACCAACGAAATAAGTATGAATTATTTTGAATAACTCAACAATATAATTCGAAACATACTTATAATACGATTGAACTTCCGCACAACTTAACAACGTATCGTTCTGGCTGACTTTCTCTACATATTAGTAAAGAAGTTTCGTATGCTAGTTTTAGAACTCTTACCTGATTGATTGAATATGGATATTTGGGGGGGGGGGTATCATTCTTATCTGCACTATATCAAATTATCCTATTTCTCAAACACGACACGTGTTTCTCAAAATAATAAAAATAAAAGGGAGAGATTTTCACAATGAGATAGGCCTCACATATAGATCCCTCAATTATACTCTTTTGTTCATAGACTGTTTACACTTGTCAATTTTTCTAAGAAACATCAAATTATATGAGAACTAAATTAAAATAATAATTAAACATTCAAAAATTAAATAGTTTATATAAAGAATGATTAAACATTCAAAAATTAAATAAACTATTTGTAGTCTATACCTCTCCAAGGATAGATTCATCGATCCTTGAACTGGAGTTTCGAATAGTGCCTCATCTACAAGGTGGATTGTAAGATGTTTCACCACATCAAAAAAATCACATGAAAAAACTTTCTCCGACTTACACAAAGTTACCTGAAAAATTTTGCTTCATCAAAAGTAGAGAATCTTTCTCCAATGTGTTTGAACACAACTCTTTGAAGAACAAACTTATCTCTGTGATTGATTTTCATATTTTTTAGGTAGGCCACTAAATGCAATAGGAATTAAATTATCCATGAAATACAATTATGACTTTTCATACCCACCATTTTTTCTTCTACCACATCTGCATGCTTGCCAAAATTAGATGTGTATTCCTCAAACATCCTCAAACTCTTTATCCACTCATAAATTTATCATTTCTCCTCCAAAGTAAATGTATATTTGGCATTTGTCTTGATGATATTATTATTATTATTTAATTGATGTAGGTGTAACTTTGTTCCCCTACAATATTCCTCTAAGTTCTTCTTAGCCTTTATGTATCTTTTGCCTTATCCCGAACATCCATCACCGTTCTTTCAATATGCATAATGTTAAGATTATGTTGGGAAGATGGTGCTTTCAATAATCTAACTATCAAAATATACTCTGTTTTGTCCAATTATGCTCAACACTATATCCATCTATTCTACAAAGGTGGCATTTCTATCATCTAAGGAAAGTTTCTAACTCTCTCTCAAATTCGCTGCCCTAACAATATTGGTGGTGATAAATCATGTTCAATTTTATTCTTCCTAAATGCATTTTAAAAATTTCTAAGCTCATGATCAACTAGTAAGAACCTCCGATGATAATGAAATTTTGAATTCTTATGTCCGTTTTTTAAAGTGAACGACTTAGTATTTTTTATACAACACGGATAACCTAACTTGCTAGCTGTCATCCATCCTCACAATATTCTATAGGCAGAAAAATCATTAATAGTACACATAAGAACAGCATGCAAGTTGAAGTTTTGTTTGGTTGATATGTCATATGTTAGAACACCTTCATGCTACAAAATCTGTAGAGCATGAATCAAAGGCTGCAAATATATATCAATCAAACATTTTAGATTATATGGACTAGGAATAATGCAAGTTGGAAACAAATGTGGACTTGTCAGACACATCTCAGGTAGAAGATTATACGTTGTGGCAAAGATTGATTTACATGAATATGGTGCAACTGAGACAGAAAATGGTGTAAATTCATGAGTACACGAACTCAATCGAATATTTTTTTATTTATTAGAAAAATATGAAAATGCTCTATTAAAATATATTCATGCTTCTCCATCTGATGAATGACGCAAAACACGAGGCGACCTTCTATTCTCATAGTGTCATCTCATACAAGAAGCAAAACTCATTGATGCATATAACCTCTTTAACCTTGATATAAGAGGTAAATAATCCATCATCTTGTTGCAGCTTTGTTCTCACTGACAAGCTGTTTAAAATGAGACACTCCACAAAATTTACAATTCTCTAAGTTTGCATCATCCTTATAATAATACATGCAACGTTTTTCACAGCAATCAATTTTCACATAGAAAAGACCTAATTTGAAATCAATGTTTTGACTTTATAGTAATTATCGGGTAAGTCTAAATTTGAATTTAGTTCATTCATAAGTTCAATCACAAAGTTCATGCCAACTTAAGAAATATTAGCATCTGATTTAATACTTAGCAGTCTAACCGCAATAAATAACTCAGAGTGAGACATGCCTTCACAAAATGGTCGACTAGCAGATTCTAACTGTGCATAAAAATATTGTGCCTCTTCATTGGGATGTTGATCGACATGTCGTTGGTTTTCTCTTTCATCGACCATTCCAAAAGCATTCATAACCATTTCATGTAATCTAGGATCTCAACTACTTTCACCAACAACAAAAATATGACTGTGACTATTACCGATGGTACACTCCTTTTCTCCATGGCTAGTCCAAACATATCAACTTTTCATAAAACCCTTACTCTAAAGATTAGCCTTAACATCTATGAATTTTAACCACCTTTTATATTTACAATCTATACGGGGAGACGTAATTGTCCCATCTGATTGACAACGTAAATTTATTTGTTTAAAAAAATTATTAACACCTTGTTTAAATTCCTTCCACAACACTCGCCTATCAGAGAAGCTTTTATCATACATTCATTTACAATGTTTATTTTTCATATATATGTATATATAATAATCAGTAAATATTTAATAATCATGACATGTTACAACTTAGCATAATAACACAAGTTTGAACTTCTGTATTTACTTAGTAAAAATAATTATTTTGTATTTGCTGAATAACTAGAACATGTAGCAACTTTACGCAAAACATGTTTGAACTTCTGTATTTACTTATTAAAAACAAATGATTTGAACTTAGCACATTGATGTGAGGCCAAAATTACATATATTTAGTCACTATTTGACTCAAATTTAATATTTTTATTTATCCTTTTTGTCAATTAATTTTATGAATTATGCATAATATTATATTTTTATTTGTAGGATTAAATTAGTATGAAGATGAAGAAATTTCTAGCAAAAATGAATTTAAATTGAGAAGGTTATATAAGAAAATCAAGCAGGCAGCTTAATGGATTAAAGTTATTAAAATAATGTATTTTCAAATCGAATTGAAAAAGGAAACATACTTCACGACATTAATTCTTTAGGAGCCCACTATTCGACGCAATTCAGTTCAAATTGGACTGAATTTTTATTTTTCAGTCTATTTTGAATTCAATTATTTTATTTTAGAGTTTTTTTTACACCTATAAATATTTCATAAAAATAATTTTTGTGTAATTATTGACAATTTTTGATAATTATTAGTACAGTTAAACTTTGGAGAAGTAACTTGCAAATTTTTTATTTAGAAAAAGCTTGAAGCCGCCATGGAGGTCAAAGAAAAATTGATTTATTCTTTTCTTCTCTATCTTTATTATTTTTTCTTTGAGAATTCAAGATTTTAAATTTACTCTACTCAATTTATAAGTTCATCATTATGATTTTGTTTATGATTTCTAATTGTGATTTTCAAGCCATATGTAGTTAAATTCCACAATTAGGATTGTGAAAATTATGATGAACTAACAAAATGGGTTAAGTGCAGAGTCATTCTAGACTGATGTGCTTGCATGTGTTGGTATTTTCTTTAATTTGATTGCATTCTTGACAGTTGCAAACGTTAGGATCTCGACAGTATCTAGACTTGCTCGAGAGAGAGATAGAAATTAAAAAAAGAAGATAACAACAGAAATTTGAAGCCATCAGCCTTCATCTAATTAACTTGAGCCTTAACTGAAATAGTTAATCTGAGATCACAGAACAAGGATGAGTAATGCGACACTCTGAGTCCGAGAGGAGATGAGTGAAATTTATGTAACCAAGGTCGAGAGACGGTTAGATAATACATATCTTGTTAGATTTTGCATGCAATGCATAGGAATAGATTGCCATCACGAACAACTTGTGTAGTAATGAAGTTATGGAAAACATGATCCTAGTTTATCATTCCCATTAATTCTCTAAATATAAACTGATATTTGTTAACTTGTACTTCAAATTATAACAAATTGTTGACTTGTTCCTTTATTTCCCCCTTTCAAAAATAATCGCATTGACCTAGGTCCTAATCATATTCCTCGTGGAATCGATCCCAGCAGAGTTGGGCTCTATTTGTTCAACGGTCGTTTTATACTTCATTGCAAGGTGTAATTTGGACGACATCACATTCAGATTTATATTTACTTTAGAAAAAAATAGGCTATTCAACTCATTAAATTATATACGAGTCGTTGTCATAAACAAACAAGGACCAAAAAGTAAAAAACATCACCACAATTAAAAGATATAACAACTTTTACAAATTTGGCAAGCAAAAAAAAAAAAAGGCCACCAGATACAATAAATATGAACAGTTGCTAAAAAAATCTAAAAAAATCATTATTTAGTAGATTGAATAAAAAGAAAACACATATCTACAGTTAATAAAAAGTATCCAAAATAAAAGAAAAACTTGTCGAAGTTCAAAGAGAATGTAGGGTGACCTACAACTGACCTTGGAAGCTTCGACAGTAGGGAGCTTCAGAAAGAAAGATGAGAAATTAAAATGTCTACAGGATGAATGAAACACTAATTGTAAATGGACTCTAAGTTTAATGGAGGGTTTATTTAATAACTTAGAATTTAACCCAAATTTTAATTGTGAAAAGTAAACGGGGGAAAATAATGAAAGGAATCAAAGGAGGAAACCACGACACTTTTTACAATGTTAGGGATCTAACAAGTCCTTACAATTTTATTTTTACTAAATGAAATAACTGTTACGATACTTTTAGTTGATAACATTTTTTTATTATTTGTGAATCAGTCACTAACATTATTTAATGAAATAATTATTAAGAATACCACTAAATTGAATTGATTTTTCACCGATATTCTAAGATGTAATTTTTTTATCATATTTATATTAAAATAATTACATACATTACAGCTTATAGTATTTTTCTTATAGTTATCTAACTTCTAAATTTTAAATTAAAAAATAAATTAGTATAAATCAATTTAGCTATGATTTATCAAATTCTCTTATAATACGAAATGTGATAAATAAAAAGGAAAGGAGTCAATATAAGTTGGTCGAAACCAATATTTCTTAAGCATGTCACTAATAAACTTCGTTTAATATAATCATCAATTTATGAATTAATCAACCAAATTATTTGTTAGGGAAATCACGAATACGCTTTTACTTGTTGTAGTTATCAATGTAGGTTAATCAATCAATAATATTTCTTAAAGATATCACTAATGCACTTTTACTTAGTATGGTTATCAATTTATAAGTAAATCAATGAGTAACATAATGTAAAATAACATTAATTCATTTTTGTATGTTTAGTTTTTTTTTTTAAGCTAGCTTAAGTGGGTAAGGGGGTGGAGTCGGCTTTGGCCCCTATCCTGTTTATTAGGATATGAACAAGTAGATATGGGCAAAGAGTTGACCCAGCTCGGAGCTTTTCTCGGTTTGCATATATTTAGCTCAGCTCAACTCGACTCATTTTGAGAAAAAGCTCGGTTCGACTCGACTTGATTTTTGTTTAACTTTAGCTCGGCTCGCTCGATCAAGCTCGAATCAATTGAGCTAGCTCAGCTCGGCTCGATTGACTCAATTTAAAAAATAATATCCGTTAAATATGCACAATTAGTAAGTACATAAGAAATTTAATTTAAAATATTATATGAAATTAACAGTTTATAATTAATATTTATTCAAATGAAAGTAAATTATTACAAATATTTATTCAAATGTTAACAAATTTTTTATCTAAATATAATGTAAGTTAACCTTACTATTATCAAATCAATTTAATTAATTTTTTAATTATTAAAGACAAATAAAACCAAATATAATATATCTATTTATATCATTCGTTGGTGCAATTATAAGTTTCAATCTAAAAATGTAAATTTTATTTATAGTGATGATGATAACTAGCTCTAATTAGAAGCTTAGAGTAAAATTATTTTTATGTTAATTTTTCATTTGTATTATAAAATAATTCCACAAATATTATGTATGATTCGCTAAATTAATACCATACCATATTATTAGAATAATTTTATTTTATCATTTATTTACTTTTAACTTTCAAATTATATTAAACGTAACATTGTTTAACCTTAATTTCTAAATTAAAATTGAAAAAAAATTATTGAATAGAAAGGAGATAGCTGAGTTTAGCTCGACTCTGGCTCAGTCAGAATGTAAAAGATTTTGTTGAGTTTGACTCGGGCTCAGCTCAACTCGGTATTATTTAAAGTTCAGTTACATTTAGCTCAAGCTCGACTCGGCTCGATATATCCTCGGCTTGCTCGACTGATGCCCAAACCTATGAACAAGTAAATAAAAAGAGGACATAAAAATTACATTTATATACCATTATTATCATATGTATGTTAATCAATTAATAATACTTCTTGAAAATATTACTAATACAATTCTACTTGTATAATTATCAAAATATAAGTTAATCAATCAATCATTACTTAATGATACCACTAATATGCTTCTATATGTGATTATTAATTTATAAGTTAATTGTCAATAGTATTATTAAAAATGATATCACTATGCTTCACTTAGTTAAATCGTTAACGTGTAAATTAATCAGTCTGTAATAGTAATCTTTTATTAAGAATATCAAATATACACTTCTACTTATCATAATATTGACAAATGTGCTAACAGTCAATAATATTTTTTGAAGAATGCAACTAATGTACTTTATTTACAATAATCATCATGTATATGTTGATAAATCAATGATACTTCTTATAAATACGATTAATACACTTATTCTTAGTATAGTTGTCAAAAAGTGTTAATATATCATTTGCCAATATTTTTAAATGACATAACTAATATACTTTCAGTTAGTATACTTGTCAGCATATGTTAGCTAGTAAATAATATTGCATAAAAATCACTAATAGATTTTACTTAGTTTAACTATAGTACAAGTTGATAAATCAATATTATTTTTAAAATGATATTTCAGATACACTTCTATTTTACTATAAGTATTGACATATAAATTATCCAATCAATAAATTTTATAGTGCATAGCTACTAGTGTAATTATCAAGTTATAAGACGATCAATCAATAACATTTCATAAGAATATCATTAATTCACTTCTACTTACTATAATATCAACTATAAGCTAATCAATTACTAATAGTATTACGTATATCACTAATACACCTTTTTTTTTACATTATCAAATTATAAGCTAATGAATCATCAATTTTTATTAAGAATACCGCTAAAATATTCTACTTATTCTAACTCTCTCTTTCTTAGCTATATATAAGTAACGTAATATAAAATTATGAAAAGAAAAAAAAGTTCTAAAACAATTATTGAGGGATCAATCAATTGATATCCGTGCTATTGTTTTTCTATAAATACATAATATAGTTAATTATTAAATACTCAATTTTTTATATTTAATTTAGTGAGAGAGTTCCTTCGTTGCATTGAGAAAAATTATGAAATAATAATATGTACCATATCTGGAGATTTCTTGGGTAACTTATATTTCATTTCCATTTATTATTTATATAAATACATCGTGGTTACCAGCCAAAATAATAATTATTATGTTTAAATTTTTTTGGTATATTAATTTATGTGTTATTATTTAACGCGAGAGTATCCCTCGTTATAATAAATTTAATGTTAGCCTTTTATTATCACCATAATTTAGTGAGGGACATTTCTCTTTACCTTATTAAAAAAAAACATATTTGACTTGCGCGAGGAACAACATCGCAAAGTCCCTTGCAAAGCGACATATAATTTGTCCCTCGCTAGTTTTTCACTCGGTGTTCTGTATTTGTATTGGAGTCCCGACTAATTTGGATCGCACACTGCAAGGCCTATTTCGGAGGTGCTGCTTCCAACATAATTTTTTCTATACTCAAAGCTCAAATTCAAAACTTCTAATTAAGGGTAGAGTAATTCCACCACAACCCACCTTGATGCTAAAAGCCAAGTTATATTATTAGTAGTGAAATCATACCAAACTATACATATCACGCCAAATGACACCTAAGGAATAAATGAAGAGGACCAGTTTGTGAGGAGTCGGTGAGAGGCCCATATCCAAAGAAATTTGTGGTGGAGTACCATAGGTTTATCTCTAATATACAGAGGTCATTGGTTCAATGCATAGGCCGTGACCCCATTAGGATTACACTATTTAAGGAAGTGAACTCCACTCATATTTCTCCCTTGCAAATACTATGGAAAGTGACAATTTGTAGTATGCTTATAATTGAGTGACAATTCGTTTTCAAGAGAGATAATTGGATTTAGAAAAAAAATGAAATTTGTTTCTTAATTATTATGTTAAATGATCGATCTAACTTTTCAATTTCGTTAATAATGTACAAACTTTAGTTGTTCATGACCTTTGTGTTATTCGTTAGTGAATTTGGAGCTAAAAGGGACACTTTTTCAGATTTAGGAGTTAAAACTGACAGCATTTTAATTTATGTTACAAAATAAATAGTTTATCCAAAAATGGACAAACTACAACTAACGGTGTTTGTTAAACGTTTGGGGTGAAAAAATTATTAATATGATTTGCCCAAAAATAGGCAAACTACATTTCAAACTTTTTTTGTAATGTGAATTGCCTGAAGAGATTCACTAAGAAATTCCTGAAAATATTCTTATATAGTGTACGTTTTGTCACTTCAATACAACGTTTTCACTTATAATGTGTTGTTGTTAATTCGCTTCATTTTATCTCATTCATCTATCATATTATTCTACTAATATTAGCTCTTTTGGGCTTTGAAAATCTCTTCATAATTATGTCTCAACAATCCAAAATGTTTTTATTTTCAATTGAACGGGATGTATGTAAATGCAATGAATATGGTAAAATGAAAACATCAAGGACTCGAAGAAATCATGGTCGTAAGTTTTGGAGCTGTGCGCGTTTGAAGGTAAAATTTTAAAATTGTTCAATTAAAAATAAATGTATGTTAACCTTGTTCCTTATTTTATTGTTTTAGGAAAATAGTGGATGTGATTATTTTCGGTGGGTAGAAAGTATGTCAATAAATGAAACGAACACCATTCTATCACGATTGAAGAGACCCATATTCGATGGTGATACTACGACTTCACAGAACACTATGAAGTTTGACATTCTATTTAATCTCAATGAAGTCATATAAGATAGAGATTTTCTTAGGACATTGCTAAAAGAATCCGAAGAAAAACAAAATCACTTGAAGGGTATGCTTAATGAAACTGAGCATGAAAATCACGTATTGAAAAGAAAATGGAATGAAGAACAAAAAAAAAAAATTATTGGAAGTTTTTATTTATTATATCAATTTGTTGTTTGATTTGAAATTTTTTTACCGTTGATTAGTTATCAGGTAGTATATTTATGTAGTATATATTTTTTTTTTATGATTTTAATAGTTCGAATCTGTCATGTAATATGTTTTTCAATTTAACTTCGAATAAAATCGATTCCCATTTAGTAATTGTTGTTCATTTACTTCATCTTCATCTTCATTTACAAGTTTTAATTTTTATAAATTATATTTTTTGTTAACAACACATTTATAAGTGAAAAAATTGTATTAAAGTGACAAAACGTACATTATATAAGAATATTTTCAGGAATCTCTCAGTGAATCTCTTCGGGCAATTCACATTACAAAAAGAGTTTATGAAATGTAGTTTGCTCATTTTTGGACAAATCATACTAACAATTTTTTCACCCCAAAAGTTTAACAAATACCTTTACTTGCAATTTGCCTAAAAATGAACAAATTATCTATTTCGTAATATAAATTAAAGTACTGTTTATTTTAACTCTTAACTCTGAAAAAATGTCTCTTTTAGTTCTTGACTCTCCGTTAGTTGTTAAGACAGAAAAAAAGATGGAGGTACAATTTAGCTGTTTCCATTCACGTGCCACAGTGCCAACATAATTCCACATTTCCTCTTTTACCTTTTTCCTACAAAATGGCAAAAATTAAAGAAGTAAACAGAACAATATAATATAATTTAGAAAGAATTATAAGTATATATCAGTAATTACAAATTTAAAATGTAAAGTGAGACAGCGTGAAACTGTGTTTGTCCCCTAGCATGTGCTCATCTGAACCCCCTCAAAGTAGATGAGATTTACAATTCCATGTGATAATATATGGTTTACTATAAAAATAAAAGAACAGCTATGAGCTGGTTGTCTATCGGTCTATTCAGAGATTTTGTCCAAATCCTACTAATATAGATCTACCTAATTAGACCGCGTTTTACTGCTAAACAATAATGTTGATGTTTCTACAAAAATCAAAGTGTCATTTTCCAACTTGTTACACCAGCTTTATTCCCTCTGGAAAAAGGTTGCCCATTGAAACTAAAAAATGTATACTATATTACCGATAGGCTTTAGCTATCCACAATAAATTGTCGACTCATCCTTTTGCACCATTCTTGTTTGACCAAGAATATGTCATTTCTAAATTTATACTATTGAGTTTAAATTTTATTATCGAAAATAACCTTCTATTTCCTAGAGGAAAGGATAAATTAGGTTTATGTACACAGTTACTTTTTTCATAATTCCCTTCTGAAATTTTATATTGAACATATTACTAGTATTTTTTGTTGAGCTAATCTTTTACTAGTACTATATGCTCTAGGTAACGTTATTTTACTTGATTAAATTACTTAAAAATAATTGTAGACACCTAATTTTGTCCCTCACCGATATCATTTTTTATTCATTTTTTACCTTATCCTACCACGTACCCTCAACCATGTAATAATCCCTCCACAAAATGACAAAACTAACAACCCCTAGCTAGTTTTATCTTATCCTAACAACCTACCCAATTAAAAGCGGACACCTCACTACCCCATACCCCTACCCTTACCTACCCTGCCCCCCACGTGATCCCCCTAGCCCATAACCCTTTATACAGTTTTTTTCCATCTTCTAAAAGGAGGAATAGAGGCTTCTTTTCTTCTGGATTCACGGCAAACATACAAAAAATCCATCCTCACAAAGACCTCACAGAAACACTCCACACACGAATCTCGCACACACATACACTCACGGAATATTCAAAAAACAAAAGAAAAAAGGAGTAGATTGAAAAGGGGATTACGGGATTGAAGAGGGAGTTGAGAATCTCGTCTCGTTACTGTTCCGACAACATATTCGCTGGAAACGCGTCAATACCAGCTCAAATCTGCCCAGATTCGCCTAAAAACGTCAATCTAACAAAAAAATTAGTCGAGATCCGACCCATTTTTCCTTTTTTTCCGAACGCTAATTGAGCTCAACGGAGCTCCGGCGTCTCGTCCCTGTTCGGATCGTCGTTCTGTTCGTGGTTTGATTTCGGCAAAGTCACGCCGGAATTATATGGTTCTCCGTCGCCGCGAAATACAGAGCAGCGACCAAACCAGCCGATTCTAGCGAGATCGGGTCAAAATTCGGTGACATATCTCACAGTTTTTCTTGGTTTTCTCTGGTAACGGTTTGATTTTCGATCTGTTTGTCTGTTTCTCTCGCGAATTTGGGTTTCAAATCTGATTTTTGGAAAGTTGGTTGATCCGAGTTGTGGGTTTGTTGACTGAGGTTCTGCTCGGGATATTCGGACGCGGTCTTCGTCTTTTCACTCTATTAATATTTGAGTTTGAAAGCTACGAATTGAGGTCCAATTCTATTCCCCTCTTTTATTTAATGTTTACTATATTTGGTGTGTTGGAGTGAATATTGTGTTTGGTTGATGATTGTGACGTGGTGATATATTTCGATATTGTGTTTGAGCAATCATGGTTACTGTGGTTGATATTGATTGATTGATTCACGTGAATGAAGGAATTGAAAGATTTGAATTCATGTGGGAATAAGTGGGGCGAGAATTGAAAACTTGATATAATTAGTGAATTTTGATTAGTTTGATTCATTAGTTGTTTGACTTGAAATAAACGTTAATTGAATTTGGTAGTATCAAGATACGCCGATTGGAATAGGCAAGACGTAGGTCGGGTAGGCAAATCTAGAGATTGTGGGTTGATTGAATGTTTGAAATTTGATTGAATGGTTTAATTTTATCACTTTTGAATCAATTGTATAATTTGGCGGGGGAATGCCCCGAAATATCTGTATATATTTATTCACCGGGGAATGCCCCAAAGAATTTTGTACCCGGAGGACGTTTGTGATCAAGGCCCGAGGCGTCGGATAGAGCACGGGAGTTTAGTTTAGGATTAGTTTAGAATAGAGTAGGTTTATATTTTCGCATTTTTTTCTATTTCGGGATTGTAATAATCGGACTGGACATTATAATTTTGGATTTATTTTGTTTGTTTGTTTGATTGATTGTTTTGTGTGATTTTGTGTGGTTTATATATTCATAATGTCAAATTAGCCTATACGCTCTGCCAAGCGACCGTGGTCAAACCACGGGATCGAGGGGGGCCTAACACCTTCCCCTCGGTCAACAGAATTTCTTAGCCGGAATCTCTGTTCGCAAACCAGTTTTAAAGAGTCAAACCATTTCGAAAAGAATTTTCCAAAGGTGACTTGACACACCGGATTATGCCAAGTGGCGACTCTGAATTTAATTGTAAAAAATCCTTTTCGGAACAAAATTTTTATTTTTTGTCACTTAATAATAAAACCCTTTCGAACTTAAAAATTAATCTTTTGGAGTACGAAAAAGGGGTGTGACAGCTCTGGCGACTCTGCTGGGGACAATTTCAGAATCCGAGCTTTTTTTGGAGTCGTATCGGCTTTGTTTGGCATTACGAGTGTATAAGCATTGTTTGTGAGTTTTGTTTGTGTTTTTACTTTTGTGCATTTTCGTGCTCTTTGTTTACAGTATTTATCCTATGTGTTATCGCTTTTATATCTGACATCATGTGCATAACCCGAGTCATTCTTTCCGCAACAAGTCTCGGAGCGCACGGCGTGCGCACGAACTCTAGTTGAGTCACCTTTATTTTAGGAGGGGGAGCCGTTGGATGTATGGAGTAGGTGGAAAGCTAAGCAGCCACTATCGACCATATGCTCCCCCGAACGGCCTTATTAGTGAACCCCAACGTAGGTCCGCCTTTAGGTCATGCTTATGTGCATCATATTGAGACCTAGCGGGTCCACTTGATCCTTTGTAGGAGACTTACCTCTAAAGCATTCCTACGTGCTAAATGTTGCATCTTTGAGGATAACGTGGTCATTTGACAGACTGATGTGGGGTAAAGCATGTGTTAGAAAGTAAAGTGTGTGAAAAAAAAAGAAAAAAAAATTAGTCCAAAAAAGAGTTTTGTAGTTTTTAGAGTTCTTTCTGGCTTTTGTTTTTCACAATTCAAAAATTTCAATTTTTTTTTTTTTTACAATAGGAGGTTTTATAAAGGAAAATGCAAAAAAAAAAATATAATAAAAAAAAATGGTAGAAGTTTTGTATATTTCATATAACGAAAATATCAAAAAAAAAATCTTTTTATTCCTTTACCACGCATTCATAATTCAAAAATTTCAAAAAAAGATTTTTCTTTCATAGTTGTTGGTGTCAAATTAAAAACCCAAATTTTTTCTATTTTCTTTTATTCATCGGTCTTTGGTTGTGTCTCTTAAGTTAAGGTCAGTCTGTTAGTTAATCTTTATTTGTCCAATATGAACGAACTACGCATACCTGATTCCCGTCCCTCGGGACGGGATACGTAAGCAACCCTCGGTGGGTACGGTAATATTTATTTTGTCCTTCGTCTTAGTCTTAGGTTAGGTCTTTTACCCCGTAACCTAGAGTTGTTAGCCAAGTAGGCTGATTTTATTCAGCGTTACTGTTCGGCGATTTGGAGTCATGAAGCGGTCTGTCCCATCGACGTATGTCCGCATCAAATTCCCATTGGTTGGGAACCTTTTGCTCTTATCAAATTTTTGAGATAATTTCTTATCTGCTACTACAGGATGGATCTGTCCACAAAGTCTAGAGTCCTTATGGTTGTCAAGGTACCCAAAAAGTTGATCAAGTGGTGGGGCACGTTCAATTACTCTGAAAAGCACGAAGTGAGGAAAGTGTTAGGCAATCTTGTAGCACTCATGGATCTTACGCCTCGTCCGGATCTAATAGAAGTTGCGTTGACTTTCTGGGATCCAAATAATTTGGTGTTTAGGTTCGAAAGTTATGAATTGACTCCTACCCTGGCAGAAGTGTCTCTTTTGTTTCGGTTGACTTATATGGGTCAACAAATGATTTTAGCCCGCAATCATACTCGTAAGAAATTTCTTCGACTTTGTGGATTAAAAGATAACAAGCATCTGGGATATCTCAAACAATCTTGGATTTCCTTGGACTATTTGTTTGCTAGATTTGGGTCCTTAGAGGGTTTCGACTGTTTTTGGGATGAATTCTGTACTATCAAAAAAATCTGGGAACAACGTCGTCTTGAGGTTTTCTGTCTGGCTTTGTTGGGTATCTTAGTGTTTCCGTTAGATGAGAGGTGTATCAATACTCGTCTACAATCAGTGGTGATAGTTTTATTCAAGAAAAAAGATGAGGTCACCATTGTACCAATGATCTTAACAGAAATATATAAGGCTTTAACTGAAGTAAAAGGAGGGATACGATTTTTTTAGGGGAGTAATCTGATATTGCAATTGTGGATGATGGAGCACTTGCATACGCCTTCTTTGATTAAAGCAGATGTGATCGACCGTTGTCTGAATGATCGAGTGCAAGCAATGCAAGAGAGAATGTGTTTTGACAAATTTTCTTTTCCTATGGGAGTCAATTCTTGGATCGAATTTCTCGAATCAAGAACTCCGAACAACATTCTTTGGTGCTATATGTGGTTTCGTCCTAAGAAAATCTTGATTGGATCTCAAATGCAACTCTTTCTAGTTTTGATAGGACTTAACTGCACTAGGCCTTACAGTCCAAGAAGGGTGATGCGTTAGTTAGGTAGGATGCAAGACGTCCCCCCAATAATGGACCTTCTAAAGGATGTAGAGTACTTTAAAGACCAAGCCATGGGGGAAAGCAAATATGAGCAATTCTGGAATAACGCGATAAAGCTAGGTATCGATACACTCAAGGAAAATCCAGGATGCACTCAAAACTATGAAATCTGGCTACAATCTCTTCCCCGTAGCATTAGTAGACCCTTACCAGCCCAACTTAGAGGGCGAATACGAGAAGCAATCATGGTAGAGGATGATGAGAAGGAAGATCCGGGTGCCAAGGTGGAGTTTTTGAGAGTTCAATTGTCACGTTTGATCATAACTGTGGATGGGTGTCAGAAAAACCTTTGCGGGTGTAATCTCCAAGAGGCGGGGATACGGGCGAGAAATTTATTCCCGGATATCAAAACGTCGTTGCAAGATATGTTGCAAAGTCTGAGTGGAAAAGAAGGGACTTCACAGATGGGTTTATCTCAGCCGGGGACGTCACACAGAGCACCAGTTTGAAAGAACATGTCTTATCTTTATGTAGTTTTGAGTTTTTTATGTTTATGTCATTGTAGGGTGGTGTCTGTGTTAAGTCGGAGTCAAGTTGTTTTTGATATTCGGGTCTTTATTAGTAATTGCATGCATGTCGTTAGGGTTTAGAATGTTGTTTTGTATTTGTTGTTTAGTTTTAAAGTGGTCCTAAATTCGTTGTATGTTTTGTTGTTTCTTTCATCGAAATGTTATGATGTTACGTCTTTCTTTTGTTTACTTGTTTTCATTTTTTGTGAAAAAAAAATCCTTCAATTGTGTGATGTTTATGCATATGCATCCCGAACTATGCAAGATCTGATTCATGTACGACATGATACGTAGATAACCTACTTTTGGGTTCGATCTAATCATTTTGTTTCGTTGTTTTTCATTATTTTTCCTCTTTTAAAGAAGAACAAAAGTCATAAAGAATGATAAAATGAAGGTAGATAGCAAGATAAGAAAAGAAAGAAAGGATGATAAGACAATAAAGGGAAAGAACAGAGATTGATACGAAAAAAAAAGGGAAAGGAGGGTGAAAAAAAAAGAGGTGTGTTTGGAGGAAGTGTAGATGAAAATAGGGATGATGTTAAAATGACCTCGCTACCCTCAAAGGTTGGTAGAAATGAACACGAATCCAGGGCAATTTTACCAATGCGTCCCCATGCTTGTTGTGTGACCTAATCCTAACGGATGTTGTCTTTGATGAGCATGGCCTTTCAGATAAAAGTGGTGAGTTTGCAATACTCTGGCTAATCACCCATACTTCACTGGATCAAAAGCAAAGCTCGTCATGGCTAGCAGGGAGATTGAAAATTCGCTTATTTACCCTGATCAGGATCCCAGGGAAGAAAGTTCAGAACGCAATGATGAGGTAGTGAGACTCAGGCAACAACTGATAGATTTGCACCAAGCATGGACTAGTGACATGCCTCCTCCTCCGCTCCCTGAAGGTCTTGGGATTATCTCTAATTGCCCACCGCTCTCTCAGGCGCAATTCTCTGCTCCCACTGAGTCACCTTAGCACGCGCCAGGATTCACTCTGCGACATTATTATCCTGGCACTTCTAGTGTGCCCTTGGCAGCTCCCCAACCAAGACCCACTGCTCAGTCGGCGCTATCGATCACACCAGTGTTCGTGGCTCCGCCACCACCTGAAGCTCCCACATATGTTGTGCGTCAGACAATGGGGCTTCCTCGGTCTGCCAGTGAGCCAGTATTGAAGGTTCCAGATAGTCAGTATTATTCCTCGGAGCCTACTTTGAGAATGAATGAACCGTATGGGTACACTCAGCCACCTATATTTACATTTGATACGGAGAAACCTGTCACAACAGAGGAATAGGAAGTCATAGCGCGGAAGTTGAAAAGTTTAGAACAGGCCATGAGGAATTTGCAGGGAATCGGAGGTTATAAGAGTGTTTTCTATAAAGATCTTTGTATGTTCCCAGACGTCAACCTTCCCCTCGGTTTTAAAATGCCCAAGTTCGAGAAGTATGCTGGGCACGGTGATCTCGTGGCATACTTGAGACGTTATTGCAACCAATTGAGGGTTGCAGGAGGAAGGGAAGAGTTGCTCATGGCTTTCTTTGGCGAGAGTCTTTCTGATCTGGCTTCAAAATGGTTTATCGATCAAGATATCGATAAGTGGAACAACTGGGATGACTTAGCTTCTGAGTTTGTGCAACATTTTCAGTATAACATCAACCTGATTTCGGACGAAAAATCCTTGGTCAACATAAAGAAGAAAAACACTGAAGGTTTTAGGGAATACGCGATAAGGTGGCGTGAACAGGCCGCCAGGGTAAAGCCTCCAATGAAGGAAAGTAAGTTGGTAGAGGTTTTCATTCAGGCACAGGATAATACCTATTTTCAATATTTACTTCCGGCAATGGGAAAGTCTTTTATTGAAGTCCTCAAAATGGGGGAGATGATAGAGAACGGAATCAAGACCGGCCGAATAGTGAGTTTTGCTGCATTGAAAGCCACCACACAAGCGATTCAAGGTGGATCTGGCGCATTCAGAGGTAAAAAGAAGAAAAAGGACGTGGCAACTATCGTAGCTGGAACCCATTCTTATCCCAAAGGACCACCTCGCCCCTATCCTCAATCCCAAGCCCAAGTCTACGCCCAAGATCCATATATTCCTCCCCACCATTACTACCCTCCACAAAACCTTTTATATTCCATTACACCACCCCCGTACCCAGTATATAGCGCACAACCATATGCCCAAACCCCTTTTTACCCTCAATGGCGTGTGCAAGCTCCGCAAAATCGCCCATCCACTCTACCGAATTACCAAAACCCCTCCAGAACCAGTTTTCAACCTAGGCCCGAGTATAAGAAAGAGAAGGCGGCAAAAATCAATTCACACCTCTTGGGGAGTCATATGCTAGCTTGTTTGATAGGTTGAGAAAGCTGAAGGTCTTAAGCCCAATTCAAGGAAGGCTTTCAAATCCACCGCCGAGGAATCTCGATTATTCTTTAAGGTGTACGTACTGTTCTGACATGCCAGGCCATGATATCGAGAAATACTGCATTTAAAGAGAGTTGTCCAAGATTTAATTGACACAAATCAGATGTTGGCCCAGGCCCCGGAGGGTCCAAACATTAACCAGAATCTGTTGCCAACCCATGCTGAAACCAATATGTTAGAATTGATATATGACGGGAAAGATTCTTCAAGGTGTTATAAACCTATTTTCAAGATACAGACCATTGAGGAAAAATCGGTGAATGTAGAAAAGTCTTTAAAAGCAATGTCATTGAGCCAGGAAGGAATAAGAGAAAATAAAGCCCAAGAAAGCACAAAGAAACCCCTGATCACGGTGCAAGGTGCCAGAAGGTATGTTGATTTAAGTCAGGATAAACCTAAATTGACAGTGGTAGAAGCTCCGAGTAAGCCCATCTTGACGGTGAAAGGAGCACTGGCAACGCCTATTGTCCTCAAACCGGTGACCCAACCTCCGATAGTTGATACGAAAAGGGTTCCCTGGAATTATGGGCGGACTGTGATGACCTATCACGGGAAGGAAGTAGTGGAAGATGTAGATGAGGTAGGGGGTTTGACTCGGTCAGGAAAATGCTTCATGCCTGAAAGTTTAAGAAAGTCCAAGCCAATTATGAGTGGACCATCATCTATCAAAAAACCTATCACCGAAGAAGAAGCCAAAGAATTTTTGAAAAAGATAAAATTGCCAGAGTATTCAATAATAGACCAGTTGAAGAAAACCCCTGCTCAAATTTCCCTCTTATCTTTGTTGTTGCACTCCAAAGAACATCGTGATATTTTACTGAAGGTATTAAATGAAGCATATGTTCCTAGGGAGATTACAGTAAATCATCTTGAGAAAATGGTTGGAAAAATCTTTGAGGTCAATCGGATCAGCTTTTCTGATGATGAATTTCCTGTTGAAGGTACATGGCATAACCGGGGCCTTTACATTACAGTGAAGTACGAAGATTTCTACGTCACTCATGTTATGACTGATAGAGGTTCAGGTGCAAATATCTGCCCTATTTCTACTTTGTAAAAGTTGAATATTGGTGTTGAGAGGATCAGGCCCAACAATGTATGTGTCAGGGCTTTCGATGGTGCAAAATCAAACTCCATTGGCAAAATAGAACTAATGTTGATCATAGGGCGTATTGAGTTCGCCATAGAGTTTCAAGTATTGAATATAGACTCCTCTTACAATCTGTTGTTGGGAAGGCCGTGGATCTACAAGGCGGTTGCATCTACACTACACCAAATGATTAAGTTTGATCATGAAAGGCAAGAAGTGGTTATTCACGGTGAAAGAGATTTGTCCGCCTGCGAAGATTCTCCCTTGTCTCTTATTGAAGCAAATAATGTAGAGGAGACATTCGTCTATCAAATTTTTTATACAGTGCCAGTGAATCATATCCTTGAATGACAGGTTATACCGGGACCGCAATTGTCTTCCGCTTCTATCATGATGGTGAGTGAACTTTGGAAATACGGATTTGAGCTAGGAAAGGGTTTGGGAGTGTCTCTACACGGTATAGTTCGTCCCATATGTCCGAGTGAGAACGTGGGCACGTTTGGTCTGGGATTTAACCCTACGGCTGAAGATCTAAAAAAAGCCAAGGGAAGGAAAAAGGAAACATGGTCACTCCCTCGCCCAATGCCACTACTCAGTGAATTATTTGTTAAGAGCGGTGTCACGAAGCATATGTAATTTGAAGTTGAATTGGTTGATGACTGCCAGAACCTTTTTATTAAAGTTGATATGGTCAAAGCAGGAGAAGTTACCAGTATGGCAGATGTGCAATTCATAGGTCCAGCTGTCCGGCTCAATAATTGGGAAGTCACTCATCTCCCCATCAGGAGGGAGTTTTGGTAGTTTATTTTGTTTTTCTTTCTATTTATCCGAGTTATTTCAAGGTTGTAATTCGGATTTTAGTTTGTTTATGTTATGTTGGCATCTATGTTTAAACCCTTCTATTTTTTATTTAATGAAATGCAATGTCCCTTTTGTTTCGTGTCTAATATATTTTGTTTTTCTTTTTTTTTTATACAGTTCTTTTTATGCTGATTCTAATGACATGACATGCATGAGGAATTTTCTGTCTGATCTTAAAATCCAAACTAATCAAGATGTAATGAAGCAGGATGGGGAATATGATGAAGAAGAAGCACTAGAAAAAATAAGCAAAGAGTTGGAAGACAAACCGAATCCTAATTTGAATAAGACTGAGCCAATAAATCTAGGGAATCAAGAAAATGTTAGGGAAACTAAAATCAGTGTACATGTTTTTCCACAGCTAAAAGATGAAATGATTCAAGCATTAATTGATTATAATGATGTTTTTGCATGGTCTTATGATGATATGCCTGGTTTAAGCACTGAATTAGTAGATCACAAATTGCCAACTGATCCCGCATTCCCTCCTGTCAAACAGAAGTTGAGGAAGTTTAAAACTGATGTAAGTATTAAAATCAAAGAGGAAATCATGAAACAACTTGAAGCCAAAGTAATTCGAGTGGCTCGTTATCCCATGTGGTTATCCAATGTTGTTCCCGTACCAAAGAAAGATGGCAAAATTCGAGTGTATATTGATTACCGTGATTTGAACAGAGCAAGTCCGAAAGATGATTTTCCACTGCCCAACATCCATATTTTGCTAGAAAACTATGCTAAACACGAGGTTTTCTCTTATGTGGATTGCTATGCCAGATATCACCAGATCATTATGGATGATGAAGACGCGGAGAAGACATCTTTTATCATACCATGGGGGACCTATTATTATCGAGTGATGCCGTTCGGTTTGAAGAATGCTGGAGCAATATACATGAGAGCCATGACCACTATGTTTCATGATATGATGCATAAGGAGATTGAGGTCTACGTGGATGATGTGATTATTAAGTCAAAAATTTGGGCCAACCATGTTAAAGACTTAAGAAAGTTCTTTGAAAGGCTTCGCATGTATAATCTCAAGCTCAACCCGGCAAATTGTGTATTAGGAGTTCCGTCTGGAAAGCTGTTGGGGTTTGTGGTCAGCCGTCGGGGGATTGAATTGGATCCCTCAAAAATCAAAGCCATTCAGCATTTGCCCCTGCCCAAGAATAGGACGGAGGTGATGAGTTTGCTTGGTAGACTGAACTACATTAGCAGGTTTATTGCTCAACTCACAACCACTTGTGAGCCTATATTCAAGTTGCTGAAAACGTGTGTTGCGGTAGAATGGACTGAAGAATGTCAGGAAGCATTCGACAGAATCAAAAGATATTTGTCAAATCCGCCCGTGCTGGTACCACCGGAGCCTGGTAGGCCTTTGATCTTATATTTATCAGTCATGAACAATTCTTTCGGTTGTGTCCTCGGTCAACATAATGTCACTGGCAAAAAAAAGCAGGTTATTTATTATCTTAGCAAGAAGTTCACCGCATATGAGGCCCGGTATACTCTTCTTGAAAGGACGTGTTGTGCCCTAACTTGGGTAGAACAGAAGTTGAAGCATTATCTCTCATCCTATACTACTTATCTCATCTCCCGCATGGATCCTTTGAAGTATATCTTTCAAAAGCCTATGCCGACAGATCGATTGGCAAAGTGGCAAATATTGCTTACCGAGTTCGACATTGTATATGTGACTCAAATCGCCATGAAATCCCAATCCTTGGCAGATCATCTTGCTGAGAATCCCATCGATGAAGAGTATGATCCATTAAAGACATATTTTCCTGATGAAGAAGTGTCGTGTGTTGATGAAGTCGTTATAGATGCTGATCCAGGTTGGAAGTTGTTCTTCGATGGAGCTGTCAATATGAAAGGAGACGGAATAGGAGCGGTTCTTATCTCTGAATCGGGACAATATTTCCCGGTAACAGCACAACTTCGATTTTACTGTACTAACAATATGGAAGAGTATGAAGCTTGGATTCTTGGTTTGAGGTTAGCTGTTGATATGGGAGTCCAGGAATTATTGGTGTTGAGGGATTCAGATTTTCTCGTCCATCAAATTCAAGGCAATTGGGAGATGCGAGATTTGAAGTTCATCCCGTATCGACAATGCTTGCAGGAGCTATCTCAACGGTTTGTGTTAGTAAAATTTAGGCATATTCCAAGGATTCATAATGAAATTACTGATGCTCTAGCCACTCTGTCTTTAATGCTCCAACATCCTGATAAAACCTACATTGATCCAGTGCATATACAGAGTCATGATCAGCATGCTTACTATAATACGGTTGAAGAAGAGCTCGATAGAGAACCCTGGTTCTTGGATATCAAGCGATACATTCAGTTAGGAGAATACCCAACATATGCCACTAATGATCAAAAGAGGACTATTAGGCGTTTGGATAGTGGATTTTTCTTAAGTGGGGGGATCTTATATAGTAGAACCCTAGATCTGGGACTTTTGAGGTGTGTAGATGCAAGAGAAGCCTCGGTAATCATGGTTGAAATACACTCTGGAGTATGCGGGTCGCATATGAACGGTCATGTCTTGTCAAAGAAGATTCTTCGAGCTGGTTATTACTGGCTTACTATGGAAAGGGATTCTATTCGATTTTTTTGAAAATGTCATCAATGTTAGGTACACGGTGATCTGATACGTTCTCCTCCTGCTGAGTTGCATGCAATGGCCGCTCCATGGCCGTTTGTGGCTTGGGGAATGGATGTGATTGGACCGATTGAGCCGAAGGCATCAAATGGACATAGATTTATTTTGGTAGCCATTGATTACTTCACAATGTGGGTAGAAACAGTAACTTTCAAGTCAGTGACAAAGAAGGCTGTGGTAGATTTTGTTCATGCCAACATCATTTGTAGGTTTGGAATTCCTAAGATGATCATTACAGACAATGCTGTCAATCTCAATAGTCATTTGATGCAAGAAGTATGTCAACAGTTTAAGATCGCACATCAAAATTCTACTCCATATCGCCCAAAGGCCAATGGTGCTGTAGAAGCCGCCAATAAGAATATAAAAAAAATACTGCAAAAAATGGTACAAGGGTCTAGACTATGGCATGAAAAGTTGTCGTTTGCATTGCTAGGTTATCGCACTACTGTTCGCACTTCAACAGGGGCAACTCCATAGTTATTGGTGTATGGGACAGAAGCAGTCATCCCTGCAGAAGTTGAAATTCCCTCTCTTCGAGTCATTGTAGAAGCAGAGATTAATGATGATGAATGGGTTAAAACCCGACTGGAATATTTGAGTTTGATTGAGGAAAAAAGGCTAACGTCTGTGTGTCATGGCCAGTTGTATCAGAGGAGGATAGCTCGAGCGTATAACAAAAAGGTCCGTCCCAGGAATTTTGAAGTTGGTCAATTGGTATTGAAATGTATCCTTCCTCACCAGATTGAAGCGAAAGGCAAGTTCTCCCCTAACTGGCAAGGTTCCTTCGTTGTGAAGAAAGTGTTGCCCAATGGAGCCTTATATTTGACAGATATTGAAGGCAAAATAGCAGAAATGGCTATCAATGCTGATGCGGTCAAAAGATATTATGTATGATATTTTATCCTTTGTTGATTTTATTGCATGTTTAGTACTTGCATTTTTGAAGATTGATATGATGAAGACATTTTATTCTTCTATCCAAACATTGTGTCATTCTTTATTTACCCGTTTGAGCTTCGTTTTATTTTTCTTTCATATCCCTCTTTTGGAATCAAAATAGAGTCAAAGATAAATGTCAAGAAAATAAGAATAAAAGAAAGAGTTCGAAAAAAAATCAAATCAAAACAAAGAACAAGTTGATGGAACTACGTGCGACCTGATTCTCCTCTCTCGGGAGTGAGATACGTAGGTTGCCCTATTTCGGGCTCGGTCTAACCAAATAAAGATTTTAGAGTCACCCAGTCAAAAAAATAGGGCATGAGTTAATGCGTTGTTTGAGTCGATTCGAAAAGTTGTAAGCCCCCCTATTTCAAGTGTCGTTTAAGCCTCTTACCATCCCCTTTCTAACCCTATCCAAAAGCCAGGTTACAACCAAAGAAAGTCCTTCAGATCGATTCTTGATAATGTTAAGGCTAGGCATGCAATGGATATGATGATACATTTTTGGGTACTACTCGTCTTCCTCAGCATAAGAAATCGGAAAGAAATACAAAAATGAGAGAGTCTTATTGGCGAAAACCCTTGTGGGCACCATAAGGCGATGGTGAGTTTAGAGAAATGAAAATGATAGAGTCTTATTAGTGAAAATTCTCGCGGGCACCATAAGGCGATGGTGAGTGGAGAGAAATAAAAATGAGAGAGTCTTACTGGTGAAAACCCTCACGGGCACCGTAAGGCGATGGCGAGTTCAAGTGAAAAGTGAAAAGAAAGAGATTTATTGGCGAAAGTTTTTTAAGATGTCGTCGATTGAATGAGATATATGGGTCCAATGGATTTGAAGAAGCGGCTCAGCATCAAAGGCATGAACTTAACAACAAATGGGAAGTTTGGATAGGAAGATCAGGCAGCTTAATCCAAAATACATGTCATACTCATTGGAGTTGGTTGCCGTATTCAGATAAGTTTTCTTTCGAATAAGGGACGTTGCCCTTTTCTTCCATTTGCCTATTCATATTTTGTTTTTTTATGTCATTTATCAAAATAAAAGTCACCATCATTTATTTACATTTTAAGTCAAGTCTGTGTCAAAACAAGCGAGAAAGGATTTAAAAACTTGCTATCAATCTTTCCAATTGTATGAGAAAAGCCAAGGACTAGCACATGAAAGAAATATGACCGTAATTCAACACAAATCAAAGGAAGTCTATCAACCGACAGGCTACCGGATTCGTGAGAGTATTCAGATTTTTAAAAGGGTGCGTCTTAGAGGCATGGTAAAATGAAAATTCATTGTTCGAGTCAGAACTCATTTCCCTCGATCTGGATCCAGGTCGATGACGCGGCAAAGCAGAGGCAAATGTCAACAATATGAAACAAAGATGAAAGGAACGAGTGCTGGAACAGATGTCTGGAAAGCCAAATGCAGCAAACCATCACTAAGTTTTTAACTAACGAAATTGTCTTTGATGAAACAGGGGCAAATTCGCTTCACTTAACCCAGCTACCATTGGAAATGCACATCCGTGGGATTTTACTTTCAGTTCTAGACCCTCCTGAAAAATGGGATTTTACTTTCTGTTCAGGACCCTCCTGAAAAATGAGATTTTACTTTCTGTTCAGGACCCTCTTGAAAAATGGGACTTTACTTTCTGTTCAGGACCCTCCTGAAAAATGAGATTTTACTTTCTGTTCAGGACCCTGCTGAAAAATGGGATTTTACTTTCTGTTCAGGACCCTTCTGAAAAATGGGACTTTACTTTCTGTTCAGGACCCTCCTGAGAAAAAATGGGATTTTACTTTCTGTTCAGGACCCTCCTGAAAAATGGGATTCTACTTTCTGTTCAGGACCCTCCTGAACAATGGGATTTTACTTTCTGTTCAGGACCCTGTTCAGGAACCTCCTGAACAATGGGATTTTACTTTCTATTTAGGACCCTCCTGAAAAATGGGACTTTACTTTCTGTTCAGGACCCTCCTGAAAAATGGGATTTTACTTTTTGTTCAGGACCCTCCTGAAAAATGGGACTTTACTTTCTATTCAAGATCCTCCTGAAAAATCTGTCCAGGACCCTCCTGAAAAATGGGACTTTACTTTCTGTTTAGGACCCTCGTGAAAAATGGGATTTTACTTTCTGTTCAGAACCCTCCTGAAAAATGGGACTTTACTTTCTGTTCAGGACCCTCCTGAGAAAAAATGGGATTTTACTTTCTGTTCAGGACCCTCCTGAAAAATGGAATTTTACTTTCTGTTCAGGACCCTCTTGAAAAATGGGACTCTACTTTCTGTTCAGGACCCTCCTGAAAAATGGGACTCTACTTTCTGTTCAGTACCCTCCTGAAAAATGGGACTCTACTTTCTGTTCAGGACCCTCCTGAAAAATGAGACTCTACTTTCTGTTCAGGACCCTCCTGAAAAATGGGATTTTACTTTATGTTCAGGACCCTCCTGAAAAATGGGATTTTACTTTATGTTCAGGACCCTCCTGAATGATGGGACTTTACTTTCTGTTCAGGACCCTCCTGGAAAATGGGACCACGCTCTCAAAAAATTAAATACTACTTTACTATAATTTTTGTTTGGGATAATTTTTGTTCTAGTCTTAATTTTGGGTTTCAGGAGCCCACCTGAAGAACAGGGTGATGAAATAACAAGTCAGGAGCCCGCTTGGAGAACAGAGTGAAGAAATGAAAAGTCAAGCAACAAAGTGATGAAATTGCAAGTCAGAAGCCCACCCGAAGCACAGGGCATATAGCTGAAAAGTCAAGAAACAAAGCGAAGCAATTGAAAGCCAAGCAACAAGTTGAAAGAAATTGCAAGTCAAGAGCCCGCCTGAGGAATAGGGTGATAAAAGTCGAGTCAAGAGCCAACAGAAGCTGTATAGATGGGATTTTGTAATTTCATTTATGTTTTAACTTGTAATTTTCATTTTTGATGTAATGACAGAGCCGCGGACCGGAACCTCGATGGAACCTCACTTGACTCTCCAACTCGGTATAGTCCACTTCTCTTCCAACCCTTTGAGATACTTGTGACTTAATTCCCTCGTAACGTGGGTGGGTAGGATTCCCTAACTCAGGACTCGATTGTCCTTCTTCTTTCTGTTTCTTCCTTTGAATAATAGTCGGGACAAAAATTTTAACTCGTTGTCTACTTCTTTGTCTGAAAACACTTTGTGTTTACATTCAAAGGGGGCATGATGTAGACACCTAATTTTGTCCCTCCCCGATATCATTTTTTATTCATTTTTTTACCTTATACTACCACGTACCCTCAACCATGTAATAATCCCTCCACAAAATGACAAAACTAACAACCCCTAGCTAGTTTTATCTTATCCTAACAACCTACCCAATTAAAAGCGGACACCTCACTACCCCATACCCCTACCCTTACCTACCCTGCCCCCCACGTGACCCCCCTAGCCCATAACCCTTTATACAATTTTTTTCCATCTTCTAAAAGGAGGAATAGGGGCTTCTTTTCTTCTAGATTCACGACAAACATTCAAAAAATCCATCCTTACAAAATCCTCACAGAAACACTCCACACACGAATCTCGCACACACATACACTCACAGAATATTCAAAAAGAAAAAGAAAAATGGAGTAGATTGAAAAGGGGGTTACGGGATTGAAGAGGGTGCTGAGAATCTCGTCTCGTTACTTTTCCGGTAACATATTCGCTGGAAACGCGTCAATACCAGCTCAAATCTGCCCAGATTCGCCTAAAAAACGTCAATCTGACCCAAAAATTAGTCGAGATTCGACCCATTTTTCTTTTTTTTTTCGGACATCGGAGCTCCGGCGTCTCGTCCCTGTTCGAATCGCCGTTCTGTTCGTGGTTTGATTTCGACAAAGTCACGCCAGAATTATATGGTTCTCTGTCGCCGCAAAATACAGAGTAGCGACCAAACCAGCTGATTCTAGCAAAATCGGGTCAAAATCCGATGACATATCTCACGGTTTTTCTTGGTTTTCTCCGGTAACGTTTGGTTTTCGATCTGTTTGTCTGTTTCTCTCGCGAATTTGGGTTTCAAATCTGATTTTTGGAAAGTTGGTTGATACGAGTTGTGGGTTTGTTGACTGAGGTTCTGCTCGGGATATTCGGACGCGGTCTTCGTCTTTTCCCTCTATTAATATTTGAGTTTGAAAGCTACGAATTGAGGTCCAATTCTATTCCCCTCTTTTATTTAATGTTTACTATATTTGGTGTGTTGGAGTGAATATTGTGTTTGGCTGATGATTGTGATGTGGTGATATGTTTCGATATTGTGTTTGAGCAATCATGATTACTGTGGTGGATATTGATTGATTGATTCACATGAATGAAGGAATTGAAATATTTGAATTCATGTGGGAATAAGTGGGGCGAGAATTGAAAACTTGATATAATTAGTGAATTTTGATTAGTTTGATTCATTAGTTGTTTGACTTGAAATAAACGTTAATTGAATTTGGTAGTATCAAGATACGCCGATTGAAATAGGCAAGACGTAGGTCGGGTAGGCAAATCTAGAGATTGTGGGTTGATTGAATGTTTGAAATTTGATTGAATGGTTTGATTTTATCACTTTTGAATCTATTGTATAATTTGGCCGGGGAATTCCCCGAAGTATCTGTATATATTTATTCACCGGGGAATGCCCCGAAGAATTTTGTACCCGGAGGACGTTCGTGATCAAGGCCCGAGGCGTCGGGTAGAGCACGGGAGTTTAGTTTAGGATTAGTTTAGAATAGAGTAGGTTTATATTTTCGCATTTTTTTCTATTTCGGGATTGTAATAATCGGACTGGACATTATAATTTTGGATTTATTTTGTCCGTTTGTTTGATTGATTGTTTTGTGTGATTTTGTGTGGTTTATATATTTATAATGTCAAATTAGCCTATACGCTCCGCCAAGCGACCGTGGTCAAACCACGGGATCGAGGAGTGCCTAACACCTTTCCCTCGGTCAACAGAATTCCTTAGCCGGAATCTCTGTTCGCAAACCAGTTTTAAGGAGTCAAACCATTTCGAAAAGAATTTTCCAAAGGTGACTTGGCACACCGGATTACGCCAAGTGGCGACTCTGAATTTAATTGTAAAAATTCCTTTTCGGAACAAAATTTTCATTTTTTGTCACTTAATAATAAAACCCTTTCGAACTTAAAAATTAATCTTTTGGAGTACGAAAAAGGGGTGTGACAATAATTACATAGTTTATTGTATAAAAATAGCAGTTTGGTGCACCAATTTCACTATGCTATGCGTAAGATTCGAAAAAAGATCAGGCCAATAAAGGACTAATGTATGTAGTCCTAGGGGTCGTTTGATGTGAGGTATAAGGGATAAATAATTTCGAGATAAAACGAAGAATTATTTTATCTCATGTTTGGTGGGAGGTTTTACATATTACCAAAAATTTTTATCCACCATTTACACTATAGTGATGCGATAAGTTATCCATATACATAGTGAGATAACTAATTTCGTGATTAATTATTCTGCGATAACTCTTTCTCAACCAAATGATCCCTTACTTTATATTTCAAAAAAAATTATTTTCACGACTCAAAACGCAAACCTCTTGATCAGATGACACAACTTTAACAATGGCTTCAAAGGCTTCCCTTCACAAGTACGAGGTTATTGTATGTTATCACGCCCCAAAATCCCATCAGGCCGGACTGGCACCCGAAGCCGAGAAGGCCCGGGAGAACCCGTTCAAATACCTGTACTTTCACTTACATGTCACCAAAAATTTGGACAGCACTTCGTTGCATATAGAAGGGTCTAATTACCTGTATCAGCACAACACGCACAAATATATATATATATAATACTTGGCCGTCGGGGCCACCACATATACAAATATAACATCACTATATAAACTTCCATCACTTTACCCTTCCTTATGTCTACAAAGCCTCTAGGATATACATGACATAACTAGGGTCGGGACAAACCTCCCGCCCACACATGACTCCTGTACAATAACAAAACATAAGGAATCGACTCGGAAAGCTCCGAAGCAAACTGGAGCTCACCAACAATAGTTGTATGACCTGGCTCCTATCTATGCTGTGTATGAGCTGAAGCACCTGTGCCTGCAGCATGAAATGCAGGTCCCCCTTGAGGGACGTCAGTACGAAATATGTACTGAGTATGTAAAGCTGTAAATAATCATATGTGATATGGGGGGTCAAGAAAATCAGACACAAGTGAATAAATCATAATAGAAGTGAACCACACTTCATAAACACTTTTAGGAACATGTACATTATCATTAATCTGAATTGGGTTCTTGAATTCAAACACATTTGTGGAACGGTATACCTTCGTTCATTTCATTCTTTATAATTATCATTCGCCATTACCTCCTCCTCCCGAACCTCCAACCACCTAACAATAATTAATACTGTACCGTACTGTGACCATTAGGCTGCCCCCAGTACATATCAACTGTAATCATATCAAGTATCGGGATCAGCCCATGCTAGGCTTAAGCCCCTGAGCTACCACCCACACGTATATCAAGTAACACACATAAGAGATCTTTCCAATAACTTAGTTCAAAAGCTTTTAAGATTATTACATTAGTGTTCATGCCAATATAGTACCTTTGGAATAATGATACATCAATAGGAACCAAGTAATAGACCTTCTATACAATAACGATGAAATAAAGACTCATTGGTACATCAACAATGTGTTTCAGAATCATCAATATCACAACAATGAAATAGGAGCCTTTTGGTATATCAATGAAACATTTTGACACTTTATAGAATGGAAACAACTTCGTTGGTAACGTAGAACAATACATGTTTTTTTGGACAACCTCGGAATCTTACTTGATGGAACATTGGTGTTTTCATGCCAAAGAACATCGTTAGAGTATGCTTTACATACCTCGTTGTAGCTTCGGATACCAATTCAACACAACTTCCCGCCTTTACAAATCACTTATCTACAATGAAATGTTTGGCATCTAGTATTAGCAACCCAACACCACAATTCTCTTCCATAATTCCATACAACCAATATTTGCAAAGCATTCCAAAAACCAACATGAACAGTAGGTTTATGTGTATATATATATATATATAATCATCATTTCAATACCACATCATCACACCAAATCTCTTCACAATTCAACATAATCCAACCATGCATAAGAATAATCCAACATCATTTCCTATCATCTTTCAACAAATATCAAATAACATACTTCTTATGCTCACATGCATATAGATACATATCCATATAAATAACACCAACATAATTTACATTCTTACCCTAAAATTGTCCTTTTGATTTCGAAGTCCTGTTGACACAAATAAGGGGTGCTTCTCGAAGCCCTCGAGACGGTGAACACAACTACGGAATCAATTTGGATTTTCTACGGTTGAATCACAAGATAATTGGAGTTGAAATTAGGCTAGGGTTCCTTATTCTTCAATACTTTGGATGATAAATGATGGATATGAGGCTAAGTATATGTATATAATGATCAATTTTCGTCCATGAGGTGATGGAAAATGACCATATTGCCCTTAAAATTTAAGTAAATCTGAATCTGTCCATGGTGGACTGTTTTGATAGGCTAAAGTAAATCGACCATAACTCTTTGCTCCGATAATGGATTTGGGTGAAACCAATTGCATTAGAAAGAAGACTCTCGAGGATTCTCATCGATATATAGCAGCTCACACAGTTCATTTTTTACAAGGAGTTATGATCATTTAAAATCGACCCAAAAATCTGTTTGGCTGCAGTACTTTTGTGTGCAGAAAATTTCTGCACATTTACTGTTCATTGCGTCCACCGTTTTCAAGTTTCGAGCATGCTCGCTTATATCCGATACTCATCTGTTTTCAGAAATCTTTATATCGTTGGAAAGCTAACTCGATAAACTTCGCATAGAAACTTCGACGAGCAAATTCCGGTATAAATAAAGTCGATTCCTATACACATATAATCAAACTATACCCTTGAAACCATCTCAAAATAATCAATACTCATACTTAAACTCATATATACCTAACTTATGATCAATACATATACTTCAACACATATAACCATGGCTAATGCACGTAATTAAGTACGGGGTGTTACATCTTTCCCCCTTAAGGACATTCGTCCTCGAATGTGAACATAGTTATTTAGATGAAACAAGTTCGAATTCATAATTGATATTCACGTCATCATATAGATATTATGCATATGTAAAAACTTACTTGTTAGTGTCCCAGTTCCACTCCTTGCACTTTTTTTTCACCTTTGAACAAATAAGGGTATTTGGATTTCATTGCTTCCTCCGCTTCCCATGTAATCTCTTCCCATTGTTGATTTCTCCAAAGTACTTTCACCGATGCTACTTCATTATTTCTCATCTTCTTAACTTGATGATCTAATATAGCAACAGGCATCTCCTCATAGGTAAGATCTTCTATTACTTGCACATCTTCAGTAGAAGTAATAAGGGACGGATCTCCGATGCACTTTCGAAGCATCGATACATGAAATACTGGATGCACTGATGAGAGTTCCTGGGGTAGCTCTAATTTATAAGCAACTTGCCCACATCTTCGAATAATCTTATACGGGCCTATATATCGTGGACTCAACTTTCCTTTCTTGCCAAATCTCATAACCCCTTTCATTGGCGATACCTTCAAAAATACCCAATCGCCTAACGAAAACTCTAGCCCTCTTCTTCTACAATCCGCATATGACTTGTGTCTACTTTGGGCTGTTTTCAACCGTTGCTGAATCACCTTGACTTTTTCTATGGCTTGATACACAAGATCCGGTCCGAACATAAGAGTTTCACCCGCTTCGAACCATCCTATTGGTGATCTACACTTCCTCTCATATAAAGCTTCATATGGTGACATTTTGATACTTTAATGATAGCTATTATTGTAGGCAAACTCAATAAGAGGTAAATGATCATCCCAGCTGCCTTTAAAATCTATAACACATGCTCGTACCATATCTTCAAGTGTTTGAATGGTGCGCTCTGCTTGTCCATCCGTCTGAGGGTGAAAAGCTGTACTCAGATTCACTTGTGTTCCCAAACTCCGTTGGAAAGACTTCCAAAAGTTTGCGGTAAATTGAGTTTCTCGATCCGATATAATAGAAGTTGGCACTCCATGTAATCGAACTATTTCTTTAACATACAGCTTCGAATATTCTTCAACTGTGTAAGTGGTCTTAACAGGTAAGAAATGTGCGGATTTAGTAAGCCTATCCACAATCACCCATATAGAATCAAATTTCTGAGCTGTACAAGGCAAACCTGTAACAAAATCCATGTTGATCATGTCCCACTTTCAAATTGGAAGATCTATGCATTGCATATAGCCTCCGGGCTTTTGATGTTCCACTTTAACTCGTTGGCAATTTGGACATTCAGCTACAAATTCTGCGATGTTCCTTTTCATGTCATTCCACCAATATACATCCTTCAAATCTTGATACATTTTGGTTGACCCTGGATGAATAGAATACCTTGAGAAATGTGCCTCAGTCATAATTCTTTTTCTTAGCTCATCAACAATAGGCACACATAGCCGATTTTGGCATAGAAGTACTCCTTCTTGCGAAAGTTCAAATACCTTCGTCGCACCATTTTGAACATTCTCCTTGAGTTGCAATAAAACAGGATCTGCATCTTGCTTCTCTTTCACCTCAGCTACTAATGAGGATTCCGCGGCATTATGCACAATAAGCTCCTCGTCCGGAGTTTCGAGAAGACGAACTCCTAGACTAGCTAATTGATGAAGATCTTTAATCATCCCTTGCCTTTCTACAGGTGCCATCATAGCCTTACGACTCAACGCATCAGCTACTATATTCGCTTTCCCTGGGTGATACAAAATATCAACATCATAATCTTTTAATAGTTCCATCCACCTTCGCTGCCTCAGATTTAGATCCTTCTGACTGAAAATATATTGTAAGCTCTTGTGATTAGTATATATATCAACATGAACCCCACATAAATAGTGGCACCATATTTTTAAAGCAAAGATAACCGCTGCCAGCTCAAGATCATGTGTGGGGTAATTTTTCTCATGTGGCCTCAATTGCCTTGAGGCATATGCTATCACCTTACCATGCTGCATTAATACACATCCTAAACCAATTCTCGAAGAATCACAATACACTGTATACCCTTCTGTACCTTCTGGAAGTACCAACACAGGTGTAGAAGTCAACTTATTCTTCAATTCTTGGAAACTCTCCTCACACGCATCATTCCATTGGAACTTGGATGCTTTATGCGTTAGCTTAGTTAAGGGTGCTGAAATAGAAGAAAAACCCTCAACAAACTTTCTATAATAACCAGCCAACCCAAGAAAACTACGAATCTCCGTAGGCGTTGTGGGCCTTGGCCAATTCTTCACAACTTCTATCTTTTGAGTATCAACCTGTATGCCTTCATTTGATACAATATGGCCCAGAAATTCCACTGACTTTAGCCAAAATTCACATTTAGAAAATTTTGCATACAGCTTGCAATCACGAAGAGTTTGCAACGCTTGTCGCAAATGATTAGCATGATCCTCTTCTGATCTAGAATAAACTAGAATATCATCAATGAAAACTATCACAGATACATCTAGAAATGGCTTAAACACCCTATTAATTAAATCCATGAAAGCTGTAGGTGCATTAGTTAGCCCAAATGACATAACTAGAAACTCATAATGACCATACCTTGTTCGGAAAGTTGTCTTGGGTATATCTTTTTCTTTGACTCTCACTTGATGATAACCTGACCTCAAATCAATCTTAGAAAAACATTTGGCACCCTGTAACTGATCAAATAAATCATCAATTCTTGGAAGAGGATATTTATTTTTAAGAGTCACTTTATTCAGCTGCCTATAATCAATACACATTCTCAATGTGCCATCTTTCTTGCGCACAAACAGCACTGGTTCTCCCCAAGGGGAAATACTAGGCCTAATGAACCCCTTTTCTAGCAAATCTTTCAATTGCCCTTTCAATTCTCGTAATTCTGCTGGGGCCATTCTATACGGAGGAATTGAGATTGGCTTAGTGCCTGGTATCACATCAATACCAAATTCTACTTCTCGTTCAGGAGGTAAACCTGGAAGATCTTCAAGGAATACATCAAGAAATTCACTTACTACTAGTACAGTATGAAGATCTGGTGATTCCGATTTCGTATCCTTTACTCTAACTAAATGACATATGTAGCCCTTGGAAATCATTTTTCTCGCTTTGAAATAAGAAATAAATCTACCTCTTGGTGCGCCAATCTTACCTTGCCATTCAATAACTGTTTCATTAGGAAAATGTAAATACATCTTTTTCGTACAACAGTCAATTTTGGCATAACAAGACGCCAACCAATCCATACCCATTATAACATCAAAATCTACCATTTCTAGTTCCACAAGATTGGCCATCGTGTCTCGACCACACACAGTTACTACACAATCTTTATAAACTTTTCTAGCAATAATAGATTCCTCAACCGGGGTAGACACTTCCAACGGCTTATCTAACAATTCGGGGGTTCTTTTGAACTTTCCAGCAACCAAAGGAGTAACATATGATAATGTAGAACCGGGATCAATTAGAGCATATACATCAAATGAAAATATGGACAACGTACCCGTGACCACATCTGGGGAAGCCTCTAGATTCTGTCGATCCGCTAAAGCATAAGTGCGATTCTGAGTCCCGCTGGAACTGGCGACTCTTTTTTTATTTCTAGCGTGACCCGCAGGTTGTGCGCCCCTACCAGAATAAGATACCAGTGACGATGATGCAACAACTGATCCCGAAGGTCGTGCTACGCCACCTGCACCCCTTCGTGGGCATTCTCTCATCATATGTCCCGTCATACCGCACCAAAAACAAACATTTGTTCCCATTCAACATACGCCCATATGATGCTTTCCGCATCGATTACATAGCTCTCGAGAAGGTCTCGATTGGCTCATGTTCCCTTGCCCATGATAACCCACTGATCGCGAACTATGACCCTCACTTCTTTGCCCAAATTGACTGCCTCTGAACCCTTGATGCTGTGGTGGAGCACTAGCTACAGAATAAGAAAATAATGGCCTAGGTGGTCTAGCAGAAAATTGAGGTCTAAAACCTCCCTGTGCCGCCATAAACTGCCCTGTAGATCTGGCCCTCTTAGAAGATCCACTTTCAAATTCCTGTGTTCTTTTTCTTTGCCTCTGATCTTCCATTTTCTGTGCAAATGCTTGGATCCTAGCTATATCCATGTCTTTATTCAGTGCAGCAATAGTACAATCCCTAACCAAATATGGATCCAATCCATCCATATACCGATGAACTCTGTCATCCATAGTAGCTATAATATTAGGAGCATATCTGGACAAAGAATTAAATCGAAGACTATACTGCCTCACACTTGTATTACCCTGTCGAAGATTTAAGAACTGATCCGCACGGGCCTGACGAGTCTCATATGGAAGATAATGATCAATAAATGCCTCTTTGAACTCTTTCCAAGTAGCTGGGGGTGCATCAATGCCCCTTGATCGTTTCCAGTCTTCATACCAATATATAGCCTCACTTTTGAATCTATACGCGGCTAACTCCACTGTCTCTCTGCCCAATACATACATCACCTCTAGGGCCCTTTGGATCTGATCAATAAAGTCCTGCGGATCTTCATTAAGATCGGATCTGGTAAAAGTAGGATGATCCATCTTAAGAAAATCTTGCGTCCGAAGACTAGACGCCCTATCAGTACCGCTAGAACCCGCGGCAGGAATAGCTTGCCCTTGGACTTGACCGACAACAATCCGGGTCAACAGTTGTACTGCATCCCTCATATCCTGATCAGCAACATTAACAAGTGGTTCTGTGAATGTGGTTCGCCTCCCACTTATTTCTTCTGGAGTGGAAGACATTTCAGATACCCGCTCAGCTTGAGCTTCACTCTGATTAACTTGTACAGGTGGTGACTTACTAGTCCCTTCTCCGGCAGCCACATCTACCCGCTCGCCGGTATTCTTACTTCCGGTATCCGACATTTTTACTGTAATAAGAGAAACAAATGGATTCAGTGGTCAACTATGACTTCATTTGCTATATAAGCTCTATGGCACGATCTATGATCTGAAGGAAAGAAACAATTTCCTAAATGTCCATAGCCTCCTGTTTATAGATGTGGTGCACAACACACAGATAAACAAGACTCTACGTAGACACGACTTTGTAGACTCACTAGGACGAACCTCTCTGATACCACTTTTATCACGCCCCAAAATCCCATCGGGTCGGACTGGCACCCGAAGCCGAGAAGGCCCGGGAGAACCCGTTCAAATACCTGTACTTTCACTTACATGTCACCAAAAATTTGGACAGCACTTCGTTGCATATAGAAGGGTCTAATTACCTGTATCAGCACAACACGCACAAATATATATATATAATACTTGGCCGTCGGGGCCACCACATATACAAATATAACATCACTATATAAACTTCCATGACTTTACCCTTCCTTATGTCTACAAAGCCTCTAGGATATACATGACATAACTAGGGTCGGGACAAACCTCCCGCCCACACATGACTCCTGTACAATAACAAAATATAAGTAACCGACTCGGAAAGCTCCGAAGCAAACTAGAGCTCACCAACAATAACTGTGTGACCTGGCTCCTATCTATGCTGTGTATGAGCTAAAGCACCTGTGCCTGCAGCATGAAATGCAGGTCCCCCTTGAGGGACGTCAGTACGAAATATGTACTGAGTATGTAAAGCTGTAAATAATCATATGTGATATGGGGGGTCAAGAAAATCAGACACAAGTGAATAAATCATAATAGAAGTGAACCACACTTCATAAACACTTTTAGGATCATGTACATTATCATTAATCTGAATTGGGTTCTTGAATTCAAACACATTTGTGGAACGGTATACCTTCGTTCATTTCATTCTTTACAATTATCATTCACCATTACCTCCTCCTCCCGAACCTCCAACCACCTAACAATAATCAATACTGTACCGTGCTGTGACCATTAGGCTGCCCCCAGTACATATCAACTGTAATCATATCAAGTATCGGGATCGGCCCATGCTAGGCTTAAGCCCCTGAGCTACCACCCACACGTATATCAAGTAACACACATAAGAGATCTTTCCAATAACTTAGTTCAAAAGCTTTTAAGATTATTACATTAGTGTCCATGCCAATATAGTACCTTTGGAACAATGATACATCAATAGGGACCAAGTAATAGACCTTCTATACAATAACGATGTAATAAAGACTCATTGGTACATCAACAATGTGTTTCAGAATCACCAATAGCACAACAATGAAATAGGAGCCTTTTGGTATATCAATGAAACATTTTGACACTTTATAGAATGGAAACAACTTCGTTGGTAACGTAGAACAATACATGTTTTTTTTGGACAACCTCGAAATCTTACTTGATGGAACATTGGTGTTTTCATGCCAAAGAACATCGTTAGAGTATGCTTTACATACCTCGTTGTAGATTCGGATACCAATTCAACACAACTTCCCGCCTTTACAAATCACTTATCTACAATGAAATGTTTGGCATCTAGTAGTAGCAACCCAACACCACAATTCTCTTCCATAATTCCATACAACCAATATTTGCAAAGCATTCCAAAAACCAACTTGAACAATAGGTTTATGTGTAAATATATATATATATAATCATCATTTCAATACCACATCATCACACCAAATCTCTTCACAATTCAACATAATCCAACCATGCACAAGAATAATCCAACATCATTTCCAATCATCTTTCAACAACAATCAAATAACATACTTCATATGCTCACATGCATATATATACATATCCATATAAATAACACCAACATAATTTACATCCTTACCATAAAATGACCCTTTTGATTTCGAAGTCCTGTTGACACAAATAAGGGGTGCTTCTCGAAGCCCTCGAGATGGTGAACACAACTACGAAATCAATTTGGATTTTCTACGGTTGAATCACAAGATAATTGGAGTTGAAATTAGGCTAGGGTTCCTTATTCTTCAATACTTTGGATGATAAATGATGGATATGAGGCTAAGTATATGTATATAATGATCAATTTTCGTCCATGAGGTGATGGAAAATGACCATATTGCCCTTAAAATTTAAGTAAATCCGAATCTGTCCATGGTGGACTGTTTTGTTAGGCTAAAGTAAATCGACCATAACTCTTTTCTCCGATAATGGATTTGGGTGAAACCAATTTCATTAGAAAGAAGACTCTCGGGGCTTCTCATCGATATATAGCAGATCACACAGTTCATTTTTTACAAGGAGTTATGATCGTTTAAAGTAGACCTAAAAATCTGTTTGGCTGCAGTACTTTTGTGTGCAGAAAATTTCTGCACATTTACTGTTCATTGCGTCCACCATTTTCAAGTTTCGAACATGCTCGCTTATATCCGATACTCATCTGTTTTCAGAAATCTTTATATCGTTGGAAAGCTAACTCGATAAACTTCGCATAGAAACTTCGACGAGCAAATTCCGGTATAAATAAAGTCTATTCCTATACACATATAATCAAACTATACCCTTGAAACCATCTCAAAATAATCAATACTCATACTTAAACTCATATATACCTAACTTATGATCAATACATATACTCCAACACATATAACCATGGCTAATGCACGTAATTAAGTACGGGGTGTTACATATGTAAATGCATATCAGTAACCAAGAAAATGATGCAAGTAAATACTAAAATGTTATATATACAATAATAGTTTAATTTCTTTTATATTATATTTACTTCGGAAAAAATATGAATATACCTCTGAACTTTGATAAATGATATGAATGTACTCTCCGTTATATTTTAGATATAAATATATTCTTGCCGTTAATGAAAAAATACATATATACCCCTGAACTTTGTTAAATGATACAGATATACCCTCTGTCATACTTTAGGTACAAATATACTTTTATCATTAATGAAAAATGTACATATGTATACCCTTCTCACTAACGACAGAACACGTGTCACAATCCTGTTCATTTACCTTTTTTTTAAATTTAATTTATCTTAATCCACACCCTAAAATAATTCTAATTTAACCCACAACTCAATCACATCATAACCCAAACCCGACCCAATCTAATAGAAAGATAAAGAGATCGAGATTGAATATGCCTGAATAGAGCTTCTTGAAGATTCTATTAGACAAGATTGGATTTGAGTTATTATTTGAATCGAATTGTGAATTAAATTAGAATTATTTTGGGGTGAGGTAGAGATAAATTAAATTAAAAAAAGGGAAATGAATAAGATTGTGATGCACATCTTGTCGTTAGTGAGAACGGTATATATGTACCTTTTCATTAACGGCAAAATTATATTTGTATCTAAAATATGACGGAGGGTATATCTATATCATTTATTAAAATTGAGGGATATATATGTACCTTTTCGTTAATAATAAAAGTATATTTATACCTAAAATATGATAGAGCATATATCTATACCATTTTATTAAAATTCAAAGGTATATTTATATCTTTTCCGTATTTACTTATTATAACTCATCTCTTATTTGAAAGACAATAAAGTCAAATACACTCAAAATAACTCACAAGTCACAAAAGGAGAAGTATTAAGCATTTTTTTTCAGGTTTAATAATAAACGTTGATAGCTAGCTAGTCATAAGCAAATTGTACTGCAATCTCCTTTCAAAGACCAATCTTAAGCTAGCTACTCCGCGTAACAGTTCAAAACATAAGTCTTCGTCCTCGACCTCGACCTCGTCCTCTTTCCTTCTACTGTTAAGTTACGATGCTTCAGCTGAATCTCTCCAAGAGATCCAGCACTAATGAACATCATCATCAAGATTCTGCTAGGAATTCCAAATTATCATTTGAACTCAAACACGCTTTCCACTCCGTCAAGTCTCAAATCCCTTTAAATCATTGCATATGGCTTCTTATTACCATATTCCTTCAGATCCTAATCCTCTTCTTCCTCATCCGTTCCTCTCCGCCTCACCCCTCACCAACAAACTCCCAACAGCTGCTCGCTCTCAACCCCAACTGCCAGTCCGGTTATGTTTACGTGTATGACCTACCATCAATTTTCAACACGGAGTTTATTGACAAATGTGACGAGTTAGACCCGTGGAAATCGCGCTGCAGCGCGGTTTCCAATGAAGGGTTCGGGCCCAGAGCTACTGGGCTCGAACAAGTTGTACCTCAAGATCTCACTCCAGCTTGGTACTGGACTGACATGTATGCTGCTGAAATTATTTATCATAAAAGAATGTTGACTCACAAGTGTAGGACTTTAGATCCGGAAAAAGCAACGGGGTTTTACATCCCGTTTTACGCCGGGCTTGATATTGGCAAATTTTTGTGGTTCAATTATACAGCTAAAGATCGAGACCAGAAAAGTGAAATGGTCCTCGATTGGTTGAAAATGCAATCTACATTCACTCGAGCTAATGGAGTAGATCACTTCATCATGCTTGGTCGACTAACATGGGATTTTCGTAGGTTAACTGATAATGACTCTGAATGGGGATCGAGTCTGCTGTACATGCCGTTGATGAAGAATGTGTTCCGTTTATCAGTGGAAAAACATCAAAACGATGATTTAGAAGAGAGTGTTCCATATCCTACTTCATTTCACCCTAGATCAGAATCCGATATAGCTCAATGGCAGAACTATATCCGGAACTACAAACGTTCTAAACTTTTCTCCTTTGTGGGTGCTAAACGTGAGAAAATCAAAAATGATTTCCGTGGGGTACTAATGGATTACTGTAAAAGCGAAGAGAACTGCGGTGCAGTGGACTGTGCTACCACCGTTTGTTCAGATGGAGCACCAGCTATTATGGAGGCATTTTTGGATTCTGATTTCTGCTTACAACCTCGAGGAGATGGGTTAACAAGACGATCTACTTTCGACTGTATGTTAGCCGGTTCAATCCCGGTTTATTTCTGGAGAGGTACATTTAAGGGACAATATGAATGGCATTTACCATGGATGGCAGAGACATATACAGTGTTTATCGATCATGATAATGTGAGAGATACAAATGGGACGTTGATTCAAAAAGTTTTGGAAGCGATTCATAAGGACAAAGTGAAAGAAATGCGAGAGACGTTGATTAATCTTCTTCCTAAATTTGTTTATGGGAAACCTGGCGCAGATTTAGGGAGTGTTAAAGATGCATTTGATATAACTATCGATAGAGTATTGAAGAGGTTAAAGTCTCGCAGAGATCAATATTTTGATTCGTAAGCATTATTGTCATGCCAGATTTTTTCTGGGTGTGGGGGGGGGGGGGGGGTTATTTATTTTTGATTGATGAATAGAAATAGTTAAATTCTGAAGGTGATAATTGCTTTTTTTTTTTGTTTGCTTTTTGTAAAAATGCTTATTTTTAAAATTATAGTGAGATCAAATCAAATATAGAATTATGACTTTTGAAATACAGGATTCAAATCATGTTGTGAAAGTTGATATGATCTATTCGAAACACATCGAAAATAGTCAAATACTTCATAAAATAAAGATAAATTTGAGTGCTTTCTATGGGATGGTAATGTTGCTATACTTTTGAAATACAGTAATTTATTGTTTAATTTTCAGTGTGAATATTTCTGATGGGTTCTTTACCCACTAATTTTGCCTTAATTTGTTTCAAGAATCTTCCTTTTAGATTAAACTCCAATTTTAAAGCTTTTTGGTAAAGTCACAAGGTCAGAGTTTTTTTTGGTAAACACCAAGCTGTTTCTCTTGTCTTTGTATGCAGTTAAATTTATTCATACAAATATTAGCAATTTTTGTATTCCTATTGGGGGAAATAGAAAAAGGAAATCACTAATCATCCTATCGTTGTCAATTCCTCTGTTAATAAACTTGTCTCTCTATTTCTTACTGCTGCAAATATTAGGGGACTTTGGTCTTGTAATCTAGCCCATAACATACATATGTATATCAAATAAATAGATTCATTATTACTTTAATGTAAATATCCAATTACACGTAAGTTTTTACCTGTTAGTTTAGGCCCCTCTTTCAAGAGATAAACAGCCCTATCGAATCACCTAGAGATCTGATCCGGACTTTTTAAAAATAAAACCATGACAAAAATTTCTGATACGTAGTTACATCAAGATGGGTTGTGATGTAGATTAGGATTATTTCACTCTTAATTAGAGGTCTTGGGTTTGAGCTCTGGGTATGGAGAAAATTTTGTTGGGAGCTCCACCCCCAAAATGGGTCTTTTAATGCGCGATTTGAATGAATCGGGACTCTAATGAGGATACCAAACATCGGATGAAAAACTAAAAAAATTCTTAGTGTCAAATTTCATGATATCTTTGCTTTTTACTATAATTTTAGTTAAATAAATCTTTTTTAATTAATATAACCATAATTAAAAAATAATTAACTATCTCTTAGATTATTAAATACGTCAATTATTTTGACATAATTTTTTTTTTACCAAACGTACTAAATAATTTGATACAAGGAAGGAAGTAGTAAATAAGGGAGCCCCACCCACTTTGTCCCATCTTCTTCAGAGTTAACATTCCATAATTCATAGTGGTCCACTTTTTCTTTTGGTATTTTGTTTCTGTTCCTCTAGATCATAGCAATAAGCAGCGTGGTCCCATTTCTTTGAATTCTTGAAAACCCCAACTATCCAATGGATTTACAGATCCAGTCCCTATATTATTGTTCAGAATAGATTTCGATGTACTTAAATTAAATTATGTGTTTATAATGCTTGTAGCGGGTAAAATTCGTCTAAGAATAGGTGGCACAATCAGAGAGTAAATTTCTTAAATTGTCACTCAAGTTTTATAAATATCCCACTAATATTATTTATGATTTTGTTTAGACAAATATCATTGAACTCTATAATTATTTCAAAAAATAAAAAACTAACAAAAATGTTAAAAACTTAATAGAATGACCCATTTGATTATATTTGACCCAATACTTAATTATTCATAACCCATAACCCATTTAACCCCACCTTTAGATTAAAAGAAAACTTTTTTCTTCCTTATTCATCATTAGAAGATATCATCGGTTTACAAAGCAGAACACATTTCTTGAAGCTTCTGCAATTCAAAAGAAAAAAATCAAAAAAATCAACAAAGTTAATGGAGAATGGAAAAGCTTCTCATCTCCCACAAACCGCTGATACTATTGATCGAATGAGAGACAACGAGGTAAAAAATTTTTCTTTATTGTTGTATTTTTTTGGGTCTTTTTTAGGAGAATAAAGTATTTTCAACTCTCCAACTTGTTATTGGAGTAATTTCTTAAAGTTATTTTCATTTGTCTTGAAATCGACATGGATTTTATCTTTTTTATTTTTTATTTTTGTATTGACTACAGGTTTAGGGTTGGACCATAGAGTATCAAGATTCTATAACCAACCCAATGAGTTTAACAAATTCAATAACCAACCCATAAAGTATCAAGATTCTTTTTTCTTGCCTTCCGTTAACTTTTCGAACAACAACCAATGCTTGAAAGAAGTTCTAATTGCTTGTGCTAAAGCAATAGCGGAGAATAATTTGATTATAGCTGAATAGTTAATGGCAGAACTACGCACAGTGGTATCCGTTTGTGGGTCTCCAATGCAACGTTTAGGAGGGTATATACTGGAAGGCTTAGTTGCCAGATTGGCCTTCTTGGGAAGCTTAATCTACAAGGCCTTAAGATGCAAAGAGCCTATTAGCATTGAGCTTTTCTTGTACATGCACTTGCTTTATGAAATCTGTCCGTACTTCAAGTTTGGATATTTGTATGGTGCAGTAGTCGATGTCATGAAAAATGAGAACTCGATTCTTATAATCGATTTCCAAGTCGCTCAGGGTAGCCAGTAGATCACCTTAATTCATGCTCTTGCAGCCTGGCCTGGTGGACCCCCGCGAATTCGCATCATAGGGATTGATGATTCCATATCAGCTTACGCCAGAGCAGGGGGGATTGAAATTGTAGGTCGGAGGTTATCAAGCGTTGTTGCATCTTGCAACGTACCTTTTGAATTTTATCCCGTGGCTGCTTCTTGTTCTAATGTTGAGATCAAGCATCTTAATGTTCGGCATGGGGAACCATTGGCAGTCAACTTTGCTCTCGTTTTGCACCATATACACGATGAGAGCATTGGAACTCAAAATCACAGAGACAAACTTCTGAGGATGGTTAAAAACTTATCTCCCAAGATAGTTACTTTAGTGGAGTAAGAGTCCAACACTAATATAGTCCAATTCTTTCCTCGATTTTTGGAGACACTGAATTACTACCCATCTGTATTCGAGTCTATAGACGTGGCTCTACCTAGGGACCATAAGGAACGAATCAATGTTGAGCAACATTGCTTGGCTCGCGAAATTGTGAACATACTAGCATGTGAAGGGGCTGAGAGAGTTGAGTGTCATGACCTTCTTGAAAGGTGGAGGTCACAATTTTCTATGGCCGATTTTAAAACATATTTGTTAAGTTCCTCGATCAATGCTACTATCAAGACCCTACTGGAGAATTACTACCAAAGTTATACGCTTGATGTGAGGAATGGCGTTCTTTATCTTGGCTAGATGAATCACGATTTCTTATGCCTGAAAATAGTCATCCTACCAGAAGTATAGGTTCATGTAACTTCTAGATTGATAATGGTAAGAGATAGTTGTATAAAGTTGAAAGCACCATAATTTAATCTTGTTAGGATCTGTTCCATCAGACACTAATAAATGTTTTTATCTATCACGTTGTGCATTATATTGCTAGCTCAAAAAAGTTGTCATTTGTTCTTCTGTTTATTCATGTGAGATACCCAACTATCTTCGAGAAACGTTTTGATGTGCCTCTAATTAAGCCAAGGAAGTTCTATTTCAAGGGGCTTTCTAATTTCGGAGCTCATATACGTTGTATTCGTATACAAAGTGAATTTTGAGGCTCATATACAAATTTTCAAAAGTTTGTGTTTGTATATTTAACTACTAAATTATACTAGAATAATGGAGCCTCACACCTTTTTTGGTTGTGCCGCATGCTAAAAATTAAGTGGAGTAGAAAACATCAAGTCATATTTAGGCAATTAGGCAAACAATAGAGCCTTACACACCATTTTCAGTTGTATCCCACACAGTAAAAAATTTCTCAAATGAAAATTCGCAAAAATGCACTAGCATATTATCTTTGACCAAAATAATTTCAGAAAGTACCCTCATCCTAATTATAGAAAATATAATACATTGGAAAAGTTCATCATAAATTGTAGAAAATGTCATAGATACGTTTTTATAGACATTTGCTCAGTCATCCACTGTTGTTCCAGTTCCTAATATACTCTAGGCATATGTACAAAGATACGACGATAACTTTTGGTACTTACGTAAAGAACACTAGGTGAAGGGGGGGGGGGAGATATCTATACTTCAACTAGAGATATCTTTGTAATCCACCAAGATGCAGGGGAAAATAGATGGTGGAATCTTATTGTTAAGATTATACTTGATGGTAGACATGATCACGGGTCAAGGAGTATCTTTCTGTCGTTTTTGCAAATTGAACATCTTTCTTTTACAAAGCCCTTCCTGGATAACTTTTAAGTTCCTGTATGTTTAGTCTTTTTTCAGCATTTTTAGCAGCTGCAGTTGTTTTTTGCTTTTCTAATTCTTCGGATTCTTTATTTCTATTCTTGGGCTTTCTCCCTTTTTTTTCTTTACAACTTTAGGAGTAAAAATTTCTGCACAGTCCATAACTTTTGGCCAATGATCTTCATAATTTGTTGGGTTGATGTAATGTGAATGCACACTCTTAAAAGTATCAACATGATAGAATACATTCACATACTTTTTTTTTATTGTTTCCAATAATAGAAACAGAGGCATGAGTACACGGCAATCCAGTTAAATCAAACCTCCCACACGTACAACTCTTAGCCATCAAATCCACCACATATGGTCCACCAGGCTCGATAACTCTAACCTTTGGCCCTCCTAAATATTCAGGTCTAAGCATAGCAGCCTCATTGTTGATTTTATTCAATTTCTTGACAATCTTTGAACAAATCATGCCTTGATACTTGTCAATCCAAATTTTTTTTGTACAACCTATTCATTAACTTATTTTTTATCATTTCTAGCACCGTAATGATTGATTTATCTCTGAAATCAAGACTGTACCTAAAAAATATTAAAAATATATTAGTTAGACACATTGATAATAGCTGATGGCTTCAGTTGGTTTTCTATGCTGGTGAGTCGAATAGAAAATTAACAGATTGCTTATGCTTCACAAAAGTTATACGTTTTGACAAAAGAGTTTTTCTTTCTCCTTTCTCGTCTACTAAAATTTGTAGAAGTAAAAAAATTCAAGAGTAAATCCAGATAAATTTGTTAGATGTAAATAATTAAATTCTAAAACATCGGGTTAAATTAAGAAAAACGCTCACTAGGTTGCATTGCATAATTAAAGAAGATACTTTTTTATTTACCTTTTGAAGCTTTCACATACATTGTTGAGCAGCATATCACATCTAGTGTTTGTCCTAAAAAGTGCTCTAGTCCAACTTTCAAATGGTCTCTCTGAATGATTGAACCATTCTCTTGCTTCTTTATCTTCTTGCTCAATTTCTTTCATACATCTCTTGAACATTACTGTATTACTGGCCGTTGCTGCTTTTCATACCAAATCTTTTGAAGTTTTACCTTTGTATTTTCCTCTAAAATTCTGATACATATGTCTGACACAACATCTATGTTCAGCAGATGGAAATAATTCCTTGACTGCTCCTATTAAGCCCTACCAAAATGATTAAACACAGCATTGAAACTTTAAATTGAATAACATAAAATAGTATGTTAGAGAAACATGTATGTGATTTACCTTTTGTCGGTCAAACATGAATACAATATAATGGTTGTTCCTTATTTCTAAGTCATGTCCAAGATTTTCTAGGAACCAACTCCAAGTTTCTTTACTTTCATTTTGATCTATCACTGCGTATGCAATAGAAAAAATATAGTCATTGGGATCTATAGCAACTGCAGACAACAAATTTTCTCCAAAAGTTTCTTTTAGCCAACATCCATCAAGGCTAATAATAGGTCTACATCCCGACTTAAATAATTCTTTCAGTGCTCCTAAACATACATAAAAACCTTGAAATTTTCCATCATCTCTCCAAATTACAACTGTTGATTCAGGGTTAGAATTCAATAACTCAGCTCTATATGATAAAAGTTGATCATATTAAAGGCATTCTTCTCCATGTACCCATTCCAAAGATATTTTTTTTGCCCTCCATGCCTTCTTACATGATATTGTGTAGCTACAATCCTTCATGACAGTTGCAATTAGTCCTTTTACACTCAAATTAGGATCAGTTCTAAAATTGTCAAGATATCTTTTAGCAATATACTGCGGTGACAAGTAAAAATTATCAAACACGTTGCCGCCTATATGAGTCAAATTAATGGACTTAATCTAAACAATAGGATCATCTTGAATCAACTTGCTAGCATGAATCCTAAATGGACAACCATTTTCCTTGCAGGAGCATATTACTCTTACTGTATCACTGGTAGGAAAGTAAAGTTGTCTCCTATGTTTAATACCCCAATTTTCACAAGCTTGTTTAAATTCCTCAAAACCTCCAAACTTCATCCCTAATGCCAACGTTGTCCTGTCTCTATGTTTAGCTTCATTGTATTCTTCATATGAAACCCCCTTATTTTCTTTTTCAGAATCAACCTCCTCAAGCAATTCATTTGAATCTGCATAATCAGAATCAACATCAGTAGTCTGTTTTGGTACTATAATCAAAGTCTTAGATGGCGGGATTAATGTCGAAGCTACATTTCTAGGTCTTTCTTTCCTTTTTCTAGTGTTTTCTTTCGCTATAACCTCCTGAAAGTCATCATCTTCATCAGATATGTTATAATTTGGATCACAAAAATCTTCCTCAACATCACTATCCCATCTTTCCATAGTAACTTGTCCTGTGATAAGATTATCATTCTCAAAACTAATACAATTCAAAAAAGACTCAAATTATCACACTTCTGCGGCCGAATACTCCTGCAATAAACAAATGCAATCGTCCATGAAAAAAACATAAGCATCAGACTAAAGAGACAAAAAAAAACAGTAGTTGATACAAAAATATCTCAATTTTTATAGGTAAATAAAGAAAACGAGGATTATTCAAGGAGGTAATACTTACGTGTATTTTACAGTGTATTTTAAAAGAAAAAATATACAAAACACACATCCTAAGACATAAATTTATAGTGTAAAAATTTCAGCCCCAAGTTTATAGTCAATACAAAAATAAAAAAATCTAAAATTCATGTCAATTTCAACACAAATGAAAATAACTTTAAGAAATTACTCCAATAACATGTTGGAGAGTTGAAAATACTTTATTCTCCTAAAAAAGACCAAAAAAAATACAACAATAAAGAAAATTTTTTTACCTCATTGTCTCTCATTCAATCAACATTATCAACGGCTTGTGGGAGATGATAAGCCTTCCCATTCTCCATTAACTTGGTTGAATTTTTTGATTATTTTTTTTGAATTGCAGAAACTTCAAGAAATGTCGTTCTTTCTTTGTAAACCGATGATTTTCTAATGATGGAATAAGGAAGAAAAATATTTTCTTTTAATCTAAAGGTGAGGTCAAATGGGTCATGGGTTGTGGATAATTAAGTATTGGGTCAAATATAGTCAAATGGGTCATTCCGTCAAGTTTTTAACATTTCTATTAGTTTTTTATTTTTTGGAATAACTATAGAGTTCAATGATATTATTGTAAAAAAATAAATCATAAGTGACATTAGTGGGATGTTTGTAAAACTTCAGTGACAATTTAAGGAATTACTCCACAATCAGAAGAGGCAACTTAGAGACTCAGACGTAACAATGAAGGTAAAGACTACGAAGAGTTTATCTCGAATTAGTGACAACAAAAGTACTTTTTCGTAATGAATAAGGACTTGATTGTCAGTTACCTTCGATGACATAGTTCATAGGACAGACGAGAGACAAAATTGAGTATCAAAGGAATACTATCCGGCTCACTAATGGATCAGACACATGGTGTGCCAACACATGTCACAATCTTTTAGGGCTCTACTATCAATTTATGATTGGCCATAATTTAATGTTATAATCTATAAATAGTTATCCTTCCTCACTTGTAAATGCATTTGTTCTTCTATCCTCATACTCAATCCAACAATTTTACTTGATCTCCATGCATTTCTCTTGTTCTTGATTATTTGTCTAGCTAGTGTTGATCATGTTATAAACGCAGAGGGCTCGCCTAGATTAGCTTGATTTACTTTATTTGTCCTGTTTACTTATATTTTTCTAATTTTCTTCATCACCTAGATAGTTACCAAATAGCTAGTGAACTAAATCTAAAATAACGTTAATCATATGTGCTCTTAACTCATCTACAAATTTGTATCAAATTCACGATAAATAATTTGACGCCCACCGTGTGGCCATAGCAACTGCATGGATTTAATCTTTTTGTTCTTTGATAGCTTGTTTGTGTATCATTTTGTAGGTAGTGAGTCATGGCCATCAATGGAGAATGGACTGAGGATGTGCTTGTGACCTAGGAGGCGACAAAGACTTTGGTTCCAGGCTTGACCGACTCTAGCTAGCAGATAACTCACTAATATGATGACAGTCCATGCTTTAGTGTGGATTATTTGACAAACGTAAATACTTAAAAAAGGGACCACATGACTCTCAACAAAGAGGAAGGAACAGAGGGAAGAGCGACTGATTTAGAAGGTCTTCAGAAGATCCTCAAAAGTTTTTTTGGTACTTAGAAGAAGTTGTGGTGCAAATAGAGGCTTAGGTAGAAGGGTGGACGAACATCAGAATGGTCTGATCCTAGGGACTCCAAAGTCCTTCAAAGCAAATGAGAGAGTCCGGAGCTAAAAGGGACACTTTTTCAAACTTAGGAGCCAAAACGGACAATATTTAATTTATATTACAAAACGGACAGTTTGCCTATTTTTGAGCAAACTACAACTAACTATGTTTGTTAAACGTTTGAGGTAAAAAAATTGTTAATACGATTTGCCCAAAAATGGGCAAACTATATTTCATAAATTTTTTTTTGCAATATAGTGAATTGCCTGCTTGTTATTCCTGAAGAGATTCACCACTGAGAGATTTCTGAAAATAATTTTATATAGTGAATGTTTTGTCATATCAGCACAACTTTTTCACTTATAAATGTGTTATGGTTAATTCACTCCATTTTATCTCATTCATTTATCATATTATTCTACTAATATTATCTCTTTTGGGCTTTGAGAATCCCTTGATAATTATGTCTCAACAATACAAAATGTCTTTATTTTCAATTGAACCGGATGTATGTAAATGCAATGAATATTGTAAAATTAAAACATCAAGGACTCAAAGAAATTCTGATCATAAGTTTTGGAGCTGTACGCGTTCGAAGGTAAAAATTTTAAGTTGTTCAATTAAAAATATGTGTATGTTAATCTTATTTCTTATTTTATTGTTTTAGAAAAATGGTGGATGTGATTATTTTCGGTGGGTATAAAGTAGGTCAATAAATGAAATGAACACTATTCTGTCACGATTCAGGAGACCCACACTTGATGGTGATGCCGCAACTTCACAAAACACTATGAAGTTTGACATGCTATTTAATCTCAACGAAGTCATACAAGATAGAGATTTTCTTAGGACATTGCTAAAAGAATCCAAAGAAAAACAAAATCATTTGAAGGATATGCTTAATGAAACTGAGCAGGAGAATCACGTTTTGAAAAGAAAATGGAATGAAGAACAGAAAAAAAAAATTATTGGAAGTTTTTGTGTTATATTGATTTGTTGTTTGATTTGAATTTTTTTTACTGTTGATTAGTTATCGTGTAGTCTTTCAGTAAGTTTAATGTTTATGCAGTATATTTTTTTTCTTTATAATTTTAGTAGTTCGAATCTATCATGTAATATGTTTTTCAATTTAAATTCGAGTAAAATCGATTACTATTTAGTAATTGTTGTTCATTTACTTCATCTAAGTAATTATTTGATATTCATTTTTTATTACAAGTTTTAATTTTTATAAATTATATTTTGTTATCTATATTTTTTAAGCCCATAATTTAAAATTAGAAATGTCGATATTTAATACTACAAAAAAATGCAGTTACATAACAATTTTCTTAGAATTCAATTTATGTATTATATAAATATTTTCTTAGATATAATTTATCTATTATTTTTTTAATACTCACTCTGTTACTCGTTATGAATGAGATAAAATGAAATGAATTAACAACACCATATTTATAAGTGAAAAAGTTGTACTGAAATGACAAAACATTCACTGTATAAGAATATTTTCAGAAATCTTTCAGTAGTGAATCTAGTCATGAATAACAAGCAGGCAATTCACCATATTACAAAAAAAAATTATGAAATGTGGTTTGCCCATTTTAGGGCAAACCGCATTAACAATTTTTTCACTCCAAATGTTTAACAAATACTGTTAGTTCTAAAGTTATGAAATGTAGGCTGCCCATTTTTGAGAAAATCGTATTAGTAATTTTTTTTACCGCAAACATTTAACAAACACAGTTAGTTGTACTTTTCCCAAAAATGGGCAAACTGTTTGTTTTGTAACATAAATTTAAGTACTGTCCATTTTGGCTCCTAAGTCTGAAAAAGTGTCCCTTTTTGCTTCAGACTCGAAAATGAGATATCTTTCAAATATGTTGAGCTTTTAATTATTGTGATTTACAGTATTTTTTTACGTAGTTTTCAAATATATAAAGCTTCTAACCTGAATTCACTAGCCAAGGTTTTAGAAATTTTAATCTCAAAATTTCAACCGTACCACATAAATTAAAACAAAAAAAATAATTTAGAATCCAATAATTCTTTAAAACTTCACATAAACCTTAATTTCTGAATCTCTCTCTATATGTACTTAGGGGATAATTGGTAGGGTGTATTAAATAATACATGTATTAAGTGTGGTATTATTTAGTACTATATTTGGTAGGATTTTGAACTAATATATAATTAATACATGTATTAGTTATGAATTTAAGTTTTTTGCACCGTCAGTGTACAAAATATTTTACACTATCAGGTAAACTTGACTTGCTATTGCAGGTTACCTATTTTTTTCTTGTTAAATTTTTATATAAATAATTGGGTAGCCTGCAATAGCCGATCAAGTTAACCGATAATGTAGAATATTTTGTGCACTGACGGTACACAGAGCTTAAACTCATTAGTTATACACACTAAGGGGTCGTTTGGTAGAGTTTATTAAAAATATAACGCATGCATTAGTCTTTGTGTATTTGTAGTATCTTGTTTGGTGTCATTTTTTAGACTATGCATAACTAATACTTGTACTAATTATACACTTCATTGTGTATTGAAGAGTGTATTAGTAATACACACCATTTTTCATGTATTAGTAATGCAATGACTTTAACACATGTATTAACTTGTCAAATGACATTATTACCCCTTAAAGACTTCTATCTTTTGTCATACCCTGTTCAGAGGTGCTTCTTCCAGATCAATAATGGTATTCACAAAATTTCTCAGTTAATGGAGTTCTTATCTCTAGGCACATTCTTGAAGGTATTTACATAGTAATCTACCTTTGTGGAGGCAAAAATAGCTTCTTGATTGGAGAACCCTAGTGAATTGATGAGGTACTTCACTAACAAATGGGTCGAATTTGGAATAGTTGTCGCATCAGTTGAGTAATGAAAGAAAAGTTTTCGCAGCAGTTGAGTAATGAAAGAAAAAAGCATTAGGGTCAAATTTGAATAATAGAGCAGAAGATATTGCTCAAGCTTTGACAAGCATCATCGCTTTGTATTACAGAATGCTAAAATGGAGAAAGGATAGTTCGGTAAACAAACATCTTCTTAGAAAAATTATACAAATATATTTTATCTTTAATACATCAAATCAAACAATATATAAAAAATAATATATGTGTAACTAATATAAGTATTACTAATACCTGCATTAATAATACAAGCATTACTAATGCACCCAATTCAACATTATTCTTATACACTCTACCAAACGATCCCTAATAATATTATAGTGTGTATAACTAATACATCTCATTTGGTGAGATTAGTAATACATGAATTTTAGTATCATGGGACTAATATGTTTAAAGACAAAAATATCCCTCAAATTCTTTAGCATTTTTTTTAATTTCCACTTCCACTTCCACGATGGGGTCCCTGACTTCCCAATTTGGACACTAAATGCAAATGGTGAATTCAGTTGTTCCTCTACATGGTTCTTGATAAGAGAACACAGAGAAGCAACAAGGTTGAACACATACACATAACATAGACTGATTTCATTTAAATGCTCTTTCCTTCTATGGAGAGCTCTAAGAAGGAAATTGCCTACAAATGAAAGGCTCAACCAATTTGGCATACCTCCTGCTATTTGTGGATGTTGTTATACTTCTGACTGAGACAATATTCCACATATCTTTGTTGATGGATCATTTGCAAACCACATCTGAAAATACTTTTCACCATCTATGGGGATTACTCATGACACAACTTCACTCAAAATTCTGGTGCTAAAATGGTGGAACTCTAGGTATATTAATAGTGCTCATAAACCGGTGAATCAGGCTCTTCCAATTATTATTTGTTGAAACTTGTGGAAAAAATATGTGTTGTGAAGTATGGTGGAAAAAAGTCCCAGTAAAATTTTAGATTTATAAGGACATCTCTCAATTATTATGTACTTCCTTTCCTTACATTCCTTGGCCTGCTGGATGGAATAAATTGATGGCATATGTTGAGAAGTGCAAACAGGAAACAAATGTTACAACTGTGTATTGATCTAAACCCCTAGATAACATGGTCAAGCTGAACTTTGATGGAAGTTCACTCAATAACCCTGGAAAGATTGGAGCGGGGGTGTTATTAAAGACCATAATGGTGAGCTCATTTATGCTTATGCTACACCCTTGGGACATGGGACCAACAACCAAGCAGAGGTGGAGGCTGTTACATGTGGTCTCTTTTGGTGTCTGAGTAAAGGTATACAACGGGCTATTCTGGAGGTGGACTCTGAACTCCTGATTAGATGGATAAGAGAACAAATACCAACCCCCTGGCATCTACAAATTTTAGTGGAGTCATTACTAAAGATCCTATCACAGTTCCAACTATGCATTTGCAGACATGTATACAGAAAATACAACTTTGTAGCAGATGCCTTATTAAAGGTTAGTCACCAATCAGAACATCCTCAACATTACTTTCATTGCAGTCAACTTTCCTCAGAAGTAGCAGATTACATTCAGCTGGATAAGATAAGCATGGCAAATTTTAGAAGAAGGAAATTGTGCAAGCTTCAAGAACCACCTTAATTAGAGCATGGAAAAAACTGAAAAACAGACTTATCATGTGCTAATAGAGATAGACAAAAAGCTTTGTATACTACTAACCATTGTATTAGTTTCATACATTTCTCTATTGTCACAGAAGTTGAGGTCAGGTCTATGCTTCCCTTTATGTACAGTTTTCTTTGTGATTAATGATAAAGCCTGGGGGTGATGCTCAGCCCGTAAAATTTATTAAACTTTTTTTTTTTACTAATAAATTTATTTAAATAAATTAATTTATAAATTTTATTATTTAGAGAGAGTACTTGTCCGTTGCTAAATAAAATTCGATATCAATCGAATATGAAGGGTACACCGTGCTATCATGGATTTCGATAGTGGCACATCACACCTGAAAATTAGTGTAACAAGTTTTTATTTATATTTTAATATTTAATTTGGCTAATTTAATGAATTAGAAAATCCCACAAAAATTTAAAAGTATAATTGTAAAGGAAATTTTTATAGCATTTTAAATCAAAATACAATATATGATATATCTAGTTTTTAATATCAACCAATTACTTGATAAAAAATAATCTAAATAATATAATTCCTGCACTATTAATTACTACATTACTTGTCTTCGTACCAAACGACCCCTTAATACTTCGAACTTCAATCCATATATGTTTTTATTTTCCGTTCTTTAGAAAAATATGCACCTTACAGATATTTATCCACTAGTGGGAATTCTTTAAAATAATATCATTAATCTCAAAGGGACAATGTTACGTGCTGGACCTACCAACGAGCAGCAATGACGGATCCAGAAGTCAGAAAACAATAATCTATAATCAAAGATATTATTATTGATTTTATTTTTTTTCTAAAAAAAACCTTATTTGACATAAATTGTTTCATTTCAAGACGAAGCCAAATCTAGGTAGGGGTGTATAAAAACCGAACAAATCGATAAATCGAATCGATAAAATTATTATTGGTTTATTGTTATTAGATTTTTGGGTTAACGATTTATAATAATTTTTTAAAAGAAATTAATTGGGTTATTGATTCGGATTGATTTTTTCTTATTGGGTTATTGGGTAAACTGATAATTCAATAAGAATAGGGAGAATACTGACAAAATACCTGAAGTTTGACCGAATTACCAGTTCAACATACTGAACTTTGTTGGAGTCCGATTACACCCCTCCCCAGACTTTTTTTTTCCGTATTTTAATGACATATATCTGTCATTTGGTCCATTGCGTGTTAGTCACGCGCATTGAGCGCGTGAAAAGTGTTAAAAACGTTATAAACTTTTTTTTTTTGCCAAACGACCCCTTAGATTTATAATTATTTAAAGTTTTATATTTTTTATTTATTTTTTCATTCTTTTTCTTCTCTCTTCTCTCTTCTCTCTTTATTTTCTTCAACAATGGTTGCTCCATTGTTGAATTAAAATTAAATTCTTGAAGATTCCGTTTCAATTTTCATTCTGAAAGATTAATGGAACTCGCTAATTGAAACTCAATGGAAGATTCAAACTCGAAAACTCGCTAATTGAATCATCCGAGTTTCATAATGAAAATTGAATCTTCCGAGTTTCATTAACGAAAGATTGAATAACTTCATACATGTACAGTCTGTATTTTTGTCTTCATACATGAAATTAAATTTTCTGAATTCCATTAATGAAAATTGAATCTTCCATTGAGTTTTCGATTAGCGAGTTTCATTGAATCTTCCATTAATGAAACTCGCTAATTGAATCTTCCGAGTTTTAATAAAAAATTAATAGAAGATTCCATTCAATTATTTGAAAAAACTTTCTTCATAAACTCAATGGAATTCAAAGTTTGAAACTGAAAATTGAATTTGAAAACTTTTGGAGTGATAAGTAGGGGTGTTCATCGGTCGATTCGGTTCGATTTTACGTGTTATTGGTTCGGTTTATCGGTTTTCATTTTTTAAATATGTAAAACCAATAACCAACCAATAAGATATTTTCTTATCGGTTTCGGTTTATCGATTTTTGGTCCTTAACGGTTCGGTTTTCGGTTTAACCAATAAGAAAATACTTATAAAACAGAAATAACAACAACTAACATAAAAAAATAAAATCTTAAGTACCGCCAAAACCTACGCAATGCATTTTAGTTTACAAGAATCTTCAAACTTGAACTTAATGTTAGTTAGGAAAAAAATTGAATCCTAATTGTTGGAAGCTTTAAATGCTTCAAGCTTTTCATTACGATAATAACCGAACTTTATATTGTGGCCTTGTTTCCCTGAATAGGTTAATACTTTGTGAATCACTGAATTGTGAATTAGTAGTGCATATAATGTATATACATACACATATCTATATGTATATATATAGAGAGAGAGGGGGGTTAGATAGATAGATAGATAGATAGATAAAGAGAGAGAGAGAGAGATTTCTATATATAACATGAATAGGGATAAAACAATAACTTAGTGTATCCTTATTGGGTTATCGGTTTAACCGATAACCCAATAAGCTAAAATCGATACCGAGCCGTTTACCCAATAAATTTTTTTATAAAACCAATAAAAAACCGTTAACCCGATAACCCAATACCAATAACCCAATAACATTTTTATCGGTTCGGTTCGGTTTTTGCACAACCCTAGTGATAAGAATGGACTTGGAATTTGAAATTGACTCAATGAAATCATTTGAAATATTTAATATGGTTGTAATGGTGAAAAAATGTTGAAAAGTAATAAAATGGAGAAAAAACAGCGCGTGTACCACACTTTCCACCGTAAAAACTGGGTATAACGTTTTTGGGGGAGGGGGCGGACAGAGGGGGATTAATTCCACTTTTAAAAAGTTCGGGGGAATTAATTCCAATTAAAAAAGTATAGGGGGTAACAGGAACCCCGCAAAGTTCAATATGCTCCACTGAAATTTTGGTTAAAGTTCAGGTATTTTCGTGGGTATTATCTCATAAGGATATATGACATATTATATATTTCTCTTAATTTCTCTTTAATTTCTACAAATTAACAAACCTATTATTTCAATTATACAAACTCTTAACTTCTCCTAACATTATTTAGTTCAAACTTGAAGATTCTTGTAAATTAAAACACATCATGTTGGATCTTTGGTTGCAATTAAGATTCATTTTTTTTCATATTAGTTACTACTATTTCTATGTTATGAGTATTTTCTTATCGGTTAAACCGAAAATCGAACCGTTAAGGACTAAAACTAATAAACCGAAAATCAATAAAAAATATTTTATTGATTTGGTTATTGGTTTAGCATATTTAAAAATCAATAAATCGAATCGATAATATGTAAAATTGAACCGAACCGATCGATGCACACCCCAAAATCTAGGATGGGTTACAACGGCACTAAATAAAAATAGTCAAATTATGATGATTACTTTGAGCAACGAATTTGTTTCAACATACTTTCTTAAGAACTTAAGTAAAAGGTTTCCTTACATTTCCACAAAGTGGTGAGGTAAGTAGACAATAAATTAAAAGAATTAACTCGCACTAGGAAAAAATATGAGGTGGCGAGTGATGTATCATGATTTTGTATAGAAAATTTTACCTCTTGATTATTTGTATATTTAACCAATTCATGCATAGCTTAGTATTTTAATATGATAAAATATAATTTCATAATTTTATTTAAAGTGGATAAAGTATAGTAATTATATCTGAAAGACTGAAATTAACTCATCCATTTCACCAGTGGATCATTTAGTTAGTTGCTCTTGATTAGTTCTTTACTACATGCACGACGATCGTATTTAGTTAATTTAATTTATTGAAGAGACTTGGTATTTTTTTTTTAAATAAATTAAATTTGGGACAGTCTTAACTAATCGTTTGACTAAAGGGTAGAGGTTTACATGAATAAAAAATAAGCAATTAAGATTTAACCATATGTCATGTAATTAATAGTCTAAACTACATTTGCCCTAAGATTAGAATTTTAAGATGCATGTACCTCCCCTTGTAATTTCTGATATTACACATGCCTCTCTTTTTTCATATTTCACGTAACAAAACTATCAAGTTTGCCCTTATTTGTTATTTTTTCCTATTTTACATACCATCATTGCCGGGGGCGGAGCCAGCGTTTTGTTCGGGAGTTTGGCCAAACCCCCTTCGATGGAAAAATATACTATTTATATATGATTAAAATTATTTTTTATATGGTTATAGTCTGCGTTGAACCCCCTTCGACTAACTTTTCTTTGAATATGGACCCCCTTAATTGAAATTCTAAGTTTTCTTTGCATATGGAACCCCCCTCGTTGAAATTCTGGCCCCGCCTCTGATCATTGCCATCTTACAGTTAAATTATTTTCTTAATTATATTATTGAATCATGCATAAAAGAGTTTGGTTTTTAGAAAGAGTTAGAATAACACATTAGACCAAGCTTGTCTATAAATTAGGTTTAGCTCTGTTAGCCGAAATATGAAAAAAGAGTAGCGGTGAAGCTTAACATGAAGGAAAGGGTTATAATTTTGTTTTTTTTTGAAAGATGAATCTCTGAGACACGAAGGGCAGTTTTAGTAAAGTGATAAAAGGGCTCAAAAGTAATTTACTGTCATAAATTTCAAATCTAAAGTATGATATTTTTGAATTTCGTTGGCAAATTTTAGACTCCACCACTAAATATGAGAGAGATGTATAGCATAGCATCTAAAACTAGAAGGGATGTATGGGTTCCCATGCCAAAATCTTCATGGTGATTATGACAGTTTGATTTTTTTTGTTTGGCCAAATTCATCGATAGGACCTTAAACTTATCCTGAAAATTCACTTAGACCTCTTAATTAAGGCCTGTACCTATCAGGCCTTTCAAGTGCTAAAATTGGTACCTATCAGGCACAAAATGCTGATTTGGCAAGGAAAGTGTGAACAGTAGGTTAAATAATATTTTAATTAAAAAACTTATATTTAAATTATTTTATTAATAGTATTTTTAAGTATTATAATTTCTTAATAAAAAAAATTTAAAAAGCACCCCGCCCCCCTTTCATCATCTTCTTCACCGCCCCCCACCCCCTTCATCATCTTCTTCACAACCCCCCCCCCCCCATTCATCATCTTCTTCACAATCCTCCATCATCAACGTCTTCCTTTGCAAACCACGACTTCAGTCATCATCTTCTTTAGCCATTTTCGAATACATTTTTCGGCGAGACTCGTCGAAAAATTAACTTTAAAATTTCAAGATTGTTCAAAATTACATGTTTATGAACTTAAATAACTCAAATCCAATATAATGGGAAATCATTTTCTTGCAAAAAATGAAGAAATTGGTATCCTTGATGAAGAAAGTGTCATGAGAACTTTACTTTTTTTTTTTTTTTTTAAGTTTTGCAAGAATTTTTTTTTTTCCAAAGTTTTGCTTCCTTCTTGCATAACAATGGAGAAGAAGAATGGAAAAAGGCGTGGGGGAAAGGCGTGGGGGGGGGGGGAGCGGGTGAACCAGTGTGGTTTTTTTTTTTTTTTCCTTTTAAGTTCATCTTTATGGAGAAGAGAATGGAAGGGGTGGCGGGTTTGAAGGAACATTTTTTTTTTAAATTATAATTAATTTTTAATAATTATTGGACCCACAATACCACATGTCAGCTTCTAATTAGTCTTTCTTGCCACATCATCGTGTGTGTGTTACACACACTTGAGATTTTAGCTGATTGGGCAAAAAATGCCCAATTGAAACCAAATTGGGGGTGGGAGGTGGGGGCGGTTAATAGCTATTCATGAACTTTGTTTGATTGCATTTTTTCCTTACCATCAAATGATAGTATAAACAACCCAGTTTACAACTAATATAGTAGCTCATAATGATTCTTATAACCAAAAAAAAATTGATAATAAACAGTGGCCGTAAAAGTTGCTTTAGATACTTTTGTTCTCTTTCTATTAAAGTTTTATTCGTATTTTTTTTAATCTCTCCAAAAATTTATATTTCATTAAAAATTATTGTTGGGTTCAATTGGTGTGAATGAAAAATGGAGGGATACAACCTTTTATGAAAAGACATATTGTTTTGGAAAAGGAGTGACTGTTCAGATAATTGTGTCTGTTCAGAAAAAGACACAATGTTTCGAATGAACAGATATAACTCTTCCAAAGGATATACCTTTTCGGATGAACCATTTCCACCTTTCAGAAGGGGCACTTGATGACTATATAAACCTGCATTTATCCATAGGTTTAGTAATGAAAAATTTTTCTGCAATAAAACTCTTCTTGTTTTCTAAAAATATACTCCGTATGATCATCTAATCGTTGAGTGAGTTCAAAGAGAATCCGATCGTTTAAGGTACCACTACAGTCAGATTGTTAGTCCATTTTATCCTGGGAGAAAAATTCCGCAACCTCAGCTACTCAAGGGGAATTATTTCCTTGAGGACACTTCGTGAAGTCAAAGGACTTGACCTATTTTGTTTTATCTAAATTTTTTAAAAAATAATACACACTTCTTTGAAAGGTCTTTTTGATCTTGTGTTGAGGGTGTTATATAACTTCATAGGTGTTCTTGTTTTTAGACTTGAACTTGTGTTGAAGTTGCTGTGCCTAAATTAGGGGTGGACGTTCGGTACTTCGGTTCGGGTTCGATTTTTTTATTTCGATTTTTTTACTTTTTGATTTTGAAATTATAAGAATCGAAAACCGAACCGAAATTGTTCGGTTCGGTTCGGTTTATATAATTTTTGGTTCGATTTTATTGCGGTTTAATAATTTTAATTTTTTGGTTTTGGGCCAGTTTAATGGTCCACGTTATATTTATAAATTGGGCTACTGAACATCCAGACAGGTATAAAACTAATAAGTAATAACACTAGTTTACACATTGAAGGAATGGAGATGATTAGGTATATATAGAAAAAGAAATATGTACATGAAAAAATCAGTGTAATATCTGTGAGTGACTAATTTCACTCCCAAGTAACAAACAGAGTTCTCTAAGTTACTTATTGCTTTGGACAGTAATCCTGCAAACATCATTTGACCGCTAGTATCACTCTAGAACAATTGAACCGCAATAGTTAACTGTGAAACAAAAAACACCTATATATTCAACAACAAGCTATCATAATGCGTAAAACAACTTTAACACTTGACACATTAGAAGTTTTCCTAATCAAATTATGACTGATTATTAACTATAGAATGCTCAAGACTGGAGGTACATAGAGAACTCGTCTCCCATAACACATGTTAACAGTATGGTTTTTGTATAGTGTAAGGAAAAAATATACTTAAATATGATAAGTTATCCAACCTTTATCTCTTGACAGATCATTTAGAAATTGTCTAAATGGATTACAAACCTACAGATCCTTTAGACTAGAGAAATCAAACTGGAGGACCAACACAGACATTAAACAATATATATAGTCTTGTACTATACAAACAACAACATTCATGAAAACAACAAAGGAAATATATTGTTCATTTCATGAAAGTTGGGACCTATTTCTGTCAACATTACAATTTACAGAAGCAGTCACATAGAAACAGTTAACACATAATCTGTAAACACATTAGACGGACATTATGTAAACACAAAATCTTTAAACACGACACTAATCTCACACAGAATGACAGAAACAACAGTAGTCATCCAGTCACACATAACGCACTAATGCAGAAATAGGCTCACAGGCCACACACAATGCAAAAACAGGCTCACAGGCCACTCATTGCTCCGACGTTCCCTTTCGTTGAGTTCTTGAGAGAATGAATTTAGGAATTAGGGTTCTTTCCTTGGCTTCTTGCTGAATAATGAATGATTAAGAGTAGCAACCCTTTAGAAATTTAGGAATTAGGTTTCTTTGCCTTCTGGAATGAAATCAATTTATTGATTTAGGGCCTTTTGGAATATATATTAATTTAATAATATATATATATATTAGTGTATATTATTATATTATATAAAGGGCCCTCTTAAAAGTTAAATATATATTATATAATTAAAAAAATATATTAAAAATTTCGGTTTAAACTGAAAAACCGAATTATGTGAACCTAAAACCCGTAACCCGAACTGAAATACCAATTTTTTTTTAAAAAACCAAACCCAAACTGAAAAACCGAACCCGAAAAACCAAACTGATTCAGTTCGGTTCGGTATTTCTGTATTTATGCCCACCCCTAACCTAAATACAAATTCTTGTACCCGAAAATATTGATAAACAACAATCTTAAGGAAATAATCTTGAATTTTTTTTTTCTTGTTTGGTGAAATTTTCTTTTCACTAAAGTTTTTTTTTCTTCGATATCTGTATTGCTTGATTTCTGGAGATTAAAACTTTTAGCTTTCTGTTCCGTTTGAACTTAACTAGTGATTTGAAGACATAAAATCTTCATCACAAGTTAAAGATCACTCGGTTGACGATTGAAAGTCATAAAACCTTCATCATTAAACTAGAAACAAGAGGTGTTTAAAGTTGCTGAAACTTTATTAGTAGTGTTTTGACATACTAAAAGGCTCTGTCTTATTGTGATAGGAAAATGACTAAAAATAGTCAAGTGCATGATGCTGGAACGACTATGACGAAACTAGTATTGCCACGACGAGTCGTACTAATGCTCCGCAAGCTATGGCACTAGCGGAGAAACCTAAAAAATTCGCGGGTATTGATTTCAAGAGGTGGTAGAAGAAAATGATTTTCTACCTCACAACTCTTTGTCTTCAAAGGTTCACATTTGAGGAAGCTCTGGAGGTACCCGAGAGAACCTCTAAACAAGAGCGATTTATGATTGTGGAGGCTTGGAAACACTCTGATTTTCTTTGCAGGAACTACATTTTGAGTGGTCTCCAAGATGACCTTTACAATGTGTATAGTGGAGCAAAAACAGCAAAAGAGTTATGGGGAGCGCTAGAATGGAAGTACAAGACAGAGGATGCAGGAACTAAAAAGTTCTTCGTTGCAAGATTCTTGGAATATAAAATGATAGACAACAAGTTGGTTGTCTCCTAAGTGCAGGAACTGCAAGTGATATCCATGATCTCCTAGCGGAAGGTATGATTTTACTAAATATCTTTGTTGAATAATTTGAAAGTGTTCTTAATATTCACATAGCCTTTATTGTAGGTTTGATCGTGAATGAAACGTTTCAAGTAGAAGCAATAATAGAGAAGCTACCACCTATGTGGAAAGACTTCAAGAACTATTTGAAACACAAACGTAAGAAGATGTCTGTCGAAGATCTAATCATAAGATTGCATATTGAAGAAGACAATAAGGCTGCGGAAAGAAGGTCAAGAGGAAATTCTACAATGAATGGAGAAAATATTGTAGAAGATGACTATAACTCCAAAAAGCGAAAGAAAGCTGGAAATGAAAGCTATCAACCCAAGAAGAAATTCAAGGGAAAATGCTTCAACTGTGGCAAGATTGGCCACAAATCAATAGATTGTCAGGCCCCTAATAAAGGAAAGAAAAAAGACCAAGCAAATGTGGCTGAGTCCAAGAAAGAAATGGATGATCTGTGTGCCATGCTTTCCGAATGCAACTTGGTGGGAAATTCTCGCAAATGGTGGATGGATTCCGGTGCCACCTGCCATGTTTGTGCTAATAAGGAATTATTTTCAATGTTTGCTCCGGCTCAAGGAGAAGAAAAGATCTTCATGGCTAACTCCGCTACTGCAAAAGTAGAAGGAACAGGAAAAATATGCTTGAAACTGACTTCAGACGAAGTGTTGACACTCAACAATGTCCTGTACGTACCGAAGTTAAGAAAGAACTTAATTTTTGTATCACTTCTATATAAAAACGAATTCAAATGTTTAACCATTTCCGAAAAAGTTGTAATAAGCAAATGAGAAGTGTATGTAGGAAAAGGTTATCTCACTGAGGGCCTATATAAGATGAATGTAATGACTATTGAAATCAATAAAAGTTCTGCTTCTTCTTACTTCCTTGTGTCTTAAGATCTGTGGCATGAATGATTAGTCCATGTTAATTACAAAATATTACGAAAACCGATTAAATTAGAAGTTTTGCCAAACTTTGAGTGCAATAAATTAAAATATCAAACGTGTGTGGAATCAAAGTATGCAAAGCATCCTTATAAATCTGTTGAAAGGAATTTCAATCCTTTAGACTTAATACACATTGAAATTTGTGATATGAAGTCAACACCATCACGTGGTGGAAAAAAATATTTCATAACTTTTATTGACAATTGCACTAGATATTGTTATGTCTACTTGCTAAATAGTAAGGATGAGACAATAGACGTATTTAGGCAATACAAAACTGAAGTCTAAAATCAGTTGGAGAAAAAGATAAAAAATATAAGAAGTTATAGTGGTGGAGAATATGAATCTCCCTTCGCCGAAATATGTGTAGAAAATAAAATTGTCCATCAAACTATGACCCCGTATTTATTTCAATCTAATGGAATTACGGAAAGGAAAAATCAAACTTTGAAGAAAATAATAAATGCCTTACTTATAAGTTCAGGTTTACTGCAAAACTTGTGGGGGGGAGGCTATCCTTACAGCCAACCGAATACTCAATAGAGTTCCCCATAGTAAGACACAATCAATTCTTTATGAAAAATGGAAAGGAAGGAAACCCAATTTGAAATATTTCAAAGTGTGGGGGTGTCTAGAAAAGGTCCAATTTCCTATGCCTAAAATGGTTAAGATAGGACCTAAGACGGTGGACTGAGTGTTCATAGGATATTCTTAAAGTACTAAAGCATGTCGTTTTTTGGTTCATAAATTCGAACATCTGGATATTAATGAAAATACAGTAATTGAGTCAGATAATGCTGAATTCTTTGAAAATATTTACCCGTATAAAACTAGACATAAACATTCTAGTGGAGGGTCTAAACGACCTAGAGATGAACCAAGTGATAATGTAGAGAATCCAAGACGTAGTACACGTCAAAGAACTTTAACGTCGTTTGGATCGGATTTTGTAACATTTCTCTTAGAAAATGAGCCTAAAACATTTAAGGAAGCAATAACGTCTTCAGAATCATCCTTTTGGAATGAGGAAGTCGATAGTGAGATTGATTCAATCTTAAAAAACCATACGTGGGAGTTGGTTGATCTTCCTCCAGGAAATAAACCTTTAGGTTCTAAATGGATCTTCATGAAAATAAAAGCAAATGGTACTATTGACAAATACAAGACAAGACTTGTAGTAAAAGGCTTCAAACAAAAAGGAGGCCTTGATTACTTTGATACATACTCGTCGGTAACAAGGATAACGTCGATTCAAATGTTAATTGCCTTGGCGGCGGTATATGGTCTTGAAATCCATCAAATGAAAATGAAAACCGCATTCTTAAATGAAGAATTGGAGGAAAATTTTTACATGGAACAACCTGACGGTTTTGTGGTTTCAGGAAAAGAAAATAAGGTGTGTAAACTTGTTAAGTTACTTTATGGACTAAAACAAGCACCTCGGTAATGGCATGCCAAGTTTGACTAAATCATGTTGGCGAATGAATTCAAAATTAATGAATGTGATAAATGTGTTTATATTAAAGACACTCCAAATCACCAAGTCATTGTGTGTTTATATGTGGATGATATGTTGATCATCAGTAGAGACATTTCAGACATAAATGCAACAAAACGAATGCTCGAGAGCAAGGTCAATATGAAAGACCTTGGAGTTGCGGATGTGATCTTAGGGATAAGAATTCATAGAACTCCACAAGGGTTGGTATTATCACAGTCTCATTACATAAAAAAGGTACTTGACAAATTCAAGTATATGAAATTTGGTATTGCCAAGACTCCATTGGATGTGAGCTTTGCACTTCGAAAAAATGAAGGTAAAAGTGACTCACAATTGGAGTACGCAAGAGTATTGGGATGTTTAATGTATATAATGAATTGTACATGACCAGACATAGCATGTGTTATTAGATAGTTGAGTCGGTACATGAGTAATCCTAATAAAACTAATTGGATGGCAATGAAAAGAGTTTTAGGGTATCTTAAATACACTCAAGACTATGCTTTATACTATAATAAATATCCCGCGGTACTTGAAGGATATAGTGATGCAAATTGGATCACCAGATCGAACGAAGTAAAATTCATGTGTGGATATGTATTTACTATCGGTGGAGGAGCGGTCTCTTGGAAATCATCCAAACAGACTTGTATTTCTCGCTCTACAATAGAACCAGAATTTATCGTATTAGATAAAGCCAGTGAAGAAGCAGAATGGATTCGGAATTTCTTGGAAGATATTCCTTATTGGCCCTAACCAGTGGCACCAGTATGTATACACTGTGATAGCTAAGCAGAGATAGGTAGGGTAGGGATCATGATGTACATCGGTAAATCTCTTCACATAAGACGGAGACATAATACCGTTAGAGAACTTTTCTCTAGTGGAATTATCACTGTTGATTATGTGAAGTTAAAGGATAATTTGTCGGATCCACTTACAAAAGGCCTATCTAGAGAAGGAGTTGAGAGAACATCCAAGGGAATGGGTTTAAGGCCTAGGACAAGTCAGCATGGCGGTAACTCTACCTAGCATACTAGAGATCCCAAGAGTTAGGTTCAAGGATATCAAATAAAGTTGTGTCTGACAGGTTCAACATTGTCAAAATACCAACCCATTCTCATGATGTAGACAATGTTTAGCAAACAAGGATAAGATTTAAGGTGAAAAGTCTTTTAATGATTATCTAAATTTGGCAGATTTGACCAAATAGTTTAATCTATAGGATTGAATGTTTAAAAATCACCTATGTGAGGGAGAAGTGGAAGCCACTTCAAGGAGAATGTTAGTAAAGGCCTATTCTCTAAGATCTCATGAAACACGGACGCGTTCATAGCTGAAAAGAACAAAACTGTGAGAACCATAAAAGGTAAAAGGCTGGTTGTGTGACATGTGTTGTCTAGGTGTACATTAAAGCTTGATGATTCAAATATATCAAATCTGCCAATTGACCGAGTGCATCCAATGCATATTCACTACAGAAAGTTCAAAGAGAAACCCACTTATCCTGATGCAATCAGTCTTTTCTTGATGACAACATATTTGTCCATAAAGTTTTACAAAGAATATCCATTCCCCATTCATGTGGGGGATTGTTGGTTTCAATTGGTGTGAATGGAAAATAAAGGGACACAACGTTTTATGAAAAGACATATTGTTTTGGAAAAGGAGTGACTATTCAGATAGTTGTGTCTGTTCAGAAAAAAAACACAATGTTTCGAATGAACCGATATGACTCTTCCGAAGGATATACCTTTTTGGATGAACCATTGACACCTTTTGGAAGGGGTACTTGATGACTATATAAACCTGCATTTATCCACAGGTTTAGTAATGAAAAATTTTTCTGCAATAAAACTCTTCTTGTTTTCTGAAAATATACTACGTGTGATCATCTAATCGTTTAGTGAGTTCGAAGAGAATCCAATCATTTGAGGTACCACTACAGTTGGATTGTTAGGCCATTTTATCCTGGGAGGAAAATTCCACAACCTTGGGTATTTGAGGGGAATTATTTTCTTAAGGACGCTTTGTGAAGTCGAAGGACTTGGCCTTTTCTGTTTCATCTAAATTTCTAAAAAAATAATACACACTTCTTTAAAAGGTCTTTTTGATCTTGTGTTGAAGGTTTTATATAACTTCATAGGTGTTCTTGTTTTTAGACTTGAACTTGTGTTGAAGTTGCTGTGCCTAAATACAGATTCTTGTACCCAAAAACATTGATAAACAACAATTATAATCTCCTTTTGAATATTCTCTAGAGTTTGATCAGTAGATATCATGAGTGTTATGCATGTGGATGTACATGGTTACATAAATATAGTCTACTACAAATATAAGAATGATATACATATATATATACTGCTATACTTGAGGGATGTACTTGAATGTAACCGTATAGTCTTTTTACAAGTATGTTGAGATTATTGAAGAATCATGTAAAGCTTGATTAGCTGCTAGATTAGAATATTTAATTATATGGTTAGTGGTTGTTAGTTAGGTGACTAGACTTAGTTAGTTAGATAGTTGTTGACAACCGGCACCTACACACACTTATATATATGTTGATTTTGCATTCAAGGAATAAAGTCAGTTACCATTTCACAAAATATATTCTCATGATCTTCTCACAATTATCTCTCTCTCAATCAAATCTCAAGGTTAACTGCATAACAATGGCAGTTTTTAAGTTTATTAGCTTCATAAATCCTCAACCTTGACATGGTATCTGAGCAATTTTGATCCTGAATTTTGCATTTTTCTTTGGCCCTTTTTACTGCTCTGTTAGTATATTTGATCTTATAGGTTTCTTCTCTCTTTGCATCTTCAAAGTGTTTGCTTATTTATTACTTTTAATGGTTGATAATGAAGCCAATCCTCCCACTCAAGCGAGTCGAGAAACTATCAACTTGACAAATCCCTTGTATATGCATCCCTCTGAGAATGTAGGAGCAACACTGCTTTTTAGTGTTTTCGATGGCACATGTATCGGTCATGGAGGCGAGGTGTACTTCGTTCCTTGTCAGTCAAAAATAAAACTGTCTTTATCAATAACAAATGTCCAAAACCACCAGAGAATTCTCTATTTTTTAGTCATTAGGAGAGATATGATGACATGATGACTTTGTGGCTCTTGAATTCTCTATTCAGAGACCTAGCATATAGTTTACAATACGTCGATATGATCAAACGAATGAGGCTAAGTTGTATCAATTGCAGAAAGATATTAATGACCTTATCTATGGGAGAAATTGAGCGCACTTACTCTGAGTACTAGCTGCACATGTCAATGCTCTTGTGGTGCTAAAGCAGCTGTGCATAAGGCCGAACAGGATCGACGGCTAACACAATTTCTCATGGGCCTCAATGAGATGTACACATCTGTGCGAGGGAGTATTTTAATTATGAATCCCCTTCCTAGCATTGTACAAGCCTTCTCCATTTTGATTCAAAATGAGAAGCAAATAGAGGTTAAGCCTCACACTCATCTTAGTCTAGAATCTACCTCTCTTACCACTCATTCCATAGAAAATGTAGCCTTCAAGACAAATTATCAAAACTCTAGGATAGGAAATGCTCTGTACAATAGAAAACGATTTGGTAATCACTATTTAGGTATATCTAGTTCTTCTGGAGGATATCCGTATGGGAATTCACATGGTGCAGGTGGTTCTAGCTCTCACAGAGGAGGCCATTCTCTGAGTAGATCTAATTTTTTATGTGATTACTATGAGAAATCTGGTCACACTAAAGATAAATATTATAGGTTGCATGGTTTCCCTCAGGATTTCATGTTCACAAAAGGAAAGAATTTAGCTTCTACTGCTAATGTGTTTGGAAGAATGCACACTGATAATCACACAAAAAAGAATATTATAACAGAAGATCCTAATTCTCAAGGACTTTAGACCCTAACAAAGGATCAATACAATCAGTTTATGACCTTACTGAGCACTTTTCGACAAGGAGATGCAACACATGACATAAGTGGAATTTCTAGTGGTGCTATGAACCTTGTAGGTATAATTGTTTGTCATTCCTTTATAACTGAGATTGCTGATCTTTCATGTGCATGTACCACATTGACAGTTGATTCCTGGATATTAGACTCAGGAGCATCTCACCACATCACATACAGTAAAACCTTACTGACTAACATCACTAGTTTACCCTATCTTTTCCTAGTAACTTTGCCTAATGGATATAGAGTAAGAGTGAAAGAAATTGGTGATGTCCTTATAAATCCAACTTTAGCACGGCACAATGTTTTGTTTGTATCTAGTTTTAAATTTAACCTCATTTCTATTCATTGTTTAACACTTGATCTTCAAATCATAGTTATTTTAGTAGCTCTTCTTGTACCTTGCAGGCCCCTTCACTGAAGAGGCCTATGGAGATTGGTAGAGCTAACAATGGTCTATACTACCTCTACTCAAAATGTCACAACAACATTTCAAGGTCTTCTAGAAGACTTAAATCCTCCATTCACAGCTTTTTAAATACTTGTTTTAGTTTTCCCACTTGTAGTAAATCTGATTCATCTTTACTTCCAAATACTGTTGTATATAATTCATGTTCAACTAATAAAAAAGTCTTCTCTATTTTGAATCCTTGTCTGTTTTATACATCTTATGATAATAATAATGATCTTTTGTGGCATCAGAGATTAGGCCATGTACCTTTTGCAAAAATGAGAGGAATATCTTCACTACCAGTACCTTTTGCATCAAAACAACTTTTCATGTGTACCATTTGTCCAATGGACAGACAAAGTAGACTACCTTTTCCACATAAATCTATAGTCAGTACCACCCATATTGTTCTCTTACATATTGATCTATAGGGACCTTATCATGCTCCAACTCATGAAAACTATAGGTATTTTTTTACCGTGGTTGATAATTACAGCAGGTCCACTTGGACACATCTTCTGAGTTGTAAAAGTAATACACGTCAATCTATCAAAACATTTGTGTCTCTTGTAGAAACTTAGTTTTTGACCAAGATCAAGATTATCAGGTTTGATAATGACCTTGAGTTTGTAAATCATGCAACTACATCATTCTTCCAAGAAAAAGCATCACCCACCAAAAGACTTATCCATACACACCACAACAAAATAGTGTGGTGGAATGAAAACACAAATATCTGATTGAAACTGCAAGAGCACTTTTCTATCAATCCAAGTTGCCAATTAGATATTAGGGAGAATGTATCCTAACTTCTACCTACTTGATCAATAGATTACCTTCTACACTATTGAAAGACCAGTCCCCTTATGAACTTCTGTACCAAAAGAAACCTAGTTACTCTCATTTAAAGACTTTTGGATGTCTTTGTTTTCCCACAACTCTCAAGACTCACACAAGTAAGTTTGAACCTAGGACCACTCCACATGTTTTCATGGGATATCCCTTTGGTTCAAAAGGTTACAAGGTTCTTAACTTGACTACAAAAAGGTTACATATTTCTAGGGATGTTGTTTTTCATGAAAATGTCTTTCCTTTTTCCTTGTTATCTCACCAACTTGTTTTCCCTGATGTGGTTCCTTTAATGAATTTTAATGTTGATACTATTCACTCTTCTGTCACACCAAATAGTTTTGATACACATGAGTTAGATTTTAGACAAAATTCTTATAATGTTGCCCCTAATCCTATACCTGCTGGCAACTCTCCATACTCATCATCATCTCCTCGATCCACTACCTCTCCATCATTTTCTCATAATCCACTACCTGATACTCAACCACATATTTCACAACCACAAGCTGAACCTAGAATATAATCTAGAACTCATGCCACACCACCCTTCCTAAAGAAATGTTCTTATTCCTTACCCAACCTACAACCTTCTTCTTTATCTATTTCTTCCTTAAAAAAAATTTTCCACTCATACCTTTATTTTACTCACTTCCTTTAGTCTGGATGGCCAGCAGTTGATGAGGAATATTTTACTTAAATATGAGCCATCCTCTTATGAGGAAGCAATATTAAATCTTGCTTGGAAGGTTGTAATGACACAGGAATTTGAAGCTTTGTATACAAACCATACGTGGGATCTTATCCCATTACCTGCTAGAAAGAGAACTATTGGTTGCAGGTGGGTTTACAAGTTTAAAAACAAGGTTGATGGAAGTCTAGAGAGGTTCAAGGCTAGACTTGTAGTGAAGGGATACACACAAAAACATGGTGTTAATTACAGTGAAACTTTCTCACCAGTAATGAAGATGACTACTATAAAAATTCTTCTTAGTCTAGCTATAAAGAAGGGATGGAAACTCCATCAACTTAATGTCAACAATGCTTTTCTACATGGTGATTTGCATGAAGAGGTATATATGGACCCTCCAAAGGTCCTATTGTTGGATAATCCAAACCTTGTATGCAAGCTAAGGAAATCCTTGTACGGTTTGAAGCAAGCTAGTAGGCAGTGGTATGAAAAACTGATTGAATCCTTATGTTTGCAGGGGTATGTACATTTTGCTAGTGATTACTCTTTATTTTACCAGAAAACTGATAGTTCCATAATTTTTGTAGCTGTGTATGTTGATGATGTTATAGTTACTGGTACTGATGAGAAGGAGATACACCGACTGAAGTTGTTTTTACACAACAAGTTCAAGATCACAGATCTGGGACAACTATATTATTTCTTAGGGTTAGAGGTATTATATAGACATGATGGAATTTTAATTTCCCAGAGAAAATTTGCCACTGATTTGTTGAAAGAGTATGAACACCTAAACTACCACACTACTTCTTCCCCTGTTGATCTCAAAGTTAAGTTACTGGCAAATAAGGGAAAGTTGATGTCTGACCTAACACCTTATAGAAAGCTGGTTAGGAAGCTTATTTTTCTCACAAATACTAGAATGGAATTTGCATATAGTGTGCAAACATCTTAGCCAATTTATGCAGGCTCCTTGAGAGCACTATTACAGAGCTGCTTTATATGTCCTGAGGTACTTAAAATCAGATCTAACCTTGGGTATTTTCTTGTCAAATGATACCAACTACACTCTGTCATCTTGTTGCGACTCTGACTGGGATTTATGTCCAAATTCAAGAAGGTCTATTAGTGGATACATTGTGTTCCTTGGCAATAGTCCAATTAGTTGGAAATCCAAGAAACAAACTACCATTTCTCTATCATCAGTTGAGGCAAAGTATAGGTCACTTAGAAAGGTTATTGGTGAACTGGTATGGGTGGATAAACTGCTAACTGAGTTAACTATTGTCTTCACTAAGCCTATTTTATTGCTTTGTGATAGTCAAGCAACCATACACATTGCAAGGAATCCTATTTTTCATGAGAGAACTAAACATATAGAAGTAGACTGTAATTTTGTCCGGGACAAGCTACATGAAGGCCTCATTACTTTGCAACATATTACTATAAATGCTCAACTTGCAGACATATTGACAAAGTATCTTACTGGAGTTAAGCATCATACTGTGTTAGGAAAGTTGGCTGTACTTTTAGCACCTCCAACTTGAGGGGGGGGGGTGTTGAGATTATTGAAAAATCATGTAAAGCTTGATTAGCTGCTATATTAGAATATTTATTATGCTGTTAGTGGTAGTTAGTTAGCTGACTAGACTTAGCTAGTTAGATAGTTGTTGACAGCTGGCATCTCCACACACTTATATATATGTTGATTTTGTATTCACGGAATAAAGTCAGTTACCATTTCACAAAATATCTTCTCATGATCTTCTCTCAATTCTTTCTCTCTTAATCAAAGCTCAAGGTTAACTGCATAACAATGGTAGTTTTTCAGTTTATTATCTTCATAAATCCTCAACTTTGACAAATTATAATAATAACATAAATGCATGTGTATACACTTATATGCTAGAGACTTAAGAAAGTAAAGTAAAAGATACATAAAAGAGGAAATAATAGTTCGAAACAGATAAATTTATTTCTAAACTTCAAGATAATATATAGGCAAACACTTGACATAGTACTTCCACTAAAACAACACGCATATCAATCCAATTTAAGTGTAAAACAACCTACTTCTAAAAAATAGAACACATGACTCCTAAAAGAAAATACATGACTCTACCAATTCCTAGAAATCAGAAAAACACTCTGCTTACTAAATCACAACTCCTAAAGACTAGGTCAACTAGCTAAAGAAAATAATGGACTAAACTTTCAATAATTCCCCCTTTAATTGATGTTTGTTAACAGTCAGTTTATATCTTTAATTATGCTGATGCCTAACAACCTTCTAATTTTTATGAATGACTTCGTCTTTAGGGCCTTGGTTAAAATATCAGCAACTTTATCTTCACTCCTTCCGTACATCCGATCAATTGTTCCATTATTGATAAGATTTCGTAAGAAATAAAACTTCATATAAATATGCTTGCTTTTTCCATGTAGCACTGAATTCTTGGATAATCAAATTGCTGAATCGTTGTCACAAAATATCTTGATAGCTTCTCATTGCTTGAGTTTCAACTCCTCTAGAAATCTCCTCAACCAAATAGATTGACAAGAACAAATAGTCACAACAACAAAACTCGGCTTCTGTAGTAGACAAAGTGACAATTGGTTGTTTCTTAGCTGACCATCAATAGCACCGAATCCAAACATATATAAAAACATAATCTGAAGCGTTCTTTTTGTCATCACAATCACCAGCATAATCACTATCAATAAACTCAAGAAGATTGGACTTTTCACTCTTCTTATAAAATAACCCAAAATCTCTCATTCCGTACAAGTAATGAAGAATTCGCTTGGTTGCCGACAAATGTATTTCTATGGGATTCTCCATGTACCTACTGATTAAACTCACAGAGTACATTATGTCAGGCCTTGTAGAAGTGAGATACATCAAGATGCCCACAATTTATTTGTAAATTATGTTTTCAACCTTTTCCCAGTATAATCTTTGTGTAGCTTCAAACCAAGTTTAGCAGGGTGTTAACTGGATTGCAAACCATCATCTAAAATCTGTCAAGAATTTCCCCTACATATTTTTTTCAAGAAAGAAAAATCTCTTTATCAGATTGCACCACCTCTAGCCCAATAAAGTAATGCATCAATTCGAGGTCGGACATTCCAAACTCATCCATCATCGACTTCTAAATTCTTCAAACATGACATCTCAATTTTCAATAAAAATAAGATCATCAACATACAATCAAATAATGAACATCATTCCTTGATTCCCAATTTAACAAATAATGTATGCTCATAAGGACATTTTTAAAAATTAACTTTTATAAAATACCCTTCAATGCAATTATACCAAGCCAAAGAGCTTGTTTTAGACCATAAAGGGTCTTTTTAAATCTGTAAACCTTATGCTCATTTTTAATTTTAACATAACCAGGGGGTTGTTCAATAAATACCTGTTCCTCCAAGTACCCATGTAGAAATACCAATTTGATATCTAGCTATAAAATAGGCCAAGACTTCTGAGCTGCCAATGCTATAACCAATCTAATTGTATCATGCCTATAAACGGGAGAATATGCTTTGATATAATCGATCCTCTATCGTTGCTTGTATCCCTTAGCCACTAAACGCACCTTGTACTTGTCCACTTTGCCATTTTCCTTCAACTTTGTTTTGAACACCCACCTTGCTCTAATGGTTTTCTGTTCATTCGGAAGATCGGATAATTCTCAAGTATCATTTCACTCAATGATATCAATTTTATCATCCATTATTTTTCTCTAATTTTCTTCCTTCAAAGCATTCTTTAATGATATCAAAAGAGGTAGGATCACAATCTGAAAACAAAGAAAAGTGAGTTATTGGATCTTTAATTCCAGTTACCTTATAATCCTTCATCCAAGTAGTCCTTCTTCTAACATGCCCAATAATTTGACTTTCTTCTTTATTTGCTACAACTACTGTTGGTGGTGTTGTAGGAGCTGAATCTGATGTATTTTCTAGTATGCAAGGTGCTGAAAATTGCTCATGTTAGCTTCATTGTCATAGAGGCTCTTGGTAGGTCGCTTCCTATTCTAATCCTAAGTCTTTTCCTTATTAAACGTAACATCTCTACTAATAACAATCTTTTTTTTCAATGGATTAAACAGTTTGTATGCTTTAGAGGACTCACTTACACCAAGAAAAATATATTTTAGCCTTGTCATCAAATTTCTTCCTCCTCTCTCTAGGACATGAGCATACGTGATGCGTCTAAAAATTCTGAAATGATCTACTGTTGCTTTTCTTCCACTCCATGATTCCTCCATTGTCATATTTTTAATAGAAAAAATTAGGCTTCTATTTAAAATATGAGTACTCTAATTTACCGACTTAGGTGAGAAGATTTTTTAGACTACTCCCTCTTACTAACAAGCTTCTCTCTATGTTGAGGATAGTTCTATTTTTTCTTTCCAATACACCATTCAATTGGGGTGTATACACAATTTTAAGCTCTCTCCAAGAGCCATGATTTGCTTTAATTCCCCGAGTTTTCGTGTCCTAAACCTCCAAAGAAATAACAAATGAGGTTAGCTTTCCAACACATCAAGCCTAGTATTAGTCTGAGGTTGTGTCAAGAAGTTATGGAAATTTTCCCTTAAGAACCTAACAGATTACTATGACTACGATTTAACACAATGAGTCATTACCACTCGTGATGAGTTATCATGAGTGAGTCGTAGCCACTCCAGTGAAATCCTCAATTTTAGCCTCATGACTATGACACCTCATTACGACTCGTAATCAGTGGCTTTAAGTCGTAGGGAGAGACTCATAGTTATAATAATATATTACCAAGATTTCCTTCAAGTGTTTACGAGTCCAGAACATGACTCGTAGGAATATTAGAGTGTAATACCCCACAAAATTCTAAGTTTAACTCAGTTCGTTAAAGCTTGAAAAAAGGTCCCAGACTTAAGAAAATTTTCCAGCTAAGTGCTTATACTTAGAAATATTTTAGCCCTCGTAAGTTGGAGGTCCTATTTCACGACCCTTATGACCTTAAAGTATCAATTTTAGGTTTATTCATGATCAGGAATATAAGTAGATCACTTCGGGTGAGTTTTAGATTTTTCAAACATCGTTTGAGGCATGTTTGGAAATCTAAAATAGTGGATCGACGCGATCTCGATTTGCCGCATCGCCTATCACGTCGATAAATATTTTCCTCACCTCCCAGTGCCAAATTTTAGTGAGTCGATGCGAACTCAATGTGTTGCGTTGCCTATCGCACACAATTAATTTACCCCCCAAATTTCAATGCAAAGCCAGTGAACCAATGCAAATTCAACGTGGCACGTTGGTCATCACATCACTGGACATGTTTTCAATCATTAAAAATTCACGTCCAAAGGGGTTTTTGGGTCATTATTCCAGCCGTTTGCAGCCTCAAAACATAAAATCAAATGACCCTAGAGGCTAATTTGCTTACTTTCTTTCAAATTCTCTCAAAGTTACTCACGAAAAAACCCTAGAGCTTTTAATTTCAAGAGAAAATCTTCGAGAACAAACCATCAGTGTTCATGAATTCAAACCTCAAGGTATGTGAAGTGTTAATCCAAGGATTTCCTTCCACCCTTGGGGTTCAAAAAACTCTTTTAAACTACAAGTTAATTGATTTCGTGAATTCCATGTGGGATTTGATGAGTGTGTTCATGATTATGATGTTAATTGTATTCTAATCCATTCTTTATTCCAAGTTTCATGTGAATTTATTTATCATGTGTGTAGTATCATGTGAAATCATGTTAAAATCCCTTGATTTTCGAATGTGATTTGAAATTATGATGCCTACATATTGTTTAGTATTATGTGCATAGATTATGTATCCCCAAGTGCTTGATAAATTACTCATGTGAATTAAATGTGAAAATCATGACATACTAGCATATGTGCAAGCTAATATCTTACAAGTGTTTGACAGAATGCCTCTATGAACGAGTTGTGCGCAAGTGAGCATTGTTATGTTTGTCAGGTTTATGCTATGATTTATTTTTCATGCTATCGAGTCCTGGGGGTATTCAATACCCAAAAATCTAGCTGCGTACCTAGAGTTACAATAGTTATAGAACAATATTAGTAGCATCACAAACAGTAGTACTCAATAATCAGTTACAGTTTTAGTTCAGTATATATTTTAGAACTCAGTGTATTCAGTTAGATAACAAAACATAGTAAACTCAGTCCAGTTCAGTCAGTTAACACGATCAGTAATAGTTCAGTCCAACCTAGTACAGTTTAGAAATCAGTTCAGTGTCTATTCAGTTGGGAGTAGGATTCAGCACCGAGTGAACCCAAGGATAGGTACTAACCTGCCAGTAAAGGGTGTGATCCTTAGAAACAGTCCTTGTATTCTAGAAATACGTAGCCAGCGTAGGTTGAGACATCAACCTCCTAGTTGAGGGTTAATGAGGTGTTCTTCCTGCCATTGAGGGTACCACCATTCTCATTCAAAGAACTTGCCAGATGAAGGTGACTCTTCAGCTTGTCTTTAACCTTGGAGCGGTACTAACACCCTTACAACTGGGGTTACAGGTTGGACCCCAATCAGTTCAGAGAGGGGCGTGTCAGTTAGATGATTATCTCCCACAGTCTCAATTTCAGTCTAACTATAGAACTTAGTTCAGTTCTATAGAATTAGGACTGTCATACACAGTCACCCAGCTCAGTATAGAACTCACTTCAGTTCTACAGAATCAGGACTGTCAAAAATAGTTACCCAACTACCAGTAATACAGTTATCAGTAAACTCAAATATCAGTTATTCAGTTGTCAAAACTCAGTAGCTAGAGCGACTATGATCTCAGACACAATATATATAGAAATGTGTACAGTATTGCATAATACGTGTTTCATTAGTTTTAGTTATACATGTACTCTCATTTAGTTATATTCATGTTACTCAGCCAGTTATTATTCATGCATATGAACCCATGTATCCAGACTTACCTCACTTAGCATACTAGTACATTTAAAGTCTTGACGTATACCTTTCTTTTGTGCTATGATATCTTATAGCATAGGTTCAGATGCACGGGATCTTGACCGCACTTAGTTGCCCGGATTATCAAAATTATATTTAGTAGTGAGTCCTCATCTATCGAGGGTATGCTTTTATTTTAGTTATCAATTTATCAGTTATCAGTAGTTCAGTAGTTGGTGTTAGTAGGAGGCTTGTCCCATCAACTCCATATTCAGATAGTTCAATTAGAGTCTTTTCAGACTAAAGTATTTCAAAAAGATATTTAGTTTTCAGCTTTCATTTATCAGTATTTAGTATTTGTTTTCAGTTGAGAACCTTATGGCTACTTGAGCCTAATTTTTGCATTTCTTTCAGTATTATTATTATTACCATGTTATTATTCACTGCTCATAGCTGATATCAGTCATGGATTAGCTTGTCTTCTTTCGGGTTCGTAAGCATCGTGTAGCGTTTGGGGTATAGACTCGGTGTAATACCCCAAATTTTCTTCCTAGCTAATTTCGTCCCAAAAATACCTAGTATTAGCTTCTAAAGTGAATGATGATTATTACATGAGGAATTTTCAAGATTTTCACTTTTTTTCATGTGGGAAATTCAATAAGCTTTCCATCGATATAAAATTCACCCAAATCCGACATCCGGGCGAAGAGTTAGAGCCTTTTTAGTGAGACAATGTATCACCTGAGCCTCCAGCATATCGCGGATAGGTCAAATGGAAATTGTAAATTTCCAGTATTGCTTTGTGATAGTGGCGCGTCAAGTCAAACTTCCAGGTCATAGACAAGGTGGCAACGCGATAGCTCCGCATTGCGCCACCGTGCAATTTCCAATTTGTCTCTTTCCAGTGACTTGGTGCGATAGTGGTGCGTCGTGCCAAGGATAAAAATTGGGAAAATTTTCTAAGAAATTAAAGACGTGTCCTAGGGTTAAAATGGTCAATTTACCAACCCTATATAAGCCTTATAGCACGAGATTTGGCCATAATTCAGCAACTTATACTAAATTACACTCAAAAACTCTCAAGAACAAGCCCTAGGGTTTTCATAGAAGGCTCAATTCTAAGGAAATTCATCTTCAAATTTAAAGAATCTCTCCGTCAATCTTTACGAAATCACGAACTAAGGTATGCATAGTGTTCATCCACGGACCCCTTTAATTCGTGGAGTCTAAGAATCGTGTTTTAAATAACCTATTGTAATTTTCTTGTTGTGATTTGATCATGTTCATGTTGATCGTTGTTATTTATGTTTCAAGATGGTGTCTTGATGACTTTCCATGATGTATGTGAGTTTGTTGATTGAAAACCTAAGAGTTTGGGTAGTTTTAGATTCTTAAATTGACGATTTCACCTATCCTATAAAGTGTGCATGTAAGGTGTTTGATAAAATGCCTTGAATGATAGAATCATGTTCCTTATGACTCAATAGTATCTAAATGACAAGTCCATGCTAACCCTTATGATGCAACACAATTTCTATGCTCTTGTTGTTTATTGACTGTTGTGTTATGCAGCGTTCGTGATATTGAAATCATGCAAGTATGTACATGTTATATGCATTCCCTTCCATGATAAAGACTATGATAACCATGTGAAGCATGAAATCCCTTATTTATGGCATTATGAATTATGAACTCTATTCCTATGATCAAGAAGTATTATAGATTGTTGGTGTTGGTCATGTTTTCAGGAATGTCATGCCTTGTCAGTTTCCTTCTATCGAGTCCTGGGGGTACTTGTACCCAAAAAATATAGCTATATACCTAGAGACATGTCATGTTTTCACGATACTTTTAGTCAAGCCATGTTCCATAGAAGTCAGTCAGTCATGTGACTCAGGAAATCTCAAAAATCTCATGAACTCTGTACTCAATAAGATTAGTAATCTCATGAACTTAGTCAGTTATCAGATATCAATAGTATTCCGTCAGTCGATTGAATTCAGTAAACTCAGTCCATGTACAATCAGTCAATCATGTTCAGTCTCTTCATATGGGAGTAGAAATTAGCACCGAGTGAACCCAAGGATGGGAACACACACTGTCAGATGAGGGTGTGATTCTTAGTAGTCATCCTTGTGTTCAAGAACCATATAGCTAGCATAGGTTGAGATATCAGCACTGTCAGATGAGGGTTGATGAGGTGGATAAACACTGTCAAATGAGGTCCCCACCGTTCTCTTTTGGGGATACTGTCAAATGAGGGTACCCACTGTTGTCCTTACTAGTGGCACGGTATTGACTCCCTTCCAATCAGGGCACAGATTGGACCGTAGCTCTGCCGTTCTAGCGCATTTGGGGCATGTCAGTTAAATAACTATTCCCACAGTTTTAGTATCAGTCTTAGTAAAAGAATTCAGATAGTTCTTCAGATTTCAGGACTGTCAGATACAATCAACTCAGTCACAGTACAGAACTTAGATAGTTCCATCAGATTTAGGACTGTCAGACTCAGTCACTCATGTTATAAGTTATATCAGTTATTAAAACTCCAGTATCAGTTATGCTGGGTATCAGTAAATCCATGCCATCAGTATATAGTTTCAGTTATCATGTTCTCACGATTTCAATTACTATGTATTCATGTGTGCACTCTCACGTTGATATTTGTCAGTCAGTTATTATCATTCATGCATGTAAACCCCATGTATTCAACCTACATCACATGTATACTCAGTATATTCTTTTGTACTGACGCATTTGCGCTATGGCATTTTCTTTTATGTTACACCATAGGTTCAGAGACACGACTCCTAGATCAGGAGCAACAGTAGCATTCCAGGGTTCAGAGTTTTAGAAGTGAGTCCTCATTTTCTGAGGACGTGATCTTATTTTATCTTATCAGTTCAGTTTTTAGTTGATGGAGTTAGATGGGGACATGTCCATCAACTCTTTAGTCTGACAGTTAGAGTCTTTCAGATGACTACAATATTTTCATGATTTTTTAAACTTCAATATTTCAGTTTTGTTTTGGTATAGAGATACCACTCTATGTCAGACGTTATTGTTACTATTCAGTTATGTTCAGTATTGAACCTTATGGCCTCTCAATTCATATTTCCACATTTTCATATCATATTATACCGTGTACAGGTACAGATATCAGTCATGGATTGACTTGTGGTCCTTCGGGGTCATGAGAATCGTGTAGTGTTTCGGTTCAGATAATCGGGGCATTACAAACTTAGTATCCGAGCCTAAGGTTCAATATAGTCCTAGAAATTTGAAAGCTGCATGTAGTAGAGTCTTGTACAAGGATGTGTTGCGCACCACATTTATGTGCAGGAGGCTATGAGATGTTTTAAGAAATAGTTTCCCTTCTATCAGTATTCATGTCGTCCTTGTGAGCATAATCACAAGTCAATCTCTCAGTCTAATCTGTTTTTCCTCTTGATTTCAGAACATGCCTCCAAAGAGAAGAAACCAGTCAGCTCCTCAGCCCGAAGATCCTTTGGGTAAGTATGTTTCTCATATGAAATTCAGAACCGCATTTACCACTCTTGCTCAGTCAGTAGCTGCCCATAATGAGTGGCCAACAGTTATTTCGGCCAACCCAGTGGCTAACTCAACCAAAGCTAGGATTCGGGACTTCACCTGAATGAATCCTCCAAAGTTCCTTCGGTCTAAGGTAGATGAAGACCCTCAGGAATTCATAGATCAGGTCCAGAAGGTGAAAGATATTATGGGGGTGACTACTATTGAGAGTTTTGAGTTAGCCGTATACCAACTGCAAGATGTGGCTCATACTTGGTACAAGTAGTGGAAGTCCGAAAAAGATAGATGGTGCAGGTCCTATAGAGTGAGAGGAATTTGTCACGGCTTTCTTGGACAGATTCTTTCCCCAAGAGCTGAGGGAGGCAAAGGTTCTAGAGTTCATCAACCTCAGGTAGGGCAATATAACGGTGAAAGAGTATTTTTTCAGGTTTACTCAATTAGCCAGATATGCCCCTCATGTGGTTGCAGACAACAAAGCTAAGATGAGCAAGTTTGCTTCAGGGGTAAATGATAGCGTGGTTAACGAGTGCAGATCTGCCATGATAAATAGTGACATAACTTTAGCTCAAATCATGACTCATGCTCAGTACATAGAGGAGCACTAAATTAAGCAGAGGGAAAAACATAATAAGAAAGCTAGGGCAGGTAGCTTCAATTTTAGACAACCTAAATCAGAAGGAGAAAACCATTCCCAGTTTCATCCTAAGTAATCAGTTCCATATCTTTCTACAGCCAGTACTCCAGATCCTAAGTTCAGAGAGGGTAACCAAAATAGAGCGCCAGGCTCTAAGTCTCAGGGCAGTGTCAACAATGCCCGAACTAATCTCCTATGTCAGACTTGTTGTAAGAACCACAAGGGTGCTTGCAGAGCTGGTAGCGATGTATATTTTGGTTGTGGCAAGCTAGGACACAGAGTCAAAGACTACCCCAGTTGGGTTATAAGGGTCAGTAAAACCGTTCTGCAACTCAGTCCAGTTGCCCGAACAAGCAGGGTGCCACTTCCCATGCTACTAGTGGGCAACACCTAAATTGTCTCTATGCTCTTCAGACCCGACATGATCAGGAAAATTCTCCTGATGTTGTTACTGATACGTTACCGATCTTTCATGTTTATCTTTACGGTTTGCTAGATCCAGGTGCATCCTTGTCTTTTGTTACTCCTTATATAGCAGGCGATTTCGAAGTCAGTCCTGAAATTCTAGCAGAACCCTTTTCAATATCTACCCCATTGGGTAAAACCAGCATAGCTCGGTGGGAATTCAGGAACTGCCTGGTTATGATATTTTAAAAAGTCACGTCAGCAAATTTAGTCGAGTTAGAGATGACTGATTTTGATGTCTATCTCGACAAGGATTGGTTTTATTCATACTATGCCACAGTCGACTACAGAAATAGAATAGTTCAATTTTAGCTTCTGAATGAATCCATCCTAGAGTGGAAGGGTAATACTTTAGCGTTCAGAGGTCATCTTGTTTCCTACCTTCGGGCAAAGAAAATGATATCTAAGGGGCGTGCATGTTAAGGACTCTAGTTCTGAATCTCCCAGTCTTAAATCAGTCCCAGTGGTTAATGAGTATTCAGATGTCTTTCCAGAAGATCTTCCCGGCATTCCTCCCGAAAGGGAAATAGACTTCGGTATAGACCTTCTTCCAGGTACTTAGCCTATCTCTATTCCTCCATATAGAATCGCACCAGCAGAACTCTAGGAACTAAAAAAACAGTTAAAGAATCTCTTATATAAGGGATTCATCAGACCCAGTGTTTCCCCGTAGGGTGCACCAGTCTTATTCGTGCGCAAGAAAGACAGTTCTCTCAGAATATGCATAAATTACCGTCAACTCAATAAAGTCATGGTTAAGAACAAGTATCCTCTTCCCAGAATCGATGACTTGTTTGACCAACTTCAGGGTGCCAGTTATTTTTCTAAGATAGACCTCATATCCGGCTATAATCAACTCAGAGTTAGAGAATATGACATTCTGAAGACAACTTTCCGTACTCGGTATGGTTACTTCGAATTTCTAGTCATGTTCTTTGGTCTTACCAATGCCCCAACAACTTTCATGGACTTGATGAAATGTGTGTTCAAGCAGTACTTGGACATGTTCATCATAGTCTTTATAGATGATATTCTGGTCTATTCCCGCACAGAGCACGATCATGCAGACTATCTCAGAACAGTACTTCAGACTCTCAGAGATAATCAGCTATTCACCAAATTCAGTAAGTGAAAATTTTGGCTAAGGTCAGTAGCATTCCTTGGTCATATCATTTTCGGTGATGGCATTAGAGTAGATCCTCAGAAGACCAAAGCGGTAAGAAACTGGCCTCGCCCTATCTCTCTATCAGATATCAGGATTTTCTTAGGCTTGGCTATCTATTACAGATTGTTTTCTTCTATTGCATCCCCTATGTCCAGATTGACTCAGAAAAAGGTCAAGTTTCACTGGTCAAATTCTTGCGAAAAGAGTTTTCAGGAGTTGAAAACTCGACTGACCTCAACTCTAATTGTAGCTCTTCCATATGGTTTAGATGGGTTTGTAGTATATTGAGATGCATCCAGAGTAGGTTTGGGTTGTGTCCTCATGCAGCATGGTAAAGTCATAGCCTATCCCTCCAGACAGCTTAAACCCCATGAGAAGAATTATCCTACTTATGATCTTGAGTTAGCATCCATAATATTTGCCTTAAAGATTTGGAGGCATTATCTCTACGGAGTTCATGTAGATTGTTCAAAGACCATAAGAGCCTTTAGTATGTCTTTTTTCAGAAAGATCTCAATCTTCATCAGAAAAGGTGGTTAGAGCTCTTGAAAAATTACGACATGAGTATCCTCTATCATCCGAGCAAGGCCAACGTAGTGACCGACGCTCTCAGTAGACTGTCCATGGGTAGTGTTTCTCATGTTGAGGATAGTAAGAAGGAGTTAGTTCAAGAAATTTATCAGCTTGCCAGACTAGGTATTCGCTTAGTCGATTCTTCAGAGGGCAGTGTATATGTTCAGAGTAGTTCAGAATCATCTCTAGTTTCTGAGGTAAAAGAAAATCAAGACATGGATCCTAGCCTTGTCAAGCTAAACGAGTCAGTCAGAGATCAGAAAGTAGAGGTTTTCTCCCAATGAGGAGATGGTGTCCTTTGTTGTCAGGGTCGTCTGCATGTTCCAGGTGTAGATGACTTAAGGCAGTGAATTCTTACAGAAGCGCATGGTGCATGATAATCTATTCATCCAGGGGACATTAAGATGTAGCATGACTTGCGGGAGATCTAATAGTGGAGTGGGATGAAGAGAGATATTGCAGAGTTAGTGGATATGTGCTCTACATATCAGCAAGTTAAGATAGAGCATCAAAAGCCTAGTGGTTCCATGCAGGAGTTCACCATTCCTACTTGGAAGTGGGAAGAAGTGAACATGGATTTCGTGATGGGTTTGCCTCGAACTCGTCATTAGCATGATTCAGTTTGGGTCATAGTAGATCGAATGACCAAGTCATCTCATTTTCTTCTAGTTCATACCTCTTATTCAACCGAGGATTATGCCAAACTCTATATCAGGGAGTTGGTCATATTATATGGTGTTCCATTATCTATCATCTCAGACAGAGGTACCCAGTTCACCTCTCACTTCTGGAAAGCATTCTAAAAGAGTCTTGGTACCCAAGTTCCTCTCAGTACAACCTTCCATCCTCAGACAGATGGTCAAGTAGAAAGGACCATTCAGAATTTAGAATATATGCTAAGGGCATGTGCAATTGATTTCAAGGGAAGTTGGGATGACCACTTGACTTTGATTGAATTTTCATACAACAATGGCTATCATTCTAGTATTCAGATGGCTCCATTTAAAGATCTCTATGGTAGGAGATTTATATCTCTGATCTATTGGTTCGAAGTTAGTGAGGCCTCAGTCATATGGCCTGACTTAGTGTTTGATGCCTTAGAGAAAGTCCAGTTGATCAGAGAAAGACTCCGGGCTGCTTAGAGCCTACAAAAGTCTTATGCAGATGTGCGTAGAAAGGATCTTGAGTTAGAGATAGTTGATTATGTCTATTTAAAGATCTCTCCCATGAATGGAGTGAAGAGGTTCGGAAAGAAGGGAAAGCTCAGTCCCTGATATGTCGACCCCTTCAAGATTTTGATTCGCTTCGACAAGGTAGCTTATGAGCTCGATTTACCTTCAGATCTAGCCTCAGTTTATCCAGTCTTTCATGTCTCTTTGTTTAAAAAGTGCGTAGGTGACCCATCAGTCGTAGTCCTTATTCATATCATTGATGTTCAGAACAACCTCTCGTATGAAGAGATTCCAGTCGAAATCCTAGATTATTAGACTCGTAGACTGAGGAACAAAGAAGTATCTCTAGTCAAAGTTCTTTGCTGAAATTAGTCCGTTGAGAGAGCTACTTGGAAAGCAAAAGTAGACATGCACACCAAGTACCCTCACCTCTTCTCCTCCAATCCAGATCAAGCTCAAGGTAACCGTTTTCCTTAAGCTTATTCAGCTTCACGTTCAGTATTCAGTGAAAACTTGGTATTCAGTTTCATGCTCATGTGTCATCACAAACTTAGTATCAAGTGCCATTGCATATTCAGTCATGCATTCATGTACCTGCTCAGTTATATAATTATGCATTATACATGCGTTCTCATTGTAAGAAAATTTAGTTCTTCAGAGCACTCAGTTATGCATTCATGAATCAGTTACACATGCATCAGATATGTATGTTCAGTATATTATGTTCAACTTGTCAGTCATGAGATCATGTTCTAGTTATCCATTTTTAGTTCATGTTCATATTATTGTTCCCCCTCTCATCTAGTCTCATTCGAGGACAAATGTTCCCAAGGGGGAGATATTATAATACCCCAAATTTTCTTCCTAGCTAATTTCATCCCAAAAATGCCTAGTATTAGCTCCTAAAGTGAATGATGATTATTACATGAGGAATTTTCAAGATTTTCACTTTTTTTCATGTGGGAAATTCAATAAGCTTTCCATCGATATAAAATTCACCCAAATCCGACACCCGAACGAAGAGTTAAAGCCTTTTTAGTAAGACAGTGTATCACCTGAGCCTCCAGCACATCACGGATAGCTCAAATGACAATTGTCAATTCCCAGTGTTGATCCACGATAGTAGTGTGTCACACCAAACTTCCAAGTCATATACAAGGTGGCAACGCGATAGCTCCGCATCGCGCCACTGTGCAATTTTCCATTTGTCTCTTTCAGTGACTTGGCGCGATAGTGGCGCGTCGCGCCAAAGATGAAAATCGGGAAAATTTTCTCAGAAATTAAAGACGTGTCCTAGTTTAAAAGGGTTAATTTTCCCACCCTATATAAGCCTTATAACATGAGATTTGGCAATAATTCAGCAACTTATACTCAATTACTCTCAAAAACTCTCAAGAACAAACCCTAGGGTTTTTATAGAAGGTTCAATTCCAAGGGAATTCATCGTCAAATTTCAAGAATCTCTCTGTCAATCTTCATGAAATCACAAACTAAGGTATGCGTAGTGTTCATCCATGTACCTCTTTCATTCGTGGAGTCCAAGAATCATGTTTTAAATAACCTATTGTGATTTGATCATGTTCATGTTGATCGTTGTTATTTATGTTTCAAGATGGTGTATTGATGACTTTCCATGAAGTATGTGAGTTTGTTGATTGAAAACCTATGAGTTTGGGTAGTTTTAGATTCTTAAATTGATGATTTCACCTATGCTATAAAGTGTGCATGTAAGGTGTTTGATAAAATGCCTAAAATGATAGAATCATATTCCTTATGACTCAATAGTATCTAAATGACAAGTCCATGCTAACCCTTATGATGCAACACAATTTCCATGCTCTTGTTGTTTATTGACTGTTGTGTTATGCAACGTTCGTGATATTGAAATCATGCAAGTATGTACATGTTATATGCATTCCCTTCCATGATAAAGACTATGATAACCATGTGAAACATGAAATCCCTTATTTATGGCATTATGAATTATGAACTCTATTCCTATGATCAAGAAGTATTATGGATTGTTGGTGTTGGTCATGTTTTCAGGAATGTCATGCCTTGTCAGTTTCCTTCTATCGAGTCCTGGGGGTACTTGTACCCAAAAAATATAGCTATATACCTAGAGACATGTCATGTTTTCACGATACTTTTAGTCAAGCCATGTTCCATAGAAGTCAGTCAGTCATGTGACTCAGGAAATCTCAAAAATCTCATGAACTCTGTACTCAATAAGATTAGTAATCTCATGAACTTAGTCAGTTATCAGATATCAATAGTATTCTGTCAGTCGATGGAATTCAATAAACTCAGTCCATGTACAATCAGTCAATCATGTTCAGTCTCTTCATATGGGAGTAAAAATTAGCACCGAGTGAACCCAAGGATGGGAACACACACTGTCAGATGAGGGTGTGATTCTTAGTAGTCATCCTTGTGTTCAAGAACCATGTAGCTAGCATAGGTTGAGATATCAGCACTGTCAGATGAGGGTTGATGAGGTGGATAAACACTGTCAAATGAGGTCCCCACCGTTCTCTTTTGGGGATACTGTCAAATGAGGGTACCCACAGTTGTCCTTACCAGTGGCGCGGTATTGACTCCCTTCCAATCAGGGCACAGATTGGACCGTAGCTCTGCCGTTCTAGCGCATTTGGGGCATGTCAGTTAAATAACTATTCCCACAGTTTTAGTACCAGTCTTAGTAAAAGAATTCAGATAGTTCTTCAGATTTCAGGACTGTCAGATACAATCAACTCAGTCACAGTACGAAACTCAGATAGTTCCATCAGATTTAGGACTGTCAGACTCAGTCACTCATGTTATAAGTTATATCAGTTATTAAAACTCCAGTATCAGTTATGCTGGGTATTAGTAAATCCATGCCATCAGTATATAGTTTCAGTTATCATGTTCTCACGATCTCAGTTACTATGTATTCATGTGTACACTCTCACGTTCATATTAGTAAGTCAGTTATTATCATTCATGCATGTAAGCCCCATGTATTCAGCCTACATCACACGTATACTTAATACATTCTTTTGTACTAACGCATTTGCGCTATGGTGTTTTATTTTATGTTACACCATGGGTTCAGAGACACTACTCTCAGATCAACAGCAACGGTAGTATTCCAGGGTTCACAGTTTTAGCGGTGAGTCCTTATTCTCCGAGGACGTGATCTTATTAGTTCAGTTTTCAGTTGACAGAGTTAGTTGGGGACATGTCCCATCAACTCTTTAGTCAGACAGTTAGAGTCTTTCAGGCGACTATAGTATTTTCATGTTTTTTCAGACTTCAGTATTTCAATTTTGTTTTGGTATCGAGATACCACTCTATGTCAGACGTTATTGTTACTATTCAGTTATGTTCAGTATTGAACCTTACGGCCTCTAAGTGCATGTTTCTATAGTTTTATGTCATATTATACTGTGTATAGGTACAAATATTAGTCATGGGTTAGCTTGTGGTCCTTCGGGGTCATGAGCACCGTGTAGCGTTCTGGTTAAGATAATCAGGGTGTTATACTCGGGGGGTTACAAAATTTGTATCAGATCCTAAGTTTCAACAAAGTCCTTGGAGGTCTTAAAGTCACGTCTTGTAGAGTCTTGTGCATGGGTGTGTAGCACGCCACACTTATGGACATGAGGCTATGAGATGTTTAAGGAAAAGTTTTCCTTCTTTTAGTATTCATATTGTGCGAGGGGGCATGAGCTCAAGTTACAGTCTCACTCTAATTCTTTTCTTACTTCTATTTATAGAACATGCCTATCAAAAAGAACAACGAAAGCAGAACAGGAAATCAGCCAGCCTCTCAGCCCGTTCAGGCAGATCCACTGGACGAGCATGTCTCTCCCATGTGGAATTCAGGGCTGTATTTACTACCCTAGCCAATTTCATGACAGCCATTTAATGAATGCCCTGCTGCCGTTACGGCCAACCCAGTTGCCAATACTGCTGCAACCAGAATTCGGGACTTCACCTGAGTGAACCCTCCATCTTTTACCGGGTCTATGTAAGAGGAGGACCCATAAGAATTTTTTGATCAGGTGCAGAAAGTCACAAATATTATGAGGATGATAGCTAGTGAGATTGCTGAGTTAGATGCATATCAGTTGCAGGATGTGGATCACTCATGGTTCAAGTAATGGAAGACAGAGAGTGCCAATGATGTAGGGCCTATAGAATGGGAGGAGTTTGCCACTGCTTTTCTGGATAACTTCTTTTCACTGGAGTTGAGGGATGCGAAGGTGTTGGATTTTATTAATCCGAAGCAGGGCAACATGACTGTGAAAGAGTATTTTATCAAGTTTACTCAATTATCCAGATACGCTCCTCATGTGGTAGCCGATAGGAGATCCAAGATCAGTAAGTTTATGTTGGGTGTGTCTAACAGTGTGGTCAAGAAGTGTAGGACCATAATGCTGATTAAGGAGATGGACATATCCAGGCTCATGGTCTATGATTAACAGATAGATGAGGCTAATAATAGGGAGAAAGAAAGAGGGAACAAGAGAGATAGAACAGGTAGCTTCAACTTTGCTCAACCTAAGTCAGAAGATGGGAATTGTTCTCAGTTTCGCTCGAAATCTTTAGTTCCATCTCCGTCCTCATCCAGTGCACCAGTCCCAAAATTCAGAGACGGTAATAAAGATAGGGCACCAGTCCCTATACCTCAGGGTAGTGTTAGTAGTGCCCGAACAAACCCTCTTTACCAGAAATATAGAGGAAATCACCAAGGTATCTGCAGGGTTGGCAGTGATGTATGTTTCAGATGTAGCAAGCCAGGACACAAGGCCAGAGATTTTCCTTAATCAGGTTCTTAAGGTCAGTATAATATTCCTTCAGCTCAGTCCGATCGCCCGAATCAGTAGGGTGCCGCTTCTAGTGCCTCCAGTGGGCAGCGTCCAAACAGACTCTATGCTCTTCAGTCCCGGCAGGATCAGAAAAGTTTACCTGATGTGGTCACTGATACATTACAATTTTATCATTTAAATGTTTATGCTTTTCTAGATCCAGGAGCTTCCTTGTCGTTTGTAACTCCTTATATAGCTATTGACTTCGAAGTCAGTCCTGAAATTCTAACAAAATCTTTTTCAGTCTATACCCTAGTGGGTAAATCTATCATAGCCCGCCTGGTATGCATAAGATTTCCGGTCATGGTATCTCATAAAGTCACCTCACCAGACTTAGTAGAATTAGAGATGACAGATTTTGATTTCATTCTCGGCATGGATTGGATTCATTCATGCTATGCTTCAGTTGATTGTAAAAATAGATTTGTTCACTTTTAGTTTATGAATGAACCTGTACTTGTGTGGAGGGGTAGTACTTAAGGACTTAGGGGTCAGCTTGTTTCTTACCTTAAGGCGAGAAAAATAATATCTAAGAGATGTGTCTATCATCTCGTTCAAGTTCAAGACTCTAGTTAAGAGACCCCTTATCTTGATTCAGTATTAGTAGCATGTGAATTTCCTGATGTGTTTCCCGAAGATCTTTCTGGAGTTCCTCCCAAAGGGAAATTGACTTTGAAATCGACCTTTTTCAAGATACTCAACCCATCTCTATCTCGACATATAGAATGACACCTATAGAACTCAAAGAGTTAAAAGAATAGTTAAAGGATCTCCTAAGTAAGGGATTCATCAGACCCAGTATTTCCCCATAGGGCGCACCAGTTCTATTCGTGCGTAAGAAAAATAGTTCTCTCAGGATGTGTATAGACTATCATCAGTTAAATAAAGTCACGGTCAAGAATAAGTATTCACTTTCCAGAATCGATGACTTGTTCGACCAACTTCAGGGTTCCAACTACTTTTCTAAGTTAGACCTCAGATTAGGCTACCATCAGCTCAGAGTCAGAGAATATTACATTCCAAAGATAACTTTCAGAACTCTATATGGTCAATTCAAATTCCTAGTCATGTCATTTGGTCTTACCAATGCCCCAATAGATTTCATGGACTTGATGAACAGGGTGTTCAATCAGTACTTGGACATGTTCTTCATAGTCTTCATTGATGATATTCTTGTCTACTCCCACAGTGAACATGAACATGCAGACTATCTCAGAATAATGTTATAAACCCTCAGAGCCCATCAGTTGTTCGTCAAATTCAATAAATGCGAATTTTGGCTAAGTTCAGTACCTTTCCTTGGCCATATAGTTTCCGGTGATAGAATTAGAGTGGATCCTCAAAAGACCGAAGCATTAAGAAACTGGCCCAGACCCATCTCTCCATCAGAAATTAGGAGTTTCTTGGGTTTGGCTGGCTATTATTGATGATTTGTTGAGGGATTCTCATCTATTGCATCCCCTATGTCTAGATTGAATTAGAAAAAAGTCAAATTCCAGTGGTCAGATTCTTATGAGAAGGGTTTTCAGGAGTTAAAGACTCGACTCACTAGAACCCCAGTTTTGACTCTACCAGATGGTTCAGACAGGTTTGTGGTATATTGCGATGATTCTAAAGTTGGTATAGGGTGTGTTTTGATGCAGAGATTTAAGGTCATAGCCTATGCCTTTAGATAGCTTAAGCCCTATGAAAAGAATTACCCCACTCATGATCTTGAGTTAGCAACTGTGGTGTTTGCCTTAAAGATTTGGAGGCATTATTTGTATGGGGTACATATAGATGTGTTCACAGACCACAAGATCCTACAATATATATTTTCTCAGAAAGATCTAAACTTGCATCAAAGAAGGTGGTTGGAGTTGTTGAAAGACTATGACATGAGCGTTCTGTATCATCCGGGAAAGGACAATGTAGTTGATGATGCTCTCAATAGGATGCCTATGGGTAGTGTTACTCACGTAGAAGATAATAATAAGAAGTTAGATTAGGAACTAAGTGACCGCTTAGTCTATTCAATAGAGGGTAGTGTGTGGGTGATGAACAGTTCAGAATCATCTCTGGTTTCCGAAGTGAAGGAAAAGTAGTATAGGGATCCTAGTTTATTCAAGTTGAAAGAGCCAGTCAGAGAATAAAAAGTAGAGGTTTTCTCCCAAGGGGGAGATGGTGTGTTGCGTTGCCAGGGTTTGTTCTGCGTGCCAGGTATAGATGACTTGAGGCAATGAATTCTTATAGAATTGCATGGTGCGCGTTACTCTATTCATCCAGGGGCCACTATGATGTACCGCGACTTACGGGAGATTTATTGCTGGAGTGGGATAAAGAGAGACATTACAGAGTTTGTAGCTAACTGCTCGACATATCAGCAGGTTAAGATTTAGCACCAGAAACCTAGTGGTTCCATGCAAGAGTTCAGTATTCCCATGTGGAAGTGGGAGGAAGTGAGCGTGGACTTTGTGGTGGGTTTTCTCCGTACTCGTCATCAACATGATTAAATTTGGGTCATTGTGAACAGGATGACTAAATTAGCTCATTTTCTACCACTTCATACCTCTTATTCAGCTGAGGATTATGCCAAGCTCTATGTTAGAGAGTTAGTCATATTTCACGGAGTTCCATTGTCTATCAACTCAAATAGAGGTACACAGTTAACCTCCCAGTTCTGGAATGCCTTCCAAAAGGGTCTTGGTACCCAAGTTTACCTCAGTACAACCTTTCACTCTTAGACAGATGGTCAAGTAGAGAGGACCATTCAGACTTTGGAAGATATGTTTAGGGAGTGTACCATTGACTTTAAGGGTAGTTGGGATGACCAGTTGCCCTTGATTGAGTTCGCGTATAACAATAGTTACCATTTCAGTATTCAGATGGCTCTGTTTGAGGTGCTATATTGGAGGAGGTGTAGATCTCCCATAGGTTGGTTTGAAGTGGGTGAGGCCGTAGTGGTAGGGCCTGACTTGGTATTTAATACCTTAGAAAAAGTTCAGTTGAGCAGGTAAAGGCTTAAGACAACTCATAGCCGATAGAAATCATATGCAGATGTGCGAAGAAAGGATCTCGAGTTTAAGATTGGAGACAATATGTATTTGAAAATCTCTCCTATGAAGGGAGTGATGAGGTTTGACAAGAAGGGGAAGCTCAATCCCCGGTATGTCATTTCTTATCAAATTTTCAGCCGTTTTGGAAAGGTAGCTTACGATCTTGAGTTGCCTTCAGATTTAGCTTCAGTCCATACGGTGTTTTATCTCTCCTTGCTAAAGAAATGCATAGGTAACCCAGCAGTCATAGTCCATATAGAGGGCATAGATGTTCAGAACAACCTCTCTTATAAGGAAATCCCAATTGAAATTCTTGATTTTCAGGTTCGCAGACTGAGGAACAAAGAAGTTTCGCTAGTCAAAGTTCTTTGGCGGAATCAGTCCGTTGAGGGAGCTAGTTGGGAAGATGAAGCAGATATATGGAAATTGTACCCTGACCTCTTCTCCGCAAACTCAGACTCAGCTCAAGGTATTAGTTTTCCTTGAATTTACTCAGTTCCATGCTCAAATTACCTTTACAACTCTGTATCGATTCAGCTACATAGCTTTCTCATATAATGCATACCTTATGAAACAACTCAGTCATGTGTCATGTTTTCAGAACTCAGTTATGCTTCAGTTATGGATATCAGTATGATAACTCAGTATATCAGTACTTTCAGTCATGTGATCACGCTTCTATTGAGCTTGTTCAGTATATATAAATTCAGGCTATCGGTATTCTCAGCTTAGTTAGTCTCATTCGAGGATGAACATTCTCAAGGGGGAGATATTGTAAGAACTCGCAAAATTCTAAGCTTAACTCAGTCCATTAAAGCTTGAAAAAAGGTCCCAGACTTAGAAAAACTTTCAACTAAGTGGTTATATTTAGGAGTATTTTAGCCTTCGTAATTTGGCGATCCTATTTCAAAACCCTTATGACCTTAAAGTATCGATTTTAGGTTTATTCAAGATCAAAAATGTTAGTAGGTCACTTTGGGTGAGTTTTGGATTTTTTGAATATTGTTTGAGGTAGTTTGGAAATCCAAAACAGTGGATCGATGCAATCTCGATGTGCCGCATCGCCTATCGCATCGATAAATATTTTTCTCAGCTCCCAGTGCCAAATTCCAGTGAGTCGATGCAAACTTGATGCGTCGCGTCACCCACGCGTCGACAGTTAATTTCCCCCAGCTTTTAGTGCAATTCCAGTGAACCAACACAAACTCAATGCAGGGCATTGGTCATCGCATTGATGCCATCGACGTGGCACGTCGGTCTGCGCATCACTCGACACATTTTTAGTCTCTAAAAAGCCGCATCCAGAGGGATATTTGGGTCATTATCCCTCCCGTTTGTAGCCCTAAAACATGAAATCAATCGACCCTAGAGGCTAATTTTCTCAATTTCTTTCAAATTCTCTCAAATCTACTCAAGAACAAACCCTAGGTATTTTAATTTCAAGAGAAAATATTTAAGAACAAACCATCAGTCTTCACGAATTCAAGCCTTAAGTTATGTGAAGTGTTCATCCAAGAGTTTCCTTCCACCCTTGGAGTTCAAAAAACTCTTTTAGACTAAATTTAATTGATTTTATGAACTCCGTGTGGGATTTGAGTATGTTTATGATTATGATGTTGATTGTTTTCTAATCCATGGTTTATTCCAAGTTTCATGTGAAATTATATATCATGTGTGTAGTATCATGTGAAATAATGTTAAAAGCCCTTGAATTTTGAATTGGGATTTGAACCTATGATGCCTACGTGTTGTTTAGTATTATGTGCATAGATTATGTTCCCCCAAGTGCTTGATAAATTGCTCATGTGAATTAAATGTGAAAATTATGACATACTAGCATATGTGCAAGCTTGTATCTTACAAGTGTTTGACAGAATGCCTCTATGAACTAGTTGTGAGCAATTGGGCATTGTTATGTTTTTTAGGTTTATGCTATGCTTTATTTTTCATGCTATCGAGTCCTGGGGGTATTCAATACCCAAAAATCTAGAAACATACCTAGAGTTACAGTAGTTACAAAACAGTCTCAGTAGCGTCACAAACAGTAGTACTCAGTAATCAGTCACAGTCTCAGTTCAGTTTACAGTTCAGAACTTTATGTATTCAGTCAGATAATAGAACTCAGTAAACTCAGTCCAGTTCAGTCAGTTAACATGATCAGTAACAGTTTATTCCAGCCTAGTACAATATAGAAATCAGTTTAGTGTCTATTCAGTTGGGAGTAGGATTCAACACCGAGTGAACCCAAGGATGGGGACTCACCTGTCAGTAGAGGTTGTGATCCTTAGAGGCAGTCTTTGCATTCCAGAACTATATAGCCAGCGTAGGTTGAGACATCAACCTGCCAGTTGAGGGTTGATGAGGTGTTCTTCCTTCCAGTTGAGGGTACCACCATTCTCATTTAGAGCACCTGCCAGATGAGGGTGACTTTTCAGCTTGTCTTTACCCTTGGCATGGTACTGACACCCTTCCAGCCGGGGTTACAAGTTGGACCCCAACCAGTTCAGAGAGAGGCATGTCGGTTAGATGATTATCTCCCACAATTTTAGTTTTAGTCTCAGTATAGAACTTAGTTCAGTTCTACAGAATCAGAAATGTCAAACACAGTCACCTAGCTCAGTATAGAACTCAGTTCAGTTGTACAAAATTAGGACTGTCATAAACAGTCACCCAACTATCAGTAATATAGTTATCAGTAAACTCAGATATCAGTTATTCAGTTGTCAGAACTCAGTATCCAGAGTGACTATGATCTCAGACACAGTATATGTAGAAATATGCACGGTATTGCATAATCAGTATTTTATAAGTTTCAGTTATACATGTACTCCCATTCAGTTATATTCATGTTACTCAACCAGTTATTGTTTATGCATATGAACCCATGCATTCAGCCTTACCTCACTTAGTATACCAGTAAATTTAAATTACTGACGCATACCTTTTGTTTTGTGCTATGATGTCTTATATCATAGATTCTGACGCACTAGCTCCTGACTACACTTAGCAGCCCGAATTATCAGCAACAAATTTAGTAGTGCGTCCTCATCTATCGAGGGCATGCTTTTATTTTAGTTATCAGTTTATCAGTAGTTCAGTAGTTGGAGTTAGTTGGGGACTTTTCCCATCAACTTTATATTCAGATAGTTCAGTTAGAGGCTTTTCAGACTAGAGTATTTCAGACAGATATCGGTTTTTAGTATTCATTTATCAGTATTCAGTATTTGTTTTCAATTGTGAACTTTATTATGACTTCAACCTAATTTCTGCATTTGATTTAGTATTATTATTATTATTACTATGTGATTATTCAGTGGTCACAACAGATATTAGTCATAAGTTAGCTTGAGGTCCTTCGGGGTCATAATCACCGCGTAGGATCCGAGGTACAAACTCGGGCCATTACCCAGAGGGAGGTGATTAGGCATGATATAGAGCAGTTACAGCTTTCAGATGACATGACCCTTGATAGGAAGCTATGGAGAACGTGGATTAGGGTAGAGGGTTAGGGGGTGGGAGTGCATCGATAATAGTAGGGGAGCTTTATTTTGTGTCTGAAGTTTCTTATTTGTGGTGTTGTGTGATGTCTATGGTTTCGGTTAGATAGTTTTTAGTATTTTCTTATGGCTAGTGTTGTTAGTTTTGCATAATGTACTAGTTTATATGCATTTATTTTTTGTGTTGGTGATACTGTTATCTGTCCTAAGTCGGGTGTCTATAAAAATAGTCTCTCTACTTCACCTGAGGTTGTGGTATGGTCTTCCTACACTCTACCCTCCCTAGACCCCTCTATGCGGGAATACACTAGGTACGCTGTTGTTATTTTTTTTGTTATGTTTGTGACCTTATTCTTTAAGTAGTTAGAAGCATTTCTGGGGATTTTACTGATCTTGCTGATCTTTTTCTTGGAAGTGTCCAAATGGCCACATGTTATGCGTGAAGTGCAAGGTAAAAGTACATGTATCTCGAATTACCCACCATGAGCTTGGAAAAATTAAATGTCTAGCACTAGAGAAACTTTTTGAGTCACTAGATTTGGCATGCTGATACCAAATTTATGTCTGTCAAAATATTTTCACTTATCATACGAGGTTGTGACATAAGCTGATGAGCAGAACTGCAGATATCGACCATACAATTGCCTATATGCAGGATCTGAATGCATCATTACTGGTGATATTCAGTACCTTATTGCATGCTTAAGAGATGATCATGAGGTTGATATGCATGATGAGTGTACCTTCAATCTTTGTTATGGGTTTCCTCCATTTCTTGAAAATGTTCATTCCTTACACCCTGCTAAACCCTAGTCCCACCTTTCGTGTTCGCATTCAGAAACTTCTCAAGATCTCCAAAGATCCAATCTTTATCACATTCTAGAGATGGGAATTTTAAGAAAACCAATTTTGATTTTGTTTGCCCTGTTTGTGCTGTTAAAATGCAAGATTTAACCCAAAATAACCAGGGTATTTCATTAGGCCTTGTGTTAGAAGTTCAATTATTGATGAGCCAGAAATATCATTTTCTTTCCAAGGGGTTTGCTTAATGATCATGAAAATTAAGAAAATGTTGAAAACTAGTTGTTTCTGCTATGTGTTATTGTTTGAGGATGGTAAAGTCCCATAGAAATGGAAATTTTGACTATTTTTGATGTGGTGTTAAAATACAAGATATTCTGAACCAAAACAACCCGAATATTTCATCAAGCCTTGTGTTAAAACCCTAAATTTTGGAACGCCCATTAACAGGAATCCAATTCTTGACATCCAGAAATATCATTTTCTCTCAAACTTTGCTCAATGAGCATGAAAATCAAGAAAATGTTGGAAACCAAGTTCAGAAATGTAAAAAGTTGGTTGTTTTTGGTAGGTGTCATAGTTTGAGGCATTATGGGGAGGTTAATGATCCAAACATGGAGTGTCTTAATTATAGTTACCATTATTATTATGTAGATTTACATGATCTGATTGTGATCCTTTTCAAATCTTTGACTCTTGTTACCATAAATTTATATACTACTTGTAAAAAGTAACAAACAAATAGTTAGTTTTGACCTTCGTGTAATAAAAAAAATAATGGACCTTTTTGCCATAAAACTTGGTTTAGATTCTAGGTTTTCTTCTTATTTTTTTCCATCAAAGTTATGCCTTCTTACTAAGGGGAGTGAGGTGTAGAAGTTCTTGTCGTTGGTAGGCATTTTGTTCTTTTCTTGTGTAAGAAAATTCTTCGTGAAGATCTTTATTTGGTACTTTCCAAGTTTTATGTTGGTAATAAGTGAGATACCTTAGTTGCTATGTCGTCTATGTTTCTTCATTGTGAGGTGATACTTTGCCGGACGTTTAGAATAACTTTGTCAGCTGGGTAAACTCTGTCAGCACACTTAACTCAAGAAACTTTTTGTTTGAAGATCTTAGATTTATTCATCTCGGGGAATGGCTATGTTTGTTAAATAAAATGTGATCGGTGAAGTAAGTCTTCGTTCAAATATTTTTATTAATGATAATACTTTGATAATAAACAAGTATCTCATTACAACAATTATTTGACACAATGCCTAGTATTTGAAAGATGATACATTAAATAGATTTCGGTTTTAGACATGTGTTCAACTTGGTAATCTTGAATCTGACAATTGAAAAGTTCATAGAGAAGTTATTTCATTATTTATAATAGGCACACTAACTAGTTTCTCTAAACTTCTCTTCTGCTGTTCTCCTTTTCCTTTTCCCAATTCTCTTGTTAATTTTGCTTGCGAAATATATATTTTTAAGATTTCACTCTGGTTAGCCATTGAAGACTTGATGAATTAATTTCCATGTAAGTGGTTGGTGTTAGATTGCGTGCACTGACTGGCATTAAATTCGTCTGCTCTAACTAGTAGTGGCACAAAATTCCTTTATGAAGCCTCATTGGTTATTCATTAATGTAGATCTTTTTCTGATTCTATTTTTGGGTTGATTTTTTTGCCGTTTTATTCAGATAGATGAATATATTTCCAATTTATGTCAGTGCTTCCTTTGGTGGCAGGATCAGGACCTTCAAGAGAGCTAGAAAATCAGATTTGTAGAGGATATATATTATTATCAATGTATAGTAGTTTATATAGATAGCATGGCTCTCGGAGGTAGCAATTATCAGGATATTGGTGATCCCCGAAGTGCAGATGCTGATTATGGTATTGCACCAGAAAGTGCTGAATTCACAAACTCCTCAATATCTGCAGCTATAACTGATGGGAAGAATGGAGCGAGATCTGATAGTGTTGTTCATGAGCTACTTGAATGGTTACTAATGAGTGGTAGGTTCTAATGTCGTTTTAAATTGGAATAGTAGCTTTGCAATGAGAGTGGTTTGAGATCTCTTGAAGATGACTGATATGGGTTGGATATACCATTTCTTCATAAGTAGTCAATTATTTTTCCAAATGATTATTGAGCACTAGATTGATAATAGTCAAATCTCTAAAGAATGTATTTGGTAGTGAATGGTTTGATTTATAAGAAAAAGTAATACTGATATACTATCTTACATAATTTTGATGCAATCATCTCTCCTTTATGAATTTCTAAGACAAATGGTTACTAATGAGTGGTTAAATTCAAGTTTTGCATCTTAATGAAGTTGCAACATAATATAATCAATTTGTGTTATTATAGGGGAAAAATGTCTGTTAGTCTGTTCAGTAGAGATAAAATAGTTCTCTCCCAATTTGCTAGATAGCTACTAGAGTACCTCAACCTACTAAGAAATAAGTTTCAGCTGCCATCCCACTTTTTGGTTTCCTAATGTTTATACCCTCTGTTATTTTCTTTTTACTCTGGATATCTACTCCTAGGCATTTGGGGTTGTTAAGAGTCCCACATTGGTTGAGCGAATGGGTTGTCTTCTCCTTATATGGTCTAGGAAAATCCTCATCATATGAGTTAAATATTGGAAGTAAGTTAGTCTCAGATCCACTTTATTTATTGATATTAAAGTAGGAAAGTATCTCATCATCATTATTAAATGGAATTTTCACGTGCTTTGTTGAAGAAAAATAAGCGTGTACGTGAGGGGTTTATTAGTGTTAAAGTTGGAATGTTTCCAGTGTCCAAGTCTTATAACATTGTCAAAGAATCTTCACATACTTTGCAATGAAAAAGAATCAAACCTTGTCTAACAGTTTAAGCTTTCAAATAAGATCTAGCTTTGTGTGTATTTGAGACTTGAGTTCTACATTTTTCATAAAGAGCCACAACTTACTGGGGCTTCAAAATCTTAAGTAGAGCAAGTGTCCAGTTTTTTTTGATTATTTTCTTTGTGATTATAATAGAGTAAATCGGCAAGATCTTAATTAAGTTTCTAATAATGTGGACTGGTTGCTGTTTATATTTGACAGAATTGTCAGAGGAGAAAAGAGGTAGTATAATAGCTTTCAAATTATTTGGCATGGGAGAAAAGGGTTTCCTATTTTTATTTCTTAGAGTTTGGATGTTCCTTTCTTTTCTTCAAATAAGGTATACGAGGAAAAAATCATGGTTAAAGTCAATACTTTCGAGAATTTGTTAACAATATGAGAGAGCCTATTTTCCTAAAGGATATATTTCTTATGTTATGAACAGTTAACTCTACAAGCCGTAATGTTGTATTAGAGAAAATAACAATGATAATTTCATTCTTGTCTTTACTAGTTAATGATAAAAGAGCACCAACTTTCCTACAAGATAAACATAACGTACTCGGTGCACCTCTTAGTTCTATGGCTTATATAAAGGAATTACCATAATGAAGTCAGTAAAGCATATAATTCGACATTATTAGAAGATTTTGAACTTTTTTGTACATTTTTAGGATAAAAAGTTGGAATGATGATTTAACTATCTACCTTTCATGTAACAATATCCATTGAATACTTCTTTTCTTCGGTAGTGTGTGATAGTGCCTTCCAATTTAAGAAGTTGACCGACTGAACTTATGTTTTCATTTTTTTTCCTTCTTTTAGTTAAGCTTGTGATCTTATTCTTCAAGTCGTTAGAATCATTTCTTGAGTTTTAACTGAGCTTGTTGACCTTTTTCTTGTTAATGTCAAAATGGCCACATGTTATGTGTGAAGTGTAAGTCGAAAGTATATGTATGTCCAATTTTCCGCCATGAGCTTAGAAACATAAGATATATAGCACTGGAGAAAATTGCTGAGTCGCTAGAATTACCAATATGTACAATATTTTTTTTAAGTATTTATAGTCATCAAGGTGTTGCTTCATGAAGAGAAGCAATGGTTCAGAAAGGTGCACCCTTTTATTAATGTGCAACTCTTCGGAAAAGGTATAACTCTTCGAAAAAGTCATAAACCATTGAAAAGGTCATAACCATCCAAACCAAAAAAGTTCCTATTCAAACTGCATTCTTTCTTTTGGTGCCTTTTCGAAAAAAATACCTATTCATTTTTTATTCACACTTCTTACAAACCTAACAACTTTTTCATTATTCCAAGTCCACGTAAAAGTGGCGGATGTAGATTATGACTTGCATCTTCACAATTACCTTGTAACTTTTGATCATACCATGTATATATAATGAGAAATTCACTAAAAATCTACAAATGTTTCAACTTCCACCCACGTCTTTGAAAGTAAAGAGTCCACGCAATTTAGTTCTCAAAGAACTTGAAACTTACTTCACAATAAAGACCCTCTTTTCATGGGAACATAAAAAATCTACAATCTTTATGCAAAAACCACCAAAATGACATGAAAAATCGCAAGGGTCAAAGATAAAAACCTTCAAATAAGTACTATGTTCCACAACCCTTTGGCTTGCATAGAGGATCCAAAGGCCTAAATCCAACGACTTCCTTCCTTAGTTTAGTTCTAAGAATATCCTTTCGTTGCTTTTAAACCATCTTAATAGGCAGCTTTTTCCGGGGTGTGTGTTCCATGTGCGCATATACTGTAATGAACTCATCTTCATCTGGAGATTTGACTACATAAGAAGAACCATCAATCTGAAGAAAGAAAATAATACCAAGTATTTATATTAGTAGGCCTATATGTATGTGAACACAATAATTAACACAAATGACATAATAAATTAAATTTGTGTGTTGACGGGACCTTAGTTGATAGCGGCAGGATATCACCCTATCCCGTCAAACCAGGCATGTTCGCAGAGCCAAGAGGACATAAATAATGAATCTAAGAACATGATCAAAGATACATGAGATATAGGATCATAATCTCACCAAATGTTGCCAAAAGAATAATATCTTACTCCTAATTTTCTCATGATTAATGAAAGCCAATATATTAAACCTGAGAGTTGATGGAAGGTCCAGTAAATACCGGCAGGATATCAACGTGGCCCGTCAAATTGGCCTGCTGAGAGGGAGGACTCAAAGTACGAATGTATAAACAAAATCAAACAAAACTTAACTGTAATGCATAAACATTATTTATTAAGGAAATATAGAATGAACTAATAAATAAAATAAAAAATTAATTATATTTGCATGTCGACAGGAGGTCTGGTCTATGTCGAGAGGATATCACCCTGGCCTGTCTTCCTGGCTAGGAAGTGACAAACTATGAATCTAATAACAAAATTAACCAAAATTTACCTTTATACTATAAACAAAATTTATAAAACAAATATAGAAGTATGCTAACATTGAACAACAGCTCGTCGGTATCACCAAACAGAGAATTAATTATATTGTCATGATTAGTATGTTGAGTGAATGTTTCCCCGATATTTTGTGTACCAGAAGGGCCCTAGAACAAGACATACTTCATTATGACATGATAATATACATAATTATTTAGTTTATGAAAAATATGGTATTATTTACCGGTATATTTGGCATATAAACATCACCTATAACTGATCCGTTGCCCAGACAAACTTCCTCCATATCTCGCCTAGGTCTCTCACCTATAGGCAGAGATGGTAGTTCCATAGGCATGCTATAGAGTATGAAAATGTCTGAAATATCCTCAGATGGATCAACAAGAGTAGATGGTGATGGCTTATCAAGCAAAGCATGTACAACGACGTTGTAGGATCGTCCGCTAGGACGACCATATCCTCTCCCTTAACTAGGCCTTCACCACATCCCCACCATCAAGTATTTAAATTAAAATACAATAGTTATGCCTCAAAAACTGTCCCACCTGGCGGTAAAGGATCCCGAGCCTCCTATAGTGTTTGTATAACCATACTATGTAATTCATGTCCACACGAAGCACGAGAAGGACCCTAATGATACTTTAATGAATTATTGAGGATCATGTAAAGTCCCTTAACATCACCGTAGCAATACCAGTAGTGTGAACAAATCTTATTATAGTAAATACCTGTAGAGTAGGGTAGGGATAATAAAATTATAAAATTGAGGTATTAGTCTATTTCATTTTGAGGATGGGATAATAATATAGAAATTAATTTTTCAAGGATCTTCCCTTAAAGTCCTTTAGAAAATCCAATATTAAAATTAAAAATAATAATGTATTCTTATTTATCTAATATATATCAAATACATATAATCTCCGGCATCATATAAATATATTTCATTATAGGAAAATTATAAAATTATAAGTATTTGTAGAGCATGGTTGCCTATCAGCAAACATCTGTACATCATGAACCAAGATGCATAATCTCGCTATACAGCACCATGAACTAGCACTACCGAACTGTTATGTTGGTACCCCCAAAGATCATAGTAACAATATAATAGTTCAATCACTTGTTGATCTAACCTACTACACAAATCATGAGTAAAGAGCATGGGATCCCAGTCCAAGGGATGGGGTATGTATTGAGGTTGACCAAATTATCGCATCAGTCAGGCAGACACGTGGTACTTACCCATCTCTAAGAAAATCAAAGGCACTCGCACATTCTATAAAGGTTTATCAATCTTCCAACATTAGAACAGTGTATCTAATATCACATTATACAGTGTCTATTAAAATTATGTTAAATTTTTAAAAAATAAGGTAGCCTAATCGTTGACAAAACTTAGAATGAAATATAAAAATCAAACATCAACGGTATAAACAAAAAAGATGTCACGTAAAAAGGGGAAGAGGAGGAAGAAAAAGATTTTAAAATATATATACCCTTTTAGCAAAACTAATAAGACAACATAAAAAGAAGAAAATCATAACTACTAAAAGTCAAGAATAGCAAACGAAGAATCACTACTTACCAACCACCTCAAAAAAAAACTACACTAGTATATCCTTTTTCAGCGACTTTAAAAAAATGACTATATTCATTTCGAGTATTATCAAGATAAATGGCAGATTTTCAGAAAAAACAACAAACAAACAAAAAGGGAAACTACATGAACAACAACATCATAAATAAAAAAACACAACTACTAAAATCCAAGAAAAACAACCATAAGTTTTAACTACCACCTCTAGAAATAATTACACAAGTATATTATTCCCATGCATCATGCAACCGGAAGATTTAATAGTTGTAAAGGGTTAAAAAAGAATTGAAAAACAAGAAAAGCAAAAAATATTGAGAAGGAATACAACATTAAAAGTTTATGAAGATTACAACAGTTTATTATCGTATTTGAAAATTATAATAAAAGTATCATAAATCACATTAATTAACAACTTAAAATATTCTTATATAAATTAGCTAGTCTTGGTACCATACAAACATCACTATCACTTATATCATAAGGTTCACTTTATTACTTATTTTCGGTCCTACTTGAATGCAATCATAATAGCTAATAATCAAAAAAATACTTCACCATTTTTTTTTTGTAGAAGAGAAAATGATACTAAAAGCCTTTTAGTACATTAATCCACTATCATCTCATATTTAGCATGAGTTGGTCTCCTCTATCATGTGATATATTTGAACTCTGATTGGTATGAGATTATGATGTGTCTCAATTTTTCGTTCAACATGGTTCATATCCTGGCATATGAAAGGGTTACATAGTCAAACCCCGTCTCATTTACTCTTTGTTGTATAAGCAACGTCCTCTCCCAACATCATAACTTAAAGTGACAAAATAAATAATATAGATATTATATTTTAATAATATTATAACATACACCATTTAGTTACTTGAATGAGTGTCTGCATAGGTCACTTGTATCTTTATATGATGTACGACCCCACCAAATTTTAAGCTTAACTTAGTCTGTTAAAGCTTGAAAAGAGGTTCCAAACTTGGAATTTTTGCCTAAGTGTTTATACTTAGCATTATTTTAGCCTTCATAAGTTGGCGATCTTATTTTATGACCCTTATGACCTTAAAATATCGATCCTTGGATTGAATCATGATCGGATGTGACAATAGGTCACTCCAGATGAGATTCAGCTTTTTTGGACCTCGTTTGAATCATATTCAGGTGACCAAAACAGTGGGTTGATGCGATCTCGACGCGTTGCGTCGCCCATTGCATCGCCCATTGCATCGCCTGATAATTTTTCCCCAGCTTTCAGTGCAATTCTAGTGAACCAATGTGAACTCAACGTGGCGCGTTGGTCATTGCATTGATTCCATCGATGCAGTGCGTCAGTCTATGCATCACTGGACACATTTTCATTCATTAAAAAGCCCGCATCCAGAGGGGTAATTGGGTCTTTGCCCACCTTATTTTAGCCCCAAAACATGAGATTAAGCCACTTTAGAGGCAAAATCCATTCCCTATTCTCAAAATTACTCAAGAACAAAACCCTAAACCCTAAGGCTTCCAATTCAAGATTCAAGCTTCAAGAAATTCTCCACAACTTTCAGAGAATTAACAACCAAGGTATGTTGGGTGTTCATCTATGGTTTTCTTTCACCCAAAGAGCCCAAGAATCCATTTTAAAGACTTTAAGATTTTTGATTCATGATTTACATGCTTGAAATTGGATTGTATTCTTGGTTATGACATTAATTAAGTTTCAATCCATGATTAATTGTAGATTCCATGAAATTGAAATAGCATGTATGGTGAATTGTAAAATTCCCATGTTATAACCATTGAATAAGAAAGTTTGGGTGTTATAGCTGCAATGTTTATATGTTGTCCATGATTATATTCATTAAGTTTTGTTTCCCAAGTGTTTGATAGAATGTCCATGTGTATTTAATGGTGAAATCATGACATGCTAGTATATGTACAAGCTTATGCCCTATAAGTGTTTGATAAAATGTCTCTATGAATGAATTATGAACAAGTGGACATTGATTTACTTTTCAAGATCATGCTATACTTTACTTTCTATGCTAACGAGTCCTGGGGGTATTCAATACCCAAAAATCTAGATGTTATTCTAGAGATACAGTAGTTACAGAATAGTCTCAGTAATGTCATGATTAGCGGTATTCAATCCGTATCAAACTCAGTTAAACACAGTGAACTCAGTTTAGTTCAGTCAGTTATCACGATCAGAAACAGTTCAGTCCAATCTAGTATAGTTTAGAAATTAGTCTAGTGTCTATTCAACTGGGAGTAGGATTCAGCACTGAGTGAACCCAAGGATGGGGACTTATTTCCAGTAGAGGGTGTGATCCTTAGAAGCAGTCCTTGCGCTCCAGTACTACATAGCTAACATAGTTTGAGACTTCAACCTGCCAGTTGAGAGTTGATGAGGTGTTTTACCTGCCAGTTAAGGGTACCACCATTATCGTTTAGAGAACCTTCCAGATGAGGGAGACTCAGCACTTGCCTTTACCCGTGGCACAGTACTGACACCCTTCCATGTAATACCCTGAACTTTTTTTAAGTCATATCTAGTCTCCAGAAGAGTTAGTGATGACTTCCTAAATGATTAATATTTAAATCAGATAGAATTTTCCAATTTCGACTTGTTATGATGTGTGAAATTGAATCATCTTTCCAATGATACTAATTTTATCCAAATACGGTATCGAAGTAAAAATTTATAGATGTTTTACAGAGAACTGTTGGAACTGTCCAGAAGCGACGGTTAGGTCGATGGACCGTCGAGCTAGCTACGGACCGTCGCCGAAGCTGTTGCAGAAGAGGCAGTGAACCCAGCTCTGGTAAAGTGCGACGGCCAGGACTAATGGACCGTTGAGCTAGTGATGGACCATCGCCCAAACCATCGCAGATGAGGTAGAAAGTTCAGGTTCTGGCCAAGTGCGACGGTCAGGACCGACGGACCGTCGAGCCAGCGACGGACCATCGCCCCAACTGTCGGCACTTCCGATCAGCTATTTTAAGCCATTTTTAAAAGGGTATTTGGGTCTTTTTCCACCCGTATTAATCCCTAATTATACCAGACCATAGCTCATAACTTCTTTATTCATCAACAACACAAAATTAAGGTTTCTCTCAAAGATCAATCCCCAAGAACAAGAAACCCTAGGCGTTTATTTCCAATTCAAGAATTCAACTTTTTCTCCATCAATCTTTAAGAAATCATCCACCCAGGTATGTCAAGTATTGATTCATGGGTTCCTTTCACCCATGAAGCTCAAGAAACCCTATTTGAAATATAAACTTTGGATTCCATGGTATAAATTGAATTATATCCATGTTTATGTTGTTGTTTGATTTCCAAGTTGAAGTCTTTAATGACTATCATGAAATATGTTAGTATGTGGTTAAAATTCTTGCATTGGAAGTGTAAAATATTTCCATGAAGTATTATTTCAATATCATGCCTAAGCCTAAAGATATGCATGCAAGGTGTTTGATAAAATGATTAAAAGAATAAGAATTACGCCTTATGACTCATTTGTGACCAAAATTGATGAATCCATGTTTCTCCCTTATGTTTGATATGACTCCCACGTTATTGTTATTATTTGTAATAGATTGACGTAATGCTCATGAGATTAGTCTTATGAAATTATGATATGTTTACATGTATTCCTATTTATGTGTAAGCTTATAGCATGCGAATACTTCATTAAAATCCCCAATGATTGTACTATGAATTATTGACTATGGTCATGTGTCAAGAAGTGTCATGTCTTGTCAGTTTCATGCTATCGATTCCTAGGGGTAATTGTACCCAATAATTTAGCTGTGTGCCTAGAGCCAGTGTCATATTTTTCAGATACTCTCAGTCAAGCCATGATTCATAGAACTAAGTCAGTCATGTGACTCAGGAAAACTCAGTAATCTCCGAAATCTCAGAAATTAAAAAATCTTAGTAGTGTTCCGTCAGTCAACGGAACTCAATAAACACAGTCCAGTTCAGTTAATCATGTTCAGTATCTATTCAGATGGGAGTAGGATTTAGCACAGAGTGAGCCCAAGGATGGGAACTCACCTTTTATTAGAGGGTGTGATTCTTAGAAGCAATCTTTGCTCTCCAGAACTACGTAGCCAGCGTAGGTTGAGACATCAAACCTGCTAGTTGAGGGTAGATGAGGTGGCTTAACCTATTATATGAGGGTCCCACCGTTCTCCTTAGAGTACCTATTAGATGAGGAATTACTCACAGCTTGTCCTTACCAGTGGCGCGGTATTGACACCCTTCAAATTGGGGTTACAGATTGGACCCCAATTCAATTATATTATCTTATTTGGGGCATGTCGGTTAGATGACTACTTCCCACGGTTACAGTCTCAGTCTTAGTCTCAGTAATAGAACTCAAATAGTTCTACAGAATTCAGGACTGTCAGATACAGTCACCCAGTTCAGTACGGAACTGAGCTAGTTCCATCAGAAACAGGACTGCCAGACATAGTTTTTTAGATAATAGTATATCAGTTATATGAAATTTATGTTATTAGTATTCAAATTCAGTGATGTCATGATCTCAATTACAGTTCACGTATTCATGCATGTATTTTCACGTCCATGTTATTAAGCCAGTTAGTATTGTTCATGCATATAAACCCCTTGCATTTAGCCTACCTCACTTGTATACCAGTACATTCAATCGTACTGACGCATTTGTGCTATGAGTTTTATACCTTAGGTTCAGAAGTACGAGCTCCAGAGCATCCTTAGTAGATCAGACGTTCAGCAGCCAGACTAGCAGTGAGTCCTTATAATTCGAGGATATCATAATTATTTTATTACTTTATTATTTCAATAGTTTGGAGTTAGTTGGAGAAATGTCTCATCAACTCCACAAATTTTACTACATCATGTTCAGAAAATTATTTCATTTTTGTTTTGGTATTGATATACCGTATTTCCAGATGTTATGTTCTATCATATATTTGAACCTTATGGCCTTTCAGACTTTTTCCGTATTTATACAGTATATTATGCAGTTCCTAGTTAGAGATATCAATCATGGGTTAGCTTGTGGTCCTTCGGAGTCATGCGCATCGTGTAGCATTTCGAGTACCAAATTTGGGGCGTTACATTCCAGCTAGGGTTATAGGTTGGATCCTAATTTGTTTAGAGAGGGGAATGTCGGTTAGATGATTACCTCTCACAGTTTTAGTTTCAGACTTAGTATAAAAAACCTCAGTTCAATTTTATAATCAAGACTATCAGATACAGTCACCAGCTCACTGCAAAACTCAGTTCAGTTCTACAGAATCAGGATTATCAGAAACAGTCACTCAGTATATAGTAATTCAATATCAGTAATCACATATATCAATCATTCAGTTATCAGAACTCAGTACCCAGTGTTAGCATGACCTCAGTCACAACATGCTTAGTTAGGCACATATCACGACATAATCAATATCTACAACAGTTTCAGATATACATGTACTATCATTCAGTTATATTCATGTCATCCAGTCAGTCAGTTATTGTTCATGCTTATGAACCCATGTATATCAGCCTACCTCACTTAGCATACCAGTACATTCAAAGTGCTGACTCATACCTTTCTTTTGTGCTATAATATCTTATATCATAGGTTCAGATGCACGGGCTCCTGGTCGTACTTAGCTGTCCAGTCTATTAGCAACAGACTTAGTGGTGAATCTTTATAGTTTAAGGACAAAGTTATTATTTCAGTATTTTAGTACGTTTTCAATAGTTGGAGTTAGTTAGGGTCTCTTCCCATCAACTCCACTTTTAGACAATTCAGTTAGAGGCTTATTTGACTAGATTATTTTAGACAGACATTCAGATTTTACTTTTTCATTATTAGTATTTGATATTCAGATGTGAACCTTATGGAAATATCAACCCATTTTTTGCATTTAATAATTATTATTATTCAAATATTACAGCAGGTACCAGTCATGGGTTAGCTTGTGGTCCTTCGGGATTATGAGCACTGTGTGATGTTTGGGGTGCAAACTCGGGGAATTACTAACTTGGTATCAGAGCCTAAGGTTCAAAAGAGTCCAAGGAATTCTGAAAACTGCATCTAGTAAAGTCTTATGCATGGGTGTATAGCGCACCACACTTATGGACAAGAGGCTATGAGGTATTTTTAGGAAAAGTTTCCCTTCTTTCAGTGTTCATATCGTGGAGTAAGCATAAACTCAAGTTACTGTCTCAGTCTAATCTTTTTCTTACTTCCATTTACAGAACATGCCTCCCAAAAAGAACAATGGAAGAAGAATAGAAAATCAGCCAACACCTCCACCCATTCAAGCAGATCCCCTGGACGAGCATGTCTCCCATGAAGAATTTAGAGCCGCTTTCACCACTCTAGCTCATTTTGTGGTAGACCAGAATGAACTACCAGCTTCCATTCCAGCCAACCCAGTGGTCAATACTGCTGCATCTAGAATTCGGGACTTCACCCAAATGAACCCTCTAGCCTTTACCGGGTTTAAGTCAGATGAGGACCCATAGGAATTCCTTGATTAGGTGCAGAAATTCATAGATATTATGGGGGTGATTGTGAGTGAGAGCGTGGAGTTAGCCGTATATTAGTTGCAGGATGTGGATCACTCATGGTTCAAGTAGTGGAAGGTAGAGAGGGCCATAGATGTATGGCCCGTAGAATGGGAGGAGTTTGCCACTGCTTTTCTGGATAGCTTCTTCCCACTGGAATTTAGAGAAGCGAAGGTCTTGGAGTTTATTATTCTGAAGTAGGGCAGCATGATAGTAAAAGAGTATTCTCTTAAGTTTACTCAGTTAGCTAGATACGCTTCTTACGTGGTAGCCGATAGCAGATCTAAGATAAGTAAGTTTATGTTGGGTATATCTAACAATGTAGTCAAAAAGTGTAGAAACACAATGCTGATTAATGAGATGGAAAAATCCAGGATCATGGTCCATGCTTAGCAGATAGAGTAGGCTAATAATAAGGAGAAGGAGAAGGAAAATAAGAAAGCTAGAATAGGTAGCTTCAGCTTCACTCAACCTAAGTCATAGGGTGGGAATCATTCTCAATTTTGCCCAAAATCTTCAGTTATAGATCCTTCCTCAGCCAGTTCTCCAGTGCCAAAATTCAGAGATGGTAATACAGATAGGGCACCAGGCCCTAAACCTCAGGGTAATGTTAGCAGTGCCCGAACAAACCCTTTTTTCCAGAAATATGGCAGAAACCATCAGGGTGTCTACAGAGCTGGTAGCGATGTGTGTTTCAGATATGGCAAGCCAGGCCATAGGATCAGAGATTGTCCTCAGTCAGGTTATCAAGGTCAGTATAATCATCCTTTAGCTCAGTCCGGTCACCCAAATCAGCAGGGTGCCGATTCTAGTGCCACCAGTGGGTAGCACCCAAATAGAGTCTATGTACTTCAGTCCCGACAGGATCAGGAAAGTTCTTCTGATGTGGTCATTAGTAAGTTACAAGTTTATCATTTACATATTTATGCTTTGCTAGATCCAGGAGCTTCTTTGTCCTTTATAACTCCTTATATAACTATAAACTTTGGAGTCAGTCTCGAAATCCTAGCAGAGCCTTTCTTAGTCTCTACCCCAGTGGATAAATCTATCATAGCCCGACGGGTATAGAACAACTGTTCAGTTATGGTATCTCAGAAAGCCACTTCAGAAGACTTAGTAGAATTAGAGATGATAGATTTTGATGTCATTCTTGGCATGGATTGGCTTCATTCATGCTATGCTTCAGTTGACTGTAGAAATAGTGTCGTCCATTTTCAATTTTCGAATGAACCTGTCCTTGAGTGGAGGGGTAGTACTTCAGCACTTAGGGGTTAGCTTGTTTCCTACCTTAGGGAAAGAAAAATAATATCCAAGGGATATGTGTTTCATCTCTTTCAAGTTCAAGACTCTAGTTCAGAGACCTCTAATCTTAAGTCAGTATCAGTAGTATGTGAATTTCTTGATGAGTTTCCCAAAGATCTTCTGGGGTTGCTCTCGAAAGGGAAATTGACTTTGGAATCGACCTTCTTCCAGATACTCAACCCATATATGTTCCTCCATACCAATGGCACCTGCAAAACTTAAAGATCTAAAAGAACAGTTGAAAGATCTCCTAAATAAGGGGTTCATCAGACCCAGTATTTCCACGTGGGGCATACCAGTTCTATTCGTGCATAAGAAAAATGGTTCTCTCAGGATGTGTATAGACTACCGTCAGTTGAATAAAGTCACGATCAAGAATAAGTACCCACTTCCCAGAATCGATGACTCATTTGACCAGTTTTAGGGTGCCAACTACTTTTCTAAGATAGACCTCAGATCAAGCTATCATCAAATCAGAGTCAAAGAATGTGACATTTCAAAAATAGCTTTCAGAACTCGATCTGGTCACTTCAAATTCTTAGTCATGTCATTTGGTCAAACCAATGCTCTAGCAGCCTTCATGGACTTGATGAACCGCGTATTCAAGAAGTACTTAGACATGTTCATCATAGTATTCATTGATGACATTCTTGTCTACTCCCGTAGTGAAAATGAACATGAAAACCATATCAGAATAGTCTTACAGACCCTCAGAGCCCATCAGTTGTTCGCCAAATTCAGTAAGTGTGAATTTTGGCTAAGGTCAGTAGCTTTTCTTGGCCATATAGTTTTTGGTGATGGCATTAGAGTGGATCTTCAAAAGACCAAAGCAGTGAGAAATTGGTCCATACCCATCTCTCCATCAGATATCAGGAGTTTCTTGGGTTTGGATGGATATTACCGACGATTTGTCGAGTGATTCTTATCTATTGCATCTCCTATGTCCAGATTAACTCAAAAAAAGTCAAATTCTAGTCAGATGCTTCCAGAGTTAGTTTGGGGTGTGTTTTGATACAGAGAAGTAAGGTCATAGCCTATGCCTCTAGACAACTTAAGCCCCATGAAAAGAATTACCCCACTCATGATCTTGAGTCAACAGTTGTGGAATTTGTCTTAAAATTTTGGTGGCATTATTTGTATGGGGTACATGTTAATGTGTTCACAGACCATAAAAGCCTGCAGTATGTGTTTTCTCAAAAAGATCTAAACCTGCGTCAGAGAAGGTGGTTAGAGTTGTTGAAAGAATACGACATGAGTGTTCTGTATCATTCAGGAAAGTCCAATGTAGTGGATGATGCTCTCAATTGGATGTGTATGGGTAGTGTTTCTCACATGGAGGATAATAAGAAGATGTTGGTTTAGAAAGTTCATCAGCTCGCCCGACTAGGTGTCTGCTTAGTCGATTCAGTAGAAGGTAGTGTGTGGGTACAGAATAGTTGAGAATCATCTCTGGTTTTTGAAGTGAAGGAAAAATAGGACAAAGATCCTAGTCTAGTCAAGTTGAAAGAGTTAGTCAGAGATAAAAAAAGTAGAGGTTTTCTCCAAAGGGGGAGATGGTGTGTTGCGTTGCCAGAGTCGGTTATGCTTTCCAGGTGTAGATGACTTGAGGCAACAAATTCTTTCACAAGTGCATGATGCGCGTTACTCTATTCATCTTAGGGCCACTAAGATGTACCACGATCTGTGGGAGATCTATTGGTGGATTGGGATAAAGAGAGACATTACAGAGTTTGTAGCTAAGTGCTCGATGTGTTAGCAGGTTAAGATCAAGCATCAGAAGCTTAGTGGAGCCAGGAGTTCAATATTCCCACATGGAAGTGGGAGGAGGTGGACATAGAGTTTGTGATGGGTTTACCTTGTACTCGTTGCCAACTTGATTTGATTTGGGTCATTGTGGATAGGATGACCAAATCAGCTTACTTCTTACCAGTTCATACCTCTTATTCAGTCGAGGATTATGCCAAAGTCTATGTCAGAGAGTTGGTCAGATTGCATGGAGTCCCATTGTCTATTATCTCAGATAGAGGTGCCCAGTTTACCTATCATTTCTGGAAAGCCTTCCAAAAAGGTCTTGGTTCCCAAGTTTACCTTAGTACAACCTTTTATCCTTAGACAAATGGTCAATAAGAGAGTACCATTCAGACTTTGGAAGATATGTTAAGGGCGTGTGCCATTGACTTTAAGGGTAGTTGGGATGACCACTTGCCCTTGATTGAGTTCGCATATAATAACAGTTATTATTCCAGTATTCAGATGGCTGCATTTGAGTCTCCTTATGGAAGGATATGTAGATCTCTCATTGGTTGGTTTGATGTGGGTGAGGCCACAGTGGTAGGGCCTGACTTGGTATTTGATACCTTAGAAAAAGTTCAGTTGATCAGGGAAAGGCTTAAGACAGCTCAAAGCCGAGAGAAATCATATGCATATATGCGAAGAAATGATCTTGAGTTTGAGATAGGGGATTATGTGTATTTGAAAATCTCTCCTTTGAAAGGAGTGAAGAGGTTTAGCAAGAAGGGGAAACTCAGTCCCCGATATGTCGGTCTTTACCGAATTCTCAGCCATTTCAGAAAAGTATCTTACGAGCTTGAGTTGCCTTCAGACTTAGTTTCAGTGCACCCAGTCTTTTATGTCTCCTTGCTAAAGAAGTGCATAGGTAACCTATTAGTTATAGTCCCGATAGAGGGTATTGATGTCCAGAACAACCTTTCTTATGAGGAAATTCCAGTCGAAATTCTTGATTTTTAGGTTTGCAGACTAAGGAACAAAGTGGTTTCTCTAGTCCAAGTTCTTTGACGAAATCAGTCCATTGAGGGAGCTATTTGTGAAAAACAAGCAGATATGCTGACTAAGTATCCTTACCTCTTCTCTGCAAATTCAAACTCATCTCAAGGTAATAGTTTTCCTTGAATTCATTCAGTTCTATACTCAAATTAACTTTACAACTCTGTATTGGTTCAGTTGCATAGCATTTTCATATCATGCATACCTTCATGAAATAGCTCAGTCCTGTGTCATATTTTCAGAACTCATTCATGCTTCAGTTATGCACATCAATATGATAACTCAAAATATAAGTAATTTTAGTCATGTAATCATGCTTCAGTTGTGCATGTCCAGTATATATAAAATCAGTATATTAGTATTCTCTCAGCTTAGTCAGTCTCATTTGAGGACGAATGCTCCCAAGGGGGAGATATTGTAAGACCCCACAAAATTCTAAGCTTAACTCAACCCGTTAAATCTTGAAAAGAGGTTCCAAACTTAGAAATTTCGTCTAAGTGTTTATACTTAGAATTATTTTAGCCTTCATAAGTTGGCGATCCTATTTTATGACCCTTATGACCTTAAAATATCTACCCTTGGATTGAATCATGATCAGGTGTGTCAATAGGTCACTCTGGGTGAGTTTTGGATTTTTTAGACCTCGTTTGAATTATATTCAAGTGACCAAAATAGTGGGTCGATGCGATCTCGATGCTTTGCATTTCCCATCGTGTCGACAACTAGTTTTTCCGCAGCTTTCAGTGCAATCCAGTGAACCAATGCAAAATCGACGTGGCGCATTGGTCATCGCGTTGATGTCATCGATGCGGCGCGTCGGTCTGCGTGTCACTGAACATGTTTTCAGTCACTAAAAATCCCAAATCCATAGGGGTAATTGGGTCTTTGCAAATCTTATTTCAGCCTCAAAACACGAGATTAAACCACTTTATAGGCAAAATCCATTCCCTACCCTCAAATTTACTCAAGAACAAAACCTTAAGGATTCCAATTCAAGATTCAAGCTTCAAGAAATTCTCCACAACTTTTAGAGAATTAACAACCAAGGTATGTTGGGTGTTCATCTATGGTTTGCTTTTACCCATAGAGCCCAAGAATCAATTTTTAAAACTTTAAGATTTTTGATTCATGATTTACATGCTTGAAATTGGATTGTATTCATGTTCATGACATTAATTAAGTTTTAATCCATGATTAATTGTAGATTCCATGAAATTGAAATAGCATGTATGTTGAATTGTGAAATTCCTATGTTATAACCCTTGAATTAGCAAGTTTGGGTGTTGTAGTTGCAATGTTTATATATTGTCCATGATTATGTGCATTAAGTTTTGTTTCCCAAGTGGTTGATAGAATGACCATGTGAATTTAATGGTGAACTCATGACATGCTAGTATATGTACAAGCTTATTCTCTATAAGTGTTTGATAAAATGTCTCTATGAATGAATTATGAACAAGTGGACATTGATTTACTTTTCAAGATCATCCTATACTTTACTTTCCATGCTATCGAGTCCTGGGGTATTCAATACCCAAAAATCTATCTATTATTCTAGAGCTATAGTAGTTACATAATAGTCTCAGCGATGTCACGATCAGTGGTATTCAACCCATATAGAACTCAGTTAAACTCAGTGAACTCAGTTCAGTTCAATCAGTTATCATGATCAGAAATAATTCTGTCCAGTCTAGTATAGTTTAGAAATCAGTCTAGTGCCTATTCAACTAGGAGTAGGATTCAGTACCGAGTGAACCCAAGGATGGGGACTCACCTGCCAGTAAAGGGTGTGATCCTTAGAAGCAGTCCTTCCGTTCCAGAACTACATAGCAAGCGTAGGTTGAGACATCAACCTGCCTGTTGAGGGTTGATGAGGTGTTCTACCTGCCAGTTAAGGTTACCACCATTCTCGTTCAGAGCACTTTCTAGATGAGGGTGACTCAACACTTGTCTTTACCCATGGCACGGTACTAACACCTTTATAGCTAGGGTTACAGGTTGGACCATCATTAGTTTAGAGAGGGGCATATCTGTTAGTTGATTTTCTCCTACAATTTCAGTTTCAGACTCGGTATAAAAAACCTCAGTTTAATTTCAGAATAAGGACTGTCAAATACAGTCACCCAGATCAGTGCAGAACTTAGTTCAGTTCTACAGAATCAGGTCTGTCAGAAATAGTCACTCAGTATACAGTAATTCAGTATCAGTAATCTCAGATATCAATCATTTAGTTATCAGAACTCACTACCTAGTGTTAGCATGACCTCAGTCACGATATGCATAGTTAGGTGCATATCACTACATAATCAGTATCTACAAAAGTTTCAGATATACATGTACTCTCATTTAGTTATTTTCATGTCATTCATTCAGTCAGTCATTGTTCATGCTTATGAACCCATGCATATCAACCTACCTCACTTAGTATACCAGTACATTCAAAGTACTGACGCATGCGTTTTTTGTGCTATGATGTCTTATATCATAGGTTCAGACGCATGGGCTCCTGATCGTACTTAGCAGTCCATCCTATCTGCAGTAGACTTAGTGGTGAGTCCTCATAGTTTGAGGACAAAGTTGTTATTTCAATATTTCAGTACATTTTCAGAAGTTGGAGTTAGTTGGGGGCTTGTCCCATCAATTCCACTTTCAGACAGTTCATTTAGAGGCTTATCAGGCTAGATTATTTTAGACAGACGTTCAGATTTTAGTTTTTCATTATCAGTATTTGATGTTCAGATGTGAACCTTATGGTAATATCAACCCATTTTTTGCATTTCATTATTATTATTCAGATATTACAGCAGGTACCAATCATGGGTTAGCTTGTGGTCCTTCGTATTATGAGCACCGTGTGACATTTCGGGTGCAGACTCGGGGCGTTACATATGATGTTCGACATAGTGACCTATATAAGGGCTCCAATACTGCAATGCCTCAACTATATCTACCTACATAGATGATGGGATCTAGAAACTTCAAAAATCCTAGGCTAATCTTGTTGTCCAATGTATTTGGGAATAAAATACCCAAAGAATCACAAACATGTATAATCGGGCAATCTGCTCAATCCTAACAATTGGAGTATCATATCCTATGGGATAAATCTCTACCTCATCTTTAATAAATTTAGCACCATCATATTAAAGAAAATGTTGCCCTCAATTTCCTCAGAATAACCGGAATTGCCTCTAGCATAGCATGCCATTGTCAATACGTCCTAGAAACATCTGTTAGATAAATAAGAAGACCATAAACACACAACCCAAATATGACCTGTACATCCTAAAGCATGATCTTAGCCTCATCGATGAGTATATAGAAGCAATGACTCTCCGACCTCTATCTATCAATCATGGCCGTAAGAAGGGAATGTTCATATTGCATCTTACCTACTTTTACAACATCATATAATCTGCACCAGATAAATAATCTACAACATGCTGATGCAGTGGGAGTTAAGCAAATAAATTTCAAATAAAATCCATCTTGATAGACCTCATACACAATCCTAATGGTATCCGACCATTCCAAAGCCACTATTATTGATGGTCACTCTATAATCTGAGTGGTGTACGATCAGCAAGATCGGGATTCATGACATGCTCCATTTTAAGTAACAACCTGTACCCATAATTAAATTCAATTATTATTATATGTAGATACAAAAATACACCATCGTCAATTATTCTTAAAATATAAACATCATTGCTTTAGTTTCCTAAATAAGTTTAAAAAATCAGATTATATTTACCTATTCTAGTACTCAATCTTTTTATTTTGCAATTACCAGTGCGTCAAATAATAAGAATTTGAATGATTTTATGCAAACTTTACCAAGCCTTTGTGACCATGTAAATGACAATTAATTTACTATGTTAGTCTATCTGGAATAATTTTGGTCATATTAAATTGAATTTATGCGTTAGACAAACCTACTTTATATTTTCATTAATAAGATAAGTAAATCAAATCAACTAACATATAAGCCTTTTTTAAAATTTCCATGCTAACATAAAGAAACTAATATGTAATGCTTTTTATATCAATAAAATTCTATAATTTAACACATGTTTAAATCAACAAAATCATGTAGTTTAACACAAATATTTTAAATACTATCAACTTATTTTTCTATGACTATGCGAAGTCGATGTTACAAGTTTTCTCTTGTCAACCTACACTACAAAATAAGTACAGTTGGACTGTTACTCCGAAATTCAAAATTCGACCTGATCAAAATAGTTTAATCAAAAAGACTTTTCTCGTAATGGGTCCAAGCTTAATTCGATAGTGAATTCATTCAATTGGAGTTCTTGTAACTGTCATGACATGCTTAAGACTAAAATACCAACTATACTTATCTATAAATATTTGTCATCCAGAGAAATATTATCATCTAAAATGAAACAGTAGGAGTATATATATATTTTGAGATAGCTAGGGGCTCTATCTCTTCTTCTCGCTTGCTTATTTTGTTTTTCAAATTTGTTTATTAAATCACTTTAATATATTCAATGAGTAAGAACAAGTATTATATGTTAGAGAAAGTTGAGTTTTTGAAATTTAAGCTTCGCTATCTAATTTTTAATAATTACCAATTTTTTGGTCTATGTCTAAGTGAAGTCTATGCTATGAATTTTCTTGTGTCAACCAAAACTAGAAAATACGTACAGTTTCACTTTTTGAAAAGAAAGATAGGATGGGTCCAAATTTCTAAATATGATATAATAGAATAATTTAATCCAAAAATCTGAAAATGGAACAGGTTTAGCTTAATTTGGAGTTTATTGATTCTAATGGATCCAACAAAAATTCATAAAGTGAAATGAAAAATAGAATATGGATGCACGTTCCAACATCGATACAAGTTAAAATAATACTTAAAGTGAGATGAAAAAACATACCTAAATTGATGTTTGTAGAGCTAGATTCTTGGAGTTGAAATCTTCAATAAGATGAGGGGGTGTCCACTGAAATTGAAGAATAAAGTGAGAACATATTATCGCCGGGGGGTGGAGTGGGAGGGGGGCGGACCGCTGAAAAGTTAATGTAATACCTCAGGGCTTGGACTCAAAAATTTCCTTGAAGAATTGAAAACTGCCCAGGAAACAAATCAGGTGAATAGTTGTACTTACTCGTCATGAGTCGTAGAGCTCCAGTCATCGCCTAACCAGTGATGTTTCCCTAGGTTACTGTCTTGATCACGACTTAGTCCTCACGAGTTCTATGGAAAGGTCACGAGTAGTGGTGAGGGACTCGTGACCATAACAATGAAGGTACCCAAAGCTTAGGCCCAGGCCACGAGTCCAGGCAACAATTCGTGACCAGTCACCATGAGTCGTTACCTAACTCATAATGACCGGAGGAAATTTTTTTACACGTTTTTCACTAAGGGCATTTAGTTATTTTTCCTTCCATTACAATTTACTGAAGATCTTATAACATCTAAGGGTCCCTTTTAACATCAACTATCAAATCATAAACATCATTCCTTCCTCTCAAACTCCCAAGCAAGAAAAATTAGGGTTTTCAAGGGATTAATCATCCAAGCTCCAAAATTTGGATTTTCTTCAAATCTCTTTGGCATTCAGGCACGTCTCTCCTCCCTAACTTGGTTTTTATATAAAGGCATATGTTTAATCATTGTTCATATGAATTTAATTATGGATTTGTAATTTGGTTGAGGAGTTTGGATGGTTTCCTATTGGAATTGCTTTCCCATGATAGTCATTCTTTAAATTGTGGATTTTGAACTGAATAGGTGCATAGTTATGAGAATTTGAAATGGTGAACATGGTTTCCCCCCCCAAATTATTAGATTTTGGCTTGATAATGGTAATATCCTCAACACGCCTTCATAAACATTAATTTTAAATGTGGAATTTTCATGGTTTCACTTACTTTTGGAACTATGGCATTAAATTAATGAACAAACAGACTAAAATGAATTTGACAGGCCTTGGTGGATATGGTTTGATTTTAAAATAGAAATTAGGAGTCGATTGGTTTATTGGATTGGAATGGCATAATTGGACTTAGCTTGCAAGAATAATTAGTATGATGATACCAATGATAAATGACTTAATAAATGACTCTTGAGTTGATAGATGTGATAATGTGTAAATATTTTAATTTAATCTTAAAGGAAGTTGTGTTGATCGCTATGAAGGTGGAGGTACCAGGGGACCTATCGCGCCCCTTTTTTCTCGAGAAAAGCGAGATTCAACATGACAACTTTTTTTGGATTTAAAAAGGAGTGGAGAGTCGTCACCTAATGTATTAAGGTGCGTTAGGGCACCGGTCTAGGCAAACTACAAACTTATTTTTTTGTTTAGTTATATTTCACCTGAAATTTGGGTAATGGTTCAAATTACCTAAAAAGAAATGTGTTAGGCACCTTTCGAGGTCCACAAAGGTGGTTTTTGGCTGAATTCATATTTTACGTGAGGATTCTATGTGATCAAATAAAGTCGCTTTTTATTAACTTAATTGTTAACTAAGTGGTAAAGTAATAAATAAACAAACACATGTCATTTTATCATTTATAATTATTAATTATCTAAGTGATAAAAGTCAGTAAAACATGTAAATAAGATAAGCGAGGAGAGAGAAGTGACATAAATTACGACAAAGGGGACTGCTTATGTAATAAACTAACTACCCCAAATAAATGAACATGTAAAGTAAATAAAATAATAAATTCAAAAAACAACAAACAAACAAAGGAAGGTTTGGTTTCATTCAGATCAGAACCCTAACTTGTTTAATCCTTATCCGGCCCACTGACCGAATTCTTAAACAAGTAACAATGTCAAATGTCGTGTAGTGTCTGTGGATATCATCACTTCCGAATGACTGTCCGTCCCACCCCACCTAGGCTGGTTGTTATCCTAAAGACGTACTAGAAAAGGATAAAACTAGCGTCTTAAGAATACTTATCGTCTCACTTATCACCCAAGAGGAATTGGGCTTTGCTAGTTCGAATTTGTGGTCTTGACAAATAAAGCTATATTTTTCTAAGACTCAAAGTACGTAATACATTGTACATCAGGTAGCATGTAATAATCTCAAAGATACCTCCTGATTAATTAAAGTTGATTAAGGTGATTGACATGTATGACAAACAATTACTGTTTGTTTATTGTTTAAACCTATGAACACTATATCTAAATGAGAAGCAATGGTTATTGATGAGGAATTATTGTCAAATTATTTACAACAATGTTATAAATTGATAAAACATGCCGAAGTAAGGTAAATATATTGGGGGAGTGATACCCGTTAATTTATTGTGCGAGACATGTTGTCAACTAATGACAGTGTAGGAAGCTAAAATTACGTATGGAAAATTACTACCTACATTTATTTTAAATGCTAAAAAGTGCATTAACATACAAAAAATGCATTTAGATGCTGGACAATGAACTAATCGTGCTAAAAAGGTATTTTGATGCCGGAAAGTAAATTAACATGCTGAAATTTTAATACTAACATGCAAAATTTTTTGTTAACATGCTGAAAGTGATTAACATACTGATTTTTTAATAGTAACATGCTGCAAGTCATTAACATGCTAAAATTTTGATATTAACAGGCTGCGAGTCATTAACAAGCTAAAATTCTAATATTAACATGCTGTAAGTTATTGATATGCTAAAATTCTAATATTAACATGTTGTAATGCATTAACTCTACAGTTTTGACATGCTGAAAAATAAGTTAATGTTCGAGAATTTTATGCTAACATGCTCTTAAAATACTGACATGCTGAAATTTATATTAACATGCTAAAACATACAATGGCGTGCTTAACTCTAGCTTTTAACATGCTAAAATATATTAATATGCAGAAGATTAATTGTTGATGCGCTAGAAGTATTAACATGTTTAAATTATATTAATATGCTAAAACATACAATAATATGCTTAATATGCAGAACAAGGAGGTTCACATAGCACATAATGCATATAAGACCTAAGTTGAGTCGCCTATACTATTCATAGAGCACATAAATCTCCGCCTCCCGAACAGTCCCCAAATTTTATTATTACAACACATAACATTTATACAATGTTATAGACCAACATTAATAAAAGAAAGAAATAAACTAAATAAAAATAGACAGATTCCTTTTTCATCCCCGAATTCTCGGGCGACTCTTCAAATAATCCCGACCTGTCAAACATAAAACTACAACATGGCAAACACAGAGGCAAATGAAGATACTATGGCATGGTTCTATACACAAAAATGACCAGACAATGATATGATAAACATAACACAAAAATTCCTATGAACATGCTTTCTAACACATTAAAGCATTCAATGAACAAATAAGTAATTAAATTAAATCGTTTAGATACTTACTAGTGAGAAGCAAAATAAAGAAAATATCAGGCAGAATAATTGCGGCAGTGATGTGAGCAAAAGGCCTTGTTAGAACCCGAGAAGTCAAGAACTTAAAAAGAAATATTTTACGCTTTTTTTGGTATTAGAGCCTATGACTAGTAACTTTTTAAAATTTTTAAAGATTAGCCTTCATTTCGAAGGTGTCCCTTAATTGAAAAAATGGGTCATTTATATAGTAAAGGGACATAACACTAAAAGGAAGTTTTTTTTTTACTGTCAATTATGGGGATTACTTCCTTAAATAAGCAATTTAATCAATTATGTACAATAGCCAGAAATAAAGAAAAACGAATACTTGGAAGAATCAATCAAAAATATAAAAAGAGATTATATATTTACCATAAATAGGTATAGGAAATATGTCTGATGTTATGAGAAAGGACTGCTAATTACCATAAAAATAAAAATAAAAGGCAGTTAATCACGTAATAATATTTTTTAATCACAAAACGTTAATTATTCATCCAATTCAAATTATTGAAATTATGTACGTAATCAGTTTCATAATATCAGATTTATTCAAATTAAACATATGATTTATACCATAATTTAAGAATGTAAAATTAGTCATAAAAATCAAAATCATGCCATAATTAGAGTGATCAAACCAGTTCAAAAAAATCCTACCCATCGACCATATAAATCTTTCCATAATTGAAGAGTGTAAAAATCAATCGTAAAATCAAAACAATCAAAACAAAGAAATCACGACATAGTTAAAGGAATGTAAAGTTAGTCATTTAGGACGAACGATTGATATTGTAGAAATCAAGCTAATCAACCACATAAATCCCGCCATAATTATGGAGTGTAGAATAAAAAAAGATGTCATAGCATCAAGCCAATGAAACTATCGAATATTATCAGTCAAGCAAATAAGATATCACCCTTTAAGCTAAAATAGTTACAAACCTAGCAAAATCTAGGGTTAGAAAACAAGGCTCAAAGAAATTAGGCGTTTTCATATATGTGGATCTAAGCACATAGACACACACGAAAATGCAAGAATCAATCCGAAATTCCTAATCAATTTCAAATAAAGTAAAAAAAAATATCAAAATGAAAAGGAAGTAGAAGATGAGAACTTTAAAAATAGGAACAAGAAATCAAACCTTGGATGGATCTTTAAGAATTCATCTTGAGGATTGGACGTTTTCTGGTGAGTCAGACCGGAGTAGCGGTGGCAGTGGACTTATTTTTGTCAGAATTGGGTGGAGCAACTATTTTTTGGCTGGCGGTGATCGGTGGTGTTGCTCGGTTTTTCGATGCTAAAGGAGACGATGGGGTTGTCGTTGGTTGCCGGTTGCATTGCGGCGGTTGGTGTCTGTTTTGACAGTTGGCCAGCGACGGTTGGTTTTATCTAGTCGTCGAGAGAAGAGGAGGGAGGTGCGGTAGTTGCTGGTGGATGAGGACTCTCCGGTTGAGAGGTGGCCAGAGATGGAGCTCGGGGAGGCGGCGACTGAGTATTTTAGAGAGAAGATAGAGAGAGAAGGTAGAGAGAAAGAGTCATAGGTGCATCTTTTTTGAAAAAATAGTTAGGGTTAGGGTTTTTGGTCTTAAAAGGAAAGAAAGGATATTTTGATCTCAGCCGTTGGATCAGTTTTGATCAACGACTGAGGTCTAAAGATTGAAAATTTTAAATTGAGTCACAGATTGGCTATAATTGTAATAAATTGAATAAAACTTTGATAAAATTGTTATATTGTGGTAAAACATTGGGTCAAAAATAAATAAATCAGATAACTGATTTAATTTAGGCGTTATTTAAATAATAGTAGGGATAATAACAACAACAACAACAACAACAACAACAATAATAATAATAATAATAATAATAATATTGAAAACTAGACAAATGCATTTGTAATTTGTAAGTGCATATTTACAGAAAAATGATAAGATCATGTAAATTATTATATTATAATTAATAAATTATAAAAACAAAGATAACGAGAAGTAATAAAAATAATTTGCATGTAGTTTTAAAATTGTGAATGTGACACGTAATTATTCTTTTGACATTAAAATAGTATGTGAAAATATTGATGTTGAAGATTAATAATTTTGATAAAATAACAGACTAAGAGAGGCATCGGGAGGTCAAAATTGGGTGCCAACAGCTGCCTCTTCGTTGCTTAGGAATGATAAGAGAGTTGTCAAGCAACGAAAGTTGACGTAGTAGCCAATTTTGTTCGACCGAGAAGATGACTCATTGAGATGGATGCAATTGAAGGTGATTTAGAAAAAAATGGTATGACCGAGACTTTGGTTTTATGTCGCCTACATATCTCTGGTTTTATGAGAATCAGGCCGCGTGTAGTTCTAGATTTAGGAACGAACAATATTCTTAAAGATTATTAATGATAGAGGTTAGGGGCATCAACAATGAAATAGTGGGTCGATGAGATGGGAATGAATTGGATTTGAAATAACAACATAAGGAGAGACGTGAAAGGTAGGTGAGTTTCAGTTTGAGTTTATGCGAGGATGAATAAATGGTATGATATTTTGAAAACAGGAGCAAAAATTGTTCCCGTTTATTATTCCTTCTCTATTACCTACGTACTTTACATTATACTAGATAACCAGGGTTAAACCATGTAAATGATAAGCATTTAATAAACATAAAGTGAATGTATGAAGTAAAGAAAGCGTATTTGTTGTATTGTTGGACCAATTGCTGAGTCTCTCGATATAGTATTGGATCAGCTATTGGGATTCTCGACGTGATATTGGATCGGCTGTTGGGCCACTCGATATAAAATTAGATCGGCTGTTGGGCCTCTTGATATACCGTTAGATCAACTACTGAGATTCTCGATATGACGTTGGATCGGCTGTTGAGCTTCTCAATATGACATTAGATCGGCTATTGGGCCTCTCAATGTAGCATTGGATCAACTGTTGAGATTCTCGATATGATGTTGGATCGGCTGTTGGGACTTTTAACGTAGTGTTGGATCAGCTGTTGGGCTTCTTGATCCTCTCGATGTAGCATTAGATCAGCTGTTGGGCTTCTTGATATGATGTTGGATTGGCTGTTGGGCCTCTCAATATAGCATTGGATCAGATATTGGGCTTCTCGATATGACATTGGATCGGCTGTTGGGCCTCTCGATGTAGCATTGGATCAGCTGTTGGGCTTTTCGATATGACGTTGAATCAGTTATTGGGCCACTCGATGGAGTGATTCCTGTAGTCTGTACCTGTTAATCCTACACTCAAAGAAAAATTATGAGTTTATAAAAGGGGAGGTTGATTTGTGACTTTACCTCGATTGAAGTGTCTTCTTCTTAATGTTGTCGTCTTGTTGATGAGCCTCGTTCGGGTCTTCACTCGGGTAGAAAGGAAATAAATGTTTGTTTAATAGAAAATCATGTTTGCAAAAAGGTGATAAGTAAAGTTTGTTGTAAAATGCAAAACGTTGTTGAATCATTGACTGTGACATGTTTCGAGAGAATACAATATCTCATAATACCACTCAAAAATTTCTTCACCAGTATAAAGTACACTTGTTTCCAAGATCTCAAAAGAATGCGTGTAAGAAATATTTGAGGTCGTCTCAAAAATTCCGCCCCAGTTCATAATTATGCCACTATCACGGCTGTATAGAATTTTTAAGGTCATCTCAAAAAAATTTCCCCAGCTGCAATGCTCATGAGGGGGAAAGAGAATTTTATTATAATACGACCAAACTCCATAGGAGCTCCTACGTATCCCTCTTAAGCTTGAATCAGGTCAAATATAGTTCCACATATAATGTGATAGGGCATAAAAATAAAGTTTAAACATAATATCTCTTGAAAACGTCTGTATTGATGGGCTTAGACCAAATTATGCTATCTATTTCCGCAAGTATGAGTGCTTCTCCTGTCAAGATCCGATGGACCACATAAGGACCCTGCCAGTTGGGCGAGAATTTGCCCTTTGCTTCATCTCGACGTGGGAAAATCCATTTCAAAACCAATTGTCTAGGAGTGAAGTGTCCGAGCTTAAACTTTTTGTTGAATAATTTGGCCATTCTGTTCTGATATAGTTGGCCGTGACAAACAATATTTATTCTCCCTCCGTCAATGAGTGCCAGTTGCTCGAATCTGGTTTGTATCCATTCAACATCATTCAATTCTACTTCTTGAATGATCTTTAGAGATGGTATTTGTACTTCTGCAGGTATCACTACTTCATTGCCATAAACTAGAAAGTAAGGCGTGGCGCCTGTGGACGTTCTGATTGTAATGTGGTACCCCAGTAATGCGAAGGGTAGCTTTTCATGCCAATGTCGACTGTTGTCATTCATCTTGTGCAGGATCCTCTTGATATTCTTGTTTGCGGCTTCCACCGCTTCACTCATTTATGGCTTGTATACTATGGAATTTTGATGCTTGATCTTTGAACTTCTCACAAGTTAGTTTCATTAAATCACTATTGAGGTTGGCACCATTGTCTGTGATAATAGACTAAGGAACTCTGAATCGAAAAATGATGTTATTTCGAACAAAGTCATCCACGACCTTCTTTGTGACTAATTTGTGAGATGTGGCCTCCACACATTTAGTGAAGTAGTCAATTGCGATAAGGATGAACTTGTGACCATTGGACGCGTCCGGTTCGATGGGACCAATGACATCTATGCCCCATGCTGCAAAGGGCCAAGGCGATTTGGTGACATGGAGCTCATTGGGAGGAACGAATCATATCAACATAAGTTTGACACTGATAGCATATTTGCACGTAGCGGATACAATTAGTTTCCATAGTCAGCCAAAAGTAGCCCGACCTCAATATCTTTTTTTCCAATATGAAGCCATTCATATGCGGGCTGCATAATCCAGGATGTACTCCTTCAATTAGTCTGGACGCCTCTCCGGCCTCGACACATCTTAGCAACCCCAAATCGAGAGTCTTCCTATACCAAATTTTTCAATTTAGAAAAATTTTGTTAGCTAACCTCCGAATGGTGCATTTTGGATACATGCCGCTTTCTCGGGATAATCCCTTCTTTTCAAATATTCTTGTATATCAGTATACCATGGCTTTCCATCCGACTCTTCTTCAACATGGAAATAATACGCAGACTGCTCATATATGTAAATGGGAATAAGATCAATGTAGTTCTTTTCTGGATGTCAGATCATTAAAGACAAAGTGGCCAATGCGTCTGCAAAATCATTTTAGATCCTTGGGACAAGTTTGAATTCTATCTTACGGAATTTCTTGAATATTTCTTGTACACATTCCAGTTAGGGTAGGAGCATTGTATTCTTGATGGCCCATTCACTTCGTACCTGATCAATCAATAAGTTTGAATCACCAATAACTAATATGTCTTGTACATTCAAATCAATAGCCAAGCGAAGACCCAAGATGCAAGCTTCATATTCAGCCATATTGTTGGTGCAAGGAAATTGAAGTTTTGCTGACGCTGGATAATGTTGAACAATTTTTGAGACTACGACAGCTCCAATACCCACTCCTTTAAAATTTCCAGCTCCATCAATGAATAATCTCCAACCATTATATTTTTTGGAGATATCCTCTCCCCCGAAGGCTATCTCTTCATCGGGAAAGTATGTCTTTAGTGGTTGATACTCTTCATCCTCAGGATTCTCGGCCAGATGATCCGCTAATCTTTGCGCTTTTATCGCCTTCTATGTGATATAGACTATGTCAGATTCACGCAATAATATCTGCTATTTGGCCAACTTTCCAGTAGGCGTCGGCTTCTAGAATATATACTTCTACAGATCCATTCTTGAGATCTGATAAGTAGTGTGCGCTGAGAGGTAATGCCTCAATTTTTGAGCTACTCAAGTTAAGGCACAGTAAGTGTGCTCTAATAAAGAATATCATGCCTCATATGAAGTGAACTTCTTGCTCATCTAATAGATCGCCTGCTCTTTCTTCCCTGTCTCATCATGTTGTCCCAGGATACAACCAAAGGCATTATCCATTATCGATAAATACAATAGTAGAGACCTACCAGGTTCAGGAGGGACCAAAATAGGAGGGTTTGACAGGTAATCCTTGATTCTATCAAATGTCTGTTGGCATTCTATTGTCCATTCTATATCAGCATCTTTCCTCAATAGTTTAAAAATTATCTCAGAAATGACCGTGCGATGGGCTATGAAACGGCTGATGTAGTTGAGGCGTCCTAAGAAACTCATCACATCTTTCTTGATTTTTGGAGGAGAAAGATCCTGAATGGCTTTGATCTTGGTTGGATCCAATTCTATACCTCTGCGACTGACGATGAAACCCAAAAACTTCCCTGCAGGAACCCCGAAGACATATTTTGTTGGGTTTAGCTTCAGATTGTACTTCCTCAACCGGTTTAAGAACTTCTCCAGATCTGCCAAAAGATTCATACCCTTTTTTGACTTGATAATAACATCATCAACAAAGACCTCAATTTCCTTGTGGATCATATCGTGGAATAGAGCGTTCATGTCTCTCATGTATGTAGCTCCAATATTTTTTAAACCAAACGGCATAAATTTGTAGTAGTAGACTCCCCAAAGAGTAATGAAGGTTGTTTTCTCCACATCGTCCTCGTGCATTTTAATCTGGTGATAACCAGTAAAACAGTCTACAAATGATTATTTTTCATGCTTGGCACAATTATAAATCAAGATTTGAATATCCGGGAATGGAAAGTCGTCTTTGGGGATGGATTTGTTGAGATCCATGTAGTCTATACAAACTCTAACCTTACCATCCTTCTTGGGGACAAGCACAACATTGGCCAACCAAGTCGGATATTTGTCACTCGAAGAATACCAGATTTAATTTCCTTTGAGATCTCCTCCTTCATTATGTGGACCTTCTTCGATGCTCCCCACCAACTCAAGGTTATGAAACATCTCCCCATCAAGACCTTTTTTTTCTTTGATGGTGTATATAGGATGCCCTTTCTCCCTATGTATCATAACTTTTTGGTGGTCATATTCAAATTTGAGACATTGGTAAAGTGTAGAGGATACCGCGCCAATCGCATGAAGTCACGAATGCCCGAGAAGAAAGTTGTAGAGGAAGGAATATCCAGCAACTAGAAGGTTACGAGGAAAGTGACTAGGCCCATCACCATGTCCAAAGTAATTTCTCTAATAGTGTTTCTTTGGGAGCCATCGAACCCCATCACATTTATCTCCCAAGTTTGTATTTTAGCCATATCGATATCCAATCTGGTTAAAGTGCTCAAGGGCCAAATGATCAATCCCAAGACTAGATTAATCAATACACGAGATATCACTCTTCCCTCATACTGTAACGTGATATGTAAAGCCTAATTTTGCGATCTATTTTCGGGTGGTAACTTGTCATCATGGAATGGTACTTGGCCCACCATGTGGGCGTCCTCTCCACCTATTATAGTGGCTGATAGATAAGATTCATATAAAATCCTCATCAAGGCCTTCTTATGATTTTTAGAAGTTTGCAGTAATGTCAGGATAGATATCTGGGCTGGAATTTTATTCAGTTGCTCTGCGATGGAGTACTCCTTAGCTTGTATCTTCTTCCAAATGCCATCTTCTTCAACTTCAATGGCAGGATATTTTCCCTTACTGGAACTTCCTTGAGATAAGTTTTTGTACGTATATACTCTGCCCGATTTGGTCACACCTTGTGCAATGTCTGCCTCAGCTACCTTCGCCTTTCTAAAAAAATTGAGCGCATAATTCCATAGAACCGCATGAGTATTATACACAGTTGGGGAAGCTCTTACAACAGTGAATAGATTCTAGGGCATACCCACATTCACTTTAAATGCCGTTCGTTTCTACTCACTAATGGGAGTACCATCTCCTTTTTCAATAAACCTAATGGAGTGCTCCAAGTCTACATCCTCATCAATGTTGATCATATTGACTTGATGATCAGGGAGAGGATTGTTGGTGATGTTTTGGTTTTGGGCCCTTCAATTGAATCACCTTAGTATCGATCAACTGCTGATCCTTATTTTTCAATGTGAAACATGCCTCGATAGGATGCCCTCTCATGACAGAATGGTAGGCACAAGTCTGATTATATTGATACCATATAGATTTGATATCAAATTTCATGGTGGGAATAGGTGTGACATGGCCAACATTTTTAAGTCGATTTATATAATTGAGCCAGGGGTTCGGCTAAAGATGTATACTGCCTCCTTTTAAAGTTACCTTTGGATTTGGGAGCAGCAGGTTTTGCAATAAGGAAATGAGTAGGTTGGGTTATTTGGATATGGGTTGGTTAGGGTACTTGTACTTGGATTGGTGGGCATTGTATATGGGATAGAAAGGATTTGAGATTTATGGGTGCATTTGGTAAGTAGTGGGAATTTGGTATGGTGGACCTTGATATGTCATTGGAGGTTGTGGTGGGTAGAGAGATATTGGATATGGTGTTTGTAGGTAATATAATGGAGATGGAGCAAGGGTTTCATGGTTTGGAACACTTTTCGAAGGCTGGGCTGCCATCACTGACCCTACCTTTTTCTTCCTTCTATTCTTTGTGGTTCCTCCGCATTGCGAACTTTTTTTGGTAGAATCTGAACTGATAATGCTACCATTATTGTGACAATCTTTGAACATTTCTCCTATCCTAATTATCTCAAAAAAACTCTTGTCCATAACCGTCAACATCTTATCGAGGTATTGTGGGTCTTGTGCTTTGATGAAGTACTCTTTTATTTGATACTCTTCAACTGAAGGTTGAGTTCTCGTAGACTCTTCCCTTCATCTCATAGCATACGCACATAAGGATTCATTCAGTTTCTTTCTCATTGGCTGCATGTAAGACTAACTGGGAGCATTGTCTATGTTGTATCCAAATCTCTCGATGAAGCTGGAGTTTATGTCAAACCAGCCTGCCCACTTCTTTACGTATTGTTTAATATACCATGTGAGAGTCTCTCCCATGAGACTCCTCATAAAAAATTTCATTCTAATCTTCTTATTCTTCCCTATTCCTGCCAGTTTATCACAATATACGTGCAGATATGCCAGGATGAATGCATAGATCCTCAAGTAGTTCTACGTCAGGATAAATGCATAGATCCTCATAGTTAAGACCTTTCATTCCTTTACTTCCTTCTAAGTGCCTCAACCTTTCAACAACAACCTGCATCGTGTGGTCATTTTCTGGAGTCTCGAATGCGAATTAAGGACATGTGGGTGGAAGGGTTTCGACATATATGGGGTTCAAGTTATGGATTTTGAATACTTAATAGTGGTATATGTTTGGATTTGGAGTCTTTTGTTGAGAAGGATAAGTGGAGTTTTTAGGCTCTTGAGTAGGCACATATAAAAGAGTTGTGGTATTTTGGTTGTTTGGAATGGGTTTTGGGAGGCTTTGGATGTTGGTGGGAATCTGGGGCTGAAGATGAGGTGTTCGATGGTCAGAAAGAGCTTGGGATTTTTGAATGACATAGCTAGCAGCTTGTAGTTCCAGATTATTCAAGTTAAGGAAAAACTTAGCTAGGTTGTGCACATGCGCCAATTCTGCTTGTAGTTCAAGGATTCTTTGTTCTATTTTCATCATCAATTCTTTTTAACCAATGACATTGTCCCCTTCTGAAATAGTACCTTCTTTATCCCCAACATTATGACGGTTACCCATTGCTTCTTTACCTCTGAAACTTACTGGTAGAGGAGAAGGAGAAGGAGGTGTCCCTTTTGATCTGGTGTGATAGGCTAGACTGCACAAATCAACCTTTGGGGAGGGAAAAAACAAAAATAACAAAGGTGAATAAGTTAGTGCGTTAGTGGTATAAATAAATACTCAAATTAACACATAGCATGCATGTTGTTTGATGTTTCCTATTTTGGGAGTCCTTTTTTAGCCAGAGGTAGGCCTATTGTTGTTTGAGAGATAATTATGCCATAAAATGATGTCATTTGCTCATAAATAAAATCCCAAAAGAAAAAAAATTTTATTTCATTCGAATTGTCTCAAAATTACAGAAAAATAAATACAAGAATGTTTGAAAAATAAATTCTAAACTACATTTTAAACACATCCTCTTCTTGTTCCTCCTTCTTGTATGCTACCAAGGCTTTGTCAAATGGTGGCGGCTGGTCACGAGATAAGACAAAGCCATCCTTCCCCCCCAAGCCTCCCATGTCAAAGCAGTCCTTACTTTGTTTATCAAATTCATCACGGAGTTCTTGCACCCTTTCTTCAATGGTCAATGCACGGTGTTTGCAAAACTCCAGCTCTTTCCCTATATCGATGATCTCTTTTGCATTATCCATAAGTATCTGGTGGTGGAGTGCTTTGTATTCCAAATCTCTCTTCTTAAACTTGTGATAAAAAACTTGGGCCTTAGCTTCCTTGTCGTTTACATGCTTACCTCTTTTGATGCCTAGGGTCACTTTATTTTCCAAGTCGGCATGCAACCATTCAATAGAGCCCACTGTGTAGCCTGCATTGTATCTGTCTGTCTCAATGCTCTTCTCATCTAGGAGAGTCTTTTTTCCCCAAATCTTGGCAAGCCCATTGGCATTTGTGGTATCTTATTGTCTTCGTTATATACTCGATGCGCGTCCATATTGGCGACCCTTGGGATTATCTATTTTCTTCCTGCTTGCCTTATTACTCTAGCAGGAGCACATGGTTGAAGACCATAAAGTCCAATCAAAACCAGGTAGACATAATGCAGGCTGTAAATCATGAAGTCCTTGCTAGGAAACCATTGAAACATCCATTGTACGGAGTCTTCGGTCAGGGTACCCAACATTTGTCCCCACTTTTCTACTTCGTTTGGCCACTTGATCTTTTTGACCCCAAAAGTGACTTAGGTATCATGTGCAGTGATATTGCCAATTCTAACCGACCTATACATACTTTGCATACCACGGGTTTTCTGAAGATACTAAATCAACCACAGCTGCAACAACAAATTGCACCCCTCAAAACGTTTGGCCCTATTCTTGCAACGGTCGAGGGACCGGTAGATGTCTACCACTATCATAGGTACAATTGTACAAGACGTTTTTTCAATTCCTTTGCATAAGACATCGGCTACGTTGATCAGGTCAGTATGTACCTCTTCTTCCGCTCTATTTGGGAAGACCACCATTCCTAGAAGTAGATGATAAATGCAAAAATTCATTTACTTTCCCAGGAGTTGGGGTCAGAACCCTCTGCTACATACGTTTCTTTTCCTTTCTTGTGGACGAATCTATCAGCCAGGTAACTGCCAAGAATTTTTGACCTCATCATATATGCTACCAGTCTACTGTCATGAAGACCCAATTTGTCGCTGGCTTCTTCTCGAGTGACGCTTTTTGGGATGATGACCTCAGCCCTTTGCCACCTCATTGTTGATGACACGATCCTGTTTTCCACATGCCCTTCAATTTCCTCAAGGAGCGGGGTTATTTCTATGTCTCCCAATCTAAACATTGATCTTGTCTCATCCCAAAATGCAGTGGCATCTTCGATGAGTTCTCGAGATGGGGTGATTTGCATGAGGGTTGGCAAGCTTCCCAATACCTTCTTTACCATACCTTGTCCACAGTAACTTATGTCCATCCACCAATGCTTCATGTATGGTGTCATACACCAGACCATGCTAAACCTTGGATAAGCAGTTGGGATGGCCATTGGTTCTGCAAAACAAAGTGTTAACCTACCGTATCCCCAAAGAGCAAATGACATCATTCAAACAGAATTATCTCTCAAAAATGCACATAAATAGTGAGGCGTTCTTTTTTAGGATTATGGAATCCCTTAGAACTTAAGGCTAGGCTTTCTAACATACATCCTAGGTTTTTAAAGATGTTTATTCCTCAGTAAAGGGATAAACGGTTAGACTCTAGGAATAAGAGTGGTTTTGACAAGGTTCCCTCAAGCGGACAACTTGAGAGTGGGAAAGCTTGTGGCTATCAACGCACCACTGATCGACTAATCCACAAGGAATTTCTCGAAAGATGTTTTAGGAATGAACGTCCGTGTACCCACACAACTATTTGAAAAAAAATAAAAGAGGTTCCAATTGGCGAAAAATATGAGCGGAATGCCAGTTATATAAAGTGGGCACATAGTAACATGCTTAACAATATAAAGAATATTAAACATCAAAACATATAGCAAGCAAGAGGAAAAAAAAAGTAACGTGATAGGCGTGGAGATCACATACAAAGGGGAAAGAGAGGAGGGACAAGCATGCGAAATAAATCATGATCAAAATAACCAATAAAAAAGGTAAGGAATGAGGACAAAATGTCAACATATAGAAAATAAATAACCTATAGAAAGGGAAAAGAACAAAGTGATCATGGAGAAAAATAAGAATCCCACATAAAAGAATAAATTAGTCGTGGTTAGAACCTACGAATTTCCCAGCAGAGTCGCCATTCCGTCGCGCCCCTTTTTTTCTAGCGAAAAGCGGAAGCCGACGTGAAAACTCTTTTTGGGTTTAAAAAGCAGTGAAGAGTCTCCACCTAACATATTAAGGTGCGTTAGGGCACCGGTATAGGATAACTACGAACATATTTTTTTTGTTTAGTCTTAGTTCACCAGAAATTCGGATAAGAGTTCAAATTACTTCAAAAGGAAGGTTTTAGGCACCCTTCGAGGTCCACAAAGGTGGTTTCCGGCTGAATTCATATTTTACGTGGGGATTCTATGTGATCAAATAAAGGTGACTTTTTATTAACTTAATTGTTAACTAAGTGGTAAAGTAATAAATAAATAAATAAACACATGTCATTTTATCATTTCTAATTATTAATTATCTAAGTGATAAAAGTCAGTGAAACATGTAAATAAGATAAGCAAGGAGAGAGATGTGACATAAATTATGATAAAGGGGACTGCTTATGTAATAAACTAATCACCCCAAATAAATGAACATGTAAAGTAAATAAAAGAATAAATTCAGAAAAAAAAATAAAGGAAGGTTTGGTTTCATTCGGATCAGCACCTCAACTTGTTCAATCTTTATCTGACCCATTGGCCAAATTCTTAAACAAGTAACAATGTAAAATGTCGTGTAATGTCTGTGGAGATCATCACTTCCGAATGACTACCCGTTCCACCCCACCTAGGCTGATTTTTAACCTAAAGGCGTACTAGAAAATGATAAAACTAGCATTTTTAGAATACATATCATCCCACTTATCACCCCAGAGAAATTGAACTTTGCTAGTTCGGATTTGTGGTCTAGACAAATAAAGCTATATTTTTCTAAGACTCAAAGCGCGCAACACATTGGACAACAGGTAGAACGTAATAATCTCAAAGATACCTCTTGGTTAGTTAAAGCTGATTGAGGTGATTGGCATGTAAGACAAAAAATTACTATTTTTTTTATTTTTTAAACCTATGAACATGATATCTAAATGAGAAGCAATAGTTATTGATGAGGAATAGTTGTCAAATTATTTCAAACAATGCTATAAATTGATAAAGCATGCCGAAGTAAGGTAAATATGTTGGGGAGTCATACCCGTTAATTTATTGTGCGAGACATATTGTCAACTAATGACAGTGTAGGAAGCTAAAACTACGTATGGACAATTACTACCGACATTTATTTTAAATGCTAAAAAGTGCATTAACATACTAAAAATGCATGTAGATGTTGGACAATGAAATAATTGTGCTAAAACGGTATTTTGTTTTCGGAAAGTAAATTAACATGCTGGAATTTTAATACTAATATGCAGAAATTTTTGTTAACATACTGAAAGTGATTAACATACTAACTTTTTAATGTTAACATGCTGCAAGTCATTAACATGCTAAAATTCTGATATTAACATGCTGCGAGTCATTAAGATACTAAAATTCTGATGACATGCTAAAATTCTAATATTAACATGTTGTAATGCAATAACTCTACTGTTTTGGCATGCTAAAAAATATGTTAATGTTCGAGAAATTTATGCTAGCATGCTCTAAAAATACTGACATATTGAAATTTGTTTTAACATGCTAAAACATACAATGACTTGATTAACTCTAGTTTGTAACATACTAAAATGTATTAATATGCAGAAGATTAATTGTTGACGCGCTAGAGGATATTAACATGTTTAAATTGTATTAATATGCTAAAACATACAATAATATGCTTAATATGCAGAACAAGGGGGTTCACATAGCACATAATGCATATAAAACCTAAGTTGAGTCTCCTATACTATTCATAGAGCACATAAATTCCCCCTCAAACAGTCCCCAAATTTTATTATTGCAACACATAGAGTTTATAAAATGTTATAGACCAACATTAATAAAAGAAAGAAACAAACTAAATAGAAAATAGATAGCTTCCTTTCCCATCTCCGGATTCCCGGGTGACTCCTTAAATAATCCCGACCTGACATACATACAACAACATGACAAACGCGGAGGCAAACGAAGATACTATGGCATGGTTCTATACACAAAAATGACCAGACAACGACATGATAAAAATAACACAAAAATCCCTATGAACATGCCTTCTACATAGTAAAGCATTCAATGAACAAATAAGTAATTAAATTACATCGTTTAGATACTTACTGGTGAGCAGCAAGATAAAGAAAATGTTAGGCAGAATAATTGTGGCAATGATGTAAGCAGAAGGCCTTGTTTGAACCCGAGAAATCAAGAACTTGAAAAGAAATATTTCACCCTTTTTTTTCGGTATGAGAGCCTAAGACCAGTAATTTTTTAAATTTTTAAAAAATTAGTCGTCGTTCTGAAGGTGTCCCTCAATTGAAAGAATGGGTCATTTATATAGTAAAGGGACACAACACTAAAAGGTAAAAAAAAAATTACCTGTCAATTATGGGGATTTTTTTCTTAAATAAACAATTCAATCAATTATGTACAATAGCCAAAATTAAAGGAAAGCAAATACTTGGAAGAATCAATCAAAAATATAAAAAGAGATTATATATTTACCATAAATAGGCATATGAAATATGTTTGATGTTATGAGAAAGGACTGCTAATTACCATAAAAATAAAAATAAAAGACAGTTAATCACATAAGAATATTCCTTAATCACAAAATGTTAATTATGCATCCAATTCTAATTATCGAAATTATATACGCAATCATTTCCATAATATCAGATTTATTCAAATTAAACATATAATTTATACCATAATTTAAGGATATAAAATTAGTCATAAAAATCAAAACCATGCCATAATTAGAGTGTTAAACCAGTCTAAAGAAATCAAACCCATCGACCGTATAAATCTTTTCAAAATTAAAGAGGGTAAAAATCAGTCATAAAATCAAAACCATCCAAACAAAGAAATCATGCCATAGTTAAAGGAATGTAAAGTCAGTCATTTTGTGGAAATAATTGATATTGTAGAAACGGAAAAAGGTCAAAAACACCCCTGAACTATTTGAAATGAATCAAAAATACCCTTTATTTATTTTTTGTCTCAAAAATATCCTTTTGTTTGTTTTTTTTGGCTAAAAAACACCCCTTCATTAATTTTTAGGCTCAAAAATATCCTTCTCTGTAACGGAATGCCACCAAACACATCACGTGAATAAAAAAGTCACTTTACTAGACCACGTCAACATACACATATGAAAAATCACTCCATTCCATTAACCTATTTTTTTATTTAAAAGACCCAACCCCACTCATATTAAAAAAAATCCGACCCAAGAAGAAAAAAAAATTGATTGCTTATTTTTCATGTGATGCGTTCAGATATTTCGAATTGATTATGGCGAAAGATGATGAAATAATTAGGTCCTTAAATTGTTGATCCGAATGAATCGAATTTTAATCGGTTGATCCTAAACAATTGGATCCTCAAATAGTTGACCCAATTTCCAAGAGCTCGGATTGATACTGGATGTCCTATATGAATTTGTCTAATGAGGAACCTAATTAAAGTGAGAGGAATGGTAATTCAGAGACGAAATTAGAATTTGAAGAGTAAAATTTTAGTGGCAATGTAGGACAACCACAAGTTGATGAGGTCAAGAATTGCTTGAGTGAGTCTCATAACTTTGAAAATGTAAAATAATAAAATATAAGGCGGTGAAAGGGATGATATGAGGAAAAAAATTGAAGAATTGAATTTTGCCTCTTGGTTTGTTTTTTTTGAATATGGATTGGATTGAATTTTTAAATAAAATAAAATAGGTTGATTGTTAGGTGGATTAAATGAAGTGATTTTCCACGTGTATGCTGACATGGACTGATTAAGTGACTTTTTTTTAATCTACATGGTGTGTTTGGTGACATTCCGTTAGAGAGAAAGGTATTTTTTAGCTAAAAATTAACGAAGGGATATTTTTGTGTTAAAAAATTAATGGAGGGGTATTTTTGAGCCAAAAATAAACAGAAGAGTATTTTTTAGCTAAAAAATAAATGTAGGGTATTTTTTTATCTATTTCAAACAGTTCAGAGGTATTTTTGACCCTTTTTCGTTGTATAAATCAAGCCAATCAGCCACATAAATCCAGCCATAATTATAGAGTGTACAATCAGAAAAAGATGTCATTGCATCAAACCAACAAAATTATCGAATATTATTAGTCAAGAGAATAGGATAGCACCCATTAAGCAAAAATAGTTACAAACCTAGCAAAATCTAGGGTTAAAAAAAATGTTCAAAGAAATTAGGCATTTTCGTACATGTAGATCTAAGCACATAGATACACACGAAAATGCAAAATCAACCCAAAATTCCTAATCAATTTCAAATAAAGTAAAAAAATGTCGAAAAGAAAAAGAAGTAGAAGATGAGAACTTTAAAAATAGTAACAAGAAATCAAACCTTGGACGGATCCTTAAGAATTTGTCATGATGATTGCATGTTTTTCGGCGAGTCGGACCGAAGTAGCGGTGGCAGTGGACTTGTTTTTGTCAGAAACGGGTGGAGCAACTATTTTTCGGCTGGCAGTGATCAGTGGTGTCGGTCGGTTTTTCGGTGCTGAAGGTGGCGATGGTGTTTTTGGTGGTCGTCGGTTGCACGACGGTGGTTGGCGACTGTTTTGGCGGCTGGCCGGCAACGACTGGTTTTCTCTGATCGTTGAGGGGAGAAGAGGGAGGTGCGACAGTTTTTGGTGGTGGATGATAGATGAGGACTCTCCGATTGAGAGGTGGCCATAAATAAAGCTCGGGGAGGCGACGACTGAGTATTTTAGAGAGAAGATAGAGAGAGAGGAGAGGTAGAAAGAGAGCCATTGGTGCGTCTCTTTTGGAAAATGGTTAGGGTTAGGGTTTTTGGTCTTAAAAGGAAAGAAATGATACTTTGATCTCAGCCGTTAGATCAATTTTGATCGACGGCTGAGATCTAAAGATTAAAAATTTTAAATTGAGTCACAGATTGGCTATAATTGTAATAAATTGAATAAAACTTGGCTAAAATTATTATATTATGGTAAAAATTGGGAAAAAATAAATAAATCAGACCACTAATTTAAGTTAGGCCATTATTTAAATAATAGTAGGGATAACAACAATAACAAAAACAACAACAACAACAACAACAACAACAATAATAATAATAATAATAATAATAATGATACTGAAAACTAGACAAATGCATTTGTAAATTGTGAGTGCATATTTACAGAAAAAATGATAAGATTATATAAGTTATAATATTATTAATTAATAAATTATAAAAAATGATAACGAGAAGTAATAAAAATAATTTGCATGTATTTTTAAAATTGTGAATGTGAATCGTAATTATTCTTTTGACATTAAAACAGTACGTGAAAATATTGATATTGAAGATTATCAATTTTTATAAAATAACAGCCTAAGAGAGGCATCGGGAGGTCAAAATTGAGTGAAAATAGGACCAATACTGGAAACCACGTTTACCGACGTGGGGGTATTTATGACCACGTGCATGGTTCACATATTTCATATATTTTAAGGATAGTTTTAGCCTTAGTCTCTCTATCCCTTCTTCATATTTCCTCGATTCGTGCAGCTAACACGCGCTAAGGACCTTTCAGTAAGGGGAGCTAAATCCATATAGACAGTGGGTTCCCTTAGGGCTGATAGAACTACACAATCTAAGTTAATGGTTTTAAAATCTCATATTCATGACTCTTGTACCCCATCCAGGAATCTTGTATATATATATATACATATATATATACATATATATATATGTATATGAATGTGTGCATATGGTTTGACTGGTTTTGGACATGGCAGTAATTTAACACATTCTCCGAATTACATGCCAGTGTTTATCCTACTGACCGTCCCTGGATGCTACATAATTTCATGATGTAAGGTCCTAGGGTTCTTTGTTTATTCATGTTCAGTCTTAGATAAAGCAGACAGCGGTTGAGTTGCTATGAATTTGTGAGCCTCCATCATCCAAAAAACTTACCATTTTATTAGGTTTCTTTTTCAGATTTTAGGAATTGAAGAGTTTCATTGTCACGGTTAGGGGTATGTCCCGACCTAATTTGATATTTTGGTTTAGAGGCTTTTGTAGATAAAGTGTGGGTTGGTTATTTGTTTTGGATTCTTAGAACCTTTTTGTTGGTTTATACATTATTTTTATTGTTTGTTTTTGCCTCCATTATTATTTTATCGTTCTCAGGTGGTTAGGATAGGGTTGATCTTCGACCCACGGTGGGTTTGAGATATCCGTCACGACTAGGCCCTGGTTCGTGTCATGAAAAGTTTGGTATCAGAGCACGATTCAAGGTCGTTAGGTATCCATAAAGCCGCATCGGTGGAGTCCCTTTTATGGGTGTAGAGAACCTTACTTATAAGGGAGAGGCTACACGAAATTTAGGAATATTTCCCTTTTTGTGTTCTTTCTCGGGCTATACAGTCTCGTGTAATGAATTTCCTTAACTTTTGGTTTGCTCACATTTCAGATCATGCTTCCCCAAAGATCTGATGTTTATAGAAACTATGTTGAACCTATGTTTCACTGAGGGAGATATGGATGGAACTCGCCCTGTTCATAGAGTGCAGTCCCGGTATAGTGTAGCTACTCCTAATTGCACTACCCTGTGTGGAGTTCCACCAGTCCCTACTAGTCCTCCTCAAGTTTCATGGTCTAGTGATACTTTTGATCAGCCACCTCGTATGAGGTCACTCGAGTTGGCAAGTTCATGAGGTTGAATCCCTCAACCTTTATAGGCTCTAAATTTGAGGAGGATCCTCAGGGGTTTGTGGACGCGATGGAGAAGATTTTAAGAATTATGCATGCTACTGATCCTAAAGGTGTAGAATTTGTTGTACATCAATTGAAAGATATAACTTATCAGTGGTATGAAGAGTGGGAGCATTTGAGGGGTGATGATGCGGAGCCCACATTATGAGATGAGTTTTTGGGTGCCTTTATTGACCATTTCTTTCCTTTGGAGCCGAGGAAAGCTAAGGCAAAGGAATTTGTCAATTTGAAGCAAGGTAAGATGCGTGTGAAGGAATATGCATTGAAATTTTAGAAGTTGTCTCATTATGCTCTAGAGTTGGTGTCTACCATGAGATCTATGATGAGGAAGTTTTCTTCTAGGTTTTCCCGTGACCTAGTATTAGAGTGTAAGGCTACAATGTTGAACAATGACATGGATATTTCTAAGATTATGGTTTATATGCAGTAGGTAGAAGATGAAAATAGAAGATATATAGAGATGGGAGAGAGGTAAAATAAGAAGTTTAGGTATTTAGAGCAGGGTGCGAATCAGCAAAACAGTGGAAAGAATGGCAGGAAGTCGACCAAGAGAAAGACTTAGGGAAATTCTAGTTCATATTCATCCGCAAGTACTTCTTACCATATTCATTTAATGATCGTTGTTTTCAGACTAGAAGTAGTCCTAAGGAACAAGGTGCCCAGTCCCAGGCTAGTGGAGCTCAGTTAGCCCCACCTTATCTTCCTTATTGATTTTTCGGATAGCTTCACCGTTGTTATTGTGATGAGTAGAGGAACTTGAGTTTCAATTAAGGTCATCCTGGACATATGCAAAAGAAAAGTTAAAATAGTCACTGGATATAATAAGGTTCCGGTCTCCACTTCTTCAGCTCCTGTACCAAAGGGTGTCACTTCGAGTACTAACATTGGCCGGAATCATCTCTATGCTCTTGCCACCCTTTAGGAATCTAAGGTATCTCCTGATGTTGTTACTAGTCTATTACAACTTTTTTCTCGTTATATTAACTATTTGCTTGATCCAGGGTATACCATTTCTTCTGTGACCTCTTATGTTGTTGTGCATTTTGGTTTTGGTCCTAAGAGTATTTTCCCCCCTTCTCTGTTCCTACTTCGGTGGGTGATTCTATAATTTATAGAAATATCTATAGGGGCTGTGTGGTATCTACTTTTCATAGGGATACATCGGTGGATCTGGAAGAGCTTGAAATGGTAGATTTTGATGAGATCTTGTGGATAGACTGGCTTTATTCATGCTATGCATCTTTTGATTATAGGACCAAAAGGTTAGTTTCCAATTCCCTAACAAACCGGTAATTGAATGGGAGGGAAGTTACTTAGTGCCTAAATGGAGGTTTATTTCCTAACTTAAAGCTCAGAAGTTAATTTCCAAAGGGTGTCTGCATCATCTAGTTCGGGTTAAGGATTATGAATTTATAACTCCTTCTTTATAATCTGTACTGTGGTTAGTGAGTTTCCTGAAGTCTTTCTTGATGATCTTCCTATAATTCCTCTCGATAGGAAAATAGATTTGGGATTGATCTTCTATCAAAAACTCTTTCTATTTCCATCCCCCCTTATAGGATGGCTCCGCTGAACTTAAGGAACTGAAGGAGATGTTAAAAGATCTTCTTGATAAGGGTTTCATCCATCCTAGTCTTTCCCATTGGAGTGCTCCTGTACCTTTTGTGCGAAAGAAAGATGGGTCTCTTCAAATATGTATCAATTATCGTTAGTTGAATAAAGTGACAAGATTAAGTACCCTCTTCCTAGGATTAATGATCTTTTCGACCAACTTTAGGGTTCTAGGTGTTTCTCTAATATTGATTTTCGTTTAAGTTATCATTAACTGAAAATTTTGGAGGTCAATATTCCTAAGACTATTTTTCGAGCCTGATATGGCCACTATTGATTTTTTGTTATGTCATTTGGGTTAACTAGTGATCCAACCGCTTTTATGGATCTTATGAACCGAGTATATAAGAAGTTTCTTGATTTTTTTGTGAGTCTTGATTTACGATATCATGGTGCATTCTAAGAGTGAAGAGGATCATTCCAATTACCTCCGAATTGTATTGCAAACTCTCAAGGATCAGATGTTGTATGCTAAATTTTCTAAGTGTAAGTTTTGGCTGAATGTTGTGACTTTTCGTGGACATGTGGTATCTAGTGAGGGGATCAAGGTGGATCCACAAAAATTTAAGGCGGTTAAGAGGTGGTCTAGACCAAAGACTCCACTGACATTAGGACCTTTTTGAGATTGACTAGGTACTATAAGAGGTTTGTGAAGAGTTTCTCTTCTATAGTTGCTCCATTGAAGAAGTTGAGTCAGGAAAAGTTTAAGTTCTTATGGTCCGAGGTTTGTGAGGGTGGTTTTGAGAAGTTGAAGGATATGTTGACTTCTGCACCAGTTTTGACCCTGTCCTAGGGTACTGAGGGGCTAGTTGTATATTGTGATGCATCCCATGTGGGACTGGGTTGTGTGTTGATGTAGCATGGTAAGGTTATGGCTTATGCTTCCAGACATCTTAAGGTTCATAAAAGGAATTACCTGACTCATGATTTAGAGTTGGTGGCTATGGTTTTTGCATTGAAAATATGGAGCAGTTATCTGTATGGGGTGCATATGGACATTTATTCAGATCATAAGAGCTTGCAATATATGTTCTCTCAGAAGGAACTAAATCTCAGGTAGAGGCGGTGGCTTGAATTTCTTAAGGATTATTACATAAGCTTGTATTATCATCCAGGTAAAGCTAATGTTGTTGTTGATAATCTTAGTAGGTTGTCTATGGGGAGCTTATCTTATGTTGATGAAGAGTAAAAAGGATTAGTGAAGGACATTCATAGGTTGTCTAACTTGGGAGTTCATCTTCTGGACTCTGAGGGTGGGTGAGTCTATCATGACTCGAGACTACCTCTAGTCGTAATACGGTGCTTAAGGCCACAAGTGACCCCAAGCTAACCTATGATTTGGCATAAGTTGTAAGTAATGAAAGAAGATAATAAAAATACTATGTAGAAATCATTTGATAAAATAACTGAATAGTCAAATCAATAAAAAGGAGTACGAAACACATCATTGAAAACATAACTAACTATCTGACGGTCTAAAAGCCTCTAAACATGATGAGTTGTTGGGACAGGTCCTCAATAAGCTTTGTCTACTAAAATAACATAAAATAAAGTACTGGAAAGCATGATAAATAATATGTATAGTCCTCGATTGATGAGGACTCACCAATGTTGCAGTTGAGTGATATAGGAACGGACTATGGGTGATTTGGGAACTAACATCCCAACCTTTATTGTGAAATCAATATAGCATAAAAGAAAGTACGTGGTTAGTACTTTGAATGTACTGGTATATGAGATAGGAACTAACTGATAAACATATAGGTACTTTGAATATGTAAAACGAATGCAAGATCAAGCATATATATGTACTGAAATGATCTAAATAACATAATAATTGATATATGCATACTTGTTCATGCAAACCAAAACTGATGTAATTTGAATACTGAACTAGAACTATTGGAGCTAATATTTAACCGATATTCTCCAATCTAAGCTAATGGAGGTCCAACCTGTAACCCTAGTAGGAAGGGTGTCAGTACCTTGCCGAGGGTACCAACACTGGCTGTATAAATCTACTATCTAGTATCCGGAGGACTAGGGTGTTTCCCTAAACTGGTAGGTGCTCCTAAGAGAATATCAAACCTATACTGGTAGGAAGACCTCTCATAACTTATACTGGCTATGTAGTTCTAGAATTTAGAGACTGCTACTAAAGGTCTCACCCTAAACTAGTAGGTAAACCTTCATCCCTAGGATCACTCGGTGCTAAGTTCTACTCCCAACACAACTGACATTAATGTTGATAACATGATTTAGTTTTGACAATTGCTCAACATGATAATTTTATAAATTTCATAGTACAAACATGATAAAAATAACTTGAAATCTTAGTAGTTGTAGCATGCATGATTATCAGGGTATCAGGTGTTCATAACCCAACAACATTGAAAGAAAATATAATTAAATACGATAATATCAAGATAATGATATGATATGAAATTTCATGACTTAAACTCCAGAATTCAATAATTTCATCAATGTAATGAGTTATCATGATTAGAGTGCTGAAGAGTACTTGAACTTATGAGGAAACACATGTTCATGGTTGAATTCAATATTTAATTAGAAGAATTATGGAATTTATACTTTTCATGGAACCCTAGAACAAAAGGGGAAATTAAAATTGAGAATTTTGGAAAACTTTGGGAGTCAATGGATGAAAGAAGCCCATTGATAAATATCCCACACACCTGAAGTAGAAGATTTGGTGAATTTCTTGAACTTGATCTTGTTCTTGAGAAACCCTAGTTTGCTCTAGAGAAAAAAGAAGAAACCGCCTCTCTTGATTTTCTTTGGGTGAAATTGAGGATTATGTCATGAATTAGGGAATTTGGGTCTTTTAAAACACCCCTTGGGAAGACAAAACAGTGTGGGTTAGGCTTTTAAGAGAGTGGGAAAAAACACAAATATCCCTAGAAAAATATGCTGAAAATTGGATCCCAGTCGTTATGACTCACCCTATGACTCCTTGGGTCTGACTACGAGTTGTAGACCGAGTCATAATCTAGAATATAGGGTCTAAGTTCCCTTTCTGGTCTGACAACGACTTCCCCCTTACGACTCGTCATGACTGACAACGAGTCATAAGGTGGAGTCGTAATCTGAAGCTTGAGTCTTGGGTCCTTTACTGGTCAAGTTATGCGTCCACATTACAACCTGTTAGGTACGACTATGATTCATATGCGTGACTTGTAAACAAGGGACTCGGTTCTTGGGTGAACACTATTGTGACTATGAGTCCCTTCCTACGACTCCTAACCGTAAGATCTAGTCGTAGCCACTAGGCTCAAAACTTGGGGCCTTTACTGGAGTGATATGAATTACCTATGAAGACTCATCATGAGTGGTAACAACTCGTTACATGAGTCATCATCACGTCAATGTATGTTAGGCCCTTAGGGAAATTTTCCACAACTTCTTGCCATGAAATCAGATTTAGGTGAGACTTGAAGCATTGGAAAACTTACTTAGTGTCCTATTTTTTAAGAGGTCGAGGTATTGAAAACATAGGTATTATAAAGTTATTGTTCAAGAAGTGGTTAAATTATTTCTTGGTGCTGAGGTGAAGGAGAAGAAGACTTTGGATCCCACCCTTATGCAAATTAATGATGATGTGGATCAACAAAAGTTTATGGCTTTCGAGATTGGGGAGATTCCATCTTGAGGTATCAAGGTAGTTTTTGTGTTCCTAATGTTAATGGGTTGTGAGAAAAGATTTTGACTAAGGCTCATGAGTCTAGGTATACGACTTATCCGGGTTCGACTAAGATGTACCATAACCTGAAGGAGATCTATTGATGGAACAACATGAAGAGAGATGTAGAGATTTTGTAGCTAAGTGTATAGTCTGTCAGCAAGTTAAGATTGAACACTTAAGGGTTGGTGGAATATCCCAAGAGATAGATTTGCCCATATGAAAGTGGGATATGATCAATATGAATTTCACTACGAGTCTTCTGCAGTCTCGTAATCAGTATGATCCTATTTGGGTCATTGTGGATAAAATGACTAAATCTGCTCACTTTTTTCCTGTGAGGACTAACTACTCTAGAGAGGACTACGCCGATTAATTTATTCAGGAGATTGTTAAGTTTTATGGAGAACCTACCTCCATTATTTCAGACTATGGTATGCAATTTAATTCTCAGTTTTGGCTTTATTTTAGAAAGGTTTGGGAGTAAGGCAAACCTTAGCATCACTTTCGACCCTCAATTAGATAGGCAATCGAAGAATACTATTGAGACGTTGAGGGATTTACTAAGGGCATGTGTGATGAATTTTAAGGGAATCTTGGTAGATCACTTGCCTCTCATTGAATTTTCATAAAATAATAGTTATTATTCGAGTATTAATATGGATTCTTTCGAGGCTCTTTATAGTAGGAGGTGAAGGTCTCCTATTGGGTGGTTTGAGGTTGGTGAGACTAAGTTGTTTGGTCCTAACTTGGTTCACTAATCTAGGGAGAAGGTAAAGGTAATTAGAGAAAGGATTATAACTACTCAAACTAGACAAATGTCTTATGCGGATGTGAGGAAAAGAGATTTAGATTTTGAGGCTAATGATTAGATGTTATTGAAGGTCTCTCCTATGAAAGGAGTCATGAGATTCAGGAAGAAGGGGAAGCTCGCTTCCTGTCATGTTGGTCTGTATCATATTGTGAGGAGAGTTAGAAATGTTGCTTATGAATTAAAGTTTCCCCGAGTATGACTTTTATTCATCTGGTGTTTCATGTGTCGATATTGAATAAGTTTGTTGGTGATTTTTTTTTATAATTCTTGTGGAGGATACTGGTATCTCAGATTCCTTGTCTTATAAGGATGTCTCGGTAGAGATATTGGATAATTGAGAATTAAGGATGTGGCTTCGGTAAAGGTTTGTTGGAAGAACCAAAAGGTAGACGAAGCTTCCTGGGAAACTGAAGATGATATCAAGGCTAAATATCAGTTCTTGTTCCCTGTGTTGAAAGTAATTGCTTAAGGTATGATTTTCATTATCCTTCTTGTGGCATTTCAAATTTGTCGTTTGATTGTGTGTATTCTGTCTTGTTTTTGTGCCAAGAGGTGTCCTAACTCCTCATTCGGGGATGAATGATCCTGGGGGTGGGTGAGGAGTAATGTAATACCCTAGGTCTTGGACTCAAAATTTCATTGAATAATTGTACACTACCTAGGCAACGACTCAGGTGACGAGTCATACCCACTCGCCACGAGTCGTGGGGCTCCGGTGATCACTTAACCAGTGAGGTTTCCCTAGGTGACTGTTTAGATCCTGACTTAGTCCTTATGAGTTATATGATAGGTTAATGAGTAGTGGTGATGGACTCATGACCATAACAGTGAAGGTGCCATAGGTTTCTTCCCGGGCAACGACTTGTGACCAATCACCACGAGTTGTTACCTAAATCATAACGACTGGGGGCAATTTTTTTGCATGTTTTACATTAAGGTTATTTAGTTTTTTCCTTACTTTACTCTTTACCCGCAACCTTATAACATCTAGGGGTTCTTTTTAACATCAATTATCAAATCATAAATCTCATTTCCTTCTCTCAAACTTTCACGCAAGAGAAATTAGGTTTTAAGGGATTAATCATCCAAGCTCCAAACTCTAAATTTTCTTCAAATCTCTTTGGTGTTTAGTCATGTCTCACCTCCCTAACTTTTTTTATATAAAAGCATATGTTTAATCATTGGTCATAGGAATCTAATTATGGGTTTGTAATTGGGTTGAGGAGTTTGGATGGTTACTATTGGAATTTCTTTCCCCATGTTTTACATATGATATTCATGATTTAAATTGTGGATTTTGAATTGAATGGGTGCATGGTTATGCGAATTTGAAATGGGGAACATGGGTTTTCCCCAAATTAATGGATTTTGGCATGATAATGGTAATATCCCCAGCCAACCTTCATGAGCTTTGATTTTAAATGTGGAATTTGCATGATTTAACTCACATTTGGAATTATGGCATTATATTAATGGACAAATGGATTAAAATGAATTTGAAAGTCCTTGGTGGATAATGAGTGGTGATTTTACCACGCACTGGAACTCAACATTCATATACATTACTTTGTATTGGATGAATAAATGAGATATAGTTGTGATTAAATGCACTAATATCCACTCTTTGCAGGCATAGAGTTGAAGGAATGGAAATGAGTGGAATAGAGCTCAAAATGATCAAAAAGGGAGCAAAAGAGTACAACTGAAGAGCTGGAACAGAAGGGCCTCAGTTACCGCAGTCGCGATCTGCTGATCGCGATTATGGCAGTCAAGCAGGGCCAATACATTGCGGTCGTATTTACCTATCGCGATTAAGGAAGCCGCGGGGGCGGTCGTACTGGCATGATCGCGAAAGTCGCGGTCTCAATCACGCTGGCGCAATCATAACATAAAAAAAGATTTTAGCCCAGGGGCAAATTTGGAAATATACATGGCTGATCCCAATTTTGGACAAAAAGACCAAAACCTTTGATTTGAAATCATATTCCATTTTCCCCAATTTTTAGGTTTTGCTTTGGTAGTTGATAAGCCTCCCTTTTTGGAGAAGAAAATATTGTATAATTTTTGGGTGAAGAATATATTGGAGACTTTCTAACTGGAAGATTATCTCACTTCCATTATTGATTTGTGGTAGTGCCAAGTTTGAAGTAACATTCGCTTAAACTTTAATAAATCATTTCAATGAAAATTAGGGTATATCTATGCTTACTTATCTTATGTGTAGTTAGATCTCCCTCTTGGGGTTATGTGTGAATAGGGGTTAAAGTGTGTGTGGGTTGTTATTGATCAGCTTCTATTTAATAGTTCATGTTTATGGGTTTTATAATTGTTATGCTAACTTGGTTGGGATTTGATGAGCGAAAGCCCCAAATACCTACATGGGTATAATGAGTAAAAGCTCCGTGCTTTAGAAAACCCAAAGCCATCTTCAAAAGAATGGTTTTGGGTGAGGTTTAGGAATTCTTATCATCCTCGAAAAAGGGATATGGAGACCAAAGCAATAATAAACAATTGTGTGTGTAGTTTGATAAATTCTTACTATCTTAGACATAAGGGTGAATGTGAGGTTACACCATAGGTATCATCCTAGAAATAAGGATGACTAGATTGAGGTTAAGGTTACCAATTGTTGAACACACCTATTAGGTATTCGAAAGAATCAATAGGTAAAATTTTAGTGTTTTGTTGAAAGACCAACATAAAAATCCATAACCAAACCTACCTATATTTGACTTGCTAAATTGATGTTGATTGCTAACACCCACATATCACTTCCTTAGTAATGCATAATCCCAAGATCCATGCATAATTTTTAAAACTCTAATCATTCGTAGCCCCAAATTTATTTTAGAAAAAAACAAAAAGAAACATTAGTGTAGATACCAATTTCCCCTATTTTTATCTTCTTGTAACATTGGTTTGGATTTAGATCATATCTATTATTTCGAAGTAACTTGATTGCCACTCATATTGTTCCTCGTAGATTTGACCCCAAATCTAGTGTTGGGTAAAAATATTGACGACAAATGCCTTGCACTTAAATTGACGTGTAAGTTGAGCGTTATCAAAAAATGGCAATGTTGCCGGGGAGCAATTTGGCGTGCTAAGTTAGTTTGGAATTTTTGTTACTTTCTTGAATGCAAGCTTGTATATAACTGTTTGTGATTTGTCTTTTTAGATAGATTTTAATATATTTTTATTTTTCTCTATGGCATCGTTCGACAAGTATGATGTCGCTGATTGGGATTCCTATTCTAACGACCCATGTCCAATCTATGAAGGACCACACTTCAAGAGAGATTGTAATTATACTCACTATAGGGAGTATAGGTGCTAATTATGTAGTGGTCGAGATGGACATTGGGATGATTGCCAAATGCCCTCTCCCCTATTATACTAACTGAATTGCTAGTTATTCTTATGAGATTGATAGGTCTTATGATGAGAAGAAGAAGGAGAGACAACCAGACCCATTAGTTTTAGAGCAATGCTTCAAACTATTTTGGATCGGGTGACAATAACCGAGGAGAATGCACAAAACCTGCATAAAGATTACAAGGTGTTCGAATGGGAAAATGTCAATGCAAGGGAATTGGGCAAGAACATTATTTTAGAAAACCTCACAACCTGGCCCATTTCCCAATAGGATGTTCATCAAGAAGATAAACCAATCTAGGATGATGATCTTGGTTGTGAAGACTCCTCGGAGACTTCCCATTCACCGAATCATATGAGGAAGAAGAAGCCACAAAAAAAGAAATGAGACTAGAGTCAAGAGTAGAATCAAAACCAAGCTCTTATGACACCTCTAGCTCATTTCGGGGTGAAGATGCTTTGGAGAAAGCTAATCCAAAATTAGAGGTTAGAACCCATTCAAATTACTTTTCAACATTATGTTTAGAAGATATGATGAGGATTTATCTCTCTGAACAAATGGTGGATAGTGGGGAGATTGATTACGATTCTTATATTTTGGAGTTTGACCTTCTAAAAGAGCATGTGGAGCCCCAACAATCAATGTCCAAGGAACTCAATTTTTGACGTACAAGGAATGGCCTATTGATGTGCATAATTTTTCCCAAAGAACCAATTCAGAAATTTGATATCAAATTGGGCAAAAGGTTCAAATCTTCAAAATAGAGACATAAAAAAAAGCAATGGAAGTGTCGTGCTAGGACGTTAAACTAACGCTCGATGGGAGGCAGTCCATCATGCCACTAAACATGGCAAGTATCCTTTAGATTTATGCATGTTAGAGTATATTTCATTTTTGTTTTGTTTTGTTGCATGCATAATCCATAAAATGTGGCACTAAGAGAAATTTTGATTGAATTTGAAAAAGGAATGTGTGAAATTGGCATGTTGGAATAAATAAGAAGTGCAGGCAGCCCGGTTGTTTAGTCTCATTTACCGCGGCCGCAGTCTGTGCATCCGCGATCGCTGAGACCGTGTGACCACGATCGCAAAACTAGGACCGCGATCGTGGTCGAATCAGTTTAAAAGACCATCTGAATGCCATTTTTTTCCATGCACTTCTTTCGATCTTCTCTCAAAAATCTCTCAAATTTGTGGCCTCTCTTTGCATTTTCAAGTGTCAATACATCCCATTCATCATCAAAACTCGGTAAGTTATCCAAATCTCCTCATTTTTAATATATTTGCATTGTTTGAACTCATAATGTATAAAAAGGGCCTGAAATAATATTTTCACTACCAAATTCATGCTTAGTTATTACTGTGTTGTGGTTCGTTTTTGTAGTTAGTGCACATGCTAATAGAGAAGTCTTGAGTACCCCAAATGAAGCCTTAAACAGCTTAAATTGAAGGGTATGCCATGTGTGCGATTAAATACCCCCACAAATTCACTGTTCGGTTTCTTTAAGTTTGGGGATGGGATCGCACACCCTAGGCTTGAAATTCGCTATTTATAATCTTGTAATGCCTAGTTGAAATATGGGATTTGGTTAAAATTATATTTTAAATGTCGTGAAGAAACTGACAACCCAGTCTCAAGTATCACGATCGCGGTCCTGATGAATGTAATCGCAACACAACAATTGCGGTCAATGCTCCACGATCGTCATACCTGAGTGCAGATTTTAGAAAACTTTAAAAATTTTGCACATCCTCTGTGGCCCCCAAAACCTCCCATAATTTTACCATATGACTTTACCTGGTTGTCCTAGTATGTTTTGGTGTGATACTACTAATGTCGGCTTGAGCTGCATTAATTATAGGTTCTCAGCCTTAAATATGGAGATTTTGATGATACCCAATTCATGTATGCACAATGCCAATACCAATACTACAAAGATTTCCAATGGATGAAGGTTCTCCCCAAAAGGGGTATTAACTTAGACTAGGTGGAAGAGAAGCTCCTCAAATTCCATGCTAGACTCACTGCGACTTGGGGGATGTTTTTTACCCTGGAATCTTGCTATGCTGATGAGAAATGGGTACGTGAATTCTATGCTAACCTCAGTGTAGTCTCTCTCACAAACCCAGTGATGACAATTCAGGGTAAGCAAGTGAACTTCAGAGCGCAGCAGGTTAATGCAGTTTATGGGCTCCCAGATGCTAACATGGGATAGTTTCATGTCAAGGCATGCGAACCAGGGACCTGGATGGATAATATTTTATGTCCTAGAAAAGCAATTCCCTGGGCCAACACCAAAATAGATATTTTGATGAATGACTTCAAGGAAGAAACAAGACTGTGGCTGAGCATCATCTGTAGCAGAGTCTCCCCATGCACTCATATATCAATTGTTACAGACACATGAGATCGGATGGTGGCTTGTCTGTTCTCAGGCATTTCCCTAAATGTCAGAGAAATTATGACCTCAGAGTGCCAGTATTTCAAGAACCATGGAGATATTCATCTTACCTTTCCTTCCCTGATCACTCAGTTATGCGGGAGGGCAAACATTGAGGAATATGCTGCAGATATGTGGGTGAATCTAGGTTCCATCATTTGTCCACTTAAGTTTTAAGGTGAGGGTTCCCTAGGCCAGAGCAAGAAAAGAAAAATGGACTCCAGCAAATCAACCCAACAGGACACAAATTCATATAGACCCTCATCAGCCAACCCCCTCGATGATCTTTCAGATCAAATCAGGGAGTTTAGGGAGCTAGTGTCCAGATTGCCTTAGGGACCAAGAGAGCCCTCCACTGTCCGTCATTCATATAAGTCATAGTCATATTATGAGAAGTACATGACGGAGCAAAAAAATAGGAAGCCACTATTGCCAAATTGGAGAGAGCTTACTAAGTTCTTAGCCAGAGCACACAGGGACCTCAGAGACGTACATTAGAAAATAGTGAAGAGGGAGAAGAAAAGACACAAGTTCTTTAGGAAGTTGTGCAAAGAGGTGAAGGACATCTTCAAGGTTCTCAAACCTAACCATCTAGTACATTCAACAAGATTAGATAGTGAGGATAAGGCTCCTGCAGAGTGGTCAGCTGATGATGCCGAGTCAGTAAGAGAACATAGCTCTTGATACACATCTAGGAAGACCCATTCACTCTTACTTGCCTGCACCTGTAGTATGGACACTGCATTTTCTTAGTTGAGGGTATACCCTGGATGTGTGTTGTTTAGGTTTTGTTTATCGGATAATTATGTTGGTGATTATTTTGAGTTGATGTTTTGGATATTATTTTTATTTGGTTTCGAGATGCTTCATTTTTGGGTACCCTGATGGTACCCACGTTTTATGGATTATCATGCTTTTATTTTATTTTTAGTATTCTTTTATTTTAATTTAATTTTGATTTTGGTGATGCATGACTAGTTTTTCCTTATGATGGATTGATTGACGACATTCTTAAGGGTGAAGCGTCATGTTTGGGTTTTTAAGGCATAGATGTAGAGGAATTCTGAGTACCCGTAGCATAAATGTAAAGAAAGTAAGGGAAGTCTGAGTACCTATGGCATTGTAAAGTGGTGACTTGGGATCACATTTTAACCCATTGGCAAAGTCTGAGTAGCCATATGGTTGGTTTGCCCATTTTTACGCCAAAATGTGAGACTAAGGCTTTGGTCGTTGCCATGATTAGAAAATTGTGCATGGTGCGGATGCATAGAAAACAACCCCCTCCATCCAAAAATTTTGAAAAATCAAGGGTATGGACATGAGCAATGTTGTAACAAAACTTTTTCTCTTTTTGTTTCTTTATAAATTTTGACTTGTGAATAGATACTCCAAATTTGTCTCTAGTGGGAGGGACGTGTGAGATCCCTTGGTGAATTTTGCATGCCATGTGTGGAGAGTTATTTGCATGTATCTCTTGTATACCTGTGTTATCTAGAACTTGCCCCGTTAGTCTTTTAAAGCTAATGTTGATTGTATTTGGTTGGAGAAATGATCTTAGGCCACCTTTGTGATTTTGGAAGCCCACTCTTGCCAAAAAATCCTACCCAAGCATGAATATAATCCCTAGTTATCCACTTTAAGCCTTTGGTCCTTTCTTTGGAAAACACATTACAAGTCGTAAACCATTCTTTTCATTCCTCTTTTGAACCATACCCTTCCTGAACTTGAAATATATAATTTGAGGCTAAAAGCCTACGTTCGGGGCAGTAAAGATTGATGGAAGTAAGTTTGGTGCCACGAAGATGTAGTTATATGCCTAATGTTCCTAGACTTTGAAAAGAACCGAATAGAAGAAGAAAGAGTCGAACAATGGAAAGAATTGCGCGAAAGTGCAAGAAAAAGAGATGAAAGAAGTTGGGTAAACAAAGAAAATAAAAGGAAGGCATGATAAAAGAGAGAGAAAAAAGAAAAGTGGCCCATAGTCGAAAAAGAGGATTGAAAAAGTGTGATGTAGATGTTCAAGGAAGGGTTTAGCCATGTTATTCCCAAATGATATCCTACCGTAACCCAAATCTACGTTACAAGCTTAGCAATCCCTTTGAGATTTTCAACCATTTACTTTCTTTGTGGTGGAGATTGAAAATTGGGTCAAGCTTATGGTATGACTCTTGTTGCATGGAGATTTCTTTTGAGAGGGAGAGAGTTGTCCACTTAAAATTCCTTGTTGCATATTTTGTAGCTTGGTGTGAGGAATTCTTTTTTTTGTGAGGTTGACATATGGAATAATTTGAGGTGGGTGATTTTGTCACCTTCTGTCAATGAGGCAAATGGAGTATAGCTTAGTTGTGGTAAAAAAAGAGTCTCTTCTAGAGTATTATTTTTTTTGTTGCTTGATCTCTCTTTGAAGTTCTATGTAGCCTTGAATATAGAAATTTTATAATGAGGGGTATAGTGAAATTTTCTTAGGCTATGTACAATGAGCTACTGGTGGTAGTGACTAAGGTTAAAGTCATTATGATATTTAAGGCATGAAGTTTGGGAAAAAATGATTGTGTCTCATGGTAAGAGGTAGTGTTGCTTGAGAACAAGCAATGGCTTTAAGTTGGAGTAGTTGATGAGTGGTAATTTTATCACTCACTCGCACTCAACATTTGTACACATTATCTTATTTTGGAGGAATAAATGAGACATAATTGTGATTAAATACACAAATATCCACTCTTTGTAGGCATAGAGTTGAAGGAATGGAAAGGAGTGGAATGGAGCTCAAAATGATCAAAAAGGGAGCAAGAAAGTGCAACTGAAGACCTAGAATTGAAGGGCCTCAGTTACCATGGTCGCAGTCTGCTGACCGTGATCGCGACAATCAAGTAGGGTCAATACATCGCGGTCGCGTTTACCTATCATGATCGTGAAATCCGTGAGCGCGGTCACGCTGGCACGATCGCGATCATGTTGGTGTGATCGCGGTTTAGCGGAAGAGTTCAACCCAGGGGCAAATCTAGAAATATACATGGTTGATCCCAATTTTGGCCAAAAAGATCCAATCCCTTGATTTGAAATCATTTTCTATCTTCCCCAATTTTTAGGTGTAGCTTTGGTAGTTGATAACCTCCATTTTTAGGGAAAAAAATATTGTATAATTTTTGAGTGAAGAATATATTGGAGACTTTCTAAGTAGAGATTAGCTCACTTTCATTGTTGATTTGTGGGAATGCCAAGTTTGAAGTATCATTTGCTTAAGCTTCAATAAATTATTTCAATGGAGATTATGGGTATATCTATGCTTATTTATCTTATGTGTAGCTAGATCTCCCTCTTGGAGTTATGTGTGAATAGGGGTTAAAGTGTGTATGGGTTGTTATTGATTAGCTTCTATTTATTAGTTCATGTTTATGGGTTTTATCATTGTTATGCTAACTTGGTTGGGATTTGATGGGTGAAATCCCCAAATACCCATATGGGTATGATGAGTGAAAGCTCCATGCTCTAGAAAACTCAAAGCCATCTTCGAAAGAAGGGTTTTGGGTAAAGTTTAGGAATCCATATCTTCCTCGAAAGAGGGATATGGATACCAAAGCAATGATAGATAATTGTGTGTGTAGTTTGCTAAATTCTCACTATCTCAGACATAAGGGTGAATGTGAGGTTGACAACACCAGAGGTATTATCCTAGAAATAGGGATGTCTAGATTTAGGTTATGGTTACCAATTAAAGAACAAACCTATTAGGTATTCGAAAGAATCAATAGGTGAAAGTTTGATGTTTTGTTGAAAGACTAGCATCAAAATTCATAACCAAACCTACCCATAATTGGCTTGCTAAATTGATGTTGATTGCTAACACCCATATATCACTTCCTTAGTAATGCATAATCCCAAGATCTATGCATAATTATTAGAACTCTAATTATTCCTAGCTCCAAATTTATACTAGAAAAACCCAAAAGTTACATTAGTGTAGAAACCAATTTCCCCCATTTTTACCTTCTTGTAACATTGGTTTGTATTTAGCTCGTATCTATTATTTCGAATTAACTTGATTGTCACTCACATTGTTCCTCGTGGATTTGACCCCGACTCTAAAATTGGGTAAATATATTAACAACGACCGCCTTACACTTAAATTGACGTGTAAGTGGAGCATTACCAGTGGCCATGGTTTAATTTTAAAATGGAACTTGAGAGTCGATTGGTTTAGTTGGATTGGAATGGCATAATTGGACTTAGCTTGCAAGAATAATTAGCATGACAATAATAATGTAAATGCCTTAATAAATGACTTGTGGGTTGATGGGTGTGATTATGTATAAATGTTTTATTTGGGCTAAAAGGGGGTTGTGTAGCTCTCTGTAAAGGTGGAGGTCCCGAGGAACCAATACTGAAAACCACGGTTGCCGGTGTGGGGGTATTTATGACCGTGTGCATGGTTCAAACATTACATATATTTTTAGGATGGTTGGAGTCTTGGTGTCCTTGGACCTCCCTTAAATTTCCTCAGTTCGTGCGGCTAACACGCGTTGAGGACCTTTCAGTAGGGGGAGCTGAACTCATACAGCCCATGGGTGCCCTTATGATGGATTAAGCTACACAGTCTAGGTTAATGATTTTAAAATCTCATGTTCATGACCCTTGTACCCCATTCCAGCATCTTATATATCTATGTGTATCTATGAATGTGTTCATGTGGTTTGACTGGTTTTGGACATGAAATTATTTTATCACTTTTTTCGAGTTACATGTCAGTGCTCATCCCACTGACCGTCCCTGAATGCTACATTTTTTCATGATATAAGGTCCTAGGGTTCTTTGTTTACTCGAATGTAGTCTTAGGTGGAGCGAATAGCGGTTGAGTTGTTATGAAGTGATGAGCCTCCATTATCTAGAAAACTTTACCATTTCATGAGGTTTCTTTTTGGAATTTGGGAACTGAAGAGTTCCATTGTCACGGTCGGAGGCATGTCCCGACCTAGTTTGATATTCTAGTTTAGAAGCTTTTGTGGACAAAGTGTGGGTTGGTTTCTTGTTTTGGATTCTTAGAACCTTCCTATTGGTTTATATATCATTCTTATTATTTGGTTTTTCTTCCACTATTATTTTACTATGCTCAGGTGATTTGGCTAGGGGTGAGTCTCCGGTCCACAGTGGGCTTGAGATACCTGTCACGACTAGGCCCTGATTCGGATCGTGAAAGTTAGATGAAAATGATAGGGGACCCTCTTGTGCTTAGGGAAGACGAAGAGAAGTTTCTCTTTATTTTGCAATCTGTAGTTTTTTATTACGTTTAATTGATAAAATGTAAGTTAATATCACAATTTGCAAGTGATTTAAATTTTTAATAAAACGTAATTTTTAATTATGCATTTTCTTTTTTTTGGGTAAAATGGAAATTCTAAATATATTTTATGAAAAATACTAAAAACGTAGCTTTTTGTTACATTTTATAAAAGTATTTATATAACGTCACATTTTATTACGATTTATAACAAAAAATGGAACTTTTTATCACGATTTACAATTCATTTTTTTTTAGTTCTATTTTGTTTAGATTTTTTCAAACTATTTGGAGCCATTATGGATCTATCAAAAAAGTAATAGAAAACGTAATAAAATATTTTGTTTAGCCTATTTTGGTTACAAGTGAAATAAGTGACTTATTTGTGTCACTTTGTTCATATTTGACTTATTTTGGTTTCGAGTTCAGAGCAAACCAATCTTTTGAAACAAACTTGAATTGTAAGAGGCTTTCAACTGGACTCTTACAGGAAGTGTTGTAATGAGTTCTTCCGGTAACATAGGATTGTCAACACTGTATCTTTGCTCCAAGTGCGTGGAATTTGAGTATGATGAGACACTTCATCTTCCCCCGGTTCCATTAGGATCGCCAAGATTTTCTAGAATTTAAAAATAAAAAAATATAAAATTAGATATATACTCCCTTCGTTTGTTCTTAGTTGTCACTTAATACTTCTATTAATAAAAAAACAATTGATCTGATTATCTTATTCATTACCTCTATTAATTAATATTTAGTACTTATATTGAAAAATGACTATATTTTACAATGAAGAAAGTAAAAGGCTCCCTAAGAGGCTAGAAGGAAGAAGTGTGCGCATATAACCCATTTTGGGACACACACTGAAGTTATAGCTAAAATTTATTAAACTTAATTCGTAAGTTCAGCCTCTTCGAAAATAACTTTCATGAAAAATTGTGCATTTGAAGTTACAAATTTTGCCTGAAGTTGACATATTATTCATGTAAGCATACTTTCGAAATATGCATCTGAATTTATGCTTGCTCATGCCGGAACTTAGATATATTAGGCTTGTCAAGACTGAACATCAAAGTTCAAACATGTATATCTAAAGTTTGAACTACTATTTTCTGTTGATTTAGACATACATTTGCAATTGAGATAGTAATTTTTCTGAAATTTGAACTGTCAATCTTCATTCCAACCAATAATTTAAAACCTTTTCAACATCACTTGCCAGATTTAAACTCATTTTTTATATTCAAAATTAATGGAGGCTCACTTCTTTAATCCTGCAACAATAATGTTTAGTCAGTGTTTTCAAACTAGTTTTTCCACAACACCCACTCATATTTTAAAGAAGAAAGAGGGAAGGAGGAGCAGTTTTTTTTCTATAGTTTGATTGCCTATCAATTAAATATTTTGAGATATATGATTTAAATGAAAGCGTCCAAATAGTGTCCGATTTCTTTTTTTTCCTGCGCAAACAACATAAATTTCAATAGTTTGAAGCTTAGTTATAGAAAATTCTGACATTATTGAAAATTTTAATTTTGTCGAGATAAGTAATTAGCTCTTGATACATCCAACGAAAATATATTTTTTCTTTTGTAAAGATACATATGTAGACATCTAAAATTTGTGGACTCTTCAATAAGAATTCAAATTCTGTTAAAGTTCTAGAAGACTACTTTACCCTAAATCTCGCTTATTTAAAGGGTAACATGTTCCTTGAAACAGGCATCTTGAATATCTCATAAACTGATGGGCATTCGTAAAAAGATCGGGATCTCCAAGATCCCACAAAATCATGGGATATTCATAAAGAGATCATCCTATGTTCGAGAATAAGCCACTAACGGCCCTCGAATTACGGAGAAAATCAAGAGACGACCCTCGAATTACGGAGAAAATCAAGAGACGACCCTCGAATTACGGAGAAAATCAAGAGAGAAGAATCAAGGGAGGAATAGATTTGTAACCACAATCGTTTATCAATAAAAAATTCTTGTTTCTTCATATTTTTGTTTGTGGTTAAAATTTATTTTCCATGAATTTAAATTATGTTGCAAACAAATTGGCACGCCCAGTGGGACCAAATCTGTCATTCATCTCTTCTCTCATAAATCTGCAAATCTGTAGCCACCGCATAAAGATGGAAGCTCTATTGGTACTTCAAGACTCGTCATCATCAAATCTACACTTCGACAAGCCTTGAAGTAAGGGACATTTGTAGACATCTAAAATCTGTGGACTCTTCAATAAGAATCCAAATTCTGTTAGAGTTCTAGAAGACTACTTTACCCTAAATCTCGCCTATTTAAAGGGTAACATGTTCCTTGAAACCGGCATCTGGAATATCTCATAAGCTGATGGGTATTCGTAAAAAGATCGGGATCTCCAATATCCCACAAAAAATCATGGGATATTCATAAAATGATCATCCTATATTCGAGAATAAGCCACTAACGGCCCTCGAATAACGGAGAAAATCAAGAGAGAGAAATCAAGGGAGGAACAGATTTGTAACCACAATCGTTTATCAATAAAAAATTCTTGTTTCTTCATATTTTTGTTTGTGGTTAAAATTTATTTTCCATGAATTTAAATTATGTTGCAAACAAATTGGTACGCCCAGTGGGACCAAATCTGCCCTTCATCTCTTCTCTCATAAATTAGATCTGCAAATCTGTAGCCACCGCATAAAGATGGAAGCTTTATTGGTACTTCAAGACTCGTCATCATCAAATCTACACTTCGACAAGCCTTGAAGTGGGGGGCATTTGTAGACATCTAAAATTTGTGGACTCTTCAATAAGAATCCAAATTCTGTTAGAGTTCTAGAAGGCTACTTTACCCTAAATCTCGCTTATTTAAAGGGTAACATGTTCCTTGAAACAGACATCTTGAATATCCCATAAGCTGATGGGTATTCGTAAAAAGATCGGGATCTCCAAGATCCCACAAAATCATGGGATATTCATAAAGAGATCATCCTATGTTCGAGAATAAGCCACTAACGACCCTCGAATTATGGAGAAAATTAATAGACGGCCCTCGAATTACGGAGAAAATTAAGAGAGAAGAATCAAGGGAGAAACAAATTTGTAACCACAATCGTTTATCAATAAAAAAATCTTGTTTCTTCATATTTTTGTTTGTGGTTAAAATTTACTTTCCATGAATTTAAATTATGTTGCAAACAACATAATTAGCTCTCAAAATAATTTTTTTTAATTTTGGGTCTGTCGAAATACATAATACATCAAACGAAGATATATTTTTTTCCTATGTAAAGATACATAATTAGCTTTCGATATTTATATTTTTTTATTTTGAGTCTGTCGAGATACATAATTAGCTGTCAATATATCCAGCGAAGATACACAATTAGTTAAGATTTTTATAATTACTTTATAAGAATGAAAATTTGTGTAAATATGAAAGTTAAAGTGTATGCTTATGTTATTTTTTTATTTTTCTTTGGGAAATTGACATGTATAGTAATTCGCGCCTGAGTTTAAAACTATAGAGAAGATTTTAACCAAAGTCAAAAACTGAAGCCCAAAAAATTGGCAGTGGAAAACCAAATCCCACCAAATGGAATAAATAGGAGAATTTGAATTTTTAACTTCTAATTTCACGCTTGTCCCCATCCAAAACCTAGATCAACTTCATGTTTCTTTCTTTCCAAAATTAAATCCAACGGCACACATAAAATTAGACCTATCAATCTATCCCAAAGAAATCGAATAGGACGAGTCAACGATAAATCAACAAAAGTTGATCTCACATATGAACTTGAAAGAAGAATAAAAATTTGAATAAATTTCATCCATGCAAAATCACACACATTCACCAAATATTCAACGTGGCAACATGTATGTATACTGTTGGAATTTTAGTCCGTTATTATCTTCTGCTGGCTGACCTAGTCTTTAGGAGTTGTGATTTTTTAAATTGAGTCAATCGTATGTTGTTCTGATTTATAGGAATTAGTGGATTCATGCATTATGTTTCTTTTAGGAATCATGTGTTCTATTTTTTAGGATTAAATTGTTTTATGCTTAACATGGACTAATATTTGTCTTATTTTAATGGAAGTATTCGGTTAAGTATTTGCCTATACATAGGCTTGAAGTTTAAAAATAAATTTATCATTTTTTAGCTATTGTTTTCTCTTTACATATCTTTTATTTTACTTTTTAAGTTTCTAACAGTGGTATCCGAGCTAGGTTATCATAAGAGGAAAAATATGTGAGCAACCACATATATTTTTTCATTATCCAATGGCTACTGAAAATAATTTTGTGCAAGCAACAATTTCCCACATTGATGGTCATTATGACCACTGGATCATGTTGATGGAGAATTTCTTACGATCAAAGGAGTACTGGCCAATTATTGAGCACAACATCGAAACTCCAATGGAAGGCAAAACTTTGACGAATGCTTAAAAGCTTGAGTTGGAAGCGAGAAAGCTGAAAGATCTGAAAGCAAAGAATTATCTCTTTCAGTCTATTGATCGTCTCATGCTAGAAACTATTCTTCGCAAAGAAACTTCTAAGGATATTTGGGATTCCATGAAGAAAAAGTATAAAGGCACTACCACAGTGAAGCGTGCACAACTTCAAGCCTTACGAAGATATTTTGAGACTTTACAAACGAAGAAAGGAGAATCTGTGTTGAGTTACTACGCTAGAACAACGGAGATCAATAACAAAATGCATTTCCACGGTGAGAAGATAGACGATGCAATCATTGTAGAGAAGATCTTGCACTCCCTCACATTAAAATATAATTATGTTGTTTGCTCAATTGAAGAGTCAAAAGATATAGATGAACTGTCTATTGATAAATTGCGAAATTCTTTACTAGTTCATGAACAAAAGTTCTGGAGTGCAGGAACAAGTGTTTAAGGCTTCTACTGATGCTTATTCCAGCAACAATAGAGGAAAAAGTGGAGGTAGAGGCCGAGGAAAACAAGAGGAAGAAGATATCGTAAAGGAGGAGATTTCAGCATGAATTTCAAAGCCAATACTGATCAATCTCAGGGTAGAGGTCGAGATCATGATGAATCCAAGGTAGAGTCACTACTAAAAAAAATGAAAAATCCGACCACAAAAAGTCGATCACACAATTTGGTCGAAAAAACCCGACCATAAGTGGTTGATTTTTTATTTTTTATTTTTTTAGAAAATATTTTTTAAAAAAACTAAAATTTCAAAATAATCATTTCAATAATTTTTATATTAATTATTATTTATTTTAAAAAATAAAATTAAAAAATATTTTGAACAACTGACCACTTGTGGTCAGTTTTAAAAATTCTTTTCAATTAATTTTTAAAAATAGTGGTCAGTTTTTAATTTCTTTAAAAAAATGAAAATATTTTTAAAAAATCGACCACTTGTGATCGGATTTTATTAAAATAAAAAGAAAATATTTTTTAAAAACCGACCACTTGTGGTCGGTCTTTTAATTAAGATAATTTTTTTTTTCAAAAAACCTACCACTTGTGGTCGATTTTTGAACTAAAAAAAAATTAAAAAGTAAATAATTTTAGAAACCAATAATTATATATATGTAATCAAATATATATATTATTTTCATTAAAAATAATTATATATATAATCTAATATATATATAATTTTTTGAAATTACATTGATCACACGTAGTCGATGATCAATATAATAATAATAAAAATTAATCATTCTTAAATTTTGTGAAAAAATTACACTAAAAAATATATCAAATAAAACAAACAAATTACGTTAAACATAATCTTTATTTTTTACTTATGTTTCAATATATAAAATAAATATTTTCCTTTGTATATACGTTAAATGACGTTAAACATGCATAATCTTTGGATAATGAATATATGTCTATATATATCATACCGTTGAGATAGTGATATTATGTTACTATTTCAGTCATAATAATGTAATATATAACCGATAATTCATTATAATATAATAAACGTGTTCTATTATAAGGCAATATACTTGTGGATGTGATATATATAGTACGCATTCAAGAGTTCATATATATAAATATCTTTATATATATATATATATATATATATATCATGTAGTGATCGATTGATGAACGATGTAGTCAAAACCTAGTAAAGTATAATTAAGCTAATCAAATATAATTAATCGATCACTCATCTGAGTATGTATATGAAACACGTCACATTATATTATTGGATAATATACTCGTGTACGTATGTGATATATATAGTACGTATTTAGAACTTGATATAGTCGATAGTGTGTATATGTGTGTGTATGTATAGGTATATATATATAGTATAAATATATTATAGAGTGAAGGTATATTAATGACATAAGATAATGTAATCGATAATTCATCTAAGTATTTGGAAAATACGTTGTATATTATTACGGGGTAGTAAAATCGTGTATTTGATGTTTATAGTATGTATTTAAAAGCTGATAGACAATTAAATATATGTATATATATGTTTATGTCGTGTAGTGACGTATGCAATAATCGAAATCTAGATATATAATTGAATGTATATATCAAAATATTTTGAATGATACGTTGATATATATCATACTATTGAGGAAATAGATATACTATTTTGGGTCAATGTAGACACGAGTATGTTGTTGAAGTTGTAATAACATAAGATAAGTATTACAAGGTATATATAGGGAGGGGGGAGGAAGGAAGTAGGGGAGGGAGAAAGAAAATTGAATCCTAAAACTGGCATATTCTTACCATCTGTTTTGAATTTTGAACTTAGAACGACCGCTAAATTTTGGTGGTGAATTTGAGTTTTTTCGCTTACAAGTTTTGTATCTGAGTATATGTGAAATATGTTGTATATTATTATGGGGTAATAAAATCGTGTATGTGATGTTTATAGTACGTATTTAAAAGTTGATAGACAATTGAATATATGTATATATACGTATATCTCGTGTAGTGGCGTATGCAGTAATCGAAAGCTCGATAACTGAATCTATATATCAAAATATTTTGAATAATACATTGATATCATACTATTAAGAAAATGGATACACTATTTTGTGTCAATGTAGATACACGTATATTGTTGAAGTTATAATAACATAAGACAAGTAATCGATAATTTATCTGATTAAAACATTGTACTACGAGGTATATATATATATATATATATATATATATAATATCGTAATTAAAAGCTAATTAACCAAAAATTTATCTTAATTTGTAAAATTCATTGATATTATTATATGATTGAGAAAATATACTACTCGTGTTAATGTGATGATAAAATAACTAATTAAAATAACTAAATATATATCTCAATTTATTGTAGGTGTCAAGCGATTTGTTGAACATGCTAAGACACTTGATGTTTGGTCACGTTTTTGGGCTATTCATTGTCCTTGTGTTAGATGTGATGGTATAAATATTTTAAAAGAAGAAGTTGTGAAGGAATATCTTTATAGAAGGGGGTTTCACGAGGACCTTTTAAGATTGCGTGCTATTGATGGTGATGTTGGAAAAAATAACTTTGTTGTTAGAGAAAGTAGTAGGTCTGCAGGGCATAATGAATATCAAGATACTAGGATGACAGAAATGGTGCACGATGCTTTTGGGATGCAACACGGGAGCGACTTTAAGGAAAATGTCAAAGATGTTCCTAATAGAGAAGCGGTCAAATTCTATGAACAATTGCATGCTGCTATTCATCCTTTGTCTGTTGGGTGTTCGCACTCTTGTTTGTCTGTTGCTGTTAGATTATTAAGTATTAAATTTGACTGAAATATTGTTGAAGGGGGAATGGACTCAATGATAGACCTTATTAAAGAGTTAGTTGGCCCCGGCTTAGAGATTCCTAATTTTTTCTATAAGGCAAAAAGATTGGTGTTAAAGTTGGGTCTCTCCTCGATTAGAATTGATTGTTGTGAAAATGGCTGCATGTTATACTTTAAGGAATATGCTAACCTAGAGTCCTGTAAGTTTTGTCAGCACCCTCGATATAAGCGTGGTTGTAGTAGAAATAAAATTGTTATTAAGGCGATGTGTTATTTACCTATAATACCAAGGTTGAAGAGGTTGTATGCTTCAAACAGCTCAGCTCAGCTCCTCATATGAGATGGCACAATGAAAATAGAAGGCCCACTGGTGTTATGTGTCATCCATCTGATGGAGAGTCTTGGAAGCATTTTGATCCAACTTATCCAGATTTTGTAGCTGAACCACGAAATATTCATTTGGAATTATGTTCGGATGGCTTCTTTTCTTTTTCAGTTTGTGCTGCACCATATTCATGTTGGCCTATATTTATCACCCTGTATAACCTTCCTCCTGAAATATTGATGACTAGTCCCTATATATTTCTGAATTATTTTGTTCCTGGCCCACGTAATCCAAAAAGAAGAATAGATGTCTACTTCCAACCTTTGATCGATGAACTTCAAATTTTATGGCATCAGGAGTTGAAACTTGGGACATCTCACTTAAATAGAATTTCAATCTGCGTGCATATCTAATGTGTACTATTAATGATTTTCCTGCTTATAGAATGTTGTTTGGGTGGATGACAGCTGGAAAGTAGGCTTGTCCATACTGCATGGAAAAAACCAAATCTTTCACATTGAGACCTGGCAGAAAAAATTCATGGTTTGATAGTCATCGTTGTTTATTGCCACCTGATCATGAATTTAGGAGACTCTAGAATGCATTCAGAAGGAATAGAAGGGAACATGATGGTCCATCTCTAAGACTCTCTGGTCATGACATCTGGGAGATAGTTCAGGATTTGCCTAAAGTCAGCGAGGAACTATTGTAAAGGCTTGATGGATATGGCGTTTCGCATAACTGGACTAAGCAAAGTATATTTTGGGAGTTAGAATATTGGCCAGATAATTTACTTAGAAATAATGTTGATGTCATGCATACTGAGAAAAACTATTTTGACAACTTGTTCAACACAGTTATGGATGTCACCAGCAAAACAAAGGATAATCCTAAGTCCAGACTTGATTTACCAAAATATTGCAAACGCAGAGAATTACACTTACAGGAGGAGCCCAATGGCAATTTTCTTAAATATATAGCCCAATGGCTATATATTTACCTTTATGTTTCTTGTTTAAGATTGATATGTAATGTACTGTTTAAGATTGTTGTTTTCACTTTTCCATAATTTATATAGTAATAAAAATACTCTTGTCTATCTCGTGTTGTTGGAGCGATTTGAAATGTGAATTAGTAACTTGAAATTAATTACTAACTACTTGTTAACTTTACATAATTTAGATGTCAGGTAGAGGTGACAAAGGTAAGGAAAAAGTTGATCCTACGAAAATAAAATATAAAAAACAACCTCTGCCTTATAGAAGACCGACAGGTATTCATATATCTGAGGGTCGGTTTGCTGACGCGCTAGCACGACTCTCATATTCTAGGTCGTTTCAGCATTTGGTTCCTGCTCCTACGCATGTGGGGCCACCTCATGGGTCTACACCGACTCATTCTTCTCCTATCACCGTGCCACCGCCATCACAGTACTAGAAAATGACTACTGGCACATCCGAACATCTACCATCGTCAGTACCCTCCTATAGCAATCACCTAGGTTTGCACAGTGATTCTGCTGGATCTATTGGGTTGTCGAATCTTCATCTTGGAGGCACTCCATCCGGTGCTTCAGATCTGCCCACCACTATAAGAAATATGATTTTTTGTGGTGAAAAAGTCGCCACAAAAGAACTAAAAGTCGCCACTAAATATTTTTGGCAGCGACAAATATGTCATCGGTAATAACTCCGTAACTAAAGTTTATTTGTGACGACAAGGTATAGTTGCCACAATAAAACTATATTTGTGAAGACTTCCACCGCTACAAAAGATAAATAAATACGTTGTAAAAAGTATTTTGACAAAACACATTTGGGCTAGGTTGCCACTAATATGCTTGAATTAGCAACGACATTATCGCCGCAAAAGCGCTATCAATTGTGACCACTTTTTTGTTTCCGCAAAATCACCATCAATTGTGATCACTTTGTTGTTGCTGCAAAATCACCATCTATTGTGACCACTTTTTCGGTGCCACTAAAGCACCTGCATTAGTAGCGACCTTGTCGCCATAAAAGTAATATCAATAGGGACCACATATTTTTCATCAGTAGCAATATATGTCGCTGCTATACCTTCTCCACAAAATCTACTAAATCATTAGTGGCAAGTCACATTTTGCCACTTAAATTTTGTGGAAAAATAAAAATATTATTTTCATCAACCACAAAATTGAATTTGTACCTGTATTAAACAAAATTGACAACAAATTTTAAGAACTACATATTATATTAGCTAGTAAAAGCATCAATAGTGTTTTACAAAATCATCCTTCGATCAAATATTATAAGTACTTTCCTTTATAAGAAGTCAACGACATATACGTTAATAACGACATAGTGCTTAAGTTTTATCATATTCATACATATGATCAAAAAAAAAAAAATACATTCCACGCCTTCATGCTCCTCCTTGGTCAACCCATTTTTAAGAACATCCCTGCCATTAAAAGAAAACATGATCAAAGATGTACTACTGTTACACTTTATTCAAATATATTCTACAAAAACCAACAGAAAACAACCATCTCCACATATTAGGCACAATAATGTCTCTCCACCTAGCATCCAACAGACAATAAAGTGCAGATGAAATAAGCTTTATGTAGAACACAAATTTCTTTTATCATAAGTTCAAATTAATTTCAACTGTAGAACTTAACTATCTTAGAAGGAGGATAAATCATAGAGGACATATTAGGAGGAGGATTTGGTGAAATGAAGAGAGGCAGTTCTAATGAATCATACTTTTGCATGTGTTATTAAAGTAAATCTCATGTATGAGTACCAAACTTTGCATAATAAGCATTTTAACCAATTTATGGCATCATCATTATGCTTCCTACGTCAACAAGTTCTGATCATTGAGAAAGGTTCACAAGTTATCTCCTAGAACTTACTAGGAGAAAATGGACAATATACACAATATTCCTAGTAGGTAATTTAGTAAGATTTTGCGCTTTAAAGCTAAAGGAAATAAATCAGTAAGAAATTTGAAATCTTATACTCCTTAACAGTAAAAAGTGACCCTACCTTTTCACCTACACCAGTAAGGACTTTTCTCATTTTCATTCTGCGCTGATTTACCCTAGTAGGAATTGAAGTTAGACAGTGATAGAGACTGACTTCTAAGTCGATAACAAATATTAACAGTCAAATGCTATGCCATTTGATTTTGAATCCAGAGAATGATAAACTGAAGATTCCATGATGGCAAAAGCAAAGACTGTGGAAGTAGATTTTTAATACAAGATTTTCATATTAAAGAGTTTTACAATTTATATGTAAAGCTGAAGAAGTTGCCTATATTTTTAAGCTAGTTTTCATGTTTTCTTAAAACTAAGGGGGCTTTTTAAAATCTATTACGTGTGTTCTTCTGTTTCTACATAATGTGCTTGCCCGCGCGTATATGTGTGTATGGGGGAGAGAGAAAAGACTAGATGAAGAGTACCACAATTTCCTCAAGATGAAGTCTCATAAGATGTTCTTTATTTTAACTCTCAGCTCGAAGTTTAATTACAGGTCAAAACTTCTAGCTATGTCTTTGTACCAAGAGAAGATAAGTGCAATCAATCTAAATTCATTTGGTAAGGTACATAATCACTCCAGTCCTACTGAATGACCTTTCCAACACTTATCTCCACACACATATCTCCAACACTTATATATCTATTGAAGTCGTTATAATCTAAAAATTGAATTTTAGTCAAGAAAATACCTGTTGCATTCCATCCATGAGAGCAACCATTTTTTCTTGAAATATTTTTTCTACTTCTCTTTTCATATGTTCATGTTCTTCTTCCAAATTGGAACATAAAATACAAAATATCAGCCTATTAAGAACACAAAACACCATACATCAGCCTAACAATAACTTCTCAAAACAAATGCCAGCCTAATAAGAGCACAAAATATGAAGAACTTCTCTTCAGTCTTTTCTTCTCAATCTTCAGCAGGATATATCACTGTCTTCTCCATCATTATCATCAAGAAACTCTTCTTCACTTTCTTTATTATCTAAAATATCTGTATCATTTTCATTAATGAAACCATCTTCCTCATTTTCTTGATCATTGGTTTGTAAAACGGTTTCTGGTTCAACATCTTCCCTATGCAAATACACCTCTATATCAGTTTCTTGATTATTGGCACACAAAATATCTTCAACTTCATCTTGTTGATAAACTTCATCATTCAATGATGCTTCTCTTTTAACTTCAGGCACATTAAAAAGGTCACGAGGATTAGTCTTTACAACAACAACACAATCTTTATCGACCAAATCATTCAAGTAGAAGACTTGTTCAGACTGAGATTCTAACACAAATGGCTCATTTGTATTCAACACACAATGAGTATTCACACTTGTAAAACCATATTTGTCAATCTTATATCCTCTTCCTAGGTGAGCCACATCCCACCAGTGACACTTGAATAGATGAACTTTTCTATTTCCAGTATAACGCAACTCATAAATATCCTTTAATACCCCATAATACTCCTTATTAGAGTCTGAAACATCTCCTCTTACAAGAACTCCACTGTTCTGTGTTTTCTCATAAGAGCTTTTGTTTGAAATCTAAGTCCATTGACCATACATGTTGAATATCGATATACCAATGGTTCTGGACCAACAACTAGACTTATGAGCTAATCATTTGTACGACCTTGTGAAGATAGTAAAAATATATACAGAAATAAGCAACACTATTATGACTAGTATAAGAACATTGAAAAATGCTAATATTATTGCGTCGTTTATTAGATACCTACGCATTTATGAAACCAATTAATAAATCCATTGTTATGTACCTTATGAGCACACGTTGAACCTTATACTTTAATCTATCTCATGTATTCCCTACAATTTGTGTTAGTTAAGATTAACTGAATTATATTAATGTAAAATTAATTTTTCAAACTAATAAGAGACTTAATCCCTTTATTGTGAAATCTCTTCACAATTTTGAAGCACATAAATATATGTTTGATTGAACTCATCATGAGGTAGCCTATTTCCTCCATCTAAAGCCCCTTTTGTTTTCCCACTATGTTTAAAGATAGACATCTCACCATTTGACACAGATTCATCGTCATTTCTAGTTGATTTATTAAATATAGTTGAGATGTTCTTTAAATATCGTGAACAGAACGTAAGACTTTTCTCTGCCAAATACCCTTCAGCGATTGAACCTTATGGACGACCTTTATTGCGATTATATGCTTTAAGTTCTCGCAAATACCTATCTAAAGATAGCTCATTTATAAAATTATAGAATATGACATTTTATATATATTGACATTTAAACTTTTGAATGATACAATACCTCTTAAAAGGGTACATGTTCCGATATTGAACGGGTCCACCAAGTTTTGCCTCTCTTTCCAAGTGAATTGGCAAATGAATCATGATATCAAAGAATGTCAGAAGAAAAACCATTTGAAGTTTGCACAATATGATAGGAATTTCATCCTTTAGGATATCAAGATCTTCAATTGTTAGGCATTTAGAGTGTAGATTCTTGAAAAATTTACCCAAGGCAATAATTGGTTCAATACCTTCTGGACGACCTTTGTTGCGATTATATGCTTTAAGTTCTTGCAAATACATACATAAAGATATCTCATTTATAAAATTATAGAATATGACATTTTATATATATTGACATTTAAACTTTTGAATGATACAATACCTCTTAAAAGGGTACATGTTCCGATATTGAACGGGTACACCAAGTTTTGCCTCTCTTGCCATGTGAATTGGCAAATGAATCATGATATCAAAGAATGTCGGAAGAAAAATCATTTGAAGTTTGCACAATATGATAGGAATTTCAGCCTTTAGGATATCAAGATTTTCAATTGTTAGGCATTTAGAGTATAGATTCTTGAAAAATTTACCCAAGGCAATAATTGGTTCACAAACTTTCTTAGGCAATAAACCACGTATAGCTACTGGTAAAATATCTTGCAATAATACATGATGATCATGACACTTCAATCCATGTATCTTTTTCTCAAGCACGTTAACACACCTAGAAATATTTGATGAAAAGGCACCTGGAACCTTCAAGTTAGCTAAGAATTGGTATAACTTCTACTTCTCTTTAGGGGACAAAGCATAGCATGCCGCCGGTAACAAAATATTATCTCCATCCTCAATTGGATGTAAACTTTACTTAATTCCAAGGTCCACCAAATCATATCTACTTTTTAATGTGTCCTTTGTCTTTCCAACCATACTCATCATAGTTGATAAAAAACTTTCAGACACATTTCTTTCTATGTGCATCGGATCAAGGTTATGGCGTAGGTGATGACCATCCAAATAAGACAATTCAAAAAATATACTTTTCTTCCTCCAATTATAAGCATCATTACAAACATTATGCTTTTTTTAGCCTTTACCAAAAGTCACATTGCCTAAATATTGTAATTGCGTAAGTGCTCCAATACCTGTTAAAGAAATAGGTGCAAACCCTATTTCAACTTCTCCATCAAATAAAACTCTATTTCTACACCATGGATGGTTCATAGAAAGAAAACGATGATGACCCATATAACACAACTTATTATGTAAGGAAATCGAATATGTATTTGTATGGCAACAAGGGCATGCAAGCTTGCCTTTAGTTGACCATCCTGAAAGGTTACCATATTCTGGAAAGTCATTAATCGTCCACATGAGAGCAACACGCATAAGAAAATTAGATTTTAAGTGTACATCATAAGTATCCACCCCATTCCATAATTCATTCAAATCTTCAATCATTGGTTGTAAGTATACATCAACATCATTACCTGGACACTTAGGGCCTAAATAAGAAGAGTCATCATGAAATATGAACTTTTCATGCAATCCCATGGTGTCAAATTATATGTATCTAGCACGACGGGCAAAATACTATAATTGGAACTCATATTCCCATTAGGCTCAAACCCGTCACTTGCTAAACCTAATCGAATATTTCTTAACTCGGTTGAAAAGGTAGGATATCGCTCATCTAAGGATTTCCATTCAATTGAGTCAGATGGATGTCGCATGACACTATCATCAATATTTTTCTCCTTGTGCCACCTTGATGATAGGCGAATTTACACGCCTATAGTACTATATTTTGCCTATATTTCAGCTAAGTTTTGAGGACAAATTATATATTTCATGCACTTTTAGTCTCTTTTCCTGTAAGTGAGCTAACGAACATGATTAGCAAGTTTTCAGGTATAAATGATGCAGAATTCAGCATTTTATGGATAACTTGACGCCAAAGAAAGCTTCACGAAAGGAGGAAAGCAAAGCTTGGACACCAAGGACCAAAAGTGGCGCATGGAAAATCTGTCCCGGGCAAAAACAGCAATTCTAAAGACTTTGGGGATCAGCAGTAACTTAGTAGGATTAGGATAATGATGCAGTAACCTAGTAGGACTAGGATAAGTAATGCAGTAGCTTAGTAGGAATAGGATATGGGTGTTATAAATACCCTATTTTGCTGGAGATTTTTATTATTCCCATCCATCCACCATCCATCCATCAAAACAATTCTCCACCACCCTCATCCCTATTCTATCCTTCTCCTTTCTCTTCATTAATTCATTGTTGACATTATTTTTCATATATTCAATTCTTAATTTCCACAACAAGAGAAACGTTACTCTGCAAGGGAGTTCACGCCTAAAATGCCACACCACACCTTACTACACGAGATTTTTATTGTGGTATATTAATAATGTCTATTGTGATTTCCTTCGCACTCATGGGTAACTAAACTTCTCTGTTGGGGTTATGGAAGCCATATGAGATACTATCTATTTCTATGAGTTTGTGAATTCGTAACACGTATGCTGCTTATATCATTATTCTCTTCATCTTAATCTAAATTCTTTGTGGTTGCAAACGCATAGAATACGCCAGTATAGCATTAACTTGTTCGAAAGAAAAGTTATATGTCTGGAAAAGAGATAATGTTAAGGTAATAGGGCACCAACCCCTGTTAAAAAGTTAGTGCCGTAACTGGATTAACCTCTTGGAGAATTCGTACTGTTAGATACGCTTTAAGCTCGAAAGACGCCTGGATTTACCATCGAATACAATTCTCTATAAGCACATGCATGTCTGAATTCCGCACAACTCATAGCCAATAGAGACGTATAACTCATAAGGTGGACATAACCCTAACTCTCAATTCTCATTGATTAGAATCTTACTAAACATTCTTTCTTTTACTTTGCTATTTTCCGTTTTCACTTTGTTACTTTATTGCATGTTACAATCCCCCCTTTTACGAGACTTGCTCCAAAAGTCTAGTACTCTTTGCTTACTCATTGACCGGCTATTCCCTGTGGGATCGATACCCAACCCAGTTGGGTTACATATTTGACAACGACCGTTTTACACTCTTATGAGAGTTGTAGATTGAGCGTTATCACACCTCATCCTTTTTGTCATCTCTTTTGCCAATTACAATCTTTGTAGCCTTGGTTTGATTGGAAAATGCCGCAATACATAATGAGCTAATTTCTTGCCTTTATGTTCTTCTTCCTTCATCGAGATTCACCACACTTGGGGCATGATTGGAAATTCTCATAATTGCGCCAATATAATATAAAATCATTCTTACATGCATCAATTTTGGTGTACCCCAAGCCGAGATCAGAAAGAACTTTTTTTTCTTCATAGAAAAACTTGGGTACAAATGACCCTTCAGGGAGAACATCTTTAAAGAAGTTCAACAACTCATCCATCGATTTGTTGCTACAATGATTAAGGAACTTCAAGTGAAGTAATTTAACAATAAAAGACAATTTTGAGACTTTTGTGCAACCCGGATAAAGTTCTGTCTGAGCATCTTCTAATAATCTGTAAAACTTTGCTGCATGCATATTTGGCTCTTCATTTCCCTCTCGAGAATTAGTAGTATCCTGCATATTTGTATATCCACAAGCATCATGAATCATTTCAATAACATCATCCTCTTCAATTCCATAATCTTCTACTTCTTCACTACCTGCAGGATTAGAATTTTCAACCCTATCCAACACTTCTCCATGATACTCCCACACATTATAGGAAACCCAGAAGCCCTTATTCAACAAGTGTATCGTACATTAATTCTCAGCTTAAACACGGTGTTTCTACACTCCTTATAATGATATCGAATAATAGTGCTCCCCAGATTAATTGAACGCCCAATTAAGAAAGTTATCTACTCTATCTCTATATCTTTGGACAACTCTGTTCGTGATATTCAACCAACTTTTATCCATCCTTATATTTTATAGCATTAAAACAAATCAATTAATTAATTAGAGATACGAGTATGAAAATAATCAAAATAAATACAAGATAGTTAAATCCACACCCACTTCAAGAAGAATTTCTAAGATGCACCTCTTTGTATCTAACTAAAGACAGGGTAATTCTACACAAGTTCATATCATATCATGTGATTATTTCATCTAACAGGGAAAGAAACACAGAGAGATTTATACATAAAGGGATGAAGGCCAACGTATGGAAACTAGTCTGGATACTATTATATAATACATTACTGAAGGAGACATCACTAAAATATACACCAAATGTCATTTAAAGATAATGAATGCCATCGTCAATCTATTAGGAATAGCTTTAAGAATGTAATCTACTCCTCAGTTATCATCCTGGTGATATGTAATGCCCCAAATCTGGTACCCAGAATGCCACGCGGTGCTCATGACCCCAAAGGTCCACAAGCTAACCCATGACTGATATCTATAACTGAGCATTGTATAACATACTGTATAAATGCAGAATAAAAGGCTGAAAGGACATAAGGTTCAAAAATCTGATAATACATAACATCTGAATAATATGGTATCACAATACCAAAACTAAAATAACTGTCTGAACATGCTAGTCTGAAAGCCTCTAAACTGTCTGAATAAGGAGTTTATGGGACATGTCCCCCAACTAACTCCAACTACTGAAATAAACTAACTACTGAAAGAATGAAATAATCAAAAAATAACATCCTCGAATGATGAGGACTCACTGCTAGTCTGACTGCTAAAACTAGAATGCTACTGATGCTCTAGAGCTCTTGCTTCTGAACCTATGGTATAAAACACCATGGCGCAAATACGTTAGTAAGATTGAATATACTAGTATGCAAGTGAGGTAGGCTGAATATAAGGGTGCATATGCATGAACAATACTGATTGACTGAGTAATATAAATATGAGAATACATGCATGATTACGTGAACTGTAAATGAGATCATGACATAACTGAATCTGAATACTGATAACATAAGTTTTTGTATAACTGATATACTATTATCTGAATGACTGTGTCTAACATTCCTATTTCTGATAGAACTAGTTGAGTTCCGTACTGAGCTGGGTGACTGTATCTGACAGTCTTGAATTCTGTAGAACTATTTGAGTTCTAGTATGAGACTGAGACTGTAACAGTGGGAAGTAATTATCTAACCGATATGCCCCAAATAAGATAATATAATTGAGTTAGGGTCCAATCTGTAACCCTAATTGGAAGGCTTTCAATATCGCTCCACTAGTAAGGACAAGTTGTGAGTAATCCCTAATCTAACAGGTACTCTAAGGAGAACGGTGGGACCCTCATATAACAGGTTAAGCCACCTTATCTACCCTCAACTAGAAGGTTTGATGTCTCAACCTACGCTAGCTACATAGTTCTGGAGAGAAAGGATTGCTTCTAAGAATCACACCCTTTAATAACAGGTGAGTTCCCATCCTGGGCTCACTCGGTGTTGAATCCTACTCCCATATGAATAGACATTGAACATGATTAATTGGACTGACTTGGACTGCGTTTATTAAGTTTTGTGGATTGATAAAATATTACTGAGATCTGATAACTACTGAGATTACTGAGCTTTCTTGAGTCATGTGATTGACTGAATTCTACTGAGTTCTGAAACTGACTGAGAATACTACTGATCATGGCTTGATTGAGATTATCATGAAACTGACACTGGCTCTTGGTACACAGCTAAATTGTCAGGTACAAGTACCCCTAGGACTCAATAGCATAAAACTGACAAGACATGACACTTCTTGACACATGACCATAGTCAACAATTCATATTACAATCATTAGGAATTCTTATGAAGTATTCATATGCTATAAGCTTGCATATGAATAGGAATGCATGTAAACATATCATAATTTCATAATCCTAATCTCATGAGCATTACGTCAATCCATTACAAAGCATAACAATAATTGAGAGTCATATCAAACATAAGGGAGAAATATGGATTCGTTAATTTTGGTCACAAATGAGTCATAAGGCATAATTCCTATTCTGTTAGGCATTTTATCAAACACCTTGAATGCATATCTTAAGGCTTAGGCATGAATATTGAAATAATACTTCATGGCAATATTTTACACTTCCATTGCAAGAATTTCAACCACATACTAACATATTTTCATGATAGTCATTAAAGACTTCAACTTGGAAATCAAACAACAACATAAACATGAATATAATTCAATTCAAACCATGGAATCCAAAGTTTATATTTCAAATAGGGTTTCTTGAGCTTCATGGGTAAAAGGAACCCATGAATCAACACTTGACATTCCTGGGTGGATGATTTATTTAAGATTGGTGGAGGAAAGCTTGAATTCTTGCCTTGGGATTAGACACCTAGGGTTTCTTGTTCTTGGGGATTGATCTTTGAGAGAAACCCTAATTTGGTATTGTGGATTAATAATGAAGTTATGAGCTCTAGTATGGTATAATTAGGGGTCAAAACGGGTGGAAAATACCAAATACTCTTTTAAAAATGGCTTAAAATCACTGATCGGAAGTGGCGAAGGTTTGGTTGATGGCCCGTCGCTGGCTCGACGGTCCGTCGGTCCATCCTGTCGTACTTAACCAGAACCTGAACTTCCTACCTCGTCTGCGATGGTTTGGGAGATAGTCCATCTATAGATTGATGGTCCGTCAGTCCTGACTATCGCACTTTGCCAGAAGATGGGTTCACTTCCATCGGCCTGACCGTCGCTTCTGGGCAGTTCCGACAGTTCTCTGTAAAACGTCCATAACTTTTTACTCCAATACCGGATTTGGACGAAATTGGTATCATTGGAAAGCTAATTCAATTTCCCACATGATAAATATTAATCATTTAGGAAGTCATCACTAACTCTTTTGGATACTAGATTTGACTTAAAGAAAGTTTGGGGTATTACAATATCTCCCTCTTGGGAACATTCGCCCTTAAATGGGACTGACTAGACTGGAAAAGTTGATAGACTGATCTTACTTAAGGGACGTGAAAATTTGAACATGTCTATATGACTGGAACTTCTGATATACTAAAATCTCATACTGAATATGAATGTCTGATGCATGGATATATCACGGATAGTCTTCATGAATGCATGACTGAAATTACTGAGAAGCTAAGTTTCTCGTGATGAGAATACATATCTGATGCATGAATACGTGACTGATATGATACATGAACATATGAATAGATATGCAAGGGTATTTGATACCAAGTTTATAACTAAAATCTGAACATAAAACTAAATAAGCTTAAGAAAAGCTATTACCTTGGGATGAGTCTGAGTTTGCGGAGAAGAGGTGAGGATACTTGGTCCGCATGCCTTCTTCTGCATCCCAAGTAGCTCCCTCAATGGAGTGATTCTTCCAAAGAACTTTGACTAGAGGGACTTCTTTGTTCCTCAGTCTACGAGTATGTTAGTCAAGAATTTCGACTGGAATCTCTTTATAAGAGAGGTTATTCTGAATGCCTATGCCCTCTACCGGGACTACAACTGTTGGGTCACCTATGCACTTCTTTAGCAAGGATACATGGAACACTGGATGAACTGAGGCTAGATCTGAAGACAATTCAAGCTTATAAGCTAACTTGCCGAAACGACTAAGAATTTTAAAAGGACCGACATATCGGGGACTGATCTTTCCCTTCTTGCCGAACCGCTTCACTCCTTTCATGGGAGAGATTTTTCAAGTACACATAATCACCAATCTCAAACTCAAGATAATTTCTACGCACATCTGCATACGATTTCTGTCTGCTCTGAGCTATCTTGAGCCGTTCTCTGATCAATTGAACTTTCTCTAAGGCATCAAATACTAAGTCAGGACCAATAACTGAGGCCTCACTAACTTCGAACCAACTGATTGGAGATCTGCATCTCCTACCATAGATAGCTTCAAATGGAGCCATCTGAATACTAAAATGATAGTTGTTGTTGTATTCAAACTCAATCAAAGGAAAGTGGTCATCCCAACTACCCTTGAAATCAATTGCACACGTTCTTAGCATATCTTCCAAGGTCTGAATCGTCCTTTCTGCTTGACCATCTGTCTGAGGATGAAAGGTTGTACTGAGATAAACTTTGGTACCAAGACCCTTTTAGAATGCTTTCCAGAAACGAGAGGTGATTTGGGTACCTCAATCTGAGAAAATAGACAATTGAACACCGTGCAATCTGACCAACTCCCTGATATAGAGTTTGGCATAATCCTCGGTTGAATAAAAGGTATGGTTTGGAAAGAAATGAGTTGATTTGGTCATTCTATCTACAATAACCCACACTGAATCATGCTGGCGACAAGTACGAGGTAAACCCATCACAAAGTCCATGTTCATTTCTTCCCACTTCTAAGTAGGAATACTAAACTCCTACATGGACCTACTAGACTTCTGATGCTCTAACTTAACCTGCTGACATATAGAGCACTTAGCCATAAACTCTACAATATGTCTCTTTACCCCACTCCACCAATAGATCTCCCTCTAGTCACCGTACATCTTAGTGGCCCCTGGATGAATAGAGTAGCGCGCACCATGCACTTCTACAAGAATTTGTTGCCTCAAGTCATCTATACCTGGAACACACAGACGACCCTGAAGATGGAGAACACCATCTACCCCTTTGGAGAAAACATCTACCTTCTGATCTCTGACCGACTCTTTCAACTTAAAAGGACTGGGATCTCTATCTTGCTTCTGTTTTACCTCGGATAATAGAGATGATTCTGAACTGTTCTGAACCCATATACAACCTTCTGCTGAATCGACTAAGAGGACACCTAGTCGGGCAAGCTGATGGACTTCCTAAGCTAACTTTTTTTTACTGTCCTCAACATGAGAAACACTACCCATAGACAGTCTAGTGAGAGCATCGACCACTACATTGTCCTTGCCCGGATGATAAAGGACACTTATGTCATAATCTTTCAAGAGCTCTAACCACCTTCTCTGATGGAGGTAAAGATATTCCTAAGAGAATACGTACTGAAGGCTCTTGTGATCTCTGAATTCATCTACATGAACATCGTACAAGTAATGCCTCCAAATCTTTAAGGCAAAAACTACGGCCACTAACTCAAGATCATGAGTAGGATAATTCTTCTCATGGTGTTTAAGTTGTCTGGAGGCATAGGATTTGACCTTACCATGTTGTATGAGGACACAACCTAAACCTACTCTGGATGCATCACAGTACACTACGAATCCATTTGAACTGTCTGGAAGAGTCAAAACTGGAGTTGAGGTAAGTCGAGTCTTCAACTCCTGAAAACTCTTTTTGTATGAATCTGACCACTGAAACTGAACCTTCTTCTAAGTCAATCTGGACATAAAGGATGCAATAGATGAAAATCCTTCAAAAAACCGGCGGTAATAACCAGCCAAACCCAAGAAACTCCTGATATCTGATGGAGAGGTGGGTCTGGGCCATTTTCTCACTACTTCGATCTTTTGAGGATCAACTCTAATGCCATCACCGTAGATGATATGACCATGGAATTCTACTGACCTTAGCCAAAATTTGCACTTACTGAATTTGGAGAACAGCTGATGATTTCTAAGAGTCTGCAATACTATTCTGAGATGGTCTGCATAATCATGCTCACTGCGGGAATAGACAAGAATGTCATCTATGAAGACTAGGACATACGTGTCCAAGTACTGCTTAAACACACGGTTCATTAAGTCCATGAAGGTTGTTGGGGCATTGGTAAGACCAAAGGACATGACTAAGAATTCGAATTGACTATACCATGTATGGGAAACTATTTTTGGAATGTCACATCCTCTGACTCTGAGCTGATGATAGCCTGATCTGAGGTCTATCTTAGAGAAATAACTGGCACCTTGAAGTTGGTCAAACAAATCATCAATTCTGGGAAGTGGATACTTGTTCTTGACGGTGACTTTATTGAGCTGATGGTAGTCTATACATATTCTGAGAGAACCTTCTTTCTTGCGATAAAAAGTTAATTGGTATCGTTGGAAATATAATTCAATTTCCCACATGATAAAAAGTTGAAATTGGAGAAATTCTATCTGATTTAAACATTAATCATTTAGGAAGTCATCACTAACTCTTCTGGATACTAGATTTGACTTAAAGAAAGTTTGGGGTATTACATGATACAATTAAGAACCTCTTCATTTATCAAATTTTCTTCCAGAGTAAAAATGTTCTAAAAATGGTTGCATACAGCTTTAGCAATAGCTTTATCTCCTTGAAGTTCAACCCTATTTTCATCACTTATCTTCTTAAAATGAACAATTTTCTTCTCTTACCTCTCTTAAAGCATGGAAGTAATTAGAGATTTCATCTTTATCATTGAACCAGTGAATCTATCATTTCTATTTTAGAATTGATTGTTGTAACTTTATGTATCTAATATATTCAGTCTTGAATCATTGGAGCTTTGTTCTATTCGCCTCAGTGCTTTAATCAAAATCTTATCTTCTTCAATTCTAATTTTTTCCTCAAAATCTTTTATAGTAGCATAAATACTCCATATTTAGACCATGACCAGTCGCTAAGAATGGAAGCAAGCTCCTTCATTTTTATACAAAACACCCACATACAATTTCCTTACATATCCCTATCCAAACAAACTCATATAGTAAGTAAGAAGTTATGATTATCAACTCAATAATTCATCAACTTGAAATATTGAGAGATATTCTCCTATCTGATAGTAAGTTTTGTCAAAAGAGTATAATGATCTAAAACTACTGAGGGTAGATGAGTAATTATTGGTTCAGTAATGAACCCTAACCATTTTTCATTAAGCATATCTCAATCTATCCTCTTCCAAATTCTAAACTCAGCAGCTCTTTGGTTACACCAAGTAAATTATTGACCATGAAATAAAAAGTCTGTAAGACCACAATTTTCTATTACTGCAATAAAGTGGACTTTTGTTCATGTTATAAGGGATACCACTCATTTACTCCTCAAGATCAGTAGTGAGATTAAAATATAGTGACATTAAAATATCCTACAGTATACCAAGGCATGTCAGTGTCTGCATAATTAAAAAACCTAACCCATAGAGTCTTCTAAAGTGATCTTGATACTTGGAATAAATAAAAGTAGTTGGATGTTCCACATGAGTAATCTCACAAGTAATCTGTTTCTCATCATCCTCTAAAATCTTAAAAACTACATCATGAGTCCAAAGTATCTATATCTGTCCATTAGGATTACAAGTAGAATTATCCATATTCGGGTGCAATCTATATTCGTTGAGTTGAGAGTTATCTCAGAAAGGATCTAGAATAGTAGTCATACACAAATTATGATTTTTTTGAGATTTTGGACTCATTCTATATCTCCTTCAAGCAGGGTAAAACTAGGGTAATGCTAACATCAAGCAGAATTTCTAAGATGCACCTCCTTGTATCTAACTAAAACCAGGGTAATGCTACACAAGTTCATATCATATCATCGGATTATTTCATCTACCAGGGAAAGAAACATAGAGAGATTGATACATAAAAGGATGAAGACAAACGTACGGAAACTAGTCTGGATACTATTATAGAATACATTACTGAAGCAGACATCACTAAAGTATACACCAAATGTCATTTAAGGATCATGAATGTCGTCGTCAATCTATTGCAGAATGGCAAAATAGATGAATTCAAATTAGCTTATTTTGCATCATGGATCTTAAAGAAAGTTGTTCTCCTTGACAGCTTTAGATATAAGGACAGAACCAAATAATTAGATAAAATTCTAACAATATAATACAACTAACTCATTTTTATCATGTAGAAAATTCCAAAATTGAATCTTGCATCTTATTTGAACTTGTACAAAGCAAAAGGTTTCAGTATAAACCAGATATCATTATGTAATCTATGGTGCCCAAAATCTTCCATCTTATTTGAACGGTCTTTTCTCCTCTTCAACATATCCGATATACTATGAATATGTAATTACAGTAACAACACTTATGAAAATATACATTCAACTAGTTCGCATGTTTACTTGTGAACTCCCTCAATGAAAATCTTAACTCCGACACAATGGTGCATCATTCCGTATAATTCAACTAGATAAGACAACATCATTAGCTCAAACTTTCACTTGTCCCATTACCGTCAATTTTAATCAGACGTGAAACTATACCAAGAGGGAGAGCTGACTCTCCATCCCTCTCGACAGTAAAGACTCATCATTTCATTTTATTTTTATTTTTCCTTTTCATCTCTTCTTATTTAACCCCACCATTAAATTAAAATAATTCTCACCCTCATAATTAAAAAAAAATAGTAGTAATAGGTTTAATTGACTAACACATGCCCATTTGACATAATATAGTGAATAATAGGGATAAACATGAATGTTACATTTGGCTCCATAACCTCAAAAATTATGAACTCTATTCCTTCCTCCTTTGACCTCTATTCCTGCAAATTTTTATTTGGGTTAAAGATTTTTTATATGCAATCTGAAAAAATACATACCTTTACCCAAAAGGATTTTCTCCACATACCTTATGGAGCACAAACTTTGAGAAAACCTAAGAATTTCAAGCAAAGATCTATTGAAGAGATGAGCAGCTTTGACCAACTAACTTTAATCAACAAATTTGAGCAGATTTGACCAACAAATCTAACCCATTTTTTTCTGATTTGAGAATTTTATTTAGGTTAGAGAAAAAAATGGTGTTGAAGAGAAGGTGAAGAAAATGGTAGTACAGACGAGGGAGGCAGTGTACGTTAAGCAAAGAGTGAAAGAGACGAGGGAGGCAGTGTACAGACGCTGATTTTTTTTTTCTAAAATTTTACATATATATATATATATATATATATATATATATATATATGTGTGTACTAGAAGTTTTCAACTATTATAATATTAAAATGTAAAATTAATTAATTTTAGAGGCGGTATTGTCACCACAAAATTACATTTAGCGGCGACTTTATATTTGTTGCCACTATAAAAATGGAGCCAAAAAATTTTATCTGCGGGAACTAAAAATTTCAGTATAGTGACGCGTATTACACACGAAAAAAATTAGTCGCTGCTAATAGTCGATGTATTGTAGCGATAATATTTGTCACCACTGAATATGAAGTTTCTGCAGCAATAAATTGACTCGCCACTAATTATCGCCACTATAAAACCTATTTGTTGTAGTGCACTCCAGTGCATCCACCAACACTTGATCCTCAACCCGGAGACAGAGATGATTATGGGAGGCGTTATCTTATTCAATATGGAACAGGGTATGATTTTTAAATATAATAACATTATTCATTTTTCATTACTATATTATTATGCTCTATGAAATTACTGTTTGATCTTGAATTGTAGTTTAAGCTGAATGCTGGAGTTGGAAAAATTGTGACTAAATGCATTTGTCAGCACTTCAACGGCTACTAGACCAGTTGGCAAAAGTTTCCAGAAAAGACAGAGAAAGAATGTTTAAAGAATTTAATGTAAGGATTTAACTTATCGACTACTTAACACATTGTTAGAGTAAAAGATTGAATGTTATATTTTTATTTTTGTAGAAATATTATTGGTGGGATGATGCGAATGAATGTGCTATAAGGAGAAATTTTTACAGAAGAGCTAGATCCAGATTTAACGGTCTGTTGGATTATGCCAGAACTAACTTGGTACGACCTAACTAGATAAGTGAATCCTTACGGCAATAGTATATTCACTATTGGAATAGCGAAGAATACCACTTGTCAAGGGACAAAGGAAAGAAAGCTCGGGCATATCCAAGGGTGGCTCCCTACATACTATGGGTGCAGTTAGTATGTTTGTTGTGGAGGAAAAAATGGTATGTAATTTTTACAGTTTTAATTATTTGTTTCTATTTAAATTTTTAATTATTTGAAGATTAATATTTTTTTTATATGCAGGAAAAAGAAAAGGATAGAAAGATACACTTCGATGAGGTATTCGATGAGATACATGTGAGGAAGAAAAAGAACCTGACTGATGAAGATGTCTGGATTGAGCCTCGTGCAAAAGCTTCCCATTTAAGAATCAAATTTTGAATTTATGAATCTTCTTCTTAATGTTGATATTATTCAAGTATAAATACTTTAATATTTTTTAACTATTAATTTTAACTTTACTTTAAATATAGGACAAATATATGCATCTCCTTAGTGAGTTTCGTAGTAGTCATCCTCCTAAAAGTCAGGGTGACCCAATACCCCAACATGTAGAGTAGGAGTTATGGGAATAAACTATGGATCCTGAAGTTAGAGGCCATTACTACGGATATCACAAAAATTATTTTGGCGAGAATGTTAGGTCTTCGTCCGGTCCTACATCCTATACCTCTTCTGTTGATAGAGAAACCATTGAATCACTAAAAAAATATGGTTTATAAACTCACTGAAGAGGTTGTTGCATAGAGAGAGGGCACAGAAGAAGGAGGAGGAAACAACATCATAAATCAGAATGTTGCAGGAGCAGTTCAACTCTTTTATTCAGTCTGTATGGATTATTCCTCCATGTCATGGTGATTCAATTTGAGCTGCAAAAGGTCTAGGCCCACTAGATGATATTAGCATAGATGAGGATGCGGAAGACGAAGACGATGGCGATGGTGATGAAAATGAGTGGTAGTTTTTTGACTTTTTTATGTGTTGTAGTTTGGATTTGGACATTTTGTTGTAGTTTTTACACCTTTGTATGTTTTGTTGTAGTTTTTACACTATTACACTTTTGTTGGACATTTTGTAAGTATTGTAGTGGAATTTTGTATGTTGTGTGGGAATACACTTGATTTGTCATTGTTGTTGTTGTATTGTGTGTTGTTTCATTTGTTGCTTTTTATTTTTAAAAAAAATATTCCAGAAAATTTGATCACATGTGGTCGATTTTTTAAATTCTTTTTATAGAAAACCGACCACATGTAGTTGGTTTTTCTGGAAATTTTATAAAAAACCGACCACAAGTGGTCAAAAGAAAACCGGCCACTTATGATCAATTTTAATAAAATTAATTAATTTTAAAATAAAACCGACCACTTGTAGTCGGTTTATTTTGAATTTTTTTATTTTTTATTTTTTTTATTTTAATAAAATAATTATGAATTTTAAAAATATATATATTTTTTAAAAACCCGACCACACATAGTCGGTTTTTAAAAAGCTACCATAGTTTTACCGACCACACATTTTGGTCAGTTTTGTGGTCGGAAATTGAGAAAAACCGACCATGTGTGGTCGGTTTTTGTGGTCGGATTTCCTCTTTTTTTAGTAGTGAGTGTTATGGATGTCTCAAATTTGGTCATTATGCATCTTATTCTTACACTAGACTACCTAATAACAAAAAAAAAAGAATAAAGTGACAATATTGTTGAAAAAAATGAAGTAGAAATTTTTTTAATGACTGTCCACGATGGAACAAAATACGAGCATGATATTTGGTATGTAGATTTCGAATGTAGTAACCATATGTGTGGAAGAAAATTTTATTTTCATTAGAAAACATCCATTCTATTGTGTCATTTGGTGATTGTTCAACTGTGGAAGTGAGGAAAAAAGGCGATATCAGGATTAAAACCAAGAATGATTTTATGAAAACAATATCTTGACCAAGAACTCAAAATGCGTACATGATCAAGAACTCAAAATGACCATAACGGTTAAGGAAGGCAGTCTTAGGGATGTTTGTCTCTCTAATCTTCAACTGATGGTGCCTAGATCGAAGATCAATCTTAGAAAAGAACTTAGCTCCCTGAAGCTGATCAAACAGATCATCAATTCTAGGAAGAGGGTACTTATTCTTCATTGTCAACCAAACCCATGCACCCCACAAATTTCAAAGCCATTAATAAAGCATGAACAATATATAAGAAATCATGGGAAATCAATTATATGACCAATCATGTCAAAAGCTCTCAACCACATCAAAACCCTTGTTCAAATCCACAAAATTAACCATGTACATTCATGCATTTAACAAAAATAAGTTAAGGATAGAGTCACATGCCTGAAATACCCAAGATTATAAAGGGAATTCATCCTTGAAACACTACTTGACCCACTTCTTGGACACCCTAAGTATGGATGCTTGAAAGAATTTGAGAGAGAGGAGAGTGTGTTTGGAGTGTATTATGGATGAAAATAGGGTCCCAAGTATGATGATAAGTCATGGGTTATTATTGGGATAAGAGAGAAATATCTAAAATACCCTCAATAAAAAGCTAAAAAATAAATCACCAGTTGTTACGGGTCTCATGATGACTCATAAGGTCACATAAAGACTCGTCACCTTGAGTCGTAGCCAAGACAGTTTCTAGGGCACACATACACTATTGACCCTATGACTCACCTTATACGACTCGTCAAGTAACCCTATGACTCATAGAGTCCAAGTTGTATCCAAGACATGACCATTTGAGCTTCACACTGGTTACCTTAATATTTGCACACAATGACTCGTAATGAGTCCTTACGACTCGTAGTGAGCCACTCGTATTCAGAACATAAAATTTAGCCACACATAGTGGTAGGCTATGATTGAGTCCTACGACTCGTCAAGACTCCCTACGACTTGTAGGGTGAGTCATAGTCAGGACAATGAGGATAAAATTTTAGAAATTTTTAAGGGTCAAAAATCCGGAATGTTAGAAAAATAGAAAGGGAGACATAGGGGTTACGAACATCGGAACTTATATTTGCCATACAAGATTTTTCCTTTGGGCCTTTAGAATGTCCTTGTTTTTCTAATATAGTTAAATATAGGGCTGGTGCCCTCACTTGTCCTGGCAATGAGGCTTTATAACATTCCACAATGTTTATATCATATACTATATAACACCATTAACTAAAAGATGTCATTTCACATTGTTTATATATGGTTAAAATTATATTTTATGTATATATATTCGATGTTGGATCTCTTTGGTTTCTTCATGTTTTAAATTTTTTTATATTCTGGTAATAGACTCTATATATATGGTAGAGATTGTGGTGACCGATATCAGGGTGACATTGATGTGCTTGATATGGATACATTAATGTGGTCAAAGGTATTAGCTTCAGTCTTCTTCTTTCTTTTCTAATTCATATAGGTCATGTTGATTCACAATCTGGATATAGAGATAAATATTATCTAAATATTATGTTAGATGATGACTAGTTCTCTTTATTACCAGCTGGATGTTCTTAGACTACCGCCTGGTGCTTGAGCTGGTCATGCTTCTGTGAATTTTGGTCATCCTTCCGTCTACTGTCATACTTGGGACTCACCAAGTTGATTTTTTTTCAGCTTTTGATATGGCTGTGGTTAGCTTTTTCTTGATAAATTTTTGAACTGTTGTTCCGGGATTATTTGTTTTTACGTTGTTGGTTCTAGATTGTTGTGACCTTGAATGAGTTTTGTAAGATAAATGAGCAAAAACGGAAGGTAAAATATATGTAATCAAGGAGGTTTAAGTGGGTTGTGCTATGGTGTATAGTTTTTTTTATCATTTGTGACTTGATTCACTGTTTTGTGCATTTAGATTTTTCTCCTTTTTCTTATTTTCTTACTGTGTTGTTTAGGTGTATAGTGCTATGGTGTATATTCTTCTCCTTATTTTTTCTTTTCCTACAAATTAGGTATACTTTGTGAGAGATTACAACAACTACAACATATCCCGTGTATTTCAATTTTTCATTTTTTAAAGAATGACGTAGCATAGGCTCTCAAGTTGTTACTGGGATAGTTATGAGTTATGACTATTGGAGGCTTTCTAGTACCATTTTCCCAGAAAGCTTATTCTGATTACTTGACTTTCTTATTTTTAAGATCTCATACCTAAGATTAACTCCTTGACGAGTTTTTTTTTAAAACAAGTGTTTTCTCACTTGTAAAAGTAAAATAAATTTTAGTGTTTCATCATTTTTTTTGTGTTTGCCTTCATATGTCGCGGGAACTCCAATACTTGGATTGGATGAATTATAGATATATTTGACTTCTGTCCTATGCTTTCACCATTCAATTACAGATGATAATAATTGATTGTATGTTAGTTCATCTTATCCTTTTGACAATAATTTAGTGTTGCCTTATATTCTTTTTTCTTTTCCTGTTAACTATGCTCTACATGTAGGATTCTATTTTTTTGGATAGTGTCCTTCATTTGACTGAGGACGTTATCTATTTTTCTTGTTGTTGATAACAGATCAACACATGTAATGGTTTCTACTCTGATAATTTTTTCCCAAACAAACCATACAAACCTACAATTAGGACTGAAGCTCGAAGTGGTTGGTATATAATCTTGTCTCTTTCTTTAATTTTTTATTATATTTGAAGTCGGGTCATGTCTGAATATTTTAAATGCAAGGCAACATATGATTTGAATCAGTTTTGTTTCCCAATGTGGAAGTTGTTTGTATCACATTGGCAAAGTAGCTTACCAGTAGTCTATGCTTAGGCATTGATTGTTATTATGATTTTTTTTATGCTAGTCTTGAAGCTTAACTTCATATGAGAAATTATTTTTAGTGGATGGATCTAATGTTTGCCACTATGTGAATAGGCTAGTATTGCTCTTGAAAGAAAAAGGTTTTTGATTAATGCAGAAACAACACTGTTTGATTAATGCAGAAACAACACTACGTAGATAGGTCATGTGGTCTAATTTGGCTCATGAATTGACAACTGAATTTTGAGGCCTTTGTGCTGAAGAGGTGAAAAAAAATCTTGTTATCTCAGTTGTCAATTTATATCTTAATAAAACTATGCAATTAGTATGCTTTTACGGAGTGCTATTCTCAGTGATTTTGCCTTAATATTGTTTTATTATTTTTTATCATTTTGGTATCGCATCGCTGACAGCTTTGCTCACAGCTGTGGATCAAAACTTTGTACGTCCGCCACCTGATTTGGCTTTTTTGCATCAACATAATAAAGGCCAAGACGAAAGATCACAAACAGATGTGATTACAGAAAGGGATGTAGAGTTCAGATTTTTCTCAAATACAAGTAGATGATAGCTCTAGGGACTTAATATTTGTTCATAAAATTAATTTTTTAAATAATTTTTGATTAAACTATAAAAGTGTACTGTCATTTGTTTCAATCTCATTCTTGTATATATTTCTAGTTAATTTTTTAATAGAGAATCTCTTTTAATTTAAACGAATTTAACTTAACTATTTTTTTACTCTTGATTACAAGTTTTTGTTCACACAAATATTATGATATATTCAGTAACATTACAAACTTCAAAAGTCTGATAACCACATTATCACTATTAAAACATACCTACGATAATAAATTTTCAAGATTTTTTTTCTCTTTGAAAACAATAATTAGATAATTCTAGAAGATGGAAAAAAATATTTTGCAAAATCTTGCCACTAAAACTATTTCTATATATAACTAAACAATTACATACTCACAAATGTATAAAAGCATCAATATTTTTTATTTATAATTTATAAAAATATATAATATAATTATTAAATTTTTATAATTTAAATTTGAATTATTATTATTATTATTATTATTGACTAGAGTGAATTATCTAGAATAAATCATAGTATTGCGCTATTAAATTAATTTTACTAAATATGATGCAAAACGAAAATAATGCATTTTACGATAATCTACAAAACAAATATAATTGTCTGGCATTTTTTACTTTTACCTATTATTAAAACATACTAAATTATTATGATCTATGGTTAGTGGCTTATATAAACAACTATGCCCGATTTCATAATACCATAACTCATTAATCATGTCTTAAGTGTCTGAATCATTGATGTTCTCTATACAACTAGACACATGTTTCTGCAGAGATCCTTGCAGAATTAAAACATCAATGACTGCTAAAAATTCAGGTCATTTATTCTTGTATTGAAGAGTTTCTCTTGTAAGATTGTTTGCTACCTCTTTATAAGATAGTAAGTAAAAAATTATATTGTAAATTTTTTGTGTTTAAAAATATTTAGACAAACGGTGGATGCGATTATTTTCGTTGGAGGATGATTTTCTAACAAATAGAAGGCCCATAATGAAAAATAATATCATCCGTTCACGTAATAATTTTAATGAAGTGATAAAAGACCAAGATTTGCTTAGATCTTTATTAAGGGACACCTTTCGTGAGAGAGACCTATTGCGAGTAAAAGTAAACGAGAAGAACAACATAATCAATACTTTGAGAGTTATTTTTGTCACTTTGACATTATTTTTATTTTAAAAATACTATATCCTTGATTAGGTCTTCAAATTTTATGTAATGTTATTGCTCCATTTTCTTTTGGTTTGTTGTTAAGAAATGTTGGAGTACATTACTAGAAAAAACATTCTCGCATTACTTAGATTATTATAATATAAAAATACTAATATATCATAAATACTTAGTCGTCAACATAGAATTTCTCTATATCATCTTCAGATAAATATTGGAGATTTCTTAAACACACGTCCTGTTTCCGTAAATGTTAGTTCCCTACCAATGGATGATGCGTGTTCCTTGTCTAGCTTCAGTATGTAAATCCTATCACGTCGCATACATTCTATTATTTTCTTTTTGAATTCTATTAGCCAACAACTCACACGACTCCAGATTTCCACGCGGCATGGTCATGGAATACTTTGTTGGGATTGGTGCTCCTAGATCTTATAGGTCAGAAATCAAATATTCGAACTTCACATATCAATGATTTCATTAACGATGTAAACCACAATAATATTCGCGTGAATTCAAAAAATTTACCCTAAAAATCATCATTATGCTCTGTAAAAAAATGAGGATTAAATTCATCTAGGTCTAACTCGGTATTAAAGAGTAACGACTCACTAGAATAGATGTTGTGAGATGAACTTCCATCATCACTTGCATTTGAACTTTTTGAAAAGAAAATAGGCCAATCTACATTTCTATTATTTGATATAGTTGGTCTAGTAGAACATATGCGGAATGACAATTTCATAATAAATGAGAGGGTACTTATAAAATTGTGAAAACAAATATAGTCCCATCGAACTTGACATAATTAAAGGCACAAATACTTAAATATTGGCATCATCAGACAATTCGCAGTCTGAATTCCACTTGATTAAATTTGTTGTCCTATTAAGTCGAGCCCTTATAATGCGTATTTGCATTAGGCTATTTTCTTTATGAAAGAAATTTAGAGCAAAAATTAACTCTTGTGGAGTATTTCATGGCATTTATGTAGCTCGTATTTTGGGACACTAAAGTCCTACTAACTTCATAGTTCACTCTAGCTCGTCAGCCTCACTTATGCACCGACGCAACTCTGATATCATTGTGTTATTGTAATAATGATTGTATCTCTCATTCAAATTATTTGAGTAATTAAATTACTCATCATCACTCAATGCCCAAGTTCTATCCATTGTTGTAAATATATCTTTTGGAGTAAATAAAAGAAGGAGTTTGGCTTCCACAACTGCCTATTAAAAGTCATGATAAAATATTTTGTTGGACTTAAGATAATTGATGTACATTAATATAGCAGTTGTTGTGGCACATTATAGACTCATAATAAAGCTATACAATATTTTTGAAAGATACTTATCATTGAAAATCTACAAAATAAAAGAATATGTTTGATATGTCACTGTATGATTGATCGATCAGATAAAATATTTTATATGACATGTTTTTCCATCACTGGTCACAATAAAGATGAAAAATAAAAACAATTATAACGTAGTATGATAATTTACAAAATGAAAGAAATATATTCGATATGTTACTGTATGATTGACCAATTAGATAAAGTTTCTTCTTTATATGATATGTTCCATCACGGGTAACAATAAAGATGAAAGCTGGAAATAATTATTACGTAGTATGATATCTAATATGTCAGTGTATGATTGACCGGTCAGATAAAATATTTTCTTTCTATGACACGTTGTCCTATCACCGGTCATAATAAAGATGAAAAATAAAAATAATTATTACAAAGGATGACTAATTACATAATTTTTATGTCATCTTAAATACGATAAATATGTTAGTGATAGCACCAAAAAATTATTATATTCATTTACAATGCATAAAAATGATCGATTGAAAAGTTTGTCTGAGCTAAGATCCCAAAAAAAAAAATTGCTGCTACACCGACGTAACAGGTAAATAATGCTATAGATTACTTCATCCACTTCTAAATGAACCTATTTCTATCTATAACAATTTAGGTATTGTCAGGCATATTATTGAGGAAGAGACACAATCCTTTAAACCAAATGATGTTTTAATTTTGGGTGAAACACTTTAGCGGCCAGAACTATATTCAAAAAGTTGAGATTGTAAGGTCGTATGTCGATGGCACAGTTTGACCGTTCCATAGGTAATCTCCGCGAATTTTTAAACCTATGAATTCAAGTATGAAATGAGAGTTATTGAACACTTGAATAAGAAAATATCTAAAATGAAAAAAATATTTCAGAACTTTCATGCATTAAACAGTCTTAACTTTTAGGGAGCTAATGAAGAAGCATATTGACAACTCCTAGAAAATTCAAACTTGTACAGAGATGCTTCCTATCTTGTATATTCAATTGTTAACAAATGTCTAGACAGAAAAAAATATTTACCACAGACATTACATTTTAGAGTATCATATTGTTGTTTAAATCAATTAAGTACTTATGTTGAGCCTACACAACAAATGAGTGAAGATTGGAATGTAAATAGCAGCGATGAAGATGACATACATTTTGTTCCAGAAACTCTGCATGAATGATTATTATGAATAGTTGTTGGGTTTTATTAAATGATATCTATACATTTCATAACAGTTGTTTAGTATAAGCACAAAAACAAAAATCATTCATAAATAAATTTTCACATAGATGAGAAAAAAATATTCATACATTAGTACTAACAACACGTCCAACAAATGATGAAAATTAGTACAATAAAATCAACTTTGATATGTACTACCACCACATGAAGTATTTCTAACTCGAGATAATCTAGCATTACGATCTCGCGAGGGACAATGTTCTTATCATGACCAGTATTTTTGCATAATGAGCACTTTAGAGAAAGCGTACATGCTGGAATGTCCATTTAATTATGTATGGGAGTCGTCTTTTGAAGCCTAATTTCCGTAGAAATTTTTTAGTCGCTATCATAGTAAAAGTACTTGGAGGCTAATATGCCTAATCGCCGAGTGGATTGAAATATCCGGAGTGCACTTTTTGATAGTTCCACACACTATATTCATGTTCAATATGATCCCATGTGTGATACCTAATTTGATCAAAGTCCCTGATGTGCTATGAATTTATAGCAGTTTAAACGCTTAAAACTATGAGGATATGCATGTACTTAAGGCTATTTTGTTGGATTTGATATATTTTTAGAGTGTTTTGCAGGAAACTAGGTTTTGGATGCTAAATGGAAGAAAAATATGATTTTGGATGCTAAACGGAATAAAACAATAATTTTGGATGCTATACTTGAGAAAAAGATGAAAGTTGGAGTTCTTGGCCATTTACTGTAACCCTCCGACATTTCATGCTAGAATTCGAATGGTCATTCCTATATGTATAGATCCAAACCGAATGGTTTACATGTTAGAATAAGTGTGTTGATCAAATCTATAGTGTGGGAACATCTTTAGATATGAATTGATATTATAAAAACCTCCTAACTCAAAGATGAGTTGAGAACTTTTCTACCAATTGAGTTTTAGTGAATATTTCAACTTAGGCCAACTTACAACAACCATTAATACTATAGTATAATGAGTTAGGTGGAATAATATATACCACATGAAATATATTTGAGTATTCTTTTCAACGCATCAAATTTTGCCTTAATCCGATATTAAAGTAGAAAGTTATGCTCATTTTACTGGGAAGTGTCTGTCTGTCAACTAGGTGATGACTAAGTTGATGAGCCATCAACTATGTGATGACCCATCAACTCAAGTCATCAACCTTAAATAGAAAAAGGCAAAATCCAGCTTGTCTGTGCCAACTAGGGTGATGAGACGTCACCAAACTGACGGGCCGTCAACCCATGTAGTCAACTAAAGAATTCCTGCAATTTCTTTTATTTCCTTAGGAATATTTTGATCTTTTATTTATCTAAAACCCTACCCCATGAATTAAATAACCCTATAAATGTTACGTACTCATCAGTTATCAATTTTTCAAGGCTCATTCTGCTCTTCATTCTCAAGAGAAAGAAGTTAGGATTTCTTTCTAATGTTTAACTTCCAAGGATCCAAATTCATGTTCTCCTTCAAGAAATTAAGAAATTCAGTTATATGAGGTTTGAGCAAGGATAAAATTTCATATTTGTGCCCAAAAGCTTTGGTTTTTGCAATTAAATTTATGAGATTTTCAGTTAGGGTTCATACCCAATTTTTATGTTTTTGAGATTATGGCATTTCATGTGATGTAAAATTTCAGTTTGCACAAGAATTTACCTTTACACGTGATTTTACTTACATGATTGTTGTTATGAGATGAATTTTATTATTTTGACATGAAGTTTTATGAGTTGATAAAAGATTTCAATCTAAGCATTAAGTTTGATATTTTGATAAAAAGTTTATATGAGATGATGAATGATTTCAAGTTTAAGCATAAGTTACTACGTTTACAAGAAGTTCAATCTTATAAGCTCAAGACCCAAGATTTCTAGCATGATTAAAGTTCTGTTTTGATCTTATGATCTTAGATAAGACGTGAAATCTACAAGTTTCCTCATAAATATGATTTAAGTAATAAAAGAATATATGGTTTTCAGTTATAAACGCATACGTTATTTTAAGGTGAATTTCATAAGTATGAGCGTATAAATATATATTTTAGGAGTAGTATTTAGCACTGGGAGAGAAATGTGGGTTTAGCGCATCTTATTCTCCAGAAATGACGTGCCTCCGTAGGTTTATGTTTAGGGGCCTCGCCAGAGAGTGTCCCCTCATTAACCTAATATAGGCTAAGTATAGTGATCACTTTAAGTTAAGGTTCTATTCTGATGGTAAGGCTAGAACAACTCTCCTCAACATAGATAAGACATTGGACTCCATGATAGCTCACATGATTTATGTTAGTTATAAGAATCTCCCACAAAAGTAAAAATTTTAGAAACTATGTGTAATTACTCACTAAGCTTATCAGTTTATGATTTATTATTCATGTTTTATGATGTTTCACCTTTTAATTTTCTGCATGATCAAGGTGAGTCCTTTTACACTTATCATGCATGATTTGAAAATATGTTCAACTTTAGTTTTACTTATTGCACTCACCCCCACTTACTTAGAATATTCCAGAAGTACTGACCTCATATACATCTATATGGCTACATTGTTTCATAATGTAGGTATCATTGTATCCCACACATCGTACTTAGACAGTTCGCAGTTTTCAGCCAGCAGGTGATGAGTTTTTTTTATTCAAGGGCTCGAGTCAACTATAGTTCTAGTATGATGTTTATTCAGTCGTATTGATTAGGGATAGCTAGGGGTCATTTCCCGGATACCTTTACTCAGTATAAGTAGAGGCTTCACAGACTATCAGTCAAAGTCGATGTATTAAATTTTAGTTTTTTTGGATATTCCAGTGTTATAAATGTTTTAAACAATTTTGTATTGAACAAGTTCAGCTATTGGTATCTCTTTCTCTTACTATTTCTAGTTTTATGTATTTATTTAGTTGCTCGCAAATTATTCCAGTATCATAGGTTAGCTTGGGATCACTTGTAGTTCTAAGCACCGTGTGACGTCTAGGGGGTAGTCTCAAGGCATTACAAACTTGGTATCAGAGCTCAGAGTTTAAGTGTCCTAGGGTGTCTATGAAGTCATTTCAGTAGAGTCTTGCGGAATGGTATGTAGACATCTGTACTTTTCTTTTAGAGACTATTGGGTATTTAAAGAAATATTTCTCTTTTTCATTCTCTATATCGTATAGTAAAGTTGTTCTATCAGAAACTTCTATCGATTTATGTGTTACTCCATAATTCTCTATCTATGACTTAATCTGGAGATAACATGAGTAGTTAATTTCAATTCCTCCCGAGATAATTCTCTAAGATTTACTATTAGTAACTTCAAAAATCACACAAAAGTCTTGAGAGGAGCTCTCTAGTGTGTTTAAAGTCCTTTAGTTCCAAAGCTTATGTCCTCATCCATATGAGTTATGCAATCAAGACAAAAAATGCTATGTAATCAAATTTCTCTTTAGCCCTTCATTACAGATAGCGCTCATAAAAAGAGAGAGCATGTGCCTAGAGTATTGAATATAGTTTGTGTTAAGGGATAGTCTAATTTAGGGTGTTATAATTCATAAGTAGTAGAGCATTCTTAGAGTTGGAAGTATGGATTTAGAAGTTCAGTAACAAGAAAATGTAGGGTTAGTGTTTGGTTGAGGGTAAATTGATAGATCTATGTCTACTATTAAGTAGGATTGAGGTGATAGGTCCTTGTGTGTTAACTAAGGGGTAGTGAATATGTTGTAGGTTTCTTGGTGGAATGTAGAGAAGGAGTTGTTAGTTAAAGTGAATTGTGGATGCTTAAAGTAGGAAAGGTGTTCTTAATAGTGTTCCATTATTTTAGAAAAGTATAGGTTATTAATGAAAGTATTACGTTGTTAAGGATTGTTAATGTGGGTTCTCCTTGTGGTTGTAAAAGAGTAATTGGTTTATGCTTGTAGGTCTAGGAGTATAATTTAGATATATGAATGTATAAGTGGTAGTGGCGTGTGAAAGAAGGATATGCTAATGGATTATAGTAAGATAGACCATAAGATTATGATCAAATATTATTATTATGAGTACTAGTGGACTAATGTTTCTTGATGTTTTGCCAAGCAAGAATGGTGTGTGAGGTTGTGGTCAATCATGAATATTACTAGAATCTAAGCTTGATTAGTGAATGATCATCAAGGTGTAAATAATGATTTCTTGGGGTAGTAAGGCTAGTTATAGGGAAGGTAAGCTTGTAGGCTTAGAATTATGCATGCAAGAATTTAAGTTCATTTATTTTCGTAATTAAGTATGATGGTGTAGGTATGATGTAGATGTGTACCCAAGGTGATATGTGGTTGCATTATTTTCTAAGTTTTTAAAGTGTCCTATGTGCTTAGATAGTACCCATGAGTTTCTAAGTACGAAGAAGGCTAGTGATAAAGTATATGGTGTTCTTAATAGCTAATTTGGGAGTTATAGGTTGAGGATGTTAATTCTTTTAGTATAATATTGATTGTCATTGTTTAGTAAGAAATATAAGTTTAGAGGTGTGATATTAGTAAGCTATGAAGAAAGGGTAGATTATCTGTTTAGATAGACAGGTATGTTGGTGGAAAAGAACATAAGTATATGATAATGATTATTGAAGCTAGATAAAGTTAAGGATGGTATATATTAAGAGAGTGTCCAAGAATGAAGTTAATATTGTCCAGATATAGTAAATCCATATGAGTTAAGAATTCATGTATAGACCATTAGAGTGAAGAAATTATCGCTTAGTCTTAAGGAAATAGGATAGGCTAATAGGCTTAGAATGTCGGTTTTGAATCTAAGGGGGAGATGATAGGGTGAAGAACCAAATAAAGTTTTGAGAATTAGATTGTGATGCATGTGAATAAGAGTTATGATGAGGTAGTGATACATTCTTACTCTAGCATATTCTTTTCCCTGAATTTCAATTATTATGGAACCTTATCTATTTCTTGCATGATAGAGCCACACCTGTGACCAATTCTTATACACTACCTGCATATTCAAGTTCATTTCTAGCTCTTAGTAAAAAAAAAGTAATGACTTCACTTTGTGATTAAAGTCATCTCTCATAAATCTATGAACTCCAGTCTTATATTAAGTAGCTTATGATAAGTATGAACTCATGTTTTAGAGTATGATCAGTTCTCAGCACTTATGACACACCCTAAATGACTAGTGAAATTCGTATTATGTCATGTATATCCTTAATTTGGATCTCTTTAAGGAATCTATGCCTTTGATATTGTACTCCTCAAGCCTTAGTTAAGTATTAAAGTTATGTATAGTATTCTTTCATGATTCAGATCCCCATGTTCTAGCCCTTCAGTGACCCTTTTTCTTATGTTAAATAGTGGTGATGAAAATAGATGAACAGTTATTTAATTGAGAGAGAGTAGATGACCATTATTAGGGAAGATTGTTGTATTCTTGTTTTATCTGAGGCTAAAGTGTGAAATACGATTTAGGAAAAGTTTTGGTATATGTCATAGTTAGTTTTGAATTCGACGTGTCTTCTTAAAAATAGTAAATGGAAGTGATTATTGATAAAGTTATTGGGGAGTATGGGAAAATTCTTAATTAGGTTGGTTGCCTAGAAGTTTATACGTAGTTATAATGATAGACTCGAATGTCGTTTTAGTATATAAGTAGGCGAATCCATATTGCTAGTGGATTCATAGTAAGAGTTCAAAGTTAGTCTTTGAAGTGGTAAGGCATGTTATTCTTAGGATAAGATCTCCAAAAAGACATAGAATATTGAATCATGTGGTATAGACTAGTATTATGGTGTTATGTGTAGTAACCTGCGATTTTGAGTTAGTCTTGAACATGGTGAGAGTACGTAGTTTAATTTAGACTTTGGTTTGGGTAGTCATATGTTCCCATATGAGAAATATAAGTTCATGAAATGAATTGTAATATTTAAGAGGATAAGTATAGTTGATAGTGTCTTTGAGAAGTATGGCTAAGCTTGAGAGTTAGTAGTTGCATTGCCTAAGGCATAGTAATCCTATTCTAGTTTCTATTCTATATGTGAATATCCTATGTTATAGAATTGTAGCCATGTTGCGATTCCTTATTCAAATCCCATGATCAAATCATGCCTAAAATTCTTTCCCTCAATTGTTATTAGAAGTTATGATAAGGTGACTCTGAGGAAACTCAAATTCCATTCTTAGTAACTCTTGAATATTTCATCGCATCAGCTATCACTTCATAGTTATATATATATATGACCATGTCATGAATGTTTCAATTGAGTTCTAAACTCTCAGTATGAATCAACTCTTTATAGTCAATAAATTCATCTTAAAAATTAACTTTATGATTGAAGTTTTAACGTTTCAGCTCAGTTATGTCCTTCAGCTGGGTCAGTATCCTATAAGGAGGTAATTCCAGTTATGAGACATGGTCAATTTAGAAATTCAGTTTCAAGATAATAATTACATTTTTTTCATCCAAATATCATCCTTCATTTGAAGATGAATGATCTCAAAAGGGAGATACCCCCCACATTTCGAGCTAAAATTTGAACCATCATTTCTATAGGTATAGACCAAAACCCAATGATTTCCATGTTAGAATAAGTGTGTTGATCAATTCTATAGTGTGGGAACATCTTTGGATATGAATCGATATCATAAAGATCTCCTAACTCAAAGATGAGTTGATAACTTTTCTACCGATTGAGTTTTAGTGGATATTTCAACTTGTGTCAACTTTCAACTACCATTACTCCTAAAATATAATGAGTTAGGTGGCCTACTATATATCAAATGAAAGATCTTTGAGTCTTCTTTCCAACGCATCCAATTTCACCTTAATCTGATATGGAGTAGAAAGTTGTGCTTATTTTACTAGGAAGTGTTTGTCTGTCAACTAGGTGATGACTAAGTTGATGAGACGTCAACTAAGTGATGATCCGCAAACTCAAGTCATCAAACTTAAGCAGAAAATGATAAAATCAAGCTTGTTAGTGACGACTAGGGTGATGAGACGTCACCAAATTGATGGGTCGTCAACCCAAGTCGTCAACTGAAGAATTTTTATGATTTTTTTTGTTTTCTTAGGGGTATTTTGGTCTTTTACTCACCTTAAAACCTATCCCCACGACTTAAATAACACTATAAACGTTATGTACTCATCAATTATAAATTTTTCAATGCTCATTCTCATCTCCACTCTCAAGAGAAAGAAGTTAGGGGTTCTTCCTTAAGTTCAACTTCCAAGGATCCAAATTCATGTTCTCCTTCAAGAAATCAAGAAATTTAGGTATGTGGGATTTGAGCAAGGAGAACTTTTCATCCTTGTTCCCTAAAGCTTTGGTTTTTGCAATCAAAGTTATGAGATTTTCAGTTAGGTTTCATATCTAATTTTTATGTTTTTGAGATTATGGCATTATCATGTGATTTAAAAGTTCAGTTTGCACAAGAATTTATCTTTATACATGCTTTTACTTACATGATTGCTATTATGAGATGAATTTCATTATTTTGATCTGAAGTTTGATGAATTGATAAAAGATTTCAATCTGAGCCTTGTGTTTGATATTTAATAAGAAGTTTCTATGAGATGATGAATGATTTCAAGTTTAAACATAAGTTACTAAGTTTACAAGAAGTTCAAGCTTATAAGTTCAAGATACAATATTCATAGCATGATTAAAGTTTAATTTTGATCTTATGATCTCATGATCTCAAATAAGACATGAAATTCACAGTTTTCTCAGGAATATGATTTAATCTAGAGAAGCATAGTTAGTTTTCAGTTATAAACCCATATTTTATTTTAAGGTGGATTTCATAAGTATGAGCATACAAGTATATGTTTTGGGAGTATTATTAAGCATTGAGAGGGGAATGTGGGTTTAGCACATCATGTTCTCTATAAACTACGTACCACCGTAGGTTTATGTTTAGGGTCCTCACTAGAGAGTGACCCTTACTTTATCTAATATGGGCTAAGTATAATGTACACTTTAAGTTAAGGTTCTATTCCGATTTCAAGGGTAGAACAACTCTCCTCAGTGTGGCTAAAATTTTGGACTCCACGATAGCTCACATGGTTTATATCGATTATAGAATCTCCCACAAAAGTAAAAAAAATTAAACTAAGAATAATGACTCACTAAGCTAATCAGATAATGATTTATTATTCATGTTTATGATGTTTCAGTTTTTAATTTTATTCATGATAAAGGTGAGTTGTTTTACACTTATCATGCATGATTTGAAAGTATGTTCAACTTCATTTTTACTTATTGTATTCATCCCTACATACTCAGTATATTATAGAAGTACAAACCACATATACATTTGTATGGATACATTGGTTCATAATGTAGGTACCAGTTGTAGCCCACATAGTATAATCAGACAGGTCAGAGCTTCCAGCCAGCAGGTGATGAGTTCTTTTGATTCGAGGACTTGAGTCAACTATAGTTCCAATATCATCTTTATTCAATCATATTGACTAGGGATAGCAGGGGGTCATATCTCGTCTACCTTTACTCAGTATTAGTAGAGGCTTCACAGACAGTCAGTTAGAGTCCATGTATTAAATTTTAGTGTTTTTTTTGGATATTCTAGTGTTGTAAATGTTTTAAACAATTTTGAATTGAACAAGTTCAGCTCATGACATCTCTTCAGCTTCTTATTTCCAGTTTTATGTATTTATTCAGTTGCTCACAAATTATGATAGTATCATGGATTAACTTGGGATCACTTGTGGTTCTAAGCATTGCGTGATGTCTAGGGGTTAGTCTCGAGGCGTTACACTTACTTAGTGTAGGAGCCAGAGTATGTGTCACTTAATTAGTGCAGGGGCCAGAGTATGTGCGACTTACTTAACACAGGTACCAAAGTATGTGACCAAAGTATGTACCAAAACTTGAAGTCTAGAGACTCAGGGCAGGGAAAAAAAACCCTGTCACTTACTAAGGACACATACAGTCCATATGTGGCCAAGGTACATGCCAGAGTTCATGATCCAGAGAGTTTCAGGAGCTCTGCAGAATTTCTAGCATATACATAGACCACATACGGTCCGTATGTAGCACATACTGGCGATATGTGTCCTAAGTAAGTGTCCTCTGATGGTGATTTTTCTGCATCATCTCAAAATCATTTTTTGGGGTTTCTATGTAACCTAAATACACTCCTATGATGTTTTTTTGTCCTTATTATGTTCGGTTATTTAAGTTTTCCTATTTTTATTTAGTATTTGATTTCTAGGGTTTCTTGTAATCTATAAATACCCTTTAGGCTTTGTTTAGTGATATTCAACGAGAGGCCCTTTGGGGCCAAGTTCATAAACATATTTTGGTTTGTCATTCAATCTGAGACTTTGAGTTTTATTTTTTAATTCTTTTGAGATTGATTCTATAATTTTTTCTGTGAATTCATGAATTATCCCACAACTATTAGAGGCTAATTCCCTTAGCTAGGGTTGTGGGAACCCTGGCTATATAACGAAGTAGGAGAAGTGCCAAGTCATTCTAGATAAAGATTCTTGCATACATTGTGATTTTATTCATATTCATTGATTTCATAGTAGTGGAAAACGTTAAGATCCTACCTTTATTCACTATGAACCCGAGGGGGAGGTAGAGATTAGGAAAAGGAGATCACAACGGTGATTTGGGGTTAACTGCATAAAAAGCTTATCTGTATTATGTTCTTAAGATGATTAACTTTCATCTAATAAACTTGAGACCGAGAGAAAATAGCTGAAATTGGGGTCCAAGTAAAGGGTTAGTAAGGCGATACTCCGATACTGAGAGGAGATGAGTGAATTCACCAAAGGATGCCAAGAAGCGGTTGGTGATACATAACTTTCCAAATTCTACATACAAGATATCAGAATAGTTCAACAGTGTATGACAAATTTGTGGAGTTAAAAGCCAGGGGGAACATAAGCCTAGTGTTCGTCTTAGATTATTTACAACCAAAAACACCCAGTTCTTGTTACATTTTACTATTGTAGCACATCCCCCTATTTACTTTTCCTCACTACCCAACTATTTTAACAAGCCTGAGAGACATCTTTGGCCTATCCCCTATGGGATTGAATGCAATAACCTATTTGGGTTTCTATATTTAAACACAAGCACTTAATCCTTATAAGGAGAGATATTTTGGGCGTTATCAAAATTGGCATCATTGCCGGGGAATAGGATTTCAGAGTTCTTGATTGAAGTTGTTAAGTTGTCGGGTTTTATTTTCTTTTGTTTTTTTTGTTTTATTTCCTACTCTTCTAGAGATGACAACCTGTCCATAGGAAGTATGGAGTGATGGTGACTCCTTATTTATTGATCTTTTTCTTTTAATATGGTGCATTACTGCAAGAGGGTGATAAATGTATTGTTAGCACATAATGAGAGCACGCTTTACATGTTGGCTTTTCTAGAAAAAGAAAATCAAGAGCTTTTTGAAAAGGTTGATGGGTTTTGCTTGGATATTCACCACTTACAAGTAGAAGGATGTGAAAGTTGCTGCGTGTAATGCCTAGTAACCTAGTTATGGGTGATGTGAGACTGAAATTTTTTTTAAAAGCCAACTATAGGATCTAAAATTGAAGGAGTCAAAAATAGCTCATACTTTTATGGATAGTGTCACGCATATGAAGAGCATACCAGAGTTGTGTGGGGATGTAAAGAAGGATCCAATTCCTGAGTTAGGGCATATTGGACCTCATTCAAAGCATTTTTCCATATTGTCTTTGGATAGTCAGATCTTGATCGATCCATCCAAGCCTGAAGAAGAGTGAAAGAAAGAGGAAACATATGTTATATTCATGAATATGCTGAGCTAGAATCAAAGAACTACACTCCTCACGTAAGGGCCAAGAAGTACAATATGCTATATCTATTTCTTGGGTCTTTTATTTTTCTACCTCTACCTCATGAGCATAATGAGAACTCAGAAAAACAACTAGGGGTGCAGTTCATAAGTTCAAAGTGGAAAGAGAAAACTAGAGGCAAGCTATTGGACTACCTTGATGAAGTCTGAGTAATTAAGGTAACCATAGGTTTGTTGGGGAAGTTAGAGTACCCAACCAAGCCCCATCATGCCGTAACGTGAAATTAGGCACTTCTTTGGAGGCAACCTATAATGCCCCAAATTTGGTACCCAGAACGCTACACGGTGCTCATAATCCCGAAGGACCACAAGCTAACTCATGACCGATATCTATAACTGAGCCTTGAACAATAATGGTAATATACTAAATGCGAAAACATAAACTGAAAGGCCATAAGGTTCAATACTGATACATAACTAAAAATATGGTATAAAAATACCAAAACAACTGAAATAACTGTCGGAACATGTTGTAGTCTGAAAGCCTCTAAAATTGAACTTTCTGAATAAAGAGTTGATGGAAGAATCCCCCAACTAACCCCATCTACTAAAATAAACTAAGTATAGAAATAATGAAATAATCAAATAATAATATCCTTGAATGATAAGGACTCACTGCTGACTCTGACTGCTGAAACTGGAATACTACTGATATTCTAGAGCGCGTGCTTCTGAACCTATGGTATAAAAAATCATAGAGTAAATACGTCAGTACGATTGAATATACTGGTATGCAAGTAAGGTAGGTTGAATGCAATGGTTCATATGCATGAACAATACTAACTGACTGAATAACATGAATATGAGAATACATGCATGAATACGTAACTGTATCTGAGATCGTGATAACACTGAATCATGAATTTTGATAATGTGGATTTACTGATATCTGGGTACTAAAATTGGGATACTGAAAGACTAAGTCTATTGAGTACGGAGGAACTGATGTCATATTACTGATAAAGGAATGACTATTTCTGACAGTTCTGATTATGAAAAACTGGTCTGATTGACTATATCTGACAGTCTTGAAATCTGAATACTGGTAACATAAATTTCATATAATTAATATACTATTAACTGGGTGACTGTGTCTGACAGTCCTAATTCTGATGGAACTAGTTGAGTTTTGTACTGAGTTGAGCGACTGTATCTGATAGTCCTGAAACTATAGAACTAAACTGAGTTCTATTACTGAGACTAGATCTGAAACTGAAACTGTGAGAGGTAATCATCTAATGGACATGCCCTAAAACTGAACTGGTGAGGTCCAACCTACAACCCCAGCTGGAAGGGTGTCAGTACCGTACCATGGGTAAAGACAAGCTGTGAATAAACCCTCTCTGATAGAGAGCTCTTCCGTCAACTCCTTCTAGTAGAAAAAACTTAAATGAGGTGTATAATACCTAAACTAGTAGGGTATATCTCAACCTACGTTGGTTGCGTAGTTCTAGAATGCAAGGATTGCTTCTAAGGATCACACCCTCTACTGGCTAACAGGTGAGTCCCCATCCTTGGGTTCACTCGGTGCTGAATCCTACTCTCAACTGGAGAGACACTGATCTAATTTAAACTGAATTGAAATGTTACTGATAGTATCTTTTAGTTGATTTGAACAGAGTTCACTAAATTTCCGTTGACTGACAGAAACTACTGAGATCGGATAACTGACTGAGATTACTCAGATTGCTGAGTTTTCCTGAGTCATGTAACTGACTAAATTCTAATGATCATGGCTTGAATGGGAGTATCGTGAAAACTGACACTAGATCTAGGGACACAACTAAATTTTCGGGTACAAGTACCCCCAGGACTCAATAGCATGAAACTGACACGACTTGACACTTCGTGAACACATAACCAATATCAACAATTCAGAATACAATAAGTTAGGGATTTCATGAAACACATGGTTGTCATAATGTTGTACATGGATGGAATTGCATATAGACATGTCATACTTTCATCAAACTAATCTTATGAATATTCCATCAAATACTCATAATGCACACAATATCATGGAAATCAGTCTTGGTCATAAGGGTAAAGCATGCATTTATTATTTGAGTCACAATTGAGCTATAATACCCAATTTCTATCCTCCTAGCCATTTTGTCAAAAACCCTATATGAACAACTTAGGGCATAGGTGAAATCATCAAATTACACATCATTAACAACTCAATTCATGGATTTCATCTTGCATGCTAACGTAGTTTCATGAAAACACATAAAGATTCCAACTTTGGAATCATATAACAAGATAAACATGGTTACAAATAACCCACAACATAAATATCATGTTTTATAATTTGAAAAAGGGTTCTTGGAATTCATGGATGAAAGGAATCCATAAATCAACACTTGACATACCTAAGTTCCTGATTTTACAAAGATTGACGGAGAGATTCTTGAATTTGAGTATTGAATTTGACTCCTTAATTGAAAACCCTAACTTGTTCTTGAGAGAAACTCTATATTTTTGGGTGAAATATGGCTGAATCACATGTTATTGGGTTTATCTAGGTATGGAAAGTTGACCCTTTTTCCCTTAAAAACATGGACATTTAATGACTAAAAACTGGGTGTCGACGCTACAAGCGACGCGCCGCATTGATGGTTGCAACGTGATACTCGATGCATCGCGCCATGATCACGCCGAGCCTCAAAATTTTTGGCTCTTGCAACCTGCACAAATGTTGACCAACACGATTGGTGATGCGGCATGCCATGATCGCATTGGTCCACTATTTTGGGACTCTGAACATGATCTAAATATGTTCCAAAAAATCCGAAACTTGTCCGGGAACACCTATTGACCTTCTTGATCATGAACTAATAAAAATGTGGACCATTAAAGGACATTAAGGTGTCGAAATGAGATTTCCAACTTTTGAAGGCCAATAATAGGCTAAGTCTAGGAACCTAGCTAGAATTTTCTAAGTCTGGGACCTCTTGACAAGCTTAAAGTACTGAATTAAGCTTTAGTATTCTATGGGGTCTTACAATATCTCCCCCTTAAGAATATTCATCCTCGAATGAGATTCACTGAGAGGGAAGAAAACATAAACTGACGTATATACTGAACATGAACAACTGGAACATGATTCCATGACTGACATGACCGATAAACTGAATGTATCATACTGAACATGCATATCTGATGCATGGTTAACTGGTTCATAAATGCATGACTGAATATGCAGTGGTAATTGATACCAAGTTTATCATGGAAATCTGAGCATGAAACTGGATAAGCTCAAGGGAGATTGTTTCCTTAAATTAAAAATGCTAATGAACCTAAAATTAATTACTATATATGCACGAGCGGAAACACGTGAACGTAACTGAGTATGAACATGATACATAAGATGGATATCGTGATCTGAATTGAGTACCTTAAATATATGACTTACGGTTGAGGTCAGAGATAGAGGGTCAACTTTTAAGTACCCCCTTACTCCAAATTGGATTCATTACAAAAAGAGATAATGGCATGCTTTATGTCATAAGAGTTTGGGGAATTATCGTGTATGTCCCCCTTGGGACACTAGGTCCCTCGAAGAATACTAATTTTACTGAGATACTAAGGAAAACTAGGGCGATGTACAAGGGACCTATGAACTGAATCGCGGCTGGATATCTGGGATATGATGCTAAGACAAAGTGATTAGACCTTACGCACTACAACTGAGACTACTGAAAAGATTTATGTGGGTGTTGAGCACGAATGCATAAATATATACTAACTTTATCTGATTAACTGAATAAATTATATCTGAATACCGGGTGTGTAAGACTGAACTGTACTTAGTCTGGATAGATGGACTAAGACTATAGGTTATTATACATAGGAGGTAATGACTGACCGGGTAACATGAGGTAACTGAGCATGAGTGAGGGAAATCTGTATTACCTTAAGAACGCAAGATCAGGCGTCTAATCATGATTCAAAAACATTCTGTAAACTGAGGTACTATAATACTAATAACTGAGTAACTGATGGCCATATGCTATGGTCGGGTAATCTTGAAACTACACTGAGTTTCTGATCTGACTACTGGACTAGGACTGGGACTGAGATTGTAGCTAAGATAGTAATTGAGATTGTAACCATAACTAAGACTGTAACTGAGACTGAATGCTGGTTTTCTATGACTGAGGGTTAGACTGGTATGGGAGTAATGAATTCTGATAGCTAAGTAACTGATAGATGAAAGCCATGGTTCTGTAGGAATTTCTAAGTCCTTTACTGAATATTGATTACTGAACTGACACTGTAATTGAGGCCTACAGGATGGAACATTAACACTACAGATTCATCGAAGGATCTAAACTGAGGGTATACATGGCATAATCTGAGTTTGACTGAACACTAGGAGTGAAGTCATGAATCGTGTGGGCCAAGCATACTATAAAGCATGACATGAGTGCATGAGTCATAAGCTGCACAAACTAGGTTTGGAATTTCTAAATTCATGAAACATGAGCCGCAACATTGGATGAACTTGGACTCCTCATACGAGGAACTTGAAACACACACTATTCTATGAAAAGTGCATGGATATAAGTTGTATTCGTGGGAATGAAATGGAAAGCATACGTAAGTATCGTGATGGTTGAAGTATAAAACTTTGCACTGGGATAGGAATGGGTCAGGAATCAGCTTTCCTTATGGAATTCCTACACATACTGGTATTACTACTGGAACCTAAAGGCCTGACTTTCAGATATTTCATAACTGGACAGTTCTTGTACACCTGTCGGGCTGAGTTAGGCTGACTCACTGGGGTGGAGACTGGAAAAAGGTCCTGTTAACATTTGGTCTAACCTTAAATTTGACTGTTATGCAAAAAGTTACAAAAGAAAAAAGGAGCTCCTGAATCTGAAGAAACGTGAACATATAAATGAGGGATCTGTACATACCAGTGGCTGCATCAGGAGGACTTACTTGATCCTATCGGGACTGAAGTGCATAGAGTTGTTTTGGGCATTGCCCACTGATAGTGCTGGAATTGGCACCCTACTGATTCGAGGGACCGGACTGAATTGAAGGACGACCATGCTTACTTCTAGGGCTAAGCCTAGGAAAATCTAAGACCTTGTGACCTGTCTCGCCATGTCCGAAACACACATCACTACTGGCTCTACATGTACCCTTATGATACTTACCACACTCTTCACAAAGTGGGTGAGTAAAAAACCTGCTCTCACTACCCTGGGCCTTGGAGCCTGGTGCCCCATCTCTACAGTCATTTCTGAACTTTGATACTGGTGCACTAGCTGAAGGCTAAAAACTTCTGTCTATGCTGATAACGATTACCACCCTGCGACCCTGGCTAAGAAAAACTATAACTACCAGTTTTGGCCCTCTTATTTTCCCTCTCCTTCTTCTTAAGTTTCTGCTCCTCAATCTGTTGAGCATGGACCATAAGCCTAGATATGTCCATCTTCTTAATCAACATTGCAGTCCTGCACTCCTTAACCACTCTACCTGATATCCCAAACACAAACTTATTCATTCTAGATCTACTATCTGTTACTGTATGAGGAGCTGAGGTTGATGAATTCTAACATTTTGGCTTCTTTCTGCTCTAGGGGAAAGAATCTACCTTAGAAATCCATAGCAAACTCTTCCCATTCTATGGGCCCTGCATCTGCACCCCTGTCTACCTTCCACTGCTTAAACCACATATGGGCTAGATCTTATAGCTGATAGGCGGCTGACTCTGCACTCTTATTGGAAGTCACTCCCATGATATATATGACTTTCTAAACCTAGTCGATAAACTCTTGTGGAACCTCCTCAGACTCAGAATCGGAGAATAGGGAAGAATTCATTCGGGTGAAGTCTCAAACCTTGGCTATAGCAGAATTAGCTACTGGTTGTCTGGAACAGCAGTTGGACGATCATTCTGAGCTATGACTGAATTGGCTAGAGTAGTGAATACAGTTCTGAATTCTGCATGAGAGACATTCTCATCCAAAGGATCTGCCTGGACGGGCTGAGGTGCTGACTGATTCCCTATTCCTCTTTTGTTAGCCCTTTTGGGAGGCATATTCTGTAAATGAAAGAGAAGGAGGGATTAAACTGAGAGTTTGACTGGAGCTCATGCTCAGTCGTATGACATGAATACTGAAAGAAGGGAAACTATTCCTAAAACATCTCGTAGCCTTCAATACATAAGTGTGGTGCACAACACGCCCATGTATAAGACTCTACTAGATGCGTCTTTTCAGACTTCCTAGGAAGCTGTTGAAACTTAGGCTCTGATACCAAGTTTGTAATGCCCCGAATCTGGTACCCAAAATGCTACACGGTGCTCATAATCCCAAAGGACCACAAGCTAACCCATGACTGATATTTGTAACTGAGCCCTGAATAATAATGGTAATATCATAAATGAGGAAACATGAACTGAAAGTCCATAAGGATCAATACTGATACATAACTGAAAATATGGTATAACAATATCAAAACAACTAAAATAACTATCTGAACATGCTGGAGTCTGATAGCCTCTAAAACTGAACTATCTGAATAAAGAGTTGATGGGATAATCCCCCAACTAACCCCATCTGCTAAAATAAACTAAGTACTGAAAGAATGAAATAATCAAATAATAACATACTCGAATGATGAGGACTCACTGCTGAAACTGGAATGCTACTGATATTTTAGAGTGCGTGCTTCTGAACCTATGGTATAAAACACCATAGTCCAAATGCGTCAGTACGATTGAATGTACTGGTATGCAAGTGAGGTAGGCTGAATGCAATGGTTCATATGCATGAACAATACTAACTGACTAAATAACATAAATGTGAGAATACATTCATGAATACATAATTGTATCTGAGATCGTGATAACACTGGCTCATGAATTCTGATAACGTGGATTTACTGATATCTGGGTACTAATACTGGGATACTGAAAGAATAAGTCTATTAAGTACTGAGGAACTGATGTCATATTACTGATAAAGGAATGACTTTTTGTGAAAGTTCTGATTATGAAGAACTGGTCTGATTGACTGTATCTGACAGTCCTGAAATATGAATACTGGTAACATGAATTTCATATAATTAATATACTATTAACTGGGTGACTGTGTCTGACAGTCCTGATTCTGATGAAACTAGCTGAGTTCCGTACTGAGCTGAGCGACTGTATCTGACAGTCCTGACACTATAGAACTGAACTGAGATCTATTGCTGAGACTGGATCCAAAACTAAAACTATGGGAGGTAATCATCTAACCGACATACCCCAAAACTGAACTGGTGAGGTCCAACCTATAACCCCAGCTGGAAGGGTGTCAGTACCATGCTACAGGTAAAGACAAGCTGTGATTAACTCTCTGATAGGGAGCTCATCCGTCAACCCCTTCTAGTAGGAAAAACTCTAATAAGGTGTATAATACCTAAACTCGTAGTGTAAATATCAACCTACGTTGGCTACATAGTTCTATAATGCAAGTATTGCTTCTAAGGATCACACCCTCTACTGGCTAATAGGTGAGTCCCCATCCTTGGGTTCACTCGGTGCTGAATCCTAGTCCCAACTAAAGAGACATTGAACTGATTTAAACTAAAATAAACTTACTGATAGTATCTTTTAGCTAATTTGAACAGAGTTCACTAAATTTCCGTTTACTGATAGAATACTACTGAGATCGGATAACTGACTGAGGTTACTGAGATTACTGAGTTTACCTGAGTCATGTAACTGACTGAATTCTAATGATCATGGCTTGAATGGGAGTATCGTGAAAACTGACACTGGCACTAGGCACACAGCTAAATTGTCAGGTATGAGTACCCCCAGGACTCGATAGTATAAAACTGACAAGACTTGGCACTTTGTGAACACATAACCAATATTAACAATTCAGAATACAATAAGTTGGGGATTTCATGAAACACATGGTTGTCATAATGTTGTACATGGATGGAATTGTATATAGACATTTCATAATTTCATCAACCTAATCTCATGAACATTCCATCAAATACTCATAATGCACACAATATCATGGAAGTCAGTCTTAGTCATAAGGGTAAAGCATGCATTTAATATTTGAGTCACAATTGAGCTATAATACCCAATTTCTATCCTCCTAGCCATTTTTTCAAACACCCTACATGCATAACTTAGGGCATAGGTGAAATTATCAATTACACATCATAAACAACTTAATTCATGAATTTCATCTTGCATGCTAACGGAGTTTCATGAAAATACATAAAGATTCCAACTTGGGAATCATACAACAAGATAAACATGGTTACAAACAACCCACAATATAAATATCATGTTTTATAATTTGAAAGAGGGTTCTTGGAATTCATGAATGAAAGGAATCTATAAATCAACACTTGACATACCTTAGTTCCTGATTTTACAAAGATTGACGGAGAGATTCTTGAATTTGAGTATTGAATTTGAATCCTTAATTGAAACCTTAACTTGTTCTTGAGAGAAAGTTGAGAGAAACACTATATTTTTGGGTGAAATATGGTTGAATCATGTGTTATTAGGTTTATCTAATGATGGGAAGTTGACCCTTTTCCCCTTAAAAATGCGGACATTTAATGACTAAAAACTGGGTGCCGACACTATAAGCAAGCGGCGTGTTGATGGCTGTGACACGATAGTCGATGCATTGCGCCATGATCACATCGAGCCTCAGAAGTTTTGTCTCTAACAGCCTGCACAAATGTTGACCAACGCGATTGGCGATGCGACACGCCATGATCGCGTTGGTCCACTATTTTGGGACTCCAAACATATGATCTAAATGTGTTCCGAAAAATCCAAAACTTGTCCAGGAACACCTATCGACCTTCCTGATCATGAACTAATAAAAATACGGACCATTAAAGGACGTTAAGGTGGCAAAATGAGATTGCCAACTTTCAAAGGCCAATAATAGGCTAAGTCTGGGAACCTAGCTAGAATTTTGTAAGTATGGGACCCCTTGACAAGCTTAACAGACTGAATTAAACTTTGGGATTTTATGGGGTCTTACATAACCCAAGGTATTTTGTTGTTTATATTCATATTTGCGTGATTAACGTCAAATCTCTGCACCTATGGTGCCACAGGTATGTTTCTACCTCTCTTGTTTTTTAGAAGTCTAATGCATTGAGGACAATGTATGATTTTAAGTTGAGGGTGGGACTGCTTGTGGGTCTTGATATCATCTTAGGGTTTTTATTATCATGCCTCTTTTCCCCGGAGTCCTGATCCTTGTAGAGCTGGCACGTTTAGTCCTATTATGTTTTGTTTTGAGATATTTTATGTTTAACTAGGAGAAAAATAAGTATCTAGGGTAGTTAACATGTTTTTGTTGATTTTTGAGAAATGATACCCCTTCAATAGCTTATTTTTTAAACTGTATATATATATGTATGAACATTATGGATCGTGTTATGGCATTGGGATCAGTGGAACACCCTGGGTTTCTGGCCCTTAGAAAATTTCCTGGATTTCTGGTCTCTGAACAGGATACAACAAGGGGAAATGACTCATACACTAGGATACGAGTGTTATGGGTTAGTCGTATGCTGACCATTGTTGGTTGGTAGGTTGGATTTGGTTTATGGAATAGGTACGACTTGTGTGGTATGAGTCGTATCGGTGGATACAAGATGTTTGGTTACTTCATTTAATCTTACGATTGGTAACTTATGTTGGATCTGAGTACGAGTGGCTCACCAAGAGCCTGAATCCAGGGTACGAGCCATACCATGGACTCGTATGGTGGTGAGTGTCCAATCCTCTTGTGAATCTATTCTATGTAATGCCACACGACTACACCCTGGATGCCACATGGTGCTTACAGTCCTGAGAGACCACAAGTTAACCCATAAGATGGTACCTACTGTGAGCACTGTATAATATAGTAACATGTGTGGAAGAACAACTGATAAGCCATAAGGTTTTAAGTAATAAATCTTATAAACAAAACTGTTAATACTTATAAAACATCTAACAATTACAACTAAAATTTGAGAACTGACTAACTGTCTAAAATATTTGAAAGCCTCTAAACTGACTGAATGGGGGTTGATGGAACAGGCCCCAACTAACTCCATCTAACTATTGAACTAAAAGCATGAAAATAAAATAGTCAGTCCCCAAAATATGAGGACTCACCACTGCTATGGCTAATAGTCTGGAAACTCTAAGAGCGATTCGGGAACTGGGCATCCGAACTAATGATATGATACATCATAGCGCAAGAAAAGAGTATACAATCAGTACTTTGAATGTACGGGTATGCTAAATGAGGTAGGCTAATATGCATGGTTTTATGGACATAAATAACAATTGTCTGAATATAAAACATGAAGTACTGAATAGAGTGCATGAATCTGTAGCTACTGAGGATGCATAAAATTTGTAAATACTGAGGATGCATGAAATCAGTAACTATTGAGGATGCATGACCAAGCATATAACACGTTTTGAATAGAATTTTTAAATACTGTAATACTGAAATCTGAATACTGAGTAGAAAATATCTGTATGCTATGGTCAAGCAACTAAAACTGAATTTCTGAACTGATTACTGGATTGAGACTGTGGGAACTATCATCTAACTAACATGCCCCAATTTGAACTAATCGGGGTCCAAACTGTAACCCTTGTTGGAAGGGTGTCAATATCGTGCCACGGGTACTAACGCTGGCTATGTGGATTCACTATACTGATGTTCTATCCCAAAGGACTAAGGGTGTAAAGCCTAATCTGGCGGGTGATCCTTGCAAGGCAGTTAAGCCTAAACTGATGGGTGACTACTCAAATCCTACATTGTCTATATTGTTCTTGAGTATAGGGACAGCTACTAATGACTCTGCCTAACTTAGGGGAAGACCCCATCCCTGCACTCACTCGGTGCTAAATCCTACTCCCAACTGAACTGACTCGAAATGTTAGACTGTTCTAAGTTTAATTGATTATGATAGCCAACTGGACTGATAATTCTCATAACATATTCCGAAACTATTCTGAAGATACTGAAATTAGGTAAACAACTAAGTTTTTGGGTATTCATAACCCCCAGGACTCGATAGCATTAGTAGTAAAGTAGTGCTAAAAATTTATGGACATAACATGGAAACATTTATTCAAAATCCATTCTTGTAGTCATTTCATCAAACACTTGATATGCTTGGTTTAGGCTAAACATGGGAATAGTTTAAACTTGGAGTAATACCTTAATTTCAACATCAACAACACTTAATAATGATTTAATTCAGTAAACAATAATATTAAACATGTGGAGTTTGATAACAACAATAATTTCAGGTAAGCATGGTATGAAATCAAGATTCATGGAGATTCATGGTTGAAATCACAATTTAAAATCATAATGACTTGTTAAGATCATAACTTTGTATTTAAAATTGGATACTTGGGCTCCATGGGTGAAAGGGAACCATGAATGGACACTTAACATACCTGGATTAATGAATTCGTGAGAATTGATGGTGAGTTCTTGAGTTTTGATCTTTAATTTTGAAGGCTAAGGTTTTTGTTCTTAAGAGAAGATTAGTTTAATTTGAGAGAATTGTGAAATAATGAGCAAATAATGCTTTATTGGGGCTTAATCTCGTGTTTGGATGGATTTGGGGCTTTGGGAAAACACCAAACCGTCCCTGAAATTTAAGTCGCAAAAGTGACAATCTCGATTTTGACACCAGGCGTGATGCAGTACAATCGTGTCGGGCCACTAAAAGCTGACAACTGCAAACTGGAAGCTTAGCGCGACACAGTGCAATCGTCGTACCCCACTGAATGCGAATTTGGCACTTGGCGCGATGCAGTGCTATCACGATGGTCCACTGTAAAAGGATGAAAGTGAAATAGAACATTGGTGAGACATGGTGCTTATCGCGATGTCACACTAGAAAATGATGAACGTGAAATTTGCCATCACCGCGACATAGCCTTATCGCGTTGGGCTACTATTTTGTACTAAAAGTGCCATAACTTCTCACCCGAGTATCGAATTTGGGAGAAATTGGTATCGTTGGAAAGCTGATTCAATTCCCTAAAATTTGGTGGGTCTGGAATTGTAAAATTCTTGGTAAAGCAAAAGATATACTCATTTGAAGTTGACTAAAGCAACATTCTTATCAAAATTTCAATCGATAAGGATTATTTTGATTCTCCTAATAGCTGGGAGTTGTTTGAGACCTTAATATACATAAAAATAACTCATAAGTATACAAAGAACCATTATGTACTATACATGATCTTGAAACATGGTGCTAACATTGATTCATGTTTTTGGGGTATTATAATATCTCCCCCTTGGGAACATTCATCCTCGAATGAAACTGGTTAAGCTGAAAACACTGAGGAACTAAGATTACATCTTGAATATACATGATGAAAACATGATTATGTGATTGAGTATAAAACATGAACAACACTACCAATAGACAATCTACTTAGGGTATCTGCCACTACATTGGCCTGTCCCGGGCGATACAAAACACTCATATCATAATATTTCAACAATTCTAACCACCTTCTCTAGTTGAGGTTCAAGTCTTTCTGCAAAAACACATACTGCAAGATTTTTTGATCTGTGAACCCATCTACATCTACTCTATACAAATAATGCCTTCAAATCTTTAAGGAAAACACAACAGCTGCTAACTCAAGATCATGGGTAGGGTAATTCTTTTCATGGGGCATAAGTTGTCTAGAGGCATAGGCCACAACCTTGCCCTTCTACATCAAAACACACCCCAAACCAACTCTGGAAGTATCACAGTACACAACAAACCCATCTGAACCATCTGGCAATGTCAGAACTGGGGCTGTGGTGAGTCGAGTTTCCAACTCCCAAAAACTCTTCTCATGAGAATCTGACCACTAAAACTTAACTTTATTCTGAGTCAATCAGGACATGGGGGATGCAATAGATGAAAATCCTTCAACAAACCATGGTAATAACTAGCCAAACCCAAGAAACTCCTGATATCTGACGGAGAGATAGGTCTGGGCCAGTTTCTCACCGCCTCGGTCTTTTGAGTATCAACTCTAATGCCATCACCAAAAATAATATGGCCAAGGAAAGCTACTGATCTTAGCCAAAATTCATACTTACTGAATTTAGTGAATAACTGATGGGATTTATGAGTCTACAATACTATTCTGAGGTGGTCTGCATGATTATTTTTTCTACGGGAGTAGACAAGAATGTCATCAATGAAGACTATGATAATGAACATGTCCAAGTACTGCTTGAACACTTGGTTCATCAAGTCCATGAAGTCTACTGGGGAATTTGTGAGACCAAAGGACATGACTAGAAACTCGAAGTGACCATACCAAGTTCTAAAAGCTATTTTTGGAATGTCACATTCTCTGACTCTGAGCTGGTGAGAGCCGGATCTGAGGTCTATCTTAGAGAAATAACTGGCACCCTAAAGTTGGTCGAACAAGTCATTAATTATAGGAAGTGGGTATTTGTTCTTGATTGTGACTTTGTTTAACTGATGGTAGTCAATCACATTCTAAGATAACTATCTCTCTTACATGCAAATAGGATTGGTGCACCCTATAGGGAGATGTTGGGCCTGATGAATCCGTTATCTAGGAGATCTTTCAACCGTTCTTTTAACTTTTTAAGTTCGACTGGAGTCATTTTCTATGGTAAAATAAAGATAGGCAGAGTATCTAGAATAAAGTCTATTCCAAAGTCAATTTCCCTTTTGGGAGGAGCTCCGGGAAGATCTTCAGGGAAAACATCTGGAAATTCCCTCACTACTAAAACTGACTTGAGGTTAGGAGACGTAGAATTAGAGTCTTTGACTCAGACAAGATGATAAATACACCCCTCAGATATCATATTTTGTGCCCTAAGGTACGAAACAAGATGACCCTTAAGTGCTATAGTGCTACCCCTCCATTCAAGGACTTGTTCATTCGAAAACTGAAAAGGAACTACTCTATTTCGGCAATCAACTGAAGCATAGCATGAGTGGATCCAATCCATGCTAAGAATGATATCAAAATACATTATCTCTAACTCCACAAAATCAACTGAAGTGACTTTCTGATATATTATGACTTTACAGTTCCTGTATACCTACCTAGCTACAATAGAGACACCTACTGGGGTAGATACTGAAAAGGGTTCTGCTAAGATTTTGGGACTGATTCTGAAGTTGACGGCTATATATGGGGTTATAAAAAAAATAGAAACTCCAGGGTCTAATAAAGCATAAATATGTAAATGAAAGACTTGCAACGTACCAGTAACCACATTAGGAGAATTTTCCTGATCCTATCAAGACTGAAGGGCATACAATCTGTTTGGATGCTGACAACTGGTAGCACTGGAAGCGGTGCCCTGTTGAGTCAGGCAGCCGACTGGAACTGATGATTGATGGGACTGGCACAAATCCCTACCTTTCTAAGCAACTACCCGATACTTCCAAATTCGATGGTCTGTCTTGCCACATCCAAAGCATACATCACTGCCAGTTCTACACTCACCCTGATGGTTTCTACCATATTTCTGGCAAAGAGGATTTGTACAAGCACTGTTCACACTACCCTGCAACTTAGAGCCTGACGGTCTATCCCTATTATTATTTCTGAACTAGGGTACTGGGGCACTGACTGGAGATGGAGCTAGGAATGAAGATTTCTGACGGAACTGAAGACGGTTACCACATTCTGGCCTTGGTTAATTGAAATCAAAGCTACCCATTCTAGCCCTCTTGTTCTCTCTTTCTCTCTTCTTGGTCTTCTGCTCCTCAATTTGTTGAGCATGGACCATTAGCCTAGATAAGTCTATCTCCTTAATCAGCATTACGATCCTACACTCCTTGACCATACTATCAGATACGCCAGACACGAACTTGCTCATGTTAAACTTGTTATCATCTTCCACATGAGGAGCATACCTAGCTAACTGACTAAACTTAAGGGAATACTCTTTCACACTCATGCTGCCCTTCCACAAGTTGATCAACTCTAACACCTTAGCTTCTATCATCTCCAACGAGAAGAATCTATCTAAGAATGTAGTAGAAAACTCTTCCTATTCAATAGGCCCTATATCTGTGCCTCTATCTACCTTCCACTGCTTAAACCATGTATGAGCTACATTGTGTAACTGATAAGAAGCTAACTCAACACTCTCACTAGCCGTCACCTATATAATATCTATTACCTTATGGACCATGTCTAAGAATTCCTGCGGATCCTCTTCAGATTTGGATCCTGAGAATAGAGAAGGATTCATTCGGGTAAAGTCCCAAATCCTAGTTGCGATAGTATTGTCCACTGGGTTGGTCGGAATAACGGTTGACTAAGTATTCTAAGTATCTAAAGAGTGATCTAGAGTAGTGAATGCATCTTTGAATTCTACATAAGAAACATGCTCGTTCAGGGGATCTTTCTGAATGTGTGGAGGTGCTGGCTAGTTTATGTTTTTTCTTCCATTTGTCTTTCTGGGAAGCATGTTCTGTAAATAGAAGGAAGAATAGATTAGGCAGAGAGTTTAACATGAGCTCATGCTCAGTCACTCGACATGAACACTGAAAGAAGAGAACTTTTCCTAAAACACCTCATAGCCTCTTGCCTATAAGTGCGGAACATTTCACACCCATGTACAAAACTCTACTTGACGCAGTTTTCAGACTTTCTAGGACACTTTAAAACCTTAGGATCTGATACCAAGTTTGTAACACCCCGAGATTACACCCTGGGTGCCACACGGTGCTTACAGTCCTGAGGGACCACAAGCTAACCCATGAGCTGGTACCTGCTAATAGCAATGTATAATATAGTAACATATACGGAAGAACAACTGATAAGCCATAAGGTTTTAAGTAATAAATCTGATAAAAAAAACTATTAATACTGATAAAACATCTGACAATGACAACTGAAATTTGAGAACTGACTAACTGTCTGAAATATCCAAAAGCCTCAAAACTGACTGAATGGGGGTTGATGGAACAAGCCCTAACTAACTCTATCTAACTACTGAATTGTAACTTTGTAAATAAAATAGTTTGTCCACAAAATATGAGGACTCACCACTGCTATGGCTAATAGTCTGGAAAGTATTTGTGTGATTCGAGAACTGAGGGTCCGAACCTATGATATGATACATCATAGCGCAAGAAAAAAGTATGTGATCAGTACTTTGAATGTACTGGTATGCTAAATAAGGTAGGCTGATATGAATGGTTTCATGAACATGAATAAGAACTGTCTAAATATATAACATGAAGTACTGAATAGAGTGCATGAAATCTGTAGATACTGAGGATGCATGAAATTTGTAATTACTAGGGATGCATGAAATCAGTAAATACTGAGGATGAATAACCAAGCATATAACATGTTCTAAATATAATCTGTAAATACTAAAATTTGAATACTGAGTAGTTGATATCTATATGCTATGGTCGAGCAACTGAAACTGAATTTCTGAATTGATTACTAGACTAAGATTGTGGGGCTATCATCTAACTGACATGCCCCAATCTAAGATAATCAAGGTCCAACCTGTAACCCCAGTTGGAAGGGTGCCAGTACTGTGCCACGGGTACTAACGCTAGCTTTCTGGATCTACTATACTGGTGTTCTGTCCCGAAGGACTAAGGGTGTCAAGCCTAAACTGGCAGGTGACCTCTGCGAGGTAGTCAAGCTTGAAATAATGAGTGACTCATCAAATCCTACACTGTCTACATAGTTCTAGAGTACAGGGACTGCTACTAATAACTCTGCCTAACTGATGGGGAAGCCACTAGCCCTGTACTCGCTCGGTGCTAGATCCTACTCCCAATTGAACTAACTCGGAATACTATACTGTTCTAAGTTTAATTGATTATGATAATCGACTAAACTGATAATGCTCATAACATATTCTGAAACTGTTTTGAAGATATTGAGACTAGGTAAACATCTAAATTTTTAGGTATTCATAACCCCCAGGACTCGATAGCATTAGTGGTAAAGTAGTGCTAAAACTTTAAGGACATAACGTGGAAACATTTATTCAAAATCCATTCTTGTAGTCATTTCATCAAACACTTGATATGCATGGTTTAGGATAAACATGGGAATAGTTTAAACGTGGAGTAATAGCATAATTTCAACATCAACAACACTTAATCATTATTTAATTCAGTAAATAGCAATATTAAAACATGTGGGGTTTGATAACAACAATAATTTCATGTAAGTGTGGTATGAAATCAAGAATCATGGAGATTCATGGTTGAAATCACAATTTAAAATCATAATTACTTGTAAAGATCATAACTTTGTATTTAAAATTGGATACTTGGGCTCCATGGGTAAAAGGGGCCCATGAATGAACACTTAACATACCTGGGTTGATGAATTCGTGAGAATTGATGGTGAGTTCTTGAGTTTTGATCTTGAATTTTTAAGGCTAGGGTATTTTTCTTGAGAGAAGATTAGTTTAATTTGAGAGAATTGTGAAATAATGAGCAAATAATGCTTTATTGGGCTTAAATCCCTTGTTTGGACGGATTTGGAGCTTTGGCAAAAGACCAAATGGTCCCTAAAATTTAAGTTAAGAAACTGAAAATCCCAATTTTGACACTCGGTATGACGCGGTACATTTACATCGAGCTACTGGAAAGCTGACAACTTCAAACTAGAAGATTGGCACAGCGTGGCATAATTGTGGTACCCCACTGAATGCGAATGGAGCGATGCGGCGCTATCGCATGGTCCACTAGAAAAGGACAAACGTGAATTAGCACATCGGTGTGATGCATTGCTTATCTAAATGGAACACTAAAAAATGACAAATGTAAAATCGGTCATCACCGCGATGCGGCCTTATCGCGTTGGGCTACTATTTTGCACTAAAAGTACCATAACTTCTCACCCGAGAATTAGATTTGGGTGAAATTGGTATCGTTGGAAAGATAATTCAATTTCCTAAAATCTTATGGGTCTTGAGATGGAAAATTCTGAGTATAAAAAAATATATACTCATTTGAATTTGACTAAAGCAATATTCTTATCAAAATTTCAATCGGTAAGGATTATTTTGATTCGTCTAATAGATGGGAGTTGTTTGAGACCTTAATATACATTAAAATAACTCATAAGTCTTCCAAATAACCATTATGTACTATCCATTCACTTGAAACATGACACTAACATTGGTTTGGTTTTTTGGGGTATATTCTAACAGGGGTACGGATCATGGGCACTATTTGTATACTTGGATACGACATAGTTTGGGGTGAGTCATACCTTGTACAATGTTGGGTAAAAAGGATATTTCCTTGGGTATGAGTGGTGGGTACCACTCATATTGGAGTGTACGACTGGTATGGATAGTCATACCTACCTGATGGGATTTTTGAGAGTTTAAGTGAGAACATCTAGACATTTTCCCACTTAACCTAATAAGGCCGCACAACTTATATTTATATTGGGATGTTATTTTCCCTATTATTCTATTCATTAATTCTTATAAACTTCTCTTAAATACTCCACAATTCTCTCTAACGCTTTTGGGTAAAGAAAGGCTAGGGTTTCATCTTAAAGATTAATTTGGGGCTTGTGTTGGTGATTTCTCTCCATCATCTTCTTGGTTTAAGGCATGTACTCTTCCCCCATTGTTAGTTCCAACTAACGGCATGGTTTCATACAATGTTTTCATGGTTTGATTATTGTATGATTTTGGATTTTCAAATATAATTTGGGGGTTTTGGTTATAAATGCTTGGATTTGGAAATACTATACCCCCAAATACTTTGATAAAATGCCTATGGGAATACTTTCACTAATTTTTGGATTTTAATGGAACTATTACATGGTTTAAACTTGGTAATGGTACCCTGATTGGTTAAAAGGTTTGGAATGGTTTTGGTTTAACAATCATTCTCGTGAGGTACAATGGAATACCCCAAGTAAATATAATAATGGAACACTTGTGGGCTACATGGGACTCCCCCAAGTTAATTGGTAATGTAATCTATGGGTACATGGGACTCCCTAGATCTCAAAAAGGTTTGGATAAGGACAATACTTGCAATTTATATTTGGCATGATGATACCACTATGTATAGCCTCAATTAAAAATAATAGTTTCATTGGTTGGAAATTATTTTAATTGGGCAATAGTGGCGGGGTGTGATAGCTAACTGTGAAAGTAAGATTTCAATGAACGAACACTGGAAACTCATGTTTGCTGACATGAGGGAGAGAGTATGGCGACCCTTTTATGATAGTATAAGATATGCAAAAATTCTCTAAGTACATTGTACATATGTATCATAGAGGGTGAAGGTACTTGGGAATCCCTTACTCTTATGGTATCTCCGATTTGTGTGGCTACACGCATCGAGGCCCGTTTAAGGAGTTACACTGGACCCATATATCCCATGGGTGGTTAAGGATAGTTAAGCTACACATACCCAGGTTAATGATTTTAAATGCATGTTAAACCCGATTCCCTTTCCCGACATAGATATATATATATATATATATATATATTTAGATATATGTATATATATATATGTATATATATATGCATATGGTTGGTTTATTTGGTTTTGCTGGTTGGCATTATTTTCTCCTTATCCTGAGTTCATACTAGCGTTCACCTGCTAACCCATCTTCAAGCGGCTGTATCCCGACGTGATGCAGGAATCGGTCATTCTACTCCTCCTACTTAGCTATTGGACATTTGGGATCAGCTACTAGATTGAAGTGGTGAGCTTCCATCCTTCTGGAAGGCTCTATTTCATGGATGTGATTTTATACTCTGGTTCATTTATGGATATTGTTTTTGGCTATGGTTGGGGCATATCCCAACTGAATTTTTGTATTCTTTTGGTTAGAGGATTTTATGGAACTACTATAGGTTGGTATGGGTGGGATCGGTAGGGGTGTCTTCCTTAGTATTGGCATTGGTATTGGGGTTGATACCGTAGGACTAAATTTCTCACTATTCCATTCTCTTTTATTTTTGGGATTATATTTAATTATTATGGAACTCATATGGTTATGGTTTGTGGTTTGGTTTGGCTATTGGTTGGGTTCGGACGGTTGGACTCGCTTGGGTCGGTGTCGGTAATTAACCTATCCCAGAGTCTGTAATTTGTATAGTTACGTTATCTTCTTATATGCCTGAAATTCAGAAAACTCAGGACGGATGACTAGAAGTTGGGTCAGGTAACGGAGGTGGTCCCTAGTCCCGGTCAAACTTGGGATGCTCATTACGATAAGGCCATGGGTCAGGTCAGGTCAATGAGGGACATGATAATCAGTGCTAACAATTACATGAACTGGATAGTTAGTAGCTTGTAATATTGACTTTGTGTTATGTATGTGTGAGATACTACTTAGTCCCCTTTATGTGTTATATCCAGAACCTGCCCGATTAGTCTTGCCTAAGTTGGAGGATAGTTGGTTAGGAAAGGATCATAGGCCATTTTTTATATTAGTCCACTTTTAGCCAAAATAACCTTCCATGTGTAAGTTATATACCTTGATCCCTATTTATGAGCCTTATAGCCTATTTTTCTTGTTACACCTTTCACCTTCCTATTTGTGTTACAATGAACCCTATTTTATCCTTGTTTATCCTTGGACATTATGTGTAACACCTCGAAATCTGATTCTCGGGATGCTACACGATGCTCTAAACTACAAGTAGTCCAGAGCTAACCCTAGCAGCTTTCTGCTAACTCTAAATCTCAACATAAGGAAATATAAGTATAAAATCATGACAAAATGCAGAAAACTATCTGAATAATCTAAATATATCTTAAAGTACTAATCTTATCAATCTGATTAAACAAATACCGAAAAGTCTGAACACGACAACTGAGATCTAAGACTAAATCTGGTAGTCCAACAAGCCTCTACTATATGAATCTAGAGAGTCACTGGGACAGACCCCCAGCTGACTTAAACTGTCTGAAATAAATAAAGGGACATGTACTAATAAACTGAAACATGAATAGCTAAGTTCCCGAAATATGAGGACTCACCAACTGCATAGATGTAGATGAGATACTTGGAAAATCACTGTCGCTGCTGAAATTGAGCACTTGAGCCTACATTATGAGACAATGTATCACATAAACGTATATGTGGATCAGTACTTTGAGGATGTACTGAGTATATGGGGGTTCATGAATTAAGTAAACAATATCATCACAGTTTATAAAAAAAATATTATGCATGCTGAATGTAAATGACTCGCATAAGCTTGAGAAATTTGAAATCTGAAAGTCAAATCATGAATAATAAACATGTAATGTAAAACTTGTGAGCCATTACACTTAGTTTTGAAATCTGTATCTTGTTCTTACTCTCAAATCATTTAGGCTAAATAAAATCTGAAAACTTATTCTACATATCTTAAGGATTCAAATCACTTGTACTATTTCAAGAGTAGGGGACGTCTGTTTGGGAGGTTCTTCTAACCGACATGTACACCATGTGAGCATCCATGGTGTCCCACGACTAGCCCCCGTAAGGTTAGGACTGTTCTACCCTTGCCATCAGAATAGAACAATCTAATCTATGTGATCACAATCTGAGTCGTCCATGTAGAAGTGGGAATAATCTGAATCTGTACCTACAGTGGCACGTAGTTCTATGGAAGATAGGGCACACTAATCCCACACTTTCCGCTCAGTGCTAAATTCTACTCCCAATCTCATTCTCAAAATCTTAAGCAAAATCCACTTTAAAAGTAATCTAATGGTTTATAATGAAAATCAACTATAAATCTGTAATCTGAATCTGTAAAGTGGATTTTGAATCTATTCTGACCAAAAGGTCAAATCTTTCTCAATAATCTAAAAACATTCTAATTATGGGGTGTATGTAGCACAAAAATTTTCAAAGTCGCAATCTTAAATAGGTCTTAATGACCGATGTATCAATCTCCAAATAAAACATCTCAAATTTCATGCTTGATAAGTGTTCATAATTCGTCATAAAATCTGAAAATTTCAGCAATAAGCATAATAATAAGAACATACCCGTGTAATTCACTTCTAAAACATTGAAAATCTCAAAATCTCATGAATAGAAACATGGGGTATAAACCCAAACCTCAAATTCATAGGAATACATATAAAATCAAATAACTTTCGAAATAAAAATCAAGTTTTGGGAACAAGAACGATAGATTTATTCTTGTTCAAACTCCACATACCTTAGATGATGAACTAGATGAACACGCGTGCTTTTGAGACTCTAATTGTGTTCTTGGATGAAGATTCTTAAAACTCTTGGTCTAGAAAGCTTGAATCTTGAATAAATTTGGGAAAGAAATGGTGGAATCTTGAAGATGCTTGATATTAAATGTTGGAGCCTAGGGTTTTTAATTTGAGAGAATTTGATGAATAATGAGCATATGTTGCTTACACATATATTAAATCTTCTATTTTCATGATTTGGGGGTGTGTACAAAAGACTACACTGCCCTTGGATTTTAAAATTTATACCAGGCATGTCGTTTAAGGCTTTACCGCGATGCGGTGAAGGGTGCATCACGATATCCACCGTGATGCAGGGTAATCGCGATGAAATATTGGTTGTGAAAATTGTGGATTTGTGGTTCACCATGATGTAGTACAATCACGGTAACCCACTAGAAAAATTGACGAATACCAATTTGGTACTCTCCGCGACACGGTGGCCTGTCCACTGGAAATACTTATTACTAAAAATGCTCTAACTTCTTCACCAAGTGTTAGTTTTGGGCGAATCTAATATCGATGGAAAGCTTATTCAATTTTCTACGTCATGAAAAGTTGAAATCTAAAGAATTCCACATGAAAAAAAGATCATTCATTTTAGAAGCTAATACTTGATATTTCTAGAGACGAAATTAGCTAGGGAAACTCTGGGGTATTACATTATGCACCTCAACTCGGGAAAATTGCCTAAGTTGAGGGTGAATATCATAGGGGTGAGTAGTGTAAAGTGGGTATGAATAAGGGTAAAATAAGAGAAAAATAAATTAAGACTCGGTGTGGTAGCAAAAGAAAGGAAAAAAAAGGTTGAAAAAAAGGGAATAAAAGAAACCACACCTAACCTGAATATGCTAAAGAATAAAAGGGAGAAACAAGGGTGGAATAAAATAAATTGGTTAAATTGTGGACCCAAAGTTAGTGTAGTGCCAAGGAATCTTAGTCACTTGATATATCCATATGTACCATACCATCCCCCCAAGCCTACATTACAAGCCGAATAAAGTCTTATAGTGATCCTATCTTTATTGTTGATTGTTTGAAAGCTAAGGTAAAGAAAATTAGGGCAAGCCTATGGTATTCGATACGCATTGGTGGAACTTTTCTTATAAGTGTGAGAGTCTCTTTATTGTTCCCACATTTACATGTATTGTTTTAGCTGAGTGAGTGGGATGTTTGAAGTGAGGGCACATAGGTTGTATTACTAGTTGTTTACTTGTTTAGGTATTGTGACTTATATATATGCATAGTTGTTTGTTGCTAATGTAATTCCATATCTTGATTCCTTTGTATCACATTGTTATGCTTCATTGATACACGTAGTTAGTTTTAAAATGTTGAACCTGGAGAGGGTATTGGTATTGAGCTAAATTTTATGATTGACTGACTTAGGTATCTTAGGTTTCTCTTGTTTAAGCATCGTCGTATTGTTTTGTTATATTTTGTTGCCTGAGGACATCCAACATTCTAAGTTGAGGATGTTGATGTGCTATGAATTTATAACATTTTACACACTTAAAACTATGAGAATATACATGTACTTAAGGCTATTTTTTTGCACTTGATATGTTTTTGGAGTATTTTCCAGGAAACTAGGTTTTAGATGCTAAATGGATGAAAAGGATGATTTTGGATGCCAAACGGAAGAAAAAGATGGTTTTAGATACTGAACTGGAGAAAAAGATGAAAGTTAGAGCTTTTGTCCACTTACTTAGTGTAGGAGACAAAGTATATTCCACTTACTTAGTGCAGGGGCCAGAGTATGTGCCACTTGCTTAGCACAGGTACCAAAGTATGTGACCAAAGTATGTACCATAACTTGAAATCCAAAGACTCAGTAGCATGAAAAAAGAACCCTGTCACTTACTAAGGACACATACGGTCCGTATGTGTCCAAGGTATGTGCCATAGTTCATGATCCAAAGAGTTGCAGGAGCTGTGTAGAAATTCTGGCACATACATAGACCACATACGGTTCATATGTGTAACTCCCTGAGAGTACCCCCTGGGCGTCACATGGTGCTTACAGTCCCGAGGGACCACAAGCTAACCCATAAGTTGGTACCTGCTATAAGCACTGAATAATAGAATAACGTATGAAGAAGAACAACTGATAAACCATAAGGTTTCAGCAACTAAAAACAATACTGAATCATGAATCTAGAAAATAACTGTCTGAAACTAATAAAATAAAGATAAACTAACTGACTATCTGAAGTGTTTGAAAGCCTCTAAACTGACTAAATATGAGTTGATGGGATAGGTCCCAACTAACTCCAAATAACTATTCAACTGAAAGCATAAAATAAAATAGTCTATTCTCAAAGTATGAGGACTCACCACTACTACGGCTGATAGTCTGGGAAGTCTATGTGCGATCCGAGAACTGGGCATCCGAACCTATGATATGATACATCATAGCGCAAGAAAAGAGTATGCGATTAGTACTTTGAATATATTGGTATGCTAAATAAGGTAGGATGATATGCATGGTTTCACGAACATGAATATAACTGTCTGAATATATAACATAAAGTACTGAATAGAGTACATAAAATTTATAGATATGGAGGATACGTTAAATCTATAAATACTGAGGATGCATAAAATTTGTAAGAACTGAGGATGCATGACCAAGCATATAAAATGTTTTGAATAAAAATTGTAAATACTGAACTGAAATCTGAATACTGAGTAGATGATATTTGTATGTTATGGTCAAGCAAATGAAACTGAATTACTGAACTGATTCCTAGACTGAGACTGTGGGAGGTCCAACCTGAGCTAATCGGGGTCCAACCTGTGACCCCAGTTGGAAGGGTATTATTATCGTGCCACGAGTACTAACGCTAGTTGTGTGGATCCACTATACTGATATACTGTCCCGAAGGACTAAGGGTGTCAAACCTAAACTGACGGGTGACCCCTGCGAGGTAGTCAAGCCTAATCTGACAGATGACTCCTATTATCCCATACTGGCTACGTAGTTCTAGAGTACAGGTACTACTACTAACGACTCTGCCTATATGACAGGGAAGCTGTCATCCCTGTACTTGCTCGGTGCTAAATCCTACTCCCAATTGAACTGACTAGGAATACTGAACTGTTCTGAGTTTAACTGATTATGATGACTGACTGAACTGATAATGCTCATAGCACATTCTAAACCATTCTAAAGCTACTGAGACTAAGTAAACATCTATGTTTTCGGGTATTCATAACCCCCAGGACTCAATAGCAATAATAGTAAAATAGTACTAAACTTTAAGGACGTAACAAGGGAACATTTATTAAAAATCCATTCTTATAGGCATTTCACCAAACACTTGATATGCATGGTTTAGGCTAAGCATGGAAATAGTATAAAACTTAGAGTAATAGCATAATTTCAACATCAACAACACTTAATCATGATTTAATTCAGAAAATAGCAATATTAAAACATGTGGGGTTTTATAATGACAATAATTTCATGTAAGCATGGTATGAAATCAAGATTCATGGAGGTTCATGGTTGGAATCACAATTGCAAATCATAATAATTTGAAAAGATCATAACTTTGTATTTAAATTGGATACTTGGGCTCCATCAGTGAAAGGAACCCATGGATGAACACTTAACATACCTGGGTTGATGAATTCATGAGAATTGATGGTGAGTTTTTTATCTTGAATTTTAAAGGCTAGGGTTTTCTATTTGAGAGAGAATTCTCTTGATTTGAGATAAATTGAATAAAATAATGACTAAGTAGGCTTTTAGGGCATTAATTTCGTGTTTTGGACTGATTAGGGTCATAGAGAAAAAAACCCCAACTGCCCCTGAAATAATTAAACATTTTTGTCCCTAGAATCCCATTTTTGGGCTTCACCACGATGTGGTGCCATCACGGTGAGCCATTGGAATTCATCTGAAACTGTATTCTAAGGACAAGTGCCAAAATGTACTTTGACGCGACGCGGTGGAATCGCGTTGCGTCACTGGAAATTGACGAGTGTGTACTGGCACTCTAGCGTGATGCGGTGCTATCGCATTGCGTTACTAGAAAAATACAATTCTGAACTAGAATTTTGGCATGATGCGTTGCCAATCACAGAGCATCACTGGAAAGCGACAATTGCGAAATGGCACATCGGCGTGACACGGTGCTACTCGTATTAAGCTACTGCATTCACTAAAAGTGCCATAACTTCTCACCCGAGTATCGAATTTGGGAGAAATTGATATCGTTGGAAAGCTAATTCAATTTCCTATAACTTGGTGAGTCATGATATGGAAAATTCTCAGTAGATAAAAAGATATGCTTGTTTGAAGTTCACTAAGGCAACATTCTTATCAAAATTTTAATTGGTAAGGGTTATTTCGATTCGCCTAATAGCTGGGAGTTATTTAAGACCCTAATATACATCAAACTAACTCATAAAACATACAAGGTACTATAAGGTACTTTTCATGAGCTTGGAACATGACTCTAACATTGGTTTGGATTATTTAGGGTATTACAATATCTCTCCCTTGGGAACATTCATCCACAAAAGAGACTGGTTAAGCTGAAAACACTGAGGAATTGAGATTACATGCTGAATATATGTGATGAAAATGTGATTACATGTCTAAGTTTGAACATGACACATGACTGAACTAGTTCTATGAATGCATGACTGACATGAGAATGGTATGCAGCTGAAACTGAGCATAGAAAAGAGAGATTCTAAGGAAAATTGTTACCTTAAGTCGAGAATACTGAAGAATCTGAGATCATTTACTGAACACACATGAATGGGAATGTGATAGTATAACTGAGTCTGAAATATGATAGGTGAATTGGATATCATGAAATGAACTAGTTTCTTGAACACGCGCAGTGACATGAGAATGGTTATAAGGCTAAGATAGGAACGAGAGAGTCAACTTATGAGTAACCATTTCCTCCGGCTGGATCGGGTTTCATGAATAAAAAATGAGATACTTAGTACATGAAAAGCTTAGGGGAGTTACAACTCCCCCCTTGGGATAGTTCATCTCCCGAATGATTCTAACTTGATTGAAATACTAGGAAAACTAAGATGATGCACGGAATTCTTATGGACTGAAACATGACTGAATATTTGGGATCTGAAATATAATGCATGAACTGAACTAATTTACAATTTACATGGATGTGAACAAACTATTTCTTGTAAGGGATATATTCATGAGACTTCAGATAGTAAGACTAGATCAGAAGACAGAAAAAACATAGGAACTTGTCTTTCTGACTACTAATCTGAATTACTGGCTATACAGATTAACTCATACTGAAAGCTTATACTTAACTGGAGTATTTCTTCAACTCTCTTTTTAAGAAGTTCTAATGACTTTAGGGAGAAAAGAATCTTGGGCATGGTTTGAATAAGACATCTGGATAATAAATCACAAGGCTAGATTTTCTATAATATGAAACACAGGACTACGAAACATCAGCTAAAATAGAGCTACTAGGCATTAAGCACTGCAACTACTATCTTTCAAGCTTAGACATACTCCTCGAATACTCTCTTAACTATACCTTCCACCTTCATACTGCACTTCACCTGAGACTATCGAAAATATTCGCATGGACACTGATAATTCTATTTACTAAAGTCTGAGCTGGACTGAATTCTCCCACTATGTATAAGCCTACTCGAATCTAAGAAATGCATACATAACACTGTAATACTAGTTTGAATCATGAATTCAACACACCCTGCATCTTCACAACTTCTCATCTCATGAATAATTCAGATTTCCTCTTCAACAACTAAATACAACCTCTTACTAGCCATTCACCTATGCGTTATGCATTTATCCACTTACACATCAACATGACATTCAAGACTATCTTCATAACTACAGCCTTCTGTAAAACAAGCATGCAACACTCTTTCCTTAACATGAAATATTAAATCTCTCCCATCTAAGCAATTGTTCATCACTACATCATTTCATAAGGATAGGTCATTGAAAGGCTAAAACATGAGGACCTGAAGCATGAATGAGAACTATACAGAACTTGACACTTAACTGAGGCCTAAGGAATAGAATATCAACATCATGGATTCATCAAGAGATCTAAAATGAGGATATACATGACATAATCTGGCATCCGCTGATCGTTAAGAGTGTAGCATGAGTCATGGGAAATGAGCATACTATAAAACATGAATACATGAGTCATGAGGTGCATGACCTGATTTTGGAGTTTTTGAATCATTGGAACATGATCTGTACTACTGAGAAAACTGGAACTCCTTATACTAGGAACTGGGAAAACACATGATTTTTTTATAAGATGCACGAATATAAGCTATGATCATAGAGCTGATATGTAAGGCATGAGTAGATATTGTAATAGTTAAAGTACAAATACGGAAATAAGTATGGGTCGGGCATCTCCCTCCCTAGTGTTATTCTACAAGACACTGGCATCACTACTAGAATCTGAGAGCCTGACTTGGTCACTTGTTCTACCATCTCCCCCTTAGCTTAAAGCCATTATTATAAGTATGTGGACCACTTAACAAACTCTAAACTGAACTAAAACCACTATACCCTAGAGTCCAAGATATAACAATACTCATAAACACTGAACTCACCTTGAAAGACTGCACTTGAAAGTGTAAAACCCTACTGCTAATACTTTCTTCTGAGATAGAACTATTAACTTTCTAAATCCCCAAATAAATCATGTAACAACTTAAGAACTAGATAACTTAGAATTCTCAACTCTTATTTCTATTAGCTCAATCTTCAAAGGTTTAAACTTAAATTCTAACACTTAATATGGATATCCCCAAGACTTCAATGAACCATACTACGTTCATCATAGCCTATAGTATCACTTCTCTAAACTTATATTTTTTCCCACACCATGAGAATCACCACTATACCAATATTAACAACATATAATTTTGAATCACTAAACTTGAATTCTTGCATACACTGTTTCAAGCATACTAATTCACCTTTCATACAACTAGCCCCATGGAATACAAAATCTGTTTGAATTCAAATAACACTATCCCCACTCTACTACTGCTGCTAAACTCCTGGCTCCATGCTTCTAATTCGAGATCATATGTTGTCATAGGATTTTGAGAAGGAATCTAAAATTATATTTAACTCCTTAACAATGAGGTACTACCCCCTTCATTCACTGACTAGTTCATTGAGAAGCTGAAACTAAACTATTCTATTTCTAAAATTAACTGAAGTGATTTATAGGGATACTGTAACTGAGAAATTTCTGTATACCCGTCTGGCTAGGATAGATTTACCCACTAGGGTAGACACTAAGAAGGGCTCTGCTAAGGTTTCAAGACTGACACTGAACTCGATAACTACATAGGGGGGTACAAAACAAAGAGAAGCTCTAGGATCTAACAAGGCATAACATGAAAATGAAAGGCCGGTAACATACTCGTAACCACATCCGAACAACTTTCCTGATCCTTTCAGGACTAAAATACATATAGCCTGTTCTGACGCTGACCACTATTAGCACTAGAAGCGGCAGCACCCTACTGAGTCAAGTGACCGGATGAATCTGGAGAACGGTTGGACCAACCCTGCTAACCACTCTTTAGGAAATCTCTGACTCTATGGCCTGACTTGCCACACCCAAAACATACATCACTACTGGCTCTACACACACCCTTATGATTCTTACCACATTCTCTGCAAAGAGGATTAGTACGAACACGCTTCCCACTACCTTGTGACTTAGAGCTTGGTGTTCTATCTCGACTGTCATTCTCAAACTTAGGCACTGGCACACTGGATGAAGGCAGAGGTGGGGCTTAGAATTTTTGATAGAATTGGTAGCGGTTACTACCCCTTGACCTAGGCTTAAGACTACTTTTTTTGGCCCTCTTATTCTTTCTCTCCTTCTTTCTATGCTCCCTCATCTCACTCAGTTGAGCATGAATCAAAAGCCTAGATAGGACAACATCCTATAGATTTTTCTAAGAAACTACTGAATAAGCTAAGGTAGTAAAAGCAGCTCTGAATATGGCATAAGAAACATGCTCATTTAGGTCATCTTTTTAAACGGCCAGAGGTGCGGGCTGATTCTCATTTCCTTTTCCATTAGCCTTTCAAGGAGGAATATTCTATAAATGGAAGGACGATTGGAATTAGATAGAGAGTTTATCTAGAGCACATGCTCACTCCTAAGATATGAACACTAAAAAAAAGGAACTTTTCCTAAAAATGCCTCGTAGCCTCTTGTCCATAAGTGTGGCGCTCTTCGTACCCATGCACAAGACTCTACTTGACATGATTTTCTAAATTTCTAGGACACTTTAAAATCTTAGGCTCTAATACCAAATTTGTAATGCCCTAAGAGTACCCATGGGTGTCACAGGATGCTTACAGTCCTGAGGGACCATAAGCTAACCCATGAGCTGGTACCTATTGTGAGCACTGAATGATATAATAATATATGTGGAAGAACAACTGATAAGCCATAAGGTTTCAGCAACTGAAAACAATATTAAATCATGAATCTAAAAAACAACTGTTTGAAACTGATAAAATAAAGATAAATTAACTGACAATCTGAAGTGTCTGAAAGTCTCTAAACTGACTGAATATGAGTTGATGGGAAGAGCCCTAACTAACTCCAACTAACTACTAAACTAAAAGCATGAAATAAAATAGTCTATCCTCGAAGTATGAGGACTCACCACTGCTATGGCCTATGGTCTGGGAAGTTTATGCGCGATCCGAGAACTAGCGTCTGAACCTATGATATGATACATCATAGCGCAAGAAAAAAGTATGTGATTAGTACTTTGAATGTACTGGTATGCTAAATAAGGTAGGCAGATATGCAAGGTTTCATGAACATGAATAATAATTGTCTGAATATATGACATGGAGTACTGAATAGAGTGCATGAAATCTGTAGATACAGAAGATATGTGAAATCTGTAAATACTAAGGATGCATAAAATCTGTAAATGCTGAGGATGCATGACCAAGCATATAATATGTTTTGAATATAATCTGCAAATACTAAAATAATGACATATTATAACTGAATCACTGATATCTGTATGCTATGGTCAAGTAACTGAAACTAAATTACTGAACTGATTACTGGACTGAGACTTTGGGAGGTATCATCTAATCGACATACCCCAATCTTAAATAATCAGGGTCCAACTTGTAATCCCAGTTGGAAGGGTTCTAGTACCATGCCACGGGTACTAACGCTGGGTGTGTGGATCCACTATACTGATATACTATCCCAAAGGACTAAGGGAGTCAATCCTAAACTGATGGGTGACCCCTGCGAGGTATTCAAGCATAATCTGGCGGGTGACTCCTCATATCTCATGTTAGATACGTATTTCTAGAGTACAGGGACTATTACAAATGACTCTACCTATCTGACGGGGAAGTCGCCATCCCTGTACTCTCTCGGTGCTAAATCCTACTCCTAACTGAACTGACTAGAAATGCTGAATTGTTCTGAGTTTAACTGATTATGATGATTGACGAAACTGATAATGCTCATAACATACTCTGAACTATTTTAATGATATTGAGACTAAGTTATCGGGTATTAATAACCCCCAGGACTCAATAGCATAATAGTAAATTAGTAGAAAACTTTAAGAACGTAACATGGGAACATTTATTAAAAATCCATTCTATCAGAACCTAGACTGTCAAACACAGTCGCCCAGTATCATTTATATCAGTTATCAGTAACTCATGTCATCAGTATTCAGACTCAGTAGTCAGTATTACTCACGAATCCAGTTATAGTTACACACTCACGTATGTATTCTTACGATCATGTTATACATTCAGTTAGCATTGTTCATGCATATGAACCCTTTGCATTCAGCCCATCTCACTTGCAAACTAGTACATTCAATCGTACTGATGCATTTGTGCTATGGTATTTTTATACCATAGGTTCAGAAGCACGAGCTCCAGAGCATCAGTAGCATTCCAATTTCAGTAGTCAGAGTCAGTAGTGAGTCCTCATAATTCGAGGATGTTATGATTTGATTATTTCATATCTTTAGTACTTAGTTATTTTAGTAGTTGGAGTTAGTTGGGGACATGTCCCATCAACTCCTTATTCAATAGTCTAGAGGCTTTCAAACTATAGCATGTTCACAGTTATTTCAGTTGTTTTAGTAATGATGTACTGTATTTCCAGATATTATGTTTTATCATATATTTGAACCTTATGGCCTTTCATCCTTTAATTTCTCATTTTTACATCATATTATGCAGTGCTCAGTTACAGATATCTGTCATGGGTTAGCTTGTGGTCCTTTAGGGTCATGAGAACCGTGTAGTATTTTGGGTACCAGATTTGGGGCATTACAAACTTGGTATCAGAGCCTAAGGTTCAATAGTGTCCTAAGAAGCCTGAAAGCCGCATCTAGTAGAGTCTTGTGCATGGGTGTGTTGCACTCCACATTTATGTACAAGAGGCTATAAGATGTTTTAGGAACAGTTTCCTTTCTTTCAGTACTCATGTCGTGCCAATGAGCATGAGATCAAAATTAACTCTCAGTCTAATTCATTTCTCCCTTTCTTCTACAGAATATGCCTCCCAAGAGAAGAAACGGAAATCAGTCAACCCCCCAACCCGTCCAAGCAAATACCTTGGATGAATATGTTTCTCATGCAAAGTTCAGAGCTGCATTCACTACTCTTGCTAACTCAGTTGCTGCCCAGAATGAATGATTGGCTATCTTTCCAGCCAACCCAGTGGCCAACACCGCAGCAGCTAGGATTCGGGACTTCACCCAAATAAATCCACCATCCTTTTTCAGGTCTAAGTCAGATGAGGACCCTTAGGAATTCCTTGATCAGGTTCAGAAGGTTACAGATATCATGGGGGTGTCATCTGTAGAGAGTGCTGAGCTAGATACATATTAGTTACAGGATGTGACTCACACATGGTTCAAACAGTGAAAAGCAGAGAGGGTTGGTGATGCAGGGCCTATAGAGTGGGAGGAGTTTTCCACTGTTTTTCCTGATAGATTCTTTCCCCTAGAGCTGAGGGAAGCTAAGGTGCTAGAATTTATCAACCTCAGGCAGGAAAACATGACAGTGAAAGAGTATTCTCTTAAGTTTACTCAACTAGCTAGATACGCTCCTCATGTAGTGGCAGATAGCAGGGCTAAGATGAGTAAGTTTGTTTCTGGGATGAATGATAGTATGGTCAATGAGTGAAGATCTACAATGTTGATTAGTGAGATGGACATATCCAGGCTTATGATCCATGCTCAACAGATAAAAGAGAAGAAGATTAAGATGAGAGAGAAGAAGGATAAGAGAGCAAGGATAGGTAGTTTCAACTTTGCTCAGCCTAAGTTAGAGGGTGGAAGTCGTTCTCAGTTCCTCCCAAAGTCATCCATTCCAGCTCCTTCCTGAGCTACTGCTCCAATGTCGAAATTCACAGATGGAAACAGAGATAGGGCTCCAGGCTCTAAGTCTCAAGGTAGTGTTAGCAGTGCCCGAACTTATCCTTTTTGTCAGACATATGGCAAGAACCATCAGGGTACTTGCAGAGTTGGCAGTTATATTTTCTTTGGATATGGCAAGCCAGGCCACAGAGTCAGATATTATCCTCAGTCAGGTCCTCAGGGTCAGTGTAACCGTTCCTCAGCTCAGTCTGGTCGCCTGAATCAGCAGGGTGCCACTTCCAGTACTTCTAGTGGGCAACGCCCAAATAGACTCTATGCTCTTCAGTCCTCACAGGATCAGGAAAATTCTCCTGATATGGTTACTAGTACGTTACAAATCTTTTATTTACATATTTATGCTTTTCTAGATCCAAGAGCTTCTTTGTCTTTTGTTACTCCTTATATAGTAGTTGATTTCGGAGTCAGTCCTAAAATTCTAGCAGAGCCCTTCTCAGTCTTCACCCCAGTGGGTAAAACCATTATAGCCCGACGGGTATACAGGAACTGTTCGGTTATGTATCTCAGAAGGTCACTTCAGTAGACTTAGTCGAATTAGAGATGACAAATTTTGATGTCATTCTCGGTATGAATTAGCTTCATTCCTACTATGCCACAGTTGACTGCAGAAATAGAATTATCCAATTTTAATTTCCGAATGAACCTTTCCTAGAGTGGAGAGGTAGTATTTCAGTTTTTAGAGGTCAATTTTTACAGGTCAGTTTTTTTCCTACCTTCGGGCACGGAAAATGATATCTAAGGGGTGTGTCTATCATCTTGTTTGAGTTAAGCACTCTAGTTCTTAAACTCCTAATTTCAAATAAGTCCCAATAGTAAATAAATATTCAGATGTCTTTCCTGAAGATCTTCCAGGAATTCCTCCCGAAAGGGAAATAGACTTCGATATTGATCTTCCTCCAGATACTCAGCCTATATCTATTTCTCCATACAGAATGGCACCAGCAGAACTCAGATAATTAAAAGAACAGTTGAAGGATCTCCTAGATAAGAGATTCATCAGACCTAGTATATCCCTGTGGGGCACACCAGTCTTATACATGTGAAAGAAAGATGGTTCTCTCAGAATGTGCATTGATTACCGTCAACTCAATAAAGTCACAGTCAAGAAAAAGTATCCACTTCCCAAAATCGATGACTTATTTGACCAACTTCAGGGTGTCAGCTATTTCTCCAAGATAGATCTCAGATCATGCTATCATCAGCTCAGAGTTAAAGAATGTGACATTCCAAAAATAGTTTTCTGTACTCGGTATGGTCACTTCGAATTCTTAGTTATGTCGTTTGGTCTTACCAATGGCCCAGCAGCTTTCATGGACTTTATGAACCATGTGTTCAAGCAGTACTTGGACATGTTCGTCATAGTCTTCGTAGATGACATCCTTGTTTACTTCCACAGTTAGCGTGATCATGCAGACCATCCAGAATAGTATTGAAAACTCTCAGAAATCATCAGTTTTTTGCCAAATTCAGTAAGTACAAATTTTGGCTAAGGTCAGTAGCATTCCTTAGTCATATCATTTTCAATGATGGCATTAGAGTTTATCCTCAAAAGACCAAAGCAGTAAGAAACTGGCCTCACCTTGTATCTCCATCAGATATCAAGAGCTTCTTCGATTTGGCTGGCTATTACAGATGGTTTTTAAGGGATTTACTTCTATTGTATCCCCTATGTCCATATTGACTCAAAAAAAAGTCAAGTTTCAGTGGTCAGATTCTTGCGAGAAGAGTTTTCAGGAGTTGAAGACTCGACTCACCTTTGCTCCAGTTTTGGCTCTTCCAGATGGTACAGATGGGTTCGTAGTGTATTGTGATGCATCCAGAGTAGGCTTGGGTTGTGTCCTCATGCAGCATGGTAAGGTCATAGCCTATGCCTCCAGACAGCTTAAACCTTATGAGAAGAATTATCCTACTCATGATCTTGAGTTAGCAGTCGTAGTTTTGCCTTAAAGATTTGGAGGCATTACTTGTACGGTGTTCATGTAGATGTTTTCATAGATCATAAGATCCTTCAGTATGTCTTTTCTCAGAAAGATCTTAACCTTCATCAGAGAAGGTGGTTAGAGCTCTTGAAAAATTACGACATAAGTGTCCTTTATCATTCGGGCAAGGCCAATGTAATGGTCGATGCCCTCAGTAGACTGTTTATGGGTTGTGTTGCTCATGTTGAGGACAGTAAAAAGAAGTTAGCTCAGGAAGTCCATCAGCTTTCCAGAATAGGTGTCCGCCTAGTCGATTCAGCAAAAGGTAGTATATGGGTTCAGACAATTCAGAATCATCTCTAGTTTCCGAGGTGAAAGAAAAAAAAAATAGAGATCCCAGTAAATTAAGTTGAAATAATCAGTCAAAGATTAGAAAGTAGAGATTTTCTTCCAAGGGGGATATGGTGTTTTGCGTTGTCAGGGTCGTCTTTGTGTGCCAGGTGTAGATGACTTGAGGCAGCAAATTCTCGCAGAAGCACATGGTGCGTGCTACTTTATTCATCCAGGGCCACTAAGATGTACCGTGACTTGTAGGAGATCTATTAGTGGAGTGGGATGAAGAGAGATGTTTCAGAGTTTGTGGCTATGTGCTCTACATATCAGCAGGTTAAGATAGAACATCAGAAGCCTAGGGGGTCCATGCAGGAGTTCAGTATTCCTACTTGGAAGTAGGAGGAAGTGAACATGAACTTCGTGACGGGTTTGCCTCGTACTCATCGCCAGCATGATTCAGTATGGGTCATTGTAGACAGAATAACAAAATTAGCTCACTTTCTTCCAGTCCATACCTCTTATTCAGCCGAGGATTATGCCAAACTCTATATCAGGGAGTTGGTCAAATTGCACAGTGTTCTGTTGTCCATTATTTCAGATAGAGGTACCCAGTTCACCTCTTACTTTTGGAAAGCATTCCAAAAGGGCCTTAGTACCCAAGTTTATCTCAGTACAGCCTTTCATCCCAGACAGATAGTCAAGAAAAAAGGACCATTTAGACTTTATAAGATATGTTGCGAGCATGTGCAATTGATTTTAAGGGTAGTTGGGATGATCACTTACCTTTGATTGAGTTTGCATATAACAACAGCTATCATTCCAGCATTCGGATGGCTTCATTCGAAGCTCTCTATGGTAGGAGATATAGATCTCCAATCGGTTGGTTTGAAGTTAGTGAGGCCTCATTTATAGGGCCTAACTTAGTATTTGATGCCTTAGAAAAAGTCCAGTTGATCAGAGAAAGACTATGGGCTGCTCAGAGCCGACAGAAGTCTTATGCAGATGTGCGCAGAAAGGATATCGAGTTCGATATTGGTGACTATGTTTACCTAAATATCTCTTCCATGAAGGGAGTGAAGAGATTCAGCAAGAAGGGAAAGATCAGTCCCCGATATATCAGTCCCTTTAAAATTCTCAGTCGTTTTGGCAAGGTAGCTTATGAGCTCGAATTGCCTTCATATCTAGCCTCAGTTCATCTAGTGTTCCATGTCTCTTTGCTCAAGAAGTGCATAGGTGACCCATCAGTTGTAGTCCCTATATATGGCATTGATGTTCAGAATAGCCTCTCTTATGAAGAGATTCCTGTCGAAATTCTTGACTACCAGACTCATAGACTGAGGAACAAAGAAGTCTTTCTATTTAAAGTTCTTTGGTGGAATCAATCCATTGAGGGAGATACTTGGGAAGCAGAAGCAGATATACAGACCAAGTATCCTCACCTTTTTTTCGCTAACTCAGACTCAGCCCAAGGTAATAGTTTTCCTTAAACTTGCTCAGTTATCATGTTTAGTTTCATTACCAACTTGGTATTCAGTTTCATGCTCAAAATTCTATTATAAACTTGGTATCAATTACTATCGCATATTCAGTCATATGTCCATGCATCATATAAGTCACATATTCATGCATTAGATATGCATCCTCATTATGAGAAACTCAGCTTATCAAAAATCTCAGTCCTGCATTCATGAATAGTTATACATGTTTCAGATATGCATGTTCAGTATGAAATATTCAGTCTATCAGTCATGTCAGTCATGAAATCATGTTTAAGTTATTCATGTCCTATATATACTTCAGTTTGTATTTTCCCCATCTCAATCAGTCTCATTCGAGGATGAATGTTCTCAGGGGGGACATATTGTAAAACCCCGCAAAATTTCTAAGCTTAAATCAGTCCTTTAAGCTTGTCAAGGGGGTCTCATACTTAGAAAATTCTAGCTAAGTTCTCAAACTTAGTTTATTTTTGGCCTTCGAAAGTTGGAAATCTCATTTCGCCACCTTAATGTCCTTTAATGGTCCATATTTTTGTTAATTCATGATCAGAAAGGTCAATAGGTGTTTCCAGACAAGTTTCGAATTTTTTGGACCTCGTTTAGACCACATTTGGTGTCCCAAAATAGTCGACCAACGTGATATTAGTGTTCCACGTCGCCTATTGTGTTGGTTAACATTATTGCAGGGACTGTCAGAAAAACTACTGAGGCTTGGCGCGATTATGGCGCGACACGTCGGGTATCGTGTGGATGCATCGATGCGCCGCATCGCCAATCGCATCGATGCCCAGTTTTAGTCATTAAATATCCGCATTTTTAAGGGCAAAAGGGTCAATTTTCCACCTCCTATATAAGCCTATAATATGAGATTCAGCCCTTATTTCACCAAAATATTATTGTTACTCTCAAATACTCTCTAGAACAAGTCTAGGTTTTTATAGGAGCTTCAAATTCAAGAGATTCTACCGTTAGTTTTCAAGAATTTTCCATCCAAGGTATGTCAAGTGTTCATTCATGGATTCCTTTCATCCATAAGCCCAAGAATCCAATTTTAAATTATGAATTGTGATGTTTATGTTGTGGATTGATTATGCTCATGTAGTTATTGTTGTAGGATTTCCAAGTTGGAATATTTATGTGTTGTTCATGAAACTACGCTAGTATATGGGTTAAAATTTATGAAATTAAGTTGAATTAGGGAATCATGTGGTATTAATTTGAAATTATGCCTAAGCCCTAAGTTATGCATACTAGGTGTTTGATAAAATGCCTAAGAGAATAATACTTGTGCATTATGACTCAACAGAAACTAAATGATGAATTCATGTTACCATTATGTTCAAAATGACTTCCATTCTATTGTTATACCTTGTAATAAATTGATGAAATTCTCATGAGATTAGGCTTAGGGGATTTTGACATGTTTATATGCATTCTTATTTATGTGAAAGCTTGTGGTATGCAAATACTTCATGAAAATCCCCAATAATAGTACTATGAATTATTGACCATGGTTATGTGTTCAATAAGTGTCATGTTTTGTTAGTTTCATGCCATCGAGTATTGGGGGTACTTGTACCTGACAACTTAGCTGTATGCCTAGAACCAGCGGCGGTGTTCATAATAAATCTCAGTCACGCCATGATTAGTAATATTCTCAGTCAATTTTAGAACTCACTAGAATTCAGTCAGTTACATGACTCAGGAAAACTCAGTAATCTCAGTCAGTTATCAGATCTTAATAGTATTTTGTCAGTTAATGGAACTCAATGAACTCAGTCCAGTTCAGTTCAGTTAATCATGTTCAGTGTCTATTCAGATGGGTGTAGGATTCAGCACCGAGTGAGCCCAAGGATGGGAACTCACCTGTTAGTAGAGGGTGTGATTCTTAGAAGCAATCCTTGTGCTCCAAAACTATGTAGCCAGCGTAGGTTGAGACATCAAAACTGCTAGTTGAGGGTAGATGGGGTGGATTAACCTATTATATTATGGTCCCACCATTTTCCTTAGAGTACCTGTTAGACGAGGGATTTTTCACATCTTGTCCTTACCAGTGGCGCGGTATTGACACCCTTCCAGTTGGGGTTACAGGTTGGACCCCAAATCTATTTATAAAAAGAGGCATGTCGGTTAGATGATTCTCCCACAGTTTTAGTTACAGAATTATGACTATCAGATATAGTCACCTAGTTTCAGTAATAGAACTCAAATAGTTCTATAGAACCTAGGACTGTCAGATACAGTCACTCAGCTCAGTACAGAACTCAGATAGTTCCATCAGAACCTAGACTATCAGACATAGTCGCCCAGTATCATTTATATCAGTTATCAGTAACTCATGTCATCAGTATTCAGACTCAGTAGTCAGTATTACTCACGAATCCAGTTATAGTTACACACTCACGTATGAATTCTTACGATCATGTTATACATTCAGTTAGCATTGTTCATGCATATGAACCCTTTGCATTCAGCCCATCTCACTTGCATACTAGTACATTCAATCGTACTGATGCATTTGTGCTATGGTATTTTTATACCATAGGTTCAGAAGCACGAGCTCCAGAGCATCAGTAGCATTCCAATTTCAGTAGTCAGAGTCAGTAATGAGTCCTCATAATTCGAGGATGTTATGATTTGATTATTTCATATCTTTAGTACTTAGTTATTTTAGCAGTTGGAGTTAGTTGGGGACATGTCCCATCAACTCCTTATTCAATAGTCTAGAGGCTTTCAAACTATAGCATGTTCACAGTTATTTCAGTTGTTTTGGTAATGATGTACTGTATTTCCAGATATTATGTTTTATCATATATTTGAACCTTATGGCCTTTCATCCTTTAATTTCTCATTTTTACATCATATTATGCAGTGCTCAGTTATAGATATCAGTCATGGGTTAGCTTGTGGTCCTTCAGGGTCATAAGCACCGTATAGCGTGTCAGATACCAGATTTGGGGTGTTACATTAGCTCCAGCCCCATCTTCTGCTACTGCTCCAGTACCCAAGTTTAAATAGGATACTTGTGATAGAGTGTCGAGCTCAAAGTCCTAGGGTAGTGTGAATTATGCTTGCACTAACCCAGTTTAAAAGAAATATGGTAGGAACCACAAGGGTAAGTTCATGGCAGGTAGTGTTACTTATTTCATGTGTGGAAAGTTAGGCAATAGATTGAGGTATTATCCAGTGGTTGTGCAGAGAGGTTAGGATGTTTGTCAGTAAAGCGAGTCTAACTCTTCAGCAACTTCAGCAAGTCGCCCGGCTCGGCAAGGTGCCACCTCTAGTACAACTGGTAGACAACGTCAGGTAGGTTCTTTTCCCTTCAGACTTGACAGGATCAAGAGGGTTCTCCTGATGTGATCATTGGAATGTTTCTAGTTTTTCATATTCATATTTATGCATTATTAGACCCCGGAGCTACACTTTCCTTTGTAACCCCCTATATAGCAGTAGATTATGGTATTAGCCCCAAAATTCTCAAAGAACCCATCTTGGTTTCTACTCTAGTCGGTAGTTCAATTATCGCGATGGGTATATAGAAATTTCCTAGTTATAATATCCCAGAAAGTCACCTCAATTGACCTTGTAGAGCTAGACATGACTGATTTTGATGTTATTCTTGGAATAGATTGGATCCACTCTTGCTATACCTTAGTTGACTGTATAAATAGAGCTGTCTGGTTTCATTTTCCCAATAAACCAGTCTTAGAGTAGAAAGGTAGTACCTAAGTACTTATAGGTCGATTTGTCTCTTTCCTTAAGGCAAGAAAAATGATTTCTGAAGGATGCATCTATCATCTTGTTCGTGTTAAGGAAAAAGGTCCAAAAACCCAATTTTTAAGTCAGTTCTAGTAGTAACAGAATTTTTAGAAGTGTTTCCTAAAGATTTGCTCAAAGTTTATCCCGAGTGGGAAATTGACTTTGGAATAGATCTCCTTCTAGATACCCAGAGTATTTTAATTCTACATTATAGAATGGCTTTAGCTGAGCTTAAAGAATTGATGGAACAATTAAATAATCTCCTAGACAAGGGTTTTATCAGGACTAGTGTCTCTCCATAGGGTGCTCCAGTTCTTTTTGTGTGCAAGAAAGATAGTTCTCTTAGAATGTGCATCGACTACCGCCAGTTGAACAAAGTCATAATAAAAAATAAGTATCCCATCCCCAAGATTGATTACTTGTTCGACCAACTTTAGGGTGCAAGTTGTTTCTCTAAGATAGACTTCACACCCGGCTATCATCATCTCAGATTCAAAGAATGTGACATTCCGAAGACAAGCTTCAGAACTAGGTATGATCACTATGAATTTTTGTTATGTCTTTTCGACTAGTGAATTCTCCTCCATCTTTTATGGACTTAATGAATAGGGTGTTCAATAAATACTTGAACATATTTGTTATAGTCTTCATAGATGACATCCTCATTTATTCTTTGATTAAGGATAAACTCGCAGACCATATGAGGATTGCCTTGTAGACTTTATGGATTACCAACTATTTGCTAAGTTCAGCAAGTGTGAATTATGGTTGAATTTAGTAGCATTCCTTGGTCATATTATTTTAAATTAAGGCATTCGAGTTGACCCTCAAAAGACCAAAGTAGTAAGGAATTGTCCTAGACCCATCTCTCTATTATATATTAGAAATTTCTTGGGTTTAGCAGGTTATTACCGATGGTTTGTTGAAGGATTTTCCTCTATTGCTTCTTCTATTTCAAGAATGACTCAAAAGAATGCCAAATTTTAGTGGTTCAATTCTTGCAAGAAGAGTTTTTAGGAGTTGATGACTCAATTTATCTCTGATCTTGAGTCTGCTCTAGTTTTGACTCTACCATAGGGTTCAGATGGTTTTGGGTTTATTGTGATTCTTTCAAAGTTGGTCTTGGTTGTGTGTTGAGGTATGTGGGCAAGGTTATAGCATATGCCTCTAGACAACTCAAACCTCATGAGAAGAACTACCCGACCCTTGATCTTGATTTGTCAGCAGTAGTGTTTGCTTTACAGATTTGAAGGCATTATCTTTATGGGGTTTATATGGATGTGTTCATCGATAACAAGAGTTTCAGTATGTTTTCATCCAGAAAGATCTAAATCTTTATCAGATAAGGTGGCTAGAGTTGTTGAAGGGCTATGATATGAGCATCTTGTATCACCAAAGTAATGCCAATGTGGTGGTCGATGCCCTTAACAGGCTTTCTATGGGGAGTGTTGCTTATGTTGAGGGTGATAAGAAAGATTTAGTTCATGAGGTTTGTCAACTTTCTTGGTTGGGAGTCAGTTGGTTGACTCAACCGAAGTTAATGTTTTGGTTCAAAATGTTTCAAAATCTTCTTTGGTAGTTGAGGTAAAGGAGAAGAAAGATAGTGACCCTATTTTTGTTAGGTTGAAAGAAATAGTTCAACATCGAAAATTGTCAAGGCAGATTATGTGTTCCATGTGTGGATGACTTAATACAACGAATATTAGTAGAAGCTCACAGTTCTCGGTATTCTATTCACCCAAGATCCACTAAGATGTACCATGATTTGTGGGAAGTCTATTAGTGGAATGGCATGAAAAAAGGATATTGTGAAATATGGCTAAGTGTCCAAATATCCATCAAGTTAAGGTTGAGCACTAGAGACATAGTAGTATGCTTTAGGAATTCAGTAGTCCTACTTGGAAGTGGGTAGTGGTGAATATGAACTTCATTACTGAGTTGTCTCATACTCGTCGACAGCATGATTCTATTTGGGTTATGTTGGATTGAATGACTAAGTCAGTCCACTTTTTGCCAGTGAATACTTTAGATTCAGCTGAAGATTATGCTAAACTATATCTTAAATAGTTGGTGAAATTGCATGGGGTATCTTGACTATTATCTCTAATAGAGGTACCTAGTTTACCTCTTGGTTTTGGAAGACTTCTTAGAAGGGTCTTGATAACCGAGTTCATCTTAGTACTGTTTTTAACACACAGACGGATGGTCAGGTAAAGAGGACCATTCATACCTTAAAAGACATATTAAGAACGTGAGTTATTTATTTCAAGGGTATTCGGGATGATTACTTGCCTTTGATTGAGTTTGCTTACAATAACAATTATCACTTTAGTATTCAGATGGCCCTATTTGAAGCATTTTATGGTATGAGATATAGATCTTCTATTGGTTGGTTTGAGGTTGGTAAAGCTTCTTTGATAAAGCTATATTAGGTACATGAGGTGATGCAGAAAGTTCAGTTGATTCCAGAAAGGCTGAAAATTGCCCAAAGTCATCACAAATCCTATGCAAATGTGAGAAGAAGGGAGATTGAGTTTGAGGTTGGTGATTTTGTCTACTTGAAGGTTTCTTCTAAGAAAGGGGTAAAGATATTTGGTAAGAAGGAAAAGCTCAGTCCCTGTTATGTGGGTCCTTATAAGATTTTAAGTCATGATGGTAATGTAACCTATGAGTTGGAGTTGCTAATAAAGTTAGTATCAGTGCATCCAGTCTTCCATGTTTCCTTGTTAAAGAAATGCATTGGTGACCCAGCATCAGTCGTTCCTCTAGAGAGTGTGGGCGTGAAAGATAGTCTCTCTTATGAAAAGATCCTAGTTGAGATCCTTGATCATCAGATTCGTAGGCTGAGGAATAAAGAGGTCGCTTTGGTAAAGGGTTTTTTGGAGGAATTAGTCAGTTGAGGGAGCTACTTGGGAAGTAGAGAAAGATATGATGGCCAAGTACCCCCATCTTTTCTCTTCGAACTCAGTTCCAACTTAAGGTAATAGTTTTATTTATTAATTAACTCTTTCTTTTCTATCTCAGGCCATCCAGCCATTTTTTTGCCATACCATGAGTTTGTTAGAGTTCATAGATAAATTAGAGATTCAGTTATCAGTCCATAGTTTAGCTCGTAGGAGATTAGTATAAAATTGATGCTTTTTGTAACATCCCGAGACTACCCCCTGGATGTCACGCGGTTCTTAGGACCATAAGTGATCCCAAGCTAACCCTTATACTGGCATAACTCATGAGCAACTAGATAAGATACATTAATATGAAATAAATATATGGAAGAGAAGTCTTTACTAAGTAGGTTCAATACAAAACTGTGTAAAACGATTACAACTCTGGTTATACAAAACATAACTGAAATCAAATACATCAGCTCTACTGACTGTCTATGAAGCCTCTACTAATACTGACTATAGGTAGCTGGGACATGACCCCCAGCTATCCCTGATCAATACGACTGAATAAAGAAAATAATATGGTACTCAAACTATAATTGACTCGAGCCCTCGAATCAAAAGGGCTTGTCACCTGCTGACTAGAAGCTATACACTGTCTGATTATGATGTGTTGTCTACAACTGGTACCTATATTATGAGACAATGTAGCACACAGACATATATGTAGATAGATACTTCTAGAATGTAATGAGCATATGGGGGTGAATGCATAAGTAAAACAATAACTGAATATTCATATAAACTTTCAAATAATGCATGCTAAGTGTAAATGACTCACCTTGGCCTTGAATAAAACAAAAGTTGTAAAATCATAAACATGAGCAATGAAGCATAAGTAAAAAACTTTGTGATCCATAACACTTAGTTCTAAAAGCTTTTATTTTATTCTTTCTTAGGGAGGTTCTTCTAACCAACATAAACTATGTGAGCTATCATATAGTCTAACGTCTTACCCACATTGGGGAGAGTTGTCCTACCCTTGCCATCGGAATAGGACCTTAACTAAAGTGATCACTATCTATAACTTCATCTATATTGCGAATAAGCTTAACCTACGTTGGCTCATAGTTTTGGGGCATGTGACCTTGGACGCATACCCAACTCAGTGCTAAATACTACTCCTTATTACTTAATGCCCATACTTTAGGAAATCTACCTTAAAATAGCATAAGGGTTTATAATGAAAACCAGTTATGCTTATATTTGCTTTAAATTATAATCAAGATAAACAAATATGGATTCCATCTCTTAGATGAGGATCAAAAGATCAATTCTTACTTTAAATCTTGAAATAAGCTAGTCATAGTAAGCTTAAAAGCATAATGTTCTTGAAATCTCAACACTTAAACTTAGGGCTTAAAATTTATGTTTTAAATTCATGGTAATTCATACCAAAACTCCATGCTCAATATAATTCTTGAAATAGTTCAACAATAACAAGTCAAGATAATGCAATCTCATTCATAATATAAATCTTGTAAGTTAAAAACATAAACATAAGCACTTCTTGATATTCTTAAATTTTTAAATCTCATGATAATCACATGCTTCAAGAATATATAAACTTGGGTATAAACCCTACTTCAAAACAAGTAAATAAAATCATAAAATCATGTAATTTGGGCACAAGGGTGAAAGGATACCCTTGTTCATAACCCCACATACCTTAATTAAACGGATTCTTGAAGAAATCTTGAATTGAAACTTGAATTTCTTAGGGAAGGAAGCTTGAATTTCTTGATCTTGAAAAGAGAGGCTTGAATTTTGGGTAAGGAATCCTAATCGTGGTGTTCTTGATATTCTTGAATTTGAATCTTGAGACTTGGGAGATGATCTTGAAGAAAACCCTAGATGATTGTTCTTGAGTATGGGAGAGGAAGTAACGTGTTATATGTTTAAGAATTAGGAAAAATATGCTCAATAGAGGAACTTAAGTCGTGGGGGTTAGGGTTTGATGTGAGGAAAAGACAAAAATACCCCTCTGGAGCTGAATAAAAAATTTTGAAATTCTTTAGTTGATGACTTGGCTGATGGCTTATCAACTTGGTTGATAGCCTATCATCCTGGTCGTCAACTTCTTTTCATGTGCTGCCTAAGGTTGACAACTTAGCTGTGGGCCATCAACCTGTTGATGACTTATCAGCCTAGTCGTTACCTTCTTCAATGCTTCTGTCTAAGGTTGACGACTTGGATGATGGGTCGTCAACTTATTGATGACTTATCAGCCTTGTCGACACCTTGATGACAGATGGATATGATGAGGTAAAATGATCATAACTTTCCACTTCGATATTGGATTCAGGTAAAACTAGATACATTGGAAATCTAACTTCAAGATCTTTCATTTGATATATAGAAAGACACATGAATCAATGTATTATAGGAGATACACTTATCTAAAGTGGACCCTACCTGGAGCCTTTGTCAAAACTCTATCGATAAAAAAGTCCTCAACTCATCTTTGAGTTAGGAGAGTATTATGACCTTGATCAATATACAAGGATATCCCCACATCATATATTTGATTATCATACATGTATATACATATAATAATTGGGTTCAAGTCTGTATGTATAGGAACAACTATTTTAATTCTAGCCCAAAAATGTGGGGTGTTACACTTTTCCCCTAGTACTTCAGCTTAATCAGTTTTATTTGGAGCTAAATGATCCCAAGGGGGAGATATTGTAACACCTTAAGTTTCTGAGATTTAGACACACCAAGAGATAGACAATTAAATTAGCTTTCCAATACCACTAGTCTATCATGGTAAAAAGTTATGGAAAATTTTCTAAGGCTCTATCTGTCAAACTGTCAGTGACAACGACTTATTGTCGGATCCAATGAGTCATGGTGAATACTCATTGTCATGGCAGTGGGGGACCAAGAAAACAACTATTTGACAATAAACCTTCATGACGACTAGTGGTCAGACTAAACGAGTCGTCAGAAGAGGACTCGTTGTCATAACAGTAAGGATCCAAGGCTTAGGCCCTCAGGTCATGACTCCAAGCCATGACTCAGGACCGGACCCAACGAGTCGTAGCCTGATTCACCGCGATTTCTTTCAGAAATTTCCTACACATTCTAAAATGGACTTTTTGGTCTCTTCCATTATTTAACCCCCAAGGCTACATTGTTTAGGATTTCCTAAGGATGGAATATAAGGGGAAAATGCCCAAATTCTACATTAAATTATAAATTCAGTTGACAATAAGAAAAGAAGAGACTATTCTTCTCCAAAATCCAGCATAGAATTCCTCAACTTAAGCAAAAATTCCAAGGAGTTCTTCAAGAAATTCATCTTCAGGTATGTTGGATTTCATCAATAGGTTTCTTCCACCCATTGAGTCCTAAAAACTTCTAAAATTATCAAGTTTAATCCCCTTTCAAGTTTAGGGTTCCATGACAACTATGAGTTTTCTTAATTTCTTCAGTTTACTTTTGTAACTAAACCATAAGTACATGTTTTCCCATAATATTAGCATTGTCCCATACTCATAATCAAGAATTCCCTTCATATTGATAAATTGTTGAGTTTTGGTCTTGAATTATGTAATTCCTTATGATGTTCAGTTAAATATTTTCATGTTTAGAGATAGTGGATTATGAACACCCGATACCTAGAAATTCATGCATACATTAGCTTATATGTTCATGAGCACTTCAGATTATTCACTACTAATATTTTCATAATGTAATTATATTGAGCATTTATCAGTTATTAGTGTCATTCAGTTCGGAGTAGTACTTAGCATTGAGTGAATATAGGAATGAAGGCTCACCTGATAGTCAGGACTGAGACCTTTAGTAAAAGTCCCTAAGTTCCAGAACTACGGCGCCATCATAGGTTACAAGGGGTCACCCACTTGTTGAGGACTGACACTCTAGTCCTTCTAGACATTAGTTTAGTGGATCCACGTCTGCTAGTGTTTTTACTCTTGGCAAGCTATTGAACACCCATCCAACTGGGGTTACAAGTTGGACCCCAATTAGCTCAGATTGGTGTATGTCGGTTTTTGTTAGCTCCCACAGTTTAGAGTTTATATTTCAGTCTTAGATTTTGCATGACCTTGTTTTTAGTTATTCAGTTTATCATTCAATATTTGATTATACTTAGTCTTGCATCAGTTTACCATGTTTTATGCATCATGTTCAGCTTCTATTGGTTTGTTTTCCCATCTCACATACTCTGTACACTCAAAGTAATAATCATATACTTTTCCTACGCTATATTGTCTTATAATATAGGTTCTGATGCTCAACATCCAGATCATGCTTTGTACGATTCAGTACCATATTCAAAAACAGTTTTGGTGAGTCCTTATCATTTGAGGACTAGTTATTAGTATTTATTTTTTGCATTCTTTTAGTTTCGGTCAGTTGAATTTAGTTGGGGGTATGTCCCAACAACTCATTATGATTTAGAGGCTTTCAGAAGATAGTCATATTTTCATCTTGTCGAGTATTTTAGATAGTGCTAGTATTGATTTCATTATTATTTATTATTAGTTTATTTCATTTTAGCTTCCTTCTAGTATTTTGTTACTTCTTTTGTATTTTTAGTGTTATGTCAGGCCATGGGCTAGCTTGGGGCCACTCGTGACTCTAAGCACCATGTTATGACTAGAGGTCAATCTAGGGTTGTGACACCAACAAAATAAATAGTTCAAGAATACTCAAAATCTATATTGTGAAATATGTAAGATCAGGGGTCACCCCGAAGAGAATTGTTGGAAAGTGGTTGGTTATCCTGTTGATTTCAAGTTCAGGGAGAGAATTGGTACTAGTGCAAATATGAATGTAGTATGTGATGCGGAGGAAGATAATGCAAGTTGTGGACACAGTAAAGTTTCTCACTAAGTTCATACTCGAGATAGCAACACAAGTTCTGCCTTCAACTCTGTAATAAGAGAATCTGCTCCACAGACAAGTCCATGCATATTCACTAGTGAGCAATATGCTCAAATTCTGCAACTATTGAATAAAGAGGAAAAAGCTAAGTACTCAACTCATGTTGGGGGTAAAATGGTAGAGCCACTAGGATCCACCAATAAGGATCCATGGATCATAGACACTGGTGCAACCAACCACATAGTTGTTAATCTCAGTGCATTAAATAAATCCTCTATAACTAGTACTTGCACTCTAAAAAAGACTATATTTACCAAATGGTGACATTTCTGTGGTCATAAATGTTGGTTCATTCAATATATTTGGAAATGACATAATCACAAATGTCTTTTACTTGCCTCAGTTTAAATTTAATTTACAGTCAGTTTCAAAACTTACAAAAGAATTGCAGTGTCTTGTAGCTTTTTATCCTAACTTGTGTGTGTTTTAGGATCTATATAATGGGAAGGTGAAGGGGATTGGTAGATAATATGATGTACTTTACATCTTTGCCAATACCACTACTGTGAATGATGATGTGATGATAGCTCAAAGATCTATATTTACTGATTTTGTTACTAAACTATCTGTGATTATGTTGTTAATAGTGCAAATTTAGACATAGTCTTATGGCATAAAAGACTAGGGCATGCTTCTAATAATATACACTGACTATAAATAGTAGCATAATAGTTAAAAAGAACAATGATTGTGCAGTTTGTCCTTGTGCAAAACAAGTCAGACTGTCTTTTCCAACTACTTGTATCAAAAGTACTACTACTTTTAAATTGATTCATATGGATGTATGGGGCCCTAAAAGTTCCCACATTTGAAAGAAATAATATTTCTTAACAATAGTTGATGACTACTCTAGAATGACTTAGATCTGTCTTCTTAAACTCAAATCTGATGTGTGTGTATTAATCTCTCAGTTTGTTAAGACTCAATTTGATAAAAACATTAAAGTCATTAGAACTGATAATAGAACTAAATTTGTTAACTCTTTATGTATTACTGTGTACCAAGTTAGGGATTCTTCATCAAACTACATGTTCCTATAGACCTCAACAAAATAGAGTGGCTAAAAGAAAACAAACATATTTTGGAAATTACTAAGGCCATTAGATTTCAAGGTGCAATACCAATTAAATTTTTGGGTTTGTGTGTTAAAGCAGCTGAGTATATTATTAACAGACTTCCCATAGGTGTGTTAGATCACATTTTACCATGTGAGAGATTATATGAAAAGAAACCAACTATTAGACACATGAGAACTATAGGGTTCTTATGCTATGCTAAGATAGTTCAGCAATATGATAAACTACAGTCTAGATCTAGAGAATGCATTTTGATGGGCTATTCTGATACTCAGAAGGGATACTTATTATATGAGCATGTTAACAAAGTTTTCTTGGTTAATAAGGATGTCAGCTTCAGAGAAGATCTATTCCTATTCAAAGATTTAGTTCATGACCCTTAACATCTAACTGATACCAAACTAAATTAGACATTAGCCAACTGGTCAGACATATATGTGCAGGATATATAGATCTCACAAGATGCAGTAACTGATCAAAGCATCCATGAGGACCCTCCTGATCACATGATACAAAAATAGGTTAAAATAGGTGCAGACTGATTAGGTTCAAACTCAAAACACATCTCAACCACAGGTTGAGAATCAAGTACAAGTAGTTTCTAAAAGGACCACCAGAATTAGAAAAGCTCCACTATTGCTCAAGGATTTTGTTTCTCTCAATATTCATCAGGAAGAACCTTATGCTTTGTGGAAGTACTTGACCTATGATGAAGTCTCCCAAGTATCAGACATACATTGCAAAGTCATCTACAACTACTGAACCAGCTACTTATAGTGAAGTTATGAAAGATCCAAGGTGGATAGAGGCAATGAAAGAGGAGATTACAGCACTTGAAGGAAACAAAACTTACAAGATCACTAGCTTACCTGAAGGAAAAAACCTATTAGTTAGAAGTGGATTTTCAAAACAAAATACAAAGCTACTGGTGAGGTAGAAAGGCTCAAAGCTAGGTTGGTTACTAAAGGATATAGTCAACAAGAAGGTATTGATTTTCAAGAGACTTTTTCATTTGTTGTGAAGATGAAAATAGTGAGGACAATGCTTATAATTACAACTCAGGGATATTGGTTCATTTATCAAATAGATGTTTATAATTCATTCCTATAAGGTGATATACATGAGGAAAGTTATATAGATCTACCACACGGATTCAAGATCCAGGGGAGAGAAACTAGTGTGCAGACTCATGAAATCCCTTTATGGACTTAAACGGGCTTCTAGGCTGTAGAATGCCAAGTTATCTTAAGCCTTAATTAGGATGGGGTTCAAACAAAGTAAACTTGATCATTCTTTATACACAAAACATACTAATGAAGGTATTACTATTATTTTGGTGTATGTGAATGACATGTTGATCACAGATGACACTCTGAGGATGATTAAAGATACTAAAGGAAAACTTTAGCAAGCTTCCAAGGTAAAAGATCTTGGTGAGCTAAAAATTTTCTTAGGAATTGAGTTTGCTAGGTCAAAGAAAGGTATTCTGATGCATCAAAGGAAATATACATTAGAAATTATATTTGAGATGGGATTAGGAACAGGTAAACCAGTTGTACACCTATTCACACAAACATCAAGCTCACTACTAAAGAATACGATAATAATGTTTACAAAGAAGAGCATGAAGTTAATGACCCATCAACAAATATACAAGGTTATCAGAGACATAGGGAAATTTTTGTATCTAACAATGACCAGACGTGACATTTCTTATACTATCCAAAATCTCAGTCAATTTCTACAATAACCAAAAAAGTCTCACATGGATGAAGCTCTTTAATTATTCAGACATATCAAGAAGAAACCTAGACAAGGGGTGCTATTGTCAAGCTAACCAAAAATAAAAGTCCCAACCTACTGTGATGCAGATTGGGCATCATGTACATTCTCAAAAAGATCTGTTATTGTATACTTTTTAAAGTTAGTGAGTTTATGGTCTCTTGGAAATCTAAAAAACAAAACATTATTTCCAGAAGCTTAGCTGAATTAGAATACAAAAGCATTGCTGCAACTGTTGCTAAACTTGCCTGGTTACTAGGTTTACTGAAAGAGATTGGAGTTGAAGTGAAACAACCAACTAAGATTTACATTGAGAGCAACTCAGCTATGCAAATTCCATCCAACTCAGTATATCATGAAAGGTCCAAGAACATTAAGATAGATTGTCACTTTATAAGCGAGAAACCAAATCAAGGACTATTAACTGTAAACTACATTCCTGCTGGGGATCAAATAGCTTATGTATTAACTAAAGGACTCAATAGAGCTCAACATGAACATCTTATATTCAAGCTAGGCATCCTTAATCTATTTGGGATTACCTAGCTTAAGGGGGAGTATTAAAAGAAGGAGCTTCAGCTCACTTCCAATGAAACAGTGTTTAACTATTTTATGGAAGTTAGTTAAATAACTAACTCTTTGAAGTGTAGCTTAGTGAATTAGTTAATTAGTTATGTTCTAGAATCTTCTATAGATTATTATACATACATGATATTCATTCCATGTAATCAAATTAGTTTACAAGATTCAATCAAAGAGAAATCCTTTCTTCTTCATTGTTCATTTGGTTTTTTCTTCTTTCTTCTTTAATCTGCATATAGCAGAGTTAAGCATACAAGAACTCTGATTAAGTTTAATTCTCCATTTTTTTATTTTTCTATTTGGATATATGACACATGTCCAGTTTAAATTTCAATGGATCAGTTTTGTTTAGCTAAACAACTACTTTTACTATATTTGAGAAGGTAGTATTTTACCATAATCCTAGGAGTATAAAGACTCAATTAGCATTGGTTAAAATGCCTATATTTTTCAAAAATTTTGAGCATAGACATATTTGGAAGTGTTGATCCACAATGTCCAAGACAATCTGAAACTTAGATCTACTTTTCTTTTTACATATAAATAAATAGATTTCTGTCATTTTATCACTTTTTTTTTTCATTTTCTTTGATCTACTTCTATTCATTTCATTTGATTATTATGAAATCTTAATTGCCTCTAGATATAGGAAGCAAAGGTATCTCATGATTCTTTGAATTTCTAAATATCATGCTCTTTCAATAAGAAAAGGGACTTTATAAGGTTTCTTTTGGTTAGGTCTCCTAAAAAATGAACCATTGATCTAGCAAATAGATTGATGTGATCTTGCTTACAAACCAATAAGAAGAGCAAGATACACTCGCGTGAAGCTTATTGTGAATGAATTGCAGGTTGCGATACTGAATCATGCATGTATACAGGGAAAAAAGTTAATTGATGTTTTGACAATCAAATCCACTACTACTACTATTACCACGACTATAGCTGCATGCATGTAATTGATGGAGTCTATCTACTGCTACCATTGTTATGAACAAATGTTTGTACTTGTTGAAATCAGGGATGGTTCAAGGGTAAGGCTAGTAAAGCTTTGCTTTAGGCTCCCAAAAATTTGAGGCCTCAATTTTTGTAATGTTAAATTTTATGATTTTGACTTCACTTGAAATAATAATGATGATTTTGAAATGCGTTAAAAAAATATCTAAAAGAAAAAAGAAATAAAGAAAGAAAAAGTTATCTAATTATTATCAGGAATAATTTAGAATTTAAAATTAAACAATCCAAACTTCATATTAATAAATAAAGTTTTAACAACAACATCTAAGTTAATGTATTCGAAACAAATGGCTAGTATCTTTAACTAGAATTAATATTTACTTTTATTATTAATCATATTAATATGTGAAGTTAAAGATTATGTGTTTTTAAAAATACTACACCAAAATGACTAACATGCAAAAACAAAAAAAGGGACAACTCTAAATTATTCAATATTATTTTTGTATGTATGTGAATATATTTAAGATGTCTTGTTAAAGTTTGGCTTTAGGCCATTAATTTTATTGAGACGTCCCTTGTTGAAATAGTGACCATGAGGTGCTAAGTAGAGAAAACTGAAAGAAAGGTGTCTTTTAAGTTTGGAATTGAGTATTGGTGACTTTGACCAAAGGGAAGGATCAAAGCTTAAGTTAAAACTTGATTAAGTTAATTGAGGACTCAATTAATACTTTTAAAACTTCTTAATCTTTTTAAAAACAAATCAACCCATAACAAAACTCCCCTCTCTCAATGTCTCGACTCTTTCTCTCTCAAACTTCTCTCAACATCTACCGTAAACCATCGTCAATCGACACGACCGTCACTCTCCGATGACTTTCAACCTCTAGTGATAATAGTTTTGAGTTCTTCATCATTCCTTTTTGACTTTCAATCGTCAATTTCCTCCATAACGGATCGACATGACTGCATTCTCAAGCAACTTCTGGCAAGAACAGCATCGAGTTCTTCATTATTCCTTTTCTACTTTCATAGGTAAGAAATTAGGATTTTTTAGTTATGAAGAAAAAGAGGAACTTGAGTTAACTTCTCTTCTAGTATGGGTTAATAATTTTAATATTTATTGCTTAAAAATAAACTGGGGGCTCAATAAAACCCTAATTTGTGGCATTTATTCTCTTAATATGATTGATGTAAATATATATCTTTTCGTACTGAAATATGATTTTTTTGTTGTTCTTATTCTCGAACCTTGTTGTAAAAATAATGAAACTTGAATTTTATATTTTTTTAGGAGACATCTGTTGTGACCAAATGTGCTTGGTGTCCGGCTCCACATAAATAGCAAAATCAATATCACGATACGGAGGCATATCAGGAAAATCCATAAGGAACACATTCATAAACTCACGGACAACACGAATACAATCCAAAGAGGGAGGTGAAACCACACTAGTATCACGAATATGAGCCAAGTAAGACAAACATCCCCTCTCAACCAGTCGATGAGTCAAAACACAAGATATAAACCTCTTAGGACCTGAATGAAGCACACCCGTTCAAGCTATCCTCGGTATACCCGGTGAAGCTAAAGTCATGGTTTTAGCATAAAATCTAGAAATACATGGTAAGGAGACAACCAATCCATACCCAAGATGACGTCAAAATCAACCATATCTAAGATAAGCAAATCTATCCAAGTCTCACGCCCAGAAATGTCACAATACAAGACTGGTACACCCGATCCATTACGAAAGAATCTCCTACAGGGGTAGATACATGAAAAGAATGGCAAGAGTCTTACTAATAGAATCAAAACCCAAAGCAAAATATACAGACACAGGAGAAAGTTGATCCTAAATTAAATAACATAAATGCAGATCCAAAACAAATGGAGATGATACCTATGATAACAGCATCAGAAGCCTCTGTCTCTGGCCCGGTGGGTATAGCATGGCACTGTCCATGACCACCACCATAGTCTCCACTTACTCTACCCCTCATGCCTCTAGTAGAACCCCTACCTCTCACAACTAAAATAGGCATAGCTTTAATTACCCTGCAGGGAAAATTCTTGGCCAAATGGCCAATATCATCACACAAAAAGCAACCTCTATGGATCAACTCACTAGGAGAAGGTACCACCGGCCCTAGACGACCACCCTGAACTACTGAACCAGAAGTTCTACCACCTGAACCCCATAAGGTTGTCTTTATTGCACTACCATGATACCCATAAGAACCTCTAAAATCTCTACCTCGAGAAGCCTGACCTTTAACCCACTAAAATGGCACACCTTCTTGGTGCCCTAAGATGCTCATAGATTACCTTCATTCATCTTGGAATAATCCATTATACTAAAAAAATATGCTCCAAATACAACTATTCGAGATATAGCCAACTGAAGAGAGACATCCAAAACCTCCACGAACTTCTGAATCTATTCAGACTCAGTGGCAATATTGATATAAGAATATCTTTACAAGGCATGGAAGCGTGCCTCAAACTCTGCAACAAACATAAAGCGATACTCCATGTGATCAAAATCAAATCTCATCTGATCCCTCGAGCTATGAGGTATGAACCTCTCTAGAAAGGCATCAACAAAATAATCCCAAGTCATCTTAGAAGAATTAAGAGGTCTACAACCAATAAGTAACCTCCACCAATCTCTAGCAGTATCTCTCAACTGATAATTAGTATAAGCAACTCCATGTGACTTAAGAGAACATAAATTATGCAACTACTCATGACAGTCAATCAAGAACTCATAGGCATCCTCGCCCATAACACCATTGAATCTAGGAGGACCCAAGCTAGTAAATCTCTCAAACCACTTTGGATCCTCAAAAGACATAATTGTACTCACAATAAAAGGATGCATAGTGAATCTGACGGGCTGAGATCCCATCAGGGGAGGTAATATCGATGAAGGCTGAACTCCTAGCCTTGGAAAACCATACTCAGATGTCAGTGCTGAAATAGAAATAGTTCTCAGAGTCTGAGGAGTAACGAGAGTAAAAGCAGGTGCAATTGGAGGATCCACACTCAGGATTAGAGGCACATCAAATACACTCCAAGGAGCACCCTCTAAACGGTTCAATAATCAAACCAATAACCCCTCTAAAATGGGGGTAGAAAAACTCAGTGGAACTGAAGTAGGACCCACACCTCCAACATGCTCAACACGTGGCTCAGGGGAAATCCCCTAGCACAAATCCTAGATGGGGCAGATTCATGTACCCGTTCACAATCTCAAGTCCATCTACGACTCACAACTTGCCCTCTAGATTGGGCTCTCTATCTCTGGATGAAGGATCTGTATCTCTAATTTCATGAGATCTATTCACTACCATCTATACAGAAAAGAGTGAAATATGACTTAGAATATAAGGTGTGAAAGAAATTCGCACGATAAGGAACAAAATGAGGAAAAAATTTTAAAGGCATCCTATAGCCTCTCGAAGATAGATACGGACGTCTACGTACCAATTTGCAAGACTCTATTTGACATCCCATTATCTCTATTAGACATCTCATTCATACATTATTGAGACTAATGCACCTGGCTGCTCTTATGCCAATTTGTTATGACCCAAAAATCCAAGGGTCATGATGGCTCTTATCACGGTGAACCTTGACAAGTAAGACCATCACACAAACTGATATAAAAAAGAAATTAACATTCAAAACTAAAGGCAGGGCTCCTACAATAAAGTCAAACCATATCAATATAATGAAAGAAAAAAGAAACATAAACAATAATGTCATAACTCCCAAAATATGGTGTCACGGTGTAAGAAGTACTAATACAACTCAAGGAAACACAATATATAGTAATAACTCTATCTCTGAATAGAAGCAAAGACATATTCTAATAAAAAAAAGATATTAGTAGACTTCATACGCGTGGAATTAGATTCTACCAAGTAAAGCTCCATATGATGCCCAAAATCAAGAATCGTGAGGTGCACTCAAACATAAATCTACACCAAAAAGGTACAATAAAAGTGAGTATGATCCACTTATACCTAGTAGGTATCATAGGACGATCGAGCAAAGTAGAAAATAAAACATACAAAATACAAACTAAGGGCACGTCACTTGCAATCAGAAAATATCCCTTAACGGTATCCCACACTGCTTACACTAACAGTTCTATAATACTCACATATATAGCAAAAAGATATCAGAGAGGAAAACACGCATACATTATACCGCATACAAGTAGAGCAAAGAAAGCATACATTATACCGCATACAAGTAGACAAAGAAGACCAATATATATAAAAACATTAAGTACAAGTAAAGAAAGATAGAATAATGAATAGATAACAAGTTAATGATAGAAATACACTCACAAAATAAGCACAATAAAGTAAATACAATGAATATCATGATGATGATGTATGAGATTGTCGCACAACCTCCGAGACTGTCACACAACCTCTGAGACGATTGCACAGTCTTCGTATACACCTACAAAGCTAATGCTTTAAGACGTAGGGCCCATGGGGCGTTCGTCAACCCATATACAATCTAATATCTATATCTCCTCCATGAAATATCCCTCGGGGAGGGTTTTATAAGATGTCATATTTTTTTTCAAAAAAAAATATTGCCAGTGTTTCTCAGTATTTCCATGGCAGTATCATTATTTCATGAATGAGTATGAGGATATAATGCTCAAAACCAACCACAATGAGTATTTCCATAGCCAATCAATATACCATCACGTGAGCCAAATATCCACTCATTATTTTCAACCATCCATGAAATCCAACATGATTCATATGCCGATAGAATATGAATACATCACAACACACAATTGGCAGGACAACACACTTTTTCATTAAATAATATTCAATTATCATCGTCTATATAAGGAAATTAATATCACATAGGACCCCACATGATCACACATAGCACATAATATTCTAAAATCACCAAGTAACATCACATATAGGCCCTCACATTAGCACAAAACAATAATATAGCCCTTTTTCATGATTATTTCCCATCCCCTTAACATGCATTTTTTATCAGTATTAGCTACCCAGCCAGTTTGAAAGAAATTAAGCCATAACCTACCTTGAATGCTGAAAATTGAAACAACAACCTTCAATCTACAATCTTACTCCTCACGAATGAACCAGAAATCAACTAAAATATCAAAATATAGAATCTATGCACCAAAAAAAAAAGCCAACGATACACATATTGCCTATTTTCAAGTTGGGGTCAAAATAGGCCCCAAAAATGAGTTTTTGAAAAAAAAAAGGGCAAAATCATCACTTTATTTCAAAAATATGTTTTCCATATTTTTAGGAGTCTACAACTGAAAGACCATGCATAAACGAGTCAAAAAAAGGTTTAAATTGAAGAAAAACTATTTTTAAACTTTACCGGATAAAATTCCTGAAACCCATTTTAAAATTAAGAATAGAAATTTTTTTTAAGATGAAATTGAGGAAAAATAATAATTATAAGGTTAGAAACTCATCCAAGTGAAAAGGGTAGAAATTGGGATTTAAATTCGAGAATTACAATTCTTAGGCCTTACGGATAAAAAATTCCAAATTTCATACTTAATTCAAGTTTAAAACAAGAATTAGATGATAAGGATTGAAGAAAATAGTTGAAATAGGTGTTATGGAGCTTAACCTAGCTTAGATGTGAAAGAAATAGCTCAAAATCATGAAATCCTAGGCTAAAAATCTCAAAAATAGTGAAAATAGTGAAAACCAAGTATATACCTAGACATCGCGATCACGAACCAGGTATCGCGATCGCGGTACCTAGATGACAAGGGTATCGCAATCTTGGAATAATTATTGTGATTGCGACATATGTCTGCAAGCCCCAATCGCAATCACGACAGGAGCATCGCGATCGTTACACCTGCTGAGGACTTGGTGCACTTCAAGTCTCCACGGGCCCCTCGAGATTCATCTGAAATCCCATGAATACAAATGAACTATTATACTCTATTAAATTTGATGCCCCAAACACAATGTCGATATCAAACTTTTGAAAAGATGTCATTTTCACATAGTTAAACCTCGAAACCCAATATCACAACTTTCCAAACCGAGGGTCAAAATAAAATTTAAAAGCCATAAAATTACACCAATCATGTTACCATCCTAAAATAAATATTTCAAATTTGTTGACTTTGTCTGTTATACCATCCGTCATATTGATCAAAAGATATTGACTAAAGTCAACTATAAGGCTCTCAAAGCCACCAAAAACCACAATATCACATAAAATATATCAAAATGCATCGAAAATCATGTCAATCATCCTCATACTCTAGAAATATCACAACACAACTACGGGGAGGGGTAAAATAGTTAAATTATATAGAAATATATAATTCACATATTTTATCAAAATTTAGGTCATTACAAGTTAAAATATTATTGAAACTATTTTTATCTCTTCCAACAGATCACTCGTCTCTTACAATATTTGGGTAATTTATTAGAAGAGATAAAAATAGTATTCAAATTCTTTTAAGTCCTTTTAATAGATCACTCATCTGTGGCAATAGATGAGTGATTTGTTGCGATAGATCATTAATCTGTTATAACAGATGTGATCTATTGGCACTATTATTTTACTATGTTGTACTTGTTAGATTTCAGGTTTTCCTTTTTTTAATGATGCATAAATCAATTATAATCTTTTTTTATTTTTCTCTTATTTTTAGATAATATGACTCCCAAAAGAAAATAAAGTGAATCAAGTTCAGGTAAAGTAGCTAGGCTACATACCACTATATGAGTTTTTTGTACAAGTGATATCTCAATCAGAAGCAGAAGAAAATGAACATGAGGAAGAGGAAAGATTCAAAAGGGATGTTGAATTTAGTTCAAAAAGTCAACATGATCCAAATGCTAATATTAATCCTAATAGTTTTTTAACTGAAGAGTTTGTCAAAACCTTCGGTATTAATAGTTTTACTTTGATAATGCAGTGTAATGGTGCCACAAATTTAACTAGTGATTATGTGGTAAAGTCATTCATGGTAAAAAAAATTAATACCTTCAGATAAATACTTCGAGAACAAAAATTTGATGCTTATTTTAGGGACAATTACTTTGGTCAATATCTTGGTTTGCCGGAGGAAAATAATGCTCGTTACCAAATAACCATGGTTTATGGTCTTTTTAAATATAGGTTTATGCATGAAAATAAAGATAAGATGGAAGAGGTGTGGATAAATTATTGTGGCATGCCATTTTTCTTGGCTTGGAAAGAGTTGGCATAGTTACTGGAATAAAATGTTGTCTTCCTTCTCAACTTATAACTATTATAATATAAAAAAAAGACCCCACACACTAAAATACAAGTCAAGTAATGGTACTTGTTGTCCCTTATTGGTCCAAGCTTCAAAAACATAAATTTGATAGAAGAGTTGAAAGGTAAAAGACTTTCAAAGAAGCACAAGCAATCATTGTACTTGATTTGGTTTATACATAATATTCTTTGGGCGAGAGACGTTGACAACAACATACCAATTGATTTAATAAAGCTCTTCGAGGATCTTGAGGCATTTAACAACTATCCTTGGGGTCAAGAAAGATTTAAAATGACTGCTAAATATTTGTTGACTCCATTAATGCCAAAGATAGTCAACTTATATGGCTTTCCATGGGCTTTCATGATAAATATTTCTTTTTTTGTGTTTCATTTATTTTTTATTGAATAACGCTTTTGATTTATTAGCATAATTTCTATATTTTGGGCATTTGAAGTCTTTCCTTATCTCAGACAATAAGTGAACTACTAAGAAGAAGTTTTATGTTCAAGAATTCTAAGATGGTTGTCGGCCAAAAACGATTAAAAAAATCTTGATATTTTTAACCCTTCTCCCTTGAGGAAGCAATAAGTCTAATTTTATTTAAGTTTTTATTTTAATTAATGATTTATTTAAATTATTTAATCATTATTCTAATATATGTACTGATTTATTTTGGATTGTGCATTGGTGGCTTATTCCGACTAATCGAGAGTTGAAGATGCCATTTTATTACTTTAAGATCTGTGCAAACTTTATTGGACCCTAAGGTAATTGATAGAATAAAAAAAAATTAGTTGGAGCAACAATCACCAAAATAAAAGTACTTTGGGAGGATGGGTTTATTCTTGGTGATGTTGTTGTTGATGGTGTTATTGGTGGTGATAGAGTTATTGGTGGTGATGGTGGTGGTGATGGAGTCGTTAGTGGTGCTAGTAGTGGTGATGGTGTTGTTGTTGGGGTTGGTGGTGTTGATAAGTTGGTTGATGCTCCTATTGTGGTTTTTGAAATAAGAAATGATCATGATTATGATCATACTGGTTTTACTAATTTTGGTGGTTGATAAACCCCTTTAAATTGGCATACTATAGATTTCTCACATGGAAAGAGTAGTCAATCATTTGGAGATCTTTCTCCTCCTATCTTATGTTGTGCATGGAAATATCAAGAGTTTAAGAAAAAACATGATGGAGTGACTAATGTTATTAATGCATTAACTGTTGTTGTAAAGAAATTGATATCTAATAGGGGTGTCATTCTATCAAAGAGGATTTTAGATCCATTCACTCCATTAGAGGTTAAGAGGAGAAAAAAAGCAATTTCCAAGGTATTATCAAATATCAAAAAAAATTGCAACTTCTCTTTCTTGCACTGTTGAGCATGTACAAGGGTCAAAGAAGAGGAGCATGAGCTAAAAAGGGTGAATATTTATCAGATGTTCCTACAGACTATATATCCATTGCAATAGATATCCTATCTGTTGCAATAGATGTGTAATCTATTGCAACAGATGGGTAATCTATTGCAACCATTTGTTGCATAACTTGCAGTAGCTGGGTAATATATTAACAACTCCAGAGATAAGTACATTATATATCCCATTTGTTGTAATAGATTATATATTTGTTACAAGAGATGAGATATTTGTTGTAATAAATTACCCATCTATTGTATCACTTTATGTATTTGTTGTAACAGATGGGATAAAGTTATGCAATAGATTACCCATCTGCTACATAACTTTATGTATCTTTTATGTTTCATTTTTTTTGTATCTTTGTGATAAGCATTGACAATTTTGGCTTTTCAGGTGGATGTCACAGTACATGCTACTGCTAAAAATCTTACTACCACATTTGATAGTCCATCAACTACTTCCAAACAGGCATAAAAAGTAAAGTATGTCAGTCCAGATGAAAGTTTGAATAAATGTTAGAATTATCCATTTGAAGGGTTTAACGTCTCGGACGAGGCTCCAACATAGTTGATCAATATTTATTCAGAATGGATTACCAATGGGTTGTTAAAGTATCATACCAACAGATAACATAAAGTATTTTTAAAAATTCTGATTCATAAACTTCTTCATATACAAACATTATATTAACACATAAATCATGTAGAAAACAAAAGTACAACCACTATAAATTGAAACAATCGGATCTTGGATTTGATATGATCAACTTTATTATTGCACATCCCAAAATAAAGAATTGATTTATTTTGATGTCACAATCCAACACTTGCTGGAATAAAGAGGTTTAAATGTCATATATCTTGCTATTAAGACTATATCTAATGTCTATTTTTGTTTAATTGTATCTGTTAAATAATTTTATTATTACTTAATTGTAATCTTTGATAATATGTGTAGCACATCGATGTCATATTTTAATACCTCTGAAAGAAGGTCAAGTTGCAAACACAACAACAATACAGATACACGATAGCCAACTATTTTTTCAAAGCATACATCGATAAAACCTATGAAAGTTATTATCAAAAATATTTGGAAGTTGCTCAAAACGAGAAATATTTAAGCAACATAATCAAAGGTTTTGTCATTTTAGTTGGCCTACCTTGGAATTTGGTTGACGAAGTATACATCCCAATCAATTGTGATGTTGAGTTCTATTGGATGTTGGATGTTGTTCTAAAAGAGAGGCACATCCGAGTTTATGAATCAATGTCAATAAAGAGACGTTCTGAGCCGTCGTCCAAGACACCAAAACTGGTCATAATGTTGCCTACTTACCTTCATATAAGTGGATTTTTGGATAAAAATATTCATACTAATTGGTCAACGATTGAAACATACCAGGATAAAATAGGTGATAGCCATTTTCTACAGGATAATCCATTTGTGTAAAATATATTGAAGAAATTGCTCAACAATAGAGTGGTAACCTATAAGTAGTTATCATGATTTATTTTCATAATTTTTGCAACTCTTACATTAATAAGATATGTAATATCTGATTTTTACAAATGTAGAGATTGTGGTATTTTTGTTGTTGCTTACACCGAGTATTTGAGTGATGAATTACAAGTACCAAATAATTTTGTTGATGCTGAATTACTCCATAAAAGATATGCTACACTTTTATGGAATTATGGAATTGTGAAGGCTTGGAAAGGGTATGTAAGCGACAGTGAAGATTCACCATGATCAAAGCCGAATTTCATACCATCGGATTAATCACAACTGGTCAATATTGAGTAGATCTTTATAGAACCTTAGGAAGTTGGCTTTAAAAATTAACTTGTAAGTATTTATCATACGTTTCAATAGATTACCCATAACAATTTAATAATTTATTTTTTTAGTAAATTATTTAGTGTAATTTGTGAAGGCTTGGATTTATTTTTTGTTATAAATTTTATTTTAAATGTTGACTAGTTATTTTGTCATGAATTTTATTTTATTCATAGATTTGAACTTATTAATTGAAATGGATTACTAAATTCAAATATTGCAACAGATGCATTATCTGTTGCAACAGATGACTCTTGTATTGAAGATAATCAAAACATATGTTGCAACAGATGACTAACCTATTGCAATAGATGACCCATGTATTGGAAATTATCAAATAAATTTACATATTTGTTGCATTAGATGACTAACTTGTTGCAACAGATGACATATCTGTTGAAAATGATCAAACAGATCTATGCATCTGCAGCAATAGAAGACTTATCTATTGCAACAGATGACTCATCAGTTGGAAATAATCAAATAGATAAAGACATCTATTGCTAAATATAGTTATGCATTTGTTGTAATAGATGACTTACTTATTGCAACAGATGACTCATCTATTGGAAATAATCAAACAGATAAAGACAACAGTTGCAACAAATGTCCTATCTATTAGAAATTATCAAATAGATAAAGACATCTGTTGCAATAGATGCATTATCTGTTGCAACATATATCTCATCTATTAGAAATTATCAAACAAATATAGACATCTATTGCAACAAATGACTATTTATTGCAATAGGTTATACACTTAGTTGGATATGTAATTACTATGTAATTAATTAAAATTGTAATTGAACTTATTATTTCAACTTTAATTTTAGTTAAATCAATTTATTTATTACTTGCAATGGTTTAATATAAATCCTTTTACATCAAATTAGTCAATTGATCACTCTATTTAGGATGAATTCACTTAGTTGACCATGTAATTACAATGTTATTCATTGAAGTTGCAATTGAACTTATTAATTGAAAGAGAATTTTAGTTAACTCAATTTATTTATTACTAATAATGGTTTAATATAAATTATTTTACATCAAATTAGTCAATTGATCACTCAATTCAGGAAGAATACACTTAGTTGATCATGTAATTGCTATGAAATTAATTAAAATTTTAATTGAACTTATTAATTCATATTTAATTTTAGTTAAATTAATTTGATTATTACTAATAATGGTTTAATATAAATCATTTCACATCAATTTAGTTAATTGATCACTCTATTCAGGACGAATACACTTGATTGATCATATGATTATAATGTAATTCATTAAAGTTGCAATTGAAATTATTAATTGAAAGGTAATTTTAATTAAAGTAATTTAGTTATTACTGATAATGGTTTAATATAAATCATTTCACATCAAATTAGCCAAACATATATAGATATATGTTGCAACAGATAACTAACTTGTTGCAATAGATGACATATTTGTTGCACAGATGACTAACATATTGCAACAGATGACTTATCTATTGGAAATTATCAAACAAATATAGATATTTATTGCAACAGATGACTAATCTGTTGGAAGAAATCAAAACAAGTCTTGTTAGTTGTTTAACTTCTTCCAATAGATGGATTATTTATTGCAACATATTACATATATGTTGGAAGAGATCAAAATAGTTCTTCAAGAAGTAAAAACATCTTCCAACAGATGACCCATCTGTTGTAGCAAATGGGTTATATATTAGAAGATATCAAAATAGGTCTTCAAGAGGTTTGATTTCTTTCAACAGATGACCCATTTGTTGCAATAGATGGGTTATCTTGGAAGAGATTTTGATAAAGCAATTTTCAGGCCCAAAAACCAAACCCGGTTCAATCCTAGGAAACTTAAACATTTGAGGAGAACTCAAACGTTTCCCAAACAGCTTTTTTAAAAGCTATAGTCCCCGTGTCTTGTCTTGATATTCTCAAAGTTCACAACCAATTATTATTTAAAAGTAACTTATTTGCGCACCTTTTCTTGAATAATCTTCTCCACTCTTCTCTTCTATTTCTCTTTCTCTGTCTTTTCGACTATTTTTTCCTGAGCTTGAGTTGAGAGATGTTCCTATGATGGCTAAGTTTTGAGACTATACAACACCTCCTGTGGGTTATCTTTCATCCTATACCAATCACATTATGAACCTGCTCTGTCTATGATTACACCACCAATAAGTAGTTTCAAGTTTAGTTTTTTCTTCCTTGTTATTTACGCCTCTAAGTTGCCCATCTTTGTCATTGTTTCAGGTGGTCGGGGTTTATCCCCAATGAACTATTGAAACACTCTATACCTACAAAGATTTATGCTATGTAAGATAAGATTATACCCATCATCACCTATTTCTTTGGTAAATAGTGTTTCAATTTTTAAAAGTGCTCTTTTTTCTTATTTCAGCTGCTGAGTAGATGGAATTACTTTTGCTTCAGGGATCCTAATCTTCGTAGCTCTAGTGACTCCCACTGATACAAGTACGATCATGATCATGACACTTTTAGAGTATTTTTGAAGACAACCGAGAGAGTGCACAAGTCTAAGTGTGAAGGAGGCCCAAAGTCGCCCCTATGGTGCACTCAATGGGTGCCCATTTTGAAGACTAGTCACTAAAAGGCCTTTTTGTTATTTTGTCTATTATTGTAATATAGTATAAATAGAACATTGAAGGGTTTATTTTTTTAGTTGTTCATTGTTATTGAAAGAACACTTCTCTTAGAGAGAGAGAGAGAGTCCAACCATAACTAGGGCCATATACAAGTGTGGAATCACTTATGTGTTGCATTTCTCGATAAATTGGTGCTTGGGTGGTGGATACCTCTCTTATGTCATTATAAGAGATAGTTCATTGTAGTGTATAGTGTTAAGGGTTCAAGAGTGTCATATGTTCTTGGGTTCTTAAGATTACATCTTCATTTGTTTATCTAACTATCTTTATCGTGTTGTAACCCTTTGTAGTTTGTATTGTAGTAGTGAAATCGTGTGGGGTGTTGTTGTTATTGTTGTTCCTTTTACTGTTGCTAATATAGTTTGGTTATGGGTTGTTTTTTGGTGCTAAACACCTTGTAATCTCTTCCTTCTTATTCTTGTTCTTGAATCCGAGTGTGGTCATCAAATAGGTCCTCGGGTTCTTGAACTTGTGGATTAATTTTGGAGCATGTTTCTTGTGTTCTTCGTCTTTATTGTATCATTTGGTATCAAAGTGTGGCTTGATCTTGTTCTAACAAGATCAATCTTAGGCTTGAAAGTTGAAAAAAAAACAAAAAAAAAAAGTGAAGAAGTTGTTCTTGTTCTTGGCCGAGAGTTGGTGTTGTTGTTACCTCTTGGCCAAGACTTGTTTGTGTGTCTAGATTTGGTAGTCATTTTTTTTGTTTAGAGTGTTTCAAGTGTTGGTTTCTTCTCACCAACACTAAAAGTGTCTAAATCTAAAATTTGAGCTTAAAATAATGACATTGTTTATGTGAGCTTGAATTTGGCCGAATCTTGATGTTGTTGATGTAGACTTGGAGTAGGACGTTGTTGATATTGTTATTGTTCTTGAAGAATTTTATTGTGTTCTTGTTGTTCTTCATCCATTCTCATATCTTGACAAACATAAAGGTGCCTAATAGATCTAAAAGGTGGAATATAAAGTTACAAGACTTGTTGCTGAGAGGACTTGATCACATCAATCTTTTAATTGACAACAACTTTTGTTTTCAACCACTTTCCCTATTTCAAGGACCTTGTTTTGTGGGACTAGTACAAGTCAAATCTCACCTTTTTTATTTGAATTTGAAAAAGGTTTCAAGACTTATGTTTTCCCTCCAATACTAATTGTCTTCCATTCTAAGATTGTGTAAGGACTAAACTTCAAGTTTGTGATTAAATTTTGAGTGGGACCGTGACCAATTTCATGCTTTCATATCATCATAGTTACTGTTCACCGTCCATATTAAGCTCAAACTTGGATTGTTAGTTTCTTATTTATTGATCCTTAGTTTCTTTTAATTGATCCTAGTACTAATTAACAAGCTAGTAGACTTCTACTAGGTTGTCACTTAGTTCTTGAATCTGTTGTTTATGTCTACGTTTCTTTTGTGCTTTTGTCATTTTTAAATCATAGTACTTTTTGGTTTAAGTTCGGACATTACTTCCTTGAGTTGTCAAACAAAGAATCCATTTCGACTAAGGAGTAGACTTACTCTTCAACTCACCACGAGTTACAAGCCTACTTGCAAACATTTGTGAAATCAAGGGTAAAACCACAAAGTGTGTGAGAGAGTGTAGTGAGGTTGTTTTGAAATAACGTGTGTTTTGTTTTGCAGGATTTGTGTTGTATTGTTGTGTGTGACGTTGTGGACTGATTTAGTGTCTTGTTGGATAGTAACTTAAAGGGATATTTTCGGTACAACCGCAGTGGAACCCGAGGCTTCAAATGCTCAAATAATGGACAATAATACCATCAATCTCATTTTGGCTCGCCTTGAAACTATGTCCCGGGATGTGGCTAGGTTGAATTTGGGTCTTGAGAAATTAGATACGGATGTGGCATCAATGAGTGGGAGATTAGAACGTGTGGAAAGCCAAAGGATTTGACCTTTCACCCCTCAAAACATATCCCTAACCATTCCTCCGGAGGCCTTGCACCAAATGTTCCACCCACTGAGATAACCATCCAATCTCACAAACCAAACCCCATTTTACTCCCAAAACCGAGAGCATGAGAGGCCAATCCACCCTCCACTTCACCAAGTCCAACAAGAAGGACTTGGAACCCAAATTCCACCCCAAAACCCGAGCCCTTCAATCAAAACTCCACTTGACCAAAGGCCTCACTATCCATCAAATCCACTTACACCACTACAAGCTCTACTTAACCCAAATAGACCTATCCAACATAAAAGATATGAGCTATATGATAATTCTTACATGAGAGGGGAAGATATAAGGGAAAGTCATGGTGATCCGAGGAAAGTTCTTGGCCGAGAAGGTAGAGTTGGTCATTGGAACCAACAAGGGAACCAAAATCGTGATGTAAGGCTAAATACCATCAAAATGGGGCTTCCAATCTTTAAGGGTAAGAGTGATCCCGAATAGTTTCTTGCATGGGAATCTACATGTGAGAGGGTCTTCCAAGTAAATGATCTTACCGAGGAGAAAAAGAGTTGCTATGCAATTGCTCACTTTGAGGGTTATGCTACTACATTGTGGGAGTATGTTAAGCATTTTCGCAATGTTTTTATTGAGGGCCAGCCTCCTCCTTGGTTTCGGTTAAAGTACCTCATGATACAAAGGTACTTACCCGAAAGATATCAATAAGAGATCCTTACCAAGTTGTGTAACTTGAGGCAAGGAAACAAGAGTGACGTGGCTTACTACGATGAGTTCCAATAACTCATCATGAAACTGATCATAGAGAGGAGCAAGTGAGTCACGACATCATTTAATTCAAGGTGGGGTTGAATAGAGATATTGTCTCACATTTGATACTTCATAAGTTTGACACTATTGATGGCATCTTCCAAGCCGCATTAGAGGTTGAAAGGGAGCTCAAAGAGAGCTCATCCATAGCTGTCCAACCCAAGATCACCAAGGTTGCACTAAAATAGTCCCTAAGGTATGAAGGTAAACCAATTTCCAATTCCAATTCCAAGGGATTTAAATGCTTCAAATGTCAAGGATGGGGGCACAAGGCTAGTGTGTGTCCAAACCGAAGGAACGTGATCCTAAGAGAGGGAAAATTGTACTATAGAGGGAAAATTATACTGTCTTGGGGAAGAAGTAGTAATTTAATCGGCTAAGGTTGATGGCAAGCCTCAAGATAGACAGCAAGAGGAGGTTGAAATGCAAGGTGAGAGAGATGGAGAAGATGTATGGCCGCATGAAGGATATTGTGACGTGCCTTTGTAAAAGAGGTAAGGTGTAATGCCCCGAGTCTGGTACCCTAGACGCTACACAATGCTAAAAATACTGAAGGGCCACTAGCTAACCCATAACTGGTACCTACTATGAGCTCTGCATAATAGTAATACTGTAATAACAATATAACTGAATAAATGTGGAAATATGGCGGAATATCTGCCATAAGGTTCAAAACTGAATAATACTGAGTAAAATAATGTCTAAACAAGGTATAACAATACCAAAACTAAAAACAACTGTCTGAAATTCTCAAGTCTAAAAGCCTCTAAAATTGTCTGAACTGCGGAGTTGATGGGATATGTCCCTAACTAACTCCGACTGCTGAAACCACTAAGTACTAAAGCAATGAAACAATTATGTCCTCGAACTATGAGGACTCACCACTAACTCTAACTGCTGATATCTGAGCTGCTAAGTGCAATCGAGAACCTGAGCATTTGAACCTATGGTATAAAACATCATAGCACAAGAGAAAAGTATGCGTCAGTTCGTGAGAATGTACTGGTACACAAAGTGAGGTAAGGCTGAATGCAAAGGTTCATATACATAAACTAAAACTGACTGAATAATATGAACATGACTGCGTGAGAATACATGCATAAATACATAACTATAACTGAAGTCATAAGGATTCTGAATACTAAGTTTACTGTTAATATGGGTCACTGATAACTGATATGACTAATAACTGATATACTACTTACTGAGTGACTGTGTCTGATAGTCTTAATTTTGGTAGAACTAACTGAGTTTTATACTGAGCTGAGTGACTGTAGCTAGCAGTTCTAAAATCTGTAGAACTATCTGAGTTCTTTACAGAAGGTTGAGACTGAATCTGAAACTGAGACTATGGGAGGTAATCATCTAATCGACATGCCCCTTTTTTAACAGATTTGGGGTCTAACCTGTAACCCCAGTTGAAAGGGTGTCAATACCGTGCCACAGGTAGGGAGAAATTATGAGTTAACCCTCTGCTGACAAGAAGCTCTTTCGTCAACCCCTCACTGGTAGGAGAAACTCGAATGAGATATATTAACCCTAGACTCGTAGGGGTATATCTCAACCTACGTTGGCTACGTAGTTTTGGAACACAAGGATTGCTTCTAAGGATCACACCCTTTGTTGGTAGGTAAGTCCTCATCCTTGGATTCACTCAATGTTAATCCTACTCCCAACTGAATAGACAATGGACTGATTTCCTAGTTCTTACTAGGCTTGACTGAGTTGTTACTGATCGTACTGTTTAACTAAATTGAGTTGAGTGTATTGAGTTCCGTTGACTGACAGAATACTACTGGGTTCTGTTAACTGACTGAGTTTACCGTGGACTGAACTGACTACTGAATAGGACTGGACTGATATTAAATTTACTGAATTTTCTTGAGTACTGTAACTGAACTAGAGCACTACTGATCGTGACATGATTGATATTACTCTGTAACTGACACTGGCTGTAGGCACACAGCTAAGTTTTTGGGTATTAAATACCCCCAAGACTCTGTAGCATAAATAATAATAAGACATGACAACACTTTCACACTTGACAATAGCCAACAACTCACAATACAATCAATGAGACATTTTATCAAGCATTTGAAAGTCATGAACTTGTACATGAATAGGAACGCACATTAGTGTGTCATAATTAATTCACTAAGATCTTTCATCAAACACTTAGCATGCATTAACTTGTACATGAATGGGGATTTCTTGTCAACATACTGTAATGGCACTATTTCATTCACGTAGGTATTTGTCAAACATATGGGGAGCATGCTTTGGTCACACAATAATTAATACATCCTATTTCCATGGAAACATCCATAAACTTGCAAATTGAAGGGTTTATCATGAACATCATGTGAATCATCACATGATAGAATGAATTCTTGTAATTAATAGTTTATAACATGAATCAAAACCCAATAACAACATAAACATGAAATTCAAATCAAGTAACTCATGAAAACTCATAAATATACAATCTTTGTATTTTGAAAGAGATTCTTGGGCTTCATGGGTGAAAGGGATCCATGAATAAACACCTAGCATACCTTAGAATGTTAATCCTTGAAGGCTCTTGAAGGAATTCTTGAGCCTTGTTCTTGAATTTTATTGAAACTAGGGTTTCTTGCTTTTAAGAGAGGATGATGAAATTGGGGAACAATTGAGTGAATAATGATATATTTAGTTCATATGGGAAAAATTTCATGTTTTAGGCTGACCTAGTTCATGGGAAATGTCTAAGATGCCCTTGGGATTTAAAATCCCGTAACTGGAATGCGGATTAAAGCCTCACCGCGATGCGGTGGAGTGGCCATCATTATGTTCACCGTGACGCGGCCTAATTGCGGTGAGCTACTGAATCATGACATTTGTTGATTTGAGCCTCACCGCAACGCAGCCTAATCGTGATGAGCTACTGTAATTTGCCAAATGACAAAATGGCTTCCATCGCGATGCAATGGATGTACCATCATTATACTCACCGCGACACGGTCTAATCGCGGTGAGCTACTATTTTTGAAATTTGTATTAGATCCAATCCTCGTTCAAAAAATCTAAAACTTACCCGAGACATGCTATTTCCATCCCCGAATATGACTCCACTTAGAAATTAACTTTTTGAGGTCGGGTAGGTCATAAATAAATTCAATAAAGTTCGAAGGGCTTAGAAAGGACTAAGTCCTAATACCTGGATGAAATTTTCTAACTTTGGGACCCCTCAATAAGCTTTAAAGGTTGAGTTAAGCTTAGGATTTACGGGGTCTTACATAAGGCAAAGAATTTATGGGCAAATTTCTCTCAAGATGGAGAGGATGAAACAAGTACGATCATGATCATGACACTTTTTGAGTATTTTTGAAGGAAACCGAGAGAGTGCACAAGTCTAAGTGTGAAGGAGGCCTAAATCCGCCCCTATGATGCACTAAATGGATGCCCATTTTGAAGACTAGTCACTAAAGGTCCCTTTTTTTATTTTCTCTATTATTGTAATGTAGTGTAAATAGAACATTGTAGGGTTTATTTTTTTAGTTGTTCATTGTTATTGAAAGAAAACTTCTCTTAGAGAGAGAGAGTCCAACCATTACTAGGGCCATATACAAGTGTGGAATCACTTGTGTGTTACATTTGCTTGATACATTGGTGCTTGGGTGGTAGATGCCTCTCTTGTGTCATTGTAAGAGATAGGTGATTATAGTGTGTAGTGTTAAGGGTCCAATAGTGTAATACCCCGTATTTTCGTGCTAGAATTCGAACCGTCGTTTCTATGCGTCTAAACTCTAATCCAAGTGACTCTCATCTGAATATAGTTTTCATGATCATTAGCCTAGTCTATGAAGTAGCTTTGAGGTGAAAAATGTTCATAGCAATGACTTAGAACAAAGTTGAGCCAAGACCAATTGATTCGTCCAAAGTTTGACATTCGATTCTATAAGGGTCTACTTCAAACAAGTATAACTCTTTATATACGTGGAATTTTTCATCCTAAGACCTATCAAATTTTATATAATTTAATTAGCTTTCCAACGATACCAATTTCATAAAAATCGGATACCCGAGCGAAAAGTTACAACCCTTTTAGTGAAGAGCTGTAAGCCAGGGCGATTAGGCCCGCACCGCGCGCAGATCACGCGCCAACACTATTTCAGACGCGAATTTCAGTTTTTTTTATGGGTTTAGGGGCATTTTGGTCATTTCCCCTCACCCAAAATCCGTTCAAACCCTATTTTAAAGCCTATTAGAAGCATTATATATTATATTTCATCAAATTCCCTCAAAAAGAAAACCCTAAGCTCCTACATCCAACTTCAAGAACCTCCAAAGTTCACCATTAATTCTGCAAATTTATTCAAGATTCCAAGTTTCTAGTTCAAGAACTCCAAAAACCATCATTCAAAGGAACGATTAACATCTCAAAAAATGAGTATCGATCTAAAGTTCATCATTCAAGGTATGTGGGGTTTTTCAACAAGAACTCTCTTTCGTTTTTGTGCCCAAATTAATTTTTCTTTTATGAATATACATGATTTTACATGTTTTGATATGAATTTGAAGCATGAATTTATGCCCTATATGATTATATATGAGATTATGATACTCTCTATGTTTTGATAGTTGAATTGAATGAGAATGATGACATTTTTGTACATAAAGCTGAATTTTCCAGATTTTAAAGTAAGTTATATATATTTATGATGAAAAGTATGAATCTTGAGAAAATTTAATATGATTTTGATGTATGAGACCTTGAGTCCTAATTGGAATTGTACTTTGAGAAATTATGTGCTATAAGCACAATGAGATTTGAATCCCAAAGCTAATTTTCCTTACCAAGATGTATGATTATAAAGCTGAAATTTTAAGTTTTAAGTGATTATTTTTGTGCTTATGTCATAAAGTATGAAACTTTGGAAGATTTTATGGTGATATCGATGTATGGGTTTTTGGAACCCTATTTGAGATTATTATTTTGAGAAAATCATATGTTATAAACACCTTGAGTTTAAATCATTTGAGATGTTTTGAATGATTTGACCTATTGGTCTTAATGGAGTTGTTTTGAACTCGAGTGTGAAAGAAATCCACAACGTGGTTGATTTTGATAAATGGGAAGCATGATGGCTCCCGATGTATATATATATATTACTAAAATTATTTTGTTGTGGATTATCTTTGAAATGATCTGAGCTAAGTTCGGAAGAAATCTTTAGCACCGAGTGGGAGGTATAAAGTGACCTTACTTCCCTAGAACTACGTGCCCCCGTAGGAGTGAGCCTGAGGCTGATTTATATAGTGATCACTAGTTTGTGTGGATTTGATATCGATAGTCCTACTCCGATGGCAAGGATAGGACGGCTCTCCCCAATGTGGGTTGTACGTTGGACTCCATGTAGCTCACATGGTTTATGTCGATTATAGGATCTCCCAATATGTGTGTATGTACTCTTCTATCTGAGATGAAAACATATTTTCTTAAAAGGCTAAGTTTGAGAAAGTCATTATTCTTAAAAGATTTAAGGAATATATTCTAATGAGAATTGACATGAGATTTGATTGTTTTGATGATTTGAAATTGAGATGAAAGTGAATTGAGAACGTATTGTAATGACTCTCTTGTTTTACTTTACATGTATTATTCATCCATGATTTTGATGATTTAATTCGAGCTAAGTGAGTCATCTATATCAGCATGCATAATTTTATAAACTGTGATGATATTAAGATATTATTTTATATATGCATTGCACCCCCATATGCTTGGTATTTTTCCATGGTGCTGACCCGCATATTCGTATATGGGCTACATTTTCTCGAAATGTAGGTACAAGGTATAGTTGCATCTTCGGATCCAGTCAGTTCGTGGTATCTAGTCAGCAGGTGATGAGTCCTTTTGATTCAAGGGCTTGGGTTAGTTATGCAGAGTTAATAGTGTTGTATTTTCTTTATTCAGTCGTATTGAGTTGGGGTAGTCGGGAGTCATGACCCGGCTACCTACAGTCAGTACTAGTAGAGGCTTCATAGATAGTCAGTAGAAGTTGATGTATTTTGTTTCAATTTTGGTTGTAAAGGCAGAATTATAATCCTGTAAAATTCCATTTTTGTATCGATCAGATTCAGAAAAGAGTTAATTTCTGCTGATTTGTATAGATTTATATTTTTATTCAGTTGCTTATGAGTTATGCCAGTAAAAGGGTTAGCTTGGGGTCACTTGTGACCCTAAGCACCGTGTGACATCTCGGGACCCAATTTTGGGGCGTTACAAACTTGGTATCAGAGCACAGAGTTCAAGTGTCCTAGGGTGTCTATGAAGTCGTGTCTAGTAGATTCTTGCGGAACAGTACGGAGACGTCTGTACTTTTCTTTGAGAGGCTACAGGGCATTTAGGAAATATTTCCCTTCTTTCAAGTCTAAGATTATGCTATAAAAAGGTTCTCCAAGAAGCTTATATAGATTCTCATATTACTCTATTCTGGCCAACTCTGCCTCATTTTCAAGGTATCAGAAATAGTTAAGCTTAATTCTCCGTAGATAGTTATGGGATTGTAAGAGAGCTAGAAAGTATCCTGTCAGTGCTTTTGAGTTCCAAAGATTGAAATACTTTATTCATGTTCATAAAAGTCGTGAACTAAGCCTAGGTTAGATGTTCTTTCAGATTCCTCCTCAGAATCTACAATGTTAATCTATACTTCTCCCTCTATGTATTATTTTTTAGGTAACATGATTCACAAGCTCCAGTTCTTCCCCAGGTAATGCTTCTATATTTTCTAGAAGAAATTTCAAAAGTTACACAAAGGGCTTGAGAGGAGCTCTCTAGTGTGTTAAGTTCCTTAAGTTGAAAGCCATGCCCTCATTCTTATGAGTTATTTAATTAACACAGAGTAAGGTGTATTCTTCGATCGTTGAATGTTGTGTGTCAAGTTTCTATCTCTCGTATTATGTAATCTTGTTATCATTATGTTTGTGAAAAATCAAAGTCTAGTGAAGCCGTGTAGGGCTCTTTCGATTCACTAGCATAGCTTATTTGTTATTCATCTCATTTTCTTGTTCAAAATACAAACCAAAGTCTAATGAAGCCGTGTGGGGCCTATTTCGATTCACTAGCATAGTTACTTTGTTATTCATATAACTTTCTCGATCAAAACACAAAACCAAAGTCTAGTTAAGCCGTGTGAGGCGTATTTCAATTCACTAGCAACTTGTTATTTATCTTGTTGTTCCTGTGTTAGTTGAAAGTATGGGTTTAGAAGTGTAGTGACAAGAAAGGTGGTAAGGGCGATTTATTGAATAGGTATATCTGATTTTTTGCTTATGATTGAATTAGTTATGAAGTGATATACCCTTGTTTGTTAGTTTAGTGAAAGTTAGAAGAGGAGTTATTAGTTAAGGTAGATTGTTGTTTTCTTAGGGTAAGGAAAGAGTTATTGATGGTATTTGTGGTGTTAGAAAAGTATAGGTTATTGATGAAAGTACTTGGTGGATGAGTGTTGTTAATTTAGGCTTTCCTGAGGTGGAAAGAGGGAGTTTAGTTGAAACTTATAGAGCTATGAAAGAAGTTTAGGTGTATAGATGGGTAAATAGTAATGATGTGTAGAAGGAGGATGTGTTAACGGATTGTGCATAAGATAGGCCATATGATTATAATCAATTGTCATTTTATGGGGGTTCTAGTGTACTAGTGTTTTCTAATGTTGTGTTCTATAGTTTCTAAGTGATAATTGTATGTAAGGTGGGTTGTTAAATCATGCTTTGCATTAGACATTAAGTTTGATCGGTGGATGGTCATCAAGGTAGATGTAAAGATAGTGCAGGTAGTTGTATGAAAGTAATCTAGTAGGCTTGAACAGTGTATGTAAAAGTTTATTTATCGAAAGTTAGTATGATGTTGCAGGTATGATGTAGAGGTGTGCCCAAGGTGATATGGGGCTTCCTTATTTTCTAAATTTGTTAAGTATTGTGTGGTTAGTTGTACCCTTGAGTTGATAAGTATGAATGAGGCGATGTGGTATACGAGGTTCTTGTCAATTAGCTTATGGGTTATAAGTTGATGATGTTGGGTATACTGGTGTAAGTTTAGGGATGTGATATTAGTTGACTACGAAGGAAGCATTAGCAGAGAGTTTTACACTTTTAGGTGTAGTCCTTTGGGATAATTTCTACTATTTACGTGTAATGTATGACCCCATAAATTTCGTCGTTGTTAAAGCCTTCAAAATGACTCAAGTTGAGCTTAACACTTAGAATTTTTAGCTAAGAGTTTCGACACTTAGTTTTATTTTGAACCCTTTATCTTTGTTGATTTTTTTGGTGACCTTCCCGACATTTGTTTCTTGAAATTTTTGTTGTGATGCGATGGGGCAAGGTTGTAGCATGTTCCGAGTGAGTTTTTGAATTTTTGGACGAGCCTAAGACCACGTTTGGTTTTCATTCCAGTAGCACCCCGCGATTAGCTGGGGGTAGTGCACCGCTCTAGAACGGGCGCCTCCTGCTGGATCGTGCCAGGCCAAATTTCAGCTTTTATTTTTTTTTCATTTCATTAAGGGCAAATGAGTCTTTTTTCCATCCCCAATCCATCTAAACATAAGATTTAAGCCTATTCTAAACACATTAGACATGTTTTCATTACTTTTGTCCCAAGCAATGCCCTAAGAACTCCAAAACTCTTCTTCAAAGAAGTCCCAGATCCTCCATTGTTACTCCAAGAAAGCTTTGTATTAAGGGGTTCCGTAGTTTTATAATGATGGCTTAAAGATAAGGGAGAGATGATAGAATCAGTAACAAAGTTAGACTTCCCAATTTTAGTAGTGATGCCAGTGTAGTGTAGAAACATCGAGAGAGTGAGGATGGGTCTTAACCCATTTTTATTTTAGTGTGGGTATTTCAGTTATTCCAATATCTACTTATGCCTTACGTCAGTTACGTGTCAGTTCAATGATCATAGTTCATATTCGCGTGCATAATAGAGAATCATGTATCTTTCCAGTTCTTTATATAGGGAGTTCCAGATCATTCAGAAGTCGGAATCACCTTTCGTAAGTTATGAATTCTAAAAATTTATGTCATGTATCTCCTGACTCATGTACCCATGCAACACTTTTAAGGATCAGTGAAATTTAGATTTATATCAGATACGTCTTCAGATTAGATCTCTTTAATGAATCCATGCCGTGAATCCTCTACTCCTCGGGCCTCAGTAAGGTGTTAAGTTATGCTTAGTATCCCTTCATGTTTCGAATCCCAATATTCCAACCTTTCAGTGACCTTCCCTTAGATCAAGATAGTAATGATGAATTATTGTGCAGATAGAAATAAGTAGTTGTGTCATGTTGGGAGAGATTCTTGTATGGTTGTTTTATGTAAGTCCATGAGTGGAGAATATTGAGGTAAAGTCCTGTGTATGATTTGTTTAGTTGAGAATAGTTTATGTGTGTCTTCCGAAAAATTGAATGGTGTAGATGTTGATATGAAAATAGGCTTAAATGTCATGTCGGCATGTAAGAAGTTGAATTTAATGGTTGAAGTGATGAGGAAAATCATCCTAGAGTGAGTAGTTATGATAGTGCTCAGAGTGTTGAATTCATGGCCCAGATTTGAATTATGGTGTGGAGTTACATGTAGCACCTTGTGGTTTCAAGTTAGGCCTTACCATAATAAAGGGAACTAGTTCATTTTAGACTTTAACAGACGAATTCATCAATGCCATATGAAAATTTTAAGTTGAATCAAGCAAGTGTGATATTTGAAGGGAATAGCCTAGTCGAAGAAGAATTTGATCAGTGTTGCTAAGCTTGAAAGTAAGAAGTCGCATTTCTTAAGGCCTAGTAATTCTATCCTAGCTTATGATTTATGGTCCGATGTTTCAGGTCACATAGGGATAGCAATGTTGTAATTCCTTATTCAGATGTTTTATTCAGATTATGCTCAAAGCTCTTTACTCCCTAATAGCATTAGTTTCAGATTCGGATATTAAGCCATGATTCAGTTCGTGAGTATCCTGTGTATCATCTCGATCTTCTTTAGTATTTCAACCAAATCGAAATCATTCGAGGAAGAACAATCCCAAGAGGGGGATATTGTAATACCCTAAGTTTTCATTTTTATAAACCTCTCATCTTTTCTCATGAGATCAGGTCCAGTGCAAAGTAATGGTGACTCATAAGTTGACACTCTCATTCCTATCTTAGCCATATAGCTATTTTCATAAGAATTCGTGCACTTGCGGATCAGTTCAGTGGCTCATTATGTTTGAGATTCAGTGATTCAGTTTATATCAATTGTACATGATATCTCAAAGACCAAGATTCCTCTGTGTTTGAGTTTAATTATTCACATTTGAGGACGAATGTTCCCAAGGGGGAGATAATGTAATACCCCGTATTTTCGTGCTAGAATTCGAACCATCGTTTCTACACGTCTAAACTCTAATACAAGTGACTCTCATGTGAATATAGTTTTTATGATCATTATCCTAGTCTATGAAGTAGCTTTGAGGTGAAAAATGTTCATAGCAATGACTTAGAACAAAGTTGAGCTAAGACCAATTGATTCGTCCAAAGTTTGACGTTCGATTCTACAAGGGTCTACTTCAAATGAGTATAACTCTTTATATACATGGAATTTTTTATCCTAAGACCTATCAAATTGTAAATAATTGAATTAGCTTTCCAACGATACCAATTTCGTAAAAATCAGATACTCGAGCGAAAAGTTACAACCCTTTTAGTGAAGAGCTGTAAGCCAGGGCGATTAGGCCCGCACCGCGCGCAAATCACGCGCCAACACTGTTTCAGACGCGAATTTCAGTTTTTTTTATGGGTTTAGGGGCGTTTTGGTCATTCCCCCTCACCCAAAATCCGTCCAAACCCTATATTAAAGCCTATTAGAAGCATTATATGTTACATTTTATCAAATTCCCTCAAAAAGAAAACCCTAAGCTCCTACATCCAACTTCAAGAACCTCCAAAGTTCACCATTAATTCTGCAAATTTATTCAAGATTTCAAGTTCCTAGTTCAAGAACTCCAAGAACCATCATTCAAAAGAACGATTAACATCTCAAAAAACGAGTATCAATCTAAAGTTCATCATTCAAGGTATGTGGGGGTTTTCAACAATAACTCTCTTTCGTTCTTGTGCCCAAATTGATTTTTCTTTTATGAATATACATGATTTTACATGTTTTGATATGAATTTGAAGCATGAATTTATACCCTATATGATTTTATATGAGATTATGATACTCTTTATGTTTTGATAGTTGAATTGAATGAGAATGATGACATTTTTGTACATAAAGCTGAATTTTCCAGATTTTAAAGTAAGTTATATATATTTATGATGAAAAGCAAGAATCTTGAGAAAATTTAATATGATTTTGATGTATGAGACCTTGAGTCCTAATTGAAATTGTACTTTGAGAAATTATGTGCTATAAGCACAATGAGATTTGAATCCCAAAGCTAATTTTCTTTACCAAGATGTATGATTATAAAGCTGAAATTTTAAGTTTTAAGTGATTATTTCTGTGCTTATGTCATAAAGTATGAAACTTTGGAAGGTTTTATGGTGATATCGATGTATGGGTTTTTGGAATCCTATTTGAGATTATTATTTTGAGAAAATCATATGTTATAAACACCTTGAGTTTAAATCATTTGAGATGTTTTGAATGATTTGACCTTTTGGTCTTAATGGAGTTGTTTTGAACTCGAGTGTGAAAGAAATCCACAACGTGGTTGATTTTGATAAATGGGAAGCATGATGGCTCCCGATGTATATATATATATTACTGAAATTGTTTTGTTGTGGATTGTCTTTGAAATGATCTGAGCTAAGTCCGAAAGAAATCTTTAGCACCGAGTGGGAGGTATAAAGTGACCTTACTTCCCTAGAACTACGTGCCCCCGTAGGAGTGAGCCTGAGGCTGATTTATATAGTGATCACTAGTTTGTGTGGATTTGATATCGATAGTCCTACTCCGATGGCAAGGATAGGACGGCTCTCCCCAACGTGGGTTGTACGTTGGACTCCATGTAGCTCACATGGTTTATGTCGGTTATAGGATCTCCCAATGTGTGTGTGTACTCTTCTATCTGAGATGAAAACATATTTGCGTAAAAGGTTGAGTTTGAGAAAGTCATTATTCTTAAAAGATTTAAGGAATATATTCTAATGAGAATTGACATGAGATTTGATTGTTTTGATGATTTGAAATTGAGATGAAAGTGAATTGAGAACGTATTGTAATGACTCACTTGTTTTACTTTACATGTATTATTCATCCATGATTTTGATGATTTAATTCGAGCTAAGTGAGTCATCTATATCAGCATGCATAATTTTATAAACTGTGATGATATTAAGATATTATTTTATATATGCATTGCACCCCCATATGCTCGGTATTTTTCCACGGTGCTGACCCACATATTCGTATGTAGGCTACATTTTCTCGAAATGTAGGTACAAGGTATAGTTGCACCTTCGGATCCAGTCAGTTCGTGGTATCCAGTCAGCAGGTGATGAGTCATTTTGATTCAAGGGCTTGGGTTAGTTATGCAGAGTTTATAGTGTTGTATTTTCTTTATTCAATCGTATTGAGTTGGGGTAGTCGGGAGTCATGAACCGGCTACCTACAGTCAGTACTAGTAGAGGCTTCATAGATAGTCAGTAGAAGTTGATGTATTTTGTTTCAATTTTGGTTGTAAAGGCAGAAATGTAATCCTGTAAAATTCCATTTTTGTATCGATCAGATTCAGAAAAGAGTTAATTTCTGCTAATTTGTATGGATTTGTATTTTTATTCAGTTGCTTAGTAGTTATGCCAGTAGAAGGGTTAGCTTGGGGTCACTTGTGACCCTAAGCACCGTGTGACGTCTCGGGACCCGATTTTGGGGCGTTACAAAGAGTGTCATATGTTCTTAGGTTCTTAAGAGTACATCTTCATTTGTCTAACTATCTTTATCTTGTTGTAACCCTTTGTAGTTTGTATTGTAGTAGTGAAGCCGTATGGGTTGTTGTTTTTATTGTTGTTCCTTTTATTGTTGTTAATATAGTTTGGTTTTGGGATTTTTTCGGTGCTAAACACCTTGTAATCTCTTTCTTCTTGTTCTTGTTCTTGAATCTGAGTGTGGTCATCAAATAGGTCCTCGGGTTCTTGAACTTGTAGACTAATTTTGGTGTGTGTTTCTTGTGTTCTTGGTCTTTATTGTATCACTCACCGCCTACCCTTCTTTCTTGGTGAATTTGTTCGATAGCTAGAGCACATCGTCCTAACTTTTATTCCTACAGATGTAATGTCTCCTTCCAGACATACTTTATTAATGGTTATGTGCCTTATTTTTATTTTTATGTATGTGAATGAATGACAGCATATATCTCCAATATTGTGATGAATGAATGAATGACTTCTTGTTGTTGGTATTTATATCTGGTTTCTTGTTGTATTTATTTAATTTCTTTTTACCTTTTTTTATTAATTCACAAATTAATTATTACCAACAATTACCATCAATGAGTTAAAATTATCAAGTTCATAGCTAAACTAACAATAAGACTATTTACTAATAACCGTTTAATATGAATTATTTTACATCAAATTAGTCAAACAGATATAGATATATGTTGCAATAGATGGCTAACCCATTGCAACAGATGACTTATCTATTGGAAATTATAGAACAGATCTTGACATCTGTTATAATAGATTACCCATTTGTTGCATAAGATGCAGTAAATAGGTAATTTGTTAACACAGGTTCAGAGAACCTATGCGACAGATGGACCATCTATTGTAACATATGGGTAGTTTATTACAAAAATAGACCATCTATTACAATAGATTACCCATCTGTTGCATAAGTTGTAGTAGATGGATAATCTATTAACATAGGTTCAGAGAATGCAACAGATGGTTCATTTATTACAATGAATGGGTAATATGTTCTAACAGATGGACCATCTATTGTGATAGATTACCCATTTATTGCATAAGTTGCAGTAGATGGGCAATCTATTAACACAGGTTCAGAGAACCTATGCAACAGATGGACCATCTGCTACAACAGATTACCTATTTATTGCATAAGTTGCAGTAGATGGGTAATTTGTTAATAGCTATCAAAATGATCTTGCTATAGATTAAGTTCTTCCAATAGATGATTCATCTGTCGCAACAGATGGGTCATCTATTGGAAGATATCAATCCAGTACTAAGCTACTATTTTAATTTCTTCCAACAAATGACTCGCTTATTGCAATAGATGGGTCATCTGTTGGAAGATATCGAAATTGATGTTTAAGTGGTTTGATTTCTTCTAATAGATGACTCGCCTATTGCAACTGATGGGTCATCTGTTGGAAGAACTCAATCCAATAGCAAGAACTATTTTGATTTCTTCTAACAAATGACTCACTTGTTGTAATAGATGAGTCATCTGTTGAAAATATTTTTATACTCCGTTATATTTATTTAATTTTATCTTACCTTTTTTTATTGAGCATAAATTAATTGTTGAACCATAAATAAAAATATATTTTATATAATAAATAACATACATTACCAACAATGAGTTAAAAGTATCAAGTTCATATCCAAACCAAACAAGACAAGACTATTTACTATTACAACAACAACTAAACTAAACCATTTACTATTACAACAATCATGGTGCATTTTGATCCGGGTATGTAGTTTTTTTGTGGCCGGCATTCCTACATATGGAGCACTTATTTTTTCTTGTTGGAAATGATTCTCCGACTCTACGCCTCCTTTTAAATCACTTTCTTCCCGATTTGTTTGGGTCAACATATGGAGGGGGTATTTCTCTCTCCAAAATCTTTACAGGAACAACCCAAGAATCTTCAGGAGGCACCATATTAATATCTTCATAATATGTCATTATGTATTTTTTATACTGAATAGTATGGAGACGAGTATTCATAGTTTGATTTTCAAATTGTGCACCATATTGGGCTCGAAGCGCTTCCATAGCATGAGGGCAAGGTATTTTGTCCAAGTCAAAAACTCTACATGTACAAGTTCTTCTTTGAAGATCGACCGTGGCATCATCACCATGAACGTTGATACTGGACTTGCAATTGGCTATTTGATGGGCCAATAATTTATTTTCTGAATTAACGTACTTTGATATTTAATTTTTCATTGAAGGAACAAGTCTGTTTGGTGATTTCACTAACTCCATACGCCTTTCGTGAGGCAAATCTCATATTTATTTCATCAAATAGCGCCACAATAGAAAATTCTCTTTCAACTTCAAATATTGTATTCACCGATTCAGCTATGTTGGACGTTATAATATTATACATATACAAAAGAAATCACTTAGTACAACATAATATTATAATAAACTCAAACAAGACATTAGATTTATAATAATGTACCTATTTTCCAGATAAAATGCTTGGCCCCATCTCTCAAATCTGACACGTTCGAGATGTGCTACTGTCTTGGGTATCAATTGCTTATTTGATTAAAATGATCAAAGAATTTAGCTCTATCATACGTTTTAGCTGCTTCATAAAAATGAGACACGGCATTTGAGTTGTGATAGTTATTTCAAATATTTTCCCTAAGGTGTATCATGCAACAACCATAGTGAACGGAAGGGTAGACAATTGAAACCATATTTTGGATACTTGTATGCCTATCAAAAATTATACACAACTCATCGATATCATCTGCACAACTACTCATTTGTTCAAAAAATATTGATACGAGGCATAACATTCCTTGTCTACTGCACAAAAAAGTCACCAAAAAGATATGATTCTCTACATCATATTCTACCGCCGATAACAAAACTCCTTCGTACTTGCTCCTCAAGAATGTTCTGTCGACGGTTATGACTTTTCTCAATTGTTGAAAATCAAGAATTCAAGAATCATAGGCTACAAAAAAAGTACTTGAACCTTTCATTTTCATCAACCTGCAATGTCGTCTTACTTTCTGGATTTTTAGACTCAAGCATGTAATGGTATACATCAAGCACTGCATACCGTGATTATGTGTTCCCCTAACCAAAGACTTTGCAATCTCCATGTCCTTATAAATCTTCCAATAACTCACCTTACAATCTAATTATGCGTGAATTTAATTGGTCATATCTCTTGTAAAAGTATCTTTGCCATTGGGGAATCTATTTTTGAAGTATTTATCGATGACCTTTGTCGTGGCGTGCAGATTATGGCTCGTAATATGCTCTGAACCACATCTGTGATACTTTTCATAAGTTATAATGACAAATATGTCAGAACTTATGAATTTCACAGCCCTCAACTACCACTTGCACTCCAGATGAGCACATCTAAAATAATATATATTATGTAAATTAATCACCTTCTTGAGTCCGAAATCTTTTTTCAAGCAAGCAATATTCAAGGAAGTGACTAGTTCTTCCTTGTTCTTGAATATCATTTCCTTGTAAAAACCAGTTTCATCATCTTGAAGATTGCTCGACTGTGTTGATTAAGAACTGCCCACTTTATTGCTCGCAACAATAGGCGTAGGTGTTTGATCCTCCCTCACCTTCACTTCATCTCCACTCTCATCATCATCTGGAATATTCATGTCCAGATCATCCAATTTATCATCAAATATATTTTGTTGTTCTTGTTCTACATTCTGATTCTCATCTCTATCATTTTTTCAACCATGTACATCCTCAAAGTCGGCCTAGCTACATCACTCAGATAAGTACGCAAACTAACCTGATCGCTTATCTTACAAGGTTGGACCCTCTAATTTTTAAAAGAGATGTGTAAATAATGACAAGATCTTTCAACTGACAATTTATTCCATAATATCTGATGATTAAGTTCACAAAATCATCACACAAAACATCTCTTTGAACTGTCATCGCAATCGTTTCTAACATTTCATCATCCTTCCAACGTCAAATATATCGATTATTTTTCTCGATCCATTCTCTATGAAAATCAATCCCTATTGTTATTGATCCCTCCATTAATGGTACCTAAAGACATTTGTTAAAAAAGTTAATAATGATATTATAGTAAAATTAATAATGATAGTATAGTATATACAACAACAAAAAAAATTATATACACTACATTATCATTATCAATGTTACAATAGATGAGACACCTGTTGGATTAAGCTTCAGGTATTGTCCCAGTACAGTAACATAAATTTCAACAGATAACTCACATGTTGGGATTCATATTACAGTATTGGGAGAAAGCCTAGAGTTAATTCTAACAGATGAGTCATATGTTGCAACATGTGAGTCATTTGTTGCAACAGATCACTCACCTTTTGGGATTCATGTTACAGTACTGGGACAAAAGCTAAAGTTGATTCCAACAAGTGAGTCATCTGTTGTAACAAGTGAGTCATCTATTGCAAAAGATTAGCCATATGTTGCCTCATCTGTTGGAATTTAACTTCAGGTTTATCCTAGTGCTACAACATGAATCCAACAGATGAATCATCTGTCGGATTCATCTTTAGATTCGTTTGCAATAAGTGAGTCATATGTTGCAACATATAACCCATCTGTTACAACAGATGACCCATCTGTTGGATTCAGCTTTAGGTTCTATCCATTATTGAAAATAAGCAGTAGCAGATATACCCAAATGAGAAATTCAACTAAAAATCATAATTTTACTTACCAAAATCACCTATGAAGCAATGTCCAATGATATACGAACAAAATTTGGTCCAGTAGCAGCAGTAGCAGTAACAATAACAACAATGGTATGACAAATGAAGAAGATGGTGATGATGATGAACAAGAAGAGATGACAACGAAGAAGATGATGATGATGGTGATAAAGAAGAAGAAGAAGAAAGCAGCAGCAATAATGAACAACAATATAAGCGAACAGAGAGAAAATAAGAGCAGCGGTGGTCCCACATTTTTTCCCTCTAATTTTAGTTATAATAGAGTTTATATTGGGTCAAAGTGTAAAATAAAAAACTTGTTGCAATTCTCAAACTTTCCTAATCCATCATTTAATAAGTGTCACTCACACTCAATTGTTAAGACTTGAGTCACCTACACTTCATTTTAAAACTTTTTTTTCACCTATAATTCATTCTTCCCGCTAAGAATGTTATAATACCCCTTAATATTTTGTTGTTGATCAGATCATTACGGATTCTTCAGACACTCTCTTTTGTAGAAGGATCACAGACTGTAAAAAAAAACTTTGTTGGTACTTAATTATATACTTATGATACTATTTGTGTGTTAATCAAAACAAAAAATATGCATTTTTTTGTCAAAATATTTAACTCGTAGCTAGACTTCAACAATAGTTTGCTCCTCCGTGGTTGCTTCTTTTTCTTTTCTTCACCTTCGTCGCTTCTGATTTGGTATTATACTAATGCCCCTAAATATGTTGATATTATGTGGTTTTAACTCATTTTCACGTTTTGACATCCAAATCGCTTTGAGAATAACAAACTGTTTGCATGAAATGATTTCTTATGACTTACAAATCAAAGAAAATGATCTTTTCAACTCTTTTACGTGTAAAAATGAATAATATCTTGTAAATATTTATCAGAAAAATCATGTGGATGCATACAAAGTTAAATCTACAAAAAGGGGTTAACGGCAAATGAGTTATCAAACTCTGAGATTGATAAGAGTAAGAACAAAAATAGGTTGGAAACTCAAATACCTAATAGTTCAAACAAACAAAAAAAAAATCTGAATGCTTTAGGTCGTCTTTTTTTCACTCTTTTACTCAAAAAGAAACCAAGGAGTAACAAAACAAATAAAAGTTTTTTTTTTTTCCATATAAATATATAGTCTAGTCCCTTATATTTCGCGGGTCCGATGGGTAAAACGATATTTTCTCGTTTCATTTTTCCTAGCAAATGCCCACTGGGAATCAAGATTCGTCCATCTTCTTTCCCCACACCATCATTTACTTTATTTACCAATCCCCACAAATTCTTCTAACTAATAATAAATCATGTGATCATCATACTAGAAAAAGTGCACCTCTGATTTATTTTTTCTTTAATTTGTATGGTTCTTGAATCTCAATCTGCATGCAATAATTCACTCATATTTTTTTTGAAAAAAGAAAAAAAAAAAAAAAAGTCTGGCATTGATTTTGTGAATTGATTTGCTCAGTGGGGATTGATTTTCAAATTTAAGGAGAATGTCTGGTTTTGTTGGTGTTGTTGTTTCTGATCAATGGCTTCATAGCCAATTCACCCAAGTCGAGCTCCGTGGCCTTCATTCCAGTGTACGTCTAATATCGTTTCATAATGTATTGTATTGTTGTGATGAACACTTACATTGATTGTATCGTTTTCCATTGTTTTGTAATGACGAACACTAGCAATATGAAGAATGTACCTGCAATTATAAAGACAAACTAATTTGCATGATAGATTTAATATACAAACAAAGGTGGATAAAGTGTAAAAAAGGAGGTGACAGAGTTACCTATTACATGTTGTATTGCTTGTGGTAGGTGGCAAGTTTTCCATGGAATTAGTCGAAGTGTGCTCAAACTGGCCAGAAACCACGGTTATCAAAAACAAAAAACAAAAAGAAAAAGAAGGGTGAAATAGAATTAATATTAGATAATAAGTACGAGCAAGATGAGAAGGAAAAAACGGTAACGACATTGTCATACCAAATGTGTCGTTTACGTAAAATGACTGTTTTTGTGGTTACATAACTAGGGATTTGATGATATGATATAATTAACTTTAGGTACCAATCAAAACAAACATTGTATTCAAGTAACAATACGATACAACACAATATGTATCAACCATTCAAACAAGTTGTTATTGAGTTTGTTGATGGGGCTGATTTTATTTAGTTCTTTTATCCTGGAAAAATTTCCTGTTGTTGTTAAGTTGAAATTTGGTTACAGTTTGTTTCTGCGAAGAATGATTCTGGGAAAGTAACACTGGGTGATCTGCCACCCGTTATGTGCAAACTTAAGGCCTTGAAGGATATTCTCACTGCAGATGACATTAGCCAGATATTACATGAGTCATCTTCTGATATGAGTGAAGAAATTGACTTCGAATCCTTTCTTCGGGTGAGTACTAGACAATTTTGTTGTGTTTTTGTTTATTTCCTCGTTCTCTTGGTTTTTTGCCAATATATATATATTTGGCATTCAAAAGAAATGAACAACAACTCTGGCTTTTATAAATAAATTCCAAATATCATGAAGTTCGCAGTTGTCTAATTTACTTGACATGTTTTACTTTCACTTGTTGCATCGTTATTGCTACGACATGTAAAACCAACGAGCTTATCAGCCTGCCTTAAGATGAAATTCTCGAATACATTTACTTGGTTATCCTGTTATTTTCTGATCTTAATTTCCTATGTGTGTCTCACAAGTTCCCTGTGTCAACTGAAGTGTGATTTGTTTTTGGTTGGCTAGGCATATCTAGATCTACAAGGACGAGCTACTGCTAAATTGGGTAATACGAAGTTAAAAACCTCGTCCTCCTTCCTCAAGGCCAGAACAACCACAATTCGTCACAATATTAGTGAATCTGAAAAGGCCTCATATGTTGCACACATCAATAGCTTTCTCAGAGAGGACAAGTTTTTGAAGGATTATCTTCCTATAGATCCATCTGGCAATGAACTCTTTGAGCTCGTGAAAGGTGGTGTTCTTCTGTGGTAAGTGTTGCTTCATCTGCCCCAATTTAAGTGTCTTAGTTTGACTGGGCACAGAGTTCAAGAAATAAAAGGAGACTTTTGAATCATTGGTCTCAAATTAAAAATGTGTATAGTCTTTCAAATCTTGTGGTCTTAAAACTTTCCATGTAGAATGTCGGACATTAAAAACTTACTAAATATAGAAAGAGACACTCTCTTTGGGACAAACCAAAATGGAAAGTAAGACATTTAAATTGTGACTGAAGGAGTAATAAGGATGAATACGATGACTACATCTGGGAGATTCTTTTTAAACTTAATCATTTGATCATTTGCATGTTTATTGATTCATTAACTATACCATGTAATGCAGTAAGCTTATCAATGTTGCCGTACCTGGTACTATTGATGAGCGTGCTATCAATACCAAAAAGGTTGTTAATCCATGGGAGAGGAATGAGAACCACACTCTTTGCCTCAATTCTGCAAAGGCAATCGGTTGCACAGTGGTCAATATTGGCACTCAGGATTTAGTTGAAGCAAGAGTATGTAAAATCTATGATAGTTATTACAATAATTTTCCCACTTACGAACTATACTTAATTAACAATGTTATTGCTGCTGAAATTTCTTTGTTTTTTGTTCTCTTAGCCTCATCTGGTTGTTGGGCTGATTTCTCAAATTATCAAGGTACTTTTCTACTACAATACCTGTTCCATATGTTCGTCATGCATCTGAAATTGTTACTCATACTATTTCTGATGTTCTTGTTTTGGAAAAATCAGATCCAACTATTAGCTGATCTCAATTTGAAGAAAACTCCGCAACTTGTGGAACTGGTGGAGGACAGCAAGGTTTGTCAATACTTGATTGGTTTTTCTTGTCAATACTTGATTGGTTTTTCCTGTTTCGGTTCTAATGCAGAGCAATGGTATTGAAAGTTCTAATGCACCCTGAAATTCATGATAGATAACATAATAGTAGTAACATTTGCAGGATGTGGAGGAGCTCTTAGGTTTAGCTCCAGAAAAGGTTTTACTGAAATGGATGAACTTCCATCTAAAGAAGGCAGGCTATAAGAAGCAGGTCAATAATTTTTCATCTGATTTAAAGGTGAGAAAGTTCTACAAATTCGCTATCAAATTACCTTCTTAGAAATGAGTTTTAAGTTTTATACACTATCAGTGTACAAAATATTCAATACTATCAGGTAAACTTGATCTGCTATTGCAGGTAACCCAATTTTTTACATCAAAATTGGGAAAAAAATTTGGTTAACTTGCAATAGCAGGTCAACTTTACCCGATAGTATAGAATATTTTGTACACCGATAGTACACAAAACTTACATTCCTTAGAAATTGGTAGGCATTATATTTCAAAGAACGTTTACTGCTTTCTAGGGATGAAGTTTACACTTGCACAGTTGGATGTATCTGTGTGTATCTTCCTAAAAAAGTAACCCTGAGTTTCGCCATCTATTTAATTCATTCAATATGCATTGCTACTGTGTCTCTTTCTCATATTTGTGCCAACCGCCACTGCGCTATTGATATGTGCTTCTTTGAGAAGAATGGAACAAGATAATTGGATTAAAGTTAGCTTCTTCCCTTAACATTTTCTGCTTCATTTGCACATTGGCTAGTCCCTAATGTAACCATCCATATGTAGCTGTTAAATCTGCAGTGCACTCCACTTAATTTATTAAGATTTATGAGTTGCTAATATAACACAAGCATAGTGCTGGAATTTGCAAAGACAGCATGTAGCCATCAAATAATGTCATTATATTCTTTCTTCATTAAACGATTAGCTTTTGTGTCTTGTTAAGGATTATGAACTTGAATTTGTCATAACACATGAAAGTCAGCACTTGCCTGTCTTCTTTCTCACTGAGGTGTCGAAAACTACTGATTTCCTTTCTTTAGTCATACTTGCTTTTACAGCCTCGTATATTGTTTCTTTTTCTTAATTTGAACTTCAGTGAAGCTCAGGTGAAATAAGATTTGATAGACTGGTTTTTGTGCTCTGGCCGTCTCTAGCTATCTATCATGCTCTCTTGATTCTAGTTTGAGAGGAATTATTGGTCTGCACCTTACTTCGTCCGTGAAAGTAGAGTTCTCAAAACTCTATTCCTGATGTTTGTTCTCTGTTCGCTGCAGGATGGAGAGGCCTATGCTCATTTGCTCAATGCTCTTGCACCCGAACATGGTACAACCACCACATTAGATACTAAAGATCCAACTGAAAGAGCAAATTTGATTATTGAGCAAGCAGAGAAACTCGACTGCAAAAGATATGTTACCCCACAGGATATTGTTGAGGGCTCCCCAAACTTAAATCTTGCATTTGTTGCACAAATATTCCAAAACAGGTCAGATTAAGAAGCTCTTTTCCATAAACCAATTATCTGAAACTTGAAATTTCTCTCTTTAAGTAGATAATGTGGAGGATGGTGATACATCTACGTCAATTTTTTAGTTCCTTAAGTTATAATCCGGTTTCATAACAAATATAATAGACCAAAAATCCTCAGGCTGAAAGGTGAGCTGAATTAGGACAAGTCTCAAGCTCAGCTTAGTTTCTGTTAAGATGCGGAATATGAGGCTTGCGGTCCTGTTCACCTTATCAGGGGAACTATGAATACTTTAGCATGCGATATTCTTTTTAATCATTATTTCGGATTTTATGGAGCCTAGGGCTCAATGATTTTGTTCATTTGTAAATTCTTACTTCCATAATATCCTTTCATTTACTTTCTTCAGTAGCAATAATAGCATGTATGTTTATCCACCTTTGTTAAGCCCATAATGAATGCTACCAAGACATCCAAGCTTGAACTCCGATATGATTTAAGTAGCACGACGACTGCTGTTTAAGTTGTGATTTGTTTCTTCACTTTAGTCTTGGATTGAGAGATATCGTGACAAAAATACTAATAACCAATGTATACGCTGCTCCATTCAGCAGTTGATTTTTCCACTTCTAACTGATTTGATATCATCGAGAAGCGAGATAAAAACTTGTTAGGTATCCCAAGAATGTGTAACAATGAAAGCACACAGATTAAATAATAGATTGCATGTCCACTATTCAGGTATTGATTTTGATGAATATCAAGATAATCCATTAAGAAGTTGATGTTTATGATTAGTGGGGTTCATAGTTGTGTACTTTTCCATTTATTAAAGAGCTATTTTTTGTCATGGTACAGGAATGGATTGTCAGCGGACACCAAGAACATATCTTTCGCTGAGATGATGGAGGATGATGCTCAAACATCTCGAGAAGAAAGATGCTTCCGGTTGTGGATTAACAGTCTTGGAACTGATACCTACATTAATAATTTATTTGACAATGTCAGAACTGGGTAGGTACATATGCTTCTTTATTGGACATTATTTAGACTTTATAAATGTGATTTGATGGTAATCCTCTTAACATACAGGTGGCCCCTCCTCGAGGTACTCGACAAAATTGCACCAGGATCAGTCAACTGGAAGCAAGCAACAAAACCCCCTATTAAGATGCCTTTTAGAAAAGTTGAGAATTGCAACCAAGTCATAAGGATTGGGAAAGAACTGAATTTCTCACTTGTGAATGTAGCTGGAAATGATATTGTACAAGGAAACAAGAAGCTTATATTGGGTAGCGATTCTCTCTTCTGAACCTCCATTTACTTGCCAGTGTAGCTGAACTTTTCTTTATTTGACATATCATGCCCAGAATATGCTTTAGGAGTAAACAAATTTTGCGTGTGTGCATACCATCATCTACAATAGAATGCTATCAGAGTAAACAACTACAGGACGTTTACACATGATCACATGCCCCAGTGCAGAGGTGTGATAGGTAGGCCAAAGAAGTATTGGAGAGAGGTGATTAAAAAAGAACATGACACAGTTTCAGCTTATCAAGGAGACGACCTTAGATAGAAGGTTGAGGGGGACATATATTGGGATGCTAGGTTAGCAGGAAGTAGAGTTTGGTCCAGCTTATCCTTCCATACTAGTAGTTGGAGTATTTCTCCTGTAGTTCTTGTTCCTCGATTTCTGCTCTTATCTGGCACTTTTTGTACTTCGATTATCGTATTCTTTGTTTGTAGTTACTGCTCAGTATGCTTTTGACATGCTTTCTATAGTATTTTACCATGGCTATTTCATTTCTGCTATTTCCCTTTCTGAACTGTTTTGATCAATTTCTCATCGAGCCGAGGGTCTATCGGAAATAACCTCTCTACCTCCAGGGTAGAGGTAAGCTCTGCGTACACCTACCCTCCCCAGACCACACTTTGTGGGATCACACTGGGTATGTTGTTGTAATCAATAATGTCAAAGAGGGTCCAGATACCAATTTCGAAGTGTTGAATATCATTAAAATGACAATATTACTAAGTTTCTCATTGTTAGCCCGTCGCTGATTCATCTTTTGATTTGATTTTTTATTCACTCTGATGGCATATCACTTAGAAAGACACATGGTTTCAGAAATACAGGGAGCATGAGCATCTGATTCTTCATTTTCATGCCAAAATTGTAAAAAGCTTTACGTTGTTAACTTGCCAAGTTGATTCTTTATAGTGAATATGATAGATATCACAAACATTCGGCAAAGTGACTTTTAGATATGATTTAGGTATTGTAAGAGAAGTAAAAGATTCATTTTCTACTGTCAGCCTTTTTGTGGCAGCTAATGAGGTTCACAATGCTGCAACTATTGAAAAACTTGAGGTTTCATGCCCAAGGAAAGGAAATAACAGATGCTGACATCCTCAATTGGGCAAACAAAAAAGTGAAGAGTGCAGGCAGAAAATCTCAAGTGGAAAGCTTCAAGGTGATTTTGAAAAAAAAAGCTTCAAGCCTGATATATCAGTTTCTGTTTCACAGTATCTAAGTTCTTTGTTCTGTTCTGTTAGGACAAAAGTCTATCAAATGGGACGTTCTTCCTAGAACTTCTTAGTGCAGTAGAGCCAAGGGTCGTGAATTGGAGCGTTGTAACTAAGGGGGAAACAGGTACACTTAAAATATAAGGATTTATTTATACGCAAATAGAGAAGATTCAGTTGGCAAATTGGCAGAAAGGTCTTCTTCTCTTTGTGACTGTGATTAAAGTAATGTGAATGACCACTTGTTTCTTTGGGCTTCGTGAAAGATATTGATAACTCTGAATGCAACTGCAGATGAGGATAAGAAGCTTAATGCAACTTACATAATCAGTGTTGCAAGGAAACTTGGATGCTCCATCTTCTTATTGCCAGAGGATATAATAGAGGTAACATATCAGATAACAAACTGCTTTTTTGTGCCCGTCTTTTGTAGACCATACCAGATGGTCGTCATAAGATGAAGGATCCAGTATAGTTTCAATTAAATGCTTCCATTACAGATGTTAGAGGCCTAACTATGCTGCTGGTTGATAATATAATAGAGTACTTAGAACTAAAAGTTGCATTATTTTGTTGTCATTAGCGTTCTTTCCTCTGTATATTGTTGTGTCGTTGTTGTTACTGCTCTCTTTTCTATATTCCCTTTTTCACACTACTTGGAAATGTTTTATTTTAAGCCAAGGGTCTTTCTGAAACATCTCTATCTTTATGAGGTAGGGGTAAGGTCAGCGTACATTTTACCCTCCCCAGACCCACTTGTGGGATTACGCTGGGTATGTTGTTGTTGTTGTTAGAACTGAACGTAATCGATGCGTACTCATATAGACATGCCATATCCTGCAGACCAAGTTATATTGCATGCTACAACCCAGATTCATTCAGAAAAAACTTCCAAGGAATCCCATGAAAAGTGCATTACATATCAAAAGTGAGATGTTTGCATATTAATTCCTTAGGAGGTCATAGATACCATTAAGAATTGAACACGAAAGTCTAAACGTTCTTTTTTCGTGTTTGGTTTCATGTAATAGCATCGTAGCAACTTCTTGTCTATGAAACCTTAGCTTCCAAAGAATTCATGACTCCTAAGTCCAAACTGACTTTGGCAAACAGGTGAACCAGAAGATGATCCTTACTCTCACAGCAAGCATCATGTATTGGAGCTTGCAACATAAAGCTGATACTCCAGAGACCATCCCTGAAGAAGACAATGCTGCTTCTGATGAATCTCCAGCTGCAGCCACTGATGGTGAGAATGCTTCTCCCTAAGTCAGAAAAGGAGCGGCAAGAAGACAGATAGATATTCATGAAAATAAATATAGATAATATTGTTCGTATTCACTGATGAATTGGTGGGAATGCTTCTCCTGATTTGGTCCTCAGCTATTGTTTTCAAGAGGACAAATCTCATATATGGACGCAATAACATTGCATTATCTTATTAGTTTCACTGTCCATGAGAGACTTGAAATGCATTTGATGGATGTGGTAACAGCCTATCTATATGGATCACATGATAATGAGACATACATGAAAATTTTTGAAGGATTTAAAATGCCGAAAGCATATAGTTCAAAGCCTTGGAAAATGTATTCCATTAGATTGCAAAGATCATTGTATGGTTTGAAGCAATCTGAACGCATGTAGTATAACCGTCTTACTGAATATTTATCTAAGGAAGGTTATGCGAATGATGAAATTTGTCCATGTGTTTTTATAAAGAAAATAACGTCGGAGTTTGTTATACTTGTTGTCTATGTCGATGGCGTAAACCTTATTGGAACTCCAATAGAGCTTCAAAAGGCAATTGATTACCTAAAGAAAGAATTTGAGATGAAAGACCTCGGAAAGACAAAATTATTGTTTGGTTTGCAAATTGAGCATTTGACAAAATGGTATCTTTGTCAATCAATCTGCCTACACAGAAAAGGTGTTGAAAAGATTTTATATGGATGGAGCACATCCATTAAGTACTCTGATGGTTGTTCGATCACTTGATGTGAATAAGGATCCATTTCGACCTCAAGAAAAGAATGAGGAACTCCTTGGTCTTTGTTAGAAAGGTATAGTTCTACTCCTACTAGGAGACATTGGAATGGGATCAAACACATATTGCAGTATCTAAAAGGGACTACCGATATGGGATTATTTTATTCTAAAGATTGCAGTCCCGATCTTGTTGGTTATGCTAATGCTGGGTACTTATCTAACCCGCATAAAGCTTGGTCTCAAACAGGCTACGTATTCATATGTGGGGGTACTGTCATAACTTGGAGATCTACAAAGCAGTCTATCGTAGCCACTTCATCGAACCATGCTGAGATTATAGCTATTCATAAAGCAAGTCGAGAGTGTGTATGGTTGAGGTCCACATTACATCTCATTCGAGAAAAATGTGGTTTGAAATGTGACAAAGTACCCACGATTTTATATGAAGATACTGCAGCATGCATAGCAAAACTTAAGGGAGGATTCATAAAAGGAGATAGAACGAAGCACATTTCGCCAAAGCTCTTCTATACACATGAGCTCCAAAAAAATGGTGATATTGATGTACAGCAGATTCGTTCAAGTGACAATGTGGCTGATTTATTCACCAAGTCTCTTCCAACGGCAACTTTCATGAAAATGGTGCACAAGATCGGAATGCAAAAGTTCAAGGATGTTTTTATTAGAGGGAGCTAATACGCGTTGTACTCTTTTTTTCTTACAAGGTTTTGTCCCAGTGGATTTTCCTTGTAAGGTTTTTAATGAGTCAGCCTATATGCGTATTATTAGACATTCAAGGGGGAGTTATGATATTGATGTATATCAGTTGTAGTGAATGTCTATCAAAATCTAATTGATATCTATCAGGATTTGAAGTATCTGTCTTTTACTCAGACACTAGGAGTAAATTTTCCCTATAAATAAAAGGATTTCCTTCATTGTAAATCATCACTCAAGAGAAATAAGAATTACTATTTATTTTCTCTCTACTCTTCTTATTTATTCTTAGTTATTTCATAACAATTATTCATTTTTTTTACTATTACTATTATTATTATTATTAGTAGTAGTAGTAGTAGTCGTTTTGTGGGTACTTACTATTATTATTACTATTATTATTATTATTATTATTATTATTATTATTATTATTATATTTTTTTTTTACTATTACTATTACTACTATTATTGTTATTATTATTATTGTTATTGTTATTGTTATTGTTATTGTTATTATAGTATTATTATTATTACTTTTCTACTATTAAATGGTTACACATGCATATTGTTTTTTTCTTATATTTATTAGTTTTGTTCCCGTGTATTATTTTAATAATATTTTAATTTAGAACTTTGTAATTAAATTATACATGGTACTATTTTTTTATAAATATCTTTTTGTTCCTTATTAAATGACTACCAAGAGTATTTCGATAATTTTATGATGCAATAAAATGATTACATTTCATTGTGTTTTATAATTTTAAGTAAAGTGAAAATTTTGATTTGAAAATATTTAGTCGGTGAAATTTTGTTGCTTTTTGTTTTGAGAGTTATTAGGATTTTAGAATTTTTTTAAATACAACTACTTTGTCCTTTGTCTTTTTCTTTTCTTATTTCGTTTTGTTTGACTTTAAGGGAAAAAACATAAATACCCCTGAACTTGTCGCCACGACTTACTTTAGCACTTTAATTGTATAGGTAATTATTACCCCCCTAAACAACTTTCGCATGAATTAAATACAACCCCTAAAATATAATAACACTCTCACAATGGAGAGTGTATTACACTCGCGACACGTTAGTGTCATGTCAGCGCCACGTCGTTGTCATGTCAAAATCACATAAAAAAATTATTTTAAAAAATTGTTTCACTAATATATAATTTATATAATTAATAAAATATAATCCCCACCACCACCACCACCACCACCACCCGTCCACCTCTCTTTCTTCTTTATTTCTCTGCATCCCTTTTTTTGGCCATTTTTGTCATCATCTCTCCATCAGCAGCCCGCAATGGATAATTCAAACCAATATTACATAACAGGAAAGGTAAATGAAAAAAAATATTTAATACTCTTAAATACAGGACAAGAAGAAAATTATATAGCAAAATATCTAGTAAAAAATGAGAAAATAAAAACTGATAATAATATATGCTCAGATCTACCAAGAAGTTTAATAAATACTAAAAATATAGCAGAAAAAGAAATAATAATAGGAATAAGAAAAATAAAAATAGAATTTGAAGTAAAAGAAGAAATGCAAAAAACAGACATAATATTAGGAATAAAATGGTTAGAACAAGTAAAACCATATAATATAGAACATACACAATTAACTATAATATATAACAGAGAGAAATTATTCTTAAGAAGAGCTTTAACATAAAATGAAAATATATGTATTAATGAAGATAGTAGTAGAAGGATATTACAGTAGATATTATACGCCTATGATAGACACAGGAGCAGAAGTTAATTTATGTAGATATAATTGTTTACCAGAAAGTAAACGGGATAAATTAAAAACACCAATAATAGTTAAAGGATTTAATAACGAAGGAAGCTTAATTACTTATAAAGCTAAGAATGTAAAAACACAAGTATGGGATAAAATATTAACAATAGAAGAAATCTATAATTATGAGCTAACATCAAAAGATATACTTTTAGGAATGTCGTTTTTAGATAAATTATACCCACATATAATAATTAGGACAGATTGGTGGTTTACAACACCATGTAAACAGAAAGTAAGAGCAAAAAGAGTTATTAATAAAATAAGAAAGAAGACTGATTGGATCAAAGGAAGTGAAAAAATTACACAAAAATTAGAAAATATAAAAAATACTGAAGATACAATAGAACTGGTCGTATTTTCAATAAATAAAAAGGAGATAACTATATTTTCAATAAATAAGATAGAAATAATTAAGAAAAAATTAGGACAATTATATAGTGAAGATCCATTAAAAGGATGGAAAAAACATAAAACCATTATAAAAATTGAATTAATAGATAAAGATAGCATAATAACCCAGAAATCATTAACATATAATTTTGATGATTTAAAAGAATTTCAAATGCATATAGAAGAATTATTAGAAAACAATATATACAAAAAAATAATAGTAAACATAATAGCCCAGCATTTATAGTAAATAAACATAGTGAACAAAAAAGAGGAAAAAGTATAATGGTTATTGATTATAGAAATTTAAATGCAAAAACAATGACTTATAATTACCCAATACCAAATAAGATATTAAAAATAAGACAAATACAAGGATATAATTATTTTAGTAAATTTGATTGTAAATCAGGATTTTACCATCTAAAGTTAGAAGAAGAATCTAAGGAATTAACCGCATTTACAGTACCACAAGGATTTTATGAATAGAATGTATTACCATTTGGATATAAAAATGCACCAGGTAGATATCAACATTTTATGGATAGTTATTTTAAACAACTACCTAATTGTGTAGTATACATAGACGATATACTATTATATACAAAGACCAAAGAAGAACATTTAAAATTATTGGAACAATTTACGGATATAATAGAAAAATCGAGAATAAGTAAAAAGAAAGACGAAATTATGAAAAATCAGATAGAATTTTTAGGAATACAAATAGATAAAAGTGGAGTAAAAATGCAACAACATATAGTACAAAAAATAATAAATTCGAAAGAAGAATTAGATACAAAAAAAGAAATTACAATCATTTTTAGGATTAGTAAACCAAGTAAGAGAATATATAGCAAAATTAGCAGAAAATCTAAAGCCCTTACAGAAAAAATTAAAAAAGGATGTAGAATATAATTATAACGAAAAAGATAAAAAACAAGTTCAGAAAATAAAAATACTTTGTAAAGAATTACCAAAATTACAATTTCCAGATGAAAATAGAAAATTCATATATATAGTAGAAGCAGATGCTAGTGAATGTAGTTATGGAGGCGTACTTAAATATAAATATGAAGAAGAAAAATTAGAACACCACTGTAGATACTACTCAGGTACATTTAATGAAACAAAAATAAAATGGGAAATAAATAGAAAAGAATTATGCTCATTATATAAATGTTTATTAGCATTTGAGCCATATATTGTATATAACAAGTTTATTGTACGAACAGATAATACACAGGTACGTTGGCGGCTAACAAAGAAAATACAAAATTCAGTTACAACAAAAGAAATTCGGAGACTAGTATTGAATATATTAAATTTTACATTTACAATTGAAGTAATTAGTACTAACAAAAATGTTATTGCAGATTACATATCAAGACAAAGCTACACAGACTGATATAATAGAAGAAGATACTCTAGAAAAAATACTCAACACCCTAACTACGCTTTCAATGAAAGTGGACAGTATGGGTAATGAGATAGAAAAGCTAAAGACTAATGAAGATAAACTGAAGTCTATAGCTACAAATCAGCTAACTCAGCAGTGTGCAGAGCTATGTCGATCGGAAGACATTAAAATTCCAGAGCTAGAAGGAGACGTTGGGATACTCCATAAAACCCATAACGTTTATCAATCTACTTCTGCAGGCACAAGCAAAGGAGTTAGGAAAAATATAAATATAAATATGAACCTAAACAAGCTATTTGATAAACCATTTATTCCAAATACACCAAAAGATCCTATGTTTATACCCCCACAAATTACCACATACCGAGAAAGCCTAAACCAAGACAAAAAGACCTATAACTATACAGCCCGAACATACATAGAAAATATTTACAAAATACAAACCTTCTTAAATACCAACCCCAGAGCTATAAACATCCAAGAACCACATACAAATTACATAACCCAGAAGCTAACCGGATACAATAAGCTAATTGCTTTGCCCAAAACCAAACCAGGTCTAGTTAAAACCTGTTACGAATATGGATTACTTAGTACCATATATACCCAAGACGGAAATGAAATATCCAATATACCAGAGATATATGATTCATTTAACATTTTCAAAAGAATAACCAAAGGCAACCTATTTTTTATAAAATTTTATACGGCACCAGCAGAGATATTGTATGATGAAGTTAAATCACCTATACAAGTTGTAAAAATAGAAATGACCCGAGATATGATTATACCAGAAGATATTACTCAACAACCAGAAATACCTAGAATTGAGATACCAATTTTTTATGCAAATAAGAGAATTATTGGACTATCTACGATTCTTCAAGAATTAGCAAATAATTATCGCAACAGAAATCCCATATGGAGTTATTATTCAAGAGGTAATGTAATAATATACTCAAATTCAAAGGAACTACGAGAAGCAGATATGGAAGACGTCAGGCAATGGATCTTGACTTTACTCAATCCAGAGAAAAAAACTATCGCCAGAGCTATTAGAGAAAAATTTATTTTGGAAGAATTATTAACCAGATATTGCAAGTTAATTGGACAAAATGTAATGGAGAAGATAATATTGTCCCAGAAGTTCAACTAGAATAAAAGAAGATAAGCATGTCAGCTGGAAAGATAAGATAAGAAGCAACAGATATGACAACGAAAAGATACCAATGGAAGAAGATAAGATATTAAATTATTTACGTAAAATTATTAGAATTATTGTATAGACTGGACTTTTTAGCCTCCTAGCCTTTTTTAAAGGCTATATTGTATAGACTTTCTAGACTATATTGTATAGACTTTTCTTTTTTAGCCTCTTAGCCTTTTTGACTTTTCAAAAGGCTATTTTAGAATTTTTTTAAACGTGTAAATTCATGTAAAGACTTTGTAAAGATTTCCATTCTATAAATGAAAGAAACTGAAGGCATTGTAGGGCAAGCCTTCATGTGTTGAAGCAAAAACTCTCTCCTGCCCATTACAAATATTTTGCTTAGTTATTAATTTTCATTTTTCTCCTCCTCTCTCCATCTGAAAAGTCATTAAAGTTGTTTACTTAGGTCTCACTTTTACTAAATTTTATCACTTTAATCCTAAAATTTTCTTCACTTAACCATTTTCATTGCACAACATACCTCATTTGTTTTAAATTTTATACAATAAGGGGATGAAAGGGCGGGGGGGTGAGGAGATGAGGGTTGGTTTTGAAGAAGATGAGTGGGGTGGGGGTCTTGAAGAAGATGAAAAAGGGGTAGGGGTGTTTTTATTTATTACTTTTTCTTTATTATATATAATTAAATTATATATAATAATTAAAAATTATTAAAATATTCCATCAACACTTTTTTAAAAAAAATGTGCTTTATTTTTATTTTTATTTTTGTCACGTCAGCCATTAAGGGGGTAATATAATTCACGCGGAAGTTATTTAGGGGGGTAAATAATTACCTATAAAGTTAAAGTGTCAAAGTAAGTTATGGTGACAAGTTCAGGAGGATATTTATGCTTTTTTCCCGACTTTAAAAATCAGGAAAGATTTTAAATATAGAAAAGAAAATAAGACCCTGCATGATAAATGTAAAGGTAATGATCGATCAACCACTTGAAACTTCTGGTGGTAAAATATATTTGTGAGTACACTAAAATATATGTTTATGTTTACATTATTATATTAAAGTGTGAAGGATCTTTGAAAAGTGATTTAAATTTTTTGTGATTCATTATAAATTTCCGCAGTAGACATAATCATTTAATTTTAAATAATCAAACGTTACACGTATGAGATACATACGGTTAAATTAGTATACTAAATAGCAAGAAAGTCATGTCTATTATGTTGCCAAGCGGCAACATGGCATAAAGCATGTATTATTCTTAGGACAGGAATTAGTTAGTTAGGTAATAATTAGTTAGTAGTTTTTAAAAAAAATTAGAGTTTTTTTTAAATTCAAATTTTGTACTCATCTTTATTTGTTTTACTGTTTTTTAATTGTTAATTTAAATAATTAAAAGATCAAATAAATTTAGTAAACTACTACAAAATAACCAAAAAAAGAATCCATAAATTTAAATTCATTTAAATTAAAAGAAATGAAAAAATCAAAATAAATAAATAAAAATAATGTTGTGATAAAAGTTTCTGCACTTTACTACTATGTAGAAGAGTGAAGAAGCACACAGGAGTTCGTCAACATGTGTGCTTCTTGTCATTCATCTATATAGTGAGGACATTTTAGTCATTTTATCAGTTCTGATATTTTAAAGCTATTGTACAATTGTACTTAATGTGATTGTACTTTTTAAATTTCGGACAAAAAAATCAGAGTATATCCTACTTATTACTACTTGGTCAGTCAATACTTTTATTACCTTTTCTGTCGTGTGGGTCCCATTTTGATCTTTCTTCTTTTCTCTTTGGTTTCTCTTGCCTACAATGTTAACTAAAACTTGTTTTTTTCATGCAATTGGTTTATCGTTATTTTTCATGTTAATTGATTGAAATTATATACTGTTAAAGATTATTCTTAATTAATTATTACAAGTTATTTATCTATTAAAAAATAATAATATTTAATAAAAAATAAAATAGATATTTATGACATCCCTACTTTAACTTCTTCAACCGTAATTTGACTATATCACTCCTGATTAATTATATAGGTTGCTATCTACGTATTAGAAAATTAAAAATATTTAATAAAAAAATAAAATAGACATTTATGACATGTCTGCTTCAGTTATTTCAACCGTAATTTTACTATATCATTTTCAATTAATTATTATGAGTCATCTAAAATTAAGAAATTAATAATATTTAATGAAAAAGTAAAATAGATGTAAAATGATAAATTAACTCTTGATATTTAAAATTAATTTGACGTCTTATATGAGGCTCACTTAGATTTTTTAACAAGTATTTTTTATAATAATTTTATTATATCACTTCTAATTAGTTATTATAAGTCATTTTCTACTTCCCTGGTTCAATCGTGATTTTACTATATTACCTCTAGGTAATTATTATAAGTCATTTACGTATTAAAAAATTAAAAATATTTAATAAAAAAATTAAATAGATATTTATGACATGACTGCTTCAGCTGTTTCAACTGTGATTTTAATATATCGCTCATAATTAATTATTATAAGTCATTTAAATATTAAAAAATAAATAATATTTAATAAAAAAAATAAAATAAACATAAAATGATAAATTATTTTTTGATGTTTTAAATTAACTTAACGTCTTTTATGAGACCACGTAAAAAAGATTTCACAACTATTTGTTATACTAATTTTACTATGCCACTTCTAATTAGTAGAATAGAAGAAAAAATGTTACAAATCACAATAATTAAAAACTTAAATAATTTTAAAAAATATAATTGACTATCAATGGCATAAAAGTTTTAACAACTTAAAATATTGTAATATAAATTTCATCAATCTAAATATAATAATATACGCCTAACTTAGAATTATAGAATTATACATAACGTATAATTTTTAAGAATCAACATTGGGTCGTGCGTAGCACGGCGTAAGCCCACTAGTTTTATTTATAAACAATAACTGATTTAAATGTGGATTGTTCAAAGAGAAAATGTTCTGTTTCCACTCTAAACTATTCACGAAATTGTTGAGACACACTCGAACTTTAGGAGGGTTCTATTACCCCTGGACTAATTAAATCGTATTTTTGGCTACCTTAGTGCCTATGCGGCACATCAGTGAATCAATTTCGTGTGTAGTTCAGGGTGAAAACAGAGCATTTTTCCTTATTCAAATAAACTTTTCGTTTTTACTCTTTAAGCTTTGAAAGAGAAAGAATTGATTTAACTTTCCTTTTTTTTAATATAAAAATATTTAGATAAAATTCTATAGTTATTTTATTTTATCATCATAATTTTTTAAAAAAAATATACAAACAGGAAAAAGACAACAGAAGAAAGATAAAAAGTATTTCTAAAAGAGAAAATGGTCAAAAGCTCCTCCCCCCCCCCCCCCCCCCAATCTTCATCCCAAATCTCAACTACACACCTATACTTTGTGAGGATCTTATTACCCCCTGAACATTTTAAAATTGAAATATATACCCGTCTAAAAGCTCATACCCAGCTTTATTTCAAGTAGTGACCTGCACGAGCTGCCACATAATGCCATATCATATTATCTTTTTTGTTTAATCTAAAAAATTAATTATTTTTCTTTATATATTTTCCTTTTCTCTTTTATTCTTTCCTCTTTTCTATTTTCGTTTTGCCTTTTCTTGTTGACTCCAAATACCAGATAATGATGAAGACGACGCGGGCCAAGCTTCACTCATATGCTAAGACTAGAATTCCAATCAGATGTGGATTCAAAGAAAAATCTTTGAATAGTTTTTTTAAAAAAAAATGAATTTTGAAACGAAATGGGTACATATACATTTGTTAATTTTATGTTTAGATTTGCTTTTTTTTTGTTTCTTTTGGTGATAATTATTGCAAGTATTGACTATTGTGTTGAATGTTGATTTTCATTTTGAAAGTTGATGAAAAAGACTTTTTTTTGTAGAAATAATTGTTAATTTTGCTCTTTCGATGGAATGGAAGATGACCCATTTTGTGTTTGTATTGAAATAATTTTTAATTGAGCTGTTTTTTATGAAATTGGAGATGACCCATTTCGTGATTTCAGTTTTTTTTTTAGAAATTTTTGCTATTTCGATGGAATTGCAGATGGCCATTTTGTGTGTGTGCGTGCAAAAATAATGATTAATTGAGCTGGTTTTGATGGAACTGGAGATGACCAATTTGGTGATCTTAGAGTTCTTGGTAGAAGTAATTGTTAATTTTGCTATTTTGATAGAATTGAAGATAATCCATTTGGTGTGTGTGTGTGTGTTGAAATAATGGTTAATTAAGCCGTTTTTTATGGAATTGCAGATGACCCGTTTGGTGTGTGTGTGTATGGTAGAAATAATGATTAATCGAGCTGATGTTGATGGAATTGGAGATGACCCAATTCAATATTCAACACAACGAATTAATTTGTTACCCAAAATCAACTTTGTGTTTGTTTCTTTTTTTAAAGTTGATTTTTGGGTAAAGATTTTTCGCTGGTGGTGGAGCAGTCATGGTGCTTTGTTGAATAGAAGAAAGAAAGAAGAGAGAAAAGAGAAGAGAAAGAAGACACAAATGAAAAAATAAATAAAGAACATAAAAAATTTAAAAATTAGAAAATTAAGACGTGAAAGAAGGAAAAATGGTTTTAAAAAAAATTAAAACGTCTTCGCTCTCTCAAAGAGAGTGTTCTACATCTTTCGTGCCACCTCAGCATTTAGGGAGAAAATAAGTCCATTTCAAAATAGTTCGGAGATAATAGAATCCCGTGAAGTTAGAGTATGTAGTTGAGAATTCGAGCATAGATTGGAGGGACATTTGACCAGTTTCTCTTTCTAAAATAAACTACCCAACCCCTATGATCTATGAACACTCCAACTCAACCATCGTTCCCCATTTTCAGGTTCTCACTCCACATTCCTCACTTTCCCTCATTACTTCAACGTTTAACAAATAATCTGAAATTTGTTTGAACAATCAAAATATAAGAAGTGGTTACTTTGAAGTTTGAATTTAAATTCAAAAAATATGTAATTAAGAAAATTCCTAAATTTCAATAATCTAAAACAACGTATTTCTCGTCTATTGGAAAATAAACTACAACGTGGCAAATAATTAATTTTGATTTGAAGTGGTTATTTTTTGAACGTAAAACAGTTACTATTTTTATAATTATATTATATATTATTATATATATTATATATATTTCTTTCTTTTCTATTATATAGAAGAGGTGGTTTCGACCACCTCTTATCCAATTACCAAAATATCCCTTTACTCCCACTTAATTACATACCATATCCCAATATATAATAATTTTATTGTTTCATCATAATGGTTTAAATATTTAATATATTCTATTAATTTATATTAATTAACTATAACTACATATTGAAAGTAGAAAAAATGTATTTATTTAATTGGCTATCATGTTCAAAACTAATATGTTACCACAAATCACAATAATTAATAACTTAAAATATTTAAAAGACATATAGAAATTTTATTGACTCTCATTATTTTAGCAATGCCACATAAATTGAGATAAAAGAAAAAGTACTGCAAATCATAATAATTAACAACTTAAAATATTTAAAAGATAAATAAAATTTTAGTTGACTCTCAAAATTGTATCGAAGCCACATAAATTGGGACACAAGGAGTAAATATATTATTTGATAATTACGTAAAAATTATTATAAATCACAATAATTAACAAGTTAAAATGCTTTTTAAAAATAGATAAAAGTTCTATTCAACTTTCAAAATTTTATCGGTGCAGCATAAATCATGACAAAATAAAAAATTATTTTCGACCACCTCTTATGCAATTACCAAAAAAAAACCTCTACTCCCACTTAATTACATACCATACCCCAATATATAATAATTCCATTGTTTCATCATAATGGTTTAAATATTTAATATATTCTATTAATTTATATTAATTAACTATAACTACATATTGGAAGTAAAAAAAAAAAATTTATTTAATTGGATATCATGTTCAAAACTAATTTGTTACCAAAAATCACAATAATTAATAACTTAAAATATTTAAAAGACATATAAAAATTTTATTGACTCTCATTATTTTAGCAATGCCACATAAATTGAGATAAAAGAAAAAGTACTGCAAATCATAATAATTAACAACTTCAAATATTTAAAAGATATATAAAATTTTAGTTGACTCTCAAAATTGTATCGAAGCCACATATATTGGGACACAAGGAGTAAATATATTATTTGATAATTACGTAAAAATTACTATAAATCACAATAATTAACAAGTTAAAATACTTTTTAAAAAATAGATAAAAGTTCCATTCAACTCTCAAAATTTTATCGGTGAAGCATAAATTATGACAAAATAAAAAATTATCTTAATTAATTACAACTAAATATTTAAAATAAATCAATTTTATTATTTTAATTGACTTTTATATAGAAAATTAATCTTTTTATTTATTTATTTATTTTAGTAAATTTAAATTTTAAAATTATTTTTTTCTTATATAGAAATACTAATATTTAAACTTAACTTTAAATTTTGAAAGTACAAAATTAATAAATTTAATTTAATAAAATAAATTTCTAATGAATATTTTCTTAGAATTTGTGTTGGGTCAATATGTATCAAGTTAAAAAGAAATGAAGAAAAATATATAGTAAAAATTTATTATTGTGAAAGATAAATATAATGCACTATCCAATAATGTTTAATAATATTATACTTTTCATATGCAAATATAGCATCCCGTATTTAATTAATATACTATTCCGATGAATTATCGATGATTACTATTGGATATGATAAAATTATATTAATTTTTATAGTAATAACATAATCAATCACTCTTAATTAATTATTATGTGTCATCTAAGTATTAAGAAAATAAATAATATTTAATGAAAAATAAAATAGACATAAAATGCGAAATTAACTCTGAATGTTTTAAATTAAATTTTCGTCTTTCGAATGATGATTTTATTATATCACTCCTTATTATAAGTCATTTATGTATTAGAAAAATAAGAATAACAAAATGATATGTCAACATACAATATTTGATTAACTATCAAAATTATATTAGTGCCACATAAATTGGGACGGGACAGAAGAAGATATAAAACAACATATATTATTTAAAAATGAAATAAAAAGTATTGTAAATAACAATAATTAACAAAAAAAAATTAAAAAATTGACTGATTTCTACTTCAGCTGCTTCAATCGTGATTTTAATGTACAGTGATGTTTAAAGAGGGTAAAATGGCATAATGAGATTTAAAGAGGATAAAATGTATGTAGTAAAGTGTGAGAAAAATAAAGCATAAGTAAATTTTATTACCATATTTTAAAGAAATTAAAGAAAAGAAGTATAAAGATTATTTGCAAAAGATTTTGACCAACTAATTTAAATATAAATAAAGTAAATTTAAGTACAAAAAATGTGTATCTATCACAAATTTGCTACCAGACACTTCGCACTTTCTTAACATTAGCAAATTTTCTATCAAATATGTGTAGTCATCTTTCTCAATTTTTTATAGCTCCTCAATATTAATTAACATTTCTCTGTTTTAAAAATAAAATAAAGAAAAGAAAATCTCTACTCTTCCTTCTATATTAAAAAACAACACCCTTTTCCTGTGTTAAAATTAATAATTAAACAAATAAATAGTGAATCTAAGGTGTGTATTCTCTTTATCGGGCAATTTTACATGATTCTTAATCTTTGCGATATTGAAAATCAATAATCTGCTGGATATTTGATTTAAATTATTTCATCATATTTATGCCTTTTTTTTCTTTATATTTCTGATCACAAAATTCAACAAGAAGGTTAAAAAAAAGTTTCAATTGTGATCCCCTCAGCTCAATCATACTAATGAAAATATTCTACTGCTCAAACTTTCTACTCCAAGATAAATCTTAAAACTTAAAACTTGCAATCCACATGTTTTACTATTGGGCCCGTGCTGACACGGGCCTTGCACTTCTAGTATTATATAGAAGAGAAGGTTTTGACCTGTCTGCTTCATATGCTTCAATCGTAATTTTATTATATTATCCCTAATTAATTATTATAAGTCATTTATGTATTTAAAATTAGTAATATTATAAATTACTTATGTATTAAAAATTTGGCAAAATGACCTTTTGGACCCCTATACTATGTCAGTTTTGTAAGTTGGACACTTCTACTTACATGTTTGTCATATGAACCCCTGAACCTACTAAAAAATAACTTTTTAAACCCTTTTTCGGTCTACTCAGTTGTGCGTGTTGCACAATCGCGGCCACGTCATTAATTATGTGTAAAATAATTTCACATATGAAATGACGTGTGTAGAGTATAAATGTTAAATTTTGACCAAAAATTTAGGTCATTTGAACCCTTCTTCTTCGCCCTTCCTCTCTCTCTCATCCGAAACTCAAAATTACCACCATTTTAGGTTAATTTAGGCTGATAGTTGTTGAAGGTTCTTGCAATCCTTGTAAGTATTTAATATGTCGGTGTAGTTGTAGTATGTGGTAGTTTATTTTGAAGCTTCTAGTCGATTTAATGGGGGTCCGTTCTACTAATTTTAGGATTTTCGAGATTAAGAACTCTTTTCTTCAAATTTTTGTCTGATTTTGCTCTGTTTCGTCTGTAGTGTTGTTGTAGGTAGTATTTCTAGTGATGATATGTCTTCAATGGCATATATCGGGTTTTGATTAGAATTTAGGGTTTTGCCTTTTTCGTAAAATGAAAAATTGAGTCCAAAAAAATTGGGGCTTTTAGTTTATTTGTTGTCTAATGCTTGTATTATGGATATATATTGCAGTTTTATGCCTTCAATGGCATTTTTTGTTATTTTGATTAAATTTTAGAGTTTTTTTGGTAAATTCAGAATTAGGTCCAAAAATTTTGGGACTTTTGATTTTTTTGTTGTTTAATGCTCCTATTAAACTTGTGTATAGCATTTTTGTGCCTTCAATGGCATATTTTGTTATTTCAATTACACTTTAGGGTTTTTTTGGTAAAATCAGAATTGATTTTTTTATTCCTTTGTTTTTTAAAAAAAAATTAAGGCTTTGTGGATAATTGCCTAATGTATATGTTATCTTGTCATTGTACAAATTTTCTAAATAAATGGACATAATTGTAACACTTCAATTCATAGTGCACCAAGATGTTCAGGAAGTCCTGCAAATGCTCACAGTGCACCAACAGCTACAGGAAGACCTGCAAATGCTGCATCAGTTGGTGGTGTGAGGCCTGCAACTGCTGTGATGCCCACTACCACTTCAGCAATGGGTGCTACTGCTACATAATCTACAACTCAGCAGTCTACTAGTGGTGTTGGTGCCCAAAAGAGGAAGACTAGTACAGCTTTGAGAGGTGGTGCAAATCTGGCATATAAAAGACTAAGGCAAAAGAAACAGGTTTTGGTGTGCTATTTGGACCAAGTGGCAGTGTGATAGAGAGGGTAAGTTTCATATAATGTACTTTACATTTAACTAGTTTTAATTAGTGTATGAATAGCTGTTTTTTTTTTACAGTCTGGAAATACTGAAAGAGTATTACATAGTCCAACACTTATTAGTTTAGTTCCAACCAATATTGACTTGGGTTTCAAACCAAATGGACTAAGGTGGAAATGTGGAGCTACAGTAACTCAAAGAAAGCTACAACAATAGAGTAACAAAAGATCAAAGGCAAAATTATCTCCAACCACTCAACCCACATCAAGCACTCAAGCCAACAAGAATCAGTCCACAACAAGCACTCAAGGAACACATTAGTGTAATTCTCTTTCTGTATTGATCCCAAAGTGTTGTTCAGACAACTTTATAATACTTCTGGTTCATTTCTCATTTCAAATATTGTTAAGACAAGCATTTTGATGTCAACTCTTGTTAAGATATTATATATTGCAGATTTCTATGTTGGCAATGGTGTTTGTCATTAAATTTTAATTTCATTTCATTTCATTGTACATACCAACTACATAGATCAATCCATCTTAAATAATACAACAGATAGAAACCAGATGACAACAATAATGATAACAGTGATATCAATACTAATGTTTGGTCTTTCATGTCTTCCGTGCCTTCCATATCTTCCTAGTCCTTGTTGTCTTCGTTGCCTTCGATGTCTACCTTAATATTGTTCATTTTCATCGGTCAATCGAAAGAATCCACAACCAGTACCAACCTGATATTTTTGACAGCCCCTAAACATTCTTCCCGAATTGGTTGGTGTTCTTGACATCTTAAGTTTCGCGTAAAATCCACAATAACAAATTCAAACTGTCATGGTGTTGCAAAAAATGACATAAAAAATTAACTTTCTAATATTACAAGCATAGCAGGAAAATAATTAAAGAACAAGAACTTGGAGAGAGAAAAAATGGAGAAGAAGGGATGAAAAAATCTCAAATTACTCCAACAATGGTGTTTGGAGCAAATGAGGAAGAATGAGCATTTATAATGGGTGTTGAAACCCTTTTTGACCGTTGGGGCCCTTTATTTTATGGCTGACGCGCGGCTGGAGACTAAAACACATGCTCCTATGTGGTCCCAGCCACATAGGATGCCACATCAGAAATTGTGTTTAAAAAATTGCTTTTTAGTGGGTTCAGGGATTCAAATGACAAACATGTAAGTAGAAGTGTCCAACTTACAAAATCGACATAGTACAAGGGTCCAGAAGGTCATTTTGCCTAAAAAATTAAGAGAAAAGACATAAAATAACCAATGAAGTTGTCTCGAATTTGCAAAAAGACGTTTAAACTTTATGGGCGACCTATTACTCCAAAAAATTTGTACAAACCCTTGTAAATAGATTATTTTTAACGATTTTGAGCCTATGCATGTTGTCACGCCAATGACGCTCTTGAATGAAGAAATTTGGTTGTAACTATTAATTAAAAATTGTCATACGTAATTAAATTTGACAATTATTTTAAAAACCCTTCTTCTCCTTTTTAAAAATTGGGTTTTCTTCCAAAACCTCCATTATTATAGCCATTGAAGCTTGACTTTAGAAAAAAATTCACTCTCTTCTCAATCTCTTCTCAACGAAATCAACTTTAACATATGAGATTATTTCATTTATTTTCTAATTTTTTCTTACTTTTCAGTTATTGAAGCTTTAATTTAGTCTTAATTTGGTTAAATTTTTTGAAATCAAGTTCTATTTTCTAATTAGGTATTGAGGAAAAAATTCAAGCAATGTCAAATTCATAATTTACCTACACTATACGATCGATCTCTCCTCTCAAAGTACATTTCAGTCGAAATAATTATTTTTGGAGTGAGTTACTATTGTTGGGTGTTGTCACTGAAAATTTAATGTTGCTACTGATTTGGGGTCCATTCATCGGTGAAATTTTTTGTCGACACAAAGATGGAGGAAGCCGGAGATGGTGTCGTGATCTAAATATAGATGTCGGAAGTCGGTGGTTGTTATTTAAATGTTAATGGCAGTGAAGGATGTTAATGGAAATGGAGGTTTGAGGAGAAAAATGGAAGAGAAGTTTAAAAAAAAAATTAATTAATTAGGAAAAGAAAGTGACCTACACACGCCTAAACTTAGACTAGGATTGAAGATAAAATCGATCAAAATGGTTCATTTATAATGGTTTTTATAACTTCTGTGGGGTAATAGGTAGCCCGCAAAGTTAAAGTATCATTTTGAAAATCTCACACAAGTTCAGTGGTTAGTGGTTACTTTATGTCTTCTCTCATTAATAATATTTAATAAGAAAAAGTAAAATAGACATCTATGACATGTTTACTTTAGCTGCTTCAACGAGGATTTTACTATATCACCCCTAATTAATTATTATAAGTCATTTATGTATTACAAAATTAACAATATTTAATTAAAAGAAAGTAAAATAGACATTTATGACATGTCTACTTCAGCTACTTCAACTATAATTTTACTAAATATCATCCCTAATTAATTATTATAAGTCATCTAAGTATTAAAATATTAATAATATTTAATAAAAAGGTAAAATAGATATAAAATGATAAATTAACTCTTGATGTTTTAAATTAACTTGATGTCTTATATGAGTTTCACTTAAATTTTTTTACAAGTATTTTTTACAGTAACTTTGTTATATCACTTCTAATTAGTTGTTTTAAGTCATTTAAGACATGTCTGCTTTGATGCTTCAATCGTGATTTTACTAGATCACCCCTAATTAATTATTATGACCATCTAAGCATTGTGTCACTTAACTTGGAATAAAAAAGGTATTATAATTACAATAATTAAAAATTTAAATTATTTTAAAAATATAATTGACTATTAATGACATAAAAGTTTGGACAAGGAGAGTAACATATATTATTTGAAAGTTACATAAAAAATATTATAAATTACAATAGTTAACAACTTAAAATATTTAAAAAAATTTAATTTGTTATATATTTCAAAAAAAATACGTAAAAAATAGTATAAATCACAATAATTAACAACTTAAAAATTTAAAAGATATAACATATTTGATTGATTCTCAAAATTATATTAGTGTCACTTAAATTGAAATAGAAGAAAACTATTATAAATGCAATAATTAGAAACTTCAATTATTTTTAAAAATATAGTTAACGATCAATACCACAAAAGTTTGGACAAGGAGAGTAACATATATTATATGAAAATTACATAAAAATATTATAAATTACAATAATTAACAGCTTAAAATATCTAAAAATATATTAAAAGTATGATTGATTATCTAAATTCTATATGTGTCACATAAATTGAGGCAAAAAAATAACACATATTGTGCCCGTGCTAAATCTTGGATGAATCTTAGAATGTATGTGCAATCCATTTTTTAAAAAACCTTTATTTAAATACATCAAGATTGAAAAGACAATTTCCAACATCTCACCAAACAATATATAAGAAATAATGTTAGCATAAATACTATCAGCATTACTAATACAAGAATTATTAATGCAAACATTACTAATACATTCTATTCAGCATTATTTTTATACTCTCCAACAAATGACTCCTACGTTTCAATGGAATGAACATATACAAAAGCAAAGTTCAATAAAACATCTACATAAGTATGTTTTATCGTATTCTCAAAGTCAAATAACTTAAATAAATATGAAGATGATAACTTATAGTATTCTTTTTTAGATAATTTTTGAAACACTTAAAATTTAAATTTAAAATATTAATTTAATTTAACTTCAAAGAACAAGTTGACAAATAAAAGAGAAGGAGAAAATGAAAGTAAATGATGTTTATGTCGGCTTAGTATAGGAGTACAATGCAATTTTTGGTTATTAATTGCAAGTCGCATGTGATGTATATACAACATAATATGCAATGGGTAGATAACGCTTTATCTTTTTCAACAATTATTCTCTATTTTATACAACAAGTGTCAAGTATTAAGTATCAATTTTAATCTCATATTTTCTACTTAATGTAGCAAATTTGAATCGTATCATTAAAGATCTAAACTTCAAAATACATCGAATTTTGTTATTTATATGAGTAAGTTATACATAATTATTTTGTGAGACTTGGTTCCTTGGAAAATACTATCAAGTAGTTAATACGTTTTGGGTATTCATGTTTTATAATTTATAATTCGAATTGACATCTGTAAGACCCCGCAAATTTCTTAAGCTTAATTGAGTCCTTTAATCTTGTCAAGGGGTCCCAGACTTGGAAAACTCTAGCTAAGTTCCCAGACTTAGTTTATTTTTGGCCTTCGAAAGTTGGCAATCTCATTTCGCCACCTTAAGGTCCTTTAATGGTTAGTATGTTTGTTAATTCATGATCAGAGAGGTCAATAGGTGTTCCCGAACAAGTTTTAGATTTTTTGAACCTCGATTAGACCATGTTTGATGTCCCAAAATAGTAGACCAACGCGATCTTGGCGCACCGCATCGCCCATCGCGTTGGTTAACATTGTTGCAGGGACTGCCAGTGAAACTACTGAGGTTTAGCACGATTATGGCGTGATGCGTCGGGTATCGCGTCGATTCAATTTCAGTCATTAAATGTCCGCATAAGGGCAAAAAAGTCAATTTTCAACCCCTATATAAGTCCAAAAACACGAGATTCAACCCTTATTTCACCAAAATATTATTGTTTCTCTCAAATACTCTCAAGAACAAGTCTAGGGTTTTCATAGGAGCTTCAAATTCAAGAGATTCTACAGTTAATTTTCAAGAATCTTTCATCAAAGGTATGCATAGTGTTCATTCATGGATTCCTTTCATCCATGAAGCCCAAGAATCAAGTTTTAAACTATGAATTTTAATATTCATGCTATGTGTTGATTATGTTCATGTGGTTGTTGTTGTTGTAGGATTTCCAAGTTGGAATCTTTATGTGTTTTTATGAAAATATGTTAGCATGTGAGTTGAAAACCATGAATTTTAGTTGGTTATGATATGTTAATTTGATGATTATGCCATGCCCTAAGTCATTCACGTTTGACAAAATGCCTAAGAGACTAGAAAGTATGTAATATGACTCAATTGTGACTTAAGTGAAGGATTCATGTTTTACTCTCATGTTCAAATGACTTCCATGTTATTGATGTGAAATGTAGATGTCAGTTGGAATGCTCATGATGTTAGAGTATGAAATTATGACATTGAGTATATGCATCCTACCATGTACAAGATTATGATAACCATGTACTTCATGAAATCCCCAACTTATTGTATTATGGATTGTTGATGTTGGTCGTGTATTCAAGAATGCCATTCCTTGTCAGTTTCCTTCTATCGAGTCCTGGGGGTATTTGTACCCAAAAATTTAGTTGTGTGCCTAGAGCCAGTGTCATGTACAGATATCAGTCATGGGTTAGCTTGTGGTCCTTCGGGGTCATGAGCACCGTGTGGCGTTCTGGATACCAAATTCAGGGCGTTATAAACTTGGTATCAGAGCCTAAGGTTCAATAGAGTCCTAGAAAGTCTGAAAGCCGCATCTAGTAGAGTCTTGTACATGGGTGTGTTGTGCGCCATATTTATGTGCAGGAGGCTATGAGATGTTTTAGGAATAATTTTCCTTCTTTCAGTATTTATGTCGTGCCAGTGAGTGTGAGGTCAAATTTAAATCTCAGTCTAATCCATTTCTCCCTTTCTCCTACAGAACATGTCTCTCAAAAGAAGAAACATAAATCAGTCAACCATTCATCCCATTCAAGCAGATCCCTTGGACGAACACGTTTCTCATGCAGAGTTCTCAACTGTATTCACTACTCTTGCTAACTCAGTTGCTGCCCAGAATAAACGACCAGCTATCGTTCCGGCCAACCCAGTGTCCAATTCAGCTGCAACCAGGATTTGGGACTTCACCCGAATGAATCCACCATCCTTTTTCGGGTCTAAGTCAGAAGAGGATCCTCAGGAGTTCCTAGGCCAGGTTCAGAAGGTTACGGACATCATGGGGGTTACTTCTAGTGAGAGTGCTGAGATAGTTGCATATCATTTGCAGGATGTTTCTCACACTTGGTTCAAATAGTGGAAGTCAGAGAAAGCAGTTAATGCAGGGTCCGTAGAATGGGAGGAGTTTGCCTCTGCTTTTCTGGATAGGTTCTTTCCCCTAGAGCTTAGAGAAGATAAGGTGTTGGAATTTATCAACCTCAGATAGGGCAACATGACAGTGAAAGAGTATTCTCTTAAGTCTACTCAACTAGATAGATACACTCCTCATGTGGTTGCCGATAGCAGGGCCAAGATAAGTAAGTTTATTTCTAGGGTGAATGATAGTGTGGTCAATGAGTGCAGATCCGCGATATTTAATAATGACATGAACATAGCCAAGCTTATGATCCATGCTCAACAGATAGAAGAACAAAAGATTAAGATGAGAGATAAGCAGAATAAGAGAGCAAGGACAGGTAGTTTCAACTTTGCTCAGCCTAAGTCAGAGAGAGAAAACCGTTCTCAAGTTCGTCCTAAGTCATCAGTTCCAGCTCCTTCTTCAGCTAGTGCTCCAGTGCCGAAATTCAGAGATGGCAACAGAGATAGGGTGCTAGGCTCTAAATCTCAGGGCAGTATTAGAAGTACTCAAACCTATCATTTTTGTCAGACATGTGGCAAGCACCATCAGGGTACTTGCAGAGCGGGCAGTGGTATTTATTTCAGATGTGGAAAGCCAGGCTACAGAGTCAGGGATTGTCCTAGCTAGGTCCTCAGGGTCAGCTTAACTGTTCCTCAGCTCAGTCCAGCACCCGAATCAGCATGGTGCCACCTCCAGTGCTATTAGTGGGCAACGCCCAAATAGACTTTATGCTCTCCAGTCCCGACAAGATCAAGAAAATTCTCCTGATGTGGTTATTGGTACGCTACAGATCTTTTATTTGTATGTTTATGCCTTGCTAGATCTAGGAGCTTTTTTGTCTTTTATTATACCCTTTATAGCGGTGGATTTCAGAGTCAGTCCCAAAATTCTAGCAGAACCCTTCTCAGTATCTACCCCAGTGGGTAAAACTATCATAGTTCGATGGGTATACAAGAATTGTCCGGCTATGATATCTCAGAAAGTCACTTCAGCAGACTTAGTTGAATTGGAGATGACTGATTTTGATGTCATTCTCAGTATGGATTGGATTCATTCCTGTTATGCCATAGTCGACTGCAGAAAAAAATTGTCCAGTTTCAGTTTCCTAATGAAGTGGAAGGGTAGTACTTCATCTTTCAGAGGTCAGCTTGTTTCCTACATTCGGGCCCGAAAAATGATATCGAAAGGATGTGTCTATCATCTTGTTCATGTTAAAGACTCTAGCTTCGAAGTTCCCAGTCTTGAATTAGTCCCTGTTGTGAATGAATATTCAGATATCTTTCTCGGAGATCTTCCAGGAATTCCTCCCGAAAGGGAAATAAACTTCGGCATTGATCTTCTTCCAGATACTCAGCCTATATCTATTCCACCATACAGAATGGCACCAGCAGAACTAAGAGAATTAAAAGAACAGTTGAAGGATCTCCTAGATAAGGGATTTATCAGACCCAGTATATCCCCGTGGGGCGTACCAGTCTTATTCGTGCAAAAGAAAGACGGTTCTCTCAGAATATGCATTGATTACCGTCAACTCAATAAAGTCACGGTCAAGAACAAGTATCCACTTCCCAGAATCGATGACTTGTTTGACCGACTTTAGGGTGCCGGCTATTTCTCAAAGATAGATCTCAGATCAGGCTATCATCAGCTCAGAGTCAGAGAATGTGACATTCCAAAAATAGCCTTTCGTACTCGATATGGTCACTTTAAATTCTTTGTTATGTCCTTTGGTCTTACCAATACCCCAGCATCTTTAATGGACTTGATGAATCATGTGTTGAAGCAGTATTTGGGCATGTTCATCATAGTCTTCATAGATGACATCCTTATTTACTCCCGCAGTGAGTGTGATCATGCAGACCATCTTAGAATAGTATTGCAGACTCTCAGAAATCATCAATTGTTCTCCAAATTCAGTAAGTGCAAATTTTGGCTAAGGTCAGTAGCATTCTTTGGTCATATCATTTTCGGTAATGGAATTATAGTTGATCCTCAAAAGATCGAAGCAGTAAGAAACTGGCCTCGCCCTATATCTCCATTAGATATCAGGAGCTTCTTGGGTTTGGCTGGCTATTATAGACGTTTTGTTAAGGGATTTTCTTCTGTTGCATCCCTTATGTCCAGATTGACTCAGAAGAAAGTCAAGTTTCAGTGGTAAGATCCTTGTGAAAAGAGTTTTCAGGAGTTGAAGACTCGACTCACCTCAGCTCCAGTTTTGGCTCTTCTAGATGGTACAGATGGGTTCGTAGTATATTGTGATGCATCTAGAGTAGGCTTGGGTTATGTCCTTATTCAGCATGGTAAGATCATAGCCTACGTCTCCAGAAAGCTTAAACCCTATGAGAAGAATTATCCTACTCATGATCTTGAGTTAGCAACCGTAGTTTTTACCTTAAAGATTTGGAGGCATTACTTGTACGGTGTTCATGTAGATGTGTTCACAGATTATACGAGCCTTCAGTATGTATTTTCTCAGAAAGATATTAACCTCCATCAGAGAAGGTGGTTAGAGCTCTTGAAAGATTACGACATGAGTGTTTTTTATCATCCAGGCAAGGCCAATATAGTGACCGACGCCCTCAGTAGACTGTCTATGGGTAGTGTTGCTCATGTTGAGAACAGTAAGAAAAAGTTAGCTCAGGAAGTCCATCAGCTTGCCAGACTAGGTGTCTGCCTAGTCAATTCAGCAGAAGGTAGTATATGGGTTCAGAACAGTGCAAAATCATCTCTAGTTTCCGAGGTGAAAGAAAAATAGGATAGAGATCCCAGTCTAATCAAGTTGAAAGAATCAGTCAAAGATTAGAAAGTAGAGGTTTTTTCCCAATGGAGAGATGTTGTTTTGCGTTGTAAGGGTCATCTTTGTGTACCAGGTATAGATGACTTGAGGCAGCGAATTCTCTCAGAAGCGCATGGTGCGCTCTACTCTATTTATCCAGGGGCCACTAAGATGTACCACGACCTGCAGGATATCTATTGGTGGAGTGGGATGAAGAGAGATGTTGCAGATTTTGTAGCTAAGTGCTCTACATGTCAGCAGGTTAAGATAGAGCATCAGAAGCCTAGTGGGTCCATACAGGAGTTCAGTATTCCTACTTGGATGTGGGAAGAAGTGAACATGGACTTCGTGACGGGTTTGCCTCGTACTCATCGCTAACATGATTCAGTATGAATTATTGTAGACAGGATGACTAAATCAGCTCATTTTCTTCCAGTCCATACCTCTTATTCAGTCGAGGATTATGCCAAACTCTATATCAGGGAGTTGGTCAGATTACATGGTGTTTCATTGTCCATTATTTCAGATAGAGGTACCTAGTTCACCTCTCACTTCTGGAAAGCTTTCCAAAAGGGTCTTGGTACCCAAGTTCATCTCAGTACAACTTTCCATCCTCAGACAGATGGTCAAGCAGAAAGGACCATCCAGACTTTAGAAGATATGCTGCGAGTGTGTGCAATTGATTTCAAGGGTAGTTGGGATGAACACTTGCCTTTGATTGAGTTTGCATACAATAACAGTTGTCATTCCAGTATTAAGATGGCTCCATTTGAAGCTCTCTATGGTAGGAGATGCAGATCTCCAGTCGGTTGGTTCGAAGTTAGTGAGGCCTCAGTTATAGGGCCTGACTTAGTATTCGATGCCTTAAAAAAAGTCCAGTTGATCAGAGAAAGACTGGGCTGCTCAGAACCGACAGAAGTCTTATGCAGATGTGCGCAAAAAAAATCTCGAGTTCGAGATTGGTGACTATGTTTATCTAAATATCTCTCCCATGAAGGGAGTGAAGAGATTCAGCAAGAAGGAAAAGCTCAGTCCCCGATATGTCGGTCCCTTCAAAATTCTCAGTCGCTTCGGTAAAGTAGCTTATGAGCTTAAATTGCCTTCAGATCTAGGCTCAGTCCATCCAGTCTTCCATGTCTCCTTGCTAAAGAAGTGCATAGGTGACCCAACAGTCGTAGTCCCTATTGAGGGCGTAGATATTCAGAACAGCCTCTCTTATAAAGAGATTCCAATCGAAATTCTTGACTACCAAACTCGTAAACTGAGGAACAAAGAAGTTCCTCTAGTCAAAGTTCTTTGGTGGAATCGGTCCGTTGAGGGAGCTACATGGGAAGCAGAGCTACTAGTATGAAAATATTCTATACAAGTAAATTTGTTAGTGATTCGCATGGTCATAAAAGATCTAATTTAATTAATGAACTAATTCTTTTAAAATATTTGAATATTAAAAAATATAAACATGAAATATTTCATTGATTTTATGAATTAAGATCTTTATAATGTATGAAAATTTTAAGATATAACATGAGAGATTGAAAGATCTAATTGTATTCATGAACTAATATTTTTCTATTATTTGAATATTGAAAACATAAACATGAAAGATACTATTGAATTTACTAACTAATGGTTGTTCTTTAATATTTGAACATGAAAAATATAAACATCAAAGATCTTGAATTTATCAACCAATGTTTTTTTTAATACTTGAACATGAAAGATATTGAATTCATGAATTAATTGTCTTTTTGATAGTTGAACATTAAAAAAGCTATACATTAAACAAAAGCGAAAAACAGCAGTAACTAAACGATTTATAAGAAATAAACAACCTACACAAAGAACATACACATTCCAATACTGAGCTTATTATCTTTGTATAATAATTATTATTAAAACTTATTTAATTGGAAAATCTAACAAATTTTGTGGAAATACACAATTACAAAGCACTGTAACTCATAGTCATTTCTATTGTAAAGCACCATACACAACATATATGTTACTAATTTATTAAATAAAGTTTAAAATATTGTTTCGGGTACACAATCTGTATTTTGGCAAAACAAACTTCAACATAAGTTCAAGACTTTTCAAGAACACTTATGAAATTTCATCAACACCCTCAACACAAGTTCAATAATGAACTATCAAAGAAGCATGTTATTTAAGAAATAAAATAAAAACAGAATAAACCAAGTCCTCCGAATTCAGAGAGTGTCCTTAAGAAAACAATTCCCCTCAAGTACTCGAGGTTACAGAATTTTTCTCCCAGGATAAAATGGCTTCACAACTAGAATGTAGCGGTACCTCAAACTTTCTGGTTTTCTTCAAACTCACTCAATGGGAGATGATCACACGGAGTATTTTAGAAGCAAAGAAATATTTTTTCAAGTGCAGAAAAAATTGTACCAAACCTGTGGAAAAATGCAGATTTATATAGTCATGAAGTGCCTCTTTGGAAAGGAGGCAATGGTCAATTCGGAAAGGTATATCCTTTGGAACAGTCATGTATGTCCATTCAAATCATTGTGTCTTTTTCTGAACATTCACAACCATTTGAACAGTCATCCCTTTTCCCAAAATAGTGTGTCATTTCCTCGAAGGGTGGCATACCTTCTGAGGCAGTATTTCACGTTTCTGCAGATGTTTCTGCACTGCATGCATGCATGTCAATAGAGGACAAAAATTGTTGCATTTTTCTCCTAGAATTTTCTGACTATGTTTCAAGTAAATTTTGTCTAAAAAATTAATCTCATCGATCGTTTGATAAATTCGAATTGGAATTCGAAGCCGAAGCTGAGCCGAGCAAGCGATGATGATCACAACGCGAGACACCTCTTGGTTCTTGCCTCACTTATCATGTGGAGTTTGTGTTTCTTAATATAAACACATGAAAGTTTCATTCTTCCACCAATGTGGGAGAATTAGTAGACTTTTCTTATTTTTTGGTACACTTTTTTTAAGTGTTATCTCATTTTTTCCTCCACTTAATTCCCTCCATTTTCCATTCACACTTTTAACTTGAACCCAACAATCCCCCACATGAATGGGGAATGACTATTCTTTGTAAAACCTTACGGACAAGTATGTGATCATCAAGCAAAGACTGATTGCATCTGGATAAGTGAATTTCCCTTTGAACTTTCTGTAGTAGACATGCATCGGATGCACTCGGCCAATTGGTAGATTTGATATCTTTGAACCGTCGAGTTTTAATGTACACCTAGACAACATATGTCACACAACCAGCCTTTTACCGTTTATGGTTCTCACGATTTTGTTCGTTTCGGCCATGAACACGTTCCGGTTTCATAAGAGCTTAGAGAATAGGCCTCTATTAACATTCTCCTTAAAGCGACTTCCACTTCGCCCTCACATAGGTGATTTCTAAATGCTCAATCCTATAGATTAAACTATTTGGTCAAATCTGTCAAATTTAGATAATCATTAAAAGACTTCACACCATAAGTGTTATCCTTGTTTACTAAACATTGTATACATTATTTAAATGGGTTGTATATTGACAATGTTGAACCTGTCAGATACAACTTTATTTGATCTCTTTGAACCTACTTTTGGGATCTCAAGTCTGCTAGGTAGAGTTACCGACATGCTAACTTGTCATAGGTCGTAAACCCATTCCCTTGGATGTTCTCTCAACTCCTTCTCTAGATAGGCCTTTTGTAAGTGGATCCGACACATTATCCTTTGACTTCACATAGTCAACAGAGATAATTTCACTAGAGAGAAGTTCTCTAACGATATTATGTCTCTGTCTTATGTGATGAGATTTATCGTTGTACATCATGCTCCATGCCCTACCTATCGCCATTTGGCTATCACCGTCTATACATACTGGTGCCACAGGTTTCGGCCAATAAGGAATATCTTCCAAGAAATTTTGAAGCTATTCTGCTTCTTCACTGGCTTTATCTAATGCGATAAATTTTGATTCTATAGTAGAGTAAGCAATACATGTCTGTTTGTATGATTTCCAAGAGACTGCTCCTCCACCTAAAGTAAATACATATCCACTTGTAGATTTTACTTCATTCGATCTGGTGATCCAATTTGCATCACTATATCCTTCAATTATCGCTGGATATTTACTATAATGCAAAGCATAGTCTGAATGTATTTAAGATACCCCAAAACTCTCTTCATTGCCATCCGATGAGTTTTATTGGGATTACTCATGTACCGACTTAACTTACTAATAACACATGTTATATCTGGCCGTGTACAATTCATGATATACATCAAACATCTCAACACTCTTGCGTAGTCCAACTGTGAGTCACTTCCATCTTCATTCTTTTGAAGTACAAAGCTCATGTCCAATGGAGTCTTGGCAATACCAAATTCCAAATACTTGAACTTTCCAAGTACCTTTTCGATGTAATGAGACTATGGCAATGCCAATCCTTGTGAAGTTCTATGTATTCTTATTCCTAAGATCGCATCCGCAACTCCAAGGTCTTTCACATTAAACTTGCTCTCAAGCATTCGTTTCGCAGCATTTATGTTAGAAATTTCTCTACTAATGATGAACATATTATCCACATACAAATAAACAATGACCTTGTGATTTGGAGTGTCTTTAATGTAAACACATTTATCACATTCGTTTATCTTAAATTCGTTTGCCAACATGGTTTGGTCAAACTTCGTATGCCGCTGTTTAGGTACTTGTTTTAGTTCATAAAGTGGCTTAACAAGTTTACACACCTTCTTTTCTTTACCTGGAACCACAAAACCCTTAGGTTGTTCCATGTAAATTTCTTCCTCCAATTCTCCATTTAGGAATGTTGTTTTCACATCTATTTAATGGATTTCAAGACCATATACCGCCGATAAGGCAGTTAACATCTGAATTGGCGTTATCCTCGTTACAGGCGAGTATGTATCAAAGTAATCAATGTCTTCCTTCTGTATAAAGCCTTTTACTACAAGTCTTGCCTTGTATTTGTCAATAGTACTAGCCGCTGTCATTTTCCTTTTGAAGATCCATTTAGAACCTAAAGGTTTATTTCCTGGAGGAAGATCAACCAACTCCCATGTATGGTTGCTTAAGATTGAATCAATCTCACTATTGACTGCCTCTTTCCAAAAGGATGAGTCTGAAGACGCCATCACTTCTTTAAATATTTAAGGCTCACTTTCTAAGCGAAATATTACAAAATATGATCCAAACGAAGTTGATGTTCTTTGACGTGTACTACGTCTTGAATTCTCATTATTATGTACATCCTCACTTGGTTCATCTCGAGGTTGTCTAGACCCTCCACTAGACTGTTCATATCTAGTTTTATACGAATAAATATGCTCAAAGAATTCAGTATTATCTGATTCAATTACCGTATTTTCAGTGATATCTGGATGTTCAAATTTATGAACCAAAAATCGACATGATTTACTACTTTTAGCATATCCTATGAACACGCAGTCCACTGTTTTAGGTCCTATTTTCACCCTTTTATACATAGAAACTTGGACTTTTGCTAGACACCCCCGCACTTTGAAATATTTCAAGTTGGGTTTCCTTCTTTTCCATTTTCCATATGGAATTGATTGTGTCTTACTATGAGGCACTCTATTGAGTATTTGATTAGGTGTAAGGATATCTTCCCCTCACAAGTTTTGCGGTAAACTTGAACTTATTAGTAAGCATTCATCGTTTTCTTTAAGGTTCAATTTTTTCTTTCCACAATTCCATTATATTAAGGTGAATATGGGGCCGTAGTTTGATGGACAATTCCATTCTCTACACATGTTTCCATAAAGGGAGATTCATATTCTCCACCCCCTATCACTTCTTATCATTTTGATCTTTTTTTCTAACTGATTTTCAACTTTTGTTTTATATTATCTAAACGCATCTATTGTTTCATCCTTACTATTTAGCAAATAGAAATAATAATATCTAGTGCAGTTGTCAATAAAAGTTATAAAATACTTTTTTCCACCACGAGATGGTGTTGATTTCATATCACAAATGTCAGTGTGTATTAAGTCTAAGGGATTGGAATTCCTTTCAACGGACTTATACGGATGCTTAACATACTTTGATTCCACACACGTTTGACATTTTGATTTATTGCACTCAAAGTTTGGCAAAACTTCTAAGTTAATTAATTTTTGCAAAGTTTTGTAATTGACATGTCCTAATCGTTCATGCCACAAATCATTAGACTCAAGCAAGTAAGAAGAAACAGAACTTTTATTGATTTCAACATTCATTACATTCATCTTAAATAGGCCCTCAGTGAGGTAGCTTTTTTCTACGTACACTTCTCCTTTACTAAGTATAATTTTTCTGAAAAAAATACACATTTGAATCCATTTTTATCAAGAAATAATACAAAAATTAAGTTCTTCCTTAACTCTGGTACATATAGGACATTGTTAAGGGTCAACACTTTGCATGATGTCATTTTCAGGCAGACTTTTCTTGTTCCTTCAACTTTTATAGTTGCGGAGTTTGCCATATAGATTTTTTCTTCGCCTTGAGCCGAAGAGAACGCAGCAAACAACTCTTTATTTGCACAAACATAGTGGGTGGAACCAGAATTCATCCATCATTCTAGAGGATTTCCCACGAAGTTACATTCCAAAAGCATGACACATAAATCGTCCATTTCGTTCTTCGATTCATCCATATTTGATTGGTCCTTTTTTTTGCCTTTCTTTGGGGCATGACAATCTGTAGGCTTGTGGTTAATCTTGACACAATTAAAGCATTTGCCTTTGAGTTTTTTCTTAGGCTGATTGCTTTGTTGTCTAGCTTTCTTCCGCTTCTTTTAGTTATTGGGGTCATCTTCTACAATGTTAGCTCCATTCATTGCAGAATTTTCTTTAGACCTCCTCTCTGCGGCTTTATTGTATTCTTCAATGCACAACCTCTCAATGAGGTCTTCGATTGTCATCTTCTTCATTTATGTTTCAAGTAATTCTTGAAGTCCTTCTACAAAGGTGGCAACTTCTCAATAATCGCAGCAACTTGAAATGACTAGTTCACAACCAAACCTACAAGAAAGTTTATGTAAACATTATGAACATTTTTAGCTTGTCCAAATAAGGTATCCATTAAATTCATACCTTCCGTAAGGAGATAATGGATGATGACTTGCAACTCTTGTACTTGAGAAATGACAGTCTTGTTGGTGATCATTTTGTACTCTAGGAATCACGCAACATAGAACTTCTTGGTTCCCGCATCCTTAATCTTATATTTATTTTCCAGCGCATTTCATAATTTTTTAGATGTCTTCATTACGCTGTAGACATTGTATAAGTCATCTTGGAGGCCACTTAGGATGTAATTCCTACATAAGAAATCAGAATGTTTCCATGCCTCTATGATAACAAATCGCACCTGGACCGAAGTTCATTTGGTCACTTTTGGAAAATCTTCTGAAATAAACCTTTAAAAACATAAGGTCGTCAGATAGAAGAACATATTCTGTTGCCACCTCATGAAATCAACTCCAGAAAATTTTTTGGGCTTTTTCGCTAGTGCCATAGTGGGTGGCGCATTTGTGCAACTGGTTGTGGCAACATTAGTTGCTGGCACACTTGTCACACCATCAACATAACCTTCTGTAGTCACTTTTCCTATCACAAAAAGACAATCATCTTTTAGTATAAAATTATACTAATTACAAGTTCGTAGCAACTTTTAACTTGTGATGAAGATTTTATTTCTTCAAATCACTTGTTAAGTTCAAACGAAGTAGAAAGCTTAAAACTTTGATCTCCAGAAACCAAACAATACATATTATGAAACTTATTTCCTTAAGATTGTTGTTTCGAGTACACAATCTGTATTTTGGCAAAACAAACATCAACACAAGTTCAAGATTTTCAAGAACATTTGTGAAGTTTCTTCTACACTCTCAACACAAGTTCAATATGACCTATCAAAGAAGTATGTTATTTAAGAAATAACATGAAAACAGAATAAGCCAAGTCCTCCGAATTCACGGAGTGTCCTTAAGAAAATAATTTCCCTCAAGTACCCGAGGTTACAAAATTTTCCTCCCAGGATAAAATGGCTTCACAACCAGAATGTAGCGGTACCTCAAACTTTTTGGTTTTCTTCGAACTCACTCAATGGGAGATGATCACACGGACTATTTTAGAAGCAAAGAAATATTTTTTTAAGTGCAGAAAAATTCATACCAAGCCCTTGGAAAAATGCAGGTTTATATAGCCATGAAGTGCTCTTTCGGAAAGGAGGCAATAGTTAATTCGGAAAGGTGTATCCTTTGGAACAGTCATGTCTGTCCATTCGGATCATTGTGTCTTTTTTTGAATAGTTACAACTATCTAAACAATCATCCCTTTTTTCTGAAATAGTGTGTCATTTCCTCGAAAGATGGCATCCCTTCCGAGGCAGCATTTCGTTTCGCATTTCTGCAATGCATGCATGCACGTTAATGAAGGAAAAAAACTATTGTTTTTCTCCTTGGATTTTTAGACTATGTTTCAAATAAATCTCATCGATCGATCATTTGATGAAGTCGAACCCGAAGTCGAGTTGAGCGATGACGACGGCGCGAGGCACCTCTTGGTTCTTGCCTCACTTACTATGTGGAGTTTATGTTTCTTAATATAAACACATGAAACTTTCATTAATTAGTAGACTTTGCATATTTTTTAGTACACTTTCCTTTTTTTTAAGTGTTATCTCAATTTTCCCTCCACTTAATTTCCTCTATTTTTCATTCACATTTTTAACTTGAACCTAACATAAAATCAACACGAAATACTATGAAAATAACTTCTCAACTTTGAGTTCTAGGTATAGAAAAATCTTTGTTAGGGAGCGTTCCTTCCAATATGATCCTATGCATTCGAATTTGAATTAGTTATAATTCAATGTGAATATCGAACAATACCGAATGAAATAAAAAAGAGAAAGAGAGAGAAAGGTTTCTTCTCATGTGTATCAAAATAAAGTCCTTGTTTTGTATTACTCTGCAGACTTAGAATACATCGATTCTCTTGATAGACCCAAACTTCTTGAACTCTTCTTCGAACAAGACAACAAAACACTCATAGGTGGAGCTTTAGTATATGTTGATATATGGTTTATCTAATCTCTATTTTTTTTTCTTCGTGGTTCGCATTGTCTCAATAAAATCTTAACTCAAATTACACGTATTGACGATTATTGTTGTTGCATAAGGTTGACTCCACCCTCTTTGGCACAATACTTTTATAAGGCAAGACCACTTTATTCTTAATGTTATATGGAAAATGAGAAGGCATGAGTAATAGAAAACGTGCATGCTGTTGAAAACAAAAAGGTTTAGAAATTGAAGTTTAATCTTTCATTTTGTGGAATGTATTTCCCATTTTAATATATTAATTAAATATCTTAAAAGTTTTTTAAGGCCTCATTGGTACTTTCAGTAATGCCTGAGATGGAGATAGTAAACTTTTTTCTTTTTTTTCAATAAATAAGGAATATAAAAGGTTGAAAATTTATTATTGAGATTTTTTTCTTACATTATGGCTCAATCCGTTATTATCATAGGAAGCGAAACTCATTTAACTGCAATAAATAATTTTATGTTTGCATTAACTTAGTTTTTTTCCATAAAAAATATTTAATCTTAAAATAGAAAAATGAGATAAAAAGGTCAAAAAAATGACAATAAAGATAAATACTAATGTTGATCATAGATAGTGCTACGTCAGCGTGTTTATAGCTCTCTTTTATATTATATATAGATTTTTTGTAGAGTTAAAAATCTTTTCTCACTTTTAAAACTGCCACAAATGCATGTAGCCCATGAATTTTAGGCCACTAACACTTTGTTTGGACGTTGGTTTCTCATGGTATCATAATGTACAGTACTATATGATATGTTATTATACTATATAATATAGTACAATATAGTTTTTGAATGAACTGTATCATTCGTCGTTGTTTGATAATAGTTTTATTATTCGTTTTGATAGGAAAGTACTTTATCATAACTGGTAAGTTTACCAAAATGTCATTAATTATTATAAATATTAAATTTATTAATAATTGATAATAAAATAATGTAAGATAAATTTCTTCCTGCTAATTTGTCACAAGTTATACCATATAAATATATTAAGTAGTTAAATTCATGTAAATTCTAACAAAATCAATAAAAGAGTAGATCAAAATAAATGTAATCAGATTCATTTTTCGATAGTAATAAATTTTTTTTTTGGTGGTTTGAGACGTGACCATCAACGATAATTACAAAATTTGAATGCATCTTTTTTACATGTTATTGGTGTGTTTCTATGGAGAAAAAAAATATTTTTTCATGAAAAATATATTAAGGAAAATAAGTTGTTGCTTTTTTTATTGTGTTTGTTAAGCAAGTACGAAAATATTTTGTAAAAGTGTTTGTGTATATTCAATACGAAAACAATAAGAATGAATAGGATAACGGGGGTAAGGTAAGAAAAAACTTTGAAGTCTTTTTTTTAAAACTTTTTTTTTAGGGGAGGGAGGGAGTAGTGGAGTGGGGGTAGGGGTAGGGGTGGGATAAGAATGAAGTTTTAGATTTTTTTAAAAAATATTTTTTTGGTGGGGGGTGGGGTAAGGGAAAGTGAGGGTGGAATAAGAAAAAAGTTTAAAATATTTTAAAAAATAAATTAGGAAAAAAAATTGGGGTCGGGGTTTGGCAGGGATGGGGTGGGATAAGAAAACAAATTTGAAATTTCTAAAAAAACAAATCTATATCTATAATCTATAAGTTATAAGCTATAATTTATATCTATATCTATATATACAATATATATATATTAAAAGTGTGAAGGGCCTTAGATATGTCTGTTGGACAATAAGATTCTAGAGACCGAAAAATAAATAATCGAGACAAGAAAATATATATTGCAACAATCAATTTATTGATTTCAATACGAGTGTTACAATCTCTATGAATCCTCTGATTCGCCTTTTCAAATATAAATTCAAGGGCTTAAAACTTGATCTTGAATTTGAACTTGATTTGATGGACTTGAGAGACTTGATCTTGACTTGTGCTTGAATTCAAGGGCTTCTGAGTTTGTTCTTGAATATTGCAGTCTTGATCTTGAATCTTGATGAACTTGATTTGAATGCTTGAACTTTTTAGAGAAATTGCAGTATTTGATCCACGAGCTTTCTCTTGCTAATTGTTAGAGTTCTGGATTTTTTTTTCTCTGAATTATGAGGCCCCTATTTATAGTTGTAGGAAAGGAAAAGTCATGATGAATATGGACTTCCTTTGACCAATCAGATTTAAGCGATGTGGCACCTTTTATGGGCTTTTATTTCATGGGTCTGCTGCATCAGTCTGACATGTGGCATGGTCCTATTGGCTCCTTCACTTGACTTGGTATGCCACGTCATTTGACACGTGGCGCTTATTTGGGCCTCTAGAATATGACAATATCTTGTGCTTAATAAAGTGGGTTCATCATTTGTAGTCCAAATTAATGGACTAACCCAGTAAATATTGTGCCTTGTTTAAATCCATACCTATTTGGACTTAAATAATTAATTTAATTATATTAATCCACAATATTTATTTGGGACTAATATACTTTGAATTTAATCTAATCCAAATTTTGTACGGATTTAAATTTAATAAAATTGCATCGCCCACAAATGCCCCTTACTACAAGACTTATCGAGACATTTAATATTTTAGAGACTAGCCTTGAAGTATGATTATTTAAACATATTTCCTTCGTGCTTCAACGATTTTCCATGCATAAGAACACCTCATTCAAAAAACTTTAAAGCCGAACCATATTGACATTGTCTCTCAAAGCTCTCTTATTTTTTTTTCACAAATCTCTATACTTAAGACCCGTTGGTGAGGCATAATATCCAATTTCAAATAATTTTGGAAGACTTTTTCTTTGCCTTACTTAACCAGGAATAAAACTCTTCCGATTTAAACTTAGATTGGAGAAGGAAGCAACCTCCAATTTGACTTTGTATGGGAGAAGGAAACAACCCCCAATTTGAATTTGTATGGAAGAAGGAAATCAACCTCCAATTTGAATTTGTATGGAAGAAGGAAATCAACCTCCAATTTGAATTTGTATGAAAAAAGGAAACAATCTACAATTTAAATTTGGAGATATAAGCTATCCCAATATGAATTTATATTGGAGAAAGAAACAATCTCCAATTTGAATTTGGAGATGAAAGTTATTCCAATCTGAATTTATATTGGAGAGGAAAACATCCATTCTACAACTCTATAAAAGGAGGTAGTTTATCCACTTTTTTAATATCAATTTTGGGGTTTTCAAGCCATCAACAATATTGAGGTAATTTCTTTCCCTCCTACTTTTCTCTTATTTTCGTCACTTTTTTTTCAGCACAACATATTAGTGGTAGAAAATTCATATCTAATTATAGGAATATTAAAATTATGAACCGTTTGATATTCCAGAAAATAGACTTCGAGATATATAACATATCCAAAATTTAGATTTAAATTCCTTCAATATAATTCTCGATAATTTTTTGAAGTTAGCCTTGAATTTTATCATGCTGAAAATTTCAGATCTGTGCGTCTTTACTAAAACTTTTATATCTCGAAGTAGGAAGGATAAAATCACAAGCCGCTTGATTCTTGTAAAACTAGACACAAATATCTATAACATATCCAAAATTCATAATGTAATAATATCGAGATATTTTCAGGTTCTATCCCAAAATCAACATTGAGTTTTGATGCATCAACAATTTCAGATTTACACGACATCACCAAAAAAATTATATCTCAATGTGAGAGTACCAAAATTATGATCCGCTTAATCCTATAGATGTAGGAAACATGCATGTATAACATATCCAAAATTTGGATTTTAACACTTTTTGGATTGTTCTAGATGATTTTTCGAAGTCGATTTTATATGTTGTCCGACAGAGGATTCCAGATTTTCATCGGCTCACCAAATAATTTATTTCTTGATGTGGGACCATCACCACCAAAGGGCGTTTTGATTGCCTCAACTAGACTTTTAGGGATTTATTCTCATCAAGGTATCTTGTCTCAATCCAAGTTAGTGATATACAATTTTCAAAATCGCAACTCTCTGACAGGTAACATCCTTTCATTTGTGTTTTTACTTTCTTTCTTGTTTCCTCCCTTTTTTTTGTAGGGTTGAAAAAAATATGCAACAATCGGCTTAAGGTGCGAGAGTTTAACTTCGCCTCCGTACACTCTAAGACCAACCAATTTGACTTAAAGATGCTGACTTTGCAACAATCGGCTTAGGGTGCGAGAGTTTAACTTCGCCTCCGTACACTCTAAGACCGACCAATTTGACTTCAAGATGCTGACTTTGCAACAATCGGCTTAGAGTGCGAGAGTTTAACTTCGCCTCCGTACACTCTAAGACCGACCAATTTGACTTCAAGATGCTGACTTTGCAACAATCAGCTTAGGGTCCGAGAGTTTAACTTTGCCTCCGTACACTCTAAGACCGACCAATTTGACTTCAAGATACTGACTTTGCAATAATCGGCTTAGGGTGCGAGAGTTTAACTTCGCCTCCGTTCACTCTAAGACCGACCAATTTGACTTCAAGATGCCGACTTTGCAACAATCGGCTTAGGATGCGAGAGTTTAACTTTGCCTCCGTACACTCTAAGACCGACTAATTTGACTTCAAGATGCTAAATTTACAACAATCAGCTTAGGGTGCAAGAGTTTAACTTCGCCTTCGTACACTCTAAGACCGACCAATTTGACTTTAAGATGCTGACTTTACAACAATCGGCTTAGGGTGCGAGAGTTTAACTTCGCCTCCGTACACTCTAATGCCGACCAATTTAACTTCAAGACGGTCCCTTTACATAACAAATCCATTAGAATGTCAGCTTAAGGTGCAAAGGGACAAATCTTGTCCACCTTAAGGCATGAAAATTTTTATATCCTTTTAAGGATAAACACGTAAGAGGCCAACTTAAGGTGCAAATGACAAATTATGTCCACCTTAAGGCATGGAAATTTTGAGATCCTTTTAAGGATAAACCCGCGAGAGGCCAACTTAAGGTGCAAAGGGACAAATTTTGTTCACCTTAAGGCATGGAACTTTTGAGATCCTTTTAAGGATAAACCCGTGAGAGGCCAGCTTAAGATGCAAAGGGATAAATTTTGTCCACCTTAAGGCATGGAACTTTTGAGATCCATTTAAGGATAAACCCGCGAGAGGCCAGCTTAAGGTGCAAAGGAACAAATTTTGTCCACCTTAAGGCATGGAACTTTTGAGATTCTTTTAAGGATAAACTCGCGAGAGGCCAGCTTAAGGTGCAAAGGGACAAATTTTGTCCACCTTAAGGCATGGAACTTTTGAGATCCTTTTAAGGATAAACCAGCGAAAGGCCAGCTTAAGGTGCAAAGAGACAAATTTTGTCCACCTTAAGGCATGAAAATTTTGAAATCCTTTTAAGGATAAACCCGCGAGAGGCCAGCTTAAGGGGCAAAGGGACAAATCCTGTCCACCTTAAGGTATGGAAATTTTTTATATCCTTTTAAGGATAAACACGTAAGAGGCCAGCTTAAGGTGCAAAGGGACAAATTTTGTCCACCTTAAGGCATGAAAATTTTGAGATCCTTTTAAGGATAAACCCACGAGAGGCCAGCTTAAGGTGCAAAGGGACAAATTTTGTCCACCTCAAGGCATGGAACTTTTGAGATCCTTTTAAGGATAAACCCGTGAGAGGCTAACTTAAGGTGCAAAGGGACAAATTTTGTCTACCTTAAGGCATGGAAATTTTGAGATCCATTTAAGGATAAACCCGCGAGAGGCCAGCTTAAGGTACAAAGGGATAAATTTTGTCCACCTTAAGGCATGGAAATTTCGATATCCTTTAAGGATAAACCCATAAGAGGTCAGCTTAAGGTGCAAAGGGACAAATCTTGTCCACCTTAAAGCATGAAAATTTCAATATCCTTTAAGGATAAACTCGTTAGAGTCCCGCTTAAGGTAAAAACAAACAAATCTTATCCATCTTAAGGCATGTAAATTTTGAGATCCTTCTAGTTGTAGGCTTGGAGAACTTTGGCATTCCAAATTCCATTGAAGGAACTCTCTTTCTTTTCGACGGGTTGCCCCCATTGAGTCACAAATATTTAGAGTAAGTCCAAAATTTAATTAGAATAGTTCCATACTTGGTATCCATATGGTAGATACTGCAAGAATATTTTTTTTACACTCATGCAGCTGAACTCAGAATGAAATTTCAAGCGCCTACGTACCTTAGTAAAGAGGATCAAGTCACAACATAGTTCTGGGTGAGTATTTTTTTTTCTTTTTTTCTATCCTAACTTTTGCCTAGGCTGCCTCTTTCGAGGTTTTCAACCTAACGAACTTTTATTTTTTTTAGTCGTACACAGTTTATACTCTTGCGGGCCAGGAGTGGACATGCAGTTTATACTCGTGCCTTAAGGAGTGTCATCTCTCTTTAAGGATAGTACTTTTTCAAGAATTTGGCGTTGATCGGCCTGATTTTCACTCCATCTGCATCGACAAGCTTGTAAGCACCATTTGAATATGCCTCTTGTACAACATATGGTCCACCCCACTTTGGGTTAAATTTGCCCCCAGACTTTCGAGAAGTTATAATGGGTCTTCTTACTGCAAGGACTTGATCTCCAACTTGAAAACACCTCAAGTGAACCTTTTTATTGAAAGAGCGAGATAGCCGGTCTTGATAACATTCAAGATTTTGTTGAGCCTCCAGTCTCTTCTCATCAAGAGCTTCTAACTTTGCAAGACGCAACTTAGTATTTGTTTCATCGGTGAACCCTTCTTGAATAACCAGTCTCAAACAAGATATTTGACGCTCAAGTGGCAGGACTGTTTCATCTCTGGGAGTTCAATGAGCTTATACTCAAGGAGTTCATCAAAATCTCAGTAACATCAGAATCAAAGAAGGGGTGTTCCTTTTCTTGCATCTCTTTTAAAGTTTTCTGATTTGGATGTGCTCCAGAAGTCGTCTTCACACTTTGCTTCTTGCTCACCTTTGTGGTGACCTTCACAGGAGACACATCAACATTCATGGACTCCTTGTTGTTATTTTTGGGGACAAACGTGCCCCATCTTTTGGGTTTCTGCTTATCCTTTCCCCTTCGTGGGTCATGGATAGGCGTTGATCCTTTTCCAGCAGAAGACATGCTCAACTCCATATCGTGAGCACGGGTAGATAGCTCTTCAAAGGATTTAGTCTTAATGCCTTGAAAGATGTAGAGAAGTTCCCAGTGCATTCCTTGGACGCACATCTCCATTGCTGAAGCTTCACTGAGCCTATCTTTGCAGTTTAGGCTAGCATTTCCATCGATTGATGAAGTCAATAACTGGTTCATCCTTTATTTTTCGATTATTTGTGAGCTCTACCATGCTCACTGTACGCCTTGTGTTATAAAAGCAATTTAGGAACTCGTGCTCCAATTGCTCCCAGTTATTGATGGAATTAGGCTCAAGGTCCGTATACCAATAAAAGGCGTTTCCCTTTAGGGAACGAACAAACTGTTTGACAAAATAATCACCGTAAGTTCCAGCATTATTACATGTCTCAACAAAGTGTGCGACATGCTGTTGTGGGTTCCCTTTGCCCTCAAATTATTGAAATTTGGGGGGTTGATAGCCGGCAGGCATTTTGAGGCTATCAATCCTTACCGTGTAAGGTTTGACATAAGCCAGAGAATACTTAGCAACAACATCATACTTGTCTTTGAGGGTCCCTCCAATGAATTCCCTCAATTGCCGAATCGGGAACATTCCCTCACAAGAAACTTCCACCTCTTTAATCGGTGGTGTTTGTTTCACAGGATTTTCTATCTCATGAACCTCTGGAGACTTTCCTGGTGTATGGCTAGACTCTACGTCTATCAGATCTTCTACCCTATCCACTATCTTATCAATTCGAGCATCTTGATTTTGAACATATTTGGTTAGGCCATCAATTGTCTTTGCCAGATTCGCAAGCTGCTGCTCCATAGACGAGGCATCAGTTACCATCGCTTGCATAATCATTGGAGATGTTGGAGAGTAGCACGGATTATCGCACAAGTTGATTTTTAAAGTGCTCAACTTATGCGGTGTGGTTGGAGATGATGAGTTGCTTGAACGATCATCACTCTTTGCGCCAGAGTATTTAGAACCGAAATGCTCAAGTAGAGCTAAAGTCTTCATAAGCGATTCAGCCACACTGTTTCCTCCTTCCGAAGCACTTGCATTGGACTTCGCTCCTTTTGGGGTTGAAGATCCAAAAACTGGAGTTGGCGCGAACGACACTGGAAGTGTTTGTTGTCCTAGCAAGCCTACCTTGCTCCTCGTGACAGCTCCTAAGCTTCCGAAAGTAACACCAAGGAAGCTTTCTACTTCAGCAGAGAACTTTGAATCAGCAGCCCTGAAAGCAGTTGATTGAGAGTTGACCTTCTTGGAAGTCATTTTAATATTCTTAAACTTTGCAGTTGGAAAAGTTGAGATGAGAGGTAGAGATCGCCCCACTGGGCGTGCCAGAATTTGTTGGACAATAAAATTTTCGAGACTGAAAAATATATAATCGAGACAAGAAAATATATATTGCAATTATCAATTTATTGATTTCAATACGAGTGTTACAATCTCTATGAATCCTCTGATTTGCCTTTTCAAATATAAATTCAAGGGCATAAAGTTTGATCTCGAATTTGAACTTGATTTGATGGACTTGAGAGACTTGATCTTGACTTGTGCTTGAATTCAAGGGCTTTTGAGCTTGTTCTTGAATATTGCAGTCTTGATCTTGAATCTTGATGAACTTGATTTGAATGCTTGAGCTTTTTAGAGAAATTACAGTGTTTGATTCGCGAGCTTTCTCTTGCTAATTGTTAGAGTTCTGGGGGTCCTTTTTCTGAATTATGAGGCCCCTATTTATAGTTGTAGGAAAGGAAGAGTCATGATGAATATGGATTTCCTTTGACCAATCAGATTTAAGCGATGTAGCGCCTTTTATGGGCTTTTATTTCATGGGTCTGCTGCATCAGTTTGACATGTGGCATGATCCTATTGGCTCCTTCACTTGACTTGCCATGCCACATCATTTGACACGTGACGCTTATTTGGGCCTCGAGAATATGACAATATCTTGGGCATAGTAAAGTGGGTTCATCATTTGTAGCCCAAATTAATGAACTAACCCAATAAATATTGGGCCTTATTTAAATCCATACCTATTTGGACCTAAATAATTATTTTAATTAAATTAATCCACAATATTTATTTGGGACTAATATACTTTGAATTTAATATAATCTGAATTTTGTACGAATTTAAATTTAATAAAATTGCATCGCCCACAATGTCGTTTGTACTTTTTACCCTTCATTAAAAATCTTTGTTTTAGATAAAATTGTCTTTTCACTGTTTTTTTTTCTAATATTTAAGAGTTGAAAATTAATTATATGGTAAAATCTTTCCTTGTTAGAAGATATCAGAATTAATGACAACTAATACTTTTTTCATTAGTTTAAGAATTCTAGATAAACTAAAATTGATTTTAAGATGATTTAACATTGTTTGTTCCTATATTCCTCAAATAAAATTATAATTATACATAAACACTAATATATATATTACAAAACTTATAATACCCAAAAAAAGGCAAAAACGTGCAGACTTAAAAAAGTAAAAATGCACCTTTTAAAAAAAACTTTTTACTTCCTTTACTATTTTTAGTTCCAAATTCAATAGTCTTTTCCTAAAATTCTAATTATACCTAAACACGAACAAATTAGTTGAAGTCCTTATTTTATCTAAGTAATAAATTATAATATTTAACACTCCTAAATCAATTAGAATTTTACCCTATATATAAAAAAAAAATCTACAATTCTATTTTAATAATATTTTATTTATTTATATTTTTATTATATATAGAAGAGTGAATTGAAGGACGACCAAGGGTAAAATTGTCCTTTCATAAATACTCTAGAATATTTGTTTCTCTTATATAGTCTTAAAAGTTGGTCATAAATTTCAAAATGACAAAATAGCCAAACAACTTTTCAAAATGCCAAGTGTGCCCTAATGATGTGACTTTTAAGGTGAACCCCACATTTTTTCAATCATAATTTTTCAAAAAGTATGTTTTGTATATTAATAATTAATCTATTTTAATGAGATATTATCTAAATTTCTATTCTTTTTAGGATGTGAAATTTACACTTTTAGTTTATTAGAATAGAAATATTTAGAAAAAAAAATGTAACTATGTTATCGTATAATTATAAAACTTTCATAAAAGAATATGAAATTTAATTCTAAACAATAATGTATAAAATATTTGTATGGTTTGAGATCAAGTTTGTGCACAAATTAGATCAACTTGATTTTTTGAATTGATTCGAATAATTTAGATAATATAATTTAGACGATTAAAAATTCAATTTGATTTACAAATTCAATTCTAGAATATTACGGTACATCTATTTGGATATAATTGAATGTGTTTGCAATCCGAACAAACTTAAAAAGGTGAAATATCTATTATGTGATAATAATAAAAAAAAATATCAATTATACATTCTATGTCTCAGTTCAAATAATATATTTTTCTTTTGAATCAGTTCTAAAAAAGAATTAATATTTTTAATTTGATTAGTATTTTATAACATTATTAAAATTTTAGTCATGTTGAGTTTTATTTATTTGTTAAAAAGTCCACAAAGGTATACTCTTCTATTAAAGGTTGATTTATTTTAAAGATAATTTAAAATATTGTGAAGTTTTTTAATATATCTTAAATACACTGTCTAATTAAAATGTTATAAATTGAAATAAAGGAAGACGTAGTCTATAGGAGTATGTGTAAAATACACACATATGTTTCATAAAAGATTAAAATATGAAATTAATGTTAGTCACACATTTAACTGTATAAAATAACTATTACTATATTATAGTAAATAACAAAAATACTCATAAATATTGAATAGGTGTTTATCTGTCAAACACAATAAGCGATTCCTCTATAATTTCAAAACTTCACATGATACATATTACAATAATTTGCATTAAGGTGTGTGCCTAACCCAAATAGAGCAAATAAAAAGGAAATGAAGAGAGTACGATATAATAGATAAATTAACCTCTGTGTAAAATAACTCTAAACTAACATTAAATAACATATATTTTTTTATCACTTTAATAAAAAATTTAACTCCACCAGTATTAATTTAATTTGTGCTCTATTTTTAATAGATAATTTTTAGCTATCAATAATGTAGCTTTCGTTATTTTCTATTATTTCATTATGAAAATGAATGTATGATATATTTATATGGATAAGAACAATCTCTTATCTCCTTAATATAAATATGCTATTTACTTTTATTTATATAGTATATTAGGTAAAAAGACCATATTTTAAGAAAATATTGTTCGTAAGATTTTATAAAAAATGTTCATATACTGACACGTAGAATTTTAATTTATTCTCTTGTATAATTTTTCAAATAAAATTGAAAAATAAAAACATTAAACTTAGTTATTCAATTCAAGAAAATATGTTTGACTTGATATTAAAAGAAGCATTGAAGCATATTATATTTTAATTTTAATTAGGCAATTTAAATAAGTTGTAATCTATTATTTAATTTTATAAAAACAAATAGATATAACTTCTGTAAAGTGTGATCTCTATTATTATTTTCTATCCTTTTATTTATAAAATATTTATTTATTTATTTGATAAATTAATTAAATATCGATAAATATATTTACAACAGAAATATTGGGCCCGTAAAATGGGCCCTAACCAACTGCTTCATTATTTACTATATTATCCCTAATTTCTCCGTGATTTACCATATTACTCCTAATTAATTATTATAAGTCATTTATATATTAAAATTAATAATATTTTTTACTATATTACCCCTAGTTAATTATTATAAGTCATTTATATATTAAAATTAATAATATTTAATTTAAAATAGATATTTATGATGTTTGTTTCAGTTGCTTTAACCGTAATTTTACTATATCATTCCTAATTAATTATTATAAGTCATTTTTGTATTAAAAATTAATAATATTTAATTAAAAAATAGATGACATGTCTGTTGAAGCTGCTTCAACCATAATTTTGCTAAATATCGCTCATAATTAATTATTATGAGTCAACTAAGTGTTAAAAATTTAATAATATTTTAAAAAATAAAATAAAAATAAAATAATAAATTAACTTTTGATGTATTAAATTAAGTTGGCCTTCTTCAACTGTGATTTTATCGTATCACCCCTAATTAATTATTATAAGTCATTTGTGTATTAAAAAATTCATAATATTTAATTAAAACATTGATTTCGACATGGCTGCTTCAAGAGTTGCGGCATGATTTTACTATATCACCCTTAATTAATTATTATAAGTTATTTATGTATTATCATATTAATAGTATTTAGTTAAAACAAGAAAAATATACGTTTATGACATGTTTGTTGCAACTACTTCAACCATAATTTTACTAAATATCTCTCCTAATTAATTATGATGAGTCATCTAAGTATTAAAAAATTAATAATATTTAATAAAATGATAAAATCGATAAATGATAAATTAACTCTTGATGCTTTAAATTAAGTTGGTGTCCTTCAACCTTGATTTTACTGTATCACTCCTAATTAATTATTGTAGGTCATTTATGTATTAAAAAAATAATATTTAATTAAAAAAAAAAGACATTTATGACATGTTTATTTCAACTGCTTCAATTGTAATTTTACCAAATAACGCTCTTAATTAATCATCTAAGTATTAAAAAATTAATGATATTTAATAAAAAAAAAATAGACATAAAATGATAAGCAGATAGCAGATCGACATGTTTGTTTGTGTTGCCTACTTAGATACTTCCTTTTATATTTGCTTATTTTACTTTCAATTTTAATCTATTGTATATTTGAGAATTACGTAAAAGTATTATAAATCATAATAATTAACAATTTAAAGTAATTAAAAAGACATAAAAAAAAATGGTTGACTTTCTAAATTTTATTACTGTCACGTAAATTAGAACATAAGAAAAAGTACTACAAATCACAACAATTAACAATTTAAAGTATTTTAAAAATATGTAAAAAATTTAGTTAACTCTAAAAAATTGTATCAATACCACATAAATTGAGACAAAGGGTATAACATATATCATTTAAAAATTACATAAAAAATATTATAAATCACAATAGTTAATCTTGAAAATGTTTTTCGCGCTGCCACCTCAATACAATATTGGAACAGATAATATTGTGCACCCATCTATAAGAATTTCTTAACTTAGTAGTGGTTCAAAACGTTTCAATATCTATATTTATAAGTGTTTTGCCTTTGAGAAGATGATCCAAGACTTTGTTGTTAATTGAAGTATCCTTTGTTTCAGTTTTTGTATGAAATAATCCTATGGATATTAGTTCTACATCTTTTCTATATTTTGTAATAGGTCTCAATCTTATCATCAAATAATTAAAATAGCCCGACTACACGACATATCACACTTTCTTATCATGTGAAAAACTATCTTATAAAACTTCACTCCTTATCGAGTACCGTCAAATAGTTATTATTTAAAAAGTTATCATTTTAAATCAATGTACATTTATGTTTGTATCTCATCAATATCGAATTTTGGTGCTAAAAAATATCTATAGTGTTGGGCCCGTGCTGACACGGGCCATGCACCTCTAGTATTATATAGAAAGATGAGTTCAAGGACGACTAAGGATAAAATTGTCTTTTCAACATTCATTAAACTCACTTTAAAAATATCCTCTCTTCTTCAAAATATTTCTAGAAACATCCACCATTTTTCAAAATAAAAAAATCTTCAACTTTCTTTTAGTGCCACAATCATTATTATATTATATTATATATATGTGTGTGTGTGTGTGTTGTTATTATTTATTATTATTATTATATATAGAAGAGTGAATTGGAGGACGGCCAAGGGCGAAAATGTCATTTCATAAATACTCTAAAATATTTGTTTCTCTTATAGAGTCTTAAATGTTGGTCATAAATTTCAAAATGACAAAATAGCCAAATATCTTTTTCAAAATGTCAAGTGTACCCTAATGATGCGATATTTAAGGTGAACCCCACATTTTTTCAATCATAATTTTTCAAAAAGTATGTTTTGTTTATTAATAATTAATCTATTTTAATGAGATATTATCTAAATTTCAATTCTTTTTAGGATGTGAAATTTACACTTTTAGTTTATTAGAATAGAAATATTTAGAAAAAAAAATGTAACTATGTTATCGTATAATTATAAAACTTTCATAAAAGAATATGAAATTTAATTCTAAACAATAATGTATAAAATATTCGTATGGTTTGAGATCAAATTTGTGCACAAATTAGATCAACTTGATTTTATGAACCGATTCAAATAATTTAGATAATATAATTTAGACGATTAAAAATTCAATTTGATTTACAAATTCAATTCTGGAATATTACGGTACATCTATTTGGATATAATTGAATGTGTTTGCAATCCGAACAAACTTTAAAAAGTGAAAAATATATATTATGTGATAATAATAATTTATTTTTTATCAATTATACATTCTATGTCTCAGTTCAAATAATATATTTTTCTTTTGAATCAGTTCTAAAAAAGAATTAATATTTTTTATTTGATTAGTATTTTATAACATTATTAATATTTTTGTCATGTTGAGTTTTATTTATTTGTTAAAAAGTTCACAAAGGTATATTCTTCTATTAAAGGTTGATTTATTTTAAAGATAATTTGAAATATTGCGAAGTTTTTTCATATATCTTAAATTCACTATCTAATTAAAATGTTATAAATTGAAATAATGTAAGACGTAGTCTATAGGAGTATGTGTAAATACACACATATGTTTCATAAAAGCTAAAAATGTGAAATTAATTTTAGCCACGTATTTAACTGCATAAAGTAACTATTACTATATTATAGTAAATAACAAAAATACTCATAAATATTGAATAAGTGTTTATCTATCAAACACAATAAGCGATTCCTCTATAATTTCAAAACTTCACATGATATATATTACAATGATTTGCACAACATATAATTTATGAAAACATAATTATTTACTTAGCACCTATTAAAATTATTTTAAGCATCTTATTTGAAATGTAATATTACCTATCTTATGTTAAATTACTATAATATATATCATGTTAACTTTGTTAATTCTTTTGATTCTCTTTATTTGAGGCAGTAAATTTCCAATTCAGGTAGACAAATCACTTAAAAAAAAATCTTGCTTACTATATTAAATTGGTCTCCTATTTTTAACATATATAAGACAAGATATAAAGACAATCCTTTAACATCATGATTCATTAAAATGTTCATCCAATAGGTCCTTGTTTTCATTTGTTAAATACCAGTAAAACAAATGTAAATGTATTTAAAATCAATTTGTGTATGGATTAGTATCCTTTATTGCTTCGTATGATTCTATATAAAATGGTAATAAATAGATAATAATTTTAATCTATTGTCTTGTATTATTTTTACATAAAGTAGAAACAGAAAAATAGTACAATTAGTTGTTTAATCTAAGAAAATGTGTTTGACCTGATGTTAAAATAAGTATTAGAGTCTATGATATTTTAATGTTAATTATGAAACCTTAAATAAGTTATAAGATATTATTTGATTTTGTAAAAAAATAAGAAGTTATATTTTATTATATAGTGTGATTTCTAGTTACATTTTCTATTTTCTTTATTCAAAATTATTAATGATCATTTTTTTGAAAAACTAATTGAATAACTATAAATATATTTAAAATTGTAATTTTGGTCCCGTAAACGGGCCCTTCATTATCTAGTTGTATCATACTTCACTACAAAAATACAACTTTCTTCTACTTCTACTTTTTTTTTTTTTGAGTTTTATTGATTTTAATTTTAATTCAAGTTATCTTCTTACATTTATTATCATCATCCTTCTGCCTTTCTTTATTCTTTTTAGTTAATGAATTTTAAAACTATATATGAATTATGCATAATCAACAATTGACATGTGTTGTCCTCTTTTAAAATTATATGGGAATACACTGGATTTGTTGTTATTGTTGTCGCTTTCAGTTGCAAATTTTGATAGAAAAATTAGACAAAACAAGCGTGTTATCGCCGAATGAAGTAGCCAAAAAAACTAAAGGTTTATCTTGCCCCAAAAAATCAAGGTTTATATTACATGTGTGGTGATTTTCTTTTAGTTGCTGCAAGTTTTACTCCTTTTAAAGGTATTTGATAGTTTTTACGCAGATTTTAAAGGCAACACTATATGACACTATTTTCATAGTTATTGCTCCTTTTCTCTCTGAAAGGTTGTTCTGTTATAATTCTTTATGTGTCTTTGTTGTGTATAATGGGTTTTAAGTTTCTTTCTATTTCTAGTGACTATTTTTTGTTTCTAATGACAACTAAATGGAGTTCTAAGTTAGAAAAATCGTATTATAAGGGTATATCAAGAGTTTGAACTTACTAGACGATGCAGTTCATGTGAATATCATTATGCTTCTTTTAGAGACTAAAAAAAGATGAACGAGAGTGTACTAAAAAGAAAAGGAGGTGAACAAAAGATAAAATTGTGTAGCTCTTACCAAATACACTATGCACTATTAGTTTATTCTTTAATATATAGAATTATGTTATGTAATATGTATCAGAAATCAAAACTTCCTTTTATCTATGGATTATTCGTCTTGTTAGTTACATGAAATTCTATAGATCAATTTGTACATAATAAGAATGTAATCAAGGATCACTACTAAAAAAAGACCAAAAAACGACACATAAAAAAATGTCGCACAGTGTCGCTTTTTAAAAGCGACACTGTCCGTCGCTTTTTTAATTTAATTTTTATTTATTTTCTATTTAAATCGGTGGCAAACGTCTTTATATCTGTCACTTTTTTCGCGTATTATTGTGCCAACTAATTAATAAATAATTTATAAATTTTTAGTAACTGCGGTGGATAATGTCGTTATTTATTTAAAAATAATAATTATTATTTTTTAAAAAACAGTTCTCCGTCGATTTTTAAGTGAAAATTTTATTTTTAAAATTGACGGACAACGTCGCTATATTTTTTTTTTTAAATATTAGTTCTAGAAAAAACGACGCTATCCGTCGTAATTTTTAATTATTTTTTTCTGTATTTTTACAAAAAGCGACGGACAGTGTCACTTTTGTTAAAAATAAATAAAAATTAACTTTATGATAAAAAATGACGTTGCCCATCGGTTTTTAAATTAAATTTTTATTTTTACTAAAATTGATGGAAAACGTCAAATCTTAATTGTAGAAAAGCGACGCTATTCGTCGCAATTTATTTTTTTCCAGATTTTTTACAAAAAACGACGGACAATGTCACTTTTGTTAAAAATAAATAGAAGTTAACTTTATGAAAATGACACTATCCGTCGATATTTGATATTTTTATTTTACTATTAAATAAATATTTTTTATATTTTAAAAAATTAAATGTATTCAATTATATATTGAATACATTGATATAATATGATCGATTGATTAAGGTAATAATATACTGTTGAAGTTATAATATAATAATATAAGCTAAATTAAACGATAATTCATTAGAGTATATATGAAATATGTTGTATTACGAGGTAATAGACTCGTGTATGTGATGTATATAACATATATTTCGAAGTTGATAGTCAATCATATGTGTGTGTGTATATATATACATATACATACACTAGCTAATTGGATCTATATATCCAAATATTTTGAATAACATGTTAACATCATATGATCGAGGTAATAAAACACTATTGAAGTTATAATAATGACGCTAATTAACCTATAATTCATCAGATTAATACGTTGTATTACGATATATATATATATATATATATACCGTATTCAAAAATTAATTAATCGAAATTATTTGTAGTATACGAAATGCATTGACATTATTATGTGATTTACATCATTAATTTTATTTATATAGTTTATTTATAATTAATTTAAAAATAATAATTTTATTTATTTATTAATATTAATTTTATATAGTTACTATATTTATTAAATACAACCTAATTCAATTTTTCCTAATTTATTTAAATTTTATCCATTTATACTCAATTTGTGTCAATTGAGTTTAATTTGACTCAATCAAAATTCCGAATTCAATTTTTTAACCCAATTTTTAATTCCAATTTGACTCATCTCCTTAATTATAATCTCAACCGTTCATCATATTTGATCAACGATCAATATTAAATCAATTTTCACTAATTTTTTTTTTGAAATTAGACAGCTTCAGACTATTTTTCTTGAATCGAGGGCCTATTGAAAACAACATATTTACCTTAGCGGTAAGGTCTGTATACACTGTACCCTCATAGACCCCAATTTGTAGGACTAAATCGGGTTGTTGTATTCATTTTTTAAAAATCTCATAGAGAAAACAATCAAAAGATGTCACCTTGATTATTATTATTATTATTATTATTATTATTATTATTATTATTATTATTATTATTATTATCATCATCATCATCATCATTATCATTATTATTATATTTATGCTCAATTTATTATCGATAATTTTTATATAATATTTTCTATGTGACATACGTAATTTATTTGTAAGTAATTTTTATAATATTTTTTAATTTTTCATTACTATAAATTTATTATTATATTTAATAGCAACCTAAGTTAATTCAATTATCTTCTCAATTTTATTTAAATTCTAGTCAACCTTATATTTAGTATCTAATTGATTTTAATTATAACCTATTTTTTATTTCAATTTGGTTCATTTTTTAAATTAATTTTCAATTTTAATTACAGCCGTCGATCTCATGAGATTGACGGCTGACATTAAATCTTGTTTTTTATATAAAACCACCCAAATACCAAAACTCTAATCTAACTCTAAAATACTTCAGCCGCATCTCCTCTCTGCTCTCGTGAAACAGCCGCTGACAACCACCAAACAGCCGGCGACGCCCTTCATCACCACCAAACAGCCGCCGACAACCACAACAGCCGGAGAAATCTCCAACCAGCCTCCGGATCTTTTTGGTATTGATGATTCGTTATACTCCTTTCATTTTATATGTTTCATTTTAGCAAATCAAAGATAATTTTTACTTTTTTCTCATACAACACTTGGTATTAAATTCATGAAGTAGCAGTTTATCCGTATAAAACTCTGAAGTGAACTCTTAACACTGAACAACAACAATTATACAGTGTATCCTCATTTTGACCTCTAGAGAATACAAATTCTTTTCCTGGGAGCTGAACTAAATAAATGTTGTACTCTGTAGGAAAACAATTTTGGTTTTACATACAGGACATTATGAACTATTGAATCCTGTGCTCATTGCTCTCTGAAGAGATGCAGAGTTATTTGAGTTATCTGGTTACTGCAGTAAGAGATGATAAAAGTCTTTATTTTGTTAGATGGTATGTGGAGTGGAGGAAAAAGATTATGAATTTAATTGAATGCAGATTGGGGTCAGAGTTTACTAATATGAAGGAGATTCTCCTCAAATGCTTGGAATAAAATCCAGGAAATCGTCCACTTATATCTGAGCTGTGGAAAAATTTGAGGGTTCTTGTGACCAAATTTGCATTTGATGAGGTAAAATACTTAGCGCAGGAAATAAGAATGGAAAACATGTGTAATTGCTTAATTCTTGGAGACTTTTGTCTGTCAATCAGCAAGGTTGGTGCACAATCGCCGAGGTGCCTTGATGATACTTCTGTGGTGGAAAAAGCGAATGGAGAGGATGATGATGGGTTTGAAACTTTAGGGGTCGATAAGGATGTTTTTGAGGGTCTCTCCTGTGGTCAAGTGAAATGCATTGATCTAAAAAGACATCGTAATTGTATCACAGGATTAGCGATTGGAGGTGGCTTTCTGTTCAGCTCATCATTTGACAAAATGGTCAATGTATGGTCTTTACAGGTACACTTGTTAAATCTAGTATTTGTATGAATTGGTCCATCATTTGGCTTAAAGGATTTGGACTATGTCATTGCTGGACCGTCTCTGTGGAATTGGCCTGTGACTTTAGGAATTGGAAATGAAGAGACTGTAAAATGTCCTGCAAAACTGACACGCTTAGATTGAGATAAATGACTTTAGAAAAGTTTAGGAGCTATCTTGGAGGAAGTATGTTAGACCAGATGACATATAAGTGCTAATCTTTGAATCTTCCTATTATTGTAACAGATGGAAATTTAGCTTATTGGAAATAGGAGCTATTTACCCCAAGGTTCCCTAACTTTGTGGAAATACACTGGGTATGTTGTTGTTGTAGATTATTTTGGTTCCACTTTAAAGTGGCGGCCTATTTGTGTATCTTTACACTTTTTGGGGCTCATTTCAGTCGTGGATTCTTGAGAGCTTGTGCTCTTGTTTCTATCTGGAAAACATACATACAGTGCCAGTACTTGGCCCTAAATTCTCCCTTTCTACAATTTTCCTTTTCCTCTACTCTCTTCTAGCTATTATTAAGGAGCTTTGGCTGGGATTTCTCCTCTTGCTGCCAAAGACGAGTTGCAATAGTAGTACTATATGTTTTCTTCCTTCAATGGCATCACGGAAAATTGGGGATTAATTTCAATTAGGTAATTTCTCTACCCTACAGTTGAATATTGCTATGAATCATGCTTAGGGTATAGGAGGAGGTAGTAATTAATGTTTGAATTGAATTTTGTACTAATTCTTGAGATGGGTCTTACAATTAGGATTCTTAAAAAAAAGGGCACGCGTGTCGAATCTCATTTGAATTGGGCTGATTTTCTTTTGGTTTTAGCACAGGGACCTCATAGTTGTTGATAATTTCGTACTTTGGCATAGGAATAGGCAAAAGTTGCTCCACCTAAGTTCTGTTCATGATGTACTAGTATGGTCTGTTCTTGGTGCCATTGAACCAGTGAATTTGAAGCATTTTACTAGGATTGACATATGTGAAAATTCTCTCAAGTATGAGAATAGTGTAGTTATTGAGTATGGAGTTGTATAAGAGTGGAATTTTTGGGTATTTCTATATGTAGGGACAAATTTATTGTCGAGCGATTGTTAAGGAATTTGATTAATTTTGAGCATAAGGGAAGAATATTGCAATAAGTTGTTAGATGAACCTTCAAATTATTGATGAGTATATTTATGTATTGTATATGTAGTTGATGTTGGAGTGATTGCTCACTATTTGAGTGGTTGAAGCTATTGGTTGGTTGGTTGCGAGGGACTATACCTAGGAGTGTTGAGTTGTTCAAAACTCAAGATCCTACCGTTAGCTAGTGAAGCATCCAAGGTATGTATAGCTAAAACCTCCTCCGCTGTTAAGGCAAACCGTAAGTCACCTGTTTCTCTTAGAAGAATCAATATAGTTTACTTAGTATATGCGAATAAGTTTTCCCTTTCAATGTGTCAAATACATCACTACATGTCTAATACGATCAAAATGTCTATATGCTCGTTCCACTTAAACTTTTTTATTTCGCACTTTATACGCTTATCATATTACTCCCTTGAGTCAAGTACTCATAATGTTTCACGTTATCATAAGTGTAGTCATAGCAATCATATTGCTCCTTTGAGTCGTGGACTCATAATGTTTCGCATGACTGAAAGTGTTTTTCTTGAAATACTTACAAGTCATGTAGTATATCTGTCATATCTTATAAATGCGAATGGTCATAGTGTCTATATGCCCTCTCCATTTAAATTACTTGTCTTCACAGTTCATATGCCTATTTGCTGAAATCATAGTACTCCTATTACTCTTGTTGAGTTCAGTATCTATAGAGGTAACATAACTCTGCTCGTCTTTATTAGAAATTCTTATAAGTCTTTTGATATATCTAGCTAATGCTATTAATTAGAATAACGGGCCATAGTATAGTTGCACTAATATGTTTGATCACATAGCGACATAGTTATAAGACAATATAGATATAGAGAGCTAGCTTTTAAATAGCTAGACACCGTTAAAAAGGTTAACTGTATAGGGAAAATGCTACTAGAAAAGATAAGTTGCCGTCATCGTAATTTATTTGTATATAAGATGTCATATGATAAAAGGTTATCCTTATCAAGGGGAGGGTTTTAGGTTTTACTAGGCAGACCGACACGATGTGATTCTGTGCACAGGATCGAAATCAGACCATTATAGTGAGCCCGAATATGGTGGCGTACTCGCCTTTGTGGCATTATTTGTATTTGGAGTCAGCTGAAAAGTTATGTACCGGTTCCCTTGACTCGAGCTGATGTACGACACATATGGCCCGTGGGCAGGCTCATAATGAATGAGCCCATGGGGGCGTACCCTATATCAGACCGCGATTACAATTATATGTATAAAATCATAGCAATGGGCATTTGGGCTACATATGCCTTACACTTGACATAGATTGCCTTTGGTAGGCCAACATATGATTGTTTTTGTTAAAGGTAGGCATAGGATATTACCTAGGCAAATTTCTAGGCGCTTCATAATGATGAATTACTCATAGGAAGTTACATGACTAGATAGTAAAGCAAATGCATAGGTTATAGTTTATGTTGTCTATCGGACACTTGTGTGCTCATAAGTTATTGTGTAGAGGAGAGTTTCTAGTATTCGGCTGTATATAGTTGCTCATTTTGGGGTGCGCTGCATCTTTGTTTATACAGGATCAGGTACACCAGGTAGCATACTTCTATATTAGGCACTCGTTTCGATTCAATAGAGTAATTGGGTAGCTCTTCTCTCATCTAGAGCTAATAGATGTCTAGCACTCTTTAAGTCATATTTGTGGTTATAGCTTGGGTATGTCGGGTCCTGCCTCGACCATTTGCCGCTGTACAGTAATAAATTCTAGTAGAAGCTTCGTAGACAATGTAAGTTATTGTATGTAATCATAGTTTTAATTGTCCACAGTAGTAGTGCAGCGGCTAGTTGGCCGGTGCTACTTATGTACTACTCTCATAATTGTCTTATGATTGGTAGCTCGCCCGCTTAATGCAAGTCATTTGTATAGCAAGAGTTCATATGGACCTTTGTCCACCCATTCTGGTCTGGGGGAGTGACAAACTTGCGCTTCGCTAAATGGCTTGCCAGCTCTGTTTTGCCCTGGTGCATATATTAGGTGGTTTTACATAATTGCTACTTTGACAAATCTTTTGTCGTGTTTGAACCATAAGTGAGAACTTTGATAAATTTGTAACATGTTGTATCAAACCTTCCATTGTGAGCTTATATCTGTTAATCTTTAGAAATCTGTAACATGTTGAAGTAGGTCTGTAAATCTAATGCCCGTGTCTGGTTACTGATGAAAGAGTCCTGCTTCACAAAGGACAATTTACAGAGAAGGGGCATTTAGCTAAGCAACAAATATTACGTGTGAGAAGAATGTTCTGACTTCTGAGGCAGTTAACCATCTTTTTGTAAACTTTACTGTAGCAACTCAAGTTTGGCAAATGTTTTGTAACTATATCGGTTGAAGAGCAGAAAACTTTTGCCTAAAGCAATGAAGACCATATTGAAAACCATTTCAGCATGTATGGGGTGGTGTATTCAGAGGGAGGGAGGGAGGGAGGGAGGGAGGGAGAATGAAAGTGTTTTTGAAGCAAAATGCAGAACTATATGATGATAAAATCTTATAGTATTTTTGTGATTTCCTTTGGTGTAAATTAGAACTTGTAAATGAAGCTGAGACCCTCAATACAGTTCATACACAGTCAGGGATGTTTTGTGTTTTTTTGATGTAATGTTCTGCACAGTCGTTGTGCTTTCCTTTTAATAATATATTTACCATTTCAAAAAAATAATCTTTCTGCTGTGAGCTATTTGGTAAGAAGTAGGCTTGAAGTTCAAAAGTGTAAAACTGTAGATGAAGACCTTAAGGATTCTTTATAACCTCCTTGAGCATTTAAAAGCAAGGTTACTACATGACTTGAGTCTAGACAATGTACTTGCTTAATTCAGTTAGGTGTTAATTACTTTTACTTCAGTTACACTAGCAATGTATGATTTTCTGCCAAAATCTCATGCTATTTGAAGCTGACTTGTAATTTAGAATTCAAGCATACATGGCCAAGTGGTAAGGCAAAGGACTGCAAATCCTTTTTTCCCCATTCAAATCCGGGTGTCGCCTGATCAACAAAAAACTAGAAATCTCTTCTTTTCTTCTGTTGATGTAATTCGCCGAATGATTCCCCAACATAAGTAGAGAAGGTAGACTGTTGATACTTGTTTGATTCTAACCATCTGGTCTGTTTCTTTTTCTAAAAAATTGTAATGAATAGCTGCTGGAACTAGCACTCAGCATTCAAGCACTCGATTTAATGATATATCTTAAAAATAATTAAATGTGCTTGAAATCTCAATTTTTTATATTTAAAACATTAAAGAAATGCCAAAAAAATGTGTTCTTGAAATAATTCTTCTTGCAATTAATCAAGATGCGTGCAAGCTGGCCTTGACACCATGATTATAATTTTTTTATTTTTTTTTTGCAATTTGGATAGCTGTGCTGGGCTTGCAATCAAGGACTCAATGATGTTAGGATTGATGCTTAGTTGATGAATTGTTGATTTTTACGATTTGATCATAATGAAGCTGAATGATGGTTTAACCATATAATTTTTTAGATTTCTTTTGTTATTTCTCTTGCATGATCATAGGAATTTCCATAATCTAATTCTCTGTACTTTGGGTGTAAGAATGGCATCTACTGGACAGCCATTGTCATCTTTGAAGAGACCTAATCCTGCGGTTAATAGAGAAGGAGATAAACTGATTATCACTCCTTTAGGGGCTGGAAATGAAGTGGGACGGTCCTGTGTTTTCATGTCTTTTAAAGGGAAAAAAATCATGGTAGGCTACACACTTTGTCATTCTCTAAGTTGCTTGGACTCTCCAAAAATGTTGCCGCACCCGTGTCGGATCCTTCAAAAATACACTATTTTTGGAGGATCCGACACACACCCGTCGACATTTTTGAAGAGTCCGAGCAACATAGGTCATTCTTCTTCAAAAACTTTTTTTAGGCCACAAGTTCTGAACTTAATTACTTTTGATGTTTTTTGGCAGTTTGATTGTGGCATTCACCCAGCTTTCTCAGGCATGGCTGCTTTACCATATTTTGATGAAATTGATCCTGCATCTATTGATGTTCTTCTTGTTACCCAGTAAGTTTTCTTTGCCAGATTGCAGTGCTGTGATGCATGTTTTATTGTTTGGAGCATTGTATTTCAATTAGACACTGCAGCACGAGTTTTTCTCTTTTCTTTTTCCAAGTATTATTTTATGACTGGCTACCATTCGTTTCTGGTTTTGTTTTCTCTTTTGGTGGGCAATTTTAAATGTTGATCTCTTGGTAGTGTTGGATACATTTCCATATTCTTTGTTCAGAGCCGATTAATTTTTATTTATTAAGATGTTATTTCTCTTATCTCTGCTTGTCAATGGCCGTCCAAATGTCTGGGGAAGAAAAGGACATGTTCAGGTAGTGTCTGGCATAGGAATGTGAAACAACATGCTGATTATTGTTTGATTATTGATTTGAGCAAACCTTCTTGTAGACGTGGAAGGACTGCCAAATTATGATTTGCTTTTTCTCCATATATCTTTTTTGCATACCCTTCCCTGACCCCGTGCGCAGCTGGAGCTTAATACATCGGACTGCCCTTTTTTAATTCTCTCTCCTATTCGTGTTCTCCAGTTCTCCTCTCTTACTCTGTTCTCTTTGCTGTATATGGCCATTTCGCTGCAAGTATCTTTTGCTTCTTTTTAGCTTTTCTTCATTCCCTTGTTTCAGTTGCTTGGTTCTTTGGTTGCCCTTTCTTATGTTATTATTTTTTGTTTTTGTTTATCTTCCAGACCCCACTTGGTGGGAATATACTGGGTATGTTGTTGTTGTTTTTGTTTATCTTATTTTAAGGTGTCGTTTTAACCCCGCCTGTTCCAGCTTAAAATATTTGTGGAAGACTATAAAAAAGAAGAGGAAGTATGAAAGATAGAAATATAGGAGAAAATAACTTTGCTTAACGAGGAAATAAGAGGAAGTTAAAGCAGAAAAATAACTTTTGCTTTCTTAAAGATCCAAAGACAAATAAAGATAGCTGTTTTGTTTGTTATTAAGTTCCTCTATTCCTTGTAAAGAGAGAACAAAAGGTTTTGTGGCCCCTTGGATGAGATTTATTTTTGATACAAGAACAACAAGGAAGACACCAAACACACACCAAAATCAGTCCACAAATTCAAGAACCCTAGGACCTATTTGATGACCTCTCTCGGATTCACAATAAGAACAAGAAAAAGATGATAATAAGGTGTTTAACACCTATTTTCTAGCCAACCAAACTAGATTAACAACACATAAAATGAAGAACAGGAAGAACAACAATTTCGGCTACAAGAACACCACAAGGCCGAGAGTAGGCAACAAGAAGGCAAAATAGCTTAGTGGACCCTTGTACTTGGTTTGATTTGTAAAGTGGATACTCATACTTAGACTTTTGTTATCTGAACCCCTTAATCCATCAAAACTCAATATTTTAGGACCCTCTAACCGTTGACCAAGCTTATGTGGCACAAATCGACTGAGTAGGACGAAATGCGTGAGTGCATGTGCCTGAAGTTCGAGTGAGGATCATTTTTTTTTGATATTTTTACATTAAAACTACTAAAAAGAAGAAGTAAAAGCCAGCCCCCCCCCCCCCTAAACCACCATTGCAGCTCCCACAATTTAAAACAAACAGAGGGTAGACGATTTTAGCAAATGCCCGTCTTCACCACACTTGAAGCAACCGCCTCCGCCACCACCGCCGCCGCCGGAGTATCTACCACCACCACCCTGGCTGCAGTCACGAGCTAAGGTCCAAACTCGCCACACTTGAAACAACCACCTCCTCCTCCACCACTGCCTCCACCATCACCACCCCGTCTTCCATCCCCCACCCAATACCACCACAACAACATCAATCAACCATTTCCACCATTGTCCTCCACCCTACCCCGCACCACAACCACCATATCATTAGTACCAAGTAAATTATTCAATGTACATAAGTTTTTCAAGTATTCAAATCGAAGAGAAATTCATGCTCCTTGTAGAAATTCAAGATTTGGGCATAAGAAATTGAAGGGTAAATTGAGTGATTCAAAGAGAAATTCATGCTCCTTGTGGGAATTCAAGATTGGGTATAAGCAATTGAAGGGTAAATTGGATTATTCAGCTCATAAAATGGGTAATTCGATTCGAAAAGAAAGAGAAGCTTTTCTTTTTTCATAAAGATTGCTTCTTGATACAACAAAGATTCAACCTTTTTTTTTTTTTTCTAAAATGAGTGTTGAACATCAAGAAAATATTTTGTTGACTATTGCAACTGATTTCGTTGGAAACACAATGGTGTTTGTTGAACATCACACAATTTTTTTCTGGAAAAAAATGTTGTGTGTGTGAGAGAGAATTCAACCTTGGAGATGACATTGAAGAAGATGCAGAACAAATGGAAGACAGATTTCTTAGGCAGTGTATTGAATTATTTGGAAAGAGAGGTGGTTAAAATGAATAATTTTAATATTTAATTTATTATGTGGCATTTAAAAATGATGTGGAATTTAATGTAGTATTTTAAAATGACGTGGAAGCTGACGTGGAGGCGAGTGTGTTACACATACCGAAATAGGATTTAAAATGTTGTTTTTTAGTGGGTTCAAGGGTCCAGATGACAAATATGTAAGTAGGATAGATAGTGACACAAAGATTATTACAAGATAGTACAAGGGTCCATTACAAATCGGACATAGTACAAGGGTCCATCGAGTCATTTTGCCCAACAAGAACAACACAACAAGATTACAAGAAAGTAAAGGATAGATAGTGAGACAAAGATTATTACAAGATTAAGAACCAAGTGTATTTTCAACACTAACCCCTAATGAATGTAACAATCAACACCACACTCTTACGGTGACCGCCAAGGTAATCGACTCACCTCAAGATCTACCGTTTCCAAGCAAGGGTCAATACTAGCTTTTCCAAGCCCTACAATAAGGTGGCTTTTCCAAGCCCTAACTAAGAACTACAGTATGGTGTTCTACTCTCAAGAGAGAGAATTTTCAATGTTTCATACATTCATCATTCATAAACTAATGAGAAAAGACCTAAAAGAGACTATATATAGTATATTACAAAAGAAAGACAAAAATGACTCCAATGCCCTTAATAAGGTGAGGCAGCCATGGAGTGTCATTTAGACAAGTCTAAATGACCAAAATGCCCTCAAGGCTATGTGACCAAAATGCCCTTAATAAAGGGAACCAAAATCGTGAACCACCAAGTGTGGCCCAAACCCGAGAGTCCTCAAGTCTTCAAGGCTCCAAGCAATCTTCCACACTCGGGTTTGTTTAATGGCATGCTCAAGACGCCCCCTCCAAGTATGATTCCGTGCCCTCCACGCGACCAAAGCTTGATTCTTCACGTAGTGACTTTAAATGATGTCATCAAAAGCTAAGGTGGCCATTTGACTTGTATCATATTCCCCTTCTTGAAAAGGATTCGACCTCGAATCCGTACCTTGCAAAACTAGAGAAAGGACAAACAAGCACAACATCCTCATGGCATGAGGGTTAGGGGGTTAGCACAATAATAAACATCATCACGCCAAGGCGGGTGCACCAACATCACCATTTCTTGAAGTATAACCAAGGATCCTTTGAATGAAATATTAATGAAATATTAAAAACTTAATGAAAGATGTACATAGGATTTGGTTACGGGATTCTCCAAGAGTGACACTTTGCTTGTCATGTAGACCAATCGACAAGTTGGGTGCACCAACATCACCATTTCTACATTTGGCACTGGGGTCAAACGGGAAGAGTGGCCATAGACGCAGGTCTAGATAGCACTCCCCTTTCCCGTGGTCTCCACCCAAACTAAACGGCATACTCTCTACAATAGCATACATATCATCCAAAGCAAATAGAAAGTAGAGAAAGGTATCGCTCAAGTCGACTTCTACTAAGGTGCCCTCATGTGTGTACTCACTACTAGTTTCCCAATCATCACCATGAGTACTCTTAACAATAAAGTCACACAAAGTAGTAGGAGAAGTAGTTTCCAAGACCACACATTCCTTACCCTTAAGAGTACTCTCATCTTCCCAAGAAGAGATTTCCTTCTTTAGGAGGAATGTTATCACACTATAGTGGGTTAGCATATAAACTATAGCTTCCAAGGCAAGCTATACCATTATTTTAACCACCAGGTCTATTAGGAGTGCTTATGTCATCTTCAAACAAGACATTATACCTAAAGAGAGTATGATCTATTTCACGGGCAGATTCGGAACAAACACGTTCATCACTCTCTATAAGATCAATATCAAGTTTCAAAGAGATTTCAAGTACAAGATTATCCCAAGAATAGCTCTCGGGTTCACTCCTATTTTGTTGTCCAACATTTTCAAATACCTCACTCACTTGAGTTCTAATAAGCACATCACACATAACCTCAAGTAGCGGGCAAGTTTCTCACATAAGTTGATCAGCACCAATTACACAAGCCGATGTACTTTCGTTCAACATATTGGCTTCAACACTAGGTGGACATAAATTGCTCTTACAAGAAGTCAATTTCGTCATCAATAGGATCAACTAGTGTATCCACTCTCACAACATGTACATCATCAACAAGAGGCAAAAAATCATTAGATTCACAAGTAAGTAAGCTACAACTCACTACTCAATGGGCTACTAGCCACACAATTATCATTCACACGCACCAAAGTGTAAGAGTTAGCTATTTTACCTTGAAGTTCTTGAGTAGACTCTCCTTTGCCGTGTTGTGAATGCCCTCCACAAGCTTGGGCAACAAATCAACATTTCTCTCCTTTGCTTGCCATGTCGGTACCTACACAAATGTCCTTAGAAATAGAAGGACAAACAATGTTAGCTTGGTTTGGTGGCAATCCCCTCATTGCGCTCCACACAACCTCTCATTTTTCCACTCTCGGATTACCACCTTGCACACCCTTACTCCACTCAATCTTTTGTCTCTCATCATCATTCGGATTGGAGTAGGTGAGCACTTCTATTTGCGGCCCGGGCAGAATGTATGTCACGAGGCGATTTCCCCATCGGTTTCTTACAACATTAGACCAATTTTGCACATTTGGAACTTTATGTTGTGTAAACCAATCGGCACCCAAGCTCACATGACCGTAGGTCAAGGGAAAAACATTGCATCACACCTCCTCATGGTAATCAAATTGGGAGAAGACAATCCTCACCCTCTCGGTAACCTTAAACCCATCCAAGAAGTATGGAACAAGTAAAGGCTCTTGAAACAACCCCAAGTAATCAACCATGGATGGAAGGATGTAATTTCTATAGTACCTATCATTTAACACAACGAGGCAGCCCAGTATCCCACAAATGGTCACCTTTCCGGAGTGTACACTCCTTCTCGTGTCAACATTGTAAGGCACATGATTACCCGTCGGTTTTGGATATGCATATCCTCTTCTTCTCGTGGGACAACCTCTACTATAGCTAGGATAACCATTCACACCATGTTGATCTTGATAAGAAGTACTACAAGATGAAGAAAATGAATTTTCACACTCCTCATGTGTACTCTCATCATAGCTCTCATAAGTTTTGCGAATGAAAGGGTTGTACCTAACACTAAATCTAGGTTCGAAGTGGGAAGCGTAAGACTCCTCACATGCCCAAACGTCATCATAAGAACCATCACGAGGTCCTACATCATCTCCAAATTCACCATAAGCACTAGGTACTTCATTCCCCTTATTTTTTCCCCTAAAATCGTGTCCCTCAAATCTGCCTAAGTTTTGATCATGGCTATTTTCATAGCCCCCTCAATCTCCCTCAACTTCGTAGCCCCAAAACCCCTCACTACAATCATAGTCTCCCATGTTGTTGTCACAATAATCCCCGGCTATCGAAAACATGTTCCCCTTAATATCACCTTTGTACCTACACAATGAACAAACAAGATTAGTAATAAAAGCTCCTCACCAACACTCGTATACACTCACCTTTGTGATTCTCACAATTGGAGCGGCGAATATTGAAAGTTGCTTATACTCCGGTAGTCAATAGGATGTCAATTCTACTTGGCGGCCGGAATGGATTCTTGTTTGATCAACTCAAGACAAGAAAATAAATAAAATATTTTCTTATGAACTTGAAACAAAGAAGTTACTACGAGTTAGAAACGAGAAAAGCACAAAAATAACGCTAACACGAAGAACGTACTCAAAAACTAATTTAGAACTTACTAGGTATTTACTAGTTGTCAGTTAGTATAAGAGTCAACAAAGTTGAAACCAATGGAACAAAGAAAAGAAACTAGGAATTCCAATTCTTGAGCTTATGATGACGTGGCACTCGACTATTGGTCGTTGGAATGTTGTTGAAGGTGAAAAATTTTTGTTTCAAGAATTTAGTTGTTTACTTTCACATTTGGAAGAAGAAGTTTCAGCTAAGGTATAAGCAAACAAGGTCTTAGACTCCCTTTTCAAGATTCAAAAAGTCTTTCACCTACTTGCACTAATTTGGCAAGACAACCTTTTTGGATGTCTTGTCCCCTTTTCCCTTTTAGACAACCTAGAAAAGTAGTCTTACTCTTTTGTACTAACTAGACTTTTGGGATGTCTTTTGTTCTTTTACCACTTTGGTGATATCTTGAGGATATTTCCAAGAAAAACAGAAGTCTCACTCTTCTTTTCTTGTTTCAAGATCAAACAACCCTTTGAAACTACTTCTTCAACACAACAAGATGAACTCCAAGAACAACAACAACAAGCCGTCCAACAATTACGACCACACAACTTGAAACTTAGCTCAAGAACTTGGATTAAGACTCAAGGAGTGTTAGAGAGAAAGAAAACCAACACAAGAAACAACTAAGACAAGCAACACACACCTAGATCTAGACACAAATCTCGGCCAAAACACCACCACCACCACAATTTCGGCCAAGACACAAAAATGGACAGATTTGCTTCTTTTTGATTTTTCAGTTTTCTAACACCTTTTTTATATTTTCAAGTTTACGAGCCCACAATGATCTTGTGGGAACATGATCAAGCCATGCTCTGATACCAAATGATACAAGAACCACAAGGAAGACACCAAACACACACCAAAATCAATCCACAAGTTCAAGAACCCGAGGACCTATTTGATGACCACTCTCGGATTCACAATAAGAACAAGAAAAAGATGATAACAAGGTGTCTAACACCTATTTTCCAGCCAACCAAACTAGATTAACAACACATAAAATGAAGAACAAGAAGAACAACAACTTAGGCTACAAGAACACCATAAGGCCGAGAGTAGGCAACAAGAACAACACAACAAGATTACAAGAAAGTAAAGGATAGATAGTGAGACAAAGATTATTACAAGATTAAGAACCAAGTGTATTTTCAACACTAACCCCTAATGAATGTAACAATCAACACCACACTCTTGCGGTGACTGCCAAGGTAATCGACTCACCTCAAGATCTACCGTTTCCAAGCAAGGGTCAATACTAGCTTTCCAAGCCCTACAATAAGGTGGCTTTTCCAAGCCCTAACTAAGAACTACAGTATGGTGTTCTACTCTCAAGAGAGAGGATTTTCAATGTTTCATACATTCATCATTCATAAACTAATGAGAAAAGACCTAAAAGAGACTATATATAGTATATTACAAAAGAAAGACAAAAATGACTCCAATGCCCTTAATAAGGTAGGGCGGCCATGGAGTGTCATTTAGACAAGTCTAAATGACCAAAATGCCCTTAATAAAGGGAACCAAAACCGTGAACCACCAAGTGTGGCCCAAACCCGAGAGTCCTCAAGTCTGCAAGGCTCCAAGCAATCTTCCACACTCGGGTTTGTTTAATGGCATGCTCAAGACGACCCCTCCAAGTATGATCCCGTGCCCTCCATGCGACCAAAGCTTGATTCTTCACGTAGTGCCTTTGAATGATGTCATCGAAAGCTAAGGCGGCCATTTGAGTTGTATCAATTTTGCTTGCTGCATTTTCATTTCTTTTATTGATCAAGTAAAAGATTTCATTGATAATACCTAGGCCATTATGGCCGTATACAAGAGGTATACCCAAAAAAGGAGAGACCTACAAAGTATGGCTCTCTCCAAAGGACACCCAGTCCTCTATACAAATAGGAACTACGTGGGTGTACCAAGCGAAAATAGGGGGTCGTAGACTATTTCTCAACTAGAAAAACTCATCTCGACCCCTTCAAAAGCTCATCTATTCCTCTCCTTCCAACTGACCCACAACAAAGCAACATGAGTAACATTCCAAGCCTTTTGCCGCCCTGTCCTAGCTCCATTCGTCCAGCTGAACATCAACTCCTCCAAGGATTTTGACAGAACCTAAGAAACACCAAACTAACTAAACATATCCCACCATAACGTCGTGACTAGTTTGCAAAGTAACAAAATATGATCCATGTCCTCGCCTGTCTCCTTACATAGGAAACACCAACTAATGCAGACAATCTTTCTTTTCTTAAGATTCTCCGCGTCAATATTAACCCCCCTAGTCGCCAACCACATGAATAGGCACACCTTCCTCGGTATCTTAGGTATCCGGACCGAAACATAAGGGAAACTAACATTCGCCCTAACCAGAAGATTCTCATGGAATAAAAAGACTTGACTGAGAGCACTTTGTTCTTAACTCCCCACTCAAAGCATCAGGTCTATCGACTAGCTCGCATTGCTTGTGAAGTAAAGCTAGCAATGTTTGAAGCTCATTCACCTCTCAATCTTGGAAATTCTTCCTGAACCTCAAATCCCAAAGAGTCCCATCCCCCTGAGTCCCCCTAACTTGCTCGACAGGCAATTTCTTTTGGCAAGAGGCCCTATACAACAACGGGAAATCATCCTTTAGCACCAAACCTCCACATTATTTTTGCCCCATAAATTAACTCTATTCCAACCCTTACCTTAAAAGCAATGTTCTTATTAAGGTTTTCCACCCCTTCAAAATATTCCTCCACACACCACACATAAAAATCATAGTAACCATATTTTTTCTCCATCCCTCGTCCGTTACTCCATTTTTATCCGCTATCACTCATCTTCAGAAAGCTTTTCCCTCCACCCCAAATCTCCACAACCACTTGTCTAAAAGTGCCTTGTTAAAAAGCTTCAAATCTTGAACCCCATGCCTTCCCCGCCGTTTAGGTGTTGTCCCTGTACCCCAACGAATGAAACTTTTTAGCCCCATCCACCGCATCCCACTAAAAATTCTTTGCGACCTTTCCAACTTTCCTGTGACAGCGGTAGGAGCAAGGACATGCAATAAGTAGGAATGCTTGATAAAGTACTCTTAATAAGCTCTTCTTTTCCTCCTTTGGACAAATATCTCTTTTGCCACCTTGCTAGCCTCTTCTCTATCATCTGAATGACCGGATTCCAAATGCTAAGATCCTTGTTCGACACACCTAGAGGTAATCCATGGTAAGTAGTTGGGCGAACCTCTACCTTGCAATGTAAAACTTAAGCGAGCACATCAATGTTGTCTATTATACCAACATGAAAGATTTAACATTTTCTGAGATTAATTTTGAGCGTTGGAACCACCTTGAAAGTTAATGCTTGCCGCAGGTAGTCCAACTAAATCCCATCTGCATCACAGGACACCAAAGTATCATCCACAAATAATAGATGGGAAACCGACAAGGTTCCAGCACTACCAACGGCAGCCTTGAAAACCTTGATAAGACTTCCTAGCACAGCCTTGTCAATTCCAGCACTACTAACAGCACTCTTGAAAACCTTGATAAGACTTCCTAACACAACCTTGTCAATCGTCCTGCTCAAGGCTTTCATTACCAAGACAAAAAGCATAGGTGAAAGTCCTCATCCAGTTCCATTTAATTTACAAAAGCTATAAGTATTTTACAAAATCGAAAATTTGTCCAGCATCCTCTATTCCCTCCTCTTTACACCAAAAAAAGAAAGTCCTCATGTAGTTCTATTTAATTTTCTGAACCGATTCAGCAGTATTCTCAAGGCATCTCTTGTTTCTTTCTTTTCAAATTGTCCACCATATGCCGCGGGGGATCATATTCCACCACTTCTTCTGACTTTTACTTTCCCCTCTCTTGCTCCAACAGCTTAGAAGATCAGCATCAACAGTACGGTCCATCTAGTTTGTGTCAAGCCCAAGAATAATGCCCACAATTGGGAAGTTTCTTTGCAATGTAGGAACAAATGACTATTTGTCTCATTTGTTTCATTACAGAGGGAGCACCAAGAGGCAATATGGAAGCCTTTTTGTTGGAGCTTTTCATGGGTGAGACAGGTCGTTGTAGCGACCAACCTACTGGTACCTCGTTCTTCCAAATCTTCCTCCAGGGGCCACTAATTCTCCCTAGTAGAGCGTGCACTTTCTTTTTTATATAACCTGTTTACCGAGAGTTCCAGCGCTGTTGTGCCTCCATCCAAATTTGTGCCCTTAAAATCGTTTAGAGTCTGCAGCAGATCAACTACCCTTCCAATTTCCCGGTCATTTAAGAGTCTTCTAAAGCTCAGATTCCATCCTTAAAGAGACAATAACTCGTTAACCATTGCATTTGAATTGGTACTAAGCATGAACAAATCAGGATAGGAACCCATTCGGGGTTCTTGACCAATCCATAGTTCTTTCCAGAACTTAATTTTGGTTCCAGTGCCTACTTTGAAAGTGATATCCCTGACCAACTGATTCCACAAGCTCCTAATTGTTCTTCAAACTGAAACCCCATAGGTAGTTTTGATTGGATTCGAACACCACTGCTCATTCTGGCCTAAGGGTGGCAATGGAACCGAAATTTTCCGTTCCAGTCCGTTTACTCCGTTTCCGGCGACGTTCCGGTACTGGTAACACAACGGTACCGGTTGCATCCGGCATACCGGTACCCAATGGTCCGGAATATGGTACCGGTGCGTCTATCCAAAAAAGTTCGGTTCCGGTACCGGTTGACCGGTCCGGCGACGTGAAGACTCTTACAATTTTTTTCTTGTTTTAATTTTGGTCATTTGGAATTGTTATATTAATCTATTTTATTAATAAAATATAATACTATGAGTTATATAAGTAAATATATTATATTATATAAGTTAATTATATAATATAATTTAAATTAAAAAAAACGTGAACGATCGTCTTTTCTGGTATTACCGGTTCCGGTAGTACCAGTTCCAGCGACAAACTCCGGTAAGGCTGTCCAGTACCGGTTCCAGTTACACCGGTCCGTTGCCACCCTTATTCTGGCCATATTTGTTGACAATCACTTCCCTCCAAAGAGCTTGCTCCTCATTTTCAAATCTCCACAACCATTTGGTTAATAGACATTTGTTTGGCAACCCCAAATTTCTTAGATCAAGACCTCCATCACTTTTGCTTAGTAGAGCGGTTTGCCACCTTACCAAATGTATACCTTTGCCCTCTTTATTACCCAACCATAAAGAGTCTCTTCATAGCTTGTCCAATCTTTCTTCCACTTTAGCAGGCAAAGGAAAGAGAGAGAACGTAGGTAGGAAGGGAATCTAGAATCGAGTTTATCAGTGTAGTTCTCCCCACCAAAGATAGATATTGTACCTTCCATTAGCTAATTTCCGTTCAGTTTTTTCAATGATACCATCCCAAGTTACCAGCTCCTTGTGTGTTTGTTCCCTAATGGCATACCAAGATACACTATTGGGAAATTCTCAATTTTGCATCCCAGAATATTAGCAAGCAAGTCTCTGCATTTGAGGCACTTCATTAACAAGGAAGATAGAACTCTTCTTCCAGTTTACAGCTAAACCTGAAACTGCTTCAAGAACTACCAATAATAATTCTAATAATCTTGATCTGATCTTCTTTGGCTTCACCAAAAATCATCCTATCATCGGCATATAGTAAATGGCATATTTGCTTCTCCAACCCTAAGTGATTGCCGATTATAAATCCCTTCAACAAAGAATTCTAAATGGTCACTCTCATTATGCTATCAAAACCTTCCGTGGCTAAAATAAATAGGAAGGGGAATAAAGTTATCCCCTGTCTCTGTCCTCTCTCGGAGGGAAAAAAACCCAGCAGGTTCTCCATTTATCAAAACAGAAAACCTAACAGTTTTAATACAAGCTCCCTTCCATTTTAGCCATCTTTCACTGAAGCCCATCTGATGTAGAGTATTGAGAAGGAAGTTCCAGTTGACTTGGTCATAGGCCTTCTCAATATCTAATTTGCTCATAATACCTGGAACCTCCCCTCTAATTCCTGTATCCACACATTCACTAGCTATAAGGGCAGCATCCATGATCTGTCTACCTTTTATAAAGGCCATTTGATGTTTGTTAGCCAGCTTGTTAATCACACTCGTCAGCTTTTCTATCAAAATCTTGGTTATTATATTGTAGACACCACCTATTAAGTTAATGGGTCGGAAGTCCTTGAGTTCGACTGGCTCGGTCTTCTTTGGATAAGGATCATAGGTGGCATTTAAACTTCTCTCAAAAGTCTGGTGGATATTGAAGTATCTGATGGTACTCATTATTTCATCCTTAAGTAACTCCCAAGAATTTTGTTAGAAATTCATTGGGAAACCATCAGGGCCAGGGGCCTTGTCAGAAGCACACAGTTTAATCCCTTCCAACACCTCTTCTACCACGAAATCTCTTTGGAGCCAATCCGTCAACTCTGTGTTGATGCTATCAGAGCCTTGTAGGTTGAAGCTGGGTCTCCATTGCTCCGTTTCTCTCTACAATATTTGATAGAAGTTGACAATTTCCCTTTTTATTTCTTCAGAATCAGTCCCTTCCTCTCCATCTATTTCCAATTTCTCAATTGTGTTGAATCTCTCGTGTGATGTGGCCATTCTGTGGAAATATTTGGCCATTGAACCCTGGACCTTTGCCTCCAAGCTATATCTTCATTTCTGGACACTTCATCATGTTCCTTAGAAAGTTGAACTTTCTGTAAAAGTTCATCTTCAGTCAAACTTCTCTGATCTTGAATTTCCCGCCAAGCTAGCTAGCTGATTCAACACCTCTTTTTCTGTCTCCAGTCCCCATTGCTTTAGCTTCTTTTTTAGAAGCTTCAACTTAGATGCTAGAATGAATGATGGAGTCCCTGCAAAGAATGTCCACCATTCCTTAACCTTCTCCTTAAAGCCCTCCATTTGTATCCACCATTGCTCAAACTTGAAGTAGGACTTCTTCAGATTAAGTTTTCCACAATTTAACATGACGGGGTTTTTGATATGATCCCAGCTTTGGGAGAATGCTCTGCCTGATCTGAGTGAAGGCCTCATCCCATTGATGAGTGTAAAGGAACCTGTCGAGTTTAGAAGCAGTCAAATGATTGTCACCTCTTGTCCAGGTGAATGATCCTCCAAATAAAGGTGGATCAAATAACTCCATCCCCTTGATCCAATTAGAGAATTCAGTCATAGCTCTTGTTAGCCTGTGGATTTCTCTGAGGGATATCTAATGACATTAAAGTCGCCACAACACAAGATCCTATACAAATGTTCTTTAAAGCATTCACGTCCCTCCATAGATCTCTTCTGGACTCTAGTCAGCTTGTTGCAGTCAGCATAGACTGAACTATGAACCAGTTAAGATTCTGATTAACACCTTCAAACCTGCAAGTGATCACCTGGCCAGCCACGTCCACCAATTCTCCCTTCCAATATCTTCTATGCCACATTATTACTATTCCCCCACTACTCCCTTCAGCGTCTAAAAATAATTCACCCAACTATCTATTAAACCAAAGCTGTTTAATTAGATGTGAATCAGAACCCCCCCTAACTTAATCTCAACTAGAATGTTGATGCCTGGCCGGCGCCCCCCCCCCCGGCCGTGTTTCTAGGCTCACCGTCTTTAAAGTTCACATGAAAGGCTAGATTCTTGACCTTTGTAGAAATTGATCTGGAGTTGATTTTCAAATTCTTTGAACATCTCAAAATTAAACTAAGATGAAATCTTCCCTTTTCCTCTTAGCTACAAGCTTCCCAAACTAATGTTACATTCTCTCCTATTAATTCAAAATGAAAAATATTATTGAAGTTAATTCTTTAATTATTCTACTCATTTGAAATGATTCAAACATAATATGAGACAAAGGAAGTGACTTTTATAATGTTCTCCCTGTGCTGCCTCTTAATATTTTCTATTTCATGATGGCATACTTATCAATTAAAACAATTCCATCTTCTGATTATACTGTCACTTGTTTGGATGTGCACAAATTTCAATTGGGTTGAAGTACTCAGTTGACTCGTTTATAAATGTTCAGATAGGGGACAAATGCTTCAACGAGTCACTGAAGTGAAGAGTGATTAAAAGAGAAGTGGCCGTAGTTAGAGAAAAAGAATCTTGAATCACAGTTCTTCCACGTGTTGCCCACCGTTCCAACTGCTAAACATATCTCTTTGTTATGGAGTACGAACTTGTGGGTTTGATGATTCTTTTCTTTTTGTTAATGTTTACATTTTCTTTTAAATATGAATCAGCACTAAGAATGTGTTGATGAAGCTTTACAAAAAAGTGCAAGGCACTGAGCAGACCGATGATATCATTTGTATGATTTAGAAACAAAGTCTGCACCAAAAGGCTAACAAAAAGATGGTTCTATTCGTAAGGCTAACTGCGTCGTTCTTTTTGCTGTCCAAAATTCTTGTATATATCTCTGTCCCAACAGTTTCATCAAATGAAAAGATTAATAGTATTCCATAGTTTTGACTATTTCAGCGGTTGCTGGATAGGATTATTTTTTCTTCCAGTATTTATTTTATTGTTTGGAGCAGTGGGAGGAGTAGGAGTGGTTGAGTGAGGAGTGGATTTCAGCTCATTATCTATTTTATGTGATTCTGATTTTGAGCAACTTGTACAACCGCGAGTTGTCTCTGCAATGCCATCGAGTCCCTTGTCATGTGTAATAACTATTGATCATTTCATTGGTTGTTTCTTTTTATCCTTATTTTATTGGTTTCTATTCCTGTTATCTTACTTTGCGGTTCACTTTAACTTGCTCTAATGCTTTGCAGTTTTCACTTGGATCATGCTGCATCCCTTCCTTATTTCCTCGAAAAGGTTTATTCAGTGGTTCATAGTTTTCTTATTCTGGACATTTAGTACCTCCTTGCTTATTCATATTGGCTTTTTTTGTTTTCAGACTACATTTAAAGGACGTGTTTTCATGACACATGCCACAAAGGCCATATACAAGTTGATTTTGTCAGATTATGTTAAAGTTAGCAAAGTCTCGGTTGATGATATGTTGTTTGATGAAAATGACATTAGTAACTCCATGAACAAAATTGAGGTTTGTTTTCAACATCCCATGCTTGATCTCCAAGCAGTTGTATGATTAGTCATTTAGATTATACATTCACTTCTCTTGTGAGGTCCTGGTTTGAAAACAGGTTTTACGTTGAACAAAATAATTTCTCTGCATTACCTGTTTGTGTTATACATCTTGTCCACATGTAAACCTCTTGGAAGTTCTTCTGTCTAGTGTAATTATACTGTGGATTTGTAGTTTTTCTAGCCTTCTCTTTACAAGCTTTTTGCAAGAAAATCCCTTTTTATGTTTAAAGAGATTTTTTCCCCTTGCAATAATGGTGAATAAGGTGTAATTGCTGATGTGTTTATATTGCCAAGTTAAAGTTTGGAGGGATATAGAATTTGGAAAAGATGTGGTATTCTGGTTATTTTTCATAATATTTGCAGATTCCCCTCACGTTTGCACATTAGATATGGCTGTCCGCAACAAACGAACTTGTAATAAGGAATTGTGGAGGTTTATGATAATATGATATACGAGAGTAAATGCTATGGAATTTTTGGCCTATGGGTGGATTATCATATTGTTAGATTTTCTATTTTGGTAGTAAATTGTAGCATTGTTGTACTAGTGATATGACAGACAGTGAGCTGTTGGCAAGGTGATTGTGATTAGATAACTTGATTGATTCATTAGATTAAGAAATATCAGCATTCATGATTTAATTATATTTTCAGAATGACTATTTAATAAACAAATATCTCAGTAATTATCAGATTTCTTTACCAAACACACCATCTGCATATTTTCAGCTCCACTGCTCCAGCACTTCTATCCAAACATGTATGACGTAGCTGCTCATTCGTAATTTCAGCTTCAACACTTCGGTGCTAAAACTACTTAAAATCAGCTAAACCAAACGGGTTCTAAGTCTAAATTGAAACCAAAAAATTTAATTTACTCAAGTATTTCTTTTTTTTTTCCGGTAAGAAATCAGTTTAGTAATTATTAGATTGTGGTGGCCTGGAGGGTGTAGGGTAGTGGAGAGAAGGGATGGTGGGGTAATAGTAAAAATGGTGGTGTGGTGGGAGCAGTAAAAATGGTGGTGTGGTGGAGAGTTTCCTTGGGCTATCGCCTACAATCTGAAAAATGAAAGCAACTCAATATGTTACTTCTTCTCCTGGATAGTTGGATTGATAGTATTGTTTGATCTCTTTGGACTGTTAAGAGGTTGTGCTGCAGAAAATTTTATTCTATGGGATGCTTTTGGTTGTTCTTTGTTTACTTGTCCTGAATGAGTGTTGGATGTAACTTACAGTTAAATGATCTTTAGAGAAGCGATTGTGGTTGGACCATGCTTTCATTTAGCTAAAGGAAGCTTAGACTTGTATTTATTTGCTGCGTCTTCTGGGTGCTTTGAAATGAATAAAACTAGTCTTCTGGATATGAGAAACACTAACAACATTCTTGCTAGAAACAAGATGGGCATCTGCAACCTTATTCTTTCATGCCTCATTGGACATCTGCAACCTTGGAGAAATACGTGTATGATTGTCAGAGCGTATACATGGTGATTCAACTGCATCGTTAGCCTTGAATTCGTGCTAAATGAATGTCTTCTTTTCCATCCTCATGAAAGAGAGAATTTGTACCTTTTTCAGTGTTTTGGAGACGTAATTGACCAGTTTGTTGTTGTTGAACTCACTAGAACTACTGTCCTAGGTGCCCCCAAGCCTTTGGTCTAGTGGTAAGAGTATAACACTTAAATGAGTTAGGCGCACGTCATGGGTTCGAATATTACCGCAGACAAAAGCCTGGTATTTTAAGTAGAGAAGAGTAGAGCGCTGGGCCCGTTGTCCACTGAGTTTTGAAGCGTGCCCCATTGGCTTAGGTCCTGTGAGTATGCTAATGTAATTCCAATTACCTTCTTAGTTGATCTATGAAAGGAAAAACTAAAAAAGGATGTTTCTATCATAACCCATGCAGCTTTTATTGAACTGGTCTAGTATAACTCCTTACACATTAGACCTTATTACAGAAACTACTAAGTCATTATTCTCTGTTTCGAAATTTCATGGTAACGTTGTGTCTGTCCTCCATCAATGACCCTGTGGAATGACAGTATCTTCTGCATTTTGCCTCCTTTTGTTTTTTTAGTAATGATCAAAGTTGATTTTCAGATATTGAGGTAGAAGTGAAGTTACTGTGGAAAAAGATTCTTGTAACAAGATTACAGAACGAGAAAAATAGCAGACCTTACCTTTCTGCTTATTACCAATGTACAAATGCCACGACCCACGAAATGCTGTTGCTCTTGGACTGCTAAACAGTAACGAACACCATTTCTAATTTTGAAATACATTTTTTTAAGCTGGATACATCAAGTTATCACCAATGAGTAGATTAGATTCTGTTTCTTCATAAGCATTACACTAGGGGTGCCGGGTGGCGAAAAAGAAAGAAACTACTCCTGGAAATGGAATAACCTCTTCCTTAGCCCAATTAAAAAAGTAGAAAGAAACCATTTGTAGGGTATTGCACCAAAATGCTTTCTCCCTGATGTTTGTCAATAAGTGTGTACATGTTTTGAGTTTTGGTTAGCCAGTTTTATTTGTATTATATTTTCTAATTTTATTTTGTGAGGAACCATGTCCGTTGTAGGTTCACTTTTTTGTATACCACTTATATCCTGGAAATTTCCCCACCACATCAATGAATTACTTATTACCAATCTTTTCTGGATCAGACTATATATTTCGTTAGGCTTATTATGACTAGTGAAAACTTGTTTTGTAGGTTATTGACTTCCATCAGACTGTGGAAGTAAATGGGATTCGCTTTTGGTGTTATACTGCAGGCCATGTCCTTGGTGCTGCCATGTTTATGGTTGACATTGCTGGTGTTCGAGTTCTTTATACAGGAGACTATTCCCGTGAAGAAGACAGGCATCTCCGCGCGGCTGAGATCCCACAATTTTCTCCAGATATTTGCATTATAGAATCAACTTATGGTGTTCAACTCCATATGCCACGTCAGATAAGAGAGAAGCTTTTCACTGATGTCATACATTCGACATTGATGCAAGGGGGTCGGGTGTTGATTCCTGCTTTCGCCTTGGGACGTGCACAGGAACTTCTCCTTATCCTGGACGAATATTGGTCTAACCATCCTGAACTATCCAACTTCCCCATATATTATGCTTCTCCACTTGCAAGAAAATGCATGGCTGTCTATCAGACTTATATCAATTCCATGAATGAAAGGATCCGTAATCAGTTCGCCAGCTCAAATCCCTTTAATTTCAAACATATATCTTCCCTGAACAGTATTGAGGACTTTATAGACAACAAGCCATGTGTGGTGATGGCAAGTCCAGGTAGTCTTCAAAGTGGTTTGTCAAGGCAATTGTTCGATAAATGGTGCTCTGACAAGAAAAATGCCTGTGTTATACCTGGGTATGTAGTGGAAGGGACCTTGGCAAAGACTATCATCAATGAACCGAAGGAAGTCACCCTCACAAATGGCTTGTCTGCTCCACTTAATATGCAGGTTCATTATATTTCATTCTCAGCTCATGCAGATTATGCTCAGACAAGTACTTTCTTGAAAGAACTTATGCCTCCCAATATAATTCTAGTCCACGGAGAGGCTAATGAGATGGGAAGGCTCAAGCAGAAACTTACCTCCCTTTTTGCTGATGGGAATACTAAAATAATCACTCCCAAGAACTGCCAGTCAGTTGAAATGCACTTCAACTCTGAGAAAATGGTGAAAACTATTGGAAAGCTGGCTGAAAAGACCCCTGAAGTGGGAGACATTGTCAGTGGTTTACTTTTGAAGAAAGGTTTCACTTACCAGATCATGGCACCTGATGATCTCCATGTCTTTTCTCAGCTATCCACTGCAAATATCACACAGAGAATAACGATCCCTTATTCAGGTGCTTTTGCTGTTATTCAACACAGGCTTAAGCAGATCTATGAAAGTGTAGAGTCATCAACAGATGAGGAATCTGGTGTACCAACTTTGCGGGTGCATGAGCGAGTGACGGTGAAAAAGGAGTCTGAGAACCATCTCTCCATTCATTGGACAGCAGATCCAATTAGTGACATGGTATCTGACTCTGTCATGGCATTGGTTCTGAATGCCAGCAGGGAAATGCCTAGAGTATTATTCGAGTCGGAAACTTCCATTAACGAGCAGGAAGATGCAAAGAAAGCTGAGAAAATAGTCTATGCACTCCTGCTTTCTCTGTTTGGTGACGTGAAATTTGGGGACGATGGTAAGCTGGTAATCAATGTTGATGGGAATGTGGCTCATCTGGACAAACAAACTGGTGACGTTGAATGTGAAAATGAAAGTCTCAAGGAGAGAGTTAGGACTGCATACCGGCGAATTAGAAGTGCTGTGAAGCCAATACCGCTTTCTGCATCTTAGCCTCCTGTACTTTTTGTTTGAGAGTTTTTATGTAAGTATATTGTAGTTTATTTTCAGCTTCATAGACCCTCAAGTCTCTTCAGTAATTCTATCCTTCTCTTTTGTTTCATCTGAAAATTCTTCTGTTTCAAATTCTAGATGTTGATGTTTGCATTTGGGTAATTTTGGTAGAAATTTCTTCTGGGTACTGCATTCCGTACCCCCTAAGCCTAAAACTGGAAAGAGAAGCTTAAATGTTATCATTTTATGCTCAAATTCAGAGTTCTCCTCCCCCCCCCCCCTCCCCCCCCTCCCCCCCAAATCCCCCTATATTTTTTGCACTTGTGGCTCATGTCTCTCCTTAAAATAATAGGCTGGTTTTTCCATCCACCTACTTTTTGTTGGTGCTGGTGCTGGTGAGGTAGTAGGTAACTCGTGAAGTTATTGGGGTGACTCGTATGCAGTCTTACCATAAACCCTTGTGGTTCGGTCATTTTCCAGACTTTGCGTGTGTCGAGAGCTTTAGTGCACTGGGTTGTCCTTTTTGCTAATATAGAAGTGCCATGGGGAAGCTGCTGGAGGTTGTCCTGCCAGCTTCCTCACAAGGGCATTTCTGTCATCTAAATGGAGGGCTAAATTAGTCTTTTTAATTGTTAACGTTTGAGTAATCATGTATATGTTAGTTGATTATTTCACCAACTTCAACGTGTCATATGAATGGGAAAATATTTTAATGTCTGTTGGCAAAAATTTCTCTGTTGGCATCTTCGTATCTTAACCTCAAAGCTTTGGCTATTCTTTCTACAGTGCTGGTGAGTATTTTGTTTAGCTTTCTCCTCTTCCAACTAAAAGCATGTGGATTTTGTGTTTTTACTGTCCGATCTTGCATTTTCAAGCTACTATTTGTTGGGTTTTCCTGATTTTAACACCTCAATTGGGGAAAATATTGGTGTATATAATCTTGCATCAATTTCTTCATGCTTTTGCTTTAGCTTTTCAATTTTAATTTTGCTTTGCTGAAGCTTTAATTGGTTTGATCAATTTGTATTTTGAGTCTCTGCTTTAGCAGTTCAAAGATGGTAAAATTGACTTTTAGGTAGTGAAGAAGATCTTAGTTTATTTTTCACATGGATACTGTTTTAGTGAAAATGAAAGTGTATTTTATTAGTTGGAGATACTTTTCCCTTTTGAGATGCAACTGTGGTATGTAAAGTCATAAGCTTGTTAAGTATGAAATTGCTGTTTCATTAGCTAAGTATTCTTCAGTAAATTCATAACAAATTGGAGGTGATTCAAAACAATGCGACATTGAACATAAGGTGGGAAAGTTCATCTTACGTGCTGACTTATTACACATGATTTAGAGTACTCCCTCCATTTTATTTCATGTGAACTTATTTACCTAGCCGGAGTTTGTGAAAGAAAGAAAAACATACTCTGGAAGTTGTGATCTTACCCATGACATGACATTTTTATGTCCATTAAATCATGTTAGCAAGGGTAAAATGAGAGGTTTAAAGTTAAATTGTTCTTAAATATAGAAAAGGGTCATACTTCCGGAGTACATAAAAGGAAACAAGGACTGCTAAATAATCTATCCTTTTGGTGTCGTTTGGTTTGTAAACAAGTATACTGGGATTATAATGTGAGGATTAAATAATGATGGGGTTCTTTAGTGAATATATTTTTAGTCATAGGTGGTTGGATCAACTTGGATAAACTTTTACTTCCAATTTTAATCTTCATTTTCTTAACAGACTTTGGGGTAAAGTTTTGGAGATGGGCAAATGTGTCCATTTGTTGTTTCATCCCGGTATTGTTACTAATTTCGGAATGTTATTCCACGTAGACTGTGGTATCAAATAATACCATACTTGTAGTATAAACAATCCCGAAAAAAAAGTTCTAACTGTGGGATAAACTAATTCCAGATTCTATCTCGGACTGTAATCGCTTATCCTTGTACCCAAACAATCCTTTAAGATTTTCAGTTGATAGTTAAGGAGTAGTTTAAAAGGTGGCATAACAAGATGTTTATTTTCTGGTTTGATCTGGTTTCTTGGATATGGCTGATCATTGTTTCTCGTGCATACATCATTGGGTTGTTAGAGGGTATTTATGACCATTGCAATTTACACACTATTCTTGCTTTCATGTTTGCTGATGCAGTAGTCACCAACTTCAATGTGTCATTTGAATGGGAAAATATTTTAATGTCTGTTGGCAAAGATTTCTCTGTTGGCATCTTCAAAGCTTTGGCTGAAACGATTTTCTGCTTGCAAGGTTGATTTCAGCGTTCTTACTTTTGTGTCCGAAATTTTGTTGAAATAGTTGTACAATATGATAGCAAAGTTTATATTTACTGTTTCCTTGTTGGAATGGATGGTTCAAGTTTCTGCGTAATATAATTGGATGGATTATCGTAATAGTTAACTTCGCGTTGCTAATTTTTCTCCCAGGACAGCATAGCCCGGCAGCTTCTTTCGCTGCACAGTGAATTCCCCTCCTTAACTGAACACTTTGCAATCGGCCGTGAAGTGTTCTGAAGTATTAAAATTGTGTATTGATAGTTTTAGTCCAATGTTTAAGTTTTGCTAATTGATTTTCCATTCAGGTTGGTTACAGACAATATTGTGAATCAAGATTCTTTAAACACATTGGAAAACCAACTATATTCAATGAAGAAAATAAAGAGTATGCATTAAACAGATGCAAAGAAATTTGGGTTCAGAGATATCCAACTGAGCCTTTTGAGAATGAATCTGATGACTTCAATTTGCAGAACTCAGTTTCCACATTTCATGAATATCTGCTGAAAGAAGTATCCAAACAAAGACATTTATACACAAAATTTTCTGAGCCCTTTTATCCAGAGATTGTGTATTTAATAGCAGCTCGACAACAGACTAAGGGCATTCTGTATATGATCCATAGATTTGGAGATAGTTGTTCTGTTTTGGTCCCTACTTCAGATATTCTTCTAATGTGGATCTCTCATCAAGTAAGGATCTTTGTTTGAATTTTTTGTCTAATTGTTCACTTGTAAGTTCTATGGAGAAATCTTTAGTTTCCTTTTTGCATTACTTTTGGGGAGCTTGACCATGGCTTCTTAAGATAAGTTAAAATAATTCATAATTGATTAATGAACTTTGGGCTGATTGTTGTTTTTACAACATACTTTATGTCTCCATTATCTAAAAGAAGAAATCCAAAAAAAAAAGATAATTAATTATTATGCAGATAAGATGCTTTAGACATCTTCCTGGCCATTTTTGTTGGCCTTCACGTTGCTGGTAAAAGATTTCTGATTTTAATATTGCTCTGAGAATAAATTACTTTGATACTTTATTCAAATATATAGTAGACCGTCTATTTTATTCAGCTTTTAGGTAGTATAGAATGCTAGGATTTTCAAGTCTATTTAACTATTTTCTAGCATTTAGCTGACTGAAATTTGGACAAGTATTTACCATATAGGATTTGTTTGGTACGTAGGAAAATTGTCTTTCACAGAAAATAGTTTCTTGGTAAATAAGTAAACTATATTGTTCCCGGGAGGAAGAGCATTTTCAGTATGAAGTGTGTGTTGGGGTGGAAGTATTGGTAGTTTACAAAGAGGAACACTCCTTTTGAATTGAAACCGTATACGTGGAGGAATTGTTGGTTCAGTTACTTTTTAGGCTTATTGTGAAACCAGTGAACAATTCTTCGATTTGGTAATATGAGATAAGATTATGTTAATGATTCCTTTCCCTTTTCAGTTTTCCTTCATTTTGTCTCTTCTTTTATGTATATATTGATAGGTTAAATGTATAGCAATAATGACAAGTAAAAACGAACACGGGAGTAGTATCAATTTTAGTGTATTTTTCTTCTTTGATGTGTGATTTTGGGGGAGGGGGTAGTGAAAAGAAAGACCTTTTTCTTCAAATAATGAAGCAAAGCAAGAGTTCATTAGTAATATGTATGTGTGGGAGCAAATTGATAGTTGTTCCCACGAAGGTATTATGTATATGCTCACTCGCAAATTGAGTTTGTATTTATGTAATTTCCCTTTATAACCCCTTTGCTCTAGATGTTTGCAATTTTTACTGTTATTGTTCTTAATAGGTTTTCATATGTGACTGGGACATCAATTATCGGCATCAAGTAGAAGGATGCTATTCTCTTGGCTGCTGAATGGACCTTTCTGATGTGATGAAAGTAGTTCTTGTGTGGATTATTTTTTCACATAATCAGGTTCTCTAATCCTTGAAATGGGTGCATTATCATGTTTAATTGGTGATACAGTATTTAGGACAACAGCTTTGCATGCTCTTCGTAAGTCATGGAGCATGCAAACTTCTCGAAATCTTCGAATTATAGTAAATGTAGCAACTGGCCACTATCGTTTTCTTGATTTAGTCATGTATACTTTAAATGTATCTAACAAACACGTAAGTTCTTTTTGAAAGATGTTCCATCTTTTTTGTTGTTGTATCAAGATATTTGTCCTATGGAATGCTCTAATAAAAGCTTTATTAGTTGATTTTTTTTTTTAAAAAAAACCTCCAACAAAAGCAAGAAAAATGAAAATGTTCTACTTTGGTGCTGGAGGATTCAAATGAAGGTGGCATTCTTTAGTTGTTGGTTATTGAGGCAAAACAATGCTCAGTGAAATGCTTCAATGTCTTTTACTTGCTGCATTAGGATTTTGATAAATTTCAAGTTAGAGTAACTAGGATCGTTGGTGCTTATCTACTGTAAAATTTTATATTTTTATACTGTATTCTGATTATTGGTCAAAATGGGAAGAAATGAACTGAAGAAGGTAGTGCCCGAGAATGCGTATTTAGAAAATTAGTACTGATTGAATTTTCACTAATAAAGAAAAACTTTAATTGCTTTTGTTCCAGTAGTTAAAGCTGATGGCCTGAATTAATATTGTTGGGCGCGGGCAACGCCCGGGCTACCCCACTAGTTGTATTTATAAGTGGCATACTAGTCAGCTTGCAACACACCTTGATTAAGGCAAAATGGTTTGATGGATCCTGTACTATGTCGGTTTTGTAAGTTGGACATTTCTACCTAAATGTTTGTCATTTGGATCCTTGAACTCATTAAAAAATAATATTTTAAACACTTTTTGGGTGAGTGTAGCACACTTGCCCCACGTCAGCTTCCACGTCATTTTAAATACTATATTAAATTCTACATCATTTTTAAAATGCCACATAAGTAATTAAATATTAAAAAAATAAAAAAAAAAAATTAAGAATAAAAAAAAATAAAATTAGGTGAATTTTTAATGGCTGCCATTTTTAATTTGCATAGCCACGATTCCAATATGGTCCTCTGACCTTTTTTCCTGTGAATAGCTCGGTTTATGTGCGTCTTAATCATGGCCACTAATCGATCGATCACACTGGTCAGCAACATTCATTCAGTTGTCCTGTTCAGATGGATGAGACAGTTCCCACTTGAAGCATGCTTCAAGTCTAGCTTTGAGACATTTGCTGCAACCGGAGCCTTCATTCCTTATTGTTGCAATTTCATGCTAGCAAGTTAGTTTCATGTCGACTTGCGGAACAATCCTTCTACATCTCATCTTCTCTCTACTCTCTCTTCTCCATCTCCATTTTTAAATTCATGTTCCCATATTAGAATTAGTAGCTTAACTTTGACCAATTTCATTGACGTTACTCTGAACACCATGCTCGGTCAAATTCACACTGTCGGATCATCAAAAATTCAATTCGATGGATTAGAGCATACCTTTGAGGGGCTTTGGTCATTTGATCACTTCCAGATGCTTGTTCAATTGAATCACAGTGGAAATTTTGAGAATTACTCCTTAATTTCTCATTTTTCACTGATTTTGGTAAATTAGATTTCAAAAATTCAATTTTTAAATTGAAATCGTTTGGAGTTGAATGAATTGGGGCTTTTGCATTAAAAACGCTCCTTACCTCCCCAGAAATCGGATTTGATTGAGAATTTTGAGGTTGGCCGGAATTTTTGCCATCGCCGGAGTTATGGCTTTTCCGGGATGGAAAACAGTGTTACGGGTGTCATTTTTTCCTGGGATTTGAATGGTATGAGCGGAATGATCCCCTCCATCTGTTTCTATTCTTGCAAGTTCACGAATTTGCATTGGAGATGATGGAATTTCATTTTGCAAAACGTGCGATGTTGTCGCGGCGGCTTCAACATCACTGCTTTCAATTCCATCAATAAAAATGTGATCTTTTTTTGAAAGTTGAATGAAAGTCGAATTCTTGAAACTTTTTTGATATGAGTATTTGGTTATGAAGGAACTTTGTAGTTGAATTTTGGGATTTTCATGGATGGATTTTGCTGATATGCAATTGCTAGCAGTTGCTAAATACACGTTTAATCAAGTAAGAATTCATTAACTGTTGAGTATTTTAATGAAGAAAAATTGGAGCTTTGTTTGCCCTGCAATTTGTTCTTGGGAGTGAATGAAGAAGAGCAGAGAAAAGTGGACTCACTTTAATTTTATTTTTATTTTTAAATTAAAAAATATGAAGGGGAAAAAAAGATATTTTTTTTTTAATTTTAATATTATTTTTTTTTTGAAATTATTTAATATAAAATTGATCAAAAATTGACCCCCATGCGCCTCGTCCTAGTCAGTCCTTTTAATGCCACATAGGCCTGGTTAACGGTCAAAGAGTTTGAAATATTACTTTTTAGTGGGTTCGGAATCTAGATGACAAACATGTAAAGTGTCCAATTTACACAACCAACATAATACAAGGATCCATCAAACCATTTTATCTAAATACAATGTTCTCAAAACTCGAGGTCAAATTCACGAACTCAAAGTAGGTCCGCTGTTTAGCAATTTCTGCTAAGCTCTTACTAAAATTACAAAGGGGATTTCCATTTTGGCTCAATAAAATAATCCCTTTGTTTCAAATTTCAAACTTTCTAATTTAATTTTTTATTTTACTTTTCCTTCCTCTTTCATTAATCAAGAAAGACAATTTTTTTTTTCATGTTTTACCCTGCATTAATTATTTTTTCTTTAAATTAAAATAGAGACACTATGATAAATTAATCATATTATTAATCATTTTTCTTAATCAATGCGTCATCTCAATTTGGGACGATAATTTGAGACGGAAAGAGTAGTTTCATATTACATCATATAGAGTTAATCTATTTTCTTTTGTTTGTAAATATGATAAGAGTTAAAAAATCTAAAATAACGGATAAGACGCCAAATCATGATAATTGGACACTGGGTTGGTCTCTGTCTTCTATGGATCAACTTTGATGCAATATGATATTTTATTATTGAAAAAATACATCGTTTTCACCTCAAACGATATTCAAAAAGTTTCGGTCACATCTAAATTATACTAGTGATCTATTACACACCTAAACTATAAAAAAAGTGATACTTTTTATCCCCTAGATCTGACGTGAAAAAAATATCATTATTTAAATTAAATATAGCGCGTCTAGCAGAAAACTAACGCAAAAAAAAAATTAAAAATTTTCCTCTCCCACCCCTAAACCACCTTCTTCTTCATCACCCCCCACCCCAAACTCGAACCCTACCCCCAAAACATCTTCTTCATCACCTCCAAACTCCCTCTCCCCCCAACCAACACATCTTCTTCATCACTCTTACCCTCAAATAACACAATTTCTTCACACCCTATCCTCCATTTTTATCGAAACAATGTCAATTTCACAATGAACAAAATCAAATTGAATTTGTTGTTTAAACGGGCAAATTTTGAAAACTTTCGTCATATTTTATCAAATACTTGACGAGAACGCATTCCTAATTCCACTGAATTTACATCATCCAATCTCTTTATAACTCTCCTTCATCCCCCATTTCTCTCTCTACTATACTATCTATTCCACTTACATTTGAATCAATTATTTTGCACAAAAAACATCTCAGCTCTCTCTCTCTCGCCTCCAAACTGCAACATCACTGCTGATCCAGGTACTTTCCATCAATTTTTCTGCTTCTCCAATGTATTAATTTATAGAAAAACTACGTAAATCGACGCGTTACACATTGATTGTTTCTTATGTTCTTGCATTTTATAGAAAAATAGGTACTCATTGTTGGATCAATTGCTCTTGCATTTTTTTTCGTTGTTTTCAATTACTTTTCATTGTCACTTTTCGAATTTGAAGATATGAAGTTGCCTTTGTAACAAAAGTATTGTTGGAGAGTTTGCATACTGAATTTGATTTTTTTCTCCATATTTAATTATTATAATGAGAGAAGTATTGATTATCCCCTGAACTTGTCACGTTTTATTCATGGTACACCTGACCTTTGACTAGTCCTAAATACCCCCCCCCCCCCCGAACTTGTTCTTTTACTATGTCGCATGCCCCTTTTACGCTGATGTGGCAAAATGTTTGAGTTCAACCTCCATCATGCGCGTGATGGAGGTATTTTTATATCAAATCAACATTTTTAATGATAAAAAAAAAAAATCTATTTTCCTTTAATTTTTTCAAAAAATTCAATTATTCCTCTCCCTATTTATTATCGCTCTTCCTCCATTACTTCCAATCTAAAAAAAAAAATCATCCATTTATTAATTTTGTAAAACTCCAGTTTATTAATTAGTTTATGAAATAAAAATTTCATCCGTTTATTAATTTTGTAAAAAATTCATTTATTAATCTAAACAAAAATCATCCGTTTATTAATTCAATCTAAAACTCCAGTTTCCATTCCTATGAAACTCCTTCAATTTTGTAATCTTAATTATATATATCATATGAGTTATTGTAACTAAAAAAACATACTAAATATCGAAGCAGATATTTTAAACAATATTAACAAAACAAATACTAAAGAAACTAAGACACATACTTATAATAAATGTAGTTATGTTAGTTATCGGTTTTTAATCCCTAACGATTTGATTTTCGATTTAACCGATAAGAAAATACTCATAAAATAGAAAAAGTAGTAACTAACATGAAAAGAAATCGAATCTTAGTTGCAACAAAAATCCTAAGAAATCGAATCTTAGTTGCAACAAATATATATATATATATATAAAGTTAATATAATCTTATTGGGTTATCGATTTATCCAATAACTTAATAAAAAAATCAAAATCGAATCAATAACCCAATAATTTTTTTTTATAAAATCATTAAAAAATCGTTAACCCAATAACAATAAATCAATAACATTTTTATCGGTTTGATTTTTGTACACCCCTAACTTAAATTATAATTTCTTAATCCATTAATTATAATAAGAAACATATTTGTGCATGTGAGTCTCCTCAAAATCCTAATCGAAACACTAATCGAAAAAAATAATTTCATATAATGAAACACTAATCGAAAAATAATAATTTCATATTTTTAACACAAAAAAATATAAATTTTTAAATAATAGCTTACTTGATCGACGAAAATTATACTTTTCACTATTTTGGAGTAGAGAAAAATTGAAAAATATAATTTTTTTAGAGAGAAATCGAATAATTAAGGGTAGAAATGGGTTATTTTTTAATATAAGATAAATATAAGAGAAGTGAATGGTATTATCCACGTGGACAACCATATCAACATTTTTATCCACGTGTTCGGGTGTGTATTACACGCAGTGAACAATGGGCCGAAAAGGGTGGCGCGTCATACTAAAAGAACAAGTTCGGGGGAGGGGGATACTTAGGACTAGTAAAAGTTCAGGTGTACCATGAATAAAACGTGACAAGTTCAGGGGGTAATTGATGCTTCTCTCTATTATAATTGATGTTGCTAAATGGTACAGGAGTGAATGTTGCAGTAGCAGATTTGGAAAGAACGAAAAAAAATTCCAACCGGATGAAGACGATAGTTTACGGATGAAGAACATGATTAGAAGAAATTGATTGTTATGGTAATTTTGTTGGTGAGATAAAGTTTATGGTGGTGAATATGGTGTTTTTGATCTCATAACAATGGAGGTTTTGGACATAGATCTCATAACAATAGAGGTTTTAGACATTGAAGAAAAAGAAAAAAATTAAATTAAAAAGAAAAATAAAATTTTTATGAAAATAATAAATTTATTATTTTTTCGTATTATGTTGACGTGGTGCTGACATGGCAGGCGCGTGTGAAACACCGCCCCACGTGCAAGTGGTATAATGCTTTACAGGGTGTAAAAAATATCACTTTTTTATAGTTTAGGTGTGTAATAGGTCACTAGTATAATTTAGGTGTGACTTAAATTTTTCGGGTATAGTTTGGGGTAAAAACGATGTCTTTTCTCATTATTCTTTATATAAAATATAAAAGACAAAAACTGATAAGTGCACATTTAAAGAACTATTTTGAACATATCCTCATGCTTGAAGGACCAATTTTATCATCGTTTATTTTACACACAAAAAATGAAAATGGAGAACAAAAGAATTGTTGTATCTTCAAGAGTGAAAGTTTTACATACCTTGGATTTATAATTTAAGAAAATGATGAGATTGATAATGACGTTATTAGAGTAACACTTTGTTTGGATTGTGCTTTCTGTGGTTTGATAATGTACAGTGCTGAATGATATGGTATTGCATTGTACAATAAATTACAATACAATATTTGAATAAATTGTATCATTTGTTGTAGTTTAATAATGATTTTATTATTTGTTTAGACAGTATGATACTATATTGTAATTGATAAATTTACTAAAATGTCCTTAATGATTATAAATATTAAATTTATTAATAATTATTAATAAAAATTTTAAGATAATTTTCTTCTTGCTAATTTGTCACAAATTATACCATCACATATATTAAATTGATAAATTTATGTAAATTCTAACAAAATCAATTAAAGTGTAGGATCAAAATAAATGTAATCAGATATATTTTTGGTCAAACCTATCGACAGACCCTCAAACTTGTTTCGAAAATTCACTTAGACTCTCAACTAAGGCCTGTACCTATCAGACCCTTAAACCCTTCGAATTTGATCCAATCAGGCTTTTTTTGCCTACGTGGCTCTCCACGTGTTGTCCACTCACTAGGGGCGCGTGAGACACATTTTTTTGAATAATTAACTAATGAAAACGTGTCAAGTGGCACTGAGGGCCCAATTTTTTTTTAATAATAGAATAAATAACATTTTGTTTAAGTAAAAAATTTATATTTAAATTATTTTATTAATTTTAATTATTATAACTTCTTAATTTTTTTAATTTTTTTTAAGAAAGCGCCCCCCCCCCCCTCGTCGTCTTCTTCACACCTACCCCGTCCCCATCATCTTCTTCACCCCATCTCCCCTTCATTGTCTTCTTCACAACACACACACCCCATGACAGCTAAAAGTGCACTATTGTTTTGTGATATGATATAATGAAACTTCAATTCAAGTGTGATGCAATAATTTGGCATGTCAAGATTGACCACAATTACATTTACTCTGTATTGAAATAAGAATCCTTCATTCAATTAATGTTAATTCCTATACGTTTTTTGGTTCCACTCCATAAAGTTATCATCGTCTTCTTATCTTCTTCCTCCCTGTCTTCTTGATCCCACTACAAGCCAGCCAAAGCACAATCAATTTTCCTTTTTTAATTCATCAATTTTCAATTTCCCTTCTCTAATTCAGACCTTTTTTTAAAAAAAAAAGTTCATCTTCTTGCTAGAGAAGAGAATGGAAGAGGGGGAGGGGGGAAACCAATTTTTACTGGGGTGGGGTGAGAAAGACGATGGGGGTGGGGGTGGGAGGGTGGGGAGGGTAAGTTAAGTTTTTTTTTTTAAAAAAAATAATTTTCTTTTTCTAATTGTTGTGAAGTAATATAGTTAAAATAATTTTTGGATCCACAAGACATGTGTCATTATTTAATTGGAATTATGACTTATAATTTTTTAAAAAAAAAATATTTGCCACATGTTTTTTTTTCATTGGTCATTTTGTGTCACGTAACGCGAGTGTAACACACTCTCTATATATTTTTTGCTGATTGTGTAAAAAATGTCCAATTGAATCGAAATTCGGATGATTTAGGTGCCTTATAGGTACATGCCTTAGTTGAGGGATCTAAGTGAATTTTTGGGACAAGTTTGAGGGCCTGTCGATGGGTTTGACCTTTATTTTTTGATAGTATCAATTTTTTTTTTGGGTGGGGGTGGGGGTGGGAAGGAGATTTGAAACGTGACCACCACCACCAACTACAAAGTTAAAATGCATCTTTTGTGTATGCTATGGGTGTGTTCTATTTAAAAAAAAAAAATATTTTCTACAAAAATAAATTATTTCTTACTTATTTTCTTGTCTTCGTTATGCAAGTAAGAAAATATATTTTTTAAAAGCATTTTATATATGTTTAACATAAAATAATGAGAACGAAAGAAAAAAAATTGAAATTCTTTTTCGTAAAAAAAATTGGGGGGGAAGTGGGGGGAGGGTGGTAGTGGAGTGGGGCGTCAGGTAGGGATAACAAAAAAAAGGGTCAAAATCATTTTCCCTCCCCAACTTTGTCTTAAAAATCACCCCCCCCCCCCTCCCCCCTCAACTTTGAACAATACTCTCTTTTTATCCTAATTGACTTTTTAAAAATTCTTATTTTACCCTTTATCATCAATTTTTTTATTCATTTTGTTTTACTTCTTTAAAATCATCATATTTTCATTTTAAAAAAATCATATAACAAATTTTTCATAAAAACATAAACATTATTCATATAACAAAATTTTCTTAAAAACATAAACATTATCTTCTAGAAAAAAAGTAAGAAATATATAAGCTAATGATGATCTTTATGAAGTAAATTAACATAATAAGACAATTAGTTTTATTAATAATAATCAAAACTATAATATTTATTTTAACAAGTGAAAATAATAAGTACTACTAATTTTATAAACATATTTCAATGCAGAAAATACAAACAATAAATGAAAGAGATAAGCCTCTAGTACCACCCCGAACTATGGTCAAAATTGTTACAACACACTCCAACTTCACAGGGGTCCTATTATCCCCTGAACTCAAATTTAGTGTATTTTTATCATTTTTTTGTGCTAATGTGACACCTTTATTACATAAAATGAAGCCCATATCAAAGGTGTCACGCCATCTAAAACGATTGACAAAAGGTATCACGTTAGCTAAAAAGATTGATAAAAATATGCTAAAATTTAGTTTAAGGGGGTAATAGGACCCCCGTGAAGTTGACGGGTGTCGTAGCAAATTCGGTCATAGTTCAGGGATACTAGATGTTTTTCTCGAATAAAAATTAGGTCAAACTTTAAAGATTATATTTATTTATATAAATTATAAAATATGTAATACTCTACTAATGACAATCATAACTTATTTACTGATATAGATAATAGATAATATCGTTTCTTATCACTTGATCCTCATGCTAAAAATAAATGTTTAGTTTATCTGCTCAATTTGTGAAATCAAGAGAATTGTATTATGTTTTTTTTCTACCCTTTAGTGTTAAATTACTATATAAAGTAACCATATAGACAAATTTAAAGTTTCAAATTATCATTAATAAGGTTAATTTAGCAAAATATACCTCTAAGTAAAATTTTCTTAAGAATTGTGTTATATCAACAAAAAGTTAAGTGATACGAAATAAATTTAGTAAGAGAGTTATAAAACACGAAAATATAGGCACATGCATGTACATACATATGTATATATACACACTTAGGGGTGGGTTGTTTGAAAATAAGTTATTCCGGGATTAGTTATTACAAAATAAGTTGTACTAACATGTATGTGTGATAAGTTATCTCATCACTGTGGTATAAATGGTGCGACAAATAATTTTGAGACTACCTAATACATCTAATTAAAAGCAGGATAAATAATCATGAACTTTATCTCTGAATTATTATAATTATACCTTACACCAAACAATTCTTTAATACATATAATACTAAAATAACGATCTTAAAAAATAATATTGAATTTTGTGATAAATTTATAAATCGTATTAATTTGCGTATAAAGTTAATAAACTTAAATAAAATGCTGCAAATATCCATGTTAAAAAAATATTCATTACATATAATATAAAAAGATATTACATAAATATAGAATTAAAATTATAATGACAAAATAGACATTGCATGAGATAAAGGGGAGTATGATTATTGTTCAATGTTGAGGAGGGAGTTTGATTTTTTAATCAAAGTTGAGGGGTGAAAATTATTTTTACCCTAAAAAAAAAAATTGAAATTATTTTCAAAAACCAAATTAAAAATAATATGTAATTTTTTTTGTTTGGATGGTTGGGGGTGGGATAAGATTTGTTTTTGTCGAAAAAAATTATCTTAAAAAAAAAAAATTGGTGTGGAGCGGAGGGGGTTGGTAGGTGGTGGGATGGGGTTTTTGGTAAGTGATAGGGTGGGAGTTTGGTAGGGGTTGGGATACGGGAGATGGAATAAGAAAAAAAAAATTAAAAAATATTTATTTTTTGGGGGGTGGGGTCGGGGTGGGAGTAGGATATTTTGGGTGGAGTTAAATAATATAAAATAAATAGTAAGATAAGATTATATAATATTAAGTAAGGATATAATTGAAAAAAAATAAGAAAATAATGAAATACTCCTTCCGTCTCAAATTATCCGTCCCAAATTGAGATGACAAATTGAGTAAGAAAAATAATTAATAACATGGTTAATTTACCATATTATCCTTATTAAATGATGTTTACATTTTAATTTGAAGAAAAAGTAATTAATGCAAAGGATAAAATATGAAAAAGAGTTTCATGATTACCAAATTATGAAATTAAATCATATCATACGATACATTTGAAAAACAATAAAAAAATATATGATTATCTTAATAGTAATACCATAACATAACATGGGAAATCACCATCCAAATAAAATGTAAGGTGAATAAAATTGAGGCTAGCAACCAGTGTTTTATGGCACAAGAATGTGTCTCCAAGACAAAAGTAAGTTTTATAAAGTTGTAATCAAACCATATAGTATGAAATAGAGTATTAGCCAATCAAGAATTCACATGTTTAGAAAATGAACATAGCAAAAATGAGGATGTTGAGATGAATGTGTGGACATAGCAGGAGGGATGAAATTAGAAATGAAGATATTCAAGATAAGACATGAGTGACCTTTGTGGTATACAAGATGAAAGAAGTGAAATTGACGTGATTTGGTAATGTGAAGAAGAGATGTTTAGATGCCTCAATGAGAATGTGTGAAATAGGGCGAACCGACTGATAAATTGGACTAATAAAAATGCTATTGAGTTAACGACTTTTATTGATTTTATAAAAAAAATTATTGAGTAAGCGGTTCAATTTTGATTTTAGCTTATTGGGTTATTGATTTAACCGATAGCCCAATAAAAATACACTAAATTATTGTTTTACTCCTATTTATATTATATATATAAATATTTGTATTATATATATATATATATATTATTATATTAATATATATTACTTATTCACAATCCATGAAATATTAAGTTAACACTTTAAAACAGAATTACAAAAGTCAAGTCACTATTGACTATTTAGTATTCACAAATCACAACACAAAATCCTCGTTGTAAACTGACGAGTCGAGACGACGAGGATCAAGCAACCGATAACCAACAATCCTCGTTATGAATAATGTTTTTATCTTTTTTATTCCTCGTTAATATACTTTACTTTAAATCACAAGCTTATATAGAAGCAGGGCAACAAAGGCATAAAACACGGGTATTGTAAAGCTTAAAGCATTCAATAACATCCAACAACTAGGATTCAGTTTTTTTTTTCAAACTAACATTCAATTCAAGTTTGAAAATTCTTGTAAACTAAAACACATTGTGTAGGATTTTAACGGTAACTAAGATTTCATTTTTTTATGTTGTTATTATTTCTATTTTATGAGTGTTTTCTTATTGGTTAAACCGGAAATCGAACCGATAAGGACCTAATATCGATAAATGGAAAGCTGATAAAAAATATTTTATTGGTTGGTTATTTATTTTGCAAATTTAAAAATCAATAAATCGAATCAATAACACATAAAATCGGATCGAACCAACCGATGCACACACCTAATGTGAAAGGTTCACTATAGTAGGTCTAAAAAGAGATAGCATTAGATCGAAGAAATATTACGAAGAAATAATTAGACAGAACATAACACACTAAAAACTTAAACAAGATATGACAAAAAATTAAGGGTTACAAAGGTCACAAATTAGAATAGAAATTTAATAAGTAGTCGAGCTTCATCTAATTTCTCTTCTCTGAATTGATACTATCGCTTTCCTATTGCCTTACTCCTGGATTTTCGTATTACCCATTGTCTTCATAAAATAGTAATAAAACTATGTACACTCTACTTTCTCAAACTTTTTTTTATAAAATTACATTGAAGAATTGTAGATCATAAACATCAAGGACATAATTAATTAGGGTGAAAATTATTTTCTTCTCCTGACTTTACTTTAAAAATCAAATTCCCTTCTTAACTTTAAACAATAAACGTTCTTCCTCCTTTTTTTTAATTGTCTTTTTTAAATATCTATTTTATTCTTATATTATTAATTTTTATTTTTATTTACCTCTTTACAATTATTACACTTTTTATTTTTAATATATATAGTGAATTTTTTAAAATAAAAATAAAATTATTTTCTAGACGAAAAAAGTGAGAAACATATATTAAGTATATAAGTTTGTGACGTTATAAATGAAATAAATGACCATGATAAGGAAATTTATTTATTAATAATAATTAAAACTATAATATCTATTTATACTAGTAAAAATAACAAATAAAAATAACTTTATAAACATATTCCAATGCATGTAATATAATACTAACATATAACAAAAATGGAGATATATTTTATACTAAATTAATTCAAAAGCTTACTTATATTATAAATATATACTCCATCTATTCACTTTTACTTGTCATTATTTAGCTTTTTTAGGTCAATTTGCATGAACTTTGACCAACATTTTAAGATGTATAATTTAATATTTAAATTTAAAATTTAGATGATCAGAAAATATATGAAAAATGCTATAAGTTGCAATCCTTCTTCATATTAATAAGTTGAAAAAACATATCTTAAAATATTGGTTAAAATTTATGCAGGTTGACCTGAAAAAATGAAAAGTGACAAGTAAAAAAGGAGTATATCAAAACTCATGCGCATATATATATATATATGTATATATATATATATATATTGCACACACACATATTTAATGCATGCAAAATTAGAGATAAGGTATAAGGTATCCCTGAACTATACATGAAGTTGCTACGACACACTTAAACTTTAAAAGAGGCTTATTACCACCTAAACTCATTTTTATTGATCTGGTTGTCAAATATCAAAATATTTTTGTACTTCTCTTAGCCAAGTTAGCACACAAAATGAGTACAAAAAATTCTGATACTTGATCATTGCGTCAACAAAAAGGAGCATAAAATATAAAAGAAATGAGTTTAGGCAATAGGATTTCCGTAAAATTTACGTGTGTCATAACAATTTTGGGTATAGTTGAAGGGAAGGAGGGACGAAAAATACTTGTAATTTATTTCAGTAAAATAATATTCATTAAAAAAAATATTAGGTTTGTAGCAAGTTCATTAAAAAGGTTAAACTAAAAAGTTTAAATAAAAATATATAAATACTTGAATAAAATAAATAATGTATATTATAAGAAGATATTATAAATGTCATAGTTAAAATAGATATTATCAATGTAAAAAGGAAGGATGTTTATTATTCAAAGTAAAAAGGGAATTTAAAGTAAATTTGAGTGGGGAAATGATTTTCACCTAATTAATTATTTTACTCGCAATTTTTCATTTAGCGGAACCTTTAATGCTTTATACTCTTCTTTTTTTTTTTTTTTCATTTAGCATTTCGAGCAATCCATGGCATAATTCCATATCCACTAAAATAAATTATTTTAATAAAAATAAAAAAATAGCAAAAAATATCAAGCCAGGGGATGAATCCCCCCTTCCCCATTGCCCATTTGCAATCCTCCCCCTCCTTGTCCATGTTCCCATAAAACACATCTCCCAAAACAACCACCAGAAATCCATCTTCCCTTCCATGGATACTTAGCAAACAAATTTGAAAAAAAGAAAAGAAAATATTGATTAAGATCGAATCGAATCTTTTTTGATTCTTTACTGAAGCTGCCATGCGCCATCGGAAGTCATCGGAGCTAAAAAGGCCCGGATCCGACAACCTTAAACAACCCGAAACTGACCCCCCACCTCGTTATCGGGGCGTTCGTAAACGCCCATGGGGTCGATTTGCAGCAGAGATTCGAGATCCGATTAAGAAGACCCGAGTTTGGTTAGGTACTTTTGATACAGCTGAAGATGCCGCACGCGCTTACGACGATGCTGCACGCGCTCTCCGTGGACCTAAAGCCAAAACTAATTTCAATCCTTTGATGTTAACCACACACGAGGAGGATGAGGACCCGCCGCACCCCCCGATGGCGACGGGTCAGTTTGAGCTGTTTCCGAGACCGGCTTGTAGCAGTATGAGTAGTACGTTGGAATCTTCCAGTGGACCACGTGTTGGATCCGGGTCGGGTTTGACCCGGATGATGAAGATTCCTCGACCCGTTTATCCACCGGAAGATTGCCGGAGTGATTGTGATTCGTCTTCTTCTGTGGTTGATGATCGTTGCGAGGTTGATCATACGTCGTCGTTTTTGAACGCCAAACAACCTCTGCCGTTTGATCTTAATCTCCCACCACCTCCATCACTTGATTTCGATGCTGATGATTTACACGTCACCGCTTTATGTCTCTAATTTCTCATCTTTGTTGTTAATTAATTTGATGATGATGAAGAAAAAAATGAAAAAGATTTTTTTGTTAGTTTTCTTTGTCAAAGTTTCTTACTTTTTTTTTTTTTTTTTTTCCAATTTTTCTTCGGGAAAAATGATGTACCCAAATGATGGATGATGAGAAAACAAAATTGGGTTTTTAGATTATGTGTAGATTAGTGTAATGAGTCATGATATGATCTGTATTAAGAAAGATTGTATCTGTATTTGTATCTTGTACCACAAAAGAAAACATTGGATCTGATCTTGAGTAACCGTTATCTCTTGATCTATTTTTCCTTGCAATTTTATTTTTTTTACTTTGATCTAACCCTTTTGTATATATGAAGTTGGAATTCATATTAAGAATTTATACTTGCTCAGCTCGATCAAGTCATTTTGAGCTTTGATGTATTACCTTGCACATGGGACACCAGAACTTGTTTGTGTTATATGTGTGCGTTCATCCCTCAATCTGGTTTCCGTTGCAATTTGTTTTTTCTGTTTTACCCTTTTATGTATAGAAAGTTGGAATTTATACTTGCGCAGCTCCATCAAGTCATTTTCTGAGTTTTTACGTATTACCCTTAGCACATTGGAGACCAGTATTTACTTGTGTTGTATGTGTGTGTTCATCTGCTGATCTAGTTTCCCTTGCAATTTTTTTTTATCTATTTTATCCTTTTGTATGTAGAAAGTTCGAATTTTTTCCTGCTCAGCTCCACGATTCATTTTGAGTTTTTATGTATCACCCTTAGTGCATCGTAGACCTGTTTTTGTTTGTGTTATGTGTGTGATCTTTCTGTACAGTCACTAGGACTAGTCTTGATGCATCATTACTATTTCAGGATTATGAAGTGTGCACACAGTTATGTCATCAATATCAGTAAATTAGGGATCTGTCGGGGAAAGTGGAGGAAGTGGTATTATGACCACTTAAACAGATGAATTGGTTGTGTGCACTTTCGGAATATTTAGCAGCGAAGGAAGAATAAAACCCTCTTATGGTATGATTTTTGTCCTTCTAAGTAGACTGATCCTTTTATATCAGCAAGTAGACGGACAACCATTCGACCAAGACTTGGTATTTGGTGAAGCAAAGAAATATTGCTACCTAAGAAAATACGCAGGTGAGGTACGTGGAGGATGATACTGAGGAAGCAGATCCCCCAACCCAACACTTTAAAAAAAATAAATTATGGTAGATAAGGAGGTCTATTTAAAAGATAATAATTTGACCAGCTCTGCATTCTCCCTTTGTCTCCTCATATGTTATCTTGTGACGGAAGCTCGCCTGCCAGCAACAGAGCGACTCAAGTTGTGGAGACTGCTCTGATATCCTTAGCCATGACTTTCAGTTGGCTATATTCATCATCAGGCTTGGTTCAAGAGCAAGTGGTTATCCATCTCTAGATGGAATGCTTCATTCTGGTATTCATCAAGTATGGAAGTCATTCCAAGGTAAGCCGTTAATTCTTCAGGTGAAATTTATTTTCAAGTGTCTTTTTAAAAAAGTGAGCCTTTTAAATTTCTAAGATGTATGTTCCTTTTTTTGGGCTAAATTTCAACTGTTTTTGTTCTGTGGAAGAACTTCAGCATAAAATCTCGCTGAACTAAAGGAAAATTATTCAAGTGTGCTGTCTTAAAACTCTTAACTTTGAACGAGTATTTTATATACAAATTTTTTCTTAACCTTTTATAAAGAGGAGCCTTGGAGTAACTGGTAAAGTTGCTGCCATGTGATCGGGAGGTCACAGGTTCAAGCCTTGGAAACAGCCTCTGACAGAAATACAAGGTAAGGCTGTGTTACAATAGATCCTTGTGATCGGGCCCTTCCCTGGACCTGTGCATAGCGGGTCCAGGGAACATGTATAGTTTATTGTGGTAGTTGTTGCTTGCCTATGTTATTCTGGAATGAAGGCTGAAAATGGAAATGTCTGTGGCATAAATTGTATAGATTGTTTGACAAACCTATTGTTGCTTCATCTTCTCTTGGTGAATCCTTTTGGTAGCACCAAAAATGGAACTATCTTATGTCGAGGCCTTTGCTGGTGCTGCAACATGTGTTTGGTTTGATTACAATAATAGAATACGGCAACATCAGCCACGGCTTGGAGAATCTTATCTCTGCCCTTATTGACCTTTGGTGGCTGCTGTGATTTCTGGAAAATATCAGTTTTTGATGAAGCATTAGTCATCTGAACTTATTTCTTTCCAAGATAAGAAATAAAAGGAAGTTGTATGCTGTATTCTCTGTTATGTGTAGGCCATGTATCCAACTCCAACCAATATTATTCTCTTTTTTTAATTTTTTTCTTCAAACAGTCGGAATACGATAATGAAGGTTTACTGTTGAGCCAGCCGCCAGATGTGCAGGAACTGGACATTCCCCAACAAGGATTACCAGCATGGTTGGTAGTCTTCTCCTTCCTTTATACTTTGTAAGAACTGAAAGATTGTTTGGAACATGAATTCACTTTACTTACTCTGATAGAATACATTATGAATCTTGACTATGAGTACATCAAACGTGTTATTTCTCTCATCTTGCAGTGCTGTTTTTGTTCTGTGCATTTTATCTCGAGGGTTAAGTTGGCACTTAAGAGTCCTGTTTTCTTTTCTAGCATTACCATTCTAAAAGATGATGACATGCCGTCCCTTGATTGTTGAACGTGAATTCGTTTATTCTTTTGCATCTTGAGAACTGATAGATTACTAAGATATTGTGGTGAATACTGAACTTGAAGTGCCTCTTAGGCCATTGCTGTTCGGTGTGATCTTCTTCTCAGATTTGACTTGGCTTCAGTTTTACAGATGAAATTCCACTCACATTGCGGTCAGCATTTGCTGATTCTGGTCCACTTTCTTCAGACTTCAGCCTTTTGCTTCCAACTTGATCTATTTCTTTTGAGAAAGGTAACAGTATACTCCCTCCATTTCAAAAAGACTGACCTATTTTGACTTGGCATGGAGCTTAAGAAATAAAAAAAAACTTTTAATCTTGTGGTATTAAATTAAAGTTCTGTCAAATGTACCAAAATGTCCTTTAATCTTGTGGTCTTAAATATGCCATGTGGAAAGTTAGAATTGAAGTGTTGTCATAAAAGGAAAGAGTCGTACTTTTTGAAACGGTCTAAAAAGGAAAGTAGGTCATTCTTTTTGAAACAAAGGGAGTATTAATTAAGAAAGTTTCCATGAGGTTGGGTTGGGTCGCACCATGAGGTTTCGGGTTCAATTCCCAATCTATTCTAGTCTTGGTGGACCGAGCCTGTTGCTGATGGGAGGTGGAAGGTATTCCGTGGAGTTAGTCGAGGTGCGCGCAAGCTGGCCCGGACGCCATGGTTATAAAAAAAAAAATTAAGTTTCCAGCACAGACTGCAGAAACCAATATTTAACGGAGAAAAATAGTACAACAACAACATACCCAATGTATTCCCACATAGCGGGGTGGGGTCTGAGGACTGTGGAGGGTAGAGTATACACAGACCATACCACTACCTCAGGTGAAGTAGAGAGGAGAGGCTGTTTCCGATAGACCCCCGGCTTAGGACCGATAACAGTATAACAAACACAAAATATAAATGCATATAAACTAGTACAATATGCAAAATAAACTAACACCGCTAGCCACAAGATAATACTAAAAACTACCTATCCGAAACCATAGACATCACTCGACACCACGAATAAGAAAATTCAAAACACCTAAATAAAATTACTTTAGATGTTTATGTTCTGCGTAGGCTGCTCTTTCCTTCAAAACACCTAAAGTTCCTTTCCCTCCACACTGTCCACTTCCCATGTTGTTCCAACACTTCAGTAGGTCTACTGTGAACTTTGGCATAGCCCCAACGCTGATCAGTGAGTTACCAGTGAATAAAAAGATAATTGAGGGTCTCAGGTTCCTTCCCACAAAGAAAACATCTGGAACTGCAAGCCCTTTTTCTTCAAATTATCATGAGTCAGACATGCCACTTTAGCAACCAACCATACAAAACGGGCTACTTTGTATGGTATTTTAACCCTCCAGATATGTTTCCAAGGCCATATGCATTGATTCCCAGAAGCATTAAAAACCATATAAGCAGAACTAACTGAGGATAGGGCCTTTATTATTGTGCTTTCAACTTCAGCTTTTTTCATTCTTTTTTGTCTGCCAATAACTTTTTGATATTCTACCCTAAAAATCGCACTTCCCATCAGAACTCTACATAGAAGTATCACTTCTAGACTCACAATCCTACGTAAAAGATAGTGATAAGTCGGTAACAATCCCAACTTATCCATGCTCCAGGTAATTTTCTGCTGGCTGATATTGTGGAATGTCACATGACTGCTAACTTCCATCCCCCCCCCCCCCCCCCACCACCACCACACACACACACCTCTTTAGCTTTTTGCACAAAGATGCTGTGGAACTTCCATACTTAATGTCGGTTATGTAAAATCTTGCTTCTTTTTTAAGTATCATCAACACTCAACTAATACTTTCTGTTTTCTACTTTCTAACTTGGTTTTGTTTTTTCTGTTTTTTCGATTCTTGGCATCAGTTTAATAGATATATAGACGGATATACTTGTTGTCGACCTATTGTCTTCTAATCTTCAATATAAACAAGATGTACTTGTGGAGTTATTGAAGAAAAATTGCTGTTTATAACTCCATATTATTTCTTGGTCTTCACCAGAAGAAGTAGAATGCTTCTCCAAAAATATCAATTAGCGAATTATCCTGAAATATAATTATACGGCACCTCTGATCTCTTTTGTGGTGAACTATTTAGAATTGATTCACAAGAATTTCTATAGGCTTATTTCGTAAATTAAAAAAAAGGGAACTATAAATTCTAAAGAACAGCTTCATGTTAATACCACAGAGAATAACTCAAGTAGGAGGACCTTGAAGTTGCTGCCGCGAAAGCTTATTACTTAAGTGTTTTCGAGCCGAGGATCTTTTGGAAACAACCTCTCTACCTCACCTCTGAGGTAGTGTGGTATGGACTGCGTACACTTTACCCTCCCCAGGCCCCACTTTGTGGGAATATATCGGGTATGTTATTGTTTTCCGAAGTTCCTCCTCTTTGTCCTTCCGTAACCTTCAACGAAGGTATAGTTCAAAGGTAAAGGCAAAGTCTTCGGCATATATATTTGGTACTCTTCTTTTATTAAATTGCCTGGCAATAAATTTTTTCAGTAGGTTGCAGTTTGCTCGCCAGTTACCTTGAGTTATGATGAACCCGAATACCATTCTTTTGTCCACGATGTGGCAAAGAACCTGGCCTTTTTTGATTCACTTCTCATTTCCCAACAAGCTGTTCTATGCTCTTTAGGTTGGCACACCACCTTTATACTTTCTGCTTTCCGCTTCATTGTCAAGATTTTATTTAGCTAGTACGAGTAAGTTGTCTGTACACATGCTATTGCTGCTTCATGTTCCTTTGTATGTATAGAACTTGGAAAGAATGATATAAAGTATGTATCATTCCATATCCTTTGGAGAGATGATGCTGCAGGACAGAAGACTGCAGTGTCCATAAGCGATTAATTTTTTCCAACTTCTTGGTGTAAAATCAAATCTGATTTTTTTTTTCATTTAAATCATAAAGAAGAATTTCGGCTCATGCTAGAGATTAGGCAGGACACAAAAACTTTAAGTAGACGTAGAAATGGTTGTGCGTAAAAAAGAACGGAACTCGTAGGTATGTGGCAAAAGGGGTCGATGGGTGTTCAACAAAAGATATAATTTACAAGTATGAACTCATTATGAACAATACAATCCAAAGAATTATAAAAAAAAGGTAGCTGAGCTATGCAAATTTTTAAGCGTTCATGTGATATAGCTGTTTGGTGTTGTACATCATCAAATGTATTATTGACCAGTTATGTTGGTAAATGACTTTTACAGCTAAATAAGACAAGTTTTGAGCCATCCACTTTAAGCTCTATTAAGGGTGAAAGAGAAAAGATGTCCTGTTAGTGATCCCTTTGATAAAGCCTACCTGAGTAGTGCCTTTCTTTGGATTAAACTTGAAACAAAGTGTTTTTGTTTTGAGAACATGTTTGTGCATCTCCAAAGAAACGAACATTTCGGTTCTTCCTTTGATATTGTTTAGATGCATCCTTGAATTACCTTATTCCTACCCTCAGTTTCTGGGATTGTATGAGAATCTCAGTTGTTGGCTCGTCTTCTGAATTTTTATTTCAATTTCATTACTGTTTTATGGTGCCGTGTAGACTAGTCACATAAATAGCAAACAATCTGAAATGCTATGCGCTATCTGTAGGTTGGAATGCTTGAAGAAGCTGTGTAATATGGCAGGACTGAATTTAACAAATTCTACAGGACTGGATATGTACAGCAGTAACTCTTCTTGTCAAAGCATCTTGGAGTTTCTCCCTGCTTTGTACTGTCCAGTACTGTCAACTTTCCAAGATTAAGGGCCTTTTTGGATGAGCATATAGCTTATGACTTGGTCATAAGTTAGAATCTTTACTTGTGACTTTTGATTTATTTTTGTTATTTCGACTTAAAATCAAGTGCTTAAAAACACCTTTTTATCTTTACCTAAACATTACAAAAATGCTTAAAAGCTATTTTGGCTTAAAAACACCTAAAATAAGTCGATCCAGACAGACCATAAGAAGCTCAATAGTAATCGGTACCAAAATAATCGTTAGTTTTACAATGCGAAGATTGTTTAAGCAAGCAATGCGTGTATGTTTTAGTATTAACTTATCCTGAGCAATTATATTTGTTAATGCTGTTGCTCTGTCCTATATCATTATAGGATTGTGCTGCGCTACTAGCATATGAGCAACCACAAAAATAGTCTGTTGGGGTGTCTCACGGGAGAATTTCATGAGGTGGATCAGGTTTGTCTTTATCTTGCTCCCCGGACAGGAGCCGAGAACTTGAAAGTGAATCATTTCAGTGGATCTTTAAAAAGTGGAGAATGGTGAAGTCTTTATATTCTCACCGCTGAAATAATCGTTGAGAAAAGTTTCTTCAATTTTCAAAATTATTGCTCACTAATGCAATTGGTTGTGAGTTGTAACCTCATAATCTTTTTTATCTTTTAGTATTTGATTTCTACGTTGATAAAATTTAATGTTTGTTTGGACAACTCAAGATCCATATGTTCGAGCATCAAATTTAAAAAGGAGGGGGATAAATAAATAAATAAAATTAACAAAGTAAGTGATTTTCTTTTCGCATAATGAATAAATCTCTTTGTTTTTTACCAAAACCATCCCAACAATGTAAGCAGTCTCTTGGCTTTTATCTTGCGTTACCTTTTAACAATGATCAAATTGTTAAACGTTAATAAAGCTAACAACAGACGATACACTGCAAGTCCACATACATTCTACCTTCACCGGTCTGCACTTTGTAAAACTAAATTGAGTATGCTACTGTTGTTTAGACAATACATTGTCGAGGGAACAAGTTTCTTTAGCTTTGATTTTTCCTTTTGCCGTTTGAAACCGTTAGATGATTGAATGTGCTAATCGAGTGATTTGGGTTAGCATGAACTTGCCGTTGAAATCACAACTACTGAACCATTCACCAAACTAGCAATCTCGTTAGCGAATACAAATAAATTAAAAAGTTCGTGACATTCATGAAAATTGCAGACGCATAAGCATGGATTTCAACAATATACAGCTAAATCTCCTGGTGTTTAATAGATCAAGTCCCCAATATAGGCAACATTGACTATACAAAAATCAATTCAACTTCTAAATGGCTTAAAGAAGCTGGTTGGAGCAACACCCAAAATTCTATGCCCTAATGGTGAGATTTTTAGCTTAATCACGTCCGAGAAAACTGCCAGACGCATGATCCTTTTCCTGGCTAGACGACCTAAAAGTACTTTACTAACTAAACGCCTCGACAAAATTTGGAGACAGTGCTAGACTTACTACCGGATTTACAGCATATGCAGTTAAAAATTTTACCATCTTCAACAGAAAAACATGGACTCGCTGACTCTCTTGTTCAACCTGGGAAGTTCGGTGACCGGGGTACACCCAATTGTTTTGATGCTGCCCGGTTCTGACGAAGTTTCAGAGAGGTCCCCGAACTTCACAAACTGCCCGCATTGTTGTGCTGCTAGGTGTGCATAACGCACAGGAGCCACTGCAGCAACAATAAAGTTACATAATTTACTAAACTTTACAACAACAACAACAAACCCAGTGTATTCCCACAAAGTGGGGTCTGGGGAGGGTAGAATGTACGCAGTCCATACTACTACCTCCAAAGAAGTAGAGAGATAATTTACTAAACTTTACTATTCTATAATTCAAGATGATTAATAACAGTTTCAGTATCATATGCCTATCTCTCTGGGAAATTTTTTTAATGCAAGGATAAGCAAAATTACCAATAGAGGTCGCGCTGGTGCTCCTTTGATACCTGAAAGACAACAAAGTACTATCACGTTGAACTTGCCAAGTGAATCGTAAAAACTTTTACTAAATTGCAAATCAGACAGCTTACACATATGATAATGAATGTATGAGATTTTGCAGGACATCAGCTGAAAAACCAATCTCATCGAGCAATACATGATAATGTGCAGGTCTAGTTGTTCCCTGTAGTAAAATAATTTGTAAAAGGCAGAATATGGTTCAGTTTAAATTGTTCTCATATTGTTGAAGCGCTGAAGGAAATGAAATAAGAATTTTCGAAGTGCAAATAAACATAATGACACAAGAAACTAATTATCTACTAGGAAAGGTCCTATATGCCAGGATAAGTAGGGAAAAATCTAGGAAATCCCCGATGGATAAAAGGATTAGAGTAACTTACCATCATCCCCGCATGTGCACACATGAAAAAATCATTATTTCTAGGATGCACAATATTTGTGTCTACAACAGTACCTGAGGGGAGAGAGTGTATTTTAAAGAATACCTTGGCATACATAAGTTGAAGTGGAACAAAAGAGTTCCTGGAAAGTTACAGACCTGGTGGTACATTTTCAGCTGCATTAGCTTGAAACAGTTTTGTATGGTGATTCTTTTGAGCCACGATCAAGGTGAACTTAGGTTTGTCGTCCTCACCAAGATGCTTGTATGCCTGTTATCAGAAAATATGAGACCCAAAGATAAGCATACCAGGAACTAATAAGTGATGGATGATGTATCGAACTCAGATCCTAAGAGATGCATTAATTTAAGGTATTAAATCTCTATTCCAGAGCATTAGCTGCAAAAGTTGTGTATAAAATTGCCTCAATTTAAAGCATTAAATCTCTATTCCAGAGCATTAGCTGCAAAAGTTGTGTAAAATGTGGATATTCTTTCAACTATTTGTCGTGAAAAACATAAGATAAGAAATTAAACATCTCTACAAAGAAAAAAAAAATTCTACGATGCAGTAGTATGAGTTTCTCGGAATGATACAAGGCATAAAAATATTTTCAGATAAATGGACATAACCTTGATCATTTGATCTAGCTCAACGTTCAGAACTTGATTAAACTGTGATTCGCTGACGCCGTCCCTAGCAAAGGACATTGTTAAGTCAATTGCAAATGGTTATCAGCATAATAATAAAGAACAATCATCATGTTATTGCAAACAGAAACTTGAAAAAGACTGCTGTTAGGAAACCCACTGATTTTGTGGATGTCTTGAAAATTTTATCTAACTAATGATTATCCTAATATAGAAGGATGAAAAACAAATCTAGACATGAAAACCAAATCTATAAATAGTCTCTTATGTTCCATTTGTAATATGTGACTCGTAAAGAAAGTTGACAGAGAGAGAGAGTCTGCCTTCTCTCTAGGTTTCTGTTCCATTGGTCCTTCTTCACTGGCTCACACTAGGTGATCTCTTCCACGACTGGTTGCCGTAATGGCCAGAGGAAAACCTAAAAAGGACAAGAACAAGTAGATTGAAGCTGCAGGTGGTGCTGACGGGAAGAAGGTTGTTGTCAAGGATTTGCAAACCAGCTTACAAAGGAACTTTAGGGAAGATAAGCATTGGCCTGTTCTGGGAACAAATGGATAAAAAACACCAAATACTCAGCAAATGTCGGAAACCATTATCTCTGCGGTTTCTGAGTCTCTCCCCGACCCACTAGGGATGGGTATAGTTTGGGCCAACCTGAAATCCAAATCGAAATCTGAACTTACTGGATATTTGGTTTAAATTTTTGGATTATGCATTCGATTTCATATTTCATTTTTAAAATTTTATCGATTTCAGATTTAGTACTCCAAAAGACCAAAATTTCTATACTTTATATTTAACCCTACCCATATCATGTGTCCAGTTTCCAAAGGTCCAATAGATTAGTACCCTACGCATATCATATATGTTGTTATTATCATGTATTTTTTTGTGAGCTGTGGGTGTGACTACTAATCTAGATAAAAATGTAAAACGCTCCATGAGTAAGTAAAGTTTAGGACAAGGCATAGGCAGCAGGGTGACCTCAATTCTTGTTGATCGTAGAAAGTTATAAATTCTAAGGAGCAAACTACTAGGTGAATTGAGGCTATTAATTGTTATGATCTGCCTCAAAGCTCAAAGTCTCCGAAAAATCCAAACTGACTAATCCGAAACCAGAACTTAGAAATCCAATCCAATCTGAGGTTATTTGGATTGTACTTTCTTTAATTTAAAAACCGAATATCCAACCCGAAATTCTCATATCCAATCTGATGGCCCGAACATCCATTGCTGCTACCCACTACGTTTACATCAGCTCCTATGAGTGGGAAACCGCTAAGAGCAGGGACTATTATGATGAGTACGAAGCAAATTCCTTCAACTGTAGCCTCAGTGGGCAGCGGGCATACAATTGTGGGAATAGAGAAAGTCCAAACAACCCCCCCACGCTCCTGTGCTAAAAGAATTGGACAAGTGTAGTGGGAAGTAACCGATTTATTGCACAAGGTAAGAACCTGAACTATATTCCCCATGTAATTCAAAATGGGGAGAAAATTACCCAACTATCTAAGGAAGTTGATAAGGAAGCTGGAAAAATGGAAACATGCTCTCATTCTACACGTTGTGGGTGATTCCCCCTCATTTGGAGCACTAGAGAAGAGAAAGCTCTCATTCTATCTGTTCGGTTTTATGCCAGGTCGGACCTCGACTACTGAGGCCATTCACCTCGTAAGGAGGCTAGTGGAGCAGTTTAGGGAGAGGAGGAAGGACTTGCACATGGTGTTCATCGATCTTGAGAAGGTGTACCCAAAAGTCCCCAGGGAGATTTTGTGGAGGTGCTTGGAGGCTAGAGGTATGCCCGTGGAATACACTAGGTCGATTCAGGACATGTACGACGGAACGAAGACTCGTGTGTGGACGGTAGGAGGAGATTCGGAGAACTTTCCTATTTTGACAGGGGGTTGCACCAGGGATCGTCTCTTAACCCGTTTTAATTTTCCTGGGTGATGGATGTTTTGACGCGACGTATTCAAGGGGAGGTGACTTGGTGTATGTTATTTGTTGACGGTGTTGTACTAATTGACGAGACCAGGGGAGGAGTTAATGATAAGTTGGAGGTTTGGCGATAGACCCTAGAGTCTAAAAGGTTTAGGTTGAGCGGGACTAAGAGGAAATACTTTAAATGTAAGTTCAGTGATTCGACGTGATTCGACGCATGAGGCTGATGTGGTAGTGGAACTGAATTCTCAGGCCATTCGGAAAAGAGATAGTTTCAAGTATCTTGAGTCTATGATTAGGGGAATGGAGAGATTGCTGAGGATGTCACGCACCGTATTGGTGCAGGGTGGTTGAAGTGGAGGCTTGCTTCGAGAGTTTTGTGTGATAAGAAGGTGCTTTCTAAGCTTAAAGTTAAGTTCTACAGAGTGACAGTCCGACCGACTATGTTGTATGGAGCAAAGTGTTGGCCAGTTAAGCACTCCCACATCCAAAAGTTGAAGGTAGCGGAGATGAGGATGTTGAGATGAATGTGTGGACTTACCAGGAGAGATAGGGTTAGAGATGAGGCTATTTGAAAGAAGGTGGAAGTGGCTTCTATAGAAGACAAGATGTGGGAAGTGAGGTTACAATGGTTCGGGCATGTGATGAGGAGATGCGTGGATGCTCCAATATGGAGGTGTGGGAGGCTTGCTATGGATAGTTTTAGGCGGGGTAGACGTAGGCTAAAGAAATATTGGAGGGAGGTGATTAGGCATGACATGAAGCGGTTACAGTTTATGGAGGACATGAACCTTGATCGGAAGGTGTGGAGGACGCGAATTAGGGTAGAGGATTAGTGGATAGGAGTGCGTCCGTAATAACAGGGAGGAGTGCTTTGTTTGTATCTGTGCCTGTATTTTCTTGTTCGTAGTGTTCTGATGATGTTTCTGATCTCGAATAGATAGTTTGTAGTATTACTCTGTCGGTGTCTTGTTTCTTTTATTATCTAGCGGTGTGCTATCCCATTTTGTTGTTTATTTTTATGTTTGATATACTGTTATTTATCCTGAGCCAAGGGTCTATCAGAAACAACCTCACCACTTCATCTGAGGTAATGGTGTGGACTGCATACACTTTACCCTCCCTAAACCCCACTTGGTGGGAATACACTAGGTATGTTGTTGTTATTGTTGCAAAAAAGCTATACATTTAACTGGTCCTCATACATTGAATAGCAGGCCAATTATCACCGAGGATTTGTCACCTAAATTTAGCTTTGATGATGAGATTCTAAGATAATTCCTTTATGGATCAAATTACCAAATTTGTCACTAAGTTGTTGGGTTGTTGATTCACTTAGTTGGATAGGAAGTATGTTAGGTATCTCTATAAATGCAGATGATTGTATCATCAGGCATAGACAATTTCTTATGCCAGGATATTGGTCGAGATTGACGTGACAAAGAAGCTACCAGAAATCATTGAAGTACAGGATCCAAAGGGCAAGTGGTCTCATAGATCGTGCAATATGAGTGGGAGGCTAAGTACGGCAACACTTGCCTGAAGATTGGGCATTGCTGCCAAGAGGCTAAGAAGACAAAACCTGAGAGGCCACCTCCTAAACCCCAGTTACAGAAACAATCGCTAACCAAAGGGAATCAGATGCGACAAAGGGAGAATCAAGCAAGGAATGTGGTTCTGAGCACCAGACTTCTTTAGCTGCAGGACCACAGTCTCCAGCTAATAGGGTGCCAAGAAGCACTAATGTTGGGCAACAACCCTTTACAACTTCTGCAAAACAGGCTCAAGTGGAGGAGGGATGGTAGGTAGCTAAAAGCAAATTGCTGCCAAGACTACTCCACATATCCCTGAATTTGAGGCTCTATTGGATTCAGCATTTTGACTAAGGGTACTTCTCAGCAGGGTCCAATAGCCATAGCAGAGAGAGGGCAATGCAGTAATGATGAAGGTGTTGCAATCACACACACACACACCCGACCCCATAGCCTGAGATGATTGTTGCTTGGAATGTAAGGGGTTTAAATAAATTTTATATGGAAAAGGCAATGAAGGTGTCTCTAGTAAAGAATGAAATCAATCCCATAGCCACAATGGAGCATAGAGTGAAGGAGAAGAAGGCAGCTAAGGCTGTGAACAAGCTAGCACAGGGGTGGTTATGGTGTCACAGCTATGCTTCTTGTGCTAGAGGAAGAATTTGGATAGAATGGAATCCAAGATTTATCACTTATACAGTACTGGCCACTCATGCTCAATTAATACATGGGAGGATTAGAATACTTGCTTGCAATATAGATATCTACATTAACTGCAACGTATGGGTTGCACACTATAGCAGACAAAAGAAGTTTGTGCAGGAAGTAATAGCTCTAAGCACTACCATACAGGGCACTTGGATCACCTGGGGTGACTTCAAGGCAATACTTAATGAAGATGGCAAATAGGAAAGTGAGGCGACAGATATGGAAACAGGAACTTTGAAGAATGCATTATTGACGCACTCCTATCAGAAATCAGAACTATTGGAGGGGAATACACATGGTCCTAGGGGTTTCCCAATGTACTCTGCCAAAATAAAATTGCACATCTTAGGGACATAGATGTACTATTTCAATCTATCCCAGGTGAAGATGATTTGTTCTATCAAAAGGCTCTCAAGATTGACAAGATACGAAGATGACATCTAAGAACACTGATCTGCAATTCGTATCGGCTCATTGGAGAAACTGTAAGATTATGATTTGTTTTAGTTATCCAGAATGATCGGCTCCAACTTTGACCTAGTGATAGTGTGCTTTATGATACTCATTCCTATTAACTTGCTTTTAAAATATGGTGTCTATGCAAGCTTAACTTACTGGAACCTTGAGTAATCCAATAAGGCTATATTTTACTTCTCTTTTGGCCGAGGAAACAGTTGTCCGCAAAAACTACATATATCTGAATTTAGAATTTATTAAGATGTAACTTCTTCATCTTGTTGCCTATGGTGCATGACATTACTGTTGCTCCCTCCATTCCAAAATAAATGAATTGTTGAACTATTTTTCAATGTTCAAAATAAATGAATTGTTCATTCTTCAAGAGACATATTGAAAATTTCTTCCAATTTTACCCTTTTATTTAATGAGGTTCTTAAGTACTACACATTTTCTAGGAGAGTAATTTAAGAACAATTAAAAGGGTAATAGTGGAAAGTAACCTACAATTTATGTCCTAAAAGATTTTTCTTAAGGGGTGTGTCATACCCCAACAATTCAATTATTTTGGAAAGGAGGGAGTAATATCTTACAATAAAAACATGCCTACAACTAGGCACATCTGGCATGCAAATTAAAAGGATTTTATGCAATCATATGAAGCAGCATCCTATATATCTAAGATAAAGAAGCTAAATTTGGGGTTAAGCCAACAAATTTTTCACTACCAATGTTACTCGGACTCTTCAAAAATACTATCGAGTGCGTGTTGGATCCTCGAAATGTAGTGAATTTTAGGAGAATCCAACACGGGTGTGAGCAACTTAGGTCACTACTCATATGTGGAACAGCATTTGCAGCTTTGACTTCAAACATGAATGTTGGAGTACCTGAAGACAATAATTTGAGCTGGCTTACGCCCATTACTTGTCGTATAGAAGTCCACAAGCAGTTCTCTGCAGCACAAGTACATGTATAAAATTTAAATGCTTATGTACATAGTTTGTCATAGAAGACTTGACATGTTATTGGATATAAAGATGCACCTCATGATTCCTTCATCGTTTCCATTTGGTAAAGGCTTGTATAAGGATTCTATAATTTCCAACTTCGGAGATTGACTACGGACCTCTGCCCTATACTTGGATATTAATGGCCAGTATAAGGATCCCACAACCTGGAAGAACCGTGATAATAAGGCATAGGAAATCAGTTGCAACGCAATTGACAAAAGAAAAGAGAAAATATCTTGGGAAGAAGAACAACCGCAGCAATTGATGGAATATCTGATTGACCAGGAGAACCATGAGAGACGTCCATGCCCAAGATCATTGTTGGAGTGTCCTTAATAAGCGGTACATGAGAGGTATGTTCCATAGTCAACAATGAATTGGTCCCTCCAAGCTATTAAACACAAGCAAAAGAAAAAACTATCCAATTCAGAATAACTGAAAGTAGAAATATCCAAACTGTTGATTGCAGATTCAAAAGATTACCTTTGCATTAATTTTGAGAAGCACATTTGTTAGATATTGATCAGTGATCTTTAATGGAGAGATACATTGAGTAACAATTCCCAATTCAGTCAAACTTTTTTTCTTCCAAGGTCCTTGACATTATAAAATGTATAAGTTAGCATAGGATATTGAAAGCAATGGGAGCGGACTAACATGAACATTACCATATAACTCGGAGTTTTTTCGCTCTGGCAAGACACAGAGGAGAAAATCAGGATGGTCAGGCAGTCTAGCTACTATCTCTTCAAACATCTGTTCTACTCGAACTACAGCTCCAGCTCGCCTATACTGGGGATCTTCCTCAATGAGCGTATGTGGGCGCTCAAAATGCTGAGAGACAGGAAAAGAAGGTTTTAATAGACTACATATATAATTATTAAATACATCTGGGTTATTCTGTAATTAGTTATTCTTCAGTTCTCTATATATACAGCTGTAACCCCTTCAATATTAATGAGATCAATTATTATTAAATCTGTATCATGGTATCAGAGCTAGGGTTTCTTCTTCCGCCCAAACCCTAATCTCTCCTCTTTTTCGACGTGTGTGCGCCGCCGCCACCGTCTACACCACGCCGCACGGCCTCCCTCCTCCGCCGTAGGTCGGCGCCATGGACAAGGTTATTGATCCTCTGTCAAAATTACCGTCTGGAGTAAAATTACTGCTCAGGAATCTCCACAATCTCATCCCCGAAAAATTATCTGACAACAACTACCCGGCCTGGGCACTTAACGTCCGCACCGCCCTCGCAGCCAACTTGCTGCTCGGATGGATTGACGGTGCGGAGAAGCCGCAGCCCGAGACAGCCGAGAAGGACGGCGTCAAGCTCCCAAATCCCGACTACCTTCCGTGGATGATCGTAGACACTCAGATCCGAGCCTGTCTTCTCGCAGTTATTAGCCCCTCTGTGCACAAACACGCCCGGGGTTTTCTCACATCGGCTTCACTTTGGGACGCACTAGCCACAAGGTACAACTCTGTGTCCACGGCTCATATTTTTCAGTTGCGTGACAAATTGCATACTCTTCGGAAGGGAACGAAGACGATGACTCAATACCTTGATGATGTGGCCTCTATTCTGTCTGACCTAGATGCTGTGAACGAGATTATTCCTGAACGAGACGTGGTGAATGCCGTGATACGTGGTCTTCCGGCTGGCTATTCCTCTCTCAAACAGCATATTCGCCTCTCGCCTGTCGAAATCACTCTGAATCAACTGTCTGGATGGCTTAATGCAGAAGAATTGAATCTAGACATGGAACACAAATTACTGCTCGGAGAAGCCAGTTCCACCCCTGGCGTCACGGCTCTTTACTCGGCTGGCAGCGGAGGCTCGGCCAGGGGTCGCGGTGACGATCGCCGTAACCAAGGGCGAGGCAGCGGCGGCAGTGACCGTCGAAACACCGGGCAGCAAGGCAGAGGCGGGCCTCCACCGAGGGACGGCTTCCAGTCAGGCCGCGGACAGGGACGAGGAAACCAGCGGATGCCCACACGAGATCTTCCGACGTGCCAAATTTGTGCTAAACGGGGCCATTCTGCGGCTAATTGCTGGTATCGTTATGATGACTCGCAGAATGTAAATAGCCAGTCCGGAGGATCAAGGGCGATGCATGCGTCCACAAACGCTCAATCTGGCGATTGGTATCTAGACACAGGTGCTAACACCCATGTGACGTCGGATTATTCACAACTTCAAGCTCCTCATCCGTATCATGGCTCAGAAACTATTACAGTAGGCAATGGTCAATCCCTTCCCATCACAAACACCGGCTCTGGGTATGTCTATACCCCAAATGGTAAATTTCATCTCTCAACCCTTCACCACGTCCCTTCTCTCACATCCAATCTTTTATCTGTTTATCGCTTTACTAAAGAAAATAACTGCACCCTCATTTTTAATGACACCAATTTCCAGATAGTGGACAATACCACGAACCGGGTGCGGTACACGGGCCGCTGTGAGCATGGGCTATACACTCTTCCATCCAGGTCTCCGTCTGTTGTGAGTCAAGCCATTCTCTCGTCAACCTGGCATCGCCGGCTTGGGCACCCATCATCCGCCATCACCAAATCCATTTTATCTTCCTTAGGTTTTAATTTTTCAGAAAAATTACATTGCGAGTCCTGTTCAGTGTCTAAATCTTGTCGTTTACCTTTTTCACTGTCTGAACACAAGGCCACTGCGCCATTTCAATTAATTCATTCTGATGTTTGGGGTCCAACCTCAGTTCCTTCTGTTCAAGGTTTTCGTTATTATATCTGTTTTGTTGATGATTACAGTAAATTCACTTGGCTTTATCCTCTGAAATTTAAATCCGAAGCTTATACTATTTTTGTAAACTTTGACCGAATGGTTCAAAATCAATTTAATGCCAAAATCAAAATTTTTCGAAGTGACAATGGCAAAGAATTTGTCAACAATGCATTTGGTGTTTTTCTTCAAAATCTAGGGGCTCTTCATCACACTTCATGTCCATATACCCCTGAACAAAATGGCGTTGCTGAGCGCAAACACCGTCACCTAATAGAAACAGTTGTTGCGCTCCTCCATGATTCCACCTTACCTGTTTCCTTTTGGGTTGATGCCCTTGCTACTGCCAACTACCTCATAAATCGCATGCCCACTCACACTCTCTCCAACTCCACTCCATATGCCCGTCTCTACAATCATCCACCCGACTATATCCATCTCCGCCCGTTTGGGTGTCTAGTTTATCCCTGGTTGCGTCCGCACACTCAACATAAACTTCAACCTCGGTCCACCCCTTGTGTCTTTCTAGGCTATCATCCCACTATCAAAGGTTACAAATGTTTCGATCCTGTATCTCAGAAAACATATGTTTCCCGTCATGTTCGTTTTGTGGAGGAACAATTTCCTTACACAAGTCTTTCCTCTACTCCATACTCCCCCAATCCACTTGGCGTTGTGCCATTATTTCCGTCCTTTTCTCACGCTCATGCTCCGGCTCACTCGGCACCTAACCCGGTACCCCACTACCCACCCGAAACCCCAAACCTCCCACCCGAACACCCAGCCGACTGCCACACAACCCACCACTTCCCTACATCATACTCCTAACACACATACAGCCACCCCATCCACCGCTGCACATCCCAGCTCCCACGGCAGCCCCACCCAACCCCCGCCCACACATCATACAACTCCACCACCCCTTCCTAATCACCCTCCACTCAACACTCATCCTATGACAACCCGAGCCAAGGCCGGTACCTTCAAACCCAAAGCCTACCACACTCAAATACCCTTTGATGCACATCCCACAACTGAGCCTACTACCTACAACCAAGCCTCCAAAAATAGTTTCTGGTGCCAAGCTATGGATGAGGAATTTCAGGCTCTGAATGAACAACGTACATGGGATTTGGTACCTCTGCCTAGTAACCGAAAGTCTATTGGGTGCAAATGGGTGTTTCGCATCAAACGAAATTCAGATGGATCTCTTTCTCGCTATAAAGCACGTCTGGTTGCAAAAGGGTATCATCAGGAGTATGGTGTGGATTATAAGGAGACCTTCAGCCCTGTTGTTAAGCAACAGACTATTCGTCTGGTCTTGTCTCTTGCTCTTCACTATGATTGGTCGCTTCATCAGCTAGACGTCAGCAATGCCTTTCTTCATGGTCATCTTGAGGAAGAAATCTATATGGTTCAGCCACCGGGATATGTTAATCCTAACCGTCCTCACTATGTTTGCAAGCTTCGCAAATCACTGTATGGCCTGAAACAGGCCCCTCGTGCCTGGTACACACGTCTCTCTACTTTTCTGCAGGGTCTTGGTTTTCGCACCTACCATCATGACAACAGCCTCTTCACCCTTCACTGTTCTCGAGGGACAGTCATCATTCTTATCTATGTGGATGATATTGTTATTACAGGCAGCTCGTCATCACTCATCACTGAAATTACTGAAGCTATGCATCGTGACTTCAAACTTAAGGACCTCGGTCCTCTGGAGTTCTTTCTTGGCCTCGAACTCATCCGCAAATCGGGAACCATATTGATGCATCAGACAAAATATACCCTTGAACTTCTAAATCGGGCTGGAATGACAGACTGCAAACCCGCGGTCACTCCCATGGCAGTCCGCCGATCCCCAGGGCCGAATACTCCCTTTGCCGATCCTACACTATATCGGAGCCTCGTCGGTAGACTTCATTATCTTGCTGTTACTCGTCCGGACATCCAATATGCAGTCAATCGAGTCTCCCAATCAATGCATGCTCCCACAGAACAACACTTTCAGGCCTTGAAACGCATTCTGCGCTATCTTCAAGGTACTCTTCACTGTGGAATTTTATTTCAAAAGGGCTCGTTTGATATATCTGTTTTTTCTGATTCGGATTGGGCTAACGACAAAGATGATCGAAAGTCCACTACTGGATATATTGTTATGATGGGACCGAATCTGATTTCCTGGTGCACCAAGAAGCAAACGCGAGTGTCCCGTTCCTCCACAGAAGCAGAATATCGTGCCATGGCTGCGGGTGTTGCTGAAGCCATGTGGTTACGATACCTTACGGATGCACTTGGCATTCCCCCGACGAAACCACAGATTTATTGTGACAATCAGTCCACTATTTGTGTTACCAAAAATTCAGTCCTTCATGATCGTATGAAGCATGTTGGGTCTGACTGTCACTTTGTTCGCGATGAGGTACTTGCAGGAGCGATGGCCACGCACTATGTCCCATCTACTGACCAGCTTGCTGATATTCTCACCAAGCCTCTTCCGTTACAGCCTTTTCAGTCTCTCTGCTCCAAGCTGCCCCTCGTTACCGCTGATCAGCTTGCGGGGGGATAATAGACTACATATATAATTATTAAATACATCTGGGTTATTCTGTAATTAGTTATTCTTCAGTTCTCTATATATACAGCTGTAACCCCTTCAATATTAATGAGATCAATTATTATTAAATCTGTATCAGGTTTGAACCCAGATATATAGAAACAAATAACACGATGAAAGATGTAAATGTGGTGTTACATACAATGCCTTTGCTCCTTCCGCAACTAATAAGCTCCCTCGAAAGCTGACTTGTATCACAACGGGCAGAGAAGTTGACCACTGCCCAGCGTTCAATTCGTGCAGGGGTGAAAAGATGCTACAAGAAAACAATAATATTTTCAATATAGTAGGTAAGGTAACAACAGAAACCTTTTCCATTTTCACAAAAAGATTATCTGCAGATATCAAGAATAATGGGGGGACAATATCATATCCACCGTTCGTCCTTTCCTTCATAGTCAAGTTCTCAAAAGGTTGATCCCCAGGTAGTAACAAAATCATCGAGGACAACCACAGATGATTGCTACATCTCATTATATTCGCAGTTGACAGCCCAAATTATGAGGTAATATTTTTTTACAAGGACACTACAAGGTAATATTATACGTTAAATGTACCTTGTTCTTAAAATTCCACCGGCCGTTGCAGGGAGAGACCTCTTCGCCATTACCAACCTTCAACTAGAAATTACAGGATAATAAAATAAAGTCAGAAAGAATTATTTAAAAAAAAAAAAGAAAGAACACCGCCATTCTTGAAAGTGTAGATGCCACCTTTGGGGCTTCAAGGACCCTGCCGTTAAATTGAATGAGCTGCTTTTCTATTGAGATTCCACATGCAGCAAGAAGGGGATCATCATCATAGCTGTAGTCCCTCACAGCCTGCCAAAATTCCAGTAAGGTACAGAAGCGAAAATTAAAGGATCAGAACCATCTAACCTGCAACAACTTACATCTGCTAAAACTTTAATTCGTTCTCGAGGCTTCTGCCTTGATTTTTCAACTAAAGATGTCCTCTGGATCAATGATAATGCCTTTGTGTATCTTTGAAGTGAGACCAAATAACACAGCTGAATATTAAGGAAAGGAAATAAAAGTTGGCTCTTAGAAGCTGGTTAAGTGAACTAAGGTCCTATAGTGTAAACAGCAAATTAATAACTCTGCACACCTCCAGTGGCAGATAGTTTGGTCGATTTGGTTTTCCAACATCCAGACATGGCATATAAACCGAGGATGAAAGTTCTATATTACGATGTTTTGTGAAATACTCATAAACAGTAATCTCTATGGTCTCTTCTCCATTATCTGGACTACCACCATTTTTGACCTTCATAAAAAATCTGTAAGAAACAGTCAACAAAGTTAGATGTTACTTATCTGAGCAGTTCGCAATATATATGCACAAGACAAAAGGATACTCACAACTGTTGATTGCAAGGTTTGTCACTCAAACCAGTGATTTTAAATTCCCTGTTGTTGTGTTTAGCTTTAACTCTCAGTTTCTTCAACATTCTTTTTGCCTGTATAAAGCTACAAGTTAGTGAATCATGGAGAGCTGAAAGAAAGAAGAGTTTTAGCATGCAGTTGATATTACTCACTCTTGCCCAATCAATATAACGAGGCTCCTTTACATTCTGGTTGGCAAGCAAAAAATCAATTACAGGTCCGGGTGATAGGATCATGGTTGTAGACACATCTACAACCAAGAATTTAGCATCATTAAGATTGAGAAAAATCATAGGAGACAGATACGCTGGAGAGTTTCTATTATTATACCCATGTTCAAGGTCAAGCCACCATGGGTTGGACGAAAGCTGGAATGGAACCCCCTGCAACCCATTACACCCCCTCCAACATCTGTGAAGTTCCTAGAGTCATCATGAAAAAATGACTGCCTAACCAAGAGGCATCCTCTGTGACCAACATGAATATCTGTATAAGTATTGGCTCAGGATAAGATTGATGGTCACCGAAATAACAAGGTGATTACCTGTTAGCAGCTTGTTGTCGCAATATAGTGTCCAGAACCCTCAATGCATCTTGAACATTTTCTGGATCAGCTCCAGAAAGGGCACGACTAACAGACCTTAATGGTATTTTAGCTGCATAGTCTATCTCCACCAGGAAAGCCTTCGAATGTAGAGAATGCTTAGACCTTTTACTGGAGTGATTGGTGTTTCCATTATCTGACAGGCTCTCACTAGCACTGCAACGTATAACATAAGCTTAATGTATATTATAGAAGCCTTTAAGTAACTGCAGCTACAGAGTGAAAGAATTTTTCAAGGACATTACTTCTTTGCACTAGACTCCTCAATAACCACCGTGAATTCCAGTCTGTTGCGAGGCAGAGGTCCCACTGTGTATAAACTCTTCTCTCCATCATAAGCAAATTTCTGTCCAGCAAATTCAGACGAGTAAGTTTCGTGAAGTTTATTAATAATTTTTCTTCCAATCCCCTTGATGTTAACAGTCCTCTTTTCATCATGAGTTCCCGAGACAGAGACCTGTAATAATAGTGCAACACAGAAAATTTGGTTAAGTGCCATGGGAGCTTCAATGCAGTTGACTGAAGAATGACTCAATAAATGGCAATCATACATTGTATAGATAAAATATTTCATCAGGACGTCTGATAGAAACTTTGAGGTGGTTTGCGAGCAAAGTAATCTCTCGTCCAGATGTTCCATATTCAGGCCTCATCATCATAGTAAGCTTGGGCTGATCAACTCTCTCCGGCTTCACATTTGACATTGTAACTGGTGGTGGTTCTGTCACAGCCGTGCAACAACTCTCTCTTCCCTCACTTCTTTCCATATTTCAAATGGAACAGTGACCTAGGAGAAGTTGTTAGCAGGATAAACATCAAAAGACGAAGGTTACTGAAATCAGAGTCCTTTCTAAATCGTCTCTTCTATCTATACCCCTCTATGATACATCATATGAACACAGCTACCAAAATTTTAAGCTTGTTTCAGTTTCTTGTCCCACAAGGATAATGTTCTAAGGATATATATCAGTCAAACAACTAAACCTAAATTCCGAACTTGTTGTGGTAGGTATTATATCAATCCATGTACTCATTCCACTCTAATTCATATCAAATTAAAATTTAATCAATATTCATGAAGAGCAGTATGCTGTATGAAAAGTAATTTATGGTCAAACGATGTAAACAGAATTAGTCGAAACATCATATTACATGCCAAATTGGACACATATAAAGAAAAACAGGAAAGAAAGAAAGGAAAACGTAAAGGCTTTCTAAAGCGAGCACTAGAACCAAGCACATAACTTCCAAATTCATGAAGATTTTTAGCACCTCAATCAAATGGGATTGCGGAAAGGAAAATTCGAACGTTGAAGGAAATGATGAATGCTTTATTCATAAGTTTAGGCTTACCACAAAACTTGTGAGGGGAAGCTATCCTTACAACAAACCGAATACTCAATAGAGTGCCCCATAGCAAGACACAATCTATTCCACGTGAAAAATGGAAAGAAAGGAAACCCAACTTGAAATATTTCAAAGTGTGAGGGGTGTCTAGCCAAAGTCCAAGTTCCTATACCTAAAAGGATAAAAATAGAACCAAAGATTGTGGAATGTGTTTTCATCGGATATGCTACACGCAGGAAACATGTTGACTTTTGGTTCGTAAATCCAAACATCCGGATATTCATGATAATACAGTAATTAAATCAGATAATGTTGAGTTCTTTGAACACATTTATCCGTATAAAATTAGACATGAGCTGTCTAGTAGAGGGTCTAAATGACCTCGGAATGAACCAAAGGAGAATGTACTTAATGATGAAAATCCAAGGCATAGAACACGTCATAAAAAGTCTACATCCTTCGGATAAGATTATGTAACATTTTTTCTTGAAAATAAGCCTCAAACGTTTAAAGAAACGATGTCGTCTTTAGATTCATCCTTTTTGAAAGAGGCAGTCAATAGTGAGATTGATTCAATTTTAAGCAATCATACTTGGGAATTGATTGATCTTCCTCCAGGAAATAAACCTTTAGGTTCTAAATGGATCTTCAAAAGGAAAATAAAAGTTAATGGTACTATTAACAAATACAAAGCAAGACTTGTTGTGAAAAGCTTTAGACAAAAAGAAGGCCTAGATTATTTCGACACACACTCACTGGTAACAAGGATAACGTCCATTCGGATGTTGATTGCTTTAGCGTTGGTATATGGTCTTGAAATCCATCAAACGGATGTGAAAACAACTTTCTTAAATGAAGAATTGGAGGAAGAAATTTACATGGAACAATCCGAGGGTTTTGTGGTTCCTAGTAAAGAAAGAAAAGTCTGCAAACTTGTAAAGTCGTTTTATGGACTAAAGCAAGCACCGAAACAGTGGCATGCAAAGTTTGACCAAACTAAGTTGGCAAACAGATTCAAGATAAATGAATGTGATAAATGTGTTTACATTAAAGACACTCCGAATCATAAAGTCATTGTTTGTTTGTATGTAGATGACATGTTGGTCATCAATAGAGACATTTAGGACATAAATGCTCCGAAATGAATGCTTGAGAGCAAGTTTGATATGAAATACCTTGGAGTCGCCGATGTGATCTTAGAGATAAGAATTCATAGAGCTCCAAAAGGGTTGGCATTGTTACAGTTTCATTACACTGAAAAGGTACTTGACAAATTCAAGTATTTGAATTTCAATATTACCAAGACTCTATTAGACGTGAGCTTTGCACTTCAAAGGAATGAAAGTAAAAGTGATTCACAATTTGACTATTCAAGAGTGTTGGGAAGTTTGATGGATATCATGAATTGTACGCGACTAAACATAGCACGTGCTCTTAGTAAATTGAGTCGGTATACGAGTAATCCCAATTAAACTCATTGAATAACAATGAAAAGAGTTTTGGGGTATCTAAACATACTCAAGACTATACTTTGCATTATAACAAATATCATACGGTGATTGAAGGATAAATTGATGCAAATTGAATGAAGTAAAATCCATGCTAGGATATATATTTACTTTAGGTGGAGGAGCAGACTCTTGGAAATCATCCAAACAGACATATATTGCTCGCTTTACAATGGAATCTGTATCACGTTAGATAAAATCGATGACGAAGCTGAATGGCTCAGAAATTTCTTGAAAAATATTCCTTATTGGCCCAAATCTTTAGCACCAGTATCCATACAATGTGATAGTCAAGCGGTAACAGGTAGGATAAAGAGCATGATGTATAACAGTAAATCTTGTCGCATAAAACGGAGACATAATACCATTAGAGAATTATTCTCAGTGAAATTATCACGATTGACTATGTGAAGTCAAAGAATAATGAGTTGGATCTACTTACAAAAGGCCTAACTAGAGAAGAAGTTGAAAGATCATCGAAGGGAATGGGTTTACAACCTATGATAAATCACCATGGAGATAACTCTACCAAGCAGATTGGAGATCCCAAGAGCTAGGTTCATGGAGATAAAACAAAGTTGTGATTGACGGCTCAACTTTGTCAATTAACTCAATCCATTCTCATGATGAAAACAATGTTTAGGAAACAAGGATATGACTTATGGTTTGAAGCTTTTTAATGGTTTCTAACTTTGGCAGATTTGACCAAAATAGTTTGATCCTAAGTTGCTTGGACTCTAGAAAAATGTTGTCGCACCCGTGTCAGATTCCTCAAAATTACAATATATCTAAAGGATCCAACATGCACCCGTTGACATTTTTAAAGAGTCCGAGCAACATAGGTTTGATCTATAGGATTAAACATTTAGGAATCACATATGTGAGGGTGAAGTGGAAGCCACTTCAAGGAGAATGATAGTAAAGCATAATTTCTAAGCTCTCATGAAACTAGGTAGTGTTCATGGATGAAAAGAAAAAAACCGTAAGAACCATAAAAGATAAAAAGATAAAAGATTGGTTGTGTGACTTGTGTTGTATAAGTGCACATTAAAGTTGACGGTTCAAAGATATCACATCTACCGATTGACCGAATGCATCCAGTGCAAGTTCACTACAGAAAGTTCAAAGGAAAACCTACTTATTCAGATGCAATTAGTCTTTGCTTGTAGATCATACACGTGGCCATATATTTTTTGATGAAATAGTCATTCTCCATTCATGGGGGAATTGTTGGGTTCTAAGTGAAAGTGAATGGAAAATGAAGGGAAAAGTGAAGTTTTATAAAAGAAATGTACTCCCACATTGGTGGGAGAAAGGAAAATCCTTGTGCTTAAGTATAAAAGCACTCCTTCATGTGTATAATGAGGCAAAAACAAGACAAGACTCGCGCCGTCATCATTGTCACTCGCTCGGCTTTGACTTCAGATTTGGATTTGAATTCGAATTTGTCAAATGATCGATCTAGAGATTATCTTTTTGGATAAAATTCATTTAAAATTTGATAATTAGTGATGTTTTAATCCAAAAATCTAATAGAAAAATTTTCTCCATTTGCGAACGCACCTGAGCATGTACAGACGGATGTCACAACGCACCTCGAAGGGACACGACCCTCAAGACACAGTTTAATAATGAAAAAGACAACCTGCACATGCACGGTGACCAGCAGAAGTAGGTGCCAATGCAAGCCAAGCCAGAACATACTGGGTTTGTGCCAAAAGTCGACCTGCGGCCGCGTGTGGCCCCTCTGCGGCCGCAAGTGACACGGTGATCAAAACAATGCATCTTTTCAAGAACCATTGCACCCTTTCTGAAGCACCACCTTTTGGCTATAAATACCTGATTTTTTCCTTAGATAATAACACAAAATTTTGAAGAAAAAACACTCTCTTCTTCTTGAAAAACTCAAGTATGATCTACAATCGTTGAGTGAATTCGTAGTTCGGCAAATTTGAGGTACCACTATTTGCTGAAGTGAATCATTATATCCTAGGAGGATATATTCCATTAACCTCGGGTACTTGAGGGGAATAAATTCCTTAAGGACACACCGTGAATTCAATGGACTTGATTCTTTCTGTCCTCATCTCTTTCTAAATGTTGGTTTTACTATTTTTTCAGAAAATAGTTTGAACTTCATTTTGATAGTTCATAAATTGGTTGAACTTGTGTTTGAAGTTCTTTAACTTCATAGTTCATAAGTTGTTTGAACTTGTTTTTGAAGTCCTTGTGGATTGATACAGATTTTATACCCGGAAAACAACATATATAACCTCGGACTTCCCAATTCAATAGTTTGTGGATTGATACAGATTTTATACCCGGAAAACAACATATATAACCTCGGACTTCCCAATTCAATAGTTAGCTTTTGAGGTACGGTTCTCCCAAATTTTTCTTAAATGCATGTGGACTAAGAAAGTAAAAAATAAGCAATTGATACAGTAAAAATAGAAAAAAAATCAAAAAATTAATAAAACAAAAAGCAATACACAATGTAAAACTAACAAAACACCAATGCACATCACTGTAAATTAAAAAAAAATGAAAATTAGCGAAGACGGAGAAAAACAGAGTAAGATAAATCGCACCTTGGTGAACAAAATTGCTTTGCTTACTGTGTTAGGGTTTTCGAGCAGCGATTCAGCAAAATGCTTCTGGAAGTTTCTAGAATCTTTTGTTTCTCCACTGTTCTCACACAGTACTACGTGAGAAACATTGGAGGGAAAGACCAAACAAAAATTACAAAAAATATAAAGTATTGAGTCAATATACAATATGCTTCACGCCAATTTTGTTTTCTTTTTTATTTGTTTCTTTTTCTGCTTCTTATTGGGGTTTAATAAAATTAAAAATTATATAAATACACAATTTATGTTTTCAATATTACAGAAAATCTCAATTCCCTAAATATATTACAAAAATCCCAACATATACACAACGATTATGTTATGTATATTAATAAGAAGGTTATGTTATGTATATTAATAGAAAGAAAGAGTAAAGTAAATAAAAAAGTGGAAGAGAGTCCAAAAGGGTCGGTATTTATGTTATTTATACATAAAAAGGAATTTTAGTCTCCTACAAGGACCACTATAAGCTTATTTGTGCTTTAAGATCACAACCGCAAAGAAGTTTTCACAAGGCTTGGTGATTAGTGGGGGTAATTTTGTCATTTAATTTATATATTTTATTGTGCTGAAATGTTAAATGATTTTTTTTATAGTAAAAGAATCCCTCAAATTCAAAATAAGTATAATGGAAATTTATTAAATAATTTTATTTGTTTAAATATCACAAAAAGTATCTCTCTTTCAGAAGCGAAGCTAAACCAAGTATACATCCTTCGTTATAAAATTATATAGAACGTATAGGCCAAAAATTATTGTATAGCAACATATATTATGCGAGGAAGGTAATAAAAAGGAAAGAAAAAGGGTTCTTCTTTCTTTTATCACTTAGGAGGCATGCGAGATGAAAGTCTCATGCACGATTTTGAATGAGAGAAAGAAGCGAGGAATACTCTGTTCGACTCGGGCTCTTTCACCCCAGTCATTGTTTTTTCTTTCTGATATTTTAAAAGTAGCTGCATCAGCATGAGCCACTCGAATTTTTAATATTTCTTTTTATTTCTCATCAAATGAATGACATTTTATTAGCATTATATTTGAAAATCTCATTGCTATTACTCAAGCAAACATGAAACGAATGCTTGCATATTCATCCATAGGCTTTCACTTTTGCACACTCCTATCATGGTCAGAGCAGCTGGCTCATTGGTAGAGCGCAATTTATAGTGTTTGTGAGGTCTGAGGTTTTAAATTCACTAGCTTGATTTCTTAAAGTTCTTTTCTTACTTCTCTCTCACGACTCCTCTCCTCAACCAATTTTATCTCTTACTTTCTTCTTTAGGAAACTTTCATTTAATTGGAACTTTCATGGCCCATTTATTTATAATTTATTTGGCCAAACTTCTAAAATCAACTAACTTTAAATAAGTATTTTTTAAAGAGCTTTTCAAACAAAAAAAAATTGGTGACAAGCAATTTGTGTTTGACCAATAACTTAAAAAAAAAAGATCTTGAGCAGCAATTAGTGTTTGATCAAACTTTTAAAACTGTTTTTAAGTATATTCAAAAGTGCTTTTAGGGAAAACTACTTTTTTTAACTTATGATTTTTTTCTTTACTTCCCGTAAACGCTTATTTTCTTTCATAAGCTTGATTTGTAAGAAAACTTTAAAGAATTCACCCAATATCGCATGTAAATCATTAGGGAGAGATTTGAAACTAGAAGAATAGTAAGAACAGTAACCTTGTTCCATTGCAAATAACTTGATTTTGAAGATTCTTTTTTTTTTGTAATCAGTTGTATGATCTTCTAAGCTTTAACATGCGTTCTATAATCTTTTCTAAGATGGGGTAGAGAAAGAAAAAAATTGCGTACAAACTTAGGGACCATGATTTTTATAATCTGACTCTTCTAAAAGGCACCATTTTATAATATTGTTGATATTTATGTTTTAGGCCCAAATACGTTAATACTTTATTAGATCATAAATTGGGTTTCTTTAGAGATAGCATATCTATGTATAATATATTGATATATGAGTTCACAAAATAGAAAATTACTAATAATCTCCCACTTGAACCACGTATATTAATAAATAATCATACATAGGTGAACCTTTAGTGCGCATAAATATTTACTATGTTGATTTAAATATCTCAAAATAATCTGTCCCATCGGTACTATTAATATAGGATCAAAGCGGTCTTTGTAACATATATTCGAAACAAAACCCATCAATGGTCAAAAATATCAACAATACCAATGACATAGATCAGATACAAAAATTACATGTAAAATGATCTAAGTCATGTCTATTCCCAAATGGTCCTACCTTATGACTTTAATAGTCCAAAATCACTTTCTTATACCTTATGCATACTGCAATAGAAAATTAAGATCTTTACTTTTCAGAGTTATCAAAAAACACACAAAATTCAAAGTTTTCATAAAACTTGAGTCAGTACAGAAAATAAACTTTAACATATCAATAGCAAAAATAAAATAACAAACTCCCATTAAAATGACTCATCATCAAATTTGACAACACCCATATGAGCCACATGTCCATGAAACACTTTAGGTGGCAAATCTTTCGTGAGCGAATCCGCAATCATCAAGTTTGTACTAATATGCTCAATCGACACAAGACGACTCTGAACCCTTTTCTTTCACAACCAAATACTTAATGTCTATATGCTTTGACTTTGACGGACTTCGGTTATTCTTCGAATATAACTCAATAAACTTATTATCACAATAAATTTTTAATGGTTTTTCTTTGCTACCAACTATTTGCATTCTAGTGATAAAATTTCTTAGCCATATTCCTTGATTTGATGCTTCACAGCAGGCCACAAATTCGTCTTTCATTGTAGAAGAAGCTATTAATGTTTGTTTCACACTTTTCCAAGAACACAACTCCTTCAGTCATCATAAAAACATAACCTAATGTAGATCTCCTACTATCAAGACATCTAACAAAATTTGAATCGAAATACCTTACGATCTCTAAATGATTCAACCTTCGATAAGTGAGCATGTAATCTTTAGTTCTTTGAAGATACATCATAACCCGTTTTGCAACATTCCAATGATCTATTCCCGGATACTTAAATATCGCCCCAACATTTCCAGTATGTACGTAATATCTGGACGCGTACAAACTTATGCATACATGAGACTTCTCACTGCTAATGCATATAGAATTTTATCCATCTTTTTCTTCTCTATGTCCAAATTTGGACATTGATGCCACAGGTGTATCTCCTGGTGCATAATTTCGCATGTCAAATCTACTTATCACATTATCAATATAAGTCTTTTGCGATAGTACAAGAACGTTTCTAATGTGATACTTATGGATCTCTATACTTAGAACAAAGGACACATCACCAAGATCTTTCATTTCAAATTTACTTGACAAAAAATTCTTGGTTTCATGAAATAAACCTACATCATTGCTTGCCAGTAGAATGTCATCTATATATAACACAAGGATAACAAATTTCTCCCATTGAACTTGAGCTATATACACTTATCAATGATGTTTTCCTTAAAACCAAAAGAAGTTATCACTTGATCAAACTTCCGGTACCGTTGACGGAATGCATGTTTTAAACCATATATGGACTTCTTAAGTTTACATACAAGATGCTTTGAATCTTGAGACTCTAAGGTTTCTAGTTGCACCATGCATATTGTTTCTTCAATGACTCTATTGAGAAATGCAGTCTTTACGTCCATTTGATGTAGCTCTAAATCATAATAAGCTACAAGTGTCATAATGATTCCAAAGGAGTCTTTCGATGAAACTGGTGAAAATATCTCTTTAAAATCTATGTCTTCCTTTTAAGTGAATCACTTAGCAACTAGACGTGCTTTATATATTTTGATGTTACCTTTTGAATCACGCTTGGTTTTAAAAATTCACTTACAAATAATCGATTTTGATCCTTGTGGTAACTCAACAAGATCCCAAATGTCATTATATTTCATAGACTTCAACTCATCTTTCATGGCTTCAACCCATTTAGCATAATTTCGACGTGATTTTACTTGACTAACGGTTATAAGGTTATCTTCCAATCTCATGTCAAAATCATGTTCTTGAAGATAAATAACATAATCATCTGAAATTGCATTTCACCTTTCTCTGCTAGATTTTCTTTTAGACACTTTAACTTGAGGTTGTTGAACGTGAGGTAATATCGTTGTGTTTTCTCCATAATCCTGATTTATAGGTTGAAACACATTTGGTAAATTAATCTGATCATTTTTGCTAGAATCGATATTATCAAATTCTTTTTCAAACATAATTTGTTTGTTTTGATTACTCCCACTGTAATCAACATCCTCAATAAATTTGGCATTTTCTATTTTGAAAAAGGATCTATTCGAGGAGTCGTAAAACTTAAAAATCTCTCGATCTTTCTGAGTAACCTATAAAGTAGCAACTAACAATTTTTGAATTCAATTTCTTTTCATTAGGTTTATAAGGCCTTGCTTCGGCTGGACATCCCCATAAATGCAAGTGCCTAACTGTAACACCTCATATTTTTGCGCTAGAATTCTAACCGTCGTCCCTATGCATCTAAGCTCTAATCCAAATGATTCCCATGTGAATATAAGTTTCATGATAATTATCCTAGTTTATTAAGTGCTTTAGAGGTGAAAAATGTTCATAGCAATGACTTAGAACAAAGTTGAGATAAGAGCATTTGATTCGTCCAAAATTTGGTATTTATTTATACAAGGGTCTACTTTAAATGTATATAACTTTTTATATACGTGGAATATTTTCATCTCAAAACCCACCAAATCTTAGATAATTGAATAAGCTTTCCAACTATACCAATTTTGCCTAAATCTGATATCCAAGCAAAAAGTTACAGTCATTTTTGTGAGAGGCAGTAAGCCGAGGCGATATGCCCGCGATACGCGCTCCATCGCTCTCACCTATTTCCCAGGTTCTTTTTCGCATTTTAAGGGCAAAAGGGTCCTTTCCTTCACCCTAACTCATTCATAACACATAATTAAAGCCCCAAGGAACATTATTTGCCACTTTTATTCATAATTTCTCTCCAAGAACAAAACCCTATTCTCCATCCAAGAAATTCAAGACTCCATTACAATCTCTTCAAGAAAAAACAAGAATTAAGTTCTCTAATTCAAGAATCTCAAGAAAAACTTTGAAGATCATCTCTAAGGGTTTCAAAGTTAAATTTTCTGCATCAAATCAAGCCTATTAAGGCATGTGGGGTTATGAACAAGGATACTCCTTTCATCCTTATGCACAAAACTTGTTTTTAAGTTAAGATTTCATGAATTTCATATTAGGGTTCATACCTAAATTTTCTTGTTTTGAGTTCATGATTTTATAAGTTATTTAAGTATTGAAGTGCATGTTTATCCCACCTATTTATGCTTTGAATTGAAGATTTATATCATGAATTGCACTTCTTTTTTATGAATTGATATTGTTGAATGATTTAATGAATGATGCTGAGCATGAAGTTTTGTTGTGAATTGTCATGAGTTTAAAGCATGAATTTTTAAGCCCAAAGATTAAGTATTGAGATTTTGAGAAGATCATGCTCTTAAGTTTTATTTGTTAAGTCCATATCAAAAATGAGTTTGAGATTTCAAGAAGACTATGGTCTTAAGTTTCTTTGATAATTGTTTACAAAGATTTAAAGAAAGATGGATATTTTGATACTAAGCTAAGATAAGGAATCCATATTGTTCATACAGTTTAAGATTTAAAGAAAGAGAAGCATAATTGATTTTCATTACAAACCCTTATTCTATTTTAAGGTGGATTTTTTGAAGTTCTGAGCAAGAGAATGAGAGTAGTATTAGCACCAAGTTAGGTATGATTTCAAGGTCTCATACCCCAGAACTACGTGCCACCGTAGAATTGAGATTAAATGCCCATAGTGGGGTAAGATAGTGATCACTTAAGATAAGGTTATAGTCCTTGGCAAGAGTCTAACACCTCTCCCCAATGTGAGGTTTTCCCCTTAGAAAAATATGACGTTGGACTCCATGACGGCTCACATGGTGTATGTCGGTTAGAAGAAATTCCCTAACAGAAAAGCTTTTAGAAACTAAGTGTAAAGGCTCACAATTTTATTCAAATATTGTTTTATATCAGATCTTAGCTATAAAATTTTAGCTTTCAGTTTACAGATATAAAGGTAAGTCCTTTTTACACTTAGCCTGCATGATTTAAAAACAGACTTAACTTCAGTCCCACTTACTCCACTAATAGAAAGAGTAAAAATACAGCTTTTAGAACTAAATGTTATGGCTCACAAGATTTATACAGTATGCTTTATTATTCACGATTTATGATTTTCAACTTTCAGATATTCAAGCCAATGTGAGTCATTTACACTTAGCATGCATTCTTGAAAAGATTATATGAATATTGAGTTATTGTTTTTACTTATGCATTCACCTTTACATGCTCAGTACATTCCAAAAGTATTGATCCACATATACGTCTATGTTCTACATTGTCTCATAATGTAGGTACCAGTTATAGAACTCACATCATAATCAGATAGTTTGCAGCTTTCAGTCAGCAGGTGAATGTTTTTTCCAATTGATATTTAAGTACAAGATCACCAATTAGTTCTGCAGGGTCATCTATCGGCCTCGCAACTTGAAACCTATCAATACTAATAGTTTTGATAGCCTCATGATAGGATTTCTATCTTAATTCCTCCTCACTTTTATTTTCCTCACCAACCTTTATATACCCTTCTCCACCTCTTTTTTCATAACTTTCCTCAACTTTATTTTTCCCTGGGTGAGATTGTTCAGGAAGTTCCTCTGAATCCATCTATACTCTAGCCTTTTTTGTTGGGTGGTCAGAAGTTGATCCACTTTTAGTTTCTTTTCTTTTGGAAGATATCTTTTAACTACAAACAACAGAAAAACAAAAAATACATTACATTTGATGTCTGCATAATTTTTTAAACAAAGGTAAGACAAATTTCAATAAATTATTATACGCCATATTACAAATAAATACTCCAACAGATAACCCATCAGTTGGAATAGATAAGGAGTCTATTTGAAGACCTATTTAATATCTCCCAACAAATGTTTCACCTGTTACAACAGATGGACCACTACCACTACCACCACCACCACCACCACCAATGCCACCAATACTACCACCAAGACCATCAACACCACCAACACCAACACCAACACCAATGCCACCAATACCACTACCAACATCACTACCAACACCAACACCAACACCAACACCAACACCAACACCAACACCAACACCACTACCAATACCCGCACCAAGGCCACCAAGACCGCCAACACAACCACTAATGCCACTAATACCAGTACCAAGACCACCACCACCACCACCAAAATCACCAATTCCACCACCACCAACACCACCACTAACACCATCCAACAATACCATGACAGTCAATGAAACACTGAGATAAAAACTAGAGTTTTCTCGGATTCTTCCTATATTTTTAGTAACAAAACTCAAAATTGTTAAACCAATCTCGAAGATAATACAACTAAAAGTCTTTTTTTCATCATTAATGAAAAATTCCTAATTTTTAGAATAAATAACAAATGTAGAATTCTTCTCGAACTCTGTTACCTATGAAGACAGAGAAAACGATGAATACAAGCGAGAGTTAAGTAAAAAATAACAACTATATGGTTGAAAATGGGAAGAAAAATTGATCTATTTTGAAGGGTTAAGCAATATGTTGAGTAGTTGTTGTCTGTATTATTTAGAGAGAAAGAAAAGAGTGAGAACTCGAGATTTGAAATGATGAAATATTTTTTCCGCAAATGGATGATTTGTATGGGTTGATTTGTATTTTTGAAAAAGAATGATAAGTTTTGAAATTATTAATTTGGTCCGAATTAATATTAATTATTTTTCAAAATTTTAAAAGATATGAACTGTTTCAACTTAGAGTGATCGATCGATGACTCAGGTCGGAAGGAACGCAATACCAACATCATGCAATTGCAAATACAATTGAAGTTGTAGTTAACCCTATGTACCCATCCCTAGTTCTAGCTAAATAAATTTAGATATTAGCTTAACATTAAATTAATATAAATCATTTCAACTCAGAGTGATCGATCGACGACTCGGGTCGGAAGGAACGCAATACCAATATCATGCAATTGTAAAGACTCAATTGAAGTTGCAGTTGACCCTATGTACTCATCCCCAGTTATAGCTAAATCAATTTAGGTATTAGCTTAAAATAAGTTGATATGAATTATTTCAAATCAGAGTGATCGATCAACAACTCGGGTCGGGAGGAACACAATACCAACATCATGCAATTGCAAAGACTCAATTAAAGTTGTAGTTGACCCTATGTACTCATCCCTATATCTAGATTAACCAATTTAGGTATTATAATAAAATTAATTTGATATGAATTATTTCAACTCAGATTGATTGATCGATGACTCGGGTCGACAGAAACACAATACCAACATCATGCAATTATAAAGACTCAATTGAAGTTGTAGTTGACCCTATGTACTCATCCCTAGTCCTATATAAATAAATTTAGGTATTAGCTTAACATTAAGTTGATATGAATTGTTTCAACTTAGAGTGATTGATTGATGACTTGGGTCGGGAGGAACGCAATACCAACATCATGCAACTGTAAGGACTCAATTGAAGTTGTAGTTGACCCTGTGTACTTATCCCTAGTTCTAGGTAAATTAATTTAGGTACTAGCTTAACATTAAGTTGATATGAATCGTTTCAACTCAGAGTGATCGATCGATGACTTGGGTCGGGAGAAACGCAATACAATTATCATGAAATTATAAAGACTCAATTGAAGTTGTAGTTGAACCTATGTACTCATCCCTAGTTCTAGTGAAATCAATTACAAAGAAATCTGTTGCAATATACGACTGAGCTGTTGGAAATTTTCAAATAGATATTAAGATCTGTTGCAATAGATTACCTAGCTGGTTTAATTATTGATGATAGGCGAATTTACACGCCTATAGTACTATATTTTGCCCATATTTTAGCTAAGTTTTGAGGATAAATTATATAATTCATGCACTTTTAGTCCTTTTTCCTGTAAGTGAGCTAACGAACATGATTAACAAGTTTTCAGGTATAAATGATGTAGAATTCAGCATTTTATGGATAACTTGACGCCAACGAAAGCTTCACGAAAGGAGGAAAGCAAAGCTTGGACGCCAAGGACCAAATGTGGCGCATGGAAAATCTGTCCCGGGAAAAAACAACAATTCTAAAGACTTTGGGGACTAGCAGTAACTTATTAGGATTAGGATAATAATGCAGTAATTTATTAGGATTAGGATAATGATGCAGTAACCCAGTAGGATTGGGTTAAGTAATGCAGTAGCTTAGTAGGAATAGGATAGGAGTATTATAAATACCCTATTCTGCTAGAGATTTTTATCATTCTTCCATTACTTTTAACTCTGAAAACAATTCTTCTACTTTTAATTCTACTTTTTATTCATCTATTCAATTCTTAATTTCCACAACAAGAGAAACGTTACTCTGCAAGGGATTTCACGCCTAAAACGCCACACCACACCTTACTACACGAGATTTTTATTGTGGTATATTAATAATGTCTATTGTGATTTCCTTCACACTCATGGGTAACTAAACTTCTCTGTTGGGGTTATGGAAGCCATATGAGATACTATCTATTGCTATGAGTTTGTGAATTCGTGACACGTATGCTGCTTATATCATTATTCTCTTCATCTTAATCTAAATTCTTTGTGGTTGCAAACGCATAGAATACGCCAGTATAGCATTAACTTGTTCGAAAGAAAAGTTATATGTCTGGAAAAGAGATAATGTCAAGGTAATAGGGCACCAACCCCTGTTAAAAAGTTAGTGCCGTAACTGGATTAACCTCTTGGAGAATTCGTACTGTTAGATACGCTTTAAGCTCAAAAGAGTTAAAGTGAAATAGTCCTGGTTAAGGTCGAAAGACGCCTGGATTTACCATCGAATACAATTCTCTATAAGCACATGCATGTCTGAATTCCGCACAACTCATAGCCAATAGAGACGTACAACTCATAAGGTGGACATAACCCCAACTTCTCAATTCTCATTGATTAGAATCTTACTAAACATTCTTTCTTTTTACTTTGCTATTTTCCGTTTTCACTTTGTTACTTTATTGCACGTTACAATCCCCCCTTTTACGAGACTTGCTCCAAAAGTCTAGTAATCTTTGCTTACTCATTGACCGGCTATTCCCTGTGGGATCGATACCTAACCCAGTTGGGTTATATATTTGACAACGACCGCTTTACACTCTTATGAGAGCTGTAGATTGAGCGTTATCAAAAATTAGCGTCGTTGCCGGGGAATACGGTTGTCAATTAAGTTCGTAATAATTACTAGACCCTTTGGTCAAAGATTCTCGTACTTTTACTTTTAGTTTTTGTTTTTGTTTACTGCAGGTTTTTTTATTCAGTGCATGCCCCATACCCGAAGTTCTGGTCAACCGTTATTACCTATCAATCCTAAACCACAACGTATTGGTAGAATGGAGGCACAACACGCAATTGAAAGGATGGCTGCTCAACAGGAACAGGCGAGACTAGCTGCGCTAGCCGCCGCTCAAGTGCATCAACAAAATATTGATAACCCTGGGCGAGCAACAAATCCTGACGATGAGGATCTAGGTGATGACGAGCTACTAAACCCTAGGCATGCCGCTGAGATCGCAACACCTGCCAACAGAAGAGATCGTCAAGCTAGGTTTAGGCCTGAACGCCAAGCTATGCAACCAGCTTTTGACGATGATGATGATGATCTTGATGGAGCCGGAGCCACAGGAGCCATTATTCCTCTACCATTGGCACCTGGAGCTAAGTTCAACATCACAAGCACCATGATTCAGTTATTGCAACTCAAGGGATTATTTGGTGGACTAGCAGACGATGATCCGAATATGCATCTCATCAACTTTATTTCTACATGCAAGTTGTTTGACAATCCTGGCGTTGGTCAGAATGCAATTCGATTACGTCTATTTCCATTGTCTCTATCTGGCGAGGCAACTCTATGGTTGAATGGGCTGACTCCTGATTCTATTACAAATTGGAGGCAATTGAGAGACGCTTTCCTAGAAAGATTCTTTCCACCATCCAAAAGAGCACAAATGAGAGATGAAATCAGCAACTTTCGTCAGCTTCCAACTGAAGCCCTTCATGAAACATGGGAGAGGTTCAAGACGAAGCTAATGAGGTGCCCAAACCATCACATGACTAATGTTCACCTAATGGAGATACTTTACAGAGCCTTGAATTCAATAACTAAACCAGTTGTGGATAATGCGGCTGGAGGATCATTCATGGATCTCACCTTTGGTCAGGCAAGCAATATGCTAGACCGGATGACGAAGCAAAGTAGAGCTTGGCATACCAGGGATTCTGAGGTAGCAAGCCCCACTTTATCTATAGGCATGACTGCAGACCAAAGAAGAAGAGAAGAAGAACGTGATCAAGATATAACGCACATGAAGACACAAGTGGATCTTCTTACAAAGCATCTATTATCGGGGAAGAACGAAAAAGTCAAAGCCATTGCATCAAAAGGAAGAGACGAATCTGATTCGGATGAAGAGGCCAACTACTTGAACAATCAAGGGGGTTTCCGAGGTAATACCCAAGGAAACCAAGGTCGGAACTATTATGATAAATATGGAAACAAGGACCAAAGTAGTTGGAAGAACAAGAATGACAAAAGTGGTTTGTATGTTCCCCCAGGAAGACGCGACACCACTACATCCGATTCTGGAAATATGGAAGAGATGATGGCTAAACTGTTGAAAGGAGTGGAGGCAACCAGCGCGGGAGTAACGGAGGTAATAAATGATTTGTCCTCAATGAAGCAATTGGTTGACTCACATTCCACTTCAATAAAGCAAATAGAGCAGCAATTGAGCCAACTTTCAGCAGTACTCAATCAAAGAAAGGCTGGCACTCTACCTAGCGACACTATGCAAAATCCAAGAAACGACGGATCATGCATGGCTATTACCACCAGGAGTGGTAAGGTGCTGAAAAATTCATCCCAAAGCAAGCAAGTAGCCGAACATAAGGAAGATGATGACGCCATAGAAGCTGACCATGACGTCCATGACGTCACCCCTTGTACTTTGAAGCTTGAAAAGACCAAAATACGGAAGCAAGAGGAGAAGAAAGCTGTGGAGAGAACACTTCCCTATCCACCACCACCTTTTCCTCAAAGATTGAAGAAGCAGGCGGATGATACAAGGTTCAGTAAATTCATGGCAATGTTAAAACAGCTGACCATTAATGTTCCGTTGGTGGAGGCACTAGAACAAATGCCCGAATACGCTAAATTCATGAAGGACCTTTTAACAAAGAAGCAGGCAGTAAGCTATGAGCCGGCAGATAATATTCATTATTGCAGTGCAATTGCCACAAGGTCCTTAGTACAGAAGAAGGCAGACCCTGGTGCTTTCACTATTCCTTACACGGTTGGATCTATGAATTTTGCTAAGGCATTGTGCGATTTGGGAGCTAGCATCAATTTGATGCCACTATCCGTCTACAGAAAGTTGGGGTTGGGCGACCCTACACCAACCAATATGCGGCTCGTGATGTCAGATAGGTCGGTAAAACGACCTGTGGGTATCTTGAATGATGTGTTGGTGAAGGTGTCTACCTTCATTTTTCCTGCAGACTTTGTGATTTTGGATTGTGAGGTGGATTCTGAAGTTCCCATAATTTTGGGACGTCCTTTCCTTGCAACAGAAAGTGTGCTTATTGACATGAAAGCTATTGAGCTTTTATTTCGGTTGAATGACGAAGTGGTCCGCTTTGATATATGCAAAGCAATGAAGTAGCCCAGCGATATGAATGTGTTCTCTGTAGCTGATGTTCATTATGAGGATAAGAAAGCATTGTCTGTAGAGAAACAACTTACTGTTGAGCCACTATCTGATGTGCTGTTGAATGTTGAGCATAAGGATGATGAAGATTATGAAGAAACTATATGTGCTCTAACAGAAATAGGGTCATATTCTCATACTCCTAAGCAGCCGGACCTTGATCTTAAGAATCAACCGTCACCAACAGCGAAGACTTCCATTGAAGAGCCCCTAGTGCTAGAATCGAAAGAGCTCCCCAATTATCTAAGGTATGCGTTCTTAGGAAGTAGAAATACACTTCCGGTGAGTGTTGCGGATGATTCAAGTGAACAGCACGTAGAGGCTCTCATATCTGCTCTGAAGAGGTACAAGAGAGCCATTGGGTGGTTCATTGATGATATCATTGGGATCCTTCTTGGGTTATGTACGCACAAGATTCATCTCGAAGGAGATTGCATGCCCACAAGTAAGCCTTATTATCGTCTGAATCCATTCAGAAAACGATTCACCATCTATCTCGACGAAGTCTAAGTACTCGAGGTAACTATGTCGTGCCGCGATAATAAATCAAGCGCTAGATGGGAGGCAACCTATCGTTTATCGTTTTTCATTTTTCTTTTGTTCTATTACGTGTTTGCTTTTGATAAATAAAAATCCAAAAATAAGAGTCGTGCCACGACCAAAACTAAGGCGCTTGATGGGAGGCAACCCATCGTTCTAATCGTTTTTATTGTTTTTGAGCAAATGTAGGTGCAAGAGGTGTAAAACGAGGAGATTGGTTTCAAATTTCAATTTGGACGTATTGCATGTTAAAGGTGGTAAGTTAGGAATGAAGAAGCAAAAGGCTATGGATTGAGCATTGCTCATGAAAATATAGGCATCGAACAAGGCTAGGCCTAGGTAAAACTAGGCCACGAACAAAGCAAGGCTTATACTATAGCCTAAGGTCTCGGAATCTAGTGTGCCATAGCATAGGCGCCGCCCTTGCCCAAGCGTGCCATAGCATAGGCGCCGCCCTTGCCCAAGTGTGCCATAGCATAGGCGCCGCCTATGCCAATGCCTTTTGTCTCTGAATCTCATATGCTATGGCATAGGCGCCGCCTATGCCTAAGAATGCCATGGCATAGGCGCCGCCTATGCTCAACAATGCTCTGCAATAGGCGCCGCCTATGCCAAGCATAGGCAAAGCAAAAGGCGCCGCCTATGGTCGTTTCTTGTCTCCAAATCCAATTTTAAATGGGTCAAAACCCGACCCAACCTTCTCCTATAAATATGAGACTTAGTCTTGAACCAAAAACACATTGGAAACCTAGCATAAGCGTCGCCTATAATCTCCAAATCTTCTCAAAAAATTTTCTTTTGCTCTTCTTCTTCACAAGATTCTTCTTCACAAGAACATCATCCAAAGTCATCAATCAATCTCAAGTACAATGGCACCCAAAGTAAGACAAGGCAAAGATAAGGCTACCACTTTACAAAAAGGCAAGAAAAGAGGCCGAAAAGAGCAAGGAGAATCATCTTCGATGCAATTACCACGCCGCATATTCGGAATAAAATTGGTTCTTGAGGAGGAAGCAAAGGAATGGTATAGGAACAACAAAGAAAGAAAATATGTTCATGTGGACTTGATAAACAAGGAAAGCCTAGCAAAGAAAGAACCACACATGTTGGCCAAGATCATGGAATTACATCTGGATTTCATCTTCCGAGACATGGGAGAATGCAATCTCGATTTAACAAGAGAATTCTATGCCAACTGGTCACCGAAAACCACAGGAAGCGAGGTCAAGATTTGGGGCCAAGTTTTACAACTCAATGCTGATTTCTTCAACTCCTTTCTTGGCTTGCCTTCAGTCGATCCATCACCATTCAAGGAGATGTACAGGAGACCTCCATATAGAGCTATTCGACACACACTCTGTGGAACAAGATCCATGGAACGCTGGAGTAGACACAAGGACACTGGTCGACAGAACACCTTCCCATATGCTCTTTTGAATAGGGAAGCAAGGATATGGTTGCGCATAGTCAACTCTTGCCTAATTCCAGGGACTCAGTACACCAAGATAACAAGAGATAGAGTGTGCTTGGTATACGCATTGATGACGAATGTCCCTATCAACGTCGGGACAATTATTCGTTCCACAATGCGGAAAGCTAGGCTACACAAGAGGTCCCACTTCAGTTTTGGCAACCTGTTGACTGCAATACTAAGGAAAGAAGACATCGAAGAGGAATCAGCTGATCACAAACTCCCACACAACACAAAGAAGGTTGACCTCACGAAGGTTAAAGATGTTGAAACCACACATGGAGTCAACCTTACCACTTCAGAAAGGCATGCTCGCGACGAAAGCTTCTCCCGCCATTTATATGGCATAATGAAGTTTACCATGATGAGCGGGGGTCGTGTTCCAACTGCTGCAGAGCTCCAACAGTTGGATTATGACTACCCAATGAATGAGCATGCGAGGGCGATGTGTGGAGTAGGTGTATATTATGAGGAACCTCTTGATGACGACATGCCAACCGATGATGATCGACGAATGCCAGACTCCGACGTGGAAGAGAACTCTGATGATGACGACTCTGATGATGATTCCGATGCAGGGGGTATGACCCCAGACATAGAGGATGAGTCCGACTAATCAGGTTCTTCTTATTTATTTTTCACTGAGGGCAGTGTGTCCCGTCTAAGTGTGGGGTGCTGGTATTGCATGCTTCTTTATCTGCATTTGCATTTATTTATGTTATTTATGTTTGGTTGTTTGATTTAGTTAGTAGTCGTAGATTTTTTTTATTTTGATGCATGAAATTATTCTGATAGGCGGCATGGTGTTATGACAAGAGTTTGTGCCAGAATCATTACTATTGAGACACTTAGGCTCTAAGTGTGACTCATTGTGTGATAATTATGTGGTTTAATTCATTCATCTGTTGGGTCAAGAATCTATACTGCTCCCAATAAAGTTAACCATGTGCCTTGTGTGTGTGAGATGATAGTATATTCTGTGCTTGTGACTGGTGCTAGAACTTGCCTGGTGTGTGTGTAAAGCGAAATAAAGAGTGTGAGTTTAGGAGATGATTTAGGTATTTCTTTGGCAACCGATACTTGTTTACCTTCGTTTTACCTACCCGTGGACATTATCCTAGTTAACCCCTTTGAGCCTTTAAGCCATTTTCTTTGACAACCTCATATGTAAGCCTAATCCATTTTTTTCAAGACCATAATTTGATCCAAATTCCTAAGTGCTTTAAGTTGTAAAGTCATGTGACAAAATAAGATGAAATTGGGTGAGAGTGATGCCTTAGAGTGTATTGGTACTTGAATTTGTTATGAAAAAGAGTGGCTATCATGGAGGTGTGTTATAAAAAAAAAGACAGAGAGAAAAGAAAAAGAAATAGAAAAACAAAAAGATAAATTGTGTTTATGATTAAATAAAAAGATAGTTATGCTTGAATGGCAAAATAGGTGAAAATGGGTGATAGATGAAAGAAAGGTAGCAGTGTTGATTAAAAGAAAGTGTTAATGGCATAATGTGATGTATTAAAGCGCTTAGGAACATAGTCACTATTTCTGGCCAAAGTAGTCCTACCCGTCCCTTAGCCTACATTACAACCTATAGAAGACCTATTTGATCCTAAGCTTAGCATTCTGATATTTAGTGGAGCATTACACTATGGGCAAGCCTATGGTCATCAGTTGCAACATATGAATTCTTTGTGAGAGTGAAAGCAAGGATAATCTTATACCCATGTTCTGAAAAACGCAATATTTGAGAGTGATTGTGGGTAACATCTTATGTGAGACACACATGGTTGATGAGTTTTGGGTAGTCTTGTATGATTCTTTGTGCCTTAACTTATGGATACGAATTAACCATCATCACGAGTCTATGTTGGAGGTTAAATGGTTTCTAGTAGTGATCAGAAAAATACTCTTTGTTAATAATTGTTATGCTTGTCTTGACGAATATTTTGTGTGGTTACTGTGAAACCCTAAGTAAATGTTTAGATGGACATGATAGTTTGTTCGAGGACGAACAAAGCTTTAAGTGTGGGGTGTTGATGATAGGCGAATTTACACGCCTATAGTACTATATTTTGCCCATATTTTAGCTAAGTTTTGAGGACAAATTATATAATTTATGCACTTTTAGTCCTTTTTCCTGTAAGTGAGCTAACAAACATGATTAGCAAGTTTTCAGGTATAAATGATGCAGAATTCAGCATTTTATGGATAACTTGACGCCAAAGAAAGCTTCACGAAAGGAGGAAAGCAAAGCTTGGACGCCAAGGACCAAAAGTGGCGCATGGAAAATCTGTCCTGGGAAAAAACAACAATTCTAAAGACTTTGGGGACTAGCAGTAACTTATTAGGATTAGGATAATAATGCAGTAATTTATTAGGATTAGGATAATGATGCAGTAACCCAGTAGGATTGGGTTAAGTAATGCAGTAGCTTAGTAGGAATAGGATAGGAGTATTATAAATACCCTATTCTGCTAGAGATTTTTATCATTCTTCCATTACTTTTAACTCTGAAAACAATTCTTCTACTTTTAATTCTACTTTTTATTCATCTATTCAATTCTTAATTTCCACAACAAGAGAAACGTTACTCTGCAAGGGATTTCATGCCTAAAACGCCACACCACACCTTACTACACGAGATTTTTATTGTGGTATATTAATAATGTCTATTGTGATTTCCTTCGCACTCATGGGTAACTAAACTTCTCTGTTGGGGTTATGGAAGCCATATGAGATACTATCTATTGCTATGAGTTTGTGAATTCGTGACACGTATGCTGCTTATATCATTATTCTCTTCATCTTAATCTAAATTCTTTGTGGTTGCAAACGCATAGAATACGCCAGTATAGCATTAACTTGTTCGAAAGAAAAGTTATATGTCTGGAAAAGAGATAATGTCAAGGTAATAGGGCACCAACCCCTGTTAAAAAGTTAGTGTCGTAACTGGATTAACCTCTTGGAGAATTCGTACTGTTAGATACGCTTTAAGCTCAAAAGAGTTAAAGTGAAATAGTCCTGGTTAAGGTCGAAAGACGCCTGGATTTACCATCGAATACAATTCTCTATAAGCACATGCATGTCTGAATTCCGCACAACTCATAGCCAATAGAGACGTACAACTCATAAGGTGGACATAACCCCAACTTCTCAATTCTCATTGATTAGAATCTTACTAAACATTCTTTCTTTTTACTTTGCTATTTTCCGTTTTCACTTTGTTACTTTATTGCACGTTACAATCCCCCCTTTTACGAGACTTGCTCCAAAAGTCTAGTAATCTTTGCTTACTCATTGACCGGCTATTCCCTGTGGGATCGATACCCAACCCAGTTGGGTTATATATTTGACAACGACCGCTTTACACTCTTATGAGAGCTGTAGATTGAGCGTTATCAATTATCAAATAGAAATTTGCATCTATTGTGACAAATGACTGAGCTGTTGAAATTTTTTAAACTGATATTGATATCTGTTGCAACAGATGACATATCTATTAATTCTTAACTTATTGTACATTCAACCCTCGGTGCCCGCAAAGTTGCTTTCTTTGTGTTCTGATATTTTTTATGTAGGTGATCATCTCGACCACGTTACCTAGTCGCAGCTCCCTAAAAGAGTGCCCAACCATACTATTTTTATTTAAGAGAGACGACAGATGGATTTTTATTTTTTGATACACTTTCATATTTGCACTTAATTCAGATTTCTCGTGTTCTAAGTCATTTTTATCGGCTAGATTCGCTACAAATTCCCTTCTATTCTATGTTTCTCTTAAATTAGTTCTCAGATGATATAATCTTCATCAACTCTACTTTCCCCGCAGGTATTCTCCTATCTCACCTTCTGGCGTATAATCATTACCCTGAGCAACCCAACCATATAAATTTAGGCTAGGACAATAACTATATTGATTTTTGTTCTTGGTTGAAGTAGTGGGAGGCTCCAAAGTCCCTTTTAAAGTCCAATTGTAAGACCCCACAAAAAAATCCTAAGTGTAACTCAGTCCCTTAGAGCTTGATAAGGGGTCCCAGACTTAGAAAATTTCAGCCAAGTGTTAGAACTTAGTCTTTTCTAAAGCCATCAAACTTTGAGGAATTTATTTATGACCTTTTCGACCTCCGAAAGTAAGTTTTTAAGTTGATTCATGATTGGGGGAGTCAATAGTACATCTTGGGTGAGTTTCGAAATTTTCGGACAAGCGCAAGGGCGTGTTTAAAACTCCAAAACAGCAGCTCGGGGTGATTAGCCCGCGGCACCTCGCCCAGTCTGGTGCTAGGGGAAGCCCGCGATAGAGACCACGACGCCTCACCCACAGTGGCGCTTTGGCCAGTTCGATCCGAGTAATTTCTGCAGTCAAGTTTCACATTTTTAAGGGCAAATGAGTCATTTTCCTTCACCCCACAGCTCCATAACGCGGGATTAAAGCCCCAAATAGAAAACTCACTCATTCTTTTCACAAAATCCTCTCAAGAACAAGCCCTAGCTTCATCAAGTTCAAGAAACAAACCTCAAGAATTCACCCCAATCTCCACGAAGTTAAAAATTAAGGTGTGTGAAGTGTTCATCCAAGGGTTTCTTCTACCCTTGAAGTTCAAGAAACTATTTTTAAAACTTTAAGTGCATTGATTTCGTGAATTCCATGTTGCATCTGATTATAATGATTAGTTGGGTTTCTAATCCATATTTTATTACAAGTTTCATGGGGTAGTTAATTGATATATGTGTAGTATCATGTGAATCCATGTTAAACCCTTGAATGTGTAAATTTATTATGGTAGTCATGATGCATAGAATGTTGTTCATGCCCAAGTATAAGGTTATGCCTTCCATGTGTTTGACAAAATGCCTAAGTGAATAAATTGTGCATTGTGGTTCATTGGTGACCTTATGATGAATTCATGCTAGAACTACATGTTCCAAATTTGCTTCCATGTTAAAGTTATACTTTGTAAGTGATTGATGGAATGTCCATGAGAATTGAATAGTGAAATTATGATATGCTAGCATGCGTTTCCATTCATGTACTAGCCCAAGAATATGGAAAAATGTCTCAGTGACTGCATTGTGAATAGTTGACTGTTGTCATGTTATCAAGAAGTGGCATGTCTTAGTATTATCTATGTTATCGAGTCCTGGGGGTATTTAATACCCAATAATTTAGTTGTTTACCTAAAGGCAGTATCAGTACAGAATAGTATCAGTCATGTCATGATCAGTAGTACTCTCAATCAGTTATGAAACTCAGTAGAACTCAGTCAGTTACCGAACTCAGAAAAACTCAGTAAACTCAGTATCAGTCCAGTTCAGTTCAGTACATCAGTTTAGTGTCTTTATGTTGGGGGTAGGATTCAGCCCCGAATGAACCCAATGATGGGGACTCATCTGCCAGCAGAGGGTGTGATCCTTAGAAGCAGTCTTTGTGTTCCAAAACTACGTAGCCAGCATAGGTTGAGAGATCAACCTACCAGTTGAGGGTTGATGAGGTGTCTTACCTGCCAGTTGAGGGTACCACCATTCTCATTCAAAGCACCTGTCAGATGAGGGTGACTCAACATTTGTCTTTACCCATGGCATGGTACTGACACCCTTCGAATTAGGGTTACAAGTTGGACCCCAAATCAGTTAAGAGAAGGGGCATGTCGGTTAGATGATTACCTTCCACAGTCCCAGTTTCAGACTTCAGAATAGAACTCAGTTCAGTTCTACAGAAATTAGGACTCTCAGACATAATCACTAAGTTTAGTATGGAACCCAGAATAGGTCCATAGGATCAGGACTGTCAGATATAGTCACTCAGTTATCAGTAATACAGTATTAGTAAACTCAGATATCAATAAACTAGTGATTCAAAACTCAGTATTCAGTGTTACCATGACCTCAGTTATAGTTTAAGCATTCATGCATGTACTTTCTTTCAGTTATGATCATGTTATTCAGTCAGTTATTATTCATGCATATGAACCCATGCATATCAGCCTACCTCACTTAACATACCAGTATATTCAAAGTACTGACGCATACCTTTCTTTTATGCTATAATGCCTTTTATTATAGGTTCAGACGCACGACCTTCCGACCGTACTTAGCAGCCTAATCTATCAGCAACAGAGTTAGTGGTGAGTCCTCATAGTTTTAGGACAAATTTATCATTTCAGTTATATCAGTACTCAGTTTACTTTGTTAGCCAGAGTTAGTAGGGGACTTATCCCATCAGCTCCTTGTTCAGACAGTAGAGGATTTTCAAACTAGAGTATTTCAGACAAATGTATCTGTATTCAGTTCTCAGTATTGATATTCAGTATTTATTTCATATTTGAACCTTATGGAAGATTTCTGCCTAATTTCTGCATAATTACAGTATTGTTATTCACTTATTGCAGCAGGTACCAGTCATGGGTTAGCTTGTGGTCCTTCAGAATTATGAGCACCGTGTAGCGTTTGGGGTATAGACTCGGGGCGTTACACCAATGCGTCCTAAAAGTTAGTCCAATCGTTATCGAATTTTTTTACAATGCCACTAAAACTTGATCACTTCACAAAGCTTGACACATAAACATGAGCAACAACCGTCATTAAATCTTAACAAAGTATCAGAACCATATTCATGGTCCCTCAACCTTATTAGTTTGGACCTATTAAAATTAACTGTCAAATTATAGATATCTTATTTGAATGATCAATGCCTAATCGATAAAAAATAGCATTCACAAAATCAGTGTACTCTATGTGTGTTTTCACGATAACATTATCAGTAATACATACCTCCCACATATGAAGTAATCTGCAAGCAACTTATTCCTCCAAACCCATCTTTACTGTAGTAGCCTCTTCTGTTGGTCGGGAAAAGTTGATCAACTTTGATTTCCTTATATCTACAAACAAGAGAAAACTAATTGATGTCAAACAAGAGAAGAACAGAAAGAACATTATCTATTTGTTGCAACAGACTACCTATCTGTTGCAACAAGATCCACAACCATCAATACCACCATACTACAAGTTTCAATAACACCAACCCCACCACCAACAACATTAACAATAAAGAAATAAATAAAATACATATAAAAAAAATAATACTGCCAACAAGGCTTTTAAACTTCTCCAGGCTCATTATCCTAGCAAATCATTTAAAGGTTGGTTGAACAAGTTGTATTGAACAACGCTCAAGAAAGTGAGTTGTTCAACTGTTGGAACCACTGCTTGAGTGTGCATCAACACGTTCACCTAAAACAAATATAGCGACCCTCCATGTATTATTTAATCCTTCTGAAGAAAGTGTTTTGGAGGCCTTCAACATTTAAGCCTTCTGAAGAAAGTGTTCTGGAAGCCTTTTGAAGGCCTTTTACAATGCCACAACTTTGAAAAAAGTGTTCCTCATTGACGAGCTCACAAAAGACCAAGAAATTTATACTAACCTCAAAGACGACAACGACAAGCTTGAATACCGAATCAGCAAGCTGGAGGCAAGCTTGAAAATTATCAGGATTCACATACTACAGGAAGCATCTGATCTTCTCCAGGATATGTTGAAAGCTTGCTAAGGCAATAAAACATAATTAATTATATATATATTTCTAAGGAAGTAATGATACTCAATCTGCCTTTCAATCTTGTTTGTGGTTCCGATCAGTTCAATAACAGTGGACCTAATCGAAACAACAAACAAGAAGACATGAGATGCAATTTAAAATTCAAAATTTGTCGTTGTCTCTTAGATTTCTTATTTTAACTGCATCTATTCTTTGTGCAAGTTTTCTTGACTTACTGTACATCATTTCAACCCTCGGTGTCCGCAAAGCTGCTTTCTTGGTGTTCTGTTATTTTCTATGTAGGCGATCATCCCGACCACGCTACCTAGTCATAGCTCCCTAGAAAAGTGTCCATCTTCACTACTTTTCTTTGAGATAGACAACAGATGAATTTTCATTACTAGATACATATTCATATTTACACTTGATTCAGATTTCTCGTGTTTTAATTCAGTTTTATCGGCCAGATTCACTAGAAGTTCCTTGCTACCCTATGTTTTCTCTTTAATTATCTCTCAGATTATATAGTCTTTCATCAACTCCCCTTTCCCTTACAGGTATTCTCCTACGGCTCCTTTTGGCGTATAATCATCTTCTCCAACAACCCATCTACATAAATCTGGGCTAGGGGAATTTCTATTGTTTTTACGTTCTTGTTTGATGCAGTGCGAGGCTTCGAAGGCCTTCTCAGAGTCCAATGCACACTTAAAGTTAAGTTCAATTTCTATTGGATCTCTGGACTAACACCAAATATTAATCCCTTCTCAAAACTTAACACGCATAAACATGAGACACAACCGTCATTAATTCGTATTAGGGTATCGACATTATCTTCTTGGGCCCTTCGGCCTTATCAATTTGAACCTATCAAACTTAACTGTACAATGCAGGATCTTGTTTGAATGATCAATACCTAATCAGTTAAAAACTGCAATCACAAAATCATTGTACTTTACGTGTGTTTTCCTGATGACCTTTATCAGTATTACATAACTCCCATACATGAAAGTGAATCCATTCATCTGAACGTACCTTATTATTCCTAGCTCATTTATGGCTTAATTTGAATAAACAAATGACTAACCTGTTGCAACAGATGACACACATGTTAAAATTATCAAACAATTATAGACATCTGTTATGACAAATGATCAATCTGTTGCAATATATGACTTATTTGTTGGAAATAATCAGCCCGATACATCCATTGGTTTCAACAGATTGTTAATATGTTGTAAATTATCAAACAAGTAGAATATATTTTACAACAGATTACCCATCAGTTAGATTTATTTTAAAGCATTTTTCTTTTCTTTCCAAAATACAATAAAGATAAAATGTTGTATTTAGATTCATTTTTTTAATTTACATATTCAAAAAGTCACTAATTTTATTTAATTAAGGAATGCAATTATTAAAAAAGAGGTAAACAGTCGTGGCTTTTTTACTAACCCATTCGAATTCAATCCTTTTAAATAGGCCCCTCATTACTCGTTCATTTGACACAACTTCTAGATATGGCTGATCCAGATTTGTACAAGGTGATTTATCTCGAGTCCTTATGAAAACTTGAAAGGTAGATTCATGAACTCCGAAGGGAGTTGGGCGACTTCAGAGCAAGATTGAGGAGGGTCCTGCTGCTGCCAGATGACGATTGGCCGGTTGACAATAATAATAATAATAATAATAATAATAATAATAATGCTAATAATAATAGTAGTAATAATAATTAGTTATGTTTTTTTTTCTTTTAGCGTATTTTTTTTTTATATCGGATCTACCCAAGGTTTTTTTTTGATTGTATATATTTGTATATAATGGATTCAAAAATCTATGTTTGGTCGACTTTGGATTTTTAATTCTTATTTAATATTTAATTTTTATTCTATCTATTCTTTATTCTCAATATGTCGATGGTTGGAGGTAGAGATTGAGCGTTTGTGGCAATGGATGAATCATATGTTGCAACAGATGGTTAATTTGTTGTGACAGATGGATCATATGTTGCAACAGACGATTATTAATAAAAAAGGATTATTGTTATTGAAAGGGTGAAAAGTCATGACTTTTCGATTATTTAATATGAAAAAATAACCGTAAATAAATAATAAGAAAATAAATGATAAACACAATTTATAACTGTAAAAGAACGGTTATTTAATTTTAATAACTAATAGTGACTTTTCACTATTTTTATTTTTAAATATATTTTTAAATTATTTATTTATTAAATTACAAAAAAGTCACAACATTGAATTAATTAAGGTGTATAATGATTGTTAAAAAAAGGTGAACAGTCGTGACTTTTTGTCTAACACATTTATAACAGTTAATGCATCAAATTTTCCATCTGCTGCGACTGATGAATCAGCTGTTAGAAGAAATCAAAAAAGCTCCTAGATTGTCGATTTGTTGCAACAGATGGGTTATCTGTTGCAACAGATATACAATTTGTTGCCACAACTCAATAAAAGTGGTTATTATTTTATTAAAGAAACGGTTATTGAAAAGGTGAGAAGTCTTTGAATTTTTTAATTGAGAAAAAGGTTATTTAAATTTAAGAACTAATTAATAATAATAAGATGAAAAGTCATGACTTGTCACAATAATAAAAAACTCACCAGCTTGATTTAATTAAGTCATTTCTTTTCATAGAAAATAATAAGGAAATAAATGATAAACACAATTTAAAACCGTAAAAAATGGTTATTTAATTTGAATAATTGATGCTAATGTTAAATAGGCGACAAGTAGTGACTTTTCGTCATTTTTGTTTTTAAATCTGTTTTAAAATTTATATAATAAAAAAGTCACCAAATTTGGATTAATGATATGATGATTATTAAAATAGATTATATGTTGCAACAGATAGATTATCTAATGCAACAGGTTGTCGATTTGTTGCAACAGATGGTATATCTATTGTCATAGATGGGTTATCTGATATAACAAATATAGAATCTGTTGTCACAACTCAATAAAAACGGTTATTGGAAAAACTAATTAATAATAATAAGCTTAAAAGTCATGAATTATCATAATAATCAAAAAGTTAGTCAGCAACTTGATTTAATTAAGTCATAACTTTTCACAGTAATAAAAAAGTCACCAGTTTGTATGTAATTAATAAATAGAGGTGAACAGTCACACCTTTTTACCTAACTCATTTAAATTCAATCCTCTATAAATAGGTCCCTCCTTACTCGTTCATTCTACTACACTCTATTTATTTCTTGCATCTTGTCTTTCATATTACACCTTCAACCAATTGCTCTTCACTTACTCAGGTAAGTTTTTTTCTTGATTTTTGTGTAAATATAGCCCATTGGTAGTATACGTTGTATTATATTCGGATTCTTTTCTGTAACACCCCGAATCTGGTACCCGGAACGCTACATGGTGCTCATGACCCTGAAGGACCATAAGCTAACCCATGACTGATATCTGTAATTGAGCACTAAATAATATACTGTAAATATGTAGAATATAAGTTGTAAGGCCATAAGGTTCAAAGCTGAACTAATACTGAATATAAAACAATGTCTGTAATGGGGTATAACAATACCCAAAACTGAAATAATCTGTCTGAAACATGTTGTAGTCTGAAAGCCTCTAAAACTGACTAAAAACTGTGGAGTTGATGGGACATGTCCCCAAATAACTCCGAACTACTGAAATAACAAAGTAATAAAATAGTCATGCGATCCTCGAATAATGAGGACTCACTGCTAGTCTGACTGCTGAACGTCTGATCTACTAAGGATGCTCGGGAGCTCGTGCTTCTAAACCTAGGGTATAAAACACCATTGTGCAAATACATCAGTATGATTGAATGCAAGGGTCCATAGGTATGAACAATAATAATTGACTGATGACATGAACATGAATGTTGTCGCGTCCCATTGTCCTCGCGGAAAGTGAGATTCGACGTGTCCACTCTTTTTGGGATTGTTTTGAGGGTGATGATGTGAAGAGTCGCCACCTAGCGTATTAAGGTGAGTTAGGGCACCGGTCTAGGATAATACGAACCTATTTTTTGTTATTTAGTCTTAGTTCACCAGAAATTCGGGTAAGGGTTCAAATTACCTCAAAAGAAAGGTGTTAGGCACCTTTCGAGGTCTACAAAAGTTGTTTTCGGCTGAATTCATGCTTTACATGGGGATTCTATGTGATCAAATAAAGTCTATTATTTTATCATTAATTTATTGTTTAGCTAAGCGATAAAATAATTAATAAGCAAACACATGTCATTTGTTAATTCTAATTGTCGATTATCTAGGTGACAAAGATAAATAAAACAGGTAAATAATACAAGCGAAGAGAAAGAAGGCAAGACAATTTATGATAATGGAAACTGCTCATGTAATAAACTAACTACTCCAAATAAACATATAATGTAAACAAAAAGACTAAAAAGAAATCGTCCAAGTCAAAGGAATGTTTTGGTTTTATTCGGATCAGAAACCCAACTTGTTAATCATCATCAGACCCAAGGACCGAACTCTTAGACAAGTAATAATGTCATTAGCCTCGCCGTTAATATTTGTTGGGATCATCATTTCCAAAGGGGCTACCCATCCCAACCCACCTAGACTGGAAGTCAAGTCTAGGGGGCGTCCTATGACAAGGATAAAACTAACGTTTTTAGTAATACTTATCGTCCCAACTATCGTCCAAGAGGCATTGGACTTTGCTACTTTGGATTTGTGTTCTAGACTAAAAGAAAGCTATGCTGCCTAGGACTTGAAACACGAACATATTGGACAACAAGTAGCACGTAATAATCCCAAGTTAGCCTCTTGATTAATTAGCGTTTATTAATGTGATAGCGTGCGGAGACAAATAATTATTTGTTACGTCATTAACATATAGGCATGGTGTCTAAATGATCAAGGATTCATGATAAAAGACGTGATTCGTGTATGCAACAACCTTATGTGTGTTCATAAGAGGTGTCAAAAGTGTGGTAAATGTGTCAAGAAAATGTGCTTGTGAATTAAGTGTTATGAAATATAACGAGAATACAAAAAACTAGTAAAATATTAAAGAATGCGTTAACATGTTAGGGATGTACTTAAGTGCGGAGAACAAATTAACATGTAGAAAATGTAGAGAATTACTAGTATTTTAGCATGCAGGAAGTCAACTAAGCATTCTGAAAAATTAATTAAACATGCTAAAAAATATTAATTAATCATTCTGAAAGTTACTTAATCATGCTGAAAAGTTACTTAAACATGCTGAGAAAATTAATTAAACATGCTGAGAATAACGTTAAGGCGCAGTATTTCCATGTTGATATGCCAAAAATGCCTAAAATCTAGTATTTTAACATGCTATAAATGTAGGGAACTAGCATTTTAAACATGCTGGAATTCAGTCTAAGCGCTGAAATTTATTTAGATGCGCAGAAAAATCATTTAAACATGCTGAAAATTAATCTAAAATTGCTAAAATTGATTCAGACATGCGTAAACTTGATTTAAGCTATGCTGGAAACTAATTTAAGTTGCTAAACTAGATGTTAGAAATGCTGAAACTTTAATGTTGACATGCTCAAATTTGTTATAATACTCAATGTCAAATTAATGTGCCTATCATGCCAAAAGTATTAACATACTTATATCCCATTTTTATGCGTCGATATGCTAAGAAAGTATTAACATGCTATGCTTAATGTCAAATAATTTGGTAATATGCTTGATATCAAATATTCTAAGAGGTATTATTGTTTATTTTAACATGTTAATATGTTGGAATCAATATGAATATCTAGAATGTTGAAAAAAATTATTTCGATGCTAAAAAATATACGTAGTAAACAAATTAATCAATTTTCATGTTGCCAAAACTTAATATGTCGAGATTAATTAAAATTCCTAAAGAATGATTTCTAGGCGACCAAGTAAATAGATTAATAGATTTTAAGTCGCGTTCTGCCCAAGCATTTCGTATAGCACATAATACACGTAAAAAAAATATCCTAAATTGTGCCTACTACACCATTCATAGAGCACATAATCCTCGATCCCAAAGTAGTCCCCAAAATTATATTATTACATCGATAATAATGTCTTTACACAATATTACAAATCAAATAATAAGAAAGCATACTCAAGCTAATGTAATCTAATTATATAACTAATCTGGTGACTCTTCGAAACCCGTAGTTGTCTACTTAAACCTGCGAAATAAGATGTAATGGCAAGCAAAGAACGAATATACGATGAACATCAAAATTTCCTATAGACATGTCTTCTAAAGGTTGTCACAACATGATACAGTCAACTCACAAAGAAAAGGAAATTGTGTCGATTCATGAACTTACCAGTGATTAGCAGTAAGAGAGATAAATAATAATAGAAGCCAAAAGCCAAGTACACGTAATAGCGAGATATGAAAGATGTTAACAACAGCCTCCAAAGAGAAACAAAAGCACTTAAAAATATTTAATTGCCTTTGTAAAAAAGTAGCCAATGGTTTTTGTTAAGAGTAGTAGTAGTAATTGTAATTGTGAGACTTGAGAACTTTTCACTGTCCGTTAATGATAAAAGAAAGGTGTTTATATAGTGGGAGGATTATGGTTTAAGGCTCAATTAACCAATCCGAAAAAGGAAAAACAATATTTAAAAATCAGTCCCCATTAAGTAAGGAGAGAAAAAAAAGATTTCATCAAGTTAATTGGGGAGAAGAAATATATCAAGAGTCTATTTAGGGATCTATAAAAGGACAAATTTATCAAAATATTTTCTGAAAAAAAATAATACTAAAAATATATACCCTATTTCTTACCATAAATGCCAAAACAATATTTTTTAGAGATCAATTTAAGAGAAGAAAAAAAAAATCTCTTGACTGAATCAATCACATATAAGTCAATCTCCAAATAAAAGAAAAATTAATACCTAGAGAACCCATGGACAATATTAAGAAAAAAGAAAGATTAAATCAATCAGAGGCACACTTACCATGATTGACAGATTGTCACAAAACAGATGGTTCAAAATTTTATCAAAAATATAGCATTTAGTCCATAATTAATAGATTATCACCAAAGAGAGAATCTAAAATTTCACCCAGACCAAGTGATTAGTCCATAATCAAGTAATTAGACTCAAAATAATTTGTCAAAAGGAAAGATTTACCGTGCATGAGTACGGATTGTCATAATTACGCACAAACTCAAATTTTCAATTACCCAAAAATAGTCGAAAAATAGTTTCATAGCATTCTTCAAAGGGTAGAGACACTCAAAACATAACACAGGTTCAAATTGTACAGACATTAACTCAAACGGGACACGGTAATTTTAAAGAGGAGAAAATTTAGTACCCAATTGAAGTTCAAGATTGCAATCAAGTAGCACCAAAATTGAGATTTTCACACCTGTTAGTAGAAAAACATAACATTAAAAACATTATGCTTAAAATTCACAATCACTTCACAAGTTTCAGATCATGCAAGATTCACACAGAACAAAGAGCAACTATGAAATGGAAACATCAAACCTGGGACCACTTGTATCATTGGCGGTTGAAAGGGTTCAAAGAAGGAGCAAAGGTTGGTCGCTGGAAGGGGCAACGACGACGCCATGGCTGGTGCAGCGGCGACACTGGCATATTTGGGAAGGCGGAGAATGGGGTGGCTTAGGCGAGGAAAGACGACAGTATACCACTACTAGTGGTGCGTGGAGGAGGGGTGTGGCGCCATGGGTGGCATCGGAGTCTATGGCTGGTGCGGCGTAGGTGTTCTCCGGCGGGCGACTGAGTGGGAGGCAGTGACACGCCTGTTTTGTTGGTGACGACACCAGTAATAACGTTGGTTCACCGAAAAAGTGGGAACGAAGGGCGAGGGCTGACTGATGGCTATTTTTGTGGTGCATCGACGGGTGAGATTGGGACGACGATGCTGATAAAGAAGAGAGAAGAGAAGAGGGGTAGGAAGAGAGAGAGTGCTAAGGGAAAGAGAAGGCTCGTCAGTGCTGAGATGGTCGACGTCAGCCATGGATGCCATCGGAGAAAAGAGAAGAGGGGTAAAGAGAGAAAAAAGAGAAAGAGAGAGCTTGAGTGACTGTTTGGAAAAGAATGAGTTAGGGTTAGGGTTTTGAATTCTTAAAAAAGGCAAGAAATGAATCATTGATCTCAACCGTTGGATCAGTTTTGACCAACGACTGAGATTTAAAGGTTTGAGGAATTTGATCATTTAAATTCAACTTAAAAATTGAGTCACCAAATTGGCTATAATTGTAATAAAAGGCTAAAACTGTAATGGATTAAATAAACAGTCTAAAATTGGATAAAAATTGGGTTAAAAGATAAATAAACTATGCAAGATGTTTTTAGTTTAAGTTGTTATTTAAATAATAATAAATAATAATAATAATAGTATATAATAACAATATAATACTAAAAATAATGATAATAATAATAAATAATAATAAATAATAATAATAAATAAATAACATTAAATAACAAAAAAACTAGAAAATGTATTTGTAAATTATGAGCGTTCATATTTGTTAAAAATAATTTGGTAAATAAAATTATGTAAAGTGTTGTATATAAATTAATAAGTTGTAAAATGATAGCAAAAATTAACAAAATAATTTGTACATTTTTTTAAATCATGAATGTGACACGTGAAAAATCTGTTTGATACAAGAATAATGTATAAAAATACTAACATTTATAAAATCAATAATTTTGCTAAAATAGCAGCCCAAATATAGAATCGGGAGGTCAAAATTGGGTGTCAACAGTTGCCCCTTCGTTGTTTGATAATGATAGAAGAATTGTCAAGTAATGAAAGTTGACGTCGTAGCCAATTTTGTCCGACCGAGATGATAGTTTGCTAGGAAGAAAGCACACGAGGTGTTTAAAAATAGTGTGGCGAGACTTTGGCTTTAAGTCGCCTACATATCCCTGATTTTACGAGAATCAGGCCGTGTGTAGTTCTGGATTTAGGAATGAACAATATTCCAAAAAAAATGTTAATGATAAAGGTTAGGGCATCAACACTGGTGTCGTGAGTTAGTGAGATGGTAATGAATAGGATTTGAAATGATGACGTATGGAGGATTTTTGAATATGTTGAGGTAGGTGAGTTTCGGGATGAGTTCACGTGGTGGATGAATAGGTTGAGTAATATTCCAAAAATAGAAACGAAAATTGTCTCTGTTTGTCATTCCTTCTCCGTCACCTGCATACTTCACGGTATACTTGATAACCAAGGTTAAGTCATGTAAATGATAAGTATTTAAAAACATAGCGAATGTAAGAAGTAAATAAAACGTATTTGTTGTACTGTTGGATGACATTGGATCATATAGCATTGGAACAGCTGTTTGGCTTCTCAATATGATGTTGGATCGACTGTTGAACCTCTCGATATTGGATCAGCTGTTTGGCTTCTCGATATGACGTTGGATCATCTGTTGAACCTCTTGATGTTGGATCAGCTGTTTGGCTTCTCGATACGATATTGGATCGGTTCTTGAACCTCTCGATGTTACATCAGCTGTTTGGCTTCTCGATAGGATGTTGGATAGGCTCTTGAACCTCTCGAAGTTGGATCAGTTGTTTGGCTTCTCAATATGATGTTGGATCGTCTGTTGAACCTCTCGATGTTGGATCAACTATTTGCCTTCCCGATATGATGTTTGATCAGATATTGAACCTCTCAAAGTTGGATCAGCTGTTTGGCTTCTCAATATGACATTGGATCAACTGTTGAACCTCTAGATGTTGGATCAGTTGTTTGGCTTCTCGATATAACATTAGATCGACTGTTGAACCTCTCGATGTTGGATCAGCTGTTTGGCTTTTCGATAGGATGTTGGATCGACTGTTGAAACTTTTGATGTTGGATCAGCTGTTTGGCTTCTCGATAGGATGTTGGATCGGTTGTTGAACCTCTCGATATTGGATCAGCTGTTTGGCTTCTCGATAGGATATTGGATTGACTGTTGGACCTCTCGATGTTGGATTAGCTATTTGACTTCTCGATATGATATTGGATCGGTTGTTGAACCTCTCGATGTTGGATCAACTCTTTGGCTTCTCGATGGAACGTTGGATCGAATGTTGAACCTCTCAATGTTGGATCAGCTGTTTGGCTTCTTGACATGAAGTAACCTGTACTTGTTAAAATGATTACCACAGATGTATATAAGAGTTGATTAAGAAAGAAAACGTATCTACTATTTTTTATTTGATCAACCATTGGGTCTCTCGTCATGGTGTTAGGTTGGCCATTGGGCTTTTCGCGATAGAGTGATTCTTGTCATGTGTACCTGTTAATTCCTATACTCAAAGAAATATCATAAGTTTGTAAAAGGGGGAGGTTGATTTGTGCTTCTGCCTTTACTGAAATGTCCTCCTCTTGATGTCGTCTCCTTGTTGATGAGTTTTTCCCGGGCCTTCACTTTGGTAGACGGATGGTAAATAAAAGAGAAATCATTTTTGAAAAGGAAAATCATGTTTTGAAAAGAAAATTTGTCTTTTGAAAGTAGTTAGTAAAACATGAAAGTTTTGTTGAATCGTTGATTGTGACATATTTTGAGACGGTGCAACATTTTGCAGATCTTTGTTCCCTCGTTAAGAAATTTTTGAGGTTTACTCAAAAATTTCTGCCCCTGTATAGAACTAGCTCGTTGTAAGAACTCCAAAATTAGCTTATAGGAATTTTTGAGGTCGTCTCAAAAATTCTGCCCCAGTTCGTAATCTATGCCGATATCATGCCCATGTAGAATTTTTGAGATCCCCTAAAAAATTCTGTCCCAGTTACAGTATTCCAAGAGAGGGGAAAATAATGTTTTATTATGAAGTGACAGAACTCTACAGGAGCGCCTACGTATCCCTCTTAAACGGGAATTAGGTCAAACGTAGTTCCAATTACAATTCAAGGGGCGTAAAGATAATATTAAACATAGTATCTCTTAACAACGTCTGAATTGATGGGCTTAGACCAAACTACGCCATCCATTTATGCCAATATGAGTGCTCCTCCTGTTAGGACTCATTGAACCACGTAAGGGCCTTGCTAGTTAGGCAAGAATTTGCCTTTTGCCTCGTTTTGGTGTGAAAAAATTTGCTTTAGAACCAGCTGTCCAGGTGTGAAGTGTCTCGGCCTAATATTTTTGTTGAAAGCTTTGGCAATTCTGTTTTGATATAGTTATCCATGGCAAACTTCATTTATTCACTTTCCGTCAATGAGTGCCAGTTGTACAAATCTACTTTGTATCCATTCAGCGTCACTCAGTTCTACTTCCTGGATGATTCTCAAAGATGGTATTTCAACCTCATCCGGTATCACTGCTTCATTGCCATAAACCAGAAAATAGGGTGTAGCACCTGTGGATGTTCTGATTGTAGTGCGATACCCCAGTAATGCAAAGGGTAGCTTTTTATGCCATTGTCGGCTGTTGTCAATCATTTGCGCAGGATCCTTTTGATATTCTTATTTACGGCCTCAATTGCTATGTTTATTTGTGGCATGTATGCTGTGGAATTTTGATGCTTGATTTTGAACTTCTCACATGTTGCTTTCATTAGGTCGTTGTTGAGGTTGAAACCATTGTCAGTGATAATGGATTCGGGAATTCCGAATCGGCAAATGATGTTACTTTGAACAAAGTCGTCCATGACTTTTTTTGTGACTAATTTGTGAGAAGCGGCTTCTACCCACTTGGTGAAATAGTCAATTGTGACAAGGATGAACTTGTGACCATTGGACGCGGCCGGCTCAATGAGACCAATAATGTCCATGCCCCAGGCTGCGAAGGGCCAAGGAAGTTTGTGACGTGGAGTTCGTTGGGAGGAACTTGAATCATATCAGCATGAGTTTGACACTGGTGGCATTTTTGCACGTAGCGGATGCAATCATTTTCCATGGTTAGCCAGAAGTAACCTGATCTTAATATCTTTTTTGCTAACATGAAGCCATTTATATGTGGACCGCATGTTCCAGCATGTACCTCTTCAATCAGTCTGGACGCCTTTTCGGCCTCGACACATCTTAGCAAACCCAAATCAGGAGTCCTCCTGTACAGGATTTCCCCATTTAGGAAGAATTGGTTGGCTAGCCTCCGAATGGTACGTTTTTGAACACTTGTCATATTCTTACGATAGTCTCCACTTTTCAGATACCTCTGTATGTTTGTGTACCATGGTTTTTCGTCTGTTTTCTCTTCAACATGGAAGCAATGTGCAGGCTGCTCATGCATGTGAATGGGAATAGGGTCAATGTAATTCTTGTCTGGATGTTGGATCATGGAAGACAAAGTGGCCAAAACATCTGCAAACTCGTTCTGGATCCTTGGGACGTGTCTGAACTCTATCTTGTGAAACTTTTTGCACATCTCTTGCACGTACTCCAGATATGGTAGGATCTTTGTGTTTTTGATTGCCTATTCACCTCGTACCTGATGGATCAGCAAGTCAAAATCTCTAATTACCAATATCTCTTGGACATTCAAGTCGAGAGCCAAGCGGAGCCCCATGATAAAGGCTTCATATTCGGCCATATTGTTAGTGCAAGGAAACCTGAGTTTGGCCGACACAAGATAGTATTGACCAGCTTCGAAGATCACAACAACTCTAATTTTGACTCCTTTAAAATTTACAGCTCCGTCAAAGAATAGTCTCCAATCGTTGTATTCATCAGAGATATTCTCTCCTACGAATGCTACTTCCTTATCAGGGAAGTAAGTCTTCAGTGGTTGGTACTCATCTTCTACAGGATTCTCGACCAGATGATCTGCTAGCGCCTGTGCTTTTACCCCCTTTTGAGTGACATAGACTATGTCAAATTTGCTCAACAATATCTGCCATTTGGCCAACTTTCCAGTAGGCATCGGCTTCTGGAAGATGTATTTTAGTGGATCCATTCTGGAGATCAGGTAAGTAGAATATGCTGAGAGATAATGCCTCAACTTCTGAGCCACCCACCTCTAATTTTGAGCCACCCAAGTTAAAGCGCAGCAGGTGCTTTCCAATAGAGAATACCGAGCCTGATAAGAGGTGAACTTTTTACTCATGTAATAGATTGCTTGTTCTTTCTTTCCTGTCTTATCATGCTATCCCAAAATGCATCCGAAGGCATTGTCTGTCATAGATAAGTACAGTAGCAGCGGCCTACCAGGTTCGGGAGTATCCAAAACAAGAGGGTTTGACAGATAATCCTTGATCTTGTCGAATGCCTGTTGACACTCCGTGGTTCATTCTACAACAACATTCTTTTTCAACAATTTGAAAATCGATTCACAGATAACCGTGGATTAGGCTATAAATCGACTGATTTAGTTAAGGCGATCTAAGAAACTCATGACGTCTTCCTTGCTTTTCGGAGGAGAGATATCTTGGATGGCCTTGATCTTGGTCGGATCCAACTCAATGCCCCTACGACTGACGATGAAGCCTCATAGTTTCTCTGCAGGAACTCCAAAGACACATTTTGCTGGGTTGAGCTTTAAATTGTACTTTCTTAACCTGTCAAAGAATTTTTCCATATCTGTCAAATGACTTGTGCCCTTCCTGATTTGATGATGACGTCCTCCATGTAAACTTCGATCTCCTTGTGGATCATATCATGGAATAGAATGGTCATGGCCTTCATATAGGTGGCTCCAGCATTTTTTAGACCAAACGACATGAATTTGTAGCAGTACACTCCCCACGGAGTAATGAAGGCGATTTTCTCAGCATCTTCGCCGTTCATCTTGATTTGATGATAACTGGTGAAGCAATCCACGAATAACTGCATTTTATGGTTGGCATAATTATCAATCAAAATATGAATGTTCAGGAGTGGAAAGTCGTCTTTGGGACTGGCTTTGTTGAGATCCCTATAGAGACACACACACTCTGACCTTTCTATCCTTCTTGGGGACCGACACAACATTGGCCAACCAAGTCGGGTGCTTTGTCACTCGAAGAATACCAACTTCAATCTACTTTGAGATCTCCTCTTTGATTTTTAAACTCAAGTCGGGCCTGTACTTTTTCAGTTTCTGTTTGACAGGCAGACAAGATGGGGCAGTGGGCAGTCTGTGAGCCACTATTGAGGTGCTCAGTCCTGTCATGTCGGCATAAGACCAAGTGAAGTCATCCGTATACTTTTCCAGAAACTGGATGTACTCCTCTTTCTCTTCTTTAGACAAGTGAACGCTAACGTGGGTTTCTTTTATGTCCTCAGAAGACCATATGTTCACTACTTCTGATTCTGTAAGATTTGCCTTAGGTCTGTCTTCAAAGTCTTCAACCTTAGTGACAAATTCCTGGGGAATTTCAAATTCTTTTGTCTCTTCAACTTCGCTTATGTTATATTGCGTTGTCTCATTAGATGTCACAGTCTCAGATTCAACAGTTTTAAATGTGATTTTGCTGAAACAAAAAAATAAATAAAGAACATTAATAATCAAAAAGAAATTTTATTAATAGTGTGAAGGTCTTGAAACATAATGTTGAAATGAAAATAAAGAAACTAAAACTTCAAAATCATCTCGACTAATCGAGTTTATTGTAAAAGAAAAGAAATGCTTAAAAATACATTCAAACTTCTATTATGTCTACCCAAGTGCTCGGCGGGGCCTGGAGGGAGTGTTTGTCCAGCTACTGACGGCAACCTTTTGTTCATGGATCGGGCTATGGGCTCTTCCTTCCTTGCTAATAACGACATGGCAACCATCTTGCTAGATAAGAAAAAAAAGCCTTAATCTTTCCAAAATGTCTTCTTCGCAATCATTCAGAAAATCGGCAGAACGGAATATCTTACATAGTGCAGGCAAAAGATTTGGTAGAGAGCAGTAGTAGCCTTTCAGAGGTGACTTCCAGTCGAGGTACTCTTCCCTAGTGTATTTGTACCCCAGGCTGAAGGTGTCCATCTTGAGCTGCGGCTGTATTGGTTCAATGATTCCTTACAATTTTGCTCCCAAACCTTTACTAGGTTCATACCCTTTCATCAACTTCCCACCTATTCCCATCTAAGTCAGGTCTTCCTCAACGATTTCATTCTCGATCATGTATGCCTCCTCAGTTTCAATCTTATTTGGGTCTTCATGAGGGAAAGAGAGGTCTTCGGTCAGCGTGACCCTTTTTAGCATCTCTGTTACTTCATTAACGTCATCATTTTCGTGGAATCCTGCCGAATAGAAGATTTGGTATAATGACAATGCAGGGTCAGGTGCGTTTTTTCCTTTGCCTATCTCTTTATCATAGCCCAGTTCGCAATTGTATTTCTTTTCTTCAAACACTAAAGGATCAATTAGTCCTTGCAATCTGGCACCAAGACCTTTGCCCTCTTCGTAACCAAACCACCGCATGTAACTCCAAGCGTTCAGGGGTTTCTCAAGTTGCATGCAACTTATCGTATCTTCTTTAATATTCCCAATCCATTGCAAAATATCTAGCCTGCCTTGTTCTCCTTCACCCCATATCAATACCTCTTATTGAAAGTACTCGAATCAAACGTATCGATGTAAGGTGGACGAGACGGCGCCAGCCATATGGATCCAAGATCGCCCAAGCATCAACTTGTATGAGGCGGGAATATCCATTACCTAAAAGAGTTTGGGGAATATGGCGGGGCCCAGTGTGATGTTCAGTATGATTTCCTCGATAGTATTTCGTTGGAAGCCATCACATGCCCTTATGACCCTTATTCGTGGTTGGATTATTGTCATGTCGACTTCATAACTTGTTAAGGTATCCAGAGGATAGATGTTTACCCTAGAATCTATATCAATCAGTACACGTGATATTTCCCTTTCTTCACTTTGTACGGTGACAAACAATGCGTCATTGTGTGGCCCTCCTTCAATTCTCTCCACCAACTCAAGGGTATGAAACATTTCTTCATCAAGGTCTTCTTTTTCTTCGACGTTGTATATAGGATGACCCTTTTATCCATGTATCACAACCTCTTGGTGGTCGTATTTGAACTTGAGGTATTAATGAAGAGTAGACAATACGGCACCAACCGCATGAAGCCACGGACGTCCGAGCAGCAAATTGTAAGAGGCAGGGATGTCCATTACTTGTAAAGGTATAGAGGAAGGAACTGGACCCATCATCATGTCCAATGTAATTTCTCCAATTGTGCCCCTTTGGAAGCCGTCGAACCCCTTCACGTTCATTTTTCATATCTGTACTTTGGCCATATCAATCTCCAACCTGGTCAAGGTATTCAAAGGGAAGATATTCAATCCCGAGCCTAGATCAATCAACACACGGGATATCATTCTTCCTTCATACTGCAATGTGACATGTAGAGACCGATTATGTACTCTGCCTTCGGGAGGTAATTCATCATCATGAAATGATATCTTGTAAGCCTTGAATACCTGCCCTACCATGTGGGCCATCTCTTCGCATTTTATGGTGGTCGGCACATAAGCTTCACCTAAAACCCTAATCAAGGCTTTTTAGTGATTCTCTGAAGTCTGTAGCAATGTCAAGATTGAGATCTGGGCCGGGGTCTTGCTCAGCTGTTCTGCCACAGAGTACTCCTTTGCTTGCACCTTCTTCCATATACCATCTTCTTCAACCCCGATGGCAGGTTGCTTTCTTTTGCTAGAACTTCCAGGAAGCAAGTTTTTAGGCGTGTATATTCTGCCTGATCTGGTGACACCCTGCGCAACATCTGCCTCGGCTACTTTTTCTTTCCTTGGAATGCTAAGGCTATAGTCCCATGGAACTGCATGAGGATTGATACGGTCGGGGTAGCTCTCACTACAGTGAAAGGAGCTTTGGGCATGGCAACTTTGACCTCAAAGGAAGCCTTTTTTCGTACCATGATAAGAGTTTTATCTCCTTCCTCGATGACCCAAATAGAATTCTCCTAATCTACATCGTCCTTGGCCTCGACCATATTCACCTCATGAGTAGGGAGACGATTATTGGTGACATTGGGTTCCGGATCTTACTACTGGATTACCTTGGTATTAATCAATTGTTGAACTTTGTTCTTTAAGGTAAAGCACGCCTCTATAGGATGTCCCCTTATGCCAGAGTGATATGTACATGTTTGATTGTGTTTATACCACGGGGATTTGGTATCGGCTTGCATGACAAGAATCGGTGCAATATGGCTAGCCTTTCTAAATTGTTTAAATAATTGATCTAAGGGTTCGGTTAGGGGCGTGTACTGTATTCTTTTAAAGTTGCCTTTTGATTTAGGAGCAACAGGCTTTGCGGTAGGAATATGAGCAAGTCGGGTTGTTTGGACTTGAATGGGTTGGGTATTATATACGGGATATGAGGGGTTCGAGAATTGGGGAGGCATTTGATAAGGGGGAGACATTTGGTATAGTGGGGCTTGATATGACATTAGAGGTTGTGGTGGGTAGGGGGAGGTCGTATATGGTGTTTGTGGATAAGATATGAGAGGTAAATCGGGGGTTTTATGGCTTGGGACATTCTCCAAAGGCTGGGCTGCCATCACTGACCCTATCTCATTCTTTTCTTATTTTCCTCTATTTTTGCAGACTGAGTGTTTAAGCGGATAATGCTACCGTTCTTGAGGCACTCCTCAAATATTTCTCCTATTCATATAATTTTGGAGAAGCTCTTGTATGTGACTGTTATTAGCTTGTCAAGGTATTGTGGCTCTTGTACCTTGACAAAATATTCCTTTATCTGTTGCTCTTCAACTGGAGGCCGAGCTCTTGCATCCTCGACCCTCCATCTCATGGTGTATTCACGAAAGGATTTATTAGGCTTCTTCCTCATTTCCTGCATGTAGGTCTAACTCGGAGCATTGCCGATATTGTACCCAAACCGATCAACGAAGCTAGACGCCAAGTCAAGCCAGCCTGCCCATTTTTTTACATCCTGCTCAATGTACTATGTGAAATCCTCCCCCATGAGGCTTCTCATAAACAGCTTCATCCGAATTTTCTCATTCTTCCCTACACCCGCAAGTTTGTCATATTACACACTCAGATATGCTTTAGGATCTCCAGACCCGTTGTATAACTCAAACTTGGGAGGTTTGTACCCCTCCGACAGTTCTACATCTGGGTGAATTCACAATTCTTCATAATTGATCCCCTTCATGGCCTTGTTTCCTTCCAAATATCTCAACATTTTGACAACAGCCTGCATGGTATAATTATTTTTAGGGTTCTCAGACGTAGGTTGAGGATGGTTGAGTGGAAGTGTTTCAACATACATAGGGTTCAGATTATGGCTTCCGGATGCATGATGATGGTATATGTTTGGATGTGGAGGCTTTTGAGGAGAAGGATAAGTGGAGTTTTTTGGTTCTTGGGTAGTCATATATAGTGGAGTTGTGGTGTTTTGGATATTTTGGATGTTGGTAGGATTTTGGGGCTGGAGATGGGGTACTGGATGGTCTGAAAGAGCTTGGGGTTTCAGGACGGCAAAGCTATCGGGTTGCAGTTCTGGAGTATTCAGGTTGAGGGAAAGTTTAGCCAAGTTGCGCACTTGAGCCAATTCTGCTTGCAGTTCCAGGATTCTCGGTTCCATTTTCATTATCATTTCATTCTGGCCAATGATACTATCCCCTTCTGAACTAGTAACTTCTTTTTCTCCAATGACGTGACGATTACCCATTGCTTTTTTTCTTGCAGAAAGAGGAGTAGGAGAAGCAGGAGCCCCTTTAGATCTAGTATGATAGGACAGACTGCACAAATCAACCTATGAGAAGGGGAAAACAAAACAAACCAAACAACAAAGGTGAAGAAGTTAGTGCGTTAGTGATAAAAGAATGAACTAGATTAGCACATAGCACATTGTTTAACGTGTCCTATGATGGGAGCCTCTTTTGAGCTAGAGGTAGGCCTAGCGTTGTTTAAGAGATAATTATGCCATAAAATAATGCCATTTGCTCAAAGATAAAACCCAAAATAAAATAAACTTTATTTCATTTGAATTGTTTCAACATGGCAAAAAAATAAAAATAAAGTAAATACAGGAATGCCTAAAATGAATACTAAACTACATTTTGAATATGTTCTCTTCTTGCTCCTTCTTATCAGCTTCCAGGGCCTTGTCAAAATGATGGCTGCTTGTTAGGAGATAAGATAATGCCACTTTCTCTCCCATGTTTTCCATATTGGCACACTCTTGTCCTTGCTTGTCGAATTCATCTCAGAGTTCTTGCACCTTTCTTTTCATTGTCAGAGTACGGTGCTTCCATGACTCTAGTTGTTTCCCCATATCGGTGATTTCTTTGGCAATCTCTGCAATAATGTGGTGATTTCAGGCCTCAGATTCTAGAGCCCTTTTCTTGAACCTGCGATAGAGGGCTTGCGCCTCAGCTCCCTTGTCATTGACATGTCTACCCCTTTTGACGCCCGGGGTCACTTTGTTCTTCCAATCAGCATGCAACCACTCAATATAACCCACTCTATAACCTGCATTATATCGGTCTAGTGCGATGCTCTCTATGTCTAGGCGAGTCTTTTTACCCCAAGTCTTAGCAATGTCAACGCTATTTGGAATCTTATCATCTTTATAGTCGACTCTGTATGCCTCCATGTCAGTAATTCATGGAATCAATTGTTGCCTCCCTGCTTGTCTCATTACTCTATTAGGAAAGTATGGTTGCAGGCCATGAAGTCCCATCAGAATCAAGGGTTCCTGTTGTTGAGTAGAAATCACGAAATCCATGCTCGGGAACCATTCGAACATCCATTGGATGGAATCCTCAGTCAAGGCCCCCAACATTTGCCCCCACTTCTCTGTTTCGTCTGGTCGCTTAATCCTTTTGACTCCCAAAGTGACTAGGGTATTATGGGAAGAGATGTTATCAATTCCAAACGATCTAGGCATACTTTGTACACCATGGATTTTCTGAAGATGCTCAATCAACCACAACTGCAGTAGCAAATTTCACCCCTCGAAGTGTTTGGCACCCTTTTTGCAACATCCAAGGGACCGATAAATATCTGCCACTATCATGGGTACAATCGTTCAAGAACCCTTTTTAATCCCATAGCATAAGGCATCAGCTACGGTGATCAAATGGGTGTGCACTACTTCTCTTGCCCCGATTGGAAAGACCACCGTTCCTAGGAAGTAAACGATGAATGCAAACATTTGTTTATCTTCCCAAGAGTCGGGGTCAGAACCTTCTGCTACATATGTTTCTTTTCCTTGCTTGTAGGCAAATCTGTTGGCTAAATAGCTGGCGGGCATTTTCCACCTCATCGCGTACGCTACTAGTCGGCTGCCATGAAGACCCATTTTATTGCTTGCTTTTTCTAGAGTGACACTTTTGGGGATGATAACCTCAGTCTGTTTCCATCTCATTGCTTTTGGAAACATCTTGTTTTCTACGTATCCTCCAATTTCTTCTAGAAGTGGGGTCATCTCCACGTCGCCAAACCTGAATACCGATCTCGTCTCATCCTAAAATGCGATAGCAGCTTCGATAAGTTCTCTACAAGGATTGATGTTTATGAGGGAGCGCAGACTACCCAATGCCTTTTCTACCACACTTTGTCCATAATATCCCAAGTCTGACCACCAATGTTTCATGTGTGGTGGCGTGCTCCAAACCATGCCAAATTTTGGGTACGAGGTCGGGATGGCCATTGAATCTGCAAAACAAAGCGTTAGTCTACCCTACACCCCAAAAGAGAAAATGACATTAATTTGGCATAATTATCTCTCAAAATACACGTAAATGGTGAGACGTTCTTTTCGGGGTTGTAGGATCCCTTAGAACTTAGGGCCAGGTTTTCTAGCATGACATCCTAGGTTTTTGAGAATGTTTACTCCTTAGTAAAGGGATAAATGGTTAAGTTCTAGGAATAAGAGTGGTTTTGACATGGTTCCCCCAAGTGGACAACTTGAGAGTGAGAAAGCTTGTAGCTGTCAACGCACCGCTGATCAACCGATCCACAAGGCATTTCCTGAAGTGTGTTTTAAGAAAGAACGTCCGTGCAACCACGCAACCGTTCGTAAAGAGAAAAAAAAAGGCTCCAGTTGGAGGAAGGTATGAGTGGAATGCCAATTATATAAAAACAGTAACACGTAGCACATAGCAACATATAATAGCATGCTTTAGCAAAAAAAAAAAAACATATAACTAATGAGAAAAAGTAGGCATGAAGAAATATGAACAACACATAAAACATAAAGAAGGAGAAAGACAAACTCATGAAAACAATAAAAAGAGAACATATGGAAAAAGAAAATAAATCATGTCAAAAGCCAACATTATAATAAAACCATAAAAACAAATAAAGAGAATCCCACTTAAAGCGTAAATTCGTAATAGTTAGAACCTAATATCCCCAGCGGAGTCGTCATTCTGTCGCGCCCCATTTTTCTCGCGGAAAGCGAGATTCGATGTGACCACTCTTTTTGGGATTATTTTAAGGGTGATGATGTGAAGAATCGCCACCTAATGTATTAAGGTGCGTTAGGTCACCGGTCTAGGATACTACGAACCTATTTTTTGTTATTTAGTCTTAGTTCACCAGAAATTCGGGTAAGGATTCAAATTACCTCAAAAGGAAGGTGTTAGGCACCTTTCGAGGTCTACAAAGGTGGTTCCCGTACGAATTCATGCTTTACGTGGGGATTCTATGTGATCAAATGAAGTCTATTATTTTATCATTAATTTATTGTTTAGCTAAGTGATAAAATAATTAATATGCAAGCACATGTCATTTGTTAATTCTAATTGTCGATTATCTAGGTGACAAAGATAAATAAAATATATAAATAAGACAAGCGAGGAGAAAGAAGGCAAGACAATTTATGATAAAGAGGACTGCTTATGTAATAAACTAACTACCCCAAATAAACATATAAAGAAAACAAAAAGACTAAAAAGAAATCGTCTAAGTCAAAGGAATATTTTGGTTTTATTCGGATCAGAAACCCAACTTGTTAATCATCATCTGACCCAAGGTCCGAACTCTTAGACAAGTAATAATGTCATTAACCTCGCCATTAATATTTGTTGGGATCATCATTTCCGAAAAGGCTACCCATCCCACCCCACCTAGGCTGGATGTCAAGTCTAGGGGGCATCCTATGACAAGGATAAAACTAACGTTTTTAGTAATACTTATCGTCCCAACTATCGTCCAAGAGGCATTGGACTTTGCTACTTTGGATTTGTGTTCTAGACTAAAAGGAAGCTATGTTGCCTAGGACTTGAAACGCGAACATATTGGACAACAAGTAGCACGTAATAATCCCAAGTTAGCCTCTTGATTAATTAACATTTATTAATGTGATAGCGTGCGAAGACAAATAATTATTTGTTACGTCATTAACCTATAGGCATGGTGTCTAAATGATCAACGATTCGTGATAAAAGACGTGATTCGTGTATGCAACAATCTTATGTGTGTTCATAAGAGGTGTCAAAGTGTGGTAAATGTGTCAAGAAAATGTGCTTGTGAATTAAGTGTTATGAACTATAACGAGAATACAAGAAACTAGTAAATTATTAAAAAATGCGTTAACATGTTAGGGATGTACTTAAGTGCGGAGAACAAATTAACATGTAGAAAATGTAGAGAATTACTAGTATTTTAGCATGCTGGAAGTCAACTAAGCATTCTGAAAAATTAATTAAACATGCTAAAAAGTTAATTAAACATGCTAAAAATAATAATTAATCATGTTGAAAGTTACTTAATCATGCTGGAAAGTTACTTAAACATGCTAAAAAAATTATTAAACATGCTGAGAATAACGTTAAGGCGCAGTATTTCCATGTTGATATGCCAAAAATGCCTAAAATCTAGTATTTTAACATGCTATAAATGTAGGGAACTAGCATTTTAAACATGCTGGAATTCAGTCTAAGCGCTGAAATTTATTTAGATGCGCAGAAAAATCATTTAAACATGCTGGAAATTAATCTAAAATTGATTCAGACATGCGTAAACTTGATTTAAGCCATGCTGGAAACTAATTCAAGTTGCTAAACTAGATGTTAGACATGCTGAAAATTTAATGTTGACATGCTCAAATCTGTTATAATACTTTATGTCAAATTAATGTGCCTATCATGTCAAAAGTATTAACATACTTATATCCCATTTTTATGCATCGATATGCTAAGGAAGTATTAACATGCTATGCTTAATGTCAAATAATTTGGTAATATGCTTGATGTCAAATATTCTAAGATGTATTAATGTTTATTTTAACAAGTTAATATATTGGAATCAATATGGATATCTAGAATATTGAAAAAAATTATTTCGATGATAAAAAATATACGTACGTAGTAAACAAGATTAATCAATTTTCATGTTGCCAAAACTTAATATGTCGAGATTAATTAAAATTCCTAAAGCATGATTTCTAGGCGGCCAAGTAAATAGATTAATAGATTTTAAGTCGCGTTCTGCCCAAGCGTTTCGTCTAGCACATAATACACGTAAAAAAAAATCCTAAATTGTGCCTACTACATCGTTCATAGAGCACATAATTCTCGCCCCCAAAGCAGTCCCCAAAATTATATTATTACATCGATAATAATGTCTTTACACAATATTACAAATCAAATAATAAGAAAGCACGCTCAAGCTAATGTAATCTAATTATATAACTAATCTAGTGACTCTTCGAAACCCGTAGTTGTCTACTTAAACCTGCGAAATAAGATATAATGAAAAGAAAAGCACGAATATACCATGAACATTAAAATTTCCTATAGACATATCTTCTAAAGGTTGTAACAACATGATGCAGTCAACACACAAAGAAAAGGAAATTGCGTCGATTCGTGAACTTACCAGTGATTAGCAGTAAGAGAGATAAATAATAATAGAAGCCAAAAGCCAAGTATACGTATTAGCGAGATATGCAAGATGTTAACAGCAGCCTCCAAAGAGAAACAAAAGCATTTAAAAATATTCAATTGCCTTTATAAAAAAGTAGCCAATGTTTTTTGTTAAGAGTAGTAGTAGTAATTGTAATTGTGAGACTTGAGAACTTTTCACTATCCGTTAATGATAAAAGAAAGGTGTTTATATAGTGGGAGGATTATGGTTTAAGGCTCAATTAACTAATTTGAAAAAGGGAAAATAATATTCAAAAATCAGTCCCCATTAAGTAAGGAGAGAAAAAAAAGATTTCATCAAGTTAATTAGGGAGAAGAAATATATCAAGATCAATTTAGGGATCTAAAAAGGGACAAATTTACCAAAATATTTTCTGAAAAAATAATAATAAAAATATATACCCTATTTCTTACCATAAATGCCAAAACAGTATTTTTTAGAGATCAATTTAAGAAAAGAAAAATAAATCTCTTGACTGAATCAATCACATATAAGTCAATCTCCAAATAAAAGAAAAATTAATACCTAGAGAACCCATCAACAATATTAAGCAAAAAGATATATTAAATCAATTAGAGGCACACTTACCATGATTGACAGATTATCACAAAATAGATAGTTCAAAATTTTATCTAAAATCAAGCATTTAGTCCATAATTAATAGAGTATCACCAAAGAGAGAATCCAAAATTTCACCCAGACCAAGTGATTAGTCCATAATCAAGCAATTAGACTCAAAGAAATTTGTCAAAAGGAAAGATTTACTGTGCATGAGTACGGATTTTCATAATTACGCACAAACTCAAATTTCCAATTACCTAAAAATAGTCGAAAAACAGTTTCATAGCATTCTTCAAAGGGTAGAGACACTCAAAACATAACATAAGTTCAAATTGTATAGATATTAACTCAAGCGGGACACGATAATTTTAAGGAGGAGAAAATTTAGTACCCAATTGAAGTTCAAGATTGCAATCAAGTATCACCAAAATTGACATTTTCACACATGTTAGTAGAAAAACATAACATTAAAGGAATTATGCTTAAAATTCACAATCACTTCATAAGTTTCAGATCATGAAAGATTCACACAGAACAAAGAGCAACTATGAAATGAAAACATCAAACCCAGGACCACTTGTATCATTGGCGGCTAAAAGGGTTCAGAAGAGGAGCAAAGGGTTGTTGCTGGAAGGGGAAACGACGACGCCATGGCTGGTGCAGCAGCGGCACTGGCAGATCTGGGAAAGCGGAGAATGGGGCGGCTGCGGCGAAGGAAGGCGGCGGTATACCGCTACTGGTGGCGCGTGGAGAAAGGGTGTGGTGCCAAGGGTGGCGTTAGAGTCTATGGCTGGTGCGGCGTAGGCGTTCTCTGACGGGCGACTGAGTGGGAGGCGGTGACGCGTCTTTTTTACTAGTGACGATGCCGGTAATGGCATTAGTTCACCAAAAAAGTGGGACGAATGGCGGGGGCTGGCTGATGGATATTTTTGTGGTGTAGCGATGGGTGAGATTGGGACAGCGTTGCTGATGAAGAAGAGAGAAGAGAAGAGAGGTAAGGAGAGAGAGAAAGTGCTAAGGGAAAGAAAAGGCTCACTGGCGCTATGGATGCCAACAAAGAAGAGAGGAAAGAGGTAGAGAGAGAAGAAAGAGAAAGAGAGAGCTTGAGCGGCTGTTTGGAAAAGAATGAGTTAGGGTTACGGTTTTGAAGTCTTAAAAAGGCAAGAAATGGATCATTTGATCTCAGCCGTTGGATCAGTTTTGATCAACGGCTGAGATTTAAAGGTGTGAGGAATTTGATCATTTAAATACAACTTAAAAATTGAGTCACCAAATTGGCTATAATTGTAATAAAAAGGCTAAAATTGTAATGGATTAAATAAACAGGCTAAAATTGGATAAAAATTGAGTTAAAAGATAAATAAACTATGCAAGTTGTTTAAAGTTTAAGTTGTTATTTAAATAATAGTAAATAATAATAATAGTATATAATAACAATATAATAACTAAAAATAATGATAATAATAAATAATAATAATAAATAAATTACATTAAATAATAAAAAAACTAGATAATGTATTTGTAAATTATGAGCGTGCATATTTGTTAAAAATAATTTGGTAAATAAAATTATGTAAAGTGTTGTATCTAAATTAATAAGTTGTAAAATGATAGCAAAAATTAACAAAATAATTTGTACATTTTTTTAAAAATCATGAGTGTGACACGTGAAAAATCTTTTTGACACAAGAATAATGTATAAAAATATTAACATTTATAAAATTAATAATTTTGCTAAAATAGCAGCCTAAATATAGTATCGGGAGGTCAAAATTGGGTGTCAACAAACGCGTGAGAAATACATGCATGAATACATAAACTGGGACTAGGGTCGTGACAATACTGAATACTGATGTACTGACATCTGAGTTTAATGATACTGGGGTACTGAATAACTAAGTCTATTGATGATATGAATTACAGAGTTTGCAGGTAACCAATATCTAAGATTACTGGTACTATATTGCTACTAATTGATAACTGAGTATACTGATACAGAAAAACTACCTGAGTTCTTTACTGGACTGAGTAACTGTATCTGAAAGTCCTGAATATGAAGAACTATCTGAGTTCTAAACTGAACTGGATGACTGTATCTGACAGTCCTGATTCTGATGGAACTAGCTAAGTTTCGTACTGAGCTGAGTTCTATTACTGAGACTGAATCTGAAACTAAGACTGTGGGAGGTAATCATCTAACCGACATGCCCCAAATCTGTACTGGTGGGGTCCAACCTGTAACCCCAGATGGAAGGGTGTTAGTACCATGCCACGGGTAAAGACAAGCTATGAGTAAACCCTCTCTGACAGGGAGCTCTTCCGTCAACCCCTCCTGTAAGGAAAACTCAAAGGAGATGAACAGTCCCAAGACTCGTAGGGGTACATCTCGACCTACGCTGGCTACGTAGTTCTGGAATGCAGGGATTACTAATAAGGATCACACCCTCTACTGGCTAACAGGTGAGCCTTTATCCCTAGGTTCACTCGGTGCTGAATCCTACTCCTAACTGAATAGACACTAAACTAATTTTCCTAGTTCACACTAGGCATGACTGAGCTGTTACTGATGGTACCGTTTTACTAAACTGAACTGAGTTCACTGAGTTCCGTTGAATGACGGAATACTACTGAATTCTGTCAACTGACAGAATGTTACTGAGTTTTGCTAGCTAACTGAGTTACTGAGGTCTAACTGAATACTACTGAGATCTGATAACTAACTGAGATTACAGAGATTGCTGAGATTACTGGAATGATACTGAATTTACTGAATTTTCCTGAGTCACATGAATGACTGAGTTTTATTGATCATGGCTTGACTGTGAGTATCATGAAAACTAACACTGGCTCTAGGCACATAACTAAATTATTGAGTACAAGTACCCCAGGACTCGATAACTTAATAAGTAAATCATGGCACAAGCTTAAAAGCTCAACAATGGCTACATGTTTATCATTCATTCATTTAGACATTTCAGCAACCACTTGAGATGCATTACTTGTACATGAATGGAGAATATGTATTAACATACTATAACATGGCATTATTTCATTCTCATAAACAATTTGTCAAACACTTGCATGATACAACTTGCACATAACAAGCATGGCATGATTTCTTTCACTTATTAACTTACATGAGCAATTCATCAAACACTTGGTGAGCATAACATATGCACATAACCCTATACAATAAATAGGCATCATAATTCACATTCCCATTGACAAATTTCAAGGGTTTAACATGGTTTCACATGATACTACACATATATCACTTTACTTCACATAGATATTGTAATTAAATCATGAACTAGAGAACCCATTAACATAATAGTCATGAACACAATCAAACTAAATCATGAAATTCATCAAAAATATTATCTTGAGTTGTTGAAAAGGTATCTTGGACTCCAAGGGGAGAAGAAATTCTTGGATGAACACTTGACATACCTTAGTTGGTGAATTCTTGAAGGTTGATGGTGGAATCCCTTGGAAATTGAGTCTTGAATTGATAGCCCTAGGGTTTTGTTCTTGAGGATTTCGTGAATAATGAATAGGATTAGCCAAAAAAAGGGCTAAATTTTCTGTTACGAGGGATGAAGGGCTTGGGAAAAAGACTGAAATAACCCTGAGGACGCAACTTTTAAATGACTGAGAACTAGGCACCGATGCTATTAGCGACACGAGGCGTCATGGCATCGACGCGATAGTCGATGCATTGCATCATCATCGCACCAAGCCTCAGTACTTTGACCCTGGCAACCTGCAACAATATCAACCAACGCGATTGGCGACGCAACGCGCTAAGATCGTGTTGTTCCACTGTTTTGGGATTTCGAATGTGGTCTAAACGAGTTCTAAAAAATTCAAAAATTATTCGGGAACACCTATTGACCTTCCTGGTCATGAATTAGCAAGAATACAAACCATTAAAGGACATTAAAGTCACAAAATGAGACTGCAAACTTTTGAAGTCTAAAATAAACTAAGTCTGGAAACTTAGCTAGAACCTTCTAAGTATGGGACCCCCTTAACAAGCATAAATGGACTGAATTAAGCTTAAAATTTTGTGGAGTCTTATAATATATCCTCCTTGGGAACATTCGTCCTCGAATGAGACTGACTGAGATGGGAAAAATGATAAGCTGAAGTACATGCTGAACATGAACAACTGAAACATGAGTACATGACTGGCATTACTGATTTGCTGAGATTTATTCTGAGCATGCATATCTGATGCATGATTTCATGACTGTCATGACTGATAAGCTGAATATATTATACTGAATATGTATATCTGATGCATAAATACATGACTGATTTGACACATGAATGCATGACTAAATATGCAATGGTAATTGATACCAAGTTTATAATGGAAATCTGAGCATGAAACTGGATAAGTTTAAGGGAGACTGTTTCCTTAAAACGAAAATGGTAATGAGCCTGAAATTAATTACTAGATATGCATGAGCGGAAACACGTGAATGTATCTGAGTCTGGAACGTGATACATGAGCTAGATATCGTGATCTGAACTAAGTACCTTAAATACATGGCTTATGGCTGAGATCAGAGTTTGAGGGTCAACTCATGAGTACTCCTTACCCCAAACTGGATTTATTACAAAAAGAGAGAGTGGCACGTTTATGTCATAAAGGTTCGGGGAATTATAGTGTATCTCCCCCTTGGGACATTATATTCCTTGAAAAATACTGGGCTGACTTTGCTGAGGTATTGAGGAAAACTGGGGAGATGCACAAGGCACCTAGGAATTGAATTGTGACTGATTATCTGGGATCTGAAACTGAGGCATGATATATGAACTGGGCTGAACACGCAACTAACTGGTTAGTCCATCTTAGAATGATCACATTCCTCAGACTCTAGATAGTGCAACTAGATGGAAAGATGGGAAACCACACCATCTGAACTTGTCTGACTGGCTGCTAAACTGAATTACAGGATGTTTAACTAACTCATACTGGAAACTTGTACTCGACTGGAGCATTCCCATGACACTTTTTCTGTAGAGTTCTAGTGACTGTAGGAAGAAAGCGAATCTTGGCCTGATTTGAGCAGGACATCAGAATAGGAGATCGTTATATGGCTGAGATTCTTGTATTAGAAGACAAGGCCTATGAAACATTATCTAAGATAAAATAACTGAGCCTTATGCACTACACTGAGACTACTGAAAAGATTTACGTGGGTGCTGAGCAAAAATGCATTAATATACTAACTTATCTGATTAACTGAATGACTGATACTGACTACAGGGTCTGTAAGGCTGAACTGTACTTAGCCTGAAAGGCTGGACTTAGACTATAGAGTATTATACATAGAAGGTAATGACTGGCTGGGTAACGTGAGGTAACTGAGCATGAATGAATGAAAACTGTATTACCTTAAGAACGCAAGACCAAGCATCCAACATGATTTAAAAACATTCTATAAACTAAGGTACTGAAATACTAATAACTAAGTAACTGATGGCCATATGCTATGGTCGGGTAATCCTGAAAGTGAACTGAGTTTATGATCTGACTGAACTAGGACTGGGACTGAGATTGTAGCTAAGATGGTAATTGAGACTGTAACCGTAACTAAGACTGTAACTGGGACTGAATACTAGTTCCTGGCAACTGAGGGTTAGACCGGTACTGAAGTACTGAATCTTGATGGCTAAATAACTGATAAATGAATGCCACAGTTCTGTAGGACTATCTGAGTCCTTTACTGAATAATGTTGTAATTGAGGGCTGAGGGATGGAACATTAACACCACGGATTCACTGAGGGGCCTAAACTGTGGATATACGTGACATAGTTTAAATTTTTAACTGATCATTAAGAGTGTAGCATGAGTCATGTGGGCTAAACATATTGTAAAACATGATGTGAATGCATGAGTCATGAGTTGCATAACCTGAGTCTGGAATTTCTGTGTTCATGGGACATGATTCGTAACACTGAGTGAACTGGGATTCCTCATACTAAGAACTTGAAACGCACATAATTCTCTAAAAAATGTGAATATATGTTGGGGTTCACGGAATTGTAATGTGATGCATGCGTAAGTATCGTGATGGCTGAAGTACAAAACTTTGCACTGAGATAGGAATGGGTTGGGAATCATCTTCCCTTATTGATTTCCTACCCAAAATGGTATTACTACTAGAACCCGAAGGCATGGTTTTCTAAGGTACCATAACCGGACAACTTCTGTATACCTGTCGGGCTATGATAGACTGACCCGCTGGGTGGAGACTGAGAAAGGTCCTGTTAACATCTGGTCTAACCTTAAAGTTGGCTGGTATGTAAAAAGCTATAAAAGAAAAAGAAGCTCCTGAATCTGAAGAAGTGTAAACATGTAAATAAGGGATCTGTAACATACCAGTGGCTGCATCAGAAGGACTTTCCTGATCCTGTCAGGACTAAAGTGCATAGAGTCTGTTTGGAAGTTGCCCACTGATAGCGCTGGAATTGGCACCCTGTTGATTCGGGCGATCAGACTGAGCTGAAGAACAATCATGCTGACTTCGTGGACCGGGTTTGGGACAGTCTCATACCTTGTAACCTGACTCGCCACATCCGAAACACACATTACTGTCCGCTCTACACACACCCTTATGATACTTACCATACTCTTCGCAAAGCGGATGAGTGCGAATAATGCTTACACTAACCTGGGTTTTGGAGCCTAGCGCCTCATCCCTACGATCATTTCTAAACTTTGGTACTGGTGCATTGAAGAGGGACTGGAACTGAAAGCTTTTGACTATACTGAGAACTGTTACCACCATGCGACCCTGGCTGAGAAAACTATAACTACCTGTTTTAGCTCTCTTATTCTCTCTCTCCTTCTTCTTAAGTTTCTGCTCTTCAATCTATTAAGCATGGACCATAATTCTAGATATGTCCATCTCCTTAATCAACATCGCAGTCCTGCACTCCTTAACCACTCTACTTGAAACCCCAGACACAAACTTTCTCATTCTGGATCTACTGTCTGCTACTACGTGGGAAGCATACATGGCTAACTGGGTGAATTTGAGAGAGTATTCTTTTACACTCATGCTACCTTGTATGAGATTGATGAACTCTAACATTTTGTCTTCTTTCTGCTCTAGGGGAAAAAATCTATCTAGGAAGGTCGTAGCAAACTCTTCCCATTCTGTGGGACCTACATTTGTACCCCTGTCTACCTTCTACTGTTACCACGTATGGGCTACATCTTGTAGCTGATAGGCGGCTATCTCAGCACTCTCACTGGAAGTCACTCCTATGATATCTGTGACTTTCTGAACCTGGTCGAGGAACTCCTATGGATTCTCTTCAGACTTAGAATCGGAGAATAAGAGAGGATTCATTCGGGTGAAGTCTCGAATCCTGGCTGCAGCTGAATTGGCCACTGGGTTAGCCAGAATAAAAGCTGGTCGTTCATTCTAAGCTATGACTGAATTGGCTAGAGTAGTGAATGGAGTCCTGAATTCTGCATGGGAAACATGTTCGTCCAGGGGATTTGCCTAAACGGGCTGAGGTGCTGACTGATTACTGGTTCTCCTTTTGCTAGCCCCTTTGGGAGGCATGTTCTGCAAACAAAAGAAAGAGCGGATTAGACTGGGAGTTAAATTTGAGCTCATGCTCACTGGCACAACATGAATACTGAAAGAAAGGAAACTGTTCCTAAAATATCTCATAGCCTTATGTCCATAAGTATGGTGCACAACACACCCATGTACAAGACTCTACTTGATGTGGATTTTAGACTTCCTAGGACACTGTTGAACCTTAGGCTCTGATATCAAGTTTGTAACGCCCCGAATCTGGTACCCAGACCGCTACACGGTGCTCATGACCCTGAAGGACCACAAGCTAACCCATGAATGATATATGTAACTGAGCACTAATTAATATACTGTAAATATATGGAATATAAGCTATAAGGTCATAAGGTTCAAAGATGAACTAATACTAAATATAAAACAATGTTTGTAATGGGGTATAACAATAAACAAAACTGAAATAAACTGTCTGAAATACGTTGTAGTCTGAAAGCCTCTAAAACTGACTGAAAACTGTAGAGTTGATGGGATATGTCTCCAACTAACTCTGAAATACTGAAATAATAAAGCAATAAAATAATTATTCTATCCTTGAATGATGAGGACTCACTGCTAGTATGGCTGCTGAATGTCTGATCTACTAAGGATGCTCGGGAGCTCATACTTCTAAACCTATGGTATAAAACATCATAGCATAAATGTGTCAGTATTATTGAATGTACTGGTATGCAAGTGAGGTAAGTTGAATGCAAGTGTTCATATGCATGAACAATAATAACTGACTGATGACATGAACATAAACGTGTGAGAAATACATGCATGAATACACAAACTGGAACTTGGGTCGTGACAATACTGAATACTGATGTACTGATATCTGAGTTTACTAATACTGGGATACAGAATAACTGAGTCTATTAATGATATGAATTACGGAGTTTACAGGTAATCGATATCTAAGGTTACTGGTACTATTTTACTGATAACTGATAACTGAGTGTACTGATACTGAAAAACTATCTGAGTTCTTTATTGGACTGGGTGACTGTATCTGACAGTCCTAAATTTGAAGAACTATCTGAGTTCTAGACTGAGCTGGATGACTGTATTTGACAGTTTTAATTTTGATGAAACTAGTTGAGTTCCGTACTGAACTGAGCTCTATTACTAAGACTGAATCTGAAACTAAGACTGTGGGAGATAATCATCTAATCGACATGACCCAAATCTGAACTGGTGGGGTCCAACCTGTAACCCCGGCTGGAAGGGTGTCAGTACCGTTCCACGGGTAAAGACAAGCTGTGAGTAAACCCTCTCTGACAGGGAGCTCTTCCGTCAACCTCTACCATAAGGAAAACTCAAAGTAGATGAACAGTCCCTAGACTCGTAGGGGTACATCTCTACCTACGCTGGCTACGTAGTTCTAGAACACAGGGATTGCTACTAAGGATCACACCATCTACTGGCTAATAGGTGAGCCCTCATCCCTGGGTTCACTCGGTGCTGAATCCTTCTCCCAACTGAATAGACACTGAACTAATTTACATAGTTCACACTAGGCATGACTGAGTTATTACTGTTGATACAGTTTTACTGAACTGAACTGAGTTCACTGAGTTTCGTTGAATGATAGAATACAACTGAATTTTGTTAACTAACAGAATGCTACTGAGTTCTGCTAGTTGACTGAGTTACTAAGGTCTGAACTGAATACTACTGAGATCTGATAACTAACTGGGATTACAGAGATTACTAAGATTACTGGATTGATACTGAATTTACTGAATTTTCCTGAGTCACATGACTTACTGAGTTCTACTGATCATGGCTTAACTGTGAGTATTGTGAAAACTAACACTGGCTCTAGGCACACAACTAAATTGTCGGGTACAAGTACCCCTAGACTCGATAGCATAATAAGTAAATCATGGCACAAGCTTAAAAGCTCAACAATGGCTACATGTTTATCATTCATTCATTTAGACATTTCAACAACCACTTGAGATGCATTACTTGTACATGAATGGAGAATACGTATTAGCATACTATAACATGACATTATTTCATTCTCATAAACAATTTGTCAAACACTTGCATGATACAACTTGCACATAATGAGCATGGCATGATTTCTTTCACTTATTAACTTACATGAGCAATTCATCAAACACTTGGTGAGCATAACATATGCACATAACCCTATACAATAAATAGGCATCATAATTCACATTCCCATTGACAAATTTCAAGGGTTTAACATGGTTTCACATGATACTACACATATATCACTTTACTTCACATAGATATTGTAATTAAATCATGAACTAGAGAACCCATTAACATAATAGTCATGAACACAATCAAATTAAATCATGAAATTCATCAAAAATATTATCTTGAGTTTTTGAAAAGGTATCTTGGACTCCAAGGGGAGAAGAAACCCTTGGATGAACACTTGACATACCTTAGTTGGTGAATTCTTGAAGGTTGATGGTGGAATCCCTTGGAAATTGAGTCTTGAATTGATAGCCCTAGGGTTTTGTTCTTGAGGATTTCGTGAATAATGAATAGGATTAGCCAAAAAAAGGCTAAATTTCATGTTATAAGGGCTGAAGGGCGTGGGAGAAAGACTGAAATAACCCTGAGGATGCGGCTTTTAAATGACTGAGAACTGGGAACCGACACTATTAGCGATGTGAGGCGTCATGGTATCGATGCAATAGTCGACGCATCGTGCCATCATCACGTCGAGCCTCAGTACTTTGACCCTGATAACCTACAATACTATCAACCAACGTGGTTAGCGATGCGGCACACCAAGATCGCGTTGGTCCACTATTTTGAGATTCCGAACGTGGTCTAAACGAGTTCCAAAAAATCCAAAACTTGTCTGGAAACACCTATTGACCTTCCTGGTCTTGAATTAGAAAGAATACAAACCATTAAAGGACATTAAAGTCAAGAAATAAGACTACAAACTTTCGAAGGCTAAAATAAACTAAGTCTGAAAACTTAGCTAGAACCTTCTAAGTATAGGATCCCCTTAACAAACATAAATGGATTGAATTAAGCTCAGGATTTTGCGGAGTCTTACATTTTCTTTACTTTTATTTTTATATTTTTTGTCAATTCATGTGTTTTCTAGATATGACTGATCCAGTATGGGATGTTGCTTTTCTGCAAGACACCGTGCGGGAACTTCGGAGTCAGGTTCATGACCTGCAGTGGGAGTTAGGCACCGTGAGAGCAAGGATGTTCCGGGAGATCCGCGGGCTGAGGAGGACCTTGCTGCTACCGGTTGAAGATTGGTCGATTGAAAATAATAATAATAATAATAATAATAATAATTAGATTATTTTTTAAAAATATTTATGTTTGATCGACTTTGACGTTTTAATTCTTAATTAATTTTCATTATGTCTTTCTTTTTCTTAACAAACACGTCGACGATTAAGGAATAATTTGAATCCAGTAGCAATAGCAAGAGTTGAAACAAATTGGTTATCTGTTGGGTTTGTGGCAGGAGTTCTATTGTGTTGTTCCAAACAGATCTCTCATCTGTTGCAACAGAATAATTATCTGTTACAACAGATAAATAGTCTGTTGCAATGGATAAATATTTTGTTGCAACAAATTACTCGTTTGTTGCAATAGATGAGTAATATGTTGCAACAGATAACTAGTCTGTTGCAAAAGATAGCTCGTCTGTTGCAACAGATTACCCATATGTTCGATTCACGTTACTGGAACTATAGGACCATAAACATGAATCCAACATATGAATCTTTTGTTGCAATAAAATATTTATCTGTTGCAACAGAATGCGTGATTTATTTAAATTGTGGGCTCTTATGTTGTATTCATGAATGAGTTATATCCATTGTTGGAAAAGCAGCAGTAGCAGTGTACCCAGATGACAAATTCAACTAAAAATCATAATTTTACTTCCCAAAGTCACCTATAAAGTAATGACAAAGTGAAAAGTGATGTACGAAACAAAATTTCACCTAAAAAATTGATCAAGTAGCAGCAGTAGCGGTAACAACAACAACAATGGCCGACAAGAAGAAGATGAAGATGATAATGAAGTAGAAGATGATTATAATGAAATGGAAGATGATGAATAAAGCAGCACCAACAATGAACAACAAAAATCGCGAAAAGAGAGAAAACAACAACAGATGAGAAGAGAGAAAAATGCGTCTTTTTTCCTCCATTTCCCATTATATTAACTAACATTTAGATCAAAGCGTAAATTCAAAAAACTTGTGGGTTATTTTTAAATTTTCCCAACTTTCTTAATTCATAATAAAGTAATTATCACATCCATTCAATTATTAAGACTTGAGTCAACTACACCTCATTTTCAAACTCTTTTGTCACTTTTAGCTCAAAGCCCCTAGAAACTGAAATAAGGGAGATAAAAAAATAAAGCTATAAACGGAAATTAAGCCCTAAAGAGGAGGAGATGAAGATGATAACAATGACACAAAAAGAAACAAGACATGGATTTAGGAATCAAAACACAATCAAATGCATAAAATAGAAAGGATAGTAGTGAGACATAACAATTACAATACCTAAGGAACTAAGATGTATATTAAACACCAAAACCCACTTAAGCTTGAAATTGAAACACCACACTCTTAGGTTGACACAAAAGGGACTCAAGCCACCTCAAGCACCAACCTTTCTAAGCCAAATTATCAACTCAAGTGAATCCACACTCAAGCTAACCCTAATTTCAATTGTTGTTTTTCCAAGCCCTACGCTATGGGAGATACACTCTCAAAGAGAGAATAAATCTTTAATATTCATCAAAAGCTCATAAAAAGTAAAGGCCTAATGTTCTATTTATAGTTATTACAAGTAAAGACTAAAATATCCTTAATGAATGGAGCTCTTATAGAGTGTAAAAGAAGTGCATCAAAAGACAACAATGCCTTTAATGAGCTTGAGGGGAAGACGCCTCTTAAGTGTAAGTTCTTAGAGTGTAAAGACCACAATGATCTTAATGGGAAGGAACAATGGGTGGCTTTGGAGTGCATGGTCTCTACTCCTCTTTTTAACTTGTGCAATGCCTTGAAATGGTTCCAAAGACCTTCCCTCACTTGGTAACCCGAGCTTGGCTCTCTATTGAAAGATCTTGTCCTCCTTGTACTCTTTGTACTCGTATCAGAAACTGAAATACGGGAGAATGCTATGGTATCACATATGATCCTAAAAGGCATCCCCAATCACTTTAATAGTTCTTTAACAAATACTTTTATATATAATAAAAAACTTTAAAAGTTGATGCCAAAAAGGAAAAACTTGTTCCAATAAAGAAAGAAAAAACAGAAATTATTATTCTCAAATTTTCTAACTCATCTTTCTTACTTGAAAAAGACATCATCAAAATTAAATCTGCAGCATACTACTACAAAATCTTACTCCTTGTTTCATTTTAATCATTTTTTATTGAAACAAGAGAAAATACCCTATTACCCCCTGAACTATCCCCAAAATGGTTGTGACACACCTCAACTTAAAGGGGGCCCTATTACCCCCTGAACTAATTAAAAGTATAATTTTGACACTCTTAGTGCATACGTGGCACACACGTGTGCCTACGTGGATATTTCAGTGTGTTGTGTCACGTATGTGCCACGTAGGCACTAAGGGTGTCAAAATTGTACTTTTAATTAGTTCGGAGATAATAGACCCCCCTTTAAGTTGAGGTGTGTCTTTGTCTTTTGGGGTATAGTTCAGGGGGTAATAGGGTATTATCTCTTAAAACAAAAGAGAATCGTGAAACAAAAAAAAATAACGAACTTAGAGTTAAAGATTCAAACCCATTCTTGATAGCCATATACTTCCCTCCTTTTGGCCAATGAGAAAAAAAAACTTCTGCCACCATATAAAATAATATGGAAATAATTCTCAAAGAAATATGATAGAATTTTAACAAAATATTCCTTTTTTGCACCATCTTTATAGAAACAGTAACCAAACGCAGAAAGAAAGAAGAGGGAAAAAAATTACCAATGAAACTTTGTTTCTTATCCGAATTTGATTAAAAAATAATTGAAAATACATCTAATGATTTAACAAGATTATGCACTGATACTACTTGTAAGAAAATTTTAAAGATTTCACCCAAGATAGCATGTAAATCATTAGACAGAGATTTGAAACTAGAAGAAAGGTAAAAACACTAACCTTGTTCCATTACAAATAACTTGATTTTGAAGATTCTTCTTTTCTTTTGTAATCAGATGTATGATCTTCTAAGCTTTAATATTCGTTCTATAATCTTTTCTAACATGGGGTAGAGAAAGAAAAAAAATTGCGTACAAACTTAGGGACCATGATTTTTATAAGGATAACTACATGGCTTAGTAAACATAGATTCTTAATTACCCTATTTAACCTAAGTTTTAATTAATTACAATTCATAGTTTACTCTTGCCTATTAATTATCCCTAATTACAGTTCATGGCCACTCTTATGTATTTTCTCTTTTTCTTTATTTTTTATTACTCTTCCTATATTTTTCCTTTTCAATTTTTTTCTTTTTTTTTTCTTTTCCTTTTCCTTTTTCTATTTTCTTTTTTCACCTTTTTCTTTTCATTTTTCCCCTTCTTCTTCTTCTTCTTCTTCTTCTTCTTCTTCTTCTTCTTCTTCTTCTTCTTCTTCTTCTTCTTCTTCTTCTTCTTCTTCTTCTTATTTCTTCTTTATTTCTATTACTCTCCCTTTAAAAAAAAAATAATTCTCCTTCTTTTCATTTGCGCGAATTTGAAAAAACACAAGTATAAGTGCGAACTGTAAAATATAAATATAAATGTGAACTATAACATACAAATACAAGTGTGAACTATAAAATACAAAATACAAATGTAAACTATAACATACAAATACAAGTGCGAACTATAAAATATAAATATAAATGTCAACTATAACATACAGATACAAGTGTGAAATATCATTTGTATTTTTTAATTATTGAAAAGGAATGATTGATTTTCTTTCTACGAATACTTGTTTGTATTTATTGATACGAATTTTATTTATTGAGATAAAGAAATACAATTCAACTTTTTATACAAATACAATAAATACAAATACATATTGCATTTGTATTTGTAAAATTATTTGTTTCATTTATTTGTAATTGTATTTGTATCAAGTGATATTTGTTTATTTACAAATATGAATGACAATTTTGACATACAAATACAAAACGGTACATTTGTATCAAATGATACATTACACACACACACACACACACACACACACACACATATATATATATATATATATTAGAATCAAAAAAATATAATTAATGCATTTACTTGTTTGTATACGAATAAAAATGATAAATTATACATAGTCGCGGCTAAATACAATATGCAATCAACTTACAGATACAAATACAAAATAATTCTTTAAAAAATAAAAAGACATTGACAAAAATATAATACAAATAAAAATATAATCCAAATATAATCTAAATATACAAATATAATAAAACCACAATACAAATATAATTCAATATAATATGCAGTCAATTGTAAAATACAAATACAAAACAGTTCTTTAAAATACAAGTGTGATTATATAAAATATAAATGATGATGCGAACTAACAAATACAAATACAAGTGAGAATTGTAAATTACAAATACAAATGCGAACTACAAACTACAAAATACAAATACAAGCATGAACTTTAAAATACAAATACAGTTGTATCAATGAATACAAAAATTAAATAAGGGTGGAACTACAAATATGATAAACAATTGTGGTATTATCCATGACTTATGCACGAGTAGTCATATTTTTCAAAAATACAAAAAATAAAAAAATAATAAAGAAAATAAGTACAAAAAAAAATCAAATAAGAAAAGAAGAGAAGGAAGAGAAATAGAAGTTAGAGATAGAATAGAGAAAAATAAAAAAAATAAAAAGAAATAAAAATAGGAAAAAATAGAAGAAAAAAAAAGAAGAAAAAACGGGGGAAACACGAGAAAGAAAAAAATATAAAAAAATGATAGTGTTTTTGGCGAGACTAAATATGTAGTGTATTTATGTTTTTTATGAATACATAAGTTTTGTGCCAAATTTTTGCTATTTTTGAAACTTTCCCTTTTTATAATCTGACGAAAAGGCACCATTTAGTTATACCTCTTTAGAAGGGGTATCTTTTCAATTATACCTCTTTAGAGGAGGTACCTTTTCAATTAAGTTTCCATCACACTTATGAAAAAGTCTATGAGATTTAATTTATCCAAAATAAATCGATACTAATTAGATATTTACATTTTAGGCCCAAATATTTTAATACTATATCATAAATTGGATTTCTTTAGAGATAGCATAACTATGTATAATATATTGACTAGTTTAGGTGTACGCGCCTCGCGCGTGTAACTCACTTTATTGAGTTCAAACATTATACTAAATATGATGTTTGTTTAAATAATAAAGATGAATACGATAATTAAATTCAACATCTTTTGGAGAATTTATTTAACTAAACCTAACCTTTATCAAAAAAATTTGTCAAAGTCGATCGACATTCATCTATCACCTGTAAACTGCAACAAAATAATACGATGATAGAGACATCAAAACAATATAATTAAATCTAATCTTTACACAAAAAAATTCTCAAAGTCATTTGACACTCATCTACCACCTACAAACTATAACAAAATAATAGATAATAGAGATATCAAAATAATACAACTAAACTTTGCCTTTGCACAAAAAAAAATTCAAAACAGAGAAATAAAATAATACAATTAAACTTAATTTTTACCTAAAAAAATTCCTCAAAGTCGACCGACATTCATCTACCACCTGTAAATTCATCCACGACCTATAAACTACAACAAAATAATACAATAGTGATCACAAAGCTTCAGTTTTGATGAAAATAATTTTTGTTTGAGCGAAAATTTTGACCCTAAAGAATGACTTGAATGAAAACAAAGAAAATATATATATACACACACGTTGAATTCTATTATGTTGACAAAAACAGTGAAGAAGTTGAGGGTTGGAAAATTAAGCATTCACCATTCTAGACATGCAATCGAATCAAGTTAGACGAGCATCAATCATATTTTCCCAATAAGTAAACGGATTTCTTCGGCAATTTAACGTGCATTTCAATACTTATAGAAGTATTTCCTTAATAGAGTCCTATTTTAGGAGTATTTTTCTAATTGATCACTTTAAAGGAAAATATTAATTAATTCTCCTTCCATATATTTTAGGAGTCTCATATATTTTAGAAGTCTAGTTAATATAATAAAAATAATTAAATAATAAATTAAAGAAAATAGTGAAAAAACAGTTTGTCTAAAGGAGGGTCTTTTTAATGAAGGACAAAAAGTTTAAATCACTTTTCAAAGGGTTTTCACACTTTTAATATATTATAGATATAGATTATAGATATGTGAATTCACAAAATAAAAATTACTAACATGGCTAAACATCTCAATTTTTTAAATAAGCACTTTTGAGAAAAAAATAAGCTTCACCAAACAAGTTATTGAATTTAATTGAAACTTTAATTTGACTGGTTATTTGTATTGAATATTAAATAATATTATAAACAAGTTTCTGCCAAATTATTTAAAAAAAAAAGATTATATGCAATTACACATATATCATTGTATTTTAATTCTTTTCTGGGCAGGTTATTACGAGGTTTAATTTGGACCAAAAATAGTTAAGGAGGGGTTACTTTCTCGGGCAAAATTCAGAAATAGCATACTTATCCCCTTAATTATGAGTTTCATAGCAACAGTTTCATAATTATATAATATAGCAAGTTGTATTTTGTATTTTTGCAAACTGTTTCTATAAAAATACAAATACATATGATTTTTATTGTCCTTATGATTGATATGTATTTTGTATTTTGCAAACTGTTGCTACAAAAATACAAATACATACAAATACATATGCTACAAAATGTAATTTAATAAAAGTGTTGTTATTTTTTATAATTTGATACTTAAGTATGCTACTTTATGTATTTTTCATAATCTCATGTCCTGTTATGATATATATCAATTATAGTGAATGTCTATCAAGATCTATCAAGATCTATTTGATGCCTATCAGGATTTGATGTATTTGTCTTTTAGTGTGAAACTAGGGCAAATCCCCTATAAATAGAAGGGCTTCCTTCATTGTAAATCATCCTTCAAGAGAAGAAATAACAATTATTCTCTCTATTCTCTCTACTCCTCTTCTTTATTCTTTTTTATTTTATAACACGTTATCAGCACGAGACTCTACCGTCTCAAATTTGAAGGCTAAGGTTAAGGTATTTTTTTTTATTTCTTTCTTTTTCCATATGGCTAACAATCTTATGAAATGTGAGTTCGTTGCCCTTCAAAGTTCGGGCAAGAACTATATTTCATGGGTGTTGGATGCTGAAATCCACTTAGATGCTATGGGTTTTGTAGACGTCATACAGAATGAAAATACAACATCTAGTCAAAATCGCGCTAAGGCTATGATTTTCTTGCATCATCATCATCTTGACGAAGTTTTGAAAATTGAGTACCTCACTACTAAGGATCCACTCGTATTGTGGAATAGCCTAAAAGAAAGGTTTGACCACTTAAAGATGGTCATCCTCCCGAAAGCACGATATGAGTGGATGCATCTAAGATTTCAAGACTACAAGTCTGTTCATGAATACAATTCTGTCATGTTCAGAATTTCTTCTCAATTGGAAATTTATGGAAAGACGGTCAATGATAATGATATGATGGAAAAGATGCTCTCCATTTTTCATGCCTCGAATGTGCTCTTACAGCAACAATATCGAGAAAAAGGTTTCAAGAAGTATACTGAACTGAGTTCTCATCTTCTTGTGGCTGAACAAAATAATAATTTGTTGATGAAAAATCACGAGAACCGACCAACTGGATCTGTACCATTCCCTGAGGTGAATGATGTGCACGCTCACCATGCTAGGCTTGGAAAAGGTCGCGGCCCTGGTCGTGGATGTGGTCGTGGACGTGGTCGTGATGACTGAGAAAGAACCCCTATTCCAGGTGTTAATAATTCATCAAACAAAAAGAGAAAATATGAGAAACGTGAAGCAGTTACTTATTTTTAATGTGGCGAAAAAGGACATTATTCACCTGATTGTCGTGCTCTCAAGCACTTGGTTGATCTTTATCAAGCATCACTAAAGAAGAAAGAGAGAAATCCCGAGGCTAAATTCTCTCTAAAAATAATGTTGACATCACATGTTTGGATGTAGCAGACTTTTTCGAGCACCCTGAAGGAAAGATTGATCACTTGATTGGTGATGGTTCCGTAAACATGAAAGAATGAATGATTTTTAATTTTGTTTTATTTTTATTGACAATAGTTAGTGAATAAAGAATCATGTAAAAGTAGTTGTTTGCATGAGTATTAGTTTTTGATTAATATTGATTAGTTCAATTATATTATTGTTGTTTATTATTGAATTGAATTGAATTTTACTTTTATCATTATTTTCTAAAAAGAGGCATGAAAAAAAAAGGGAAACGATATGTGCAAAGAACAAGTAAAATTTTATATGTGTAATACTTGCAGGGATTGAACCCTTTTAACTTTTGCATGCAAAACGCCACAATACCACGTCTATTTTTAATATATTATATTCTTTATGTAGTATTAATATAGTACTTATGCAGTTTTACTCTCTGTTGTTGTGTTAGTCCGTAAGGTCCCACAAGACCCCCAACTATTTTGTTTATTCTTTAATACTGTACAGTTTGGATAAGATAGTTTGGATAATGTAATTTACTTAATTAATGTGTTGTCCGATGATATAGAAGTGTACATGGTTACCAACTTTATTTAATTGCTTAGTAAAAGGTGATTAATAATTCTTTATAGTATAATTTTTCACTTTGTACAAAGATTTAATATATATTTTATTTGGTACATGTTATTTTATTTAAAGATATGGATAATTTTCAAGAAGATATTTGTTTGATTGATTCTGGCACTACACATACGATATTCAAAGACAAGAAATATTTCTCTCATCTAAACATGGACAAGATTAATGTTACTACAATTTTTGGTAGTGCTGATTTGATTGAAGGCTTCGAAAAAGCCATTATAATCTTGCCCAAGGGAACTAAACTCATCATAAATAATGCTATGTTCTCTCCCAAGTCTAGGAGAAACTTGATGAGTTTTAAAGATATCCGTGAAAATGGTTATCATATCAAGACATTTGATGAGATGAATCTTGAATATCTTGGTATCACCAAGAATGTCTCTGGGCAGACATGTGTTGTCGAAAAGTTTCTTGCTTTATCTTCTGGCCTGTATTGGACAAAGATTTGTGCAATTGAGGCACATTCTATAGTAAACCGGAAGTTTACTGATTCCAACACTTGTGTACTTTGGCATGATCGTCTGGGACATCCAGGATCAATAATGACGAGACGAATAATAGAAAATTCAAATGGGCATCCATTAAAGAACTTGAAGGTTGGTGAATTTTCATGTAATGCTTATTATCAAGGCAAGTTGATTGTGAGACCATCGCCAACAAAAGTTGGGATTGAGTCCCCCGCGTTCTTGGAACGCATACATGGGGACATTTGTGGACCAATTCACCCACCAAGTGGGTCGTTTTGATACTTCATGGTCCTAATAGATGCTTCTTCTAGATGGTCTCATGTGTACCTTTTGTCATCTCGCAACTTGACATTTGTAAAATTGTTGGCACAAGTAATACAATTACAAGCACAATTTTCTGATAATCAAATCAAGTTTATTTGCCCTGATAATGCTGCAGAATTTTCATCCCAAGCATTTAATGACTATTTCTTATCGATCGGGATAAGAGTGGAATATTTTGTACCCCATGTTCACACTCAAAATGGTCTTGCTGAGTCATTAATTAAACGTCTGCAGTTGATAGCAAAACCATTACTAATGAAAACTAAGTTGCCCACTTCTGTTTGGGGTCATGCAATTTTGCATGATGCAACACTTATTCGTCTTAGACCGATAAATTATCATAAATTTTCTCTGTTGTAATTGGTTCTGGGTCAAGAGCCTAATATATCTCATCTGAGAATTTTTGGGTGTGGTTTTTATGTATCGATAGCACCACCAAACCGCACCAAGATGGGACCCAAAGAAGGTTAGGAATTTATGTTAGGTTTGAATCACCCTCCATTATTCGCTATCTTGAACCATTAACAGAAGATATGTTCACTGCTCGATTTACAGATTATCGGTTTGATGAGATACTTTTCCCAAAATTAGGGGGAGAAGATAGTGACATCAAAAGAGAAATTTTGTGAAAAAATTCATCACTATCTCATCTTGATCCACGTGCTTCTATTTGTGAGAAAGAAGTACAAAAGATTATTCATCTGCAGAGAATTACAAATCAAATGCCGGACGCATTTACAGATTTGAAAAGGATCACTAAATCACATATTCTTGCAGAGAATGTCCCAATTCGAATTGATGTCCCTAAAGGACCATTCACTAGTGTCATAGCTAATGAATCTAAAGCACACTTGAAGCGTGGCAGACCATTAGGTTCTAAGTATCGAAATCCTAGAAAAAGAAAAATAAATAGTCAAGATGACACTACGAAAGATCCACATACGGAAGTTCAAGATTTGAGAAATGTTGATATCCCTGAAGGAATCAATGAGCCTGAGACTCAAGAAAATGAGGAACTATCCATAAATTCAAATGATGTTGAAACTAATCTGAATCGATCTGAAATAGTAGTGGATCATGTCTTTGCATATAATGTTGCAATGAAAATATGCAAAATAGCGAGGATCTTGAACCTCGATCTGTCATATAATGTCGACAAAGAAATGACTGGCCAAAATGGCAAGAAGCAATTCAATCTGAATTGAATTCGCTCGCCAAACGTGAAGTTTTTAGACCCATAGCTCAAACACCTAATGGTGTTAAGCCTGTTGGCTATAAATGGGTCTTTGTGCGAAAGAAAAAAATGAAAAAAATGAAATACAAAGATATAAAGCATGCCTTGTTGCACAAGGATTTTCACAACGGCCTGGTGTCGATTATGATGAGACATATTCACCAGTTATGGATGCAATAACATTGTGTTATCTTATTAGTTTCACTATCCATGAGAGACTTGAAATGCATTTGATGGATGTGGTAACAACCTATCAATATGGATCACTTGATAATAAGATATACATGAAAATTTCCGAAGGATTTAAAATGCCGAAAGCATATAGTTCAAAGCCTTGGGAAATGTATTCCATTAGATTGCAAAGATCATTGTATGGTTTGAAGCAATCTGGACGCATGTGGTATAACCGTCTTAGTGAATATTTATCTAAAGAAGGTTATACGAATGATGAAATTTGCCCATGTGTTTTCATAAAGAAAATAACGTCGGAGTTTGTTATACTTACTGTCTATGTAGATGACATAAACCTTATTGGAACGCCAATAGAGTTTCAAAAAGCAATTGATTACCTAAAGAAAGAGTTTGAGATGAAAGATCTCGGAAAGACAAAGTTATGCCTTGGTTTGCAAATTGAGCATTTGACAAACAATATCTTTGTCCATCAATCTACCTACATAGAAAAGGTGTTGAAATGATTCTATATGGATGGAGCACATCCATTAAGTACTCCGATGGTTGTTCGATCACTTGATATGAATAAGGATCCATTTCGACCTCAAGAAAAGAATGAGGAACTCCTTGGTCCTGAAATACCATATCTTAGTGCAATTGGTGCACTAATGTATCTTGCAAATACTACAAGGCCTGATATTGCCTTTTTAGTAAATTTGATAGCAAGGTATAGTTCTGCTCCTACTAGGAGACATTGGAATGGGATCAAACACATATTACGTTATTGAAAGGGGACTACCGATATGGGCTTATTTTATTCTAAAGATTGTAATTCCGATCTTGTTAGCTATGCTGATGCTGGATACTTATCCGACCCGCATAAAGCTCGGTCTCAAACAGGCTATGTATTCATATGTGGGGGTACTGCCATATCTTGGAGATCAACAAAGTAGTCTATCGTAGCCACTTCATCGAATCACGCTGAGATTATAGCTATTCATGAAGCAAACCGAGAGTGTGTGTGGTTGAGGTCCATAATATATCTCATTCGAGAAAAATGTGGCTTGAAATGTGACAAAGTACCCACAATTTTATATGAAGATAATGCAGCATGCATAGCACAACTGGAAGGTGGATTCATAAAAGGAGATAGAACAAAACACATTTCGCCAAAACTCTTTTATACACATGAGCTCCAAAAGAATGGTGATATTGACGTACAACATATTCGTTCAAGTGACAATGTGGCTGATTTATTCACCAAGTCTTTTCCAACTATAACTTTCAAGAAGATGGTGCACAAGATCGGAATGCAAAGGTTCAAGGATGTTCTTATTAGGGGGAACTAATACGCGTTGTACTCTTTTTCCCTTATGAGGGTTTGTCCCACTGGGTTTTCCTTGTAAGGTTTTTAATGAGGCAACCTATATGCGTATTGTTAGACATTCAAGGAGGAGTGTTATGATATATATCAATTATAGTGAATGTCTATCAAGATCTATTTAATGTATATCAAGATTTGATGTATTTGTCTTTTAGTGTGAAATTAGGGCAAATTCTCCTTATAAATAGAAGGACTTCCTTCATTGTAAATCATCCTTCAAGAGAAGAAATAACAATTACTCTCTCTATTCTCTCTACTCTTCTTCTTTATTCTTTCTTGTTTTATAACATGCCTCATTTTTTTGTTTGACTCATTAAGTCAGATTTTCTTCAATAAAAAGGAAATATTTACAAAAGTGGGCTAGCCCAGAGTGTTAGGCCCACAAAATATAATCTGCAACAAAATTTAATAAGGTAAGAAAAAACAAAAATAAAAATTATCTTGGATATAGTTATTAGATTATTTATTGCAAGTTATAGCATACTTTTACATAATTATTGAATTAAAGATTTAATTTTTTAAAAATAATTAGTTTTTCAAAAGAATTGTTTGTTATTATCTCCTATTTTTAGTCTTTGATATTTTATCTCTCCTCATTAACTCTTTTGATAATTATGATAAGAATAAATTTTGATTTCAAATCCTTATTTATACTTTTCTTTTAACTTTTTCAGTAAAGTTATAAAATTTATTCTTAAATTAAGAAGTAAAAATTTGGTAAAAATATTTGTACATTGATACACATTATTCCTTCAATTCTTCTTTCATTATTCATAGATTTCAACTTTTTACCATAACACTCCCTCCGTTCCATTTTATCCGTCCCAAATTTCATAATTTGATGTTCCATTTTACTTGTCCTATTTTAATTATCAAGACAAGACAATTTTTTTTCCCATTATACCTTTAGTGTAATTGATTACTCTTTGTTATTAGCATTCTTGAAAAATGTTTCAAAGAGAAGTACCATTAAAAATACACCATTAAAAATATAAATGGTGTTTTCGTATTAGTCATCCATCAATATTGAAATTAACAACAAGACACAATTAAGAGGGGCAAAATGGTAAAGTTACATTGTCAATCATTGTTTTCTTAATAGTTGTGTCATCCCAATTTAGGACGGGTAAAATGGAACGGAGGGAGTAGTTACTTTCAATAAATAGTAATAAAATAAAGCTAAAAAAGGTTTTTTACATTTTTTTTTTAAATATGACACATACTTTGAGAATTAACTTTGGCAAATAAAGCATGTAACTAGGAAAAATGAAAAATGAAAAATGAGGGAATACAACATTGTAAAGAAATATAACGCTTTATCAATGTTAGCAATGCTAAATTTTTCAATTAAAGTACCACTTCAACTTTTTCCTCGCAATTTATGTGTCTTAATTTTCTAGCAAAAAGTTGAAGCCTTGATAATCTTTCTTGAACAACGATCTTTAAAGAGACTGATGCTTTGACTGTCTCTCATATCATTCGATAATAATATCTCTCTTGAACGTCGATTTTAAAGAGACTAATGCTTTGACCGTCTTTCATATTTTTAAAAATGATATTTTTCTTAAAAAAATCGCTTGTTACATATTTATTAGTCAAATTATCTGATATTTTTTAGTTTTTAATATTCTATCTTTCCTCACAACTCTTTTGATAATTGTGGTAGGAAGAAATTTTTTTTTTTAATTTTATCAGTAAAGTTATAAAATTTATTCTTAAATTAAGGAGTAAAATTTGATAAAATTATTTTCTACACTGATATACGTTATTCCTTCAATTCTTTTTTCATTGTTGAATATAATCATAAATTTCATCTTTTTACCACGATATTTCTTCTTACTTCTTCCATTATCAAAGAATCAGATGTATCGGTATTTTAAAAAAAATCTTAATTCTTGATTGTAGTCTGAAGATGGTAGTGCTCATTAAAATATCTTTCTTGTTCTTCCTTCAAATATCAGAAATTAAATTTTGAGTGAAATTCAATATTATTCAATTTTTTTTATCTTAATCATCATTTTTTTTATTAAAATACAAATTAATATATTTTGATTACAACATTGAAAAAAGTATTATCCAACTTTTTGATTTTTATTTCAATACAATTTTCATCCACTAAAAATATTAATAAGTATGCATCATTCCTGTATATCATTTTACGTACTAATTTCATAGATCAAAATTCAAAATTCAAAAATTATTTTGTATAAGATATTGATATATAACATGATTTAAACCTTGTTGGAAACTAAAGCAAATGTAATACACATAGCTTGTGTATGTAATGGCTATAAACCTAGTTTTTAAATAAATTCACATTATTTTTTTTTTTTTTTCTATTATGAATTACATAAATTGAGATCTTGATAAAAAATACTATTTAGTAAATGAGATGGATACAAAATCGATTTCAATATAATTTGTTATATCATTCCTCATTACAAATTTTATATCATTTTCATACACTAAACTTTATAAGATTTTATATTATTTTCATAAACCAAAATCAAAGAACCCAGTGATATGAGATGAAAGTAAAAGTAAATTAATTAAGAAAAACTTTCAATATATAAAGAAAATAGATATTTAGGCCTGTGTGAAGAGATTTCATCATCAAAATCGAAATCTATAACTTGCTCAAAGAAAACATTTTTCCTCTTGACGTTGTTTATTTCCTTATTTGATGGTTGTTTATTTATTTATTAATTTTCAAAAATGAATTACATATATTTTTTAACAAAAACTTGCAATAAATTGCAAATTAAAAAAAATTGTTATAACTTGCATTAAACAATTTAATGGTGTATATTTTGATTTTTTTCTTATACAAAATCAATAAAGAAAATTACAATTAGAAAAGTAAGTCAAAGAGGGCAAGTGATGAGTCAATTGTCTTTTTAAATCTCTCTGTGACATCAATTGAGTTGACGTCGTCTTTTTCAACATCGATGAGAATTGATGCATAGCAAAGTTGAACTAACTACATGAACGCCTTCACTGGTAAGATTCTTAACCAAAACTTTCTGAATTGTTGTTAAACCCGTAGATCTGACTACATGTTTATAAGCTCGCTATGAATTTCCAACAACACATCCGTTTTGTTTCTAGAAAAAAAGAGAAGACAGATAGCTTGAAATGCACATGTTGTCTGCCGGATATGCATCCTTCTTCTTATCTTGTGTTCTATGAGCGCAGGATGTCCCGCTAGAGTAGAAATCTATTAGTGATGATTGATTTATTGTTGTGAAACCCTAAATATAAAATCATTGATTTTCATCGATTTAATACTTTGCATAAACAAATTTTTTCTTAATCTTCCTTTGAAAAACTAGTAACTGGAAGCATCGTACCTTTCTGTATTAATTACCTTTGATACATGATCTTCGGAGATACTAATACCACAAATCTTTAGGTTTTAGCACAAATACAAAAACCAACTAGCTTGCCGTTGTTGTTTAATGGATGTAATGTCACTAAATGCTCACTAATCCTTTCCTGTTGTTCTCCTCTGATAGGATGAACCTCAATATATTAGTACCTGGAGAACTTAAGTCTAGTAATCAGTGAATACTAAGCGACCAAACATCGTTATACCAAGTGACAATAGACATCACCTGTTGCACTAGAAAACAGTATAAGATCACCTCACCCAATGCCTATGCTTTAGTCTATAAACGTTGTATACCTTTAAACTCTCACCAGGTTGTATTATAGACGGACTATATGAATTCATTTCAATGCATTACATTAGAGCAAAAATATTTTCTCCTAATTTCCTTTTAGTGTGTGTTTGGATGGTGGTATCTCATGGTATGGTATGGTATTGTTACCAAGGGAACCATGTTTGTTTGGATGGTTTATTAAAAGGTATGGTATCTTTTCATGGTTTGGTAACCATGAAATTTCTCCGTTCATAGAACCACCAATTTGGTGGCATCCCATGTTTTCTTATTTTTTTTCCAGTTATGACCTTACTTAATATTATCTAATCCTATTTTACCCTTTATCCTATATTATTCCAACCCTAACATGTTTTTATTTTTGCGCTTTTCTGCTTAATTGTTCTCCTCTGCGTTGTTATTCCTTCTTCCGCCTTCAGTCTTCTCTTCTACGCTCGTTCTCTCTTTCTAGGTTTGCTTTTTAAAACTTTTAACTGCTTATTATTTTCTTCTTGTGTTCTTTCAACAAATCAGTGCAGGCTGAATTATTTCTATTGAGATTTGAACTTGCAATTCATGATTCATAATCCACCTTACTGACCACTAGGCGACACCTTATAAACTAAATTGTAGAATTTGTATTCGACTTTGGTCAATATTCTTTTACCTTTTATGTCAGTATAGTTCGGCAAAAGTTCTCCATTTCAATTATCCTGTTTTTAATTCTGTATGTAATATCTCATCCATTATATTACTCTCTTGAAATTTTAGTCTAGATATCTAAATTATTTAAAGCATGCAATCACGACTCTTCATGCTGTAATGCATAAACATTTGCCTTATGATTGGCAGAAATATTATATACAGTTTGCCTTTTGAATTCAGATTCTTTCGATTGCAACTTTAGTTGTTCAACCTTCTAGCTAAACACACTATCCAAAACTAGTCCCACGAGCATCTTCATTCATCTTGATGCAACTACTCACTTTTTCAACTTCTAACTGTTGGCAAATTTTCTGAAAATAATGCAATCAGATAAGGAAAAAACCATATTACATTCATTGAATTGTATTTTTGTGCTTTCCAGTGGTATTGGGTTTTGTGTATATTTTATTTGCATTACTAAAACAATATTAAAGTAGTCGATGATCTGCATGTGCTGCACTTATGTTTATATTTGTCTTTTCATACATGTATATTATTTATAAATCTGTAATCTCATAGCTAATTTTTATTCAAATATATTTTTGTATGTACGTAGTTTAATTGATTGACGCATCTCCCTTAATTTTATTATAGATGTCTGATCAGAATAATCAAGATAGTAGTGACATATTGAGACAAGTGAGCTCATTAGCTTCATATGTTGCTGTTCAGGTAGTTATTTGGTTTTGGACTGATGTTTATGAAATTAAAAATGATCGACGTATGATCACACATCGATATAAAACTTGAAACAGAGAAAGTTAGGGATGAATTATCCAGTTATCTATCTTCGATTAAACTTTGCCTTAGTATATTAAGAATGACCCCTATAGCTTTTACTGGTTTGTGTGAGATTCTAGTTAGAGATGGAGGTCTTAGACAAACACTTCAAGTTAAAGTTGAAGAACAAGTTGCAAAAATACTTTACTTGTTAAGCACATAATGTGATAAACCGTGAGCTATCTTTCATCTTTCGATGATCTGGAGAGTGAGTTAGTCGTCATTTTCATGTTGTCCTACGAGCTATCTTGGGATTATATAAAAAAATTATTAAACAACGTGATGGCTCCCATGTTCCTTCTGAAATCGCTAGCAATCAAAGATTCCACCCATATTTTAAGGTAAACACAAGTTAACATTATTTAAATTTAATCTAATATCGAGAATGTTTACCTTATTAATTGATATTATAATATCAGGATTGTATTGGTGTAATTGATGGAACGCATATACGTGTTAAAGTTTCATAACATGAAGCACCAAAATATCATGAGAGGAAAAATTATCCAACTCAAAATGTACAAACTGCATGTACATTTGATTTAAAATTCACATATATGTTAGCTGGGTAGGAAGGTACAACGTCTGATTGAAGAATCATGAACGAAACACTATATATATATACATACATATAGATTTAGGTATATATGATAAACATATGATTGAGTCTTTTACTTTTTATGTTTAGAAAAATTCTACCTCGTTGATACTGGACGCATTATGAGAAACAGGCTTATTACACCTTATCGGAGGGATCGATATCACTTGAAAGAGTATTCCAGAAATCCACCCTAAAATTCTCGTGAATTATTTAATTTGCGACATGCTTCTTTGTGTAATGCCATCAAACGAGCATTTGGAGTTCTTAAAAAGAGATCTTCAATAATTTCTAGCTCAACTAAATCATCATATGAAATTGCAATCCAAAAGTTGATTATATTTGCATGTTGTGTCTTGCACAAATATTTAAGAGGTGGTAGATACAAATGATGAGTTACTTGCTCAAGTTGATGCAGAGATTATGAATGATAATACTGTGCATGAAGAACCTCCAAATTTTAGGGAAAGTAATGAAGAATTTAGAAGGGGGGAGTTGATTCGAGATGGCATAACAGCTACCAAGTGGACTAATTATCAAGATTAATTTTCTAGGAAAAAATTTAAGTGATTATTTGCGTCACATTTTTTAATTTGATGTTATTTACAAGTAATTTTGTGATGCTATTGTTTTTACTATAAACATTATGTATAGTTGATTCACTTATATTATATTTTTTTTATCAATATTTATGTGTGACAAAAATTTCTCTTTTTGAATTTCATCAATATTTATCTTAATTCTGTAGTGGTTGATATGAACAAAAAGGCAAAGGAATTCACCTCAAGTGATCTAAGTGTACAAGAGAATTTTGTAAGTGTTTGGACAAACGTGATGGATGACACATTAGTTTATGTCTATTGTCATTAGGATGCACTTGGGCATAGGGTTGGAGGAACTTTTACTACGCACACAATGGATAATATTGTGAAGGAGATATGATCCAATTTTTTGGATAAGATTATTAACAAGGAGAAAATTCTTGATCGGATGAAAGCAATCAAAAAGCAATTCACCAAGTATTATGATATATTTCATCAGTCGCAAATGGGCGGATTTGCTTGGAATCCTATCCGCATAAGTAGGATGTTAAACCTGAAATGTGGGATCAACTAATTCAGGTAAATTTACATCCCATCATAAATAAGTATGTTATATTTATAGTCATAACTGAATTGTTATTGTTGTGGCATGGTTAGTTTGAAGTGGTGAAATTCTTCAAAAAACATGAATAAGTTACTTTTTTAAATATTTTTCTTCAATAATATTCTGCACTTATAATATATAGGTTAAGCCTCAAGCTGCTGAGCTGAAGAACAAGTCATTTTAAAATTATGAAAAGTTGGTGATGCACAGAGCTACTGAAAAACACGCTGAGACTGGTTCAGATATGTTAAAAAGGAATGCTTATAAAAATTCAAAAATATCTAAGTACTGATTCATTCATTATTGACGTGATAGATGGAATGGGTTATATAAATACTGTCTCATTGGAAGATATGGAGGGGCATGAACAGGGTGACCAAAGTCAAGCAACTAATGACATACCTACACCTAGGGGTGTACATAGGTCGGGTTGGTTTGTTTTTTATTAAAAAAAAACCAAACCAATCATGTCGGTTTATTAAAACTATAAACCAAATCAAACCAGCATAAAATTGTTTTTTCGGTTTAGGTTTTAGTCGGTTTTTTGATTTTTTTTTTCTTTTTTTATAATCTTTAGTTTTTACAATTATATTGTGATTGAAGATTAGATCAAATATGTTTTCACTCATGTGCTAATGAAAAACCATAATTATGAAAAAATGAGAAGCGGAAAACTCTCTTGAAACTAAAAAGTGAGATAAGAGTGAAAAGTTTAGGTTTTAAGTTTATATTGGGTTTTCGATCATTTAATTTGCAATTAATGGACAAATATTACAACTTAAAAACCCAAATCTAAATATATATCTACTTCTACTTTCAAATTATTGAAAATTACTAAAACTAGTTGAAAAAGTATTTAAAAGTAGATTATAATTAATATTTTATGTATAAAAAAGTTCGAATATTATATATATATATTATGTCGGTTTGATTCGGGTTCGGTTTGACTTTTTTTTGGTTAACACCAAACCAAACCAAGAATGGTCGGTTTTTTTTTTCTAACGCCAAACCAATCAAACCAAACCATAAGTCGTTTTTTTTTTCTCGGTTTAGTTTGGTTCGTCGGTTCGGTTTGACTTGACGGTTTGGTCTGTACACCGCTACCTACACCTAATGTCTATTCAGAAGCACCAACGCCTATCAAAAATAAAAAAATCTAAACATGATCATCTTGAAGGCATGACTAGCACGTTGAGAGGTGGGATAGACAACTTGACTGGTGTTATTAATCGGCTTTCATCCCTTCTGCCTATTTCTGAGAATGAGATACAAAATATGTTGGAGGAGCTGGATTTGGAATCTGGTGTAAATACAAATGCTTATATATTTCTTCGCCAAAATACAAGTGCATGTCAAATATTGATAGGATGTTCAAAGGAACTACGCAAAAATATTTTATCACAAATGATGCCGGAAGACAATTACGTTTAGCTTCTATTTTTTTACTTTATGATTTATATTGTTGACAAAAAAAAAATATTTGAACTTTTGTTGGTACGTTGTGCAGAAAGTTTACTTGTTTTGAATTTGGGGCATTTTTGAAGTGTTCAGTGAACCCAATAAATGCTATTGATTGCTTAAATGGAAGTATTCTTTGCTTAAATTCAAGTAAGCATTTTTAAAAATTTATAATTTTAAAGTCTCCTAGGACATGAATTTATTGAGACAAGCAAAGATTTACTACTGGAGTACATCCTTGATGTGTTATATGATTGGTTTATTAGTGCATATGGAGATTTAAGGGTGGATTTGATTGCACAGTTGACGAAAAATCTACTTCAAATGATGAAAAGTAAACAGACTGTATTTGCTTCACAGTTAAACTCCATATTGTGTCTAATAGAAGCGAAAATGAACTGTGAAATCACATGATTGTTATTAGTGTATGATATCTCTTGATGATCTGTTATTTGACTTGTTTCTGAGCTTTACTATTGTCGTTGCTTGTTGTGCATATTTAATGTAGACATTTTCATGCAAATGTGACATAGTGGCTGTATGTCTTTGGAATACGTAGTATATGGCCAGCTTTTGGAGAAATCTGATGTGTTTAGCTTTAGAGTGTTGCTGTTAGAAATTTTGAGTGGTCAGCGTAACTCAGACTTTCTCATGACAGTGATTTCTGCGTCCCTCTTCGGATGGGTATGAATACTCAAGACATTTGAAAACTTTGTCCGATTTTGTGTTCTTTCTCTCTTTTTCCCTTTTTATCAATAAGGTCAATTCATGTGAACTATTAGGCATGGAATAAGTGGAAAGAAGAAAGAATATGATTGTTATTAGTGTATGATATCTCTTGATGATCTGTTATTTGACTTGTTTCTGAGCTTTACTATTGTCGTTGCTTGTTGTGCATATTTAATGGAGACTGATTCATGCAAATGTGACATAGTGGCTGTATGTCTTTGGAATACGTAGTATATGGCCAGTTTTTGGAGAAATCTGATGTGTTTAGCTTTAGAGTGTTGCTGTTAGAAATTTTGAGTGGTCAGCGTAACTCAGACTTTCTCATGACAGTGATTTCTGCGTCCCTCTTCGGATGGGTATGAATAATCAAGACATTTGAAAACTTTGTCCGATTTTGTGTTCTTTCTCTCTTTTTCCTTTTTTATCAATAAGGTCAATTCATGTGAACTATTAGGCATGGAATAAGTGGAAAGAAGAAAGAATATTAGAGTTGATTGATCCATCAATAAGAGAAACCTTTGAGAGTAACAAAGCAACAAGGTGTATTCTGGTTGCGCTTCTTTGTGTTCAAGAGATTCCAATTGATCGGACAACAATGTCTGATATAGTTGTTATGTTAAGCAATGAAACGATGCTCATCCCTAAACCCAAAGAACATGCTTTTTTAGTAGCTGGCAAGCTCAGCAGTTAACTGATGTATCCATAAATGTGATGACAGTTACCTTGCCGAAACCTCGATGAGAGGATTTATTAGTTTTCCTTTTCCTACTTCTTGTAGTAAATTTTTCTTGTTAGCATAGAACCACCATAATTATGTTTGTAGAAAACAGAGATGTTTGATATCTTCCTTGAGAGGGACTCTAGTTTTGGAGAACTTTAGGCTAATCTAGAGAGCTTTACTTTAGAAATTGGGTTTTACTTATTACCAAACAATAAGGTCCTTAATTGTTGGACTTACAAAAGTATAGGCTCTGGAAGAAATAGACTGAATTTCTCTGTTTCACTGATGTTTTCTTGTTTTTTTTTTTCTGTTTCAATAAGGTCCTTAATTGTTGGACTTACAAAAGTATAGGCTATGGAATTTGATGTTGTGTTTTCTGTCTCTATTTCTAAATTTTAAGCTTTGAATGACTTCTCTCAAAGAAGAAAGAGAAAGGTATCTTCCTATCTTTGCTTTGGTTACACTTCTTTTGAGTCGAGGGTATGCCAGAGATAACCTCTCTATTCCTACCCTCCCCAAACCCCACAAGTTGTAAATAAATAATTATGATGGTTATACAACATACCCAGTGTAATTGAGTTCCCTTTCCACTTTTAACTTATTTATACATGTTTAGTTGCATTTTCAGTTTCTAGTGGTACGAGTCGAACTCATCAAGCTATAGTAGAAAGCTCAAATCTCAAGAATCTTTCCCTATATGCTGAGTTTGGTACATACTGTTTAGTACAACCACTTCATTTGACAAATAATATACCGACTTGGAGTGTTTGACGTTCTTTAAATTTTCCCCTTGTTTCAGAGCACTTACTTTTCTAATATAGTGACTGCATTGTCATTGATGCAGGAAAAAGGGTAAACATAATCTGTCTTGGCGACCTTTGCCCAAGTAGCATTTGTTGGTATGTTTATTATACTGATGAGGGTGTATGTTGGGCATAGACCTACTTGGAGGACTCCACAACATCCATGGCGACTAGATGGCAGCTTTAACCTTAAAGGGATTCCAACCTTAATTCGGTGGGAAAATGATGCAATCAAAGGTCGACTTGAAGACCATGAAGCACACCTTAATCATAAAATTGGTTTCCTTCTGATTGGAAATTAAGTTTCCCTATTTCGTCTTGCTAAAGCTTTTAGGACGCTTAGATTATGAGACTCTCTTAATAAAATATGTCGAGCCTCATTGGCCTGAATAAGCTGCTTTAGATTGATATATGGAATAAGAATCTTTTGAAAGGCTGTGAATTTAGTATTTTGAAGAGGATAGATAACTTTTTGATATCTTGTTTTATGATCCTTCAGTATAAATATAAATCCAACCACTTTTTATTGAGAAGAGGTCACCATGATGGCCTATTTTTCTCTCTTTATAGTTCTCTATAGTCTTAGCTCTGTTGGCTTTGACGGCGTCTGGTAAATTAATTATGGCTTCAGATTTCGACACACTAGGATTTCATGATTCTAGGGTTGGTTTCTTCTATTGTATCCAACTTATGTTTTGCATATAGATTTAGACGGTAGAGATAGTTAGTAGCTTCTTGTTATGTTCAAAATTTGTTAATAGCTATGTTCTATGCGGTCAATCACTTGCTCTCTTACGTTGTTCAAGTTGTTACTTATTTACTTCCTTCTTCAAAATGATGAATTTTTAAGTAAGATTTGCTGCTGCTTCTTGTTGGAACCTTTTCGACTACCTGGAACTTTAATGTTTGTGTCTAATCTGAACTTCATCGCTAATTGTTTTGCCCTTTTTGATTCGGAGGATTCAAAAAATATTATTTCGACCTTTTAAACTATTTCAAAACTATAAAGAAAATTTCGAAACTTTAAGAAATTACAGAGTCTCCACTTAATTTATTTGAAAAGAAATTAAGAATTTTTTTTTAAAGAAAGTTCCAAGTCTTAAAACAGAAAAAGGCTTGGACTTTTCAAGAAAATCCCAGGTAAGAGGTTCTTATTAACGTCTTGAAAAGATTTTTAAGGCACCTAAAACGTCCGCTAACTTGCGGTTATCCGGACCATTTGAAAACCACCTTTGACTAACTTTGAAAAAGAGAAGTTGATTTTTTTTAAAAAAAAAGTGAAAAAACTTGTGTAAAATTAATTTGATGATTTAGTAGGGAATTTAATTAAGTTCGAAGAAATAGACAACAAATAAAATTGGAAAAGGGAAAGTAAGGGGAAGAGACTAAGAGATTTAGGCCCCTTGGGCCCAAATCTATAAATCTTGTCATAAACTAATTATTTGGGCTTTTGACCCATCTTTACCTGCTCTAATCTAAATATTGGACACTACTTGAAATCGCTTTTCTACTCCGAAACGGATTGTTCCAAATGTTTCTGGAAATTCTTGCTCCCATTGGACCATTTGTATCTATATGCATCAGGATTCCGATTCATGGATATCTCAGTTCGAGAAATCAAAATATGAGGCTCGAATCTTTTGGCCCATCTTCATCCGTCCTAATCAACAGGAAATTGCATGCCATAAACCCAAATATGAGTGACTTTAGATATTTGATCCCAATAAGAAATGTATTTAAAAAATAACCTTCCTTACTTTTTAAGTATAATACAAGTACCATTTTACCCCTTTACACCTCAAATATATTTTAAAATTTTTTCATACTTATTTGTCTCTCAAATTTTATTTTTTATTATTTTCGCTTTTTATTTTTTCCTTTAATTTTATTATCCTATTTTTTTTAATTATTTTCACTCTTTATTTTTTTCTTTAATTTTATTATTTTTACTTTTAATTTTATTTTCACTCTTTATTTTTTTCTTTAATTTTATTATTTTTACTTTTAATTTTATTTTCATGTTTTAATTCATTTGTCTCGACCTTTATTTATTTCTCTTTTTTCTTTTTTCCCTCAAGCATTGTCTACTAGGCAAGTCATACCGGGAATGCTGTTCCACACATTGGCTCAATTCTACCTTCCACATCCAATTCTTCCTTCATTACAAGGCCCAACTTTCTTTTTTTCTCAAGCATTATCTATTTTTTTTTTAAAATTCATTTGGCCTTAACCTTTATTTATTTTTTATTTTTAGTTTTTATCAGTTCTTTTTTCCCACCTCATTTTTCACAAATTTTATTTTTATTTTTTGTCTCATTTTTTATTTTCTCAATTTTTTTAATTCTTCGCCTTTTTCTTAATCTTTATTTTTTGCCTTTTTTTTCTAACTTTTTTTTCTTTTATTTTTCTATTTTGTTTGATCGTTTTTTTCCCTCATGTTTCTCAAACTTTATTTTTTATTTTTCCTCTCATTTTTATTTTTCTCAATTTTTTAAATTCTTCGCTTTTTTCTTGATCTTTATTTTTTTCTTTCCTTTTTTCTCAATTTTTTTTTATTTCTCTATTTTGTTTGATCGCTTTTTTTTTTCTCAACTTCTATTATATTTTGCTAATAAATAAAACATTGAATAATCCGCAAAAGTATCTTCTTTTTTTGACGTCAAAGCAAATTTAAGGGCATGAATTGTTGTTACGAAATTCTTTGACAATTCTTGAGATAAATCGTGTCTCTAAGGCGAGAGTTGTAGAATTCTCATAAATAAAGACATAATGTGGTAGTGTCAACTCTTGCCCATGAGACATAATTTATTATTTGAAAGTCCTTGAGCTAAGTCTTGCCTCTAAGACAAAAGTTGTAGAACATCCCATAAATGAAGACATAACGTGACAGTGTCAACTCTTGCCGTAGGGCATAATTTGTAGTTTGAAAGTCCTTGAACTAAGTCTTGCCTCTAAGGCAAGAGTTGTAGAACATCTCATAAATAAAAACATAACATGGTAGTGTCAACTCTTGCCCGTGGGGCATAATTTATAGTTTGAAAGTCCTTGAGCTAAGTCTTGCCTCTAAGACAATAATTGTAGAACATCTCATAAATGAAAATATAACGTGGTAGAGTCAACTCTTGCCCGTGGGACATAATTTGTAATTTGAAAGTACTTGAGCTAATTAAGTCTTACCTTTAAGGCAAGAGTTGAAGAACACATCTCATAAATGAATACATAATGTGGTAGTGTCAACTCTTGCCCATGGGCCATAATTTGTAGTTTGAAAGTCCTTGAGCTAAGTTTTGCCTCTAATGCAATAGTTGTACAACATACCATAAATGAAAACATAACATGGTTGAGTCAACTATTGCCCTTAGGGCATAATTTGTAGTTTGAAAGTCTTTGAGCCAAGTCTTGCCTCTAAGGCAATAGTTGTAGAACATCTCATAAATGAAAACATAACGTGGTAAAGTCAACTCTTGCCCGTGGGTCATAATTTATAGTTTGAAAGTCCTTGAGCCAAGTCTTGCCTCTAAGGCAATAGTTGTAGAATATCTCATAAATGAAAATATAACGTGGTGGAGTTAACTCTTGCCCGTGGGGCATGATTTGTTGTTTGAAAGTCCTTGAGCTAAGTCTTGCCTCTAAGGCAATAGTTGTAGAACATCTCATAAATGAAAACATAATGTGGTAGAGTCAACTCTTGCCCGTGGGACATAATTTGTTGTTTGAAAGTCTTTGAGCTAAGTCTTGCCTCGAAGGCAATAGTTGTAGAGCATCTCATAAATGAAAATATAACGTGGTAGAGTCAACTCTTGCTCGTGGGATATAATTTGTTGTTTGAAAGTCCATGAGCTAAGTCTTGCCTCTAAGACAATAGTTGTAGAACATCTGATAAATGAAAACATAACCTAGTAGAGTTAACTCTTGCCTGTGGGGCATAATTTGTTGTTTGAAAGTCCCTGAGCTAAGTCTTGCCTCTAAGACAATAGTTGTAAAACATCTCATAAATCAAAATACAATGTGGTAGTGTCGACTCCTACCCATGAAACATAACTTGTTGTTTGAAAGTCATAAGTCTTGCCTCTACAATGTAGTAGTGTCAACTCTTACCCATGAAACATAACTTATTGTTCGAAAATCGTAAGTCATGCCTTTATAATGTGATAGTGTCAACTCTTGCTCATGAGATGTAACTTGAATGGAAGAATTCGAAGAAAAGAACAAAAATACTAAAAATTGCGAAAAAAGAAGAAAAATATTAAAAAAAATAAAAATAAAAGAAAATGAAGAAGTTGAGAGGGAACAGGAAAAAAATAAAGGTTGATTTAAAAAAGAATGATTAAATAAAAACAAAGGTCGAGAAAAATTTAAAAAGAAAAAAATCATAGAAAAATTTTAATAAGTTTTTCTTTTTATAATAGTAGACATTAAAAGGTGTAAAGAAAGAAAAGTAAGGGTTGAGAAAAACTAAAACTTTTTTTTTAAAAAAGAAGAAATAAAAAATAAAAAAAATATAAAAGAAAAAAAAAGAAGTTGAGAGGAACAAGGAAAAAGTAAGAGTTGGGAAAATTAAAAATAAAAAGAGAAAATAAAAAATAAAAAATAAAAATCAAAGTAAAATTAAAAAGAGAAAAAAAATAAAAGTTGAAAGACATAAATATGGAGTTGTTATTCAATATGAGGATTATTTATGTAATTTACTCCATTGGTAGGGGCAATTTTGTTCAAAAAAATATTAGTTAATTGGTAAAAGTTATTTTAAGATTTTTTTTTTATTTGGGGCTAAAATTTGAAAGTCACCCCAATTTGAGTCTATTTTTGAGATTCACCCCCTAATCAAAATATTGGGTCTTTGGCCTATAATCTGTCCTAAACTATCTTTTTGGACCCTTTGACCCAAAATCTGCTTCACCTATATTAAATTACAACTTTGGCTTCGAGGCCCAAAATGAATGAATAAAAAAATAAGAAAAACATGACAATAATAAAGGTCGAGACTTTTCAAGTCTCTAAATCTCCGCAACTTCATCAATGGGTTTTGACCCATTTTTCCTTTCTTTCACCTCCTCGCATTTGTACGCCATATACATTATCCTTTTGGACCTTCTTTCGGGATTGACTCATTAGAGATGGTGGGCCTCAATGACCCATGGAGGAAATACGAAAAAGGAAAGAGTCCATGTAGGAATCGAATGTATTCACATGTAAAGAGAAAAGTGAAGAAAATTAATTTATATTCTAACATTAGTAAAGAAAAGAATGCTAAAATATCTTTCTATCTTACTTAATAGTAGGCAATTAAAATGTTATGCTAATTTAGCAAAGGTAAATCCACATTCAATAGCATGCTTTTAAAATATGAGAACAATACGAACAAGCATCTAAACCAAAAACATATGAATTCGAAGGTGGACTTGAATTTATAGACACATAAAGAGAGGTGTAAAGAGAACTATCATCTCCAAACATAATCGACAAGCCGATGAAAGAAAATCCATGGAACATGACTCAACCAGCAGAGAACAAGTATTCGATGTTATCAAGAGTCTTACATTCTACTCAAAACGAAAATTACCACTTCAAATAGCATCTTCTATAAAGTGTTTATAGAGTCTTACATTCTATTCACAATACTTATTTGCAATATTTCATAACTTCTATAAAGTGTTTTCAACAAACTGTACGTAAAAGGTGCGGGAAAAATCAAGACCAAAGAAAATCAATAATTGTAAATGCTTGAACATCTTGGCAAGATTTTCAAAGAAAATTAAACTACTTACTGACACCAAATTGTATACAATCTAAGTCAAAATTTTGAACTCAAGCACCCAAAACATCGCATGCTTAGTAAGCAAAATAAATTATAACATATCCCATCTCGGACAAAATCAAGATGTAGAGGGGAGGGTAAAACCAACCAGACCAAGAGGAAGAAAACAACTTCATGAGAGAGATGCTAAAGAAAGGGAATACGAACAACATACAAAGATGTTCGACAAAGGTTAAAATATCTTTGCCGAACATGGCTTCTAAAGAACAGATAAAGTAAGCTTTTAATCAATTCATCAACAGTATGAAAGTAATTTTATCACACAACTGCACAGTCTAGCAACAATTGCTTCACGTTGTTTTTTTAAACATACAAGACTGAAGTTAGAGACAAGTTAACACCTTTTTAGATTCAAGAGTCTACATAATGCACAACTTTCTTAGCATAGCAACTGGAAAGACTACAACAAAAATATTCAATCACAGTTAAAATAGAAATGAAAAAAATCACATTTTTTGAAAGAAAGCTAATAAAACAAGGGTCTGGAAAACAAAGTTAACAAGTTGCCTCCAAATTCAGTGTTTTAGTATCATGCCTCAAAGGGTAACGTCACTTCAAATTGCTCAACAAACATTCGCAAGAGTGAAATTGATTAACAAGTCAACACATTTTTTAACAAGAGAATCAATATCTTAACATCTTTATTTTCATAACAATTAGCAACTGAAGATTCACACAATGAATGTAAACTTTCAAGAATCGACAGAAATACGACAAAGAAAAGATCATTTTAGAAAAATACTACAAACACAAAGCAACATTAAGATTCTACATGTATATGTCATCAAATTTACTCTAGGTACCACATTTAACCATTTAGCACAGTAGCCAAAACCAATATCCAAAATAAAGTCAAAATGTCTAGGAATATCCATAACATGAAATGGAGCCTTCTGAAAAGATGGAAGCTCACCACTTCAGTCCAAATGCTATCCCCGAGTCAATCACTATGTAGGAGGAGTAGAACGGTCGGTTCCTGCATAGCGTGGGTATACAACCGCCAGTAGATGGGGTTAACGAGTGACCGCTTGCATGATCTCAGGGTAAGGATAAAATAATGCCATTTATAAACTAAGTAAAACCATCCATATGCACACAACCATATATATATAACCATGCCGGAAAAAGGGACCGAGTTTAGCATTACTTTAAAATCTTTACCTAGGTTGTGTAGCTTTGTCGTCCTAAACTACCCATAGGCTATATGGGTTCAGCTCCCCTGCTGAAAGGGCCCCAGTGCGTGTAGCCGCACAGCCAGGGAAGTATCCCATGGGATGACTAGTACATCCCCAAAATAAAGTGTGACATCATGCAAACAGTCACTAAGACCAACCTCATATCGGCAAATATGAGTTTCCAGTTTTGGTCCCCCGGGACCTCCACCTTCCACGGCTTAGCTACACCTCCCGCCATTATTGATCAATTAAAACTAATTTCTAAATAACCAAACCATTATCTATTTATTAACCAGGGCTATTGATATTGGTATCGTCATACCAACCCTTACTTGTAAGTATCATCCATAGCCAACCATTTATAGGTTTAAGGTGACTTTCAAGTGCCCTTCCATTTATTATATTAAACCACTTGAGAGACTTTCATGTTCCCTACAAGAATAACCAACTAGCCTTTAGCCTTTTCAAACCATTTAAACCATACATAATTCCTTTACCAAGTTTAAAACATGCAAGAGTTCCATTAAAAGAAGTCAATGTAATGAACATATCTTTATAAGCATTTTGTCAAACATATTAGGGGCATAATATGACCATAACCAATTTCAATTACCATTAAACCATTTTTCATACAATCCAATTATCCAAAACCACCATTAAATATATAAAAACACAATTAAAATCATGAAAAACCATAACCAACCATTTAATATCAAAATTTCCAAATCATATTTGAAAATCAAAATCATGAAATAGTAAAACCATGAAAACATTCATATAAACCATGTCTTTAAGTAAAATTAACAATAAGGGAAGAGAACATTCCTTAAACGAAGATGATGACGGAAAGAAATTACCAAGACAAGCCCCAAATTGATCCTATAGTTGTAACCCTAGCCCCCCTTGCCCAAAACCTCTTGAGATAATTATGAAGTGTTTAGAAAGAGTTTCTAAGTGTTAACGAATAGAATAATAGGGTAAATAACCTCCCAAGTAGGTTAAAAGTCGTGAGACCCTATTAGGATAAGTGGAGAAATATTCAGAATACCCCCACTTAAGTTGCACCAAAATCTCGTCACAGGGATACTACTGACCCACATGAGTCGTACCCTCCGATACGATCGGTATCCACCACTCGTATCCTGAACCTCCACCCTTGGACCAAATACTGTCCAGTATACGACTCATCCAACCAAGTCGCAACCAAAACATACGATCTGTATCCATGACCCGTATCCCTGGCAGAATAAAATACCAGGAGAATTGAACACTGTCTATGGTACAAGTCCCTGGTACGATCGTACCCTGTCTTACGACTCATGGTGAGCCACTCGTACTCAGATCCAACCTAAGTAACCAAGTCTAAGATAAAGTTAAGGAACCAAACGATCCGTAACCACCAATATGACTCATACCCCTAAGTCGTATCTATTCCAGTAACCAGAATCCATCCCACCAACCAACACTGATCAGTATACGATTGGACCATACCATTCGTACCCCAACATACGACTCATACCCATGAGTCGTATTGGGTCCAGAGACCAGAATTTCAGAAAATTTTCTAAGGTCCAGAAACTGGGGTGTTTCAGAAGGAGAGAGCGTATATTGTTTTCTATATTTTCTTACGTCTTTAGTTCTCAAATGATGCTCCTTAAATAGATATATCATTTATGTTTCATCCATCAAAAGAGTGAAAGAAGACCAACAGAGTTAATGTACGTAATGTAATACTACTCTTGAATTAATGACAAAGTCATAAAATCTAGTAACTTTCAAAACTTCTGAATGCCTCTTCATTCACAAAGTTACATTTATAAGAAACCGTCATTTGAATGAACGTATGATATTTATGAAGTAATAAATCTTACATCCTACAAACTCTTATGACTTACAAATTTTTACGCAGATTTATTACAAAGAGTTACAAGAGTTCTTTAATTTTTACAATAATTAAGAAGGAATTATCCTTCACTTTTGATGAGAAACAATTTGTGTTTGACCAATAAATTTTAAAAATACTCTTGAGAAACAATTAGTGTTTGGTCAAACTTTTAAATTGCTTTTAAGTATATTTTTCCAAAAGTGTTTTTAGGGAAAGATACTTTTTTTAGCTTACAAAAATCTTTTTTTTTTTTACTTCCCATAAGTATTTATTTTCTTCTATAAGTTTTGTTAAATATCTCATTTTTTTTTTAAATAAACACTTACAAGAAAAAATAAGCACTTTCAGAGAAAAATAAGCTTCGCCAAACAAGTTATTAAATTTAGTTAAAACTTTAATTTGATTGTTTATTTGTATTAAATATTAAAGGGGATCTTTCAGAAATAGCTACACTTTATTGTAAAACTCACCTTCAATAGCCATATTTTGCATAATTATCATTTATAGCTGCTGTATTAAATTTATGGCCGCTGTATTCGATTTTATCAATAGTCTGTATTCATATAAAATATAAATACAGTACCTATTTAGCCACTGTATTCAATTCACTGCCGCTGTATTCACTTTTACTCAGTGGTCTGTATTCATAAAAAACATAAATACACTACATATGTAATCTCGCCAAAAACACTATCATTTTTTAATATTTTTTATTTTTTGTGTTTTCCTCGTTTTTTCTTACTCTTTTTTGTATTTTTTTTATTTTCTTTTGTTTTTTTCTCTCTTCTATCCCCAACTTCTATTTCTCTTTATTCTTTTCTTTTCTTTTCTTTTCTTCTTTGATTTTTTTTTGTACTTATTTTCTTTAGGGGATCTTTCAGAAATAGCGGTACTTTGCTATAAAATTTTCCTTTCATAGCCGCATTTTACCTTTTTACCATTTATAGCCGTTGTATTCGATTTCCAGCCGTTGTATTCACTTTTACTCAGTGGTCTGTATTCATAAAAACATAAATACACTACATATTTGGTCTCGCCAAAAACACTACCATTATTTTTTTCTTTTTTTCTTTTTTTCTTTTTCGTGTTTTCCCATTTTTGTCTTATTTTTTTCTGTTTATTTTTTTTCTTTTTTCTCCCTCTTTAGTCTCCAACTTCTATTTCTCTTCGTTCTTTGATTTTTTTTGTTTTCTTTATTGTACTTATTTTCTTTATCATTTTTTTGTTCTATTTTATATTTTTGTATTCTCAAAAAATATGACTAGTCGAGCACAAGTATGGATGATAACGTAAATACCACAATTATTTATTGTATTTGTAGTCACACCGTCATTTATATTTTTGTATTCATTGATACAACTGTATTTATATTTGTATTTAAAAGTTCGTGCTTGTATTTATATTTTATAGTTTGCTTTGTATTTTATAGTTCGCACTTGTATTTGTATTTGTTAGTTTGCACCATCATTTATATTTTACATAATTCACACTTGTATTTTAAAGATTTTTCTGTATTTGTATTTTATAATTGACTGCATATTATATTATGTTTATATTATGATTTTATTGTGTTTGTATATTTAGATTGTATTTGGATTATACTTGTATTTGTATTTTATTTTCATTGATACCTTTTTTATATTTAAAGAATTATTTTGTATTTGTAAGTTGATTGCATATTGTATTTAGCCGTGACTATGTACAATTTATCATTTGTATTTGTATACAAACAAGCAAATATATTAATTGTATTTTCTTGATTCTAAATTATATAAATGTATAATGTATCATTTGATATGAATGTACCATTTTGTATTTGTATTTCAAAATTATCGTTCATATTTGTAAATAAATAAATATCACTTGATGCAAATACAATTACAAATTAATGAAACAAATGATTTTACAAATACAAATACAATATGTATTTGTATATATTGTATTTGTATAGAAATTTGAATTGTATTTATTTATATCAATAAATACAACTCGTATTAATAAATACAAATAAGTATTCGTAGAAAGAAAATCAATCGTTCCTTTTCAATAATTAAGAAATACAAATGATAGTTCACACTTGTATTTGTATGTTATAGTTTGCATTTGTATTTGTATTTTTAGTTCGCACTTGTATTTGTATGTTATAGTTCGCCTTTAGATTTGTATTTTATAGTTCGCACTTGTATTTGTATGTTATAATTTGCATTTGTATTTATATTTATAGTTCACACTTATATTTGTGTTTGCTAGTTCGCACAAATGAAAAGAAAGAGAAAAATGAAAAGAAAAAAAAGAAGGAGAAAAAAATATAAAAAAGAAGGAGAGTAATAGAAAATAGAGAAAAAATACAAAAAAAAAGGAGGAGAAAAAATGAAAAGAAAAAAAATAAAAATAAAAAAAAAGAAAAAAAAAAGTGAAAAAAGAAAAAAGAAAGCGAAAACAACAAAAAAAGGAAGAGAAAAAATGAAGAAAAAAATTGAAAAAGAAAAAAAAGTAGAATAATAGAAAATTGTTATGATATATATCAATTATAGTGAGTGTCTATTAAGATCTATCAAGATTAATTTGATATCTATCAGGATTTGATGTATTTGTCTTTTAGTATGAAACTAGGGCAAATTCCCCCCTATAAATAGAATGACTTCCTTCATTGTAAATCATCCCTTAAGAGAAGAGATAAGAATCACTCTCTTTACTCTCTCTACTCTTCTTCTTGTTCTTTCTTGTTTTATAACACGTTATCAGCACGAGACTCTACCGTCTTAAATTTGAAAGCTAAGGCTAAGGTATTATTTTTTTTATTTCTTCCCTTTTCCATATGGCTAACAATCTTATGAAGTGTGAGTTCATTGCCCTTCAAAGTTCGGGCAAGAACTATATTTCATGGATGTTGGATGCTGAAATCCATCTAGATGCTATGGATCTTAATGACGCCATAAAGAATGAAAATACAACATCTAGTCAAAATTGTGCTAAGGCTATGATTTTCTTGCGTCATCATCTTGACGAAGTTCTGAAAATTGAGTACCTTAATACTAAGGATCCACTCGTATTGTGGAATAGCCTAAAAGAAAGGTTTGACCACTTAAAGATGGTCATCCTCCCGAAAGCACGATATAAGTGGATGCATCTAAGATTTCAAGACTACAAGTCTGTTCATGAATACAATTCTGCCATGTTCAGAATTTCTTCTCAATTGAAACTTTATGGAGAGACAGTCAATGATAATGATATGATGGAAAAGACGCTCTCCACTTTTCATGCCTCGAATGTGCTCTTACAGCAACAATATCGAGAAAAAGATTTCAAGAAGTATACTGAACTGAGTTCTCATCTTCTCGTGGATGAAAAAAATAATGATTTGTTGATGAAAAATCACGAGAATCGACCAACTGGATCTGCACCATTCCCTGAGGTGAATGATGTGCACGCTCACCATGCTAGGCGTGGAAAAGGTCGCGGCTCTGGTCGTGGTCGTGGACGTGGTCGTGATGACCAAGAAAGAAACCCTGTTTCGGGTGTTAATAATTCATCAAACAAAAAGAGAAAAGATGAGAAACGTGAAGAAGTTACTTGTTTTTGATGTGGCGGAAAAGGACATTATTCACGTGATTGTCGTGCTCTCAAGCACTTGGTTGATCTTTATCAAGCATCACTAAAGAAGAAAGAGAGAAATCCCGAGGCTAACTTTCTCTCTGAAAATAATGTTGACATCACATGTTTGGATGTAGTAGATTTTTTCGAGCACCCTGAAGGAAAGATTGATCACTTGATTGGTGGTGGTTTCATAAACATGAAATAATGAATGATTTTTAATTTTGTTTTATTTTTATTGATAATAGTTAGTGAATAAAGAATCATGTAAAAGTAATTGTTTGCATGAGTATTAGTTTTTGATTAATATTGATTAGTTCAATTATATTATTGTAATTTCTAATTGATTGAATTGAATTTTAATTTTATCATTATTTATTAAAAAAGAAGAAGATGATAGTACAAAGGTTTACTTTTTGCATGAAAACAATACGTGGAGTGCTTGCTTTGCATTCATTACAATGCAAAATTATCATTCTTTACAATGTTGTGCAAATAATATGATTAAGATTGCATTCTGTAATGTATTCTTTATATTAACATTCTTTAATATAATAATATTCTCATATGATTATGTAATATAATAATATTTTTATATTCTCATTTCGTAATACGATTACAATTGCATCTCGTACTAATTGGATATATTTCTTTTTAATTACTTAGTTAAAGTGTGATTAATAATTTTTTTATATTATAAGTTTTCACTTTGTACAAAGATTTAATATATATTTTATTTGGTGCGTGTTATTTTATTTAAAGATATGGATAATTTTCAAGAAGATATTTGCTTGATTAATTCTGGCACTACACATATGATATTCAAAGACAAGAAATATTTCTCTCATCTAAACATGGACAAGATTAATGTTACTACAATTTCTGGTATTGCTGATTTGATTGAAGGCTTCGGAAAAGCCAGTATAATCTTGACCAAGGGAACTAAACTCATCATAAATAATGCTATGTTCTCTCCCAAGTCTCAGAGAAACTTGATGAGTTTTAAAGATATCCGTGAAGATGGTTATCATATCAAGACATTTGATGAGATGAATCTTGAATATCTTGGTATCACCAAGAATATCTCTGGGCAGACATGTGTTGTTGAAAAGTTCCCTGCTTTATCTTCTGGCCTGTATTGGACAAAGATTTGTGCAATTGAGGCACATTCCATAGTAAACCGAAAGTTTACTGATTCCAATACTTTCGTACTTTGGCATGATCGTCTGGGACATCCAGGATCAATAATGATGAGATGAATAATAGAAAATTCAAATGGGCATCCATTAAAGAACTTGAAGGTTCTTTCGAATGGTGAATTTTCATGTAATGCTTGTTATCAAGACAAGTTGATTGTGAGACCATCGCCAACAAAAGTTGGGATTGAGTCCCCACATTCTTGGAATGCATACATGGGGACATCTGTGGACCAATTCACCCACCAAGTGGGTCATTTAGATATTTCATGGTCCTAATAGACGCTTCTTCTAGATGGTCTCATGTGTGTCTTTTGTCATCTCGCAACTTGGCATTTGCAAAATTGTTGGCACAAATAATACGATTACGGGCACAATTTCCTGATAATCAAATCAAGTCTATTCGCCTTGATAATGCTGCAGAATTTTCATTCCAAACATTTAATGACTATTTCTTATCGATCGAGATAAGAGTGGAACATCTTGTACCCCATGTTCACACTCAAAATGGCCTTGCTGAGTCATTAATTAAACGTCTGCAGTTGATAGCAAGACCATTACTAATGAAAACTAAGTTGCCCACTTTTGTTTGGGGTCATGCAATTTTGCATGCTGCAACACTTATTCGTCTTAGACCGATAAATTATCATAAATTTTCTCCGTTGCAATTGGTTCTGGGTCAAGAGCCTAATATATCTCATCTGAGAATTTTTGGGTGCAGTGTTTATGTGCCGATAGCACCACCAAACCGCACCAAGATGGCCCCCCAAAGAAGGTTAGGAATTTATGTTGGGTTTGAATCACCCTCCATTATTCGCTATCTTGAACCATTAACGGAAGATATGTTCACTACTCGATTTGCAGATTATCGGTTTGATGAGATACTTTTTCCAAAACTAGGGGGAGAAGATAGTGACATCAAAAGAGAAATTTTGTGAAAAAATTCATCACTATCTCATCTTGATCCACGTGCTTTTATTTGTGAGAAAGAAGTACAAAAAATTATTCATCTGTAGAGAATTGCAAATCAAATGCCGGACGCATTTACAGATTTGAAAAAGATTACTAAATCACATATTCCTGCAGAGAATGTTCCAATTTGAATTAATGTCCCTAAAGGACCATCCACTAGTGTCATAGCTAATGAATCTAAAGCACGCTTGAAGCGTGGCAGACCATTAGGTTCTAAGGATCGAAATCCTAGAAAAAGAAAAACAAATGGTCAAGATGACACTACGAAAGATCCACATACGGAAGTTCAAGATTTGAGCAATGTTGATATCCCTGAAGGAATCAATGAGCCTGAGACTCAAGAAAATGAGGAACTATCCATAAATTCAAGTGATGTTGAAACTAATCTGAATCGATTTGAAATAGTAGTGGATCATGTCTTTGCATATTTGCAACGAAAATCATGCAAGATAAAGAGAATTTTAAACCTCGATCTATCATAGAATGTCGACAAAGACATGACTGGCCAAAATGGCAAGAAACAATTCAATCTGAATTGAATTCGCTCGCCAAACGTGAAGTTTTTGGACCCATAGCTCAAACACCTAATGGTGTTAAGCCCGTTGGCTATAAATGGTTCTTTGTGAGAAAAAATAAATAAAAAAATACAATACAAAGATATAAAGCACGCCTTGTTGCACAAGGATTTTCATAACGGCCTGGTGTCGATTATGATGAGACATATTCACCAGTTATGGATGCAATAACATTATGTTATCTTATTAGTTTCACTATGCATGAGAGACTTGAAATGCATTTCATGGATGTGGTAACAGCCTATCTATATGGATCACTTGATAATGAGATATACATGAAAATTCTCGAAGGATTTAAAATGCTGAAAGCATATAGTTCAAAGCCTCGGGAAATGTATTCCATTAGATTGCAAAGATCATTGTATGATTTGAAGCAATCTGGACGCATGTGGTATACCCTTTTTAGTGAATATTTATCTAAAAAAGGTTATACGAATGATGAAATTTGCCCATGTGTTTTCATAAAGAAAACAACGTCGGAGTTTGTTATACTTACTGTCTATGTCGATGACATAAACCTTATTGGAACGCCAATAGAGCTTCAAAAGACAATTGATTACCTAAAGAAAGAGTTTGAGATGAAAGATCTCAGAAAAACAAAGTTATGCCTTGGTTTGCAAATTGAGCATTTGACAAACGGTATCTTTGTCCATCAATCTACCTACACAGAAAAGGTGTTGAAACGATTCTATATGGATAGAGCACATCCATTAAGTACTCCGATGGTTGTTTGATCACTTGATGTGAATAAGGATCCATTTCAACCTCAAGAAAAGAATAAGGAACTCCTTGGTCCTGAAATACCATAGCTTAGTGCAATTGGTGCACTAATGTATCTTGCAAATACTACAAGGCCTGATATTGCCTTTTCAGTAAATTTGCTAGCAAGGTATAGTTCTGCTCCTACTAGGAGATATTGGAATGGGATCAAACACATATTACGGTATCTAAAGGGGACTATCGATATGGGTTTATTTTATTCTAAAGATTGCAATTCCGATCTTGTTGGTTATGCTGATGCTGGATACTTATCCGACCTACATAAAGCTCGGTCTCAAACAGTCTATGTATTCATATGTGGGGGTACTTCCATATCTTGGAGATCAACAAAGTAGTCTATCGTAGCCACTTCATCGAATCACGCTGAGATTATAGCTATTCATGAAGCAAGCCGAGAGTGTGTGTGGTTGAGGTCCATAATACATCTCATTCGAGAAAAATGAGGCTTGAAATGTGACAAAGTACCCACAATTTTATATGAAGATAATGCAGCATGCATAGCACAACTGAAAAGTGGATTCATAAAAGGAGATAGAACGAAACACATTTCGCCAAAGCTCTTCTATACATATGAGCTCCAAAAGAATGGTGATATTGACGTACAACAGATTCGTTCAAGTGCCAATATGGCTGATTTATTCACCAAGTCTTTTCCAATTGCAACTTTTAAGAAGATGATGCACAATATCGGAATGCAAAGGTTCAAGGATGTTCTTATTAGGGGGAGCTAATACACGCTGTACTCTTTTTCCCTTACGAGGTTTTGTCCCACTGGGTTTTCCTTGTAAGATTTTTAACGAGGCAACCTATATGTGTATTGTTAGACATTCAAGGGGGAGTGTTATGATATATATCAATTATAGTGAATGTCTATCAAGATCTATCAAGATCTATTTGATGTCTATCAGGATTTGATGTATTTGTCTTTTAGTATGAAACTAGGACAAATTCCCCCTATAAATAGAAGGGCTTCCTTCATTGTAAATCATCCCTCAAGAGAAGAAATAAGAATCACTCTCTCTACTCTCTCTACTCTTCTTCTTGTTCTTTCTTGTTTTATAACAAAAATAAAAAAAGAGAGAAAATACATGAGAGACTATGAATTGTAATTAAGAATAATTAATAGGTAAGAGGGGCTATGAATTGTAATTAATTAAAATTTAAGCTAAATAGGGTAATTAAGAATCTATGTTTGCTAAGATATGTAGTTATCCCTTTTCTTTATCATTTTTTGTATTTTATTATTTCTAAAATATATAAATATGTAATGTATCATTAGATACAAATGTACCATTTTGTATTTATATATCAAAATTATCATTGGTATTTGTAAATAAACAAATATCACTTGATACAAATACAATTACAAACAAATGAAACAAATAATTTTACAAATACAATATGATATGTATTATATATATATTTTATTTGTATAAAAATTTGAATTGTATTTATTTGTATCAATAAATACAACTCGTATTAATAAATACAAATAAGTATTCGTAGAAAGAAAATCAATCGTTCCTTTTCAATAATTAAAAAATACAAATGATAGTTCACACTTGTATCTTTATGTTATAGTTCGTATTTATATTTATATTTTATAGTCCGCACTTGTATTTATATTTTATAATTCGCATTTGTATTTGTATTTTATAGTTTGCACTTGTATATGTGTTTGCTAGTTCACACAAATAAAAAAAGGAGAAAAATGAAAAGGAAAAAAAAGGAGAAAAAATACAGAAAAAGAAGGAGAGTAATAGAAAATAGAAAAAAAACAAAAAAAAAATAAGGAGAAAAAATAAAAAAGGAAAAAAAAAGAAAAAATGAAAAAAAGAAAACGAAAAAGAAAAAAGTGAAAAAAGAAAATAGAAAGAGAAAACAAAACAAAAAAAAAAAATGAAGAAAAAAACTGAAAAAGGAAAAAAAAGGAGAGTAATAGAAAATTGAGAAAAAGAGAAAATACATGAGAGAGACTATGAATTGTAACTTTTAATAGAAATTACACAAAATTACAAACCTAAGAGATCTTATTATCCAAAATTCCTTACCTTTTAAACAATTATTTAAAATCTCGAATTTAATATTTTACTCTTGATACATATAAATTCATCCTACTTTTACTCCACAATTAATGCATTCAATCCATTGCAATCTATGAAATCATTTATTATCTCAAATGAATCCGTGATTATTGCACTAAATTCGCCTAAACTACGATAATCACTCCGCCATCACCGTGTCCTCCTTACTTTCTACCATCATTTTACTTTATTTTATTTTTAACCATTCTTTGCTTATCAAGCATACATAAAGTAGCATAGGTGGTATACTATAATTCATGAACTTTGCTTAGAAAATGATATTGTGAAAAACCACGCCTCCTACAAAATTATCTAACGAAAGAAACGTAATTGTAATTTCATAAAAACATTTACATCTTGCTAATTTAGTCCTTCATCAAAGAGAGCTTTTTTATGTATTTTTTTTTGAGATTTTAATATAATACATAATAATTTTTTCATAACATAATACATGATTAATTTATATTTTTGTTGGTATATATGACTAGCGGACGAACGACGGAGGAGGTGGTGGTGGTGGATTATATATATCAATCATAAGTATCAAGACATATCCATATGTATCAATATCAAGACATATACATATGTATCAAATAAATGTATTTAATACATATATAGATACATATCAAGAACTTGTGTACTCTTTTCATAATTTTAAGGATGATGTATCTATTTTTTGGTCATTTAATGATTTCACCACACTCATTCAATTTGGATATTTTGCAATTGATACATATGGTATTTTATTTAATTTTGTGATACATTTTTTACGTGCACAATTGATACATTTTATTCCGTGAGAATTGACATGTGTAACACTGATATAATATTATAAAAAATATATATTGGTATTGTTAATTAGTTATCAAAAATATATACATTACCAATGTGCTACATTTGTTGTTGGAATATTGGTGATACATATGACAAATACATTGTGATAGTGATTCATATTTTTGATTTATTTATAAATGTTTGATACATTTAACATATGTTTGGCATATATAAACTATATTTTTTATGTGAGATTGAATTTTAATGGGTAGTGAGTAATTTTACCAAATGTATCATTATGATACATCTGGAATCAAATGTATCATTTTGATACATCTGGAACCAGATTTTTTATACCACGATTTGTGTCTAATTTTATCCCATGTAATAATTGAAAATTAGTTACTTCCTTATTTGACTAACCACTACATTACAAATGTATCACAACACATATGTTTCAAGGCTAAAAATATGTATCACAGATATCAAAATCCAGGATATTATGTAATTAAACAAATTTATGGAAAAAAGTGTTAGAACCCATTAAAAATTTAAAATTTATGTAAGTTACTCATGAAAAAAAGGAAATATTTAGGAAATTTTTCATAAGTAGCAAATTTATAGCTATAATTAGAACTTTTATAGAAGCTATTTCATAATTACGAAAAATAGCAAGTTGTATTTTGGATTTTATAAAAGTGTTGCTATTAAAATACATATACAACAAGATTTATCATCCTTCTTTTACTCAAATCAATTGAGTTAAATAAGGAAGCAACAAATTTTTTTTTCATAAATTATTGCAGTAAATTCCTTTTCCATAAATTACTCTTATTTCAATTAGTACTTCCAAATCAAACTCAAATATGAAAGATTATTATCTTTATAATTTTTTAAAATTCAAAATAAAATATGGGCAAAATTCAGAAATTGCATACTTATCCCCTTAATTATTAGTTTCATAGCAACACCTTTCTTAATTACATAATATAGCAAGTTGTATTTTGTATTTTTGCAAACTGTTGCTATAAAAATACAAATACAACTGTTTTTACTGCCCTTAATTAACTGATTTAAATATGATAATAATTCATTATATTTAACTGTTAAAGATTACCTTCCCACTAAAAGCTCCTCAATCACGCCTTTTCCGTTATGTTATAACAAACCTATTCAAATTCAAAAAATAATTTCCTTCCTTTCATATAACGTGATCCTTCAAAAAATAAATAAATTCAAATTAATTTGAATCTGCAATTTTGCTCTAACCGAACAATCAAAATTCAATTGTATTTGTTGGTGTTCAATATCATTTTGAATAATCAGTTTTGTTAAGTTCAACATTATTTTCTTCTCGATAAAACTTTGGAATTCAAGTATCTGTTGCAAATTCTCGATTGACTGTTGTTTCAGGTATTAAATTATTTTTTTTGTGTGAGATTTTTTTTAGCGTTTTGTTTTTTGTTACTTTGATCGTTTTTTCAGTTGATTAAATTGTGATGTTTTGTAGTAATTTTAACGTTGTTATATAACCAATTATTAATATATTGTAAACAAATCTAGATTTGGAAGTTTATCCTATTGTTTTTTGAACTCGTAGAACAAGAATTGATCGAATTCAGATTTCCAAGATAATGAAATTATAATTTTTTGTAGTTTTGCTTGTCGAAATTTGAGAATATAACAGAATATATGAAAACATCCTTTATATACGTTTAGTTGTGTTAGAATCTGGAGGTTCAGTATTTGGTTGTATATGATGGTGAACACATACTTTGTAATTGTATTTAGCTTGGAACAATAAAATTTGGTTGTAAGTTTTATGTAACAAAAGTTTTGTAAATGTATTTTTAGTGTTGTTGTTTGGTCATATGAAGTGATAGAACAACTGTTTTGGTTGTATGTGATTCTGGTGGTTTTGAATTTGATTGTATGTAACCTTCAACATAATTTTTTGAAATTTTTTTATGGCTGTAAACTTTTGCAGCATTTGTATTTTACTTTAAAAAAATGTTGTGTGAATGTATTTTTTGATTGTAGATGTTGGATATGTAACTTTGTTTGCGTTTTAAACTGAAAAAGTGTGTTGTAACAATTGACATCTGACAAATATATATATTTATTTATTTTTGATTTAGTCATTTAGAAATGGGAAGCATACCAGTTCTTTTGAAGCACTCTGGAAGGTGGACGTATGAAAAAAACTACGAAAAATACGTCATTGATGCTATACTGTTGAGCACAACAACATCATTTGTTGAGCTGCACGATGTTTTGGCATCTCTCTTAAATGTGGACTTAACCAGCAAACTTATTCTAGTGGAATATCAAATCACTGGTAATGCAATACAAATACATAATGATATGGGTTTAAAGGTGTTTATTTTGCAGAAAAAAGAGACACAAGACATGAATTGTCTTCCTTTATATGTAAGCATTTTGGAGAAAGTTGTAGGAAACAGCTTTGCAAGTTCATCTATATGTGTTGCTGAAAGAAGAGCCGATTGTAACAATTTGCAAACAGTGATAAATACATCTAATGAAAGAACTTTGGTGGTTTCTGAAGATACACCAACATTAGATGTATTTGAGATGGATACGGTTCAGGTGATTATCTCATACCCACTTCACAAGCATATTGAGGAAGATCAGGTTTACTTGACGAATTTTTTTTTAAAGCCAGTCATGAAGGATTATACAATAAGGGAGAAATTTCAAATACGAAGTAAGAGGTCAAGTAGGAAATGGTACATACATTCTATATCATTTAGATTATGTTTTAAATGAGTTTGGATATGTATTTTAATAATATTAAATTATGATGGTTGCAGTTATATATTGTTTTACAAATCACGGACTGCGATTTTTTAATGTGTGCATTCGGTATGAGAGATTTTGGATTGTTTAGAATAAGAGAATTCATACCTCAACATACTTTCCCGGTGAAGGACAAGATCTATCCAAAGGTGCATGCTACGAGTATGTTGATAGGTGGTATAGTTAAACAGAAATTCAAAAATCACAAACGAAAATACAGTCCGATTGAAATAAAAAATGACATGAAAGAAGAGTTTGGTATGGATTTGACATACACTTTATGTTGGAGGGCCAAGGAAAGAGCGTTAGAAGAGTTAAGGGGTAAGCCATCAGCATCGTACGGGAAATTACCATCATACTTATATGTTTTGAACAATACCTATCCTGAGTCACATATAAGAATGAAAAAGACGGATGAGAATGAGTTCTTGTATGTATTTATCGCTCTACATGCATTCATTAAAGGATTCGATCATTGTAGACCTGTCGTAATTGTTGATGCTAGTCATCTGAAAGGAATTTATAATGGGGCATTTGTAACAACATGTACAATTGATGGAGCAGGTTAGTATAAATTTATATTTACATTGTAGAATTGATTGTATTTTTATATGTATTTTCTGCATGTCAATTGAAAAAAAATACAAATCTCTAGTTGATATATACATATCGGTTTAAAAATACAAATATTTCCATAGTTTCATGGATGAAACATGATTAATTGATAATGTATGATTGTGATGTGCATTTACATGTTAGTATATGTAATTGATACTATTTCTTTGGTAAAGTATACAATTTTTTGGATCTGTATTTTTAATAAATACACATGCAGTTATTAAATGTATTTTTATCTGAATGTCCAAAATGTATTTATAAATTCAGGTCATATATTTTCTTTGGCATATAGTGTGCTTGATTCTGAAAATGATGCATCTTGGACTTGGTTCTTTGAGAATCTAAATGAAGCATACGGAGAAAGACAAAATATGTGTGTTGTATCTGATCGAAATCCAAGCATCATAAAGGTGGTTTGTGATGTGTACAAAGATGTTCCGCATTATGCATGTATGTGGCATCTATGGGGGAATGTGAAAAAACTTTACAAAAAGTCACACGATGCATTATCGGAGATCTTTTATACAATGGCCAAAGCATATTCAAAGTCAGAATTCCACATGTTAATAAAAAAGGTTGAGGCAGTTGATATTAGGGTGAAGAAATATTTGAAATTGGCTGGTTACGAAAAATGGGCTAGGTCCTATACAACAGTTCACCGAGGATGAACTATGACCTCAAACATTGCGGAGTCAATAAATGGAGTACTTGTATCAGCTAGAGAACTGCCAATTTATGATTTTCTTGAGGAAGTTTGATTGCTGCTTGCAAAATGAAATTACGAAAATAGGCAGGAGGCTTCATACACCTTCACAACACTCGTTGAAAAATTTAATGACATACTCAAAGAGAACGAGACTTTGTATACTCGTATGATGGTATGACCTTCTACATTTGTGGCATTTATAATTATGAAAACATAAGTTAGGAAATACCTTCCATCCAGTCCTAAATTAATGAAAACATATACAACATAAACAAAAAGAACATTAAAAAACATATTATGTATTCTGCATATGTATTTTTTGTATAGAAAATTCTTAACACTGCATATGTATTTAGATGCTTGATTAAAATTTACACTGCATATGTATTTTTATTGCAAGATCTGAACACTGCTTATGCATTAATGTCTATAAAAAAAAGGACAGCCCGGTGTACTAAAGCTACCGCTATGCGCGGTGTTCGGGGAGGGTCCCTACCACAAGGGTGTATCCTACGCAGCCTTACCTTGCATTTCTGCTAGAGGCTATTAATGTCTATAAAAATAGTAAAAAAATATCTTCATTAACAAATAAAAATATTTTTGTAATTTGTTTTAATTAAATATATATATTTATGTAAGGATGTATACTTGTCTAGCAAAAATACATATGCTGTTGTGGTTACAACATATCAGAGAATATGGTTTGCATCTTTTTGTAGAAGATCATTTACATATTTCTTTTGATATCAGGTTGTACCAGCCACAAAATATGTGTATACGGTGCACGACAAACAAAAGCACTTCATCATTTGCCTCAAGGAAAGAAAGTGCTCATGTAATACATTTCAACTCGATGAGATACCATGTGCACATGTTTGTGCGGTGTTGGAAAACAAGAATTTTCAGAAGGGGCAATATTGTTGTGATTTATTTAAACCCAAAACTGTGTTGAAGACATATGATGTTCCAATCTATCCGTTACCACACCAAGATGATTGGATAATTCCAGTTAGCGTACTTAGTGAGATAGTACTGCCACTAGGGGTGTTCATGGGTCGGTTTGGGTCGGTTATTGGTCAAAACCATAACCAAACCAACTTAGTCAGTTTTTAAATTTCTAAAACCAAACCAAACCAAACCAAACAAAAAAATAACCATCGGTTTGGTTCTTGTAGGTTTAGTTCGATTTGGTTTGGTTTTTTCAGTTTTTTCAATTTATAACTTTAGCTAATGATGAAAGTTGACGATTTAAAAAAACAAATCCAATCTAACATATGAGATGTCAACTGAGTGTTGTATCTCAACCTTAAAACTAAGATGTCAATTGAGTGTTATACTTCGGCAAAGCCATGAACAACACCATATGAACACTTCTAAAAATATATTTAAAAACTACATTTAACAAAATGATATGATAAACACCACAAAAGGTGAACAAATAAACTTTTTGCTTGACAAGGTTCAAAAAAAAAGTTAAAAGTAGTGATTGTCTATAGTCCTATGAATCTTAGCTGTAAATTTCAATATACAACAAGATGTTATTTTCAAAATTAGTATCATTTGTTATTCAAAGTGTGAAATTCATTTAGAATCTCATAAGGCACTGTCAACTGGATGAAGACATATGACTGAATGTATTACGACTAAAGTTAAATCATGATTAAAATATAAAATGTAACAAATATTTATATTGTATTTATGAATGATATATAAATAAATATAATATATATATATATATATCGATTCGGTTTGATTATTTTGTCAGTTATTTTAGAGTAAAACCAAACCAAACCAAATTAGTATCGTTTTTTTTAAATTCAAAACCAAACCAAACCAAACCTAACCAAATATCGGATTTTTTTAATCGGTTTGGTTTGGATCGCGGTTCGATTTGTTTTTTAAGCAAACCATGAACACCCCTAACTACCACCAAAGTTCAAATGACCTCCAGGAAGACCTGCAAAGAAGGACCGTGGAAAATCTGATTGGGATATGTTTGGAAAGAAGAACATCAACTCATGCAGTTGTTGTGGGACTAAGGGTCACAATAGGCGTTCTTGTAGGAATTATCGCAAATGATACATTTATTCTTCCGTATTATTTCTTAAAACTTTCTTTTTCAATTTTTATAATAATGAACTATTTTATTTGAGTTAATACGTTTATGCATCATTTGATAATTGAACACAATAATATCTGAATATTGCATATGTATATGTTGCAAAATCTGAACATTCCATATGTATTTTGAAGCTACAGTTCATATGTATTTTTAACATTGTATATGTATTTTATGTTAAAGTTAGTAACTTTGATTAACCAAACAAGTATTTAGTTCCTAATTGATCAAAGTTTTAAATACATATGACATATTCTGTAAATATATGTTTGAATTGTAAAATCTTAGCACTGCATATGTATTTTTAGGTTAAATACATTTGATGTATAATGCATATGTATTTTTAGGTTAAATACATTTGATGTATAATGCATATGTATTTTTAAGCAAAATATGAAGACTGCATATGTATTTTTTTTTAAAATGTCACAGTAAAAAAGAAAACTGCATAAAATGCTCAAATTAATCTTTAATTCAAATCAATATTTGAAAGTTTGATTTACAACAAATCTATTTTGAAAAAATTCATTTTACGCAAATTATTGTGATAATAAATGAACACATATTAAAATACATAATAGCTATGTTCCGATGTATTTTTTAAATTCTTAATCTTAACACTGCATAAGTATTTTTAGGCTAAATATATTTGATGTATAATGCATATGTATTTTTAAGCAAAATATCAACATTGCATATGTATTTTGTAACTAAAATCTCACAATAAAAAGTAGAACTGCATAAAAAACACAAGTTTATATTTAATTCAAATTCACATTTATATTGATAATAAATGAAAACATATTAAAATACATATTAGGTATGATCCAGATGTATTTTTGAAATGCTTAATCTTAACACTGCATATGTATTTTTAGGCTAAAAACATAATATGAACACTATATATGTATTTTTTAACTAAATCTCACAGTAAAAGGTAGAACTGCATAAAATACCCAAATTAAACTTTAATTCAAATCAAAATTAGACCCATTTCAAAACTGAATTAATTTCATTCAGTTCAAAATAAGTACTATTATAACCTACAATTAGAACCACTTCAAAACATAAAAATTAGTTTGTACAATCAGAACCTACATCCATACACCAGTTTCTCAACTATACAAAGTAATAAATTCATCAACCATCATACATCAAAAACTTCAGTGACACTAGTTATTCTACTTTGCCTTGCAAGCCTCAATGGTGCTTCGACGTCACTATGAGTATTTGCTTCTTATTTTCGGATTCCATAGTCCCACAAAAGTGCAACATATCTTGTACGGAGTAAGTTGGGGTCGAACTCAGTCAAAATAACTTTGTGATCATAAGAAAGGCACTCTGCATATGTAACCATGTAGAGACCACAATCCCTACAAAAACAAGGAAAAAATTGATTAATAACTAAAATATATTTTGTACAAACATAAAATTTTGGTATATGTAAATTAAAAAACTTACAAGCTTCCACTCGGTTGTTGAGGCGAATTCTCTTCAAACAACACATCAAACAAATCTGAGTAGTTTTTGTCTTTGTATCTTTGATGGTTTTGAAGATCAATTCCTTTCTTATCATAGAAATCACAAGCTTGGAGACACAAAGGGATAATCTCAGCTAATTTCTTGATCTCAGCAAGAACAACCGGATAATAACCAGATGATTCATATGAATCATATAAGAATATGCACCTCTCTGAGAAGGATAAAACTGCTAGCACCCAATGATGTTTTTCCTTTATATTGACTAGAATATAAATGTCTTTCACTGTATGCCATGGCACAACAGAATGCATACGAAACCCATTGATGTATTCATTAAGATGGGTCTCCTGTCTTTCCGCCGTAAGGTTTGGATCATCCACAGAATAAACATCATGAACAGATCTAATTATGTTCATAAAGTTGCAATCTACTGTGCTGAATTTGTAAGACTTGTTGGGGTCATACTTCGACTTCTTCCTCAAGTAGTAGAAACAAACATCAATTTGCTGCAGTAATTGACACCACAAATCTTAGAACATTCAAACTATTTGTATACTAAATTAGCATGCGTATGTAATATAAAATACATATGTAATTTAAAGTTTAATGTCTAAGATTTGCATATGTATAATTTCATTTGTAAACAACACTTATATACAGACAGTGCATGAAAAATGAATATTCATTAGTATGTGATTTAATGGAAATTCATATGTATATTAATAAGTTATATATGAATTTTTAACACATCGTTGTAATAATAAAAACATAGTAAAAATACATATGTGTACCCGTATATATATTTACAAGTAACATAATATGTATTTTAAGTAGTGCTACAACTGTAAAGGAAACATTGTCAAAATAATATACTAACCGAGTTTGTCCTTGACTGATCAGGGAACCCCATTATGTAGAACTAGTTTTTATCTTCAACAGTCTCAACTCCAAAATGCATTATTGGAATGACTGATTTGCCCCTTTTGTAATGATCCACATTTCCCTTTTTTTTATCACTACATGTTAAATCATGAAAACATAATGGAATTAAAAAAAATAAGTTGAAACAATTCAGTAGAAATACCTTTTAGCATGAAATTTTAAAAGGTCGACAAAAATTCAATCCATGAACTTATTGAAAATCTTCATATCCACTATCCCATCAATCAAGTGATAAACAAATGGATGTTTTTGGGGGAATATACGTATGAGCCCTACTAAGCTCTATATATAGTTACAAAATACAAAAATGTAATTAATAAAAAGTATTTGCATAACATATTACTTTGAAACCTATATATATAACTCAGTGTACTTATCGGCAGCTGAACCAAATTTCATCGTGTATGGTGACTCCTTGAATTTGGATGGTCGCCTAATCCTTAACTTTTGAATAGGAGTTTGAAGTTCACGATTAGTAGAGGGATGAATAATGAAGCTTTTACTACTGTAGACATTCAAACTAGGAAGAAGCTCATCAGTGTAACACCCCGAAATCTCATCCCGAGATGTCACACGGTGCTTAAGGCTACGAGTAGCCCCAAGCTAACCCTTTGAGCCTGCTACAATGTCTAGAAACTTACTTCAAGATATTTAAATCAAAACAATGGAACTGTCATATCATATCTAATAGAAAAGTGAAGAAGTACTGTCTTAATAACAGAATACTGAAAGTCTAAAACACATCTGATAGTCTAACAAGCCTCTACTTGCTAAATAACTAAAGAGTCATTGGGACATACCCCCAACTGACTCGAAATGAACTAAAAATAATAGTCATAACACTATGAAAGCGTAAAAGCTGCAAATATAGGTCCTCGAATCATGAGGACTCACCAAAGATAAGGATGTAGATGAGATGCTCGGAGATTACTGTCGCTGCTGAGACTGAGCACCTGAACCTATATTATGAAACAATGTAGCTCATAGACATATATGTGGATCAGTACTTTGAGGATGTACCGAGTATATGGGGGTATATGCATTTAGTAAACAACATTATTACTCTTTATAAAACCATACATGCAAATATGAATGACTCACGTAGCTTGAATAAGTCTGAAATATAAATCTAATAAATCATGAATAGTAAAACATGTAATATAAATCTTTTGAGTCATTTTACTTAACTCTAAACTCTATATTCTCCTCTTATTCTCAAAACTTGTAAGCGCAAAGGAATCTTAAAACAATAACTTTCCAAAACTTATACTTTTACCTTAAGGGGAATAAAGGAATTTTTTTGAAACTTTAAGAACTCAAAGACTTAGGATTATGGAACTTTGGGACTCTTTGGAACTTGGGAAAATTTGACACTTTAGCACTTTGGAATACTGTGGCAGTTTTTTCTAACCGACATAAACCATGTGAGAAATATGAAGTCCAACGTCTTGCCCATATTGGAGAGAGCTGTTCTACCCTTGCCATCGGAATAGAACCTTAAATTTAGTGATCACTATCTTGACCCACTTGGGGTAAATCAAATCCTATGGGGGCTCATAGTTCTGGGGCATGAGACCTTGGAATTAAGCCCAACTCGGTGCTAAATACTACTCCCATACTTAGGCTCAGAAATTTTAGAAAAATCCACCTTAAATAGTATAATAAAGTATAATGGAAGCTAATCATGCTTCTCTTTGCTTTAAATCACAATGATGTGGACTCCTTTCTTAGCTTAGGACTTAAATATCAAAACTTGCTTAAAATCATCTTTCTTGAATACCAAAACTAAAACTCATTACTTACAACCCATACTTGAAAGTTATGCCAATTCACAGTAACTTTAAGCTTGCAATAATAGCATCAAAATACTTTATCAAATCTAAAAGTTCATTCTTGGATTGTAGAACATTTAAATACATGTATACTCAAATAATCATGGTTTCACAATAGAACTGAATTCTTGACACTATCTTAGAAACACTTGGAAATAACAATTCATGTAGGAACATGCAATTCATGGGATAAAATCTCAATTCAAACAATAATAGATAGGGTAAATACACAATTCATGAATTTAATAATTTATAATCTCATGAACTTGAAACAAAGTAAATTAGGCATAATCCCACTTGAAAACATGAAATTCTTTAATAAAAATCAAAACTTTGAGTACAAGAACGAAATGATTGTACTTGTTCAAACCCACATACCTTAAATTATGAATTTGGATGAACTCTTGCTTTTGGGACTTTATTCATACTTTTGATGGGCTTTTCTATTCCGCCCATCAATATTTAACCATCACTTTTGAATCAGTCCCAGTGGTTAATGAATATTCAGACGTGTTTCCCGAAGATCTTCCAGGCATTCCTCTCAAAAGAGAAATATACTTTGGCATAGACCTTCTCCCAGATATTCAGGCTATTTCTATTCCGCCATATAGAATGGCACCAGCAGAACTCAAGGAACTAAAAGATCAGTTGAAGGATCTCTTAGATAAGGGATTCATTAGGCCCAGTGTATCCCCATAGGGTGACCCAGTCTTATTCGTGCGCAAGAAAGATGGTTCTCTCAGGTTGTGTATCGATTACCGTCAGCTCAACAAAGTTACGATCAAGAACAAGTATCCTTTTCCCAGGATAGATGACTTGTTTGACCAACTTCAGGGTGCCAGTTATTTCTCCAAGATAGACCTCAGATCAGTCTATCATCAGCTCAGAGTTAGAGAATGTGACACCCCGAAGACAGCTTTTTGTACTCGGTATGGTCACATCGAATATCTAGTTATGTCCTTTGGTTTTACCAATGCCCCTAGAGCTTTCATGGACTTAATGAATCGGGTGTTCAAGCAGTACTTGGACATGTTCATCATAGTCTTCATAGATGATATTCTGGTATATTCTCGCACAGAGTGTGATCATTCAGACCATCTCAGAATTGTTCTTCAGACTCTCAGAGATCATCAGTTGTTCGCCAAGTTCAGTAAGTGTGAATTTTGGCTAAGATCAGTAGTATTACTTGGTCATATTGTTTCCAGTGATGGCATTAGAGTAGATCCTCAGAAGATCGAAGCGGTAAGAAACTGGCCTCGCCCTGTCTCTCCATCAGATATTAGGAGTTTCTTGGGTTTGGTTGGCTATTACAGATGCTTTGTCGAGGTATTTTCTTTTATTGCATCTCCTATGTCCAGATTGACTCAGAAGAAGGTTAAGTTTTAGTGGTCATATTCTTACGAGAAGAGTTTTCAAATGTTGAAGACTCGACTCACCTCTGCCCCAGTTCTAACTCTTCCAGATGGTTCAGACGGTTTTGTAGTCTATTGTGATGCATCTAGAGTGGGTTTAGGTTGTGTCCTCATGCAGCATGGTAAGGTCATAGCCTACGTCTCCAGACAGCTAAATCCCCATGATAAGAATTATCCTACTCATGATCTTGAGTTAGCAACCGTAGTATTTACCTTAAAGATTTGGAGGCATTATCTATACGGAGTTTATGTAGATGTCTTCATAGATCATAAGAGTCTCCAGTATGTCTTTTCTAAGAAAGATCTCAATCTTCGTTAGAGAAGGTAGTTAAAGCTTTTGAAAGATTATGGCATGAGTGTTCTTTATCATTTGGGAAAGGCCAACGTTGTGGACGATGCTCTCAGTAGACTCTCCATAGGTAGTGTTTCTCACGTAGAGGATGGTAAAAAGAAGATAGCCCAGGAAATTCATTAGCTTGCCAGACTAGGCATTTACTTAGTCGACTCTTCAGAGGGTGGTGTATGTGTTCAGAGTAGTTCAGAGTCATCTCTAGTTTTTGAGGTGAAAGAAAAGCAAGACAGGGATCCCAACCTTGTCAAGCTAAAAGAGTCAGTTCAGAATTAGAAAGTAGAGGCTTTCTCCCAAGGGGGAGATAATGTTCTCCATTATCAGGGTCGTCTGTGTGTTCCAGGTGTAGATGAATTAAGGCAGCAAATTCTTGCAGAGGCACATGGTGCGCGATAATCTATTCATCCAGGGGCCACTAAGATGTACCATGACTTGCGGGAGATCTATTGGTGGAGTGGGATGAAAAAAGATGTTGCAGAGTTTGTGGCTAAGTGCTCTACATGTCAGCAGATTAAGATAGAGCATCAAAAGCCTAGTGGGTCCATGTAGGAGTTCACCATTCATACTTGGAAGTGGTAAAAAGTGAACATGGATTTCGTGACGGGTTTGGCTCGAACTCATCATTAGCATGATTCGGTTTGGGTCATTATAGACAGAATGACCAAGTCAGCTCATTTTATTCCAGTTCATACCTCTTATTTAGCCGAGGATTATGCCAAACTCTATATTAGGGAGTTTTTTATATTACACGGTGTTCCATTATCTATCATCTCAAATAGAGGTACACAGTTCACCTCTCACTTTTGGAAATCATTCCAAAAGGGTCTTGGTACCCAAGTTCATCTCAGTACCGCCTTTCATCCTTAGATAGATGGTCAAGAAGAGAGGACTATTCAGACTCTTGAAGATATTCTAAGGGAGTGTGCAGTTGATTTCAAGGAAAGTTGGGATGACCACTTGCCTCTGATTGAGTTTGCATACAAAAATAGCTATCATTCTAGTATTCAGATGGCTCCATTCAAAGATCTCTATGGTAGGAGGTGTATATCTCCAGTCGGTTGGTTTGAAGTTAGTGAGGCCTTAGTCATCGGTACCGACTTGGTATTCGACGCCTTAAAGAAAGTTTAGTTGATCAGAGAGAGACTTTGGGATGCTCAGAGCCGACAGAAGTCTTATGCAGATATTCATAAAAAGGATATCGAGTTCGAGGTCAATGACTATGTCTATCTCAAGATCTCTTCCATGAAGGGAGTGAAAAGGTTCAACAAGAAAGGGAAACTCAGTTCCCGCTATGTCGGTCCTTTCAGGATTCTCAGTTGCTTTGGCAAGGTAGCCTATGAGCTCGAATTGCCTTCAGATCTAGCCTCAGTTCATCCGGTCTTCCATGTATCCTTGCTCAAGAAGTACATAGGTGACCCAGCAGTTGTAGTCCCTATTCAGAACATTGATGTTCAGGACAACCTCTCTTATGAAGAGATTCCAGTCAAAATTTTAGACTATCAGATTCGTAGGCTGAGGAACAAAGAAGTCCCTCTAGTCAAAGTTCTTTGGTGAAATTAGTCCGTTGAGGGAGCTAATTTGGAAGCAGAAGCATACATGCATACCAAGTACCCTCACCTTTTATCCGCCAACCCAGATCAAGCTCAAGGTAACAGTCCTCCTTAAGCTTATTCAGTTTCACGTTCAACATTCAATACAACTTGATATTTCGTTTCATATTCATGTTCCATCAAAAATTTGGTATTAAGTACCATTTCATATTCATTCATGCATACATGTATCAGTCCAGTAAATAATCATGCATTAGATATGCATTCTCATTGCGAGAACCTCAGTCATGCATTCATGAATCAGTTACACGTGCATCAGATATGCATATTTAGTATAATACGTTCAGTTTGTTAGTCATAAGATCATATTCTAGCTACTCATGTTTAGATTATTGTTTCCCCTCTCAGTCAGTTCCATTCGAGGATGAATGTTCTCAAGGGGGAGATATTGTAATACCTGTGCCTTTTTCCTAGCTAGAAATCATCTCAAGGATGCTAGCACTTACTTTGAAATGAAAACCTATATTTGTACATGTAGTATTTTTGATATTTTTACTTTCTATCATGTGGAAAATTGATTTAGCTTTCCAACGGTACCAATTTTGTCCAAATCCGACATCAGACGAGGAAGTTATGTACGTTTTACTTGGAACTGTCGGAAATGCCCAGGTATGAAGGCCAAGTTGACGGACCACCACATAAGTGACGGACCACCACTTTGACCATCACAGCCAAGGCAGTTGAGACACGTACTGGATAAGGACTGACGGACGAGTTGTCGGACCGTCAAAGTTGTGATGGACCGTCATCCAGGCCGTCAACTCTTATCCAGTGAACCCCATTTCTGGTCCACGTCTGACGGGATAAGTGACGGACCATCAAGTGTCTGACGGACCATCACACGCCATATTCAGTTTATTTCCAGGTCATTTTAACAGGGGTATTTTGGTCACTTACCACTCGCCTATATACCCATATGAGTCCGAATTCAGCCATTTTGCTCATTGTTATTCCACAAATGAAAACTAGGGTTTCTCTCTGAATTTAATCCCCAAGAACAAGACCCAAGCCTCTTCAAAAATCAAAGGATTTCAAACCCTTCAATTTAAAAAATGTCAAGAACCCTGAGTTAGGTATGCGTAGTGTTCATCCACGGATTCCTTTCGTCCGTGGAGTTCAAGAATCAATCTTTAAATACCAAATCATAACTATTTTGTGATGATATGATTGTATTCATGTTGGTGGTTGTTGTTTGTTCTATAGAGTAGTAATTTGACGAATTTTCATAAGGTTATGATCATGTAGTTAGAACCCATGAATTTGGGTAGTTTAATATGGTGAAATCCATGAGCACACCTATGACTTAAAGAATACATGCAAGGTGTTTGATAAAATACTTAGAATGCTATAAATTTCATGTTTACATGGTCCCATATTATCTATATGACAAGTTCATGTTAATTATAGAATTCAATATGAATTCCATGCCATTGTTTTGTTGCTATTATTGTGGTATGAAACATTTATGATAATGAAGTGATACAATATGTACATGATATATATCCCATGTACTCCCTACCATGCACAAGATGTTGAAAACTACATGTGGTATATTATCCCCTACTTATGATACTATGAATTGTTAACTCCAATCTTGTGATCAAGTCATGTCATGTGTGTCAGTTCCTTCCATTGAGTCCTGGGGGTATTTGTACCCAAAAAATATAGTTGTGTGCCTATAGCCAAGTCACGTTATCCCGATAATTTAAGTCAAGCCATGATCTATAGAACTCAGTCAGTCATGTGACTCAGGAAAACTCTGAAATCTCATGATCTCAGCAAAATCTCAGATAGTAGTGCTATTTCGTCAGTCAACGGAAGTCAATTACTCAGTCCATGTACAGTCAGTTAAATCATGTTTAGTCTCTTCATATGGGAGTATAAGTCAGCACCTAGTGAACCTAAGGATGGGAACTCACCTGCCAGTTTAGGGTGTGATTCTTAGCAGTCATCCTAGTGTTCCAGAACTACGTAGCCAGCGTAGGTTGAGACATCTTAACCTGTTAGACTAGGGTTGATGAGGTGGCTTAACCTGTTAGTTTAGGGTTCCCACTATTCTCATTTGAGTACCTTCCAGATAAGGTTCACTCACAACTGTCCTTACCAGTGGCGCGGTATTGACACCCCTCCAGTCGGGGCAGAGATTGGACCCCAACTTAGCTATATACATTATTGGGGCATGTCGGTTAAACAACTATCTCCCACAATTTCAGGCTCAGTCTCAATAAAATAACTCAGATAGTTCTTCAAATATCAATATACCAGGACTGCCAGATACGGTCAAATTCAGTTATAGTACGGAACTCAGATAGTTCCATCAAACCCAGGACTGTCAGACACAATCACCCATATTGACAGAACCATAGTTTCAGTCATGTCAGAAATCAGTAAATCATGTATTAGCATACGATCCACTATTACGTATTTACGCTTCCAGTTATTATGTATGTATGTTTGCACTCTCACGTTCATATTAGTCGGTTAGTTAGGATTGCTCATGCATGTAAACCCTTTTCATTTAGCCTACCTCACTCGTATACTCAGTACTTCAGTTGTACTGACGCATTTACGCTATGGTGCTTTCTTTTCATGTTACACCATAGGTTCAGAGACACGAGTTCCAGAACAGCAGTAGCATTCACATTCTAGTATACAGAGCTGCAGTGAGTCCTCTTAATTCAAGGACGATATGATTCGATTCATTTATTATTTTAGTTAGTTTTCAGTTTACGAAGTTAGTTGGAGACATGTTCCTTCAACTCCTTATTCAGTCAGTACTTCGAGGCTTTCAGATACAGTTCAGATTTAGTTCAATTTTGATTCAGACTTCAGTTATCTTGGGTATTTTTCACCCATATGGATGCTATAATTATTTCAGTTGAACCTTATGGTCTATTGTTTATGTTTTCCGCATATTACATGTATGTTAAGCAGTGTACAGGTACAGATATCAGTCATGGGTTAGCTTATGGTCCCTCGGGGTCATGAGCATCATGTATCGTTCTGGTTCAGAAAATTGGGGTGTTACAATAAGATGCCATCTCTACACTCTCTTATTTAGAAATATGCATAACTGGGTGATCTTCTTCACCTTCTCAAGATACAACTGTGGGTCCTTACCTGCCTTTGACCTATAGAACTCTTGCGGATTCATCCTCATAAAATCTTGAATCCTGGTTGTATCTAAATCACCTCTTTATTGATGTGGAACTCCAGCCTATTTATTGGCCTGAACATTAGCGGTGACTGCCTGGGCTAGCTCCTGAAAAGCTACCCGAAACTCAACATGACACACATTCTTATTCAGGGGATTAACAGACTGAGGTTGCTGTTTATCATTCCTATGGGCATTAGCTCTTCGGGGAGGCATTTTCTATCATAAAAGAGTATGAATTAATAGCAGAGAGAGAGACAACTGTAAGCACGATGGTTTATTAAAGAAATAGATGACTTTTCCTAAAACTTTTTGTAGCCTCTTGCTCATAGATGTGGTGCACTACACACCGATGATCAAGACTCTATGTAACGCAGCTTGTCAGACTCCCTAGGACTCTCTAAACCTTAGGCTCTGATACCATGTTTTTAACGCCCCGAAATCTTATCTCGAGATGTCACATGGTGCTTAAGGCTACGAGTATCCCCAAGCTAACCCTTTGAGACTGCTACATTGTCTTGAAACTTACTTTAAGATATTAAAATCAAAACAATGGAACTGTCATATCATATCTAATTAAAATACAAAGAAGTACTGTCTGAATAACAGAATACTGAAAGTCTAAAACACATCTAATAGTCTGACAAGCCTCCACTTGCTAAATAACTAGAGAGTCATTGGGACAGACCCCCAACTGACTCAAACTAAACTGAAAATAATACTCATAATGCTATGAAAGAAAAAAAGCTGCAGATATAGGTCCTTAAACTATGTGGACTCACCAAAGATAAAGATGTAGATGAGATGCTTGGAGATTTTGAAATTTTGAAAAGTGACAGTTAAATCTTGAGTTCTCTTGGATTTTGGGTTGAAACCCTAGACCCTGTTCTTGAGTAATCTGTGAGAAATATCATGTATTTTGGCAATTTGGGAATTAAATCCCGTGTTAAAGCTGAAAAGGGGATGGAAAATACCCATATTGCCCTTAATGAGTTGGAGAAGAAGCTAAAAATTTATACCAGCATGAGTTAGCCAGGAGATGCCTTGCCAAGTCCGCCGGGCTTAGCAAGGCGCCGCCCTGATAAGTCCGTCGGACTTAGCAAGGTACCGCCCCGTCTGTGCTAACATGATACCCAGGGCGACACGGGCTTATCACGGAGCCTTACTATTTTGCAACCCCAAACATGCCCTTAACTCATCTAAATTTTCCAAAACTTACCCGAGATGTACTTTTAACTTGCCCCATTGTATATCAACAAAAAATTCAATAAACAGAGGTAGAGAAGGTCGTGAATTAATTCTTTAAAGTTTGAAGGTACTAAAATGAACTAAGTCCCAATGCTTAGTCAAAAATTTTAAGTATAAGGCTTCTTTTGACATGCTATTGAGGATTAGATGACGAGGAAAACTTGCGGGGTCTTACAATCAGGGATTGTGTTTTGTAAATCAGGCCAAACTATTTTATCCCTTTGTTCGTTAGTGTTTAATTCTTGTATTTTAGGAGTTGTCATAATTTTATAACGCCTCGAAATCTAGTTCCCGGAATGCCACTCGATGCTCCAAACTACAAGTAGTACATCTGAATCTCAACATGGGGGAATACAAGTCTAAAATCACAATAAAATACAAAAATCTATTTGAGTAATCTGAACATATCTGAAAATGCTAACCTCATTAATATAATAAAACAAATGCTGAAAAGTCTGAATATGACAACTGAAATCTAAGACTGAATCTAGTAGTCCGACAAGCCTCTACTACTAAAGAACTAGAGAGTCATTGGGACAGACCCCAACTGACTCGGACTGAACTGAAAATAATAACTCAAATACTATGAAAGATGGAAAGCTGTAGGAGTAGGTCCTCGAACCATGAAAACTCACCAAAAGTAGGGGTGTAGATGAGATGCTTGGAAATATCACTTTTGCTACTGAGACTGAACACCTGAACCTACATTATGAGATAATGTAGCACATAGACGTATATGTAGATCAATACTTTGAGGATGTACTAAGTAAATGGGGGTGCATGCAATAAGTAAACAATATCATCACAGTTTATAAAACAATGCATGCTAAATGTAAATGACTCATATAGGCTTGAGAAATCTGAAATTTGAATATCATAAATCATGAAGAGTAAAACATATAAGGTAAAGTTTGTTAGTCATAACACTTAGTTCTGAAATCTGTACTTCCGTTTCATTCTCAAATTATAAAATCTAGGTGGAAAAAGAACTCACCTTTGTGTCTGAAAGCTAAAACTGTAACTCTGTAACTAACAGCTTAAGTAAAATAATATCTGCATAAGTTTGTGATCCTTTACACTTAGTTTCTAAAATCTTTAGGGAAAATTACTTCATCTTTTATCTGAAAGCTTTAGGGAAAATACATTATCTTAGGGAAAAACATCTTAGATGAAGGGAGGTTCTCTTAACTAACATAAACCATGTGATCAACATGGAGTCCAACATCTCGTCCTCCTAAGGAAGAAACCTCACATTGGGGAGAGGTGTCATACCCTTGCCAGGGAGTATAACCTGTCTCTGTGATCGATCACAAGCTAAATCTATCATCCATATCTAATGGGAATAATCTGATAAGCTGTACCTACGTTGGCTACACAGTTCTATGGTAGTAGGATGCGCTATACCTATACTCCCTACTCGGTGCTAAATACTACTCCCTTTTAAAACCGTATGCTCATTCTGTTGGAAATCCACTTTTTGAAACTAGCATAAGGGTTTCTCTAAAACCAATTATGCATTTATCTGATATAAACTGTGCTTAAATCTGTAATCTATTTTTGTAAACTGTAGTCAATTCTGAAAAGTGGATTCCATAGCTAAACTGAGGATCCGAAGATCATATACAATTTATATAACTGAATGTCAATGTATCAAACTGGGGCTCGAAACCCCTTTCTTTAAACTGTGTAAATGCATGGCAAAACATCATGCTTTGTAAGCTTCTTAAAATCTTTCAATAATATCAAGATAGTAACTTAAAATCATAATATCATGCTTAACTCAATTGAAAAATTAAAAACAATAACTCAATTCATGCTTATGGTATTCAAAATCATAAAGGAGCATTCTTTAACTCAAAACAAACATGAAATTGCATAATTAAATCATATCATGCTCAAAATCATCAATAAGGGACTTTGGGTATAAACCCTACTTTAAATTTTATAGAAAAGCACATAAAATCAAGTATCTTTGTAATTTAAAAATAAGTTTTGAGCACAAGGACGAAAGGATTGTCCTTGTTCATAACCCCACATACCTTAGATGATGAACTAGATGAACAACTTGCTTTTGAGACTCTATTTGTGTTCTTGAATGTAGAATCTTAAAGTTCTTGGTCTAGGAATCGTGAATCTTGAACCAATTTGGAAAAGTAATGGTGGAATCTTGAGATTTTTGAAGTTAAATGTTAAAGCTTGGGGTTTGCTAATTAGAGAGAGTTTGATTAAAAATAAGCCTAATGTGCCTAGAATAGGCTTTAATCTTGTGTTTGGGCGGATTGGGGTGGAAAAGACTCATTTGCCCTTAAAAATCCAAATAAAATAATACTGAACAGGGCCCCCCTTGCGTTGCGACCCTTATCCGGGTTGATTGGCCCTCGCGATGCGATAGATAATCAAGTCAAATAGCCCTCGCATCGCGACCCCTATCTGGGTTGACTGGCCCTCGCGATGCGGGCCTATCGTGAGTCCTCACTGTTTTGGACATCCAAACTTGGTCTTATGCTAGTACAAAAATTTCAAAACTCACCCGAGATATACTATTGACTCCCCCTATCTTGAATCAACAAAAAAATCAACTATCGGAGGTCGAGAGAAGGTTTAAAAATTACTAAGTCCCAACACTTAGCCAAAATTTTCTAAGTGTGAGACCTCTTTGAACATGTTTTAAAGGGCTTAGATGATGAGGAAATTTCACGTGGTCTTACAAATTTGCTTATTCGTACCAAGATCAACCTCTCCGTGCATGTCTGATTTTGTACTCAATCCAACATTCTCTTTGTTTTTCTTAAAAAAATGGAAAAATTCTAGTTTGTTATGTCCAAAATAACCCATATAACCTCAAATATGTTCATTATACATACTTTACAATGATCTTGAACACCAGAATCAGACTTTTTATCATTGAAATGTTCATCCCTGGGTTCTTCTTCATGGGTTGCCAATGGATGTGTCGTGAATATTTCTCTCCGATAGGCATTTAGACTTGGTAAAAACTCATCTGGGATTGTAAACTGCGAATCAAACAAATTTGTTTCATCCATTTTCTTATCAGTGATCTGCAAAAGAAATGAAAAAAAATATATAATTGTCCTCTGGATTGTTAGGATTTTTATATCACATAAACTAAAGTTCAATTCATTATACATACTCAACCATCATGATGAACAATCTTCTCAAAATATATATAATCCAAATTTATACTTCGGAGAAGCTCATTGTAATACCCCATACTTTTTTCTAGCTTGAAATCGTCTCAAGAATGTTAGAAATTTACTTTGAAAGATGAATCCACTTTTGTACATATAGAATTTTTAAGATTTTCACTTTTTACCATGTCGTAAATTGACTTAGCTTTCCAACGATACCAATTTCATCCAAATCCGGTATCAGAGTAAAAAGTTATGGACGTTTTACTCAAAGCTGTCAAATCGCCCAGGTGCCACGGCCAGGTTGACGGACCGTCGACCTAGCGACAGACCGTCTCCTTGACCATCACAACCAAGGTAGTGAGGAAACCTTTTGGATAAGGTGCGATGGACAGGTCGATGGACTTCGAACTTGCGACGGATCGTCACCCAAGCAGTCGCTACTTAGGCAGTGAGTGCCTATCCTGGTATACCTACGACGCTCAAAATGATGGACCGTCAAACTTGCGATGGACCATCACCCAAGCCGTTATTACTTAGGCAGTGAGTCCCTATCCTGTTCCACCTACGACGGTCGAAACGACAGACCGTTGATCCAGCGACTGATCATCGCACGAGCCGTTGCAGGTTCCGTTCAACAAATTTTTAAGCCATTTTAAAGGGGATTTTTGATATTTTACCGCCCATTTATATACCTAGTAATAACTGACCAAGGCTCATAATTTCATTATTCTTCCTCAACATTAAAATTAGGGTTTTCTCCCTAAGAGCAATCCTTAAGCAACAAAATCCAAATCTTCTTCAAGAACTAAGAGATTCAAATTCTTCAAGTTCTAGAACTTCAAGAAACTCACTACCAGGTATGCATAGTATTCATTCATGGACTCCTTTCGTCCATGAAGCCCAAGAATCTCTTTTCAAAATTCAAGTGTATAGATTTCTTTATGAATTTCATGTTGGGTTTGCTTTTGTTCATGTTGATAATGACCAATTAAATTCTAATCCATGTTGAGTGATCAATTTTATGTGGAATTGATTAGTATAGGTGTAGATTCATGTGAACCTATGATTAAACCCTTGGATGATGAAATTAGAGTTGAATCATGATGTTTATTTGTTGTATAATGTTGTCTACATATACTATGTTTCCCATGTGTTTGATTAAATGCCTATGTTAAAGAAAAGTGACCAACTAGTATGATATTGTTCAATCCTTATGTATGTACAAGTTTATGCATATCACATGTTTGAAGAAATGCCTCAATAAATGAATTATGGATTGTGATGTTGGTCATGTATTCAAGAAAGTCATGCTTTGTCAGTTTCTTTCCATCGAGTCCTAGGGGTACTTGTACCCGATAATTTAGCTGTATGCCTAGAGCCTATGTCATGTTTTCAAGATACTCTCAGTCAAGCCATGTTCAGTAGAACTCAGTCAGTCTCATGACTTAGGAAAACTCAGTAACTTCAGTAAATCTCAGTCAGTTATCAGACCTCAATAATATTCCATCAGTTAACGGTACTCAGTTAACTCAGTCTAGTTAGTTTAGTTAATCATGTTCAGTGTCTATTCATATGGGAGTAGAAATTAGCACCGAGTGAACCCAAGGATGGGAACTCACCTGGTATATGAGGGTGTGATTCTTAGTAGCAATCCTTGCATTCCAGAACTATGTAGCCAGCATAGGTTGAGACATCATAGCCTGGTATATGAGGGTAGATGAGGTGGCTTAAACTGTCATATGAGGGTTCCCACTGTTCTCACTAGAGTTACCTATTATATGAGGGTCACTCACAGATTGTCCTTACCAGTGGCGCGGTATTGACACCCTTCCAATCAGGGCACAGATTGGAACCAAATTCATCTATAATATGTCATTTGGGGCATGTCGGTTAGATAACTACTTCCCACTATTTTAGTATCAATATCAGTAAAAGAACTCAGATAGTTCTTCAGGTTCAGGACTGTCAGATACAGTCAACTCAAAATAGTACAAAGCTCAATTAGTTCCATCTGATTCAGGACTGTCAGATACAATCACTCTTGTTATCAGTTATATCAGTTATCAGAACTCAGTCATTATTCATGTTAGTTATCAGTAAATTCATGTTATCACGATCTCAGTTATAGTTACTATGTATTCATGCATGCATTCTCACATTCATATTAGTCAGTAAGTCAGTATTGTTCATGCATATGAACCCCATGCATTCAGCCTACCTTACATGCATACCAGTACATTCAAAGTACCGACGCATTTGCTCTATGATGTCTTATACCATAGGTTCAGAGACATGAGCTCCAGAGCATCAATAAATTCCAGTCTCAGCAGTCAGGGTTAGTAGTAAGTCCTCATCTTTCGAGGACATGATCATTAGTTTATTACCTCATTAATTTATTTATTAGTTGGAGTTAGTTGGGGACATGTCCCATCAACTCTTATTCAGATAGTTCAGTCATGATTTAGAGGCTTTTCAGACTACAGTATGTTTCAGACTATTTATTTCAGTTGTTTTGGGTATTTCATACTCCACCCAGATGTTATATTTTTATCAGATATTATATCTCATTGTAGAACCTTATGAACTTTCAGTTCATGTTTTCACATTATATAGTTTATTATGCAGTATACAGGTACAAATATCACTCATGGGTTAGCTTGTGATCCTTCGAGGTCATGAGCACCGTGTAGCTTTTCGGGTACCAGATTCGAGGCGGTAAAAATTTAGTATCAGAGCCTAAGGTTCAATAGAGTCCTAGGAAATCTAAAAGCTACATCTAGTAGAGTCTTGTAAATGGGTGTTTTGCGTGCCACATTTATGTGTAGGAGGCTATAAGATGTTTTAGGAACAGTTTCCCTTCTTTTAGTATTCATGTCGTGCCAGTGAGAATAATCTCAAGTCAATCTCTCAGTCTAATCCGTTTCTCCTTTTTTTTCTACAGAACATGCCTCCAAAAAGAAGAAACGGGAATCAGTCAGCCCCTCAGCTCGAAGTACCTTTGGGTGAACATGTTTCTCATGCAGAGTTTAGAGCTGCATTCACTACTGCTACTCAGTCAGTTGCTGCTCAGAATGAACGACTAGCTGTCGTTCCTACCAATCCAGTGGCCAATTCAGCTGCAGCCAGGATTCAGGATTTCACCTGAATGAATCCTCCATCCTTTATCGGGTCTAAGACAGATGAGGACCCTCAAGAATTTATCGACCAGGTTTAGAAGGTTACAAACATCATGGGGGTTACTCCTAGTGAGAGTGCTGAGCTAGCTGCATATCAGTTGCAGGATGTTGCTCACACTTGGTATAAGCAGTGGAAGTCAGAAAGGCCAGATGATGCAGGGCCTATTGAGTGGGATGAGTTTGTCACCGCATTCTTAGATAGATTCTTTCCCCAATAGCTAAGAGAGGCTAAGGTGTTAGAATTCATCAACCTCAGGCAGGACAACATGACGGTGAAAGAGTATTCTCTCAAGTTTACTCAATTAGCCAGATATGCCCCTCATGTGGTTGTAGACAGCAGGGCCAAGATGAGTAAGTTTGTTTCTGGGGTGAATGACAGTGTGGTCAACGAGTATAGATCTGTGATGTTGAATAGTGACATGAACATAGCCAGGCTTATGACGCATGCTCAATAGATAGAAGATCAAAATATTAAGATGAGGGAGAAGCAGAATAAGAGAGCAAGGACAGGTAGTTTCAACTTTGCTCATCTCAAATCAGAAGGAGGAAACCATTCTCAGTTTCGTCCTAAGTCATCAGTTCCAGCTCCTTCTTCAGCTAGTGCTCCAGCTTCTAAGTTCAGAGATAGTAACAAAGATAGAGCGCCAGGCTCTAAGTATCAGGGCAGTATTAGCAGTGCCCGTACCTATCCCCTTTGCTAGACTTGTGGCAAGCACCATTAGGGTATTTGCAGAGCTAGCAGTGGTATTTGTTTCGAATGTGGCAAGCCAGGCCACAGAGTCAGAGACTTTCCTCAGCCAGGTCCTCATTTTCAGTAAAACCGTTCCTCAGCTTAGTTCAGTCGCCCAAACCAGTAGGGTGCCACCTCCAGTGCTACATTGGGCAACACCCAAATAGACTTTATACTCTTCACTCCCGATAAGATCAGGAAAATTCACCTGATGTGGTTACTGGTACGTTACAGATCTTTCATGTGCATGTTTACACTTTGCTAGATCCAGGAGCTTCTTTGTCTTTTGTTACTCCCTATATAGCAGGCAATTTTGGAATCAGTCTCAAAATTCTAGCAGAGCCCTTTTCAGTCTCTACCCCAGTGGGTAAAACCATCATAGCCCGATGGGTATACATGAACTGTCCGGTTATGATATTTTAGAAAGTCACTTCTGCAGACTTAGTCAAATTAGAGATGACTGATTTTGATGTCATTCTCGACATGGATTGGCTTCATTCCTTCTATGCCACAACCGATTGTAGAAATAGAATAGTGCAATTATAATTTTTGAATAAACCTATCCTAGAGTGGAGGGGTAGTACTTTATCTTTCAGAGGTCAACTTGTTTCCTACCTTCGGGCAAGAAAAATAATATCTAAGGGATGTATCTATCATCTTGTTCGAGTTAAGGACACTAGTTCTGAAACTCCAATCTTGAATCATTCCCAGTAGTAAGTGAATATTCAGATGTCTTTCCCTAAGATCTTCCAAGAATTTCTCCCAAAAGGGAAATAGACTTCAACATTGATCTTCTTCCAGATACTCAGCCCATATCTATTCCACCATGCAGAATGGCACCAGCAGAACTCAGAGAATTGAAAGAGCATTTGAAGGATCTCCTTGATAAGGGATTTATCAGACCCAGTGTGTCCCCATGGGGCACACTAGTCTTATTCGTGCGAAAGAAAGACGGTTCTCTCAGGATGTGTATTGATTACCGTCAGCTCAATAAAGTCACGGTCAAGAACAAGTATCCTCTCCCTAGAATTGATGACTTGTTTGACCAACTTTAGGGTGCCAACTAGTTCTCTAAGATAGACCTCAGATCAAGTTACCATCAGCTCAGAGTTAGAGAATGTGAAATTTTGAAAATAGCCTTTCATACTCGGTATGGTCACTTCAAATTCCTAGTCATGTCCTTTGGTCTTACTAATACCCCAACAACTTTCATGGAATTGATGAACCGTGTGTTCAAGCAGTATTTGGACATGTTCATCATAGACTTCATAGATGATATTCTAGTCTATTCCCGCAGTGAGCATGATCATGCAGACCATCTTAGAATCATACTTCAGATTCTCAGAGATTATCAGCTGTTCGCCGAATTTAGTAAGTGCGAGGTTTGGCTAAGGTTAGTAGCATTCCTTGGTCATATCATTTCCAGTGATGGCATTAGAGTAGATTCTCAAAAGACCAAAGCGGTAAGAAATTGGCCCAGACTTGTCTCTCTATCAGACATCAAGAGTTTCTTGGGTTTGGCTGGCTATTACAGATAGTTTGTTGAGGGATTTTCTTCTATTGTGTCCCCTATGTCCAGATTGACTCAGAAGAAAGTCAAGTTTCAGTGGTCAGATCTTTGCGAGAAGAGTTTTCAGGAGTTAAAGACTCGACTCACCCCAACTCTAGTCTTAGCTCTTCCAGATGGTTCAGATGGGTTCATAGTGTATTGTGATGCATCCAAAGTAGGTTTGGGTTGTGTCCTCATGCAACATGGTAAGGTCATAGCCTACGCCTCCAGACAGCTTAAACCCCATGAAAAGAATTATCCTACTCATGATCTTGAGTTAGCAGCCGTATTATTTGCCTTGAAGATTTGGAGGCACTATTTATACGGTGTTCATGTAGATGTGTTCATAGATCATAAGAGCCTTCAGTATGTCTTTTCTTAAAAAGATCTCAATCTTCTTCAGAGAAGATGGTTAGAGCTCTTGAAAGATTATGACATGAGTGTCCTTTATCATCCAGGCAAGGACAATGTTATGGATGAAGCTCTCAGTAGAATGTCTATGGGTAGTGTTGCTCATGTTGAGGACACTAAGAAGAAGTAAGCTCAGGAAATCCATCAGCTTACCAGGCTAGGCATTTGCTTAGTCAATACAAAAGAGGGTGATATATGGGTTCAGAGTAGTTCAGAATTATCTCTAGTTTTTGAGGTAAAAGAAAAACAAGATAGAGACCTCAGTTTAGTCAAGTTGAAAGAGTCATTCAAGGATCATAAAGTAGAGATTTTCTCCCAAGGGGGAGATGGTGTTCTGCGTTGTCAGGGTCGTTTCTATGTTCCAGGTGTAGATGACTTAAGGCAGTAATTTCTTGCAGAAGTGCATGGTGCATGATACACTATTTATCCAGGGGTCACAAAGATGTACCACGACTTGTGGGAAATCTATTGGTGGATTGGGATGAAGAGAGATATTGCAGAGTTTGTGGCTTAGTGCTCTACATGTCAGCAGGTTAAGATAGAGCATCAGAAGCCTAGTAGGTCCATGCAGGAGTTCAGTATTCATACTTAGAAGTGGGAAGTTGTGAACATGGACTTCGTGATGGGTTTGCCTCGTACCCGTCATCAACATGATTCAGTTTGGGTCATTGTAGACAGGATGACCAAATCAGCTTATTTTCTTCCAGTCCATACCTCTTATTCAGCTGAGGATTACGCCAAACTCTATATCAGAGAATTGTTCAGATTTCATGGTGTTATTTTAGCCATTATTTTAGATAGAGGTACTCAGTTCACCTTTCATTTCTGGAAAGCATTCCAAAAGGGTCTTGGTGCCCAAATTCATCTCAGTATGAACTTCCATCCTCAGACAGATGGTCAAGCAGAAAGGACCATTTAGACCCTAGAAGATATGCTAAGGGAATGTACAATTGATTTCAAGGGTAGTTGGGATAATCACTTGCCTTTGATTGAGTTTGCATACAACAATAACTATCATTCCAGTATTCGGATGGCTCCATTCAAAGCTCTTTATGGTAGAAGATACAGATCTCTAATCGGTTGGTTTGTAGTTAGTGAGGCCTTAGTTATAGGGCCTGATTTAGTGTTCGATGCCTTAGAAAAAGTCCAGTTGATCAGAGAAAGACTCCGGGCTGCCCAGAGACAACAAAAGTCTTATGCAGATGTTCGTAGAAAGGATCTCAAGTTTGAGATTGGTGACTATGTCTATCTAAATATCTCTCCCATGAAGGGAGTGAAAAGGTTCAACAAGAAGGGAAAGCTCAATCCCCGATATGTCGGTCCCTTCAAAATTCTCAGTCGTCTTGGCAAGGTAGGCTATGAGCTCGAGTTTCCTTCAGATATAGCCTCAGTTCATCCAGTCTTCCATGTCTCTCTGCTCAAGAAGTGCATAGGTGATCCAGCAGTTGTAGTCCCTATTCAGAGCATAGATGTTTAGAACAGCCTCTCTTATGAAGAGATTCTAGTCGAATTCCTAGACTATAAGACTTGTAGACTGAGGAACAAAGAAGTCCCTCTAGTTAAAGTTCTTTGGCAAAATCAGTCCGTTAAGGGAGCTACTTGGGAAGCAGAAGCAGATATACGAACCAAGTATCCTCACCTCTTCTCCGCCAACTCAGATCAAGCTCAATGTAACAGTTCTTTTTAAGCTTTTCAGTTTTATCTTCAAATTTCAGTTACAAGCTTGGTATCCCTTTCATGTTCAGAATCTCATTATAAATTTGGTATCAAATACCATTGTATATTCAGTTATCCATTCATGTATCAGTTATATAATTATGCATCTGGCATGCATCCTCATTGGGAGAAACTTAGTTCATCAAGACACTCAGTCATGTATTCATGAATCAGTTACGCATGCATCAGATATGCATGTTCAGTATGATATGTTCAGTTATCAGACATGTTAGTCATGTTCCAGTTATTTATATTCAGTATGTACGTCATTTTATTTTCTCCCCTCTCTTTCAGTCTCATTCAAGGATGAATGTTCTCAAGGGGGAGATATTATAATACCCCGTACTTTTTGCTAGCTTGAAATCATCTCAAGAATGTTAGAAATCTACTTTGAAAGATGAATCCACTTTTGTAAACGTGGAATTTTTAAGATTTTCACTTTTTATCATGTGGAAAATTGAATTACAACGATACCAATTTCATTCAAATCCGGTATCAGAGTAAAAAGTTGTGGACGTTTTACTCAAAGCTGTCAGAATCGCCTAGGTATGATGGCCAGGTTGACGGACAGTCGACCTAGTGATGGACCGCCGCCTTGACCGTCGCATCCAAGGAAGTGAGGCAACCTTCTGGATAAGGTGTGATGGATAGGTCGACGGACCGTCGAACTTGCGATGGACCGTCGCCTATGCCGTCGCCACTTAGGCAGTGAGTCCCTATCCTGGTCCACCTACGACGGTCGAAATAACAGACCGTCGAACTTGCGATGGACCGTCGCCCAAGCCGTCGCTACTTAGGCAGTGAGTCCCTATCCTGGTCCACCTACGACAATTGAAATGACGGACCGTCGATCCAGTGATGGACCGTCGCACGAGCCGTCGCAGGTTCCGTTCAGCGAATTTTTAAGCTATTTTTAAAGGGAATTTTTGGTCTTTTACCACCCATTTATATACCTAGTAATATCCGACCAAGGCTCATAATTTCATTATTCTTCCACAACATTAAAATTAGGGTTTTCTCCCTAAGAGAAATCCTTAAGCAACAAAATCCAAATATTCTTCAAGAACTAAGAGATTCAAATTCTTCAAGTTCTAGAACTTCAAGAAACTCACTACCAGGTATGCATAGTGTTAATTGATGGACTCTTTTCATCCATGAAGCCCAAGAATCTCTTTTCAAAGTTCAAGTGTATGGATTTCTTTATTAATTTCATGTTGGGTTTGCTTTTGTTCATGTCGATAATGACCAATTGAATTCTAATCCATGTTGAGTGATTAATTTTATGTGGAATTGATTAGTGTAGGTGTAGATTGATGTGAACCTATGATTAAACCCTTGGATGATGAAATTAGAGTTGAATCATAATGTTTATTTTTTGTATAATGTTGTCTACATATACTATGCTTACCATGTGTTTGATTAAATGCCTATGTGAAGGAAAAGTGCCCAACTAGTATGATATTATGCAATCCTAATGTATTGTACAAGTTTATGCATATCACATGTTTGAAGAAATGCCTCAATAAATGAATTATGGATTGTGATGCTGGTCATGTATTGAAGAAAGTTATGCTTTGTCAGTTTCTTTCCATCAATTCCTGGGGGTACTTGTACCCGACAATTTAGCTGTATGCCTAGAGACTATGTTATGTTCTCAAGATACTCTTAGTCAAGCCATGTTCAGTAGAATTCAGTCAGTCTCATGACTTAGGAAAACTCAGTAACTTCAGTAAATCTCAGTCAGTTATCAGACCTCAGTAATATTTCATCAGTCAATGAAACTCAGTTAACTCAGTCCAGTCAGTTCAGTTAATCATGTTCAGTGTCTATTCAGATGGGAGTAGAAATTAGCACCGAGTGAACTCAAGGATGGGAACTCACCTGTTATATAAGGGTGTGATTCTTAGAAGCAATCCTTGCATTCCAGAACTATGTAGCCAGCATAGGTTGAGACATCATAGTCTGCTATATAAGGGTAGATGAGGTGGGTTAACCTATCATATGAGGGTTACCACCATTCTCACTAGAGTTACCTATTATATAAGGGTCACTCATAGATTGTCTTTACCAGTGGCACGGTATTGACACCCTTCTAATCAGGGCATAAATTGGACCCTAATTTAGCTATAATGCATTATTTGGGGCATGTCGGTTAGATAAATACTTTTCACAGTTTCAATATCAGTATTAGTAAAAGACTCAGATAGTTCTTCAGGTTCAGGACTGTCAGATATAGTCAACTCAGAATAGTACAGAGCTCAGCTAATTCCACCATATTCAGGATTGTCAGATACAATCACTCATGTTATCAGTTATATTAGTTATTAGAACTCAGTCATTAGTCATGTTAGTTATCAATAAATTCATGTTATCACGATCTCAGTTATAGTTACTATGTATTCATGCATGCATTCTCACGTTCATATTAGTCAGTTAGTCAGTATTGTTCATGCATATGAACCCCATGCATTCAGCCTACCTCACATGCATACCAGTACATTCAAAGTACTGACGCATTTGCGCTATGGTGTCTTATACCATAGGTTTAGAGACACGAGCTCCAGAGCATCAGTAGATTCCAGTCTCAGCAGTCAGAGTTAGCAGTGAGTCCTCATCTTTCGAGGACATGATCATTACTTTATTACCTCATTAATTTATTAATTAGTTGGAGTTAGTTGGGGATATGTCCCATCAACTTCTTATTCAGAAAGTTCAGTCATGATTTAGAGACTTTTCAGACTACAGTATGTTTCAGACTATTTATTTTAGTTGTTTTGGGTATTTCATACCCCACCAGATGCTATATTTTTATCAGATATTATATCTCAGTGTTGAACCTTATAGCCTTTCAGTTCATGTTTCCGCATTATGTAGTATATTATGCAGTATACAAGTACAGGTATCAATCATGGGTTAGATTTTGGTCCTTTGAGGTCATGAGCACCATGTAGCTTTCTGGGTACCAGATTCGGGGCATTACACTTATCAGAGATTAAATGTTGAGAATCAATTTCAATGTTTGTTTTATCTGGATGCAAACCAGTGCACCCCTTGCAAACAAGTAAAAAAAATTAAAATAACATCAAACAAAAATTCAGTTGTATATGTTTATACAGGTTTATTTATAAAATAACACATAACTGCTAAAAAAACAAAATTACATATGTGCACTCAAATAAATAATCATATGTTAGTTATTGTTTACCTTTGTACTATCCTGATTTTCACCCAAATTCTGATCAACAGTAGGATTGAATGGTTGTGGTGATGTTTCAATACCAGCATAATCCATCTGTTGGACTTCAGGATCTTGATCCTCATGTTGTTGCTACAAATATAAGTTCAATAAACTATTAGGGGTCGTTTGGTAGAGCGTATTGGCAAAAATAATGCATGTATTAATTAATGTGTATTATGAATACCTTGTTTGGTATAATTTTTAGTCAATGTATAATTAATGCAAGCATTAGTTATACACTCTATTGTGTATTAAGGTGTGTATTACTAATACCACCCATTTTCTATGTATTAGTAATGCAAAGTCTTTAATACATGCATTAACTTATTAAATGACCTTAATACCCCTCAATTTCCCTCTCAAAATATTTCACCATTCATTTTTCCGCCATTTTAATTTGCAATAGTTAATCTTTTCAAAACATTTCATAATTTTTTTCCCACCATTTTAATCTACAACAATGAATAATTTTTTTAAATAATTGTAACATATTTTTGCTTTGCTTCGAGGGTCTTTGAAAAGATTAAAAAAATTGAGACTATTTCTTAATTTTACATCTTATATTTTATTTTTGTTTCGACTATGTTAATCCGTTGGCATAATATTTCATGCGCAAAGACGAAGGTCTTGCAATTAATCCGAAACCTCTATATACTAGTTCAACAATACTAATTATATTTGAGATGATAAAAAATTTTTATTCCAAAAAAGTGTACAAAATCAAAGAAGGGTATTTTTGTAAGCAAACATTTCTTTTATAGAAATTATGTAAGATGTATTATTTCTTATACATCAAACCAAACAATGTATAAGAAATAATACATGCATAACTAATACAAGCATAAGTAATACAAACATTACTAATGCAAGCATTACTAATACACTATATTTTGCATTGATCTTATACATTCTACCAAACGATCCCTTAATACTTGAGTTCACTTAATATGTATATACCAACCCACAACTATTCGACTTTTTCTGTATAGGCACCTCAATTAGTTCAGGTACCTATTGAACCCTTTACTCCTTCACAAAATGTTTCAATTGAGCACAATTGCTGATGTGGCGCTGACATAGCGTGACATGTGTAATACACTCTTCATTAGGAGTGTGAGAGACTATAATTAATAAAAAAAAATTAAACGTAAAAAACCCAGCCAATTAAAAAAGATATATTAAAGAAATAAAAAGAAAAAAAAACATCATCTTCTTCTCCATAACTCACCATTTTCCATTTTTTTTACATACAAAAAATAGCATCATCTTCTTCTCCATAACTCTCTATTTTCCATTTTTTTTACATACAAAAATAGCATATCTTCATAACTCACTATTTTCCATATTTTTTACCTACAAAAAATAGCATATCTTCTTCTCCATAACTCACCATTTTTCATTTTTTTTACATACAAAGAATTCCTTCACAACGCCACACACACAATTACACACACATACTCCCCCAATTTTCATGAATTGACAGTGAACGATATCACAAATCGAAGAAACCCAGCGTGAACAACAAAAAATGAGTGAACATTGACGGCCGAAAAATCATTGAATTGGTGAAGAATGAATTTGAAAAAAGCATTTCAACAACGATTGAATTTCAACTAACCAAAAATTTTAATTTCTTTCTCCTTACGTTGCTATTGAATTTCAAATAGAATTTTTTTTTAGAGATAAGTGAAAGTGTGAAACTGTAAAATTTGAGCTACAGTTTTAGCACCGTTGAAAATATGAACTACAGTTTCTCCGCTAAAAATTTAAACTGTTTTAGCGGCGTGATAAATACCATTTTTTTTTATTTTTTTGTGCTAAAAAATGAAGAAAGAAGTGTTTGGAATGGAAACAGAAGAAGATACCATTTTTTTTACTTGTCTGTGCTCAAAGATGGAGAAAGAGGTATTTGGAAGGAAAAAAGAAGAATATACCATTTTTTTTATTTGTCTATGCTAAAAAATGGAGAACCTATTTTTTTTCCTTGCTTGCTCAAAAATAGAGAAAGTAACGTTTGGAAGGGAAGAGAGAAGGGGGGGAGGGAGGATCGGATAGGTGCAGTTGGGGGGGGGGGGGGCTATTAATGATTTTGTTTTAAAAAAATTTTGATTTAATTATATTAGAAAATTATTTTTATAATTATTTTAAGTTAAAATGTCACGTGTCGTTATTTAATTCTTCACTTTGCCACATCATCAGCGTGTGTATTACACACATTTTATATTTTTTGTCACGTCAGCAAATTGGGCTCAATTGAAATCATTTTTGAAGAAGTAAAGGGTTCAATAGGTACCTGGCTTAATTGATGTGCCTATACAGAAAAAGTGAAATAGTTCAGGGGCCTGTATATGTATTCCGTAAAAAATAAACTATTTTACGGATTATAATATTTGCAAAATCAACCTAACAATACATATTGTTATAACAAAACACTAACAAATACAAATGTATTTTTGAATACACTGCATATGTATTTTTTAATAAATTTCATATGTATTTTTGAATACACTGCATATGTATTTTTTGAATACTCTACATATATATTTTTTAATACTCTGCGTATATAATAATAAAACTTTTACCTTGCTTTGTTCAATTGCTTTGAGCATCTGGTTGAACTTTTTTTCCACTAATTTACGAATTCCTTTAAACTCTTGACGAACTTGTTTTCATACAAAATCAGTAAACACAATTTTTTTAATGTAAAACAAGTATTTGACAAAAAAATTACCTCATCGCGAAATGCATCAAAAACTTTCTTAGAAATAAAGGCTTCTTTCTCAACATGACTCTCTGGCTTTGACACAGCTACTTCCTCTACAGGACTCTTTGGCTTTGACTGTACCGGAGGAAAAATAACCCTAGCTGTTGCTTCCCTTTCTTCATTTTTGAAGAAGCTGCCTGTCGTGTTGGAATTGACTTAAAAACTGGTGTCTTCATTCCAGCAACATTTGCAGCACGAGGAGCTGGTGTCCTCGTTTAGGTATGCTCGTCAACAATATTGACTTGCTTTTTCCTTAAGGGTTTCTTCGCTGCTGGGGTTGATGAAATAGCCTTTTGTTTCTTTTTTGAATGTTCGTTGATCTTTTTCGGTGGTGGATCCGGAAAGTCATCATCCGTATCAACTGAACGTTCATCTTGAATTACATCCTTCTGTGGTATTTGAAACTTTGCCAATTCTATTTAAGTTGGCTCTATGTTCTTAAATACAACCTAGGAATATAGATAAAATATGTTAAAGAATCTGTTCAACAATTGTTAATGAAAATGTATATATGTAGACTATAAAATACATATTAATACATATGTATTTATTAACAACAAACCTTGCCATCGTAATTGAACATAGCATCCATCAAATACTCAAAATGTGGTCGAGGTGCATTTGTCTTCCAATTTAATAATCGGGAAATCCGATTATCAACCTTCGATGCAATCTTTCGTGGGACATTTGAACAACACTCGTAAAGCCACACTTGAATAGCCAGTGGCATTCCCTGAATCAAATAAAATTTACCACCAGCTTTCAACCTGTTGTTCAAACTTCTCGCTAGACCCTCAAATGATAAAGTACCCCATGGAAAATCCTTATATCTTCCACTGTCTACCAAATCAAAATGAAGACGGGGTATAACCATAGTATCAATATTCGATAACACAAGAGAATGCAAGAAATAGAGAATTGCAAACTTCTCATTATCCTCTTCATTGTTCTGCCCCCAAACTTTCTCCGTGAATGCTAGAAATAGTTGCCTTTTCTGTATAAATTCTGCACCATTGAAATACTTCTCAACAATTCTATTTGGTACACCCTCATCAAAAATAAAGTCGTACATATTAGACACATAATTCAATCTAGTAACGATATCAAATTCCCTTGGAGTAAAATTAAGAGAGGTGCCATTATCACGAATAACTATCCCAGAAGAAGAACTACCTTTAACCTCAAGCATCATAACACATCTTCATAATTGTTCTTGAACTACACAGTGCTTCTTCTTCATAAAATAACAAAAAATGCTATTGTCACAAATTTTTTTATATTGTTCCTTGGTTAATATGGCGCGTAAGCTTCCATCAATATCATTGTCACTGTACGAGCACATATGTGGTGCAAATTTTAAAAGTTTTTTGACAATGAATATTTCGTCACGCATCACTTATACAAAGTAAAACTACCACTTCTTAATTTGTAAAATAAAATTCAAGTAGACAAAAATACATATAACATGCATATGTATTTTCATCATAACAAAAATGCATCCAATACTGAAAAATACATATCAAATATACTAAAAATACACATTGCCAATAGACTGTTCATGAATAGTTAAACTATAAAAAAAATTAAAGCAGTCAAAAAATACATATAACATGCATATGTATTTTGATCATACCAAAACTGCAACCAACACTAAAAAATACATATCAATTATACTAAAAATACATATAGCCAAATACTATTCATGAGTAGTTAATATAACAATATATTTTCTTTCACAATTATACTATCATCTTCACAAATCAGCTTTCTACAAATCCTAAATATCGTCAGAACATAAAATACATATTAACTACTTGAAAAAATACAATAACTCCCAACTTTGATAACATCTTTACTTAGAACAACACAATACTTAACAGTCAAAAAAATACATTTACAAACGAAAAAATACCTCTTCCTCATTATCTTCTTCAGATTCATCAGCAGAATAGTTCTGAACATCGTCTTCAATTTCTTTAGCTTTCCTTTTCTTCTCGTACCCTTTTTAAATTTTTTGCTCCTTTGGAGAGGGAGTTTTCTTCAACCCCTTTTTTTTAAAATTTCAGTCATCTTGACTGGGTCGTTACGAAACGCCAACCTAATCTCCTTCGATCTCCCAGATTCCTTCAACTGTATAGGAATTGAAACAACTTTAACTACATCTTCTTGAGTTAACCCAAGACTAAAAGATGGTGCATAATCAGACACTAAATTTATATTCCGTATACTACTACTTGTTGGTGTTTTTGCTGTGTGTTCATCCATTAAAACATAAAACCCTTAAAACCTGATTTTCATATGAATTACAGTAGATAAAAAAATAGAAAAACCGCTAACATGCAATATACGATTAAATAGTTACCTGAAATAGAGGAAGGAAATCCTTATCACAGATCGTGCTACAATCGTGCAAAAGTAAAAAAAATTGAAGCGGGAAGTGATTGTTAATGGCGAAAAAAAAGGAATAAAAATTTTAAATTAAGGAAAGAGAAAGAAGAATGGCATGAAAAGGGGGATTTTAGCACAATAACTTTTCTTAGGCGGCAAAAAGTAGGGGACTACTTAAAATAATGCTACAGATGGTACAAAATGTAATTAGGAAAAAGTGTTTCTATTTTTTGTAATTTAATACTTAAGTATGCTATAATATGTATTTTTTTCCATAAAACATCATTACTGTTTTTTCTCTCTTTCACTCTCTTATATCTCTAACTTTTTTTTCTTGATAGTTTTTTTCATATTTTTTTCATCGTTTTACTTTTTTATTTTGATTTCTTTTTTCTTTCCACTTTATTTCTCTCTTTTATTTCTCTTGTTCTTTTTTTCTCTTTTTCATTTTCTTATTTTTTTTCTTTTCCTATTTTTATTTTCTTTTTTTTCTTTTATTTTTATACTTCTATTTCTAACTTCTATTTGCTTTCTTTTTTTCCCCCTTTTCACTTTTTTTTCCAGATATTTTTTTATTTTTTGTCTTTTTCTATTTTTTTTTTCTTTTTTTACTCTTCTATCTCTACTATTTATTTTTAAAATAAAAATATCTATATCACATATACATATTCAAAAAATATACAAAATAAATTGACATGCAACTTTGCATATGTATTTACAGAAATACATATTTGACTCACGTGTATATATAAGAATATAGGATACAAAATCTCTATAACAAAAAGGACAACTATATACATAGACATATAGGTAATCAAAAAATAGATGATACATATTTTAAACAGAAAAAATACAAATAATTAATCTGTTACCCTCTAAAATGACATAGAACAATTCAAAGACAAATCCAACACTGTATAAAAATACATATAAATATGTATTTGTATATACAAAAAGGACAACTAAATACATATACATATAGGTAATTAAAAGATACATGATACATATCTTAAACAGTAAAAAATACAAATAAGTACATATGTTACCCTCTATAATGACATAGAACAATTCAAAGACAAATCCAACGCCGTACAAAATACATATAGTTCTGCATCTGTATTTACAGAATACATACTTGATCCATATGTATATTCTTGTTTTATATGAGTCACCTTTGCATTTCATAAATACATATGAAGATATATAGTATAATTATGTTTGCTACTGTTTAATATGAATATGATATGTATTTCGTAAATACATATCAGAGTCATATTTATATTTTTTGTATAGTAATATACATATGAATCAGACATGTATTCTGTAAATACATATGTAGAGTTATATGTATTTTTTTGTAATGTAATATATATTATGTAAAAGAAAAAATATTCATACAAGTATTTTATATTATATTTTTGTGAAAAGTACATGTAATATAGATTTATATCATTATTTTTGTTCTATAGGTGTTGCATGATCATATATTCATGGCAAGAGTGCTTCTAAGATTTGCACCACATATAGAATATCACACAGTCAATGATATTGAAGAATGTATTAAGGCGATGTTATCAAAGGAGCAGTACACATTTTTTTATCATAAGAATATTTGTGGTGTCTACATGAACAAGAAGAGACATGTAGTTTAAGTGCAATTAGGCAGATGTATTATGTCACAAATGTATTATAATTTTTTTGGGGCATGTGCATGTATTTGTATTTCGTATATATAAATGCATATCTATATGTATTTTTGTACGGTGTTGGATTTATCTTTGAACTGTTCTATGTCATTCTAGATGGTAACACATGTATTTATTTGTAACTTTTACTGTTTAAGATATGTATCATGTATTTTTTGATTACCTATATGTATGTAGTTGTCTTTTTTATTATAGAGATTTTGTGTCCTATATGTTTATCTATACATATGAGTGAGCTATGTATTTCTGTAAATAATATCCAGATCTATATGACTATGTATTTTGTATACTTTTTGGATATGTGTATGTGATATACATATTTGTCTTTTCAAAATAAAAGTAAGAGAGATAGAAGAGTAAAAAAATGAAAAAAATAAATTAAAAATTGAAAAAGAAAAAAATGAAAAAAAGAAGTGAAAAAGAAAAAAAAGAAGAAAGAGAAATAGAAGTGTAAAAATAAAAGAAAAAAAGAAACAAAAAAAATATAAAAAGAAGAAGAAAACGAAAATAGGAAAAGAAAAAAAAATATGAGAAAAGAAAAAAAAAGAAAACGAAAAAGGAAAAATATAAAGAAGAAAAAAGTGAAATAGAAGAGAGAAAATAAAGTGAAAAGAAAAAAATGAAAAAAAAATCAAAATTAAAAAATGACAAAAAAATAAGATGAAAGAAAAGTTAGAGATATAAGAGAGTGAAAGAGAGGAAAATACAGTAATGATGTTTTATTTTGAAACTTTGAAGATCATGAAGACAATTATCTTCAAATATGAGAAAGGAAAAAAAAAGAAAACAAAAAAGAAAAAAATAAAGAAAAAAACGAACAAGGAAAACAAAGAGAATAGAAATAGAAGAGAGAAAATAAATTGAAAAAGAAAAAAATGAAAAAAAAATTAAAATAAAAAATGAAATGATAAAAAAAAATAGATGAATAAAAGGGTAGAAGATACAACTATATTGGGGGGAAGTGAAATAGTGGAGTGAAAATAGAAAACGATAAAGTAGTGAGAGTAAAACAAACGCTTGTCTAGTTAATGAGCAAAATAATGCTACTCTTGATATAAAGTGCGATTTTGCAAAAATTTGCTATTTATTGTAATTATAGTCTTAGGTATTGTTAGACCCCGCAAAGTTTCCTCATTGTCTAAGCCCTTTAGAGCATGTCAAGAGAGGTTTCACACTTGGAAATTTGACGAAGTGTTGGGACTTAGTCATTTTTAGGACCTTTGAACTTTGAGAATTTTATTTCCGACCTTTCCGGCCTTCGATAGTTAACTTTTTTGTTGATTTACGATGAGGCAAGTCAAGAGTACATCTCGGGTGAGTTTCGAAATTTTTGAACATGCATAAGGGCATGTTTGGTATGCCAAACTAGTGGGCCAAGGCGATTAGCCCGCGGCGCCTTGCCTAGTCCGGTACCTAGGGGGCACCGCGATGGGCAGGGCGGCACCTCGCCCAATCTGGCGGGCTAGGCCCTGCGGCGCCCTGGCTAGTCCGGCTGGGCTAATTTTCAGCATTTCAACTCCGCTTCATTAATGGTAAAAGGGATATTTTCCACCCCCTATTCAACCATAACACAAGATTTGACCCCTAAAATACCAAAACATAGTCACTTTTCTCAAATTATCTCAAGAACACATCCTAAGGTTTCAACCCAAAGTTCAAGAAAACTCAAGATTCTATCGTTACTTTTCAAAATTGAGTCAAGAATTAGAATCCCCAAACCAAGAGCTTCAAGAAGCATCCTTCAAAAGTACGAATAGCGTCTGTTCATCCAAAGTTCATCATCCAAGGTATGTGGGGTTTGAACAAGAACAACTCTTCCATTCTTGTGCCCAAAGATTTGATTTTTATTAAAGAATTTCATGATTTGCAAGTGGGGTTTATGCCCAAGTTTCTTTGTTTTGAGTTTATGAATCATAAGTTATTTAAGTCTTGACTTGCCTGATTATTTCACTCATTTATGTTTTGAATTGAGAATTTATGCTATAAATTGCACATCCCTATAATGAATTGATGTTTTCAAGTGTTTCCAAGATTGATGTCAAGATTTAAGCTTCATTATGAAATTGAGATTATTTGAGTATGTGTATATGCTTTAAGCCAAGTATGATTTTTGATGTTTCATGAAGCTTATGTTATTAGCATGTTTTAACAAACAAGTATCCTGATTTTAAAGAAAGATTGATCTTTGATCCTAAGCTAAGATAGGAATCCACATTATTTTGTTTAAAAGCGAAGAGAAGCATAGTTGGCTTTCATTATACATTCTTGTACTATTTAAGGTGGATTTTCCTAAAGTTCTGAGCATAAGTATGGGACTAGTATTTAGCACCGAGATGGGTATGATTCCAAGGTATCATGCCCCAGAACTACGAGCCATCGTAGATTTATGAATTGCCCATAGTGGACTAAGATAGTGATCTCTAAAGTTAAGATTCTATTCCGATGGCAAGGGTAGAACAACTCTCCCCAACGTGGGCAAGACATTGGACTCCATGTCAGCTCACATGATTTATGTCGGTTAGAAGAAACTCTCAAAGTTCCATAATCCCAAGTCTTTGAGTTCCCAAAGTCCCACAGTCTCCCAAAAGATCTATAGTCCCTAAGTTCCAAAAGAAGTTCTTTATTCTCCTTAAGATAAAAGTATATGTTTTGAAAGTTATTGTTTTAAGATTCCTTTTGCTTACAAGCTTTGAGAATAAGAGAAGAATACATATTTTAGAATTAAGTGTAATGACTCATGAGATTTATACTACATGTTTCAGTATTCATGATTTATGAGATTTAGATTTCATATTTATTCAAGCTGTGTGAGTCATTTATGTTAGCATGCATGATTTTTATAAAGATTGATGTTATTATTTACTTATTGCATACATCCCCATATACTCAGTACATCCTCAAAGTATTGATCCATATATATGTCTATGAGCTATATTGTCTCATAATGTAGGTTCAGGTGCTCAGTCTCAGCAGCGACAGTGACCTCCGAGTACCTCCATCTACACTTTCGCAGTTGGTGAGTCCTCATGGTTCGAGGACCTATTTTCCTAATTTCAGTCTTCGTAGTAGTTGGTTTATTTCTTTTCAGTTCAATCCGAGTCAGTTGGGGGTCTGTCCCAATGACTCTTTAGTAGTAGAGGCTTGTTAGACTATTAGTTGAAGTTCCAGATTTTCAGTATTTGCTATCCAGATAATGTTTTTCAGTTATTTCAGTTCAGATTTGACATGACATAGTATTATTGCTTAATTCATTTATCTTAAAGTAAGTTCCCGAAGTAGTAGCAGGCTCAAAGGGTTAGCTTAGGACTACTTGTAGCCTTAAGCACCGTGTGACATTTCAGAATGAGATTTCGGGGCGTTATAGGTATGCTACTTTTTATAATTTTCCAAATATTTACAACAGTGGGCTAGCCTAGAGTGCTAGTTCCACGAAATATAATCCGCAACAAAATTTAATAAGGTAAGGAAAAACAAAAGTAAAAATTATTTTGTATATAGTTATTAAATTATTTATTACACGTTATAGCAACGCTTTTACATAATTATCGAATTAAAGATTTAATTGCAAGTTATAGCAATTTTTTTAAAATAATTTTTTTTTTTAAAATTATTTATTGTTATCTATTTATCTCCTATTTTTTTTATCCTTAATATTCTATCTCTCCTTATTAACTCTTTTGATAATTATGATAAGAATAAATTTTTATTTCAATAATTATCCTTATTTACACTTTTTTTTTTAACTTTATCAGTAAAGTTACAAAATTTATTCTTAAATTAAGAAGTAAAAATTTGATAAGAATATTTATACATTGATACACATTATTCCTTCAATTCTTCTTTCATTATTCACAGATTTCATCTTTTTACCGCAACAATGACTTTCAATAAATAGTAACAAAATAAAGCTAAAAAAGATTTTTTTAAAAAAATTCTTTTTGATTCTTTTAAAATATGACACATACTTTGAAAATTAGCTTTGACAAATGAAGTATGTAAATAGGAAAAATAAAAAATGAGGGAGTACAACATTGTAAAGAAATATAATGCTTTATCAATGTTTGCAATGCTAAAATTTTCAATTAAAGTACCACTTCAACTTTTTCCTGACAACCTATGTGTCTTAATTTTCTAGCAAAAAGTTCAAGCCTTGATAATCTCTCTTAAACGACGATCTTTAAAGAGACTGATACTTTGATTGTCTTTCATATCATTCGATAATGGGATCTCTCTTGAACGATGAAGTTTAAAGAGACTGATGCTTTGACTGTCTCTCATATTTTTTAAAATAATTTTTCTTAAAAAAGTCGCTTGTACATATTATATTTATTAGTCAAATTATCTGCTATTTTTTAGTTTTTGATATTTTATCTCTCCTCATTAACTCTTTTGATAATTATGGTAAAAATAATTTTTGATTTCAATAATTATCCTTATTTATACTTTTTTTTTTAATTTTATCAATAAAGTTACAAAATTTGTTCTTAAATTAAAGAGTAAAATTTGGTAAAAATATTTTCTACATTGATACGTTATTCCTTCAATTCTTTTTTCATTATTGAGTATAATCATAGTTTTATCTTTTTACCACAATCCTTCTTACTTCTTCCATTATCAAAAAATCAGATGTACCACCATTTTTTTTATAAATCTTAATTCTTGTTTTTAGTATGAAAGATGGTAGTGTTCATTAAAATATCTTTCTTCTTCCTTCAAAAATCAGAAATCAAATTTTGAGTGAAACCCAATATTATTCATTTTTTTTGTCTTAATAATCGATTTTTTTAATTAAAATACAAATTTACATGTTTTGATTGCAACATTGAAAAAAGTATTGTCTAAATTTTTTGACTTTTATTTCAATAGTTTTCATCCACTAAAAACATTAATAAGTATGCATCATTCCTGTATATCATTTTACGTACTAATTTCATGGATCAAAAACTCAAAATTCAAAAATCATTTTGTATATAATATTGGTATATAACATGGTTTAAACTTTGTTGGAAACTAAATGAAATGTAATACACATAGTTTGTGTATGTAATAGGTATAAACCTAGTTTTTAAATAAATTCACATACAAATTACAATATCTTTTATTGTATTTTATTATGAATTACATAAATTGAGATCTCGATAAAAAATACTATGTAGTAAATGAGATGGATACATAAACTGATTTCAATATAATTTGTTATATCATTCCTCATTAGCAGATTTTGTATCACGTTCATTCACTAAACTTTTAAAAAATTTATATTATTTTTATAAAACAAAATCAAAGAACTTAGAATGTGATGAAAGTAAAAGTAAATCAATTAAGGGGAATTTTCATTATATAAAGAAAATATAGATTTAGGCTTGTGTGAAGGGATTTCATCATCAAAATCGGAATCTACAACTTGCTCAACCAAAACATTTTTCATCTTGAGTTCCTTTTTTTTTTGCTGAATCGCAGATTTCTTTGTCAAACTATCACATTGCATGTTCAAAATAGATTGCTTCAACGGTGATGGTTGTTCGTAACAACAAATATATCCAAAATCAACTCACTTTAATTGTTTAATATACCGTCAATCTCAATTTTTTTCTTCCTAATATTATTGATTGGAGAAGGAATGAAGCACCCCAAATCGAACAAAAATTTGAAGAACTTAAATTCACATAAAATACTCAAATTGCTATTTCATATCAATTTGAAGGATTACAATATCGATTAAAAAAACATAACTTTATGAAGATTTTTGGTTGAAAATAATATATGTTTGTTGATATGTTGCAGGAACAAGAATGAAAAAAAAGACGTTGAAGAAGAACAAACACGTTTGTTTTAACGACTCATGGTGAATGGCCGGTTCCGGCATCGCTAAGCAGAAGAAGTAGAATAGTCAGTTCCTGCATCATGTGGGGATACAACCATCGAAGACGGGTTAGCGGGTGAACGCTAGCAAGCACTCATGATAGGATAAACTAATGACAACCATTAAAACCAAGTAAACCAACCATATGCATTCATAACAATACATATATACATGTAACCATGACACAAAAGGGAACCGGGTTTAGCATGCATTTAAAATCATTAACCTGGGTATGTGTAGCATAATCGTCCTAGAACCACCCACGGGCTATATGGGTCCAGTGTAAACTCCTGAACGAGCTCTGATACGTGTAGTTGCACGAATCGGAGATACCATAAGAGTAGGGGATTCCCGTGTACCCTTCGCTCTCCATGATACATATGTATAGTGTACTTAGAGGATTCTCATGTACCTCATAGAATCATATAAGGTCTCTATGACCAACCCTCATGTCGGTAGGCATGAGTATCCAGTGTCTGTCCATTGGACTCACACCTTCACGGTTAGCTATCACACCCCGCCATTATTGCCTAATTAAAACCATTTCCATCCAACCAAAACATTGTACCATTATTATTAACCAAGGCTATGAGTAGTGGTATCGTCATACCGACTATAACTTGCAAGTAATATCCTTAGCCAACCTTTTTATGTAAAGGGATTCTAATGTACCCATAGATTACATTATCAAGTTAACTTGGGGGAGTCCTGTGTACCCCACAAGTGTTCCATTATTAAGTTTGCTTGGGAGAATCCCATGCACCCCACAAGGAAGTTTAATTAACATAGCCATAACCACCAAACCTTATCAATTTAACTATTCCAAAACCATTTAAACCATTTAGGATTCCATTACCAAACCATACCATGCAATAGTTCCATTAAAAGTCAAATAATATAGTAAAAGCATTCTCATAGGCATTTTATCAAACATGTTGGGGGCATAGTATTTCCAAAACCAAATCCAATTACCAATTAACCATTCCCATGCAACTAATTGTCCAAACCACCATTAAAGCATGTAATTACATAATTAAAACATGGAAAAACCATAATCAAATATTTAATACCAAAATCCCAACATATATTTGAAAACCCCAAAACCATACAATAATCATGCCATGAAAATATTGTATAAAACATGACTTTAGTTGGAACTAACAATGAGGGAGGAGTATCTTGCCTTAGATTACGAGGATGATAGAGAGAAATCACCCGTACAAGCTCCAAATTGATCCTCTAGTTGAAACCCTAGCCTTCCTTTTCCCAAAAGCCTTGAGAGAATTTGAGAGTGTTTTAAGAGAGTTTATAAGTGTTTAAGAATAAAATAATAGGATAAATAATGTCCCAAAGGAGTTATAAGTCGTGGAGCCATAAGAGGTTAAGTGGGGATATGTCCAGATTACCCGTAACTTAAACTGCTTAAAATTCTCGTCAGATGGTACGACTACCCCATCCAGTCGTACCTTTTAATATGAGTGGTACCCACCACTTGTATCATAGGCTTCCCCCTTGTACCCAACACTGTCCACCATACCACTTACCCAACACTGTCCACCATACCACTTACCCAAACAAAGTTGTACCCAAACCATATGATCAGTACCCCTAACCGTATCCCTAGTATAATAAAATCAAAGAAAGTGTGAATATTGTCTACCATATGAGTCAATGGTACGACTCGTACACTAACTTATGGTTCATGGTGAGCCACTTGTACTCAGATCCAAGTTAAGTTACTAAGTCTCAAATTAAGTGAAGTAAAAAAACAAAACTATACGAATCGTCACAAACCATAAAACTCGTACTCGTATCCACTAATACCCATTCCAGAAACCAATCCAACCCACCAATCAACACTGGTTAGCATATGACCAAGAGCATACCAACCGTACCCATCATACGAATGGTACCCACAAGTCGTATGATGTACAGAATCCAGAAATCCAGGAAATTTTATAAGGTTCCAAAATCCAGGGAGTTTCAATTCCAGAGTTAGTAGTCCACAACCTGAAGGAAATCTTTTATCATTTCTTTCCATCCTGAGTAGTACTGTCTATTGAACAATGAAGACATATTGATTTCTTGTCCTTCGTGGCATCCAGAAGGTGGGGTAGAATTCATCTTTGATCTTATCTTAAGGTGTTAGCCTTCACAAGATAACCTGCTTTAATACCAATTAATATTTCTACGCATCCTAATAACTCACACGAGTTATGCCTGATTTTTGTCAATGAATGGACCAAGTTACCTAATGTGTTCCAACAGAAGCAGTAAAGACAATAAGTAATTAACACAACAGTTTTACGTGGAAAACATTCGGCTCACAAAAGGTGTAAAAAACCATGACCTGCACCTCTACAGGATTTAACCCCAACTTCCCCAGACTGTTGAAATTCACTTCAAGTTCCCCCACTTGATAATAATATTATAAAACTACAACAATCCTAGGAACTAACTCAAATTCCTAAAAACACACAAACCTCCCGAGGTTTATGTTCCCAAGTCTTTGAGTTATCCCAACTTGAAGACTAAACTCCTAAACAAGTTTATAACACACTGGTACTAAGAAATCATGAAATTACAACTCAATAAACTTCCTAATACATATTAACTAGAATAGAAAACTGTTAGACACATGGATGGAACAGGTTCTTCAATCTAGTTCTTTAATCTGTTTCACTGTATTAGGCTGCACTTCAATAGCTAAGCAAAACTCTCTCAAATATTAATCTTAATTATTTGCTCGTGTTCTCCCTTTTTCTCTCTCAATATTTTTGCATGAATTTCATTTTGAAAGTCCTTGAATATTTATAATTTGTATTGTTCTTCACAATAAAGTACACTTTAAACTCCACAAGGACTGCCACACATCTTGGACTCTCCTCTTGAGTGTTGTAGTCAAACACTAACTCTTCTTTTTGGCATATGACATCTCTTAATGTTTATTTGAAGTAACAAACTTTCTTTCCTTTATTTTTATTCATATGAATTTATCCATAAAAGTTCTCTTATTATTTAAAATCTTTTGAAGTAGTTTTTCATGAACCAACTCTGCGTACTTGTTCCATGGACAGTTGTCAATCATCAAAACTTCACAAGTCTTAACAAATTCCCCCTTTTTGATGTTGACAAACTCAGACCCTTGTGTATTCCATTTTTGATATCAACATCTTGACCCGTGAATACTAAACCATGGAATACTTAAATGAAAACTCATTGCTCTTGTGCATTCCAATTCACTACAAACATCTTAACCTATGAAAGTTGACAAGGACTCTCATCTTCTTAGATTCTTGAGCCTGGATATTTGTGGACTCCTTATGTGGATAAGGTTTGTCCAAGTCTGTAAGAACTCTTGCATGACAAGGACTCCCATATTTCTTGGATGCTTGAGCTTGTATATTTTTAGAATCCTTTATTGAATATGCTTTGTACAAAGTTCATGGTCTTTTCTTCTTGAGACTTTATTTATTTCAAAAAATCATTATACAAGTTAGACTCTGGATGTAGGAACATGTTAATCAACCTATTTCATCTACATATTCCACTATTTGTCAATCATAAAAACATACACGAACTCAATAATTTCCCCCTTTTTGATGATGACAAACTAATGCACCTTGTGTACTGTGATCAACCTGTTTTAGCCAATTCATATTCTAAACAAAGTATCAAAAGACACATATTAAATGAAGTAGGTCAGAATCATGGGTTATAAATATTACATAGTATACACACTTCCCCCTTTTGGCATCATACCTATATCAATTATGCAAACCATATCTCTCAAGTTAGAAATTTTAAGTTCATGGCCATTGGGTCTATCATCTATACAACCACTTAAAAGTCAAAAACTCAGTTAGATATTACAAAGTATTTGCAAAGACAAGGTATTAGTTAGAAGCAAGAGACTAAAACCAAACATTTTCATTGATCATTCATAAGATACATCAATGATTTTTAACAAAATTAAAAATAATATTGGAGCATTTGTGATGAGAGTAGAAAATGTTTGGAAGAGCCTAAGGATAAGAGGAGTGGGCTTTTCGTGAAGGTGGAGCATGAGATGATGAAGGAGGATTTTTCTTGAGTCAGTCAACGCCTTGTATGTTGCGGAGTTTATAGCCTTTTTCATTTTTTTTGGTTCATCCTTAGGACATGAGTTTTCCTCTCTAAGAGATGAGCTCACACCTATTTTAAAATTAATGTGAAAATAATAGTGCCCTTGCCATCAACTTTGTTCGTTGGTACAGAAGAACCAGGTGTCAAACCTATTCCATATGTGCAGATATTTCATACCCAATCCTTAATTATCCATCCTTGTTCACCAATCCTAAATCTTTTTTTACAGTGAGCCCAATAGGAGAATTAGGTTCTATTGTGGGATCCCCAAACATTTCCCCCTAAATAGATGCATCAATAAAATTGAGCTCATTGGATGAATCTAGTTCAACTATGAGGTCACTTAAATATTCTCCCTCACAATATACATCTTTCTTAACTCCCTCAATAATATTAATAGTCTTATAGACATATTTCTCATGATTCACAGCCCAAATGATTTCCCCTCACTTGGTGCCTCAATTTTCTCTTAATCATACACAACAAGAGCAACTTTATCATCAATAATTTTAGTAGTAGTTACTCTCCCAGAATCACTATTCACATGACCAACTCCTAAATCATCAATCAAGTTTGTCTTTAAGAAGGACTGTGATGAGATGAGACTAACAACTTTGAAAACAAAATTATCATTATCTTGAACTTTTTATGTTTGAAAGAGTGATGGTTATGGAGTTATTTTAGAAGTCAATCTCTTTTGGATATTTTGGAAAAAAGAGGTACAAGTGTTTTATAATAATTTTTCATAGTTGAAAAAACTTTTGACACACATACCTCGATCAATATTTCAATGGTTGATCTTGTTTCCATTGTCAAGCCATTTTCTGGTATCATTTGGTATAGTGATATACTACAAACCTCGGGACACCAAAATCTGTCCAAAATAGTCCACAAATTCAAGACTAAACCAAGACCCCCTTGGACTACACTTCTCGGGTTCAATAACAACAAGAAGTTTAACAAGATACAAGGTACATTTTAACACCAAAACAACAACAATATGACAAGATGGTCAATAATAACAAGATAAGAACAACACATGGTTTTACTAACACAAGAACAAATGATTACAAGAACACAAACTACTACAAGATCACAATAAAAATAAAGGATAGATAGATAGACTACACAAAGGTATAATCTTAAGAACCCAAGGGCCTATTCCACTCTTGGACTCTTAACACCACACACAATAATTCACCTATCTCTTACGTGACACAAGATTGGACTCCACATCTCTAGCACCTACGTTTCCAAGAAAAAATACAATCAGTAGTGAGTCCACGCTAGATCTTGTCCTAGTTTCGACCAAGCCTCTTTAGAGAGAGGACTTGTGTTCTTTTGGTGTCTTAAGACTTACAACATTCTAAAAAATCTAAGTCTAAAATACCTATAATATTCCTTTTATAGCTATTACAAAATATAAGTTAAAATGACCAAAAGGCCCTTCAAAGAGTGGGATCCCATCAAGTGTAAGTTATGGACTAATTTTGGTGCATTTTGGGCCTCTTTTACACTTCAATTGCACACACCAAGGCTTGGGTCCAACACACACTCTCATAAGTCCATATTCGTGATTATTCATGTATCATCCTCTCCATCTTGAAAGGAATTTGTCCACAAATTCACGCTTCACCTCGTTCAATTATCCACTTCAAAGAAAGCTACTAAAACAGTTTGCAAAACAAGTCAAAAATAGTCCATAAAAACGTAAAGAATTCGAGGGCTCAATAACAACAAGTCTCAACCAATATCTTCATTTTGAACCTCGGCTCCTCTCCATCTTGAGCTTTGTCTTCATCCTCATCCAAAACAAATAGTGAATGACAAAGAAAATACTAAACACATCCCACCTCTTTTCTTGGTGGTGGGTTCCTTGTGGTTCCCTACGTCTTTCTTTCAACTTCTCTTTCATCGTATACGCATCATTGTAGACTCCATGTCCCTCATGTTCCTTTCTACCATACTCTTCCATATGGACATGTCGGTTTAGATGAAGTGGAGTTTCGGATGAAAGGATTGATTTGGTAATGTAGAGCTTCGGTTGTGGAGCTTGGATGGGAGGAGATCGGCTTCCAAGTCCTTTTTTTGGACTTGATCAAATTGAGGGAGAAGTGACCTGCTTAGGTCTCGGGTTGTAGGACATTTGGTAGCTTGGCTTATGTCTATGTCATTTGTTGGTGTTTTTGGAGGATTGATTGTTTGAGGTAAAGTTTTAGAAGTAGAAACATGAGAATTCCTTCGACTCTCCACTCGATCCACCCTTTCAAGTATAGTAGACATATCCGAGCCTAATTTTTCAAGACCCATATTCGCCTTAGCTATTTCTCGGGAAATAACATCAAGGTGGGCCAAAATGGTGTCCATTATGGCCAAATAGTTACCTACAAAATAGAAAACACGTTAGTTGTACAAAATATCCTCACTCTCTCTTTTTATTTCGTGTCTCTCAGATCCCTCACTCTCAATCTCACAAGTGTTGTAAGATTGCTTGTACTCCGAGAGGTGAATCCAACATTTACTAGGACTCCAAGGAGCAAGGAAAACACATAAGGCCGTATTATAATGACTCAAAAGAATTATGACACTTAAAGGAAAGTTAACGCGAAGAACGGTTTCAAAACTAATTTACAATTTAGTAAATGGTCACTAGCTTGTAAATTAGTAGTGGAATCAACAAACGAAACCAAGAAAACAAAAAATTGAAACTAGAAGATCAAAATTTGAGATTAAAATTTATTGGTGAATAGTAATTGGTGACATGGAAGTCCGTGATTGGCCCCGGTTCTCAATAATTTTTAATTCACAATTTGGACTTTGGTGGAAATTGTTCAATGAAGGGAGATACAAACTAGTCTTTGGAGCTTCTTTTCGATTCAACTTTAAAGACTCAAAAGTCTTTGAATAGACTTGTACTTATACTTAAAACATGGACCTTTGTTTTATGGAAAGTGGTTGAGATGTGATTGACTAGTTGGTGAGTGATGGTAAGTTGTAATACCCCGATCGTTTCTTAAGCCTAAATCCATCTTTTGAGTGAATATGGATGACTTCCAAATTGATTTTTATTTATCTCATGTTGTATTTCCCTAAATTCTAATCTTGATCATTTGGAGAATTGGATAAGCTTTCCATCGACATAAGATTCACCTGAATCGGACACCCGGTGAGGAAGTTAGAGCCATTTTGTAATTCCCCGAGACTCTAACCAATAGTGCAATCATGAATCAAGATCTTGAGAAATAAATTATAGTACTTTGGCTGTTTTCTAATCAAGTATGGTGTGTATTAAGGACTTACAGATGTCCTAACGATTGGGCGAATGAAAACATTCCTTACCGATTGAGTTCTTAGGAAGGATATTGGTTTAGTCAACTTCAAACAAGCATATCTCTCATTATACTTGGAATTTTTGAGCTCATGACCTATCAACAGATATATAATTTAATTATCTTTCCAACTATACCAATTTCACCAAAATCCTATATCGGAGCAAAGAGTTATGCCCATTTTACTCCAACATGGTCAAGCTGGAAAACGGTGAGGACGGTTCGGATGGGATGTCACGTTTCTGACGCCATTTCTGACGATGTCATCACTTTCTGATGACATTTCTGACAACTTCGTTAGCCTTAGGTAGAAATAAAAAATTTAACCCTTTTGTGATGACATTTCGTGACGGCCTATCACGGGTCTGACGGCCTATCACGGATCTCGTCAGCCATTTTTTTCAGCAATTAAGGTGCATTTTTAAAAGGGTATTTTGGTATTTTCCACCCATTTTGACCCTCTATATATATCCAAGTAAAGAATAAAACTTTATTCTTCTTCCATTTCATCAAGAATACTTGGGTTTCTCTCTCAAAAATCTAATCCAAATTTCCCAAGTACATCAAGAATCCAACCATAGATTTTATAAATTGGTTCAAGATTCAAGGTACCCAAGTCAAAAACATCAAGAAACCTAACTCAAGAAGTGGAAAAGGAGTCTATAACAAGTTTCTTCATTCAAATCCATAATCAAGGTATGTGGGGTTTGAACAAGAATACTTCTTTCGTTCTTGTGCCCAAAGATTTAATTTCTACTATTGAAATCCATGATTTTGCAAAGTGGGTTTACACCTAAATTACTTTATTAATGATTTATGATATTTGAGCTATTCAAGATCGATACACACGACTATTTCATCATTTTATTTCTTAAATTGAGAACTTATGCCATGAGTTGAATATTATTATTATGAGTTGATGATTTCTGAATGATTTGAGATAAGAGTCATGATTTAAGCTTTTCTATGAGAATTTTTATTATTGAATATATATATATATATATATTGATATTTGAGCTTGAGAGTCAAGAATGAGTTCTATGATGTTTTCTTGAAGTTTTTGATACATGATTATTTTACAACTTCCAAATTATGACTTGATATTTAATATTGTGAATTTCATGTTCTACCATGAGTTGGTATTTCAAGTGCTTTCAAGACATGTGTCAAGCTTTAAGCTTCCTTATGACAAATTGGATTATTGAGTATATTGATTCATAAGATTGAGTTGTTATAATGAGTCTTGATATTTCCTCAAAGTTATTGATGTTGCCATGACTAAATGAATTGATACATCTTGATGTTGAGAAAGGTTATTTGATTTTGAGTCAAGTTAGGAATCCACAGTTGTATATGATTTACCGATGAGATATATATTTATGTTTTGGTATTTATAATGGACCTACGAATTGATATTGATTAAGGTGAATTTCCTAATGCGTTCTGAGCTGATTCTGGGAGGAGTATTTAGCACCGAGCGGGAAATGTCGTATTTTTCCAAAACTATGTACCACCATAGGATTGATATTGATGATTGTGGGACAGAGGTCGAGTATGGGATTGTGATTGAGAAATTGAGGTTGTACTCTTTGGCAAGAGTACGACACCCCCGCCAATGTGGGGTTCTCTCCTTAGGAGGGCAAAACGTTGGACTCCATGCGGCTCACATGGTGTAGTTATGTCGGTTATAAGAAACTCCCAAGTCCATAAGAGTTCAAGTTTCATGAGTTACCGAGTCACTCTAAGTCATGATTTAAAGAGTTTGAGTTAAGTATAATGATTTATGAGATTTATAATGCTTGTATTACTATTTATGATTTACAAGAAATATATTTCAGTTAATTCAAGAGAAGAAAGTTGTTATCGTCAGCATGCATGATTTTCATAATCATTTATGATATTATTTATAATGTTGCATTGCACCCCCACATACTCAGTACATTCCTTAAAGTACTGACCCCCATATATTTCTATATGCTACAGTGCCTTATAATGTAGGTACAAGTTATAGCACAGATACCACATTCAGTCAGTTCGTAACTTTCAGTCAACAGGTGATGAGTCCTTTTGATTCGAGGGCATGAGTCAGTTATACAGTTTGAGAAGTGTTGTATTTTTCTTACTTTAGTCGTATTGAGATTGGGTAGTTGGAAGTCATGACCCATTTATCTGAAGTCAGTACCAGTAGAGGCTTCATAAACAGTTAGTAGAAGTTGATGTATTCAGTTTCAGTTTCATTTGTAAAAGTAGAGTTGTAATCTTGTAAAGTTCATGTTTATATTGATCAAGTTCAGAGAAGTTCTATATTTTCTCTAACTTTATATAGATTTAAGCATTTTATCCAGTTGTTTATGAGTTATGCCAGTAGGAGGGTTAGCTTGGGGTCATTTGCACCCCTAAGCACCGTGTGACGTCTCGGAACCCAAATTTCGGGGCGTTACATAAGTCTTTCAAGACTTATAAAGTTCTCACACCTTTTTCTTCACCTTTTTGGATCTAACTTTCACTTTATTTTAACAAGGTATGAAGGTTGGGAAGAACATCAAGAACACTTCAACAATCACCAAGAAAATTCAACAACAATCACCAAGATCCACAACACAACCAAACGACCAACTCCACTATAACAATGTTTCACACGACCAAGACTACAAAAACTTCAACAAGATTGTCCTTTGGCCACCAATCCTTAACAACAATACAAGGCCAAGCTTAGAACAACACTAACAACACACGTCCAAAGTGAAAAAAACCAACATCAACAAGGCTCAACAAGGGGCGGCCAAGTTCAAGTTCACAACAAGATCAACACACGACCACATTTGTTCACAACAACACTTCAACAAGTTCAATCTCAAGTTTAGATCTAGACTCAAAGTGCTAGTGAACAAGAAAACTAACACTTAGAAACAACTAAACAAAACACAAGACACCAAGATAGTCACACAAACATTCGGCCAAGACACAACAACAACAAGTTCACACTTCTCGGCCAAGAACAAGATCTTCAAGAATATTTTTTTTTAATTTTACTAACAAGAAAGTCCAAGATTTGATATTGTAGGAACAATATCAAGACACACTCTGATACCAAATGATACATTACAAACCACAGGACTCCAAAATTTGTCCAAAACAGTCCACAAATTTGAGACTAAACCGAGACCCCCTTGGACTACACTTCTCTGGTTCAACAACAACAATAAGTTTAACAGGATACAAGGTGTATTTTAACACCAAAATAGCAACAATATGGCAAGATGGACAACAATAACAAGATAAGAACAACACACGATTTTACTAACACAAGAACAAACGATTACAAGAACACAAACTACTACAAGATTACAATAAAAACAAAGGATCAATAGATAGACTACACAAAGGTATAATTTTAAGAACCCAAGAGCCTATTTCACTCTTGGACCCTTAACACCACACACAATGATTCACATGTCTCTTACGTGACACAATATCGAACTTCACCTCTCTAGCATCTACGTTCTAAGTAAAAATACAATTACTAGTGAGTCCACACTAGATCTTGTCCTAGTTTTGGCCAAGCCTCTTTAGAGAGAGGACTTGTGTTCTTTTGGTGTCTTAAGACTTACAACATTCTAAAAAATCTAAGTCTAAAAGCCCTACAATGTTCCTTTTATAGCTATTACAAAATATAAGTTAAAATGACCAAAAGTACCTTTAAAGAGTGGGCGCCCATCAAGTGTAAGTTATGGACTGATTTTGGTGCATTTTGGGCCTCTTTTACACTTTAATTGCACACATCAAGGTTCGGGTCCAACACCCACTCTCATGAAGTCCATGTCCATGATTATTCTCGTATCAGTTGTAGAATTCATCTTTGATCTTATCTTAAGGTGTTAGCCTTCACAAGATAACTCGCTCTAATACCAATTAATATTTCTACACGTCCTAATAACTCACATGAGTTATGCTTGATTTTTTCCTATGAATGGACCAGGTTGCCTAATGTGTTCCAACAGAAGCAGTAAAGACAATAAGTAATTAACACAATAGTTTTACGTGGAAAACACTCGGCTCACAAAAGGTGTAAAAAATCACGACCTGTATCTCCACATGATTTAACCCCAACTTCACTAAACACAATTAGCCTATCAACAAAAGATTACAAACTCTGTAACCTAAGGAATTATAAACTCTAATTCCTAATGTTCAATAATCTCCCCAGACTTTTGCAATCCACTTCAAGTTCCCCCACTTGAAAATCAAATTATAAAACTACAACAATCCTAGGAACTAACTTGAATTCCTAAAAGCCAGTGTGTTGTAAACTGATTTAGGATTTTAGTCTCTCAAATATTATTCTTAATTATTTGCTCGTGTTCTTAGTTTTTTCTCTCAGTATTTGTGCATGGATTTCATTTTGAAAGTCTTTGAATATTTATAACTTGTATTGGTCTTCACAATAAAGTAGACTTTCAACTCCATAAGGACTCATATGCATCTTGGACTCTCTTTTTGAGTGTTGTAGTCAAATACTAACTCTTCTTTTCAGCACATGATGATCTCCTAATATTTATCTAAAGTAACAAACTTTCTTTCCATTATTTTTGTTCATATGAATTTATCCCTAAAAAGTCCTCTTGCAAGTTAAACTCTTTTGAAGTAGTTTTTCATGAACCAGCTATCCGTACTTGTTCCATGGCCTCTTGTCAATCATCAAAACTTCACAAGTCTTAATATAGAGAGTGTCATTGATAAGATTAAATAAAATGAGTTTGAGGTGGCTGGTTATAAATGGTAAGATCCTATGTCAAATCCTCACTAATGCATCATCAAGCTGTGAAATTATATTTTCCATTGAACATTTTATCAATTACCAAGTCAAATGAGTTTCTCCCTTTTCGAAGGAACCAGCTTTTTATCCTTCGTTGCGTGTTACAAACACCCCGCAACCTAACAAGATCACTGTGAATAAAACACATCGCAATAACAACAAAATTTACAAAGCTAAAAATCGGAAACAAAAGCTTCAAATTTAATATTTGTGCAAAAGTAAAATGAGAAAGAGGAGGGCAGAGATATTCAGGAATAAGGATAAAAGAGTCATTAAATGGATACTTCTTAATTTTTGGAATTTTTTTTAAAATAAAATTTTATATAAGCAAATTTTATTTTTTAAAAAAATAATCAAATAGGTTGAGTGATGTTCTGAGTAAAACAATTATGGTTGAGTGACTTTGGAGTGCAGACCAAAGTTGAGTAAGTTTTTGAGATAAAAGTTCATAGTTAAGTGACAATTTAGGTTATTAACTCTCTCAATTTTCTATCGTAATTTCTAAAATTAATTATTTATCATTTAGAAGTTCAAGATAAAACTATTTAATTTTTCTCATTCTACCTTTAGTAGTTACTTTTCTTGAAGACTACAAACGACTCAACTATGGGGAGATGCCGCACAAATAGAATAGATATTCAATGAGCCTAGATTATAACTTAAGGATAAGAAAACGTAAAAAAAAAACCTTTTAATTGATGTTTTCTTGACGGACCGTCTAAGATATAAACACAATAAGTAAATAATTTGATATAGTGAGAGTTATTTTGATAAAATAACAACCTTAAGTCAAGTTACTATATTGCCAAAAAGTTTTTTGAGTCTAAAAGTCAAGACGAATTTAAGTTACAAAAACTAAACATTATTCTGTTATGAAAATGTGGCTTACTATGTCCCTTTGCTTATTTGTTTTCCACTCTTGGCATGTTCAGCTAAAAGTTGCAAACGCACCCACGTGATTCTTTTGCCTACAAATAGAATTTTGAGATGATCATATTGCCTATTTTCCTTGCACGGAGGAATGGTCTAAATGGGTGAATGAGTTAAAGCCTTAACACCACCAAGAATTTAATTTACATTTGATCAAGATGTGCCTGGTTGTGTGAATAATGCTAGTGATCATACCCCAAAAATTTCTTGGACTAATTATAACAGATCAATTAAAGATGTCAATCTCTATATATCTTCTAGGTTCATCGAGTCAGCTGTCAGCAGACGATACTTGGAGTGGTGGAAGAATCAAAATGTTGCACCTGAGGGATGTAGTTCAACATGTAGTAAAGGGAAAGCCGGTTAGAATTCGTGAAAAGATGAATGCCTCTGTATGTTGTGAATTTTTGTAGAAGTGTGATAAGGTTAGAGAAGATGACAATATTTCATATCGTGAAAAGACAGTTATAGAATCACCATATTATGATGACAATATACTGACTGCAGAATCTTCACGCAGGAGGAAGCTTATGAAGAAAGAAATTACAGTAACTAGCAGCCAAAGCCAATTGTCTTCAGTTTCAAATGATAGAACTGCCAGAGAAAGGGAATCTTTGGTTTTAAAAGAGAAGAAATTGCAGAAAAAGAATGAGGAATGAAGAAAAAGAAAGAAAACTTATGAACTGAAGTTGAAAGTTCAATATACTTTCACCGCAATCTAAGATTACAATTTATAATAAAACTATTAACTTCTAAACCTAAAAAAAGCCCAAAAAATTGCTAAAAATGACGAATTCCTAATGTCCAAAAAATATTATTTATTCAAACTTCAAATAGAAATTAACTTCTAATTAAAAGGGCTAACTATTTCACTAGGTCTATCTTCATAAAAATTGCTATAATAAAACTAAAGCAAGCATTGTTGAGATTAATAATAATAGTGACCATGTACACCATAAAAATAGCAATGGTGTAGGTTGATAACTGTAGACTGATAATTGTACATAATTTTTGGTCTATTTCGTGTATTGGGCCCAATTTTATTTATCTGTATTTGGTTCTATTCGGCTCACATATAAAAAGAGTACTGGGCCCATCTAGAATGGTTGGTTGTATTTTTCTTCATTACAGAGTTTTGATTGGAATGGAATGTGAAAAGGTTCTCTCAGTTTCTCCAGAAGCTTCCCTTCATATGAGCTCTTTCTCTTTGATTTCCATGGCGATTACAGGTTCTAACATGGTATCAGAGCATAGATCTGTGTAGATCTGACCCATAGCTCACTTTTGATATTACCCTCATTGGGTTTTGGTCGTGTTGTCTTACCGTTGTAGACTTTCGTTGAAGTTTTTCTCACGATTTTGCTTCTCTCCGACGTGTTTTTGGACTTGTTACAACTAATTTCAGTGTGATTCCGGTGATTCCAGTGTGATTTCGATTTCAGCTTCTTCTTCATTTTTGTTTGGTTTCAGTAGTTTAGATGAACTTCCGTTGCTTCACCATGATAGTCTATTGTTGATGAAAGCTGCCTCTTTCCAGTCACGAAGGTGTTGGTAATTCCTTCTTATTTTTGGTTATATCTTGGTTGCTCTTTCTGCGGTGCACTTTGAGTATGACGACTGACGCAGATCCTTCTGTGTTCTCTACTACGAATCGTACCATGTTTCATGCTGAGGATTAAACACACCCGTGTCATTCTCTTTATGTTTACTTTTCCGATGTATTGGGTGCATCTTTAGTCTCTTCTCCGTTTGATGGCAGTGGTTTTGGTAATTGGCATAGAACTATCTTAGTTGCTCTGTCAGTTCGAAATAATCTAGATTTCATAGATGGAACATCATCTAGACCTCCTGATAACTCTCTATTAGCTAGACAGTGGCAACGTTGTAAATACCTTGTGATCTCTTGGCTTACCAACTCTCTCTTTAAGAAAATTGCTCGTAGAGTCGAATATTCTGCTTATGCTAGAGATATTTGGAATGAATTGGAAGAACTATATGGCAAGGCTAATGGTGCTAGAATTTTTGAACTTAAGAAAGATTTAGCCCACATCTCTCAAGGGTCTTTGGCTGTGGCCTCCTATTTCAACAAAATTAAGCAGCTCTGGGATGAGCTTTCATCCCTGTTTGCACATCATGCTGCTGCTTGTACTTGTGGGGGTTTGAAAAAATTTGATGATGAACAAAAAGTCTACCGATTTCTAATGGGTTTGAATGACACCTAAGTACAAGTGCGCAGAAATATCCTTATGATGAAGCCACTATCATCTGTTGGCACGGTGTACAGTATCCTTTTGACAGATGAGAAACAAAGGAGTGTTTATTTAAATTCTCTTTTATCTCATCAATCTGCATCATTCCACGTTGGAGTAGCCCCTTGTAATGCCCCGAGTTTGGTACCTCGAATGCTACACGGTGCTAACAATTTCGAAGGACCACTAGCTAACTCATGACTGGTACCTGGTGTGAGCTCTGCATAATAGTAATACTGTAATAACAATATAACTAAGATAAATACGGAAATCTGGCAAAAATCTGCCATAAGGTTCAAAACTGAATAATACTGAATAAAACAATGTCTGAACAAGGAATAATAATACCAAAACTGAAAAAAACTGTCTGAAATACTCTAGTCTGAAAGCCTCTAAAACTGTCTGAACTATGGAGTTGATGGGACATGTCCCCAACTAACTCCGACTGCTGAAATAACTAAGTACTAAGATAATGAAATAATGAAACAGTCATGTCCTTGAACTATGAGGACTCACCACTGACTCTGACTGCTGATATCTAAACTGCTAAGTGCAATTGGGAACCTGAGCGTCCGAACCTATGGTATAAAACACCATAGCGTAAGAGAAAAGTATGCGTCAGTATATGAGAATGTACTGGTATGCAAAGTGAGGTAAGGCTGAATATAAGGGTTCATATACATGAACTATAACTGACTGAATAACATGAACATGACTGCGTGAGGATACATGCATGAATACATAACTGTAATTGAGGTCACAAGGATTCTGAATACTGAGTTTACTGATAACATGGATTACTGATAAATGATATAACTGATATACTGATTACTGAGTGACTGTGTCTGACAGTCTTGATTCTGATGGAACTAGCTGAGTTCCGTACTGAGCTGAGTGACTGTATCCGACAATCCTGAAATTTGTAGAACTATCTGAGTTCTTTACTGAAGACTAAGACTTAGAATGTGGGAGGTAATCATCTAACCGACGTGCCCCTTTTATGAATAGATTTGGGGTCCAACCTGTAACCCTAGTTGGAAGGGTATCAATATCGCGCCACTGGTAAGGAAAGGCTGTGAGTGACCCTCATCTGACAGGTACTCTAAGGAGAACGGTGGGACCCTCATCTGACAGGTTAAGCCACCTCATCAACCCTCACCTGGAAGGTTTTGATGTCTCAATCTACGCTGGCTACGTAGTTCTGGAACGCAAGGATTGCTTCTAAGAATCATACCCTCTGCTGGCACGTGAGTTCCCATTCTTGGATTCACTCGGTGCTAAATCCTACTCCTATCTGAATAGACACTGAACTAAATTACTGGACTGAACTGAGTTCACTGAGTTCCGTTGACTGACGGAATAATACTGAATTCTGTTAACTGACTGAGTTACTGATCTGGATACTACTGAGATTTCCTGAGTTTTGAGACTGGCTAAATTCTACTAATCGTGGCTTGTGTTGAAAACTGACACTGGCTCTTGGGATAGTTAAATTATCGGGTATTAAATACACCCAGGACTCGATAGCATGAATATTAATAGGACATGACACTTCTTGAACACATGACCATAGTCCACAATTCATAATACAATCATTGAGGGATTTCACGAAGCACTTGATAATCACAATCTTGTACATGAATAGGAATACATTCTAACATATCATAATTTCACAAATCTAATCTCATGAGCATTCCATCAAATCATTACAAGGCATAGCATTAGCATGTGAATGATTTTAAACACGTGGGTATAGCATGGATTCATCATTTAGGTCACAATTGAGTCATATTGTACAATTTTGCTCACTTAGGCATTTTGACAAACACATAGGATGCATAACTTTAGGCTTAGGCATGAATAATAATCCAACGTATCATAATTACATTAATTAACTCAAATTCATAGATTTCAATCCACATGCTATCGTAATATCATGAAATACATAAAGATCTCTACTTGGAAACTACATAGAAACATCAACATGGATTCAATTCAACCCACAACATAAAAATCATTATTCAACTTTTTAAAAGAAGATTCTTGATCTCCAAGGGTGGAAGGGACCCTTGGATGAACACTTTACATACCTTAGTTAATAGTTTCTTGAAGATTAATGGCGAAATCTCTTGGATTTAGATCTTTAATTAAAATCTCTAAGGCTTTTTCTTGAGAGAAATTGAGAGAAAGTTAATATACTTTGGTAAATTGGGGCTAAATCTCGTGTTATGGTTGAATAGGGTGAAGGGAAATGACCCTTTTGCCCTTAAAATTTTGGGGCTGGACTGCAGGAAATTGCCCTAGCCGGAATGGCCAGGGTGCCGCCCTGCCTGGAACGTCGGACTGAGCAGGGCGCCGCCCTACTTGGAGTGGACTGGCTGGTGCGACGCGGGCTTATCGCCTTATGCTACTGTTTTTGAAACCCAAACATACCCTTATGCTATTTAAAAAATCCCAAAACTCACCTGAGATGTAATATTGACTTGACCCATCATGAATCAACTTTAAAATCGACAAACGGAGGTCGAGAAGGTCATGAAATAATTCCTCGAAGTTCGAAGGCTTAAAAGAGACTAAGTCCTTTAACACTTAGCTAAAATTTTCTAAGTGTTGGATCCCTTATCAAGCTTAACGGGGCTGAATTAGACTGTGGATTTTGTGGGATCTTACAATATCTCCCCCTTGGGAACATTCATCCTCAAATGAGACAGACTGAGACGGGAGAAGTGATAAACTGAAGTACATATAGGACATGCACAACTACAACATGATTTCATGATTAACATGACTGATAAACTGAATTTATCATACTGAACATACATATCTGATGCATGAATAACTGACTCATGAATGCATGACTCGGATTACTAATAAGCTGAGTTTCTCATAATGATAATGCATATCCGATGCATAGATACATGACTGAACTGACACATGAACATATGATTGAATATGCAAGGGTAATTAATACCAAGTTTATACTGGAAATCTGAGTATGAAACTGAATAAACTTAAGTAAAGCCATTACCTTGGGCTGAGTCTGAGTTTGCGGAGAAGTGGTGAGGATACTTGGTCCGTATATCTGCTTCTGCTTCCCAAGTAGCTCCCTCAACGGACTGATTCCGCCAAAAAACTTTGACTAAAAGGACTTCTTTGTTCCTTAGTCTGCGAATCTGATAGTCAAGAATTTCGACTGAAATTTCCTCATAAGAGAGACTGTTCTGAACATCTAGGACCTATATAGGGACTACAACTGTTGGGTCACCTATGCACTTCTTAATCAAGGAGACATAGAACACTGGATGGACTGAAGCTAGATCTGAAGGCAATTCGAGCTCATAAGCTACCTTGCCGAAGCGACTGAGATTTTTGAAAGGACCGAAATATCGGGGATTGAGCTTTCCCTTGTTGTCGAACCTCTCCACTCCCTTCATGAGAGAGATTTTCAAATACACATAATCGCCAATCTCGAACTCGAGATCATTTCTGCATACATCTGCATATGATTTCTGTCGGCTCTGAGCTATCTTAAGCCTCTCTCTGATCAACTGAACTTTCTCTAAGATATTGAATACCAAGTCATACCTTACCACTGCGGCCTCACCAACTTCGAACCAACCGATTGGAGATCTACATCTCCTACCATAGAGAGCTTCAAATGGAGCCATCTGAATGCTGGAATGATAGTTGTTGTTGTACGCAAACTCAATCAAAGAAAATTGGTCATCCCAACTACCCTTAAAGTCAATTGAACACACTCGTATTATATCTTCTAAAGTCTGGAGGGTCCTTTTTACTTGACCATCTGTCTGAGGATGAAAGGATGTATTGAGGTGAACTCGGGTACCAAGACCCTTTTGGAATGCTTTCCAAAAATAAGAGGTGAACTGGGTACCTTTATCTGAGATAATGGATAATGAAACACCGTACAATCTAAATAACTCTCTGATATAGAGTTTGGCGTAATCCTCGGCTGAATAAGAGGTATGAACTGGAAGAAAATAAGCTGACTTGGTCATCCTGTCTATAATGACCTAAACTGAATTATGCTGACGACGAGTACGAGGCAAACTCATCACAAAGTCCATGTTCACTTCATCCCACTTCTAAGTGAGAATACTGAACTCCGGCATGAACCCACTAGGCTTCTGATACTCAATCTCAACCTGTTGACATGTTGAGTACTTAGCCACAAACTCTGCAACATCTCTCTTCATCCCACTCCACCAATAGATCTCTCATAAATTATGGTACATCTTAGTGGCCCCTGGATGAATAGAGTAACGCGCACCATGCGCTTCTGCAAGAATTCGCTATCTTAAGTCATCAATATATGGTACACACAGACGACCTTGACAACGCAAAACACCATCTCCTCCTTGGGAGAAAACCTCTACTTTCTGATCTCTGACTGATTATTTTAACTTGACTAAACTGGGATCTCTTTCCTGGTTTTCCTTCACCTCAGAAAATAGGGATGATTCTGAACTACTCTGCACCCATATACTTTCTTCTGCTGAATCGACTAAGCAGACACTTAGTTGGGCTAACTGATGGACTTCCTGAGCTAATTTCTTATTACTATCCTCAACATGAGCAACACTACCCATAGACAGTCTATTGAGAGCATCAACCACGACATTGGCCTTGCTCAAATGATAAAGGACACTCATGTCATAATCTTTCAAGAGCTCTAACCACCTTCTCTGATGGAGATTAAGATCTTTATGAGAGAACACATACTAAAGGATTTTGTGATCTATGAACATATCTACATGAACCCCATACAAGTAGTGCCTTCAAATCTTCAAGGCAAACACTACAACTGCTAATTCAAGATCATGAGTAGGATAATTCTTCTTATGGGGCTTAAGCTGTCTGGAGGCATAGGCTATGACCTTACCATGCTGCATGAGGACACAACCCAAACCTTTTAATCCAGATTTTGCTGCTTCCCCTATATACCATTTTACTTCCAGTTTTACTTGTGATGTTTCTACTGTTCCTTCTTTTCCATCTATTGTGTCTCACAATATTTTTAATAATTCTACTGATGTACCTACTCATTTTTCTATAAATAAACAAGATATATTATGGTATTATCGGTTAGGACGTGCTCCTTTCTCTAAAATGAAATGCATATCTGATATTGTAAATTCTTTATCTAGCAAACAATCTCTTACTTATCCTATATGTCCTCTTGCTAGATAATCTAGGTTACCTTTTGGTCATAGTACCACCTAATCATCCTCTCTATTTGATCTTGTCCATGTTGACACCTAGAGACCTTATCATGATCATACTTATGACGGTTTCAAGTATTTTTTTACCATTGTTGATGATTACTCTAGGGCTACCTGGACTTATTTGATGGGTGCTAAGAGTAATGCTTTGGATCTTCTTAAGTCCTTTGTTGCCTTAGTTGAAACTCAATTTCATACCAAGTTCAAGGCTATTAAAAGTGGTAATGCCCTTGAACTTGGGTCTTCCCTAGCTGGTACTCAGTTTTTCTCTTCTAAGGGGATCATTGATCAAACTTCGTGCCCTTACACTCCTCAGAAAAATGGTATAGTTGAAAGAAAGCATACATACCTTCTAGAAACTGCTAGAGTTTTACTTTTTCAATCTAATCTTCCACTCAAGTTTTGGGGGGATTGCCTGCTAACTGCTACATGTCTGATAAATAGGTTTCCTTTTCCTGTGTTGCATTCCAAAAGTACCTTTGAAGTGTTATATTCTAAATCCCCCCACTTATTCTCATCTTAAGGCCTTTGGGTGCCTGTGTTATTCTACTATCCCTACCCCTCATAGAGATAAATTTCTACCTAGAGTTGTCCCATGTGTTTTTGTTGGTTATCCATTTGCTAAAAATGGTTACAAGCTTTATAACCTTGTCACAAACACTTGTTTTATTTCCAGGGATGTAGTTTTTCATAAGACTATTTTCCTTTTTCTTTCCTTGGCTTCTTCTTCTTCTTCTTCTCCCATGTGTCCTTTTCCTTTTCCATTTTTGGATGAGCCTATTCTTCTTAACCCTGCTCCTATTTCTTCTAATGGTATATCACCACTTTCTGCTGTTGGTTTCCCTACTGTACCTTCTGTTTCTCCACCCGTGGTACCTATCATTCCTTCTAGAAGGTCATCTAAGTCCTTCCATCCTCCCAGCTATCTCCAAGACTATGTCTGTCACTCATGTTCCTTACCAAGCTCTAGTTTCTTGTCCTCTGGTTCTTTTTTTCTTAGTCAACAACATGTCTTTAAGCCTCATACTTATTCTCAGGGAGTTGCGTTTCCTGAATGGCAAACTGCCATGAAGCAGGAATTTGATGCCTTAACAACTAATAATACTTGGTCCATTGTCCCACTCTCTCATGGTAAAAATCCTATTGGCTGTAAATGGTTTTATAAGGTCAAATACAAAGTTGATGGTTCTTTGGAAAGATCCAAAGCTCGGTTGGTAGTCAGAGGGGATACTCAAGTTGAAGGGGTTGACTTTCATGAAACGTTTTCTCCTGTGGTTAAGATGTCCACTATTAAGTCCTTATTGGCAATTGTTGTTAAGTCACACTGGTCTCTCTTCCAACTAGATGTAAATAATGCATTTTTGCATGGTGACTTGGATGAGGAAGTCTTCATGAAGCTGCCTCCTGGACTTACTGTTTCTTATTCTTCTTTTACACCTTTGGTGTGTAAGCTCAATAAGTCCCTTTATGGCCTTAGACAGGCATCCCGTCAATGGTATGCAAAGCTATCTCAGGCCCTTCACACTAGGGGCTATACTCACCCTTTCAATGATTATTCACTTTTCACCAGAGGGTCTGGTGCCTCTCTTGTTATCCTGACAGTCTATGTGCATGATATAGTTTTAACTGGGATTGATCTGGAAGAAATTGCTGCTCTCAAATTATTCCTTCATGACCAGTTTAAAATAAAAGATTTGGGTCTCTTGCATTATTTTCTTGGTATTGAGGTGCTATATTGCTCTTCTGGAATTCTTTTGCACCAAAGCAAGTTTGTCCATGACTTACTTCAAGAACATAATTTTGTGTTGTACACTCCTGTGGTCTGTCCTCTTGAATTATATGTGAAGTTGTCTGCTAATATGGGTGAGCCTTTGGGTCAACCTGATTAATACAGGAGTTTGGTGGGGAAGCTTAATTTCCTCACTCATACCCGGCCTAATTTGTCTTTTGTTGTTCAGTATTTAAGTCAATTCATACAACGACCTTGTGGTCCTCACCTGAAGGCTGCTCTACACCTTTTGCGTTACTTGAAGAGTAACCCCAACCTTGGTTTGTTTTTCAATGACTCACCAGATTTGTCTATGTAGGTGTATTGTAATAGTAATTGGGTTTCCTGCCTTCACAGTAGGAGATCGGTAACTGGTTTTGTGTCTTACTTGGTGGGAGTTTGATTAGCTAGAAAGCTAAGAAGTAGCTTGTGGCTTCTCTCTCTTCAGCTGAGTCGGAATACAGGTCTTTGAGTAAGGCTGTAGGTGAAATTACTTGGCTCACTTGTTTGCTTTCGGACTTTGGGCTTTCTTCCTCTTTGCCTATACCTGTTTTCGTGATCATAATTCGGCTATTCACATTGCTAAGAATCATGTATTTCATGAATGGACTAAACACATTGAATTAGACTGTCACTTTGTACGTACCAAGTTGGGTGATGGACTGATTTCCTTGCATCATACTCCAAGTTCTTCCTAGCTGGTTGATATTTTCACAAAGATATTACCTGGAGTTGCTCATCATTATTTTCTTAGCAAGTTGGGTGTTCTGTCACCCTCCAACTTGATGGGGGGTGTTGAGATTAATAATAATAGTGACCATGTACATCATAAAAATAGCAGTGGTGTAGGTTGATAACTATAGGCTGATAATTGTACATATTTTTTGGTCTATTTCGTGTATTAGGCCCAATTTTATTTATCTGTATTTGGTTCTATTTGGGTCACATATAAAAAGAGTACTGGGCCCATCTAGAATGGTTGGTTGGTTGTATTTTTCTTCATTACAGAATTTTAATTGGAATGAGAAAAGGTTCTCTCAGTTTCTCCAAAAGCTTCCCTTCATATGAGCTCTTTCTCTTTGATTTCCATGGCGATTACAGGTTCCAACAAGCATTCAATATTCCTCTGTCTTACGAACTATAAAATTTTGATCTTCTATCTTGAGATCTTCTCACTTAATAATCGAAAGTGACCTTGTAAATAAATCTGCAGATTCATCTTTGGACTTATAGTGAACTAAATTCACTTATTGTCTTGAAATGTAACCTTGACTACTAAACCTTTTAGACACATCTTCCTACTTCGTTTGCATTTTGAATTTAAACGTACTCATTTTATTTTTCTGAAACATAAGTACTTCCTTCATTTCTTCAGTTTCTTTTAAAATATTGAAAGCTCCTTTAAATCTAGCAGGTTCACATTTCGCTTGTGTTTTTCCAATTGGAGAATCATCTTCTAATTTTTCCAGCATATAATCTTTTTCATGTTTTTCTACCAACTGACAAATACTCAACAAATTTTGATCAATATCAGGTACATGAAGAACATCTGAAATTACCTTATACCTAAATTTGAGAAAAATGGAGAAGAGCCTGTTAGAGTGGGTAAAAATCCCACATTGGTTGGGGAATGTATTGGTAATTTGGTTATATGGACTTAGGTAATTATTCTCACCTCTTGAGCTAGCTTTTGAGATTGAGTTAGACCCAAGATCCATTTTTTACATGGTATCAGAGCCAGATTCGTCCCTGTTTGAGCTCCCCAACACATTTTTAATACAAAATAATATATATTCTTTTGTATATTTGACAAACGAATATAATTATTTGTCCGACCAGTTGTAACTTGCTCCTGAAAAAAGTCGATCCTCAAGGATCCAAAATCAAATCTCTAAGTTATTTCATTAATATAAAAAAGGATTTTTTTTAGCAAGGGAAGTGTCTGCAGTTCTTACTAATTCCTTTAGAAAAAGAGAGAGGAGAATGGATTCTCCAGTTTGCAATGACGATGCCAATTAGAGTCAGCTTTCAATAAGTACCTTAGTGTCAACATTGAGTTTGAGACGTACATGATGATATTAGGCGAACCAAATTATACACGAAGATCAAATAGTAGCAATTGATAAATTAGAGAGAGAAGAGAAGAGAATTTGAGAAATTGTCTTTATTATTCCTTCAAGCTAGTGGGATTAAATAGTGTTACAGAGAATTTAAATAAAGAAGAAAACTTATTACACAATATTCTAAATGTCTAATTGTGGGGATTTGATGATATTCGCACATCTACATTATTTAAATATAGAGATATTCTCATATCTAAATTATGTAGTAATGATAATGTATAAGTTATATGCTCCTAGCTTGCCGCAAATATAGTCTAACTCTAGATCTTGGGAGTGACACTGATTGATCTTTCGAGTTGACAAAACTTGTGAAGATATATCCCAACTCAATCTTTTCTCTAATTGCAGTGAATATTAACAATAAAAATACCAAAACAACTACTATTTTTCTTACACTGACTAACTCGTACTTGGACCTTATTGATCGAAGTTTTAAAGCTCTTGCCTCAGCTAATCAACTTGAGCTACATAATCTGCTACTCGTTTTTTTTCTTCCCTTTGAATACACAACTTGTAGTCACATTAATTCCATAAAAATGAAAAATCACTTCCAACAATGTCGCCAAAGGTACCTTCCAACATCCATTAAGCACTTCCCAAAGGAGCAATGTATCTATCTCAATTATAATTCAGTGAACATTATGCCTGGAAATATATTCACATAGGCCTTACATGATTCAATTTGCTCTAAATAACAGGGTCAAGAAAAATGATTGGATATCGAGAATCATCAGTCAATCATCAGCTGTCGAGATTTAGCATTTATCCCTGATGAGCCTTTCAGAACAAGGTATAAGCTATATATCCTGGAGCATACCCCTGAGGTGGAGGCTCAGTATAGAGAAAAGATCATAGAGGAGAGTGGAAGAACAAAGTTTGTTTCCCTAAAGGAACGAAGGTGAGCGCTCCAGTGAATAGTGAGATAGAATAGCAGAGTACAAGTACATATGAAAATTTATCACCACCACATTTTCTAATATAAGAATATCAAAATGTAAAATAATAAATATTCAGCCTTAATTATTTTGTGAACAGTATAATCCTATTACAAACAGAAATTGACATCAATGCACCTTGACTTCTTCATCTCAAAGAATACAAAGCAACAAGCATCAAGCTGTTAAGCACGACCAAACCGTAGGACTAATTTATCTTCAGAACAGCAAATCCACACAGCAAACTACCTTTCTAAATACACACACAGCAATCAGAAGATTTCCCAGAATTTAATTCGAAGCACACATGGATGACAAATTTGTAGATTTGTTGTCCTCACAAATTACTATTCCTTTGTAAATATACTCACACTAGCAATCAGAAGATTTCCCAGAATTTAATTGAAGCACACACGGATGACAAATTTGAAGATTGCTGTCCTCACAAATTACTATACCTGCTAATATGTTGCGCCGGTTGAAACGTCTGAACACCTCCCTCATGCCTTTAAGCTGCCAACGCCTTCTCCTAACTTCAATTGGTTGTGTCTAAGACAGCCTGTGCATACCCGTCTATTCCATTAGGTACATGCATCCTCTTTCTGCAGAGTTTCAAACCCTGGCGTCCTATGGTCTTCGTTCCAGTATCATTGAGCACTAGACTACATCCTTTGGTGTGGAGACATTTTACAATAGGAACCAGTGCGTGAGGGTGCACCACGACAGATTAAACTACATATGCAGTTTGTGGAGTGCTTATTCATTTCTTTCTGCCTTTGTGCTGCCAACATCTTTTATTACCTTCCGAAGGTTTCCTTCTGCAAAAAGAACCATTAAGCAATGTTGCTCCACAAGTTGGATAATGGTTGACTGCTGGAGTGTCTATATTCCAATGCTTTTTTCCACTGCTAATTTTGGCAGCTGAACCTGCAAATACACTTGGTATTTCAGATCCTAATTGCTTAGAAATGGGCTCTTTAACCCTCATACCCTTATGTCCTTCACAGCGCTTTCTTCCTGCTGCAGGTTGCCGGGTGCAGAAAATACCGTCATTTAAATGAACTCCACATATGACATTGTGGTTATGGTGGATAAGAGAACTGGAGAAATGTTGAAACTGTTGTATATCAGTTCTACTAGATAAGATCTGTTGATAGTCCTTACTAGAAGAAGTCCTGTATTCCAGTATCGGATTGTAGGTCGACCGGCCAATTTTGTCTGTCATTGTCTGAGAAACGACGCCCCGATTTCTCCTTCCCTTGTGTTCTAGACATCTTTTGTTTCCCTGGAATGGTTTTCTTGCACAAGGAATACCACAATCCAAGATAAAACCACAAATTGGAGCATTTTCTTCACCTCTACTTTCGCAAGGTCTTGTGCTCTCATTTCCTTCTGCAATCAACTTCGAATTTACACTGTTTACCTTCATTCCCTTGTGCTCAGCACATCTTTTATTTCCTGCTATTGGAGGCCTTATGCAAACAGATCCATGACCTAAAGCCACACCACAAATAGTATTTGGATCGTCATTTACACCAAAACTAAATGAAACTATCCTTGGCTGAGATCGCCCAAATTTGAATATTTGGGGAAGGAAGTTGGTGTTTTTGAAGCTATCTTGAAAATCAGATCCATTCTTCAATAAAAGGGGCTTGCACGCTTTGATTCTGACGCCCTTTTGTTTCTCAAGGGACAATTGAAGCTTCCTAATGAAAGCAGGAGGATGAGTTGCTCTTGAAATGCTATCTAGCTTGCAGAGGACATCATTGTGGCGACGTACACCATTATTGCCTTTATTCCAAGCATAATCAAAATTGTCGAGCAGCTGGGCTTCAGTTCTCTCAGCATCTTTATTGTTGTTTGTCTGTTAAATATTAAGAAACATTACCAAAACCTATTATGGTTCATAGTAACTGAGGTACTTCAGGTACAAGTCAATACTGCATGCAATTACTTTTGCTGAAACATGCTTTAATGTGCATCTAAATGGGTGGCAGACAGCTCACTTGTCCTTTTAGTGTATCCATCTATAGCTTAGGGAAAGAACATAATAGTCGTAATTTATCAACAAGATCACAGAGTAATACTAGGAGAGCTTTAATCGGAATGCCAAATAGACTGACGAGCGAGTAACTACTAATTGCAATTTTCCGTATAGGAAAGTAACATTAGAAAATCTGGCTTCACAATATCAAAGAAAGAAAAAACACTTCTACTTATAACTCGCATGAGTGAGTGAAAACAAACTCTTTGCATTTCAATATGTAACAGGAAACCAGAAATTAACAAGTTGCTTAACACTGAAGATAGGAGAAATATATACTTACAGGCGCCCACCGGTAAACAATAGAGAAGCCTCTTGAGAATGTTTCTGTAAATAATCCTGCTCTCTTTGAAGCAGATATAATTTCATTGTCATGCAGCTCACTATTCGAGCAACCATTCTCTAAATGAGCACCTTCACGGCCATATCGCTGCAGCCTAATCCTAACACTGTCAGATTTTCCAACATACACAGGAACAATATTATCAGGGTCAAGTCTGGTGGATCGGAGCCGTGACACAGCTATTCCCAATTCATAAACTCCAGAACACGAGGTGCAGTTTGGCAGGTTCTGAGTCCTATATTTCTCTGCGCCTTCCTTCCCCAGTAAATGATCTTCCCAATCATTAGGGCCAATTAAAATCTGGCAGTAAAACACTCATGATGAATCAGAAGAACAATAGGTAAGTCGCTAGTATCAATTAATTTATCTTTCCAGCTTGGAGAAAGAGATTTGTGCTTTGACACATTTTCTCCAACCATGTAGATTCTTTTGTCATTTTTGTACATAGGAGGAAGACCCAAATTTATTTATTTTCTGTTATGGGATACTGTTCATAAAAAATTATTTTACTTCATTAAACGGCTAGGAAAGGGAGGGGAGGGAAGCTCCAGATGTAAATCTAAGCAACAAAAGTTAGATCTGGAAGTTAATGAAATCCGCAACACTTCAAACAATTACTATATCAAACAATTAACGAGAAAAAGAGCTTGGATGGAACCTTCCAATCGGAGAAAGCTGGATCGTGTTTAGTGCGCTTACAGTCTTCTCTTTTGAGCCGAATGATGAAGGATCTGTCAGCAGATGCCATTGAGCTCTGCAGCAGCGGCTGCACTCACGTTATTCACTATTTTATTTTATCCGGGGGAATATTTACCCAACATACAACCTACCACAATAAATGACCTCAGCTTTAACGGAAAACTGTCCAATGATTAAATTTCTAGGGAAAAAATCAAAATATATTCCTTCCGTTCGCTTTTACTTGTCAAAATACTTTTTAGTGTTGAGAGTAAGGAATTAGGTGAATTGGCAACTAACTAATAGTTAGTTATAACTAACTTAAAGTGATGATAGTGTAGTTAGCACAATAGGGTAGTTAGTTACACCATTTCTGCATGTGTATATATCTTAGCTCTTAGCTATCTGTAGACAGTTTTTTCTTCAGTAATGAGAACAATTTTTTTCTCTTCTAGTTCATCCTTTTCCATTATTTTTGTAGTTTTTTAACATGGCATCAGAGCCAACAATGGCGATTCAAGTTGATTTCATCTCTTTCCGTTAAATTCCTCTTTCTCCAGCCTTCATTTCTTCGCCCGCCCAAATTATTCTCCATTTTCTTGGTTATATTCGTTATTTCTCCAGTTTTTCTCGATCTATTTGGTGTTCATTCATGGCGATTGACAATAGTTCCTCTTCTGTTGATGGTGTTGATGCTAGTGGATCACAACAAGCAACAAATTCTCAATCACCTGCAGTTTTTGATTCGTTTAATCCTCTGTTTTTACAATCATCCGATGTTCCTAGTGTTAATCTAGCTCATTGTGTTCTCACTGGTATGGAGAACTACATCCCCTGGAGAAAATCAATGAGCATTGCTTTACTTGAAGAGAACAAAATTGGTTTTGTATATGGTACATGCAAAAAGGAGATGTATGAAGGTCAAATGGCATACTAGTGGGAGCGTGTGAATGTGATTGTGCTTTCCTGGATCATGAGCTCAGTTTTGAAGGATTTAGTGAATGGAATTGTGTATTCTTTCAATGCTCACAAAGTTTGAATGGATCTCAAAGAGCGTTTTGATAAGGTGAATGCTACCAAAATCTATCATATGCACAGAGGAACTGCTACACTTGTTCAAGGTACATCTACTGTTTCTGCCTATTTCTCGAAATTGAGTGAGCTTTGGGAAGAATATGAATCCCTGGTACCTCCTAGTAGGGTTGAATTTGGAGAAGCAGAAACTTATGCAATTCTTAGTAGGGTTGAATGAGCATTATAATCAGTCTAGGAGCCAAATCTTAATGATGACACCCACTCCTTCTGTAAATCAAGCCTATTCTCTGATTATTCATGAAGAAGGTCAACGTGCACACTTAAACACAAACTCATCAGTTTTACACTGTGAAGAGGGTGAATCCCAGCTTTGAATGTGTCCACCAGTTCACGAAGCATAGCTAGCTTGAAACAGAAACAGGCACTACCCTCTCATTTTAAGGAAGAGGACTTATTAGTCACATCAGCTGTTGTAGCAAACTTTACAAAAGGCAACACTACTTACAACTTGCGAATGAAGAGAACTTCTAGTGTTCAATGTGATTTTTATCATCTCAGAGGACATACTAAGGATCATTGTTACAAACTTATTGGATATCCATCTAACTTCAAATTCACCAGAAATAGGGAGAGAGAACAACATGGATCCATCAAGGGAAGTAACTATAATAGTTCTGGTTTTAGAAGTGCACCAAATCAAAGAAATGGTGGCTATAGTGCTCATAGTGCTAATGCGAATTATAATAATGAATATGGGTACCAAGCTCCTGCAAATCAACCTGGGCAACAGTCATTCACAACTAAGGGTGGGCGTTCAGTATTCGGTTCGGTATTTTTAAAGTTCAGGTTTGGTAATTCGGTAATCGATATTTGAACATAGATACCACATACCATACTTATGAACATTGATTCGGTAATTCGGTAATTGGTAAATTAGACTTCGGTTCGGTACGGTATTTGGTTTTACCATATTAAAGTTGGAGAAGTGCAAATGTACGTTTAAACTTCAAAGAGTATATTTAATAGAAACCTTATTTAGTATTCTTTTTATTTCTTTTTACGAATATATTACTAAGTTTCAAGAGATTTTTTGAAATGACTAATACTATTGTCTATTGGGTTGGTTATATGTGTGTGTATATATATGTATATATATAGTATTCGGTAAATACTGAATATCAAACAGTATTAATATTTTGAACCAAATCCAATCCCGAATACCGAAATATTAAAATTTTTCTCCCAAATACCATACCAAACACCAAATTACTGAATACCAATTACCAAATTTTTTGGTTCGGTTCGGTAATTCAGTATTTTATGCTCAACACTATTCACAACAGACCAATTTCAGAAGCTTCTTAATCTGATTGATAAAGAGAAATCTCCTGAGAATGTAGCTAATATGGCAGGTACAATTAACTGTTTCTTAGCTGGTTTTAAGACTAATCTCTGAGTTGTTGATGCAGGAGCATCAAATCACATGGTTTCATCCATGGATCTATTGTCATCTAAGTTTCCACTCTCACCTTCTGATAAACATCAAGTTCATTTACCTAATGGTGATTCGTCTAGAATCACTTATAAAGGAACCTGCCTTCTTGGAAAAGATCAACTCCTTCAAGATGTTCTCTACATTCCTTTCTTCAAATTCAATTTACTATCAGTCTCCAAACTCACAAAAGACTTGCATTGTTTTGTCTCATTTTATCCTGATTTCTTTCTTCTTCAGGACCTCTACACTGCAAGGTGAAGGGGATTGGTAAATAAAAGGATGGCCTCTATCTCCTCTATACCAAATCACCATCACCTATTGGATCACAATCTTCAACTATTTTCTTATCTTCCCAACTCAACTCCAAGAGTTCTGTATGGCATTAAAGACTGGGACATGCACCAGTTCATGTTCTCAATCAGTGTAATGCCCCGATTTTCTGAATCGGAATGCTACACGGTGCTCATGACCTCGAAGGACTATTAGCTAATCCATGACTGATATCTGTACCTATACACAGCATAATATAACATGGTAATGCAGAAACATGTACTAAAAGGCCATAAGGTTCAAAACTGCATAACTGAAAAAAATCAAGGTCTGAAAAATATGGTATCACAATACCAAAACGAAACATAAATACTGAAAATAATGAAGTCTAAATATCTAATCTGACATCTAGTCTGAAAGCCTCTAACTAAACTGAATAAGGAGTTGAAGGAACATGTCTCCAACTAACTCCATCTACTGATACTGAATTGAAGTAGTAAATAATAATAAGAAATCATATCATCCTCGCATGATGAGGACCCACTGCTAATCTACTTCTACTGGAATCTGAAATGCTACTGATGATCTGGACCTCGTGTTTCTAAACCTATGGCGTAAAGTAAAACACCATAGCGCAAATGCATCAGTACGACTGAATGTACTAAGTATACGAGTGAGGTAGGCTAAATGAAAAGGGGTTTATATGCATGAACAATGTTGACTTATATGAACATAAGAATACATACATGCATAAGTAACTGTAACTGAACTCGTGGTGATACTGACTACTGAGTCTGAATTCTGACAACATGAGTTTACTGATACTGAGATACTGAATGACTGAGGTCGTGACAACATGATGATTGAGTTATGATAACTGATATAACTGATACTATTACTGAGCAATTGTATATGACAGTCTAGATTCTGATGGAACTAACTGAGTTTCATTCTATATGGAGTAACTGAATTTGAGATCAGTCCTATCTAACGGATACTAATAATAAAGATGACTTGAATTAGTCTGAGATCAGTCCTACCTAGCGGGTGATCTCTGAATCTGATGTTATTGATACTGATTGACCATAGTTGAGATCAGTCTTATCTAATAGGTGCTGATAATGATAATGATTGACTATATCTGACAGTACTGAATCTGTACTATTGAGCTGAGTTGACTGTATCTGACAGTCTTGAATCTGTACTACTGAGCTGAGTTGACTGTATCTGACAATCCTAAATCTATAACTGAAACTGTGGGGGGTATTCATCTAACCGACATGCCCCTTTCTAGCTAGTCTGGAGTCCAAACTGTAACCCTAGTTGGAAGGGTGTCAGTACCGCGCCACTGGTAAAGATAACTGCTGTGGAGTCAGTCCTAATCTAGCGGGTGACCCCTGGGATCAGTCCTATACATTTAAATGTGCTAACAGGTGATCCCTGAGTATGTCAGTCCTATCTAACGGGTGACATCTCGTATCTACGTTGGCTACATAGTTCTGGAACTTAGGGATTGCTTCTAGGGATCTCAGTCCTATTCTAGCGGGTGAGTCCCCATTCCTAGGCTCGCTCCGTGCTGAATCCTACTCCTAACTGAAAGACACTGAACTGATAATTGAGCTGAACTGATTAACTGAACTGAACTGATTAGCTGACTGGACTGATTAGCTGAACTAATACTAGTGGTATTATTTAGGGGAGCTAAACTGAGTTTACTGAGTTCTGTTGACTAACGGAATGTACTGATGTCTGAGGACTGACTGAGAGTACTGTTGTTACTGAGATTTTACTTGGAATACTGAAATCACTAAGATTACTGAACTACTGAGATTTCTGAGATTTCCTGAGTCACATGGTTGACTAAGTTCTATGGATCATGGCTTGACTGATAGTATCGTGAAACATGACATGGCTCTAGGCACATAGCTAAATTATCGGGTACAAGTACCCCCAGGACTCGATGGAAGGAAACTGACAAAACATGACTTTTCTTTTCTTAAACACATGACCAATATTCATAATTCAAAATACCATAAGTAAGGGATTCCATACTACACATAGTCCTCAACGTCTTATACATGGTAGGGAACGCATATAACATGTACATACTTGCATAACTCCAATATCATGAACATTTCATATCACAACAACAACGACACAACAATAACATGGAATTCATGTTGAATCATAAGGGGTAGCATGGACTTGTCCTTTAGGTACTATTGAGTCATGAAAACATGATTTTTATCATTCTAGGCATTTTATCAAACACCTTACATGCACAACTTTGAGCATAGGTGTACTTATCAATTTAACAATCTCAAGCCACCCAAACTCATGGATTTTAATTTAACATGCTCACATACTTTATGGAAATACATCAAGATAACATCTTGAAACCCAAATAACAACCATCAACACGAACATAATCATACCACAACAAGATAATCATAATTTATTATTTAAAACTTGATTCTTGAGCTCCATGGATGAAAGAGATCCATGGATGAACACTACGCATACCTTAGATTGAAGATCCATGAAAACTAGCGGTGAAATCGGCTTGAATCTTGAAAGAGATCTAATGTTTCTTTAAGGTTCTTGAAGAAATCCTTAGGCTTGTTCTTGATTTTTCTTGACTAGGTTTTAACCCCTTTGGGAGAGAATGTTCTTGTTCTTGAGGAGAATGATAAAATAATGGGATAATAGACTTCTCAGGGCTTTAATACCGTGTTTAGAGTGAGGAAAAGGGACCAAAATACCCTCCACAAAACACCTCCCAATTGCTGAAATTATCAGCTAACGACCAAGGCTGATAAGCCGTCAGATCTATGATAGCTCTTCAGCCCAGGTTGGCACCTAGGATATGGAATTTTTGGGTTTCTGTCTAAGACTGATGACATGGGCTGATAAGCCGTCAGACTTGTGATAAGTCGTCAGCTCATGTCGTCACTCATTTTCCAGGCGGACATGCTGGAGTAAAATGAGTATAACTTTTTACTCCGACATCAGATTTGGGTGAAAATTGGTATCGTTGGAAAGATAATTCAATTATCTATATGTTGGTAGGTAATTATATCAATAATTCATAGTATAATGAGAGATATGCTCATTTGAAGTTGACTATAGCAATATCCTTTCCAAGAATTCAATCGGTAAGGAATATTTTGATTCATCCGATAGATGGGAGTTATTTGAAGCCTTAATATACATATAGATTACTCATAAAACTATAAAAGAACCATGATGTACTATGCATGATCTTGAAACATGACGCTAATATTAGTTTGGATTTTTCGGGGTATTATAATCATATTCCTTCTATCAAGCATACTCTAGATAATTCCTTGATTTGTAATTGTCCTATTCTCCTTGTTGCTAAACAAACTAGAATACCATTTCTTGTTCATAAGACCATGTCTACTTATGCTTTTCAATTAGTGCACATGAATGTATGGGATCCCTATAAGCACAACACTTATAATGGGAATAGATACTTTCTTACTCTTGTGGATGATTTTAGTAGAATGATATGGATTTTTCTTCTCAAATTCAAAAATGATTGTTTGTTGCATTTAAGAACCTTTATCCAACTCATTCATAATCAATTCAATACTACTCTAAAAATTGTTAGATTAAATAATGGGCTTGAATTTTTCAATTCACAGTGTACATCTTTGTTTCAATCCCTTGGCATCATATATCAGAGAACCTGTGTCTACACCCCACAACAAAATGGGGTGGCTGAGAGAAAAAATAAACACCTTTTAGATATGGCTAGAGCATTGAGATTTCAAGGTCACATCCCTATCAAATTTTGAGGGAAATGCATACTTGCAGCCACCTACATCATCAATAGGCTTCCCACCATAGTCCTAAATGGCTTTCTCCTTATGAGAAGCTTCATAATGCACCCCCTCCTTTAAGTCACATGAGAACCTTAGGATGCTTATGTTATGCTACTACTCTCACATCACATGACAAGTTCTCTCCTAGATCTATTCCTCAGTTTTCATGGGTTACTCTCCAACTCAGAAGGGTTACAGGTTGTACAATATACAATCTTACAATTTCTTTATTAGTAGAGATGTTCACTTCAGAGAACATATTTTTCCCTTTAAACATCATCCTACTCATTCTACTTCCACTTTTTTTCCTCCTACTTATTTTATAGAGACAGATGATGTCATCTATTCTACTCTAATTCATCATACTCCTACACTCTCTCATGATGTAAATCCATCCCATGATCCATAATTGCATGACACTGCAGCATTAGAACTTGCAAATTTCTTTTCTTCTCATGAACCTGCAAGTCTTTTTCATTCTCATGTTTCTTCTTCTTCATCTTCTCCATCTCTAGAACCCACTCCTTCTCATCATTGTTCACCCCCTAGAAGACTTAACAGAGCCACCAAACCACCTATCTGGTTGACTAACTATGTATATTCTAAGCCTCCATCTCGGGTTTTTCTTCATTCCCTTGCAAATGTTATTAGTACTCTCATCTTAGCTCGAGTTATCAAGCTTTCCTATTTAATTTTTCTTCTAGCACTGAACCTCAGACTTACAATGAATCCATTCAAGATGAAAAATAGATACATGCCATGAACCAAGAAATTTCTGCTCTTGTAGACAACAAAACCTAGGAGATAGTTGATCTACCAGTAGAAAAAGTACCTATAGGCTGCAAATGGGTGTACAAAGTTAAGTATAATATTGATGGTACTGTTGAAAGATATAAAGCTAGGCTTGTGGCTAAGGGATACACACAACAGAAAGGTATGGATTTCCATGACACCTTTTCTCCTGTTGTAAAGATGGTCACTGTTAGGTGTACTCTTGCTATTACTTCTATGCATTCTTGGCCAGTGTTTCAGATAGATGTTTTTAATGCTTTTCTTAAAGGTGATTTGCATGAGGAAGTGTACAGGTGCTGCCTCCTGGTTTTTGCAGCAAGGGGGAGTCATTACAGAATACTACTAAAGTGTGTAAGTTGATGAAATCCCTATATGGTCTCAAACAAGCTTCTAGGCAGTGGAACATAAAGCTTACAAATGCTTTACTTACATCTGGTTTCTAACAAAGTAAACATTACTATTCCCTCTTTACAAAGAAGGATGGCAAGAAGATAGTTATGATACTCATTTATGTAGATGATTTATTGATCACTGGGAACAATCTGATGCTCATCAAGGAATCACAAATTCATTTGCAACAAAACTTTAAGATCAAGGATTTAGGAAAGTTGAGATATTTTCTTAGAATAGAATTTCTAAGATCTGACAAAGGCATTCTTATGACATGGAGGAAAAATAATCTGGAACTAATCTCAGAATGGGGGTTAGCAAGTGCTAAACCTACAATAACACCTCTAAAACAACATATGAAATTCACAACTGTGGAATTTGATAAATATTTAAGGAAAGAAGAGAGTGAGGACCCTCAACTAGTGGATAAAGGTGCTTATCAAAAGTTGGTAGGGAAGTTACTCTACTTAGCAATGACCAGGCCAGACATTTCTTATGTTGTGCAGACTTTAAGTCAGTTCATGCATGATCCTAAACAGTCTCAAAGGAAGTCCTGGTTTGGGTATTCTCTTAAGCAGCAATATGGATGACATATTGAAGACATTTTGTGATTCTGATTGGGCATCTTGTGCAGTTACAAGAAAGTCAGTAACAGAATATTGCATAAAGCTGGGACAATCCTTGATTTCATGGAAATCAAAAAAATAAGAAACCATCTCCAGAAGCACAGCAGACGCCGAATACAGGAGTATGACTTCTGCTGTGGCAGAGATTGTATGGCTGGTAGGACTTTTGGACAAAATGAACATAAAAGTGAAGATGCCAGTAGACTTATTTTGTGATAATAAAGCAGCTATACAAATAACTGAGAATCCCATATTTTCTGAGAGAACCAAACACATAGAAGTGGATTGCCACTTTGTGAGGAAGAAAATTCAAAAGGGATTAATCAATGCAGTAAACGTTGCAGGAACTGAATAAGAAGTTGATATACTGACCAAGGCATTGAGAGGACAACAACATAATTATCTGATGAGCAAGTTAAGGTTGTTAGATTTTTTTCAAACCTCAACTTGAGGGGGAGTGCTGAGAGTAAGGAATTAGGTGAGCCGCCAGCCGCCAGCTAACTAATAGTTAGTTGCAACTAACTTAAAGTGATGATAGTATAGTTAGCACAATAGGGTAGTTAGTTACACATTTTCCACATGTATATATATATATATATATATATATATATATCTTAGCTCTTAGCTATCTGTAGTCAGATTTTTCTTCAATAATGAGAACAAATTTTCTCTCCTTCCAGTTCATCCTCTTCCATTATCTGTGTAGTTTTTAACATTTAGATTATAAATTGCAAGTCATAACAATACTTTTTAGATTACAAATAATAATAACAACTTTTAAAACAAAAAAATATATATAAAAAACATTTCAATGCCAATTGTAAAACCGGAAAAAAAAATAGATAATGTTTTTTTTTTATTTTTGTTAAAAAAAAAAAACTTTTCCTTAAAAAAGAGATGTCAATTATTAAAGGATTTTAATTAATCCTAACTCAACTATTTTTTCCCTTATTTATAATCTATATCTATAATATATTAAAAGTGTGAAGGGCCTTAGAAATGTTATTTGAACTTTTTGCCTTTCATTAAAAGTTTTTACTTTAGACAAAATCGTCTTTTCACTATTTTTTTCTAATATTTAAGAGTTGAAAAATAATTAAATATATTTATGGTAAAATCTTTCCTTATTAGAAGTCATGATGACGCAAAAGTGATGATTCATCAATCAGTTGGAACTTCTGATGGTAAAATATATGTGTTTACACTAAAATATATGTTTATGTTTACATTATTATATTAAAATATATGTTTATGTTTACATTATTATATTAAAGTGTGAAGAATCTTTGAAAAGTAATTTAAATTTTTACACTTCATTAAAAATCTCCGCAATAGATAAAATTATTTAATTTTAAATAATTAAATATTATATGTGCGGTTAAACTAGTTTCAAAAAAAGAATGTGCGTTCTTATTCTCCATTAAAATCCTTCTTCTTAATTCTGCAAACAATCAGAAACATATATTATTTGATACATAAAATCTTCCAATTATGGGTGTTATTTAAGACGATGTTTTTAATTAAAATACTAAATCAAGTATTTTAATTGAAATTAAGGTTATTCAAAAGAAAAAAAGAATTGAAAATAACATTTTGATGATGCGAAAATATGGATGGTGATAATTTGATAATTTACATTCAATCATTATTGCATGTATTCTTTCTTTTAAAGAAATACATAAATTAGTAGTATTTTTTTAAAACAGAAAAACATTGAATTTACTCAAATTAGTGGGAAGAAAAGGTAATACCAAAAATTTTTATCCATATTTTTCATTTCCTTATGTTGAATTTGATTTTTGATGGTTCAAGTAATTATCATAATTAATTTATTATGATTAAATTTTTTTCACATATTCAAATTAGTGGGAAGAAAACGTAATTCAACATTTTTATACATATTTTTGATTTCCTTATGTTGAATCTGATTTCTGAAGATTCAAGTAACTATCATAATTTAGTTGTTCAGATTATGCTAATGTTTATTTATTAATTTTTAAGCACTTAATTTCACAATTTATATATATATATATATATATATATATATATATATATATATATATATATATATATATATATATATATATATATATATATATATATATATTCTAGTCTGAAATTTTATAAATTAATAATTCTGTATAATTTCGACAGGTAGACCTAAAGATTTTGGTGTTGAAAGGATTATCTATGATTCTAATACAAAGTTTAATGGATTGATAAATACAATAGCAATTCAACTGAAGATAGACATCAGTTCAGTTCAAATTGAAGTTAAGTACATAATAAGTGGCAGATGTTCGCCAATGATCATACACAATAATAGTCAAGGTATATTTTGATCAAATGGACACTGGGGTAATCATTTTTTTCTGAAATTTGCTTGTATTTATTTTCAGCCTTCTACAGATTATCCAAAGGGGACCTCTATGAGGTGTCCATCCATGATTGTGTCGGAATGCCCCCCAAGACTTGAAAAGTCTTTTTCTACCTAACCTAATTAAAGTTCTGACATATTATACATGAAAGTCTGTACAAAGACTTTAATGTCTAACTATAAGACAAAAAATTATAAATGTTTTTGGCTTGAAAAGTCAAAAAAGCCTATTCTATCTAAATACTTTACAAACTTTATACAATAAACTTTACGTAAAGTAAAGTTATGTTATTTTATTCACATGTCTTTTGTTTTTATCTCTTTCTTCCGTATCTGCTTTGGTTATCTTCTCTATTTTTTGTCAGTGTAGTATCACATCTGGAATAAAGTTGTGTTTGCCACTACATCTGCTACATATGTGGTCTTTGTATTTTTGGCCAACTTTTTCACAAAATTGATCCATTGCTTCTTCTAAAATAATTCCTTTACTGATAGATCTTGTTAACGGTTGTTCTTCTGGTCTGAGGAGTGTTAATCCCCATTTTCTAAGTTCTTCCATGTCATGGTCTCTAACTTCTTTGCAAGTTGAATAAATCAATGCTTGATTCCTTGAATTATATATCCAAACTGGCTTTTTATTTGAATAATTATTAAATAATTCTGATAATATATTGCTCATTCCAATAACTCTTTTGTTGCGGTAAAATGCTAGTATCTCGGTCTGTTCACATATTTCTTCCAAAATAATATAATCTCTGGTCATACCCATTTTGACCACATTAATAGTCTTTTTAATTTCGTCAAATAATATTTCTGCTGGTGCGGAATAAAATCGAACATAGAATAATTGTCCGTTGGTAATTCTCTTGTAAGTCATAAATTCTTTGTGAATTTCTGGGATTTCTGCTAACTCTTCTCCATCGGTTGTGTAAACCGTAGATAATAGTCCATAATAGTAACACGATTTAATAAATTTTGGGTTTGTACCTGGTAAGGCAATAAGTTTATTGTAATTTTGGCATTTTTGGGTAATATATCCTTTTTGTTGTGCGGCTAGCTCTTCACTTTGAATAAGTTTGGTATTTAATAAGGTTTGTAAGGTGTGTATGTTGGCAATGTATTTACAAGAAGAATAATTGTATATCTATTTTTCTTGGTTAAGTGATTCAGAATATGTATGTATCTGGGGAGGTGCAAATGCTTCTAAATTTTGTATATTTGGTGTATATGGTTTTGAAAATATTTGGCTGAGGTTATAATTCTTTTTCTTTGGTATTCCAGGTCTATTTTGAGTGACTATATTTTTCCCTTTAGATGTGCCTGCAGCTGTAATTGAAGTTTCGTCAGTAATTTGAGTTTTAAGGTGTTTCTCATCGTCACCTTCTAGGTCTAGTTTTTTAATGCGCTCTTCCTGCACAGTATCTTGTTTTTTTATAGTGCTCGACTTGCACTTTTACATTTGTAACTTCAGTAGTTAGTGTAATAACTCGTTCTTGTAATAACTCCATTTGTTTAAACATTTGGAGCAATAAATTAGTCTGGGTATCTTTGGCATCAACCTCTTCCATTGGTAAATCAGTTTGAGTAGCTTTGTCTTGATAAGTAATCTGCAATGATATTTTTGTTACTATTGATTACTTCAATTGTAAATGTAAAATTCAGTATATTTAATACTAGTCTCTGAATTTTCTTTGTCGTAATTGAGTTTTGTATTTTTCTTGTTAGCCACCATCGTACCTGTGTATTATTTGTTCTAACAATAAACTTGTTATACACGATATATGGTTCAAATGCTATTAAACATTTATATAAAGAACATAATTCTTTTCTATTTATTTCTCATTTTATTTCTATTTCGTTAAACGTTCCTGAATAATATCTACAATGATGTTCTAATTTTTCTTCTTCATACCTATATTTGAGTACTCCTCCATAATTATATTCACTTGCATCAGCTTCTACTATAAATGTAAATTTTTTATTTTCATCTGGAAATTGTAATTTTGGTAACTCTTTACAAAGTAATTTTATTTTCTGTACCTGTTTTTTGTCTTCTTCATTATATCTATATTCTACATCCTTTTATAATTTTTTTCTGTAATGGTTCTAAGTTTTCTGCTAATTTTGGAATATATTCTCTTACTTGGTTTACTAATCCTAAAAATGATTGTAATTTCTTTTTTTGTATCTAATTCTTCTTCTGAATTTATTATTTTTTGAACTATATGTTGTTGCATTTTGACTCCACTTTTATCTATTTGTATTCCTAAAAATTCTATCTGATTTTTCATAATTTCTGCTTTCTTCTCACTTAAACTTATTCCTGATTTTTCTGTTATATCTGTAAATTGTTCTAATAATTTTAAATGTTCTTCTTTAGTTTTTGTATATAATAGTATATCATCTATGTATACTATACAATTAGGTAATTGTTTAAAATAACTATCCATAAAATGTTGATATCTACCTGGTGCATTTTTATATCCGAACGGTAGTACATTCCATTCATAAAATCCTTGTGGTACCGTAAATGCGGTTAATTCCTTAGATTCTTCTTCTAACTTTAAATGGTAAAATCCTGATTTACAATCAAATTTACTAAAATAATTATATCCTTGTATTTGTCTTATTTTTAATATCTTGTTTGGTAATGGGTAATTATAAGTCATTATTTTTGCATTTAAATTTCTATAATCAATAATCATCCTACTTTTTCCTCTTTTTTGTTCACTATGTTTATTTACTATAAATGTTGGGCTATTATGTTTACTATTACTTTTTTGTATATATTGTTTTTCTAATAATTCTTCTATATGCATTTTAAATTCTTTTAAATCATCAAAATTATATGTTAATGGTTTTTGGGTTATTATGTTATTTTTATCTATTAATTCAATTTTTATAGTGATTTTATGTTTTTCCCATCCTTTTAATGGATCTTCACTATATAATTGTTCTAATTTTTTCTTAATCATTTCTATCTTATTTATTAAAAATATAGTTATTTCCTTTTTATTTATTGAAAATACGACCAGTTCTATTGTATTTTCAGTATTTTTTAAATTTTTTAATTTTTGTGTAATTTTTTCACTTCCTTCTCTCCAATCAGTTTTCTTTCTTATTTTATTAGTAACTCTTTTTGCTCTTACTTTCTGTTTACATGGTGTTGTAAACCACCAATCTGTTCTAGTTATTATATGTGGGTATAATTTATCTAAAAACGGCATTCCTAAAAGTATATCTTTTGATGTTAGCTCATGATTATAGATTTCTTCTATTGTTAATATTTTATCCCATACTTGTGTTTTTACATTCTTAGCTTTATAAGTAATTAAGCTTCCTTCGTTATTAAATCTTTTAACTATTATTGGTGTTTTTAATTTATCCCATTTACTTTCTGGTAAACAATTATATCTACATAAATTAGCTTCTGCTCCTGTATCTATCATAGGCTTATAATATCTACTGTAATATCCTTCTACTACTATCTTCATTAATACATATATTTTCATATCATGTTAAAGCTCTTCTTAAGAATAATTTTTCTCTATTATATGTTATAGATAATTGTGTATGCTCTATATTGTATGGTTTTACTTGTTCTAGCCATTTAATTCCTAATATTATGTCTGCTTTTTGCATTTCTTCCTTTATTTCAAATTCTATTTTCATTTTTCTAACTCCTGTTGTTATTTTTTTTTCTGCTATATTTTTAGTGTTTATTAAGCTTCTTGGTAGATCTGGGCATATATTATTATCAGATTTTATTTCCTCATTTTTTACTAGATATTTTGCTATATAATTTTCTTCTTGTCCTGTATTTAAGAGCATTAAATATTCCTTTTCATTTATTATTCCTGTTATGTAATATTGGTTTAAATTAACTATTGAACTTGTTTCATAACTTGTTCTTTTTGATGAACTTGATGATTCTGTTTTTTCATAAGCTATTCTTTTTGTTGTACTTATTTTATCATTTATTATTTCTAAATCTTCTTCTATGTCTATATTTTTGTAACTATAGTCATTATTATCATTTGTTTTTACGAATTGTTCAAAAGGACTTTCTATTTGTATTTTATTAATTTTATTTTTTCCTGTTATTTTGTGTTTTGTAGTTAATATATATAGATTTTTACATCTTGCTGTAAATATTTTACTTCCTGGGGTTAGTTCTATTCCTGATATTTTCCAATATAATACTAATGATTTATCTATATTTTTATCTGTTATTGCTACTGAATAAGTTGCACTTATTACAAATTTAAATTTTTGGTATATTAAATTTCCTTTTATTGCAGTTATTATACTTTTTTCTACAGGTCTTATAATTCTATCATCTGTTAAATATAGTTCTATTGATGTATCTATTCCTTCTCTAAAACATGTTTTTATCAATATCTCTGTACCTCCTAGGTGTACATATTTTATTGGGTCTCTACTTTTTATATCGTTTATTTTTTTATTTATTATCCTTTTTGGTACTAGTGGTATACTAGCTTTACTTTTTGCATATCTGCAGTCTATTACATGTTCTTTTTGGCTTACTACATAATATTCTTCCTTTTTCCTAGAAAATATATTTTTTATTGTTGGTATTTTAAATATTTTTTCTACACTTAAGTCTAACTCTTTTCCTTTTATTTCATCAAATATATTATTATCAAATATTATTTTTTGATCTGTTCTTTAGTCATTTAAATATTCTTCTTTTTTTATTATTTTTATATCTTCTTCAGTCATTTAATTCGTCTAATTCACTATCTATTTCATTATCTTCTATTTCATTATCTGTTTCATTCTCTGAAATTTCATATATACTGTCTTCACTTTCTAATTCGTAATCTATATAATCTATCTGAATATATTCTGTATTTTCTATTTTTATTTCTGATATTTGTTTATTTTTGGGGTTTTTAGGTAATTTACAATCTCTAGCTAAATGTCCTAATTTTCCACAATTATAACAAGTACATTCCTTTATAAATTTCTTTTTCCTATATGGTCTTTTATGTTTATAAATTTTTACATAATATCTTTTTCTTGGTTTCTTATACTTATATTTTGATTTTTTGTATTTCTTATATTTCTTATGCTTTTTTCTTTTCTTATAATATCTTTCTTCACATCCAAATTGAGGTGCTATTTTATCTTTGCAGCATGCTAAATTTCTTATTAATGTTTTTTCATTTTTATTTCTTCTCTATATTTTTTTACATAGGTTTCTATACCATTGTTGTAGAAATTTTATTCTTGCTCCTAGAGTATCTACTATTTTTGCTTCATCCCAACTTTTTTTTCTCTCGAACTAAATGGTTCAGGTAATTTACTAAAATATAATTTTCTTATTTCTTTACTTTCTTCTGTATTATATGCTCCTGTATAATAATATTCTTTAAATGCGCAAGTATATTCATCTATGTAGCACATATTACATATTGCTAATTTTAACATTAAATTCCTATTTGTATCTTTCTCTTCATTTTGTTCTTCTTCTGTTGTTGTCATGCTACTAAATTCGTCTTTTATAGCTGTTTCATATTTTTTTAATAATTCTATAGGTGTTAATTTAGTTGTAGTTGTTGATGATGTTCCTTCTGTAGGTTTGTCAGTTCTTAATACTCTTTTACTATTTTCAGTTAGATTTAAAAACCATAATTTTATTGTTCCTATTAGTGTTCTTTCTATATATTCTGGTGCATCTGTTATATTTATATTATTATCTAATAATTGTTTTGTCATATATCCTATCCATAATTGTATTATTTTTTCTGTATCTATTACACAATCTAAGTTTAAAAAGTTATAATTTTTATTAACTATTTGTTTTGGTGTCCATTTGTCATATTCATTCTTTAGATTATATCTTTTAAACTTATTCTTATAATATGTAGGTTTTCTTATTTCTGATGTTCTAGGTATTATATTTTCATCTTTTTTTTTTCAAGAGTGTTTATTTTCGTGTTTATATTTTCTAAGTTTTCTTCATTAATTACTTCTTGTTTTTCATTGATTCCTAAATTTTTTGTATTTGTTAAGATTTCTGTATATGTTTCACTATCTTCCGAATCATAATTATTTGTTTCTTCAACATCTATTGTACTAATTTCTAATTCCTTGGTTTCTATTTCTTTATTGTTTATTTCTAATTTTTCTTTAAATTGATTTATCTCATTTAATAATTTTTGTTCTTTATCTTTTTCTTCTTTTTCTTTCTGTCTTTTTTCATACAGATCTTTTAGCATTTGTAGTTCTTTTTCTAATTCAACAATCCTACTATTTTTAGTGTCTTCTATTTTTCGTATTTCTTCTGTATTTTGTTGTTTTATTTTTTCTATTTTCTTTTTTCTATCTATTTCTTCTTTTTCTTTTTCTATTCTCACCATAACTGTCAATTTATCTTCTAATTTTAATTCTTCTTTTTCTAACATTAAATATAAATGTTCACCTATTTTCTTATACCTTCTACCTAAATTAGAAAATACTATTTTTATTTTTAATCCTTCATAATTTTCATATGTTTTTCGTCTATTATAAAATCTTCTTTGTTCATTTTTTATTTAATTGTTAATAGATCATGTTGGTATGTATATTCTAGACTATCTATTGTTGATTCTAAATTTGATATTTCTTCTTTTTGTGCATTTATTGAGTTTTTATTAACTCCGAAAATTATGTTATATTGTAGTCTTTCTATCCTTATTTTTAATTCTTTACGTTTTTCAGATATTATTTGCTTTAATTCTTTATATTTTTGTACGTTATTCATTTAAATAATATTTTGGGGAATATCTAAATCTAGTTTTATCAAATAAATCATAATTTATAAATTAATCAAGTAAATCCATATATATACGACTTCCGTATTTTTTAAATAACAAGGCTCTGATACCAATTGTAAGGGGGTGCGGATTAGACGCGGTAACTTTACTAGGAAATAAATAGTTATTTACTAGAAAATATATAGTTATTAGGTAATAAGTATTTATTTTTATATAATGTATTTTGTGAATATTATTGGTTGAAATAATTTTTATTTTTATCTTCTTGACTTAAGATGTTTTATTAATTCATATTCTAAATTAGATATTATCGTAATTAAATTACCAAGTGTTCTAGGATCCTCGTTAGTACTATGTAATCTTTTGTATTCTTGGTATCAGAGAAGTTGGCCAAAAATACAAAGACCATATATGTAGCAGATGTAGTGGCAAACACAACTTTATTTCAGATGTGATGCTACACTGACAAAAAATAGAGGAGATAACCAAAACAGATACGAAAGAAAGAGATAAAAACAAAAGACATGTGAATAAAATATCATAACTTTACTTTACGTAAAGTTTATTGTATAAAGTTTGTAAAGTCTTTAGATAGAATAGGCTTTTTTGACTTTTCAAGCCAAAAGCATTTATAAATTTTTGTCTTATACTTAGATATTAAAGTCTTTGTAAAGACTTTCATGTAAAATCTGTTAGAACTTTAATTAGGTTAGGTAGAAAAAGACTTTTCAAGTCTTTAGATTTTTTAAAATTTTTAGAAACGTGTAAAATTATGTAAAGTTTCTCATTATAAATAGAAGGCATCAGAGGCATAAGAAGGGCAAGCCTTCATGCGTTGAAGCAAAAAATCTCTCTCTTGTCCACAACAAATATTTTGCTTATTTATTTAAAAACAGGTATATTTCAATGGAAAAATCTATGGAGGAACAAAACTTAGGATTATCAAACTTACCAGAACAGGTATATGTATTCAGTATTATGAATAGCTAAATTCATAATTCCTAACAATCATGATATGATAAGATAAGTTCATGTTAGTTACTTTATAGTAGAATTATTCGAAGAATAGCATGTTAAGAAGTTTATTAGCAAAGTGGAAATGGAGAAAAATCCCTAAGAACTATGTCATCCTAAAGGTGAAACCAATAAGGCAAGAAACCGTGGTGGGGAGTAGCCAGAGTTAAGGCGCTGTTTAAGGGAAAAGTATCTGGATTACCATGCTAATAGTGACCGACGAACATGTTATTTAAGAATAATCTAGTATATAGTAATCTAATATGATCATATTTTGTTATGTGTATGATTGAAGGGAATATTTTGAAAATAGCAATTTTATGAAAAATGAATAATTATTTATCTGACGAAATGGTAGATAAATTTAAAATACTTATTTTGTATGCACTTAAGGATATAGAAGTAGTAGATATAAGAAAAATCATATTTGAAAAAGCATTTGGTAAATTTAAAGTTACCGCCCCTAATCCGCACCCCCGGTCTTGATGTGGTTGCGAAGAGCTCCCAGTCTTCTTTTAATGACGAAGTACCTTTGCTAGAATTGGTTTCACCTGGAGAGTTATCTTCTAATCCTTTAGATAATAGGAAGTTCTCCCGACCAACTATCACCAGTGCTGCTGAAATTGTTATTAATCAAAGTACACACCTGGAAGTATTCAATCCTTCTTCATGTCCATTACAGCCTTGTAATGCCCCAAAATCTCATTCCAAAGGATCACATAGTGCTTAAGGCTACAAGTAGCCCTAAGCTAACCCCTTTGATCCTGCTACTACTTCTAACACTTACTTTAAGATAAATGACTTAAGCAACTTCACTATATCACGTCAAATCCAAACTGAAATAACTGAAAAACATTATCTGAATATCAACACTGAAAATCCAAAAACTTCGACTAACAGTCCGACAAGCCTCTACTTACTAAGAACTAGAGAGTCATTGGGACAAACCCCCAACTAACTTGAACTGAACTGGAAATAAATAAACCAACTAATACAAAGACTGAAATCAGAGAAATAGGTCCTCGAACTATAAGGACTCACCAACTGCAAAAATGTAGATAGAGGTACTCGGAGATCACTGTCGCTGCTGAGACTGGACACCTGAACCTATATTATGAGATAATGTAGCACACATACGTATATGTGGATCATTACTTTGAGGATGTACTGAGTATATGAGGGTGTATGCATTTAGTAAAACAATATCATTACTCTTTATAAAACTATGCATGCAAATATGAATGACTCACATAGCTTGAATAAGTCTGAAATATAAATCTCATAAATCATGAATAATGAAAGATGTAATATAAATCTCGTGAGTCATTATACTTAATTCTAAAATTTGTATTCTCCTCTTATTCTCAAAACTTGTAAGCAAAAAGGAATCTTAAAACAATAACTTTCCAAAACTTATACCTTTATTTTAAGGAGAATAAAGAACTTCTTTTGAAACTTAGGAACTCAAAGACTTGGGATTATGGAACTTTGGGACTCTTTGGAACTTGGGAGTTGTGGGAACTTGGGAGTTTCTTCTAACCGACATAAACCATGTAAGCAACATGGAGTCCAACGTCTTATCCACGTTGGGGAGAGCCGTTCTACCCTTGCCATTGGAATAGAACCTTAACTTTAGTGATTACTATCTTAACCCACTTGGGGTGAATTATAACCCTACAGTGGCTCGTAGTTCTGGGGCATGAAACCTTGGAATCAAGCCCAACTCGGTGCTAAATACTACTACCATACTTAGGTTCAGAACTTTTAGAAAAATCCACCTTAAGGGCCTGTTTGGCCATGGAAATTTTTTCATTTTTTTCGGAGTTGGAAATTGTGGTGTTTGGCCATGAAAATTCGAAAAATAATTCCGAAATTTTTTTCTGAAAAGGGAAAACAGGTTTTTATTGTTTTCAAAATTTTTCAACTCCAATTTCAACTTTTATTATTATTACATATAACCCCAATCTTTTAAATATTTACATAAAACTCTCCTTATAACATTACTTTTTCAATATTACGTATATAGCAGTTTTAAAGAATAAGATAATTATAATTTCAAACTTAATGTTATCCTAATTAATATATATCTCTTTTTCTCTCTCATCATTATTTTTATCCCTTATTTAATTTTCTCCCTTATTTAAGACATTATTTTTACTGCTAATTTATATTTATACCCATAAATATATAAAGTATTATATTTATAATAGAAATATACAAAGTATGTGATATATAAAGTTTATACCATGTATATACCATATACACATATATAAATATACAAAGTATTAAGAAACATACTAAGCATATTTATAATATAAATATATAAAGTATGTTATATATGAAGTTTATACCATGTATATATCATATACACACATATATAAAAATACTAAGTATAAAGAAACATACTAAGCATATTTATATATTTATGGTATATGATATAATATACCATAAATATGCAAAGCATGTTTTACATAGAAATAATTTATTCACACACAGTAAAATCTTTCATGTATAAGAAAATTCAAGAAATAAATTAGCGGCACCCTAAAATTTGATAACAACTCATCATTTCATATTTTTTAGGAACGGAAAATGAAGGAAATAAATTAAATAAATTCCTAAAAAACTAAATTTGTTTGAAAGATAATATTTGTTACCTAAAAATCAGGAAGCAATGATCTGTTAATATAACATCCATATTTAAAATTTTCAAATATGAGAAAACGGCTATTAATGTAAATATTATATATGTCATAATTGAAATTCATTAAATATGTCCATGTATATGTAATTATTTTTATAATAGTGGCTAATTGTGTTCTTTTTCCATTAGTAGGTAAATTTTGGTTGGGTGATTTTGATAGTTTGTAAAAGTTAGAGCATAAAATCATATTTTAAAAAGTTTTTTCAAAAGTCAAATTTTTTTTTTTCAAAAAAGACATGGACAAACACAACTCCAACTACAATTTCAACTCCAACTCCGGAAAATTTTAGTTTTCAAGGCCAAACGGCTACTAAATCAGTACGAGAATGTAAAATGGAAGCCATCTATGCTTCTCTTTGCTCTAAGTCAAAATAGTGTGGATTCCTATCTTAGCTTAGGATCAAAGATCAATCTTTCTTTGTAATCAAAGTATTTGCTAATACATAATCTTCAAGAAAACTACAATTCATACTTGGCTTAAAGCATAAACATATACTCAAATGATCTAAATTCATAATAAGGTTTAATTCTTGACTTCAACTTTGGAAACACTTAAAAACATCAATTCATTGTAGGGATATGCAATTCATAGCATTAATTCTCAATTCAAAATATAAAATAGGTGAAATATCATACAATTCAAGACTTAAGCAACTTATAAATCCATAAACTCAAAATAAAGTAATTTGAGTATAAACCCACTTGCAAAAACATGAAATTCATTAATATAAATCAAATCTTTGGGCACAAGAATGAAAGAAGTGTTCCTGTTCAAACCCCACATACCTTAGACTATGGACTTTAAATGAACTCTTGCTTTTGGGACTTTATTCGCGACTTTGAACGGATATTCTTGATGCTATTGGTTTGGGGATTCTAATTCTTGAAGAAAATTCGAAAAGTGATGGTGAAATTATTGAGTTTCTTGGACTTTGGGTTGAAACCCTAAGAGGTGTTCTTGATGAATTTGTGAGAAAAGGTCTATATTTTGGTATTTAGGGACCTTAATCCCGTGTTATGACTAAGTGAGAGCGGGGGAAAATGACTTAATTGCCCCCTTGGATGTGGATTTTTAAAAGCTAAAAACTAGACATCGACGCGATACTCAACGCGTCGCGCCATGATCGCGCCAAGCCTCGGTACTTTTGACTGGCAGTTCCTGCAACAAAATTGACCAACGCGATAGGTGACACGACGCGCCAAGATCGCGTTGGTCCACTATTTTGGGACACCATACGTGGTCTAAACGCGGTCTGAAAAATCCAAAACTTGCCCGGGAATACCTAATGACTTCCTTGATCATGAATTAGCTAAAATATCAACTATCGAAGGTCGAGAAGGTCGGTAATAGAATCCTCAAAGTTTTGAGGCTTTAGAAATGACTAAGTCCCAACACTTAACTAGATTTTCTAAGTCTGGGAACTCTTTGGCTAAATCTGAGTTTGCGGAGAAGTGATGTGAAAGACAGGATGGACTGCTGACAAATCTGCGGGAAACTTAACCTCATAAGGTACTTTCCCAAATCGACTCAGAATTCGATAGGGGCCAACATACTAGGGGATAAGCTTCCCCTTTTTGCCAAATCTCTTCACCCCTTTCATGGGTGAAATCTTTAAGTACACCTAATCACCCACCTCAAACTCAAGATCTCTTTTTCTCATATCTGCATATGACTTCTGACAACTCTGGGCTATCTTTAACCTTTCTATAATAAACTTAACCTTCCTCATAGCCTCAAACACTGCATTAGTCCCAAGAAAAGCAGCTTCACCCACTTCAAACCAACCTATGGGTGATCTACATCTCCTCTCATAAGGGGCCTCAAACAGGGCATCTGGATGCTAGAATGATAACTGTTGTTATACTCGAATTCAATCAATAGCAAATGCTCATCCCAAATACCTTTGAAATCAAAAGCACATGCCCGCAACATATCTTCTAGAGTTTGGATAGTCCTCTCAGCCTGACCATCTGTCTGCGGATGAAAAGCAGAACTAAGATGAACTTGGCTACCAAAACCCTTCTGGAAAGCTCTCCAAAACTGAGAAGTAAACTGAGTACCCCTATATGAGATGATAGACAAGGGAACTCCATGCAATCTGACCAACTCCATGATATACAACTTAGCATAATCCTCAGTTGTATAAGATGTATGCACTGGCAGGAAATGTGCTGACTTAGTCAACCTATCTACAACAACCCAAATAGAATCATGATGACAACATGAAAGGGGTAAACTAGTCACAAAATCCATATTCACATCTTCCCGCTTCCAAGTGGGGATACCAAACTCCTGTATCTTACCACCAGGCCTTTGGTCCTCTACCTTGACCGATTGACACATTGCACACTTTGCCATAAACTCTGCTATATCTTTTTTCATACCATTCCACCAATAGATTTCCCACAAATCACAGTACATCTTGGTAGCACCTGGATGAATAGAATATCACACGCCATATGCTTCAACCATAATTCTCTACCTCAAATTTTCAACACAAGGGACACACAGTCTATCCTGAAATCTTAACACGCCATCTCCCCCTTGGGAGAAAACCTCTACCTTTTGGTCTTTAACTGACTCCTTCAGTTTGACCAAACTAGAATCCATGTCTTGCTTCTCCTTCACTTTTGAAACTAAAGAGGATTCGGAACTACTCTGAACCCAAATATTACCTTCAGCTGAATCAAGCAACCTAATACCCAACCTAGCTAAACGATGCACTTCACGAGCTAATTCTTTCTTATTTTCCTCCACATGAGCCACACTAGCCATAGACAACCTACTAAGGGTGTCTGCCACTACATTGTCCTTACCCGAATGATGCAACACGCTCATATCATAATCTTTTAGCAACTCTAACCATCTCTTTTATCTAAGATTCAACTTCCTCTGAGTAAACATATACTGCAGGCTTTTGTGGTCCGTAAACAATCAACATGAACACCATACAGATAGTATCTCCAGATTTTTAAAGCAAAAACCACAACAGCTAATTCAAGATCATGGGTTGGGTAATTCTTTTCATGAGGTTTCAACTGCCTAGAGGCATAGGCTATAACCTTACTGTTCTGCATCAATACACAACCTAAACCAACTCTAGAGGCATCACAATATACCACAAAACCATCTGTACCATCGGGTAAAGCTAACACATGGGCTGAAGTGAGTTGAGTCTTCAACTCCTGAAAACTCTTCTCGCAGGAATCTGACCACAGGAACTTAACTTTCTTTTGGGTCAATCTGGTCATGGGAGACGTAATGGATGAGAAACCTTGAACAAAATAGTGGTAATAGACAGCTAGACCCAAGAAACTTCTAATGTCTGTCGGAGAGATAGGTCTAGGACAATTTCTTACAGTTTTTGTCTTTTAGGGATCAACTGTAATGCCTTCGACTGAAATAATATGACCGAGAAAGTCTACGGACCTTAGCCAAAACTCACACTTGCTGAATTTGGCGAACAATTGATGATCTCTAAGAGTTTGCAAGACAATTCTAAGATGATCTGCATAGTCATCCTCACTACGAGAGTAAACAAGGATATCATCTATAGACACTATGACAAACATATCAAGATATTGCTTGAACACTCGATTCATGAGGTCCGTGAAAGCTGCTGGAGCATTGGTTAGCCCGAAAGACATGACTAGAAACTTAAAATGACCATAACGAGTCCTGAAGGATGTATTTGGGATATCACACTCCCTTACTTTAAGCTGATGATAGCCGGATCTAAGGTCTATCTTTGAGGAATAACTTGCACCTTGCAATTGATCAAATAGGTCATCAATTCTAGGAAGAGGGTACTTGTTCTTGACTGTGACCTTATTAAGCTGATGATAGTCAATGCACCTACGCAAAGAACCATCTTTCTTTTGTACGAACAAGACAGGTGCACCCCAAGAAAAAACACTGAGCCTTATGAAACCTTTGTCTAGAAGATCTTTGAGTTGATTTTTCAACTCCTTAAGCTCTGCGGGTGCCATACGGTATGAAGGAATGGAAATAAGCTGCGTAACGGGAAGAAGGTCAATCCCAAATTCTATCTCTCTATCGGGAGGTACCCCTGGGAGATCTTCCAGAAAAACATCAGGAAACTCATTAACTATATTGAATGACTGAATAGTTGGAGTCTCAAACTTAGTGTCTTTAACTCAAACTAGATGATAGATGCAACCTTTGGATATCAACTTTCTGGGTTTAAGATAGGATATAAAATGACTCTTGGGAGATACAAAATTTCTGGACAACTAAAAACTGGCTCATCTGGAAACTAAAACTTAACCACATGGGTGCGATAATCTATAGATGCATAACAGGAATGGAGTTAATCCATACCAAGGATAAGATCAAAATCAACCATATCTAACTTTATCAAATAAAAAAATATGACCTTATGAAGAACAATGATAGGAAACTTTTTGTAAACTTGCTTAGCAACAACTGACTCTCCTACTAGGGTAGAAACTAAGATAGGCTCAGGGATGTTTTCGGAGTTTATCTCAAAATTCACAGCAACCAACGGTGTCATATAAGAAAAACTTAACCCAGGGTACAACAGTACATAAACATTAAAATGAAAGATACGAAGCATACCAGTAACAACATCTGGTGAATCTTCCTACTCCTGGCAGGACGGCAAAGCATAAAATTGGTTCTGGCGTTGACTGCCAGCAGTTCTAGATAAAGTGCCTTGAGGAGGGACTGGATGGGCTAAAGGAGCTGGTGCACTGGTAGCCTGAGTCTGGGGTTGAACATCTCGGCTCCCCTGCATAGCATGCGAACACTCTCTAAGTCTATGATCCATCTTACCATAACCAAAACAACCCTTCTTCTCGGCCAAACACTTCCCGGGATGGGTCCTACCACACTTAGAACAAGAAGGATAGCTGGGCCTATTACTCACACTGTTCTGAGATCTGGACATAGAAGACTTATTCCCTTTCTCCTGCCTGTTTCTGGGTGCGAGAGCACTGGATGATTAAGGTGCAGGCATAGAAAAAAGATTCAGAAATTGAGGCCGGTTCCCTCCATGGGATCTAGTCTGACCATACTCAAATTGCTCCGATCTAGCCCTCTTATTTCCTCTTACTCTATCTCTTTCCTTTATATTTTCTGCCTCAATTTGCTGATCATGCATTATCAATTTGGAAAGATCCATATCTCTATTGAACACAGCAATGCTACACTCCTTCACCACCAATCCAGATACACCGGTCACAAACTTACTCATACTAGATCTGGGGTTAGCTATCAAGTCAGGAGCATACTTAGCTAACTGGTTGAACTTAAGGCAATACTTTTTTGCAGTCATAGAGCCTTGCCTCAGGTTTATGAACTCCTCTATATTCGCTTCCCCCATCTTAAGTGGGAAGAACTTGTCCAAGAATGCATCCTGGAACACCTGCCAAGTCATAGGAGTTGTATTCTCCCCTCTACTCTTCCTCCACATCACCACCCAATCATAAGAAACATCTTTCAAATTATAAGAGGCCAGTTCCATACTCTTCTTTTTAGTTACATGCATAACTTGGGTGATCTTTTTCACCTCATCAAGATACAATTACAGATCTTCACCTACCTTTGACCTAAAAAATTCGGGCGGGTTTATCCTCATAAAGTCACGAATTCTGGCTACGGCTGTATCACCACCTTGCTAATGCGAAATAGTAGCCTGATTATTGGCTTGCACAGTAGCAGTCATAGCTTGGGCTAATGTCTGAAAAACATCCTGAAACTCGGTATGAGACACATTCTCATTCAGGGGATCGAAAGGTTGGGGTGGTTGATTATCGTTTATACGGGCATTAGATCTTCGGGGAGGCATCTTCTGTCATAAAAAATACTAGTCAATAGCATATAGAGACAGTTGTAGGCACGATAAATTCTAAAAAAAGAGATAACTTTTCCTAAAACATCCCGTAGCCTCTTGCTCATAGATGTGACGTGCTTCACACTGATGATCAAGACTCTATGTAACGCATCTTGTCTGACTCCCTAGGACTCTTTAAACCTTTGACTCTGATACCAAGTTTGTAACGCCCCAAAATCCCATCCCGAAGTATCACACGGTGCTTAAGGCTATAAGTAGCCCTAAGCTAACCCCTTTGAGCTTGCTACTACTTCTAACACTTACTTTAAGATAAATGACTTAAGAAACTTCACTATATCACATCAAATCCAAACTAAAATAACTAAAAAACAATATCTGAATATCAACAATGAAAATCTGAAAACTTCGACTAACAGTTCGATAAGCCTCTACTTACTAAGAACTAGAGAGTCATTGGGACAAACCCCCAGCTAACTCGAACTGAACTAGAAATAAATAAACCAACTAATACAAAGACTGAAATCAGGGAAATAAGTCCTCAAACCATGAGGACTCACTAACTACGAAACTATAGATAGAGGTACTCGGAGATCATTATCGTTGTTGAGACTGAGCACCTGAACCTACATTATGAGATAATATAGCACACAGACGTATATGTGGATCAATACTTTGAGGATGTACTGAGTATATGGGGGTGTATGTATTTAGTAAAACAATATCATTACTCTTTATAATACCATGCTTGCAAATATGAATGACTTACACAACTTGAATAAGTCTGAAATATAAATCTCATAAATCATGAATAATGAAACATGTAATATAAATCTCGTGGGTCATTATACTTAATTCTAAAATCTGTATTCTCCTCTTATTCTCAAAACTTGTAAGAAAAAAGGAATCTTAAAATAATAACTTTCCAAAACTTATGCCTTTATCTTAAGGAGAATAAAGAACTTCTTTTGAAACTTAGGAACTCAATGACTTGGGATTATGGAACTTTGGGACTCTTTAGAACTTGGGAGTTGTGGGAACTTGGTAGTTTATTCTAACCGACATAAACCATGTGAGCAACATGGAGTCCAACGTCTTGCCCACGTTGGGGAGAGCTGTTCTACCCTTACCATCGGAATAGAACCTTAACTTTAGTGATCACTATCTTAACCCACTTAGGGTGAATTATAACCCTACGGTGGCTCGTAGTTCTGGGGCATGAAACCTTAGAATCAATCCCAACTCGGTGCTAAATACTACTTCCATACTTAGGCTTAGAACATTTAGGAAAATCCTCCTTAAATTAGTACGAGAATGTAAAATGGAATCCATCTATGCTTCTCTTTGCTTTAAGTTAAAATAGTGTTGATTCCTATCTTAGATTAGGATCAAAATCAATCTTTCTTTGTAATCAAAGTACTTGTTAATACACAATCTTCAAGAAAACTATAAGTCATACTTGGCCTAAAGAATCAACATATACTCAAATGATCTAAATTCATAATAAGGTTTAATTCTTGACTTCAACTTTGGAAGCACTTAAAAACTTGTAGGGATATGCAATCCATAGCATTAATTCTCAATTCAAAACATAAAATAGGTGAAATATCATACAATTCAAGACTTAAGCAACTTATAAATCCATAAACTCAAAATAAAGTAATTTGAGTATAAACCCACTTGCAAAAACATGAAATTCATTAATAAAAATCAAATCTTTGGGCACAAGAACGAAAGAAGTGTTCTTGTTCAAACCCCACATACCTTAGATTATGAAATTTAAATGAAATCTTATTTTTGGGACTCTATTCGCGACTTTGAATGGATATTCTTGATGCTATTGATTGGGAATTCCAATTCTTGATGAAAATTTGAAAAGTGATGGTGAAATTCTTGAGTTTCTTGGACTTTGCGTTGAAACCCTAAGAGGTGTTCTTGATGAATTTGTGAGAAGAGGGCTATATTTTGGTATTTGTGGACCTTAATCCCGTGTTATGACTGAGTGAAAGTGGGGGAAAATGACTTAATTTCCCCCTTGGACGCAGATTTTTAAAAGATGAAAACTGGGCATCGACGCGGCTGGCGATGCGGTGCGTTGATGGCATCGATGCAATACTCGACGCATCGCGTCATGATCGTGCCAAGCCTCAGTACTTTTGAATGTCAGTTCCTACAACAAAATTAACCAACGCTTTAGGCGACGCGGCGCGCCAAGATTGCTTTGGTCCACTATTTTGGGATACCATACGTAGTCTAAACACGGTCTGAAAAATCTAAAACTTTCCTGGAAATACCTAATGACTTCCCTGATCATGAATTAACTAAAATATCAACTATCGAAGGTCGAAAAGGTCGGTAATAGAATCCTCAAAGTTTTGAGGCTTTATAAATGACTAAGTCCCAACACTTAGCTAGATTTTCTAAGTCTGGGAACTCTTTGGGCACGCTTTAAGAGACTTAGACGATGAGGATTTTGCAGGGTCTTACAAGCCTAGTGCTTGAACTTTTAATCCATAAGGAACTATTTGTCATTTTAAATCAACCTTTGTTTCTGAGATATGGGGTGCCTTGTGCGGATATATCACAAAATTTTTTGCAGGTTCTTTGGACGACCTTGCAGAATTAGAGACAGGCATTGCTTCGACTTTTGAGGAGATTAAAAAAGTTAACATTATTGATATTTTAACTATGGAGGATCTCTTTGAGAACTTCATCAAGACATATGTGGAATATGATGCCATAAGATCGTCAAAGATGACTAAGGAATGTCATCAAGTTTCCCTTTCTAACGCATAACAACGCCTCAATGGTGAAAAGCTGGAGCATAAAAAGTTGGATGAATCTATAGAGAAGCTTCAAGTTTAAAGATGTAGAGAAGGATTTAGCAGCTTTGGTCACCAAGAAAGAGAAGATCACCAAGATCCTTGACAAATATCAAGAGAAGTTGTCCAAAAATCAAGAAAACATCACCATAACAGAGGGCGAGATATATACCCTTTAGGATCATACTTTTTCTGATAATGAAACATAAATTATCCAAATTAATGGAGGCGGTTGAGACGAGACGCCAAAAAATCCTTGGCTTCACATCTTTCCCGTAGTTTAGATTCTTACTTAGGATTTTTCCTTCTTCATTTTCTTTTATTTTGCTTATCATGATGTAGTATTTGTTTGAGCAATAAAAATGGTGACTTATATTTCAATTTGAATCTTCTCGTCTGAAATTTTATATTTTGATCTCTTTTTTATGTGTGATTATGAATATGTCCCCTAAATGTGAATGAACTTTGGACTTCAGAATATACTATCAACAACATCAGATGTGATTTATATTTTATGATGCAGCTTAGCCTTCAGCTTTGTAGGCCTCCAGTATGAATCTCATAATGTGAGCTATTGGTGTGACAATTATCGCTTAATCCTACAGCTTTCAAAGTATTAGGTTTTCCTTCTAACAACATTTTAGATAAAAAATATTCACTGATTGATCATAGTTTGCTTCTGGAATTGACTTTTAAAAAGAGATGTTAGTTTCATGGGGCTTTGAGTTGTAGGTGACAAAAGAGTTTTAAAATGAGGTGTAGGTGAGACAAGTCTTAATTATTGAGTGGAGGTGATAATTACTTTATTATGGATTAAGAAAGTTGAGGAAGTTTGAAAATAACCCGCAAATTTTTAAATTTACACTTTGATCCAAATGTTTACCTAATATAATAGGAAATGAAGGGAAAAAAGGCATCTTTCTCTCTCTTCTCATCCATAATTGTTTTCTCTCTCTTAGAAATTTTTGTTGTTCATTGTTGTTGCTGCTTTATTCATAATCTTCTACTTCATTATCATCATTTTCTACTTTATTATCATCTTCATCTTATTCTTGTTTACCATTTGTTTTGTTGTTACCGCTACTGTTGCTATTTGACCAATTTCTTAGGTCAAATTTTATTTCGAACATTACTTTCCACTTTGGCATTACTTCATAGGAGACCTTGGTAAGCCAAAATATGATTTTTAGTTGAATTTGTCATCTGGATAACTGCTATTGTACTGTTTTCCAACAATGGATAGAACCCGATCATGAATCCAACATAAGAGCTATCTGTTTAAACAAATAAATCATCTGTTGCGACAGATGAGACATCTGTTTCAACGGAAAACTGATATGTTGGATTCATGTTTATGGTTCTATAGGCCGTAATATGAATTGAATAGATGGATCATCTATTGCAACATATGACCCATTTGATGCAACAGATTAGTTATCTGGTGCAATGCGATAAATATTTGTTTCAATAGATTAGTAACATGTTGCAACAAAACCTAAACTCAATTTCAACAGATGATAAATATCTGTTGCACATATTAGTAACCTGTTGCAATAGAACCTGACCTCAATTCTAACAGATCGTAGTATGTTGCAACAGGTAAGTCATTTATTGCAACAGGTTAATTATCTATTGCAACATGTCACTCATCTGTTGAAATCAGCTTCAAAGGTGATTTAGTACTATAACATGTATCCCAATAGGCATTTCATCTGTTGCAACAGATATATAGTTTGTTGCAACATATGATTTACCTGTTAGAACATATGACTCGTCTGTTGAAATCAGCTTCAGGAGCGTAACATGAATCCCAACAGGTAAGTAATCTGTTGCGACTGATTACTTACATCTTGCAACAGATTACACATCTGTTGGGATTCATTTACGCCACTATGAAATCACTATCAACTTTTTCTAACAAATGACTTTATTTAGGTACCACTAATAGATGGATCAATAACAATATGGGTGGATTGTCATGGTCAATGGATTAAGAAGATCAATTGATATGTATGGCGTTGGAACAAGGGTGAAATACTAGAGGCAATAGCTATGAAAGTCCAAAGTGATGTTTCGTATGATGATTTTATGAATTTAATCATCAGCTATTATGGAGTGAATTGTCAACCGAAAGAACTCGTCATCAGCTACATGCACAGCTCCTTTGAAAATCAGAGGGTACTGCCTTTCAAGATAACCGATCAGGTTCAGTTGCATGCTTATCTTAGTGATTCATCCAGACCAGTGTTTAGGGTGTACGCGGTTGAAAAGATGAGAGAGAATGAGAACCAGAACGTAGAACAAGAAGAACAAGAAGAAATCTTTGATGATAGGTTGGATGATCTAAACATAAATATTCTAGATGATAATCAAACACCAACGCTCGCTGATGTGACCAATACGATGTGCAGTTCTTCTCAATTGACATAGTCTGGAAATCTTCAAGACGATGGGACCAGCTTTTTTATTGGAATGTCATTCAAGGACAAAAATGAACTCTGTAACAGTTTGTTTATTTTTCGTTTGGATTTTTTTTTTGAAATAAAGAAGGTGATTAATTTGAGCAGTGTCTTTTGCTTCAAATGTGCTAATTTGAACTGCAAGTGGTGGTTGAGAGCGGTGAAGTACGCAAGTTCCGACAGATTCATCATTCATAAGCATGAAAAGCATCACACATGTGGTTCGGAGCACATCTCAGGCCAAAATCCTTACACCACGACAAAGGTCCTAGGTGAATATTTCAGGAGTATTTTCCCCGATGGCAAAGGACTTTCAGTAAGGGTTATGGCCAATCAACTCCTTACGGAATTGGGTGTCCTGGTTAGCTATTAGAAGATATATATAGCCATGGTGATTTCCAAAGACCTGGTTAGGGGGACACTCGATCATGGGTATGCAGTCCTGGATGCCTACCATTACATGATTGAGTCCACAAATCCCAAACGTAAGACGGCATTGCATCTTGATGAAACGGAAGGTTCAAGTACTTTTTTGTATCCTATGGTGCTTAGATTCAAGGTTTTCGATATTTGAGGAAAGGCATAGCCGTCGACGGTACTTCTTGAGGAGCAGGTATAATGGAGTTCTGCTAGCAGCGATGGTGCAGGATGCGGAGAATCACATCTTTCCTGTCATTTTTTGTGTAGCGGGCAAGAAATGTGATGCCTCTTATGGATTTTTTTGAACAAATGCGAAGCTGCATCGCAGATACCGAAGAGTTGTGTTTTGTATCGGATAGTCATCCAAGTATTCCAAAGATGGGTTCACTTTTCTTCACTTTAGCTTACTTTGGTTGTTGCATCAGGCATCTTGGAGAGAACATTCAGACCAACTATCACAATGAAAGGGTCGTAACCCTTTTTTATAGAGAAACAAAAACATATAGTAGAGAGGAGTTTTTAGACCATTTCAATCAAATAATAGATGTAAATCCCAAGGTAGAAAAATTTCTCGTTCGTGTTAGTTTCGAGATATGGAGCCGGGCATTCTGTCCGGCAGATAGGTACATTCTTATGAATTTAATGTCTTGTTTGAGTTATAAGTTTAATATGATGTCGTATTAAGTGATTCTTTTGTATATCTACAATATTATGACATCAAACATAGTTGAATCGGTGAATTTATTATTTGGCGATGAAAGAGGATTTCCCATCAAGTTTATATTTGAAAAAATAAGCAAGAAGTATGGTGAATTTTTTAACGAAAGGCGTGTGCCGTTCAAGTTCCCAAAAAAAAAACCCAATTTGTTCTCGAAATTGAAAAAATAATATCAATGAACGTCAATTTGGGGAATAGATTATTATCTCATAAAATAGCAGATTACAAATTTAGTATCACCGGTCAGGGTGATGTTGCCACGGTCGATCTTCAAACAAGATCTTGTACGTGCAGAGTTTTTGACTTGGACAAAATACCCTGTCCACATGCTATAGAAGAGCTTCAATCTCAATAAGGTCATAAATATGGAGTTGAAGTTTACGGGCACTCCTCTCAATATTATTCGTTGGAAAATATGAATGGCATATAGTGGGCATAATACTCCAGTGCCTCCCAAAGAATCTTGGGTTGTTCCTGCAGAGCTTATGGGGAGATTAATACCTCCTCTATATATTGACCCAAGCACTATCAAATTGGGAAGAAAGCCATATAAGAGGAGGCGTGGAGTTGGAGAATCATTTTCATCAAGAAGAAACAAGTGCTCTGTATGTAAGTGCACTAGCCACAAAAGAACTACATGCTCGGATCTTAATCCACCATGATCGTTGTAATTGCAAAAACTTGTGTTGTTGTTTTTGGTGGACTTTTATATATTTAAATCATTGTTGCGAACATAATGTTATCATTTATTATATATAAAATATCTTTTTTAATAACTTGTGCATCAATAAAAGGAGGCAAAACATGAACTAAATATTCCAATAGATTACCCATCTGTGGCAATAGATGGACATTAGATGGAAGAACACAACACAGTTTTATCAAACTGCAATATTTTCTTCCAACAGATGACAAATCTGTCGGAACCGATGGATAATCTATTGACAGAAACCCAATCGATGACCAATCTATTCCAACACATGGTCCATCTATTGAAAGAACACAAAATTGCTATTGCTACTAGATTCAAAATTTCTCCTTACCTCCAACCGTCGACATAGTAACATGTATGTTTAGAAGAAGAAATAGACAAAATGAAAATTGAATAAGAATTAAAAAGTCAAAGTTGACTAAAAATAAAATTTTCATTAAATAAAAAATAAAATACATTAGGTATAGATCCGATATAGAAGAATTAAAATACATACGCTAAAAGAAAAAACACATTCTAATTATTATTATCATCATCATCATTAATAACAGCCGGCCAATCAACTCACAGCAGCAGGGCCCTCATCAGCCTCTGCATCTCTCTAAACATCGTCGCTCTTCCGGCGACCAACTCCCTCTATAGGTCATTAACCTGCCTCTGAAGTTCTCGAACTGTGTCGCGCAGACTAGTAATGTCTCAAACAGGATCAGTCATATCTAGAACACGCATGAATTGAAAAATGTAAAAAAAAAAGTTCAAATGTAATACAACGTATACTACAAACTGGTAGATTTACACCGAAAAAAAACTTACCTTAATGAGAAAGGAATATGCTCTTTGAAGAGAAGTGGTTGAAAATGTCACACGAAAAGAAAAAATGCAAGAAATAAATAAAGTTTAGCAGAATGAAGATTAAGGAGGGACCTATTTATAGAGTATTGAATCTGGATATGTAAGGACAAAAGGCACGTCTATTCAGCTCTATTGTATTAATTACATTCAAACTGGTGGCATTTTGTTTTCTGTGAAAAGTCACGAATTTTTCTTTTACATTGATTAATAATACTTCTCACCTTTTCAAAATAGTTTCTTGATAACAACCAGTATTATTGAGTTGTTGCAATAGATTATTCATCTATCTCGACAGATTTACCATCTGTTGCAATATATGGATTATCTATTACGACAGATGGACTATCTGTTGGAGTAGATGTTTTGATTTATTCCAACAGCTGATTCATCAGTTGCAACAAATGGAGAAATTGGTTTATCAACTATTTTGAATGTGTTAGGTAAAAAGTAATGACTCTTCACCTCTTTTTTAATAGTCATCACATGCGTGTAGATGAATAAACAACACTGTCTAGTCTATCGCAATAGATTTACCATCTGTTACCACTTATGGATTATCTGTTGCGACAAATGGATCATATGTTGGAGATGATATTTTGATTTCTTCCAACAGCTGATTCATCAATTGCAACAGATAGAGATTTTGATCCATCAGCTGTTTCGAATGTGTTGAGATAAAAAGTCATAACTCTTCACAGCTCTTTTTAATAGTCATCACATACGTGCAGATGAATAAACAACACTGTCTGACATGTCCTGATGGGGTAGGAAGAATAAGGTGTGTGCAATGGATCCACTTTCATGCATGGGAGTTATGTATATTATTGATCAGGCTACCATGACAGACAGACATAAAATGTAATGATTTTGTGAATGCAGTGTTTTACCGATTAGACACTGATCCTTCAAACAAGATCCTGCATTGTATAGTTTAGTTTGATAGGTATGAACTGATAAGGCCGAAGGGTTCCAAGACGGTGGTGTCGATACCCCGTTACAATTTAATGACGGTTTATGCACATGTTGGTGTGTCAAGTTTGGGGAAGGGTTTAAGTTTTTGGCGGCAGTGTAAATATCCAATAATTATTGAACCAGTTTTAATGGCTCAATGGACTTCTTGAAAAGCCTCCTAAGCCTCGCACTGCAGCAAATAATGATGGACCAATAGAAATTCCCCTGGTCCAAATTTATATGGATGGATTGCTGGACAAGACTTTTATATAGAAGAAGGTGCTTCGGAGAATACATGTGAGGGAATGGGGAGGTGGAGAAAGCCATATATCATCTCAGACCTTGTTTAAGAGGAAACACAGGGTAGAAAGTAAGGATCTTCTAGCAAATCTGGCCAATGAAATTGACATGAGAAATGAAAAAACTGGATGAGCTTCAAATGTGGAAATGTATCCAAATATAAAAATTTATCAGTCATTGAAAAAAGAAGAATGGTCAACAGGACTGGAGATGGACACTTTGCTTAAGAATTCAACTAGCAAGCGTGGCCTAAATGAAGACTGTCACAAAGTGCAGTACCAGAACTCTAAGGAAGAAGCTTTGCGAGCACGGAAGGTGGTAAGATTGTCGGTCAAAATTAAAACCTAAACCAAAAACTCCTAAATTAAAATTAAGGGAATCCAAGGCATTAATTTCTAAAGTCTAACTTGTATGCCACGCCTTCTGTTTGTGGCTATGATCAGGTCAATAGCAGTAGAAACAAAAAGGTCTGAAGTTGGGCCGAAATCCCATGCGGTGTTGTTTTCACTGCCTTTGACCTGACCAGAGCCATAAACAGGAGGCATGAGATGTAAGTTTAACTTAAGAAATTGCCACCTTGGCTTGATCCCATATTTTTAATTCAGGAGTAGTTGGTTCAGGTTTCAATTCTGACCGACAATCTTACCACCTTTCGTGCTCGCAAAGCTGCTTCCTTAGATTTCTGGTCCTGCATTTTGTGGGTCTTCATTAAGGCCATGCTCGCTAGTTGCAGTCTCTAGCAAAGTGACCAACTCAAGTCCTCTTTATCATTCTTCTTTTTCTTCAACGACTAATGGATTTTTATTTTTGGATACGTTTTCACATTTACAGCTCATCTAGTTTTTTCATTTTTCATATCAATTTCATCATCCAATTTCGCTACACTTTCCTTCCTACCCTGTGTTTCCTCTTAAACAGGGCCTGAGATGATATATGGCCTTCTCAACCTCCCTCTTCCCGCACAGGTATTCTCTGAAGCACCTTCTGTTGTATAAAAGTCTCCTCCAGCAACCCATCGATATAAATTTGGACCAGGGGAATTTCTATTAGTTCCATCGTTGTTTACTGCAATGCGAGGCTTCAGAGGCCTTTCAAGAAGTTCATTGAGCCATTAAAACCGGTCCAATCACTATTGGATATTTACACTGTCGCCAAAAACTTGAACCCTTCACCAAACTTGACACAAAAACATGAGTATAAATGGTCATTAAATTATAACGGGGTATCGACACCACCTACTTGGTCCATCAGCCTTACCAGTCCGAACCTAACAATCTTAACTGTAAAATGCCATATCTTGTTTAAAGAATTAACGCCTAATAGGTAAAGAACAAACATTCACAAAATCATCGTACTGGATGTGTGTTTTCATGATAGGTTGATCAGTAATACATACCTTCCACATATAAAGTGGTTCCATCTGTAAGTAGCTTATTCTTTCAAAACCCATCTTTACTCTAGCCTTTAGTGTTGGTCGGAATAAAGTGGATCCAATTTCACTTCCTTTTATCTGCAAACAAAAGAAATACATTTAATGTCAAACAAGAGAAGAACAAAAAGAAAATTACAAAAGGGTAACACAAAATTGATTGAATCAACAAATGACCAATCTAATGTAATAGATTACCCATCTGTTCAACTGATGAGGCATCTGTTGCAATCGATGGATGACATGTTGAAATATATGGTTCATCTATTGGTATAAATCAAACCAACCTTGCTACTAGTTAGATTTCTTTAAACAGTTGCTCTGTCTGTACAAAAGGGTAACACAAAATTGAGTGAATCTATAGATGACAAATATGATGCAACATATTACCCATCTATTCAACTGATGAGGCATCTGTTGCAACAGATGGATGACATGTTGCAACAGATAGGTCATCTGTTGAAATAAATCAAACCAGCCTTGTTACTAGTTTGATTTCTTCAAACAGTTGCTCCATCTATTCCAACAGTTGATTCATCATTTACTACAGTTGAGGAAACTGTAACAATACCACCACCAACAACATCAATAACATAGAAACAACACCATATGTTCCAACACCATCAACAACACAAACATCATATGTTCCAACACGACTACCACCCCCAACAACACCACCACAAAAGTAACAAACAAAAGACATAAAAAAACTATACTGACAACAAGGCCTTTTAATTTCTCCCAACAGATGACTTTTTTTTGCATATTTTAATAAAAACAATGATTCGTTCATTCAAGACTTAAAAGTCACCTTTTCTTCAATTTTCTCAATAAATAGAAAACTGGTTATGGGTAAATCATTAATAGCAACGGATGTAAATATCTAATTTAAATGACATACAAAGAAGAAGATGAGATTGAAAGAGCAAAAGCAAATTGTACCTGCAATGTCAAAAAAGAAAAGGGATCAGAATATCCAGTTCAGTCGAGAAAAGATATTGATTGGTTGAGATACGAAAGGATCCTCATCCGAAAAAAGAGAGAGAAGAGTGGAAAAAATGGAAAGAAAGAGAATTGAGAATAAAGAAGAGTGATAGATGAGTTGAGTCTTACTTTATGGATGAAGGAGAGAGTATCTAGATATGGGTTTTAAATATTCATTAATAACTTTTGAGGGGAACGGGGAGACAGTGACATTGAAAAGACCAGATAAGACTACTCACTCAGGAGATTTTTGAGTTGGACCTAAGTAATAGTATTTTTTACCGCCTTAGTATTTTAACTTTTTGTTATCTCGGATAGGAAATACCTAAATTGCTTTAAAAGGGATCTTAAAACATCTAAGTGCAACAGATGATTTTTTTTTTTGGAAATGTCCAAAGCTCGGTCATCTGTTGCAACAGATGGATGCACCTATTTGATAATTTACAACAGATGTGTAATATGTTACAACAAATGACTTAATATGTTTGATTTTATCCAATAGAAAAGACATCTGTTGTAACAGATTGAACATTTGTTTTTATACAATTTCAATTGAGTTCATATGTTCAACTAATACCTTAATTGAATAATCTAGGACTAGGGGTGAGTTCTCATAGGGTCAACTACAACTTCAATTGAGTCTTTTGGCAATTGCATGATGAGACAGTATTGCATTCATCCCGACCAGAGTCGTTGATCGATCACTCTGAGCTGAACTGATTCTCAATACCTCATATGTTAGACTAATACCTTAATTGATTAATCTAAGACTAAGGGTGAGTTCTCATAGGGTCAACTACAACTTCAATTGAGTCTTTTGGTAATTGTATGATGAGACGGTATTGCGTTTCTCTCGATCAGAGTCGTCGATCGATCACTCTAAGCTGAATCAATTCTTAATACCTCATATGTTAGACTAATACCTTAATTGATTAATCTAGGACTGGGGGTGGGTTCTCATAGGGTCAACTACAACAATTGGCAGTGCCTATTTGATAATTTACAATAGATGGATAATCTGTTGCGACATATGATAATTCATTTGATAATTTATAATAGATGGATAATCTGTCGTAATAGATGACTTAATCTGTTTGACAATTTACAATAGATGTGTAATCTGTTGCAACAAATGACCTAATCTGATTGATAATTTACAATAGATGCGTAATTTGATGTAATAGGTTGAACATTTATTTTTATACAATTTCAATTGAGTTCATATGTTAGACTAACACCTAAATTGATTAATCTACGACCAGGGGTGAGTTCATAGGGTCAACTACAACTTCAATTGGATCTTTTGTCAATTGCATGATGAGAGGGTTAAAAATTACGCATATCTTTTCTAATTTAAAAAAATAATTAAGATCAATTCGGACCAAATTAACATTTTCAAAACTTCTCATTCTTTTCCAAAATATAAATCAACCCATACAAAACATTTTATCATTTCAAATCTCAAGCTCTCGCTCTTTTCTCTTTCTCACTCAACAATACAATACAAACAAAAACTACTCAACAAATTGCTCAACCCTTCACAACAGATCGATTTTCTTCCCATTTTCGACCATATAGGTGTTATTTTTTACTTCATTCTTGCTTGTATCAGTCATTTTCTATGTCTTTGTAGGTAATAGAGTTTAAGAAAAGTTCTATATTTGTTATTTTTTTCTAAAAAATAATGGCTTTTAAGTAAATGATAAAAAATAAACTTTTAGTTGTATTATCTTTGAGAATGGGTTTACAATTTTGAGTTTTGATGGTAAAATCATAGGAAGAACTTGAGAAAACCCTAGTTTCTATCGCAGTATTTCGTTGACTGTCATGGTATTATTGGATGGTGTTTGTGGTGTTGGTGGTGGTGGTGGTCGTCATCATGGTGGACTGGTGGTGTCTGTTGGTGGCATTACTTGGTGGTGTTTGTGGTGGCTGTCGGTGGTGTCGGTATTCGTGGTGTTTATGGCATTGGTTGGTAGTGTTTGGGGTGGTGGTGGCTGTTGGTATTGATGGTGTTTATAATGTATTTTTTAAAATTTATGCCTACATCAATTGTAATGTAATTTTTGTTTTTCTGTTATTTGTAGGTAAAATATGTCTCCCAAAAGAAAAGAAAGTGAAAGTGGGTCAACATCTGACCATCCAAAAAAAGGCTACAGTACAGAGGGAACAATCTCAGTCAGGGAAAATTAAAGCTGAGGAGAGATATAAAAACAACATTGAGGGAGGTGGACAAGGGTCTGTAGATGGTGATGAAAAAAATGAAAGTGAGAAAGAGAAAGAGGATGATCATCAACATGATGATAATGGATCACCAATGGGGCGTGAATTAATATCGACATCCCAGCATGATCCTGTCAAAACTTTTAGTATTGACAAGTTCCAAGTTGCGATGCCGATAAATGACCCAAAAGCAGAAGAAGAACTAACTAGTGAAATTATACTTAAATATCAGATGGGGAGTAAATTTATTAATTTTAGGAAAATTATGAAGGGCGAAAACACAGACGGACTTTTTAAGAAGAGTTTCTTTAGACGCTTTCTTGAGCTACCTGAGTCCCCTGTCCGTTTCCATATGAGGATGGTATATGGTCTTCTCAAGTGCAGGATCAAGTACATGGGGGATGATGGAGATTCGAAGAAGGAGGGCAAAAAGATAGATGAAATCTGGATCAACTACTGTGGCATGCCGGTTTATTTTGGCTTACAAGAGTTTGCCATAGTGACGGGCTTGAGATGCCATCGTCCAGAAAAACCACCTATCACCAAGAAAACACCCCGCAAAAGATCTAAGGCGGGAAAATGCAAGGAAAAAATAGATGGGTTGTTTGACATTGCTCTACGTGGCTACAAAGCATCGGATTTGTTGACAAATCTCATGGATAAAACCATACCCAAGAAGTACACGGAGCAAGTGTGCTTAGTTTGGTTTGCCCATTCGTTTATATTGGCAAGAGACGTCAACAATGTCATAAAAGATGATTTGTTGGCACGTACTGAGGATTCTGATAAATTCAACAATTATCCCTGGGATAGGACAACTTCTACTTAACTGTCCAATATTTACTAACAAAGCTATCCTCAGGGACGACGACATTATACGACTTCCCTTGGGATTTCATGGAAAAATTAATCACTATTCTTACTCATCCATTAATTTATATTGAATATAGTTATTATGACTTTTTTTTGATTGCTTACTGTTTAAATTTTTTAGGCTTGGACATTTAAATCCATTCCTCCCCTCCGAAAGCAGGTAATGGATTACCCGGATGAGGTTTCTCATCCAAGGATGTTTAGGTGGTTGGCTGCAAAGAACAACACCAAAATAAAGGACACTGATCTTTTTAACCCTTCAGATGATGTAGTACGTCTTCTTCAAGTAAAATAATTTTACTCAATGAAATCTGAACAGATGTTATATCTGGTACAACAGATGTTATATCTAATGCACCAGATGGGACATTTGTTGTAACAGATTACCCATCATGTGCCAACCGATGCAACAAATAGATAATCTGTTAAGACAGACGATTGATATCTTGCATCAGATTACCCATCAGTTTCTTTGGTTCTTTGAACCCGACTTCTAACAGATTAACCATATACTACAAATTATGTAACAGATGTGTAGTATGATGTAACATATTGTTAATACACATACAGATCATCTATTGTATAATATGTAACCCAACAAATTACCCGTCTTGTACAACTGGTGCAATAGATTAGTAATTTTTTGTGACAGATTATTAATATTTTATATCAGATTATCCATGTATTGCTCTGGTTCTCTGAACCCGAATCAAATGGATTTTAACTATCTACTGCAAACTATGCAATAGATAGGTAATCTGATGCAACATATTGTTAATCTATTGTAGAAGTTGACTGTGTTAAAATGTAACCCAACTGTGAAAATTATTATATTATAGGATTTAAATGTATCTATCTTTTTTTCCAGGTTGTGCACCCATGGATCATGCCTACTGAGAAGAAGTCATTGATGACTTCTTATATTACTCTAGGTTATGTTGATACTATAGCAGACCCAACGGTGGAGTTAATAAAGAAGTAATTGGCTGGAGCAATAGCCATAAGAAGAGCAGTTAGGCAAGGTCAGCCTAATGTTGAGGCTCTACGTGACCAACCTACTAAGGCAGATCTGGGTGCTACTTCTGGTGGAGTTGTTGGTGTTGGTGGCAGACATGCTGATGCTGATACCACTCATGATGATGAGCATGTTGATACTCAAGAAAAAATAAATATGTTTGAAAACACCCCTTTTCACCCTTACACAGGACCTTTTCACCCCTTTTTAACTTCGTGTTCTCATTGCGAATGCGAAGAGTGCAAGGACAACAAGGATAAAATCTTTGAAAAATTAGAAGCTATCTCTAAAGCTATTGAGGAATTCAAATCCAAGAGGGGTGTCATACCATCCAAGGAGGTGAGGGAGCCATACACTCCTTCAGTGTTGATTAGGAGAAAAAAAGAGCAATTGCTGACGTACTCTCCGATTGGAAATAAAAAATAATTGCAACTCCTCCTTCTCCAAAAGTTGTTGAAGTTCAGGGGCCATTCAAGAAGGTGGACATATACGTGGAACTTGGCCCCAAAGAGAAGAGAGATCTGCGACAGCCAAGAATGCCAAGCTAGGCGCACCAGATTACCCCAGGCCTCTTGTAACGCCTTAATTTTCTGGAACCAGAATGCTACATGGTGCTCATGACACCGAAGGACCACAAGCTAATCCATGACTGATATCTGTACTTGTATACTGCATAATATAACATAATAATGCAGAAAACATGTGCTGAAAGGCCATAAGGTTTAACTGAACATAATCTGAATAATAACAATGTCTGAATAAAGTGGTATTACAATACCAAAACAAAACTGAAATACTGAAGTCTGAATCTAGTCTGTAATTTAGTCTGAAAGCCTTTAACTGTCTGAAGGAGGGAGTGGAAGGAACATGTCTCCAACTAACTCCTGACTACTGAAAGCCAAACTAAAATACTGAAGTAATAAAGTAGTAATCATGTCCTCAGAGAATGAGGACTCACTGCTAACTCTGAATGCTGAAACTGCAATGCTACTGCTGCTCTACAACTCGTGCCTCTAAACCTATGGCATAAAATAAAACACCATAGCGCGAATACGTCAGTATGACTGAATGTACTGAGTATATGAGTGAGGTAGGATAAATGCAAAGGGTTTATATGCATGAACAATGTTGACTGATATAAACGTGAGAATACATACATGCATAAGTAACTATAACTGAACTCGTGGTGATACTAACTACTGAGTCTGAATGCTGATAACATGAGTGTACTGAAACTGAGATACTGAATGACTGAGTTCACTGATATTTATATGTAAGTCACTACTAAGTAACGAACTGATACTGCATTACTAAATAGATGAACGACTATTTCTGACAGTTCAAATTATGAAAAACTGGTCTGATTGACTGTGTCTAACAATCCTGAAACTAAATACTGATAACGTGAGTTATGATGACTGATATAACTAATATGACTGTGATGATTGTCATAACCGATGTAACTGATACTGAGCGACTGTATCTGACAGTTTAAGTTTTGATAGAATTATCTGAGTTCCATTTTGTATGGAGTAACTGAATCTGAGATCAGTCCTATCTAGCGGGTGATCTCTGAGTATAATGATAATAAAGATGATTTGACTTAATCTGAGATCAGTCCTACCTAACGGGTGATCTCTAAATCTGATGATATGATTGACCATAGTTAAGGTTACTCCTATCTAGTGGGTGATCTCGGAGTCTATTAATAATGATACGGATTGACTGTATCTGACAGTCCTGAATCTATAACTGAAATTGTGGGATGTGTTCATCTAACTAACATGCCCCTTTCTAGTTAGTCTGGGGTCCAACCTGTAACCCTAGTTAGAAGGGTGTCAGTACCGCGCCACTGGTAAAGACAACTATTGTGGAGTCAGTCCTAATCTAGCGGATGACCCCTGGGATCAGTCCTATACATTTAAATGTGCTAACAGGTGATCCCTAAGTATGTCAGTCCTATCTAACGGGTAACATCTCGTACCTACGCTGGCTACGTAGTTCTAGAACTTAGGAATTGCTTCTAGGGATCTCAGTCCTATCTAGCGGGTGAGTCCCCATCCCTAGGCTCGCTCGATGCTGAATCCTACTCCCATCTGAAAGACACTGAACTGATTAATTGAGCTGAACTAATTAACTAAACTGAACTGCTTAGCTAAACTAAACTGATTAGTTGAACTGATACTAGTGGTATTGTTTAGCGGAGCTAAACTGAGTTTACTGAGTTTCGTTGACTGATGGAATATACTGATGTCTGAAGACTGATTGAGAGTACTGTAGTTACTGAGATTTTACTTGGAATCCTGAAATCACTGAGATTACTGAACTACTAAGATTTTCTGAGATTTCCTGAGTCACATGGTTGACTGAGTTCTATGAATCATGGTTTGACTGAGAGTATCATGAAAATATGACATGGATCTAGGCACACAGATAATGTTTCGGGTACAAGTACCCCAGGACCCGATAGAAGGAAATTGACAAAGCATGACTGACATAATAATCATCATAATACAATTACTGAAGCATTTCATTAAACATGTGATAGGCATAATCTTGTACATACATGGGGATTTCATGATATCATGCTAATTAGACACTTTTCCTTCATCTAGGCATTTAATTAAACACATGATAAGCATAGAATGTGTAAACAACGTCATACAATAATTAACTGTCATGATTCAATTCTAATTTAGTCATTCAAGGGTTTAGTCATAGGATTTCATGAATCGATACCTATACAAATCAACCCATATGGAATTTTACACTCATTCATGGAATACAATTCAATTATTCATTTTCAATATGAACAAAAGCAGCCCAATCATGAAATTTATAAGAAAATCCATAACTTGAATTTAGAAAAGGGATTCTTGGTCTTCATGGATGAAAGGAGTCCACGAATGAACACTATGCATACCTAAAATAAGATTCTTGATGTTCTTGAACTTGAACAATTAGAATTCCCTTAGTTCTTGAAGAAGAATGGATTTTGTTCTTGGAGATTAATGTTAGGGAGAAACCCTAATCTTGTTTGAAAATTGACTTTTCTTGAATGTTCTTGAATTGGGAATCTTAATTCTTGAATATCTTGTGGAGAGTGTGATGGGATCTTGAAGTTAATTGAGAAGAAACCCTAAGTTTGTTCTTGGGAACAAAGAGGGTTAAGAGATTTTAAATCTAAATACCAATAGCTAAATACGTGTTTTTGGTGTTTTATGTCGTGGGGTAACATTTAGGGTGAGGGAAAAAAACCAAAATACCCCTACGAACTTACTTTGTAGTTGCGGAACTTATCAGTTGACGACATGGGTTGATAAGCCGTCAGGTCTGTGATAGCCCATTAGCCCAGGTCATCACCTAGGACATGAAATTGATGGGTTGCTATCTAATCTTGAAGACATTAGATGATAAGTCGTCAGAAATGTGATAAGCCATCAGACAGGTCGTCACTCAGTTTCCAGACTGACATGCTGGAATAAAATAGGTATAACTTTTTGCTCCGATATCGAATTTGGGTGAAATTGGTATCATTGGAAATATAATTCAATTACATATATTTTGGTGGGTTATGAGCCCAAAAATTCATAGTACAATGAGAGATATGCTCATTTGAAGTTGACTATAGCAATATCTTTCCCAAGAATTCAATCAGTAAGGAATGTTTTGATTCGTCTGATAGCTGGGAGTTATTTGAAGCCTTAATATACCTCTATATTATCATAAAACTATAAAAGAACCATGATGTACTATGCATGAGATTGAAACATGGTGCTAATATTGGTTTGGATTTTTTGGGGTATTACACCTCCCTTTTCCCCCCAAGAGTTCCAGACTATGACAGATATGCGTATGTGGTACGAGGACAAGTCAAGTTTACTTTTCCTAACCTAGCCTTCTAATCTACCCCATGAAGAAGAAGATACGCAATAGATGTGAAATCTGTTGAAACAGCTGGTATTCTGGTGCAATTGGTAGTGGTTCTGTTGCAACTTATTATCCATTTGTTGCATAAGTTGCGTTGGATTATTGATTCAGAGAACCCTATGCAACAGATGGACCATATTTACAATTACTAACCTATTTAAAAATTGACTTCTTATATCACAACATGTTGACAAAATTCTCTGCCTTATGAGGAAAAGGCAATTAACGTATCGGAAAGCTTATGATGCTGCCAATAGGATAATGGACCTCGACTTCTATAAGAAGCTCAAGGATAAGTACGATCAACTCAATACTAAGGCATCAGCCTGTGGCGCGGGACTTGATTTCTTAGTTTCTAAGTTGGACTTGGATAAAGAAGAAATGATAAAATATGTTAGATGGGAGAGACCAAATCCACACGGCAAGAGTTGGACCAAGGCAAAGAGGATTATTGTAGTCATTAGTGTGAATGACATACATTATCGGGCTATTAAGATACTAATCGATAAGGGAAAGATCAAATTTTATGACTGCAAGGAACCTACCGTCGATGAGGTCGATCTTCTTTTACTCGTGTAGCCTTTTATGGAGTTGTTGCCCATCTTATTGAGGGAGAGTAAACTGATGAATCATTTACCAAAGGCAGTTTTGATGAAGAAACAATGGGATTTTGAAGGTCGAAATAAGGACATGAGCGTTAAAAAAAATGAGATCGATTACACGTGTAGCTCGCTCTCTCTTGCACACATCAAATATTTGTTGAACGATACAAAAATGGCCAAGCCAACGAATTTTTTGTGCAATAATGTTGTGGAAAACCTGCAAGAGGTCTGGGCTTATGGGGTACTAACTGGACGCTTGGAGCCTGTGTATATAGAAGAGCCTGTGAAATAGCAATTTTTAATTTCAAGTCACCCTTCACTTTACTTTAAATTACATGTACATGTAGTGGCAATAATTTTTTTCTGATGAAAGTTGAGTTTTTTATAATGCAATAGATTGTCAATCTGTTGTAAAATATATTGAATCTTCTCTGGCAGATAGTTTGTCTGTTGCAATAGGTTGGTCATCTGTTGCATTATGTCGATGTTATTTCTATCTAATCTAAGTCTAATTTGATGCAACAGTGGGAAGACCTGTTTGATAATTTCCAACAGATGACCAAAATTTTACAACATATGCCTAAATCATTTTGATATTTTCCAACAATTACTCTTGAATATCCATGTGCTCGACAACACCAAACTAGTAGCAAATACACCACCATGAAAATTTCAGCAATTAGGTTTGAGTATCCATGTGCCCAACAATACCAAACCAGTAGCAATAACGGCAACAATGTAGTATCTTCTTGCCCGATTTTGTTTTTCTTCAGAAGCCTTGACTTTGTTCGACAAATCCCATATTACACAATTTGCTTGTGAAGGGTGTCATAATTCAAACCAATCAAAGTAATCGTATCTACCCAATTTCTATAAAAACAAGAACATAATTATAAAATAATTACAAGTCAATAATTAATCAACTAATTAAATAAAAAAATATTACCTTTGAAATCTGACAAGTAAAAAACCTACAACCTGGATTTTGTTGAGTCCAAGAAGTCTTTAACAGAGCTTCATGACCACACTTATAATATCAAAAATCTTTATCACAAAAAATAGTGGAAGATGCGCTTGACATTGTCAAACTCAGTTGGAAAAAATGAAAAAAAAAATGAAGAAAAGAAAGACCAAATGCAAATAATTTGAAGAATTTGGATAGAAAAAAAAATGACGATGAAGAAGAAGATTTGGTAATTTAGGATTAAATTTTAGGAAGAAGATGAATATATAAGACAATGGGGGGAAATAACCGTTGGAGGCCAAATGCCGGCAAGTCAGCAAAAAGTGCCAAACTGACACATTTGATGCCTATTTTATTTTACGTGTTTAAAATGAACACTGTCTACTTGATGCCTATTTTATTTTAGGTGTTTGAACTTAACATTGTCAATGGGTTCCGCCTTTTATATTTCAATTCACTTTCACTTTTTTACATGTAGTGAAATTTTTTTATGTCCAATGAAAATTGAATTTTTATAATGCAACAGATTCTCCATCCGTTGTAACAGTTATTCTACCTGTTCTGACATATAATTTATTTGTTGTAATAGGTTGGTCATCTGTTGCATCATTCCATGTATCTATTTAAGTCTATCTGTTGCAACAGTGGAAAGACCTGTTAGATAAATTCTAACAGATTACCTACCTGTTGCAACATATGTCTAAATCTGTTTGATAAAAGTGTCGTCTGTTGCAACAGATACATTATCTGTTGCAATTTTTGAATCTAGTATTCCATTTCGATTAATAATTTCAAAGCTAAGGAAAAAATAAAATTCATAGACAAACTAAAATAAATCGAAGCCTTTAAAAATTATCTGAAATAAATCAACAAATAAATGAAATGTAAAAAATTATTATGGGTACAGATCTCAACAAATACATCAATAATTTAAGTATTGATGCCAAGGATTACTTTGAAAGGCTCAAGCTATAAAGATCTATTCAATAGGGTTAAGTTATTCTTCATCTGGTGCTATAGAATTTGGCTTTGCTCGTCGTGAATCTTTATTGTCGCTTATGTATGGGTTCTAAGCTTTCTGTTCTTCGTATTTTCATTAAAAGAGTAGCATAGTGCCAATGTTGTTCAGCAGTAGCTTCTACATCCACCTGAAAATCCAGAATTGATCAATGTTAATCATGGAGATACAATAAAATGGAAAAAGGATAACTCATCTATTCTAGCAAATTAAACAAGTCCTTCTCTTATTTTAAATTATCCAAACAAATTATATTTCTGTTGCAATAATGAATCAACTATTGGGATAAATTTCTACATGAGGAAGACCTGTATGATAATTTCCAATGGATGAACCATCCATTGCAACATATGACTTATCTGTTGCAGTAGATATGTCATCTGTTGGTACAAATAAAAGCAGTACGAAGAGCTGTTTGATTTTCTAAAACAGATGAGACATATGTCACAACAAATACTTTATTTGGTCAACAATTTAGTCAACTGTTGCAACATATGTATATATATGTTTGATAATTTTCAGCAGATGTGTTATTTGTTGAAACAAATATATGTCTGTTTATTTTGTTAGTTGGAAGACATATATATTCACCTTCTTCATCTCATCCTGCTCTTCTTTGGACATTGTACATTGCTCAGTGCTACACACGGACAGAGGAGTAGCAATTTCTCTTTTTTGGATGCTTGATAATGTCTTGGAAATTATTTTCCTTCTCTTCTTAACCTTAATCTCTAATGGAGTGAATGAAAATAAAATCCTCTTTGATGGAATGAGACCCCTCTTAGATATCAATTCCTTTACAGAAGTAGTTAATGCATTAATAGCATTAATCAGTACATCATATTTCGCCCTGCAGTCTTGACATTTGCATACAGAACATTCACTGGGAGAGGCAAAATTTGTATAACCAGTATGATCATACTCATAATAGTTTGTTTTAAATACTGTAAGAGGAGCATCATTAACATCAACAACAGCACCACTATCACCATCAATAGCTCCATCACTACTAAGACCATCAATAACAACAAGCCCACCCTCAAAAATTATTTTTCTTGTAATGGTTGTTGCTTCAAATAATTTCATTTTTATTCTGTCGATGACCTTAGGGTCCGATAAAGTTTGTATAGGTCGTAAAGTAAGAAAAAATAGCATCTTCAACTCTCGATTGGTCGGAACTAGCGACAGATGCACAATCTAACATAAATCATTACATATATTAAAATGATGATTAGATTATTCAAAAAAATCATTAATAAAAATAAAAACTTAATTATAATTATACTTACTGCATCCTTCGGGGGGTGAAGAGATCAAGAAATTTTGCATTTTTATCATTTTTGGCCGACAACCATCTCAAGATTCTTGGACAGGAAACTCCTTCCTGGTAGTTCACTTGTTGTCTCAAAGAAGGAATGGCTTCAAACGCCCAAGCCTATAAAATAACGCCAATAAATCAAAACCATTATTGAGTAAAAAAAAAGAATGATATCATAATAAAAGAAAGAAATATTTACCATGAAAGCCCATGGAAAGCCATATAAGTTGACTGTCTTTGGCGCTAACGGAGTCAACAAATATTTGACAGTCATTTTTAAGTTTTCATAACCCCAAGGATAGCTCTTAAATACCTCAAGATCCTCAAAGAGCTTTATTAAACCAACACTTATTTTGTTGTTAACGTCTCTCGCCCAAAGAATATTATGTACAAACCAAACTAAACCAAACCAAGCACAATGACTGTTTGTGCTTCTTTGAAAGTCCTTTACCTTTCAACACTTCTATCAAATTTTTGTTTTTGAAGCTTGGACCAACAATGGACACCAGGTCATCACAATCACACAACTTGCCTTTGCCTTTTTTGGGTATGCGAGGTGTTGTTTTTGGGTTAGAATAGATATAACTTGAGAAAGAGGATAACATTTTAGTCCAGTAACTATGGCAAACTCCTTCCAACCAAAACAAACAGGCATGCCACAGTAATTTATTCATTCCTCGTTCATCTTATCTTTGTTTTCATGCATAAACCTACACTTGAGAAGTTTATATATCATTTTCATTTGAAAACGAGCATTGTTGTCCTACGACAAATCAAGATATTTTTCAAAGCAACTGTACCTGAAATAAGCATCCAATTTTTGTTCTCGAAGTATTTTTCTGAAGGCGTCGAAAGATTTTCCTATGGCTGACTTAACCACGAAATCACCCGTTAAATCTATGGCACCATCGCACTGCATTCTTACATAATAATGATCAATGCTGAAGGTTTTGACCAACTCTTTAGTGGAAGGGCTATTAGCATTTGGATCATCTCTTTTGAAATATTCCTCCTCCCTATGTTCATCATATTCTACTCCCGATTGAGATAAACTTGTAAAGTAAGCTCATAGAGTGGTGGATGTAGCCTAGCTGCTTCACTAGTTCCTTTACTTGGACTTGATTCAGTTTCTGTTCTTTTGGGAACCATATTATCTAAAATTAACAGGAACATAAAAAAATATATTATAGTTGATTAATGCATCGTTAAAAAAGGATAACAGTAAATCAAATAAATAAAATAGTAAAATAACAGTTCCAACAGATCACCAATCTGTTGCACCAGGTAGTATATTTGTTGCACCATATAACCAACCTATTTCAGCGGATGAGTAATCTGTTGCAATAATATAAAATATATCACTCATCTTTTAAGATAGATGAATTATTTGTGCAATAGATCACACATTATTGCGATATATAAGTGATCTGTTGGAACAGTTAAATAACTTGTTACAACAGATGAGTAATTTGTTGCAATAATACAAAATATATCACTCATCTATAGAGAAAAATGAATGGTATGTGCAGCAGATCACACATCTGTTGCAATATCATCTATTGCAATATATGAGTGATCTGTTGGAACAGTTAAATAACCTGTAGCAATGACTGAGTAATCTATTACAACAATACAAAATATATCACTCATCTATTGAGAAAGATGAATGGTCTATGCAACAGATCACACATCTGTTGCAACATATAAGTGATCTGTAGAAATAGTTAACTAACCTGCAGCAACGACTGAGTAATCTGTTGTGATAATACAAAACATATCACTCATCTGTTGAGAATGATGAATGGTCTGTGCAATAGGTCACATAGAGGATGCAACACATGAGTGATCTGTTGGAACAACTATCAATGGTCAATATTGTTTAGATTTCTTCCAATATAAGGGTCGTCTATCACGACAGATGAATGATTAGTTGAAAAAATCAAGTCTTGGACATGTCCTGTTGGAAGAGTTGATAGGATTTTATCCAACAGGAGGTTCATCTATTGCATCAGATCAATAATCTGATGGTTCCTCCGTTGTATCAGATTTTTTATCCATAGGTTAATTTGTTGCAACATATGTTAAATCTGTTGCATTTGATAGTTAAACTATTGCATCATATGCTTAATCTGTTGCATCAGATTTTTTATCTAATGGTTCCTCTGTTGCATCAGATGTTTAATTTGTTGCATCAGAAGTTTAATTTGATGGTTCCTCTGTTGCATCAGATGGTTGATCTGTTGCATCATGTGATAAGTATGTTGCATCAGATGGTTAATATGTTGCACAAGATGGATAATCTGTTGGAGAAAATAAAAAATAGTAGCACGATTTTGTTCAATAAGAAAATAGCAATATCACCATTTTAACCAAGAACAAGAGCAGAACAAATCAACCCAAATCATTGTTGTTTTTTGTATAAACACAAACAACAAAAATCAAACTTCAAAAAATACAACAAACAACAAAAAATCATAATTCATTGCGAAAAGAGATGAGAAGAAATACCAGAAATTAGGATTTTATTCAAACCGTATTTTAAATTAAAGCAACAAATATTGAAATTGTTAACCAATACTATAAGATAAGCTGCCCCAAGTTCCTCATTTTCTTCAAAACTTAAAAGGCCATAAATTTTTACCTATGAAAGAAGAAAAGGAATGATGAAGAATTCGAAGATGCTGTGGTCGGAGAGCAAGGCTGTCACGTCGACTGAAGGTTGAAGAATTTGAAGCTGTTATGGCCGGAGAGAAAGGTTGTCACGTCGATTGAAGGTTGAAAAATTCGAAGTTGTTGTGGCCGGAGAGCAAGGCTGCACGTTGATTGAAGGTTAAAGTCGAAAAAAAACTCGAAGCTCAACTATTTATCATCGGAGGTTGAAGTAGCCAAGGATTGAAAGGAGAAATTTGCAGAACTATTGGTTGGGAGAGAGTTGAGAGAAGTTGTTGAGAGAGAGGAGAGAGACTGGTTGATTTAGATTGAAGGGGGGTGTGAGTTGGGTTGATTTGTATTTTTCAAAAGATTATAAAGTTTTAAAAATATTAATCAAGTCCATAATTAACTTAATCAAGTTTTCTAATGATGTTTGATCCTTTAAGTTGGTCAATGTCACCAATCCTTCATTCAAGACTTAAAAGACACATTTTCTTCAATTTTCTCTAGTTTCATAGCTTTGTGCATCTCATAAAATATCTATCTTTTGGCGTAGGAGCGTTCAAATGGTGAAAAACTTGGTTATGTAGAAACTAAACTTTTAAGACTACAATATATTCAAAAATTAAAGTCAAACTCCTTTTCGACTAACAATAACTGATTTACTTTGAAGTTAATTATGAACCTACCTTGTTTTCTAACAGATTTGTGCAGTCCTACTAAAATGTCTCCATTGTGACGTATAAGTGTCCAAATGACTTGAGACTTAATTCATTAGAAACTAGACTTCCAACGCTATGACATATCCAATAATCGGGTAAAAAATTCATTTGGATTGACGAAAACTGACTTTTAAATCTTGTTCATTTACTGACAAATTTGTGCATTTCACCAAAATGTTCTCTTCTTGATGTAGGAATGTTCAAATTATGAAAGACTTGATCCATCGAAAACTATACTTCAAAGGCTACGACATATTTTAAAATGAGGTCAAAACCTATCCGAATTACCAATTATTGATTTTGAAGTTGGCAATACAATCTCGTCTATTTTCTGACAAATTTGTACTGTTTTACCAAAATATTCTCGTCTTGACGTAGGAGTGTCCAAACGACAAGAGACTTGATTATTTGAAAAATAGATGTTAAAGGTTAAAATATATTCAAAAATCAGGTCAAAAACCTATTTGAATAGTCGAAAATTAATTTTTCAATTTGACTTCAAATCTAAAATTTTGATCTTATCATTTTGTGCAGTCATCTCATCAAAAGAAATTCATAACTCGGAGAAGAAGTGATGAAATCATGTGCTTTTTATTTCTTTGGAGAAGGTATGCCAAGAAATATGAAATATACACAAGTTACGGCCAACCGATTTGTACAGATTTTTCTTTGAAGTTGGCTCAAATTATGTTGAGTCTGTCTTTCTTAAATCTACATGTTTGCGGTATAAAATCCATTACTCAAAGTACGAGGGGAGAAATTGTGTGCTTCTTATTTTATAGAAATAGAATGTCAAGAACTATGACATGTACAAAAATTATGATCACTGAATTCACGAATTTGTACAGATTTTTCTTTGAAGTGGGCTCAAATTCTGTCGAGCTCGCCTTTCTTAAATCTGCATGTTTGCAGTATAAATCCATAAATCATAGTACAAGTGGATAAATTACGTGCTTTTTTGGAAAGAAAATATCAAGAACTATGACATGTACAAAAAATACGGCCAACAAATTTATGAATTTATATAGATTTTTCTTTAAAGTTGGCTTAAATTCTGTCGAGCTCATCTTTCTCAAATATGCATATTTGTGGTATGAAATTCATAACTCAAAGTACGAGTGAAGACATTTCATGCTTCTATTTTCTTGAAAAAGAGGACTTCAAGAACTACAATCAATGTAAAGATTATAGCCAAAGTCTTCACAGATTGAAGAGACTTTTGTTTGAAGTTGGCTCAAATTATGTCATACCTGATCTCATCATTTTTCCACGCTCTCACCGATGAAATCCTTAACTTGATCCAATACCTATTATTTCAAAAAATAGTGCCATAAATATGATGACAATAAAGGAGTAGTTCTTGTTGGATTTGCTTGCGTAAACATTTCCTTTTTTACATTTTGCTACAAATTATTTTCTTTTCAGCTACATATGGCTCGTCATTTAAGAGAATTAATGCGACAATTACATGACACCATAATTATTTTTACTCACGTGACTGAAATTGGAATGAAACCCTAAGAGACTATGCACCTCGGTTAAGAGGATCAAGTCATAACGTAGTTCTGAAAGAGTAATTTTTCAATTATTTTTTTTGTGTGTTAACTTTTACCTAGACTACCTCTTTCAAGATTTTTAATCAAGCGGGCCTTTTTTATGTCCTAAATTTTATCTAGGCTGCCTCTTTTGAGGTTTTAAACCTAGCAGACTTTTTGCGTCCTACCTTTTGCCTAACTCGCCTCTTTTGAGATTTTCAACCTAGCGGCCTTTTTCTTGTGTCTTAACTTTTTTCTAGGCCACCTATTTTGAGGTTTTCAACCTAGCAGATATTTTTTTGGGTTGTAGACTGTTTATACTCTTGCGGGTCAAGAGTGGCATGCAGTTTAAGTTCATGCCTTAAGGAGTGACATCCTACTTCAGGGCTAGTACTTCTTCAAGAACTTCCCATTAACGGGACTAATCTGCAAGCTATTTTGTATCCATAAGCTTGTAAGCACCACTTGAGTAGGCTTCTTGAATAACGTAAGGCCTGTCCCACTTTGAGGTGAAATTTTTTCTCAATTTATGAGATATGATATTGTTTTTATTACCACAAGGACTTGATCACCAGCTTGGAAGGACCTCAAGTGAACCTTTTTATTGAAAGCACGAGGAAAGACGAGCTTAATAACATTCAAGGCTTTGCTGAGCTTCCAACCTTTTCTCATGTAGAGCCTTTAACTGTTTATGGTATAGATGAGCATTTTCTTCTTCAGTGAGTCCTTCTTGGATAGCCAGCTGGAATGATGGTATTTGGTGCTCTAGTGGAAGCATTACTTTGGTTCCATAAATTGGAGAATAAGGAGTTGCTTGAGTCAGTATGCGATAAGTTATCTGGTAGGTCCAAAGAGCTTCGTCCATTATATCCTGTCAATCCCTCTTAGATTTGGAGATGACTCTCTTTAACAAGTAGCACAAGATTTTGTTAAATGCTTTGGCTAGTTCATTTGAAGCAACATAATACATTAAAGAATTACGCTGCTTGAAACCAAAAAGGTCGCAGATCTTATCCATCAATTTGTTGGAGAAGGGCTTGTCATTATCCATTATTATATAGATGGTAATGTTAAAATGATAGATGATATTCACTCGAATGAAGTTGGAAACGTTCGTCTTCTTTACTTCTTTGAGAGCTACTGCCTTAACTATAGAAATAACTTGTTGCAGCTAAGATGTAAAAGAGGCCACCAGAATATTTCGGTAATGGTCCTGCCATGTCTAATCCCCAAGCATCAAATGGCCGAGATGCAACGGTTGGATCTAAAACTTCTAGAGGTTGGTGCATAAAATTTGAATGGAATTAGCATGCTTTACATCTTAGAGCATAATCCAAACAATTTTTCACCATTGTTGGCCAGTAATACCCCATCCCCTTTATGTAAAAGTGCAACTTCGGCCCAAATTGGTACGATCCACAAACACTAGAGTGTGCTTCTTCTATTGCTTGGGTTCCTAATATGTGCTACTACATACTCAGGAACATGATTCTCCATTTCTTCAAAATTCCACCCATCTTTAGTAAGAAAATTTTCAACATTCCTCTTTGCATGACAAGTGTGTACTTCTGATTGGTGTTTGTAAAAAGGACCTAAACTAGTCCAACTTTCTAGACATTTACTAGAAGTTCCACATTTTTTATCCCACCATATAGCCTAGTCAAGCTTGTCCTTATTTTTCAACATGTGTTTCCAAACCCGAGATCCTTCATTCCATTCCAAAAGTGCTAGTATTTATTTCTTACAATATTGTTCCAAAAGTAATTAAACCATACAGGATTTTGAGTTCTGAATATCCATCAAAATTTAGCATATAGTGCATAGAAAACTTCAAACATAGATCTAAAATTAAGGCCCCCTTCTTGATTTGGAACATACTTTACTCTATGCTGACCAATAATTGCTTTTTTCTGACTCCTAATTACTCCAAAAAAAATTAGCAAAATTATGTGAATATTCTTAATGACATAAATAGGTGGAACAATGGTTGAAAGAGCATTAACAGGAGTACTTTGAAGAACACTTGGGATTAAAACCTCATTACCTTCACATGATCGCATCTTACCTTTCCAGGATTGCAACTTACCTTTCACTTTTTCAATCAATTCAACATAGTGTTCTATCATTTTTCTTGTATGTATAATAAGACACCCTATGTACTTCATAGTGAAGGAGCCCCTATCCATGCCTAACTATTGTTCAACCATCTCTAAAGTATTTCTTATTGTATTTTTATGTATGTAAAAAAAGATCTTCTACATGTTCACCTATTACTCCGATTTTTTCTCATAATCTTTCAAAATAACCATAATCTTCAAAGATACTTCATTAGTAGAGGAGAATATAATAGTGTCATTAGCATACACAAGATGATTCAAATTAGGCTCAATTTAGGTATCCCATAACCAATAAATAGGTCATACATAAATAAAAAATTTATAGCCCTAGTTAGAACTTCACCTAATAAGATAAATAAAGAAGGAGATAAGGGGTCTTCCTGCTTCACTCCCCTAGTAGAAAGAAAGAAACCATGTAACTTCCTATTTACCAGTACTGAATAATAGTTTTTGAAAATAAACCTCTATATTATGTCAACAACCATGTTTGAGAAATCAAGCTTCCCTAGGACCTTCATTAGGAAAAATCAATAAACCCTATCATATGCTTTAGCCATGTCAAGCTTGATGACCACATTAGTAGGATTTTCTCCTTTATCAATATTATTCACTAATTCTTGAGTAAGTAGGACATTCTATATAATACTCCCCCCCCCCCCAAATAAACCCCAATTTATTAGAAGATATAATCTTTGGAAACAACTTCTTTATTCTATCATGAACAATTCTTGATAGAATTTATTAATAAAATTGCTCAAACTAATAGGCCTCAACTCAGACAAAATATGAATAGTATCTTTCTTAGGTATAAGTACCAGACTAGTGTAAGTAATTGACTTGGGAAAGGAATTACCTACAAAGAAGTCATGCATTACTCTCACCATATCAGGCCTATAATACCCCAAAATTCTTGAAAAAAATCCTCCTAATATACCATCAAGGCCACAAGCATTATCTCCATTAAGTTTTAAAACATTCTTCTTCACCTCTTCTTAGTCTGAAATTTCTCCCAAGCCCATATTGTCTTCGTCACTAAACATTTATGGTATATGTGATAGAAGAGGGAAAATAGTAGAATCTCTTTCTTATGTAAACTGATTCTGATAAAAGGTTATTGTAGCATCAACAATCTCCCCTTGATCTTCCAACTAAGTCACCTTGGTGGTCCTGAATTCTATTTACCAACCTTTGTTTTTTCCCTTTCACCACACTATAGAAAAAGGTTTTGATTTTTTTTATTTTCATACCCCTCATACCCTACCTTTAATTTTTCGATAAGATTCCTTTAATGCAAGGTATTTTTTGTATTCGACCTTGGCCCTCTACATAATCAGACTATTCTTAGTTGTAGGATCTTCATCAAATAGTTTTTCTTTGATTCTTACAATATCTTCTCTGATTAGCAACTGTTAAAAAATATCTCCATAAGTTTCTCTACTCTACAAGGTTAGAGCATTTTTAATCTTCTTCTTAAAGTCCAAGAAAGGATTTGAGGAAAAATCAGAGTCTTAGTTCATTCTAACCACTTTCTTAAATGAATCATGAGATGGTCAGGAATTAAGAAATTTAAAAGGCCTACTAAATTTTGGGGCTTCAACGTGGCAAGTTACTTTAAGAGGTGCATGATCAGACCCATTTCTTGGAAGGTGTTCCATCACTGAGTGAGAAAAAAGACCATGAAACTCATCATTCATTAAAACTCCGTCAAGCCTATCAAAAATATAGTCATCACTAGTTTTACCATCCCCACCATGTAAGCATATTTGAGCAAGACTACAAGATTCAATAAAAGATCTAAAATCATTTGTATTAGCATCTAATACAGATAGACCTCCTATTTTCTCTTTCCCATTTAGCATTACATTAAAGTCATCATCTATAAACCATGGGTATGTCAATCCTGATCTATAATGTACAAGTCATCTTACATCTCCAATCGAAGATTACTGTCATATTTAACATGCACTATGGAGATGTAAAAAACTACTTCTGAAGACAAATTCAGTAACTCCATAGTTAATTATTGATCAGTATCACTAATCACTGTAACATTAGACCCATGATTAGTTAAAACCCAAATCTGACCATTTCTTTTATGAGAGGTTACCTTTATTTGTAGTTTATTTTTGTATCTATTAATGTTTTTGGCATACTAAAAAGGCTCAAGTAAAGCCACAATACAAACTTATGAAACTTGTGCAACATTTTCACTCTTTGGAATGTCTTTTGTGTTTTAATGACCATATGTTCCAAACAAATACTTTTATCATTTATTAGATTGATTGGATCCTACATTCCTTTATGGTTGCACCCTAACTGGTTGTGAGGCTTCTCCATTACCTTATTTTCCCTTTTCTGGATGATTTAAGCACCTTGATTGGTCTTGGGAAAATATATGTATCTCTATATATCTAGTCTTTATTCAACGAATCTACCTTATCATTCCCTTCTTCTCTACCTTTAGTGGAATTTTTTCTATATTTCCCTTTGCATTTTGCTCCTTAACTACGTGATTGACTGTGTTTACTGTGCTTGTATCTACTTCTGAAATGACTGTTGATGTTGTTATTGCTGCATTTTCCTGTGCTAAGGCCTAAGCCACCTCTATTTGTACTGGGCTTATCGATATGTCCTTATTTTTGTTGATGGATTGACCTATGTTATCTGCTACCTTGTTGCTTCCTTTTTGTAAATCCTTACTAACCCCCCTCCCCCTCTTCCTTGCAGTATTTCAAATGTGTTGGTCATTGTAATGTTTTTTCTGGTCCAAACAATTTCAATAGTTGGAGAACTCAACAATGCACCCTTCTCAAATCTGAACTTCTTTGCATAGGGTTCCATTTAGAAAGAATAATTTTTTCATTTATAAATTTTCTTTGCACTGGGAAATCATTCTTTTCTTAAACTGCATCTTCTATATTCTCTTTTTGCACTTATCTTTTTAATTCATGTAAACTCTGGTCTTTTTAATTCAGGATGCAAACTCCTACATTCGCTTTCCTCATGACCTTGAAGCTTGCCTATATGATAATATTTAGGGAGTATGTCCTATTGATAGGGGTGGACATTTGGTATTTCGGTTCGGATTTGATTTTTTATTTTGATTTTTGGTTATGAAATTTTATGTACCGAAAATCAAACTAAATTTCCTCGGTTCGATTTGATTTATGTAAATTTCGATTCGGTTTTATTTCGATTTAATAATTTTGATTTTTTTATTTTGGGTCTATTTAATAATCTACGTTATATTTATAAATTGGGTTGTTGGACAGGTAAGTTTACCAAACTTCAATAATCATCTTGAGCTCTAGAGTTTACTACGTCAATAAGGATCTGCTTTTCCTACATAAAGGTTGTTCATGAAAATCTGATGTAGAACTAGTTGCTTTGTGCTGGAGAATAAGGACTTGGTGCAATGACGAAATTAGGGGTGATAAAACTCTTACAATAAAGACTCCTTGACTTCACAAAAACTAAACCCATATTTCAGGTTTTGATAGCCAAAATACATGGGAAAATGTGCTAGAATAATGCTTAAAATTGAGCTTAGAACTGTCACAACTCAACTAATTTTAATTCTAATTTAACATTTGACATTCAAGTCTGAATGTATCATACAGAAAGTGGGATTTTGGATTTTGGCCTTTGGGCCTTTAGGAATTTTACTTAACAGAATGTTCAATGTAGCTGGCCGTGCGGGTAGCTAATGCCTAATGGGCTTAAAATCTAAGTCTTAATTATATATTATATATAATTAAAAAAGATATATTAAAAAATTCAGTTTAAATCAAAAAACTGAATTACGTCAACCTAAAATCCAAAAACAGAATCAAAATACCAAAATTATAAAAAAAATTGAATTGAATAACCGATAAATCAAAATGATTCAGTTTGGTTCGGTATTTCAGTTTTTCGGTATTTATGCCCACCCCTACCTATTGAATATTTATCCTTTGAACTCTAGTAGTATTTGTTTTGTTATTAACCACCTATATCTCCACATAGTCAGGTAGTTTTGTAGCCAAATCCATCTGCACCTTGACCACACAACTAGGTCGAGTTTTGTTGATAGTATCCATATCAAGATGAATAGACTTTTCAATAGCAACAACCAAGAAAAACATAGAATCCTTTACACGTAAAGTAGGCAATAGGCCCGAAAATAAAATCCAATTTATTACTTGAGTAGTCTCTTCATCTGGTTTAAACTTGTTATCATAAATGAGGGGTCTCATTTGATAAGCCACTTCATCCCTCATATTCATGTAATAGACATTTTTAGACATTATATTTGCAAAATCCTTCATTAATTTGAACCTCATCAATATATGCCTATTTCTAGGTAGATTAATTTTACAATCACCTTTAATGTTGCATTGTTAAGGAATTTGAGTTCTGAGATCCTCCAAACCCGGCATCCATAGAAAAATTTATCAATCACGTCCAATTGTAGATCTTTCATTATATGTATCTTACTTACCTTATCCTCATTCCAATATATCTGAGGTACTCCATTGATATATGACACTACTTTGTAGGAATTGCTTCACCGAGAGGCTTCTTGTTGTGTTGCTACATCACATTGGGCTTCGTCAATTCGTCAAGTTCACTTATTTCATTTTATTATTGGTTTCTATGTATTTATTGTTGCTTTTGTTTTGCTCTTTGTCATCCGCATCTTCATTAGGCAAAACTATAGGTTCAATAGGCACACTAGGTTTCTTGGGGATCTGGGTTGATGTAAATTTTGAAAGAAAGAGTTCAATGTAAGAGACGAGTTAGCCACCCCGTCGGACTGACCAGTGGCCGGGGCGGCCATACACCGGCAACAAAATTAGATTTTTCGATATTGTAGGGGCTAAACTACATAAATGGCCTCTATAGTGAGTGTCTTTGTTTTCTTGTCCTCCATAAGAAAAATCCTACAAAACTAGGTTTCCTTCTTTTTAATGTATAGAACAAATACCTATTTGCCCCTCTATACCTCAAATATTTTCAAACAATTCTACATGCTTATTTATCTTTCAACTTTAATTTTTTCTCTTTTCTATTGTACTTTGATTTTTGTTTTTTCTTTTCTACTTTTTAATTTTTTTTCTCAACCTTTACTTTTTTTTTCTTTTTCTTCTCTCACCTTCTATTTTTATTATTATTTTTCTCTCTTTTTTTTTTCTCAGCCTTTATTTTTTATTTTACCTTTTTTAGTCATTTTTTTTCCTTTACCTTTTTTAGTCATTTTTTTCCTTTTTCTCAATTTTTTTTTCTTTTCTCCTCTAAACTTCTATATTTTTTTTTCTCTTTTTTATTTTCTTTGATTTTCATTTTTTATTGTTTAAAATATCTTTTCTTCATTTTTTCTTTTTTCTCAACTTATATTATTTTTCTTATCTTTTTCTTTTCTTCGACTCCTTCCAAGCAATAAGTTACTCTATGGACAAAAGTTGGCACTACCACATTATGTCTTGACTTATGAGATGTTTTTATAAATGTTGTTTTAGAGCTAGGTACTACTTAGCCCAGCGATTTTCAAACAACAAGTTACGCCCCACGGGCAAGATTGACGCTACCACATTGTGTTTTAATTTATGAGATGTTTTATAACTCTTGCCTTAAAGGCAGGACTTAGCCCAAGAACTTTCAAACAACAAGTTATGTCTCATAGACAAGAGTTGACACTTTTGATTTATGACTCTATAGCTCTTGTCTCAGAGGCAAAACTTAGCCCAAGGACTTTCAAACAATAAATTACACCAAATGGGAAAGAATTGGCACTACCACAATGTGATTTGATTTATGAGATACCATATAACTCTTGCCTTAGAGGCAAGACTTGGCTTAAGGACCTTCAAAGAGAAAGTTACACCCCATGGATAAGAGTTGATACTACCACATTGTATCTTTATTTATGAGATACTTTATAACTCTTGCCCTTAAAGGAAAGATTTAAACCAAGCTCTCAAGCAATAAGTTACACCCCATGGGCAAGAGTTGAAACTACCACATTGTATTTTGATTTATGAGATGTTCTATAACTCTTATCTTAGAGGCAAAAATTAGCTCAAGGACTTTCAAACAACAAGTTATGCCTTATGGAAAAGAGTTGACACTACCATATTTTGTCTTGATTTATGAAATATGCAATAAATCTTGCTTTAGAGGTAAAATTTAGCTCAAGGACCTTCAAACAATAAGTTATGCCTCATAGGCAGGAGTTGAGACTATCACATTGTGCTTTGATTTATCAGATGTTCTATAAATGTTTTCTAGAGGTAAGATTTAACCTAAAGACTTTCAAACAAAAGTTACATCCCATGGAAAAGAGTTGACACTACCACATTGGGTCTTGATTTATGAGATGTTCTATAACTCTTTTCTTAGAGGCAAGACTTAGATTAAGGATTTTCAAACAACAAGTTATTCCCCAAAGGCAAGAGTTGACACTACCACATTGTGTCTTGATTTATGACATGTTCTATAACTATTGGCTTAGACGCAAGACGTAACCCAATGACTTTCAAACAACAAGTAACGTACAATGGGCAAGAGGCAATATTATCACATTGTATTTTGACTTATGAGATGCTCTATAACTCTTGTCTTAGATGCAAGATTTAGCCCAAGAACCTTCAAACAAGAAGTTATGTCAAATGGCAAGATTAGCACTTTCACATTATATCTTATTTATGAGAAGCTCTATAACTCTTGGCTTAAAGGCAAGACTTAGACCAAGTGCTTTCAAATAATAATTTATGCCTCATGGTAAAAGTGCCACTACCACGTTGTGTTTTGTTTTAAAAGATATTTCGTAACTCTTACCTTAGAAGAAAGACTTAGCACAAGGACTTTCAAATAATAAGTTACGCCTCATGGGTAACAGTTGACACTACCTCATTGCGTTTTGATTTATGAGATGTCCTATAACTCTTGTCTTAGAGGTAAGACTTTTTCCAACGACTTTAAAAAATAAGTTACATCTCATGGGCAAAAGTTGACGCTACCACATTGTGTCTTGATTTATGAGATGCTTTATAACTCTTGTCTAAGAGGCAAGACTTAGCCCAAGGACTTTCAAACATCAAGTTACGCACCATGGGCAAGTGTTGACACTACTATATTGTGTCTTGGTTTATGAGATGTCTATAACTCTTGCCTTGGAGGCAAGACTTAGCCTAAGGACTTTCAAACATCAAGTTACGCCCTTGGGCAAGAGTTGACACTACCGTATTGTGTCTTGATTTATGAGATATTTGATAACTTGTCGTAGAGGCAAAACTTATCCCAAAGGACTTCCAAACAACAAGGCACACACTTAAATTTACTTCAATGTCAAAAAAAAAAGATTCTCTTTGCAGATTATCCAACTTTCTGTTCTTTAACAAAATATAATATAAGTTGAGAAGAAAAAAAAGATTGAGTAAAAAGAAAAAAAGAGAAAAAAAAAAATGTTAAGAGAAAAGAGAAGAATAAAATTAAAATAAAAATAAAGAAATAAATAAAGATTGAGAAAAACAAAAATAACAAGAAAAAAATTAAAAAAATGTTTGAGAAAAGTAAAAAAAAAAAAGAAGAAAAAAAATGAGAAATATAAAAATAAAAAGTGAGAAAAATATTTTATTTTTAAAAAAAAATTAAAAAAACTGTTAATGTTTGAGAAAACAGGAAAAAAAGAAGAAAAAAGAAAAAAAATTGAGACAAATAAAAAAAAGGTGAAAAAATAATAAGAATTAAGGAGAGAAAAAAGAAGAAGAATAAAAATTGAAGTTGAGACTCAAATGAAATGAGTATGAAAAGTATATAAAAAAAAATTTAAGTGCAGAGGATCAAAAATATATTTATTCTATAAATAAAAAAAAAAGACTAATCTTTAAAACTTTTTTGTTGGAGAAAAATAAAGCAAAGTCATCCAATAGTGGGGTCATCTCTATGTAATTTCCTGTATTGTAGGGCTGTCTTAGAGAGCGTTTTCCAAAGGAAAAAATTCAGAAATAGTAAACTAGTTCTATTAATTAGAAGACACATAACAATTTTGTGCTAATTATCCTAAATAGCAATATATGTATGTATTTGATGCGCAAGACAACATCAAGTACATATATAAATATAGTTATTTACCTTATTTTTAGGTTACAATTTGAATTTAAAAATACAAAAGAATTTCAGTTTTCTTAAATCAAGTTCATCTAATTAATTAAAAATTAAAACAAAAAATAGGCTTGAATGATAACAATAATCTTTTTCTATTTTTCTCTCTTTTTTTTCTTTTTCACTTTTTTTCTTCGTTTTTCAATTTCTTTTATTTATTTATTTTTAACTGTTTCTTTTTTTTTTTCTTTGCACTTTTTTTTGTATTTCTTTTTTATTATTATTAAATTTTTTTTTCCCGTTGTTCCGTTTTTGGTTGTTGTATTTTATATTTATATATGTTTTTTATATTTATGTGTATCAAATTATATATTTTTAACAAAATAATTATTTGTATTTGAATAGTTTAGCCGTGAATATGTGCAATTTATAATTTATTTTTATATACAAACAAGCATATGTATTAATTGTATTTGCTTGAGTCTAAAATATATAAATATATATGCAATGTATCATTTAATACAAATGTATTGTTAGTATTTATATTGTAAATTTATCATTTGTATTTGTATATAAATATATATTAATTATTTATATACGTATGATTCAAGTTGTATAAACATGCATCATTTGATATAAATTTAATATTTGTATTTATATGATTTATTATTTATATTTGTGTTATTCCATTTGTATTAATAAAATACAATTCGTATTAATAAATATAAATATAAGTGTTAATAGAAAGATAAAAAAAATTTCACTTATTTAAAAATACAAATAATGCAGTGAACTACAAATTCAAATACAAATAAATAAAATTACAATATGCGACTAATTTAAAAATACAAATAAAAAAGATTTTTTTACTATTATTTACTTGCTAGTATGTACTTTTTCCTTTTCCAAACTAGGCTAAGAATCTGGAGAAATCTGTCCAGGCTGCTTTTTGTATCTAGTATCTAGTATCTAATATCCAACATAAAAAGGAAAAAGGAGGGCAAGGAAAAAGAAAAGAAAAAAAAAAAAGGAGAACGAGGCATGAAGATATTTACTCGGGACACGTGCTAAACTGGACGACGCCGTTGTAATGCTTGGTAGGATAATCTTTAGGATTCTGGCAAATCCTCTCTCCAATGGCGTCTCTCTCCTCCCTCCCTGGAACGGCTAACTCCATCTTCTCCTCCAACACCCACTTGAAATTCCGTCTTCCACCTTCGACACTGCTTTCCCCACCCCTCTGCGCTGCCCCATACGACCGAAACACCACCACCACTTCCCCGCCACACCAGTATCGCCGTAACAACAACCGTTACTCTCCACAATCAAGACCTCGCCGGAACAACAGGCAAGATTACAGAAGAACCACTCCTCCTATTGAAAAAGAAGCTGGCCCAGTTACATTGAGCCCCATCTCAGCAGCTGATGTTAACTTGATGACTCTCTGCAATGAAGGTAAAATTGATCAAGTAATCGAGTACATTTCCCTAGGCGTTGCCGCTGACTTTCGTGTTTTTGAGACATTGTTGAGCTATTGCACTAAACTTGCGTCTTCGGATGTTGGGGAGAAGGTGCATGAGCTATTATTGCGTTCCCCTTGGAGTAACAATATTGAATTGAATGGTAAGTTGGTGGAAATGTACGTTAAGAACGGAAGCATGAGGAACGCCAGAAAAGTATTTGATAAAATGCTTGAAAGGAAGTTGGAGTTATTGCACTTGATGATTAGTGGGTATGCTGAAACTGGAGATGGGGAGGGTGGTTTGCTTTTGTTTGAGCAGGTGAGAAAACTTAGGCTGTTGGAGCCCAATGTGGACACTTTTTTGGTGGTTCTTTCGGCTTGTGCTAGTATGGGGGCTGTGAAACAAGGTTTTATGTATTTTGAGCTAATGAAGAAAGAGTATGGGATTGTTCCCGGTGTTGAGCATTATTTGGGGGTCATTGATGTTTTGGGAAAATCTGGGCATTTGAATGAAGCGCTAGAGTTTCTTGAAGACATGCCTATTGAGCCTACAAAACAAGTATGGGAGACCGTCATAAATTTTGCACGAATTCACGGGGATATCGAACTTGAAGATCACACAGAGGAGCTGCTCGTTAGGTTAGATTCTTCCAGAAATATGACTGATAAGACCCCTGCACCGTTTCAGAAGAGGCATTCTGAGTTTAATATGCTTGAGGGTAAAGATAGAGCTAATGAGTTCAAGAGCACAATCCCACATAGAGCAGATGCATATGAAAAATTGAAAGGCTTAAGCGGGCAGATGAGGGATGCTGGTTATGTACCTGACACGAGGTATGTTCTTCACGATATTGATGAGGCGGCTAAGGAGCAAGCGCTGATGTATCATAGTGAGCGGTTGGCTATTGCATATGGTTTAATTAGTACTCCGGCAAGAACAACTCTTAGGATCATCAAGAACCTCCGGATATGTGGTGACTGTCACAACGCCATTAAGATCATGTCAAAGATTGTTGGGAGAGAGTTGATTGTCAGAGATAACAAGCGTTTTCATCATTTCAGAGACGGTAAATGCTCTTGCAATGACTACTGGTGAAGTCATTAGTCTACGTTGAGACTATTATTGCAATTCTATTGTAGAATTGTAAATCTACTAGGTGCGATACGTTCTTGGGAATCATGTTTACAGGATGATATCAGATTGTACATCCGTTATATAATTAATTTGCAAGACAACAAACACGTCTCCCAAATTTGCCACTTCTTGTTATTGGACAGATGTAGAATTGTCTTTATCAATTTTTATCACCTCCGAGGACTAAAAGACCTCCCGAATAAACAATAGCATGTGCAACAGAAGATAGAATATTAAAAGTGGCGTTTATTAATATTTTACGGACTCAGATTTGCTATAGGAAAGATTTTAGGAGAATCGGAGTTGAAATTCACACTGACCCAGTCCAGCACATAGAGCCATGCTACTTTAATTTGTTCAAGTCGTACTGATGTAGAACTAAAGGAATTGCAAATTACTCCATGATGACACAGAACAAATTGGAATGGCACGGTCCAAGTGAAAGAGTTTCTGGATGTGTAAAATGATGGAATGAATGATAGTTTCTTTTTTTGGGGTGGGGGCGCTAAATTACCAGGAGTTAGTGTAAGTTATATTCCAACAAAAAGTTACACGGAGGGGGGCTAAGCCTGAACTCGGAATACAACTCTTGACAGGTAAATTACTCCAGTCAATGAACAAAAAGGAGTAGGATTTATTGTGCGAGAATATCCGTATCTATTAACTGACAAAAAAATTAGCTTTGTCATAACGAATCCTAAGACTAGGAAGTTGACTTTTTATCCAACTGGTAATGTCCTTTGGCCTCTCTGGATGAAGCTGGATAGGAGTCAAAATGCAGTTCAATATCTCGATTTGCAGCATATTTTGCCAAGTTATCGGCTACTTGATTTGCCTCTCTAAAACAGTGTTCAACACTAGCGCGCATCAAGCACATAGCATCCGGAATCTTGTCTATTCTCCTCTTCAATTTAAGGATGTTAGAGGACTTGTTGAGCAGCATATTAGTGAGTATTTGAGAGTCTAGTTACAGGTCTAGCTCTGTGATGCCAAGTCTGTTGCATATCTCCACTCCGTAGCTGGCTGCAATTGTCTAGGCCAAATTGTTGCTGTTACAATATTCCATGTCCACCAAATTTTCCACGAGCTTGATTGTTAATACCCTCCAGAGTGGAAGCGCTGATGTGATCCTCTTGATTTACCACTGCAACCTCCTCTTTTTCTCAGCCTCCAATCACTAGGATACCCTATCAGCTTATAACTAGTCTCTCTAGCATGCGCAGTAAAACGGCAATAATCACATTTCTTTCCTTTGTAACTCTGACCTCTATAACTGTTTTATGAGTTTCTACTCACATGCATAGCTGTAGGATCAGTTTTATCACTTACAGCTGTAGCACAAGCAAGCTGTTGAATCTAATCTTCTACCATCGCTGCATATGCTTGGTTAAGAGTAGGTGTTATTCCTTTGAACAATATCTGCCTCCTGGGTTGGTCATATGAATCATTCAAACCACTCAAAAATTGAATCAACCTCAGTTGATACAAGTAATCTGCATAGTCCATTGATGTTGGGCAAGTCCATGATGGAGCTGGAATTACAGCATCATACTCACTCCAAAGGTTCTTCAATTTCGTGAAATAAGTGGATACTGGATCAGTTCCTTGATTAAGTGTATTAATCTCTCTTTGCAGCTGATAAAGTCTCATGCGATTCACCTTGTCAAATCTCTCTTTGAGATCTTTCTATACCTCAAATGCACTTGCATATATGATTCCGTTCAGTAACTCTTCACTAACTGAAATCACCAACCAAGACAATACCGTCACATTACAGGTTTCCCGCTGCTCATGCGATTCATCCTTGTAAAAATTGCTCTGCTGCACACAATAGTGACAAATCATACTTCCTCTTCCTAACAATGCAATTAGCATGGATCTACTCCAAACTCCACAATTCTCCTATCCAATTAAGTTTAATTGGAATTAAGGTAGCTCCAAATACATCTGATGCTCCGATGAATAAAGGATCACTCGGATCAATTTTAGGTTCCATTTTTCAACTCAAATTCAGCTAGGAACAGAGATCTAAACTCCACCACAATAGCTCAAAATTTAGCTAAGAACAGAGATCCAAACTACACCACAACAGCTCAAAATGCAGCTAAGAACAAAAATCGAAACTCCACCACAATCGAGATCTTAACTTTATCGATTTACTCCTCTAAACATCCACGATCGATTGCTCTGATGCCATGTTAAAACTAACTAACACTACAAACTCGACTGATAGAAAAAGAGAAGCCGTTGAAAGCATAAGCTTCATTGGAGAAGAAAGGAAAAACTGTGCTGGATAGAATGGAAAATCAGTAACAATGAGCATCCTATGCTAGATATTTATAGACACACAAGCATCTAGAAGCTCCTAACCAACTTTACAACCTTCCTCACTAAGCTACTACACGGCTAAACAAATTAACTACCTAACTTCAATACAACAGTCACAGTAAAAACAGACTAATGGAACATAAAAACAGACTAATGAAACAGTGAATTTAAGTAACTCTCAACTAACTGCTTCTATTGACTTCAACATATACAGACAGATAGAAAACTTGTAATACATTTTAGTTTTATTGGCATAATATTGGCGTGATTATCTAAATGGAGTAACATAGTCAACAAAGATTCGTACTGATGTTCTCAACTTGTTGTGGTGTTTATTTTATTTTCTTGGGAGGGGGGGGTGGGGTTATTTCAACGGGAGAGCTACATTGCGAGGGAAGTCGAGAATTTCTATGTGCACAGGTTGTTGATAATTTAACGTCTAGCCAGTAGCAGGTGAGATAAATGTAAGGTGGCTAAAAGTTTTATTTTCCGGTCTTAAGCGCCAAGCTCAACTTGAGCCTATAAGCTCAGTGCTCAATAGACCCAAACCACCTATTATAGGGTTTGTTATATTGTGTATGCAATGCAGGCGCCTAACCAATATAAAGCTGAAATGAAAGCATACCCATTTACTATGATCAAAACAATATGGTCATTTAATCTATGAACATGATAGGTATGTCTTTAGTGCACAGACCTACCGGCTGGCCACAATAATATAGGCATTGGTGCAGGAGGGAGATGTACCCTGACAATTTCAATAGACTGTTATCAAGAATATCAATTTCTATTCCTTGCATATTTTTTCAATAAGCTGGATTAGGGTGCTTTCTAGTTCTTCTCCATTGCTCCATTCATGACACTCTGCTTTCAAAAGATTTGGATTACTCAGCAGGCAATCCCACAATGGAAAGCCCTTCCTTGGCATCACATAATCTCTTCTATCAAGCTTCAAGGTTGGGCAGTAGTCACCTCTCCCATCACCAAGATATATGAATCTTGATTTCTCTTTCTCAGACCTGGAAGCTCGGATCTTCTCAATAACAAGACCCTACACAAAAGAGCAGCTGACGTTTTAGGTGTTTGGACTTCTAGTGCATTAGTGGGACTGGTGTATAAAATTTTACTACTTAATGATACGAATCACATCAAAACGTCATGGGAGGCAACGCTAGTAGCAATGAAAACGTGCCTTTAGATCACTTGAAGAACCTCATGAGACCTTGTCAAAGAGAAATTAAAGGAAATAGACGCAACCATAAGAGCCTTGAAAGCTCTGTGGTTCTAAAATTTCCTTCACTTATAGGGTATTGTTTAAGAAGCTACATTCAGAACTTCGTCGCCACAACCTTCACAATGGCTAACCATAGTTGTTATCATGTCCATGGCATCGAGCATGACACAAATTTTACACATAAAATATACAAGTCAAGCAGAAATATCTTAGCATGGGAGAATCGAGACTTGAAAGAATACTTGTTTGGAATGGCAAGACACATAAAGATGTAAGGACCATTTTTCACGGGATCATATGCCTGTGCAAACTTAACATGGATTAAGCAATTAAGAACAAATGCAAATGAAGGGAAACATCATACACCAATGACAAGAATGAAATCAAGAACTCAACAGCTACAAATGTTGACTGCTACAATGGTTAACTTTCAAAATTAGGAAAAGTGAAACAAATCCACTGTGTTTGACACTTGCAAGTTTTTGACGGCTGCTCTAGTTTCTGTTTTAACACATCTAGCATGAATTATAGGAATTCAACATCTGACCACAAAACCACCTGAGCGTAGGGATCACTAATTGCTTTAATTTTCACAGAGTGACAAAATGTATGTTAGGATACCTTGCACAAGTTAGGAGGGCATAGATTACAACCACGAAAAGACGCCATATCATGATAAGGAAAGATCCTCAGTCTACCGTCTCCATCTACCATAGTTGGGTTAGTGATGATCTCCGAGAAACATTGGTCTAATCGGTGATGTTTCAATATAGTCTCGATGTAAAACTGATTGGCATCACTAACTATTTTTAAGTCACATCTGAAATAACCACAAATATAATTAGCAAAAGCAACAATTTCATTGAAGTTACAATATATAAATAAAAAAGACAAATTAGAAATACGTACCCAAGATCATGAGCTGATTCTATGGCTGAAATTGTCCGAGGATGCAACGGAACGTGCTTCAAACATTCAGCTATCTGCTCAATTGTTTTACCCTGTGAATGTAGCTCCTCCATCATCCTATCCTAAACACCAGTCACTCCACATAGTTAGAAAATGATACTTTGAAACAGGAAATTGAAACCAATCTAAAGGAAAAGCTCATCATCAATCTGGCCTAACTATTGAAATTTCAATCTATAGCTTGTTTGGCCAAATTTTTGGGAGATCAGAAATGTTTATTTAGAAAAGTACGGTATTTGGTCAACCTTTAGGGAGAAAATAAATGTTTCGGGAGTAGCTAAACTAATATTCAGAAGCTAAAAAAAAAAAAAAAAGTATCTTTTCCCAAAACACTCTTCTTTAAAAAGCACTTTTGGGAAAATTGGGCTTAGAAGTACTACTTTGAAAAAGTTTTCCCAGAAACGCTAACTGCCGCTCAAAATTGCTTTGCAGATTTATTGGGCAAGCAGAAACAACTTATCACACAAAGTTCTTGTTAATAGCACTTTTGAAAAAATATTTTTTAAAATAAGCTAATCTCACAAGCTTGGTCAAATAGGAAATGTGATATAGAAACCAATATTAATTTGGGTTAATTGCATCGTTTCATGCAGTAGCACAAAATCAAAATATAAGAGAAAAATAAAAAATGAAAGAGAGAAAGAAATAGAGATACTGGCAATTAAAAAAGAAAAAAAAAAGAAAGAAGAGAGAAATCAAGAGTCACAACATGGGGCATTATTAAGTGTGAAAAGGGAGCAGTAAAGAAATATGATTGATCAAAGTTAGCAAAGCGAAGTAATATTGAGGGAAAAGCAATGACCATGAGAGCATTCCAAGGTAAAATTGATCGGAGGTTGTTGAAGAAATGGGTGAGTCCCATATTGTGTACGACCCATCTATCACTATCATCGTCAATCAGGGTTCGATCAAAATCAAATACGATCACCACATTTGTCCCCAACATATTAATTAATTTCCCGGTATTCACACCAAGCAGCCGGGAACTACTCACCTTGTTCCCAGATCTGACAATTGGATCCCCCTATCAACCCGCAAGTTCTCCCAATATAATTAACAAATTTCTCTCAAGAATTGTGTGTATTGACGGGCTCTAGTTTATTTCAAAATAGAGTAACCCAATATATATTTTATTGTAAGCACGTATATTTTACTATCACAAATTTTAAGTGGTTAATGGAACGTCATTTTTGCGTTTGTCAATAGCTCTTCTTCTTATTGCTAGAAGTTAACAGAGATGCATCGATTTGAACCATATTTGTAGTACGATTTTCTTTTTCTATATTTAATTTTTTTTTTTGTTTAAAGTTAAATCTTTAGAAATCTCTGATTCATTACTTGAAACTTTTAAAAATTTGATACTTCTTATATTTTTCTTATTCTAACATTTTTATATTTATTTATAGATTTTTCAAATATTCTTAAACTAATGAAAAAGGTATTAATTGTCATTAATTATGATGACTTCTAATAAGGAAGGGTTTTACTATAAATATTTAATTAATTTCCAGCTCTTAAATATTAGGAAAATAATAAAAAGATGATTTTGCTTTTAATGAAGGCCTAAAAGTTCAAATAATATTTCTAAGGCCCTTCACTCTTGATCAAGTTTAGGGTACGTGCAACGTTTTACATTTACAAAAAAAATGTATAAATGTAACGACCCGGAACTACCCCTAGTCGTCACACGGTGCTTACAGTCCTGAAGGACCACAAGCTAACCCATGAGCTGGCACCTGCTGTGAGCACTGAATAATATAATCATGAATGCGGAAGAATACTGACATGCCATAAAGTTTTAATAACTGAATTCAAAACTGAAATGTAAGTCTATAGAAATAATCGTCTGAGTTTGATGAAAATACTGAAATAACTGATAAACTGAATATCTGACTCTAGTGTCTGAAAAGCCTCTAAAACTGAGTGTTTGTGAGTTGATGGGACAGGCCCGAACTAACTCCATCTAACTACTAAACTGAATTATGAAATGAAATAAGTCATTCTTCGAAGTATGAGGACTCACCACTACTACTGCTGAGAAGCTGATAAGTCTAATCGCGAGTCGGGAACTGAGCGTCAGAACCTATGATATAAGACATCATAACGCAAGAAACGAGTATGCGATCAGTACTTTGAATATACTAGCATGCTAAATGAGGTAGACTGACATACAAGGTTTCATGAATAGAAGTAATACAATCTGAATATACATGTAAAATATAGAGTACTGAATAGAGGACAGGGAATCTGTAGATACTGAAGACGTGTGGAGCATGTAAATACTAAGTATGCATGAAAGTTTGTAAATGCTGAAAATATGTAAAGTTTGAAAATACTGAGGATGCATGACCAAGCATATAACATGAACTGAATGAAATCTGTAAAACTAAAGTACTGAAATCTGCATGCTTTGGTCAAACATCACTAACACTGGATAACTGAACTGAGACTGTAACTGAGACTATGACTGAGACTGTAGGAGGTATCATCTAACCGACATGCCCCAATCTGAGCTAATCGGGGTCTAACCTGTAACCCCCAGTTGAAAGGGTGTTAAAACCGTGCCACGGGTACTAACGTTGGTTGTGTTGATCCACTAACTGATATATATTGTCCAAAGGACTAAAGGTGTCAAGCCTGAGCTAACGGGTGACCCTTGCGAGATAGTCAAGCCTAATCTGACAGGTGACTTCTCATATCCTAGGCTGGCTATGTAGTTCTTGAGTATAAGGACTGCTACTAACAACTCTGCCTATTAGAAGGGGAAACTGCCATCCCTACACTCGCTCGGTATTAATTTCTACTCCCAACTAAAAGACACTGAGGTTCTAGACTGTTCTGAGTTCGACTGACTGAAATCTGACTGTTCTGATAATGCTCATAGTATGTTCTGAAAACCATTCTATAGTGTACTGAAACTAGACTAATTAAACAACTATGATTTTCGGGTATTCAATACCCCAAGACTCGAAAACATTACTAGTGAAATGACACCAAAACTTGGGGACAAGGCATGAAGGCTTTCATAAAAACATTTACTCTTGTAGGCATTTTATCAAACACTTATAGTCCATGGCTTGAAACATTCATAGTAATGTCATAAAACTTACAAAAATAGTATGAAATCAACTTGATATTATTAAATCATGGTTCAATTCACTAACTAATAACACAAAAACATGGGAGATTGAATAATATTAATAATATCATGATAGCATGGTAAAAACCAATAATAAATGGAAATTCATGGATGAAATCATAATTTAAAATCAATTAACTTGAAAAGATCACAATTTTATAATCTAAAATGGTTGCTTGGGCTCCATAGATGAAAGGGATCCATGGATGAACATTTAACATACCTTAATGGATGAATTTCTTAAAGTTCTTGGTGAATTCGTGAGCTTGGCCTTGAATTTGAGAGCTAGGGTTTCTTGCTTGGGAGAGAATCTTCTTTGATTTGGGAAAAAAGTTATTAAAATAATGAAGTAATTGGTTAATTAGAGTGAAATTTGTGTTAAAGGCTAACTAGGGTGAGGGAAAAAAGACTTTAATACCCTTAGATTTAAAACTCGAAGTTACTGAAAAATTCCCAATTTTGATGGTTGGCGCGACGCGGCACTATCACGCCGTGTCACTGGAATTGGACAACTGGGAAACTGGGCTATGGCGCGACGCGGGGAAAATCGCGAACCCTCACTGGTTGGGACCTGAAAGTTCTCCGCAGCGCGGGGCAATCGCGGAGACACCCTGGAAACTGACGAACGATATTTTGGCCACCTCCGCAATGTTCCATGATCGCGGAGGCCCAATAGAAATTGCCAATCGTTATTTTGACACACTACGCGACACACTATTGTCCTAAATGATGATGGTTAACGACTGAAACTTAAAATCGCCATAACTTCTTACCCGGTTATCGGATTTGGGCAAATTTTATATTGTTGGAAAGATAATTCAATTTCCTATGCAATGGAAGGCTCTAAACTGAAGAATAAAGAGTGTTTCAAAAATTTTATACATGAATACTCATGCAATGGGACTTAGATTACACTAAGGAAATGTGGGGTATTACAATATCTCCCCCTTGAGATCATTCATCCTCGAATGAAACTAGTTAAGCTGCGGAAACTGATGGAATGAGCTTATACACTGAATATGCATATATGATGCATGTAATTTATGACTGAATTGATTCATGAATGCACGACTGATATGAACATGAGGTGCAACTGAAACTGAGCATGATGGAGAGAAATCTTAAGAAGATTAATACCTTATACCGAGTCTGAATTTGCCGAGAAAAGATGAGGATACTTGGTTCGCATATCAGCTTCTGCTTCCCAAGTGCTCTCTCAACGGATTGGTTCCGCCAAAGAACCTTGACTAGTGGAACTTTTTTATTCCTTATTCTACGAACTTGATGATCAAGAATTTCAACTGGAACTTTCTCATAGGAATGACTTTTCTGAATATTTGCACTTTCTAAGGGAACGACTACAGCTGGATCGGCAATACATTTCTTCAACAATGAGACATGGAACACTGGGTGTACTGAGGCTAGATCTGAAGGCAATTCGAGCTCATAAGCTACTTTGCCAAAGAGACTGAGAATTCTAAAGGGACCGACATATCGGGGAATGAGTTTTCCTTTCTTGCCGAACCTCTTCACTCCCTTCATGGGAGAGATTTTCAAGTACACAAAATCACCGACCTCAAACTCGAGATCCTTTCTACTCACATCTGCATACGATTTTTGTCGGCTCTGGCAGCCCTAAGCCTTTCTCTGATTATCTGGACCTTCTATAACGCATCATACACCAAGTCAGGACCTACTACTGCGGCCTCACCTACTTCAAACTAATCGATCAGAGATCTATATATCCTACCATAGAGATCCTTAAACGGAGCCATCTTGATATTGGAATGATAGTTGTTATTATATGCTAATTCAATCAAAGGCAAGTGGTCATCCCAACTACCCATGAAATCAACAACGCATGCTCTCACCATATCCTCAAGAGTCTGAATGGTCCTTTCTATTTGACCGTCTGTCTGAGGTTGGAAGGATGTACTGAGGTAGACTTGGGTACCAAGACCCTTTTGGAATGCTTTCCATATATGAGAGGTAAACTGAGCACCTCTATCTGGGATGATAGATAAGGGAACACTGTGTAACCTGACCAACTCTCTAAGATAGAGTTTGTCATAGTCCTCGGCTGAATATGAGGTATGAACAGTTAAGAAATGAGCTGATTTGATCATCCTGTCTATGATAACCCATATAGAATCACGTTGATAACGAGTATGAGGCAAACCCTTCATAAAGTCCATGTTCACTTTTTCCTATTTCCATGTGGAAATACTGAACTCCTGTATGGACCTACTAGGTTTCTGGTGCTCAATCTTAACCTGTTGACATGTAGAGCACCTAGCTACAAACTCTGTAATATCTCTCTTCATTCCACTCTATCAATAGATCTCCCGCAAATCATGGTACATTTTTGTGGCCCCTGGATAAACAAAGTAACGCTCACCATGTGCCTCCGCAAGAATTCGTTGCCTCAAGTCGTCTACATCAAGCACACACAATCTACCTTGATAACGCAACACACCATCTCTCCCTTGGGAGAAAACCTCTACTTTCTGATCTCTGACTGATTCTTTCAACTTTGCTAGACTGGGATCTCTATCCTTCTTTTCCTTTACCTCAGAAACTAAAGAGGATCCGGAACTATTCTGCACCAACACACTATCTTCTACTGAATTAACTAAGCGAACACCTAGTTGGGCAAGCTGATGAACTTCCTAAGCTAATTTTTTTTTACCATACTCAACATGAGCTACACTACCCATAGACAATCTACTGAGAGCATCAGCCACTACATTGGCCTTGGTCGAATGATACAAAACACTCATGTCATAATCTTTCAATAACTCTAACCACCTTCTCTGGCGCAGATTCAAATCTTTCTGAGAGAACACATACTGAAGACTTTTGTGATCCGTGAATACATTAACATGCACTCCATACAAATAGTTTCTACATATCTTTAGGGAAAATACTACAGCTGCTAGCTCAAGATCATAAATCGAATAATCTCGGCAGTCCACCGGGTGGGTTTATTTATCCTTCTAGTTTCGACTGTCTTCTTGGATAGTTATAACGGCCCATAGGCGCGAGATGTACCTTGTGGGAGGGGGGGGGCGGTCCCCTGGACATAGTCCTTTCAGGCAGTGGCCATTTAGTCCATGGTCCATTGGATGGTCGGTGCAAGGCCAGAAATTGGAACACATTGATTTCGCTCGTTCCCGTCCTTCGCTTCAGGGCCTGTCCCTCGGTGTGGTCAGTACTCCATACTGTCGGGCAGCGAAGTCCTTCTCCTCGGGGGTGTGATGCAAAAGGCCCAAAAGCTGATTTGGGATCAGCTCCTTCTCATAGGCCTTAAGTTGCCTGGAGGCATAGGCTATGACCTTACCTTTCTTCATGAGGACACAACCCAAACCTACTCTGGATGCATCACAGTACACAACAAACCCATCTGAACCATCTGGCAAGGTATGAACTGGGGCTGAGGTGAGTCGAGTCTTCAACTCCTGAAACTCTTCTCGCAGGAATCTAACCACTGAAACCTAACTTTCTTCTGAGTCAATCTAGACATGAGGGATGAAATAGAAGAAAATCCTTCAACAAACCGACGGTAATAGCAAGCTAAACCCAAGAAACTCCTAATATCTAATAGAGAGATGGGTATAGGCCAGATTTTCATCACCTCGGTCTTTTGAGGATCAACTCTAATGCCATCACCAAAAATAATATGGCCAAGAAAAGTTACTGATCTTAGCCAGAATTCACACTTACTGAACTTAGCGAATAACTGATGAGCTCTAAGAGTCTGAAGTACTATTTTGAGATGGTCTGCGTGATCGTTCTCACTACGGGAGTAAACAAGAATATCATCAATAAAGACTATAATGAACATATCCAAGTACTACTTGAACACTCGGTTCATCAAGTCCATGAAGGCTGTTGGGGTATTTGTAAGACCAAAGGACATGACTAGAAATTCGAAGTGACCATACCGAGTTTTAAAAGTTGTTTTTAAAATGTCACATTCCCTGACTCTAAGCTGATGATAGCCTGATCTGAGGTCTATCTTGGAAAAACAGCTGGCATCCTGAAGTTGGTCGAACAAGTCATCGATTCTAGGAAGTGGATATTTATTCTTGACTGTGACTTTGTTTAACTGACGGTAGTCAATACACATTCTGAGAGATTTGTATTTCTTACACACGAATAGAACTGGTGCGCCCCATGGAGAGACGCTGGTCTAATGAATCTCTTATCTAGGAGATCTTTTAACTGTTCTTTTAACTCCTTGAGTTCTGCTGGAGCCATTCTGTATGACAGAATAAATATGGGCTGAGTGTCTGGAAGAAGGTTTATTTCGAAGTCAATTTCCCTTTCGGGAGGAACTCCAGAAAGATCTTCAGGAAATACATTTGGAAATTTATTTACTACTGGAACTGACTTAAGAGTTGGAGTTTCTGAGTTAGAGTCTTTGACTCGTACAAGATAATAAATACACCCCTTGGATATCATCCTTCTGGCTCTAAGGTATGAAATTAACTGACTCCTAAGAGCTGCAGTACTACCCCTACATTCAATGACTGGTTCATTTGGGAACTGAAAATAAACTATTCTATTCCTACAATCAACTGAGGCATAGCATGGGTGGATCCAATCTATGCTAAGAATGACGTCAAAATCCGTCATCTCTAACTCTACGAGATCAACTGAGGTAACTTTCTGAGATATTATGACCGAACAGTTCTTGTATACCTGTCTGGATACCATGAAAACACCCACTAAGGTATACACTGAAAAAGACTCTACTAAAGTTTCAGGACTGACTCCAAATTTGATAGTTATATATGGAGTTACAAAAGAAAGAGAAGCTCCAGGGTCTAGTAAAGCATAAACATATAAGTGAAAGACCTGCAACGTACCAGTAACTACGTCGGGAGAATTTTCTTGATCTTGGCGGGACTGAAGAGCATATAATATGTTCGGACGCTGACCACTGGTAGCACTGGAAGTGGCACCCTGCTGAGTTAGGCGACCAGATGGAACTGATGACTGATAGGACTGGCCCTGTTGGCGCACATCCCTATCTTTCTGAGCAACTACCCGACACTCTCGAATCCTATGGCCTGGCTTGCCACACCCAAAACACACGTCACTACCCGCTCTACACTCACCCTGATGGTGCCTGCCACACTTCTGACGTAGAGGATTTGTATGGGCACTGCTAACACTGACCTGGGACTTAGAGCCTGGTGCCCTATCCCGATTATTATTTTTGAATTTGGGGACTGGGGCGCTATCCAAAGAGGGTACTGGGACTGAATACCTCTAGTAAAACTGGGGACAGTTACCACCTTCTGACCTCTGCTGACTGAAATTAAAACTACTCATCCTAGCTCTCTTATTTCCTCTCTCCTTCTTTTTAATCTTTTGCTCCTCTATCTATTGAGCATGGACCATAAGCCTAGACAAATCCATCTCCCTAATCAGCATTGCAGTCGTATACCCCTTGACCACACTATCAGACACTTCAGACACAAACTTACTCATCTTGGACTTGTTGTCCATTACCACATGAGGAGCATATCTAGCTAGCTGAGTGAACCTGAGGGAATACTCCCTCACACTCATGCTGCCTTGCCTCAAGTTAATAAACTCTAACACTTTGTCCTTCCTCAACTCCAATGGAAAGAATTTGTCCAAGAAAGTTGTGGCAAACTCTTCCCAATCTATAGGCCCTGCATCAACACCCCTATCAACTTTTCACTACTTGAACCAAGTATGGGCTATATCCTGCAATTGATATGCAACCAACTCAGCGCTCTGACTAGACGTCAACCCCATAGTATTTGTTACCTTTTGAACCATATCTAAGAATTCCTGTGGATCCTCTACAGAATTGGATCCCTTAAAGAAAAGAGGATTCATCCGGGTGAAATCCCAAATTTGGTTGCCGCAGTATTGGCCACTGGGTTGACCGGAATAGTAGTTAGCCATTCATTTTATTCTTCTACGGAGTTTTCTAGAGTAGTGAATGCAGTCTTAAATTTTTCGTGAGAGACATGCTCGTCCAGAGAATCTGCCTGGACGGGCTGAGGAACTGGTTGATTTCCTGTTCTTCTTCGTTCTTCTTGGGAGATATGTTCACTGTAAATGGAAAAAAGAAACAGACTAGACAGACTGAGAGTTTAACTTAAACTACTGCTCACTCACACGACACAAACACTGAAAGAAGAGAAATTTTTCCTAAATGCCCTGTAGCCTCTCGTCCATAAGTGTGGCGCGCTACACACCCATACACAAGACTCTAATTGATGCGGCTTTCAGACTTTCTAGGACACTTTAAAACCTTAGGCTCTGATACCAAGTTTGTAACAACCTGAAAGTACCCCCTAGTCATCATACGGTGCTTATAGTCCCGAGGAACCACAACCTAACCCATGAGTTGGTACCTGTTGTGAGCACTGAATAATATAATCATGAATGTAGAAGAATACTGACATGCCATAAGGTTTTAAAAACTGAATTCAAAACTGAAATATAAGTCTATAGAAATAATCGTTTTAGTCTGATGAAAATACTGAAATAACTGATAGATTGAATATCTGACTCTAGTGTCTGAAAAGCCTCTAAAATTGAGTGTCTATGAGTTTATGGGACAGGCCCCAACTAACTCCATCTAACTACAAAAATAAATCATAAAATGTAATAAGCCTATCCTCAAAGTATGAGGACTCACCACTGCTACTGCTGAGAAGCTGATAGGTCTAATCGCGAGCCGAGAACTGAGCGTCAGAACCTATGATATAAGACATCATAGCTTAAGAAACGAGTATATGATCAGTACTTTGAATGCATTGGCATGCTAAATGAGGTAGGCTGGCATGGAAGGTTTCATAAACAAGAGTAACACAATTTGAATATACATATAAAATATAGAGTACTAAATAGAGGACGGGGAATCTGTATATACTGAAGACATATGGAGCATGTAAATACTGAGTATGCATGGAAGTCTGTAAATGCTAAAAATATGTAAAGTCTGAAAATACTGAGGATGCATGACCATGCATATAGTATGAACTGAATGAAATCTGTAAAACTGAAGTACTGAAATCTGCATCCTTTGGTCAAACATCACTAACACTGGATAACTGAACTGAGACTATGAGTGAGACTATGGGAGGTATCATCTAACCTACATGCCCCAATCTGAGCTAATTAGGGTCCAACCTATAACCCCAGTTGAAAGGGTGTTAATACCATGCCACGAGTACTAACTCTGGCTGTGTGGATCCACTAACTGATATATATTATCCAGAGGACTAAGGGTGTTAAGCCTGAACTGACGGGTGACCCCTGCAAGATAATCAAGCCTAATCTGACGGGTGACTTCTCATATACAATGCTGGCTACGTTGTTCTTGAGTACAAGGACTACTACTAATGACTCTGCCTATATGACGGAGAAGCCGTTATCCCAACACTCGCTCGATGCTAAATCCTACTCCCAACTGAAAGACACTGAGGTTCTAGACTGTTCTGAGTTTGACTGACTAAAATTTGATTGTTCTGATAATGCTTATAGTATGTTTTGAAGACCATTCTATAATGTACTGAAACTAGACTAATTAAACAGCTATGATTTTTGCCTATTCAATACCCCAAGACTCGAAAATATTACTAGTGAAATGACACCAAAATTTGGGGACAAGGCATGAAGGCTTTCATAAAAACATTTACACTTGTAGGTATTTTATCAAACACTTATAGTCCATGCCTTGAAACATTCATAGTAATTTTATGAAACTTACAAAAATAGCATGAAATCAACTTGATAGTATTAAATTATGATTCAATTCACTAACTAATAACACAAAAACATGGGAGACTGAATAATAGTAATAATATCATGATAGCATGGTGAAAAATAATAATACATGGAGATTCATGGATGAAATCATAATTTAAAATCAATTCACTTGAAAAGATCACAATTTTATAATCTAAAATGGTTGCTTGAGATCCATGGATGAATATTTAACATACCTTAATGGATGAATATTTAACATACCTTAATGGATGAATTTCTTGAAGTTCTTGGTGAATTCGTGAGCTTGGCCTTGAATTTGAAAGCTAGGATTTTTTGCTTGGGAGAGAATCTTCTTTGATTTGGGAAAAAATTTATTAAAATAATGAAGTAATAGGTTAATTAGGGTGAAATTTGTGTTAAAGTCTGACTAGGGTGAGGGGAAAAAACTTTAATGCCCTCAGATTTAAAACTCGAAGCTACTGATTTTTTTTTTAATGGCTGGCGCGACGCGACGCTATCGCGCTGTCACTGGAATCGGATAACTGGAAAACTGGGCTATGGCGCGACGCGGCTAAAATCGCGGACCCTCACTAGTTGGGACATGAAAGTTCTCCGCGACGCGGGGCTTTCGCGGAGACACCCTAAAAACTGACGAACGATATTTTGGCCACCTCCACGATGCGCCATGATCGCGGAGGCCCAATGAAAATTGCCAATCATTATTTTGACACACTACGTGACGCGCTATTGTCCTAAATGATGATGGTTAACGGCTGAAACTTAAAATCGTCATAACTTCTTACCCAATTATCGGATTTGGATAAATTTTATATCGCTGGAAGGCTAATTCAATTTTCTACGTAATGACAGGCTCTAAACTTAAAAATAAAGAGTGTTTCAAAATCTTTATATGCAAATACTCATGCAATGGGGCTTAGATTACACTAAGGAAATGTGGGGTATTACAATAAAATTGAGTATAAGTATAAATTAAGTTAATAGCAATTGATGTTGAGGATAGGAAAGAATACATTAATTCAATATTCTAAATTATAAATTTAGATGTTAAAAAATTATATTTAAAATACTATAGTATAAGCTAAGTGTAATCTTTCTTATATTGATATGACAAAAAAATCATCTTAAAATATTTAACCAAAGTTCATACAATGAATAAATGGAGCATATAATATTTGACTTGAAGATAAATTGATATATCAGTAGCTCCTGTTCCAATCCAATACCATGTTGCTTCTAGAAAGATTCATACAATAAGAATGACACTCCTAATGTATTTGAGTCAGTGGAGTTGGGAGGAACTTATAAAATAAAATTCAAGAATAAACTTTAAATGTTACCTCAACAACTTGTCCTTTCAAAATAATAGAAGCTTTAGATTATATATGCCAAATGTTGTGCAGTCTTTTAAGAGTTCTTTCTTACTAATACCATACCTCTTGATGGTTAAAGCAGTGGAGTGACTCTTAAATTTGTCAAAGGGAACAACAAGCTTATCACCAAGCTTTCTTCCAATATGAAATGATTGAAATGCTCTAAAAAGTTCACACACTGTGATAAACTTATAAGTTTCATCACAAGATGCCCAGTATTGCTCTTGACCCTTCCTTGATGTCACCTTTTATGAACACATAGTAAATGACATAACAAAAATTTTACACTTTGGCATGTTCTTTCCATGGTTCACAAAGTAAAATGGTGATATTAAGGAATTAATTCAATTGATCATAAAAAAAAATGATGGATCATAACAACTATTGTCATATACCTAAATTTTTTCATCTTTCACAAAGATCCTTGAGAATTGACAATCAAATCACATCTAATAACATGTGTCGATCCAATGTCCTCGAATCTTTGCGGCATAAGAATCAAGACATATATTTGAGTTAATCATTTGTTAATTGATCAAGTGTTTATATAGTCTGCTATATTATGATATAGAAAGAAAATAATTCAAAAAACAAACGAAAATGACACTTTAAGATCTATGTAGTGGTTCTGGTTCACTCCAATTCTAACTCTTCTTCTGAGTTGTATTCTTTAATTTCCTCTGACCCCAATTGCTCTTTGGAGTTGTGTTCTTCAATTTACTTTGATTCTAACTGTTCTTCTAAGCTGTATTTTTTTTTATTTCTGGCACTCATACAAAATTAGTGCTCAAAAAAATTTCAGTATGTTCAAGTTCATGCAACCCAGTCTCCAACATCTACAGTTTCTGCATATAAATTTTTTATGTTTAACTTATGAAAATAATAATTGAGTCAAATTCACACTTCGAACCAAAATCATTTTATGGTAATGCCATTGGGATCCTTCCTGATAATATCTTCTTTGCTCACAATGGATCAAAGATTGCATTACATAGTTTAAGCATGTACACCACTTTTTGTCAATGAAATTTTTCTATTTCAATCTCTTTGCAATTTGTTGATCCACCCTAAAGTAAAATCAAAGATTCACAAAAATAAAGTAGGTTATTCTCTACAATTTTAGAAATATAACTAAAGGATATAAGTTAGGCGGTTAAAGATTATAGATCATATTACTAGTAGGATGTTATTAGAAATATGATCGCTCAAAAGAGTTCTTTCATGTCCATGCTGGCTCTCAATATATACTTCTCCGATCTATGTTTGATGGCACACTTTCACTGATCTCTCTTTTATGTAATCGATCTAGATTTCTTTATTTGATATGTACATGTACTGCATCTACAACCTGTGTTATCTCGACTTCTCAAGATTTATTCATTTGGTCCATATTTTGCACATTCCTATTGGTGGAAACCGTCGAAAAGAGTAAATTAAACTATTAGCTTCACAAAAATATGAAGCATTTTCTAATCGCAAAGATATTGTATTTCATGTGCATTGGATTGATGAGTAGACTAAACAAATGCAAAGGCAAAACTGGGACAAAGTCAAAAGAAGCCAAGCTCATCTTACCTTATTCCCCTCTCTCGATTTAGCTTTACTTCCAAATGATTTATCTTTACTTCTAGATTGCAGAGGCAGTCTATTTTGCTACTTAGCCCACTGCGTTCATGAGACTCAAGAATCAACTGTTCATGTGTTCCAGGATATCATGTCAGCATACATTATAAAGTTGTCAACACAGATGCTCTTATGATCCTATTCCGAGCAAACCAAGGACATGAGGTTGTCCCAAGCATCAGTGATGTCAATTTTGTGATGTCCACTTTAACTCCCAGATCATCTATTCTTTTTTGCTCTTTTGCAGAAACTCAATATATACATGTGGATATACTTATAAAACTCACAGATACAATGTATTTCACTATAGAGATAGTGTATATGAGTGGATACACTTGATATACTCTTAATCAATGGCAGAACCACATTGAATTCAGGGGTTCATCCGAACTCCTTTCATAAAAAAATTATACTATTTTTACATGGTTAAAAATATTTTTATGTATATATAGTAAATGTTGAACCCCCTTTGACTAGTTCGTATATTTACTTTTGAACCCCCACATGAAAATTCTGGCTCCGCTATTGCTCGTAATAAACCACATAAATAAATCAAAAGACCGAGCGCGAAAGCAAATCTGAATGGCAACATAGTCCTTAGTTTTTTAGCTATGAGCAAATCGTGATCATGATTGCTAGGTGAACGAGTGCAACAACAATATGAAACTAAAAAATAACTAAAACTATGAAGAAAATGTAAGGACGAAGCTAAAGATTTTTATTGCTTGAAAAAGAGATGATCCACGATCAAACGCCCTTATAACGTGGGGGGACTATTTATAGGGTACAAGGATCGTCTCTGGCCAATAGGAGAATGCCACCTGCTACTGAGTCGGTGGTGAATGCCAACCCAACATTGTGTGCTTGACGCAGTTCAAATGGGGCTGGGTTGATTATTCACCAGAGAACTCTGACACATTCTCCTTCTGTCTGTCCTTTTATGCATGGTTACCATCATTGGCATTCTCAGGCCATTCCCTTTGCTTGCCCGAAAGTGCATCCTCTTATCTCGGGTTTGTCCTCAAGACAACACCTATCTTGGGCCGATTCTAAACCAATTCAATCGGATTCGAACCAATTTTTACTAAAATTATTTTTCTCATACAACGTTATTTACAAAATATTTCCTTCTTATTATGCCCGACCATAGTTAAAATAGGTAGCAGTATTGGATTCCTATACAACCCAATTTGAAATACAAAACAAATAACTAAATATTAGGAATAGCTAAAGTGAATATTTAATATCATTAAAATAAAAAATATAGTGAAAAGACGCTTAAATTTAGGTGCTTTCGAGATTTTTAGAGACAAATTTAGTAGACAAAATATGTATTTTTCTTGACTAAACAACATGATACTTGGACTTTAACAACATTCAGCGTTTTAGTCTTTATATGAATGTATGAGTTATATTTCACATAATTTTCTACACATGAATACAGTGCTTCTTCCACTAATTAGATCCTAACCTTGTATACTAACAGTGCCAGGACTTCTAGTTTACAACTCAACTCAATTTGCATTCACTATTATCCACTTATACACAAAGAAAACATGCAAATTACAAAAATCTTATATTATAATCACCTTCAAGAGTTACGACTCAACCAAATGCCACAAAAATAAAATCAACAGAGGAGATGGAAAAACACCCTGCCTACAACAGTAGGGACTCTAAAGTTTGAGTAGCAGGTAATTTAATAGCTAAGAAAGAAGCAAACCCAATTCTCAGACCACCTATTACATATGATCTTGACTTCTCAAAACTAATATAATTGATTAGTGCAAGAGTATATACAAGTGTACAACTACATAATATAAGATTATATCAAAAGCTAATAATGCTGAAAACTATCAAATATTATTCTACCTGATCTTGCCTAGTATTCTACTTGGATCTCTGCCTCAACTTTCAACATTTCCTCTTCATAACGCCTTTTCTTCCACTTAGCTCTCATGGTGAACCAGCTAGAGCATGGAGAACCAGCTATTATTCATAAGCCGATGCAAAAAAATTGTAATAAGATTTTTATTTCTTTTTTTTAAAAAAAAAATAAAAGTAGAGTCATAAACCAAAAAGTAGACTAATTAGAAAAGTCAGGTTCAATTGGTATCTTTCAATTTTATTTTATTTTAAAAGTTACGATCCTTTTTTTATGGAAAAGTTATGTATTCAACCCAACAAACAATTCAACTAAAATTAGAAAATCTTACCATATATTTTTATATTTATATATATTTATTTTAATAGTGAAAAGATAATTTTGTCTATTATGTGACCTTTTAATGAAGGGCAAAAAGTTCAAAAAGCACACTTTTAATATATTATAGATATAAATATAAATTATAGATATAGATTATTTTCATATATTATTACTATATTTTTAATTACATCTTTTTCTTTGAAAAGTTCCATTACTTCTAAAAATAATTCGTAATTATTTTTACCTTTTGTGTTGAGCTGAATAAAAATCCAGTTATAATAAATGGGTTACGTATACGCCAATAAAATGACCCCGTCCCATTTTCTTTTTCTTTATATCATTATAATTACAGAAAAGGCTTAAAAATACCCCTGAACTATCTAAAATAGCTCAAAAATATCCCTCGTTAGATTTTTGGATCAAAAATACCCCTCCATTAAACATTTGGCTCAAAAATACCCCTCCCTCTAACGAAATTCGGAAAAGGATCAAAAATACCCCTGAATTATCTGAAATGGGTCAAAAATATCCCTCTGTTAAATATTTGGCTCAAAAATACCTCTCCCCTTAACGAAATTAAATTATTTCGATTGAATTAAACCCTAACTTTAACTTTTTAACCCTAATACTTTAATTTTTTTTACATAAAAGTATTTTTTTAATTTTAAAAATAAGATAATGAAAAAAAGTATTTGAATTATAATATAAATTGGTTGAATTTGATTTGAAAAATAAACATACATTTATTCTAAAAAGGTATTTTCACTTTACATCTTTTTAATTTTTAAAGAAATTAACGAAATTAATGAAATATAATTTTTCACTTAAAGAAATTAACGAAATAAAAATTAAATGATGAACTTTATATAAATTAACGAAATAATCAAAATAATTTAATTTTGTTAAATACCCCTCTGTTAAATATTTGGCTCAAAAATACCCCTCCCCTTAACGAAATTAAATTATTTCGATTGAATTAAAACCTAACTTTAACTTTTTAATCCTAATACTTTAATTTTTTTACATAAAAATATTTTTTTTAATTTTAAAGTAAGATAATGAAAAAAGTATTTGAATTATAATATAAATTGGTTGAATTTGATTTGGAAAATAAACATACATTTATTCTAAAAAGGTATTTTCACTTTACACCTTTTGAATCTTTAAAGAAATTAATGAAATTAACGAAATATAAATTTTCACTTAAAGAAATTACCGAAATATAAATTAAATGATGAACTTTATATAAATTATCGAAATAATCAAAATAATTTAATTTCGTTAAATACCCCTCTGTTAAATATTTGACTCAAAAATATCCCTCCCCTTAACGAAATTAAATTATTTTGATTGAATTAAACCCTAACTTTAACTTTTTAACCCTAATACTTTAATTATTTTTACATAAAAGTATTTTTTTAATTTTAAAAATAAGATAATGAAAAAAGTATTTGAATTATAATATAAATTGGTTGAATTTGATTTGGAAAATAAACATACATTTATTCTAAAAAGGTATTTTCACTTTACATCTTTTTAATTTTTAAAGAAATTAACGAAATATAAATTAACGAAATTAATGAAATATAAATTAACGAAATTAACAAAATATAAATTTTCACTTAAAGAAATTAACGAAATATAAATTAAAAGATGAACTTTATATAAATTAACGAAATAATCGAAACAATTTAATTTCGTTAAGGGAGGAGTATTTTTGAGCCAAATATTTAACAGAGGGGTATTTTTAACCCATTTCAGATAGTTCAGAGGTATTTTTGATCCTTTTCTGAATTCCGTTAGAGGGAGGGGTATTTTTTAGCCAAGTATTTAACGGAGGGGTATATTTGAGCTAAAAATCTAACGAAGGGCATTTTTGATCTATTTCGGATAGTTCAGGGGTATTTTTGAGCCTTTTCCGTTATAATTATAAAGTCTTTTCTTAAAAAAGGAAAGAGCAAAATATATTTTTCCCAAATTCCTACATTTTGTTTGTTCAAAAGTCAAAATTTGATGAAAAAACTCTTCAACCTTAATTATTTAAGAAATAATTTCACCTAGTAATCGATGCTAATAGATTGAAAACGAGTATATAGATTTAAAGTTCACCACTCAAATATCTTTGATATTACTCCAAAGCTATAACAACAATGTGTTTGAAGTTTTGGAGTTAAATACATATCGATTCAAGATCTAATTGAAAGACTGGGATTCTTTATTAGGTTTGAAAACCAAAGATTAATTCTTTATTACGTTTAATTAATTTTATGTTTGATTAGGATTTTCTCACATTTGTTATTCTGGAAACAATAAAAATTTTGCTGAATAAATTGATGTTTTTGTATGTTCATGTTAACAAACTATATTTGATTGTGCACGTACACAATGAATTGTTCTTAATTTTAAACAAAAAAAAGTTTTCTAATTGCGACATCTCAATCTTGTCAATCAATTATTTTTTAAGAATTTTGTTGAATTTGTTGTTATTTTTTATTTTTTTGCATTCAGGTATGAGTGATTTTACATTCATCACTTTGAGATTGTTTCATGGTGGGGTCTTAGTATTAGAAAATTAAAAATTAAGGTATGCCAGTGGCTTAATGAGTGAATACGTGAATATTGACGGAACACCATATCCAATTTTGAGAAAATGACTATATTAAAGAACTAGAATACGGCACAAATTGTACATTTAGTATTTGACCACCTAACAGTGACATTGTAGGAAATATTTATAATGACAAGAGTTTTTTTAAAAATTGCTCAGTATTTGAAAATGAAGCTATTTTGAAAGTATATGTGCACATGATTGCGGAGAAATATACTTCAGCTTTTAATAAAGGGGGTTGGGTCATTAAAAGAAGTGTTGGTCAAAATATTAAAGATGATGAAGTTGGTGAAACTATTTTAAATGGTGCAAATGTAGTTTTAAACACTATAACTTCTATTTCAATAGCTTGTCTAGCAGATCCAACTTTATCTAAAGACGAAGATGACTTTCCTGAAATGGAATCTGATGAATAGTGACTTGCTTGGAGAAGATGTGGAGGATTATAATGGTGATGTACATAAGGAGTATATGGAGCTTACGTTTGAAAGAAAGTCTTTTCAGAGTAGGAAAAGTAGGAAGAGATTTCCTGCTCATACAAAAGCCATACCATGTGGTGTAGCTAGATCAGATCTGAAATTCGATGAGACTGAGGTAGGAAAAAAAAGTATAGAAGGAAGACTAGGGGATGATGAGCCATATTATTCAAGTTTTGATGCTTATAGTGTTGAAACTGGGGAAGATGAATATTGACTTGAAGATGAAAAAAAGAAAAATGAAAAGCTATCAAGAAAGAGATCTTCTTCTATAAAGAGTGTTATTTTTTATCCCACTTGTAAGAAAATTGTGTGACAGTTAGGTATGATCTTTGAGAGTGTGAAACAATTTATGAAAGTAATAACTAAGTATGCATTTCAGAAGAGGGTTACAATAGAAAAGTATGTGAATGAGCCAACTAGAGTTAGGGTGAGGTACATGGATTTGTCCATGACTTTTGTATGCAAGTCTTGATTCTGAATGTAATAATTTTATTATAAGAACTTATAAGAAAATATATAATCGTGAAAGAGTCACAAGAAATTGCTCATGCAATTCTAAATTCCCAGACAGCGCCCTTGAAGATAAAATAATTGAATAATCGAACATAAGAGTATTCAAGTTGCAAACTTGAAAAGATGGTGAACGAATCAGATTATTGAAGATTTGAATAATGATTCTGCTAATGTTTCTTGATTCATGTACACTTTAGTGTAGAGAAGTTGTAGGCTAGAATATTCTGGAAAGTAATACTAAATATGACAAGAGATCTCTATAAGCTACATGGTGCTTATGAAGTTTTATCTTCAATTGCTTCATCTTTGTACCAACAACACTTCTGATACAAAATTCTTAAGTTTTTTGCATGTATGAGAGAAATAGGACGATAAATTTTTACATAATCTAGTTTGCAATTTTTCAACTTCTTACGCTCGATGAGGAGGCGAACTTAAGTACTAGTTAAATATTACATACAACTTTCAACATCGAATGTGAAGTGGCTAATGTAGAAGACACACCTTGATGGAGTGTTTCGAGTTTTTATAACTCGATATAGTACCACTATTCATTTAAAACTTTTTTCGTTATCCAAATATAATTAACAAATTAGTTGTCTTAAAAATTTTGTATATAAATAGTGCATTTTTAATAACACGAGTCTATGGGAAAGAGCGTTGCATGTCTATCTCAAATTATTTCAGGCAAAAGACATAACTATCCCCTATACTATCATCATATTTTTAATTACACATAATTCCTTTGGGAAGGTCCCTTGATTTTTTTCATAATTATTTCCACCTTTTGTGGTGAACTGGATTAAAAAAACTCAGTTATAATAAATGGGTTACATACACATGCCAATAAAATTGCTCCACCCCATTTTATTTTTCTTTATTTTATTACTATAAAGTCTTTAAAAAAATAGAAAAGAGTACAATACATTTTTTTTTTCAAATTTCTACATTTTATTTGTTCACTCTCTCCTTAGATGTCTAAATTTTTTGAAAACTCTTCAATCCTAATTATTTGAGGAATTGTTTCTCCAATAATCGATGTAGACACGTATTTTTGTCCCGTCAAAAATAATTCTTACTCCCTATCATACTCTAACCCCATTCTATAATTTTCCCGCAAGAAAAACAAAATAAAATAACCACTTCATTTTTTTTTACTTATTTATTTATTTATTTATTTTTATCCAAATAACACCTCACCTCTCACCTAACAATCTACCCCACCCCATACCCCTACCCTCACCTACCCTACCCTCCACGTGACCCCTCCTTTTTCTTGGCCACAAAGGAAATATACATATACAGAAAAGGGAGGAAGTCAATATCATCTTCTCCATTCAAACACCTCACAGAATAGACTCTATTTTTTCTTTCTTATCCAACGTCTACACACACACGCAATTGATACATCATCGCACATACACCGTACATACACACACTCACTAAATTCACACTCACCTCACCACACGCACCACACCGAGTAATTAGAGAGAAAGGGATCGGAAAAAAGAGAGACTGAGAAAGAGATAAAAATCAAAACAGAGAGGGAAGAGAGGTTGAGTGAATCGAACCAAAACAAGTGAAAAAGAGAGAAAGAGAAATCAATTTCAAGTTTTTCCGGTGAGATTCTCGCCGGAATCAGCAACGGTTCTTCAAGTTTGCCTCCGTCGTGCCGAAAGCCCCAAAATCTCATCGGTTTTCATCGAGTTTCCAAGCAATACTCGCTGGAAACAGGTGAACAGAAGTAGTGTCACCAGTTCTCCATCCGAAATTGATTCCTAAACAAGTCAACATTGGTACTGCATTTGGATTTGGTTCAGTTGGTTCGTCGTGGTCTATTTTGGGTTGCATTTATCAAATACCTAGTTGGATTTTGGTTCGTTGTCGAGGTATTCTGTTCGGGACCCCAAGTTTGGGCTTTCTTAAACATTATTATCAACAAAAATCAATTATTAAAAGGTCCAATTCTATCTCTTCTTATTTTATTTCATTACACGTGTTTGATTTACATGAGACATGATTGGATATTGGGTGATATTGATTTATTGCTTAATTTCATTGAAAAGTGATTGTGGATTGTTGAAATGGTAAATTGTGAAAAGTTGGTGTTAAAAGAAAATTTGGGACAGAATTGAGAAATTAATAAAAATGGGTGAATATAGATCAATTTTGATTTATTGTTGTTTTGTTTAACTCAGAATAAGCATGAATATCGTTGGAACGGGATAGAATTTTGATACGTTAAAACAGATAGGCAAATGTAGGTTTGGGTAGGCAAAATTTAGGAATAAGTGTTTTCTTGTTGAAGGTTTGAACGTGGAATTTGTGTTGAATGATTTGGTTTTAGTTCTTGCATTTGAAAATGTATTCATTTAATCGAGGAATGCCTCGAGGGATTTGTATTGATTTATCCGGAGAATGTTCCGACGTATCATGTATGGAAAAGAGATTCATGATGAAGGCTCGAGGCATCGGGTAAAGCATTGGAGCGTAGTTTAGGATTAGTGTAGGTTTACATTTTTGTATTTTTCTATTTTTTGGGATTGTATAATTGGACTGGACATTATATTTTTCTAAATTCATTTGTTTATAGTTTTTTTTGATTGTTTTTTTGTGTGGTTTATATATTTTGTAGTATCAAATTAGCCTATATGCTCCACCAAGCGACCGTGGTCAAACTACGGGACCGAGGGGTGCCTAACACCTTTCCCTCGGTCAACAGAATTTCTTAGCTGGAATCTCTGTTCACAAACTAGTTTAAAGAGTCAAATCATTTTGAAAAGGATCTTTCAAAGGTGACTTGGCACACCGGATCATGTCAAGTGGCGACTCTGAGTTTAAATGTAAAAAGTCCTTTTTCGAAGCAAATTTTCATCTTTTGTCACTTTGATAATAAAAATCCTTTTGAAACTTAAGTTATAATCTTTTTGGAGTTAGAAAATGGGTGTGACAGCTTTGGCGACTCCGCTGAGGATTTTTCAGAATTCGAGCTTATTTTGAAGTTGTATTGGCTTAGTTTGATGTTATGAGTGTATAAACATTTTGTTTTTCTTATTGTTTGTGTTATTATTATCATTGTTGAGTGCTTACATGCTACGTGTTTACAGTTTTATCTTATGTGTTACCGTTTTATACCTGGCATCATGTGCATAACCCGAGTCATTCTTTCTGCAACAAGTTCGTAGTACACGCTGTGTACACGACCTCTATTTGAGTCACCCTTATCTTAGGAGGGGGAGCCGTCGGCTGGTATAGAGTGGGTAGAAAGCTAAAGCAACCACTATTGATCATACGCTCCCCCGAATAGCCTTGTTAGTGAACCCCAGCGTAGGTCAGTCTTTAGGTCATGCTTATTGCATCATATTGAGACCTAGAGGGACTCACTTGGTCCTTTGTAGGAGACTCACCTCTAAAGCATTCCTACGTGCTAATTATCATATTTTTTTAGGGTAACAAGGTCATTTGATGGACTGATTTGGAGCAAAGCATGTGTTAGAAATAAAGTGTGTTGACAAGAAATATGGAAAGAAAAAAAAAAGAGGAAAAAAAATAAAGAAAAGGAGTATCGTAGGTTATTTATAGAATTTTTTATGGCTTTTGTTCTTCACAAAAAATTCAAAAAGATTTTTCACTTTTTGCATTCATTTGTCAAAAATAAAAACATCAAAATTTTTTTTTCTTTATCTCCTTTAACATGCATTCATAATTTTAAAAATTTCAAAAAAAAAAGATTTTATTTATGAGTTTTTATAAAAGAAAAAAATAGTGTCTATTTCATAAAATAAAAATACCAAAAAGATTTTTTCTTTCGTAGTTATTGGCGTCTTGTTTATGCGGAGTGTCCAATTGAAATCCCAATTTTTTTTTTATTTTTTTCATCATCTGTCTATAATCGCGTCTCGCAAGTCGAGTCTTAGTTTGTCTTAACCCTTAATTGTCTAATTTGGACGAACTACGCATACATGAATCTCGTCCTTCTAGGCGGGATACGTAGGCAACCCTTGGCGGGTTCAGTAGCCCTTGTTTTAGTCTGGGTTTTGGTTTTAGCCTAGAATCTTTCTTCTCTTAGTTCAGTGTCATTAGCTGGTTCTAGCCAAATAGGTTGATGTTTCTTAGCAGTACCATGCGATGAATTTGAGTTGTAAAGTTGTCTGTCGTTTCGACACTTATCCGTGTCAAAATTCTAAGGGTCGGGAATCTTTTCTTGTCTTATCTAATGCTTGAATTAATGCCCTATTTGTTATTACATGATGGATTTGTCCACAAAATCTGGAGTCCGGATGGTGGGCAAGGTGCCTAAAAAGTTAATCAAGTGGTGGGGTATGTTTAACTACGTCGAACAACAGGAGTTAGAAAAGAAGCTCGGCACTCTTATTTCTCTTTTGTCTATCACGCCCCATCCAAACCTAATCGAGCTGCATTGACCTTTTGGGATCCATCTTGTCTAGTTGTTAGGTTTGGGAGTTGTGAAATGACGCCTACTCTGGCGGAAATATCCGATTTATTTAATTTGCCCTACATTAAAAAAACGATGATTCGAGCGTGATGTCATTCTCCTAATAGGTTTCTCCACTGTTATGGATTGAAAGTTAATAACCAACTAGGGTGCCTTAACCAATCTTGGATCTCTTTCGATTACTTGTATGCTCGGTTTGGTCTCCCATACGGTTTCAATTGTTTTTGGGATGAATTTTATACAACTAAAAAGAATTGGGAGAAACATATCCTTGAGGTCTTTAACTTTGTTTTGTTAGGCACTTTGGTATTCCCTTTGGAAGATAGGCGTCTCAATACTCAGTTGTAAACTGTAGCGATGGCCTTATTTAACAAGGATAAGGGAGATAAGGTCACTATCGTACCCATGATCTTAGTGGAGATATACAAAGGTTTGACCGAGGTAAAAGGGGGTATGCAATTTTTTTAGGGGAGCAACCTAGTATTACAACTATGGATGATGGAGCATTTGCACGCCCCTTCTTTGCTTAAATCAGATGTAATTGATCGTTGTCTTCCCAGTCGAGTGGAAACCATAAAAGACAGAATGCGCTTCGCTAAATTCTCATTGCCTGTAGGATTCGACGCTTGGGTTGAGTTTCTTGAATCAAGAACAGATGACAATATCCTGTGGACCTATCTATGGTTCCGGCCGAAAGTAATCTTGGTCGGATCTAGCATACACCCTCTTTTAGTTTTGTTGGGGCTTAATTGTACCCGACCATACACTCCCCTTAGGATAATGCGTCAATTGGGTAGAGTGCAAGATGTTCCGCCGATAATGGACTTTCAATAGGATGTTGAGTCTTTCAGGGACCAACTAGGGGTGAGATTAAATATGAGCAGTTCTGGGATAATGCAACATGGTAGGGCGTGGATACTCTCAGGGCAGGTTTAGACAATCCAGGATACACTCAAGGATATGGAATCTGGATACAATCCATTCCTCTGGGTGTTAGTAGACCGTTACCAGCGCAACTTAGAGGGAGAATACAGGAAAAATGCATAATTGATGATTATCAGGATGAAAGTGTGGTGGCCAAAGCGGAATCGTTAAGGGTTCAATTATTAGGTTTGCTTACAACTATGGAAGGGTATCAGAGAAATCTTTTCAGGTGTACTCCTCAAGAGGCAGGAATACGTGCCAGGAGATTCTTCCCAAGCATAAAAGATACATTGCAGGATATGTTACAAAGTTTGAATGGGAGAGCGAGAACTCCACAGACAGGTCCATCTCAGCCAGGGCTATCGCGCAGTGCAGCAGTTTGAAGGAGCACTTCATTTCTTTTATTTTTGGGTCCTTAGTTTTTGTCATTGTATTGTTGTATCTTTGTTAAGTAGGTGTCAAGTTTGTTTTAACATTAGAGTCCTTATTAGGAAAGTTACGTATGTTGTCTTGTGGGTCTAGAGTGTTGTTTCGTATTTGTTAATTAGTTTCAAAGTTGTCTTAAATTCAAAGTTTGTCTTAGTTGTCTCTTTTATGTAATGTAGTGATGTTGCGGTGTTTTTTTCTTTTGTGTGTTCTTCGTAAAAAAAATCAATCAAAAATCTTCAACTTTGTGATGTTTATGTATGCGCTTCCCGAACTACGCAAGATCTGATTCATGTACAACATGATACATAGGCAACCTACCTGTGGGTTCGATCTAATCATTTTGATTCTTCGTTCTTCATTATTTTTCCTCTTTTAAAGAAAAGCATAAGCCATAAAGAATGATAAAAAGAAGGTAGATAGCGAGAGAAGAAAAAAACAGAAAGAGTGATGAGAGAATAAGGTGAAAGAATAGAGACTGATGAAAAGAAGAGAGAAGTAAGGGCGAAAAGAAAAAAAAGAGGTATGGTTGGAGGAAAGAAGCAATTGGGCATATAATAAAGATTGGGATGATGTTAAAATAACCTCGCTACCCTCAAAGGCTGGTAGAAATACGCATGAATCTAATACAATTTTGCAAATGTGATTCCCATGTTTGTTGTGTGATCTAATCCTAACGGGTGTTGTCTTTGATGAGCATGTTCTTTCAGCTAAAAGTGGTTGGTATTGTAGCACTCTGGATAGACACCTATACTTCGCTAGATCAAAAGCAAAGCTTGGAATGGCTAGCAGGGAGATTGAAAATTCTCTCATTGACCCGGATCAGGATCTTAGGGAAGAAAGTTCAGAACGCAATGATGAGGTAGTAAGTCTCAGACAACAATTGATAGATTTGCACCGGGCGTGGGCTAGAGGAATGCCTCCTCCTACACTCCCTGAAAATCTTGGGAATATCTCTAATTACCCACCGCTCTCTTAAGCGCAATTCTCTGCTCCCACTGAGTCACTTGTGCATGCGCTAGGATTCACTCCGCGTCAATATTATCCTAACACCCCTAGTGTTCCTTTGGTAGTTCCCCAACCAAGGCCCGCTGCTCAGCCGACGCCACCTATAGCGTCTGTGTTCGTGTCTTCACCACCACCTGAATCTCCCACCTATGTTGTGCGTCCGATGATGGTACTCCCTCGGTCTGCTAGTGAGCCAATATTGAAGGTTTCAGATAATCAGTATTATGCCCTAGAACCTACTTTGAGGATGAATGAACCGTATGGGTACACTCAGCCACCTGCATTTCCATTTGATACGGAGAAGCCTGTTACAATAGAGGAACAAGAAGTCATAGTGCGGAAACTGAAAAGTTTAGAATAGGCCATGAGAAATTTGCAGGGAATCGGAGGTTATAAGAGTGTCTCCTATAAAGATTTTTGTATGTTCCCAGACGTTAACCTTTCCCTTGGTTTTAAAATGCCCAAATTTGAGAAGTATGCTGGGCACGGTGATACCGTGGCGCGCTTGAGACGTTATTGCAACCAATTGAGGGCTGAAGGAGGAAGGGAAGAGTTGCTCATGGCTTTCTTTGGTGAGAGTCTTTCTGATTTGGCTTTAGAATAGTTTATCGATCAGGATATTGACAAATGGAACAACTGGGATGACTTAGCTACTGAGTTTGTGCAACATTTTCAGTATAACGTTGACCTGATTCCTGATGAAAAATCCTTGGTCAACATGAATAAGAAAAGTACTGAAGGCTTTAGGAAATACGCGATAAGGTGGCGTGAACAAACCGCTAGGGTAAAGCTTCCAATGAAAGAGAGTAAGCTGGTAGAGGTCTTTATTCAGGCACATGATGAGACCTATTTTCAACATTTACTTTCGGCAATGGGAAAGTCTTTTATTGAAGTCCTTAAAATGGGAGAGATGATAAAGGATGAAATCAATACCGGCCGGATAGTTAGTTTTGCCACATTGAAATCCACCACCTAAGCGATTCAAGGTGGCTCTGGAGCATTCGGAGGTAAGAAGAAAGAGAACGTGACGACCGTTATAGCTGGAACTCATTCCTATCCCAAAAGACCGCCTCGCCCTTATCCCCAATTCCAAGCCCAAGCCTACGCCCAAGCTCCATATATTCATCCCTACTATTACTACCCTATGCAAAACCCACTATATTTTATTCCACCACCCCCGTACCCAGTATATAGCACGCAGCCATATGTCCAAACCTCTTCTACCCGTAATGGCGCGTGCAAGCTCCACAAAATTGTCTATCAGCCCCACCAAATTACCAAAACCCCTTCAAACCCAGTTTCCAACCTAGGCCCATGTATAAGAAAGAGAAGGCGATCAAAAATCAGTTCACACCTCTTGGGGAGTCATATGCTAGCTTATTTGATAGGTTGAGAAATATGAAGGTCTTGAGGCCAATCCAAGGAAGGCTCTCAAATCCACCTTCGAGGAATCTTGATTATTCCTTAAGGTATGCGTATTGTTTTGACATGCCAGACCACGATATCGAGAAATGCTGGTATTTAAAGAGAGTTGTCCAAGATTTAATCAACACAAATCAGATTTTTGTCCAGGCCCCAGAAGTTCCAAACATTAACCAAAATCTATTGCCAACCCATGCTGAAACCAATATGTTAGAGTTAATATATGATGGCAAAGAATCGTCGATGTGTTATAAGCCTATTGTCAGAATACAGACCAATAAGGATAAATCGCTGAATGTGGAAGATTCACTGAAAGCAATGTCATTAATCCAGGAAGGAATGGGAGAAGATAAAGTCCAAAAGAGCACAAAGAAACCCGTGATCACAGTACAAGGTGCCAAAAAGATGTTGGTTTAAGTCAGGACAAACCTAAGTTAACGGTGGTAGAAGCTCCGGGTAAGCCTATCTTGATGGTGAAAAGAGCACTTGCAGCGCCTATTATCATCAAACCAGTGACCCAACCTCCGACAGTTGATACGAAAAAAGTCCCCTGGAACTATAAACAGACTGTGATGACTTATCAGGGGAAGGAAGTCGAGGAAGAAGTAGAAGAGGTAGGGGATCTGACTCGGTCAAGAAGATGCTTCATGCCTGAAGGTTTTAGGAAGCCCAAGCCAGTGGTGAGTGGGACTTCATCTCTCAAAAAGCGTTTCACCGAATAAGAAGCCGAAGAATTTTTGAAAAAGATAAAATTTCCAGAGTATTCAATAATAGATCAGTTGAAGAAGACCCCTGCTCAAATTTCCCTCTTATATTTGTTGTTGCGTTCCAAGGAACATCGTGACATTATACTAAAGGTATTGAACGAAGCATACGTTCCTAGGGATATTATGGTAAATCAACTTGAGAAAATGGTCGAAAAAATCTTTGAAGTAAATCGAATCAGCTTCTCTGATGACGAATTACCAGTTGAAGGTACGGGGCATAATCGGGGTCTTTACATTACCGTGAAGTGTGAATATTTCTACGTAACTCATGTCATGGCGCAAATATTTGCCCTATTTCCACCTTGCAAAAGTTGAACATTGGTGTTGAGAGGATCAGACCCAACAATGTATGTGTCAGGGCTTTTGATGGAGCAAAATCAAACTCCATTGGCGAAATAGAACTGATGTTGATTATAGGGCCTATTGAGTTCGCCATAGAGTTTCAAGTATTGAATATCTACTCCTCTTACAATCTATTGTTGGGAAGATCGTGGATCCACAAGGCCAAGGAGGTTGTATCTATATTGCACCAGATGATCAAGTTTGAGCATGACAGGTAAGAAGTGGTTATTCATGGTGAAGGAGATTTGTCCGCCTACGAAGATTCTCCCTTGTCTCTTATTGAAGTGAACAACGTAGAAGAGAGATTTGTCTATCAAACTTTTGATACAGTGTCGGTGTATCGTATCTTTGAAGGGCAGGTTATTCCAGGGCCACAATTGTCTCCCGCTTCTGTCATAATGATAAATGAAATGTTAAAATATGGATTTGAGCCAGGAAGGGGTTTGGGAGTGTCTCTGCATGGTATAGTTTGTCTTATATGTTCGAGGGAGAACATGGGAAATTTTGGTTTGGGTTTTGAACCTATGACTGAAGATCTGAAGAAGGCCAAGGAAAGGAAAAAGAAAGCATGGTCACTCCCCCTCCCAACACCGCTGCTCAGTGAGTCATTTGTCAAGAGTGGTGTCACGAAGCCTGTAAAATTTGAAATTGAATTGGTTGATGACTTCCAGAACCTGTTGATTGAAGTTTACATGGTTGAAGCAGGAGAAGGTACCAGTAAGGTAGATATGCAGTTCATAGGCCCAGTTGTCCATCTCAACAATTGGGAAGTCACTCCTCTCCCCATCAGGAGAGAGTTTTGGTAGTTTATTTTGTTTTTCTTTCAGTTTTTCAAGTTATTCCAAGGTTATAACTCGGAATTTAGCTTGTTCATATTCTTTTGTTTTGTTTAAACCCTTCTATCTTTCCCTTTTAATGAAATGCAATGTTTCTTTTATTTTGCGTCTAATGTATTTTGTTTTGTCTTTTCTTTATACAGTTCTCTTTATGATGACTCTAATGACATGACATACATGCGGAATTTTTAGCCTGATCTTAAAATCCAAACTAATTAAGATATAATGAAGCAAGAGGGAGAATGTGATGAAAAGAGGCACTAGAAGAAATAAGCAAAAAGTTGGAACAGTTTGAAGACAAGCTGAATCCTAATTTGAATGAAACTGAGCCAATTAATCTAGGGAATCAAGAAGATGTTAGGGAAACTAAAATCAGTGTACATGCTTTACCATAGCTAAATGATGAAATGATTCAAGCATTAATTAATTATAAGGATGTTTTTGCATGGTCTTATGATGATATGCCTGGTTTAAGCACTGAATTAGTGACTCATAAATCGCCAACTAATCCTACCTTCCTCCCTATGAAACAAAAGTTGAGGAAATTTAAAACTGATGTAAGTATCAAAATCAAAGAGGAAATCATGAAACAACTTAAAGCCAAAGTCATTCGAGTGGCTCGTTATCCTACGTGGTTATCCAATGTTGTTCCTGTCCTAAAGAAAGACGACAAAATTTGAGTATGTGTTGATTATCGTGATTTGAACAGAGCAAGTCCGAAGGATGATTTTCCGCTGCCCAACATCCATATTTTACTGGACAACTACGCTAAACATGTGGTATCCTCTTTTGTGGATTGCTATGTCGGATACCACCAGATCATTATGGATGATGAAGACGCAGAAAAGATGTCTTTTATCACACCATGGGGGACTTATTATTATCGAGTGATGCCATTCAATTTGAAGAATGCTGGAGAAATATACATGAGAGCCATGACCACCATGTTTCATGATATGATGCATAAAGAGATTGAAGTCTATGTAGATGATGTGATTATTAAATCAAAGAGATAGGCTGACCATGTTAAATATTTAAGAAAGTTCATTGAGAGGCTTCGTAGGTATAATCTCAAGCTCAATTCGATAAAATATGTATTTGGAGTTCCATCTGGAAAGCTGTTGGGGTTTGTAGTCAGTCGCTGGGGTATTGAATTGGATCCTTCAAAGATCAAATCCATTCAGGATCTGCCGCCGCCTAAGAATAGAATGGAGGTGATGAGTTTGCTTGGTAGACTAAACTACATTAGTAGGTTCATTGCTCAACTTACAACCACTTGTGAGCCCATTTTTAAGTTGCTGAAGAAGAGTGTTAATGTTGAGTGGACTGTAGAATGTCAGGAAGCATTCGATAAAATCAAAAGATATCTTTCAAACCCACCGGTACTGGTGACACCCGAGCCTGGCAGGCCATTAATTTTGTACTTATCGGTTATGGAAAATTCGTTCGGTTGCGTGTTGGGTCAATATGATGTCACGGGCAAAAAGGAGTAGGATATTTATTATCTTAGAAAGAAGTTCACAACATGTAAGGCCAAGTACACTCTTCTTGAGAGGACGTGTTGTGCCCTGACTTGGGTAGCACAAAAGTTAAAGCATTATCTTTCGTCCTACACTACTTATCTCATCTCTCGCATGGATCCTTTGAAGTATATATTTCAGAGGCCTATGCCGACCGCTAGATTAGCAAAGTGAAAAATATTGCTTACCGAATTTGACCTTGTATATGTGACTCAAATGTCGTGAAATCCTAAGCCTTGGCAGATCATCTTGCTGAGAATCCCATTGATGAAGAGTACGAGCCATTAAAAACATACTTTCTTGATGAAGAGGTGTTGTGTGTTGATGAAATCATTATAGATGCTGATCCAGGTTGGAAGTTGTTCTTTGAGGAAGCTGTCAACATAAAAGGAGTCGAAATAGGTGCAGTTCTTATCTCTGAATTGGGGCAACATTTCCCGATAACAACACAACTTCGATTTTATTGTACCAATAACATGGCGGAATATGAAACTTTCATTCTAGGTTTGAGGTTAGCTTTTGATATGGGAGTCCAGGAACTATTAGTATTGGGAGATTCAGATTTGCTCGTCCATCATATTCAAGGCGATTGGGAGACGCGAGATTTAAAGCTCATATCGTATCGACAATGCTTGCAAGAGCTATGTCAATGCTTTGTGTCAGTAAAGTTTAGGCATATTCTGAGAATTCACAATGAGATTGCTGATGCTTTAGCCACTCTGTCTTTAATACTCCAGCATCCTGATAAAGCCTACATCGACCTAGTGCATATATAGAGTCGTGATTAACATGCTTACTGTAATGCGGTTGAAGAGGAGATCGATGGCGAACCTTGGTTCTTTGATATCAAGCGATACATTCAGTTAGAAGTCTACCCAACATATGCCACCAGTGATCAAAAGAGGACTATTAGGCGTTTGGCTAGTGGATTTTTCTTAAGTGATGGAATCTTATACAAGAGAACCCTAGATCTTGGACTTTTGAGGTGTGTGGATGCAAAAGAAGCCTCGACAAGCTTGGTTGAAATACACTCTGAAGTATGTGGGCCGCATATGAACGGTTATGTCTTGTCAAAGAATATTCTTTGAGCAGGTTATTACTGGCTTACTATGGAGAGGGATTTTATTCGATTTGTTCGAAAGTGTCATCAATGTCAAGTACATGGTGATCTGATATATTCTCCTCCTGCTGAGTTGCACATAATGGATACTCCATGGCCATTTGTATCTTGGGGAATGGATGTGATTGGACCGATTGAGATGAAGGCATCAAATGGACATAGATACATTTTGGTGGCCATTGATTACTTCACAAAGTGGGTGGAAACAGTAAATTTCAAGTCAGTAACAAATAAGGTGGTAGTAGATTTTGTTCATGCCAACATCATTTGTAGGTTTGGAATTCCAAAGATGATCATTACAGACAATGCTGCCAATCTCAACAGTCATTTGATGCAAGAAGTGTGTTAACGGTTTAAGATCGCATATCAAAATTCCACTCCATATCGTCCAAAAGAAAATGGTGTTGTAGAAGCCGCTAATAAGAATATCAAGAAGATACTGTGGAAAATGGTACAAGGGTCCAGGCATTGGCATGAGAAGTTGTCATTTGCACTGCTAGGTTATCGCACTACTATTCGCACTTCAATAGGGGCAACCCCATATTATTGGTGTACGGAATAGAAGTAGTCATTCCCTCAGAAGTTGAAATTCCCTCTCTTCGAGTCATTGTTAAAGCAAAGATTGATGATGATGAGTGGGTCAAAACCCGATTGGAACAGTTGATCTTGATTGATGAAAAAAGACTGACGTCGGTATGTCATGGCCAATTGTATCAAAAGAGAATGGCTCAAGCGTATAACAAAAAGGTACGGCCCAGACATTTTGAAGTTGGTCAGTTGGTATTGAGGCGTATCCTTCCTCATCAGATCGAAGCAAAAGGCAAGTTCTCCCCAAATTGGCAAGGTCCCTTAATTGTGAAGAAAGTGTTGCCCAATGGAGCCTTATATTTGACATATATTGAACGCAAAATGGTAGAAATGGCTATCAATGCAGATACAGTCAAAAGATATTATGTATGATATTTTATTCCTTGTTGGTTCTATTGCATGTTTAGTACTAGTATTTTTTGAAGATTGATATGATGAAGACATTTCATTCTGCTATCCAAACATTGTGTCATCCTTTCTTTACCCCGTTTGAGCTTAGTTTTATTTTTCTTTCATACCCCTCTTTTGGAATCAAAACAGAGTCAAAAAATAAAGTGTCAAGAAAAAAAACATGAAAAATAAAAAAATATAAAAAAAGAGAAAATCAATCAAAAAAAAATCAAACCAAAACAAAGAACAAACTAATAGAACTACGTGCGACCTGATTCTCCTCTTTCGGGAGTGAGATACGTAGGCTGCCCTATTCGGGGATCAGTCCAACCAAATAAATAATTTAGAATTGTCCAGTCAAAAACTGGGGCATGGGTTTATCCTCATTGTTTGAGTTGATTTCAAAAGTTGTAAGTCCTACCCCACTTCAAGTGTTGTTTGAGCCTCATGCTATCCTTTATTTCTAACCCTATCCAAAAGCCAAGATACAACCAAAGAAAGACCTTCAGATCAATCTTTGAGAATTTTAAGGCTAAGCATGCAATGGATATGATGATGCATTTTGGAAACTACTTGTCTTCCTCAGCATAAGGAATCAGGAAAGAAATTAAAAAAAAGAGTCTTATTGGTGAAAACCCTCACCGGCACCATAAGGCGATGGTGAGTTGAGAGAAATAAAAAATGAGAGAGTCTTATTGGTGAAAACCCCCATGGGCACCGTAAGACGATGGTGAGTTTGAGAAAAGTAAAAAGAAAAGAGGCTTGTTGGCAAAAATCTTTCAAAATATCATCAATTAAAGGAATTGTACGAGTCCAACGGGCTTGAAGAAGCAACTCAGAGACAAAGGCATGAAATTAACAGCAAATGGAAAGTTTGGATAGGAAGATCAGGCAGCTCAATCCAAAATGCATGTCATAGTCATTGGAGTTTGTTGCCATATTCAGATAAGTTTTTTGAGGGACATTGCCCTTTTTCTTTCATTTACACATTCATGTTTTTATCATCTTATGTCTTTTATCAAAAGAAAGTCACCGTCGTTTCTTTACATTTTTGAGTCTATTCTATGTCAAAATAAGTGAGAAAGGACTTCAAAACTTGCTATTAGTCTTCCCAATTGTATGAGGAAAGTCAAGACCAGCACATGAGAGAAACACGGTCATAATTCAAAGCAAGGCAAAGGTAGTTTATCAATCGACAGATTGTTGGATTTATGGGAGTATCAGATGTCAAAAGGTGCATCTCAGAGGCATGGCAAAATAGAAACTCGGTGCTTGAGTCAAGGTCATTTCCCTCGATCTGGTTTGGGTCAATAATGCGATAAGACAAGGGCAAGTGTAAACAATCTGAAATAAAGATGAAAGAACGAGTGCTGAAGCAGATATCTGGGAAGCCAAGTGCTGCAAGCCACCACTAAGTTTTAACTGACAAATTTTCTTTGTTGAAATAGGGGAAATTCTCTCCACTTAATTCAGCTACCATTGGAAATGCACATCCATAGGATTTTACTTTCTGTTCAAGACCCTCCTGAAAAATGAGACTTTACTTTCTGTTCAGGACCTTCTTAAAAAATGAGATTTTACTTTATGTTCAGGACCCTCCTGAAAAATAGGACTTTACTTTCTGTTCAGGACCCTCCTGAAAAATGGGACTTTACTTTCTGTTCAGGACCCTCCTAAAAAATGAGACTTTACTTTCTGTTCAGGACCCTCCTGGAAAATGGGAAATTACTTTCTGTTCAGGGCCCTCCTGAAAAATGGGATTTTACTTTATGTTCAGAACCCTCCTGAAAAATGAGATTTTACCTTCTGTTCAGGACCCTCCTAAAAAATGAGAATTTATTTTATGTTCAGGACCCTCCTGAAAAATAGGATTTTACTTATTGTTCAGGACCCTCTTGAAAAATGGGACTTTACTTTCTGTTCAGGACCCTCCTGAAAAATGGGACTTTACTTTCTGTCCAGGACCCTCCTGAAAAATGGGATTTTACTTTCTGTTTAGGACCCTCCTGAAAATGGGATTTTACTTTCTGTTCAGGACCCTCCTGAAAAATGGAACTTTACTTTCTGTTCAGGACCATCCTGAAAAATGAGACTTTACTTTCTGTTCAGGACCCTTCTGAAAAATGGGAAATTACTTTCTGTTCAGGGCCCTCCTGAAAAATGGAATTTTACTTTATGTTCAGGACCCTCCTGAAAAATGAGATTTTACTTTCTGTTCAGGAACCTCCTGAAAAATGGGATTTTACTTTCTGTTCAGGACGCTTCTACAAAATGGAACTTTACTTTCTGTTCAGGACCCTCCTGAAAAATGGGACTTTACTTTCTATTCAGGACCCTCCTGAAAAATGGGACTTTACTTTCTGTCCAGGACCCTCCTGAAAAATAGGATTTTACTTTCTATTCAAGACCCTCCTGAAAAATGGGAATTTACTTTCTGTTCAGGACCATCTTGGAAAATGGGGATTTACTTTCTTTTCAGGACCCTGCTGGAAAATGGGGATTTACTTTCTTTTCAGGACCCTCCTGAAAAATGGGACCGTAATTTCAAATAATGAAATCTTTCTTTATCATGATCTTTGTTTAGGATAATTCTTCTTTTAGTTTTATTGTGATTTCAGGAGCCCGCCTGAAGAACAGGGTGATGAAATGGAAAATTGAAGAAATTGCAAGTCAGGAACCCACCTAAAGAGCAGGGCAAATAAATGAAAGTTGAGCAACGAAGTGAAGTAATTAAAAGACAAGCATCAACTTGAAAGAAATTGCAAGTCAGGAGCCCGCCTGAAGAACAAGGTGATGAAACTCAAGTCAAGAGTCCAAAAGAAGCTGCATAGATAGGATTTTTGTAATTCCATTTATATGTTAACTTGTAATTTTTATTTTTGATGTAATGACAGAGCCGCGGACCGGAACCTCGATGGAACCTCATTCGACTATCCAACTCGGTATAGTCTACCTTCTTTCGATCTTTTAAGATACCTGTTACTTGATTTCCTCATAACTTGGGTAGGTAGGGTGTCCGTTAAGACTCGGTTGTCCTTCTTTCTTCTGTTTCTTTCTTTGAATAACGATCAGGACAAATTTCTGTCTCGTTGTCTACTTCTTTGTATGAAAAGACTTGGTGTTTACATTCAAAGGGGGCATAATGTAGACACGTATTTTTGTCTCGTCGAAAATAATTCTTACTCCCTATCATACTCTAAACCCATTCGATTGAATGTAAATAATCGATATCAATAGATTGAAAATGAGTATGTAGCTTTAAATTTTATCACTTGAATGCCTTTGATTTCACTGCAAAGCTATAATTAGGGTGTGTTTGAAGTTGTGGTGTTAAATACATATCAATTCACGATCAGAATGAAAGGCTAAGATTTTTATCACAATAGTTAAATACACAGTTGAAGGTCAAAGGTTAGTTCTTTATTATATTTAATTAGTTCGAATTTATTTTAAATCATCAATTAAGTAATCGAAAGGTCTATATCAAATCAAGATTTTCAAGTCCCCAAAACATTTTTTTTTCTTTCCCTTTTCTCAGATTATCAATAAAAAAAAGATACGTCTCTTTCCCTCATCCCCCAAAACGTGTCTTCTCCTTTCCTCGACTACCATTGTTCTTTCACTTTTCCTTTTCCAAAATGCATCCCAGCCAAAACCCTAGCTCCCTTGGCCTCTTTACCTTCATCATCAAAGAAACAACCATGGCATCAACACCCTCTATCAAGATTCGAGTTTTCTTTCACTTTCTCACTTCTATTTTTCCAAGTCAAAAATTACAGTCCTCAATTCGTGCAAACCTTGAGCACCATCCACAATCAAACGATCCTATTCGCTAAGAAACTTAAAAACGAATTTGAGTTCATGATTTAAAATTTGAACACATTCAAGAACTCTGAAAAAAGTGAATTTTTCTTCAAAAACTTGAAATTAATTTTCCTTCTTTGATTTGCCCGTTGGAAACCTCAAATTTTTTGTTTTAAACTCGAATTTTGAAGTTTGAATTTGCCTATAAATACCAACATATCTCATTCTGTAAAGGAGAAAGATTTTTTGGAAGAAAAATGGGAGATTATGGAGGAGCATTTCTATAGTCACGCTACCAAAAAGCCAAGAAGATGAATACAATCGAAAAAAAACAATGATTTTTGATGAAAAATTAAAATCTAGCGAATTCATTCAAATTCTGATAAATCAAAATCAAATTTTGACAGTGGTGAACTCCATTCAACTAAAAGAGCTCGTCGTCTCGATTCAATGTCTGAAAAAAGGTAAAATTCAACATTTCTCATTTTTTATTTGATGTTGTCTTGTATTGTTTATCTGTGTAATATTATGATTTTCAAGAGAGATTAAACTGTTGAAGAATATTAGTTTTGAAAGAAGCCCCAACTATTTGTAATCCCCGTACTTCTACCTAGCTTAAATTCATCCCGAAGATGTCAAAGACATGCTTTAAAGATGAATACACTTTTATATATGTAGAATTTTAATATTTTCATTTTTTGTGTGTGTGGAAAATTCAATAAGCTTTCCATCGATACCAAATTCTCCCAAATCCAACACCCGGGCAAAAAGTTAAAGCCTTATTAGTGAGACAGTGTATCACCTGAGCCATCAGTACATCGCGGAGCCAGCTAAAACGGAAATTGTCAATTTCCATTGTTTCTCCGTGATAGTGGCGCGTCGCGCCAAAGGCCCAGTTCACAATTGTCCTTTTTCAGTGTTACAATGTAATTCCATCGCGTCGCGGTGAGATTTCAAGTCGCGTCCAAGGTGGCAACGCGCTTATACAGCATCGTGCCACCATGCAATTTTTTAATTGTCTTTCCAGATACATGGCGCGATAGCACCGCGTCGCACCAGGGTCCAGATCGGGAAATTTTTACAAAAATTAATAGACGTGTCCTGGTTTAAATGGGTCTTTCCCAATGATTTTATTCCACCCAGATGTGGAATTTAAGCCCTAAAAACATCCTTAGCTACTTATTATTTACTTTTTCCCCAATATCAAGAACATTCTCTCTCAAGAAAAACAAAACTCTAGCCCTTGAGAATCAAGGTCAATCTCAAGAAATCTATCCACGAACTCCAAGAACCTTCAAGGTTTCCTTTCTCAAGTATGAATAATGTTCATTCATAGATTTCTTTCGTCCATGAAGCCCAAGAATCAAGTTTTAAACTATGAATTATGATATTCATTCTATGTATTGATTATGTTCATGTGGTTGTTTTTGTTTTATGATTCCCAAGTTGGAATCTTTATGTGTTTTTACGAAAATATATTAGCATGTGAGTTGAAAACCATGAATTTTAGTTGGTTATGATATGTTAATTTGATGATTATGCCATGCCCTAAGTTATGCACCCTAAGTGTTTGACAAAATGCCTAAGAGACTAGAAATTATGTAATATGACTCAATTGTGACTTAAGTGAAGGATTCATGTTTTAAGCTTATGTTCAAATGACTCCCATGCTATTGATGTGCAATGTAGATGTTTGTTGGAATGCTCATGATGTTATAGTATGAAATTATGACATTTAGTATATGCATTTCTACTATGTACAAGATTATTATAACCGTGTACTTCATGAAATCCCCAACTTATTGTATTATGGATTGTTGATGTTGGTCGTGTATTCAAGAATTTCATGCCTTGTCAGTTTCCTTTTATTGAGTCCTGGGGGTACTTGTACCCGATAATTTAGCTTTGTGTCTAGAGCTAGTGTCATGTTTTTCACGATATCCTCAGTCAAGCCATGTTCAGTAGAATTCAGTCAGTCATGTGGCTCAGGAAAACTCAGTAAACTCAGTAATCCCAGTAATCTCAGAAAGCTCAGTACTTCAGTAATCTCAGTAGTATTTTTTCAGTCAACGAAACTCAATGAACGTTGTCCAGTTCAGTTCAGTTGATCATGTTCAGTGTCTATTCATATAGGAGTAGGATTTAGCACCGAGTGAACCCAAGGATGAGGACACACACTGACAGTTGAGGGTGTGATCCTTAAAAGCAATCTTTGTGTTCCAGAACTATGTAGCCAGCATAGGTTGAGACATCAACACTGACAGATAAGGGTTGATGAGGTGGATAAACACTGTCATATGAGGATCCCACCGTTCTTTTTTGGGGACATTGTCAAATGAGGGTCACCCATAGCTTGTCTTTACCGGTGGTGCGGTATTGATACTCTTCTAATTGGGGTTATAGATTGGACCACAACCTAGCTATATTGCTTTATTTAGGGCATGTCGGTTAGATGACTACTTCCCATAGCTATAGTTTCAGACTCAAGTCTCAGTAATAGAACTCAGATAATTCTTCAGAATTTCAGGACTGTCAGATACAGTCAACTCAAAATAGTACGGAACTCAGTTAGTTCCATCAGAACGTAGATAGTCAGATACAGTCGCTCAGTATCAGTTATCAGTGACTCATGTTATTAGTAATCAGACTTAGTAGTCAGTACCATCACGAATTCAATCACAGTAACTTATTCATTCATGTATTCTCATGTTCATGTTATACAGTCAGTTAACATTGTTCATGCATTTGAATCCTTTGCATTCAGCCTACCTCACATGCATACCTGTATATTCAACAGTACTGACACATTTGTACTATGGTGTTTTATTCTATACCATAGGTCCAGAAGCACGAGCTCCAGAGCATCAGTAGCATTTTAGTTTTAGCAGTCAGAGTTAGCAGTGAGTCCTCATCCTTCGAGGACATGATCATTACTTTATTTCTTCATTACTTAGTTTATTTCAGTAGTTGGAGTTAGTTGGGGACATATCCCATCAACTCCTTATTCAGACAGTTTAGAGGCTTTCAGACTATAGTTTTTCAGACTAGATGTTTTCAGGCATTGTTTTAATTTTGGTATTGTCGTACCACATTATTCAGATATGGTTTTATCAGATGTTTAACAGTTTTGAACCTTATGGCATGTTTTAGACTACTATTTCCGCATTTATACAGTATATTATGCCTTGTTCAGGTACAAATATCACTCATGGATTAGCTTGTGGTCTTTCGGGGTCATGAGCACCATATAGCACTTTGGATACCATATTAGGGGCGTTACAAACTTGGTATCATAGCCTAAGGTTCAATAAAGTCCTAGGAAGTCTGAAAGTCGTATCTAGTAGAGTCTTTTACATGAGTGTGTTGCGCGCCACAATTTTTGTGTAGGAGGCTATGTGATGTTTTAGGAACAGTTTCTCTTCTTTCAGTATTCATGTCGTGCCAGTGAGCATGAGCTCAAATTTAACTCTCAGTCTAATTTATTTCTCCCTTTCTTCTACAAAACATGCCTCCCAAAAGAAAAACGGAAATCAGTTAGCCCCTCAGCCCGTCCAAGTAGATCCCTTGGACGAACACGTTTCTTATGCAGTGTTTAGAGTTGCATTCACCACTCTTGCTAATTCAGTTGCTGCTCAGAATGAATGACCAGCTATCATTTTGACTAACCCAGTGGCCAATTCAGCGGCAGCCAGGATTCAGGACTTTACCCGAATAAATCCTTCATCATTTTTTGGGTCTAAGTTAGAAGAGGATCCTCAGGAGTTCCTAGACCAGGTTTAGAAGGTTACAGACATCATGTGGGTTACTTCTAGTGAGAGTGCTGAGCTATTTGCATATCAATTGCAGGATGTTGCTCACTTGGTTCAAACAGTGGAAGTCAGAGAGGTCAGTTGATGCAGGGCCTATTGAGTGGGAGGAGTTTGTCACTGCATTCTTAGATAGATTCTTTCCCCAAGAGCTGAGGGAAGCTAAGGTGTTAGAATTTATCAACCTCAGGCAGGGCAACATGACGGTGAAAAAGTATTCTCTTAAGTTTACTCAATTAGCCAGATATGCTCCTCATGTGGTTGCAGATAGCAGGGCCAAGATGAGTAAGGTTATTTATGGGGTGAATGATTATGTGATCAATGAATGCAAGTCCGTGATGTTGAATAGTGACATGAACATAGCCAGGCTTATGACCCATGCTCAACAGATAGAAGAGCAAAAGATTAAGATGAGAGAGAGCCAGAATAAGATAGCAAGGATAGGTAGTTTCAACTTTGCACAGCCTAAGTCAGAGGGAGGAAACCATTCTCAGTTCCATCCTAAGTACTCCGTTCCAGCTCCTTCTTCAGCTAGTGCTCCAGCTCCTAAGTTCAGGGATGGTAATAGAGATAGGGCGCCCGGCTCTAAGTTTCAGGGCAGTGTCAGCAATGCCTGAACTAACCCCCTTTGTTAGACTTGTGGTAAGAACCACAAGGGTATTTGCAAAGCTGGCAGTTATTTCTATTTTGGATGTGGCAAGCCAGCCCATAGAGTTAGAGATTGTCCCCAATCAGGTTATTAGGGTCAGTAGAACCATTTCTAAGCCTAGTCCAGTCGCACAAATCAGCAGGGTGCCACTTCCAGTGCTACTAGTGGGCAACGCATAAATAGAATATATGCTCTCCAGTCCTGAAAAGATCAGGAAAATTCTCCTGATGTAGTTACTGGTACGTTACAGATCATTCACTTGTATATTTACGTTTTGCTAGATCCAGTAGGTTCCTTGTCTTTTGTTACTCCTTATATAGCAGTTGATTTCGGAGATAGTCCCAAAATTCTAGCAGAGCCCTTCTCAGTATCTGCCCTAGTGGGTAAAACCATCATAGCCTGGCGGGTATGCAGGAACTGCCCAGTTATGATATTTCAAAAAGTCACCTCAGCAGACTTAGTCGAATTAGAGATGACTGATTTTGATGTCATTCTTGGTATGGATTGGTTTCAATCCTTCTATGCCACAGTCGACTGCAGAAACAGAATAGTCCAGTTCCAATTTCCGAATAAACCTTGATAACGCTCAATCTACAGCTCTCGTTTGAGTGTAAAGCGGTCGTTAGCAAATATAGAACCCAACCTGGGTTGGGTGTCGATCCCACAGGGAATAGCTTGGCCAACAAGTAAGTAAAATTACTAAACTTTTGGTGCAAGTCTCGTAAGAAGGGGGATTCTTGTTTTGCAAGTAATGTAAACAAAAGCTGAAAATAATAAAGTAAAAAGAGAGAGATTGTTACGTTGGTTGTAAACAATGAGAATTGAAGCGTTAGGGTTATGTCTACCTTCTGAGGTATACGTCTCTATTGGCTATGAGTGTGTAGAATTCTGACATGCAATTGCTTATAGAGGATTGTAGTCGATGGTAAATCCAAGCGTCTCTCGACCTAAACAAGGACTATTTCACTTTAACTCTCTCGAGCTTAAAGCGTGTCTAACGGTACGAATTCTCCAAGAGGTTAGTCCAGTTACGGCACTAGCTTTTTAATAGGAAAGGGTGTCCTACTACCTTGACATTATCTCTTTTCCAGACAAATAACTTTTCTCTCGAACAAGTTAAATGTTAGACTGGCGTATTCTTGCGTTTGCAACCGCAAAGAATGTAGATTAAGATGAAGAGAATAATGATATAAGCAATATACGTGTCTCGAACTCACAAACTCACAGCAATAGATAGTAACTCATTTGGCTTCCATAACCCCAACAGAGAAGTTTAGTTACCCATGAATGCGAAGGAAATCACGATTGACATTGTTATTATATCACGATATTGAGTAATGGCGTGTAGATCAAGTGATAGGCGTGAGGCGTGATTCCTTAGCAAGTAACGATTCTCTTGTTGTGGAGTTTTAGAATAGAAGAGTAGATTAGAAGTGTTTGTAGTGGAAGATGAGAGGGATGGAAGAAAATTAATTGTTGAATGATGAATGTCAGATTCATTAAAAATCTCTAGCATGATAGGGTATTTATAATACCCATATCCTACTCCTACTAAGCTAATGAAATAAATAACCAAATCCTATTAGACTAATGAAATCCTTAACCCAAATGTACTAGGTTAAGGTAACATTATCATAATCCACATAAAATAATGAAATACATAACCTAATTGTACTAGGTTAATGTATCATTGTCAAAATCCAGCTTTGTGTCTGTAAGTCCCCAAAGTCTTCAGAAATGTTGTTTTAGCCCGGGACAGATTTTCCATGCAGCAGTTTTGGTCCTTAGGCGTGTAAACTTTCTTCCCTTCCTTTGTGAGCTTTCTTTTGCGTCAAGTAAGCCATAAAATGCTGATTTTTGCATCATTTATACCTGAAACTTTACTAACCATGTTCGTTAGCTCTCTTATAGGAAAAAGGACTAAAAGTGCATGAAATGTATAATTTGTTCTCAAAACTAGGCTAAAATATGGGCAAAATATATTGATATAGGCGTGTAAATCCGCCTATCATCAACACCCCACACTTAGAGCTTTGTTCGTCCTCGAACAACATATCATGTCCTTCTAAACATCAACTTAGGGTTTTTACAGCAACAACACAAAACATTCTTCAAGACAAGCACAATAATTATCAACAAAGAGTACCTTTCCGATTATAAGTAGAAACAGTTTAACCTCTAGCATAGACTCGTGATGGTGATCAACTCGCATGCAAACGTTAAGGTGCATGGAATCATATACAACTATCCAAAACTCATCAACCATGTGTGTCTCACAATATAGTACCCATAATCACTCACAAATATAGCATATTTTTCAAACATGAGTATCAAAATGTCCTTGCTCTCACTCTCACAAAGAGTTCATATGTAGCAACTGATGACCATAGGCTTGCCCTTAATGTAGTACTCCACTAAATGTCGGAATGTTAAGATTAGGATCAAGTAGGTCTTTTGATGGTTGTAATGTAGGCTAAGGGACGGGTAGGACTATTTTGGCCAAGAATAGTGACTAGGTTCCTAAGCGCTTTAATACATCACTTTGTATCATTGACACTTTTTCTTTCAACCTTTCTTCTTTCTTTTTTCTACCACCCTTGTTCTCCTCTTTTTTCAATTTTAAGCACAACTCACTTTTCAGCTTTCTTTTCCTTTTTCTTTTCACAACATACCTCTTATGATAGCATTTTTTTTTCTTTTTCATAACACATTCAAGAACCATTCCAATTTATAGCATTATACTCACCCAATTTACTTTTATATTGTCACATGACTTTTTCACTTTAAAGCACTTAGGGATTTTGGGATCAAATTACGGTCTTGAAAGAAATGGATTAGGCTTACATACAAGGTTGTCAAAGAAATAGGCTAAAGGCTCAAAAGGGTTAACTAGGATGATGTCCATGGGTAGGTAAAACTGAAGGTAAACATGTATAGGTTGCCAAAGAAATGCCTAAATCATATCCTAAACTTACACTCCTTATTTTCGCATTGCATACATACCAGGCAAGTTCTAGCATCAGCCACATACATAGAATATACTATTATCTCACACACACAAGGCACATGGTCAACTTGATTGGAAGTAATATAGACTCTCGACCCAACAAGTGAAGGAATTGAATCACACAATATCACATATTGAGTCACAACTAGAGCCTAAACGTCTCAATAGTCACAATTGTAGCACATACTCTTGTTATAATCTCATGCTGCCTATCAAAATAATTTCATGCGAAGCTAAAAAAAAAATTTAACTACTAAAAAAAACAAAACGAAACAAAAATGAAACAAAAGCAAACAAACATAGATGAGAATAGAGAAGTATAGCATGCAATACCACCACCCGACACTTAGTCGGGACACTGTCCTCAGTGGAAAATAAATACGAGGAACCTGGTTGGTCGGACTTATCCTCTATGTCTGGGGTCATACCCCTTGCATTGGAATCATCATCAGAGTCGTCATCCTCAGAAGTTCCTCATAAGTATACCACTTAATTCCAAGCGTGATTCGAGGTATTTGCAGCGAGGAGGGTTCTCCTTGGTCCTTGCGACTTCTCTTTTTGCCCTTTTGGGAAGTGGTAGCCTTCTCCTTGCCTTGTCTCGATTTAGGTGCCATTGTACCTGAGACTAGAAATAGTGTTAGTGGTAGCACAATATCAATGGATACAATCTATGCACAAGCAGTAGGGGTACCACCCCACACTTAGTTTTGTTGACACAAATCAGTGAAGTGAAAGTGGTCGATTACTCAGATTTCGTCGACATACGTTTTAGGAGTTGTATTCCGGCAAGAAAATCAGTGATGTATCACTACTTGCAGCCATTGCATTACTTTCATGTTAGATATAACAACACTACTAGATAGGGGTTACCACATAATATAGTTACTTTCAACAATCACAACCTCCTATGTCGGCAGGCACTATAAGTCTTATCCCGATGAACGGGATAGCCTAACATGTAAGTATCCAAGTAGCAATTTTAAACAATGTTCAAGACTATAGCAATTCCGCAAATAGTATAACAATGCTATTAAAACCAAATTCAAGTCGAAAACAAGTCAAGATGATTCTAACGTATACGTTCACTCACATGATTTTGCATTAACATTCCAAACACATGAACTTCACCAACAATCTTTCAATATATAGCAATTTATAATAGACATAGAAACGTAGTACTTACGAGAAATAAATGAAGAATAAGAGAGTACTTACTTGCTTGAAGCTTTTGGAGGTGGTTTTGTGAATTGGAAGAGCAAAAAAGAAAATTTTGAGAGGATTTGGATGAATATGGGGCACCTTTAGGTCACTTTGCTATGTGTTGTAAAACTAAGTCCCCTTTATATAGGAAGAGAATGGGTCGGGTTATGACCCATTTACAATCGGTTTTGGAGACAAAAATCCCACATATGCGGCGTATAATGCTTGGCATAGATATGACATATGCGGCGCATTGTCTATAGCATAATGGGACATATGCGCCGCATAGTCTATGGCATTTATAGACATATGCGCCGCATAGTCTATGGCATATGAGATACTGAGACCAAATGCCATAACATAGGCGGCGCATAGTCAAAAGCATACCTAGGAATAGGCGGCGCATAGTGTATAACACACTGGATTCCGAGACCTTAGGCTATAGGATAGGTTGTGCATCGTTCGTGGCCTAGTTTTACCAAGGCCTAGCCTTCCTCGATGCCTATTTTGGCGTGAGAAATGCTCAATCCATAGCCTTATGCATCACCATTCCTAACCTACCAACTTTACCATACAATGCGTCCAAATCGTCAATTGAAATCAATCTCCTCGTTGCATTCCTCTTGCACCTATATTTGCTCAAAACCAAATGAAAACGATTAGTACGATGGGTTGCCTCCCACAAAGCGCCTTAGTTTTGGTCGTGGCACGACTCTTATTTTTGGATTTTTCATTTATCAAAATCAAAACAAGTACTAGAATAAAAGAAAAAAAATGATAAAACGATAAAATGATAAAACGATGGGTTGCCTCCCATCTAGCGCCTTATTTATTGTCGTGGCTCGACATAGTTACCTCGAGTACTTAGACTTCGTCGAGATAGATGGTTGGTCGTTTTCTGAATGGATTTAGACGACAATGAGGCTTACTTGTAGGCATGCAATCTTCTTCGAGAAGACTCATACGTCTCCCCGGAGGGTCACCAATTATATCATCAATAGTCCAACCCATAGCTCTTATGTATCTCTTCAGAGCAGAGATGAGAGACTCTACGTGCTATTTACTTAAATCATCCGCACTCACCGGAAGTATATTTATACTTTCCAAGAACACATACCTTAGATAGTTGGGGAGCTCTTTCGATTCTAGCATTGGTGGCTCTTCAAGGGATGTCTTCGCTGTTGGTGACGGTTGATTCTTAAGATCACGGTACGGTTGCTTAGGAGTATGGGAATAGGACTCTATTTCTGTTAGAGCACCCATAAGTTCTTCATATTCTTTAGCATCCTCATGCTCAACATTCAGCAACGCAGCAGACAATGGCTCAGCAGTAGGCTGTTTCTCTACAAATAATGCTTTCTTACCTTCATAATGAACATCAGCTACAGAGAACACATCCATATTTCTTGGCTGCTTCATCGCTTTGCACAAATCAAAACGAATCACTTCGTCATTCATTCGAAATAAAAGCTCATTATCTCTCATGTAAATAAGCACACTTCCTGTTGCAAGGAAAGGACGTCCCAAGATTATGGGAACTTCAGAATCCACCTCGCAATCCAAAATCACAAAGTCTGCAGGAAAGATGAAGGAAGAAACCTTCACCAACACATCATTCAAGATACCCACAGGTCGTTTTACCGACCTATCAGCCATCACGAGCCTCATATTGGTTGGTGTCGGATCGCCTAACCCCAACTTCTTGTAGACGGATAGTGGCATCAAATTGATGCTAGCACCCAGATCGCACAATGCCTTAGCAAAATTCATAGATCCAACCGTGCAAGGAATAGTGAAAGCACCAGGGTCTGCCTTCTTCTGTACTAAGGACCTTGTGGCAATTGCACTGCAATGATGAATATTATCTGTCGGCTCATAGCTTACTGCCCATTTTTTGTCAACAGGTCCTTCATGAATTTAGCGTACCCAGGCATCTTTTCTAGCGCCTCTACCAACGGAACATTAATGGTCAGTTGCTTCAACATGGTCATGAATTTGCTGAACTTTGTATCATCCGCCACCTTCTTCAATCTTTGAGGAAAAGGTGGTGGTGGGTATGGAATTGTTCTCTCCATGGCTTTCTTCTCCTCTTGCTTCCGTTTTTCAGCTTTTCCAGGCTGCACGTTGTGAGGAGTGATGTTAAGGACATTAGGATCGGTTGCTGCGACATCTTCCCCTTTCGCCTTATCATCAATTTCCGCCTCTTCGTCAGCCACTTGCTTGCCTTTTTTTGAAGTTTCCAGCACCTTACCACTTCAGGTAGTGATGGCCATGCATGACCCATCATTCCTTGGGTTTTGCACAGTATCGCTAGGTAAAGTGTCAGCCTTCCTTTGATTGAGTGCTGCTGAAAGTTGGCTCAATTGCTGCTCTATTTGCTTGATTGAAGTGGAATGAGAATCAACTAGTTGTTTCATGGAGGACAAATCATTAATTACCTCAGTAACTCCCGCACTCGTTGCTTCCACTCCTTTCAATAATTTAGCCATCATGTCTTCCATACTTCCAGAATTAGATGTAGTGGTATCACGTCTACCAGGGGGAACATATACACCACTCTTTTCATTGTTTTTTCTCCAACTACCTTGGTCTTTGCTTCCAGATTTATCATAATAGTTCCGACCTTGGTTTCCTTGGGTATTCCCACGGAAACCCCCCTGATTGTTCAAGTAGTTGGCCTCCTCTTCCGAATCAGATTTGTCTCTTCCTTTTAGCGCCACAGCTTTCACTTTTTCGGTCTTCCCTGATAATAAATGCTTTGTCAGAAGATCCATCTGTGTTTTCATGTGCGCCATATCTTGATCACGTTCTTCTTGTCTTCTTCTTTGGTCTGCAGTCATGCCTATAGATAAAGTAGGGCTTGCTACCTCAGAATCCCTGGTATGCCAAGCTCTACTTTGTTTCGTCATGCGATCTAACATATTGCTTGCTTGACCAAAGGTGAGGTCCATAAAAGATCCTCCAGCTGCGTTGTCCACCACTTGCTTAGTTATTGAATTCAAGGCTCTATACAATATCTCCATGAGGTGAACATTAGTCATGTGATGGTTTGGGCATCTCGCTAGCTTTGTCTTGAACCTCTCCCATGTTTCATGAAGAGCTTCAGTGGGAAGCTGACGAAAGTTGCTGATTTCATCTCTCAATTGTGCTCTTTTGGATGGCGGAAAGAATCTTTCTAGGAAAGCGTCTCTCAATTGCCTCCAATTTGTAATAGAATCAGGAGTCAGCCCATTCAACCATAGTGTTGCCTCCCCAGACAGAGACAATGGAAATAGACGTAATCGAATTGCATTCTGACCAACACCAGGATTGTCAAAAGACTTGCATGTAGAAATAAAGTTGATGAGATGCATATTCGGATCATCGCCTGCTAGTCCACCAAACAATCCCTTGAGTTGCAATAACTGAATCATGGTGGTTGTGATGTTGAACTTGGCTCCAGGCGCTAATGGTGGTGGAATTATAGCTCCAGTGGCTCCGGCACCATCAAGATCATCATCATCATCGTCGAATGGTATTTCACGTTCTGCATCCATTGATGTACTGAACAAAAAACCTGCAGTAAACAAAAATGAAAACTAAAAGTAAAAGTACGAGAGTCTTTGACCAAAGGGTCTAGTAATTATTACGAGCTTAATTGACACTTGTATTCCCCGGCAGCGGCGCCAATTTTTGATAACGCTCAATCTACAGCTCTCGTTTGAGTGTAACGCGGTCGTTAGCAAATATAGAACCCAACCTGGGTTGGGTGTCGATCCCACAGGGAATAGCTTGGCCAACAAGTAAGTAAAATTACTAAACTTTTGGTGCAAGTCTCGTAAGAAGGGGGGATTCTTGTTTTGCAAGTAATGTAAACAAAAGCTGAAAATAATAAAGTAAAAAGAGAGAGATTGTTACGTTGGTTGTAAACAATGAGAATTGAAGTGTTGGGGTTATGTCCACCTTCTGAGGTATACGTCTCTATTGGCTATGAGTATGTGGAATTCTGACATGCAATTGCTTATAGAGGATTGTAGTCGATGGTAAATCCAAGCGTCTCTCGACCTAAACAAGGACTATTTCACTTTAACTCTCTCGAGCTTAAAGCGTGTCTAACGGTACGAATTCTCCAAGAGGTTAGTCCAGTTACGGCACTAGCTTTTTAATAGGAAAGGGTGTCCTACTACCTTGACATTATCTCTTTTCCAGACACATAACTTTTCTCTCGAACAAGTTAAATGTTAGACTGGCGTATTCTTGCGTTTGCAACCGCAAAGAATGTAGATTAAGATGAAGAGAATAATGATATAAGCAATATACGTGCCTCGAACTCACAAACTCACAGCAATAGATAGTAACTCATTCGGCTTCCATAACCCCAACAGAGAAGTTTAGTTACCCATGAATGCGAAGGAAATCACGATTGACATTGTTATTATATCACGATATTGGGTAATGGCGTGTAGATCAAGTGATAGGCGTGAGGCGTGATTCCTTAGCAAGTAACAATTCTCTTGTTGTGGAATTTAAGAATAGAAGAGTAGAAGAAGAAAAATATAATTAATGGAAAGATTAGAAGAATTGTAAGACGAGAAGTTAAGAAGATGTTAGAAGATGTAAAAAGATCATAGAGGATGTTTTTAAAATCTCTAGCATGATAGGGTATTTATAATACTCATATCCTAATCCTACTAAGCTAATGAAATAAATAACCAAATCCTACTAGACTAATGAAATCCTTAACCCAAATGTACTAGGTTAAGGTAACATTATCATAATCCACATAAAATAATGAAATACATAACCTAATTGTACTAGGTTAATGTATCATTGTCAAAATCCAGCTTTGTGTCTGTAAGTCCCCAAAGTCTTCAGAATTATTGTTTTAGCCCGGGACAGATTCTCCATGCATCACTTTTGGTCCTTTAGGCGTCCAAACTCCCTTTCCTTCCTTCGTGAGCTTTCTTTAGCGTCAAGTAAGCCATAAAATGCTGAATTATGCATCATTTATACCTGAAACTTTACTAATCATGTTCGTTAGCTCATTTACAGGAAAAGGGACTAAAAGTGCATGAAATATATAATTTGATCTCAAAACTAGGCTAAAATATGGGCAAAATATATTGATATAGGCGTGTAAATCCGCCTATCATCAGCCATGAACCAAGAAATTTCTGCTCTTGTAGACAACAAAACCTAGGAGATAGTTGATCTACCAGTAGAAAAAGTACCTATAGGCTGCAAATGGGTGTACAAAGTTAAGTATAATATTGATGGATTTAGACGACAATGAGGCTTACTTGTAGGCATGCAATCTTCTTCGAGAAGACTCATACGTCTCCCTGGAGGGTCACCAATTATATCATCAATAGTCCAACCCATAGCTCTCATGTATCTCTTCAGAGCAGAGATGAGAGCCTCTACGTGCTGTTTACTTAAATCATCCGCACTCACCGGAAGTATATTTATACTTTCCAAGAACACATACCTTAGATAATCGGGGAGCTCTTTCGATTCTAACGTGGGTGGCTCTTCAATAGATGGCTTAGCTGGTGGTGTAGGCCGATTCTTGAGATCAAGATCCAGCTTCTTGGTAGTAGAGAGATATGTTCCTAATCCCGATAGAGCACAAATGGCTTCTTCAGAATTTTCAGCATCTTCACTCTCTCCATTCATGAGCACAACCTCCAAAGGATCATCAATAATTTGCTCTTCTTCAAGTAGTTCTTTCTCATCATCAAAGAAAATATCAGCCACCGAAAATACACTAAGATCTTTGGGTTGCTTCATTGATTTGCAAACATCAAAATGAACCACTTCATCATTTATTCGGAATGAAAGTTCATTAGCTCTCAAATCAATGAGCACACTTCCTGTAGCAAGGAAAGGGCGTCCCAAGATTATGGGAACCTCTGAATCTGCTTCACAATCCAAGATGACAAAGTCTGCTGGAAAGATAAATGAAGAAACCTTTACCAAGACATCACATAGAATACCAACCGGTCGTTTTACCGACCGACCTATCCGCCATAACAAGCCTCATATTAGTTGGTGTAGGATCTCCTAACCCCAACTTCTTGTAGATCGATAATGGCATCAAGTTGATGCTGGCTCCTAGGTCACATAATGCTTTGGCAAAGTTCAAAGATCCGACGGTACAAGGAATAGTGAAAGCTCCGGGGTCGGCCTTCTTCTGAACTATCGATCGGGTAGCAATTGCACTACAATGATGCACATCATCCTTCAGCTCATAACTTGCTGCCCTCTTCTTAGTCAAAAGATCTTTCATAAACTTCGCATACCCAGGCATTTGTTCAAGTGCCTCTACCAATGGAACATTAATGGTCAGCTGCTTCAACATAGTCATAAATTTGCTGAACTTAGTGTCATCCGCCACTTTCTTCAATCTTTGGGGAAAAGGTGGTGGTGGGTATGGAAGTGTTCTCTCCATGGCTTTCTTCTCCTCTTGCTTCCATTTTTCTATTTTTTCAGGCTGCACGTCACTGGGCGTGACATCCTTGACGTCAGGACTGGTTGTTGCGGCATCTTCTCCTTTTGCGTTATCATCCATGTCCGCTACTTCGTCAACCACTTGCTTGCCTTTTGCTGAAGGTTCCAACACCTTACCGCTTCTGGTAGTGATGTCCATGCATGACCCATCATTCCTTGGGTTTTGCACAGTATCGCTAGGTAGAGTGCCAGCCTTTCTTTGATTGAGTGTTGCTGACAGTTGGCTCAATTGCTGCTCTATTTGCTTGATTGAAGTGGAATGAGAATCAACTAGTTGTTTCATGGAGGACAAATCATTAATTACCTCAGTAACTCCCGCGCTTGTTGCTTCCACTCCTTTCAATAATTTAGCCATCATGTCTTCCATACTTCCAGAATTAGATGTGGTGGTATCACGTCTACCAGGGGGAACGTACACACCACTCTTTTCATTCTTGTTCTTCCAACTACCTTGTTCCATGTTTCCAGATTTACCATAATAGTTCCGACCTTGGTTTCCTTGGGTATTCCCTCGGAAACCCCCCTGATTGTTCAAGTAGTTGGCCTCTTCTTCCGAATCAGATTCGTCTCTTCCTTTTAGCGCCACAGCTTTCACTTTTTCTGTCTTTCCTGATAATAAATGCTTTGTCAGAAGATCCACTTGTGTTTTCATGTGCGCTAAATCTTGATCACGTTCTTCTTGTCTACGCCTCTGCTCTGTGGTCATGCCAATAGATAAAGTGGAGTTTGCTACCTCAGAATCCCTGGTATGCCAAGCTCTACTTTGTTTCGTCATACGATCTAGCATATTGCTTGCTTGACCAAAGGTGAGATCCATAAATGATCCTCCAGTCGTATTATCCACCACTGGTTTAGTTATTGAATTCAAGGCTCTGTATAGTATCTCCATTAGGTGAACATTAGTCATATGATGGTTTGGACACCTCGCTAGCTTTGTCTTGAACCTCTCCCATGTTTCATGAAGAGCTTCAGTGGGAAGCTGACGAAAGTTGCTGATTTCATCTCTCAATTATGCTCTTTTGGATGGCGGAAAGAATCTTTCTAGGAAAGCGTCTCTCAATTGCCTCTAATTTGTAATAGAATCAGGAGTCAGCCCATTCAACCATAGTGTTGCCTCCCCAGACAGAGACAATGGAAATAGACGTAATCGAATTGCATTCTGACCAACACCAGGATTGTCAAAAGACTTGCATGTAGAAATAAAGTTGATGAGATGCATATTCGGATCATCGCCTACTAGTCCACCAAACAATCCCTTGAGTTGCAATAACTGAATCATGGTGCTTGTGATGTTGAACTTGGCTCCGGGCGCTAATGGTGGTGGAATTATAGCTCCAGTGGCTCCGGCACCATCAAGATCATCATTATCATCGTCGAAAGCTGGCTGCATAGGTTGGCGATCATGTCTATACCAAGCTTGTCGACCTCTTCTGTGCATGGGTGCCGCCACCTCAGCAGTATGCCATGGGTTTAGTAGCTCCTCATCACCTAGATCCTCATCGTCAGGATTTGGTGCTCGTGCAGGGTTATCAATGTTCTGCTGTTGAACCTGGGCTGCGGTAAGGGCAGCCAATCTTGCTTGTTCCTGTTGAGCAGCCATCCTTGCGATTTCATCTTGTGCTTCCATTCTACCAATGCGTTGTGGTTCAGGATTGATTGGTAATAACGGTTGACCAGAACTTCGAGTATGGGGCATGCACTAAAATAAAAACCTGCAGTAGACAAAAACAAAAACTAAAAGTAAAAGTACGAGAATCTTTGACCAAAGGGTCTAGTAATTTTCACGAACTTAATTGACACTTGTATTCCCCGGCAACGGCGCCAATTTTTGATAACGCTCAATCTACAGCTCTCGTTTGAGTGTAAAGCGGTCGTTAGCAAATATAGAACTCAACCTGGGTTGGGTGTCGCCCCACAGGGAATAGCTTGGCCAACAAGTAAGTAAAATTACTAAACTTTTGGTGCAAGTCTCGTAAGAAGGGGGGATTCTTGTTTTGCAAGTAATGTAAACAAAAGCTGAAAATAATAAAGTAAAAAGAGAGAGATTGTTACGTTGGTTGTAAACGATGAGAATTGAAGCGTTGGGGTTATGTCCACCTTCTGAGGTATACGTCTCTATTGGCTATGAGTGTGTAGAATTCTAACATGCAATTGCTTATAGAGGATTGTAGTCGATGGTAAATCCAAGCGTCTCTCGACCTAAACAAGGACTATTTCACTTTAACTCTCTCGAGCTTAAAGCGTGTCTAATGGTACGAATTCTCCAAGAGGTTAGTCCAGTTACGGCACTAGCTTTTTAATAGGAAAGGGTGTCCTACTACCTTGACATTATCTCTTTTCCAGACAAATAACTTTTCTCTCGAACAAGTTAAATGTTAGACTGGCGTATTCTTGCGTTTGCAACCGCAAAGAATGTAGATTAAGATGAAGAGAATAATGATATAAGCAATATACGTGTCTCGAACTCACAAACTCACAGCAATAGATAGTAACTCATTTGGCTTCCATAACCCCAACAGAGAAGTTTAGTTACCCATGAATGCGAAGGAAATCACGATTGACATTGTTATTATATCACGATATTGAGTAATGGCGTGTAGATAAAGTGATAGGCGTGAGGCGTGATTCCTTAGCAAGTAACGATTCTCTTGTTGTGGAGTTTAAGAATAGAAGAGTAGATTAGAAGTGTTTGTAGTGGAAGATGAGAGGGATGGAAGAAAATTAATTGTTGAATGATGAATGTCAGATTCATTAAAAATCTCTAGCATGATAGGGTATTTATAATACCCATATCCTACTCCTACTAAGCTAATGAAATAAATAACCAAATCCTACTAGACTAATGAAATCCTTAACCCAAATGTACTAGGTTAAGGTAACATTATCATAATCCACATAAAATAATGAAATACATAACCTAATTGTACTAGGTTAATGTATCATTGTCAAAATCCAGCTTTGTGTTTGTAAGTCCCCAAAGTCTTCAGAAATATTGTTTTAGCCCGGGACAGATTTTCCATGCAGCAGTTTTGGTCCTTAGGCGTGTAAACTTTCTTCCCTTCCTTTGTGAGCTTTCTTTTGCGTCAAGTAAGCCATAAAATGCTGATTTTTGCATCATTTATACCTGAAACTTTACTAACCATGTTCGTTAGCTCTCTTACAGTAAAAAGGACTAAAAGTGCATGAAATGTATAATTTGTTCTCAAAACTAGGCTAAAATATGGGCAAAATATATTGATATAGGCGTGTAAATCTGCCTATCATCAAACCTGTCCTAGAGTAGAGGGGTAGTACTTCAGCTTTCAGAGGTCAGCTTGTTTCCTACCTTCGGGCACTGAAAATGATATCTAAGGGATGTGTCTATCATCTTGTTCATCTTAAGGATTCTAGTTCCGAGACTCCCAGTCTTGAATCAATCCAGTCGTGAGTGAATATTCAGATGTCTTTCTCGAAGATCTTCCAGGAATTCTTCCCAAAAGGGAAATAGACTTCGGCATTAATCTTCTTCCAGGTACTCAGCTTATATCTATTTCGCTTTACAGAATGGAACCAGCAGAACTCAAAGAACTGAAAGATCATTTGAAGGATCTCTTATATAAGGGATTTATCAGACCCAGTGTATCCCCGTGGGGTGGACCAGTCTTATTCGTGCACAAGAAAGACGGTTCTTTTAGAATATGCATTGATTACCGTTAGCTCAATAAAGTCACGGTCAAGAACAAGTATCCACTTCCCCGAATTGACGACTTATTTGACCAACTTCAGGGAGCCAGCTATTTCTCTAAGATAGACCTCAGATCAGGCCATCATCAGCTCAGAGTCAGGAAATGTGACATTCCAAAAATAGTTTTTTGAACTCGGTATGGTCACTTTGAATTCCTAGTCATGTCCTTTGGTTTTACCAATGCCCTTGCAGCTTTCATGGATTTGATGAACCGTGTGTTCAAGCAGTACTTGGACATGTTCGTCATAGTCTTCATAGATAATATTCTTGTCTATTCCCGTAGTAAACATGATCACGCAAACCATCTCAGAATTGTAATTCATACTCTCATATCATTCCTTGGTCATATCATTTTCGGTGATGGCATTAAAGTAGATTGTCAAAAGACCGAAACAATAAGAAATTGGCCCAAACCTGTATCTCCATCAGATATCAGGAGTTTCTTGGGTTTGGCTGGATATTATAGACGGTTTGTTGAAAGATTTTCTTTTATTGCATCCCCTATGTCCAGATTGACTCAGAAGAAAGTCAAGTTTCAGTGGTCAGATCCTTGCGAGAAGAGTTTTTAGGAGTTGAAGACTCGACTCACCTCAGCTCTAGTTTTGGCTCTTCCAGATGGTTCATATGGTTTCGTAGTGTATTATGATGCATCCAGAGTAGGTTTGGGTTGTTTCCTTATGCAGCATAGTGAGGTCATAGCCTATGCCTCCAGACAGCTTAAACCCCATGAAAAGAATTATCCTACTCATGATCTTGAGTTAGCAGTCATAGTATTTGCCTTAAAGATTTAGAGGCATTATCTATACGGAGTTTATGTAGATGTGTTCACAGATTATAAGAGCCTTCAGTATGTCTTTTCTCAGAAAGATCTCAATCTTTGTCAGAGAATGTGGTTAGAGCTCTTGAAAGATTATGACATGAGTGTCCTTTATCATCCGAGCAAGGCCAACATAGTGGCTGACGCTCTCAGTAGACTGTCTATGGGTAGTGTTGCTCATGTTGAGGACAGTAAGAAGAAGTTAGCTCAGGAAGTCCATCAGCTTGCCAGACTAGGTATTCTCTTAGTCGATACAGAGGAGGGTGATATATGGGTTCAGAGTAGTTCAGAATCATCTCTAGTTTTAGAGGTAAAAGAAAAGCAAGATAAAGATCCCAGTCTAGTCAAGTTGAAAGAGTTAGTCAAGGATTAGAAGGTTGAGGTTTTCTCCTAATGGGGGAGATGGTGTATTGCGTTGTTAGGGTCGTCTGTGTGTTACAGGTGTAGATGACTTGAGACAGCAAATTCTTGCAGAAGCGCATAGTGCACACTACTCTATTTATCCAGGGGCCATAAAGATATACCGCAACTTACGAGAGATATATCTGTAGAGTGGGATAAAGAGATATGTGGCAGAGTTTGTGGCTAAATGCTCTATATGTCAGCAAGTTAAGATAGAGCATCAGAAGCCTAGTGGGTCCATGCAAGAGTTCAATATTCCTACTTGGAAGTGGGAAGAAATGAATATGGACTTCGTGATGGGTTTGCCTTGTACTCATCATCAGCATGATTTGGTTTGGGTCATTGTAGATAGGATGACCAAATCAGCTCTTTTCCTTACAGTCCATACCTCTTATTCAGCCAAGGATTATACCAAACTCTACATTAGAGAGTTGGTCATATTGTACGGTGTTCCTTTATCTAATATCTTAGATAGAGGTACCCAGTTCACCTCTTATTTCTGAAAATCATTCCAAAAGGGTCTTGGTACCCAAGTTTATCTCAGTACAGCCTTTTATCCTCAGACAGATGATCAAGAAGAAAGGACTATTTAGACTTTAGAAGATATGCTGTGAGCGTGTGCAATTGATTTCAAGGGTAGTTGGGATTACCACTTTTCTTTGATTGAGTTTGCATACAACAACAGCTATCATTCCAGTATTAAGATGGCTCTATTTGAAGCTCTATATGGTAGGAGGTACAGATCTCCAGTCAGTTGGTTCGAAGTTAGTAAGGCCTTAGTTATAGGGCCTGACTTAGTATTCGATGCCTTAGAAAAAGTCCAGTTGATCAGATAAAAACTACAGACTGCTCAGAGCCGACAGAAGTCTTATGCAGATGTGTGCAGAAAAAATCTCGAGTTTGAGATTGGTGACTATGTTTATCTAAAGATCTCTCCCATGAAGGGAGTGAAGAGATTTGGCAAGAAGGAAAAGCTCAGTCCCCGTTATGTCGATCCCTTCAAAATTCTCAGTCGCTTCGGCAAAGTAGCTTATGAGCTCGAATTGCCTTCAAATGTAGCCTCAGTTCATCCAGTCTTCCATGTCTCTTTGCTTAAGTAGTGCATAGGTGACCCAACAGTTATAGTCCCTATTCATAGCATAGATATTCAGAACAACCTCTCTTTCGAAGAGATTTCGGTCAAAATTCTTGACTATCAGACTCGCAGACTGAGGAACCAATGAGTCTCTCTAGTCAAAGTCCTTTGGCGAAATCAGTCCGTTAAAAGAGTTACTTGGGAAACATAAGCAGACATGGGTACCAAGTATCCTCACCTCTTCTCCGCTAATTCAGACTCAGCCTAAGATAACAATTTTCCTTAAGCCTTCCAGTTTCATATTTAGATTTGAGTTACAACTTGGTGTCCAGTTCATGTTCAGAATTCCATTATGAACTTGGTATCAATTGCCATTGCATAGTCAGTCATGCATTCATGTGTCAATTCAGTCATGTATTCATGCATCAGATATGCATGTTTAGTTTGATGAGAAACTCATCTTATCAGTAATTCAGTCATGCAGTCATAAATTCATAATTCATGCAGCAGATATGCATATTTAGCATAATACATTCAGCTTATCAGTTATATCAGTCATGAAATCATGTTTCAATTATTCATGTTTAGCATGAACTTCAGTGTATCATTTTTCCCATCTCAGTCAGTTTCATTCGAGGACGAATGTTCCCAAGGGGGAGATATTGTAATACCCCGTACTTCTACCTAGCTTAAATTTATCCCGAAGATGTCAAAGACATTTTTTAAAGATGAATACACTTTTATATATGTGGAATTTTTAAGATTTTCACTTTTTGTTATGTGGAAAATTCAATAAGCTTTCCATCGATACCAAATTCGCCCAAATTCAACACCCGAGCGAAGAGTTAGAGCCTTTTTAGTGAGACAGTGTATCACCTGAGCCATCAGCACATCGCGGATCCAGCTTAAACGGAAATTGTCAATTTCCAGTGTTGCTCCGTGATAGTGGAGCATCACGCCAAGGCCCAATTCGCAATTGTCCTTTTTCAGTGTTCCAATGTGATACCACCGCGTCGCAGTGAGATTCCAGGTCGCGTCCAAGGTGGCAATGCGATTGTACTGCATCGCGCCACCATGCAATTTTCTAGTTGTCACTTTCCATAGACACGCCGCGATAGAGCCGTGTCGCGCAGGGGTCCAGATCAAGAAATTTTCATAAAAATTAAAAGACACGTCCTAGGTTAAATGGGTCTTTTTCCATGATTTTATTCCACCCAGATATGGGATTTAAGCCCTAAAAACATCCTTAGCTACTTATTATTTACTTTTTTCCCAATATCAAGAACATTCTCTCTCAAGAAAAACAAAACCCTAGCCCTTGAGAATCAAGGTCAATCTCAAGAAATCCATCCAAGAACTCCAAGAACCTTCAAGGTTTCTTTTCTCAGGTATGCATAGTGTTCATTCATGGATTCCTTTCGTCCATGAAGCCCAAGAATCAAATTTTAAACTATGAATTATGATATTAATGCTATGTGTTGATTATGTTCAGGTGGTTGTTGTTGTTTTATGATTCTCAAGTTGGAATCTTTATGTATTTTTACGAAAATAAGTCAGCATGTGAGTTGAAAACCATGAATTTTAATTGGTTATGATATGTTAATTTGATGCCCTATGTCATGCACCATAAGTGTTAGACAAAATGCCTAAGAGACTAGAAATTATGTAATATGACTCGATTATAACTTAAGTGAAGGATTCATGTTTTACCCTTATGTTCAAATAACTCCCATGTTATTGATAAGCAATGTAGATATTTGTTGGAATGCTCATGATGTTAGAGTATGAAATTATGACATTTAGTATATGCATTCTTACCATGTACAAGATTATGATAACCATGTACTTCATGAAATCCACAACTTATTGTATTATGGATTGTAGATGTTGGTCGTGTATTCAAGAATGCCATACCTTGTCAGTTTCCTTCTATCGAGTCCTGGGGGTACTTGTACTCGATAATTTAGTTATGTTCCTAGATCTAGTATCATGTTTTTCATGATATCCTCATTCAAGCCATGTTTAGTAGAATTTAGTCAGTCATGTGACTCAGAAAAACTCAGTAAACTCAGTAATCCCAGTAATCTTAGAAAGCTCAGTACTTCAGTAATCTCAGTAGTATTCCGTCAGTCAACGGAACTCAGTCCAGTTCAGTTCAATTGATCATGTTCAGTGTCTATTCATATGGGAGTAGGATTTAGCACCAACTGAACCCAAGGATGAGGACACACACTGACAGTTGAGGGTGTGATCCTTAGAAGCAATCCTTGCATTCCAGAACTATGTAGCCAGCATATGTTGAGACATCAACACTAGCAGATGAGGGTTGATGAGGTGGATAAACACTGTCAGATGAGAATCCCACCGTTCATTTTTGGGGACACTGTCAGATGAGGGTCACCCACAGCTTGTCTTTACCAGTGGCGCAGTATTGACACCCTTCCAATTGGGGTTACAGATCGGACCCCAACCTAGCTATATTGCTTTATTTGGGGCATGTCGATTAGATGAATACTTCCCAAAGTTATAGTTTCAGACTCAGTCTCAGTAATAAAACTCAGATAGTTCTTCAGAATTTCAGGACTGTCAGATACAGTCAACTCAGAATAGTACAGAACTCAGTTAGTTCCATCAGAACCTAGAATGTCAGATACAGTCGCTCAGTATCAGTTATCAGTGACTCATGTTATCAGTAATCAAACTCAGTAGTCAGTACCATCACGAATTCAGTCATAGTCACTTATTCATGCATGTATTCTCATGTTCATGTTATACAGTCAGTTAACATTGTTCATGCATTTGAACCCTTTGCATCCAGCCTACCTCACATGCATACCAACACATTCAATCATAGTGACGCATTTGCGCTATGGTGTTTTATTCTATACCATAGGTTCAGAAGCACGAGCTCCAGAACATCAGTAGCATTTCAGTTTTAGCAGTCAGAGTTAGAAGTGAGTCCTCATCCTTCGAGGACATGATCATTACTTTATTTCTTCATTACTTAGTTTATTTCAGTAATTGGAGCTAGTTGGGGACATGTCTCATCAACTCCTTATTCAGACAGTTTAGAGGCTTTCAGACTACAGTGTTTTCAGACTAGATGTTTTCAAGCATTGTTTTAGTTTTTGAATTGTCGTACCACATTATTCAGATATGGTTTTATCAGATGTTTATCAGTTTTAAACCTTATGGCATGTTTCAGCCTACTATTTCCGCATTTATACAGTATATTATGCAATGTTCAGGTACAAATATCATTCATGGGTTAGCTTGTGGTCCTTTGGAGTCATGAGCACCGTGTAGCGTTCCGGGTACCAGATTCAGGGCGTTACACTATTGAAGGTGTTGATGTTTAGATGGAGTATTATAATTCTAGCAAATTTACTATTAGCACTTCTTTGTTTGTTTCTTTTCAGTAATTTATTAACAAGATATATTTTTTTATATTTCGTTAGCTGTCTTATTTTCTAATTTAAATTTAATAAGATGAGAATAGGCATATATATAGATAAATTAACACTTTACTTTGGCCTAAATGTGTACTACTAAGTACTCTATTATGTCATGTCGAAATGAAATTTAGATCGAATGAGTTAGCATGTTGAAGGCCCTTCAAGATGGGTTGGAGCATGACATGTGCGCATGAATTCGTTGGTAGCTAGATTGGGTATATGTTTTCTTTTAAAATGATAGTCTTGAACGTGCACCTTCAAGTCATCATTAAGTGTCATGAAAAGATTGAATTTTTGTTTAGATTAATTTTCCTAGTTTCATAATTTCAATAATTTCCTTTTCTTTTATGAGTGTTGCTTATGCCATACTAGATCTCCTCTATTAACTAATTTTTTAAGGCTGTGACAATAAAATGCTTCCTTTCTTGATTATGAAATCTACTTCACTGCTTGTATTATGTTCAAGGAAATTGAATTTGAAATGGTTGTCTTGCGATTTTGGGTGACAAAATTTAAAGTGTTATTTTCTGTTTTCTTTTAACAATAATTTGCTAAACAAAGTGATGAGCTTCCTTATAAATTGTGCATGATGATATGTGTGTTTGTTCCCTTACATATTATTTATTCACCCTTTTTAGTAATGTATCAATTTTTATCCCATAAAAGGTTACTAATCATTATTCTGTTTTCTTTACAAGTGAATTTGTATGAGTTCATCAGGCTCCAATTCTCTTGCATTTTCAGGGCCACCCCCCCAATCTTCTCGAGTCAAGCCCCATCAAAGTCCAGAATGAACTAATACATGAGAAAAATAAACTGATACAACGCTGGTCTACATCAAATATACATAAATATACAGTATCAAAAGAAAGGAACTGAAAAGGGAAGTTGATTGTATAGGTGGAGGTATAAAGACGTGTACAAATGACTGAAATACTCTCTCTCTCTCTCTCTCTCTCTCTCTCTATATATATATATATATATATATATATATATATTGGATATACAGGAAAACGAGTAAAAGGAAGTTGTGATATACAACCGATATACCATGTTTTAAAATGGACCCAAAGTCCATAAAATTTCCGATCCAAGTCTGGACAGCTTGTTGATGGGCCAAAGAAGGGCCCAACTCCAACTCTTGCATTTTATTTCTTGGCGTTTATAATTTATTCTTGTTTACTTTATTAACTTTAACTTTTTTTTATTAATCTAAGTGATTCTCTAAGTTATTGCCATTCAATTTTTATCTTGATTTTCTTACTTAATTCATAATTTTCTCACCTAATTTATCTTGTTAAAATGGATTAAATTTGTTCCTTCAATTTTTCTCCTTAAAAGAAGTCTTTTAAAATTAAGTATATTATTCTAAGATGACATTTGTCTTGTTCATATGACTAATAACCTATTTCGATTAAAGCAATTTTATTCAAATCTAAGGAACTAATTTTTATTGAAAAATCAAACTTTCCGTAATTAATTGAGTACTTTTAATTTCTTAACGTCTTTTTTCCAAAGGTGTTATTATAACAAAATTGACTTTTCAATAATAATAATAATAATAATGATAAATAATAAGAAAATAATTACATAATCCCCGTTTTTCATAATAGCATAAATTTATTTTTCCTCTTAAATTCAAAATTTGCAGTTTAGTTTAAATGGTTCTTTCTTTAATTCAAATAGAATTTTTTTATTTGGATAAATAAATATCATTTTAGGTTTGTAAATAATAATTTTGAGATTTTCTATATATAAAATCGTTGCAAAGTTAGCTATTATAAAGTTAGTCGAAATTATTTTGTTAAACTATTTTTTAAACGCTAATAAGTGTTTTAAAAATCTTCTTAGAGCGTTAATTAAACTCTTACACATTTTTACTAATTTTAAATGTTTATTTCTGTTTTTGAACCTTTAAAATTCTTTTTTTTTCTTAATTTTTTGATAAAAATTAAGTGACGACTCTGTAATTTTCCTAAAATTATTTCAAAAATTTCTTGGAATTTTTTAAAATAGTTTGAAAATGTCAAACCTACTTTCTTTTAAATGAAATCAGAAAAGAATAAAACACTATTTAATAGTTCTTGGTTATATAAAATTATCCTTATTTAAGAAAATATAAAATTAAAATATAAAATTAGAACATCATTGATGTCTTATAAATAAAATCTCACTTTAAAAATAATATCAAAAGGCTAAAACATTGTTTATTTAGAATGAAGGGAATAATATTTTCTACTAATTCCACAGAGTATCTTATCCATCAAGACTAAAATAAAAATGGAATAATCTGTCCACTAAAATAGATTAAAAAATCACATAAAAAGTTTTATCTCCACAAATAATTAAATCCAACATCAAAATATATAGTCTCTCAGTTTCGTTTTACTTGACTCTCAAATTAAGAATAATTATTCAATTTATTTATCTATTTAATGAAATTAAGAGATTTTATTATATTTTTTTCTTTTTACTCTTAGTATTAAATAACTACATAAATTAATAGTTAAATTTAGAATTTAAAAATATAATTTATAAGATTAATTTAGTAAATTATATTTCTAATTAAAATTCTTAGTGGTTGAATCAAGTCAACCAACACCAAATAAAATGAAAGGAAGGAGGTAATTCTCAATCCATCTGTTGTAATTCCTAATACATGACGAAACTACGAAAATGAAAACGACATGAAAACAAAGGAAAACAAAGGAAAATGGAACGATAAAGTAAAAGATAGATAGATTGACATAAATCAATAACAAGAGGACAACTAAAGGGTATATTAAATCCTAAGACCTTCCTATCAATCACCGACAACACCAATCTCTTAGAGGACACAAACGGGAGTGAATTCCCGAGCACCCATGTTTCTCAAAAATCAATGAAACTCCCAACAAGTTTTCATAAAAACTCTCTCAAGTGTCAACTTACATCATCATTCATCAACTATCTCTAAAATGAAGGAAAACTAGCTATTTATAGCCATGGACTATTTATTATACAATAGGTCCAAAAATGACTCTAAATTGTTATTGGTCCCAAAAGTGACCCAAGATCCATAACAATGCAATGGGCGTCCATACTCTCTTGAAGTCCAATCTATCATCCAAATGCGGTGTCCCCCATTCCTTCCTCGGAGAATATAATTAAATATAGCTTTTTTCCAAGCTATCCTCCATTCACGTATTTGATCCCTTAAAACGATCAAGTCTTGGATCTATCGATGTGATCCTTGAAGCATCGATCCCAAAGGAGTGGAGCCCATTGAGCTTGTATCATCCTCCCTTTCTTGAAGAGGAATCGTCCTCGAATCCAACTCCTTTATTAACTTGTCGTTGCACGTTTCAAGTTTGGAATCCTTTCGTAATAATTTTGTTAGGACTTTAAGCTCATTTTCATAAGGCATTTTCCTTGCATCCTCGTTTGAGATTGTTTGTTCATGAACCTGCACAAATGAAGGAGTGATGCTAGGTAAAATGCTAGCATCATGGTAAGCAAGTAACAAAGGGTCCATGTTGGAATTGCCCTTTTCAATTTGGGAAGACTCTTTGCTTAATTGGACATGTTCTTGAGGTCTTGGGGTACAAGTTTGATGGTTGAACCCCGGTGTTTAGTTAATAAATCGTTTCTCCATCTTTTTCAATGTATCTTCAATTCGTGTCATGGATTTATTTATTTTATCCACAGTTCGTTGCATCCCCATGAGAGCTTTCATAAGGGTATCAATGGTTGCTCCACCCATACATTCTTAGTACAATTGAGAAAAAGAGATGAAACAACTATTGATGACTCATTTGAAAGATAAAGGTAAGGACCTTGAATTCAAGAATCAAAATAAGAAAGAAACAAATCAAAAATGACAAAACGAACAAAGAAAATATAACACAAGAGACTTGAATTCAAAAGTTTAACTAAGAATCCAAAGATAAAAGAAAGAAAAGACACAAGAAATTAAGACACAAAAGAAGAACAAACAAGAGCTAATTAAACAACTAAGTAGATTATGGTTTAGTTGTTAATTAGTATCAAGAATCAAAGAAATGAAAGGAGGAATTAATAGATGAAATTAATGGCTTTGAACCTGATTTAGAGGAGTTTTGAAGTTGATAATGTGTTCAAAATGGTTGGAGAGGCGTTGGGGAAGTGTAATTGGCCGATTTTCCCTTCCAGTGGTCTCCTTTTGTACTCTCTTTTGTCTTCTTCCTTTAGAATATTCCTTTTTTATGCCTTTTGATTCTTTTCTCTCTTTGGAAGAATGGAATATTTTTTGCAATAAACAAGGACCTTCAAAATAATTTTCTCTCTCACTTTTCTTTTGGATCAAACACCACCTTTTGAAAAGAATTTAAGATGAACATTTGAATCTTCCTCAAGAACACCAAAAACTTTAAAATAATCTAACTCTTCCATCCTTGCTCAGAATGCGATGAAATTTTGAACCTAAGCTCTTTTCTACCTCCTAATCACATTCCACACGTAATTATACTCAAATTCCTCACAAAATTTTTTTAGATTTCAACACCCACCTTCAATCTTCAAACTTGAGCTACTCAACAATGGTAGATCCTTCGATTTAACTCTGATTGAGCTCAAATTTGAGATTTAGACTCTAATAGTGTTAGAGAACAAGAATCTAACACTAAAAACAAAAGAAAACAACAAAATTAAAGACTCAAATTTTGACCTAAAGATAAAAACGTGAATAATGATTTTTTTTGGGGATTTTTTATTTTTCAACACAACGAGACCCAAGATTGACATCATGGAAATTAAATCAAGCTCGGCTCTGATACCAAATGCTAAGATACAAAAACTGCGAAGACAGAAACAACACTAAAACAAGAAAACAAGATAGAAAACGGAACGATAAAGTAAAAGATAGATAGATTGACATAAATCGATAACGAGAAGACAACCAAAGGGTATATTAAACCCTAAAATCTTCCTATCAATCACCGACAACACCAACCTCTTATGAGTACACAAATGGGAACGGATTCTCGAGCACTCACATTTCCATGAATCAATGAAACTCCCAACAAGTTTTCATAAAAACACTCTTAAGAGTCAACTTACATCATTGTTCATCAACTATATATAAAATGAAGGAAAACTAGCTATTTATAGTCATGGGCTATTTATTACACAATATGCCCAAAAGTGACCCTAAATTGCTATTGGTCCCAAAAGTGACCCAAGAGCCAAAACAATGCAATGGGCGCTCATACTCTCTCGAAGTTCAAGCTATCATCCAAATATGGTGTCGTCTATTCCTTCATTGGAGGATATCATCAAATATAGCTTCTTTCCAGGTTATACTCCATTCCCGTATTTGATCCCCTAAAATGACCAAGTCTTGGACCCGTCGATGTGATCCTTGAAACATCGATCCCAAAGGATTTGAGCCCATTGAGCTTGTATCAATTTCAAAGAATCCTTGAAAATCTAAAAGCATGCATAATTCTCGAGGGTCCAAGAAGTCCGGCTAAGTTCAAAACTTCAAATCCTTTATTAGAGCTCCAAAAGACAAAAATAAACGAACTACGTTAACTTTAGAAGTACTCTTCTAGTAGGATTTTGCATCAACACTCGGCAACATTAACATAGCATCCATTACTCGTGAAGATAAAAAATTTAGTCTCCACATGCATATTCTACTTGTCTATTTCTATTTTTCCCCTAATCAATTCATACGTAATTCACATAATGCAGAGAGAGAGCATGTTTATTACCTTAGTGTGTGTAAGTACCTTTGGGTCTATTTGTTTAAAACAGGGCTCTGATACGGGCATCTGCATCGGTAAATTGGATGGAAATGTTTATTTTTTTTCTTTTTTACTTTAGTTTCTGCATATTTATGCTTTTTTTATTTATATTACTTGTCTGGACTTATTTTGTTGAGTTTTGTTACCTTCTTATTTAAGCTTTTATAGAGGGTACATAATATCCCTTCTTATGAGTCAAATAAGTGTAAATATTTATTATATTTTGGGTGATAGTGAGTGTTGGAAATATCTAACTAAAGAAAATAAAGCAAAAATGAGTGAGGGGTTGGTTAGAGTTAGTTATAACTAACACGTATTGTGCACATGTTGAGTGATAGTGAGTTGCGACTTGAGTCTATAAATACTTCCATTTTCTTTCATTGTAAGCTAACAACAAACAAATATGAATCAATGAAAATTGTAGTAACTTTCTCTCAAAATGGATGCTACCAGTTGCTTAGTTCTTTGATATTCTTACTGGAATTAACTAGTACTATGTATTTTTGATATGGTATCAAAGAAGCGATCTTCATCCTAGCTGCATTTCGATGACTTCAAAGCTTGACTTTGGTTTTCCATGGCGGAATCCAGTGCTAGTGTATCCTTATCAGGAACTACAGTAGTTACGATTGACCAACATTATCCCCTGAATCTTCAGGCTTCCGATACTCCAGGTATTGTGCTAATTCCTATCAAGCTCAAGGGATCTACAAATTATGCGTTGTGGAACATATCTATGACTTTGGCACTTCGAGGCAAAAGAAAATTAGGTTTTATAGATGGTTCATGTCTCAAATCTTAGTACAGAGGTAAATTGAAAGAACTTTGGGAAAAATGCAATGCAATAGTGCTCTCTTGGATTGGTAGTACAGTGGAAGAGAAGTTGATGCCAAGTATTGTGTTTGCGTCAAATGCAAAGAAGGTATGGATTGATTTCTAAGAGAGATTTGATAGATCAAACATGACCCAAATTTATCACTTCTGGACTGAGATTGTGACATTAAAACAAGGTATGGATTCTGTTACTACTTCCTACTCTAAGATGAAAGATTCTTGGGATGGACTTGATGTCATAGTTCTTTTACTTCATTGTGATTGTGATGAATCGCGACCATACCTAGAGCATCTCAGATCTTTAAGGTTTCTCTAGTTCCTTATGGGACTGAATGAAAGTTATAGTCAGATCAGGAGTAGTATACTCTCTAAAACTCCTATAGTTACTGTAAATAAAGCTTGTGCTACTGTGACTCGGAAGGAGAGTTAAAGAGTTATTGAAGTCACTGATAGCAATAAGGAACCATTAACTTTGCTCGTATGAAAGTCATAAAGACCATCACATAAGATCTCTGAGATGTTTTATAAAATATATGAATATAGAAATCACAATGCTATTGATTGTTATAGAGTAGTAGGTTATCCATCAAACTTCAAAAGTAAGAAGAAATTTGGTTTCAACTTTAAACCTCCAGGTGATCAAGGGTATAAAAATAGAAATGAGCATAGTAGGGCTCCTATGAATAACTCCTCTTATGGTGGACAATCAACCAGTTTTGGATAATTTCCTAATAAGTTTGCTCAGTCTACTTCAACACCAATCTCCAAACCCCATGCCTTCGCTACTGCAATAATAAGAAAGGCTTCATCCTATAAAAGTCAGGGTATTTTTTCTCAGAAGAATAATATGAGTAGATGAAACATATGATGACCAAATAAAATAAAGCTAATTGTGTGTCTAATATGGCATGTATTCACTCTTTGTTGTCTAAAACCATTGGTTTTGAGTGGATAATTGATACATATGCCTCATATCATATTACTCTATATAAGGAATTACTCAAATCTTTGAAAATTTTAAAGGAGAATGGACCTTATAGTCAAGTACAGGTCCCTACAGGTGATAAATCAGAAATTCTTGGTGCAGGAAAAACATTTGTTTTAGGAGAACATGAAATAACAAATGTACTCCATGTTCCAGATTTTAAATTGATCTTGCTCTCAGTTTTCAAGTTGACCAAGGAACTATCTTGTGTTGTATTTTTTCCCCTGATTTTTCCATCTTTCAGGCTCTCTCCAATGGCAAGGTCTTGGGGATTAATAAGGAAAGGGATGGATTATATATTTTGCAAGAAGAAGTTGAATCTAATATATTGGAAACTCATACATCAAGTGTAGATAGTATATTATGGCATTATAGATTGGGACATCCATCAGGTGAAGCTATGAATCACATTTCATCTCTAAAAGGCCATGTACCGACAAGCATTCATGGAGATTGTGAAATTTTTCCTTTTGCTAAACAACACAGGCTGAAATTTCCTATTAGTTCTACTGTTTCTGATTCTTGTTTTGACTTAATTCATCTTGATCTATGGGGACCATATAAAACACCCACATATGATAAAAAGTATTACTTTGTGACCTTGGTTGATGATCATAGTAGATATTCTTGGATTTGTCTCATCCATTCCAAATGTGAAGTATTTACTGTGTTGAAAGACTTTCTCCTATTAATAAAGAATCAATTTTTTTTGTGTTAAAGTTTCCAAATGTGAAGTATTTACTGTGTTGAAAGACTTTCTCCTATTAATAAAGAATCAATTTTTTTTTTGTGTTAAAGTGTTTAGATCATACAATGACACATAATTTTTCAATTCTAAGTGCCTTGACTTGTTTAAATCTAATGGAATTATTCACCAGAGTAGTTGTGCTTATACTCCTCAGCAGAATGGGATAGTTGAAAGAAAACACAAACACATTCTTGAGGTAGCAAGAGCTTTAAAATTTCACAGTAGAATGCCTATCAGATTTTGGGGTGATTTTGTCAAGAAAGCAGTGTACTTGATTAATAAGCTACCTTCAAAGGCGTTGAGTAGTAAATCCCCTTATGAACTACTTCATGCCAAACCACCAAGACTTGATCATCTGAGAGTGTTTGGTTGTCTTTGTTATGCTAGTAACTTGCCTACAGGTGATAAGATTCAGGCAAGAGCAAGAAAATCAGTTATGATGGGATATTCAAAAACAAAAAAGGGCTACAGATTGTATGATCTTTGCAAAGGTACCATCTTTATAAGCATCGATGTAGCCTTTCATGAGTATGTTTTTCCTTTCCAACATAAGAAGAATTATCCCAACACTGACATGGTAGATTTTCTTTAGCACTCATCTCTTATTTTTCCTACTCCTGACATAAATTCTTTCCTTGTGGTCAATGAAGATGTATCATCTACTCTCTCTGGTACTGATCTGCAGGAATAAGTTCCTGATTCAATTGATAATTTACCTACCAATGAAATCATGGTTGAGGATAATATAAATCATGAGGAGGTGTTGGTTTTCCCCCCACTAATATCTCTGATCAAAGATGACGAGCAAGAAAGATAAAACCACCTGCTTGGCGTAATGATTATGTGACTTCAGTGAAATTTTCTAGAAGTTATACTTATACTATTAGAGATTATCTAACTTATTCCCATTTTTCTGTATCATATCAAGCCTACTTAAGTTGTTTTTCAGATATTCAAGAGCCGAAATATTTCCAAGAAGCTTTTAACAACCTGTTTGGGTTGAGCTTATGCAACAAGAGATCAGTGCCCTTGAGGAAAATAAGACTTGGGAACTGGTTCCACTTCTACCTGGGAAGTGTCCCATTGGTTCCAAATGGGTCTATAAGGTCAAATTTAAAGTTGATGGTTCTATAGACAAGTACAAGGCTCGGTTGGTTGCAAAACGATACACTCAACAAGCAAGATTGGACTACCATGATACTTTCTCTCCGGTTGCAAAGATGGGTACTGTTAGAATAGTGATTAGTGTGGCTACTTCTAAAGGTTGGGATATCTTCCATATGGATGTTAGCAATGCTTTCTTGTAAGGTGATCTCTATGAACAAGTGTACATGTTCTTGCCTCAAGGTTTTCACAGCCAAGGGGATACTAGAGTATGTAGGTTGCTCAAATCTCTCCACGATCTTAAACAAGCTTTTAGGCAGTGAAATATTAAATTGACCACTGCACTTTTAGAGGATGGATATGCTCAAAGCTCTCATGATCACTCATTATTCACCAAACAAGTGGGTGATAATATTGTGATTCTATTGATATATATTGATGATATATTGCTTACAGGTAACAATCCTTCTCTGATTAAGGATGCAAAAAACTACTTGCATAGTCAATTCAAGGTGAAAGATTTAGGTGATCTAAAATATTTCTTGGGAATAGAAGTTCTCAGATCAGCTCATGGAATTTTGCTAAACTAAAGGAAATACATCTTAGACTCCTTTCTGATGTTGGATTAGGAGGGTCTAAACCTGTTCTTACACCATTAGATAAGAGCATCAAACTCACTACTGATGAGCATGACAGTCACTCAATAAAACAGATGATCCTCTTCTCAATGATGTTTCTTGTTATCAAAAATTAATTGGAAAATTAATTTATTTGACCATCACCCGACCAAATATTTGTTTCACAGTGCAATTGTTAAGTCGGTTTATGCAACAACCTAAGAAATTGCACTGGGAGGTTGCTTTAAGGGTAATGAAATATGTGAAAAGTTCACTTAGTATGGGAATTTTCTTCAAGAAAGGATGAGCTACAAAGTTAGTTGCTTATTGTGATTTGGATTGGGCATTATGTCCAAATACGAAAAGATCAGTTACATGTTACATAATCCTATTAGGTTCATCTTTGATTTCTTGAAAATCTAAGAAGCAAAGCACTGTAAGTCAAAGTTTAGCAGAAGTCGAGTATAGGAGCATGGCAGGTGCTATAGAAGAAATCATTTGGATGGTTGGTTTATTGAAGGATCTTGGTGTCATTGTACCTACTCCAATTCAGCTTTACTGTGATAGCAAGGCTGCTATGCAAATTTCTGGTAATCCAATCTTTCATAAACGAACCAAACATATAGAAATTAATTGTCATTTTATCAGAAAAAAAGCTTAAAAAAGGTCTAATTCAGCCAGTGTACCTCTCTACTAAATTCCAACTTGCAGATATGCTTACAAAGGCTCTAGGAGCATCACAACATCATTTTTTGTTGTCCAAGCTGAGAGTTCTCGATATCTTTCACCCTCCAGCTTGAGGGGGTGTGCTGGAAATATCTAACTAAAGAAAATAAATCAAAAAGGAGTGAGGAATTGGTTAGAATTAGTTATAACTAACACGTGTTGTGCACATGTTGAGTGATAGTAAGTTGAAATTTGGAGTCTATAAATACTCCCATTTTCTTTCATTGTAAGCTAATAACAAAAAAATATGAATCAATGAAAATTGCAGTTACTTTCTCTCAAAATGAATGCTACCAGTTGTTTAGTTCTTTGATATTCTTATTGGAATTAGCTAGTACTTTGTATTTTTTATAGTGATATTTGAACTTGGAACCTTTTGCTTGCTCTGATGTTATGTTGTATTCTATTTGATATGCAATATGGACAGAAGTGACATTGGAAGTTAGAGAGGCTTCACCAGCACACTATTTGTTGAAAATTGAGTCATTCTCCCTACCCTCGGAGAGTGGCATTAACAAGATTGAATCAAATGAATTTGAGGCTGGTGGTTATAAATGAAGAGACTCATATGTCAATATTTACTAATTAATTATTTTGTTATTGAAGATTTTGTGAAGTAACAAACTAAATGAGACATTTTAAGATTTCATTTGACATTGTTTGGTATAAACTGAATGATAAGGGAAATGATCATTTCTATTTCATCTTTTGAATCCTTTGAAACTAAGATTTAACTAGATTGAATCTTATAGTTTTGTTTTTAAGTTCCTTCCTTTAGCAAAAATTAATAGAAATGCCAACTATTTGAGAGATGGTAGATACTTATTAAGTTTAAAGAGAAGAAATACAGAGTAAGTCGATTAATAATGATGCATTTGGGAAAGTTCACCTTGATTTAAAATAGTCTAACAACTCCATTCTGGAATCATGCCATTCACTCTATTTTTGTTTCGGCATGGCTAGTCAATTTATGTTACTATAAAATAGGACAGAATTATGGCAAGTTGTATATTACTTAGTTGATGAGATATGAACTTTTTTTGGTATAAAAAGACTGCAATTGGGATCATTTGATATAAGTTTGTCCTAAATGATCTAATTTATATTGTTGAATTGATTTATGAATTTGATACAGGAAAATGATCATTTATCCTGATAGGGAACACACTTGAAAATGGAAGTGGACATATTTCAACTTACTTTTCCCTTTCAGGGACAAATTCCTTACCTCCAGGTTAGGGGTCAATGCTATATTTACCTTCTTTATGTTCAATCAACTCCGTGACAATTATCTTTCAGTGCGAGAAATAATATTAGTGTGTTATAAATTTTATTTACTTGATTCATAAAATTCCATAATATATGGTGTATCTTATCTAATCTTTCTAAAAATTTGTTTTTACAATGACTGTCCCAACTGTGAAATGCTACAATGCCTTGATTTAGGAAAAATGCGGCGCTTTCAACTTGTCAAGTCTTTATGGGGGTTTTCCAAATTTCTTCCTCACTAAACATTCAATGATGCCTCTAATGGATATCTAGTTGATGACAAATGTGCCTTTGGAGCAGAGATATGTGTCATCTGAAGGCATGCAATTGGTGAATGCTTGACCTTGATAAAATCTGATGACTTGTTTAAGCATGAGTGGAAGATCTATAATTTCTCCAATCTTGGCAACAATTGGTTTTCCGAAGAACTTGCTGTGAGATCACAAATGTTACTTCATGTCATTGACACATAATTGTTTGTCATGTTATGTGCATATTATTTTTTTCCACCGTACTATCACTCGATTATTTTGATTTATTGTTTTTGAATCCTTATGCTTCTTGGGTAGGAAGCTCTTGTTATGTCCTAAAGGCAATGCAAAAAATAAGGGATGTTATATCTCAATATACTTGTATTCTGCTAAGGACTTTGATGACCATCAAAAAGTGAAGGAAAATTGTAGCATAAATCTCAAAGATCAGATAAATGGTGAATGGAAAAATCGATCTTGTAAGACAAATATTTATTTGTACTATTTGTGTTAATAGTTTATTTTCATTTGGAATTCTTGCAATGTGTATACCATTATTACAATTCACTAGCTCTTTTTAAAAAAAAAAAAAATACTCAATTCCTTTTTGTATGTCTATAGATACATAAAATTTATTGGATCAAATTCATATAAAATTTGGATTTGATCCATATTCTATTGGGTCTAAAATTATTTTGGGCTATAAAAATAAGAAAAAATTACATAAAAGAATAACTTAAGTTTCTAAACTACTAAAAATCTCTCCACTTCTAAAATATCACATATATCCCAACATTTACTATTTTTACTAAAAGTTGAGATACATCTTTAAACCTCCTATTCATACGCCGTTACTTTACCAAAACTTACCCGATTTCTTCCTCACTTTACGCCTTAATTTGAGAAGCAGTTTCAATCTAATTTCTCCCTCTAATTTAAACCTTTGAATTAAGGTAAATTTCCTCCCTAAAATCATATTCAATTTCTTCTAATCTTATTTTACATTTTTTTTTCAAAAAATGAATTTTGCCCCTGCGTTACGAAGCGATTTTTTAGTGTTTTTTTTGAGCGAATATTTTGATTATCATTTTTTTAGTCTATATTATTTAGAATTAACATTATGAATAAAGATTTGAGACCATCTTTTAATCTTGGATTCTCTCAATTAGAAAGTATAAAAAAATATGAAGAAGTTGTAAACTTCATTCCCGGTAGTTTTGAATATGAATCTGTTGGTTTTGATGAAAATGGATCCAAGCATAGAAACGATCCACATACTATGAAGAAATTACGAGAAAAATATGCCAAGAAGGATAAGGAAAAAGAAATTCATGGTTCTAAGAAAAGAGGATCTAACACTTCTGAAAGTAAAGCTCCCGCTAAGAGAAGAAGAGTTGTTGAAGTTATTTTCAGAGATGAGCTTCCAAAGGTATTTGCATGTTCAAATCTGTTGAATATTAGGCCGAGAAACATATTTAGACATGCATGATACGTTTTAAAATTTCTTGTTTATGTGGTTCTTTGTTTATGATTTTATATGTATCTCATGTTTTTTAATTAGTTTTAAAATTAACATAATAAGAGATACATGTTTATAAGATTATAGATACATATTATATCATCTTGTATCAGTTGTCTATTGTTAATGCATCTATATATTTCTAGTGTTGTTTATCTTTTATTGAAATAAAGATTACAATAGATACATGTTATTTCACCCAAGATACATATTGTACTATCTTGTATATATGGTTACCTGAGTATGCATTTAAATATTTATAGTGTTTTTTAAGTATTATTGAAGTAAACAAACAAAAGATACATATTTTTTAGATTAAAGATACATATTGTATCATCTTGTATAAATTGTTATCTGTTTATGCATTTATATGTATCTTAATCAGATCGATTTGCTTCTTTCCAAAGAAGTATTCTATTTTTGCTTCAATACTTCAATGTTCTGAATGTGAGTTTACTAGTGTAGTCATTTTGTATTTGATTCATATTTCGGGCTTTGCAGAAGAAGTTTCGATTAAGTTCTTGACATAATACCTATTGTTGATTCTGTGATCAAGTTTACAGCCCGATGTGAACTTTGTAGTGAATGTGCTTCTTTTACCTTGAGGAAGACAAAGGAGAGGAGGATGGAGTTAATTGCAGGAGCAGAAGTATATATGCCCGTGTGCTGCAAGCCTTATGTGAGTGGGCAAGTAGTCAAAGAGGTTGTTAAAAGTGTTCTGGAGTCTTAGAAGGTTAAATACAACTCTATTTTGTAATATATATATATATCAAGCGCCACTTGTCTTTTCAATATAATAGGGGTATTGGTGCAACTTTTCCTGTATGAAGCTTTGCACTTCCAATAGCTACGTAGTAAATAGGCCATTTGCCTAAAAATATTAAGCAACTATTGTAGTTTCAAGTCTCTTATCTTTCGAAGTCTTTGAGGACAGAGTTTCTCAGTGTATATGTTGGTGGGAGGTTGTTAAGTGTTCGATGGAATATTTGAGGTGCGAGCAAGTTATCTCGGACACCATAGTTAAAAATATACTATTGTACTTGTAAGTCATATTTTAGGGAGTGTTCCCTCAAAGTGATGAAAGTGAAATGGCTATCTATTATTGTATTTATAGCACTTTTAATTTTCTTTGTCTTTATATTTTTAACTCCAAATGTGGTTGATACAAGTGCTTTACTATATTTCGTTTAAAATTTCAAGTAATGAATACATAATTTTGAATCACAAGATTAAAATTCTTGTCCCAAACACATATTCCAAGTGTAAAAAACATAAAAGATCTCAGGCTATTGGAAAACACTGCAGATAAACAAATGTTATTGTACTACACACAAAAGCTCTAACAAAATATTTCTACTAAAGTACCAGCTACATTGATCTACATCATTCTAAATTCGCCCATGTATTACAAAGTACTAACAAAAGAGACAGATTACACAGAAGTAACATAAATATAAAAAACACAAAAACAAGATTGTCTTCCTCTACATTGTCTTGAATCTTGATTATATTTAAACCTCTCTACAAAAATTGATTTAGATTTTTTATACTGATGATCACATGTTTTCAGGATTGTTGTTTACAAGAAATGAGCTACGTGTCATTAGAACTCTTTCTAAAGCTTGATGGCATATTTTTTCTCTATATTCCTACAAAAAGAAATGAATCTTAAATCATCTTTTACAACCATGTTAATTTTCTATTAAAGTCAGACCCTTTTATAACAGGCATCCTCTGTAGCAACCAAGTTTTTGTACAACTGGTGTTATAGAGACGTTTGACTGTAGTGATAAAAAAGAGAAGATGCAATAATTTACCTTAGTGGATTTCAATGCTTTTTGAATCACATAATTGCTAAAAGGATCTTTGGCAAATTAAACTAGTGTTTTTGCATCATATAGAAGAACATAAACTACTAAAATCATTCCAGATTTTTCTGACTCTATGCATCTCTCAACAACATAGCTACCACCTTTTTTGAAGGCTAATGATAAGTATTGCTTCTCAAGTTGACTAAATATCTTACATAAGATCTCTTAGTCCCTGAGTTCAAGAACATGTTGCACAACATAGTTTCTGTTGTATAACAACAACATACACAAATTCTTAACATAAATCAGAAACCAGCCAATAATATTAAAGCATGCTCTTATCGTTAGCAAATCGTCTCATATCTGCTTTTGTGTAACACCCCAGATTCTAAACCCCGGATGCTACACGGTGCACATAATCCCAAAGGACCACAACCTAACCCATAACTAGTACCTGCTGCAATAGCTGAACAGTAATACTGAAAATATGTGGGAATCTGGCAGAAAATTTCCATAAGGTTCAAAACTAAAATAATAATGTATAAGGTATAACAATACCAAAACTAAAACATCTATCTGAAAAATAATATAGTCTAAAAAGCCTCTAAACTGTCTGAACTGTAGAGTTGATGGGACAATCCTCCAACTAACTCCATCTACTGAAATACTGGACTAATGCAATAATGAAATAAGGGATATCCTCAAATGATAAGGACTCACCGCTAAGTCTACTGCTGCTGGCTAAATCTGAACTACTAAGAGTGTTTGAGATCCCGTGCGTCTGAACCTATGGTATAAGACACCATAGCACAAGAGAAAAGTATGCATTAGTACGTGGGAATGTACTGGTATACTAGATGAGGTAAGGCTGAATGCAAGGGTTCATATGCATGAACAATACTGACTGAATAACATGAGCATACTGAATGAGGATACATGTAGGAGTACATAAACTATAACTGAAATCGTGGTGACACTGAATACTGAGTTCTAATAATTGGATTGCTGAGAACTGAGTCTACTAATACTATATTACAGATACTTAGTCTACTAACAGGCTGATATTGATTTACTGTATCTAACAGTCCTGAATATGTAGAACTATCTAAGTTCTTTACTGAGCTGAGTGACTGTATCGGACAGTCCTAATTTCTGTCATACTGAATTGAGTTTTATTTCTGAGACTGAATCTAAAACTGAGACTATAGGAGGTAATCATCTAACCGACATGCCCCGAATCTAAACTAGTGGGGTCCAACCTGTAACCCCTGCTGGAAGGGTGTCAGTAGTGTGCCACGGGTAAATGCAACTGCTATGGAGTTAGTCCTATATAACGAGTGACCCCTGATATCAATCCTATACTAGCAGGTGATCCCTGAGTATGTCAGTCCTATCTAGAAGGTGACATCTCATAACCTATGATGGCTACGTAGTTTTAGAAATTAGGGATTACTTCTAGGGACCTAGTCCTAACTAACGGGTGTGCCCCCATCCCTAGGCTCACTCGGTGCTGAATCCTACTCCCACCTGGAAGAAATTGAACTGATTTTCTAGTTTATACTAGGCATGAATAAGTTGTTATTGATCGTACTGTTTAACTGAACTGAACTGAGTTACTGAGTTCCGTTGGCTGACAGAATACAACTGCATTCTGTTAACTGACTGAATGCTACTGAGTTCTAAATTAATTACTAAGATGGACTGGATTGATACAGAGATTACTGAGACTTCCTAAGTTCTGTAACTGACTGAATTCTACTGATCGCTGCTTGACTGAGAGTATCTTGAAAACTAACACTGGCTCTAGGAAATCGGCTAAATTATCGGGTATTAAATAGCCCCAGGACTCGATAATATGAATAATATAAGGCATGACAATTATTGAATAACATGACAATAGACTATCATTCGCAATACAATCAATGAGGCATCTCTTCGATCACTTGGAAGTCAACACTTGTACATGAATAGGAATGCATACTAGTGTCTCATAACTCATAAACACTTGGCATGCATTAACTTGCACATGAACGGGGATTACATGTTAACATGCTATAATGGCACTATTTCATTCACATAGGCATTTTATCAAACATATTTATACAACAATTACTACATTTAAGTCTCATGGATAGATAAATAAACTTGCAACTTGAATGGTTTATCATGAACGACATGCAATTCATCACATACTAGGATCAAATCTTGGAACTTGTAATAAAAAACATAAATCATAACCCAACAACAACATGAACATGAATTTCAATTCAATTAAATCATGAAAACTCATAAATATACAATCTTTGTATTTTGAAAAGGATTCTTGTACTTCATGGGTGGAAGGGACCCATGAATCAACATCTAACATACCTTAGAAGATTCTTTCTTGAAGGTTCTTGGAGAAATTCTAAGGCTTGTTCTTGATTTCTTGGGGCTAGGGTTCTTGCTTTGAGAGAGAATACTTTGCTTTGGAGAAAAATTGGGTGAATAATGAAGTATTTTAGCTATTTAGGGCATAAATCCTGTGATATGGTTGAATAGGGTGAAAGGAATAGACCTTTTTGCCCTTAAAATTTTGGGGATGGATTGCAGAAAATTGCCCCAGCCGAAATAGCCAGGATGCCGCGGTGATTGTAGAGACGCTATGGCTAGGGGGGCGCGGGTTTAGCGCCTTGAGCTACTGGTTTGGGAATCCAAACACGCCCTTACGCATGTCCAAAAATTTTGAAACTCACCCAAGATGTACTATTGACTTTCCCCATCGTGAATCAACTTAAAAATCAACAAACCAAGGTCGAGAAGGTCGGAAATAAAATCCTTAAAGTTCAAGGGCCTTAAAAGAGACTAAGTCTTAACACTTAGCTAAAATTTTCTGAGTGTTGGATCCTTTATAAAGCTTCAAGGAGCTGAATTAGACTTAAATTTTTTTTGCGGGGTCTTACAATATCTCCCTCTTGGGAATATTCATCCTCGAATGTGACTGACTTATAAGTCACATTTGTCATTTTCTGAAAAATGATTCCCTTGGCTCACGAGGAAAGTCATTTTCCCCCAAATTGAGGAAAATGAGTTGTTGTGGAAAGTGTTTTCCAAACATTTTATTGCAACCAAATAAGGAAAAATAAAAAAATATTTTTCAGAAAACATTTTCCATACCAAACACACCATATTGTACTTTTTTCCTCACCTGATGGAACCTTCTCCTGAGAATCAGATTCATCTTCTACTATCTCCCCCCACTTTATAGTACTCTCCCCTGAATTCCTCATAGTAGTGTCTTTGTTGGTACTATGCTTATTAGATGAGTTTTTTTCCCTCTTTTATTTAGATGTTTTCACCTTATTCCTCACTGCTGCAAAAAAATTCTGCACCCATTCTTTTGTAGTCATTTCCTATTTTTTGTCACCTTCTTTTTCTAAGTTCTTCAACCCTGGCTCTTGTGATTTATCTGTCAACACATCAAATGAATTACCAGTCAGAATTCCCTCCTTATGTGTTACTGCCTTCTCCACATTATCACTTAGAACATATTCAGAATCTTTGTTTTTACAAATCTCTTATTTGCTGGGTGCCACCTTCTATAATCTCTTCCAGATCTCCACCCATTATTATTATTGACCTGATTTTGCTCCTGTTGATTACCCTGCTCCTGAGGTTCTCCCCTTCTTCTATTGAAATTTCCTTCTTGAGCTCTGGATGAAGGACTACATTTCGCTTCTTCATGTCCCTGTAATTTGCAATTCATATAGTAGGTAGGAAGTATATCATACTTAATCTTTACATTTATTCTCTTCACTTCTTTGGTAGCTTCATTCTCTATATCTATCATCACATATTGATGTCTTTCAGTCAAAAGATCTAATTGAACTTTAACCCTAGCACAGCTTGGTCGTGTTTTATTGATAGTAGCTACATCCAAATGCACGAGTTTACCAACAATAGAGGTTAATGAGAATAAGGACTCTGAGATAAAAAAAGATGGGAAAAAGATTAGGAAACATATTCAGGCTATTATTTGGAGTCCGGAGTCAAAAGAGTTTTTTTTTTATCAAAAATTTCAAAAGGGACATTTACTTTTGAAAAAAAATTAAAACGGACAAAACGCTGTGGGCCTAATGACTTACAAGTCGCCCGGGGCCCAGCGACTTGCAAGTGTTTACTGTTCACCTCCTTCATTTTTTTTATTGGAGTCATGTATATTCATTCCATATATCAATTATTAGTGAGCCTTGTTAACTGTTTGCGTCCTCCTTTTTTTGTTTTGTGTGTGTTTTTGTTTTGCACGTGTTCACTGTTAAATCCTCAATAATTTCTATTAATAATAAAACATTTAAAAGTTGCAAATTATGTAAATATGTTTAGTATTTAATTTTCTATTATATGGAAGAGGTTGTTTCGACCACCTCTTCCAATTACCAAAAAACTCAATTACTTCCACTTAATTGCATACCATGTTTCAATATATAATAATTTCATTGTTTTATCATAATGGTTTAAATATTTAATATATTCTATTAATTTATATTAATTAACTATAGCTACATATTAAAAGTAAATTTTATTTATTTATTTAATTGTCTATCATGTTCAAAACTAATTTGTTACCACAAATCACAATAATAAATAACTTAAAATATTTAAAAGACATATAGAAATTTTATTGACTCTTACCAAAAAAACCCTTCTATTCTCACCTAATTACATATCATGCCCCAATATATAATAATTTTATTTTTTCATCATTATAATTTAAATATTTAATATATTCAATTAATTTATATTAATTAACTATAACTACATATTGGAAGTAAATTTTATTTATTTATTTAATTGTCTATCATGTTCAAAACTAATTTGTTATAACAAATCACAATAATTAATAACTTAAAATATTTAAAAGACATATAGAAATTTATTGACTCTTACCAAAAAAACTCCTCTACTCTCACTTAATTACATATCATGCCTCAATATATAATAATTTCATTGTTTCATCATAATGATTTAAATATTTAATATATTTTATTAATTTATATTAATTAACTATAACTACATATTGGAAGTAATTTTTTTTATTTAATTGGCGATCATGTTCAAAATTAATTTGTTATCACAAATCACAATAATTAATAACTTAAAATATTTAAAAGACATATAAAAATTTTATTGACTCTCATTATTTTAGCAATGCCACATAAATTGAGATAAAATAAAAAGTACTGCAAATCATAATAATTAACAATTTAAAATACTTAAAAGATATATAAAATTTTAGTTGACTCTCAAAATTGTATCGAAGCCACATAAATTGGGACAGAAGGAGTAAATATATTATTTGTTAATTACGTAAAAATTATAATAAATCAAAATAATTAACAAGTTAAAATACTTTTTAAAAAATATATAAAAGTTCTATTCAACTCTCAAAATTTTATCGGTGCAACATAAATTATGACAAAATAAAAAATTATCTTAATTAATTGCAACTAAATATTTAAAGTAAATCAATTTTATTATTTTAATTGCTTTTATATACAAAATTAATCTTTTTATTTATTTATTTATTTATTTATTTTAGTAAGTTTAAATTTTAAAATTATTTTTTTCTTATATAGAAATACTAATATTTAAACTTAACTTTAATTTTTTAAAGTACAAAATTAATAAATTTAATTTAATAAAATAAATTTCTAATGAATATTTTCTTAGAATTTGTGTTGGGTCAATATGTATCAAGTTAAAAAGAAATAAAGAAAAATATATAGTAAAATTTTATTATTGTGAAAGATAAATATAATGCACTATCCAATAATGTTTAATAATATCATATTTTGCATATGTAAATATAGCATCACGTATTTAATTAATATACTATTCCGGTGAATTATCGATGATTACTATTGGATATGATAAAATTATATTAATTTTTATAGTACTAACATAATCAATCGCTCTTAATTAATTATTATGAGTCATCTAGGTATTAAGAAAATAAATAATATTTAATGAAAAATAAAATAGAAATAAAATGCGAAATTAACTCTTAATGTTTTAAATTAAATTTTCGTCTTTTGAACGATTTTACTATATCACTCCTTATTATAAGACATTATGTATTAGAAAAATAAGAATAACAAAATAATATATCAACATAAAATATTTGATTAACTATCAAAATTATATTAGTGCCATATAAATTGGGACGGGACAGAAGAAGGTATAAAACAACATATATTATTTGAAAATGAAATAAAAAGTACTGTAAATAATAGAAGAAAGTATTCTAAATCACAATAATTAAAAATTTAAATTATTTTTAAAATGTAATTGACTATCAATGCTACAAAAATTTGGATAAGAAAAGTAATGTATATTAATTTGAAAATTACATAAAAAAATATAATAAATTACAATAGTTAACAACTTAAATTATTTAAATACATTGTGTGCTTGAGAGTGGAATTGTGAAGTGATGAAAATGAAGAATTATTTGTGTTTATATTTTCCGGTCGTTGGAGAAAAAGAAAGATGGTGCAATGTTCTCTATTCTTTTCTGTTGCTCCCACCAAGAAAAGGAAAAATGGAGTATATGTGAATGGTCTATGTAGTATGGAATCTTTGAGTAGGTGAGTATTATTGTTCTCGGTCAAAATGAAAGAGAAAAGAAAGGAGTAAAAATGATGATGTTAAGGATGAGAACAAAAAAAAAAAAAAAGGAGGTGAACAGTGAACACTTATAAGTCGCTGGGCCTCGGGCGACTTGTAAGTCGCTGGGCCTCGGGCGACTTGTAAGTCGCTGGGCCCGCACTGTTTTGTCCGTTTTTTTTTTTTTCTAAAGTAAGTGTCCCTTTTGAAATTTTTGATAAAAAAAAAGAGCCCTTTTGACTCCGGACTCTTATTATTTGTGCAGTCTCTTATGACTTAACTCTTGAATCGTATATAAGTGGACTCATTTGATACGAATTCACATTTTTTGCATTCATGTAATAAGCACTCTCAGATAGAATATTAACGAAATCCTCTTTTAATTCAAGTCTGATTAATACATGCCTATTACGAAGAAAACCCGCCTTTAATTCCACATTGTAAAGGTATTTGATCTCTTAATTCTGGTAACTCTGGTCACCCATAAGAAAATTTGCGCACAATAGCATATTTCAAATTTTCTATGATATTCATTTGATTAACTTTTTGTTCGGTCCATTTAATCACAGGGACACCATCCTTATAGTCAACCTTTTTAATAGGAATTGGGAGTTAGTTCTTGCTTATTCTCTTGCATCTTATTTGCGTTGGGATTGATAATGGTGGAATATTTTTCAGCTAAGGCTGCATGAGGGTTAATAATAGGTTTAGCCCTAGTACTTAGGGAAGGGAATTGAACATCAAAATCAATAGGTGGTGTTTGACCAGTCTTCGATAAAGACTGGCTATCCGTAGATGCCATGATTGATCTAGGGTTTTGAGAAGAAAATTGCCATTGGATAAATGTACTGCTTACATAAATTTATTCTTGTCTTATGTAATTGCAAAGTAATTTATAGATTCACAAAAAAAAATAATATAGATTTATTTGAGATAAAAGAATAAATTTGATAAATATACATCATAAGAAGAAATAACTGGTTAAATAAAATTTGATTTACTGCATAAATTATTATCACCACAAGATATTCTTTGAAAATACTAATCATAATTTTAAAAGAATGTAAAAATGATAAAATTTCATTAGAAAAGATAGAGTGCAGTCATATTTCAGGTAAACGATTCAAAGAAAACCTTCTATAGTGATAAATTGATCATCAAAGAGCCAACTGAGGACCTTATTTAACAACAATGTTAATACTTGGAGTCTTTAATAATTTGATAAATGAAACGCAAATAATTCATGACTCTGTAATATCTTATTTGAAGGCCATAAAAACGTTTTAACCGTATTAGTAACTCATATATTCAATGTATTAAATTTCATTAATAAACATAAGCTTTCAAAAGAACCCAAAGCAATGTACCATATTGTGGTTTCATTCGTATGAGTTAAGCGGAGGAAACTCAAAAGTTTTAGCGTAATTATTAGAATTCAAAAAGTTGTTAATTTTGTCTTTAGTGTAATTATATGATTATTATTTAATTTATAATTAATTAGATAGTTTATAATAATAAGAAGAAATAGTCAAAAAAGGAGGAAAAAATAAATAAAAATAATGACTATAAAAATATGTCACATCATCAAATTCATAATCTTCCTTTATATATATATATATATATATATATATATATATATATATATATATATATATATATATATATATATATATATATATATATAGAGAGAGAGAGAGAGAGAGAGAGAGAGAGAGAGGGGGAGATATTTAGATAGAAAAGTAGAGATTTAATAGAAATTAAAAGTATGAGATTACTTAAACGCATCATCCTTAATAATTTTCACTAAAATATTTGATATTTTCATCTTTAAAAAAAAGGTACTTTCAACTTTCAACTTTTAATTTAACACCTTTCAACTTCTAGAATTTAGTATAATATGATATGATTATTATTTACTATTTAATTGATTAGATGTTTAATGACATTTTAGTTTAGTATAGGGATAAAATTATAATCCAACTTTTCTAAATACTTAATACAAATATTATATTGAACTTTATGGGTGTTATGAAACAAAAATCAATTCAAATTCGTAAGTTGAGATTAAAAAATCTTGTCAATTTGATGCTACTTTAATTTGACAAAAAATACTCAAGCTTATATGTAATTCAACAAAAAGTTAATGAAAAATAAAATATACAAGAAAAAGGCACCATAACCCAGTTTAATCGATATCTACATGTTTCATTTAAACAATTTTTATTCAAGCACTAAACAATCTAAATAATAATTTTTAAAAAAGTAGATTTTAATGGCCTAAAAGAAAAAAAAATCTCAATATTAAGCATTTCGCCTTAGATAAAGAAAATATAAAAGGTTTGGGATCCAATTCACACCTCCAAAACATATATAGAAATCACAAAATTTACAACAAAAGAAATTAATACTTAGAGAAAAAATAAAAGAAACAGTTACACTAGAAAAACTTCAGAATAATTGATTTTGATGTTGAGCTTGATTTCTTACTCTTCTACGTATCATTTGCTTTGACATAGTTCCTACAATAAGAAATGAAAAAGAAAAAAATGGTTGTTCTTAGTATTATATTATAGTAAATTATAGTAGTAGTACAATAAAAGAGAGGAGTGAACCTTTGATGACAGCAAAGAAAATGGAGCATAGATGCACTCAATCTAGTGGAGATACGAATCGACACAATAATATGAGTAATTAGGACACCTCTGATTTAATCAAAGAAGAAAGTCAAATTACTCCTAACTCCATCTTAGTAGTTTCATTAGAATTCAGAGGTTCATCTTGCTCAAATAATGTTATAGGGCAATTCCGATATTTCACACGATGACCGTATGATCAAAAATAGTAAGAAAAAGGTCAGTGATTTTTTCCCTGGCCTTGTGCTTTCATTGAGTAATAGGAGAATAGGAGAAAGGGAGCCCCTCAAAATCTCCACTTTCTTGAAAACAAAACAATCAAACCACAATCTTTTTTTAAAAACAATCATGTGTTGTTAGGGGTGGGCGTTCGATCGGTTCGGTCTGATTGTTTAATATCGATTCGATTTATCAGTTTTCGGATTGACAAAAATGACATTCATAACCAAACCGAAATAAATTCGGTTTGGTTCGATTTTTACAAATTCTGTTCGGTTATTTTTTATTTTTATTTCGTTTTGAAATATTAAAGTAGTTAGCCTCTCTTTTTCATAACTGAGCATTTAAAATTGATGGATTTTTTTAGGAAAATTATTTTTTTCAAACCTGTTTTTCATTCTCAAATATAAATAATTATAAATAACTCAACATGGATGAAGCGAAATGAAGTAATCATAAGCTTAACATAATGCATAACATCATTAATCATTACATATAATAGAACCTTGCATAAATAGTCTACAAAACAACACAAAACTCGTAAAAATAGTCCATGAAACAACATATATTCTGCATAAATAGTCCATAAAACAATCCAAAGTCATCAAAATAGTCCATAAAATATTTGAGTCACTAAAATAATCCATAAACAGCCTGCGGCGTATGCGATTTGCTATTAAATATTAATTGTGAATGTGAATTATTAAATATTATATATATATATATAATATAATATTATATTATATATATATATATGTAACATAATATACATAATATAATATAATATATATATATATATATATATTATATATATCATATATATAATAAAATATATATATTATTTATTTATAAAATTTTGGTTTTTCGGTTTTAACCGATTTATTTTTTTTAAACCGAAAACCGAACCGAAATTCTAAATTTACAAACCGAATCCGATCCGAAAAACCGAAAAACAGAAACCAAAAATAAATTTCGATTTGATTTTTCAGTTTTTTCGGTTTAAACCAAAATATGCCCACCCCCATGTGTTGTACCAACCTCCAATTATACAAAAAAGTGATAAAAAAATCATTTGAGAATACAACTAAGATGCTGCCAAGTGCCAACACAGAAATAATTCTTCCTTTTTTCTTTTTTATTTATTCTCGTCTATACATGAATATTTCAGCATAATAATATAAGAGAAATGGCAAAAGAAAAAAAAAAATGCCATTCATCATATGCTAAAAAATGCATCCCTAAGATTGGACTCTTTTCTTCACCTGGGATAATCCTGTGTCTTTACATGCAGATATTTTGTGTTCCTCTATGCTGCCACAGTTCTCAACTTTCCTTGATTTTGTTCTACAAGTTGTGTCAATGCACCATCTACATGAGTGAATACGTCCTGTTTGGAACCATTTCCGTTCACGTACAAGTCAAAATAACTCAAAAGAGAATGAAAGCCATTTGCCCTTTAAGGTTAGGAGATGACAACTCATGCGCGCACCTGGTAATAGAGGAATTATAGTACGTCTCAATCAAGGGAAAGAGTAGAGGGAGGGAAAGGACTATTCACTGCCTTCTTCACATATCTAAAAATATATTCAAGTTGTTTGGTACAAATTGAGAGAGATTAGCTTCTTCTCATCCAATATGGGAAGGATTCAATAATTTACTATCTATGCGTACCCTAAAACTTCATTGTCGACCTCATCTTATTATTTTTAACTCGAAAAAGGCTCAAAAATACCTCTGAACCATCTGAAATAGCTCAAAAATGCCCCTCATTAGATTTTTGGCTCAAAAATATCCCTCCGTTAAATATTTGGCTCAAAAATACCCCTCCCTCTAACGGAATTCGGAAAAGGATCAAAAATACCCCTGAACTATCTGAAATGGGTCAAAAATACTCCTCTGTTAAATATTTGGCTAAAAAATACCCCTCCCCTTAATGAAATTAAATTATTTCGATTGAATTAAACCCTAACTTTAACTTTTTAACCCTAATACTTTAATTTTTTTACATAAAAGTATTTTTTTAATTTTAAAATTAGATAATGAAAAAAAGTATTTGAATTATAATATAAATTGGTTGAATTTGATTTGAAAAATAAACATACATTTATTCTAAAAAGGTATTTTCACTTTACATCTTTTTAATCTTTAAAGAAATTAACGAAATATAAATTAACGAAATCAATGAAATATAAAATTTCACTTAAAGAAATTAACGAAATAAAAATTAAATGATGAACTTTATATAAATTAATGAAATAATCGAAATAATTTAATTTCGTTAAATACCCATCTGTTAAATATTCGGCTCAAAAATACCCCTCCCCTTAACGAAATTAAATTATTTCGATTGAATTAAACCCTAACTTTAACTTTTTAATCCTAATACTTTAATTATTTTTACATAAAAGTATTTTTTTTAATTTTAAAATAAGATAATGAAAAAAAGTATTTGAATTATAATATAAATTGGTTGAATTTGATTTGGAAAATAAACATACATTTATTCTAAAAAGGTATTTTCACTTTACATCTTTTTAATCTTTAAAGAAATTAACGAAATATAATTTTTCACTTAAAGAAATTACCGAAATATAAATTAAATGATGAACTTTATATAAATTAATGAAATAATCGAAATAAGTTAATTTCGTTAAATACCCCCTCTGTTAAATATTTGGCTAAAAAATACCCCTCCCCTTAACGAAATTAAATTATTTTGATTGAATTAAATCCTAGCTTTAACTTTTTAACCCTAATACTTTAATTTTTTTACATAAAAGTATTTTTTTAATTTTAAAAATAAGATAATGAAAAAAAATATTTGAATTATAATATAAATTGGTTGAATTTGATTTGAAAAATAAACATACATTTATTCTAAAAAGGTATTTTCACTTTACATCTTTTTAATCTTTAAAGAAATTAACGAAATATAAATTAAATGATGAACTTTATATAAATTAACGAAATAATCGAAATAATTTAATTTCGTTAAGGGAGGGGTATTTTTGAGCCAAATATTTAACAGAGGGGTATTTTTGACCCATTTCAGATAGTTCAGGGGTATTTTTGATCCTTTTTCGAATTCCGTTAGAGGGAGGGGTATTTTTGAGCCAAATATTTAACGGAGGGGTATTTTTGAGCCAAAAATCTAACGAAGGGTATTTTTGAGCTATTTCGGATAGTTCATGAGTATTTTTGAACCTTTTTCATTTTTAATTTGTGTTGCCATAATGTGAGGAAGAATGTGAGAGTAACGGATTTGGATCCTCAAATGGCTTTTGCACTTCTAAAACTGAAAAAAGACCCCAAAAAACTGAAAAAGATATGAGTAATTAAGAGCATATAATTATGAAACAATATTAAATTTTATTAGATTAAATTGTGAAAAAAAACTCCAAAAGAAGGAGAAAAAAGATAAATGCCAATAGAGATCATAGAGGGGTGCCACATCACATCCTCTATGTTTTTTCCTTTATATATATACTAGAAAAATTAACCGCGCTTTGCGCGGTGTTAAAAAATTAATTATTTTATTTGATCAATTTTATATTCACTTTAAATTTATTAGCTAATCGTAATATTATAACTTGTTATAATTATATTATGAAGAATGTTTTGTTCCATAAAAGAAAAAAAATTAATAATTTTACATTTATTAAATGTTGGATAATATATTCTTTATCAATAAATTAAAATATATTCTCTAATAGCAATTTTATTTCATTTTTATTGCATATTGAATGAAGTTGAAATTTTAATTTGAAATAATGTACTTATGTGTGCTTATAAATGCACTAAGATGGTAAGATAATTTCTTTCTCATTATATATATAAAACAATTTCAATAGCAGAAATCTCTTTAAGTCATCAACACTATATACTGATTAACTCCGCATTACAACTACCTTAATGTGCATATTGCAATTCGCATCATTAAAAAATCATGAAAGTTCATATTATAGAAGTTACATATAAAGTACATATGAACACTCACACACATACACCTATTTTTTTCACGTTAATTATGAGAAAATAGATGAAAAAGGAAATACAAAATTAGTATACAATTTTTTAAGCTCTTATTCGATAGCCTCTTTGACAAACGATCAACCTTCAAAAGCCTATAAAATTGACAATAATAAAAAAATCATGAAAGTTCATATTATAGAAGTTACATATAGAGTACATAGCCATTAACACTCACACGCGCACATACCTATTGCTTTTACATTAACCATAAGAAAATGGATGAAAAAAGAAATACAAAATTAGTATATAATTTTTTAAGCTATTGTTCGATAGCCTTTTTGACAAACGATCAACCTTTCAAAAGTCTATAAAATTTACAATAATAAAAAAATTATGAAAGTTTATAGTATAGAAGTTACATATAGAGAACATACGCATGAACACTGACACACTCACACACCTAATTTTTTTTTATGTTAACCATAAGAAAATACACGAAAAAGAAATACAAAATTAATGTACAATTTTTGTAAGCTCTTATCCGATAGCCTCTTTGACGAACAATCAACCTTCAAATGTCTTCTTAATAAACTTGAATTTAATACTACAAATAATAATATAAAGAACACTATTTCAGATATAAAACAAAAAGGATATTCTTGAATATGGGTCTCATGAAACAAAATATTATGACTTTATATAGATGAAAATGGAGGAACATCATAAGTTATCTCAAATTTTATAATTAAATAATTGGAGGTTATGAATATGAAAATTTAAAAGTCATGAAGTTAATGATATTATTAAGAGTAGAAATTTATTTATTTTTAATTATATATAGATATAAATTTTACTTAATACAAATCAATTACATTAATTATAAAGGAAGATAAAAATAATTAACAAAATATTTAGAGTTTGAAAATTTAAAAAAAAAAATGGTCTTCTTGAACATTAACTAATTGAGGGTTATGAATATGAAAGGCTTAAGAGTTATGAACATTACTAATATTTAAGAGTAGAATTTATGTAATTGAATATATACACTCTTAAGTATATAAATATATTTTTATGTGAATTTTCATCAATTACATATTTTCAGTCTTCTAAAAGTTTGATTTTTATATAATATATTCTATAAGTGAAACAGTAATTTATTTTTTCTTAAAAGAAAGTAGAGAAAAAGAAAAGATTCTATAAAATTAAATTTATTTTCATGCCTAGTATTAGTAAGTTTTAAACTTGTTTATTATTTATATATATAACACAAATCTAATTATATGAATCTCGTATTTTTTATCTTATTTTATCCTTTTCATTTCTCTTTAAACTATAAAATGTGAAAAATCAAAAACTATAATTTAATGAATCAATAAACAACTTTCTTATGAATTAAAATGTCATTTAAAAATTATAAACTAATGTTGTAGGAGGGAGGGTGCGGATTAGGTGCGATAATTATCGTAGATAATAAATACATAGTATTTATTTTTATATAATGTATTTTATGAATATTATTGATTGGAATAATTTTCATTTTTATCTTCTTCACTTAAGATGTTTTATTAATTCATATTCTAGATTAGATATTATCGTAATTAAATTATCTAGTGTTTTAGGATCCTCGTTAGTATCATGTAACCTTTTGTATTCTAAGTATAAACTATATAGTTGAGTTTCTATTTCTTTTAATGATTTATTCTTTTCGTAAGATGTATTCATTAATTTGTGTAGTTTATTATTTTTATCCTATTGAAATTTTAGCAATTTCTGTGTTGTATTTTATTCTAACTTTGCTATATTCAATTCGTAGGTTTATGTTCTTTATCTGACTAACTAGTATTTGTTGCTCATGTATAGGTAATTTTCCATCTGTATTAAATAATTTTTCGTATGTATTAAATAAATTATTACTTGTATCTTCTTTTCCTAAGGTTAATTTTATTTTAAGTAATTTTTCTTCTAGTTGTCTTTTTTCTATTTCAAGTTGATTTCTGTAATTAACTTCTTCATATATCTAATTTTGCCTTTCTCTAATTTTTTTTATATATTCTAACATTTATTTATTCTGAATAATATTCATCTGAATCTAAGTAATATTGATGTTCATAATATATGCGTAAGTTTTCTATACTGTTTAATAATTCTTCCTCTTCATAATCTTCTAATTTTTCCCATATTATTTTCTTTATGTCTTTAATTTCTATATCTCTAAGTATATATAAAACAAGTATTTTAATATCATCTATCATGCTTTTTCATAATATTTTCTAGTTGTTTTTTTTATATATTTTATATCTTTAGTTTCCATGTATTTGTCTAAATTTGTTTCAATTTGTTTTTCTATTAACTATATGTTTCTCATATCTTTTTCCAAAAATTCTAGATATATGTAATTTATCATGGTAAGTATTTATAAGAGTAGTTAGGTAGGTATAGTATGTAATTTATTCTAGTCATATAATATTTACCAAATGCTTTTTCTAATATGATTTTTCTTATATCTACTACTTTTATATCCTTAAGTGCATACAAAATAAGTATTTTAAATTTATCTACCATTATATCATATAAGTATTTATTCATTTTCATAAAATTGCTATTTTCAAAATATTCCCTTCAATCATGTACATAACAAAATATGGTTATCTTAGATTACTATATACTAGATTATTCTTAAATAACATGTTCTTCGGTCACTATTAGCATGGTAATCTGGATATTTTCCCTTAAACAGCGCCTCTACTCTGGTTACTCCCCACCACGGCTTCTTGCCTCATTGGTTTCACCTTTAGGATGACATAGTTCGTAGGGATTTTTCTCCGTTTCCAATTTGCTAATGAACTTCTTAACATATTATTCTTCGAATAATTCTACTATAAAGTAACTAACATGAATTTATTTTATCATACCATGATTGTTGGGAATTATGAATTTAGTTATTCATAATCATAAATAAATATACCTGTTCGGGTAGGTTTGATATTTCTGAGCTTTGTTCCTCCATAGATTTTTCCATTGAAATATATTTATTTTTTAATAACTAAGCAAAATATTTGTAGTGAGCAGGAGAGAGTTTTTTGCTTCAACACATGAAGGCTTGTCTTCATCTGAGCAAGTGCTCGTTCATTTATAATATGAGAATGTACACTGTTTTTCTTTACATCTGTCAACTATTTTACAGAAATGAAAAAAACGTTTCTACAAAAGTCTTTAAAGCAAATGTCTAATCTAATAATGACACTACTTGCCAAAAATCTAATAATGGCACTACTTGCCAAAAATCTAATAATGACACTACTTGCCAAAATTCTAATAATGGCACTACTTGCCAAAAAGGACTAAGAAAAGTCAACAAAAACAAAAAAATTACATGATTTTTACGTAAATCTAGCTATTCTTCCATATCTCTTTCTTGAATTACTTTCTTTCTTTATCCGTAGCTATTCTTCTATGTCTATATTTCTGTAACTATAATCATTATTATCCATTGTTTTTACAAATTGTTCAAAAGGGCTTTCTATTTGTATTTTATTAATTTTATTTTTTTCAGTTATTTTATGATTTGTTGTTAATACATATAGATTTTTACATCTTGCCGTAAATATTTTACTTCCTGGGGTTAATACTATTCCTGATATTTTCCAATATAATACTAATGATTTGTCTATATTTTTATCCGTTACTGCTACTGAATAATTCGCACTTATTATAAATTAAAATTTTTGGTATATTAAATTTCCTTTTATGGCTGTTATTATACTTTTTTCTATAGGTTTTATAATTCTATCATCTGCTAAATATAATTCTATTGGTGTATCTATTCCTTCTCTAAAACATGCTTTTATTAATATTTCTGTACCTCCAAGGTGTACATATTTTATTGGGTCTCTACTTTTTATATCGTTTATCTCTTTATTAATTATTCTTTTTGTTACTAGTGGTTTACTAGCTTTACCTTTTGCATATCTACAGTCTATTACATGTTCCTTTTGGCTTACTACATAATATTCTTCCTTTTTTCTAGTAAATATATTTTTTATTGTTGGTATTTTAAATATTTTTTCTACACTTAAGTCTAACTCTTTTCCTTTTATTTCATCAAATACATTGTTATCAAATATTATTTTTTGATCTGTTCCTTCGTCATTTAAATATTCTTCTTTTGTTATTATTTTTATATCTTCTTCAGTCATTTAATTCGTCTAATTCACTATCTATTTCATTATCTCCTATTTCATTATCTGTTTCATTCTCTGAAATTTCATATATACTGTCTTCACTTTCTAATTCGTAATCTATATAATCTATCTGCATATATTCTGTATTTTCTATTTTTATTTCTGATATTTGTTTATTTTTTGGATTTTTAGGTAATTTACAATCTCTAGCTAAATGTCCTATTTTTCCGCAATTATAACAAGTACATTCCTTTATAGATTTCTTTTTCCTATATGGTCTTTTATGTTTATAATTTTTTACATAATATCTTTTTCTTTGTTTCTTATACTTATATTTTGATTTTTTGTATTTCTTATATTTCTTATGTCTTTTTGTTTTCTTATAATATCTTTATTCGCATCCAAATTGAGGTTCTATTTTATCTTTGCAACATGCTAAATTTCTTATTAATGTTTTTTCCATTTTTATTTCTTCTCTATATCGCATCTAATCCGCACCCCCTACAAATGGTATCAGAGCCAGTTAGTTAAAAAATATGAAACTACCATACATGTTGAAACTAATGTTGAAACTAGATTGGATTTACTTGAGAATAATTTATATTGATTAATTATGAGAAGACTATTTAAAAACAGAGAAGCTTTTTGAAAAATTAAAGAATCTTTAATTAGTAATTATTCAGAATATATAAGTCTAAATAAAACAAAAGAAAACCCACAAAGACTAGGGGTTTGTTAATTTTTAATTTTAAGAAAAATTAATTTTAAATGGATTATTAATTTTTCTTCAAGACTAGCCTACCTAATTACCTTAATATCTAGTATTGAAGAAAAATTAATAATCCATTTAAAATCTAGAAGAATGAGACACATACCACCTAATTATGATAAAATCAGATTTAGGTATCCACCAAAATACTATAAATACGGTTTAAATGAATAAAATACAAAAATACAAAGAACTAAAACAAATTATTTCTGAAAAACGTAAAGAATTAAAAATAAGAATAGAAAGATTAAGTTATAATATATTTGCCGGAGTTAGTAAAAACTCAATAAATGCACAAAAAGATGAAATATCAAATTTAGAATCACAAATAGATAGTTTAGAATATATATATCAACATGAACTATTTACAATAAAATGAACAAAGAAGAATTTATAATAGATGAAAAAATATATGAAAATCACGAAGGATTAAAAATAAGAATAGTATTTTCTAATCTAGGAAGAAGATATAAGAAAATAGGTGAACATTTATATTTAATGTTAGAAAAAGAAGAATTAAAATTAGAATATAAATTGACAGTTATGGTAAGAATAGAAAGGGAAAACGAAGAAATAGATAGAAAAAATAAAACAACAAACTACAAAAGACATACGAAAAATAGAAGAAACTAAAAATAGTAGGATTGCTGAATTAGAAAAAGAACTACAAATGTTAAAAGATCTATATGAAAAAAGACAGAAAGAAAAAGAAGAAAAAGATAAAGAACAAAAATTATTATACGAGATAAATCAATTTAAAGAAAAATTAGAAATAGATAATAAAGAAATAAAAAACAAGGAATTAGAAATAAATAATATAGATGCTGAAGAGACAGATAATTATGATTCAGAAGATAGTGAAACATATATAGAAATATTAACAAATACAAAAAATTTAGAAATCAATGAAAAACAAGAAGTAATTAATGAAGAAAACTTAGAAAATATCAACATAGAAATAAATACTCTTGATAAAAAAGAAGATCAAAATATAATACCTAGTACATCAGAAATAAGGAAACCTACATATTATAAGAATAAGTTTAAAAGATATAATCTAAAGAATGAATATGACAAATGGACACCAAAATAAATAGTTAATAAAAATTATAACTTTTTAGACTTAGATTCTGTAATAGATACAGAAAAAACAATACAATTATGGATAGGATATATGACAAAACAATTATTAGATAATAATATAAGTGTAATAGATGCACCAGAATATATAGAAAGAACACTAATAGGAACAGTGAAATTATGGTTTTTAAATCTAACTGAAAATAGTAAAAGAATATTAAGAACTGACAAACCCACAGAAGGAACATCATCAAAAAAATTAACACCTATAGAATTATTAAAAAAATATGAAACAGCTATAAAAGACGAATTTAGTAGCATGACAATAATAGAAGAAGAACAAAATGAAGAGAAAGATACAAATAGGAATTTAATGTTAAAATTAGCAATATATAATATGTGCTACATAGATGAATTTACTTGCGCATTTAAAGAATATTATTATAAAGGAGCATATAATACAGAAGAAAGTAAAGAAATAAGAAAATTATATTTTAGTAAATTACTTGAACCATTTAGTTCAAAAATAATAAAAAGTTGGGATGAAACAAAAATAGTAGATACTCTAGGAGCAAGAATAAAATTTTTACAACAATGGTATAGTAACCTATGTGAAAAATATAGAGAAGAAATAAAAATGGAAAAAACATTAATAAGAAATTTAGCTTGTTGCAAAGATAAAATAGCACCTCAATTTGGATGCGAAGAAAGATATTATAAGAAAAGAAAAAGACATAAGAAATATAAGAAATACAAAAAATCAAAATATAAGTATAAGAAACAAAGAAAAAGATATTATGTAAAAAATTATAAACATAAAAGACCATATAGGAAAAAGAAATCTATAAAGGAATGTACTTGTTATAATTGCGGAAAAATAGGACATTTAGCTAGAGAATGTAAATTACCTAAAAACCCAAAAAATAAACAAATATCAGAAATAAAAATGGAAAATACAGAATATATGCAGATAGATTATATAGATTACGAATTAGAAAGTGAAGACAGTATATATGAAATTTCAGAGAATGAAACAGATAATGAAATAGGAGATAATGAAATAGATAGTGAATTAGACGAATTAAATGACTGAAGAAGATATAAAAATAATAACAAAAGAAGAATATTTAAATGACGAAGGAACAGATCAAAAAATAATATTTGATAACAATGTATTTGATGAAATAAAAGGAAAAGAGTTAGACTTAAGTGTAGAAAAAATATTTAAAATACCAACAATAAAAAATATATTTACTAGAAAAAAGGAAGAATATTATGTAGTAAGCCAAAAGGAACATGTAATAGACTGTAGATATGCAAAAGGTAAAGCTAGTATACCACTAGTAACAAAAATAATAATTAATAAAGAGATAAACGATATAAAAAGTAGAGACCCAATAAAATATGTACACCTTGGAGGTACAGAAATATTAATAAAAACATGTTTTAGAGAAGGAATAGATACACCAATAGAATTATATTTAACAGATGATAGAATTATAAAACCTATAGAAAAAAGTATAATAACAGCCATAAAAGGAAATTTAATAGACCAAAATTTTAAATTTATAATAAGTGTGAATTATTCAGTAGCAGTAACAGATAAAAATATAGACAAATCATTAGTATTATATTGGAAAATATCAGGAATAGAATTAACCCTAGGAAGTAAAATATTTACGGCAAGATGTAAAAATCTATATGTATTAACAACAAAACATAAAATAACTGGAAAAAATAAAATTAATAAAATACAAATAGAAAGCCCTTTTGAACAATTTGTAAAAATAATTGATAATAATGATTATAGTTACAAAAATATAGACATAGAAGAAGATCTAGAAATAATAAATGACAGAATAAGTACAACAAAAAGAATAGCTTATGATAAATCGGAATCATCAAGCTTATCAAAAAGAACAAGTTATGAAACAAGTTCAATGGATAATTCAAACCAATATTACATAACAGGAAAGGTAAATGAAAAAGAATATTTAATACTCTTAAATACAGGACAAGAAGAAAATTATATAGCAAAATATCTAGTAAAAAATGAGGAAATAAAAACTGACAATAATATATGCCCAGATCTACCAAGAAGTTTAATAAATACTAAAAATATAGCAAAAAAAGAAATAATAATAGGAATAAGAAAAATAAAAATAGAATTTGAAGTAAAAGAAGAAATGCAAAAAACAGACATAATATTAGGAATAAAATGGTTAGAACAAGTAAAACCATATAATATAGAACATACACAATTAACCATAACATATAACAGAGAGAAATTATTCTTAAGAAGAGCTTTAACATAAAATGAAAATATATGTATTAATGAAGATAGTAGTAGAAGGATATTACAGTAGATATTATACGCCTATAATAGATATAGGAGCAGAAGCTAATTTATGTAGATATAATTGTTTACCAGAAAGTAAATGGGATAAATTAAAAACATCAATAATAGTTAAAGGATTTAATAACGAAGGAAGCTTAATTACTTATAAAGCTAAGAATGTAAAAACACAAGTATGACATAAAATATTAACAATAGAAGAAATCTATAATTATGAGCTAACATCAAAAGATATATTTTTAGGAATGCCGTTTTTAGATAAATTATACCCACATATAATAACTAGAACAGATTGGTGGTTTACAACACCATGTAAACAGAAAGAAAGAGAAAAAAGAGTTATTAATAAAATAAGAAAAAAAAACTGATTGGATAAAAGGAAGTGAAAAAATTACACAAAAATTGGAAAATATAAAAAATACTGAAGATACAATAGAACTGATCGTATTCTCAATAAATAAGAAGGAGATAACTATATTTTCAATAAATAAGATAGAAATAATTAAGAAAAAATTAGAACAATTATATAGTGAAGATCCATTAAAAGGATGAAAAAAACATAAAACCACTATAAAAATTGAATTAATAGATAAAAATAGCATAATAACCCAGAAACCATTAACATATAATTTTGATGATTTAAAAGAATTTAAAATACATATAGAAGAATTATTAGAAAAACAATATATACAAAAAAGTAATAGTAAACATAATAGCCCAGCATTTATAGTAAATAAACATAGTGAACAAAAAAAAGGAAAAAGTAGAATGGTTATTGATTATAGAAATTTAAATGCAAAAACAATGACTTATAATTACCCAATACCAAATAAGATATTAAAAATAAGACAAATACAAGGATATAATTATTTTAGTAAATTTGATTGTAAATCAGGATTTTACCATCTAAAGTTAGAAGAAGAATCTAAGGAATTAACCGCATTTACGGTACCACAAGGATTTTATGAATGGAATGTACTACCATTTGGATATAAAAATGCACCAGGTAGATATCAACATTTTATGGATAGTTATTTTAAACAACTACCTAATTGTATAGTATACATAGATGATATACTATTATATACAAAGACCAAAGAAGAACATTTAAAATTATTGGAACAATTTACGAATATAATAGAAAAATCGGAAATAAGTTTAAGTGAAAAGAAAGCTGAAATTATGAAAAATCAGATAGAATTTTTAGGAATACAAATAGATAAAAGTGGAGTAAAAATGCAACAACATATAGCACAAAAAATAATAAATTCAAAAGAAGAATTAGATACAAAAAAGAAATTACAATCATTTTTAGGATTAGTAAACCAAGTAAGAGAATATATACCAAAATTAACAGAGAATCTAAAGCCCTTACAGAAAAAATTAAAAAAAGATGTAGAATATAATTATAACGAAGAAGATAAAAAACAAGTTCAGAAAATAAAAATACTTTGTAAAGAATTACCAAAATTACAATTTCCAGATGAAAATAGAAAATTTATATATATAGTAGAAGCAGATGCTAGTGAATATAGTTATGGAGGAGTACTTAAATATAGATATAAAAATAAAAAAATAGAACATCATTGTAGATATTATTCAGGAACGTTTAATGAAACAGAAATAAAATGGAAAATAAATAGAAAAGAATTATGTTCATTATATAAATGTTTATTAGCATTTGAGCCATATATTGTATATAACAAGTTTATTGTACGAACAGATAATACACAGGTACGTTGGTGGCTAACAAAGAAAATACAAAATTCAGTTACAACAAAAGAAATTCGGAGACTAGTATTGAATATATTAAATTTTACATTTACAATTGAAGTAATTAGTACTAACAAAAATGTTATTGCAGATTACATATCAAGACAAAGCTACACAGACTGATATAATAGAAGAGGATACTCTAGAAAAGATATTCAACACCCTAACTACGCTTTCAATGAAAGTGGACAGTATGGGTAATGAAATAGAAAAGCTAAAGACTAATGAAGTTAAACTGAAGTTTAAAGCTACAAATCAGCTAACTCAGCAGTGTGCAGAGCTATGTCGATCGGAAGACATTAAAATTCCAGAGCTAGAAGGAGACGTTGGGATACTCCATAAAACCCATAACGTTTATCAATCTACTTCTGCAGGTACAAGCAAAGGAGTTAGGAAAAATACAAATATGAACCTAAACAAGCTATTTGATAAACCATTTATTCCAAATACACCAAAAGATCCTATGTTTATACCCCCACAAATTACCACATACCGAGAAAGTCTAAACCAAGACAAAAAGACCTACAACTATACAACCCGAACATACATAGAAAATATTTACAAAATACAAACCTTCTTAAATACCAACCCCAGAGCTATAAACATTCAAGAACCACATACGAATTACATAACCCAGAAGCTAACCGGATACAATAAGCTAATTGTTTTGCCCAAAACCAAACCAGGTCTAGTTAAAACCTGTTACGAATATGGATTACTTAGTACCATATATACCCAAGACGGAAATGAAATATCCAATATACCAGAGATATATGATTCATTTAACATTTTTAAAAGAATAACCAAAGGTAACCTATTTTTTATAAAATTTTATACGGCACCAGCAGAGATATTGTATGATGAAGTTAAATCACCTATACAAGTTGTAAAAATAGGAATGACCCGAGATATGATTATACCAGAAGATATTACTCAACAACCAGAAATACCTAGAATTGAGATACCAAATTTTTATGCAAATAAGAGAAATATTGGACTATCTACGATTCTTCAAGAGTTAGCAAACACTTATCGTAATAGAAATCCTATATGGAGTTATTATTCAAGAGGTAATGTAATAGTATACTCAAATTCAAAGGAACTACGAGAAGCAGATATGGAAGACGTTAGGCAATGGATCTTAACTTTACTCAATTCAGAGAAAAAATCTATCGCCAGAGCCATTAGAGAAAAATTTATTTCAGAAGAATTATTAACCGGATATTGCAAGTTAATTGGACATAAATATCCAGACCATCAATGTTCAAAATGTAATGGAGAAGATAATATTGTCCCACAAGTTCAACTGGAATAAAAGAAGATAAAGGCGACAACTGGAAGATGTAAGATATGAAACAATAATGGAGATACAGAGCAATAAAAAGAAGATAACTACGGATAAAGAAAGAAAGTAATTCAAGAAAGAGATATGGAAGAATAGCTAGATTTACGTAAAAATCATGTAATTTTTTTGTTTTTGTTGACTTTTCTTAGTCCTTTTTGGCAAGTAGTGTCATTATTAGATTTTTGGCAAGTAGTGCCATTATTAGATTAGACATTTGCTTTAAAGACTTTTGTAGAAACGTTTTTTTCATTTCTGTAAAATAGTTGACAGATGTAAAGAAAAACAGTGTACATTCTCATATTATAAATAAACGAGCACTTGCTCAGATGAAGGCAAGCCTTCATGTGTTGAAGCAAAAAACTCTCTCCTGCCCACTACAAATATTTTGCTTAGTTATTAAAAAACAAATATATTTCAATGGAAAAATCTATGGAGGAACAAAGCTCAGAAATATCAAACCTACCCGAACAGGTATATTTATTTATGATTATGAATAGCTAAATTCATAATTTCCAACAATCATGGTATGATAAAATAAATTCATGTTAGTTACTTTATAGTAGAATTATTCGAAGAATAATATGTTAAGAAGTTTATTAGCAAAGTGGAAACGGAGAAAAATCCCTAAGAACTATGCCATCCTAAAGGTGAAACCAATGAGGCAAGAAGCCGTGGTGGGGAGTAACCAGAGTAGAGGCGCTGTTTAAGGGAAAATATCCAGATTACCATGCTAATAGTGACCGAAGAACATGTTATTTAAGAATAATCTAGTATATAGTAATCTAAGATGACCATATTTTGTTATGTACATGATTGAAGGGAATATTTTGAAAATAGCAATTTTATGAAAATGAATAATTACTTATCTGATATAATGACAGATAAATTTAAAATACTTATTTTGTATGCACTTAAGGATATAAAAGTAGTAGATATAAGAAAAATCATATTAGAAAAAGCATTTGGTAAATATTATATGACTAGAATAAATTACATACCATACCTACCTAACTACTCTTACAAATACTTACCATGATAAATTAAATATATCTAGAATTTTTGGAAAAAGATATGAGAAACATACAGTTAATATAAAAAAAAATTGAAACAAATTTAGACAAATACATGGAAACTAAAAATATAAAATATATAAAACAAACAACTAGAAAATGTTATGAAAAAGCATGATAGATGATATTAAAATACTTGTTTTATATATACTTAGAGATATAGAAATTATAGACATAAAGAAAATAATATGGGAAAAATTAGAAGATTATGAAGAGGAAGAATTATTAAACAGTATAGAAAACTTACGCATATATTATGAACATCAATATTACTTAGATTCAGATGAATATTATTCAGAATAAATAAATGTTAGAATATATAAAAAAAATTAGAGAAAGGCAAAATTGGATATATGAAGAAGTTAATTACAGAAATCAACTTGAAATAGAAAAAGACAACTAGAAGAAAAATTACTTAAAATAAAATTAACCTTAGGAAAAGAAGATACAAGTAATAATTTATTTAATACATACGAAAAATTATTTAATACAGATGAAAAATTACCTATACATGAACAACAAATACTAGTTAGTCAGATAAAGAACATAAACCTACCAATTGAATATAGCAAAGTTAGAATAAAATACTACACAAAAATTGCTAAAATTTCAATAGGATAAAAATAATAAACTACACAAATTAATGAATACATCTTACGAAAAGAATAAATCATTAAAAGAAATAGAAACTCAACTATATAGTTTATACCTAGAATACAAAAGGTTACATGATACTAACGAGGATCCTAAAACACTAGATAATTTAATTACAATAATATCTAATCTAGAATATGAATTAATAAAACATCTTAAGTGAAGAAGATAAAAATGAAAATTATTTCAATCAATAATATTCATAAAATACATTATATAAAAATAAATACTATGTATTTATTATCTACGATAATTATCGCACCTAATCCGCACCACCCCCCTACAAATTGCATGAAACGAAAAAAAAGGACAACTAAATTGTTAACTAAAAGTGCTAAGAGCAGTTGGATATGAAATTTAATAAATCAAAAATATCAAAAATATTACACTTTGAACTATATCTTGACCGGTGAGACTTTTTTGTTGTTGCTATATGCTATGTCTAATACCCACAATGAGATGAGGACCAAAAAAACTATCATGATAGTAATCTTCTTTTCATCTACAATAAAAATTTTAATGAGATTAAGATAAAGAGAAATACAAGATAGCAAAAAAATTAATTAATGGGCACATAACATAAAAGAAAATTGTTCAAATAAAGTAATACATAACTCTTTAAAAAAATATAAAAATTTACGACGTTTATTAATAGACTATGCATAGCATAAAAGAAATCTACTCTAAAAAAATAAATAAAGCTTAGAGGAGTGACTTTGAGAATGCACATACCTTGTAAGAAACAATTGTCATTATACTTTTTCAAGAAACAATTGCCATTGTTTTACACTATTTAAAGAAACAATTGTCATTAGATTTTTTAATGCAAAATTAAATAATTAGAGGTTATGAATATAAAAGGTTTTAGAGTTATGAATTTTATTAATATTAATTAAGAGTGTAATTTATTATGAATATAAAGAGATGTGAGTTACGAAAATGATTTTAAAAATAAAATAATTGAATAAAATGAAAGAAAAACTCCAAAAAAAGGAGAAAAAAGATAAATAAAATTCTTGGCCAAAGAGAGGTGTCATATAGACATATCTATAATCCTCCTTTATATATATTGATTGATTGATTGATTTATTGAACAGTAAATAAAAAGTTTGAGAATAATAGTCTTTGAAACATTGTGCAAAATAAGCTTGCCGATAAAAATTGTACTTGTTGCTTTTCAATTTGAACTTCAACAATAAGTTCAATAAATGTCTATTCTTCCCCCACCAAATTGCAAATCATACCCTATATTGAAAAGTCTATTGTGGTGGATCATTGAACTTCTTCAATTTGAGAAGTATGATAAAAAATTTGTGCTCATTATTTTAATTTTATATAATTAAGTACTTTAAAAATGATAATTCCTACTAATTAGTTATAATAAAATAATAAAATTAATAACTGTTAGAGATTTTTTTTATTTGGCTCTTTTTACATACTTATTTTAGCAAATTAAAAAGATTTATTTTCTTCTAAAATCGCTTTTATGATTAAGTAACTTTATAAAATACTAATAATTAAATTTAGATTTTTAAAGTATATTAAAATTTTAATTTAATAAATAAATTTCTAATAAATATTTTTGTGGGATCTATGTCAAGTCAACATAAATCAAGTAAAAAAAGAATTGAGAAAATTATTTATTTAATCGATATAAATATCTAATAAGATTTTATCTCCGTGAGGAAGAAGAATGTTATTTAATAATAAATTATGTTTACTCCTCACTTAGGTAAAATCTTATTAGATGTTTACATCAACTAAATAAATCATCATCTTCTTCTTCTCTCCTCCTCCTCCTCCTCTTCTTCTTATTGTTATTGTTATTCTTAGTATTACTATTACTATTTTTTCTTCATCTCCTCCTCCTCCACCTCTTATTATTATTATTATTATTATTATTATTATTATTATTATTATTATTATTATTATTATTAATATTATTATTATTATTATTATTATTATTATTATAAAGGAAGGTCATAGAGGAGGTGATGTGGCACCTCTCTATGATCTCCATTCATATTTTTCCTTTTTCTCTTTTTTTTTTTGAATTTTTTTTCTTTATTTATCTATTTATGCTATTTTAATTAGGCCAAAAAATGTGTAGATTCAATTAATCATCTTTTCAACTTTCAATATAGTTATCTTCTTAATTGAATGTCTTAATATGCATGCATGACCTTTTGGTATCCTTTCTATCTTTTTATTTTGATTTTTGAAGTAGAAACTTTGCTTTGTACCTCTCGATCTAAGCATCTTCTTGAATAACATTTCTCCTTTTAGACTGATTCTTCCTCACTTGATCACTTAAGATGCCTTTTCAATTCAAGTTAGCGTCTTTCCCTTAGTCCAGCATGCTTCTTAGTGTCAAGGAAGGATATCCTTATTTTTATTACATAAAGGGGAGGATAAGCTTTTAGCAAGATCAACCCCTCTATGGCTCTAAACCAGCTATTGTCCCACGTGAAGCTAGCAAAATAGTAAAGGCATGTTCGCTGGTTTCAGCCAAGAGCATATATCTAATATTTATATTTTGCTCTATTCCAGACACTCCTTACATTGCTCTGATCATTTAGTTTGATGTGAGTTTATTCCTTTAGAATTTTTTATTTAATGTTAACACCTTTCAATTATCATCATTCATATTTTTGGGCATTTTTTTACTCTATTTTATTAAATAATTATAACATAATAATTTATTATTATTATTTCACTTTTCATAATGTTGGGCCCGTGCTGACACGAGCTCCTTCCCTCCAGTATTCTTATAAAAGGGACTCTCTCCTGCTTAAGCAGGCCCAGGTCGACATGCCTATTACAACCGCATGCTTAGATTTTTTTACATTTTCTTTGTTTTAATTTGTTTATCCTATTTTTAAAATTTTTTTACCACAAATTATAATAATTAATAATTTAAAATATTTAAAAGACATATAAAAAAATTAGTTGACTTTCGAAATAGTATCAAGGCGACATAAATTGAGAGCAATATTATTTGAACCTTTTGCCCTTTATTAAAAGTCTTTGTTTTTGACAAAATCGTCTTTTCACTATTTTTTCCTAATATTTAAGAGTTGAAAATTAATTAAATATATTTATGGTAAAACCTTTCCTTATTAAAAGTCGTCAGAATTTCACTATTTTTCTTAATTTAAGAGTTGAAAATTAATTAAATATATTTATGGTAAAATCTTTCTTTATTAGAAGTCATCAAAATTAATGGTAATTAATATTTTTCCCATTAGTTTAAGGATTTTAAATCAACTACTGATTTTAATAGATTTGAAAAATTTAGAAATAAATATAAAACCATTAGAATAAGAAAAATTTAAAAAGTACCAGATTTTTAAAAGTTTTAAATACGTAATAAGAATGTAATCAATGATTCTGTAAAGATTTGACTTTGAAAATAAGAAAAGATTTTAAATATATATATTTATAAAATAATCGTAACACAAATATGATTCAAATTGATGCATCTCTTTTAGTCTGTGGCAACAAGAAAAAAAGTTACTACATGGCAAATGCAAAAGTGATAATCCATCAGCCACTTGAAACTTTTGGTGATAAAATATATATGTGTATATGTTTATGTTTACATTATTATATTAAAGTGTGAAAGATTTCTGAAAAAGTGATTTGAACTTTTACAGTTTATTAAAAATCTCTGCAATAGATAAAATCATTTAATTTTAAATAATCAAACGTTACACGTGCGAAGCACGTACGATTAAACTAATTTTTAGAAAAATGAAAATAAGTTTTACTTGTTTTCACTTTTTTCACTCATATTTTTCTCACAAAATTTAAAAACAACTCTAATCAACTCTAGCACAACATCATCTCTAACTATAACTCATATTCTAAAAATAATATTGTTTTCATAATTTAAAATATAGACTAATCTGTTAGGATTTTTATTTAAATGTCCAATTTGGACACTTGATATGAAATTAGATTGATTAAAGATAAAAATTTGTTTGAAAATGTAATTTGGATTCATAAACATAAAAATCCTCGAAGTTATAAAAACTATATAAAAAAAATTGAATTTTTATATAATAATAGGCAAATCATAGTTTACAATTATTAAAGAAAAATAATTATAACATAAATACGGTTCAAATTGATGTGTCTCTCTTAGTTTGTGGAAACAAGGAAAAAAGTTACTATATGACAAACGCATAAGTGATAATCAATCATCCACTTAAAACTTCTGATGGTAAAAAATATATAGTGTACTTCTGATGGTAAAAAATATATATGTGCTTACACTAAAATATATGTTTATGTTTACATTATTATTAAGTGTGAAGGATCTTTGAAAAGTGATTTAAACTATTTACACTTAATTAAGAATCTCCGTAATAGAAAAATTATTTAATTTTAAATAATCAAACGTTACACGTTGTGAGACACGTGCGGTTAAACTAGTATCCGGTAAAAATATACTGCTAATAATTGCAAAGCTGTTATGAAATATAAAACAAAGAAGAAGAACAGAGGGAGAAGAGAGAGTAATTCTTATTTCTCTTGAGTGATTCTCTTGAATGGTTGATTACAATGGAGGAAAACCTCTTTATTTATAGGGAAAAACTAACCTTGGGGTTTCTAATTTTTTCATAAATAGACATTCACTATAAATGGTAAAGTAGACATTCACTATATATGGTAAAGTAGACATTCACTATATATGGTAATATATTTATAACACTCCCCCTTGAATGTCTAATTGATAGATAATGTGCCTTGTTAAAATCTTAGTAGAAAAAATCCAGTGAAAAAAAAATCTAGTGAAGGAAAAAAAGTACATATCTCTAACAATACGCATATACGCTGCCTCATTAAAAACCTTACAAGGAAAACTCAGTGGGACAAAACCTCGTAAGGAAAAAAGAGTACAACGCGTATTAACTCCCCCTAATAAGAACATCCTTGAACCTTCGCATCCCGATCTTGTGCACCATCTTCGTGAAAGTTGCACTTGTAGGAGACTTGGTGAATAAACCAGCTACATTATCACTTGAACCAATCTGTTGCATGTTAATATCGCCATTCTTTTGGAAATCATATATATATAAAAGCTTTGACGAAATATGCTTCATTATATCTCCTTTTATGAATCCTCCATTAAGTTGTGCTATGCATGTTGCATTATCTTTATAAAAAATATGGGTACTTTGTCACATTTCAAATCATATTTTTCTCGAATTAGATGTATCATGGACCTCAATCATACATATTCTCGGCTTTCTTCATGAATAACTATTATCTCAGCATGGTTCAATGAAGTGGCTAGAGAGACTGCTTTGTATATCCCCAAGATATGACAGTGTCCCCACATGTGAACACATTGCATGTCTGAGATCGAGATTTATGCGGGTTAAATAAATATCCAACATTAGCATAATCAACAAGATCGAAACTGCAATCTTTAGAATAAAATAAGATCATGTTGATCCCACTTTGATATCTCTTAGTAGGAGTAAAACTATACCTTGGTAACAAATTAACTGAAAAAGGTTATATCAAACCGTGTAGTATTTGTAAGGTACATGAGTGCACCAACTGTACTATGATATGGTACTTCATAACCGATTCAAATTGATATATTTCTCATTTCAGCAAATAATCTATTGCTTTTGAAAACTCTCCAGGAGTTTCAATAATTTTCAAGCTATAAGCTTATGTAATACTCCCTCCATCCCAAATTATGTTTCCTTTTTGGTCCGTTCCAAAAAGAATGTCGTCTTTCCTTATTTGGTAAGTTTTTAAAGGAACAATTACAATTTTATCCTTAGTGGTGTCCTATTTGATTTTAAATACTATTACTTTTTTTTATCAATTAAAAGTGGTCCACTTGATTTTAAATACTATTACTCCTTTCTTTAAGAAGGGTAATTTTGTAACTTTAACAAAGTCAATACTTATTTTTTAAATATCGTGTCCAGTCAAATGACAACACATAATTTGAGACGGGGGGAGTATAAGGATTATAAATAAGTTTCCCAGAAACTTTTATATGCTTCAAACATTTTGAATTCTTAAAAAAGTTTTCATATAAATTTTGTCAAGTGACGATATTCAACATTTCACGAGTGACATCTTCAAGTATCTGGACTACAAATCAAATAAGTTTTAAGCTTACCAAGATGCATCCTTTAATGTCACTTGATAAATATTTCCACGCCAGTATGCATAAATAAACATAGAATTCAGATCCTCGTGATCTTTCATAATATTGCATCAATATTTTATCAATGATATTGATGATATATTATTTCGTATCAGTTCACAATGTGACATAATATTTTGAGATCCCATCACTTCATTACTTTTAGGTACCTGAACCTCTTATAAGGTTTCATGAAGTGTCATGTAGTAGGTTTTTCAAGAGCACATTGCCTTCTTATTATAATACGAGTACGATCACGAACGTAGACATATGTGAGATGTATTGAACCCGAGACTTAGAGCGTGCAAGTGAAGTTCAAAGGAGGGTCTAAATAGGCTCCAAAACGGTCCACAAACTACACTCCAAGGGCGGCCAGTTGAAGACTTTGACTAAGGGGTTATCTTGGATATTTCACACTATTTTTGTAACCTAGTATATATAAAACATTTTAGGTCATTTAGACTTAGACTTTGATGATATTTGTAAGTTGTATAACATTTTGAAAGACAAGTCCTCTCTTCTCTTTAGGAGGCAACCCGAAACTAGGGTGATACTAGTGTGGAATCACTAGTGCTACATTCATGGCTTGAGATGTTGGTGTTTAGAGAAGGTAAAGTCCCTCTTGTGTCAATGTAGGGGTTAGGTTAACCGTTATGTGTAGTGTTATGGGTCCAAGAGTATCACATGTTCTTGGGTTCTTAAGATTATACCAACCAAGGTCTAACTATCTATCATTTGCTTATTTTAATCTTGTAATCATTTGTACTAGTTTGTTCTTGTTTCTAGGAAATTCGTGAGTTGTTGTTACAATATGGTTGTGTTCTTCTTATTGTTCTATAACTTAGTTGGTTGTTGGCTGCATTGGCGTGATAAACACCTTGTAATCTCTTCATTCTTGCTCTTATTTGTTGAATCCGAGGGTGGTCATCAAAGGGGTCCTAGGTTCCTAGAACTTGTGGACTATTTTGGTGTATTTTTTGTGTCTTTTCTTGTTATTCTTGTATCATATTATGATTATTTGCTCCTTATCCTTCTTAAGTATTATTTCATTTGGAATCGATTGATCTACCACGCTTCACGCATGCGTAGATTTTGTATTTTAGGGACACAAAATAGGAGCACTTGCAGCCTAAATATGAGATGTTTTCGGTATTTAACTTGAATTATCTTTTGAATGAGGATCTGATGATAATTCCTAACATATTTCATAGCTGTTTGTAATCTCTCCCTTATGTTAGAAAAACAAACATGCATCCTCTATTTTCTTTGAGGAATCCATCTTTATGCATTATGGTATATTCATTTATCAAATACCACACATCAAAACTACTAGATGGAATAATTGATTCCTGACCTAGAACTAATTGAGAGGGAAATATTAATCATAATTTTTTTGGTCTAATGCAAACAAGTGTTTTATATATCATACTTCAGACCAACACATGTAGCTTTGTTCTCATAAGCAATGATTCAACTATTTATCGAAGACATTTAACACCAACTTAATTAGCATTATCAAGATGAATTGCCTTGATTATACAATTTGAAAATTATGCTCTTAACTTAATTTTATTAAGAAGACAACTTTATGAATGTCAAACTGCAGGTTGACAATAAAGGTACATGTGATCATCTTATTGATGCATCTTTTCAACATATCACGTGATAGGTGAACACGCCCATATTCACCTTTTATAATTTTCAAAATTTAAGAGATCCAATCCCAACATTAGTTGGCCCAACCAACTTATCATGAAACAAGCAACATTAAAAGTAATGAAGAATTTTTAATTCTTCAATATATGTTAAATACTCAGTATGCACATCTTTGAGATGTCGCAATTGTTCGTGTCAATTTGATGAACTTTTATTTCAGCAAACTCTAAGTTTACCATGACATGTATCTTTTACTTTAGTAAATTTCAGATTTACTATTACATGAATAAATTTCAGATTTGCTACTTTAAAAGTAGATTTCAGAATAACTCTTCTCAATTATTCAACCTCTTTCAGAGGTGAGTTGTGATACCATCACAATTAAGTTCACGTTTGCATTAATAAACTTCTCATTCCCTTGGAATAAAATATAATCATGCCTTAAGCCTATCAAATCCTGATAGCTTATAACCTCTTTCATGATATTGCTACATTAGGAGCACATCGAAGCATATATATCTTTCAAAATATATCAAATATTGTTACCACATTCACTTTAAGAACGGAGCAAATTATTTCAGACTTATCATATATTGCTACCACATTCACTTCATGGAATGGAGCATATTCAATGGACAAGTTTCATGACTTTTTATCAAATACTTATTATTTTTGCCTTAGCCATCATAATATCATTAATATGGTGCATTGCGATTCAAACTCAACGTCTTATCCATATAAAGGTGTCTTAGGCATAACTCGGTAGGGATTGAACCCAACATCTTATCATTAAGGTGCATTGGAACTTTTAACCTAATGTTTTGCCCTCTTAATGAGATGAGGCTTAAATTCATTATCATATCTTTTAACAATATTGTTCTTTATGAACAAATTGAAAGAACAAGTGGTTTCAAACCAATTATTTTTCCTAAAATCCAACAATAATTATATTATTAGTAGAAAAAGACAAATAACATAAGGAATCACTAACCTTGAAATTACTTTTAGATTTATAATCTCACCTTGTTTGGCAGGGTCTCGTGCTGATAATGTGTTATGAAATATAAAACAAAGAAGAAGAGGGATAGAGAGAGAAGAGAGAGTAATTCTTATTTCTCTTGAGTGATTCTCTTGAAGGATTAATTACAATAGAGGAAAACCCCTTTATTTATAGGAGAAAACTAACCTTTAAATAGACATTCACCAAACACAGTAAGCATGCAGAATAAATTGACATTTAGTCAGTATAATAACCATCGTCATACCAATAATATGGGTCATCATCACTATCCACGTATGAATAGTCATGAATAGACCACTGTTCTTGGACAAGATGATCTATAATTTTTTCAAGAATTTTTTATTGTAAATCTTTATTTAATTTTAACACCTTTAAAATGGTGATTAATATTTTTTTATTTAAGAAAATAGTGTAATAACTCATTAGGCAGTATAAAGTATGTATTTCTTTAACTTAGCCTTAGATTTTTTTAACAGATAAACCTGTGTATTTTTTAAAGCTTGATCTCTATCTTGTGCTCTAAGTAGTAGTTTCTCTACTTCGTTAATTCTATATTTCACAAGATTATTCGAAGTATTCCTTCTTAAAAGATAGATCTCTCTACTATAGTTTCTCAAATTTATTAAGGCTTCATTGATCCTTCTTATAATTATTATGGTTTCCTGAATTTTTCTTCTAAGTTTTTGTAATTGTGGTTGTACCACTCTCATGATAATAAATATAAACAATTCATAATTTTATATTCCCTATAGGTACTTAGTAACATATAATATGTATGTATGTATAAAGTAGATATGAAAACTGATTTTTCTTATGCTAATATTTCCTTGAAATTATAGAGTTTACGCATATACCTTTCGACTTTCTTTAAATTGGTTGTATCAACACCGCAGTATTTCTCCTTCCGGCTATGAAGAACAATTTAGCCTATTGCGACTCACTGTCTCAGGCTATTGTGTCGTTCTTCCTTCGTCGAGGCTGAAGATCGCAACCTTCATTTATCACCAACATAAAAATTGACAAAGGATATATAAAACAACCTTTTTATTTCATGAAAATATTACAACATAGGAAAAATCTTTAATCAGATCTTCCTTATACTTATACGCAAACTATGTTACTTTTCCCTGGCGGGAGAAGTGTCTCTCACTCACTCATATCGAAGATACCTAACATTTTCTAAGAAAGAGATATTCAGAGAAATGTAGTCTGTCTTCTGAGGATTTCTATTGCTCCTTTTATAGATACAAGGAGGGGTAGATTTATAATTTTTATTTTCTTTAGGGTTATCCTTACAAAATTTTATATTTCTAATCTAGTCCCTTATCAAGATAAGAGATAAGATTCTCCTTTCATCTGATTGGTTGCCTTTGGACCTTGGGGTCCATTCTTCTTTATTACTTTGTCGTCTGGTGCCGACACTTTTGTTGATGTAAATGCTTCTGCTTTACATCTTTTCTTCTTTTGCTGGCTTTACTTTACAGCTGTAAATCACATTTCTTCGGGCATTGAAGAACTGTCATCATCATTCTTCTTGAGATATGCATGCTCTATGAATTTACACGCCATAGTCCAGGTTTCTGATGTGGCAGGAAATTGATGTGTTTCGAACTCAGTGATTTTGTCCCTTAAGACTGCTGACTTCGATTTTCCTCTGGTCATTAGAATCCAATTTGTGTCTCTGTTTAGGACCTTATATTTTTTTTCGTATTTATTTTTAAGGATGTGATACACGGCCTCCATCCCTAATGCTCGCCTGGTTTGAATACATTTTTTATTAAAATAGGGGATTTTTTTATCAACTCCTGTGGCGTTGATAGTATAGTCTCTTAATTTTTCCACTATTATGTAGTTAACTGTAGGAAAGTATAATTGATCATCTTGAGATTCCATGGCAATGCTGTAGAATCTGCAATAGACTGCTTCATCTCCGGCAAAGCTTTTGATTGAACTAACCAAATGAATTGGTAGCCCTTCTAATTCAGATAGATCTGGTGTTGAATAAACTCAGTCTAAGTAACCGAATTCAAATAATTTGGCTGTGAAACCAGCTGATGCTCCTGGAAATATGCAAATCCTTGGATATAAGCTTTTCGCCTCTATAACTCTAAAAGTTTCTCCACATGTTTCTGGCAGATTATAGATTCGTTTTGTAAACATCAAATATTCTTCTTCTTTGGGATGGATTTTTTCTACCTGAAAAGAAGCAAACTATTTTTCGAAGAAAAGTTAGTTATTTTTTCTGATTTCTCAGAAGTTTTTTCAGTTTCTACTGATTTTACTACTTCAGAGAATTTTCTCTGTGTTTGTGCTCGACGTTTGGCTTTCTTCGAAGGTTCAACTATTGGCATATCCGAGCTTACCGTCGAGATATTTTTGGCACTAGGTGCTAGTGGGACATCTCTTGCCACTTTGTTAGGGAGTTCCTTTCCCTTCGATCTGGTTTCCAGATGTTCACATAGAAACTGGAATTCTTCCATATTGTCAGCTTGATCAGTGTTAAGCTGACTTAATTCAAATTGTAACTTTCTTGCCTTCTCAGTTAAGGGTACAAGTTCATCTCGGATTTGGAATAACATATTGCTTTTTTTTATTTATGGCATCGTCAATGTCATTCATTTTTTGCCATATCCTGTTGACCAATACTTGAGTTCTGTTGTCCATATTGGACATTTCTTGAAAGAAAATCTGCAAAAACATTGTCAGATCCTTTAATATTTTCAATTTTGAAAGTATAGAATGACAACAATACCTGCCACCTGTGTAACCTTCTGTATTGTAGTTTCGAAGGTAGTTTATTAAATATCAACCCTGATATTTGTATATTGTCTATTCTAACAATAAATGGTTTAGGTAATAAAAATGTAGAAAACTTTCATATTCCTTTTATTACTGCTAATAATTCTTTTTCATTTGTGGAATAGTTAACTTTGGCTTCATTAAATGTTTCACTGGTGTATCTACAAATTTCATTTAAATCCGTTTGTAATAATGCTCCACAATGATAATCGGAGGCATCAGTTTGTAAAACCAAATTATCTTCTGGTTCTGGTAATCTAAGCTTTGGTAGCTTAACACATTCTTCTTTTAATTTTTGAACACAGATAGTATGTTCATTAGTCCATCCAAGTCGATTTGACTTTCGAATGAGTTTTTGCAAAGGATTACTCCTTTTTTGTAAGATCTGGGATAAATTCTCATACATAATTCAAACAACCAAGAAACCTTTGTATTTCTTGTTTTGTTGTTAATTTATCAGAAAATTCGGTTATTTTCTTTGAAATGTGAGCTTGTAGCTCTATTTCATATTTTGAAATTATCATTCCTAAAAATTCTATTTCATTTTTGCTTATTTCAACTTTCTTTTGGCTTAGAATAATTCTATTTTTAACACAAATCTTTGAAAATTCTTTCAAATGTGTTAAATATTCTTGATATGTTTCTGAACATACCAAAATATCATCAATATAAGCAATTAGAAAAATTTTCTCAGAAAATATTTTATCCATTTTTCTTTGAAAAATTTGTGGTGCATTTTTTAATCCAAATGTCGTTACTAACCATTCATAATGTCCATTAAGAGTGCTAAATGCTGGTAGAGGGATTGATTCCTCTGAAAGTTTAATCTGCCAAAAACCACTTTCGCAATCAAATTTTGAAAAGTAGGTTTTCCCCTTCGCAAGGTTAATTAAATTATTTTTATTCGAAATAAAATATCCATCAAAAACACAATTTTTGTTTAGCTCTTTATAGTTTATCACCATTCGAGCTTTTCCTCTTTTTTTGTTCTGCATGGTTCCGCACCATAAAAGCAGGACTGCTGTGTGGACTCCTACTTGCTTTTATTAGTTTAAGATTAAGGAGTTCTTGTATCTGAATTTTAAATTCAGTTTTATCTTCTTTGTTATAAAACATTGGTTTAACTCTTATTATGATACTAGGATCTTTAAGAATTAAAACCGTTTTTTCATGGTTATTTCATTTTTCTAATGAATTTTCTCCATAAGAAACTTGTAAATCTTATTTTATTTTTTCTAAATTGAGACATTTACAAGAGTAATTTTTAGGGGTATCTAGAAATTTCTTTTTGAAGATTCCCTTTTCTTTTATTAAAATATAAGGATTGTGTTTCTTTGGAATTTTTATAAATTGATTACATGAGGTTTTAAAACTAACCATGTATATTGTTTGTTGATAATTTTGAAACTGTTGTATAAAATCATTTCCCAGAAGTAAATCAGTTTCAAGTTTATTATATGCAAAAACATGTTTTATGAAAACAATTTTAGATCCTAAAATTATTTATACATTTTCTTTTTCATGTGCTAATTTTTCTTTATCTCCTGTAATACCGATTACAAAGGTATTATTTTTATTAATATCCCAATTTTTGAGAAAATGGTCTGTTACCCCCCCCCCCCCAACCTTTAGTCGAAATCCCAACTACACACTCAACATTTTAATGTGACCTATTACCCCTTGAACTTATTTTTACCGAATTTATTACCCCCCCAGTTGCTGACGTGTCACTGGACGTGACTACACGCGCCCATAGGCGCATCAGTTGACTTTTTTCGCTTTAAAATCATCATTTTTGTATTGCCACGTCATTATTTTTTCTTAATAAATATTGGCTTCTTCTTCTATTTTTCTTCTTCAATGGCTTCTTCTTCTCCTTCTTCTTCTTCTTCTTCTTCTTCTTCTTCTTCTTCTTCTTCTTCTTCTTCTTCTTCTTCTTCTTCTTCTTCTTCTTCTTCTTCTTCTTCTTCTTCTTCTTCTTCTTCTTCTTCTTCAATGCCTTCAATGGTGCAGCTTCAATGGTGAAATGCCAATGAACAGTGACAGGGCCAAAAAATTCAAAATTCCGTCGACTTTTTTTTTGATGAATTTCACGTAATTTGATTCAACACGTTGATTCAACATTCGATTCACCTTCACGTAATCAATGACATTTGACTTTTTTGATTCAACATTCTCACATAATTCGAGTTCTTGGATGCCATTGAAGAAGAAGAAGAAGAAGAAGAAGAAGAAGAAGAAGAAGAAGAAGAAGAAGAAGAAATGCCATTAATGAATTCTCACTTGAACTAAGAACTTCGATTAAAAAAACTTAAAAAATATTAAGAACTTAAATTCTTGAATGAGGAGATGAGGAAGATGATAAATTAATCTTGAATGCCATTGATTAGTTCTTGGATGCTATTGAAGAAGAAATGCCATTGAACCCGAATTAACTTGAAAAAATTTAAGAACTTGAATTCTTGAATGAAGAGATGATGAAGATGATAAATTAATCTTGAATGTCATTGATGAGTTCTTGGATGCTATTGATGAAGAAATGCCATTGATGAGTTCTTGGATGCCATTGAAGAAGAAGAAGAAGAATTGAAGAAGAAGAAATAAAGAAGAAGAATTGAGGAAGAAGAAGAAGAAGAAGAAGAAGAAAGAAAAATAATAATTGCCATTGATGGGTTCTTGAGTGCCATTGAAGAAGAAGAAGAATTGGAGAAGAAGAAGAATTGAAGAAGAAGAAATAAAGAAGAAGAATTGAAGAAGAAGAAGAAGAAGAAGAAGAAGAAGAAGAAGAAGAAGAAGAAGAAGAAGAAGAAGAAGAAGAAGAAGAAGAAGAAGAAGAAGAAGAAAGAAAGAAAAATAATAATTGGGAAATAATAATGTTAAATTATTATTTTTTTTAGAGTAAAAAAATAAAAAATGATGTGGCAATGACGTGGCATGATGTGGCGGCGCGTGCATCACATCATATTTTCAATGACTGGTTGTCAGTTTTGGGGGGTTTAATAATTCCACTTTAAAATAGTTCAGGGAGATAATAATTCCACTTTAAAATAGTTCAGGGGGGTAATAGGTAACCTTTAAAGGTTGAGTGTGTAGTTGGGATTTGAGGTAAAGGTTGGGGGAGTAACAGACCATTTTCTCCCTAATTTTTTATTAAAAAGAATTTTGCTAAATTGGTTTCTGAGTCGTTATCTATTTGACACCAGGAAGTCAGTTTTGTTTCGTAGGTTGTAAATTCTATGAATACTGATACTCTAAAAGAGGTTTCTTTAGGCATCAAAATTTTAGGAATAAAACAAGTTTTATCTCCTAAGGTTATTTGAATTCCTTCTTTTTGGATGTTATATTGATTAAGACTATTAAGGAAGGTTCCCTCTAAGATTATATTATAATCATTTTCATGATTACTAATATAACAAGGAACTCTTGTTCTAATTGTTCCATGTTGTATTGGTAATTCTTCCAGTTCTGAACATTCATAACTATTTCCTTCAAACGTTTTGTAAATGTAAGGCTTACCTTTAAAACTAGTTAATCCATCTAGGATACTTCCCTTGACATGATTTGCTGATGATCCTGATTGGATTAAGATTGTTTGTTTTTTCTAGTCTCTTCCATTAAAGAATCTTTCTGAAACTTCTGTAATATTGTTAGAGCTTTCATTGTTGAATCTCGTGGAATTACCTTTTCGTATGGAGTTTCTCCCATATTCTATTGAGAGTCTTGGATTTGAAGTGGAAGAACTTCCTATTTCTATTGCTTTTCCCATGTGAATTTCATATTCAGTAGGAATATTTGGTTGTTGAATTTCTGCTTCAACTATTCTAGCTATCCCTGTGCATTTTTGGTCAATTTCGACTATACTTTTATTTTTATAGACATTTCCATTATTTGAATTGGTAACCGTATATAGATCCTGATAATAGATGCTCATAATATGTTACCTGGTTTAAATAAGTCCTTTCTTTTTACCTGAAAATGCAAACTTAAAGCTTCGTTAAAATTTACATCTTTTAATGATATACAATACCTAGGATAGTAGGTAAATAGTAATTTGGTGTAAGCCAAATTTCCTTCAACAATACCAAGATTTCCTTCTCTTGTATTAATGAATCTTTCATCATAAAGGTTAATTACTATAGGACAGTTTATTCCTTCTTTAAAGGTGGATTTAACCATTATTTGGATCCCTCCAAGATGAACGTAATTCATCTTTTTCCTATTTCTTTCTGAAATTTTTCTTAAAATTTGGTCGATCATAGGCTTTGTTAATAGGTTCAACTTATGTCTACCTGTAGTTTGAGTGACTTCAATTACCTTTTCAATTTCCTGATATTCATGATAGGAGATTTTATTTCTTGAAAAAAGTTATTTGTTATTTATTAAATATACTATCTTCTGTTCGAAGATTAAACTTTAATCCTTGGATTTTTCTTAATAATTCTCCTTCGAATGTTGCTTTTAATGCATATCCTCGCTGATCTTCCTCAACTTCTATAACCTGAGTGGTTTTTTCTATGTTTTCAATCTCTTGACTCATTCTTCTGAATCTGTACTTGACTCTGAAAATTCTTCATAGAGTTCTACATAAAAGTCTTTACTTTTAATAGATGAGACTGATTCTAAGTCTGACTCTATTTCTTCTCTATCTATCCTAGATATTCTTACTCTTTTCTTATTGCATTCATAATTTTTGTGGCCTTCTTCCCCACAATTATAGCACTTGCATTATCCGTAGTAGTTTTTCTTTTGAAATTTCTTCGTTTTTTGAAGTACCTTTTTCTTGGTGCATAATTTTTCTTGGAAAGTTTTTTCCTTTTAATTAATCCTTTGGTCTTTCTTTTTCTTTTCAAAGGATTTCTTTCATGACATCCCCAATGAGATGTTGCTTTTGTGTCCTCACTGTATATTTGAGTATTGATTCTATTAGCTTTTCTTTGCATGTTATGTAACATACAAAGTTGACTAAGTCTTTAATTAAGGAAGGAAATTCTTCTTCCTAGAGAGTTATGCGTTTGATCTTCTTTAGCATATTCATCTCTAAAATAGCTAACCCAATATCCTGACAGCTTCTGATAGTATTTATCCATGTATGGAGTCAAGTTTTTACTACTATCAAATAATTGGTAGTAATATGTTTCAAACTCGCAAGTATATTCTTGAATATACTTCATTTTACAGATTTAAAGTTTTTCTAGCCATTCTACCGCTAGTAGCCCTTGTTTTTCTTTTCCTTTAGAAATGTTTCCTTGGCTTCCTAAGAATTCAGCTCCTATATATCTCACTATATGATCTATTCCTGCTCGAGTTGATTTATCAAAATCTGCTATGACTTCTATTCCGAATATTTTTTTAGATTCTTCTGAAACTCTTCTAAATCAATTGTCTACTTTTCTAGTGAAGGTGTTAGTGGCTATTATGTATTTTTCATTACTAGTGTAATTACTTTCTTTCCCTAGAATAAAGAATAGTTCTAAGTTTTTAGCCCATAAATTTAGAAATTCTCCAGGTTCTCTTTTACAGTCCAAATCTAGGAACTGGGAAGATCCAGCGTCTCCTACTGAGAGTCTATTAGGCATAAATTTAGCCTGAGAATTTATATGGTATTGACTACTATAGTCCTTCCATTTCTCAGATTTGGGTAGGAAGTTACTCCTTGGTGCTGGCTCGCTACTTCTTGGTGTTGGCTCGTCATACGAGCTCCCTTCTTCTTTAGGGTTCCTAAAGTTTCCTTGGGGTCCTCCTGTATCCCCATGGTTCGTATGAACACGATAATTTTGATCATTTAAGTCAAGTTCTTCTAAAGCATAAACTAGTTCGTCTAGTTCATTCATTTTCTTTTATTTCTGTAAGGTTTTCTATTTTGGTTTTAGAGGTAAAAGCTTCTTCCATCTCTTTGTTTTTAGAAGATTTTGAGATTTCTTCTATTTGTTCTAATTCTTCTCTTTGGTTTCTTTCTAGAAAACTAGATATAATTTTTCCATCTAGACTTCCTTTCTAATAGATTCCTTTGTTGGAAATTCTTGGAATAAAGATTTTATCTCTAACTCTTTTTCCTAGTTCTTTATTAAAGATATCTGCTTTATCAATTAAATTATTTATTTTAAATGGTGAGCTATCTTTAAGGATTCTAATTTCTTCTTCTATAAGATTTACTTTAAGGACTATAAGCTTTTCCATTTCTAAGAGATCATTAAGTTTCTATAAGATTTCTTTATTATTCATTTAAACAGGTTGTATTCTAGTTTATATTCTAGATGCCAGATTTCTTGTTCTAGTTCAAAAATTATATTCTTTTAATAAAATAATAATTTTTTACAAACTCCTGCGAATGAGTTGTAAGTATAGCATTTCTTTCAAAAATTAAGTTCTTGTTTTAATTTTGATAATGTTTTTAACGCTTCTTCTTTATCCATAATATTTAGGTGGACCCCGAAACCTAATCTTGTCATAATTAGGTGGTATACACCTCATTCTTCTAGACTTTAGATGTATTATTAGTTTTGCCTCAAAACTAGAGATCAAAGTAATTAGATAGTCTAACCTTTGAGGATCTTCTTTTGTTTCACTTGATATTTTATATTCTAAATAGCTACTATTTAGCATCCTTTTGACTTCTCTGAAAGCCTGTCTATTTTTGTATGATCTTCTCATACTAAATAATATCTAGTTTTAATTAGCAACTTGGCTCGGATACTAATAAAATGGAGTTGTTCGCAAACAGGGTAAGCATGCAGAATAAATTGACATTTAGTCAGTATAATAACCATCATCATACCAATAATATGAGTCATCATAATTATCCACATATGAATAGTCATGAATAGGCCACTGTTCTTGGATAAGATGATCTATAATTTTTTCAAGAATTTTGTCTTGTAAATCTTTGTATGAATAGTCACCTTTAAAATGGTGATTAATGTTTTTTCATTTAAGCAAATAGTGTAATAACTCATTAGGCAGTGTAAAGTATGTATTTCTTTAACTTAGCCTTAGATTTTTTTAACAGATAAACCTGTGTGTTTTTTAAAGCTTGATCTCTATCTTGTGCTCTAAGTAGTAGCTTCTCTACTTCGTTAATTCTAGATTTCACAAGATTATTCGAAGTATTCCTTCTTAAAAGATAGATCGAATTAATCCAAAATAATAGTAATCATGTTTTTGGCTTTAACCCCGGAGAGGGAATTTTTTAGCCGATAATATTCATAATCACGATCCAAATAAATGAATACATGATATGAAAAATTAAAGACTAAAAATAAAATTAAAACCTAATAATAGCGTGTAGTAGCAGCCTCAATTTTCGTCCAAACAGTGCCCAGGCGTGTTCCAATTGTTCACCGTACCAGGGGTTGATCAAATATATATATAATAATAAGTAGGCGTTTGGCCAAGAAAATTAAAATTTTTTGAAGTTGGAGATGGAGTTGGAGTTGAAGTTGGAGTTAGAGTTATGTTTGGCCATGTCTTTTTGAAATTTTTTTTTAGACTTTTGATTTTTTCTTTTAAATGTGATTTTATGCTCTCAACTTTTATAAACTAACAAAATCACCCAACTAATTAACTAATTTGCTTACTAACATACAACCAAATGTGATTCTTAGATATAGACACTTTCATTTCTCGAACCAAGTTTGCATTAACGAAGAAAATAGCACTCAAGAACAAATATAAAAATGGTTATCAAAAATATAATTTAATTCTCAACACTTTATTCCAAATAAATTTATCCCAAAGTGATGATGCAATCATACCAGCACTAACACAAATTATTCTTAATGGCAACATTACCCTGAATTCCCTAAAGGTACACCCAATGAAAAAGCCCATGCCTAGTGACACACGCTTTGCATAAAAATGCACTAAACCATGGCTAATAAGTAGGAGAATGTACTAGTAGAGACCATAATATAAGCCACAATTTAGGTAAGAAGTCGGCTGAACTCATCATCTAGAGTCAAAATGTGAAACTATCCATTGTTTCATTCTAAAATGAAGTTTTAATAAAATCTTATTAAACTTTTAATTTCATTTTCCTAACTTAAAAGATAAGTTCTGTATCTTTAAAGAGGCGTTATAAAAGAGGTTTGTGTAAAAATTTAAAGATTGAAGTTATATGTAATAATAATAAAAATTGAAATTGAAATTGAAAAAAAGTGAAAACAATATTTAGTTGTTTTCACTTTTCAGAAAATAATTTTGAAATTGTTTTTGGAATATCTATGGCCAAACACCAAAAATCCTATAAAGTAAAAAATATTTTCGAAAAAAAGTAAATAATTTCTATGGCCAAACGGCCTCTAAGTGAATCCAACTTTGTGTGGGATTAAAAAGGCTGCCACATGGTCCCCATTTTTCTCCAAGAATTGCCATATCTATATAATATATTAAAAGGGTAAAGACCTTTAGAAAAGTAATTTGAACTTTTTACCCTTCATTAAAAGACTCTTCTTTAGACAAAATTATCTTTTTATTATTTTTTAATTTATTATTTAATTATTTTTATTCTATTAACTAGACTTCCTAAAATATGTGGGACTCCTAAAATATATAGTAGGAGAATTAATTAATATTTTCCTTTCAACTAGACTTCCTAAAATATATGGACTCCTAAAATATATGGTATGAGAATTAATTAATAATTTCCATCCGCAATAGTTATTCTAATTTGTGTTTTACACAGAAATACTAGCAATCTACATGATACTTGTGTTTTGTTTTGTACAGAGATACTAGCAATCTACGTGATATATGTGTTCTATTTTGTGCAGAAATACAAGTAATCTACGTGGTATTTGTGTTAGCTTTGGTTCTCTCTTGGGGTGCTTAATTAAGATAAATGGGAGAATAAGATTGATGCTCATCTAACTTAATTCGATTGCATATCTAGATTGGTGGATGTTTAATTTTCTAACCCTCCACTTCTTCATTATTTTTTTCATCATAATAGAATTCAATATGTGTGTAAAAAATTACACAAATACACAACTTATGTTTCCAATATTACAAAAAATTCCAACTCCCTAAACATATTACAAAAATCCCAACATATACACAGAATACTATGTGTATGTCGGCTATGTTATGTATATTAATAGGGAGAGAGAGTAAAGTAATTAAAAAAGTGGGAAAGAGTTAATTACTTCCAAGAGGGTTGGTATTTATGTTATTTATACTATATATATATCTTCTTTGTTTTCATTCAAATCATTCTTTAGGGTCAAAATTTTCGCTCAGACAAGAATTATTTGGATCAAAATCGAAACTTTGTAATCACTATTATATTTTTTTATAATTTACAGGTTGTAGATGAATGTCGGTTGACTTTAAAGAATTTTTTGTGTAAAGGTTAGGGTTAATTGTATTGTTTTGATATCTTTATTATCTTATTGTTTTATTTTAATTTACAGCTGCTAGATGAATGTGGGTCGGCTTTGAATTTTTTTTAGATAAAGGTTAGGTTTAATTGTATTATCGTAATATCTCTATTAGTTTTTTATTTTGTGGTAGTTTACAGTTCGTAGATGAATCTCGATCGGGTTTGAGAAATTTTTGTGTAAAATTTAAGTTTACTTGTATTGTTTTGATATCACTTTTATCGTATTATTCTGTTGCAGTTTACAGGTGATAGATAATGTTAGTCGGCTTTGAGGAATTTTTTTACGTAAAGTTAGGTTTAGTTGTATTATTTTGATATCTCTATTATCGTATTATTTTGTTATTGTTTACAAGTGGTACATGAGTGTCAGACGACTTTGAGAAAAATTTGTATATAAAGATTAGATTTAATTGTACTATTTTGATGTCTCTATCATTATATTATTTTGTTACAATTTACAGATGATTGTTTATATTATTTAATTCCCAATGTAAAAGGGATTAGGAGGCAGGCACAGGTTTTTAAACAAAGATTCCCTCTTTTCTTTTTTAAATATACCATGCAATAATAAAAGGGACAAGCCCCATGTGAGTCGGCAACAGTGCATAAACACATCAACGCGATGCGTCGTTGGACTGATTAGAACTAAAATATTGACGCGACGCGTCATCTTCGCGCTGTCTCACTAGAATTTACTTCTAAAATTTTGATAAAGTGTAGAACGTTCTATTCTTTGTCCATGCCTTTTGTAGTGTATTTCCAATGAATTTGTGGCCTTTAAATTATCAATATATCACTGTATTCACCACACAAAGCCTCCTACAATATTACACACCACATATTCAAGATTAAAACAACACAATATTTTCAATGACAAATAAAAAAAAGAGCAAAGATAAGGCAAATTCTCAATGATCTTCCACTTATTATTCTGACTCTTGACTTAATTAATTTAAACTTTGCACATTACAAACAAGTTCTTTCACTCATAATTACACCATTAAAATATTTGGAACAAATTAAACACATTAGAATCCAACGAAACCAACTAGACACACACCTAGCTCATGAAAGAGACACGATTGTGAGCTGAATAAGGCATGCAAAAAGTTTTGTCAATATACATGCGTGGGAATTCATGGGAATACCAAGGTTTAAAGGTTTTATCTGAGAAGCATGACAAAGCAGAGATACTGTGTTTATTTCGGAGTCACTCTTAATAGTTCGAGTTTGGGTCAATGACACGACAAAGCAGGGGCAAGTGCCAGCAATCTGAAATAAAATAAAGGGAATGAACACTAGAGCAGGTGTCGGGACAACCAAGTGCTGCAAGCCACCACTAAGTTTTTAACTGACAAATTTTCTTTGTTGAAACAGGGGCAAATTTGCTTCACTTAATTCAGTTACCATTGGAAAAGTACATTCGTGGGGGTTTTACTTTCTGTTTAGGACCCTCCTGAAAAATGGGACTTTATTTTCTGTTCAGAACCCTCCAGAAAAATGGGACTTTACTTTCTGTTCAGGACCCTCCTGAAAAATGGGACTTTACTTTCTGTTCAGGACCCTCCTGAAAAATGGGATTTTACTTTCTGTTCAGGACCCTCCTGAAAAATGGGATTTTACTTTCTGTTAGGACCCTCCTGGAAAATGGGACTTTATTTTTCTGTTCAGGACCCTTATGGAAAATGGGATTTTACTTTCTGTTCAGGACCCTCCTAAAAATGAGATTTTTCTTTTTGTTCAGGACCCTCCTGAAAAATGGTACTTTACTTTCAGTTCAGGACCCTCCTGAAAAATGGGACTTTACTTTCCGTTCAGGACCCTCCTGAAAAATGGGATTTTATTTTTCTGTTCAGGACCCTCCTGGAAAATAGGATTTTACTTTCTGTTCAGGACCCTCCAAAAAATGGGATTTACTTTATATTAAGGACCATCCTGAAAAATGGGATTTTACTTTCTATTCAGGACCCTCCTGAAAAATGAGACTTTATTTTTCTGTTCAGGACCCTTCTGGAAAATGGGATTTTACTTTTTGTTTAGGACCCTCCTGAAAAATAAGATTTTACTTTCTATTCAGGACCCTCCAGAAAAATGGGACTTTACTTTCAGTTCAGGACCTTCCTGAAAAATGGGACTTTACTTCTATTCAAGCCCCTCCTGAAAATGGGGTTTTATTTTTCTATTCAGGACCCTTCTGGAAAATGGGGCTTTACTTTCTGTTCACGACCCTCTTGAAAAATGGGATTTTACGTTTTGTTCAGGACCCTCCTGGAAAATGGGACTTTACTTTATGTTCAGAACCCTCCTGGAAAATGAGATTTTACTTTCTGTAGAGGACCCTCCTGGAAAATGGGATTTTACTTTCTGTTCATGAACCTCCTGGAAAATGGAAAGTTACTTTCTGTTCAGGACCCTCCTGGAAAATGGGACTTTAATTTATGCTCAGAACCCTCCTAGAAAATGGGATTTTACTTTCTGTTTAGGACCCTCCTAAAAAATGGGAATTTACTTTCTGTTCAGGACCCTCCTGGAAAATGGGAATTTACTTTATGTTCAGGACCCTCCTGAAAAATGGGACATTACTTTCAACAAAAAATGAATGAATGAAATCTTTCTTTATCATAATCTTCTTTTGGGATAGTTTTGTTTTAGCTTTGATTTTGGTTTTGAGGAGCCTACCTGAAGAATAGGGTGATAAAATTAAAAGTCAGGAGCCCACCTGAAGAACAGGGTGATCAAATTGCAAGTCAGGAGCCCGCCTGAAGAACAGGGTGATGAAATTGAAAGTCAGGAGCTCGCCTGAAGAACAGGGTGATGAAATAGTAAGCCAGGAGCCCGCCTGAAGAACAGGGCGAATAAATGGAAAATCAAGAACAAGGTGAAACAAAAAAGTTGGAAGTCAAACAACAAGGTGAAGAAGTTGAAAGTCAAGCAACAAGGCGAAGAAATTGAAAGTTGACAGACTGAAAAATAGCAAGTCAGGAGCCCTCCTGGAGAACAGGGTGATGAAATTAAAAGCCAAGCGAAGAGTTGAAAAAATTGTAAGTCAGGAGCCCGCCTGAAGAATAGGGTGATGAAATAGCAAGTCAAGAGTCAAGGAAAGCTGCGTTGATAGGATTTTGTAATTTCATTTATGTTTTAACTTGTAATTTTCATTTTGATGTAATGACAGAGCTGCGAATCGGAACCTCGATGGAACCTCACTCGACTCTCCAACTCGATATAGTCCTTCTCTTTCCAATCCTTTGAGATACTCGGGACATGATTCCCTCATAACATGGGTAGGTAGGATATCCTATATCAAGACTTGGTCTCCCTCCCTCCTTCTGTTTTATTTTTTGAATAATGGTCGAGATAAAATTCTGCCTTGTTGTCTACTTCTTTGTATGAAAACACTTCATGTTTACATTCAAAGGAGGCATGATGTAGACACGTAATTTTGTCCCTCCCCGAAAGCATTTTTACCTTTTTACCCCCATCTTACTGCGTGCCCTCACCCGCGTGATTATATCCCACAAAAATACAAAAATAACAACCCTTAACAAAATCCCTAACAAATTTTATCGTATTTTAATCTATCCTAAAAAACTTTATCCTAATCACCACCCCTACCCTACCTCACCACCCACCCACGTAACCCTTATCCCTCATATTTTTATTCACTTTGACACCAATTCACAAAGAAAACAAAATAAAGGAGGGGGGCCCCACTTTGGAAATATGGGTGGATGGTCCAATTCATTAACAGAAAAGGGATTTTCTATTTTTTGGTTTTTCATTCATACATACAAGTTAACAAATAGAGGGGGAAGGGGCAACATCATCTTCTCCATTCATACACCTTCACGAGAACATACACCATGGGAGAGTGAGAGATTCGAAAGAGAGGGAGAAAAGAATACATACACAGAGACTTGACTCTCCTCCTCTTCTCCACGAGATTGACACACTCCATTGAAGCATAGCCCATAGTTCATACGGACACCATTTGAAAAGGGGGGAATCACACATACACCTGTGAGAAAGATGGGGAACTAAGAATCGAGTGAAGGGCGAGACAGATTGGAGAAAGAGTGTAAAAATAAGGAGAGAGAGAGAAAGAGATAACTGGTGGTGGTAGACGGTTCCGACGATTCGCCGCTGGAAAAAGTACCATCGCTGCTCCAAATTTTATCTAACTTTCTAGTTCTATTCCTTCTGAGCTCGTCGGAGTTCATCAGCTCCGTCCTATTTCGGGTAACGCTGAAACGGATGATCCAGCTCCTAAATCCCCAAATTTTTCTATTTTTTCGGTGGTTTCTAGTCTAACCCGACCAGAAAAGACTAAAAGTCACCAGAATCAGCCTTGCTTGTTGATATTCGCGACTGTTCGAGTTCACCGGAGCTCCGGGCATGTAGTTTTCTTGGTTTTCTTATGATTCTCGATTTTTAGGCTCACTGTTCGTCGTGGTTTCGAGGTTTCAAATTGGATTTTGAAGACCATCATGTTGGAGTTGGATCATAGTCGGGATTGTGGTATTCTTCGAGGCTCCGGAACTACTCTTATTTCTCTTCTTAAGTCAATCAAAATATTTTTAGGTCTAATTCTACTCTTTTCTTCTTTTATTTCATTGTTTACTATATTTGGTGTGTTGGATTGAATATCATGTGTTGGATTGAATATCGTGTGTTGGTTTGATTCCTGTTGATGATGAATGCGTGTTTGTTTTGATTCGTGGTTGGTCCCTTGATTATGGTTTGTATGGTGAAATGGTATCTCGTTTAAGAAATAAAATTTGTTGTTTTGGGCGGAATTGAAATTGATAAAGTGAATTCGTATTAATTTTGAATCTTTGATTATATTGAATTTGTTGGAATTGTGATAAATCGAATCTAGTAGGCAAATGCTAAGTTGGGTAGACAAATTTTAGGAATGATGTTTTGTTGAATGTGTGAATGTGTGAATGTGCGTGTGAATATTTCTTTCTACTTTATCGCACAAGATTCAAGTGTATTCATTTGGCCGGAAATACCCCGAGGTTTCATGTACTGACTCATCAGGAAATGCCCCGATGTATTATGTCTTCGAAAAAGGTTAGTGATCAAGGCCCAAGACATCGGGTAAACCACGGGAGCATAGTTCGGGATTAGTGTAGGTTAGATAGGATTTAGTTTTGCATTTTTATTTATTTTGGACTGTATAATTAGACTGAACACTATATTTTAAATTTATTTTGTTTCATTTGTTTGGATGCTTGTTTATCTGTTTTATGTGGTTTATACGTTCTTAGTGCCAAAATTAGCCGATACACTTCATCAAGCGACCGTGGTCAAACCACGGGACCGGGGGGTGCTAACACTATCCCCTCGGTCAACAGAATTCCTTAGTCGGAATCTCTGTTCGCGGATCAGTTTTACAGGGTCAAAATCATTTTGAAAAGGATTTTCCAAAAGTGACTTGGCACACACGATTATGCCAAGTGGCGACTCTGAATTAAAAATGTAAATAATTCTTTTTCAAAACAAATTTTCAATTTTTTGTCACTTTAATAATAAAAATCCTTTCAAACTTTAAAATTAATATTTTTCGGTTTAAAAAGAGGTGTGACAGCTCTGGCGACTCTGCTGGGGAGTTTTCAGAATTCAAGCTTATTTTGGAGTTGTAACGGCTTGGTTTGGCACTATAGATGTATAGACATTTTGTTTGTGTTGTTTTGTGTTGTTGTTTATCATTGTTGAGTGAGTACATGCTCTTTAATTACAGTTTTTACTTTATGTATTACCGTTTTATATCTGGCATCATGTGCATAACCCAAGTCATTCTTTCTGCAACAAGTCTGTAGTATACGTGTGTAAAACACGACCTATAGTTGAGTCACCCTTATTTTAGGAGGGGGAGCCGTTGGGTTGTATGGAGTAGGTGGACAGCTAAAGCAATCCACTATCGACCATACGCTCCCCCAAACAGCCTTGTTAGTGGACCCCAGCATAGGTCAACCTTTAGGTCATACTTATCTGCATCATATTGAGACCTAGCGCGATCCACATGGCCCTTTGTAGGAGACTCACCTATAAAAGCATCCCTACGTGCTAAATGTTGCATCTTTGAGGGTAACGTGGTCATTTGACGAACTAATTTGGGGAAAAAATGTGTTAGAAGTAAAGTGCGTAGGCAAGAAATGTTGAAAAAAATAGAAAAAAAAGTGAGTTGAAAATAAAAAAAAAAAAGAGTTTCGTAAATTTTTAGAGTTCTTTATGGCTTTTGATTTTTTTTCACAATCCAAAAATTCAAAAAGATTTTTTACCTTTTGCACTCATTTTTTCAAAAATATCAAAAAGAATTTCCTTTTATTTCTTTACCATGCATTCATAATTCAAAAATCTCAAAAGATTTTTTTATAGGAGCTTTTTATAAAATGAAAAAAAAGATGCCAGAAGTTTTGTACATTCCATATAGCGAAAATACCAAAAAGTTTTTTTCTCTTTCATAGTTATTGGTGTCAGTTTTGTGTGAAGTGTCTAATTGACAACCCAAAAGATTTTATTTTCATCATCCGTCTGTAACCGCGTCTCTCAAGTCAAGTCTTAGTTCATTTTAATCCTTATTTGTCCAATCTGGACGAACTACGCACCCCTGATTCTCCTCTTTTGGGAGCGAGATACGTAGGCAGCCTATTGTTGGTTCGGGGATCTTATTTGAAAAACTCAAAAAAAGATTCTCTTCACTGTTTATTAGAGTAGGTGTCATATACATCTGTAAAGGAAAACCACAAAAAGATTTTTCTTTAATAATTTCAAGTTTCATTTTTCGTATGAAATTCAAAATTGAAAATCCAAAAAGATTTTTCTTTGGTAATCATAGGTTTCATTTTGTATAGGAATTTTAAAACGTGAAAAATGCAAAAAAAAAATCGTCAATTCTTTTGACAATTTGTTATTTCCTTTTCTTTTTAAAGTTTCAAGAAAAAGAAAAAGGAAAAAAAAGTTTAGTTAGCCATTTTGGAAAGACTTCACGAACTACGCACACCTGATTCTCCCCTTTCGGGGGTAAGATACGTAGGCGCCCTTCTTGAGTTCGGTGATATTTTTCAAAAAAAAGGAAAAAAAGAAAAAGGTTTTGAAAAGTGTTGAACTCTAACATGCTCGCTATCTCCTTTTCAGATAGTTTAAGGTGGTTGGTTTGTGGCATTTTGGCATTGTAGTTGATTCTCCACATCACACCAATTCCAAAAGGTTAGTTGTGTCCAACAAGAATATAAGGAGTGACATCATGGATCAAACCAAGAGTCGGGAAAATGAGAATTTAAAGCAAGAGATTAGGAGACTAAGAAAACAAATGGCAGAAATGCACCAAGTTAGGGCCAGTGGGTTGCCCCCTCCTCCATGCCCCATTATTGATCCTATAAATACCTCGAGTTTTTCTCTAAAATCTCAAAGTCTAAAATCTCAAAGTCAGTTTTCTACTGTTGTTGGTGCACCACAACATGACTCAAAATTCATTCCAAGCCAAAAGCATCTCAATACTTCCACTACTTTTCCTCTAGCTCCTCAGTATAAGCCTACTACATTCACAACGCCATATGTCGTCTGTGATCTTGTTGCTCAATCCTCTACTAGGACTTCCACACTAGCTCGCCCAACGGTTGTGCGTCCCCATTCTGCTAGTAAACCTATATTCAATACTTTTGGTGATCATTGTTATACTCCTGATCCTGCTTTTAAGTTAACTGGACCACCAAAATTTCTTAACAAGAAGTCCAGTGTGCCAGAAGAGTCGGAGAAAATGGTTGGAAAAATAAAAAGTGTAGAAAATACTATGAAAAATTCTCTAGGACTTGTAGGTAAAGAAGATGTTTCATACAAAGACTAGGACATGCCTTCAAGTGTTAATCTTCCTCCAATCTTTGAGATGTCAAAATTTGAGGAGCAAGATGGGCTTGAGGAATCCGTGAAACATTTGGAATAATATTGCAATCAATTAAGGGAACATGGAGGGAAGAAGAATGATAAAGATGACACTGCTATTGTAGTTGGAGAACGGGCACATCCAAGAAGACGACGTCGTCGTTGCTGTCAGTCTCAATCCCAAGTTCATACCCAAGCTCTCCATAATCACCCCCAAAATCCATTATACTTTGTTTCCCCATCTCCATATCTATTATATTGCGCACAACCATATGTTCAAGTCCCTCATTACCCACAATGGTGCGCACCAACTCCTCAAAGTCATCCTCCAATTCCACAAACATACCAAAGCCCTTTTAGGCCCGATTTCGATCCAAGTTAAATAAAGAAATGAGGTAGAAATTGAGGGATAGTTTCACACCAATTGGAGAGTCGTATGCCAGTTTATTTTAGAGATTGGCACAGTGAGGCATGATCACTCCTCTCCTTGGGTATACTCCTGACCCGCATTCAAGAAGTTTTGATCCTAATGCACGATGTGTATATCATTCTGATGTTCAGGGTCACAGTATTAAAGATTGTCGAGCTTTGAAAAGAGAAATTGAAAAGATGATTCAAGATAGATCAATTATGGTGCAGAATATTGACAGTGAGGAAAGCTCTAGTCATGCTGATATGCAAACCAGTGGCTAAGATGTCAGGTTGAGCAATTGAGAAGTCACCCTTCTCCCTCATAGGAAGAGGACCGGTAGTTTGTTTTGTTTTATTTTCTGTTATCCAAATTATTCCAGGGTTGTAGTTCGGGATCTATCTTGTTTTGTTCCTTTGTTGTTATGTTCAAACCCTTCTATCTTTAATTTTAATAAAATGGAGTGCCCCTTTTTCCTTTGTGTTTTAAATATTTTTTTGTTTGTTTTCTTTCCACATTACATTTTATGTTGACTTTAGTGATATGACATGCTAGCGGAATTTTTAGCCTGATCTTAAAATTCAATCTAAGCATGAACATTGAATCAAAGGGTTAAAGTTGCAAAAAAAGAGCATCTGAGAAAATAGGTAGAGTGTTGAGACATTTGGTGATAAGTTTAAGCCTTTTTTGAAAATTTAGGCAATTATTTTGAGAATCACAAGAATAACTTGGTCATCAATTGAAAAACATAGCTCAACTAGGTCAAATAGTGGATGTGTGATCCCGAGGAATAGAAAAATCAATTCCATGAAAGCATGAGTCATTTAATGTGAGGGATGTACAACAAATGTGGAGTTGTATGTTTGATAAGTGTAGAAGAAGGGGGGACACACATGCTCGGGGAAAGTTAGTGTTGTAAAACATGTCATAAGTGATACTGATCATGCACTTTCACATTGCATGCTATGTGCTAGCATCTTCAAAGATTAATATGACGAAGGCATTTCATTCTGCTATCCAAGTATCGCGTCATCCTTTGTTTACCTCATTTGAGTTTTAGTTCTATTTTCTTTCATACCCCTCTTTTGGAATCAAGATGGAGTCGAAAAGTTTTAAAAAAAAGAGTGTCAAGCAAAAAATGAAGTCAAAAGTCCAAAACAGAAGAAAATATGTCCAAAAAGAAAGTAAAGAGAAGAGTGTCAAGAAAAATAGAGTCAGAAAGTTTCAAAGAGAAAAAGAGTCAATAAAAGAGAAAAGAAGAAGTCAGAATCAAGTAAAAGAACAAGTTGCCGGAACTACATGTGACCTGATTCTCCTCTTTCGGGGGTGAGATACGTAGGATGCCCTACCCGGGACTCAGTCCAACCAAATAAAAAATTTAGAGTCACCCAGTCAAAAGAAATTGAGGGATGAGTTAATCCTCATTGTTTGAGTCGATTCCAAAAGTTGTAAGTCCCACCCCATTTCAATTGTCGTTTGGGCCCCATTCCATCCTTTCTTTCTAACTCTATCCAAAAGCCAAGTTACAACCAAAGAAAGACCTTCAGATCAATCTTTGAGAATGTTAAGGGTAAGCATGCAATGGATGTGATGACGTATTTTGGAAACTACTTGTCTTTCTCAGCGTAAGGAATTAGGAGAGAAGTGAAAATGAGAGAGTCTTATCGGTAAAAACCCTCACGGGCACCATAAGACGATAGTAAGCTAAGAGAGATAAAATGAGAGAGTCTTATCGGTGAAAACCCTCACAGGCACTGTAAAACGACGGTGAGTTGAGACAAATAAAAATGAGAGAGCCTTATTGGTGAAAACCCTCATGGGCACTGTAAGACGATTGCGAGTTGAAAGAAATGAAAATTAGAGAATATCATTAGTGAAAAAAAACTCACGGATACCATATGGCAATGGTGAGCTGAGAGAAAGAAAATGAGAGAGACTTGTTGGCGAAAACCCTTCAAGGTATCACCAGTCGAATGAGGTCTCTGAATGCAATTAACCCAAGGAGGTAACTCAATTTCAGGGTCGTTAGCTCAACAACAATTGATGAAAGTTTGGATGAAAAGATCAGGCAGCTTAATCCAAATGCATGGCATAATCATTAGAGTTGATTGTCATTTACGATAAATTTTTCATTTTTTTATTTCAAATGGGGATATTCATTATCTTTTCTTTCTTTTCCTTATCTTTATTTTTATTTTCTTGAGTCAGTTATCCAAATAAAAAAATCATTGTCATTTTTCTCGTGTCTTTGAGTCAAGTCCATGACAAAATAAGTGAGAAAAGATTTCAAAACTGGCTACCAGTTTCTTCAATTGCACAAAGAATGACAAAGTCAGCATATGAAAGAGACATGATTGTGAGACGAACAAGGCATGCAGAAAGTTTTACAATAGACAAGCTTGGAAACTCATGGGAATACCAAGGTTTAAAGGGTTTATCTGAGAAGCATGACAAAGCAGAGATACTGTGTTTATTTCGGAGTCACTCTTAATAGTCCGAGTTTGGGTCAATGGCACGACAGAGCAGGGGCAAGTGCCAGCAATCTGAAATAAAATGAAAGGAATGAACACTAGAGCAGGTGTCGGGACAGCCAAGTGCTGTAAGCTACCACTAAGTTTTTAACTGACAAATTTTCTTTATTGAAACAGGGAAAAATTCGCTTCACTTAATTCAGTTACCATTGGAAAAGTACATCCGTGGGGATTTTAGTTTCTGTTCAGGACCCTCCTGAAAAATAGGATTTTATTTTCTGTTCAGGACCCTCCTGAAAAATGATATTTTAGTTTTTGTTCAGGACCCTCCTGAAAAATGGGACTTTACTTTCTGTTTAGGATCCTCCTGAAAAATGGGACTTTACTTTCTGTTCAGGATCCTCCTGAAAAATGGGACTTTACTTTCTGTTCAGGACCATCCTGAAAAATGGAATTTTACTTTCTGTTCAGGTCCCTCCTGAAAAATGGGACTTTATTTTTCTGTTCAGGACCCTCATGGAAAATAGGATTTTATTTTCTGATCCAGACCCTCCTGAAAAGTGGGATTTTACTTTCTGTTCAGGACCCTCCAGAAAAATGGGACTTTACTTTAAGTTCAGGACCCTCCTGAAAAATAGGACTTTACTTTTTGTTCAGGACCCTCCTGAAAATGGGATTTTATTTTTCTGTTCAGGACCCTCCTGAAAAATGGGATTTTATTTTCTATTCAGGACCCTCCTGAAAAATGGGGTTTACTTTATGTTTAGGACCCTCCTGAAAAATGAGATTTTACTTTCTGTTTAGGACCCTACTGAAAAATGGGATTTAACTTTCTATTCAGTACCCTCCTAAAAAATGGGATTTTACTTTCTATTCAGGACCCTCCTAAAAAATGGGACTTTACTTCCAGTTCAGGACCTTCCTGAAAAATGGGACTTTACTTTCTATCCAGGACCCTCCTGAAATATGGGATTTTATTTTTCTGTTCAGGACCCTTCTGGAAAATGAGACTTTACTTTCTATTCAGGACCCTCCTGAAAAATGGGATTTTACTTTCTGTACAGGACCCTCCTGGAAAATAGGATTTTACTTTCTGTTCAGGACCCTCCTGGAAAATGGGACTTTACTTTATGTTCAGGACCCTCCTGGAAAATGGGATTTTACTTTCTTTTCAGGACCCTTCTGGAAAATTGGATTTTACTTTATGTTCAAGACCCTTCTGGAAAATGGGAATTTACTTTCTGTTCATGACCCTCCTGGAAAATGGGACTTTACTTTATATTCAGGACACTCCTGAAAAATGGGATTTTACTTTCTGTTTAGGACCTTTCTAAAAAATGGGAATTTACTTTCTGTTCAGGACCCTCCTAGAAAATGGAAATTTACTTTATGTTCAGGACCTTCCTGAAAAATGGGAATTTACTTTATGTTCAGGACCCTCCTGAAAAATGGGACATTACTTTCAATAAAAAATGAATGAATGAAATCTTTTTTTATCATAATCTTCGTTTAGGATAATTTCGTTTTAGCTTTGATTTTGGTTTCAGGAGCCCGCCTGAAGAATAGGGTGATAAAATTAAAAGTCAGGAGCCCACCTGAAGAACAGAGTGATCAAATTTCAAGTCAGGAGACCGTCTGAAGAACATGGTGATGAAATTAAAAGTCAGAAGCCCGCCTGAAGAACAGGGTGATGAAATAGTAAGCCAGGAGCCCGCCTGAAGAACAGGGCGAATAAATGGAAAATCAAGAACAAGATGAAAAAAAGTTGGAAGTCAAACAACAAGGTGAAGAAATTAAAAGTCAAGGAACAAGGCAAAGAAATTGAAAGTTCACAAACAGAAAAATAGCAAGTCAGGAGCCCTCCTGGAGAACAGGGTGATGAAATTGAAAGCCAAGCAAAGAGTTGAAGAAATTGTAAGTCAGGAGCCCGCCTGAAGAATAGGGTGATGAAATAGCAAGTCAAGAGTCAAGGAAAGTTGCGTGGATATGATTTTGTAATTTTATTTATGTTTTAACTTGTAATTTTTATTTTTGATGTAATGACAGAGTCGCGGATCGGAACCTCGATGAAACCTTACTCGACTCTCCAACTTGATATAGTCCTTCTCTTTCCAATCCTTTGAGAAACCCGTGACTTGATTCCCTCATAACTTGGGTAGGTAGGATATTCTATATCAAGACTTGGTTTTCCTCCCTCCTTCTATTTTATTTTTTGAATAATGGTCGGGATAAAATTCTTCCTTGTTGTCTACTTCTTTGTATGAAAACACTTCATGTTTACATTCAAAGGGGGTATGATGTTAACACGTAATTTTGTCCCTCCCCGAAAGAATTTTTACCTTTTTACCCCCGACTTACTGCGTGCCCTCACCCGCGTGATTATATCCCACAAAAATACAAAAATAACAACCCTTAACAAAACCCCTAACAAATTTTATCTTATTTTAATCTATCCTAACAAACTTTATCCTAATCACCACCCCAACCCTACCTCACCAGCCGCCCACGTAATCCTTACCCCTCATATTTTTATTCACTTTGAAACCAATTCAGAAAGAAAACAAAATAAAGGAGTGAGGCCCCACTTTGGAAATATGGGTGGATGGTCCAATTCATTAACAGAAAAGGTATTTTCCATTTTTTGTTTTTTCATTCATACATACAAGACAACAAATAGAGGGGGGACAACATCATCTTGTCCATTCATACACCTTCATGAGAACATACACCATGGGAGAGTGAGAGATTCGAAAGAGAAAGAGAAAAGAATACATACACAGAGACCCAACTCTCTTCTTCTTCTCCACGAGATTGACACACTTCATTGAAGCACAACCCACAGTTCATACGCACACCATCAGAAAGAGGGGTAATCACACATACACCTGTGAGAAAGATGGGGAACTGATAATCGAGTGAAGGGCGAGACTAATCAGAGAAAGAGAGAGTGAAAATAAGGAGAGAGAGAGAGAAAACTGGTGGTGGTAGGCTGTTCCGGCTATTCGCCGCCGGAAAAAGCATCATCGTTGCTCCAAATTTGATTTGATTTTCTAGATCTATTCCTTCTAAGCTCGTCGGAGTTCATCTGCTCCATCCCATTTCGGGTAATGCTGAAACGGACGATCCAACTCTTAAAGCCCCAAATTTCTCTATTTTTTCAGTGGTTTCTAGGCTAACCCGACCGGAAAACACTAGAAGTCACCAGAATCAGCCTTGCTCATTGATATTCACGACTGTTCGAGTTCACCGGAGCTCCGGGCATGTAGTTTTCTTGGTTTTCTTGTGATTCTCAATTTTTGGGTTCACTGTTCGTCGTGATTTTGGGGTTTTGAATTGGATTTTGAAGACTACCGTGTTGGAGTTGAATCATAGTCGGGATTGTGATATTCTTCGAGGCTCCGGAACGGCTCTTATTTCTCTTCTTAAGTTAATCAAAATATTTTGAGGTCTAATTCTACTCTTTTCTTCTTTCGTTTCATTGTTTACCATATTTAGTGTGTTGGATTGAATATCGTGTGTTGGTTTGATTCCTGTTGATGATCAATGCGTGTTTATTTTGATTCGTGGTTGGTCCCTTGATTATGATTTGTATGGTGAAATGGTATCTCATTTGAGAAATAAAATTTATTGTTTGGGGCGGAATTGAAATTGATAAAGTGAATTCGTATTAATTTTGAATCTTTGATTATATTAAATTTGTTGGAATTGTGATAAATCGAATCTAGTAGGCAAATGCTAAGTTGGGTAGACAAATTTTAGGACTGAGGTTTTGTTGAATGTGTGAATGTGCGTGTGAATATTTCTTTCTACTTTATCGCACAAGATTCAAGTACATTCATTTGGCTGGGGAATGCCCCAAGGTTTCATGTACTGAATCATCGGGGAATACCCAGACATATTATATCTTTGAAGAAGGTTCGTGATCAAGGCCCGAGACATTGGGTAAACCACGGGAGCATAGTTCGGGATTAGTGTAGGTTAGATAGGATTTATTTTTGCATTTTTATTTATTTTAGACTGTATAATTGGACTGAACACTATGTTTTGGATTTATTTTGTTTCTTGTGTTTGGATGCTTGTTTATGTGTTTTATGTGGTTTATACGCTCTTAGTTCCAAAATTAGCCGATACGCTTCATCAAGAGACCGTGGTCAAACCACGGGACCGATGGGTGCCTAACACCTTCCCCTCGGCCAACAAAATTCCTTAGTCGGAATCTCTGTACGCGGATCAGTTTTACAGAGTCAAAATCATTTTGAAAAGGATTTTCCAAAGGTGACTTGACACACATGATTATGCCAAGTGGCGACTCTGAATAAAAAATGTAAATAATTATTTTTCGAAATAAATTTTCAATCTTTTGTCACTTTAATAATAAAAACCCTTTCAAACTTTAAAATCAATCTTTTTCGATTTAAAAAGGGGTGTGACACAAGACACTCAAGCTAGTATTACAATGAGTACACGGAATGCATGTTTCTATACAAAGCACTCTATTTACACAATTCATAGCTCATGAACACTACTCCAAAACATCCTAGCCTCAAGAATTAACTCGCATATGTGGAAAACTCATGCATATTGCTCAATCAATAACATCATACAAATCACCCACCTTCATCAAACATGTGTCCTCACAACAAGAGAGTTACCCATAATCACTCACAATAATGAAATTTATCACATAATGGGTACAAAAATCAAATTACACTCACTCTCACAAGGAATTCAGAAATTACACATAATGAACCATAGGCTTGCCCTTAGTGTAATGCTCCACTAATAGTCGAATGTAAAGTTTAGGATAAATTAGGACTTTTTTAGGTTGTAATGTAGGCTAAGGGACGGGCAGAAACTATTTTGTCCAAGAATAGTGACTAACCTCTCTAAGCGCTTTAATACACTACATTATACAATTAAAATCAATCTCCAACAACCAAATTATACCACTTTTGTCTACCATCTCTTTTTGTTTTTTGCCCTATATCTTTTAAGCATTTTCACAAACACTTGGTGGACGCATAGTTTACTACCACAAGAATCAATTTTTTTTCTCTTTTTTCACAATCATGGAAATATTTCTAACATCATTTATATCACATCCATCCACCACAAATCAATTATAAATACCAATAACCATTACCTTGGGGCATTAATTTCACCTTTTCTTCTTTAATTTCTCAAACTCCTTACTAAATTATTATAATTTTTAATTAAAGCACTTAGGAGCTTTTTGGATCAAATTATAATTTATTAAGAATAGATTAGGCTACTTATGAAGTTATCAAAGAAAATGCTAAAGGCTCAATAGGGGTTAACTAGGATAATGCACAAGGGTAGGTAAAAAGAAGATATAAAACAAGGCTATACAAAAATGCCTATATCATCTCCTAAATCTGCATTCTTTATTTCGTTTCACACACAACGGACAAGTTCTAGACATCATATGCAACAAGGAATATACAAAATTCTCACGCACACATGACACATGCTCAACTCAATAGGATCATCATAAACTCTCAACCAAATAATAGCATAAATTCAAAATTAAGCCAACAAGTACAAGAGTATAAACTTGAGCCTAAAAGTCTCAAAAATAGCAATTCACATCAATCAACATGCTTTTTACAAAAAAAAAAAATCACTTGCATCATGTAATCAAAAATAGCATCAACAAGAATATTTTACTTATTCCTAACCTAAAGAAAAAAAAATTGAGTCAAAATTTAGGAATTTTCCCACCTCACACTTAAAAAACTACTTTGTCCCCAAAGTGAATTTAAAAGTATAAAGATAGAAATACTCCCTGAGGTCTCTAGGCCTAGCTAGCAGCATCTTCACATAAAGAAGATACATGGGATCCCACACTTATTCTTTGCCATGCTCCAAGCTCAAGTTTATGGTACTCAGATTTCCCATTAACCTACGACTCAACCAAAAATAAAAACTACGTGAAATAAAAAAAATTGAAAAGAAAACATACCTAATTTACTTGGGTTGCCTCCTAAGAAGCGCCTGATTTAGTGTCGCGGCACGACCTAATCATGCTTTTTCCTCCACCTTGAGGATATAAATTTCACCCCCAACATCGCATCCATATTTTTGCCTCGCTCATAGGGTGGTGGTACAAATATTAATGACCCGAGTAATAGAATATGCATGGTAAATCACTCGGCCTTGAAGTGAGGTGTGTTTTTTTGTTGCTTGTCTGATGTAAAATCAAGAATATAGGATTCTTGTTCCTCATCTTCACACTCTTCCACTATTTTAAATGATTCCACAGACAAGACATTATCTAAACATAATATAGAATAGTGCTTCGAGTGAGACCCAACCAATCCTACTTCATAATTTACACAATCTACTACACACTCACTTTTATTCACCTTCTCAATTCCAGTCTCAAGATCAAGATGACAATAAAGTGGCTGCGATTCTTGTGTTTGCTCCACACATTGGTTAATATCCTCCCAATATATTTCTTTGCTTAGCCACTGTAGACATGGTGGCAATGGCTCCATCATAATTTCCATATTATCAGTTTTCGAGTACTTAGACTTCCTCGAATTATCTGCATCATATTGTGAAGGTTCCGTCCACGCACTTTCATAAAAATCTGGACAATAAGGCACAAGGTGGTGTCCTCCACAAAAACAATAAGAATTGCCATCACTCGAAAACCATTTATCCCAGACTGACATCTCACTACTAAAAAAATCAGTAAAACCGACCACAAAAAATCGACCTCAAGATGTGGTCGGTTTTTAATTTTTAATTTTTATTTTTATTTTTTTTTGAAAAAAAACGACCACAAGTGGTCGCTTTTATATTTTAAAAAATCAAAATAATTATTACAATAATTTTAATAATTATTATTATTTATTTAACAAATTAAAATTTTAAAAAATTAACAAAACCGACCACCAGTTGTCGTTTTTTTTTAAATTTAATTAAAAAATAATTATAAAAACCGACCACTTGTGGTTGGTTCTTAAAAATTCTTTTTTAATTTATTTAAAAAAACGACCACAAGTGGGCGATTTTTATAAAAAAATAATTAAAAAATACTTATAAAAAACAACCACAAGTGGTCGGTTTTCTAATTAAAATAAAAAATAATTTAAAAAAACCGACCACTTATGTAATTTTAAGTAGCACCTAATTATATATATAATCAAAACCTAATATATTAAGCTAATCAAATTTAATTGATTGATCAGTAATCTAAGTATGTATCAGAAACACATCGCATTATATTATTGGATAATATACTTGTATACGTATGTGATGTATATAGTACGTATTTTGAACTTGATATAGTCGATAGTGTGTATATGTGTGTGTATGTATATGTATATATATAATTTATACATATTATATAGCGACGGTATATTAATGACATAAGATAAATCATCCGATAATTTATTTGGGTATATGTGAAATACAATGGGGTAGTAAAATCGGGTATGTGATGTATATAGTACGTATATAAAATACGTCGCATTATATTATTGGATAAGATACTCGTGTACGTATGTGATGTATATAGTACGTATTGATATAGTCGATAATGTGTATATATATGTGTGTGTATGTATAGGTATATATATATATATGTAATATATACATATTATATAGTGAAGATATATATATTAATGACATAAGATAAACCAACCGATAATTCAACTGAGTTTCTGTGAAATACGTTGTATATTATTACGGGGTAGTAAAATCGGGTATGTGATGTATATAGTACGTATTTGAATGTTGATAGCCAATTGAATATATATATATATATACGTATATCTAGTGTAGTGAAGAAATAGATATACTATTTTGTGTCAATATAATGTAGACACGCGTATATTGTTGAAGTTGTAATAACGTAAGGCAAGTATTACGAGGTATATGGGGGGGGAGGAAGGAAGTAGGGGAGGGAGACATAAAATTGAATCATGAAACTGGCATATACTTACCATTTGCTTTGAATTTTAAATTTTGAACGACCGCCAAATTTTGGCGGTGAATTTGAGTTTTTTCGCTTAAAATTTTTGTATATGAGTATATGTGAAATAAGTTGAATATTATTATGGGGTAGAAAAATCGTGCATGTGATATTTATATTATGTATTTAAACGGTGATAGACAATTGAATAGATGTATATATACATATATCTCGTGTAGTGACATATGCAGTAATCGAAAGATCGATAACTGAATCTATATATCAAAATATTTTGAATAATACATTGATATCATACTATTGAAGAAATAGATATACTAGTTTGTGTCAATGTAGATACGCGTATAATGTTGAAGTTGTAATAAAGTAAGACGTCGATAATTTATCTGATTAACACGTATATATATGTGTGTGTGTGTATATATATATATTAATATATATATATATATAAAATATCGTAATTAAAAGCTAATGAACCAAAAATTTATCGTAATTTGCAAAATTCATTGATACTATTATAGGATGGAGGAAATATACTACTCGTGTTAATGTGATGATAAAATAACTAATTATCTGATTTATATGTATACACATTGTATTAAATTAATTGGATATTGTTATAAATATTGTAGCATTTATTAAAAAATTTAATTAATTAAAAGTTTATTTTAATTTATTAATTTATTTTAATTTATTAGTTAATTTATTAATTATAGTTTATTTAAATTTAATTTATCAAAAATTTTGTAAAAATCGACCACAAGTGGTCGGTTTTCAAAAATATTTTTCGAAAACCGACCACAGTTTTACTGTTAAATAAAAATAAATAAAAACAATTTATAACCCGACCCACCCAAATAATTCACTTTCCCAATTGATATACCCAAAAAAAATGGAAAACAACATACACACACAAACACTCAACCCACATACACACACAAACACATACTGACACACGAAATCAGTCGAACAAGTGGTTTCTCGTAACAAATCTTATGACCTTATTTTGAGTTAACTTCACTTTATTTTGAATTTTGAAACCCTAGTTCTTATGTTTTGGTTGAAAATGGGGAAATTGGGGATAAACTTGAATGTAGTATGTATTGTGTGTGTTATGTAGACTGATATGAGTAATATCTTGCATAGAGTAGATGGATATTTTGGAGAAAATTATAGTAGTCTATCTTTTAATTTGTTAAGCTCATCATTTTCGATATTGCAGCTTCCCGTGAGAGAATCTATAAGAGGATTGAAGCTGCCATTTTGAAATATCAAGAAATTAAGGAAAATATCAAAGGTATGTTGACATAGTGAAGCCATGTGGGGCCTTGTGCGATTCACTATTGTTGTTATCTTCCTGTCATTATTCATATTGAAGTCTAGTGAAGTCGTGTGCGGCCTTGTGCGATTCACTAGCATTTTTCTTGACATCTTGTTGGTTTTGTTGACATTTTATTTTGAATGTGGTTTGTTAGTTGACTTAGTTGCTTGAAAATGGTTAAGTTTAGGGACTTTAAAGAGGATTTTTTTTATTTTGAATGTGGTTTGGTAGGTGACTTAATTGTTTGAAAATGGATAAGTCTAGGGACTTTGAAGGGGATTTTGTGTTTTGAATGTGGTTTTGTTTTGATACATAGTTGGTTGAAAATGGTTAAGTGTAGGGACTTTAAAGAAGATTTTTTTGTTTTGAATGTAGTTTGGTAAGTGACTTAGTTGCTTGAAAATGGTTAAGTGTAGTAACTTTAAAGGGGATTTTTTTTGTTTTGAATGTGGTTTGGTAGGTGACTTAGTCACTTGAATATGGTTAAGTTTAGAACTTTAAAAGGGATTTTTTTTATTTTGAATGTGGTTTTGTTTTGATACTTAGTTGGTTGAAAATGGTTAAGTTTAGGAACTTTAAAGGGACTTTTTTGTTTTGAATGTGGTTTGTTAGGTGACTTAGTTGCTTGAAAATGGTTAAATTCTTATGACTTGATCTAATTAGTTGAATTTGATTGATTGCGTAGATGGAACCTGATTATAGCTGGATATGTCAACGAAATAATGATAATAGAATGGGTATTAGGGAGGAATTTGTTGAAGGTGTCAAAAGATTTGTTGAACATGCTAAGACACTTGATATGTGGACACGTTATCGGGTTATTCATTATCCTTGTGTTAGATGTGATGGTATAAATCTTGTAAGTGAAGAAGATGTAAAGGAACATCTTTATAGAAAGGGGTTTCATGATGACTTTTTAAGATTGCGTAGTATTCATGGGGATGTTGTGCAAAATAACTTTGTTGTTGGAGAAAGTAGTAGGTCTGTAGGGTATAATGAATATCAAGATACTAGGATGATAGAAATGGTGCACAATGCTTTTGAGATGCAACACGGGGTTGACTTTAGGGAAAATGTTAAAGATGTTCCTAATAGCGAAGAGGGCAATTTCCACAAAGAATTGCATGCTGCTAGTCATCCTTTGTTTGACGGGTGTTCGCACTCTCGTTTTTCTGTTGTTGTTAGAATATTAAGTATTGAATCTGACTGGAATATTGTTGAAGAAGGAATGGATTCAATGATAGAACTTATTAAAGAGTTAGTTGACCCCAGGTTGGAGGTTTCTGATTCTTTCTATAAGGCAAAAAAATTGGTGTCAAAGTTAGGTATCTCCTCGGTTAGAATTGATTGTTGTGAAAATGGCTACATGTTATACTTTAAGGAAGATGCTAAGCTAGAGTTCTGAAAGTTTTTTCAGCACTCTCGATATAAGCTTGGTTCTACTGGAAATAAAATTGCTATTAAGGAGATGTATTATTTACCTCTTATACCAAGGTTGAAGAGGTTGTATGCTTCAAATAGCTCAGCTCCTCATATGAGATAGCACAGTGAAAATAAAAGGACCACTAGTGTTATGTGTCATCCATCTAATGGAGAGGCTTGGAAGCATTTTGATGGGACTTATCCAGATTTTGCAGCTGAGCCACGAAACATTCGATTAGGATTATGTGAGGATGGGTTCTCTCCTTTTTCAGTTGGTGGTGCGCTATATTCATGTCGGCCTATATTTATCACTCTTTATAATCTTCCTCCTGAACTATTGATGACTAGTCCCTATATATTTCTGAATTGTGTTATTCCTGGTCCGCGTAATCTAAAAAGCGGAATAGATGTCTACTTGTAACCTTTGATTGATGAACTTCAAATTTTATGGCATGAGGGAGTTGAAACTTGGGACATCTCTCTTAAACATAATTTCAATATGCATGCATATCTAATGTGGATTGTTAATGATTTTCCTATTTATGAAATGTTGTCTGGGCGGATGACAGCTGGAAAGCTGGTTTGTCCATACTACATGGAAAAAACAAATTCTTTCACATTGAGACATGGCAGCAAAAATTCATTGTTTGATTGTCATCGTTGTTTCTTGACACCTGATCATGAATTTAGGAGACTCAAGAATGCATTCAGAAGGAATAGAAGGGAACATGATGATCTACCTCCAAGGCTGTATGGTCATGACGTCTGAGAAATAGTTCAGGATTTGCCTAAAGCCAGCGAGGAACGATTGTACAGGCTTGATGGATATGGCGTTTTGCATAACTAAACTAAGCAAAGTATATTTTGAGAGTTAGAATATTGGTCAGATAATTTACTTAAAAATAATGTTGATGTCATACATACTGAGAAGAACTATTTTGACAACTTGTTCAAAACAGTTATGGATGTCACCAACAAAACAAAGGATAATCCTAAGGCCAGACTTGACTTACCAGAATATTGCAACCGCAGAGAATTACACTTACAGCAGGGGCCCAACGGCAATGTTCTTAAGCCCAAGGTTAGTTTTACATTCAAGTTGGACGAAAATTGTTAAATATGTAAGTGGGTTCAAAGTTTGAAGATGCCCGATGGATATGCCTCAAATTTGGGAAAGAAGGTTGATATGACACAAGGAATCTTTCATGGAATGAAAATCCATAATTGTCATATTTTCATGGAACAATTACTTCAAATTGCTTTTATTGGTTTACCTGAAAACATATGGAAACCAATAGCAGAGATCAGTTTGTTCTTCAAATACTTATATGCCACCACATTAAAAAAAGAAAATCTGGCGCGAATGGAAAGTAATATTGTTGTTATCACCAACAAGATAGAGAAGATTTTCCCGCCAACGTTCTTCGATGTGATGGAACATCTTCCCATTCACCTTGTGTATGAAGCTCGGCTAGGCGGTCCAGTTCAAACTAGGTGGATGTATCCATTCTAACGGTATGCATTTGCAACATATTTAAATTCATACATATCTTTTTTAAATATAGTAAACATCTAATCTTAAGATTGTACAGGGCAATTGAAAAGGGGTCCCAAAAAAAAACATAGGGGTGAAGGCTCTATAGTTGAGGCATATCTTGCAAGAGAAACTTCTCAATTTTGTTCATACTACTTTTGTGATGAAGTTGCTTGTTCAAGAAACCGACCGAATCGTCATCAGGACGATGTGAATGAACTTCATTTGCAACCTATATCAATTTTCAATCAATCTGGTTGTAAGGCTAAAAAGACCATACCTAACTGGCTCACTCCCACGGAGTGCAAATCAGCAACTTTGTATGTCATGCTGAATTGCCCAGAAATTGAGCCCTTTCTGAAGTAAGGAGATTAAAATTTTAACATATCTTATTTGTTTACTAATTCCCTTTAAGAAACTAATTGTGTTTCCCATGTTGGATGTTCAATTCATTTACGACTCAATTCCATGAAAATCAAGTGTATGCATCCTTTACAACATGGTTTAAAAATGAGGTTCGTAAGTGTATTAATATTTCTACAAAGTTTAACCATTTACACACTCTTCAAATAAAATATAATATATATGTATAATATTTTTAGGTACACCATTCACCAAATGCAGCCGCATACGATCAGCCCTTGAGAGATATTTCTTTGGGTCTAGTTGAAGCTAATGCAATGTCCTAATACAAAGTAAATGGGTTTAAATTTTCCACCGAACAACACTCCAAAACAAGGAAAACAAATAATAGTGGTGTTTGGGTTAAGGGTGATGATGATGTTGATTACTTTGGCATCATACACGAGATCTTAAAACTGGAGTATGCTGGTTTCCCAATAAAAAAATTGTCCTCTTTCGATGTAAGTGGTTTGATCCAAGCACAAGAGGCACAAGAGTACATAGGGAGCATAACATCATTGAAGAGAAGCACAATAGCTCGTATCCTATTTACGATCCATTTGTTCTAGCACAAAATGCTAAACAAGAGTATTATGCTCCTTATCCGTTGCTCAATGACAAGTTTGATTGGTGGGCTGTAATCAAAACAAAGACTATAGGCCGCGTGGAAGTTGAGAATGTGCTGAAGACTGCGTATCAAAATGAAATACAGATTGATCACCAGCTAGTGGACGTTGAATTGGTGGACGGTTTGAATCACCCAAAAAATATATTTGAAGAAGTTAATATTGCGGGAGAAGAGGCTGAGTGGGTAGGAGATGAGGAAACCTCCGAAGAGGGTGAATGGTTTAGTGGAGAGTCTTTAGAAGAGGAGGATTAGTTGTGTAGGTGATAACGCTCAAACTACACCTCTCTAATGAGAATGTAAGCGATCATTGTCAATATATAACCCAACTAGGTTGGGTCGAATCCCACAGAGAATATGGTGTGAATCTGAGTTGTATGTGAGTTAATCAACTGATAGTAAGTAGTTTTTGGTAAATTGGGGGTTATGAGTATTTAGCAAATAATTGTTGGTCACTTTAGTTTTAGTGTTTGTAATCAAGAGTTTATGGAAAACCAGAATTATGTTCACTATGGGTTTTGGTACTTGACAGATGCTAATAGTGATTCAAGATTCTCACGATAGGTAGGAACAACAGATTTTCTTTATTGAAGTTATGCGTAATGTCTCTCGACCTACTTAAGCATTTAATTACCTAATCCTCTCAGTCTTAGGGAATTTATATTCTTTGACCAGACTTCACCTCAGGTTAATTAACTTTTTTACAGCGTCCATTATTAAACGGAGGGTTGGTAGCTTCCAAGTCCCTGTCAATAATTCACTTCCTACTATAGTTGATTTCTTATCTCAAGCAAATCAAAGCAAGTGCTATCTATCATTTACAACCAATAGACAATAATTAAAACCTCGGAATTATCAAGGAGTCCTATTACCTTTAGAATCTTGAACACTTAGCAACTTACCAAGACCAAACCCATAGATTCCATAATTCGGGTTAAAGGGATTTAGCCACTCATAATGTAATAATCGATACAACAAGTTGAATTCATAATTTGGAAGATGAACTTACAGCAAGATGAATAGTAACGAGTGTTTCTCAGATTAGATCAAAGTAGAAATCCCAAAATATTGATAATAATCTCTTCAAAGTTAATTGTTTTGTTCAAGCCAAGAAACTAGCAAGAAAATAACAAAAATACGTGCATTCCAAAATGGGTTCAGAAGAATAATCATCCTCCTTAGAAAAAACCCTAAAATATGCTTTAAATACTTCAGCCTAATTATGGAAACAAAATCACAGAGTGCGGTGTTTTTCTCGGATTAGGTGACGACATGCGTGACGCCTTATCAGGAGGCTGACGACTTATCACGGATGTCGTCATCTCCTCTTCAATTTTGACAATTTCTGCTTAAGGATGGCGGTGAATCCTGATGTCTTATCAAAACTGTGATGACATATCAGACAATGTCATCACTTCTCCACCTCAGCTCTCATGTTCTGTCTAAGGCTGACGGCGACTCTGATGGCTTATCACAAGGCTGACGGCTTATCACATATTGTCGTCACTTCTTCCAGCTGAATTCCATTCTCTGTTTAAGGCTTACAATGAAGCTGATAACCTATCAGAGTGCTGATGACTTATCAGGAATGTTGTCAGCCACACTTCTCTTCTATTTGCTTCAGATTTCAACTTTTTTACTTCCATCATTGTTGGTTCTGTTTCCTCTTGACTTCCACTGCAAAATAAAAGATAGAACAATCAAGAACGACAAAAGTTGCTTAAGACTTTGCAATTATTCTCGGTTAAAAGCCTCAAATATGTTAGCATCTGCTCACACATCAACACCCTCAACTTAAAACAATTGTTTGTCCTTAAGCAACTAAAACACAACCAAGAGAATACAAAGTACATTTGGCAGTCAATCATCTATATTATCTCAAAACCATCTTTACCTTTTCCAAGGTCAATCAATTCCAAATCAACTGTGTATGTTATTGAAGAACAATCAATGTGACATACAGGAATTAAGATATGGCATCAAATCAGCAACAACAACCATGCATCTACCAAGACTACACTATCCAAACAAGTTAGTAACTAGCAACGTAATCAGTGTACCCTCACTACAAAGAAGTCCCATTTCACTCATATCGGACATCACATATGTAACCATAGGGACAATCACAAGACACTCACTCTCAGAATGAAGTTCCAATCAATGTATGCAGAATACCATAGGCTTGCCCTTATTTTCATTACCAAGATCTTCAGATAGGTCATCTAGGATCACTATAGGTCCTCTCTTTGGCTTGTAATGTAGGCTAGGGGTTGGTATGATACTCGATAATATTTAAAGTGACTAAGCCTCCTTGACACTACACTAGTTTTTGGGGTCTCACTCATTTACCTTTTTCTACTCTTTTCTTTTCTTGATCACACTTATTCAAGATGGGTGTGGTTCTTTTCTACAATCACTTCTTTTTTTCCACAACTTTTCTTTTCTTGCTCTTTTTCACCGCACCCAGCTTTTTATTCTTTTATTTTACTCTACTTTTCTTCATACTCATTTTACATCATGCACCCCTATGATAGCCACCCTCAACTTAGGCCATTTACCTAAGTCAAGGTGCACAGTGTCCAAGGAGGACCAGGGCCAAAATAGGTTTATTACGATATAAATGGGTCGGTGATAGGTATCATAAAAAGAAATAGGATATTTAGGCTCAAAATAGGGATCAAGGAATATTCTGCATACAGGGAAGGTCATTTAGGCTAAAAGAGGACTAATATCAAAACGGCCTATGATCCTTTCCTAACCCCTATCCTTCAACCTAGGTAAGACTAACCGGGCAAGTTCTTAATTCAACATACAAAGGAAACTAAGTAGAATCTCACACGCACATGGCACACAAGTATATCACAAGTTACTACTTATCTGGTTCATGTAATTATTTAGCAATGGTTATCAAGTCACTAGAACTAATACCACACAAAGATGCACAGTGGTCATAATTAGATGCAAATCACACAGTTAAAGAATTAGACCACTGGGAGGTGTTCATAAAATAACAAAAATGTGTTAATTGCCTCAAGTACTTGTATTTCTCCTAGTCAACTACAAAATATTACAACAACAACTAACCCTACACCCTCAACTTAAAATTAAAGAAAAACTGAACTAAGGGTTCGGGTATACCTGGAGTAGATCAAGCACGGGGATCATGGGTTACCTCACATGTAGCGCCTGATTTAATGTCGCAGCACGACTCGATTATCTTGAATACTCAAACTTCGTCAAGACAACCTGCTGATACCTCTTTACCATCTTCATAGAATACATCCACGATTGAGAAAACACCCATCTTCTTTTGTTGTGTCATGGGTGAGTGCATTGTGAATCTTTCTTCTTTATCATTGAGTATGAACTTCAGCTCATTCAGATCCATGTATACTATCACTCTCCCAGTCATGAGGAATGGTCTACCCAAAATAATGGGTACTTCAAAGTCCACATCATAGTTGGACTACGAAATCAGCTGGAAGTATAAAGTCAGCCACCTTTACCAATACATCATCTAATATTCCTACTGACTGCTTTATAGACCTATCCGCCATCACCAACCGTATATTTGTCGGGGGAGTATCCCCCACACCTAGCTTTTTATACATGGCTAGCGGCATCAGATTAATGTTCGCGCCCAGGTCACATAAGGCCTTAGCGAATTCCAGAGACCCGATTGTACATGGGATAGTGAATGCTCCAGGGTCGGCCTTCTTCTGCACCAAGGTCCTCGTAGAAATAGCAATACAATAATGGAGATTATCCTCTGGTTCGTAGCTCACTGCTCTTTTCTTCATCACAAGGTCCTTCATGAATTTAACATAGCCTGGCATTTGCTCAAGTGCCTCCACCAAAGGCACATTTATTGTTAACTGCTTCAACATCACCATGAATTTACTAAATTTTGTGTCCTCAACCGTCTTCTTCAATCTTTGAGGAAAGGGAGGTGGTGATCTTGGGAGAGTTTTCACCACTACTTCTTTTTCCTTCTCTTTCCCTTTTTCCGGAACATCATTAGAACCATCTAGCTTCTCAGACTCTATCGAATATTCTTCTTTGGGTTCATTCTCTTCTTCAATAACATCTTCAATCAAACTTTTGCCCACAGAAGGGCCAGGTAATATCTTACCACTTCTAGTGGTAATCGCCATACATGAGTCATTATTCCGTGGATTCTGGACAGTGTCACTAAGTAATGTTCCACTCTTTCTCTGGTCAGCACTGCGGAGAGTTGACTCATTTTTTATTCCAGCTGTTTGATTGCAGTAAAGTGTGAGCTTTCCAACTGACTAATAGAAGACAGATTGGTCTTCATGGTAGTCACACTTGAGTTGGTAGCCTTCACTCTCTTTAACAATTTAGCCATCATGTCTTCCATGGACATCTTTTCAGAACTTGTTGTAGCAGCCTCATGATTTCCAGGAGGGACATGTAGCCCGCTCCTATCATTATTGCTCCTCCAATTTACTTGCTCCTGATTCTTATATCCAGACTTATCATAATAATTCTGACCTTGATTCCCTGGGCTATTTCCTCGGAAACCCCCCTGATTATTAACATAATTCGCCTCTTATTCTGGATCAGCATCAACTTTATCTTAATATCCCACAACTTTTACCTTCTCAGTCTTTCCTGATAGTAAGTGTTTGTTAGGAAGTCCATCTGTGTTTCTAGGTGAGCCATGTCTTGGTCACTCTCCTCGGCTCTTCTGCATTGTTCCACAGTCATACCCACAGAAACAGTGGGGCTTGGTACCACAGAGTCTCTGGTATGTCATGCCCAACTTTGTTTGGTCATTCTCTCTAGCATTTTTTAAGTTTCTGGGAATGTAAGATCAAGAAACGAACCACCAGCATCATTAACTATGATTGGTTTTGTAGAGCCCTGTACAAAGTCTCCATCAAGTGTATGTTCATCATATTGTGGTTCGGACACTGTGTCAGCTTCTTTTTTAATCTGTTCCAGGTTTCATGTAAAACTTCGGTCGGGAGCTTTCTGAAGTTACTGATCTTGTCCCTCAATTGTACCCTTCTGGAGGGTGGAAAGAATCATTCTAGGAATGCATCTTTCAGCTGTCTCCAGTTGGTTATCGAATCGGGTGTCAGCTTATTTAACCACATTGTTGCCTCCCCAGACAGAGACAACGGGAACAATCTCAAGCGAATTACATTCTGACCCACTCCTGGGTTATCAAAAGATTTTCAAATGATGACAAAGTTCACCAAGTGCATATTCGGATCATCACCGGGCAGGACACCAAACAACTTCTTTAGATTAAGGAGTTGAATTATAGTACTCGTAATGCTGAACTTTGCCCCTGGTGCCAATGGTAGAGAAATAATTTCACTCGTAGCACCTGCTTCATCCATTCAATCAACATCATCATTGAAATCATACTGGACAGGCTGGCGATCCTGCCTTGCTCTGAACGAACGGTTCCTGTTAGCATTACGTTGTACTGGTGCAGCTATTTGTTCTGCATGCCTTGGGTTACCAGGGTTTAGCAATTCCTCGTCTCCCAAATCTTCATCCTCAGAATTTGAATGCCGTACTTGTTGACCGACATTCTGCATATTCACCTGCGCTCTAGCTAAGGCTGCTAACCTTTCAGCCTTCTACTGGTCTGCCATTCTTCAAATTCGTTGCGGTTTCGGATTAAATGGTAATAATGATTCTCCAGAACTTATGGTTCTTAGCATACACTACACAAGTCCTACAAAAAATAAAAACAACAAATAAACGTAAAACTAGGAAACTTGACTAACAGTCAATTAGCGCACAAAAACTTTAATTTACAACAGTATTCCCCGGCAACGACGCCATTTGTGATAACGCTAAAACTACACCTCTCTAATGAGAATGTAAATGATCGTTGTCAATATATAACCCAACTAGGTTGGGGTCGAATCCCACATGGAATATGGTGTGAATATGAGTTGTATGCGAGTTAATCAACTGATAGTTAGTAGTTTCCGATAAATTGGGGGTTATGAGAATTTAACAAATAATTGTTGGTCACTTTAGTTTCAGTGTTTGTAATCAAGAGTTTATGGAAAACCAGAATTATGTTCACTATGGGTTTTGGTACTTGACAGATGCTAATAGTGATTCAAGATTCTCACGATAGGTAGGAACAACAGATTATCTTTATTGAAGTTATGCCTAAATGTCTCTCGACCTACTTAAGCATTTAATTACCTAATCCTCTCGGACTTAGGGAATTTATATTCACTAACCAGACTTCACCTCAGGTTAATTAACATTGTTACAACATCAATTATTAAACGGAAGGTTGGTAGCTTCCAAGTCCCTGTCAATAATTCACTTCCTACTATAGTTGATTTCTTATCTCAAGCAAATCAAAGCAAGTGCTATCTATCATTTACAACCAATAGACAATAATTAAAACCTCGGAATTATCAAGGAGTCCTATTACCTTTAGAATCTTGAACACTTAGCAACTTACCAAGACCAAACCCATAGATTCCATAATTCGGGTTAAAGGGATTTAGCCACTCATAATGTAATAATCGATACAACAAGTTGAATTCATAATTTGGAAGATGAACTTACAGCAAGATGAATAGTAACGAGTGTTTCTCAGATTAGATCAAAGTAGAAATCCCAAAATATTGATAATAATCTCTTCAAAGTTAATTGTTTTGTTCAAGCCAAGAAACTAGCAAGAAAATAACAAAAATACGTGCATTCCAAAATGGGTTCAGAAGAATAATCATCCTCCTTAGAAAAAACCCTAAACTATTCTTTAAATACTTCAGCCTAATTATGGAAATAAAATCACAGAGTTCAGTGTTTTTCTTGGATTAGGTGACGACATGCGTGACGCCTTATCAGGAGGCTGACGACTTATCATGGATGTCGTCAGCTCCTATTCAATTTTGACAATTTCTGCTTAAGGCTGAGGTGAATCCTGATGGCTTATCAAAACTGTGACGACATAGCAGACAATGTCGTCACTTCTCCACCTCAGCTCCCATGTTCTGTTAAGGCTAATGGTGACTCTGACGGCTTATTACAAGGCTGACAGCTATCACATGTCTTCGTCACTTCTTCCAGCTAAATCACATTCTCTGTTTAAGGCTGACGATGAAGCTGATAACCTATCAGAGTGCTGACAACTTATCAAGAATGTCGTCAACCGCACTTCTCTTCTATTTGCTTTAGATTTCAACTCTTTTACTTCCATCATTGTTGGTTCTCTTGCCTCTTGACTTCCACTGCAAAATCAAAGATAAAACAATCAATAATGACAAAAGGTTCTTAAGACTTTGCAATTATTCTCAGTTAAAAGCCTCAAATGTGTTGCATTTGCTCACACATCAGTAGGTTGTATTTATTATGTATTGATGTCTTTATGCTTTGTACTATATATTTACCTTTATGTTTCTTGTTTAAGATTGATATGTAATATACTGTTTAATTTTGTTGTTTCCACTTTTCCATGATTTATATAATAATTAAAAAAAATTATCTATATCTCGTGTTGTTGGAGAGATTTGAAATGTGAATTAGTAACTTGAAATTATTTACTTGGAATGTTTTCTTATACATTCATTTTGTAGGAACTAACTACTTGTTAACTTAACATAATTTAGATGTCAGGCAGAGGTGACAAAGGTAAAGGAAAAGTTGATACTACGAAACCAAAAAAGAATAGACAACCTCCGCCTTATAGACGACCGACAGGTATTCATATATCCGAGGGTCGGTTTGCTGACGCGACAGTACGACCCTCATATTCTAGGTCGTCTGAGGATTCGATACCTACTCCTACGCATGTGGGTCCACTTCATGGGTCTACACCAACTCATTCTGCTCCTATGACCGTGCCACCGCCAGCACAGTACTATCAGACGGCCGCTGGCCCCTCCAGACATCTACCATCATCGATACCCTCCTACAACAGTCACGCAGCTTCGCACAGTGATTCAGCTAGATCTATTGGGTTTTTGGATCTTCAGTTTGGAGGCACTCCATCTGGTGCTTCAGATCCGCCCATGTCAGTGCATCCACCATCACTTACTAGACAGCCAGGATACAGAGATGATTCTAGGAGGATTCATCTTGTTCCAGTTGTGAGAGGGTAAGATTTCTAAATATAATAACGTTACTAATTTTTTCATTACTATATTATTATGCTCTACGAAATTACTGTTTGATCTTGTGTTGTAGGTTTAGGCCGGATACTGGAGTTGGACAAAAGGCACGAATATGCATTACTCGACACTTCAACGGCTACTGGACCAGCTGGCCAAAGGTTCCAGAACTTGACAGGGATAGAATATTTGAAGAATTTAAGGTAAGGATTTAACTTATCGACTACTTATTAATACTTTGTTAGAACAAAAGATTGAATATCATATTTTTGTTGTAGAAATTTTACTGGTGAGATGATGCAAATACATTTCTTATAAAAAAGAACTTTTTCATAAGATGTAGAGCTAGATTTAACGATCTCTTGGATTATGCCCGAAAGAAATTGGTAAAACCTAAGTGGATTCCTGAAGCCGCATGGAAACTGTACCTTCGCCATTGGAGTAACACAGAATACCAATTGTTGAGTGAAAACAAGAAAGATCGGGCATCATTCAAGGGTGGCTCCCTACATACTGCGGGTGCCAGAAGTACTCTTGCTGTGAAGAAAAAAATGGTATGTAACTTTTACAGATTTAATTATTTATTTCTATTTAAATTTTTTTATTATTTGAACATTGATAATTTTTTCATATGCAGGAAAAAGAAAAGGGTAGGAAAATACCAACTGATGAGCTATTCGAGCAGACTCATCTGAAAAAAAAAGAACCCGACTGATGAAGATGTCTGGGTTGAAACTCGTGCAAAAGTTGTCCACGTAAGAAATAAATTTTGAATTTATGAATCTTTTTCTCAAAGTTGATATTATTCAATTATAACTACTTTAATATTTTTTTACTTTTAGTATTAACTTTACTTTGAATATAGAACGAATATGCGCGTGTTGTTGGTGAGTATTGTAGTAGCCAGCCTCCTGAAAACCAGGGTGACCCAATACCACAGCATGTACAGTAGGAGTTATGGACAAAAGTTGTGGGTCCTGCAAATAGAGGTCATTTCCATGGATACCACACAAAATTTTTTGGCGATAATATTAGGTGTTCGTCCGGCACTACATACTCTAGCTCTTCAGTTGATAGAGAAACCATTGAAAGACTACAAAATATGGTTTCTCAACTCACTGAAGAGCTTGCTGAACAGAGAGAGAGGCAGAAGAAGACGGAGAAGGAAACAACATCACAATTCAAGAAGTTGCAGCAACAGTTGAGCTCTTTCATTCAGATTGCGGGGGTTATTCCTTCGTGTCCTGGTGATGCAGTTCGGGTTGCAAAGGGTCTAGGCCCCCAGGATGATTTCAGCACGAATGATGATATGAAAGACGAGGACGAATTCGATGATGATGACTTTTAGTTTTTTAATTTTTGTATGTGTTGTACTTTGAATTTAGACATTTTGTTGTTTGAAACTATTGTTGTAATATTTTCATACTCACTTTTGTTGGACATTTTGAATGTGTTGTACACTTTTGAAAATATTTACATTCGATTTTTTGTTGTTATTGCTGCTGTATTTGATTTGATACTGTTGTATTGCATTGTTGTTATTGCATGCTGTATTTAGGTTTTGATTTTTTATTTTTTTTAAATTTCCAGAAAAACCGACCACAGGAGGTCGGTTTTTGAATTTCTTTTGCAAAAAAAGGACCACAAGTGACCGATTTTTTTCCTAAAATTATTTTTTTCAATTTTAATAAAATAATAATGAATTTTAAAAATATATATATATAATTTTAAAAAAAACGATCATTTTTAAAAACCTACCACTACTTTACCGACCACAAAATTTGGTCGGTTTTGTGATCGGTTTTTGTGATCGATTTTTTTCTTTTTTTTAGTAGTGTCTCGAGAAGAGTGTGAGAAAAATAGAAATAAAGGAAAATAAAAAGAAACTAAACAAAAACTATTTACAACTTAATATAGAAAAAACTAAAAATAAGATAGTTGTCTAATAACAAGTCCCCGGCAACGGCGCAAAAAACTTGACAGCGTCCAAGCGCACACGCAAGTGTACGTGGTCTTATCAAGTAATATAATGGCTTCAAGGAAGCCCAAGTATCGATCTCTCAGGGATTTGCGTTCGCCGTCTATCTAATTTTAGTCTAACTAATTGAGAAAAAATAAACACCAAGAGTTTTGAATAATTGTTAACTAAAAATAAAATAAACAATGCGTAAAATAAAAGTCTTGGGACAATTAATGGAGAAAATCACAGCGTTAAAGCACTTCGAACAATCATACTATGTTATTGAATTTCGTTCGTCAACTTGCTTATCGTGGTTGTTGATTCGTAGGGTTTAATTGCATGATCATGGTTTCCCAACCTATAATCTTTTACCTAATTTGGGCATTACAACTACATCGTTGATCAGGGATGTAATAATTCAATTAAGTTAATTAAAGCTATCATCCTGCGTATGAATCAAGTAAGGCATCTAAGTATATCTCTATCCTAGATGCTAAGTTTAATTCTTTAATTTATAAAAGAATAAAAACTCAAACTTTATTTATTCCCCTGTTCTATCTCCCTATTCCCTCTCCCGAGATCAAAAGGTCGACAATATATGTATTTTATGGGCGATCAATCCATAAAATAATTAAAACAAGAATAAACAAACAACCAAATATGATAAGCAAAATTAATCGAATTAATCCAAAATAATAGTAATCATGTTTTTGGCATTAACTTAGAAGAGGAGATTTTTTAGCCGATAATATTCATAATCACGATCCAAATAAATGAATATATGATATGAAAAGTTAAAGACTAAAAATAAAATTAAAACCAAATAATAGCGTGTAGCACTAGCCTCAATTTTCGTCCAAATAGTTCCCAGGCATGTTCCAATTGTTCACCGTACCAGGTGTTGACCAAATATATATAATAGGCAAAACGACTTTCTGGACCCCTGTACTATGTCGGTTTTGTATGTTGGACACTTCTACTTACATGTTTGTCATCTGAACCCCTGAACTCACTAAAAAGCATTATTTCAAACTCTTTGACCGTTGGCTTTGCCTATGTGGCATTAAAGTACTGACTGGGACTTGGAGAGTGTAGTCACTCGCCTGGAGTGCGAGTGGAGGTCAATTTTTGGACAATTTTATATTAAAATAATTAAAAAAAAGGATTAAATTTTTTTTTTAGTTTTTAAATTTAAAAATATTTTAAAAAATTAAAAAATAAAAAAATAAAAAATTTAAAAATAAAAAATAAAAAAGGCTCCCCAAACCCCCTCCCCCGTCCAGACACTACCCTACCCCACCCCACCCCTCGTCCCAGCCCCCACTCCACCCAGCCCCATCCCATCCACCCCCACCTCACCCCATCCCTTGTCCCAGCCCCCACCCCAACCCATCTCCCGTTTCGAGCCCCCCACCACCCCATCCCCAGCCCAGCCACCCTCACCCCACCCCAGCCCCGTCCAATCCCCCACCCCACCCCACTGTCATCCACCAGTCCCCCACACCCATCGGCTGCCATGGCCATTGTAAAATCACAATTGCAATTGCAAAGTGCAACTTCTCAACCCTAAAGTACAACAATTCACACAACATAAGAAGAAACAAATCAATACAATCGAATAGAACTTTGAGAAATTTTTTTCCAAACAAATCAACACAACCAACAAGAATCAGAAGATGAAGATAAAGAATCAACAAGAAACAAACAAACAAATGACGCGGTTTTCTTTCTTCTTCGGTTCTCACTTCTCAATTTTTTCAAATAAACAACAAGAATCAAATAACAAGAATCTTTCTTCTTCGATTCTCACTTCTCAATTTTTTCAAACAAACAACAAAAATCTAATCACCAACTGCTACAAATTGAGTAATCCTGAGATCATCATCATCTTCAACAACAACCAAAGCTCAAAAACAAACAAACAGGTGAACGAAAAGCTTCAACAACTGCCAGAAATTGTGCAACAAAAGAAAAAAAATAGTGTTTTTTTTTTGCCTCTTAGTGCTTTGAGCGTTTCTTTTCAAATTTTTCAAAGAGTGAGAAAAATAAGAAGATTAAAATGATGAAGGAAAAGAAGAAGGAGAAGAGGAGAGAGAACCATAAGAAAAGGAAGAAGAAGAAATGCAAATCAGAAAAATGGGGAAGAGAGGGGAAGGGGGAGGGGTTTATTTATTCATTTAATTATTTATTTATTTATTTTAATATTTAATATTTTTTATATTTAAAAATAAAAATGACGTGAAAGCTGATGTGATAGCTGACGTGGCGAGAGTGCATTACACTCACAAAAAAAGCGTTTAAAATATTGTTTTTTAATGAGTTCAAGGATCAAGATGACAAACATCTAAGTAAAAGTGTCCAACTTACAAAACCGACATAGTACAGGGTCTAGAAGGTCATTTTACTTATATAATAATAAGTGAATCCAACTTTGTGTGGGATTAAAAAGGCTGCCACGTGGTCCCCATTTTTCTCCAAGAATTGCCATATATATATATATATATATATATATATTGCAAAAGTTTACCAAAAGTTGTTCAAATATGGTCCACAGTTTCCAGTGACGTGTCTTGGTGTAAATTAATTACTCCAATGTTGTTCAAATATGTTCAGGACTTGTCTTTGTCAAAAAGCTGTCCAAGAAGTGACAAATTATTTATATTATTTAATTCCCAATGTAAAAGGGATTAGGAGGCAGGCACGGGTCTTTAAACAAAGATTCCCTCCTTTCTTTATTAAATATACCATGCAATAATAAAAGGGACAAGCCCCACGTGTGTCGGCAACAGTGCATAAACACATCAACGCGACGCGTCGTTGAACGCGTCGGTGGACTGACTAGAACTGAAATATCTACGTGACGCTTCATCTTATTGGAATTTGCTTTTAAAATTTTGGTTAAGTGTAGAACGTCATATTCTTTACCCATGCCTTTTGTAGTGTATTTTCAATAATTTTTTTATCTTTAAATCATCAATATATCACCGTATTCACCATACAAAGCCTCCTACAATATCACACACCACATATTCAAGATTAAAACAACACAATATTCTCAACGACAAATCAAAACAAGAGCTAAGATAAGGCAAATTCTCAATGGTCTTCCACTTATTATTCCGACTCTTGACTTAATTAAATTAAACTTTGCACATTACAAACAAGTTATTCCACTCATAATTATACCATTAAAATATTTGAAATAAATTAAACACATTAGAATCCAACAAAACCAACTAGACACACACTTAGCTCAAGCTAGTAAAACTAGTTTTTCGAGTTGAACTCTAAATTACTAAATTAAGAACAAACTTGTTTGAAAAATACTTTGGACATTGTATTTACATGCTTGGACACTCAAATGCTTATTTGTATCGATATGAACACGTTAAGCACTCGAATTGCTCTCAAAATAAGGCGAAATAAGCTAGAATAATGATACAAAAGTGTACAAAATCACCTCAGATCAGTATACACCTAAGATGTTTGGTGAAAAGAAAACATTTTATGAGCAGTATTTCTTTCATTTGCTTTCAGCTTTTTACACTCGAAACTGTATTACTAATGTCCAGATTATGTGGTAGAAAATTTGTGCTTTATTATTGCTTGCACAGATTGAACACAAGGCATTGCTCATGCTAAATTATGTCCCGTTATCTTTTCAGTATACATGGTCTTAGGATCGAGCATCAATAAGATAACAATCGATACTCCTGACTGGACATGCAAGGTCCAAATCATCGATATCAGTCGGGAGAGAAAAAGTTCAGAGAAGAAAATTCGATTCAAAATCTCATTTTAGAGGATGAACAGATATACATCCAAACCTGGCAACCAATTCACTAATAGTATACAGACACCAATTGCAATCCAGTCCCAAGTTAAACAACAAAATCTTAAAGCTTTCCCCGAGTTAGTCAGAACCATAACCACACACTGCACAAAGAAAGTAAGGCAAAAAAAAATATATCTCTAAAGAAGGCAACCAATATAGAATCATTTGAATATCCAGACACCAAATCAAGAAAATGACAAAGAAATTCAAGAAAATCCAACCTACTCCACAAATGGTTATTTTATTTACCTATACCGTATGAAGGATTTCACTTTTATAGGGCCAACAAATCAGGGTGGCTGTGTATGGAGATGACATTGTCTATTATACGGACAAGTTGATGCTCTCCAACACCTACCTGATCTCGGCTACATTGGTAAGGGTCTCGCCAAAATCATAAGATTACCATGGCCAATGACCAGTACGTATAACCTTCTGCATAAGACATCAACTTTCTATCTTTAAAGTACTTGTATTTTTGTAATAGATTTTGAAAGAAATGGTCATTACTTCTTACTGTTTTTAGGAACACACAGTTTTTGCTCACTTTATGGGATGACTTTGGAGAAATTGAAGGGTCCGAACTGCAGGCTAAAGTGGATAAGATGAGAAAGTTCTCTTTCTGGTTATTGTTGTATTAATGGTTATGATCTGTTGAATGTTTGTGTTTTTGTTGTTGATAGAAAGGTCAATTCTTGATGTTGCATTTTAATATTATTAATATTATTAGGCATGGTTAATACAAATTTTCTTCATTCAAAATGTACTGTATACAACTTTGTCAACTTTTGTTGGCAAGTCAAGAAGAGAAGTACATTCAAAATAGTTCTGCATGCATTTTTCAATAGCCTTGTCAAAATTTGGCAGCAAACCACTTTTGCATGTATTTTTCAAAAGCTTTGTCAAAATTTGGAAGCAAACCAGTTGCAAAGTTTGAACTGCAAACTTTTTAGATGTTATCAATGACATCAAATGGTGTTTTGTTATCCTATAAATAAGATTTTTCAGCTCATTCTATGTACATCATAACAATATAGAAGTGAAAGAAAAATTCACAAAAAACTTAGCAAAATAAGAGACTTTATTAGTTGAAGGGAGGTATTTTTACTATGGGGCTTTGAACTCAACTCTTTTTAGAGTTGTTGAGTTATTAAGATTAGGTTTTTGTATCTTGGAAAGGAAAAGTCAAAGAGTATTATTGCTGGACCGGAGAAACAATTGTCGCAGTAGGCTTGAATCTCCTTAAAAAGAGCGAGATATCCGCGCCTCAGCCATAAAAGAAGAAATATATTTTTATTTATTCATTTGTAATTTTCAGTTGTAAACAGTTGTAATATTATTGTAATATTCATTGTAATTTCTCCAATAATTTTAAGGAGATTCAATGGCAACAACTGAAAATTCCACGGATGTCAAGATAGGAGATCTTAACAAGCCATTCCGATTCAACTGTACTCACTTCAAGAGGTGGAAGGGTAAAGTGCTTTTCTACTTGAGTCTTCTCAATGTTTCTTATGTTTTAACTGCGAAGAATTCAAATAAATTAGACAACTCTTTCATGACCGACGATGAACTTATCTCTCTTTAAGAGAAAGTTGAAAAATACGGTGGTCTCCTAAGAGTGTCGGTATTTTTTACTTAATTGTTTGTCTGATAATTTTTATGATTATTATGATAGAACTTACTCTAGTGCAAAGAAAATTTGGAAAGCATTACAGAGTAAGTATGACACTGAGAAGGCGGGAGCGAAAAAATATGCGGCTACCAGATTTTTTTATTTCTAAATGGTGGACAACAAATTAGTGGTAGACCAAGTTCAAGACTTTAGAATGATCGTTGGCAAGCTTAGGTCTGAAGAAGTCAAAATTAGAGATAACCTTATTGTTTGTGGTATAATTGATAAACTTCCATCTTCGTGGAAGGAATTTTAAAAAATTATGCGCCACAAGCAAAAAGAAACTTCTCTTGAGACTTTGATAATGAGAATCCACATAGAAGAAGAAGCAAGGGGCCAAGATGCACTTATGCAAACAGAAGAGAACAACATCACACCGAAGGTAAATTTAACTTCTCCAAGTAATGCTACCCCTGAACCTAACAAAAATACTACTTTGAAGCCTAAGAAGAAAAAATTCAAGAAAAATAATGGTAGACATCCCAATGATAATAATGGTGGAAATAACCAAGCAAAAAATCAACATGTACAACAAAAAGGACTGTGCTTTGTCTGTGGCAAGAGTGGGCATATTGCTCGATTTTGCAGATCTCGAAAACGTAGGCCTACACCTCAGGCAAACGTTACCGAAGAACCTTTTGTGACAGTGATAATAGACATAAACATGGTGGAGAATGTTGATGGATGGTGGGCTGACTCTGGTGCAAATCATCATGTCTGTTATGACAAAGATTGGTTTAAAAAATATACAAAATTTAAAGAGCCCAAAACCATTATGCTTGAAGATTCACACACAAGTCAAGTACTTGGAATGGGAGATGTCGAGTTGAGGTTTACTTCTAAAAGGGTATTAATCTTAAAAGATGTATTTTATACTCCTTCAATGAGAAAAAACTTGATGTCTAATTTTCTTCTTAATAAAGTAGGCTTCAAACAGATAATTGAATCTGATCAATATGTAATTGTGAAAAATAATATTTTTGTGGGAAAAGGGTATGCATGTGATGGTATGTTCAAGTTGAGTATTGAAATGAATAAAACATCTACTTCTGTTTATATGCTTTCTTCTACTAATTTTTGGCATGCTCGTTTGTGTCATATAAATGATCGTTATGTGGGAATCATGAGTAGTTTAGGATTAATTCCAATGATCAAAAATAATTTTGAAAAATGTAAGGCTTTTAGTAAAGCCAAAATCACAAGTAGGCCTCATTTTCAAGTTGAAAGAAAAACTGAATTATTAGAATTAATTCATACTGATATTTGTGAACTTGGTGGAATTTTAACTCATGGAGGAAATTGATATTTTATTACTTTCATTGATGATTTTTCTAAGTTTACATATGTTGTTTACTTAATGAAAAATACAAGTGATGCTTTTGAGAATTTTAAAACTTTCCTCCATGAAGTTAAAAATCAGTTTAATAGAAAAATAAAAAGAATAAGAAGCGATAGAGGTCGTGAATATGAGTCACTTGAGTTCAATTCTTTTGTAAGATCATTAGGTATAATTTATGAAACTCCTCCTCCTTATTCTCCTGCATCTAATGGCGTAGCTGAAAGGAAGAATAGAATTTTGGTTGAGTTAACTAATGTCATGTTAATTGGGTCTTGTGCACCTTTAATTTTTTGGGGTGAAACTCTTTTGACCGCTTGTTATGCGTTGAATCGTGTGCCTCATAAAAAGACCAAATTAACGCCTTTTGAGTTGTGGAAAGGTCATAAGCCAACTTTGGGATATCTAAGAGTTTGGGGTTGCTTAGCCTATGTAAGGTTAATGGATCCTAAAATCTCTAAGTTGGGTAAAAAAGTTACTACTTGTGCTTTTTTTGGTTATGCTTCAAATATAGTACGGCCTATAGATTTTTTAATCTTGAAGATAGCGTGATAATAGAATCAGGTGATGCTATTTTTCATGAAAATAAATTTTCTTTTGATTCTAAAAAAAGTGGGGGTCATGGGACTGAAGAAAATATTTTGACACTACCTAGTTCTTCTACTTCTACTTTAAATAATAAAGAAAATGATGATTTTGAGTTAAGAAGAAGTAAATGAGCTAGAGTAGAAAAAAACTTTGGTCCTGATTATTATGTTTTTAACGTTGGAGATGACCCCCTGACTTTAAAAGAAGTTTTGTCTTCATATGATGCTATTTTTTGAAAAGAGGTTGTAAATGATGAAATGAAATCGCTAATTTCCAATAAAACTTGGAAGCTAGTTGATTTACCATCGGATTTTAAAGCAATTGGATGTAAATGGGTCTTACGTAAAAAATTAAAACCGGATGGATCTGTTGATAAATATAAAGCTAGGCTTGTGGCTAAAGGTTTTAAACAACTAGAAGGCCTAGAATTTTTTGATACCTTTTCACCGATAATGAGAATTACATTCATTAGACTTTTAGTTGCTATTGCGGCAATTTTTGATTTACAAATTCATCAAATGGATGTAAAAGCTGCTTTTTTAAAATGGAGACCTAAATGAGGAAATTTACATGAAACAACCCGAGTGGTTTGTTGAGGCTGGCCAAGAAAGTAAAGTGTGTAAACTTAATAAATCCCTATATGTCTTGAAACAGGCACCAAAGCAATGGCATAAAAAAATTGATTCTTGCATAATTGATAATGGGTTTAAAACAAATGAGTGTGATAAGTGCATATATCACAAGTCTTGGAATGACTCGAATGTTATTATTTGCCTATATGTTGATGATTTATTGATCTTTGACTCTAACATGAATATTATTGATGACACTAAAAATATTCTTAGAAGCCATTTTGAAATGAAAGATCTTGATGAGGCAAATTTTATTCTAGGAATTAAAATTACTAGAACATGTGATGGAATTTTCCTTGACCAGTCATAATATGTTGAGAAAATATTGAAAAAATATAATTTCCTTGATTGCAAGCATGTTGTAACTTCATTTGATTCAAGTGTTCACTTGTTTCCTGTTGAAAGTGAAACCGGTGTAATAAATCAAAAGGAATATGCTAGCATAATTGGAAGTTTAAGATATGTGACTAATTGCACTAGGTATGATATTGCATATGCAGTAGGAGTACTTAGCAGGTTTACTAGCAAGCCAGGTAATAAATATTGACATGATATAACCAGAGTAATGAGATATTTAATTGGAATGAAAAATTATGGTTTGCTCTATAAAAAATATCCTGCTGTACTTGAAGGCTTTTGTGATGCGAATTGAAACACTTTATCAGGTGATTCCTTATCCACTACGGATTATGTTTTTACCTTGGATGGTGGTGCTGTCTGTTGGAAGTCTAAAAAGCAAACAATTATTGCTAACTCTACCATGAAGGCTGAACTAATTGTTTTAGTTTCTGCTAGTGAGGAAGCGAATTGGTTGAGAGATTTGTTATTTCAAATACCTTATTTTGAAAAATCAATTCCTCCTATTTTAATTCATTGTGATAGCACCGTTGTAATTGGTAGAGTTCAAAATCGTTATTACAACGGTAAATCCAGACCTATACGGAGAAAAGACAGTAATGTGAGATCATATTTGACAAATGGTACCATTAATGTTGATTATGTCAAATCTTGTGATAATCTTACAGATCCGTTGACTAAGGCATTAGTAAGAGAAAAGGTCTGGAGCACATCGAGGGGATGAGATTGAAGCTTACTCAAACTTGAGTCATATGTGACGAAACTCAACCTGGGTACTAGAGATCCTATAACCAGGTTCAATGGGAAAAACGAATCACATGATGACTTGTTGTGAAAAATGCATTATTTATTTATCTCTCCCTATGATGTGAGTGCATTTGTTTGTAATGATTGTGAGGTTGAGTTTATTAAATTCTTAATGAAAATCTATAGCTCGTATGAGTGGGATGCTAAATTACAGGAGCACTCTCGACGGATTTCACCTATGTGAGTGTGGAGGTAGGCCACTTCCTATGAGAATTAGGCTCATTCTCAAAAGACATTCATTAAAACCGGGATAGCACAAGGCCGTAACGTGTTGACTATAAAGTTCATGTCAACACCTTGACTATTATGTGTAAGCAGTAACTTTTTTATTTCCCTAAAGCAGTCATAGTTCAAGTATGAGACCACTACGACTCTGGAGTATAAATTACTATTTTATTGTGGGGTTTTGAACTCAACTCTTGTCCAGAGTTGTTGAGTTATTGAGATTAGACTGTTGTATCCTCAAAGAATATTATTGATAGACCGGAAAAATAATTGTCGCAGTAGGCTTGAATCTCCTTAAAGAGAGCGAGATATCCGCGCCTCAACCGTAGAAGAAAAAATATATCTTTCTTTATTCATTTGTAATTTTTAGTTGTAATCAGTTGTAATAATATTGTAATAGTTATTGTAATTTCTCCAACAATTCTTTTTGGCTAAATAATGGGCAAGAAAGGAAGTGGTTGGTTTTTCATCAGACAAGAAGGTTGGTTCATTCTGTAGTTTTTTTCACATCTTATGCAGTGGCGGAGCCACATGGGTGCAAGGGTTCATCCGAAGTCCGATTCTATATATACATGATTAAAATTATTTTTTATGAATATGTTGAATCCCCTTGGTTTCTTTGTTTTGTCATTGATCCTATGATCTTCGAGATCAGTAGAGAGAAAAAGAAGCACAAAAACAGAATTTTGATGTCACTAAATTTCGAGGAATGCAAGTAGTAAAGTAATAATCTTTTATTTATTGAAAAATGTGTGTCTTGGAAGTTTATGTTTAGTCAAAAAATAAGACAGCATTATTATTAATTTTTTGGTATGCATTTTGAAGTTCTTAGATGTGTTGATATTTTTTTAACCTATATGCTAAGATTTGCATTTGAAAAGGATTTTTTTTCAAGAGTTTTAGCTTGAATTTGTGTTAAAGATTGAATTTTGAGGGGAATGAAATTGTGGGTGATGAGTGGTTTATTGAAAAGGTTGAATCTTTATGTTGAGATTTGCATTTGGAAAGTCAGTAGTTTGACGGTTATCAAAAAAAAGGTCAGTAGTTTGACATTTCCTTTCAAGTATGAGGATGTTTTGGAAGTTTTTAACTTAAATTTGTGTTAAAGATTGAATTTTGAGGGAAAATTAATTGTGAGTCTTGCGTGTTTGCGGAATCTTAGCAGCTCAGTTGATAAGCTAGCTAGCTGAACTTTCATCTCGTTGGTGAGTGTTCGATTTCTCACCTTATAATCCCCTCCGCATTCCCCCCTTTCCCCTTTTCCTACCCTAATTTTTATAAAAAAATAAAAATGGCCTTGAATGTTGAGATTTTTGCTATTTGAGAGTCAATATTGAGTACATGTCATTTTTTAGCATCTAAATTAAAATGTTTGTTGTTTTTCCTTGGATTTTGTGAAAGATGATTATGTAATGCAAGTTTTGTGCTTCTGGGGTTGGAAAGTTATACACTATACAGAGTGATATTGAGTTTTGGATAGGATTCATAAGCGCTGTTAGGTGCGGTTTGTTGAGCTTTTTACAGGGTTCTACCAATGTTTGGTCTTGTAAGATCTTGAGAGGCTCTCCAAATTAAGTAATTTAGAAATTTGGGTTGTTGCAGGAGACGGTGGGCGTATGAAATTTTGAGGATTCGAAGGCCAAAGTGAATTAGGTGACCGAAGTAAAGGGGAGTTTTAGTTCAATGTCGGGAGCTTCAAGGGTAAGGTCAATGAATGTAGCTGATTCGGAAGCAAGGCCAGTTCTTGGTCCCGCTGGGAATAAGGCACAGAGATCACCTGGTTCAAGAAAATCTGTTACGAGACCTACGAGAAAGACAGTGAAGTCAAAAAAGGAGGTCGAGATGGAAGATAAAAATGGTCACCAACCATCCCCTTCATTGCTTACTTTTGATGTTCCTTTAATACTTAGGCGACATGAGTCATTGTATTCTAACCTTTCACTTAGTGCTTCATGTTCTTCTGATGCATTCATTTCACGGCAGTGCTTCAGCTGGTAGGATATATAGAATGAATAATACCTCAAATAGAAGGAAGCAATTGGCATCGAAGTCCAAAAGGATGGTTTCAGATGATATATCAGACTCTCCAATCGACGGTTTGCAATCCAAGAAAAGATGTTCCTGGGTGACACCTAATACAGGTGTGTTCTTGGTGATTCTTTTTTTAAATTTACCACATCTGTATTTTTGTTTCTTTTCTTCTTCTAATATTACACGATCCAAACTGTAAGCAACTGCCGTTGGAAGTTTAATCAAGAAATGTTTTAAATTAGAAGGTTATTGTAGCGTGATCATAGCTTGATTTTTCCTGTTCTTCTTTGCCATCATTTTTGGAGAAGACCGAGAACGTAATGAACCTTTGAGAGATGTTTGAAGAAGAAAAAATGTTGAACTTGGAACGATTTTATGTAATAATGCATTGACTATGGAGTAAATAAAAGATTGTAAACTTTTGATGATGTGAAACTTAGGTAGATATAATAGGAAACCAGGACTATTGCAAGGGCTTATTCTTTGAGTTTGAGATAAAATCACGGGCCAGCAAAATATAGGAATTGGCTATAGCGAGACCTTATATATCTTCTACCTTCAGTACTATTGGCATGGAGGCAATTATTGTTTAGATTATGCAGCTTCATTATGACGAGAGGTTAATAGGAAAAAGCTTCATTCTTATGAGGGCTTTAGACTATCTTTATACTCCGTTGAATTACTCCACCTGCTTCTATCTTGAAGCTCTAGATCATTATTCCGATCATCGAGTTCTGCCTTTTATTCTGCTTTTTAAAGCATTTTTACATGCGTATTGTTTCTGTGCAAACCGCAAAATAAGTTGTCAGTGCATAAGGTAACAAGAGTTCTCTTTTGCTTCTTACCGTTCATTTGACTGTGAGACGTAAATTGTTATATGTTGTTCCTATAAGACAGATGTTCCTTGATTTCGTAACGTCATTTTCAGTTATAAGTACCTGCATAGAGAAATGTTTGCCTGTATGTTATAGTTGATTCTCTTCTTATATTAAGCTAAAGCCGATTTTTCATTATGTATACATGTAGGGGTCGTTTGAGATTAATGCACGATCTTCATTATTTTAATTTTCATTTTGCTTTCTGATGCAGTCCTCCTTCGTTTGAACTAGCTTTTGAGGTGTGAGTTAGGCTAAAACGTAATTTAACATGGTATTAGTGTCAAACTTCCATGCGGATATGTGAAATACTCCCGGTCTAATTGTACATGCTCTGCAAATTGGATAGTGGATCCTTGGAACCCCGGATAAAGCATGTACTGATCTAGGCATGAGGGGGTGATAAATAGAATGATCCCACATCGAATCTAAAATGGCCATTACGGTTTGCTTGCAGGAACTGTCCTCTTTTTTAGCTGACTTTTGCCTACTGGAAAATGATGAATTTCTTTTTGGAGGGCTCTAAATCACCACATGGTATACACATATTAGAACAACTTCTTCTTTATTGGAAGCCTCAGGAACTTAACTTTTCTACACTAAATCAAGTAGTTTCAGATTATACTAGCTTTAACTATAATAAGGCCACTAATTACCAGCTAAGGTAAAAGTATTTTCCTGATTTCAAGTCACTGCTGCCTCTGCTAATTATTTGAAAAGAACATTCACGTGCTTCCTTTTTGGTTGGCCGAACATGTGAACAATGGATCGATTTCAGAAAGATGATTCTGATGGTAATTCACTTCCTGGTAGGCGTAGAGATGATGTAGAAATAATGATGGCTCCAACAAAAGTATCCCAGACTAAGAGTTGCAACAAAATGCAACCATTGTGCTGCGTCGGGTCATTACAAACGTGGCAATAGAAATCCATCTTCTTTGAAGTAAGTCAAATTTAAGACATTTCTCACCTATTTCTTGGATTTTCAAAATATCTAATTTTGGGTTTATGGGAGAAACTCTAATCAGCATTCTTTTGTGGTGGTTTTACTTTTATATTTGTGTTAGGTTAGAATATGTGAAACTGCTGCTTATGTCTCGCAGTCTATCTAGATACAATCTAGGACTTGGAGCTTTTCTCACATGGAGATCATAGTCTTGCTTAATCATTTCTAAAGCATTATATGACGCCAATGACGGACTGCCAGCTTTGGTAAACAAGGTCAATTCCGAAGCCCATTTGTTGCAGCGACACCTACAATATCAGAAGGTTGGAATTAGTGAATTTCGTACCCCCAAATTTAAAAAATCAATTGCATTTCAAGCTTCTTACATTCTGAAAAGGCTTGGCGTGATATTATCTTTCTTTGGTAATATCCTCACATAAATGGTGGACTCTATGTTTGTTCTTCATCTAACTGCCTATCATGGATATTGCAGTCAAAATTAATGTGTCAAGCCATAGTTGTGATTTTTCTTTTTTATGAAACTAGCAATCAAAAGGATTGTAGGGAATTATGAGCACAAAAAATCTATGGCCAAACATCTAAGCTTTTGTAAACGGTATGCTTGCTTCCTATGTTTATGTAATCCACTGTGCATATTACATATATCTATGCTGGATATAGCCACCAGAATCAAAGGCTATTCATTAGACTTGAAAGATACTAGCTTTCATTGAAAGCCAAAATAATAATAAAATAAAATATTGGGCCCGTGCTCAGCACAGGCCTGATCTTCTAGTATTAAGGGACATTATGAGTGATTAGTAATGCCATTTGGGTAACAAAATGCACCACAATTTTTTCAACGAAAAATGGATAGAATATTTTTAGAGAAAAATTACCTAATTATTTACATAGATGATATTTTGGTATGTTCAGAAAACTACCAAGAACACTTATCATATTTGAAAGAATTTTCAAACATTTGTGTTAAAAATAGAATTGTTTTAAGCCAAAAGAAAGCTGAAATAAGTAAAAATGAAATAGTTTTCTTAGGAATGATAATTTCAAAAAATGAAATAGAATTACAAACTCATATTTCTAAAAAAATAATTGAATTTCCTGACAAACTAACAATGAAACAAGAAATACCAAAGTTTCTTGGTTGTTTGAATTATGCAGGTGAATTTATTCCAGATCTTGCAAAAAGGAGAAATCCTTTGCGAAAACTCATTCGAAAATCAAATCAACTTGGATGGACTAATGAACATACTCTTTGTGTTCAAAAATTAAAAGAATAACGTGCTAAGCTATCACGCCTCAAATCCTATTGGGGCGGACTGGCACCCGTAACCAAGGAGGCCCGAGAGAACCAGCTCATAACCTTATACTTCCCATGCATACCTCTATGACAACCCGAAATTCGAACAACATCATGTCGCATATAAAAGGAAATAATCACCTGTATAAGCTCGAGCACACATATATATGTATATATAATACTTGGCCGTTAGAGCCATCACGTCTACTAACAAAACACCACCTTGACTGTACATTAGGTCTACAAAGCCTCTAAACAATACACAGAGTTTAACTAAGGTCGGGACACACCCCGCCATATAACTAACTTCTATACAATACCAAAAGTGACTGGATATGACACGGAAAGCCCCGAAGCAAACTGGAGCTCACCAAAAGCAGCTGGATATCCTGGCTCCTACTTGTGCGGTGTATGAGCTGAGGTACCTGTGCCTGCAGCATGAAATGCAAGTCCCCCATGGGGGACGTCAGTACGAAATATGTACTGAGTATGTAAAGTTGTAGATAATCACATATGATATAGGAGCTCAATAGAAATCAGAAACAAGTGAATAAATCGTAATAGGAGTGGACCACACTTACTAGAACTTGTGACAACCTGTACATTGTATTTATTCAATCACTTTACCTTCGTTCTTATCATCTTTGTAATCATTACTGTACTGTACTGTACTGTACTGTACTGTGATCATTAGGCTGCCTCCAGTACATATCAACTGGGATCGACCCATGATAGGCTTATGCCCCTGGGATACCACCCATAAACACATAAATAGGGATCGACCCATGATAGGCTTATACCCCTGGGATACCACCCGATAAGAGAGAACTTTTATCACTTAGTTCAATTAATCTTTGAGATTGTTATTTCGGTTGCCACCGCATTTTTGATACTTTAAAACAATGATACATCAATAAGAGACATATAAATAGACCATCAATGCAATAACAATGAAGTAAGAACTCATTGGCACATCAATGAAGTGTTTTGGAGTCATCAATGCCATAACAATGAAGTAGGAACTTATTGGTATATCAATGAAACGTTTTGGAGGCATTAATAGCACATGGATCTTGTTTGAGTAATCGGATACCTTCTGACATACATTAGTGCAATAAACATGTAAGATTTGGAAAACAAGTAAGTATTGGAATGTCTTGACATCTTGTAGGGTGGAAATAAGTTCATTGGTAACGTAGGACATCATACAAAACCATTATGGATCACATGTTACTGAATAACTTTGAAAATTTTCTTAATAGAACAATTGTTCACTTTCATGCCAAAGATATGGTATAGAGTATGCTTTACATACCTGACTGTCAACCTTCAATACTAGTCCCAAATGGATTTCTCGTCGTTTCGGATTACTTATCTACAATGAACATATATAGCAATCTAGTATTAGCGACCAAACGTCACAATTCAATTATTTGAATTCACCAAACTAGTGGTTAAGTAGTAAGCCTTAATTACACGATAAAGGGTGTCACTTTAACCCTTCAATATCAAGTTTGGATTCATTTATCCTTCCAACCAATCCATTAAACCAAATTGAGCCATAGACATAAATAATCATCAATTCGATAGTATATCACCATATCCACCTTCCATAACTCAATTACCATATCCACCTTCCACAATTCAATACAACCAAACCATGCAAAATAGTCCATAACCCTATTTTCATCACCTTTCAATAACAACCAATACATATAATCCTCTATCACACATATACATATGGAAGAGAACAAAGGCAAATAATATTCATACCTTAGAATTCACCTCTTGATTATTCAATCCTGTTTGCACAAATAATAGGTGTCGTTCGAAGCTCTCGAGATGACAAACGCAGTTATCGGATTACTTTAAAATTTCTACGGTTGAATCAAAAGTAATTTAAAGGTCAAATTTGGCTAGGGTTTGTTCTTTCTCAATGATTGATGATGAAAATGAGTTTTTGAACTCATATACATGTATATATACACATATTCCCGTCCATAATATAATAGGGAATGACCAAAATGCCTTAAAAATTTAAATAATGTCAAATCTGTCCTTTGGTGGACTGTTTTGATAAGCTAAAGTGGATCGACCATAACTCTTTTCTCCGATATCGGATTTGGGTGAAATTGGTATAGTTGGAAATATAACTCAAAGGGCTTTCATTTCATATAAAGTAGGCCACCCAGTTCGTCCTGTACAAGGAGTTATGGTCATTTGAAGTTGACCCTAAAAATTTGTTTTGATAGGCTGAAGTAAAATGAGTATAACTCCTTACTCAGACGTTGGATTTGGATCAAACCAATTGCATTGGAAAGAAGACTCAAAGATGTTTCTTTTCATAGGTCGCAACTCTCCCAGTTCATTATATTAAGGGAGTTATAATCATTCTAAGTTGACCCAAAATTTTGGCTAGCCTCAGTAGTTTGTGTGCAGGAAATTTTCCTGCACATTTACTATTCCCAAATATTCCGGCCACCGTTTTATAGTTTCGAACGTGCTCGATTATATCCGAAACCTATCCGTTTTTGGAAATCTTTATATCGTTGGAAAGCTTATTCAATAACCTTCGCATGGAACCATCGACGGGCAAATTCCGGTATAAATAAAATAAAAAAATTAATTCCATATAAATAAGACCAATACACGTACTTGAATACGCCAATACATGTACTTGAATATGGGGTGTTACATAAGCTACCAAAGCTTAGACTTCCAGAACTAGAAGACAACTTAGTCCTACAAACAGATGCCTCCGATTATCATTGGAGAGCATTATTACAAACAGATTTAAATAAAATCTATAGATACACCAGTGGAACATTTAACGAAGCCGAAGTTAATTACTCCACAAATGAAAAGAAATTATTAGCAGTAATAAAAGGAATACGAAAGTTTTCCACATTTTTATTACCAAAATCATTTGTTGTTAAAACAGATAATACACAAATATCAGGATTGATATTTAATAAACTACCTTCAGAACCACAATACAGAAGGTTACACAGGTGGCAAGTATTATTGTCATTTTATACCTTTAAAATTGAGAATATTAAAGGATCTGACAATATTTTTGCAGATTATCTTTCTTGAAACGTCCAATATGGACAATAGACTCAGGTGTTGATCAACAGAATATGGAAAAAAATGAATAGCATTGACGACGCCATAAATAAAAAAAGCAACATGTTATTTAGTATCAGAGACGAACTTGTATCCTTGTCCGAAAAGGCAAAGAAATTACAATTTGAATTAAGTCGGCTTAACACTGATCAAGCTGAAAATATGGCAAAATTTCAACTTCTCTGCGAACATCTGGAAACCATACCCAAGGACGAGAATTCTCTAACAAAGTGGCAGGAGATGTCCCACTAGCACCTAGTGACAAAAACATCTCGACGGTAAGCCCGAATATGCCAATGGCGGAGTTTTCGAACAAAATTAAAAGCCAAGCACAAGGAAAATTTCCTAACAAAGTGACAGGAGATGTCCCACTAGCACCTAGTGCCAAAAACATCTCGACGGTAAGCCCAGATATGCCAATAGCAGAGTCTTCGAACAAAGCTAAAAGCCGAGCACAGAAAAAATTTACTAAAGTAGTAAAATCAATGAAAAATGAAATAACTTCTGATAAATCAGAAAAAGAACTAACTTTTCTTCAGGAAAACAGTTTGCTTCTTTTCAGATAAGAAAAGTCCATCCTAAAGAAGAAGAGTATCTGACATTCACAAAACAAATCTACAATCTACCGGAAGTCTGGGGAGAAACTTTCGGAGTCGTTGAGATAAAAAGTCTATACCCAAGGATTTTCATCTTTTCAGAAGGATCAGTTGGTTTCACCGCCAAGTTATTTGAATTCGGTTACTTAGACCGTGTTTATTTTAAACCAGATCTATTTGTATTAGAAGGACTACTAATATATTTGACTAGTTCAATTAAAAATTATACCGAAAAAGAAGCAGTTTATTGCAAATTCTATAGCATATTAATGAAATCTCAAGATGATAAACTATATTTTCCCATGATTAATTATATAACAGTGAAAAAATTAAGAAACTTTGACATCAACGCAACTGAAGTTGATAAAAAGATTCCTTTTTTCAATAAAAAATAGATCCAAATCAGAAGGACTTTATGGATGAAGGAAGTATACCACATCCTTAAAAATAAATATGAAGAGAATTATAAAGTCCTCAACAGAGATACACACTGGGTCTTAATGATCAAAAGAAAGTCGAAATCAGTAATCTTAAGGGACAAAATTACTTAGTTTGAAATACACTAATTTGCAGCCACTCCAGAAACATGGACTATGGCGTGCAGATTCTTAGAACGTGGACACATCAAAAGAAATGATGGCAATATCTCATCAATGTCAGAAGAGATATTATTTACAGCTGTAAAGAGAAGCCAACAATGGAACAAAAGACGTAAAGCAAAAGCACTTACGTCAACATAATTGTCGGCACCAGACGACAAAATGATAAAGAAGATTGAACCCCACGATCTAAAAGCAACCAATCAGAAAAAAGAAGAATCTTATCTCTTATCCTGATAAAGGACTAGAAGAGAAATAAAGACTTTTGAAGGGATGGCCCTGAAGAAAATAAATATTGTAATTCTACTCCTCCTTGTATCTATAAAAGGAGAGATAGAAATTTATAGAAGACAGACTACATTTTTTCTGAATCTTTCTTTCTTAGAAAAATATTAGGCGTCTTCAATATGAGCGAGTAAGAAACACTTCTCTCGTCAGTAAGAAACACTTCTCTCGTCAGGTAAAAGTAAAAAATAGTTTGTATATGAGTGTAAGGAAGATCTAACTAAAGATTTTTCCTATGTTGTAATATATTCATGAAATAAAAAGTTTGTTTCTATATCCTTTGTCAATCTCATATGTTGGTGATAAATGAAGGTTGTGATCTTCAGCCTTAGCGAAGGAAAAACAAAATAATAGCCTCATGTTGGGCTAAATAGTTTTTCACAGTCGGAAGGAGATACACTGTGGTGTTGATACAACCAGTATAAAAAGAAAGTCAAAAGGTATAAACATAAACTCTTTCATTCATGAACATATTAACATAAGAAAAAATTATTTTCTATCTACTTTACACACTCATACATATTATATGTTGCTAAGTACCTATAGGGAATATTAAATCATGAATTTTCTATACTTATCATCATGAGAATGGTACAACCACAATTAAAGAAACTTAGAAGAAGGTTTTGGGAACCCAAAGCACTCATAGAAACTCTTAACAGAGATATAACAAAGATAGAAAATCATTTTTGAAAAATCTATCGTTTGAAAAATACTAAAAATATTTCTGAAATTAACAGAATAAAACAAGAATTATTTCACACTCTGCACAGATCTTGTATGTTGAAAGAAACACAGGGTTTGCTGTATAAAAGTTATGAGGTTTTGATAAAAAAATTTGTTCTTTATACTGCCTAATGAGTTATTATACAATTTTCTTAGATGAAAAAATACTAATCACCGTTCTTATGGTAATCAAATTAAATAGAAATTTACAAGATTTTATTTTTTTTTGATAAAATCCTTGACTATATTGTTCAAGAAGACAACTCTATTCACGAATATTCATATGTGGATAGTGATGATGATCCATACTATTGGTATGATGATGGTTACTTTACTAATTAAGTAAATTAAGATTCGGCATGCAAACCCTGTTTGCGAACAACTCAATTTATATATATATATATATATATATATATATATATATATATATATATATATATATATATATATATATATATATATATATATATATATTATAAAGCAAAGGATGAAGCATCAGAAGAAGTCATGTGGCAACATAAGAATAAGTCACTTGACAGTTTTTAGGATAAAACTTATAATATTATAATAAAAGATTTGAAATTATTTGAATTTAGAAATATTAGGCTTTTAGAAGAAAAATAAATTTTCATTAGTTTAAAATCAGAAATGCATAGTTGAAGAGTCCTAAATAAACTCTAAATATTTTATAATAATAATAATCTATAAATAAATAATATTAGTAGTAATAATAGTAGTACATATGTGTGATAGTGGTAGTATACTAATAATAATAAAATATAATAATAATAATAATAATAATAATATAAATAAATAACTAAATAATATATTTAGGTATTAAAAATTTAAACTTATGTTAGACATTATAAGATAAGTATGTACTATATTTGAAAAATTATGGATAAGGAATAATAATAATTCATCTTCATTTAATAAATAGATATTATATTTGAATTTGAATATGAATTTGAATTTGAATTTGAATTTGAATTTAAATGAAGTTTAAATTGAAGTGAATTCTATTTTCCTAATATCTCTTTTATATTTTTATATCTATATAATCAGCAGTAGTGGTAGAAACAATAAGTAGTGGTAGAAACAATAATCACCTACTATGACATTTAAATTTCAAATTCAAATAAAATTTGAATTGGAGTTGAGTTCAACTTCCTAACCTCTCTCTATATACTCATGCAATGATATATAACACTAAGATTCCTTCTTTTTCTTTTTTTACTATTGTTGCATTCTTCGTATTATTCATTTTTCTAAAACACTTTTGATTTAAAATCTTCATTTTTATATGCAGTGATGATCATATTATAGGCTATTTTTTCTTTATTATATACAGATCTAAATTCAAGTAAGTAATTTTTCATTTTAATGTTGTTTGTTTAATTTTTGATAAAAATAATACATTTGATTATATAAATGAAAAATGAAATCATTTTTCTATTAAGATTTTGAGTCGCATATTAGTTTTTTAAATGCTAACTTTTATTATCATTTTTATACTATTGTTTTATTAAAAAAATGTTCAGATTTTTTTTTCGTTGTATATAATACTAAAATGTTAAGTATCACGTAATATTTATAAATTGATTTTCAAATATAGACGTTATAAGATAAGTATATACTCATGTGCTGAATTGGACTCAAGGACATCAATTTCCGAGGGGAACTAACTTTTAGTGATTTGTTATTGCTGGTGATGGATCGATAGTTATTGGTTCACTTGATGGCAAGATTAGGTTGTACTCGAGCAGTTCCATAAGACAGACTAAAACTGCTTTTTCAGGGCTTGATTCTCCTATCACCCATGTCGATGTTACCGATGATGAGAAGTGGATATTATGGATAACTGAAGATATTGATATGCACCTTATTTGTTGACAAGAATGGAAGTACTAAAACTGGTTTTACTGGTCGAATGGAGAATAACATTTCAACTCCAAGATTGTTAAAGCTAAACCCTTTTGATTCATATATGGCTGGAGCTAACAAGTTCCACAGTGCTCACTTTTCATGGGTATGATTCTTCTTTTCTTTTGCCTTTCTCATTTTTACTTTGCAATAGTATATTTGACTATCATACCTATTTATTTTCCTTTGTACATAAACATAATAACTTTGCTTAGTCGATTCCTTGTGATGTATGTTAAAAGGAAAGAACTTGACATTAAGGTATTTGTGACACATATATATTAAGTGTCCATGTCTTCATTTTCGCTTAAATAGGAATATGACAACCATAAATTTTTAGATGTCAAAGGCTATTGAATGTGGTACAGTTTGTAGCTCTAAAGTGACTTCTACTCTTTCATAAACTTATCTCTTTAAAATTTAAGTTATAAACAATATTTAAATATAATTTATTTAAATATTAAATTAAAGATGAAACTATATTAATAATAATAATAATAATAATAATAATAATAAAAAAATTATAATTTTAAGAAAATGTGCAAAAAGATTGGGCCATTATAGTGTTAATGATAACTTTACCATTGAATCTTTTAAAAAATAACGTGCAAAAAAAGGTTAAACTATCAAAAGATAATTAGACCAATAAATTGTTAATTTTAAATTAAAAAAATTATAAAATAAAATTACATATTAGAAATAGTTAGTTATCACATTAGAGAGTTTTAATTGGACTCTTATCAAGTTTTGAATTAAAAAATTAAGTATTTGAATTTGAAATACATTATCCTTTTAATAAAAAGATTTTCATTATCTTGAAAATAGAAACCCATAATTGAAGACTTCTAATAGATATTTGTTATTCCAAACTTATCTATTTAAAATTTAAATGCTAAAAAGATATATTTAAATATAATCTTATATTTCATAAACTTATCTATATCAAATATAATGATAAATATATTATTATTATTATTATCATTATTATTATAATTGATAAATATAAATAATATATATTTGTGTGTGTATCTAAAAGTTATCCTTACTCGCGACTATTTTAACATTGTAAATATAAATTAAAATTTAATAATTAAATTCAACATATATATCTACTTGAAATACCTTTAAACATCTAAATTGTCAATTTATTTTTATAAAAAAATTAACAAACAAACAAAAGAAAGAAAGAAATGAAAGAAAACAAAAGAAAACAAAAGAAATAAAATAAAATAAACGTGGCAAAAAAAAGAAGAAGATAAACTATCAAAATATAATTAAGACTAATAAATTATTAATTTTAAAATAAAAATAATTATAAAATAAAATTACTTATTAAAAATGGTTAGTTATCTCATTAGAGAGTTCTAATTGAACTCTTATCAAGTTTTGAATTGAAAAATTAAGTATTTGAATTTGAAGTCGTTATCCTTTAAATAAAAAGATTTTCATTATCTTAAAAATATAAACTCATAATTGGAGAGTTCTAATAGATATTTGTTATTTCAAACTTATCTATTTAAAGTTTAAATGCTATAAAATATAGTTAAATATAATCTTATATTTCATACACTTATCTATATCAAATATAATGATAAATATATTATTATTATTATTATTATTATTATTATTATTATTATTATAATTGATAAATATAAATAATACATATTTGTGTGTGTATCTAAAATTTTTCCTTACTCGCGATTATTTTAACATTGTAAAATAAATTAAAATTTAATAATTAAATTCAACGTATATATCTACTTGAAATACCTTAATATATCTAAGTTATCAATTTATTTTTATAAAAAAAAAAATAACAAACAAAATAAAGAAAGAAAGGAAAGAAAACAAAACAAAACAAAATAAAAAATAAAAAAAAACGTGCCAAAAAAAGAAGATAAACTATCAAAAGATAAGTAAGACTAATAAATTATTAATTTTAAATTAAAAATAATTATAAAATAAAATTACATATTAAAAATGGTTAGTTATCACATTAGAGAGTTCTAATTGGACTCTTATCAAGTTTTGAATTGAAAAATTAAGTATTTGAATTTGAAGTCATTATCCTTTAAATAAAAAGATTTTCGTTATCTTAAAAATAAAAATTCATAATTGGAGAGTTCTAATAGGTATTTGCTATTTCAAACGTATCTATTTAAAATTAAATGCTATAAAATATATTTAAATATAATCTTATATTTCATAAACTTATCTGTATCAAATATAATGAATAATATATTATTATTATTATTATTGATAAATATAAATAATATATATTTGTGGTGTGTATCTAAAACTTATTCTTACTTGTGATTATTTTAATATAAATTAAAATTTAATAACTAAATTCAATTATATTTTGAATTAATTTTGAGAGTATAATGTAGTAATTAGTTTATACATATATTACTATTTATAAATTTTAAATTGAAAAGATGTGAATAATAGAATAAAAATTTAAAATGAAAAAAGTCACAAGTACAACAAAATTAATATATCTATTTCATAATTAATCAAAAGGATACTTAATAACTACATTATGTCAAGTGATAAGCTATTAAAAATTAATTTTAACAAGTTAATAATAATTTTAAAAAGTGAGCAACATAATAAATAAAATGTGAACTATAATTTTTTTTTTTTAAAATATTTATGATTCATTGTCACTATGTGTATATCTTTGACTATGAAATGATGGAGTGGGGGTGGGGGTGATTTGGAGTTGAGGTTTAACGATATGATAATTAGATTCTATTTAAGGTAATATGACATGCTCAAACATCGTAATCTGAAAAGATTAAAAATAATATTTTTATCCACACATAATATATTTATAAGAAAAGCTAAAAGGACGCAACACTATTACAGTCCTAATCGCGCACGCAAATTCAAACCCTTTTATAGAGCTCCAAACTGAAAAAGAGCACAAACATTGGGAACTAACTAACCACTAGGGTTTTGCAGAACATGAGATCCATTGCTCCTGAAGATGAAGGTTTTATTATCTCTGGGCACTACATGCATATTTTTATTTGATTCTTAAGGGGGGTTTTGGTACGAAGGAAAATATATTTTTTTTATGAAAAATAATTAGGTTTTTTTCTTATTTTCTTGTGTTGGATAAGTAAGCAATTAATATTATTCTAAAATGGTTATGTATAATTTAGACAAATATTATTGATAGGTAGGGGTGTGGGATGGGGAGTATGAGAGCTATGGTGGGAGTGGGGGCGAAGATGAGGTGTGATGGAGGGTGAGGAAGACCTCTAAAATACTATTTGACCACCCTTATTGTGCCTTAGTATTGCACCCAAGGGTGTGCAATGGTGTTTAACTAAGTGAGTTGAGAATCTGAGATCTCTCATTCAGATTTAAGCAGAAGCAAAAAAAAAAAAATACTCCTTGTCCTTTTAGATTGCAATTTTACTCCTAAATAAGTGCATATTTAAGAGGAGCAGTTATTTAGGAATGGAGGGAGCATTGGTCTTCCCATCTCTCCTCATTGATGAGTGGACAGATTAATGTAAAATCTGTTATTTTATAGGAGGTGACAAAAATTCATGGATTTAATCGAGGTGTGGGACCGCACACACTCGGAAAGTATGAAATTACGTATGAAAAATGCATTAGTGAAGTCCATGCAATGTTAGTGTTTGCGAGTACCTTTGCCTATATTTGTCAAAAAAAAAAAAAAAAAACATCTCTTTTTGGATACATTGGATGGAAATGTTTATTTTATCTTTTTTGTGCTTAGATGTTTGTATGCTTATACTTTTCTTGTTTATATCCCTAAAATTGAACTTTAGCATTACCTGAGCGGTCTTAATCGGTTTAATTCCGTAACAATCTTATTTAAGCTTTTAGCCAGGGTACAGAGATCCTTTATTTCATGGGTCAAATAAGTGAAAATATTTATTGATTTTTGGGTGGCGGTGACATTTACACTTAGAACCCTTTGCCTGTTTTGATATCATGCTGAATTGTTTGATGTGCAATGTGGGCAGAAGTGACGGTGAAAGTTAGAGAAGATTCACCAGCACACTATTTGTTGAAAATTGAGTCTTTCTCCCTACTTTCAGAGAGTGGCATTGATAAGTTTGAATCAAATGAATTTGAGGCTGCTGGTTACAAATGGTAAGACTCGTATATCAATTGTCACTATTTTTCTGTTGAACAATTAGTGAGGTACCAAGCTAAATGAGTTTCCCTTTCCCTTGAAAGATCGGAGTGTGGGAATAATAAGGTTTGATATTGTCCTATTGAGTATTTCTTGAGATTTTATGTGTTTAGTTTAAACTAAACGATGAGGAGTTGTAAAAAGGAGCAAGAGGTCAAAAAGGAAATGCCATAAGCTATTTTTGTTCTTTCATATGAGAAGGGGTTAATGTTGTTTCCCTTTTTAGTATAATTACAGACACTACACAACACAGTGGATCATTTTAATTGAAGTTTATCCTAAATGAATCTGATTTATATTGTTGAATGGATTTGATACAGGAAAATGATCATTTATCCTGATGGGAACACACGTGAAAATGGAAGTGGACATATTTCAGTTTACTTGGCCATTTCAGGGACAAGTTCCCTGCCTGTTGGTTGGGAGGTCAATGCTATATTTACCTTCTTTCTCTTCGATCAACTCCATGACAATTATCTTTCCGTGCGAGGTACAATTTTAGTGTGTTAGACATCGTATTTCCTTTATTAGCATGAACATTTCCCTCTAGTGTATCTCATCTAAGCCTTTTAGTTGTGTGGTTATGATCTTGAGATAATATCGACAAATATACAAAACAGAGCAACTCCCAGTTTATTTATTTTATAACTGGCTCAACTGCTGCGCTACATTCCCTTGATTTAGGAAAAAAGCGGCGCTTTCAACCTATCAAGTCTTTATGGGGACTTCCCAAATTTCTTTCTCATCAAACATTCAAAGAGGCCTCTAATGGATACCTTGTTGACGACAAATGTGTCTTTGGAGCAGAGGTATTCGTCTTTCAAAGGCAAGCAATCGGTGAATGCTTGTCCATGGTAAAATCTAATAACTCATTTAAACGTGAATGGAAGATCTGCAATTTCTCCAAACTTGGCGAAGATTGGCTCTCTGAAGTATTTACTGTGGGAGATTACAAATGGTACTTCCTTCCTTTTCTTGGTGCAAGCCATCACTCATTTGAATTTATTTATTTCTGAATCCTTATGCTAACTTCGTGTGTAGGAAGCTCTGGTTGTATCCAAAAGGTAGTTTTAACGATAAGGGGTATAATATCTCAATATTCTTAAAATCTGTTGATGCTAAGGACTTTGATCATCTTAAAAAAGTGAAGGCAAATTGCAGCATAAGCCTCAAAGATCAGAAAAATGGTGGATGCAAAAAGCTATCTTGTAAGACAAATATTTATTTGTTTCTATTTGTGTCAGTAGCAAATTTTCATATGGAATTGTTGCAAGATGAATACCACTATAAGCCAATAGTTAGTTTTATTTTCCAACGAATTAATTTCTTTTTTGCTTGTCTAATGGTTTCTATTTCTCCCTTTTTGATTTTGGTTTTCAACAGATTGTATTTGGTTTTCAACTACCAGGCAGAATTGGGGGTTTTCACAATTTATGCCTTTAACTGAGTTGCATGATAAGAAAAAAGGCTATCTTGCCAATGATTGCATTGTGGTGGAGGTTGAGCTGGAAGTTATGTTTAAGCATAGCGTAAAGAGCTTATCCTGACTTGGTTTGCAGTTTATTAGAAGCTGTGTCCGCACAGTTGTTTAACTAGTCGTTTTGACTTGGTTGATTAAAAATTAAAGAATGCATATCACTTAGACATGGTTAAGTGATTAATTTTGTATATGAAGAAACATGTCTTGGTATGTTATTGGAGAAGTTGCTGATTGTGTATTTTATATCCAACTGTAGTCTGCAGTAATACTATTTTTATTGTTAATAACTTAGGGGCCGTTTGGTTTGAAAACAAGTTATACAAGGATTAGTTATGTTGGGATAAGTTGCGGTGGGATTAGTTATGCTGGAATTATTTTTCATTGAATGTTTGATTTGTTGTATTCAAAGTAATATACGTGGTATAATTTCTAGGAATAAATTGATTGATTACCAAAGTACTCTCCATCTTATTTAACCTTTTTTATATATATATATATATTTCTTTTTAAGCTTTAAATATTCATTCTTAATTTTTTTTTTTTTTTTTTAGAGAAATTAAAATATATAAATAAACATAATTTATATATTTTACAACCATTTTGAACGGTAAATTGTTCAAAATTTATTTATTTATGAATATATTGTACGTTAGTTAAACATAATTTATGTGTGTGTGAGAATATATTACGTTATATGTTATGTTATATATAATTAAACATAATTAACATAATATATTATAATTAAATATATTAACATAATATATGTATAATTAAACATAATTAACGTATCTATATTCATAATATATTCATAATATTATATGTTTGGTTGTAATATATATATACTACTATATATAAACAAGGATCTTCCGATTTTGTCGTCCTCACAATTTTAATCCAAGGGTCTATATAAGAATTTGAGATTTTGTGATACACGCGTGCGGTGGCTACTGCAAGTGACTTTTCAACTTTGCATATCCATTTTTCCTTTTGTTCACTAGCATGTGAACTTTTATTATTGGTGGTTATATTCTGCTCCTTTTTTCTTTTTTTTGAAAAGTGCAACTTTTTAAAGTATTCCTTCTTACATTGTGAGTAGGAGTGTTAACTGTTTTTAACACTATTTGTTAAAAATTGATCCAAAATAAAAAAATTAAATCATTAAACAGATTTTAATTGGGTTTGATTTGATTTTATATTATTAAAAAATGAAAAAAAAAGTTTAATTTTGATTTTATTCAAAATATTGAATAAATAACAGAACTGAAACAGTAAATTATATATACATAATATATTATCTTTTATGAATAATTTTAAATATATTATATATGTTTTCATCAAAATTTATTCATAACTATTTAAATATATGTCATGTTACCGTTTTATGTGTTAATCTCAGATTTTTTTGCATGTACGATAATAATCGAACAAGCGATAAATGTATTATATTGTTTTTTAATAATTTAAAAATTGATTATATTGATTTTGTTTCAATTTTGATCATTAATCGATCCAAATCAATCTGTGAACATCCTTACTTGTGACGCTGAATATCCCACGCGAAAAATTAAAATTGAAGAGTCATCAACAAAAGAAATATACTTCATGAAGTGAATTAAGAAAAAAAAAAAAGTAAGATATACGCAAATTAAAACGAATGAAGAGTCTTAAAAATGAGTTCTACTACCAAATACAATTGTTAATAATAAAATGTTCGATTAATAAAAATTGCTTTCTCACAAAACTCATAAAAATATTATTCGACTTATGGTCTGTGGAGAATTGTAAAAATCATATTTTATCATGTAATAGTCTAAAAACGGTCTCTTTTAATGGAGTAATTGTTAATGTTCCTACTAAATTTAATTCCTCAAAAAATAAGTTTTTCTTTAAATTTTTTTTAACAATTACGAGAATTTATCGTCAAATAATGAATAATCGATAATAACATTAAATTAATTATGTAGTTCATAAATATGACATTAATTATATTTATCTGATAAAATTACAAATTATTATTCTATCTTGAGTTTGGGCCAGGGCTTAGCACGGACCACATGAAACTAGTATATATATATATATATATATATATATGTATATTACAACCAAACATATAATATTATGGATATATATATACGTTAATTATGTTTAATTATACATATATTATGTTAATATATTTAATTATATATAATTTAATTATATATAACAATCCCAAGAGGGTATTTTTATCCTTGTATAGTTTTATACCAAAGAAAAACAATCCCGGGATTGTTATCCCACCATTTGGGTGGATAGCTTATCCCGGGACTAATACTTAGTCCCGGGATAAGTTATCCCAAATATTTACAACCAAACGACGGATAAAAAAATAAAATCCGGGATTATTATTTTATCCAGGGATTATTTGCAAACCAAACGGCCCCTTATAGTATTATTTGGTGAATGCCCATTTTACCCCTCTTCTATCAAATGTGCAAGATTTTGGCTAGAGTTTTTTAGTCTCAATTCTGCGCGTGAAACGATTCACTAATAGCTTTGTTGCATCATCTCTATAATTATTTTGTCTGGAGATAATGAAGATGAAGTATTTTGAGTTATTTTGGTATCATTTAATCTTAACGTGTTAGAAACACACTTTCGTAACAACTATTCCTCCTTGAAAATTGACAGTAACATATGATCTAAACTAGTTATACTTACCAACTGGGAGTGTCCATATAACTCAATTGCAGAATTTATCACAATCTTTTTGACAAGAGTACTGTTGTATACATTTACTTTACTGAGAATAGATATTTGTTTTTTTAGTTAGTATTATTCCATGTCTTTTCCTCTTTTAGTCTTTACCACTCAGGCTGTGCATTAATTGTACTCTTATATGATATATCTGGTTGCTGTCAAAGTTGGGAGCTTTTATTAGATCACTGCAAATTTGCTCACAATTGGTGCTTAGTTACCTGGTTACTGATAACATATCTTGCTCTTCATGCATAATATGTGTTGCGGTTTCTATCATCTATTCCCTTACTACACATTATATTTCTGCTTATTATTGGAGAAAACTTACCTGCCATTGTACCTAATATTTTTGGCTTTGATACTTGTAGAAGCGAAGTGGTTCACTTGGTTGAGTGTTTGACTTATTTACTTGAGGACTTTGGATCAATTCCCACTTGATAGTACATTACTAACTCCGAGAGGTAGTGGTAACGCTTGCGTATACTCTAGCCTCTCCAAATCCCTTTATTATACTTATCGAAGCAACCTTCGCTAGTGTTGTCAACCTTCTTTACACAAGGGGTAACTTTCATAGACAGTTCACATATCTACAGTTTTTTAGCACCAAAGTTGTACTTACAACTTCATTTTGTCACTTAAGAATCGTGACTCTGTCACCTAAAGTTTCTCCTGTCTGTTATGTTTCCTTCTAATTTTATCGGACGTCTTGTCCTTGCTATGTCAAATATGTCTTTCCTTTTTTCTGTTACTTCTTGTGTACTGCGTTGTTGAAATTTCTACACCCCATTTTGTGAAATTACACTGAATATGCTATTGTTATTGGCTTCCCTAGATCTCTGCGGGACTACATCAGACGGTATGTTGCTGTTGGTGTATAAATTGACTAAAAAGTTCTTCCATTTGTTATTACTGAAGCTAAAGGTAGTACTTTTGTTCCATTTTACTCCTATGTCACAAATAAAATTTTGAGAGCCTATCAAGTTTATATTGGAATTTCTAATATGTATTTTTTTTTATATTTTAAACTGTTAATTATTGTAATTTATATCACTTTTATGTAGGTTCAAATTATATAAATTTTGTTTTAGAAAACTTTAAGCTTGTATGTACGAATTCACGGTCAACTCTACTACATAATTATAAAACTGGAGGAACATAAAACGGAGAAATAAACTGAATTACTCCCACCGTCTCATTTTATGTGTCATTATTTTCTTTTTGATCGGTCCCATAAAGAATGTCATCTTTCCTTATTTGGTAATTATTTGATGATAACATTCTCATTTTATCCTTTCTGGATCCCACTTAATAATTAAAAAAAAAAAAGATCTCACTTAATAAGAAAAGACAACAAAAAAATAAATATTAAAGCTACTTTAAGAGGGACAATTTTATAAACTTTACAAAGTCATCACTTATTTCTTAAACTCCGTACCCGATCAAAAAACGACACATAAAATAGGATGGAAGAATTATAAATTTATTCACCACATCTCGGTGTTTTGATACATACGAAGCTTCACATACACGAAAAGGCAAAAGATAAGTATTTATTTGCATAACAATAATATGAAATACAAGTGGCATAGCCCAACTTAGCTAGCCAAGGTTTCTTATTGGAAAAAGTAATAGCTCAGGAGGGATAGAAAAGAGACGAGAACGTTAACAGTTTTCTTACTTTGAGGGCCACATGAGACGACCTCGGACTTGCAAGGTCAAGAAAACTCGAAGCGTCCCTCTAAAGTTAGAAAAGACGAGAAGAGAATGTAAGAAGAATAAGCTCAGGAGGGATAACGCCGTTACATGTTTCAAGATAAGTGCTCAACTTGGGGGCTCATTTTGTCATTATCATCGCCTTGAGAGAGATGATGAAAAACTAATATAGACACCATATTTTCTTCATTAGCAGTATGAGGAGGAAGGCATAGCACAAGAGAAATAATGGAAGTGTAGCACAAGAGAAACAATGGAAGTGTAGCACAAGAGAAATAATGGACGTGTATATATGTGGTTATTTTTATTTATAGAGAGAAGAGGAGGCAATTGGTTCTGGAACAAGACATAAGAAAAGGTTGATAAATGGGTATAATTGGGCGTTCAATTAAATGAGGATTCGAAATGTTATTTTCAGTGTAAGAAGGGACAGATGGTAAAAAACAAGAGTTTGTTTTCTTGGTTCTATCAAAACATAACTATCATACTCATGCTCTTTGTCCCAACTCTTGCCAATTCTTCAAAAATATATATATATATTTATATAATTAAATAATATAATGCTATATATTTTCACTTGGAAGATTTTTTTCATGTTCTTGTTCTCTGTTCGTCAAAATTTTTAAAAAATATTTCCTTTAAAAAGTAAGTTCTTTAAAAATAAAGAAAATGACTTCAAATGAAAGTGAAAAAACAAGTTTTACGAAGTGACATTACATATTAATCGTGTCTTCGCCACTGTCTAACACACCTCATTTTCACTCCACCCTCAATACTCCCCATTACCACACTCCACCCACGCCCAGCACGTTACTTTCACTTTTCATAATATTTATCTTGATTATATCCAAATATTCTTAATATAATATTATTTGTTTATATATGGAACACAAAAGAATTAGTAAGAAATTCATTTATTTATTAAGAAGTTTTTTTTCTTAATTCGCACCTAATATATACACCATCAATTAATCATAATAAATGTTATATTGTATGAGATACACTTGTATTCAGATTTGATATAAGGAAGTACGTGTATTGGGTGAATTTGTAGTTAAACTTGAATTCTCACCGTGTATCATGTTTTTTTTTTATGTTACTATTTCAGGTAAATATAAGTTTGTTGTGGCGTAATTTTTCTAAGTCGACTATTCACTTTAGAAGCTACACAAAGTTTATATGCTTTGTATTTTCATCATCAGACTCCTTTCATATAGGTGTAGCTATATTCTTTGTCCTGGAGCCTGGAGGGTGGGGAACAAAGGTACATTGCTCAATTTATCATGAATCTAGTGATAGTGAGTAGTAGGTGCCCTTCTGAGCAATTGGATCCATAAAAACAAAATGATTTATTTTTTTTCACTGATGTTCAATATTCACATCAAATCCCAATTAATTTAGATCATGCACTGCATGGTCCGTTGTAGGGATGATGCTTTCAATAGGATTTTCTCGTTATTCAAGGCTTGAACTCCAAAATTTCTGAATAAGAATGAAACAATTTTACCAGTGCGCAACAACTGATGTTGGTAACACAATGACTTCATAATTGAGCATGACTATTGCAGAGGGTGTAGCAAACATAGAGCACTTTGTTTAATTTTTCTTTCTACTTTTTATTGTACTGATCAAATAATTTTGCAAAATTTTCTCATCAACTGTAAGCCCCGCGTCTCTTTATATGTTAAGATAATAACTACTATATCTTGAATAAAAATTAACTAATTTTAATTTAATAATTCTGTTGAACCTTACAATCAAAAACAGACATATCTAAGTATGACAATGTTGATTTGAAATAATTTATGAGAAGCAGCATTTTGAACAAGAAGTTAGGTCGGAGGAGGATAGTGTTCTTTTCAACTTAGGTCAATGATAATTTGAAATTTCACGGGACAGAGTTTTCAATTATGAAATTTAAAACTCCATGACTTCAAAAATAAGCCCAAAAGTAGCCAATGTGCTCTATTTCTATTTTTTTTTTTAAATGTTCATTAGTACTATTAATTACCTGTAATGAGCTATTACCCTTCAAGAGGGTAAAAATTTATCTACGCAACTATTTAAATCAAATAAATGAATAAAATAGACCAGATGCACTAAAACCTTCGAACTTGTATGTCCAACTTACTTTAACACTTTAACTTTACGGATAATTATATACTCCTAAATTTTTTTAAAGTGATTAAATTTCACCTTAAAAATACAACACCACTCTCACCACGGAGTGTATTATACTTGCGCCATATCATCTCCACATCAACACCATATCAAAATTTATTTTAAAAAAGTAATCCCACTAGTTTATTTATTATATAATAATTAAAAAAAAACTCCCCTCCCCCCCCCTCTGCCCAGCCCACCCCGCCCCTATCCCTTTCTTCTTCAAGCCCCATCACCCCCTTTCAACATACTTCCACCCTGCCCCTGGAACCCCATACCCCCACCCCAGTAACCTTCCACCAAAGTTTGGTTCAATATTACTGACTGGTTATAAGTCAAAATCTTGGAAACCCATATGCAATTTATCAATTTGCATAAATTGTGGTACCATATGATATTGCTCCCACATGCCATCATATGTTCATGCTTAGTTTGATTTTCTAGTTTTAACAATTAAATCAATCATCAATTTAATTGAATTCGAATGTGATGAAAAAACATACATTAATGTTAGGTATGAAGACGGCAAAGAAATTTATATTTTTCGACTACTTTTCGCCGGAAAATGTCAATCACCATCAATTTCTCCATCCCATCGAAAAATATTATAAATTAATGATTAAAAATTCAACCCACCTAATAAATTCGATCAAATCAATACCAAATTTTCTAAAATCAACAACCAAACATCCAAATCATATCAATTTTTAAATTTTCAATTTCATTTTTTTTTAATTGATCTGAGGACTTGAAGGAGGAGAAATTGAAGGTAAGGGTGACAGATTTGATAATTGGAGGAGTAATTGGGGTTAGGGTTTGGGAGGGGGGTGCTGCTGCTGGTGGATTTGATAGTTGAAGGAGGAGTGGGGTGGGAGTTGGCGGATTTGGGGAGGAGAATTAGGGTGGGGTGGGATGGGATGGGGGTTAAAAGAAGAAGGGAGAATTTTTTTTTTCTCTCTCTCTATATATGTGTGTGTGTGTTAGTAGGCTTTAAAAAAATCACAGATTTTTTATTTTTTTTAAAAAAATATCACGTTAATATTAAGATTGAAATAAATTTACTTTAAAAATGTTAAGGAAGTTAAATAAATAAAAATTAAATTTAAGTATTAAAGTAAATTAGATAATTAAATTTAGAGAGGGAGGGAGGGTTTAATGCATTTTCTCGAATAAAATAACATGTGTTTAATCCTACAAATAAGCAATATTGGAAATCAAGAATTAAAAAGAAATGGATTCAAAATGAGTGGTCCCTTTGTTTTACTACTCTCAACAAGAGGGAAAGGTAAGAGAAGTAGACAATTCTCCGTCAATATATATATTTTTTATGTCTGTTTTGTTTGCTACTTGCTTAGTAATTTTATTATATAATTTTTAATTTATTATTATAAGTTATTTATATATTAAAAAATTAATAATATTTAATAAGAGGAAAAGACAAGAGAAGCAAGTAGTTCTTCATCAATATATTTGTTTTTCATGTCTGCTTCATCAATTGTTTGCTCTGTGATTTTATTATATCATCTTTAATGAATTATTATAAGTTTTGTATATATTAAAAAATTAATAATATTTAATTTTTACTATCTAATAAGAGGAAAAGGCAAGAGAAACAGACAGCTCCCCGTCAACATGTCTGCTTCTTCTATCTGCTTCATTAGATGCTTCCTCCGTGATTTTACTATATCATCTTTAATTAATTATTATGAGTTATTTATGTATTAACAAATTAATAATATTTAAAAAAAAAACTAAACTAGACATTTATGACATGTCTGTTTCAGCTACTTTCAATCGCAACTTTATTAAATATCACAATAATTAAAAACTTAAATTTGTTTAAAAATATAATTGACTATCAACGCACAAGAGTTTATACAGGGAGAGTAATGTATATTATTTGAAATCTACATAAAAATATTATAAATTATAATAGTTAATAGCTTAAAATATCTAGAAATATATTAAAAGTATGATTGATTATCTAGATTCTACGTGTGTCGCATAGATTGAGACAAAAACTAGCATATATTGAGTCTGTGTTATCTGAAAAATAATAATATAAGCCCATTAATTTATTTTTTTCACACTCTTTATTAATATATACATTTCTAGAGTTTAATTTTGATCGTGAATTAAATTTTTAAAATAAAATTATATATTTGAATAATAAACCACAATAATTGATAACTTAAAATATTTTAAGAATATGTGTAAAAATTGCACTGAAAACTAAATTTATTTAAATTTCAAAATTCAAAAGATGTCACATTAATTGATATGATTATTTATAATATTAATTTAGAATAGACGTTGGGCCCGTGCTTTGCACAGGCTTCTTGTGACTAGTATAATAAGAAATAGAAATATGTATTTTTTGTTCCCAATATACTTACTTATCCACTATTCTAAAAAGTGATATGCAATAATAACCATATTGGAGCAGGTTGGATAAAGTGGAGGCTCGCCTCGGGAGTATTGTGCGATAAGAAGGTTCTCCTTAAGCTAAAAGACAAATTCTATAGAGTGACAGTTCGTCCGGCCATGTTATATGGGGCGGAGTGTTGGCCAGTTAAGCACGTTCACATCCAAAAATTGAAGGTGACGAAAATGAGAATGTTGTGTTGGATGTGTGGCCTTACTAAAGGGGACAGAGTTAGGAATAAGATTATCCGGGATAAGGTGAGAGTGACTTTGGTGGAGGACAAGATGCGGGAAGGAAGGTTGAGATGGTTTGAACATGTGATGAGGAGGGGTGCGGATGCCCCGGTTCGGAGGTGTGAGAGGCTAGCATTGGATGGCTTAAGAAGAAGAAGAGGTAGGCCGAAGAAATACTAGAGGGAGGTGATTAGACATGAGATAGAGCAGTTTCAGCTTACTGAGGACATAATCCTAGATAGGAAGACGTGGAGGTCGAGAATTAGGATAGAAGGTTAGTGTTAGTGTGTGGGTTGTAGCTAGCAGTCAGGAGAGTTCTTTTGTAGTCAGATTTAGTAATCATAGGACAGTGTACATAGGTGTATTTGGTATGTGAGTGTATGTCACTACTAGATGAGTGTCCTATTTTCTATCGCTTAGTTCCTATTTTCTTATTTCGTGTTGCTCTTATTTCCCGTATTTCATATTTTTGTGATTTTATTCTATTATTTCCTATTCTTTATTTCGGTTATGTCATTCATCCCCTTATTTATTATTCTTCATCTTGAGCCGGGGGTCTATCGGAAACAACCTCTCTACTTATTCGAAGGTAGCGGTATGGACTGCGTACGTCTTACCCTCCCAGACCCCGCGCTGTGAGAATACACTGGGTTTGTTGTTGTTGTTGTTGATATGCAATAATATTTGTTCAGTTAAAAAATTAATGAATATTTTATTATTTCTTATTCATTTTATTCTTACTATTAAATAATATTCATCACTCAATATATTTTTAATATATTAAATTTAATATTTTTAAAAAATAATATTATAAAATTATTTATATTTTTTTACCATTTTTTAATATATGTATCAAATTAATAATGAACAATTATTATTAAACAAAAGAGTAGCAAATTTCAAAAGATGGGCAAATGGGGGCAAATGGGCAAATGGGGGGAAATAGAGTAACTGGGGTATAATTGCATTAAATAGAATATGTACTTCATCGATCTCATATTAATTGTCTCTTTCTTTTTACATATCCATTTCAAAAGATGTGCCCAAGTTCCAAACTTATTTATACTTTTTTAAAAAATAAATTATAAAAATAAAATAATTTTTTAAATTAACTATATCTTAAAATAATTAATTAATAAATAATAATTTAGAACCATTATTTTTAGTAAAGTACACCGCTATAGTAGCACAAAAGAAGTACTATTAAATAATGGTTTGACCATTAAATACATAGGGGACAGAAAGTACAGAGGGAAGAAAAGGAAATTACATAAAACAATTCCCTAAAATGTCAGTAGTGGTTGTCTTCAGCTGTTGACTATTCCTTTTCTAATTATTCTTTTACTCTGTTACTACTTCCTTCTTTTTGTTTTACTTATCCTTTTGCTAAAGTTGGTTATTTTAATTTATTTATTTAATTTATAAAATTAATAAAATTTTATTATAATTTTTTATTATACATGAATAAATAAAGTGTATAATATTAAAATTTATATTTTAATTATATAATTAATAAATTTAATTTAGTAAATTAGAGTCAATAAAAATAGAATAAAATGAAAGGGATGGAGTATATATTTTCCAAATATCTCATTTATTAGTAGCATAAATTACACAAATTTCATACTTTAAGAGATTATATTACCTAATATCCTTTACTTTTAAAATTTTTACATAAAATCTCATTTTTTAACTTTACTCTTGATACATATCAAGAAAACCCACATTCTATTTTTACTCCACCATTAACTCATTCAAGACTTTCTTTCCTAAAATATCTCTCTAATTATTAATAATTAAATCATCTTTCTTCCTGATTTTTTCTTTTTCATTAATACTTAAATCATCTTCCTTCATGATTTTTTTCCTCCATTAATGCATGAAACTTTTTTTTTCATCTCCTAAAATATCTCTCATTTTTTTTTAAAAAATCTATTGATGCATATATAAATTTATTTAGTTATTCATATATGTTTATTTTTTTAATGGTGATTCATATGAATGATAAATATGATATCATTATATGAGTATTATGGTGATTCATACGATATATACATTTTGTATGATTTGAACGGGTGATACATATGATATTAATGGGTGATACATATTGTATTATGTTGATTTATATGACAGATGCAATTATTGGGTGATTCATATGATATTAATGAGTGATATATATGGTATAAATGTGATTCATATGCTAGATACAATTATTTATTTCAATTATTGGGTGATTCATATATATAGTATTATGGTGATTCATATGGTAGATACAATTATTTATTTCAATTATTGGTTGATTCATATGATATTAATGGGTGATATATATGGTATTATAGTGTTTCATATGGTAGATACAATTATTTATTTCAATTATTGGGTGATTCATATGTTATTAATAAAAGGTAATGGTGTAGTCAGTGTAGGAAACAAAAGTAATAATATTTTTTAAAAAAGACTAAAAACAAAATTGAAATATAATTAAAATTAAATCTAAAAAAAACAGACTAAAATTAAAGACGAAAAAAGAGAAAAAAGACCAAAAAAATATACCTTTCATAATTAAAAACGAAAAAGAGAAACATAATTAAAACACCTAAATTAAATCTAAAAAAAGAAAAAAATTAGATATCTTTCCTTAAATAAAAGAATACAATGAATAAAAAAGAATCTATTATTTCCTTAAATAAATATCTTGTTAGTTTCAAATGTATCACTTTGTTATATGTATCACCATTCCAAAAAATCGAGATAAAATATAATTAACAAAATAATCAAAATTTTTATGTAATATCACTTAAAGATTCAGGAATTTATGTAAATTACCTTATTAGTATTTTTCAGTAGAAGCAGTGGCAGAGTCTATTTTACTCTCTGTGACTGTAACACCATAATTTCCTTTTGTTTTTAATTTTATCGTTTATACATTTTCATCTAATAACACCGTATGTTTTGAAGGCACTGTCATTGTGTTGTCATTCTCAAATGGTCCTTCCATTTAATGGCTTTTTGGTTTCTAATCCCCACCACACAGATACAGACAGTAGGGGAAGGGGGAGTGTGTTTTACCCTGTATCGAGTACCTATTTTCGAGTCCCCAATAATTCAAATTCACACCAGAAAGGCCTACTTTAGTAGAAAATATTCCTGATAGGTATCTTAGGATTTTATTTATCCCACCATAATGCGAGACTATAATTATTTTATTATACTTTCTTAAGTAGGCGTTTGACTATGAAAATCAAATGTAAATTAAAGTCGTAGTTGTGCTTGGTTATGAATATAAAGTAAAGTTATTTTTAAATTTTTATAATTTAAAATAAAAAAAGTGAAAATAAGTTTTAATTATTTTTCAAGTTTCGAAATCCAACTTCAAGTAGAATTTCAAAATTCAACTCCAACGAAAACCAAAGAATATTCATGGCCAAACTCTCCCCTAAGTTCAATGTTTGAGTTTTGACAATAGTATAATCTGTTTATTCTTATCAGAAACTTATGTGCTATTGTACGCCACCTTAATTTACACTTGCGCAGGAGATTGTTTTCACGATCAGGATGTCACGAATTCAAGCTACGAAAATAATCTCTTCCAGAAATGCAAAGTAAGACTGCGTATAATAGACCTTTATAATCCGACCTTTCCCTCGACCCTTCACATAGTGAGAATTTTAGTGCACTGAATTGCCTTTTTAAAAACTCGTATACTTAAAAAAGTGTAAATTTAAGGAACTAGTAACTTTAAGGAATCCTCAATCTGCCTGGAAGAACACGTAATTTAGTGTTAAAAATGAAAGTAACTTTCATAAAACAGGTACATATGATTGATAATTTGATAAAACCACAAGTTTGTTATAACACCTCACAATTTTAAGGAAAAGATCGAAGATATCCACATAAGTGATTGGAAAAAAGGGAGAGATAAAAGGAAAACAAAAATAGGCAATTCAAAAAGAAAATGAAACTAGTAATAAAATGTACGTATAGTCTCTGATTTACCAAATTTTGGTTACTTTTAATGTGTAACTTAAAAATAAGCTAATGAAGCTTTATATCTTTAATAATATGTTCTATCTGCTAGACGAAAATCTTGATTCATGAATATTATATATGCATAATTTACTGTTCAATGCTTTCGTAAGAAATAATAAAAGGAAATTCTCCTCCATAATTACTATATTATGAGGATTCATTATTGTTGGTAAAATATTACAAAAATTATGATTGAAAATCCAAAAATGAAGAAAAATACAATAGTCTTCTTCTTGCTAAGATGCGAATATCTCACTCTCTTTAAGGAGATTTAAGTCCACTGCAACAAATGACTTCACCGGCTCAGCAGTAATCTTCTTGACCAGGGCCAGATTCAGGATTTTCAGTGAGGGGGTTCAGTAGTACATATACGGACTAGTCGAAGGGGGTTCAATCTCTACTATTTATACATATTTTTTTTTTTACCATGTAAAAATAGTATAATTTTTCGACGAAGGAGGTTCATCCCTATGTAGATCCGCCACTGTTCTTGACTTGTCCCCTCCAGGATATGATAGTCTTCAACTCAACAACTCTAGACAAGAGTTGAGTTCAAAGCTCCACAAAAAGAACACGTCTCTTCAACTAATAAACTTTCCTTTTTCTAAAGTTTGTTAACTTTATATTTTCTTGTACTTTGAAAAATATGCAAGACTAGCACTATTTATAGACGAGAAAATCTTCCATGCAATGAACAGAAGAAGTTAGTGGATAGTAAAGAGGGAAGTGTTAGGGTTTTTACCCTGATTTTCTTACTATATTTAAGTTTTACTTTTTCTTAGAAGAAAAATAAAAGTTACCATAATTACTTTTACTTTACCTGAAAGAAAAAATATAATTCTTTTCCATATTTGGATAACCTCTTTCTTGGAGGAAAGGTTTTAGAACTCTACAAATAGAAGACCCCTTCTGATACTACAATGCAATAACATCCACAATGTAGTCGTTAAAAGAGTCTGGTTTAGGGGGAGATTTCTCCTATAGGTTTATGCTTTTTCATAGGTTTTATTTTTTTAATATTGTTCTTAATATGTAGGTCGTTTGACCAAATCATATTAATAATATGTCTTTTTAATATATGTTTTATTTGTCATCTGAATTATCACCGTTGGTTTGCAAACTTTAAGCTTCCGCATGACGCCCTCTCGATTTCGAACCCAACAAGTGGTATCAAAGCCTATGGTTCAATGATCCGATAGTTCAGATTGAGGACATATTGAGAACAAAGTTGCAACAAATTTGATGATAATGAAGATATATGTCCAAAAACTACATGTGGAGACGATTGTCAATCATATTTTCAATAATCCTGCTATTTCATATTTGAAAAGAAAGCTTACTTTTAATCCTATAAAGGGCTCCAATGTATTTAACCCGAAAGGGCTTATATATTTTTAACCCAAAAAGCTTCAATTTTTAAAGCATGTCAAACAACAGTGATATATGAAGAATATATATGAAGAACGAAAATCATGCACAAGAAGAAGGAGGATCAAGAATCTTTTGATGAAAACCAAGCCAAAAAGGAGAGATTTGTTTAGGTTTTTGCCATGATTTTCTTATTATATTTAAGTTTTACTTTTTCTTAGAAGGAAAATAAAAGTTACCATAATTACTTTTACTTTTCCTGAAAGAAAAAATATAATTCTTTTTCATATTTGGCTAACCTCTTTCTTGGAGGAAAGGTTTTGGAACTCTATAAATAGAAGACCCCTTTCTCATACCACAACACAATATTATCCACAATGTAGTCGTTAAAAAAGTCTGGTTTATGGGGAGATTTCTCCTATAGGTTTATGTTTTTTCATAAATTTTATTTTTTTAATATTGTTCTTAATATGTAGGTCGTTTGACCGAATCATATTAATAATATGTCTTTTTAATATATGTTTTATTTGTCATCTGAATTATCACTGTTGGTTTGCAAACTTTAAGCTTCCGCATGACACCCTCTCGATTTCGAACCCAACAGAAAGATCAATGGCCTATATGTTACAAGACTTATAAAAGTAATGAAAAGAATAATGATAGAGGTTACAAGAGTTATAAAAAACTTATGTTCACATTCTATCACCATTAACTATTGTGTTTAAAGGCACAAGAATCACAAATGAAGGAGTTGAAGGCTGTAAAAAACAACCATGCAACATGTGAATAATGCTAAATTAAGGCATTAAAATTTGAGGAATAATGTTGCACAATCTATATATATTATATATATATATATATATATATATATATATATATATAGAGAGAGAGAGAGAGAGAGAGAGAGAAATATGACTTTGCTGACGTGCGTGCCGCTCACTAAGGCCTAGAATCTTATTTATTTTCTTTGGACTTTTTAATTCATTTTACAAGTTAAAAAATAATTATTCATTACTTTCTTTTACCCATACTCCTTTCCCACTAATACTCATTACTTCAATTTCAATCTATTTAATATTGATGTAAATAGGAATATTATTTTAGTTCAGTTACACATCTTTCACCTCTCATATTTTTCAATATTTTCATAAATACATATTTATTGTTTTACTATAATACCAACCGAGATGTTGACATGACAACTAGTTTTGTATTCTTCATGTCATGCGATGATGGCAACCAATTTTGTATTCTTTATGTCATGCGATGATATGCTATTGTGTGTCCAATTTTTGGTGTCTCTTCGGTAAGATTTTTTTTCTTTACCTTTTTCTCCTAATTTTTTTGTTTGTTTTTCTTTAGAAGTGACTGAGTTTTTCTTACTAATCAATTTAGTTTCAATTTTCACAGAATTTCTGCTACTATCTATTGTCTCATGTATTTCGATTATTTTATTGAATTTGTAATACGAGGTAAAATCATTTTTTTCTTTTATCACATGCCGTTTCCTTTAATTTGTTATTCAGGTGATTTAATTTAATAGCTTTTTCAGACTCAGTAAAATGCTCAATCGTCTCTAAATTTTTTGTTTGTTTTTTCTTTAGAAGTGCGTGAGTTTTTCTTACTAATCAATTTAGTTGCAATTTTTTTTAATAATAAAGATTGCAATAAGACGTATTATTAATTAATTTTTATATATTCTCTCTATGTTTTTGTTTTTATTTTGTATTTATATGAATTTCTAATTGGTGTAAATTCATAATTTCTTTTGGTTCAAAATAGTATCTCTGACTTATTTAAAATATGCCAACTATAGTCTTTTGAAAAAAATAAATCATTGTATCTTAAAGACATCTTATGTAACTGAAAAAAAATAATGACAATATTAAAGATGATAATTAACCTCTTGAATATGAAGAGGAAAGAAACAACAAATATTATTTGTAATAGATTCATCAATCAAACACTAAGCACATAAATACATTATGGTAAAGAAGAATTGTGAAAATTATGAGAAAAATATCTGATTGTTATGAACTTCTGCTACTATCTATTGTCTCTTGTATTTTGATTATTTTATTAGATTTATAATATGAGGTAAAATCAATTTTCTCTTTTATCGCATGCTGTTTCTTAAGGGTTTGGGCTGTAGGTGACTGATAAAAAATCAAACACAGTGAGAAGTTTGTTTTTCTATTAACTTTAGTATATTTCAATGATTACAAGGCTGCAACTTTTATACTAAAAGAAAAGAGATCTAAATGGTAAGATAATATACAATAATCAATACAAACACCTAAATGGAAAGATAATCAACATTAATGAAAATAGAATAAAAATAATTTAGGCTCCAATCCCACCAATCGCTCATTTTACTTTCTAAATTAGCTCACTGTACAATTCATTGCAACAAAAAGAGTTTCAAAATGAGGTGTAGGTGACACAAGTCTTAATAATTGAGTGGAGGTGACAATTACTTTATTATAGATTAAGAAAGTTGGGGAAGTTTGAAAATAACTCACAAGTTTTTGAATTTACACTTTAATCTAAATGTTAGTTAATATAATAGAAAACGGAGGGAAAAAAGAGGCATTTCTCTCTCTTCTCATCCGTTGCTGTTTTCTCTCTCTTCTCAATTATTATTGTTCATTGTTGTTGCTGCTTTGTTCATCATCTTCTGCTTCATTATCATCATCTTCTACTTCATTATCATCTCCATCTTCTTCTTGTGGACCATTGTTGTTGTTGTTACTGCTACTGCTGCTATTTGACCAGTTTCATAGGTCAAATTTTATTTCCTACTTCACTTTCCACTTTGGCATTACTTCATAGCTGACTTTGGTTGGTAAAATTATAATTTTTATTCGAATTTGTCATCTGGGTACATAGTTACTAGTTTTTTTTCCAACCATGGATAGAACCCGATCATGAATCCAACATAAGTGCCCACAATTTAAACAAATCACTCATCTGGTGCATCAGATGAGTAATCTGTTGCAACGGAAGACTCATATGTTGAATTTATGTTTATGCTTCTATAGTGCCCGTAACATGAATCGAATAAATGGGTAATCTGTTGCAACATACTAGTTATCTATTGCAACAGACTAGTTATCTGTTGTATCAGACTGATTATCTGTTGCATTAGACTAATTATCTGTTGCATCAGACTTCTTATCTTTTGTAACACATGAGTAATCTGTTACAACAAATGAGTAATCTATTTGGAACAACACAAATCAGCTCCTGCCACAACCCAACAGATAACCAATATGTTTCAACTCTTGTTATTGCTACTGAATTCAAAATTATTTCTTACGTTCAATTGTCGACATGTTTGTTGAGAAGACAATAGACAGAATGAAAATTAAATACTCCCCCCGTCTCAAATTACCCGTCCCAAATTTTCTAATTTGATTTCTCATTTTACTTGTCTTTTTTCATTAATCAAGAAGAGACAAAATAAAATTCCATGTTTTACCCTTTGCATTAATTATTGTTTCTTCAAATTAAAATATAAACATCATTTAATAGGGGTATTATGATAAACTAGGCATGTTATTAATTATTTTTCTTAATCAATGTGCCATCTCAATTTGAAACGGGTAATTTGAGATGGAGGGAGTATGAATTAAAACGTCAAAGCCATGCAACAGACTAGTTATCTGTTGCAATAAACTAGTTATTTGTTGCATCAGACTGATTATTTGTTGCATCAGACTGATTATCTGTTGCAACATATGAGTAATCTATTGCAACATATGAGTAATCTATTGCAACAAATGAGTAATCTGTTTGGAACAACACAAATCAGCCCCTGCCACAAACCCAACAGATAACCAATATATTTCGATTCTTGCTATTGTTACTGGATTCAAAATTATTTCTTACATCCAATCGTCGACATGTTTGTTGAGAAGATAATAGACAAAATGAAAATTAAATATGAATTAAAACGTCAAAATTGATCAAACATAATTTTTTATCAAACAAAAACAAATAAAAATACACAGAATAAAAGCAAAAAAATAATCTAATTATTATTATTATTATTATTATTATTATTATTATTATTATTATTATTATTATTTCCAGTCGGCCAATCTTCAACCGGTAGCAGCAAGACCCTCCTCAGCCTGCGGATCTCATGGAGTATCCTTGCTCGAACTGCTCCCAATTCCCATTGCAGGTCATGAACCTGCATCCGAAGTTTATTCACAGCGTCTTGCAGAAAAGAAACGTCCCACACTAGATCAAACATATCTAGAACACATATGAATTGTCAAAAAACGTAAAAATAAAAGTAAAGAAAAGAATATCCGAATGTAATACAATGTATACTACAAATTGACAAGAAAAAAACTTACCTGGATCAGGAAAGAGAAAGTGGTAGAAGGTGTAATATGAAAGACAAGATGTAATAATTAAATAAAGTGTAGTTGAATGAACGATTGAGTAATGAGGGACCTATTTATAGAGGATTGAATTTGAATGAGTGGCAAAAATGCGCGATTGTTCACCTCCATTTATTAATTACATTTTTTATTACTGTGAAAAGTTATGACTTAATTAAATTAAGAAATATTGTGATAAGTCATGACTTTTTAGATTATTATTATTAATTAGTTCTTTCCATGAACCGTTTTTTATTGAGTTGTGACAACAAATTCTATATCTATTGCATCAGATAACTCATCTGTGACAACAGATATATCAACTGTTGCAACAAAAAGATAACCTGTTGCATCAAATAATCTATCTGTTGCAACATATAATCTAACTGTTCTCCTCCATTTATTAATCACATTTTTTATTACTGTGAAAAGTTATAACTTAATTAAATTAAGAAATATTATGATAAGTCATGACTTTTCAGATTATTATTATTAATTAGTTCTTTCCAAGAACCATTTTTATTGAGTTGTGACAATAGATTCTATATCTGTTGCATCAGATAACTCATCCGTGACAACAAATATATCATTTGTTGCAACAAATAAAAAATCTGTTGCATCAGATAATCTATCTATTGCAACATATAATTTATCTTTTTTTTTAAATTATCATCATATCATTGATCCAAATTTGTTGACTTTTTTATTATATAAATTAAAAAACAGATTTTAAAACAAAAATGATTTCTGTGAAAAGAAATGACGTCTATTTAATATTAACATCAATTATTCAAATTAAATAATTATTTTTTTACGGTTATAAATTGTGTTTATCATTTATTTCCTTATTGTTTTATGTGAAAAGAAATGACTTAATTAAATCAAACTGGTGAGTTTTTTATTATTGTGACAAGTCATGAATTTTAAGCTTATTATTATTAAATAACCTTTTTCTCAATTTAAAAATCAAAGACACCTTTTCAATAACTATTTTTTAATAAAATAATAACCATTTTTATTGAGTTCTGACAACAGATTGTATATCTATTGCATCTGATAAACCATCTGTTGCAACAGATATACCATCTGTTGCAACAAATTAACCATCTGTTTTAATAGCTTTTTTGATTTCTTCTAACGGCTGATACATCAGTCGCAACAGATGGGGAATTTGATGCATTAACAACATTGTTGAATGTGTTTTAAACAAAAAGTCACGACTGTTCACCTTTTTCTTAACAATCATCATATTAGTTAATTAATCCAATATTGTGATTTTTTTATTATATAATAAATAAATAATTTTAAAAAATAAATTTAAAAACATAAATGGTGAAAAGTCATGATCAGTTATTAAAATTAAATAACCATTCTTTTACGGCTATAAATTGTGTTTATCATTTATTTCCTTATTATTTATTTACGAACCGTTTTTCATATTAAATAATCGAAAAGTCATGTCTTTTCACCCTCTCAACAACAATAATAACCCTTTTTTATTAATAACCGCCTGTTGCAATATATGACCATCTGTCGCATCAGATTAACCTCTGTTGCCACAAATGCTCAATCCTACCACCAACAGTCGACATGTTGAGAATAAGGAATAAATAAAAAGATAATTAAATATTAAATAAGAATTAAAAATTCAAATTCGACCACCAGACATAGATTTTTGAATTCCTTAGGTAGATCTGATATACAAAAGAAAAATACATACGCTAAAAGAAAAAACATACCCTAATTATTATTATTATTATTATTATTATTATTACTATTATTGTCAATCGGACAATTTTCATCCGGCAGCAGCAGGGCTTAACTTTACCCGCATGTTTATGCGTGTCAAGTTTTGAGAAGGGATCAATAGTTGGTGTCATTGTAGAGATCCAATAGCGATTGGACTTAACTTTAAGTGTGGATTGGATTCTGAGAAGGCCTCCGAAGCCTCGCACTACATTAAACAAGAATAAAAAACCAATAGAAATTCCCGTGGCCCAAATTTATATGGAAGGGTTGTTCGAGAAGATGATTATACGCCAGAAGGAGACGAAAGAGAATGCCTGTGAGGGAAAAGGGAGTTGATGAAAGACTATATCATCTGAAAGCTAATTGAAGAGGAGACATAGGGTAGCAAGGAACTTCTAGCGAATCTGGCCGATGAAATTGACTTAAAATATGAGAAATCTGAATCAAGTGCAAATATGGTGTATCCGGTAATATAAATCTCGTCTGTTGTTTCTCTCAAAGAAAAATAATGTAGATGGACACTTTGCTAGGGAGCTGTGTCTAGGTAGCGTGATAGGGATTATCACCTAGATAGAAAATAGTAGAAGACCAAGAAAGAAGTCTCGCAAGCATCGAGGGTTGAAATGATGTATACTAAGTCTAGAAAACTTGCGGTAATAACAATTACAGTTAAAATGAGGAATCTAAGAGAAGGCTGCAAATTTTGAATTTTAAATTGCATCCCATACCTTCTTATTTGTGGTTTCGATTAGGTCCACCGCTGTTGACCTGATCGAAACTACAAACAAGATTAAAAAATAGATTGAGTATGATTTAATCTATTTTAAATGTGCACATTATGTGTTGATGCACATTCAAGCAGTGGTCCCAACAGTTTAATAGCTCACTTTTATCGAGCATTGCTTAATGCAGCTTTTCTCAACCAACCTTCAAGGGATTTGATAAATTAATTAGCAAGGAGTTACGTAACGTTTGATTAAACTGACTCTACCAATCTTATCAAACGTTGCGTAATTCCAGACTCATTACCGTATCAAAAACCTTTGCCTGAGTTAGTGGACAAATCAAATAAACTCATTATCTCATCCTTTCTACTGAGTTAGTGGACAAATCAAATAAACTCATTATCTCATCCTTTCTACTGATCGTTCTTCTCCCATATAGAGAAAAAGATATCCATCATGCAAAAGTCTACACCATCGGTAGAAATGCTTGCCACCGCAAAAGTCTTTAGAAGACATGACTAGTAATCTCTCAATATCACTTTTATGGTTATCTTGACGTCTCTTGCCAATATATTAGAATGGACATAGCGAGCAATTATGCTTAGCTATGTCCATTCCAATATATTGGCAAGAGACGTCAAAAAAGTCATAAAAGTGATATTGAAAGATTACTAGTCATTCCTTATAAAGACTTTCGTTTTGGCAAGAATTTCTATCGATGGTGTAGACTTTTGCATGACGGATATCTTATCCTCTATATGGGAGAAGAGAGATCAGCAGAAAGGCTAAGAGACTGAGCTCGTTTGATTTGTGCACTAACTCGGGCAAAGGTTTTTAATAGGATAATGAGCCTGGAGTTACGCAATGTTTGATAGGCTTGGTAGAGTCAGTTTAGATCAAACGTTACTTAACTCCTCACTAATTAATTTATCAAATCCCTTGAAGGTTGGTTGAGCAATCTGCATTAAGCAACGCTCGGTAAAAGTGAGCTATTCAATTTTTGGGACCACTGCTTGAGTGTGCATCAACATATTTTGACCTAAAACAAACATAATGACCCTCCATGTATCATTTAAAGCTTCTGAAGAAAGTGTTCTGAAGGCCTTCTACAATGACAGAACTTCGAAGAAAGTGTTCCTGATCGAGCTTACAAAAGACGAGGAACTCTATACCAACTTCAAAGACGACAATGACAAGCTTGAAGACCAAATCGGCAAGTTGGAGGCAAGCTTGAAAATTATCGGGATTCACATACACAGTAAGCCTCTGATATTTTCTAAGCTATGTTGAAAGCATGCTAAGGCTAGATAACATAATCAATTAAATCCATGTTTCTAAGGAAGTAATGATACTCAATCTGCCTTTCAATCTTGTTTGTGATTCCGATTAGGTCAACAACAGTGGACCTAATCGGAACCACAAACAAGAAGGCATAGGATGCAATTTAAAATTCATAAATTGCAACCTTCTATTAGATTCCTTATTTTAAATGCAACTATTATTGGCGCAAATTTTCTAGACTTACTGTACATTATTTCTACCCTCGATGCTCGCGAGGTTGCTTTCTTGGTCTTCTGCTATTTTCTATCTAGGTGATAATCCCGGCCACGCTACCTAGACACAATTCCCTGGCAAAGTGTCTATCTGTATTATTTTTCTTTGAGAGAAACAATATACGGACTTACATTACTGGATATACTTTCATATTTGCAATTGATTTAGATTTCTCAAGTTCTAAGTCAGTTTCATCGACCAGATTCGCTAGAAGTTCCTTTCTACCCTATGTTTCCTTTTCAATTAGCTCTCAGTTGATATAATATTTCATCAACTCCCCATTTACGCTCGCAGGCATTCTCCTACCGCATTTTTTGGCATATTATTATCGCCCCGAGCAATCTAATCACATAAATTTGGGCTAGGGCAATAACTATATTGATTTCCATTCTTGGTTGAAGCAGTGGGAGACTTTGAAAGCCATCTTAGAGTCCACTGTACCCTAAAAGTTAGTCCAATCGCTTTTGAATCTCTTTAAAATGACATCAAAACTAAATTCCTTCACAATGCTTGACATATAAACATAAGCAACAATCGACATTAAATCTTAACAGGGTATCAGAACCATATTCATGGTCCCTTAGCCTTATCAGCTTGAACCTATCAAACGTAACTGTAAAATTACAGATATCTTATTTCAATGATCAATGACTAAATGGTAATAACAATATTCACTAAATTAGTGTAATCTATGTGTGTTTTTACGATAACATTATCAGTAATACATACCTCCCACATATAAAGTGGTTCCATCTGCAAGCATCTTATTCCTCCGAACCCATATTTACTGTAGCCTCTTGTGTTGGTTAGAAAAAAGTTGATCAACTTTCAGTTCTTTATATCTACAAAGAAGAGGAAAAAAATTAATTTCAAACAAGATAAGAACAGAAAGAACATTATCCATTTGTTACAACAGATGTGAAGTCTGTTGCAACAGATGTGAAGTCTGTTGCAACAGATGTGGAGTTTGTTTCAACAGATGTGGAGTCTGTTGCAAAAGATGTAGAGTTTGTTGGAATAGATCAAACCAGCCTTGATAGTGATTTGATTTATTCCAACAGTTGCTCCGTCTGTTGCAACATCAACAACAACATAAACTACAAAGAAATAACAAATAAAAAATATCAACAACCAAGAAACAACATCATTTGTTCCAACACCATCAACAATAAAAAATAACATCCTTTGTTCCAACACCATCAACAACACCACACAACAAGTTCCAACAACACCAACCCTACCAACAACATCAATAACAACATCAACAATAAAAAATCAAACAAAATACAAACAAAAAAAATGATACTGCCAACAAGGCTTTTAAACTTCTTCCAACAGATGACTTTTTTCGCATATTGTAATAAAAATTTCCGGTTCATTTATTCAAAGCTTAAAAGTTTCTATAAATTTTTTAAATAAATATGATATGGATAAATGGTAATTAAATAAAAAAAATAGATATAAATAACTTGCAAAGAAGAAAACGAGAATGAAAGAGCAATAGTGAACCATACCTTACCTGTAATGTCAAAATGGGATCAAAACAATAATTTTATTCGAGGAAAGATATGGATCGATTTAGATCTGAAAGGATCTTTATGAGAAAGAGAAAAGAAAAAAGAGAAAAAGGCTGTGATAACCCTAATGAGGAGAGAAAGAAAAAAATGAGAGATGAATAAAATAAATTTAGGAATGAAGGAGAGATGAGATAATTTAGGGTTTAAATATTTATTAATTAATATTCATTAATAACTCAAGGGGAACGAGGAAGACACGTGGCATTTAAAAGACAAGACAAGACTAGTCAATGAGATTTTTGAGTTATCCAAGAAATATTTTTTACTGCCTTTTAGTAGTACTATTTTATCTTTATTTCGGACGGAAGTTTGCTTTAAAATCAAAAGAAAAAAGAAGAATTTTAAATAGATATTTCATTTGTTGCAACAGATATAAATATTTATTTTAAAAATTCCAACAACTCAGTCATTTGTAACAACAAATGTAAATGTCCATTTGATAATTAAATCAGATATGTCATCCGTTACAACATACATCAATATCTGTTTGAAAGTTTTCAATAGCTCAGTCATCTGTAACAACATATGGAAATGTACATTTAATAATTAAATCAGATATGTCATCTGTTGCAATAGATATCAATATCTGTTTGAAAATTTCCAACAGCTCAGTCATCTGTCATAACAGATACAAATGTCTATTTGATAATTAAATCAGATATGTCATCTATTGCAATAGATATAAATATCTGTTTGAAAATTTCCAACAACTCAGTCGTTTGTGCAACAGATTTCATTGTAATTAATTTAAGTAGAACTAGGGATGAATGAGTCCATAGGGTTAACTACAACTTCAATTGAGTCTTTGCAATAGCATGGTGTTGGTATTGAGTTCATCCCGACCCGAGTCGTCGATCGATCACTCTGAGTTGAAAAGATTCTCATTAACTTAATGTTAAGCTAGCACCTAAATTGATTTTGGTAGAACTAGGGATGACTGAGTTCATAGGGTCAACTACAACTTTAATTGAGTCTTTATAATTACATGGTATTGGTATTGTGTTCATCCCGACCCAAGTAGTCGATTGATCACTCTGAGTTGAAAAGATTTTAATTAACTTAATGTTAAGCTAGCACCTAAATTGATTTTGGTAGAACTAGTGATGAATGAGTCCATAGGGTCAACTACAATTTTGATTGAGTCTTTGCAATTACATGGTGTTGGTATTGCGTTCATCCTGACCCGAGTCGTTGATCGATCACTCTGAGTTGAAAAGATTCTCATTAACTTAATGTTAAGCTAGCACCTAAATTAATTTTGGTAGAACTAAGGATGAATGAGTCCTTAAGGTCAACTACAACTTCAGTTGAGTCTTTGCAATTGCATGGTGTTGGTATTGCATTTATCCCGACTCAAGTCGTCGATCGATCACTCTGAGTTAAAAAGATTTTCATTAACTTAATGTTAAGTTAGCACCTAAATTGATTTTGGTAGAACTAGGGATGAATAAGTTCACAGGGTCAACTACAACTTCAATTGAGTCTTTGCAATTGCATGTGTTGGTATTGCATTTATTCCGACCTGAGTCATCGATAGATCACTCTTAGTTGAAAAGATTCTCATTAGCTTAATGTTAAGATAACACCTAAATTGATTTTGGTTGAATTAGGGATGAATGATTTCATAGGATCAACTACAATTTCAATTGAATCTTTACAATTGCATGGTGTTGGTATTATGTTCATCCCGACCTGAGTCGTCGATCGATCACTCTGAGTTGACAAGATTCTCATTAGCTTAATGTTAATCTAGTACTTAAATTGATTTAGGTAGAACTAGGGATGAATGAGTTCATAGGGTCAACTACAACTTTAATTGAGTCTTTGCAATTACATGGTGTTGGTATTGCGTTCATCCCGACTCGAGTCGTCGATCGATCACTCTGAGTTGAAAAGATTCTCATTAACTTAATATTTAAAAACTCTAGCTTTTAAAATTTTAAAAATTAATTAAGATCAATTCGGACCAAATCAACAATTTTAAAACTTGTCATTCTTTTCCAAAATTACAAATCAAATCATCCATTTGCGTGAAATTTTTTTCCTCATTTCAAATCTCAAGTTCTCTCTCTTCTCTCTCTCTCTCCCTCTCTCACTCTTAATAATACAGACAACAACTACTCAAACCTTCAAAACAAATCAATTTCTTCTCATTTTCGACCACATAATTGTTATTTTCGACTTTATTCTCGCTTGTATCCATCATTTTCTCTATATTTATAGGTAATAGAGTTCAAGAAAAGTTCTATATTTTTTCTTTATTCTAAAAATTAGATCTTTTATAGTTAATGATGAAAAAGAAGACTTAGTTGTATTATCTTCGAGAGTGGGTTAATAATTTTGAGTTTTGGTGCTAAAAATGTAGAAAGCACCCAAGAAAATCTTAGTTTTTGTCGCAGTATTTTATTGACCATCGTGGTATTATTTGATGGTGTTTGTGGTGTTGTTGGTGGCATCGGTATTTGTGGTTTTGGTGGTGGTATCAGTGGTATTGGTATTGGTATTGGTATTGGTATTGGTATTGGTATTGGTATTGGTAGCATTGGTGGTAGTGTTGCCGGTCTTGGTATTGTTGTTGGTATTAGTGGCATTGGTGGTGGTTTTGGTGGCATTAGTGATAGTCTTGGTGGGATTGGTGGTGGCATTGGTTGTGGTGTTGGTGGTCCATCTGTTATAACTGGTGGAAGATCTGTTGGGAGATATTAAATAGGTCTTCAAACAGATTCCCCATCTTTTCCAACTGATGGGTTATCCATTGGAGTATTTCTTTGTAATGTGGCGTATAATAATTTATTAAAATTTGTCTTACCTTTTTTTAAAAAATTATCCAGACATCAAATGTTTTGTATTTTTTGTATTTTTATTTTTTGTAGTTAAAAGATGTCTCCCAATAGAAACGAAACTAAAAGTGGATCAACTTCTGACAACCCAACAAAAAAGGCTAGAGTACAGATAGATTTAGAGGAACTTTCTCAGTCAGGGAAAAATGAAGCTGAGGAAAGCGAGAACTCCTTCTCACCAATGGGTCATGAATTAATATCGAAATACTAGCATGATCCTGTCAAAACTATTAGTATCAACAGGTTTCGAGTTGCGATGCTGATAGATCACCCTAAAGAAGTAACTGGTGATCTTGTGCTTAAATGTCAGTTGGGGAAAGGTTTTAATGAATTTTGAAGTATTATGAAGAATGAAAACATAGACGAACATTTTAAGAGGAGCTGCTTTGCATACTTTCTTATGCTGCCTGAGGACCACACTTTCCGTTTCCAAATGAGCACAGGATATGGTTTTCTCAAGCGCAGGATCAAGTACGCAGGGGATGATAAAGATTAAAAGGAGGATGAAAAAAAGATGCATGAAATCTGGATCAATTACTGTGGCATGCCAGTTTATTTTGGATTGAAAGAGTTTGTCATAGTGACGGGCTTGAGATGCAATCGTCCAGAAGAACCTCTCATCAAGAAAACACCCCACAAAAGGTGCAACAAATGCAAGGGAAAAAAATTTGGGTTGTTCGACGTAGCTACAAAGCGGGATTTGATAGCAAATTTCAAGGATAAAACCATACCAAAGCAGTACAGGGAGAAGTTTTGTTTAGTTTGGTTTGTCCATTCTGTTATATTACCAAGGAAATGTCAGGAAAGTCATTGATGATGATTTGTTAGCGCTTACTGATGATTTAGAGAAATTCAATGATTATCCCTAGGGATATGACATCTATTACTCGACTGTCCAATATTTACTGACAAAGCTATCCACAGGAACAATCACATTATACGTATTTTCTTGGGCTTTTATGGTAAAATTAATCACTATTTTTACTCATCCATTAGTTTATATTAAATATAGTTATTATGACTTTTTTTTTCTTACTTTCTGTTTACATTTTTTAGGCTTGGGCATTTGAATTCATTCCCCCCCTCCGAAAGTAGTTCAAGGATTACCTGGATGAGGTTTCTCATCCAAGGATCCTTAGGTGGTTGGCTGCAAAGGGCAGCAAAAAAATTTAGGAGGTTGATCTCTTTATCCCTCCAGATGATGCAGTATGTCTTCTTTCAACTAAAATAATTTGCCTCAAAGAAAGATATTTAAACAGATGTGCCATCTATTGCGACAGATGGTTTGTCTGTTACAACAGATTACCCGTCAACTACAACTGGTGCAATAGATGGGTAATCTATTACGACAGACCGTCCATATTTTGTAATATATTAACCATCTGTTTCTCTGGTTCACTAAACCTGACTCAACAGATTACCCATCTACTGAAAATTATGCAATAGATGGGTAATCTGATGCAATATATTATCAATCTGTTGTGACATATAGATCAGCTATTGCGGCAAATAGATCATTTGTTGGATAAGTTGGCTGTGTTAACATGTAACCCAACCGACTGCAAATTATTGTTATAGGATATGATTTAAATGCCTTTTATCTTTTTTTATAGGTTGTGCATCCTTCGATCGTGCTTACTGAGCAGGAGTTGGGGATGACTTATTTTATTACTCTAGGTCTTGTTGATACAATAACAGACCCAACAGTAGAGTTAATAAAGAAGGAACTGGAAGGAGCAACAACCATAAGTAGAGCAGTTAGGCAAGGCCAGCCTAATTTTGAAGCTCTTCATGACCAACCTACTGCAACAGATACGCGTGCTTCTTCTGGGGTTGTTGCTGGTGGAGTTGTTGATGATGGTGGTGGCCTTACTTCTGCTCCTGCTGCTGCTTCCAATCATGATTATAAGCATATTGGATCTTAGGAAAAAATAAATACGTTTGGAAACACCCCATACACAAGTCCCTCTCACCCCTTTTCAACCTCATGTTCTCATTATAAATGCAAAGTGTGCAAGGACAGAGAGGATAAACTCCTTGAAAATCTAGAGGCTATTGCTGAAGCTGCCAAGGAGTTTAAATCCAAGAAGGTATCATACCATCAAAGAAGGTGAGAGAGCCATACACTCTTACATCGGTGGTTAGGAGGAAGAAAAGAGCAATTAGCCAAGTACTCTCCAATCGAAAATCCAAAATAATTGCAACTCTTCCTGCTCCAAGAGTTGTTGAAGTTTAGGGGCCGCTGAAGAAGGTGGACATATACGCGACACTTGACTACAAAGAGAAGAAGGAACTGCAAAAAATCATGATTGACGAGACGAAGGTTCCAGAAGAATACACCGTGCATTCATTTGACGCCAAAAACTTTATGAGTATGAAAAATATGCGTGAGTAGTATGTGGACAATGTAAGTTTACTTTTGCTAACCTAGCCTTCCTATTTACTCCATGAAGAAGAAGCTATGCAATAAATGTGTAATCTGTTGCAACAGCTGGGTATTCTATTGCAACATAATACACATCTATTGCATAAGTTGCGTTAGTTGGGTAATCTGTGAACTGATTCAGAGAAACCTCTGCAACAGAATCTTCCCACTGTGATTTTGTTCTTTATAATTACTAACCTATTAAAAATTATCTTTTTATACCACAGTATGTTGATGAAATTCTCTACCTCATGAGGGGCAGGCAATTAGCATACCCGAATGCTTATGATGCTGCTGATAAGATAATGGACCTCAACTTCTACAATACTTTCAAAAGTAGGTACGATACTCTCCGTATTCAAACCAGTTTCATTAGCAAGGAATTGATCAGTTAGTTTCTACGTTTAAATGGGACGAGGACATAATTGACTATGTTAGAGGGAAGAGGCCATATCCATACGACAAGAGCTGGACCAAGGCAAAGAGAATCCTTGCAGTCATGAACGTAGAAGTCAAACATTTTCTCGCTGTTGAGATACTACTCGATGAGGGAAAGATTATGGTTTATGAATACAACTTACCGGTCTTCAAGGAGGCCAAGTTTTTAACCCACGTGCAGCCACTCTTGAAGTTGTTTCCAAGTTGTTGACACCGAGTAAATTGATGGATCATTTACTGGCAGAAGTCTTGAAGAACGAATCATGAGATTTTGATGGTCGAAATAAGAACATCCACCTTAAAAAAAATTGGTGTCGCATGCGGGTTTACTCGCTTGCATACATCGAGTGTTTGCTGATTGGAATAGAAATGGTCGGTCCATGTGACTCCATAGTGGAAAATATGCAAGAGGTTTAGGATTATAGGGTACTAAATAAATTCTTGGAGCCTGTGTATAAAGAAGAATATGTACAAAGATAAAAACTAACACGATAATAATTTTTTATTTCAAGCCACTTTGTTCACTTTACATTGTAGTGGCAATTTTTTTATGTCTGACGAAAGTTAAATTTTTATAATGCAATAGATTGTGTATCTGTTGTAATACATATCATACCTGTTATGGCAGATTGATTATCTGTTACAATAGGTTGGTCATCTATTGCATTATGCAGATATTTCTGTCTGTCTGTCGCAGCAGATATACAATCTGTTGCAACATATAATCTATCTGTTGCAACTTATGGGTAATCTATTGGAACAAATAAAAAAAGTAGGAAGACCTGTTATATAATTTCCAGCAGATGACCTACATGTTGCAACATATGTCTAAATCTGTTTGATAAGCCATGCCGTCTATTGCAATAGATTTATTATCTGTTGTGATATTTGAATCTAGTATTCCATTTTAATTAACAAGTTCAAAACTAAGGATTAAATTATATTCATAGACAACATAAAATAAATCGAAGCCTCCGAAAATTACATGAAATAACTCAAAAATAAGTGAAATGTAAAAAAATTATTATGGGTACAAATGATCTACTCTACAAATAAAGCAACAAGTTAACCAAAGAGGATAGGTTATTACATTGACAGACTTAAGCTATAAAGATCTACTCAATATGGACAATTTTTTTTTCATCCGGTGCTTTGGAATTCGGCTTTGATCGTCGTGGATCTTTAATGTCGCTAGCGCACGATTTTTGAGCGTTTGTTTCTCTGATTTCTGTAAAAGAGCAGCATATCTTTGGCAGAGTAATCCGGCATCAAGTCCATCATTTGGTACTTGTAATCCATCGCTCAAATACTCGATGTAAGAGGCAATATAAAGATCGCAATCCCTGCATTTAAAAAAAAAGATAATCCATATCTTGCAGTTCATGTATGCGTTGTGAAATTTATGAAATGAAACTAAATCATGATACTTATACTTACAGGCTACCAATGGTTTGTTGAACAATTTCTTCAACATATTGTACATCAAATGGATTACCTATTTTATCCCAGTATATTTTAATCGTCGACTAATTAGTACAAACCTTTTGGTCTAAAAAAGTCACTCATATTAAGGTAAGTAGGCATTATTTTGGCTAGCTTTTGTATCTTAGACGATGTCTCAGAACGTCTCCTCTACGACATCTAGTCATAAACTCGAATGCGCCTCTCTATTAGAACGACGATAGCCAACATCTAATGGAATTTATCACGATAATTGATTGGGATGTACACTTCATCGACCAAATGCCAAGGTAAGCTATCTGAAATGCTAAAACCTTTGATGATGTTGATTAAGCATTCCTCATTTTGGAAAACTTCTGACTTTTGTTGACAAAATCTATTGTAGGCATTATTGATGTAAACTTTGAATAAATAATTGCCTGTCGTATATCTGTATTGTTCTTGTGTTTGCAACTTGTCCTTCTTTCGGAGGTAGTAAAAAATAACATCGATGTGCTACACATATTATCAAACATTTTAGAATCCATGATGAAAAAATTAATACACAGTTGCAATTATATAGAGATTAATTAATAGTAATATATATGACATTTAAACCTCATCATTACAACAAGTTTGGGGTTGTGACATCAAATATAACCAATTCTTCGTTCTGGGATGTGTAACAACAAAGTCGAACATATCAAAACCAAGACTCGATTCTTTTACTTTGTAGTATTCATCATTTTGTTTACATGATGATTTATATGTGTTAATGTCATGTTTTAACAACAAGAATTGTATCAATTAATATCTTTAAAATTGATTTATGTACCTGCTGGTATGATGCTTTAATAACCCATCGGCAATTCATTTTGAATAGTCGTTGATCAACTTTGTTAGTTTTTTTAAAGCCTCATCCGAGATGTGAACCCTTCAAACGGGTAATTCTTTTGTTCTCCCAAATTGACAGGCTCTACTTTTTCTTTTTCTTTGGAAGCGGTTGATGGATTATCAACTGTGATATTATGCTCTTTAGCAGTAGCTTCTACTGTGACATCCACCTGGAAAGCCAGAATTATCAATGCTAATTACAGATATACAATAGATTTTCTATCTGTTGCAACCGATGAGTCTTATGTTGCAACAGATGGATCATTTGTTGGGACAAATTCAAACAGGTAAAATAGAGCGGTACGATAATTTTGAATAGATGATCCATCTGTTGCAACATAAGACTCATCTGTTGGTATAAATTAAAACAGTACAAAAACCTGTTTGATTTGTTAAAATAGATGGACATATATTGCAATAGATAAAGCATTTGATGTAATAGGTTAGATAACAGTTGCAACAGATGTATATATCTGTTTGATATTTTTCAGTAGATGTATCATCTATTGAAACATATATGTTCCTGTTTGTATTTTGAAACAAATGATATACATTCACCTTCTTCAGCTTATGCTTCTCTCCTTTGGCCCTTGTACATTAAACAACGGTGTAAGACAAAGACAGAGGAGTTGTAATTTTGCTTTTTTTAATGCTTGATAATGCCCTGGAAATATCTTTCCTTCTCCTCTTAGCCACCTTGATCTCTAGTGAAGTGTATGGATATGAAATTCTTTTTGATGGAATGACACCCCTCTTAGATGTCATTTCCTTCACAAAAGCAGTTAGTGAATTAATAGCATTAATCACTCCATCATGTTTGGCCTTGCAGTCTTGACATTTGCATGCAGAACATTCGCTAGAAATGGCAAAATTTGTATAACCAGTATGATCATAATCATAATGGTTTGTTATTTCAAAAAACTGTAAGAGGAGCATTATTAGCCCCAACAACAGCACCACTACCACTACCACTACCACTACTATCATCAACAACAATAAGCCTACCCTCTAAAATTATTTTTCTTGTGATGATTGTTGCTCCAAACAATTCTATTTTTATTCTATCAACGACCTTAGGGTCCGATAAAGTTTGCACAGACCATAGAGTAAGAAAAAATGGTATCTTCAACTCTCGATTGATCGAAACAAGCCACAGATTGACAATCTAAAATCAATCAGTACATATACTAGAATGATGATGAAATTATTTAAAATAATCATTAATTAAAACAAAAACTTGATTAGAATTAGACTTACTGCTTTCTTCGGGGTATTGAAAAGATAAATTATTTTTATATTTTTATCAGTTTTGGTCGACAACCATCTCAGGATTCTTGAATAGGAAACTTCTTTCTGGTAGTTCACTTGTTGCCTCAAATAAGGAATGACTTCAAATGCCCAAGCCTATAACATAATGACAATAAATTAAAAGCAATATTGAATAAAAAAATGAATCATATCATAATAAAAAAAACATTTACCATGAAAGCCCATGGAAATCCATATAAGTTGACTGTCTTTGGCGTTAATGGAGTCAACAAATATTTAACAGTCATTTTGAAGCTTTTATTACCCCAAGGATAGCTATTAAATACCTCAAGATCATCGGAGAGATTTATTAAAAGTCTTATGTTGTTGTTAATGTCTCTCACCCATAAAATATTATGTACAGACAAAACCAAGAACAATGATTGCTTGTGCTTCTTTGAAAGTCTTTTACCTTTCAACGCTTCTATCAAATTTTTATTTTTGAAGCTTGGACCAATTATGGACACTAGGTCATCACGATCACTCGACTTGCCTTTGCCTTTTTTGAGTGTACGGGGTACTTTTTTTGGGTTAGAGTAGGTATAACTTGAGAAGGAGGAGGAGGATAACATTTTAGTCCAGTAACTATGGCTAACTCCTTCCAACCAAAATAAACAGGCATGCCACAGTAATTTATTCACACCTCATCCATCTTATCTTTATTTTGATACTTAAACCTACGCTTGAGAAGATCATAAACCATTTTCATTTAGAAACTAGCATTGTTGTCCTCCGACAAATCAAGATAGTTCCCTAAGTAGCTTTTTTTGAAATAAGAGTTCAATTTTTGTTCTCAAAGTATTTTTTTGAAGGCGTCGAAAGATTTTCCTATGGATGACTTAACCACGAAATCACCCATTAAATCTGTGGCACCATCGTACTGCATTCTCATAGGATAACGATCAATGCTGAAGGTTTTGACCAACTCTTCAGTGGAAGGGCTATTAGCATTTGGATCATATGTTTTGAAACATCCCTCATCCCCGTGTTCATTATCTTCTGCTCCTGATTGAGATAACGCTTGTAAAGCAAGCTCATAGAGTAGTGGATGTAGCCTAGTTGTTTCACTTGTTTCTTTACTTGGACTTGATTCATTTTTTTTTTCTTTTGGGAGCCATATAATCTTAAATTAACAAGAATATAAAATAGATTATAATTGATTAATGCATCGTTAAAAAAGGATAACAGCAAATCTAACATGCAAATAGTAAAATAACAGTTCCAACATACGACACATCTGTTGCAACATATAACCGACCTGTTGCAACAAATGAGTAAACTGTTGGAAATAATAAAAGTAGATCATTCATCTGTTGCACTAGAAAGGTTATATGTTGCAACATAAAACCAACCGTTGCAATGGATGAGTAATCTATTGGAAATAATAAAAATAGTTCACTTATCTGTTGCACCAGGAATGTTATCTGTTGCAACATATAACCAACCTATTACAATGGATGAGTAATCTATTGAAAATTATAATAGATTAGGGGTGGGCATATTTTGGTTTAAACCGAAAAACCAAACCGAAATTTAATTTTGGTTTCGGTTTTTCGGTTTTTTGGATCGGATTCGGTTTGTAATTTTAGAATTTTGTTTTTTCGGTTTTAAAAAAAAATTTCGGTTTAAACCGAAAAATCAAAATTTTATAAATAAATAAATAATATATATATTTTATTATATATAATATATATATAATATATATAATATAATATTATATATATATAACATAATATTATTTTTTATATATATAATATAATATTATGTTATATATATATAATATTTAGTAATTCACATTCACAATTAACATTTAATAGCAAATTCGCATACGCCGCAGGCTGTTTATGGATTGTTTTAGTGACTCAAATATTTTATGGACTATTTTGGTGACTTTGGACTGTTTTATGGACTATTTATGTAGAAAGTATGTTGTTTCATGGACTATTTTTACGAGTTTTGTGTTGTTTTGTAGACTATTTATGCAAGGTTATATTATATGTGATGATTAATGACGTTATGTATTATGTTAAGCATATGATTATTTCATTTCGTTTCATCCATGTTGAGTTATTTATAATTATTTATATTTGGGAATGAAAAACAGGTTTGAAAAAAATAATTTTTCTAAAAAAATTCATCAATTTTAAATGCTTAGTTATGAAAAAGAGAGGTTAACTACTTTAATAGTTCAAACCAAAATAAAAATCCGAAATAACCGAACCGAATTTGTAAAAACCGAACCAAATCGAATTTATTTCGGTTTGGTTATGGATGTCATTTTTGTCAATCCAAAAACCGATAAACCGAACCGATATTAAACAATCAGACCGAACCGACCGAACGCCCACCCCTATAATAGATCACTCATCTGTTGCATCAGGTAGCAACAGATATCCTACCTGGTGCAACAAATGAGTGATCTATTTTTATTGTTTCAGATGGATCACTCATCTGTTGCACCAGATAGGATATCTGTTGCAGTATATAACTAACCAGTTGAAGCGGATGAGTAATTCGTTGGAAATAATAAAAATAAATGACTTATTTGTTGCACCAGGTAGGTTATCTGTTGCAGCATATAACCAATGTGTTGCAGTGGATGAGTAATCCATTGAAAATAATAAAACAAATCAGTTATCTATTACACCAGGTAGATATCTGTTGCAGCATATAAGTAACCTATTGCAGTGGATAAGTAATCCATTGGAAACAATAAAAATAGGCCACACATCTGTTGAATAGATCATTCATCTGTTGCCAAATGAGTTATCTGTTGGATCAATATTGTTTAGATTTCTTCCAAACAAAAGAGTCGTTTGTCGTAACAGATGAATGATATGTTGTGTTCATCTGTTATATTAGATGTTTAATTTGTTGCATCAAATGTTTCATCTGTTGGATCAGATGGTTAATCTGTTGCATCAGATGGTTAATTTGTTGTGTCAGATGGCTAATTTATTGCATCAGATGGTTAATCTGTTGCATCAGATGGTTAATTTGTTGTGTCAGATGGCTAATTTATTGCATCAGATGGTTAATCTGTTGCATCAAATAGTTAATCTGTTGCGTCACCATTTTTACCAAGAAAAATAACAAATCAACCCAACAACACCAACACAACACACGCACACTAAGAACATCAACGGTGATAAAAAATTACCAACAAATCGAATCAACAGTTCGACAACAAGAACTACAATAATAACGAAAAATTATATTTCACACCGGAAAGAATAGAGAAGAAATGCAAGAAATTAGGGTTTTATTCAGTCTACATTTCAAATTTAAGCAAGAAATATTGAAATTGTTAATCAATCTAGAAGAGAAGTTGGCTTAAGTCATAATTTTTTACCTGTGAAAGAAGAAATGGGACGACGAAGAACTCGAAGTTGTTGTCGCCGGAGAAGTTGGCTCAAGTTCCTCCATTTTTTCACGTTGATTAATGATTGAAAGTCGAAAAGGAACTCACCCAACTATTTATCGCCGGAGCTTTAAGGGAGAAATTTTGTAAAACTGTTGGTTGGGAGAGAGTTGAGAGTTTATCGAGAGAGAGAGAGAGAGGAGAGAGACGATTGATCTGGAGGAGAGCAGTGTGGGTTGATTTGTATTTTTGAAAAGATTAGAAATTTTTGAAAATATTAATCAAGTCCACAATTAACTTAATCAAGTTTCCTAATTATGTTTGACCCTTTAAGTCGGTCAATATCCCCAATCCTTCATTCAAGACTTAAAAGACACCTTTCCTTCAATTTTCTCTTGTTTCTTTAATTTGTTATTCAACCGATTTAATTTAGTAGATTTTTCAGACTCAGTAAAATACTTAATCGTCTAGAAGAACTGAACGGTAATCGGCTTGTGAAGTGAATGTCGATGAGGGTTTGAAAGATTGTACATTTTCTTTATTTTTTTTTTATTTTTTAATGATAAAGATTGCAATAATGACGTTGTATTATTAATTAATTTTTATATATTCTCTCTATGTTTTTATTTTTATTTTGTATTTTATATGAACTTCTAATTGGTATAAATTCATAATTTCTTTTGGTTCAAGTATCTCTGACTTCATTCAAAATATGTCAATCATAGTCTTTTGGAAAAAATGCTCATTGTATCTTAAAGACATCATATGTAACTGAAAAAAATTAATGATAATATTAAAGATGATAATTAATCTCTTGAATATAAAGATGAAAGAAATGACAAATATTAATTGTAATAAATTCATCAATCAAACACTGAACATATAAATATATTATGCTAAAGAAGAATTGTAAAAATGATGAGATAAAAGCACATTGTATCTTAAAGACATCTGATGTAACTAAAAAAATTAATGACAATATTAAAGATGATAATTAATTAACCTCTTGAATATGAAGAGGAAATGACAAATATTAATTGTAATAAAATCATCAATGAAACACTAAACATATAAATACTTTATGGTAAAGAAGAATTGAAAATTATGAGATAAATATCTGATTGTTGAGAACTTCTGCTACTATCTATTGTCTCTTGTATTTTGATTATTTTATTGGATTTGTAATATGAGGTAAAATCATTTTCTTCTTTTATCACATGTTATTTTCTTTAATTTGTTATTCAGGTGATCTAATTTAGTAGTTTTTTCAGACTCGGTAAAATGCTCAATCGTCTAGAAGAATAATTGAACGGTAATCTGCTTGTGATGTGAATGTCGACGGGAATTTGAAAGATTGTACATTTTCTTCAATTTCTTTTCATCTTTTAATGATAAAGATTGAAATAATGACGTTGTGTTATTAATTAATTATTATATATTCTTTCTATGTTTTTATTTTTATTTTGTATTTTATATGAATTTCTAATTGGTGTAAATGCATAATTTCTTCTCTGACTTTATTCAAAATATGTCAATCATAGTCTTTTGAAAAAAAAATCATTGTATCTTAAAGACATCTTATGTAACTGAAAAAAATTAATGACAATATTAAAGATGATAATTAATCTCTTGAATATGAAGAGGAAATAAATGATAAATATTAATTGTAATAAATTCGTCAATCAAACACTAAACATATAAATACATTATGGTCAAGAAGAATAGTGAAGATTATAAGATAAAAGCTCATTATATCTTAAAGACATCTTATGTAACTGGAAAAAAAATTAATGACAATATTAAAGACGATAATTAACCTCTTGAATACGAAGAAGATTGAAATGACAAATATTAATTTGACATAATCAACATTAATGATATCATTTGCCAAATATGATCTCACATTACTGTATTTTCTCCTTATAGGTCTGAATTTTCTATTGTAATAATAATTTTAAACTCTACCAATTGCAGTGGTGCTATCATACTGAATTAAAATAGGAGGAATTAATTTTGCAAAATAAGATATTTGAAGTAACAAATCTCTCAATTAATTCGTTTCCTCCTAGCTGAAGCTAAAACAATTAGTTCAACCTCCTTGATAGAGTTAGCAATAATTGTTTCCTTTTTTACTTTCCCAACAAATAGCACCGCTACCCAAAGCAAAAATATAATCAGTAGTAGATAAATAATCACCTAATAAAGTGTTTTAATCTGCACTACAAAAGTCTTCAAGTACATCAGGATATTTTTTATAGAAAAAATCACAAGTTTTCTTTCCAATTAAATATCTCATTACTCCCGTTATAGTATGCCAATGTTCATTACCTGACTTGCCAGTAAACCTGCTAAGTACTCCTACTGCATATGCGATATTAGGCCTAGTGCAATCAATCACATATCTCAAACCTTCAATTACACTAGCATATTCCTTTTGATTTATAATGTCATTTTCACTTTCAACAGGAAAACGAGTGAACATTAGAATCAAATGGAGTTAAACATGCTTGCAATCAAGAAAATTATATTTTTTCAAAATTTCTCAATATAATGTTACTGGTCAAGGAAAATTTCATCATATGTACTAGTAATTTTTAATCGTAGAATAAAATTTTCCTCATCAAGATCTTTCATATTAATATGACTTGTAAGACTATTTTTAATCTCTCAATAAATTCATGTTAGAGCCAAATATCAATAAATCATCAACATATAGGCAATAATAACATGCGAATTATTCAAAGACTTATGAAATACACACTTATCACACTCATTTGTTTTAAAGCCTTTATCAATCATGCAGGAATCAAACTTTTCATGTCATTTTTTGGTGCATGTTTTAAGCCATATAGGAATTTAGTAAGTGAGTGTTCGATCATGAAAATTATTTTTTTAATTGGAGTTGGAGTTTAATCAGTTGAAGTTGGAGTTGTGTTTGTCCATAAATATTATTGGAGTTGTTTTTAAATTTTTGTGAGAGAAGAAAGATGGAAAAAAATGAAAACTTTTTCTTATTTTTCACTATTCCAAATACAACTTCAAGTTATATTTTGAATTTTCATGGACAAACATCAACTTGGAGTTATATTTGACATAACGTAAAGAAGTTTTCCGAAAAAGTAAAAAAAATATCATGGTCAAACGGTCCCTAAGTTAACACACTTTGCTTTCTTGACCAGCTTCAACAAAATACTCGGATTGTTCCATGTAAATCTCCACATTTAGGTCTATATTTAAAAAAAAATAGTTTTTACATCCATCTGAAGAATTTGTAAATAAAAAATTGTAGCAATGGTAATTGAAAGTCTAATGGATGTAATTCTAGTTATAAAAAAAAATATATCAAAAAGTTCTAGGCCTTCTAGTTGCTTAAAACCTTTAGCCACTAGCCTAGCCTTGTATTTATCAACAGATCCATTCAGTTTTAACTTTTTACGTAAGACCCATTTACATCCAATTATTTTACAACCCGGTGGTAAATCAACTAGCTTCCAAGTTTTATTGGAAATTAGTGATTTCTTTTCATCATTTACAGTTTCTATCTAAAAAAAATAGCATCACGTGACGACAAAGTTTCTTTTAAAGTGATAGGGTCATCTCAAGCATTAAAAACATAATAATCAGGACCAAAATCTTTTTCTACTCTAGCTCTTTTACTTCTTCTTAACTCAAAATCATCATTTTCTTTATTTTTCAAAATAGAAGTAGAAGAACTAGGTAGTGACAAAATATTTTCTTCAGTCCTTTGACCCCCACTATTTTTAGAATCAAAAGAGCATTTATTTTCATGAAAAACAGCATCACTAAATTCTATTATAACACTATCTTCAAGATTAAAAAATCTATAGGTTGTACTATTTGAAGCATCACCTAGAAAAGCATTAGTAGTAACTTTTTTATCCAATTTAGAGATTTTAGGATCCATTAACCTTACATCTACTAAGTAATCCCAAACTCTTAGATATCTCAAATTTAGCTTATGACCTTTTCACAACTCAGAAGATGTTAATTTGATCTTTTTATGAGGCACGTGAATCAAGACATAATAAGCAATCAAAAGAGCTTGACCCCAAAAATTTAGAGGCGCACTTGACTCAATTAGAATGGCATTAGTCAATCAATCAAAGTTCTATTCTTCCTTTTCGCTGCACCATTAGATGCAGGAGAATAAGAAGTAGTAGTTTCATGAATTATACCCAACGATCTAAATTCATTTGACTCATTTTGACGACCTCTATCACTTCTAATTCTTTTTATTTTTCTAGCAAATCGATTTTCAACTTCACGGAGAAAAGTTTTAAAATTCTCAAAAGTATCACTTTTATTTTTCATTAAGTAAACATATGTAAACTTAGAAAAATCATCAATGAAAGTGATAAAATATCTATTTCCTCCATGAGTTAAAATTTCTCCAAGTTTACAAATATCAGTATGAACTAATTCTAATAAATCAGTTTTTCTTTCAACTTGGAAATGAAGCCTTTTTGTGATTTTGACTTTACTACAAGCCTCACATTTTTCAAAATTCTTTTTGATCATTGGAATTAATCCTAAACTACTCATGATTTTCACATAACGATCATTAATATTACACAAATGAGCATGCCAAAAATCAGTAGAGGAAAGCATGTAAACAGAAGTAGATGTTTTATTCATTTCAACATTTAACTTAAACATACCCCTTTCCCACTCAAATATTATTTTTCACAGTGACATATTAGTCAGATTCAATAATCAATTTGAAGCCTGATTTGTTAAGAAGAAAATTAGACATCAATTTTTTTCTCATGGAATAAGTACAAAGTACATCTTTTAAAATTAATATCCTTTTAGAAGTAAAACTCAATTCGACATCTCCCTTTTCAAGCACTTAAGTTGTGTGAGAATCTACAAGCATGATTATTTTGGGATCCTCAAAAGGAGTATAAATTTTAAACCAACCTTTGTCATACAGACATGATGATTTGCACCAGAGTCATCCCACCATCCATCAATATTCTCAACCATGTTTAGGTCTATTATCACCGTAAAAAATGATTCTTCGATAACGTTTGCCTGAGGTGTAAGCCCACATTTTCAAAATTTACAAAATCGAGCAACATGCCCACTCTTGCCACAGACAAAACACGATCCTCTTTATTGAGCATGTTGATTTTTCGCTTGGTTATTTTCACCATTATTGTCCTTGGGATGTCTACCATTATTTTTCTTAAATTTTTTTCTTCTTAGGCTTCAAATAAGTATTTTTGTTAGTTTTAGGTGCAACATTATTTGAAGTAGTTAAATTTACTTTAGGTGTGATATTGTTCTTTTCTATTTGCAAAAGTGCATCTTGGCCCCGTGCCTCTTCTTCCTTGTGGATTTTCACTAGCAAAGTTTCAAGAGAAGTTTTCTTTTGCTTGTGGCGCATAGTTTTTTGAAATTCCTTCCAAGAAGGTGAAAGTTTATCTATTATGCCACAAATAATACAGTTATCTCCAGTTTTGACTTCCTCGAACCTCAGCTCTCCAACAATCATAATAAAATCTTGAGCTTGGTCTACCACTGATTTTTTATCCATCATTTGAAAATAAAAAGATCTACTAGCGGCATACTTTTTGCTCCAGACTCCTCAGTGTCATGTTTACTCTCTAATGTTTTTCAAATTTTCTTTGCACTAGAGTAAGTTCTATCATAATAATCATAGAAACTATCAGATAGACAATTTAGAAGAAAATACCGACACTTATAGGAGTCACCATTGTACTTTTCAACTTTCTCTTGAAGAGAAATAAGCTCATCATCATTCATGGAAGAGTTATCTACTTTATTCAGAATCTTCTTAATAAACACATAAGAAACATTGAGAAGACTTAAGTAGAAAATGACTTTGTCCTTCCAACTTTTGAAATGAGTACCATTGAATCAGAATATTTGTTAAAGATCTTCCATCTTGACATCTGTGAATTTTTTAATTGTTGTCATTGAAACTCCTTAAAATTATTGGTGAAATATTATAAAAATTATAATTGAAAATACAGAAAATGATGAAAAATATAGTAGTCTTCTTCTTTGACCGAGGCACGAATATCTTGCTCTCTTTAAGGAGATTCAAGGCCACTGTAGGAAATGATTCACCGGTCCAGTAGAAATTTTCTTGACTTGTCCCCTGTAGGAAACAACAACCTTCTTACAAAGAACAACTCAACAACTCTGAACAAGAGTTGATTTCAAAGCTCCCCAAAAAGAGTATCTCCCTTTAACTAATAAACTCTCTTTTTCCTAACTTTTGTTAACTCTATATTTTCTTATACTTTAAAAAATATGCAAGATCATCACTATTTGTAGAGGGGGAAATCTTACATGCAATGAATAAGAAGAGTTAGTGGATAGTTAAGAGGAAAGATCAATGGTCTATATGTTTACAAGAGTAATGAAGAGAATAATGGTAGAAGTTACAAGAGTTATAAAAAATTTATGTCCATATTCTACCACAACTAACTATTATGTTTAAAGACACAAGAATCATAAATTAATGAGAGTTGGAGGCTGTAAAAAACAACCATGCAACGTGTGAATAATTCCAAATTAATCATTAAAATTTGAGAAATAATGTTGCACAGTATGTTATAAGCAGTTGAAGTAATGGTGTAGAATAGGAAGAGTGTTGCCACTATCTCAAAGCATTAAAACATAATAAATTTAATATCAAAATGGTAAAAACCATCAATTATAAATTGAAGAGTACTATAATTTCTTCTATCCCAAGATCCTTCTTTAATTTATTCGAGTTTGGGATCGGCAATGTGAACAACTCAAACAAGTTGAGTTAAAAGTGTTGGGATATATATCATTAATCATGTGTTTGAATTTAGCATTTATCATAAAAGAATTATTTATTTAATTTTAGTAAGAAATTAAATAGATCGTATATTCGGCTATATTTCCATTCACTTATATAGTAGATGATTTGGGTATAAAATTTAGCTTATACATGAAAGATTAAATCATGGGTTTGATGATAGGCGGATTTACACGCCTATATCAATATATTTTGCCCATATTTTAGCCTAGTTTTGAGAACAAATTATATATTTCATGCACTTTTAGTCCTTTTTCCTGTAAGTGAGCTAACGAACATGATTAGTAAAGTTTCAGGTATAAATGATGCAGAATTCAGCATTTTATGGCTTACTTGACACAAAAGAAAGCTCACGAAGAAAGGGAAGGGAGTTTACACGCCTAAGGACCAAAACTGCTGCATGGAAAATCTGTCCCGGGCTAAAACAGCATTCCTGAAGACTTTGGGGGACCAAAACTGCTGCATGGAAAATCTGTCCCGGGCTAAAACAGCAATTCTGAAGACTTTGGGGACTTACAGACACAAAGCTGGATTTTGACAATGATACATTAACCTAGTACAATTAGGTTATGTATTTCATTATTTTAAGTGGATTATGATAATGTTACCTTAACCTAGTACATATGGGTTAAGGATTTCATTAGTCTAGTAGGATTTGGTTATTTATTTCATTAGCTTAGTAGGATTAGGAGATGGATATTATAAATACCCTATCATGCTAGAGATTTAGGGGGATCTGCTACTCCTCTATTATTCTACACTACAAACAATTCTACAACTCTTCTAATCTTTCCATCAATTCTATTTTCGTCTATTCTTCTATTCTTAAATTCTGCAACAAGAGAAACGTTACTCTGCAAGAAATCACACCTAACGCCTACCACTCTTGTGCTACACGAAATTGATCATTATTGTGGTATAATAACAATGTCAATTGTGGTTTCCTTCGCATTCATGGGTAACTAAACTTCTCTGTTGGGGTTATGGAAGCCGAATGAGTTACTATCTATTGCTGTGAGTTTGTGAGTTCGAGGCACGTATATTGCTTATATCATTATTCTCTTCATCTTAATCTACATTCTTTGCGGTTGCAAACGCAAGAATACGCCAGTCTAACATTTAACTTGTTCGAGAGAAAAGTTATTTGTCTGGAAAAGAGATAATGTCAAGGTAGTAGGACACCCTTTCCTATTAAAAAGCTAGTGCCGTAACTGGACTAACCTCTTGGAGAATTCGTACCGTTAGATACGCTTTAAGCTCGAGAGAGTTAAAGTGAAATAGTCCTTGTTTAGGTCGAGAGACGCTTGGATTTACCATCGACTACAATCCTCTATAAGCAATTGCATGTCAGAATTCTACACACTCATAGCCAATAGAGACGTATACCTCAGAAGGTGGACATAACCCCAACGCCTCAATTCTCATTGTTTACAACTTACGTAACAATCTTTCTCTTTTACTTTGCTATTTTCAGCTTTTATTTAATTGTTTTGGTGACACATTACAATCCCCCCTTTTTACGAGACTTGCACCAAAAGTTTAGTAATCTTGCTTACTTGTTGGCCAAGCTATTCCCTGTGGGATCGACACCCAACCCAGGTTGGGTTCTATATCTGCTAACGACCGCTTTACACTCCTACGAGAGCTGTAGATTGAGCGTTATCAAAAATTGGCGCCGTTGCCAGGGAATACAAGTGTCAATTAAGTTCGTAATAATTACTAGACCCTTTGGTCAAAGATTCTCGTACTTTTACTTTTAGTTTTTGTTTTTGTCTACTGCAGGTTTTTATTTTAGTGCATGCCCCATACTCAAAGTTCTGGTCAACCGTTATTACCAATCAATCCTGAACCACAACGCATTGGTAGAATGGAAGCACAAGCTGAAATCGCAAGGATGGCTGCTCAACAGGAACAAGCAAGATTGGCTGCCCTTGCCGCAGCCCAGGTTCAACAGCAGAACATTGATAACCCTGCACGAGCACCAAATCCTGACGATGAGGATTTAGGTGATGACGAGTTACTAAACCCTAGGCGTGATGCTGAAATCGTAACACCTGCCAACAGAAGAGGTCGACAAGCTCGGTATAGATATGATCACCAACCTATGCAGCCAGCTTTCGACGATGATGATGATGATCTTGATGGTGCCGGAGCCACTGGAGCTATCATTCCACCACCATTAGCGCCCGGAGCCAAGTTCAACATCACAAGCACCATGATTCAGTTATTGCAACTCAAGGGATTGTTTGGTGGACTAGCAGGCGATGATCCGAATTTGCATCTCATCAACTTTATTTCTACATGCAAGTCTTTTGACAATCCTGGTGTTGGTCAGAATGCAATTCGATTACGTCTATTTCCATTGTCTCTGTCTGGGGAGGCAACACTATGGCTGAATGGGCTGACTCCTGATTCAATTACAAATTGGAGGCAATTGAGAGATGCTTTCCTAGAAAGATTCTTTCCGCCTTCCAAAAGGGCACAATTGAGAGATGAAATCAGCAACTTTCGTCAGCTTCCCACTGAAGCTCTTCATGAAACATGGGAGAGGTTCAAGAAAAAGCTAGCAAGATGCCCAAACCATCACATGACTAATGTTCACCTCATGGAGATATTGTATAGAGCCTTGAATTCAATAACTAAGCCAGTGGTGGATAACGCAGCTGGAGGATCTTTTATGAACCTCACATTTGGTCAAGCAAGCAATATGCTAGATCGCATGACGAAACAAAGTAGAGCTTGGCATACCAGGGATTCTGAGGTAGCAAGCCCCACTTATTCTATAGGCATGACTGCAGACCAAAGAAGAAGACAAGAAGAACGTGATCAAGATATGGCGCACATGAAAACACAAATGGATCTTCTTACAAAGCATTTATTATCAGGGAAGACCGAAAAAGTGAAAGCTGTGGCGCTAAAAGGAAGAGACGAATCTGATTCAGAAGAAGAAGCCAACTACTTGAACAATCAGGGGGGTTTCCGAGGGAATGCCCAAGGAAACCAAGGTCGGAACTATTATGATAATTCTGGAAACAAGGACCAAGGTAGTTGGAGAAAAAACAATGAAAAGAGTGGTGTTTATGTTCCCCCTGGTAGACGTGATACCACCACATCTAATTCTGGAAGTATGGAAGACATGATGGCTAAATTATTGAAAGGAGTGGAAACAACAAGCGCGGGAGTTACTGAGGTAATCAATGATTTGTCTTCTATGAAACAACTAGTTGATTCTCATTCCACTTCAATCAAGCAAATAGAGCAGCAACTAAGCCAACTTTCAGCAGCACTCAATCAAAGAAAGGCTGGCACTTTACCTAGCGATACTGTGCAAAACCCAAGGAATGATGGGTCATGCATGGCCATCACTACCAGAAGTGGTAAGGTGCTGGAACCTTCAGAAAAAGGCAAGCAAGTGGTTGAAGAAGTTGCTGACATGGATGATAACGCAAAAGGAGAAGATGCCGCAACAACCAGTCCTGACGTCAAGGACGTCATGCCCAGTGACGTGCAGCCTAAAAAAATAGAAAAATGGAAGCAAGAGGAGAAGAAAGCCATGGAGAGAACACTTCCATACCCACCACCACCTTTTCCTCAAAGATTGAAGAAGGTGGCTGAGGACACGAAGTTCAGCAAATTCATGACTATGTTAAAGCAGCTAACCATTAATGTTCCATTGGTGGAGGCACTTGAACAAATGCCTGGGTATGCGAAGTTTATGAAAGATCTTTTGACTAAGAAGAGGGCAGCAAGTTATGAGCTGAAGGATGATGTGCATCATTGTAGTGCAATTGCTACCCGATCGATAGTTCAGAAGAAGGCCGACCCCGGAGCTTTCACTATTCCTTGCACTGTCGGATCTTTGAACTTTGCCAAAACATTATGTGACGTAGGAGCCAGCATCAATTTGATGCCATTATCGATCTACAAGAAGTTGGGGTTAGGAGATCCTACGCCAACTAACATGAGGCTGGTTATGGCAGATAGGTCGGTAAAACGACCGGTTGGTATTCTATGTGATGTTTTGGTAAAGGTTTCTTCATTTATCTTTCCAGCAGACTTCGTCATCTTGGATTGTGAAGCAGATTCAGAGGCTCCCATAATCTTGGGACGTCCTTTCCTTGCTACAGGAAGTGTGCTCATTGATTTGAGAGCTAATAACTTTCATTCCGAATAAATGACGAAGTGGTTCGATTTGATGTTTGCAAATCAATGAAGCAACCCAAAGATCTGAGTGTATTTTCTGTGGCTGATGTTGTCTTTGACGATGAGAAAGAACGCCTTGAAGAAGAGCAAATTCTTGATGATCCTTTGGAGGTTTTGCTCATGAAAGGAGAGAATGAGGATGCTGAAATTTCTGAAGAAGCTGTTTGTGCGCTATCGGAATTAGGGACATATCGCTATACTCCCAAGAAGCTGGATCTTGATCTCAAGAATCGACCCACACCACCAGCCAAGCCATCTATTGAAGAACCACCCACACTAGAATTGAAGGAGCTGCCAAGTCATCTGAAGTACGCATTCTTAGGAAGCGGAAACACACTTCCAGTCATAGTGGCAGCCGATTTGGGTGAGCAACAAGTTGCAGCTCTTATTTTGATCTTACGCAAGTATATTAGAGCCATTGGATGGACCATTGCGGATATTATTGGTATTCCACCTGGGATTTGCTCACATAAAATTCAGCTTCAAGAAAAGTGCACACCCACCATTGAACATCAAAGACGTTTAAACCCACCTATGCAAGAAGTGGTGAAGAAGGAGATTATAAAGTGGTTAGACGCAGGAGTTGTATATCCTATCTCTGATAGTACGTGGGTAAGTCCTGTACAATGTGTTCCCAAGAAAGGAGGAATGACGGTGGTCGCAAATGCAAAGAATGAACTTATTCCACTCAGGCCCGTTACTGGATGGAGAGTATGCATGGACTACCGCAAGCTGAATTCGTGGACACTCAAGGATCACTTCCCCATGCCATTTATGGACCAAATGCTAGATCGATTAGCGGGGAAAGGATGGTTTTGCTTCTTGGATGGTTATTCAGGTTATAATCAGATTTGTATTGCTCCCGAAGATCAAGAGAAGACAACGTTCACATGCCCATATGGTACGTTTGCCTTCAAACGCATGCCATTCGGGTTGTGTAATGCACCAGCCACCTTTCAACGTTGTATGATGTCTATTTTCTCTGATATGGTTGAAGATACTTTGGAGGTATTTATGGACGACTTTTCAGTTGTCGGTGAGTCTTTTGAAGCATGTTTGGCAAACTTGAGCATGGCATTGCAAAGATGTGTAGAGTTCAACCTTGTGCTGAATTGGGAGAAGTGCCACTTCATGGTAAAAGAAGGAATCGTTCTTGGGCACAAGATCTCTGAAAGAGGAATAGAGGTTGATCGAGCAAAAATAGAGGTAATTGAGAAGCTACCGCCTCCAATTTCGGTGAAGGGAGTCCGTAGTTTTCTTGGCCATGCTGGTTTCTATCGTAGATTCATCAAAGACTTTTCCAAAATTTCTAGTCCATTGTGCAAACTACTGGAGAAAGATGCGAAGTTTGACTTCAATGACAATTGCTTAAAGGCATTCGAATGCCTTAAAGGAAAACTCATTGAAGCCCCTATCATGGTAGCACCAGATTGGACGCTCCCGTTTGAGGTCATGTGCGATGCTAGTGGTATAGCCGTTGGTGCTGTTCTTGGACAAAGAAAGGAGAAACTATTTCATCCTATCTACTATGCGAGTAAGGTCCTAAATGAAGCCCAAAGGAACTACACTGTTACTGAACAAGAGCTTCTAGCGGTTGTATATGCGTTTGAGAAGTTTCGTGCCTATCTATTGGGTACCAATGTGATCGTCCATACAGACCATGCAGCTCTTAAGTATCTAATGACGAAGAAGGATGCCAAACCAAGGTTGATTCGATGGGTACTGCTGCTGCAAGAGTTTGATTTCGAAGTCAAAGATAGAAGAGGTTGCGAGAACCAAGTGGCTGATCACCTATCTAGACTTGAGAATGAACCTGTGGCACAACCTGAAATTCAGATTGATGATGCATTCCCTGACGAGGAGATATTAGCGACAAAAATGGAGAAAGTACCATGGTATGCCGACTTTGCAAATTTCGTAGAGAGTAATGTGATACCTGCCAACTTATCTTACCACCAAAGGAGGAAGTTTATGCATGACGTTCAGCACTACTATTGGGATGAACCTTATTTGTTTCGAAGATGCGCGGATGGGATCATTCGACGATGTATATCCCATGAAGAAGTACCTGCTATATTGAAAGCATGCCACACTTCGCAAGTGGGAGGACATCATGCAGGAAATCGAACGGCAAGAAAAGTATTGGAAAGTGGTTATTATTGGCCTTCGATATTTAGAGATGCATACGACTATGTGAGAAGGTGTGACCAATGCCAACGTCAAGGTGCTATTTCAAAACACCATGAAATGCCCATGTCCAAAATTATGGAGGTAGAACTTTTTGATGTGTGGGGTATTGATTTCATGGGTCCATTCGTGAATTCGTTTGGAATGAAGTACATCTTGGTTGCTGTGGATTATGTTTCGAAATGGGTTGAAGCTGTAGCATTGGCCGACAACGAAGGAAAGCGTGTTGTAGCGTTCTTAAAGAAGAATATCTTCTCTCGCTTTGGGGTACCTCGTACTATCATAAGTGATGGAGGATCTCACTTTTGCAACAAGCTATTCAAATCTGTATTGGCCAAGTATGGTGTCAAGCAACACAAGGTAGCTACGCCTTATCATCCCCAAACTAGTGGACAAGTAGAGATTTCCAATCGAGAGATTAAGCAAATCCTTGCAAAGACGGTTAATGCAAATAGGAAGGATTGGTCTCGAAAGCTAGATGATGCACTATGGGCATATAGGACTGCATTCAAAACACCCATTGGCATGTCTCCTTATCAACTAGTTTATGGGAAGGCTTGTCATCTACCCATCGAGCTTGAATACAAGGCATTGTGGGCATTGAAGCACTTGAATCTGAATTGGGATGACGTGAAGAATCTGAGGTTGGAGCAGCTGAACGAATTAGATGAGTTCTGTCTCCATGCATATGAAAGATCGGATTTATACAAGGAGCAGATGAAGAAGTATCATGATCAGCGGATTGTTCGACGAAACTTCCAAAAGGGTGATATGGTACTACTCTTCAACTCCAGATTTAAGCTCTTCCCAGGTAAGTTAAAATCTAAGTGGTCTGGTCCATTTAAAGTTATCCAAGTCTACTCATCTGGAGTAGTCGAATTGGAAGACAATAAGGGTGTTGTCTTCAAAGTGAATGGCCAACGTGTTAAGCCGTATATCGGTCCTCTTGAATCGACGAATGACATGGCCATCACTTATCTCGACGAAGTCTAAGTACTCGAGATAACCATGTCGTGCCACGACAATAAATAAGGCGCTAGATGGGAGGCAACCCATCGTTTATCGTTTTTCATTTATCGTTTATCATTTTCTTTCATTCTAGTACTTGATTTGTTTTTAATTAATAAAAATCCAAAAATAAGAGTCGTGCCACGACCAAAACTAAGGCGCTTGGTGGGAGGCAACCCATCGTACTAATCGTTTTCATTTGTTTGAGCGAATATAGGTGCAAGAAGTAGTCAACGAGGAGATTGATTTCAATTGACGATTTGGACGCATTGTATGGTAAAGTTGGTAAATTAGGAAGGGTGATGCATAAGGCTATGGATTGAGCCTTTCCCACGCCAAAATAGGCCTCGAGGAAGGCTAGGCCTTGGTAAAACTAGGCTACGAACGATGCACAATCTATCCTATAGCCTAAGGTCTCGGAATCTAGTATGCTATACACTATGCGCCGCCTATTCCTAGGTATGCTTTTGACTATGCGCCGCCTATGCTATGGCATTTGGTCTCAGTATCTCATATGCCATAGACTATGCGGCGCATATGTCCCATTATGCCATAGACAATGCGCCGCATATGTAGGAATTTTGTCTCCAAAACCGATTGTAAATGGGTCATAACCCGACCCATACTCTTCCTATATAAAGGGGACTTAGTCTTATAACACAACCACAATAGAAAATACCCTAAAGGCGCCGCATACTCTTCCAAATCCTCTAAAATTTTTCTTCTTTTGCTCTTCCAATTCACAAAACCATCTCCACAAGCTTCAAGCAAGTAAGTGCTCTCTTATTCTTCATTTATTTCTCGTAAGTACTACGTTGCTATGGCTATTATTAACTGCTAAATTATATAAGATTGTTGGTGATGTTCATGTGTTTGGATTGTTGTTGCAAAATCATGTGAGTAAACATATACGTAGGAAAATCTTGACTTGTTTCCGACTTGAATTTGGTTTCAATAGCATTATTATGATATTTGCGGAATTGCTATGGCTATGAATATTGCTTAAGATTGTTGTTTGGATACTTACATGTTAGACTATCCCGGCCATCGGAATAAGACTTATAGTGCCTACCGACTTAGGAGGTTGTGATTGTTGTAAGAATAACGATAACCCCCATGTAGTAGTGTTGCTATATCTACCATGAAAGTAGTCCAATGGCTGCAAGTAAGTGATGCATTGCTGATTTTCTTGCCGGAATACAATCCTTAAACGTATGTCAATGAAATCTGAGTAAATCAACTACTTTCACCTCACTGATTTGTGATAACAAAACTAAGTGTGGGGTGGTACCCCTAATGCTTGCTTATAGATTGTATCAAGTGAGACTGTGCTGCAACTAACACTATTTCTAGTCTCAGGTACAATGGCACCTAACGCGAGGCAAGGCAAGGAGAAGGCGACCACTTCCCAAAAGGGCAAGAAGAGAAGTCGAAAAGACCAAGGAGAATCATCCTCAGCACAACCACCACGCAGAATGTTCGGAATAAAATGGGTTCTTGAGGAAGAAGCCAAAGCATGGTACAGCAGCAACAAAGAAAGAAAATATGTGCACGTCGACTTGATCAACAAGGATACTTTAGCAAAGAAGGAGCCGCGTATGTTGGCAAAAATAATGGCTTTGAAGTTGGATTTCATCTTCCGCGACATGGGAGAGTGTAATCTTGATCTAACAAGAGAGTTTTATGCCAACTGGTCGCCAAACACAACAGGCAATGAAGTCAAAATTCGGGGCCAGGTGTTACAGCTCACCACGGACTGGATCAACTCTTTTCTTGGCTTACCTTCAATCGACGCAGCACCATTCAAAGAGCTGTACAGCAGGCCTCCTTATAGAGCAATACGACACACGCTTTGTGGAAGCAGATCAATGGCAAGGTGGGGCAGACATAAAGAAACAGGATGCGCATTGTCAACTCATGTCTTATTCCTGGGACTCAATACACCAAGATATCAAGAGATAGAGTGTGTTTGGTCTATGCTTTGATGACAAATGTCCCAATCAACTTTGGGGCAATCATTCGATCCACCATGAGGAAGGCCAGACTACACAAAAGGTCCCATTTCACATTTGGCAATTTGTTGACAGCAATCTTGCGGAAGGAGGATATCGAAGAGGAACCAGCTGATCATAAACTCCCACACAATCCGAAGAAGGTTGACCTCACAAAGGTCAAAGATGCTGAATCAACACATGGCATCAACCTTACTACGGCAGAGAGACATGCTCGGGATGAGAGTTTCTCCCGCCATATGTACGGCATGATGAGGTTTACAATGATGAGCGGAGGTCGTATTCCAACTGCTGCAGAGCTCCAACAGCTGGACCACGATTATCCCATGAACATGCATGCACGGGAGATGTGTGGAGTGGGCGTATACTTTGAGGAACCTCTAGATGATGATGTGCCGACTGATGACGATCGACGCTTACCAGACTCTGACGAGGAGGAGAACTCTGACGACGACTCTTATGATGATTCCGACGAAGGGGGTATGACCCCCGACAATGAGGAAGAGTCCGACTAACCAGGTTCCTCGTATTTATTTTCCACTGAGGGCAGTGTCCCGTTTAAGTGTGGGGTGGTGGTATCGTATACTATACTTCTCTATTGCATCTATGTTTGCTTGCTTTGTTTTTGTTTCGTTTTTTTCATTTTTTTTAGTAGTAAATTATTTTTTTTCTAGCTTCGCATGAAATTATTTTGATAGGCAGCATGAGATTATAACAAGAGTATGTGCTACAATTGTGACTATTGAGACGTTTAGGCTCTAGTTGTGACTCATTATGTGATATTGTGTGGTTCAATTCCTTCACTTGTTGGGTCGAGAGTCTATATTACTTCCAAGCAAGTCGACCATGTGCCTTGTGTGTGTGAGATAATCGTATATTCTATGTGTGTAGCTGATGCTAGAACTTGCCTGGTATGTATGCAAAGCGAAAATAAGGAGTGTAAGTTTAGGATATGATTTAGGCATTTCTTTGGCAACCTATATTTGTTTACCTTCAGTTTTACCTACCCATGGACATCATCCTAGTTAAACCCTTTTGAGCCTTTAGCCTATTTTCTTTGACAACCTTGTATGTAAGCCTAATCCATTTTTTTCAAGACCGTAATTTGATCCAAACTCCTAAGTGCTTTAAAGTGAAAAAGTCATGTGACAACATAAGAGGAAATTGGGTGAGTATGATGCTATAAATTGTAATGGTGCTTGAATGTGTTATGAAAAAGAAAGTGCTATCATAAGAGGTATGTTGTGAAAAGAAAAAGGAAAAGAAAGCTGAAAAGCGAGTTGTGCTTAAAATTGAAAAAAACAAAAAAAAAAAAAAAAAAGAGGAGAACAAGGGTGGTATAACAAAAGAAAGAAGAAAGGTTGAAAGAAAAAAAAAGTGTCAATGATACAAAGTGATGTATTAAAGCGCTTAGGAACTTAGTCACTATTCCTGGCCAAAATAGTCCTACCCGTCCCTTAGCCTACATTACAACCATCAAAAGACCTACTTGATCCTAATCTTAACATTCCAACATTTAGTAGAGTATTACATTAAGGGCAAGCCTATGGTCATCAGTTGCTTCATATGAATTCTTTGTGAGAGCGAGGGCAAGGATATTTTGATACCCATGTTTGAAAAATATGCTATACTTGTGAATGATTATGGGTACTATAGTGTGAGACACACATGGTTGATGAGTTTTGGGTAGTTGTATATGATTCTATGCACTTTAACGTTTGCATGCGAGTTGATCACCATCACGAGTCTATACTTGAGGTTAAATTGTTTCTACTTATAATCGGAAAGCTACTCTTGGTTGATAATCGTTGTGCTTGTCTTAATAAATGTTTTGTGTTGTTGCTGTAAGAACCTTAAGTTGATGCTTAGAAGGACATGATATGTTGTTCGAGGACGAACAAAGCTCTAAGTGTGGGGTGTTGATGATAGGCGTATTTACACGCCTATATCAATATATTTTGCCCATATTTTAGCCTAGTTTTGAGAACAAATTATATATTTCATGCACTTTTAGTCCTTTTTCCTGTAAGTGAGCTAACGAACATGATTAGTAAAGTTTCAGGTATAAATGATTCAGAATTCAGCATTTTATGGCTTACTTGACACAAAAGAAAGCTCACGAAGAAAGGGAAGGGAGTTTACACGCCTAAGGACCAAAACTGCTGCATGGAAAATCTGTCCCGGGCTAAAACAGCATTCCTGAAGACTTTGGGGGACCAAAACTGCTGCATGGAAAATCTGTCCCGGGCTAAAACAGCAATTCTGAAGACTTTGGGGACTTACAGACACAAAGCTGGATTTTGACAATGATACATTAACCTAGTACAATTAGGTTATGTATTTCATTATTTTAAGTGGATTATGATAATGTTACCTTAACCTAGTACATATGGGTTAAGGATTTCATTAGTCTAGTAAGATTTGGTTATTTATTTCATTAGCTTAGTAGGATTAGGAGATGGGTATTATAAATACCCTATCATGCTAGAGATTTAGGGGGATCTGCTACTCCTCTATTATTCTACACTACAAACAATTCTACAACTCTTCTAATCTTTCCATCAATTCTATTTTCGTCTATTCTTCTATTCTTAAATTCTGCAACAAGAGAAACGTTACTCTGCAAGAAATCACACCTAACGCCTACCACTCTTGTGCTACACGAAATTGATCATTATTGTGGTATAATAACAATGTCAATTGTGGTTTCCTTCGCATTCATGGGTAACTAAACTTCTCTGTTGGGGTTATGGAAGCCGAATGAGTTACTATCTATTGCTGTGAGTTTGTGAGTTCGAGGCACGTATATTGCTTATATCATTATTCTCTTCATCTTAATCTACATTCTTTGCGGTTGCAAACGCAAGAATACGTCAGTCTAACATTTAACTTGTTCGAGAGAAAAGTTATTTGTCTGGAAAAGAGATAATGTCAAGGTAGTAGGACACCCTTTCCTATTAAAAAGCTAGTGCCGTAACTGGACTAACCTCTTGGAGAATTCGTACCGTTAGATACGCTTTAAGCTCGAGAGAGTTAAAGTGAAATAGTCCTTGTTTAGGTCAAGAGACGCTTGGATTTACCATCGACTACAATCCTCTATAAGCAATTGCATGTCAGAATTCTACACACTCATAGCCAATAGAGACGTATACCTCAGAAGGTGGACATAACCCCAACGCCTCAATTCTCATTGTTTACAACTTACGTAACAATCTTTCTCTTTTACTTTGCTATTTTCAGCTTTTATTTAATTGTTTTGGTGACACATTACAATCCCCCCTTTTTACGAGACTTGCACCAAAAGTTTAGTAATCTTGCTTACTTGTTGGCCAAGCTATTCCCTGTGGGATCGACACCCAACCCAGGTTGGGTTCTATATTTGCTAACGACCGCTTTACACTCCTACGAGAGCTGTAGATTGAGCGTTATCAGGGTTCTTATAAATATAAATATTATGAAGGTGGACAAGCATATTGATGATTGTAGCACAACAAGATCTTATAACACCGGGAAATGACCCTATGCAACTTACCCACTGCCAATACTCCGTTGTCATCCTGTACGATACCCCCAAAATCACCCGACAAGGGCAAGGATACCATGGAGGACGATAAACCAGAGAATCGCCTATCATTCAAAGACATCCTCGTAGAGAAAAACCTACAACCAATGGATTATTTTGATACGGATCTCCTAAATCAGGACATAGCAGAGGAAGAATTCTCGATGGAGGAAGACATAATCAATCTCACATTAGAGGACAAAGCAAGGCTCTACTCACCATGCCACTTTGCCCTAATTATCAAGAGTACGGGAAGAAAATTTAACCATCAATACATGCGCACCAAGTTGATAGATCTATGGAAAATTAACAAAATATAACTCTAATAGATCTGGTCAGCGACTATTGCACGGTTAACTTTACTCTTGAGGAAAGTCAAAGAAGAGTTCTTCATGAGGGGCCACAGTTCGTCGTTGGATCCTTCATATCCGTCCACAAATGGGAACCCTACTTTGTTCCAGAGGAAACCCACATTCTATACATTGGTATATGGCTACACCTCCCATCCCTCCCTACTGAATTTATGACGGTGACATTTTGGGGAAAATCAGAAGAAAGATTGAAAAATTACTAAAAATTGACACCTATACATCATCCACCCAGTAGGGATGATATGCATCCAGATACAAAATGAATACACCAGTGAGAACCTCTATCACCATTAACAAGTATGTCCAACCAATTTTCTATGAGGGGGAAGGAATTTTATGTAGGGGATGCAGGAGTCTGGGACACACTAACCCTAAGTGCCCCTTTAAAGAGCAAGAAAAATCAGTGACTAAGAAAACCCCCTCAAATGGAGCGGCTAGGCCAAGAGAGGACCTGACCCGGGAATGGAAGACAATATCCTTCACCAAAGAAATGATAGTCAACCGTACAAACCACAAGTGCAGGTCCAGAGTAAGTCAGAATTGCACTAGACAATGGTAAGGGTTAAAATATATGATGCCGATTCTGTTGAGTTCCTTGAAACCATGAAGTTTTCTTATTCTTTGTTTCTGGTGAATCTAAACGGAGCAACCACGACCAAAGGAAAAATAAAGGTGGTGAACCACCTCCTATGACCCATCAATAATTGAGCCCAAAAATTAACCAACCAAATTGGGAAATTAAGGCCCAATCTCCCACGTCCTTTAACCCAAATAATGAGGACAATAAAAACCTGAGAGCCTTAAATTTGAATCAAAATATGAATATGGATCACTATCCCAATACGGTCTAAATAAATCCCTTTATGCCCTTAATATCGGACCCATCCAGAAACTTTCAAGCGAAGAGGGAAGAGGCATCTTAATAGGATGAAAGCGTCGAAGTCAGATGACTCAGCCTACAAACTAAGGGATGGAAGAAGAATCAAAGAATGCCTCCAAAAGTAACCCCAAAAGTCAATGCCTATAAGGTAAATTCACTTTCCCTTATGCTTTTACTCATTCTCTAACTCCTCTGGGTTTGTTATCAAACAATGGACGATCAAACCCAGAGCACTCACCCACCCCCTATTACATACCCAGATCCTCTGAACACCATCCAAGTGGTAATGAAGGCACCACCACTGGACCACTCTCCAATGTCCTAGTTGGAGATGGGTTTGCAAAATATGAAACTAGCATTGAGACTAGTCATCAATAGCATACCAGTTAAGGTGACAATTCGGAATTCGACTTACCTATCCTTCTTGGTAAAGAAATGTTTGAACTAGGGTCTTCTATCTTATGACAAAAATATGTGTATGATAGTTATGATGCACATAACAAGCCCTAACTCTCCAGTCTTACAATAGATAGAGGTTCTCTCAATGAACCTCAGTCAAATATCCCAAGCGCTACCTTTCTTCCCACCACAGAACCCTTCCCAGCTACTTAATGGTCTATATTTTCTAGCAGTCAATGACGATCCCCCTCAATGCTATCTCAAACACCAATAACCCTCATAATACCACCATAGGAAATGAGGGAAAGAGAGAAGACAATGGAAATACTAAAAGCTAGCAAAAGAAAAATGGAGGCACTTCTAGTACGCCTGTATATCCCCATCACAGAGTCTACAACCTTAGATGAACGACTAACTTTAAAGTTCGCCGAGCTAGTAAAAAAATGGTCATTGTACTCTACCCTAAGAACCTCACAAAATTCAATTTGGAAGTCATACATTCAAACATCTTAACAGGAGGACCTTCACAATCATTCTGAATCCCCTCAAGACAATAATCAATGTAAACCACCCTTAACCCTAACCAACTTTAAAGGACAAGGAAAAGAGAGTCAGGGAGGAACCTAGTTACCAACACACCAACTCAATGATGAACCTAATAATATGGAATGTTAGAGGAGAAAATAATGTAGAATTCAAAAGGCATTGCTCTTCCATGACTGCCATCCACAAACCTAGTATGCTTGCCCTTTTGAAAACCAGAATGACAGATTACCTCTAGCTTACTCAAGATTTTGGCTATGACTACCAAATCCCATCTAGTGCCATTGAAAGATCTGGGGGTATTATCCTTATGTGGAGAAGTGATATTATCAGCATCAATGATATTTCCATCACTCCTTAAGGACTTCATATGGATGTTAAGGTGACCTCTCATCTCGCTTCATGGTTTTGTAGTATTATCTATGCTAGTTCCACTTTAAAAAATAGGAAATTGCTCTGGAAATATCTGGAAAGTATTGTTGAGACAATAAGTAGTTCCTGTAATTCTAATTGGCTAGTTGGTGGAGATTTCAAAGAAGTTTCAAAGCCACTGATAAGTTTGGAGGGACCAGGGTCAGTAATTCTAGAACTAACCTCTTCTGAAAATGCATAAATTATTGCAAACTCATAGACCTTGGGTTTAAAAACAACAAATATACCTGGTCGAACAAAAGATACAGAAATAAATATTAGTTAATCCTAAAGAGACTTGATACATATTTGGCTAATGACCAACAGATCCTGTTCTTTCTTGAGGCCACTGTGACCTACCTGCCTAGAAGTCACTCTGACCATTGCCCCTTACTCATCGCTTTGACTAGGACTTAGCACCTACCAAATAAACCCTTCAGAATGGAGATCATCTGGTGTTCACATCCTGACTTTCCTCACATTATCAATCATGCCTTTTTTGGAAGGAATTGTCTCACTGAAACCTCTTCTAACCTCTAAGAGGCTATTAAACCATGGAACAGAGATGTCTTTGGAAATATTTTCCAAAAGATAAGGCAAATTCTTGCTAGATTCTTTGGTATCTATAAGTCCCCTCATTACCCTACCAGTCATTTCCTTCTGAACCTAGCAAGTAATCTCACTCTAGAGTTCAGTGACATACTTAGACAAGAAGCTGAGTTTTGAAAACTCAAGTCTAGGATAAATTGGCTCACTGAAGGAGATAACAACACTAAATTTTTCTACACTATCACCCTCAATAGGAGAAGAAGAAACAGATTGAACTCTCTCAAAGATGATAATGAAAATTGGATCACTTCACCCAATGCTATGAATGACTACATACAATCTTTTTATGGATATCTCTATGCCATTAATCATTCTCTTTCCCATGTAACCTACCAAGAAAACCCTTCCTCCAGGGGATCTATACCAAGTCATGTCCTCAATTATCTCAAAGCTAACCACTTCATTCTGGAAGTTAGAAAGGCTATTTTTTCCTTCAAACTCATTAAGGACCCTGGCTCGGATGGGTTCCACCCTCTCTTATAACAGAAATACTGGGATGCCACCAATACCAAGCTTTATGATTTCTACCTCAAAACTTTTGAGTCTGGCATAATGGAGCAAAAATTCAATTCAACCTATCTTTGCCTCATTCCTAAGTATGCCAATGCTGTCACCCTCAAGAATTTTAGACCCATTGGACTCTGCAACACCCAATACAAAATAGTCACCAAGCTGATTGTCAATACGATAAAACCTTTCCTGAATAATTGGCCCTAGTCAAGCTAGTTTTCTTACCAACAGGAGAGACTCTGATTATGCTATTATTGTCAAAGAATTTATCAGCCACTTTTCTAAAATAAGGGGAAATAGAGCTAATATGATCCTAAAAATTAACCTAGAGAAGGATTTTGCTAGAATAGAGTGGTTCTTTCTCAGTCAAGTCCTTTATTCTTTAATTTCCCTCATAAACTCATGAAGCTAATAATGTCTTACATCTGTACTTCTTCTATCTCTATTCTGGTTAATGGCTCTAGAAGCAATTGCTTCTAACCAACCAGAGAAATAAGAAAAGGAGATCCTCTTTTACTATACCTATTTATCCTTTACGTGGAACTCTTCTCCGGAAGGATTGACCATAAGGTAGATATTACCAAATGGTCCCCAATCTTTAAAGGCAAAAGAGGTCCTAAAATATCACACCTATTTTTTGCTGATGATCTCACTCTTTTTTCTAAAGCTGACTCTAAGAACTGTGAGACCATCAAAGCAACCTAGGACAGATTTAACTCCTTTTCAGGCCAGAAGATCAACATGGCTAAATCTAAAGTTATCTTCTCTGGTAATTGTAATGTTGAGTTAACTAACTCTTTGGCCTCCATCCTCAATATTCAACCTAAAAAGTACTTTGGGAAGTACCTTGGGTTCCCAATCTTCCATAAGGCTCCTATCAACAGTGATTTTTAATTTATCATAGGCAATCTTAACTCTAAATTGACTGGGTGGAAAACTATATTTTTGAACATGACTAAAAGAACCACCCTAGCCAAAGCCTTTCTAAATATCATCCCAAATTATGTCATCCAATACATTAGTATCCCCTAGAAAATCCTTAAAAAATTGACCATATTCAAAGGAATTTCATCTGGGGTACTACTGACCAGAAAAGGAAAATATAAATGGTAGGTTGGAAGACAATCACCAAGCCTAAATCCCCAGGAAGGCTATGTATCTACATGACTGACATCAAGAATAAAACCGAACATACATCTCTATCTTGGAAACTAACAAAAACCCTAACTCTTTGTGGGCTAGAGTCCTAAAATACAAGAACATCACCAACAACAACAGACTAGACCAGTCTATACCAAAGACTTGGAAAATTATTTCTAAAGGAAAGACTTTTTGTACTAAGGCCACCTACTGAATTATACACAAAGAAGAGAATACTCTTTTCTAGTTGGATAGATGGATACTCAATCTAGAACCTCTTATGAATCTGATTAAGGGACCCCTCCCCCTTAACGAGACTAAATAAAAGGTCTCTAAAGTCTGGATAGATGGTACTTGGGACTTCTCTACTATATCCTTCGATCTTCCCTCCCCTATTACCATATCTATCCTTTACAGTTTCTTTCCCAATACTATAAGTCCTTAGGACTACCTCATTTGTAGACTCACTGGTAATGGGTTATTTATTAGCAAAAGTGTCTATAGTTTTATCAGCAAAGTGAACCACATTCCTAACAACAACAAAAACTTCACTGGACCTGGGCTATGAAAATACCTAATAAATTGAAGTTTTTCCTTTGGATCTTCCATCACAGTAGACTCCTTTTTAGTCATACTCTCCTCAACATGGGTATTAATTTTAATGAGGGATGTAATCACTGCAGCCATCCCAGGGAGGACATTAGCCATATTTTTTGGGAGTGCCCAGAGCTGTCCACATGGTGGACTAGCCTCTCTAACTAGTATGCAAACCAATTACCTGACCACCCAAAACCCTTAGAGAATGGGAATTGGACTACAATATTGGACTGGGTCAAAAACAAATCTTTTGATCATGCCATCCCCTTTGATGTGCTTACTGCTTTCTGTTTATGGTATATCTGGAAGAGTAAAAATGATACTCTGTTCAATAATAACCATGCCTTCCTTTCCTTTGACAATGCTTATGGTAAAGTCGTGGAGTACACATACCTCAGTAACTCCAGCCATCACCAACAAAATCTCCCTTGCACCATTAATCTCAAATGGAACCTTTCCCAAGAAAGGACCTATAAACTCAACACTGATGGATCCTGTATAGGCAATCCATATGTAGGAGGTGTTAGAAAGGTTATCAAAAATTGCAAAGGGGACTGGGGTATGGGGTTCTGTAAGGGTTATCTTGTCTCAACTAGCAATCAAATATGAGTATTAGCACTTCTGGAACGGTTAACGTTAGTAAAAAAATTACAATCTTCTCCCTATTGAGATTAATGTGGATTCTAAGGAGGCTATTCTTATTCAAAATAATGGAAACTTATACTTTGATCCTATATTACATGCTTGCAAGTCAATGCTGATAAGTATAGGATGTCCGACAATAGTGCACTACTTTAGGGAATAAAACTCAGTGGCAGATGCATTAGCTAAACAAACAGCAAAAGGGAATTTTTTTGGAAGCATAAGGTGTTTTGCAGGTCCTCCTATGTATGCCACAAAAGCAGTATGGACAGACATTCTAGGAACTACATTTGTTGGGAATGTTAGACTATGTAATTTGGAACACTCCTCTATGATTGCTGGAATAGAGCCCGAACTAACTATGGGCATGTAATATTTTGTTAGGACTACTGAGTAATTTAATATTTTTTTACCAAAAAATAGATTGTTGCACAAGAGAAAATATCATCTAATCTTGATTATGTGAAAGGTTGTATTTCAACTTCTTGTGCTATTACACTTTGCGTGTATTGAATGGACCAAGTAGAGATTATTGTTTGTGTTTTAAATATTTATAAACAACTTCTCTAGATCATTTAATATACTTATACTCTTAATCTTGATATAACTATTATGGTCAATGTCATATGTTTATGGTCTTGATCTACCAAAGAGTGAAACTCTTTCATGGGTTAAAATATTTTCGATAGACTGAATGATGACAAATGATATTTGTAAAATAATGATTAGTTGATAGAATCCATGTCTTGGCCTCAAAATTGATGATATCCCTTTATGACGGTTTATAAGTTTTCATGTGAAAATCCTGCAGGGGGATTTGTTATCCGTCATCTGAAATAAGTTAAGCATATGTTTAAAGAATTAAATTAATCAATGAATTAAATAGACAGAAATTTAATTTGATTGATTGGTGTTTGTAATCTTAACATGAGGAGTTAAATAAGATTTAATGAATGATTGAAATTATATTGAGGAGCATAGTTATGAATTTTTAGTGGAATAATTTGTAATTTATTATGGTAGGTTAATTCATTCATTTTGCGAATTAATATTATAATTGAAAACCTCACTAATTAAATTTGTGGTCCCTACTATGATTGAATAATTAGGAACTAAATGAAATTTATTTCTTGGTGAAAAAAAAGGAAAATTTATTTTTGGTGGAAAAGAAAGACCTAGCAAGTTGAGAAAGAATTTGAAAATCCTGAAACTCGCGTCTACACAAGGTGGTATTATTCCACCACCGAGGTTAAGGACCTTTTTTCTTGCGTTATTCCATGAGAAATTCGCCTACACAAATTTTCCTTATTTTGATAGTATTTGGGTCACACAACAGAAGACCATGAATCTGAAAAATGATCACGTGGATGGTTTTTTCTCGTGCTTGAAGGTCGATTCGAGATTATGGTCATGCTTCAAGAGATAAGTATTGATTTTATAATTGATTAAAATCTATGATCATATATGTCTATAATACATATAAGTGATCCTACTTATTTACTTTCGCTGTGTATGCCTATTTTTCAACAATTGATATCAGAGTCTTCTTGCATCTAAATAAATAATATGTATGAATATATATGTGTGACTCCTAGTGGCTATATTATATATAAAAAGCTTAAGAAATTGCTAGTGGTGACACAAGAATTGAAAGCGTTAAATTCAATTGTGGTACGGGTTCTATTTGAAATTATTGTCGGGTTGAAAATTTCTTTTTTGTGTTTCTATGATTTATTTCATTATAAAAGAAAGCGAGAAATTGTGTATCTCTTTTCTCGATTTGGAGAATTAGTGGTGTTGGTCTTCAATGCGAATTCCAGTGGCTTTTCTTTTAGTATTGTTTGGCCAAAATAAAATTCAATAGAATTAGATAAATGTAGAGTTAAAACATTGAGTTTTGATTTGCTACGACAATTGAAACATAATTGCTGAAATATCCTTTAAAATAAAAAGAATTTGAAAGAAGTTTGTTGGCGATCGTGTGCAGTTAGCAAGAGATCCTGCTTATTTGCTTCTATTGTGTATGCCTATTTTCCAACAAAAAGAGCATACCAATGTACGAATTATCTTATCCAGGAATGGGTGGCACCTCAAGGTGTGATATGGGCAATATATCTTAACAAACCTACTTTAACGCTAGTATCTATGGTTGATCTCATGGCTAGAACCTAGGGCAATCTTTTTAATATAAAATAAATTACTTTTAGGTTAATCGAACTTCAATATCTAACTCATGAAATGACAAGTGATTCCAACATCGTATAAGAAAAAGTTAACTCATTCATTCAATTAATGCGAGATATTCTAACATTATCTCGTATGCGATATTTTGAGAATGAATAATATAACATAAGAGCACAATATCATCTAGTTCTGTTGCGAGTAAAAATTATATAAATTAGACCTTATAACTCAATTTAGAAGATTACTCTTAAGTTATATTTGCCTAAATCATATATAAGAAATAATAACACATTCTCGCAACCAGTATAATGAGATACTCAAATAAAAATTTTCAAAGTTTTGAAACTTTGAGGTCTATGCAACATGACAAATAAATTGAATTTCAAAATAAATGGCCAGAATCAGATTATAACACTTTAAAAATTAGAATAAAATAAAATAAAACTTACATAAATTCCTTGATGTTTACCCATAATTATTCGTTATCCCTTTTTTAGAAAATTACTTAAAATTTCATTTTTTTGAATTTTTCAAATACAAATTATAATAAAAAAATGTATAATGCATGAAAAATTGATACAGGCCATTGCTGTAGAACTTGAAATCGGCAAAAAAAGAAAAAAAAATTGAAGCCTAATATATTGTTGATGGAAATTTATCTCCCTTTATTATCCATAATGATATGGATGTAAAGCTATACATAGAGGTTGTAAATATTTCGCCCGAATTTGGGATGTATCTACTATGCATAACAACTATTGATGAAGATACAAGAGCGATGTTGTTTGAGGGCGATTGTGGTGCAGTTATGTCCTTGGAGAGTACAGATAAGGATTGACTTTCATTAGCTCTTGTTCAATCAGAGTCTTCAGAGCCTTCATCTTTGGTTGACATTAAGGTGAACACTATAACAACGGATTGCAACAACTCAACTATTAAGGTTAGCCAAATTTATAAGGACAAAAAAACACTTGTCTCTATAATGTCAAAGCATCCCCATTGGGCATTCATTCAACTTTAAAGTCAAAAGGTCAGACAAACAAAGGTATGAGCGTAATGTTGGTGTATAAATACAATTTTCGCATTTGATGAGATACATTGTAACGACCCTCCCGATCGTCTGTGAAATTTTCTCATCTTTTCTATTTTTAGCTCTTCCAGTAGTTTTTATACATGAATTATGACTTACAGGATTGTAGTACCAATTCGTGAGGTGTTCGGGGGCGATTTAAATCATTAATTGGGTCCTTTAGTTTTAATAAAGTTAAAACCCGATAATAGTCATATTTTTTATCGAGACGATCTGGGGTTAGTATTTTTACATTTTCAATAGGTTCGGAATGTAATTTTTAGTCAATATAAATGTTTAATTTATTTTTGAGGTTTCGAAAATTATTTGAGAATTTATTGGATATTTTAGATATTATTTTAGTTGGTGGTTATTGGGTCAAAATGATATTTCTTTAACTCTTGAGACCTATGTATAAGAATCGAATTAAGTGAAAAGGGTTCATTATATTTATAATTATAATAATTACAATAAGATCAGATATTGGGCAAGAGAAGGGCCGAACGTGGGAGTTACAACATTCATACCCTAGCGTCGAAGGAGAATTCTCGAGTAACATCCAGGTTAGCTATTAATTGTGGATTTATTACCACTATTTTTTTATCAAAAATACAGTGAGGGTTAGTGGAAGTTTCGCATTAAGAATATGTAATGGGTGATTTTATCATATTCGCTTGAATTAGAGGTGAAGAAGTTAGCAAATTCACGTCATTTATAATGATAAGATAATGATCAAAATATCATTGGCCATAATACAGGTGAATAGGTGAATTGGGGTGAGTTTTCCAGAGGCTTTGCACGAGTGTAGTGTCACGCCCCAAATTTCAATAGGGCGGACAGGCACCCATTTTGGGAGAACCAACTCTTAACCCTATACTTTTCATGCATGTAACTACAGCATTCAAAGGTCCTGCTAGTATGAATACGATGCATTGATAAAACAAATCATGTAAGTAAGTCCAAACCTACATATACAAGACTTGGCCCGTTAGGGCCACAACGTTAAAAAAACACAATGCTACCACACTTAACGTCACATTAGTCTGCAAAGCCTCTAAAAGACACATGGGCTTAGTTAAGATCGGGACAAACCCCGCCTTTCTCATAAATACTATACAATACCAAAATATATATAACAGACTCGAAAAGTTCTGAATCAACTTGGAGCTCACCAATAGCAGCTGGATGTCCTGTGCTCCTACTAGGGTGGTCTACTAGCTGGAGTACCTGTACCTGTGGCATGAAACATAGTGTCCCCCACGAGAGGTGTCAATACAAAGAGTGTACTGAGTATGTACGGCATGAAGTGACTATAAATAAGACAAGAGCTCAACAAAACCAGTTATCAATATATAACTATAAAGATAAGGATAGAATACCAACTTTTCTTGTGCTTATGGGATCATGTACATTACATCCTTTACTTTTATTTATTCTTCTTTACTTCATAAGACTATAAGGCCTAATACAAATGACCAGTTGATCAGTGGTAAAAGAGGATGACCCATGCCAGGCATTTTAACCCCTGGGATACGTTCCTCATAAGTACACAAATCGGGGTCGACCCATGCTAGGATTTCCTTTCGCCCCTGGGATACCACCCGTAATGTTGGGATCGACCCATGCTAGGTGTTTCTTCCACCCCTAGGACACCAACCAAAATATATATAATCACTTCAGATCATCCTTTTCATCTTTTGAGTTATTGTTTTGGTGGTCATGTATTAGATTTGGAACTTTGGACCAGTAGCAAAAGGTAATACACACTAGATGTAGTAGCAATGAGGTAGAAACAACAATAATAGAAATATAACACATAGGAGCTTAACTAACACCATGGGTCATGTTGACTAAGAAAACAACTCATAAGGCTTATTTCTGAAAGTACCCATATCATACTAATATTTAGAAAAAAAATGGACAGATCTAATAACAAACATATCTTTAGGTGCTTTAACAACCTAACAAGTTAGAATAATGTTGTTAGCCATCTTGGGGGTTGTACGCTGCAGTTATGTATAACTTGAAAGGAAGAACGCTTAGGAAGCTTACTTTGTAACAAAGGAGTTAGATTCATGCCAAAGAGTATAGGATCGATGAACCATACATACCTTGCTGCACAACTTATCACACTTTTACTTAACGTCTTCCCTTTTAGATTACTAATCTACAATAGCATAAGACTAGTATTAGTAGCTAATTAACATATTCACGCCATTTAAACTTACTAAAACAGTAACCGGGTAGTAACCCACAATCAACTAATCCTAGGGTGTTCTCTCAACCTCGTTCTTCTCCAATTACATTCACACCCAATGTAACTTCATATAAGATCCCCTTAATAGTTTCATATTTATTATACTCTCAAAACAGTATATCAAGTGATATGGGTGGTAAACTTATGTGACATTCAATCGGTGGTGTACCATTATACCCTTCTTTTATCTTTTAATGGAAATTATTCACACCTTTCCCCCAACGTCAACCAAGCAGCCTCCAACATACATACATAAAACAAATCCAAAGCAGCCCCAAATATCCCTTAATATGGCAACCAAAAATTGAACTCACCATCCTTTGAGTTCTTAAAAACAATATATATACAATCCTCTACCAACACACGTATATAGGAAAAGGGAAAAAATGGACAGTAGCCATACCTTAATTTCAGTGGTAATTTATTCCCTTAATGTATATCTCTTCAATAACTTGATCCCTTTACTCACAAACCAAAGGTGAAGAGAAAAATCTCTTAATAGTCAAGGATAAAGGGACTGCCAAACTTAAAAAGGGATATCTTATAGTTTAATCACGGAGAACATAATTCTTATAATATTCTTAAGATGTGCTCATGATTTGTTCACTTACCTTTAACTTGGAAGGAAGGTTTCCAAAGAACCCTAGTGGAATTTTAGGGCTGCTGCATAGCTAAGAGAGAACAAGAGAGAAAATCTTGAAAGCTATTTTTTTTGGCTAGTTAAAATGAGCTATAAGGGCTGGTTTTAATCCCTTTAAAAAGAGCTGCTCTTGGCTGACTTTCTTGGTAATTTTTGAGCCATAATTTATCAAGTAGGTGATGGACCTACTTTCCCATTATATTGGGCCTTTGTGGATTAAAAACTATTGGGCTTTGGCTGCCCATTCTCCTCCTTTTCTCTTTTTTAATTTAGGCCAGAATTAACTTAAGTAGGTGGTAGTGTATTTGGCCCAATAAGCTAATCAAGTGAGCCTTAATAGGTGATGCACCTACCTAGTTTTTAGGTTGGTCAAAAGGTCAAAGTAGGTGATTCAACTACTAGCTTAAATAAGTCAAGCAAGCACCTCAATATTTTATTCCATTTTAAGATCAAAATGCTTATAGTTAAACTTAAAACTTGGTCACTTCATCCTTTACATCCAAATACCTACTTAAGGGCCCAAGTTTAGATACTCTCATCGATGGTAACTTAATCATACCACATTTCAATACATGTGGGAATTCCTCCAAACCTATCTTATCGTCACTAATCACATAGGATATTCGAGCCTATTACCTACCCCATATGTCCATATCAAGTGCCACATAAGTAGAACTAGTACACGTAGAATATAGGGTGTTACATCCTACCCCCCTTAGAAATATTCTTCCTCGAATGCTAGCATAACTAGCTAGCCTAAATGAATATAAGACTAAGTTTAAACTCATTGATATCCACATAACACTTGTGTATTTATACTTACTTGTTTATGCCCCAAATCATCATCCTTGGACCAAGTCTTTAGATTCAAATAAATGAGGGTTCTTTGACTTTATTGCTTCTTCGGCTTCCCATGTAATTTCTTCTACTTGCGGGCTCCTCTAAAGCACATTTAGTGAAGTTACTTCTTTATGTATTAACTTCTTAACTTGACGATCTAGTATAGAAATAGGCACTTCTTCATAGGTGAGTTCTTCTGTAACCTGCACATCTTTAGTGGGAGTAATATGAGATGGATCTCTTATACACTTGCAGAGCATTGAGACATAAAACACCGGATGCACCATTGAAAGTTCTTGGTGTAGGTCTAACTCATATGCCACTTGGACAAATCTTTGAATAATTTTATATGGCTGTATATAGCGGGGACTTAGTTTTCCCTTTTTACCAAACCTCATTACCTCTTTCATTGGAGACATCTTCAAGAACACCCAATCTCCTATAGCAAACTCTAACCTTCTTCTTCTAGTAGCCGTATATGATTTATGTCGGCTTTGAGATATTTCTAACCATCGTTGTATCACCTTAAATTTTTCTATAGCTTAATGAACAAGATCTGACCCAAATAAGGTAGTTTCGCCCACCTCAAACTACCCAATTGGCGATCTACACTTTCTACCAAATAAAGCTTCATAAGGCATCATTCTGATACTCGAGTGATGACTATTATTGTATGAAAATTCAATTAGTGGAAAATAATCATCCGAACTACCTTTGAAGTCCAATACACAAGTACGCAACATGTACTCTAGTGTTTGGATTGTACGTTACGCCTGGACATTCGTTTGAGGGTGAAAAGCTGTACTTAAACTCACTTGCATTCCCAAATTATTCTGGAATAACCTCCAAAAGTGTGCGTTAAATTGAGATCCCCTATCTGATATAATAGAGATTGGGACTCCATGTAGCCGAACTATCTCTTTAATATATAATTTTGCATACTCTTCAGCCATGTACGTAGTCTTAACTGGTAGGAAGTATGTTGATTTAGTGAGTCTATCAACTATTACCCATATAGAATCAAACTTTAGAGACGAGTGAGGTAGACCAGTGATGAAATCCATGTTGATCATATCCCACTTCCAAGTTGGGAGCTCCATAAGCTTCATATAACCTCCTGGCTTTTGGTGCTCTACTTTGACTTGTTGATAATTTGGACATTCAGCTACAAATTCTACAATGTTCTTCTTTATGTCGCCCAACCAATACACCTCTTTCAAGTCATGATACATTTTAGTTGAACCAGGATGGATAAAATATCTTGAATGATGTGCCTCCGTCATAATCCGCTTTCTTAGCCCATCTATATTAGGTACACACAATCTGTTTTAGCATCAAAGTATTCCCTCTTTTGTAAGATTAAATGCCTTTGTCATACCTTGTTGTACATTCTCCTTAAGATGTAAAATAATAGGATCTATGTATTTCTTCTCTTTAACTTCGGCTACTAATGAGGATTCTGCTGCATTTTATACAATAATGCCTTTGTCTGAAGATTTAAGAAGGTGAACCCCCAAGCTAGCTAATTGGTGTAGATACCTAGTTATCCCTTGCCTTTCCATGGGCTGCCTATAATTACTTGCCATTGCCTTACGACTTAGTGCATCGCCTACCACATTTGCTTTGCCCGGATGATATAAGATATCAACATCATAGTCTTTTAACATCTCAAGCCATCTTCGTTGCCTTAAATTTAGGTCCCTCTGGTTAAAGAGGTACTGCAAACTCTTATGGTCGGTATATATATCAACATGAACCCCATACAAGTAGTGGCGCCATATTTTTAAAGAAAATATAACTGTTGCTAGATCAAGATCATGTGTTGGGTAATTCTTCTCATGTGGACGCAACTGTCTTGAGGCGTAAGCTATTAATTTATTATATTGCATCAAAACACATCCTAAGACAACTCCTGAAGCGTCATAATAGACCGCATATCCTTTCGTGCCATCCAGAAGTACCAATATGGGTGTAGAAGTCAACTTATTCTTCAAATCTTGAAAACTTCTTTCACAAGTTTCATCCCATTAAAACTTAGCTTCTTTGTGTGTTAACTTTGTTAAAGGTGTAGAAATAGAAGAAAACCCCTCAACAAACCTTCTATAATAACCTGCCAAGCCAAGGAAACTACGAACCTCCGTAGGTGTCATGGGTCTTGGCTAGTTCTTCACTGCCTCTATCTTTTGAGAATCAACTCTTATTCCTTCATCAGATACAATATGACCTAAGAATTCTACCGATGTTAACCAAAACTCACATTTGGAGAACTTCGCATACTGCTTATGATCACGAAGGATTTATAACACCTGTCGTAAATGATTAGCATGGTCTTTTTCCGATCTTGAATACACCAGAATATCATCTATAAATATAATAACAAATACATCTAATAATGGCTTAAACACTCTATTCATCAAATCCATGAAAGCTGCTGGTGAATTAGTTAGCCCAAATGATATAACTAAAAACTCAAAATGACCATATCGCATTTGAAAAGCTGTTTTAGGTATATCATTCTCCTTCACTCTCAATTGGTGATAACCTGACCTCAGGTCGGTCTTTGAGAAACACTTAGCATCTTGTAACTGATCAAACAAATCATCAATTCTAGGAAGGGGATATTTTTTCTTAATTGTCACCTTATTCAATTGTCGGTAATCAATACACATTCTCAACGTGCCATCTTTATTACGTACAAATAACACGGGTGCACCCCAAGGAGATAGACTAGGCCTTATGAAACCCTTTTCCAACAAATCTTTTAATTGTTCCTTTAATTCACGTAATTCTACAGGGGCCATTCTATAAGGGGGAATAAAAATCGGTTGAGGACCTAGGATCACATCAATACCAAACTCTACTTCTCTTTCTGGAGGTAAACCCGAAAGCTCTTCAGGAAATACGTCAAGAAATTCATTTACCACTGAGATGGATTGAAGAGTTGGTGACTCCGCCTCTATATCTTTCACCCTTACTAGATGGCATATGTATCTTTTGGACATCATCTTCCTTGCCTTAATATAAGAAATAAACTTACCCCTTGGTGCCCCAATATTACCCCTCCACTCAAGGACTGCTTTCTTTGGAAAATAGAAATGCACCCTCTTAGCTCGGCAAACCATTATGGCATAACAAGAAGACAGCCAATCCATACCCATTATAATATCAAAATCCACCATTTCAAGCTCCACAAGGTCAGCGAATGTATCACAATTACAAACAGTTACTATACAATTATGGTAAACTCTTCTAGCTATAATAGATTTGCCAATTCGTGTAGATACTTTAAATGGTTTAGCTAGTGATTCTGGTATTCTTTTGAACTTTCCATCAATTAGTGGAGTGACATATGATAATGTAGAGTCTGGATCAATTAATGCATATACCTTATGTGAAAAGATGGACAATGTACCTGTAACCACGTCAGGAGAAGCCTCCAAATTTTATCGACCTGCTAGAGCATATGTACGATTCTGAACACCACTAGAACTATATTTCTTAACACCCCTACCATGACTGGTAGGTATCTGCTGACCCCTACCAAAATAAAGAACTGAGGATGATGATGCAACAGTAGATCCAGTAGGTCGTGCCATATCAGCTATGCTCCTTTTTGGGCAATCTCACATTATGTGTCCTAGTGTGCCACACCAATAAAAAGAATTTATCCCAAACCGACATGCACCTAGATGATTCCTTCCACAATGCTTACAAAGCTACCTAGGAGGTCTTGATTGGCTTGCACCTCTTTGCTCTCGATACCCCACTACTTGTGAACCTTGACTCTCACTTATTTGCCCGAATTGATTTTCCTTAAACCTCTGGTATCAAGGAGGAGCACCTGATGTGGAGTAGGAAGGTGATGATCTAGGGAGTCTATCAAAAAACTGAGGCCTGAATTCACTTTGAGATGGAGAAAATTGTCCCATAGATCTAGCCCTCTTGGAGTGCCCTCTTTCCAACTCTTGTGTCCTTCTTTGCCTTTGATCCTCCATTTTGAGAAAAATCTTGTATTCATGCTATATCTATGTCTTTATTTAAGGCATCAATAGTACAATCTCTAACCAAATATGGGTCCAATCTATCCACATATCGATGAACTCTATCCTTCATAGTACACACTGCATTAGGAGCATACCTGGCCAAAGAATTAAATTGAAGACTATACTCTCTCACACTCATATTCCCTTGGAGAAGATTTAAACACTGATCTGCATGGGTCTCCCAAATCTCGAATGAAAGATAATGATCAAGAAATATTATTTTGAATTCTTCCCAACTAGCTAAAAGTGCACCTATACCCCTTGATTTTTTCCAAGCTTCATACAACAATATAGCCACCCTCTTTAATCGATATGCTTCTAACTCCACTGTCTCTTTACCAGATACATGCATAACATCTAAAGTCCTTTGGATCTGATCAATAAAGTCTTATGGATCTTCATTAGGATTTGACCCAGTAAATTGAGGAGGGTCCAATTTAAAGAAATCCTGTGTCCGTAGACTGGCTGCCCTATCCACACCATGAGAACCCATAGTTGGACCAGCTTGTCCTTCACCTTGACCAGCAACTATACATGTTAATAATTGCATCGTATTCCTCAAATCTTGCTCAGTAGCATTAATAGGTGACTCTAGGGGTACTCCCCTCCTCCTTAGCTTTTCTGGAGATGGAGGAGTATAAAAAGTCTGTGATGCAAACTCATCTTGGGCCTCACTTTGATCAGCATATCTAGGTGGTGATTTGCTTGTCCCTTCTCCGGCAGCCACATCTACTTGCTTACTCTTCTTACTCTTACTCCTTCTTGTAATCAGCATCATTACTATATTGAAAAAAAACATATTTAAGGTTAAATACAAGTCAACCTACATTATTGGCTCTATCGCACGATCTAAGGAATGAAGAAAAAACAACAACTCCTAAATGCCTCGTAGCCTCCTACTTAGAGATGTGGTGCATAACACACCCATATGCAAGACTCTACACAGACACGGCTTTGCAGACGACTCCCTAGGATGACCTGCTTTGATACCACTTTTGTCACACTCCAAATTCTATTAGGGCGGACAGGCACTCGTTTGGGAGAACCAACTCTTAACCCTGTACTTTTCATGAATGTAAGTATAAAATTCAAAGGTCTTGCTAGTATGAATATGATGCATTGATAAAATAAATCACGTAAGTAAGTCCAAACCTACCTATACAAGACTTGGCCCGTTAGGGCCACAACGTTAAAAGAATACAATGCTACCACACTTAACTTCACATTAGTATGCAAAGCCTCTAAAAGACACATGGACATAGTTAAGGTCAGGACAAACCCCGCCTTGCTCATAACTACTATACAATACCAAAATATATATAACAGACTCAGAAAATTCCAAATCAACTTGGAGCTCACCAATAGTAGCTGGATGTCCTGTGCTCCTACTGGGGTGGTCTACTAGCTGGAGTACCTGTACCCATGGATAATAATTGAATAATAAATGATTGAATGGATAGGGTTGGATGGTTTTCTGTACATATAAAATAGTAAAGTTACAGGATATTTCCTTCTTAAGTATAGGATAGTTTGGGAGCTATTGTTTCATATTTGGTTTTAGGTCTAGAGTATTTAGAGTAAAAATTTATTAAACAAGTGTCATTAAATTTGCACTCATATGAGAATTATATGTTTGAACAGATTTTGAATGTTCTGAAAAAATGAGAAAGGGCAAGACACTAGTGGACTAGTGATATTCAGATTCTTCGAGTGAGGTAGGTTATGGTTTAATTGGAGTTTAGACTCAACTTAATTGTGTTTATGCTCCTAAATTAGGTACTTGTTGATTGGTATTCAGACATGCTTGAAATTTGCTGATGTTTGGACTGTTGATGCGTGTATAAATGGTTATTAAAAATTTACTTGATGGAATTATCTTATGACGTTAAGTGTACTTGTAAACTTGGTACATTGTGTTGTATGTAGTGAGGTAGTGTAAATTTTATATTAATAGTACTTGTTCCTGTTGGATCGGGTACCACGCCGGTACAGATATTTATATGTTGGATCGCGTACCACGCTGGTACAGATATTTATATGTTGGATCGAGTACCACGCCGGTACGTATATTTATATGTTAGATCAGGTACCACGCCAGTACGGATATTTATATGTTGGATCAAGTACCACGCAGGTACGGATATTTATATGTTGGATCGGGTACCACGCCAGTATGAATATTTATATGTTGGATTGGGTACCACGCCGGTATGGATATTTATATATTGGATCGGGTACCATGCCAGTACGAATATGTATATGTTGAATTAGGTACCACGCCGGTACGAATATGTATATGTTGGATCGGGTGCCACGCCGGTACGGTACATGAACATAGATTATTCACTGCAGGTCATGACTATTTGGGAAAAAATAAGTCCTATAGCATGTGTGTACATATTTTTGTTGATTTTGTGGATGTTTACAGTATGGTTGATACTCTTGATGGTTATGTGGCTTGTCTGTGAGCACTGTTTGACCTGCTATTATTGTCTTGTTGATTTATTGAGAATTTCTTATGTGATGATGCATGTCTACTTGTTATTTGATTTATGTTGTGTACATGTTATTAAGTTGAGTTGGCCAATGATACCTACCAGTACATAGTATTTTGTACTAATACTACCCTATAATCTTCTTTTGTTGAGTGCAAAAATTATTCTAGAGGCTCATACACGATCTCACCTCTAGAGTTTGATAGCAGATCTTGATCCAAGGGTGAGCACTCTGTCTTTAGAGTGCCATGGGTTATCTTATTTTTTCTTGTCCATCTTTCGGGCAATGAAATATTTTTTATTTACTTTATTTTGGGATATCTCTTTAGATATGATCTTTGTTAGTAGTTCTTGTACGATGACTTTTGGGCCTTGAGAATTTCAGTTAGTAGATTATTTGGTTTCCGCACTACTGATGATTAACTCCAGATTATTATTCTTAAGATGGTTTTATGAAAATATTATTTTAATATTGACTAAGTGATTAGGTAATGGTTTGATTTAGATGGTTCTCCTATAGGAAGGTTAGTGTGGGTGCCACTCATGGTCATTTGGGTCGTGACAAAGTTCGTATCAGAGCCCTAGGTTCATCGATTTCATCATACAAGAACATGTCTAGTAGAGTCTTGTGGAATGGTACGGAGACATCTGTACTTTTCTTCGAGAGTCTTTAGGACACTAGAAAAATTCAATTGGTATCTGGCGATTCCAATTGGTATCTATTAATAAGAGCAATGTCAAGTAGAGTTCCGTAGATTGGTGTGTAGGGCCCCACACCCAATCTTCGTAAGGCTATGAGGCCTGTATAAGTCATTTTTCTTTCTTTCTCTCCATCGTGCCATCCTAATCTTAGACTACTTGATTGAATCCTTTTGGTATCTAGACAATTCCAATTGGCATCTTAATAATTTTGAATAAAAATCTAGGAGATTTCAATTGGCACCTGTTAATAAGGTCTAAAAGTTATTGTTAATAGGTAAAGACTTGTGAAAGTTGGGAACTTATTGATTGCTTGCGTTTGATATTTGGCTAAACTTGTGTTGCTGGATTTTTGTCATTATTGTGAATTGTTTTTGTTATGTGATGAAAATTGGTCAAGTTATTTTTGTTGATAAATGTGATGGGATTATTTGATTTCTTTTTATTTTGAAATTAGAAATTCTATGGTGCTTACTTTTTTGGTACTATTATACTGATAAGATTGATGGTATGAGAATTGAGAGGATGATATGAGAATGTGATGTCTAGAAAAGATAGTGAAAAAGTGACATGAATAAAAGATTGAGGTGATATGTATTTTCCATAATGAGAGGTTCTTGTTAATGATGTTGTGGATGGACCCTTGTGTAGTTCGATTATTTGATATTATTTGGGGATCCTTGTGTGGTCCGACTGTTGAGACTGTATTTAGAATTTTTGTGCAGTTCTATTAGTGAAACTATAATGGTTTCCTTGTGAGGACTAGCTAAGTGACATTATCTTTGAGTTCCTTATGTGAAAAAATTCTTAATGCTTGGCAAAATAATGAGTTTCAAATAAAAGTGACAAAAACCAGTAGAGGTCGTTGATACCTACAGAATTTGATCGATAACTTGTTTGGAATGTGATATTGGTGATTAGACTGTCAATGACCTATAATCAATTTATTTTGTTTGGCCTTGCTTATGTGCTAGTGGTGTGGGGACCATCTTGAGGTGATTAAGAGTTAAGTAAAGCCCGTAATAAAAATATTATTAGGTAGAAATAAGAATGACTCTGTATATCTTAAATTGGTGTTAGTAATATAAGAGAGGTTTTGCTTGACCATAAAGTGTTTGTTGTTCAAAATATTGAGTTAGTGATTGTCAGGACATAAGTTGTACCTGTGGATTTATGCATTAGGAACAATTTTAAGAAAATGAATTATTATTGACTTGACCTTGTGTCTGAATTATACATTTGCATGTCCCACAAAGTTGGCTGATATATGACACTTTTAGAGGATAGTAATTTCCATGATAGTGGCAAAGCAAAATCAAATGGCTTAGTTACATTCATAAAATAATTAAGGATGATCCTGAATGGGAGAATAAATGAATTATTAAATGGCATGATTGATCTTTCCTTGAGTGATACTTGGTGGATATTTCTTGTTGAGTGGTTAAGGTAAGATGATTAGATGGATATTAACAATGTTGTGGAGGATAATGTGTTGTAGGATCTAATTCTGTGGGACCCGTAAAATGGCATGTTTATACCCCTTTTGAATCCTATTGCTTTTCCTCTCTAGTTTAGATTAGTTGTAGCGTGGCTATGATTTAAACCTATGTTTGGAATGTGGTTTTAGTATTTGAAGCATGATTTGTATATTTAGCCTTATTGGGCTAGTATGGTAGTCTTAAAACAGTAAGGTGGGTAGAGTTGACTTGAGTACCTTAGTTCTAGTCGAAGTTGCTATCTTAGGCTTGAATATTGCTATCTTAGTCTTGAATATGACTTACTTGACATTTAGAAGATAAACTAGATGCCTTAGCCTAGTTTGGGGCATAGTGTGCCTATTTATGGAAATTAAGGATTAGAAGTGGGATCGTCTTGCCCACTTGGGTCTAAACTTGTGTTAAGTCTTGTGGAATTAGTTGTGGATGTTAGACATAGATGGGGCTAGTAATCCTTAGAATAAGGTTACTTCGTAACTTGGTAACTTGTATTGATGTTCCTGGATTATGGCTTTTAAGTTATAGTTATTATAATTTCTGTGGAAGTGATATTGGACATTTAGAGATGATATTCCTCCTAGATATGTTATGTGATCTATAGAGATGCTATTTTCTCTTATATTTGATGATTGGCCTATAGAGATGCTATTTTCTCTTAGATATGTAAACTGGCCTAGAGAGGTGATATTCCTTGTAGTTATGATGTATGACCTATCGATATAAGAGATTCTATAAATGATTACATGTCTATCTATATGATGCCTCCAATGTGTGAGATACCTCCTATATGTGAGATAATTAGATATATGCTACGACTTATAAATATGATTACTAATATGAGTTTCGGATATGTATATGGGCCTAAGGCAGTGATTATGATGTTATGACTATTCCGGATAAATTAGTGGGCCAAGAGTTGTGTTATGATAATGATTGAATATCCGAGGAGTGTTTATTAGTATAACAGATACGATTACAGTTTATGAATATATATATGTTTGTATACACATCTCTCCGGTATGGGACGGAGAAAAATAAGGTATGTTGCTCACGGCTTTATTGATTGGATACTGGTGATGGCTAGGAAGCTAATGTATTAGTTAATTAATCTTGATTATTTGAAACATGGTAGCTAGCAATGGTTAATGCATGACTTGTAGTAAGGTTGGGTCTAGCATAGGCGAAGATTAGTTGGTATTGACGACTAAGTTGGTATTGATGAGGTGAAGATTAGTTGGTATTGATGACTAAGTTGGTATTGATGACTAAGTTCGTGATGTCAATTAGTCGATAAAGGAGAAGTTGTATATTAATGAGGCTAGATAATAAGATATGTTGGTAATAAGAGGTGACTAGTTAATAACTTTAAATAGTTGAAAAATGATTAACTAATGAATAGTTAAGCAAGGATTAGTTGGTAAACGATGGTTAGATAATGAATGGTGTCAGTTAATAAAATATGGTTAGGTGACAAGTAGTAACGTGTTGTCTAGTAATGATTAACGGATATAAGATGATTAGTTGATAATAATGAATGGTGGTTTTGGTCTAGTGATGAACCTTGACTAGATGTTAGATATTGGCTATTACATAAATAGTGGTTAGTTGCTATCCCTTGAATAAGGATTATGTGAAGGATAATGTTTAGGCTAATAACTAAAGGTTATGTGATGACTAGTGAACTAGTGATTCTATGATAATAAGTGTTAGTTGCTAATAACGATAATAACGAGTAGTTGTGAAGTATTGACTAGATAGATATTCTATGGTGATATGACTATTTTTATGAGTATTTTTGGCATGTGTTATTTGGTAATGACTATTGTGATGATATTGATACCAGCAAGGTCGGAGGATACTGTTGTGATGATATTGATACCCGGCAAGGCCGGAGGATACTGTTGTGATGATGTTGATACTCGAAAAGTCTTGAGGATATATTTATGATATATTGATACCAGGCAAGGCCGGAGGATACTATTGATTATGTGTTGATATCTGGAAAGGCCGAAGGTTAGTTACGATGATGATGGTCCTGATGAGGACAGTTATGATGAGTTTTGATATTGATTTTGTACCTTGCATTCATTCCTGTATGCGCATCGCCTATCACCAGTATGCACCTATATTTATCATTCGGTATAGGACGGTTTCATATATATGGGTGAAGAATATACCTTGTATTGTTGTATGCTAATTGAACCTTTCGAATCTGGGGCAGTGGGGGTACGCATAGGATCGGCTAGGTATTTGGTTGTCCGTAAGATGAGGCCAAAGAGATTGCGTCTGTGAAGGTCCAGTGGAAGAATCATCCTATTGAGGAGGCCACTTGGGAGACCAAAGTAGACATGCGTGGCAAGTATACACATTTTTTTGCTAACTCATGTAATTATTTGTTTTTCCTTCTTGCCGTTTGTTTGTCCGTTCGGGGACGAATGGTTGTTTAATTGGTATTTGATGTAACGACCCTTTTGGTCGTCTGTGAAATTTTCTCATCTTTATTAGTTTTAGCTCTTACGGTAGTTTATATACATAAATTATGACTTACAGGATTGTAGTACCAATTCGTAAGGTGTTCGGAGGCGATTTAAGTCATTAATTGGGTCTTTTAGTTTTAATAAAGTTAAAACCCGATAATAGTCATATTTTTGATTGAGACGACCTGGGATTAGTATTTTTACATTTTCAATAGGTTCGGAACATAATTTTTAGTCAATATAAATGTTTAATTTATTTTTGAGGTTTCGAAAATTATTTGAGAATTTATTGGATATTTTAGATATTAATTTAGTTGGTGGTTATTGGGTCAATATGATATTTTTTTAATTCTTGGGACCTATGTATAAGAATCGAATTATGTGAAAGAGGTTCATTATATTTATAATTATAATAATAACAATAAGATCAGATATTGGGCAAGAGAGGGGCCGAACGTGGCAGTTACAACATTCATACCCTAGCGTCGAAGGAGAATTCTCGAGTAACATCCAGGTTAGCTATTAATTGTGGACTTATTGTCACTGTTTTATCAAAAATAAGGTGGGGGTTAGTGGAAATTGCGCATTAAGAATATGTAATGGGTGATTTTATCATATTCGCTTGAATTAGAGGTGAAGCAGTTAGCAAATTCATGTCATTTATAATGATAAGATAACTGATCAAAATATCATTGGCCATAATACAGGTGAATAGGTGAATTGGGGTAAGTTTTCCAGTGGCTTTGCACGGGTGTAGTATATAGGTGTATGCCATGAGAATTGAATAAATTAGTACATCTAATCATGTGCTAATGATGACTACATAATAGGATGGCTAATCATTGAATAATAAATGATTGAATGGATAGGGTTGGATGGTTTTCTGTACATATAAAATAGTAAAGTTACAGGATATTTTCTTCTTAAGTATAGGATAGTTCGGGAGTTATTGTTTCGTATTTGGTTTTAGGTCTAGAGTATTTAGAGTAAAAATTTATTAAACAAGTGTCATTAAATTCGCACTCATATGAGAATTATATGTTTGAACAGATTTTGAACGTTCCAAAAAATTGAGAAAGGGCAAGACACTGGTGGACTAGTGATATTCGGATTCTTTGAGTGAGGTAGGTTATGGTTTAATTGGAGTTTAGACTCGACTTAATTGTGTGTATGCTCCTAAATTTGATACTTGTTGATTGGTATTCGGACATACTTGAAATTTGTTGATGTTTGGACTGTTGATGCGTGTATAAATGATTATTGAAAATTTACTTGATGGAATTGTCTTATGACGTTAAGTGTACTTGTAAACTTGATACATTATGTTGTATGCAGTGAGGTAGTGTAAATTTTATATTAATATTACTTTTTTATGTTGGATCGGGTACCACTCCAGTACGGATATTTATATATTGGATCGGGTACCACGCTGGTATGAATATTTATATGTTGGATCGAGTACCACGCCGGTACGTATATTTATATGTTAGATCGGGTACCACGCCGGTATGAATATTTATATGTTGGATCGGGTACCACGCCGGTACGGATATTTATATGTTGGATCAGGTACCACGACAGTACAGATATTTATATGTTGGATCGGGTACCACGTCGGTACGGATATTTATATATTGGATCGGGTACCACACCGGTACAAAAATGTATATGTTGGATCGTGTATCACGCCGGTATGAATATGTATATGTTGGATCGGGTACCACGCCGGTACGGATATGTATATGTTGGATCAGGTACCACGCTGGTACGGATATGTATATGTTGGATCGTGTACCACACCGGTACGGTATATGAATATAGATTGTTCCCTGCAGGTCATGACTATTTGGGCAAAAATAAGTCTCATAGCATGTGTGTACATATTTGTGTTGATTTTGTGGATGTTTACGGTATGGTTGATACTCTTGATGGTTATGTGGCTTGTCTGTGAGCACTGTTTGACCTGTTATTGTTGTATTGTTGATTCTTTGAGAATTTGTTATGTTATGATGCCTGTCTACTTGTTATTTGATTTATATTATCATGTTATTAAGTTGAGTTGGCCTATGATACCTACCAGTACACAGTGGTTTGTACTGATACTACCCTGTACTCTTCTTTTGTTGAGTGCAAAAATTGTTTTAGAGGCTCATACACGATCTCACCTCTAGAGTTTGATAGTAGATCTTGATCCAAGGGTTCATGGGTTATCTTATTTGTTCTTGTCCATCTTTCGGGCAATGAAATATTTTTATTTACTTTATTTTTTGATACCTCTTTAGATATGATCTTTGTTAGTAGTTCTTGTATGATGACTTTCGGGTTTTGAGAATTTCGGTTAGTAGATTGTTTGATTTTCGCGCTATTGATGATTAACTCCAGATTATTATTGTTAAGATGGTTTTATGAAAATATCATTTTAATATTGACTAAGTGATTGGGTAATGATTAGATTTAGATGGTTCTCCTACAGGAAGGTTAGTGTGGGTGCCACTCATGGCCATTTGGGTCGTGACATACATATACGTGGAGCGAATGTCGTGTTGAAATGTATGTTGTTGGCAAAATAAAGTCGATGATCAAAATTTATTTTATGTATCTAATTTTTTTTTATATAGTACATAATTTGTTTTATGTATCTATTTCTACTTTTTAGTATATTTGTAAGAGATACATAAAACGTTCAATCGATTGGTTAGATACATAATTTTTATTATGTATCTGTTTTATTTTAATATATTAGAAAGATATACATAATATATTCAATAAATTATTAGAGGTACATATTTTATTATATGTATATGTTTTTTTAAATATATTTACTCGAGATACATTACATGTTTACCTGATCAGATAGAGATACATAACTTGGTGTATGCATTGTGCATTTTTTTTGCAGCTATGTCTTTAAATGTTTTTTCTGGTGAGTGTAGTGATTTTTAAGGTGTCATGTAGGAAGGTTTCAGATTTGTTCAAAGTAAGGGTGTTTCATGATATACACACGTGTCCTTTTAAAGATAGAATGTTCACCCAAGTGCAGGATACGTTGTCGTTTGTAAGCGATTTTACAATTTCAAAACTAGTAAATCATAAGAGAATACAGACACCAACTGACATTATTAAAGATATTAAAGTTGAGTAATTTTCTGGAATAGACCCAAATTGAGGTGACTTTTAAATTTTATCCCCAAATAAAAAAGCTTTCTTAAAATAGCCTTTACCTCTTAACTAATATTTTTTTGGACGAAATTACCCCTTACTAATGGAATAAATTACATAAATGATCCTCATAATGGATAACAACTCCATATTTATATCTTTCAACTTTTATTCTTTTTCTTTTTAATTTTACCTTAATTTTATTTTTTATTTTTATTTTGGATTTTTCTCAATGCTTACTTTTGCCTTTTTTTCCTCTCAGCCTCTTTCTTTTTCTTTTTTATTTTACTTTGATTTTTTATTTTTCTTCTCTTTTTTTTTAAATTTTTTTTTCTCATCCCTTACTTTTTTTTCTTTACACCTCTCAACGTCTACTTTTATAAAAAAAAACTTTATTATTTTACTTTAATTTTTATTTTTCTTTTTTTTTAAATTTTTCTCGACCTTTATTTTTATTTAATATTTTTTTATTTTTTATCAACCTTTATTTTTTCTCATTCTCTCTCAACTTCTACATTTTTTTTATTTTTATTTTTTTAAGAGTTTTCTTCATTTTCTATAATTTTTATTATTTTAGTTTTTTTCTTCAATTTCTTCATTCAAGTTACATCTCATGAGCAAGAGTTGACACTATCACATTATAAAGACAAGACTTATGACTTTCAAACAACAAGCTATGTTTCATGGGCAAGAGTTGACACTACCTCATTGTAGAGACAAGATTTATGACTTTCAAACAACAAGTTATGTTTCATGGGAAACAGTTGACACTTCTACATTGTATATTGATTTATGATATATTTTATAACTCTTACCTTAGAGGTAAGACTTAACTCAGGGACTTTCAAACAATAAATTATGCCCCAAAGGCAAGAGTTGACTCTACCACGTGATGTTTTCATTTATGAGATGTCCTTAGAGGCAAGACTTAGCTCAAGGACTTTCAAACTACAAATTATGCCCCACGGGCAAGAGTTGACTCTACCACGTTATGTTTTCATTTATGAGATGTTCTACAACTATTTCCTTAGAGGCAATATTTAGCTTGATGACTTTCAAACTACAAATTATGCCCCACAGGTAAGAGTTGACTCTACCACGTTATGTTTTTATTTATGAGATGTTCTACAACTATTGCCTTAGAGGCAAGACTTAGCTCAAGGACTTTCAAACTATAAATTGTTCCCCACGGGCAAGAGTTGACTCTACCATGTTATGTTTTTATTTATGAGTTGTTCTACAACTATTGCCTTAGAGGCAAGACTTAATTAGATCAAGGACTTTCAAACTACAAATTATGCCCCACGGGCAAGAGTTGACTCTACCACGTTATGTTTTTATTTATGAGATATTCTACAATTATTGCCTTATAGGCAAGACTTAGCTCAAGGACTTTCAAACTACAAAATTATGCCCCAAAGGCAAGAGTTGACTCTACCACATTATATTTTCATTTATGAGATGTTCTACAACTATTTTCTTAGAGTCAAGACTTAGTTCAAGGGCTTTCATATAATAAATTATGCCCCACGAGCAAGAGTTGACACTACCACGTTATGTCTTTATTTATGAGATGTTCTACGACTCTCACCTTAGAGACATGACTTATCTGAACAATTTTAAAAGAACTTCCTAACAACAATTCATGCCCTTAAATTTTCATAAAAAAGAAGATCCCTTTGCGGATTATCCAATTTTTTATTTATTAGCAAAATATAATAGAAGTTGAGAAAAAAAAAGATCAAACAAAATAGAGAAATAAAAAGAGAGATAGAGAAAAAAAGGCAACAAAAAAAAATAAAGATTAAGAAAAAAGCAAAGAATTAAAAAAAATTGAGAAAAAAAATAAAAATAAAGTTTGAGAAAAATGAGAGGAAAAAAAAGAATTGAAAAAAGAAAAAAGTAACCAAACAAAATAGAGAAATAAAAAAAAAGAGATTGAGAAAAAAAAGGCAAGAAAAATAATAAAGATTAAGAAAAAAGCGAAGAGTTAAAAAAATTGAGAAAAATAAAAATGAGAGGAAAAAATAAAAATAAAGTTTGAGAAAAATAAAGGAAAAAAAGAGAACTGATAAAAACCAAAAATAAAGGTTGAGACAAATGAATTAAAAAAAAGAAAAAAATGAAGAAATACATAATGTTTGATAAAAAGGAAAAAAGAGAAAAAAATAAAGGTTGAGAAAAATAAATTAAAACATGAAAATAAAATTTAAAAAATAAAAAAGTAAAAATAATGAAAAAATAGAATAATAAAATTAAAGGAAAAAAAAATTAAAAAAAATATTTGAGAGACAAATGAATATGAAAAATTTAAAAATATATTTGAGGTGTAGAGGGGCAAAATGGTACTTGTACTATACTTAAAAGTAAGAAAGATTATTCTTTAAAGACATTTTTTATTGGGGTCAAATATCTAAAGTCACCCATATTTGGGTCTATGACATGTAGTTTCCTGACCAAAGTTGCTTTCGCTGTGGACATTAATTACCAAAAAGCATAGAGGGAAAAGGAATGTACAGTTGAGATGCTGAGGAGGAAATCGACTGATGGTTATTGTCAAATGCTTAGATACATATATATGCTTGATTCAGTGTATCTTGGATCACATATTAGAATGCATAATTAGAAGATAACAAGTTTATGTATCTGTTCATATTATTACATCCGTTAATGAAAGGATTTAAGTTTCGCAAGCCTATAGTTGTTGTGGATGGTGCACATTTGGGTGGGGCATATAAAGGAACATTTCTGTCTGGAAGCACTCTTTTAATGAATTATTTTTCTCGTTTAGTTTATATGTATCTGTTGTTATATAATCTTGTATCTCATTTTTTAATATGTATCTCATATAATTTTCTGATATTATTAGAATGTATCTCGTAGATTTTAATAGATGTATCTCTTTTTGATAATATGTATCTCATAAAAAGATTGGTTATTTAAATTTGTATCTCAGTGTAGAATTATGTGGAATAACTGACAATTGCACATAAATATTTCTGTATATGTCTATTATGTGTTAAACTAATATCTTTTATTCTGTATTTTAAATTACTACGTTATACAATATGTCATAACGTTAATGATGTAACTAAATATGTATCTATCGTATTTGTATTTTTGTAATAAACTTATAACTTGTATAATTAACCATATACATTTACAACACTTTAAACATTAAACTTCAATTTGAAATACAGATTAGAGATAATTCATATGTAAAACATTTGAAATAATTTTTAAAACAAAAATTTGAATACTCAACTTGACTTCTACTTTAGTTCAACACAAAACAACATCCAAAGAGATAACTGAAATACTATTTTACATGACTATGTCAACATATATGAAGTATCGGTAGATTATTTTGTATCTGGAAAAATCAAAATACTAATTAAAAGTTAAACATAATAAAGATAACTACAACTATTCACGACTAACTACGTCTTCTGCAATTGGTGGCATGAAGTTTGATTTAGGCCTCGGTGGATCATCATTGTCATTAAAGTATTTGTTCTCCACCTTATCAACTCCATACTTTCATAATAGGGATGCATATCTCAAATGATGGTATTCAACAACAATACCCGAATATGGTACTTCTAATTCATCACTCAGATACTCGACAAACAAAGCTACAAAATTCACAATCCCTGCATATCGATTTATTTTACAAGTAGTTAATTGTTAGTGTATCCACAAAAAGTGATCAGAAAAAAGTAAAATATACGTATAGTCTGTTGCTAATTTGCTCTGCAATTTCATATACATATTCCACTTCAAATGGATCCTTTTAGTGTTCTCATTATATAACTCAAGTGCTAACAGCCAGTTCGAACCCTTTATTCTAGAAAATTGCTATACTGAGGTAAGTTGGCAGCATTATAGTCAACTTTTGGACTCCACTGGATTGATCTCTATTTTTTATGATAACGCTGAATTATAGACGCGTATTCGCCGCTTCTTCAGTATAATCATTGTCAGAATCTTATGAAACTCCCCGTCGTAATTTGTACGTATACTTCGTCTAACAAATGTCAAGGAATACCAGTTGGCAAACTAAATCATCTAATTATGTCAAAAACCGACTCCTCAAATTGAGCAACAATACTGCAACGTTGAAGTGCCTCTTGAGTTGGCAGAATACTGTCACCAGTTAATTGATAATAATTCATATACGTTTTGCCAATGTATATCTTGTAAAAATATTCCACTGTTATGTATTTGTAGCCTGAATTTGTTTGTTTCTTTATCTTCTTCCACAAATAGTAGAAAATGACATCCACATGCTGCAAAATGTGAATCACAATTGAAATTACCTCAATATGAAATAAGATACATGTAAGACTCTTAATGTAAAGGAATTTTTGAAAAAAAACTGAGTTCTGTTTATGATGGTGCATAATATGAAACTTAACTTATTTATGTTGCTTGAATTTATTTAAGTTTGTTTTGATGGTACATAATATGATACTTATTTTGAAATTAAACATAGAATGCATAATCATACCTCGTCATTCCAACACTTGTTGGGTTGTTACATTAAGTAAAATCAATTTTTCGACTTTAAAACAAAACTACAAAATCAAGTTGTTGAAATTCAATACAAAAGCATTTAACTCTGCAGTGTTCATCCTTATATTTCCTAAATAAAATAGAATAAAAAGGTTATGACCGGATAACATTAATTTTAATGTAGAAAATAAAATTTTGACTTGCTTTATTGCATGTTGCTTGTAAAGACCCTCTCTTATCCATTCCTCAAACTCTGACACTATATGAGTTGGACCTACACTTGTGATGTTATAACCTTCGAACAAATATATTTTTCACACATGTTAAACAACTTTCTCCTTTGTTTTTGAACTAGAGCCAAATTCTGTCAAACATGAAGATTGATATATCTTTGATGTCTGTTTAATCTGATGTGCCGGTGTATTTTTGTCATTAGTTATGGGCATATCTGGACTAGAAAATATTTCTCATATAGATATATCACTAATCATAAATTGACTCAGAGTGAAGAGTGAATATGTGTAAACTAACAAAGGTACAACCAAAATTGGAGCGGCATCACTTAAAATGGGGAGTTTGCTTCCTTCTTTAACATTTCTAGGAAGCAGATTAGTATGGAATTCCTTACTAATTTGTAAGTCATTTGGTAAAATAATGATATCTTTGAACACCTTTGGACAATCTGATTTAGTAGGTCATTTAAATTCACTTCGTTCATCTGAATAATGGCCTCCATGTGGACTTTCCTTCCTAATATCAACCTAAAAGTGAATAGTGTGCCACATAATAAGAATGTAATTGATACGAGTCCAGTAAATAGAAAATCAAGTTACCTTTTTCTCATGAACATGCTTCAGCTTCAATGATTTTATAATCTCCATGCATTGATCAGTGACTATTGTCTGAATTCAGGTCATTGAATTTTTGATCCACCTTGTAATGAAAAAAGAATAGTATTTTGTAAGTGATACTTGAATCAGAGCTGTCTGTGTAACAAAAAAATGTAATTGATTAATTGAATTGACAATATTAAAGTGATACTTACATAGGTCTTAATAAACGACTTCATCTCCGACTCTAATAATTTTAAGTCGAACTTTACCAATAATTGATTCACAGGTATGTGGGAAAATTGTTCAACTCATTTTTTCGATTGACTTGGTGATGATCGTTGACCTTGAAAATAAGAACTTGAAGTTTCTTTACTACTGTAGAAAATGGGATCAATCTGAGATTTATGTGTCCTACCCAATTAATTTTCTTTTGAAGTAATTGTCTCATATTTTTCTTCATTGGGCATATTTTTTGGACTGAAACTGTTTTTCTTTTCTTATCATGAGGAGTAGAAGTCGTAACTGATACATGTTGTGTTTTATTAGCAGATAATCAAGAAGAGTAGTACTGAAATACTCAAAATCATCATGATCCATGACAACAGGTTCTTCAATAATTTTTGACTTTGTTCGACTTTTTTACATGAAGATGTTGATGGCATACTCTTTGTAGAAGGATCAAATGAAGAAATACCGACAGAAGACAAGTCTAGTTTATCAAGCTCCTCCATAGTAAGACCAAGGTTGGAATATAAATACAGTGCCAAAAATTATAAACACAAAAAGATGAAATAATTAAAACTAATTTAATTCATTGTAGCATGTAAAATACATACACCTACTCGTAATAAACTACTCAACTCAAATAAATCAAAATGTATCTCAACTTTTAACCATGACTACAGTACCTTGCTAAATATGTCGTCTATAAACTGATTGTATTTTGGTCTAACTGCCACAACCTTCCAATTCAAAATCCTTGAGATCTGATTACCTTGTCAGACTATAATGCGTTTTTCAACTTTGGAGCAACTTTCAAACATCCATAAATTAAGTACGTGAGGCATTCCACACAATATTTTGAACTTCTTCTCTACAAATAGGATAGTCTCAAATAAGTCATCAACTTGAAGAATGCCACTTCACCGCAAGAATAATATTCATACTTTTCATCCTCGACCATCTTAAAATTTGACAATGGAATAGGAAAATTTTTAACTGTGAAAATAGAAATGTGTGGATAAATTTAAAATGGCCATTTGAAGAGCATCTTTATTGCTGTCAAAATTTTTCATGATAAAATATTGTACCGACATTTGCTTATGATTTGTTGATTAAGGGAAATACTTCTGCATAAGAATGCTGGGAGATGAATTATTATATAGAAAATCTTCTATATTATCGGTGCATTTCAATTCAGTAAGTAATGCAAAATTGAAGATGGAAAATCAGAGAACGTTGCCATTGACTAAGACATGCATGTCATATGAATTGTTTTGCTGAATCATAAGCATAAGTAAGCATTTTGTAATTTTTCCAATGTAATTGGACAATGGGATATTGAGATAACACCCAAAAATCGTCTCAGCAAACAAGTCAATTACTTTTTATCCGATAACCTCTTTTAAGTCATCTTTGAACTTTACTTTACAGGAACTTTCAAATCTTAAAAGATGAGCAGAAATCTCCTTTATAACATAACTCATCCCTTGAAAAATGACATACAAAAAATAATTAAATTTTGTAAGAGATACATGCTACATCTGAGATTACTATAAACCTACATATAATAATACTCTGATCTTTTGTAAGAGATACATATTATTTACAAACATACATGTGTCTACAACAATATATATATTAACATAGATTGTAAGAGATACATACTATACATATAAAAAACTTAAATGTATCTCTTGCTGTAATAATATGTAGCTCTTATATATTTAATTAACACAAATATATAACGAGAGATAGATACTTTACATACAAGTACTTTATATGTATCACTTTACTTTATTTATATGTATCTCTCATAAGCATATGTCACATAATTGAAAAAAAAGAAGAGATACATACATATAAATTTTTAAATAATTAGAGATATAAGATGAAGAAAAAGTATCAGATGTATTTAAATATGTATCTCGATCTAAATTATTGCTCAGTTACAAACATGCAAATACCTTTGGAAGAGTGTCTCTAGTTGTAACTTCAACAACTCTTCTTTTTTTTTCTTGCACAAACTACACCTCATGAATTGGTAGATCCTCTTTTCTTAGAATTATCCACTCCTTTTTTCTTATCTTTTTTTTGCATGCTTTTCACGTAATTTATTCATCGCTGAGGGATTGTTTCAGTGTTTAAATTTTTATTTTCATTAAAATCATCAAAATCTTTATAAAAAATATCAGGAATAAAATTAACAATATCTTCATGTTGTTTGATGTTGTCTATTTAAGAGATTCTAAGACAAAAAGATGATCCTGAATCTATATTCATTGTATTAATTGAACCGATATAGGCTCAAAATTTTAATATACTAAGCCTTTATTCAACAATGTTAATAAAATAACCTTAAAAAAATTTAAGTTGAAGAGAGTTTGATTTTTGATAAAAATTGTTGAAGATGATAAGCAGATAATGAAGATGAATTTTGGGGGAAATACCTTAATTAAAAAATCTGAAGAAATAGAGCAAATTATGGGATGAAACAACACTAAAAAGTCCAGCGTTGAAGGAGGAAAAAACCGCTACTTCAATTGGTAAAATTGTATCCGATAAAAATGAATCTATTTAAGATGTATCTTCACTTTTAATTAAAAATACTAAAAGTTGACATATTTATAACTTTTAAAAAATGAAGGAATTATTAGTATTTTTAGTAACTTAAGTTGTCCTTTTATGGAATTTTTCCTAAAATAAAAACGCTCTAGAATCTGCATCATTGGGCCTAAAGACCTAATTGTTAGAAAAGTTCAAGAAATTACATGGTATAGCCCCAATAGTGGGTGACTTTGAATTTTTGACTCCAATAAGAAAAAATTTTAACGACTAGCCTTCCTTCCTTTTAAGTATAATACAAGTACAATTTTACCCCTCTACATATCAAATATTTTGAACTTTTCATACTTATTTGCCTCTCAAATTCTATTTTTATTTTTATTATTTTCACTTTTTTATTTTTTTTTTATTTTTTTTTCATATTTTAATTCATTTGTCTCAACCTTTATTTCCTTTTTCTTTATTCTCAAACATTATCTATTTCTTCATTTTTTTTTAAAAAAATTCATTTGTCTCAACCTTTATTTTTATTTTATTTTTGGTTTTTATCATTTCTCTTTTTTCCCTCATTTTTCTCAAACTTTAGTTTTATTTTTTTCTCCCAATTTTGTTTTTTCTCAATTTTTTTTAATTCTTTGTTTTTTTTCTTAATCTTTATTTTCTCTTGTCTTTTTTTTTTCTCAATCTTTTTTTATTTCTCTATTTTGTTTAATCTCTTTTTTACTTTTTTCTCAATTTCTATTATATTTTGCTAATAAATAAAAAATTGGATAATCCACAAAGAAAACTTTTTTTTTGACATGAAAACAAATTAAGGGTATGAATTATTGTTAGGAAGTTCTTTGGGATAAGTTTTGCCCCTAAGACAAAAATTATAGAACAATACATAAATCAAAGAACAATGTGGTAGTGTCAAGTCTTGTTTGAGGAACATAACTTTTTGTTTGAAAATGCTTGAATTAAGTTTACTTCTAAGGCAAGAGTTATAGAACATCTCATAAATCAAAAAAACGATGTGGTAGTGTCAACACTTGTCTATTGAGCGTAACTTGTTCTTTTGAGAGGTTCTTGGACTACGTTTCGTCTTAGAGTCAAGACTAATAGAGCATCACATAAATTAAGACACAATATGATAGTATCAAATTTTATCCATGGGGCGTAACTTGTCGTGTAAGTCTTGCCTCTAAGGCAAGAGTTATAAAATATCTCATAAATCTAGACACGATGTGGTGGTGTCAACTCTTGCCCACGGGACGTAACTTGTTGTTTGAAAGTCCTTGGACTAATTCGAGCCGCTAAGGCAAGAGTTATAAAACAGCTCACAAATCAATACATAATGTGGTAGTGTCAACTCTTATCCATGGATCATAGCTTATTGTTTAATAGTCCTTGATTTATAAAATATCTCATAAATCAAGACACGATGTGATAGTGTCAAATCTTGTACGTGAAGCGTAACTTATTGTTTGAAAGGTCCTTGGTCTAAGTCTTGTCTCTACAACAAGAGTTATAGAACATAGAATAAATAAAAATATAATGTGATAGTGTCAACTCTTACCCATGGGGCGTAACTTGTTATTTAAAAGTCCTTGAGTTAAGTCTTGCCTCTAAGGCAAGAGTTATAGATTATCTCATAAATCAAAACACAATGTGGTAATGTCAACTCTTGCCCATAGGGCACAACTTGTTACTTGAAAGTCCTTGTTCTAAGTATTGCCTCTAAGGGAAGAGTTATAAAACATCTGATAAATCAATACACAATTTGGTCGTGTCAACTCTTGATCATAGGGCATAACTTGTTAGTTGATGGTCCTTAGACTGAGTCTTACCTCTAAGACAAGAGTAAGTAAAAAACACAATGTGTTAGTGTTGACTCTTTCCCAATATATGTAACTTATTTGAAAATTTTTGGGATAAGTCGTGTCTCTAAGGCAAGAGTTGTAGAACATCTCATAAATAAAGATATAACGTGATAGTGTCAACTCTTTTTCGTGGGGCATAATTTATTGTTTGAAAGTCCTTGAGCTAAGTCTTGCCTCTAAGGAAAGAGTTGTAGAACATCTCATAATGAAGACATAACGTGGTAGTGTCAACTCTTGCCCGTGGGGGCATAATTTGTAGTTTAAAAGTCTTTGAGATAAGTCTTGCCTCTAAGGCAAGAGTTGTAGAACATCTAATAAATAAAGACATAACGTGGTAATGTCAACTCTTGCCCGTGGGGCATAATTTATAATTTGAAAGTCCTTGAGCTAAGTCTTGCCTCTAAGGCAATAGTTGTAGAACATCTCATAAATGAAAACATAACGTGGTAGAGTCAACTCTTGCTCGTGGGACATAATTTGTTGTTTGAAAGTCATTGAGCTAAGTTTTGCCTCTAAGGTAAGAGTTATAGAACATCTCATAAATCAAAACACAATGTGGTAGCGTCAACTCTTGCCCATGAAACATAACTTGTTGTTTGAAAGTCATAAGTCTTGCCTCTACAATGTGGCAGTGTATGTCAACTCTTGCCCATGAAACGTAGCTTGTTGTTTGAAAGTCATAAGTCTTGTCTTTATAATGTGATAGTGTCAACTCTTGCTCATGAGATGTAACTTGATTGGAAGAAATCGAACAAAAGAGCAAAAATAATAAAAATTACAAAAAAAAAAAGAAGAAAAATATTTAAAATGTAAAAATCAAGGAAAATGTAGAAGATGAGAGAGCACGAGAAAAAAATAATGGTTGATAAAAATATATATAAAAAAAGATAAAATAAAAATAAAGGCCGAGAAATTTTATTTTTTTAAAAAGAAGAAATAAAAATCAAAGAAAAATAAAGTATTTTTTTTATAATAATAGACGTTGAGAGGAGTAAAAGGGAAAAAAAGTAAATGTTGAGAAAAACTAAAAAGAACAAAAAAAAGGAAAGAAAAAAATAATAAATCAAAGTAAAATGAAAAGAAAAAAAAAGAAGTTGAGAGGAAAAAAAGAAAAGAGTAAGAGTTGAGAAAAATTAAAAAAAAAAATCAAAGTAAAATTAGATAGAGAAAAAAAAGTTGAAAAATGAATAAGTATGGAGTTATGAGAAAATTGAAGGAAAGATGTCTTTAAGTCTTAAATGAAAGATTGGTGACATTGACCAACTTAAAGGGTCAAACATCATTAGAAAACTTGATTAAGTTAATTGTGGACTTGATTAATATTTTTAAAACTTTATAATCTTTTCAAAAATACAAATCAACCCAACCCACACCATACCCCTCTTATATCCAAATCAACCACACTCTCTCTCTCCAGCTTCTGTCAACTCTCTCCCAACCAATAGTTCTGCAAAATTTCTCCCTTCAACCTCCGGCGACAAATAATCGAGCGAGTTCCTTTTCGACTTTCAACCGTCAATCGACGTGAAGACTTCTCCGGCGACAAAAACTTTGAGTTCTTCGTCGTCCCATTTCTTTTTTCACAGGTAAAAAATTATGAAGAAACAGCGGAACTTAAGCCAACTACTCTTCTAGTATTGAAATGTGGACTGAATAAACTCCTAATTTCTGGCATTTCTTCTTCTTGTTGTCGTACTGTTGATTCAAATTTTTTGGTGATTTTTGGTCACAGTTGATGTTCTTAGTGTGTGTGTGATGTGTTGGTGTTGCTGGGTTGATTTATTGTTTGTCTTGGTAAAAATGGTATTGCAACAGATGAAACATCTGATGTAATAGATGAAACATTTAATGCAACAGATGAAAATCTGATGCAACAGATGAACAATCTAACAGATCATTCATTTGTTGCGACATACAACTCTTCTGTTTGGAAGAAATCTAAACAATATTGATCCAACAGATAACTGATTAGTGATCTGTTTTTATTCTTTCCAACGGTTTACTCTTTATTTTGCAATAGATTAGTGACTATTTTTATTCTTTCCAATGGTTTACTCATCCGTTGCAACAGGTCGGTTATATGTTGCAACAGATAACATACCTGGTGCAACAGATTAGTGATCCATTTTTATTCATTCCAACGGTTTACTCATCCGTTGCAATAGGTCGGTTATATGTTGCAAAAGATAACATACCTGGTGCAATAGATTAGTGATTTGTTTTTATGGTTTCCAACAGATTACTCATCCGTTGCAACATATTGATTATGTGTTGCATCAGATAAAATACTAGGTGCAACAGATTAGTGTTGTTTTTATGGTTTCCACGAATTACTCATCCGTTGCAACAGGTCGGTTATATGTTGCAACAGATAACATACCTGGTGCAACAGATTAGTTGTCTATTGAAACTGTTATATTATTGTTATGCATTAATCAATTATAATCTATGTTATGTTTCTGTTAATTAAAGATAATATAGCTCCTAAAAGAAAAGAAATTGAATCAAGTCCAAGTAAAGGAACAAGTGCAGCAGCTCAGCTACATCCACCACTCTATGAGGTTTCTTTACAAGCGTTATCTCAATCGGGATCAGAAGATAATAAACACGAAAAGGAGGAATCTTTCAAAAGAGATGATCCAAATGCTAATAGCCCTTCTGCCGAAGAGTTGGTCAAAACCTTCAACATTGATCGTTATCCTGTAAGAATGCAGTGCGATGGTGCCACAGATTTAACGGTTGATTTCGTGGTTAGGTCGGTCATGGGAAAATCTTTCAATGCCTTCAGAAAAATACTTCGAGAACAAAAATTAGATTCTTATTTCAGAGAAAGCTGTTTTAGGCAATATCTTGATTTACCGGAGGACAACAATGCTCGTTTCCAGATGAAAATGGTATATGATCTACTCAAGCGCAGGTTTATGTATGAAAACAAAATAAGATGGATGAGGTGTGAATAAATTATTGTGGCATGCCTGTTTGTTTTGGTTGGAAGGAGTTTTCCATAGTTACCGGACTAAAATATTATCCTCCTTCTCCTTCTCAAGTTATACCCACTTTGACCCAAAAAAAAGCACCCCGCACACCCAACAAAGGAAAAGGCAAGTCGAGTGATCACGATGACCTGGTGTCCATTGTTGGTCCAAGTGTCAAAAACAAAATCTGATAGAAGTGTTGAAAGGTAAAGGACTTTTAAAGAAGCATAAACAATCATTGTGTTTGGTTTGGTTTGTACATAATGTTCTTTGGGAGAGAGACGTTAACAACATAAGCCTCAGTTTAATAAATCTCTCCGAGGATCTTGAGGTATTTAACAGCTATCCTCGGGGTTATGAAAGCTTCAAAATGACTGTCGAATATTGGTTGACTCCGTTAACTCCAAAACAGTCAACTTATATGGCTTTCCATGGGCCTTCATGGTAAATATTTTTTTTATCATGATATGATTCATCATTTTTTTATTCAATAATGCTTTTGATTTATTGGTGTTATGTTATAGGCTTGGGCATTTGAAGCCATTCCTTATTTGAGACAACAAGTGAACTACCAGGAAGAAGTTTCCTGTCCAAGAATTTTGAGATGGTTGTCGGCCAAAATCGATAAAAATGCAAAACTTCTTGATCTTTTCAATCCCCCCCAAGGAAGCAGTAAGTCCAATTCTAATCAAGTTTTTATTTTAATTAATGATTAAATGATTTCACCATCATTCTTAATATATGTACCGATTTATTTTAGATTGTCCATCCGTGGCTTGTTCCGACCAATCGAGAGTTGAAGATGTTATTTTTTCTTACTTTACGGTCTGTGCAAACTTTATCGGATCCTAAGGTTGTTGATGGAATAAAAATGGAATTATTTGGAGAAATAGCCATCACAAGAAAAATAATTTTGGAGGATGGGGCTAATGATGTTGCTCTTACAGTTTTTGAAACAACAAGCCATTATGATTATGATCATAATGGTTGTACAAATTTTTCTCCAAATATTATCGCATCTAGCGAATGTTCTTCATGCAAATGTCAAGACTGCAAGGCGAAACACGATGGAGTGATTAATGCTATTAATGCACTAACTGCTTCTGTAAAGAAAATGACATTTAAGAGGGGTGTCATTCCATCAAAGAGGATTTCATATCCAGACACTCCACTAGAGATCAAGGCGGCTAAGAGGAGAAGTTAAGACACTTTCAAGGCATTATCAATCATAAAAAATCAAGATTGCAACGCCTATGTCTTTGTCTTGCATCGATGTTCAGTGTGCAAGGGCCACATGAGAGCAGCATGAGATGAAGAAGGTGAATGTACATCATCTGTTCCAAAAAACAAACAGGCACATATCTGTTTCAATAGATGATACATCTGCTGAAAATTATCAAACAGATATATACATCTTTTGCAACTGTTATCTAACCTGTTGCATCAGATTCGTTAGCTATTTCAACAGATGAGTTTAATGTTGCAACAGATGGGCCATCTATTCGAAATTATCGTACTTCTCTGATTTACCTGTTCGAATTTGTCCCAACAGATAATCCATCTAATACAATATAAGATTCATCTGTTGCAATAGATGGAAAATCTATTGTATATCTCTACTTAGCATTGATAATTCTGGTTTTCCAGGTGGATGTCACAGCTACTGCCGAAGAGCATAATATCACAGTTGAAAATCCATCAACTGTTTCCAAAGATGAAGAAAAAGTGGAGCCTGTTAGTTTGGGAGAACGAAAGAATTACCCGTTTGAAGGGTTCAACATCTCGGACGAGGCTCTAAAAAAACTAACACAGTTGATCAACGACTATTCAGAATGAATTGCCGATGGACTGTTAAAGCATCATGCCGGCAGGTACATAAATTAATTTTATAGATATTGGTTTATACAATTCTTGTTGTGAGAACCTGACATTAACACATATAAATCATCATGTAGAAAATAAAATGACTAGCGCTACAAAGTGAACGAATCGAGTCTTGGTTTTGATATGTTCAAATTTGTTGTTGCACATCCCGAAATGAAGAATTGGTTCTATTTGATGTCACGACCCCAAACTTGCTGGAATGATGAGGTTTAAATGCCATACATATTACTATTAATTAATACTTTATTTAATTGCATCTGTGTATTGATTTTTTGTCACGTAATCCAAAATATTTGATAACATGTGCAGCACATCGATGTCATTTTTTACTACCTCCGAAAGAAGGCCAAGTTGCAAACATAAGAACAATACAGATACACAACAGGCAATTTTTGGTACAAAGTTTACATCAATAATGCCTACGATAGGTATTGGCAACAACAGCCGGAAGTTTCCTGAAACGAGGAATGCTTAATCAAAATCATCAAGGTTTTAGCATTCCGGCTGGCTTACCTTGGCAATTGATTGACGAAGTGTACATTCCAATCAATTATGGTGATGAATTCCATTGGGTGTTGGCTGTCATCATTCTAAAAGAGAGGCGCAACTGAGTTTATGACTCGATGTCGTGAAGGAGATGTTCCGAGCCGTCATCTGAGATACAAAACCTGGCTAAAATATTGCCTACTTACCTTGATATGAGTAATTTTTTAGACCAAAAGGTTCGTACTGATTGGTCGACGATTGAAGCATACCGGGATAAAATGGCTAATCCATTTGATGTACACTATGTTGACAGAATTTCTCAACAAACCATTGATAGACTGTAAGTTTAAGTGTCATGATTTAGTTTCATTTCATAAATTTCACAACGCTTGCATGAACTATAAGATATGGATTATCTATTTTCTTATAACGTAAGGATTGCGTTCCTTTTGTTGCCGCCGATGCCGAGTATTTGAGCAATGGATTACAAGTACCAAATGATGGACTTGATGCCGGATTACTTCGCAAAATATATGTTGCTTTTTTATGAAAATATGGAGAAGCGAAAGCTCAAAAGCCGTACGCAACCGACGTTAAAGATTCACGACGACCAAAGCCAAATTCCGTAGCACCGGATGAAGAACAACTTGCCCATATTGATTAGATCTTTATAGCTTGAGTCCGTCTATGTAATAACCTATCCTCCTTGGTTTAACTTGTTGATTTATTTGTAGAGTAGATCGTTTATACCCATAATGATTTTTTTTACATTTCATTTATTTGTTGAGTTATTTCATGTAATTTTCGAAGGCTTCTATTTATATTATTCTGGCTATGAATATAATTAATCCTTAGTTTTGAACATGTTAATTGAAATAGAGTACTATATTTAAATATCGCAATAAATAATACATCTGCTGTAACAGATGACATATCTTATCAGACAGATTTAGACATATGTTGCAATATGAGATGCAACACGTAGGTCATCTGCTGGAAATTATATAACAGGTCTTCCTACTTTTTTGATTTACTCCAACAGATTATCGATCACTTGCAATAGATAGATTATATGTTGCAATAGATCGTATATCTGTTGCGACAGACAGACTGGGAACATCTGCATAACGCAACAAATGACCAACATATTACAACAGATAATAAATCTGTCACAACAGGTACTATATCTGTTACGATGGATATAAAATCTATTGCATTATAAAAATTCAATTTGGCCAGACATAAAAATTATTGCCACTACATGTAAAGTGAATTGGCTTGAAATGAAAATTTGTTATCTTGTTCGTCTTTGTCTTTGTACATGTTTATTTTATACACGGGCTCCAACCATTTAGTTAGTACACCATATGCCCAGACCTATTGCATCTTTCCCATAATGGTATCGCACACACCGGTCATTTGTGTGCCGATCAGCAAACACTCGATGTATGAAAGCAAGTACGACCCGCATGTTGCACCGGTTGTATTTATTGAAGGCTGGATGTTCTTATTTCGACATTTAAAATCTCATGATTCCTTCGCCAAGACTTCAACCGGCAAATGATCCATCAGCTTACTCTGCGTCAACAACTTAGGTAACAATTTCAAGAGTGGCTGCATGTGGGTTAAAAACAACTTCTTACTGAAGACAGGTAAGTTGCAGTTATAAACCTTAATCTTTCCCTCATATAGTAGTATCTCAACAGTGAGAAAATGTGTGACATCCACATTCACGAATGCAAGGATTCTTTTTGCCTTGGCCAAGCTCTTGTCGTGTGGATATGACCTCTTTCCTCTAACATATTTAATCGCTTCTTCATCCCATTGAAATATAGAAACTAACTGATCAAATCCCGGGCCACCGAAATCAGCTATCTTACAGATTTTAGTGTACCTATACTTGAAATTATTGCAGAAGTTGAGGTCCATTATCATATCGGCAGCATTATAAGCATCCGGGTACGCTAATTGCCTGCCCCTCATGAGGCAGAGAATTTCATCAACATACTGTGGTATAAGAAGACAATTTTTAAATAGGTTAGTAATTATAAAGAATAAAAACACAGTGAAAAGAATCCGATGCAGAGGGTTCTCTGAATTAGTTCACAGATTACCCAGCCAACGCAACTTATGCAACAGATGTTTATTATGTTGCAACAGAATACTAAGTTTTTGCAACAGATTATACATCTGTTGCGTAGATTCTTATTCATGGAGTAGATTGTAAGGCTAGGTTAGCAAAAGTAAACTTACCTTGTCCTCGTACCACACGCACATATTTGTCATATTCGAGAAGTCTTTGGCGGCAAATGAATGCATGGTGTATTCTTTTTGAACCTTCATCTTGATGAAGTCTTCCAGTTCCTTTCTCCTTGCCAAGTGCTGCGAATATGTCCACCTTCTTCGGTGACCCCTTAACTTCAACAACTATCAGAGCGGGGGGAGTTGCAATTTTTACTGATTTTAGAACGGAGAGAATTTTTCTAATTTTTCTTCTTTTCCTCCTAACCTCCATTGTAGGAGTGCGTGGCTCCCTCACCTCATTGGATGGTATGATACCCCTCCTATATTTCAACTCCTCGGCAGCTTTAGCAATAGCCTCTATCTTTTCAAGGAGTTTATCCTTTTTATCCTTGCATACTTTGAATTTGCAATGAGAACATAAGGGTGAGGAGGGGTGAGAGGGACCACTGTAAGAGTGGGAGGGAACGGTGTAGGGGTGAGAGGGAGGACCTATACAAGGGGTGTTTTCAAACATATTTATTTTTTGTTGAGCACCAACATGCTCATAATCACGACTGGCAGCAGAAGCAACAGCAGGATGGGTTCCACCATCACAAACAACTCCACCAGCAATACCCCCATAAGAAGCACCCAGATCTGTTGTAGATTGAGGTTGGTCGTGAAGAGCTTCAACATTAGGTTGACCTTGCCTAACTGCTCTTCTTATGGATGTTGCTCCATCCAATTCTTTCTTTATTAACTCCACCGTTGGGTCTTCTTTTGTGTCAATAAGACCCAGAGTAAGAAAATAAGTCATCCCCAGCTCATCAATGGTAGGCACGATCCAAGGATGCACAACCTATAAAAAAAACAGGAGGAATTTAAATCATATAATTATAATTTGCATTCAGTTGGGTTACATAGGGCTTGGGTTACATGGATGTTAACACAACCAACTTATACAACAAATGATCTAGCTACCACAACAGTTGATCTGTATTTTGAAACAGATTGATAATATGTTGCATCAAATTACCCATCTGTTTCATAATTTGTAGTAGATGGGTAATCTGTTGAGTAGGGTTCAGAGAACTAGAGCAACATATGGTTAATCTGTTGTGAAATATGGATCGTCTGTCACAATAGATTACCCATCTGTTGCACCAGTTGCAGTTGACGGGTAATTTTTACAACAGACGACCCATCTGTCGCAACAGATGGAACATCTATTTCAATATCTTTCTGTGAGGCAAATTATTTTAGTTGAAAGAAAACGTACTACATCATCCGGAGGGTTAAAGAGATTAGACTCGTTAATATTTTTTTGTTTCTCTCTGCTGCAGCCAACCACCAAAGATCCTTGGATGAGAAACCTTATCCGGGTAATCCTTAAAATTCTTTCGGAGGGGAGGAATGGCTTCACATGGCCACGCCTAAAAATTATAAACAGGAAGCAAGAAAAAAAAAGTCATAAGTATATTCAATATAAATTAATGAATGAGTAAAAATAGTGATCAATTTTACCATGAAAGCCCAAGGAAAGACGTATAATGTGGTCGTCTTTGGTTTTAGCTTTTTCAGTAAATATTTGAAAGTCAAAAGGTAGCTATCGTATCCCCAGGGATAATCATTGAATTTCCCAAAATCATCATCAAGCACCGACAAATCATGTTCCATGACTTTCTTGATGTCTTTTGCCAATAAAAGGGAATGGACAAACCAAACTAAGCACAAGTTCTCCCTGTAGTGCTTTGGTATATCTTTATTCTTGAGATCCGCCATCATATCCTCCACTCTGTAGCTAGGTCCAACAATGCCCAACAACCCTTTTTTTACCTTGCGTTTGTTGGACCATTTATGGGGTATTTTCTTGATGGGAGGTTCTTCTGGATGATCGCATCTCAAGCCCGTCACTCTGGCAAACTTTTTCAATCCAAAATAAATTGGCATGCCACAGTAGTTGATCCAGACTTCATCCATCTTTTTTTCTCCCTCCTTCAGACCTCCATCATTCCCCACATACTTGATCCTACGCTTGAGAAGTCCATATACCATGATCATTGGGAAACGGAGAGGGCGGGCCCCAGACAGCTCAAGAAAGTAAGCAAAATAGCTCTTCTTAAAAAGTCCATCTATGTTTTCCTTCTTTATAATACTTCTAAGTTCGTCAAAAGGATTCCCCAACAGACATTTAAGTACAAGATCATCAAATACTGCTTTAGGGCTATTCATCAGCATCGCAACTCAAAACTTGTCAATACTAATGGTTTTGACAGAATCATGCTGGAATTTTGATATTAGTTCATGCCCCATTGGTGGGGAGGAGTTATCACTTTCCTCGGCTTCATTTTGCCCTGACTGAGATTGTTTTGGAAGATTTTCCAAATCTATCTGTACTCTAGCCTTTTTTGTTTTGTGATTAGAAGTTGATCCACTTTCTCCACTTTCAGTTTCTTTTCTTTTGGGAGACATTTTTTAACTACAAACAATAGAAAAACAAAAAATACATTGCATTTGATATCTGCATAATCTTTTTTAAAAAGGTGAGACAAATTTCAATAAATTATTCTATGCCATATAACCAAAAAAAAAATACTCCAACGGATAACCCATCAGTTGGAACAGAAGGGGAACCCGAATCTGTTTGAAGACCTATTTAATATCTCCCAACAGATATTCCACCTGTTGCAAAAGATGGACAAATTTTAATAAATTATTTTATGCCACATTACAAGAAAATACTCCAACGGATAACCCATTAGTCGGAATAGATGGGGAATCTGTTTGAAGACCTATTTAATATCTCCCAACAGATCTTTCACGTGTTGCAATAGATGGACCACCACCACCATAACCAATGCAACCAATTCCACCACCAATTCCAACACCAAGAACACCATCACCACCGCCAAAAAACACAAATACCAACATCACCAACAACAGCCACCAACAACACCACAAACACCGTCCAACAATACCACGACAGTCAAAAAAACACTGAGAGAAAAACTAGGGTTTTCTCGGGTGCCTCCTACTTTTTTAGCATCAAAACTCAAAATTGTTAACCCATTCTCGAAGATAATTCAACTAAAAGTCTTCTTTTTCATCATTAACTAAAAGCCCTATTTTTTAGAATAAAGAACAAATGTAGAACTCTTCTCGAACTCTGTTACCTGCAAAGACAGAGAAAACAACAGATACAAACGGGAATGAAGTCGAAAAAAACAACTATATATAGTCGTAAATAGGAAGAAAATAGACATGTTTTGAAGGGTTAAGCAATATGTTGAGTAGTTGTTGTTTGTATTATTGAGAGGAAAATGAGACCGAGAGAGAGAGAGAGAGAAAGGGAGAAAGAGAGAGAGAGAAGAGTGAGAACTTAAGATTTGAAATGAAATTTTTTTCGCGCAAATGGATGATTTGTATGGGTTGATTTGTAATTTTGAAAAAGAATGACAAGTTTTGAAATTGCTAATTTGGTCCAAATTGATCTTAATTAATTTTAAAAAATTTAAAAGATATAGTTTCTAAAACATTGAGTTGATGAGAACTCATTTCAACTCAGAGTGATCGATCGACGACTTGGGTCGGGATGAACGCAATACCAACATCATACAATTGTAAAGACTCGATTGGGTTTGTAGTTGACCCTGCAAGCTCATTCATTCATCCCTAGTTCCACCTAAATCAACTTAGGTACTATCACTATCTTAACATTGAGTTGATGAGAACTTATTTCAACTCAGAGTGATCGATCAATGACTCGGGTCGGGATAAACGCAATACCAATGCCATGCAATTACAAAGACTCGATTGGATTTATAGTTAACCCTGCGAGCTCATTAATTCATCCCTAATTCCACCTAAATCAACTTAGGTACTATCACTATCCTAACATTGAGTTGATGAGAACTCATTTCAATTCAGAGTGATCGATTGATGACTTGGGTCGGGATGAACCCAATACCAACGCCATGCAATTGCAAAGACTCGATTGGATTTGTAGTTGACCCTGCGAGCTCATTCATTCATCCCTAGTTCTGCCTAAATCAACTTAGGTACTATCACTATCCTAACATTTAGTTGATAAGAACTCATTTCAACTCAGAGTGATCGATCGATGACTCGGGTCGGGATGAACACAATACCAACGCCATGCATTGCAAAGACTTGATTGGATTTATAGTTGACCCTGCGAGCTCATTCATTCATCCATAGTTCTACGTAAATCAACTTAGGTACTATTACTATCCTAACATTGAGTTGATGAGAACTCATTTCAACTCAGAGTGATCGATCGATGACTCGGGTTGGGATGAACGCAATACCAATGCCATGCAATTGAAAAGACTCGATTAGATTTGTAGTTGACCTTGCGAGCTCATTCATTTATCTATAGTTCCGCCTAAATCAATTGCAATGAAATCTGTTGCAACAAACGACTGATCTTTGAAAATTTTCAAACAAATATTTATATCTGTTGCAACAGATGACATATCTGATTTAATTATCAAATAGACATTTGCATCTATTGTGACAGATGACTAGGCTGTTGGAAATTTTCAAACAGCTATTTATATTTGCTGTAACAGATGACATGTCTGATTTAATTAATTATCAAATGGACATTTTCATCTATTGTCATAGATGACTGAGCTATTGGAATTTTTAAACAGATATTGAGATCTGTTGTAACAGATGACTGAGTTGTTCAGATTTCTAAACAGATATTTATATATATTGCAACAGATGATATATCTGTTTGATATTTTGTTTTCCTCTTTTAATTTTAAAGCAAGCTTCTGGTCCAAGTAGATAATATCAAGTAGTAGTACTTACTACTAAAGACGGTAAAAAATATCTCTTGGATATCTCAAAAGTGAGTTCACTGAGCAGTCTTGTCTTGTCTTTTTAATGTCACTAGTCTTAGTCTTCCTCGTGCCCCTCAAATTATTAATGAAATTAATGACTATTAATTAATGAATATTAAAAATCCTCACGTCTACATACACAATACATCTATAGAAATTATCTCATCTCTTCCTTCAGCTGCAGTTTATTTTATTCAACTCTCATCTTTTTCTTTCTCTCCTTTTTAGGGTCACAACCTTTTTTCTCTCTTTTCTCTTCTCTTCTCATAAATATCCTTTCGGATCCGATCCATATCTTGCCTCGACTGAAATTGTTCTTTTGATCCCCTTTTTAATATTAAGGTATGGTTCATTATTGCTCTTTCAGTCTTGTCTTCTTCTTTGCAAGTTATTTACATCTGTTTTTTTATTTAATTACTATTTACCCATATCATATTTATTAAAAAAAATTGAAGGAACTTTTAAGTGTTGAATAAACAAACCGAGAATTGTTATTACAATATGCGAAAAAAGTCATCAGTTGGGAGAAGTTTAAAAGCCTTGTTGGCAGTATCATCTTTTTTTCTTATGTATTTTGTTTGTTTCTTTATTATTGATGCAGTTATTGATGTTGTTGGTGGGGTTGGCGTTGTTAGAACTTGTAGTGTGGTGTTGTTGATGGTTCTGGAACAAAGGATGTTGTTTCTTTATTGTTGATGATGTTGTTGGAACAAATATTATTGTTTCTTTGTTGTTGATGTTGCAACAGATGGAGAAACTATTGGAACAAATCAAACCACCAGAAAGGCTGGTTTGATGTATTCCATCAGACTCCACATCTGTTGCAACAGACTCTACATCTGATGCAACAGATGGATAATATTCTTTTTGTGACATCAATTCTTTTCCTCTCCTTTGTAGATATAAGAAACTGATAGTTGATCAACTTTTGTCGGACCATCCCAAGAGGCTATAGTAAAGATGCGTTCGGAGGAATAAGCTGATTGCAGATGGAACCACTTCATATGTGGGAGGTATGTATTACTGATAATGTTATCGTGGAAACACACATAGAGTGCACTGATTTTATGAATGTTGTTTTTACTCATTAGTCATAGATCGTTCAAACAAGATGTCTGTAATTTTACAGTTAAGTTTAGTAGGTCCGAACTGATAAGGCTGAGGGACCATAAATATGGTTCTGATACCCTGTTAAAATTTAATGTCGGTTGTTGCTCATATTTATTTGTCAAGCATTGTGAAGGGATCTAGTTTTGGTGTCATTGTAAAGAGATTCAATAGTTATTGGACTAACTTTTAGGGTGCATTGGACCCTTATAGGGCCTTCGAAGCTTAGCACTACATCTAACAAGAACGGAAAACTAATATAATTATTGCCCTAGTCCAAATTTATATGGTTGGGTTGCTCGCTCGGGGTGATGATTATACGCCATAAGGTGTGGTAGGAGAATGCCTTCGAGGTAAAATGGGTGGTTGATGGAATACTATATCATCTGAGAGCTAATTGAAGAAAAGACATAGGGTAGGAAGTAACTTCTAGCGAATCTAGCCGATTGAATTATCTTAACAGATGTGAAATCTGAATCAAGTGCTAATCTAAAAGTGTATCCGGTAATGTAATTTTGTCTGTTGTCTATCTGAAATAAAAATAATGTAGATGGACACTTTGCTAGGGAGCTGCGTGGTTGGGATTATCAACTAGATAAAAAATGGGAGAAGACCAACAAAGCAGCCTCACGGGCATCGAGGGTTAAAATAATGTACAACAAGTCTAGAAAACTTATGTCAACAGAAATTGCAGTTAAAATAAGGAATCTAAGCGAAGACGACAATTTTTGAATTTTAAATTTCATCCCATGCCTTCTTGTTTGTATTTTTGACCAGGTCCACTGTCATTGACCTGATCTAAACCACAAACGAGATTGAAAGGAAAATTGAGTATCATTGCTTCCTTAGCAATATGGTTATAATTGAGTGTGTTTTCTTGCCTTAGCATACTTTCAACATTCCTTGGAGAAGATCAGATGCTTGTTGTTGTATGTGAATCCTGATAATTTTTAAGCTTGCCTCCAACTTGCTGATTCTGTATTCAATCTGGTCGTTGCCGTCTTCGAAGTTGGTAAGGAGTTCCTCATCTCTTGTGAGAAGTTGGTAAGGAGTTTCTCATCTCTTGTGAGCTCGATTAGGAACACTACCTTCAAAGTTGTGGCATTCTAGAAGCCCTTCAAAACACTTTCTTCAGAAGCCTTAAAGGATATATGGAGGGTCGCTGTGTTTGTTTTAGGTCAAAATGTGTTGATGCACGTTGAAGATGTGGTCCCAATAATTGAACAACATACTTTTATCGAGTGTTGCTCCATGTATCTTGCTCAACCAATTTTATAAATTAGTAAGCATGGAGCAACGCTCGATAAAAGTGTGTTGTTCAACTGTTGGGACCACATCTTCAACGTGCATCAATACATTTTGACCTAAAACAAATACAGCGACCCTCCATGTATCCTTTAAGGCTTCTGAAGAAAGTGTTCTGAAGGGCTTCTAGAATTTCACAACTTTGAAGGTAGTGTTCCTGATCGAGCTTAAAAGAGATGAGAAACTCTTTACCAACTTTGAAGACGACAACGACCAGCTTGAATACAGTATCAGCAAGCTTGAAAATTATCGGAATTCACATACTACAACAAGTATTTGATCTTCTCCAAGGAATGTTGAAAGCATGCTAAGGGAAGAAAACACAATCAATTAATCCATATTGCTAAGGAAGTAATGATACTCTATTTGCCTTTCAATCTCGTTTGTGATTTCGATCAGGTCAACGACAGTGGACATGATCGGAAACACAAACAAGAAGGCATGGGATAAAATTTAAAATTCATAAATTTCTTCCTTCGCTTAGTTTCCTTATTTTAACTGCAGTTATTATTGGCGTAAGTTTTCTAGACTTGCTCAACATCATTTCAACCCTCGATGCCCGTGAGGCTGCTTTGTTGGTCTTCTCCTATTTTCTACCTAGGTGATAATCCCGAACACGCAGCTCCCTAGCAAAGTGTCCATTTGCATTATTTTTCTTTCAGAGAGACAACAGTAGAAATTACATTACCGGATAAACTTTTATATTTGCACTTGATTCAGATTTCGCATCTGTTAAGATAATTCCATCGGCCAGATTCGTTAGAAGTTACTTTCTACCCTATGTCTCTTCTTCAATTAGCTCTCAGATGATATAGTCTTCCATCAACCACTCATTTTCCCTCGAAGACATTCTCCTACTGCACTTTCTGGCATATAATCATCACCCCGAGCGAGCAACCCAACCATATAAATTTTGGCTAGGGGAATTTCTATTGGTTTTCCATTCTTGTTTGATGCAGTGCGAGGCTTCGAGGGCCCTCTAAGGGTCAAATTCACACTTAAAGTTAAGTCCAATCGCTATTGGTTATCTGCAGTGACGACAAATATTGATCCCTTCTCAATACTTGACACGCATAAACACGAGCAACAATCGTCAGTAATTCGTAACAGGGTATCTGCACCATCTTCATGAGGTCCTCAGTCTTATCAATTTCGAACCCATCAAACTTAACGGTACAATGCAGGATCTTGTTTGAATGATCAATGCCTAATCGGTTAAAAACTGCATTCACAAAAACATTATACTTTGTGTGTGTTGTCCCAATGATCTTATCAGTAATACATACTTAACTCCCACACATGTGATAGTGGATCCATCTGCACGCACCTTATTCTTCCTAGCCCATTTATGACTTAAATTGAATAAACAGATGACTAGCTAGTTGCAACAGATGACACATCTGTTTATATTGTCAAACAATTGGAGACATCTGTTATGACAGTTGATCAACCTGTTGCAGAAATCAAACAGATATATACATCTGTTGCAAAAGATTGTCAGTATGTTGTAAGTTATCTAACAGAAATAATATATTTTGGAACAGATTACCCATTTGTTAGATTTATTTTAAAGCAATTTTCTTTTCTTTTCGAGATAGAGTAATTTATAAATAGGTCCCTCTTTACAAATATGGATGATCCAGATTCGTACAAAAATATTCATAGCGAGTCCTTGTGTGAACTTCAGAACTCCAGAGAGATTTGGCTGACTTCGGAGCAAGGCTGCCGGATGAAAAATGTTCGATTGACAATAATAATAATAGTAGTAATAATAATTAGGTAATGTTTTTTTATTTTAGCGCATGTATTTTCCTCCTTTTGTATATCGGATCTACCCAAGGGATTCAAAAATCTATGAACCTTTCATTTCATTTTGTTGTCGATTTTGAATTTTTAATTCTTATTTAGTATTTAATAATCATTCTGTTTATTCCTTGTTCTCAACATGTCGACGGTTGGTGGTAGGGATTGAGCAATTTGTGTCAACAGAGGTTAATCTGCTAGGACAGATCGATCATATGTTGCACCTGGAGGTTATTAATAAAAAAGATTATTGTTGGTATTGAGAGGGTGAAAAGACATGACTTTTCGATTATTCAATATGAAAAATATTTCGTAAATAAATAATAAGGAAATAAATAATAAACACAATTTATAACCGTAAAAGAACGGCTATTTAATTTTGATAACTGATCGTGACTTTTCACCATTTTTTTTTAAGTTGTTTTTTAAAATTATTTATTATATAATAAAATGGTTATTATTTTATTAAGGAATTTGAAATGGTATTTTTTTTATTTATAAAATAAAAAAGTAAGCAAATTTGGATTAATGATATGATGATAGTTTTTTTTAAAGTACATTATATGTTGCAACAAATATATCATCTGATGCAACAGGTTCACTATTGTTGCAACAAATGATTTATCTGATGCAACCGATATCGAATCTGTCTTCACAACTCAATAAAAATGATTCTTGGAAAGAACTAATTAATAATAATAATCTGAAAAGTCATGACTTATCACAATATTTCTTAATTTAATTAATTCATTACTTTTCACATTAATAAAAAATGTAATTAATAAATGGAGGTGAACAGTTAGATTATATATTGCAACAGATAGGTTATCTGATGCAACATATTTTATATTTGTTGCAACAGATAATATATCTGTTGTCATATATGTGTTATCTGATGCAACAGATATAAAATCTGTTGTCACAACTCAATAAAAACGATTCTTTGAAAGAACTAATTAATAATAATAATCTGAAAAGTAATGACATATATCACAATATTTATTTTCTTAATTTAATAAAAAATATAATTAATGAATGGAGGTGAATAGTCGCACCTTTTTGCCTCTCATTCAAATTCAATCCTCTATAAATAGATCCCTCCTTACTCAATCGTTCATTCAACTACACTCTATTTATTTATTGCATTTCGTCTTTCATATTACACTCTAGAAGATTATGGTTGACCCAGTGTGGGAGGTTGCTTTTCTACAAGACACCGTGAATGAACTTTGAAATCAAGTTTGTGACCTGCAATAGGAATTGGGAGGAGTTAAAGCAAGAATGCTCCACGAGATACGCAGACTGAGGAGGGCCTTGCTACTCCCGGTTGAAGATTGGCCGGCTGGCAATGATGATGATAATAATAATAATTAGATTATTATTTTTCTTTTAGTCTATTATATGTATTTTTATTTGTTTTTGTTTAGTAAAAAAATTATGTTTGATCTTTGACGTTTTAATCCATATTTAATTTTCATTCTATTATCTTCTCAACAAACATGTCGACGATTCGGCGTAAAAAGAAATAATTTAGAATCCAGTAGCAATAGCAAGATTTATCTGTTGGGTTTGTGGCAGGGGCTGATGTGTTGTTCAAAACAAATTACTCATGTTGCAATAGATAAAAAGTCTGATGCAACAGATAAATAGTCTGTTTCAACAGATGACTAGTTTGTTGCTTTGCTCTGACCTTTTAATTTATACTCCCTCCGTCTCAAATTATCCGTCCCAAATTGAGATGCCACATTGATTAAGAAAAATAATTAATAACATGTCTACTTTACCATAACCCACTGACCAGTTTGTGGGACAGTAGACGTGTTTGAAATAACCATTGTTTGTTATTCAATCAAAATTTCATAAGAGAAGAAAGCTTTTAACGTCGGCGTATAGTCCCCCTATTAAATGATGTTTCCATTTTAATTTGAAGAAAAAGTGATTAATGTAAAGGGTAAAACATGGATTTTTTTTAATCTTTTCTTGATTAATGAAAAAGACAAGTAAAATGAGAAATCGAATTAGGAAATTGGGGACGAGTAATTGGACGTAAGGAATAATTTTGAATCCAGTAGCAATAGCAAGAGTTGAAACATATTGGTTATCTGTTGGGTTTGTGGTAGGATCTGATTTGTGTTGTTCCAAATAGATTAATCATTCGTTGCAACAGATAATTAGTCTGGTGCAACAGATAAACATCCTGATACAACAAATAATACGTTTGATGCAACAGATAAATATTCTGATGCAACAGATAAACAGTCTGATGCAACAGATAAATCTTTTGATGCAACAGATTACTCATCTGATGCACCAGATGATTGATCTGTTTAAATTGTGGGCACTTATGCTGGATTCATGATCGGGGTTCTATTCATTGTTTGAAAAACAGAAGTGTACCCAGAGGACAAATACGAATAAAAATCATAATTTTACTTACCAAAGTCACCTATGAAGTAATGCCAAAGTGGAAAGTGATGTAGTAAATAAAATTTGACCTAAGAAATTGGTCAGATCGCAGCAGTAGCGCTGTACCAACAACAACAACAACAACAATAACAAATGGTCGATAAGAAGAAGATGAAGATGATAATGAAGTAGAAGATGATGATAATGAAACAGAAGATGATGAATAAAGCAGCAGAAACAATGAACAACAAAAATCACTAAGAGAGAGAAAACAACAATGGATGAGAAGAGAGAGAATGACACATTTTTTTCCTCCGTTTCTCGTTATTTTAGGTAAATATTGGGATCAAAATGTAAATTTAAAAACTTGTGGGTTATTTTCAACTTCTCCAACTTTCTTAATCCATAATAAAGTAATTGTCACCTCCAACTAATAATTAAGACTTGTGTCACCTACACCTCATTTTAAAACTCTTTTGTCACCTGTGGCTCAAACCCCCTGAAGTTATTATCCATAATGAGGATATTTATGTAATTTACTCCATGGGTCAGAGGTAATTTTGTCTGAAAATATATCACTTAATAGCGGAAGGCTATTTTTATGAAGTTTTTTTATTTGAGGTCAAAATTTAAAAACCACTTTATTTTGGGGCTATTTCTATAGTTTTCCCAGAAAAGTTACATATTTAATCGATCACCAAAAATAATTACAAACATTAGTTAAATATAAAAATCATGCACCAATTGTGTATAATAAGTATATTACATGTGTATCGACATTAATATACAAGAAATTTATATTGACAACATATAAATCCTCTAATGCATTCCTTCTGTGATATCTGTTCGATTTCTAGCGGGTAGAGACCTTCAATGGATTGTAAAAAAGTAAAAGTTTTTTCTTTTTCTTTTTTTATTACATAGAAAGAACTTCATTTTTTGCAAGTTTGTGTTTAACATAATTAACGGAGAAAATAGAGAAGTCTCTTAATTAGTCAAAATTTCTGATTCACGTTTTAGAAGTGGAGCGAAAATTCTAATAGAAAGTACATTCCCTTTCAACTGACTCTAACTAACATGAATTTGAATGAATCGAATATCAATGTCAAATACAAAATAATTTTAAATAACATCATAAATTACATAAATTTCAAACATAAGAACCATTAATACACAAAATTTCAAATCGTTTATACAATTACATAAAATTTTATATTTTAGGAATTAAGGGCAATCAAAATACTTGATAAATATCAAGCCACATACTCCACGGCAAAACACTCCTAGATTCTCGCTCAGACTCTCTCTTCTTACAATTTCAAATTTATCTGTCCAAAAACATGATTTTCTCTTTAAAAATACGATTTTATCCAAAAGTTTCCTCACGCTGACACACACCCTTACAATACATGTTCTTTCTTTTTTTCAAAATGTAATTTTAACTTAAAAATGGTGATATTTTTTTTTCATTTTAATCACTGTAGATTAGCAATTTGAAAAAAGATAAAATCATCAATGACTTAAAATACAGAAGCATAGATTGAAAAAATTGTTTCCAACGTCAGCCGATTGTTAGACCTAGTTGAGTAGATACGATTGCTACTTGCTAGGGCATTAACTTGCAAGAGTTGAGATTAGAGACAAGCAAAAGACGGAAGGAAAGAAAACGGAAAAATGTACAATTACCCCCAAAATCAAGTAAAAGAATCAAGATTATTTTTATTTGATACATAATGAATTTTATTTAATACTTTGATACATTCCGTATGAACATCATTGATACATTTTAACCTGTGAGAAATAGTATGTGTAACTCTGATCTATAATTTTGATAAATGTATCAGTAATTCTTTATATTCACTGCTCTTGATACATTGTTTTCATGCAATAAAATAAGTATCAAAAACAAAAAATAGTATACGTTTGATTCATATCGGAATCTATCTTTATGTTTTGGGTACAAGCTTCATTATTTACATTGATACATATATAAGTCAAGTTGATACATATATTGTTTAATTTTACAGATAATTAAGTTGGTGATAAAAAAATGACCTTTTCATAATTAGAAGTATAGTAGCTCACATAATCTTCAGTCCGTCTCAAAACTCAATGAAGTTTTCAAAGAAGAAGGGATTGCAATGTTCGGTCTTATGTGTCTGTAACAATGTTCGAAATTTTAAGAAAAAAAAATAAAAAATTGATAGAGATGGAAGAAGTTGAACCAAATTATTTTAGAAACGAAAGAAATTAAGCCAATTGATATGATATGATGGAAAGTTTTTTAATTTTTCTTCTTAGTTTAAGAGATTTCAGAGATTCTCTTCCAAAATTATTTCATGTAATTTACTTCCGTTAATAAATGTTATTTTTATTATTTTCTTATTTAAGTTACTAATTAGTTGAAAGTGTATCAAAAATTATATCTATCAAGGAAAATATAATATATTAAAAACGTATTATATGTAATATAATAAAATTGTGATAAAAAATTATTATTAACTCGTTAACTTATGAAATTTCTGTAAGTTGGTAAAAAATGTATTGGGTTGTTGACATAGAATGACTTCGCAATTATAAATGGTACTCCTTTCGTCTCATATTACTTGATATGTTTGTCTTTTACACAACTTTAAAGGAGAAATTAATAAGGAGTGTACATTGATTAATATGACCACATTAATTACCTGTTGGAGTTAATTACTCTTCCATTAAATTAATAACGGTTAAGTTGAAAAAACAGGTGTTCAATTATTTCTTAATTCTTTAAACATGCCAATTATTTTGAGATAAATTTGTTTTTACCAAACATATTAAGTAATGTGAGACGAAGAAAATAGTATGACTCCACAAACCAAGAGACGAGGAATAAATAAAGCACATACCTAAATCCACTTCTTAAATGATTTTTTTTCAAGTTGAATTAAATGATTTTATTAATGAAAACTAAAAATTAGGCTTGGATTACTCTACAAAGAATTACATTTTAAGAAATATAATAAACTATGACCCTAGCTATATTATTTTTACTGCTCACAGAGTATGGGTGTCAAGTGGCCGGGCCGGCCCGGCCCGGTCCGGTCCTAGTAATTAAACCGGCCCGATTTGATCCGGCCCGGTAAGCCCTAGGGCTTTAGTGTTTCGGGTCCCGGGTCGGTTATTTTTTTAAAATTGAACCGGCTAACCCTGCCCGGACCGGATACCATTATTTAAAAAAAAAAAAAATTGGGCCAAACTAGCCGTTGGCCCAACGGCTAGATAGCCGTTTTTGGGTCCAAACAGCTAGTTTGGGCCCATTTATTAAAAAAAAAAAAAAAAACTTTAAAAAATATTTTTTAATCCCAAAAAAAATTCTATAAATACCCTACAACTTCAAATCATTTTTCACACAATTTCTCACTCTCTCAAATCTCATTCTCTCTCAAATCTCAATTCTCAATTCTCAACTATTCAATATATTTAATTTCTTAAAGTGTTCACTTTAATTTTTTAATTTTTCGTTTACAAAGTACGAGCGGAAGTTTCTAAAGTCGCAATCTTCGGATACTTTCAAAATTTGGTATTGTCGTTCCATCTCTTACGTTTAATTTTTATTTATTGTATTAATTGTTTAATATTTAATTTTATTATATTTGTGTATTTTGAATATTTTTAGTTTAATTTAATTTATATTATGGATAAATTAAGAAACCTCGCTACTAAAGGTGTTAAAATTTTTTGTCCCGGAAGCGGTAGTGGTAGTAAAAAGCGAATTACTAGCGGTAGAGGTAGTTCAAGTAGTAGATATACTCGTGTGTCTTCGCCTCCGGTACCGCTTGGTACACCTTTTGAGAAAGAAATAGGTATAGGTGCTCACGATATGGATTATGTAGAAGATCAGGAAAATTACGGTATAGAAGAAGAAAATGAAGTAGATGCGGTTAATTTAGACGAAGATAATGAAAATATTGCTGAGACACCCGCAGTAGAAGATGTTAACGTTAGATCTGAATCGGTTAATCTCCCTCCCCGTGCTCCCAGTGCCCCAAGACCTCGTAAAAGAACTAGTATTGCATGACAATTTTTTGAACGTATATCAGATATTGAGGTGCAATGCAATATTTGTCAACAAATATATAAGCATAGAAGTGGAGGCAAGCAAGGGGGTACGGGTACGTTAATGAGACATGTAGCTGAAGATCACAAAAGAGAGTTAAATATTGCAAAAGGTGGTGGGGATGTTGGTGGGCCAACGCAAACTAGAATGGACCCAGCAACCGGTCACGTAGCGAAAAAGTGTAATAAATTGAGGGACCGGAAGAAATAGCTAAAATGGTAGCTGTGAGTTGTTTGCCTTTTAATTTTCCTTCTTCTGATGTCTTTATTCGTTATATACAAGCAATTTATAATCCTATGTTTAACGGTATTCCTAGAACTACTTGTCGGTCTGATATTTTTAGACTTCATTCACAATATTGTTTTTATTTATCAACATTGTTAAAAAATATTCAATATAGATTGTCCCTAACTTCTGATCTTGGTCGTGCTGTAAATAAAAATAATTATTTAACCGTTACTTGTCATTGGATGGATAGTAATTTCGTGATGCAAAAACGTATTCTTGCTTTTTTATATGATGAAGATCGTAAACATACTGGACAATTTATTATTGATTCTATTGTTAAAATTGCCGGATATTATGGTATCGAAAATAAAATTTTATGTATTGCTTTTGATAATGCTTCAAACAACAACACTGCCATAAAAAAATTAAAATCTACGCTATCTCCGCCCTTGCCTGAAATTTTTCATATTAAGTGTGCATGTCATATATATAATTTAATTGTAAAAGATGGTCTTGAGTTTTTTGAGTTTTATATTGAAAAAATTCGCCTTGTTGTTGGTTTTATTCAAGGAAATAATCGTAGATCGAGAATTAGGGAATTTAAAGTTAAATATCAAGAAAATGGACTTACACCGATTTTGATGCCTGAGGAAATTGATACTAGATGGAATTCTACGTATGAATTTTTAAAAACTTGTTATAAATATAGAATTCCTATTACACTAGCTTTTAACCAACATTGCGGTTCATTTGTTGATTCTGCTGATTGCATGCTACATAATTCTGATTGGGTTGTAATTAATGATCTTGTTAAGTTTTTAGAAAAAATTTATGTAGCTACGGTTGAATTTTCTGGTGCTTATTATCCTATTGTTTGTAATATTTTGGCATTTATAGCCGATATTTCTGGTTTGCTCAAAGAATATAAAAATAAAGAAGGTTATAAAGAAGTTGTTGGCGCCATGTTTATGAAATTTAAAAAATATTTTTTCCCGATTCCCCCTATTTACTTGGTTGGTGTTATGCTAAATCCGTGCATGAAATATAATAATATGTGTCACTTTAGTACTCTTATTTATACTAAATTAGAAATAAATACTAACCATGATTCTGAACAAGTACAACCTGATTTGTGGACGGTTATGGCTGATGCAAAGGATTACATAGAAAAATTATATAATCACTATGCTGATTTATTTGATTTAGCCGTACCTACAAATATCACTCCAACTGTCGCTCCTCATCCTCCCGAGGAGCCATCATCTTCTAAAAGGCCGGCACATAGTGGTTTTTCTGATTCGTTTTATGATTTAAATTGTTGGAACAGTGTTGATGAGAGAACTTACACATCAACTTATCGGGAAGAGCTGAAATATTATCTTCGGACGGCACCAGAGGATCGCAGATGACGGATCAACACGTTGGATTGGTGGAGGAGTAATGAAACACAATATCCTGTGCTTTCAAGATTAGCTAGAGATATCTTGAATGTTCCAATGTCAACCGTTGCATCAGAGAGCGCCTTTAGTCAGGGACGACAACAGCTTGGAGACAACCGACACTCATAGGGAAACAATGCAATGAATGTTCTAGTTTGCCTCAGAGATTGGATTAGAGCGGAAAGAAGAAACCAAGGAATGGAACCGGAACCGAGCGACGAGCTGAAACTTGAAGAAATTATGACTTCACGGGAGAACTCAGCAGAATCAAGTCCAATGCATGGTTTTGCCCCCGTTGACTTCGACTATCCTATGCAAGTTCCCATTAATATTAACTTGAATGAGTTGGAAAAAATGATGCATAATTTATAGATTTTTCATTCATGTAAATTATAAATTTTGGATCATTTTGCAATCAATAAAATTCTCCAAATTCATTCACTCCTTAGTCCTTGCTTTTTATATTTTTTCATTTAACGATTTAAAATTTTAAATTGAATTTCTAGTTTTCTACTTTAAATTAAAAACTTACTTCTAATATGTTATTAATTTACTACCAAATATTATTAATTTATTATATTAAGTAGCATATGTTTTATATATTTGTGTATATATCTTTTATAGAAGTGTATATTTAACGTATACATGTGTATATGTTTTGTAAATTAGTATATAAGTATATCTATATATATTGTAATGTATATATAATGTAGTATATTTTATAAGTAGTAGTATATATACATTGAATGGTGCGTATACACGTGTATATATCTTCTATAGAAGTGTATATTTAACGTATACATGTGTATATGTTTTATAAATTAGTATATAAGTATATCTATATATATTGTAATGTATATATAATGTAGTATATTTTATAAGTAGTAGTATATATACATTGAATGGTGCGTATACACGTGTATATATCTTCTATAGAAGTGTATATTTAACGTATACATGTGTATAAGTTTTATAAATTAGTATATAAGTATATCTATATATAATTATATATTGTAATGTATATATAATGTAGTATATTTTATAAGTAGTAGTATATATACATTGAATGGTGCGTATACACGTGTATATATCTTCTATAGAAGTGTATATTTAACATATACATGTGTATATGTTTTATAAATTAGTATATAAGTATATCTATATATATTATAATGTATATATAATGTAGTATATTTTATAAGTAGTAGTATATATACATTGAATGGTGCGTATACACGTGTATATATCTTCTATAGAAGTGTATATTTAACGTATACATGTGTATATATTTTATAAATTGGATATCTTCTATATAAGTGTATATATGTGTATATATCTTCTACAGATGTATAGATGTATATATTTAATGTATACAAGTGTATATGTTTTACAAATTAGTATATAACTATATATATATACATATTGTAGTATATATATATGTATATTGTAGTATATATTTTATTTAAAATAGTACATATATATTGAATGGTGTGTATATATGTGTATATATCTTCTATAGACATATATCTTTAACGTATACATGTGTATATGTTCTATAAATTAGTATGTAACTATATATATATATATATATATATATATATATTGTTGTATATATATATGTATATTGTAGTATATATTTTATTTAAAGCAGTACATATATATTGAATGGTGCGTATATATGTGTATATATCTTCTAAAGTAGTATACATTTAACGTATACAAGTGTATATGTTTTATAAATTAGTATGTAAGTATATATATATATATATTGTAGTATATACTTTATTTAAAGTAGTACATATATATTGAATGGTGTGTATATATGTGTATATATCTTCTATAGACGTATATCTTTAATGTATACAAGTGTATATGTTTTATAAATTAGTATGTAACTATATATATATACATATTGTTGTATATATATATAAGTATATTGTAGTATATATTTTATTTAAAGTAGTACATATATATTGAATGGTGCATATATATGTGTATATATCTTCTAAAGTAGTATATATTTAACGTATACATGTGTATATGTTTTATAAATTAGTATATAAATATATATATATATATATATATATATATATATATTGTAGTGTATATATATATATATTATACTATTATAGCATATGTTTTATTTAAAGTAGTACGTATAGTCATATATAATTATATATTGAATGGTGCGTATATATGTGTAATTGTTTTTTATATTTTTTTAAAAATATATATTGTATATTGGAGTGTATATAGTGTATATTGTATTTTTTATTTATTTTTTAAACGGGTTTTCCGATTTTTAATCGGGTTTGACCGGGTTTTGGTGGGTTTGATCGGGTTGGGTTAGTGGGCCGGGTTACGGTGGGTTTTAATTTTTTTATTGTTTGGCCCGGACCGACCCGGATAGCCTCCAAACCGGCCCTCAACCCGGTTAAAAAGGAAGGGCCGGTTCCGGGTTGGCCCGGCCCGGCCCGTTTGACACCCATATCACAGAATCTCGTGGGGACAATAATCTGTAAGATGAAATGGTAGAACAATTCAAATTTACTTTGTGTTTGGTACGATGGAAAATATTTTTTCCATGAAAAATATTTTCCTAGAAAATGTTTCTTATGTTTGGTTGCTGAGTGAAAATATTTTTCAAAACATATTTTATGATATTTGGTTGGTGAATAGAAAATATATTTTTTTCTACTTAAATTTTAACTTTACATGAGCGTGTGATCCTCTAATTAAAACTATAATATATTTTCTAAAACATAATATTTAACTACACATTTTTAATCATTTGGTCAGTTTGTATGAGATGTGACATCAACAATTATACATTCATCTGGCCAAATTTAAAAAATAATGTAATTTTTTATTACGTATTAATAAAATAAATTTATAATTTTTTTTATTTATTAAAAAGTAACTTCTTAATACGATTTATGAAAGAAAAAGTAAAAAAAAGTGAGCTAGGTGGTACTTGATTTGACAAAACGAAACAATAACTTTTTAAAAAAAAAAATGGTAAGAAACGTAACAAAAAGTTATAATTTATAAATTGTAACAAAAAGTTTTAATTTATAAAAGTTAAAAAAGTCAAAAAGTTTTAATTTATATATTTTTTTTAAAAAACTCAGTGTATTATGACATCACTTCTTTATGTCAAATCATGTAACGTAATAAATTATTAAGTTTTACAAAAAAAAATTATACAACGTAATAAATTATTACGTTTTATAAAAATTTTTTGTAGAATGTAATAATTATTACTACATTTTACTAAAACTTTTTTACTGTACACATCCGCTATCAAACCATTAAAAAAAGGTATAAAACGTAATAAATTATTATGTTTAGTCTATTTTGGTAACTTATTAAATAAGTGATTTATTTTGATCATTTTATTTATATTTTGATTTATTTTGGTTCCAAGTTCTCATAAGTCACATCTCAATATTTTCTAGAAAATGACTTCCCTTGGCCCATGAGGGAAGTCATTTTCTTTCAAATGGAGAAAAATGAGTTTTTTTGAAAAAAATAATTTCAAAGTTATATTACAACCAAACAAGGGGAAATGAAAACATTTTCCATCATACCAAACACTAGGGGTGTGCATCGGTCGGTTCGGTTTTACGTGTTATTGGTTCGGTTTATCGTTTTTTAATTTTTAAATATGTAAAACCAATAACCAACCAATAAGATATTTTCTTATCGGTTTCGGTCTATCGGTTTTTGGTCCTTAATGATTCGGTTTTCGGTTTAACCAATAAGAAAATACTTATAAAATAGAAATAGTAACAACTAACATAAAAAAATGAAATCCTAATTACCGCCAAAACCTACGCAATGTATTTTAGTTTACAAGAATCTTCAAACTTGAACTGAATGTTAGTTAGGTAAAAAATTGAATCTTAATTGTTGGAAGCTATAAATGCTTCAAGCTTGCTATAAATGCTTCAAGCTTTTTATTACGATAATAACCAAACTTTATATTGTGACTTTGTTGTCTTGAATAGGTTAATACCTTGTGAATCATTGAATTATGAATTAGTAGTGCATATAATCTATATACATACACATATCTGTCTGTCTGTCTGTCTGTCTGTCTGTCTGTCTGTCTGTCTGTCTTACTGTCTGTCTGTCTGTCTGTCTGTCTGTCTGTCTGTCTGTCTGTCTGTCTGTCTGTCTGTCTGTCTGTCTGTCTGTCTGTCTGTCTGTCTGTCTGTCTGTCTGTCTGTCTGTCTGTCTGTCTGTCTGTCTGTCTGTCTGTCTGTCTGTCTGTCTGTCTGTCTGTCTGTCTGTCTGTCTGTCTGTCTGTCTGTCTGTCTGTCTGTCTGTCTGTCTGTCTGTCTGTCTGTCTGTCTGTCTGTCTGTCTGTCTGTCTGTCTGTCTGTCTGTCTGTCTGTCTGTCTGTCTGTCTGTCTGTCTGTCTGTCTGTCTATCTATCTATCTATCTATCTATCTATCTATCTATCTATCTATCTATCTATCTATCTATCTATCTATCTATCTATCTATCTATCTATCTATCTATCTATCTATCTATCTATCTATCTATCTATCTATCTATCTATCTATCTATCTATCTATCTATCTATCTATCTATCTATCTATCTATCTATCTATCTATCTATCTATCTATCTATCTATCTATCTATCTATCTATCTATCTATCTATCTATCTATCTATCTATCTATCTATCTATCTATCTATCTATCTATCTATCTATCTATCTATCTATCTATCTATCTATCTATCTATCTATCTATCTATCTATCTATCTATCTATCTATCTATCTATCTATCTATCTATCTATCTATCTATCTATCTATCTATCTATCTATCTATCTATCTATCTATCTATCTATCTATCTATCTATCTATCTATCTATCTATCTATCTATCTATCTATCTATCTATCTATCTATCTATCTATCTATCTATCTATCTATCTATCTATCTATCTATCTATCTATCTATCTATCTATCTATCTATCTATCTATCTATCTATCTATCTATCTATCTATCTATCTATCTATCTATCTATCTATCTATCTATCTATCTATCTATCTATCTATCTATCTATCTATCTATCTATCTATCTATCTATCTATCTATCTATCTATCTATCTATCTATCTATCTATCTATCTATCTATCTATCTATCTATCTATCTATCTATCTATCTATCTATCTATCTATCTATCTATCTATCTATCTATCTATCTATCTATCTATCTATCTATCTATCTATCTATCTATCTATCTATCTATCTATCTATCTATCTATCTATCTATCTATCTATCTATCTATCTATCTATCTATCTATCTATCTATCTATCTATCTATCTATCTATCTATCTATCTATCTATCTATCTATCTATCTATCTATCTATCTATCTATCTATCTATCTATCTATCTATCTATCTATCTATCTATCTATCTATCTATCTATCTATCTATCTATCTATCTATCTATCTATCTATCTATCTATCTATCTATCTATCTATCTATCTATCTATCTATCTATCTATCTATCTATCTATCTATCTATCTATCTATCTATCTATCTATCTATCTATCTATCTATCTATCTATCTATCTATCTATCTATCTATCTATCTATCTATCTATCTATCTATCTATCTATCTATCTATCTATCTATCTATAGATAGATAGATAGATAGATAAATAGATAAAGAGAGAGAGAGAGATTTAAATATATATAACATAAATAGGGATAAAACAATAACTTAGTATATTCTTATTGGGTTATCGGTTAAATGGATAACCCAATAAGCTAAAACCGATACCGAACCATTTACCCAATAAATTTTTTTATAAAACCAATAAAAAACTATTAACCCGATAACCCAATATCAATAACCCAATGACATTTTTATTGGTTCGATTTATCGGTCGGTTCAGTTTTTGCACAGCTCTGCCAAACACACCTTTAAGAAATGTTGTGAATAAGGCCTCATCTGTTTGCTTTTAATGGGAGCTTTAATCTTAATCAGTAAGTCTGTTTTTCTTTTTAAATTTGAATTTAGTTATTCATATCTTAAATCTTAATCATTAGGTATATTTGTTTTTTATATATAATTTTACAATTATTTAATGAATTTGATTGATTAAGATATGCAATAAAGTCTTAATATCATTTAAATATCTATTAGAAAGATTTTATAAATTATGACATGTGTTCATCGCTGTTCTATCCATTTAATTTCATTGTCAACCACTGGCCATCATTATCAACTATCACTCAAGGGTGGAGTCAATTAATTTGGTGGCCTAAAGCCAAAGTTTAAATAGAGGCCTGGAATCTTTAAAGAAGAAAAATTAGAAAATTAAATTGTTTCCGGTTATTCTTTCTCATATAATACCATTTCGATTTCAAATATCAAATAAGTATAAATATGCCTTTCTTTTAAAACTGATTAGTAAAAAAAAATTTATCACATAGACTAAAATGAATGACATACTCCCTCCGTTTCAAGAAGAATGACCTACTTTCCTTTTTAGTCCGTTTAAAAAAAATGACCTCTTTCCTTTTTTGGCAATATTTTAATTTCAACTTTTCACATGACATGTTTAGGACCACAAGATTAAAAGACATTTTGGTACATTTGATACAACTTTAATTTAAGGCCACAAGATTCAAAAGTCTTCTTTATTTTCTTAAACTTTGTGCCAAGTCAAAATAGATCATTTTTTTTTAAACGGAGGGAGTATAATTTACTTAAAATATTTGATACCAATTTAATAATTTTTATGAGTAAAATTTGGGGGCTCTAGAATGCTTTAATAGCTTCACCCGTTAGCCGGCCTTGCTATCACCACCCACCTACACCAACCATTGTTGCTGTCAATCACCAAGCCAACTATTAATGTTATTAGCCATCATTTACGGTCATCATAAGTGACAGAGTCATATGTGCTTGAGGGGTGTCGACCGACACCCTTTTGTCGGAGAATTATAATGTGCAACTAGGTAAATATATTACATATTGACACTTTTTAGCTTATGATAATTTACTTCTTTATATTTTGAAATTCCGTAGTGATAGTTCTAATTCCAACACTAATCATCACCTGCAACCACCATTATAATCATACACCAATTGCTAATGACAATCATCACAATCACTCATCGTTATATATCACCAACCACTGTCGTTATTCACCACAACCATTAGCCATCACTATTGTTCTTCATAATTATTAGTTGTCACCACCAACTACCATGATCTACAACCACAGTCAACCAATGTTGTCATCCATGAATACCTCCAACTTATCATATTATTTTTTTCAAATTAATATAGTATTAGATCATTTTTATTAAAATTATACATTTATTGTAATTTTTAAATAAAAAGAGTTATATATTCAGATGATGAGAAAATAAGCAACCTTAATTATTTATTGTTCAAAATTTTAATATAACATTTCTTAATATTCAATGTATATTCAAATTCAGATATCTAAGATTTTGATACGTATCTTAATATTCATTCATATTGACGTCTTATTGAAAACAAATGAGGCCTCATACACCTAACAAATTAAATGAATTTGTTGATTACTTGAGATTAGATTCAATGGTTTTGGGTGAGGGAAAGAAGTTTCATACAAATATGGAAAGTATTAAAATTTCTTTAATTATTCATTAATGTATTTAACAAAAGTTTAGTAATCCATTTGGTTGAGTGGCAGCAGATACATTGTCTTCTTGTCATAAAGACTTAAGGATAATAACGAGTATGATTAATTGAATTAATTCCTCAATAAAATCGTGCGAATTATTACTTACCAAAAGAGGAAAAATTGTAGTCGGTACGCATTATACCATAAAAGATATTTAGTGATAATAATTTATTAAAGACAATAGTTTAATTGCCACTAAAACTATATTTTTAGAGGTAATTATTAGAGAAAATTACATTTTCACACTCTTTTTTAATGTCTCTAAAACTGGTAGAAATATTAGATTCAATAACAATTAACTAATGTGGTAAAGTTTTAACATTCTTTATTAAAATGTGTTTTTATTGCCGTTAAAAGTCTTTATTGTTGCAGACTTGCAGTGATGTAGAAAACCCATAATTTTGAACTAAATTCAATGTTTTTGGTTCTTCATTTAAGTAATCAAAAGAATTAAGCAAATAACCACAGATGTTAATTTATCTTTCTATGATACGTAAGTGGGCATGTAAGACATTTTGTCTTTGGTAATGAGATTTTAACTCACAAGATTCCATTTGGCAAGTTTCCATCCATAAAAGCTAGGTTTATATAATTCATAATATAAATAAGTAATCACTTCATATTGTTAAGTCCTTAATTTTGATGATTGACAATTTAATCTTTGTAATCTGGTTCCTAAAGATCTGGTGATGACAAAGCTACAACTACTTAGGAACCTGATTGATCACATTCACGTCATTATTACTGGTCAGTACTATAGCTGGACATAGTACTACTCTGTAGAAAGTTAGTGAAAAGGCTGGTGCACTTTTTGTCTTAGCCAATGAGATGCATCCTAGGTTTTCATGTCTCTTATATATGCTCATCTCAACTACAAGAAAACCTAATGCTTCCATTTCCTATACAACATCAAATCTCCTGAAGCTTTTGAATTCAAAGCCTCACCTACAACAAGGGACCAACTTAGTCGTCACTTGTGTCCTATAACTCTTGTTGTTTTTGAGTCTTTATTTGGAGTCAGTAAATGTTGCCTACTACTCTAATTTTATTATCAATAGGTGCTCTTTTTTGGTTCTTATTGTAAAAGTGTCTTCTTGAGTTAGTAGAAAAAAAATAAGAGGTAGCTTCGTGATTCAGTTACAGTGAGTTGGGTCAGCGTGCAATAGAGTTATTACACTGAGTTTAATGTAATAGAATTATTACAAGTAGGAGAAGAATTAGGAGTTTAACCCTTAATGTTATGGAGTTTGTATTTAAAGTTGCTTGAATATTAGTGGAGCTGTTGGAAATCCTGGTGGCAGATCGTGATTTTTCTCTCTTGAGCAAGGAATTTTCACATAAAATTTGATGTGTTCATTGTTTATTTACCTTTACGCACTGTTCTATTTAGTTTCTTGTTACATACGGGACCAGGTCCTAGAGTTGGAGAGAATCTCGTATATCTCTTCATTTGGTATTAGAGCAGATTATTCCTAAAAGGTTAACACCTAGGAAGGATCTTCTAATATGGCAGCTCCTCCTAATCTCGAAGAAGGTCAATCAACTACCAGGAAATTTAATGGCCAATACTATGGGTGGTGGAAAACATATATGCACAATTTTATTGTGGCTGAAGATTGTGAGGTGTGGAATGTTATTGAAGATGGCTCATTTCTTCCCAGCAAACCCATTAAATATGGTGAAGTTACTTACAATGTTCTTAAAACTAGAAAGGAATTTGATCATGCTGACAGAAGAAAGATCAAGAAAACCTTTATGAAAAATAAGCTTCTTGTGTGTGGTATAGGTCTTGATTAGCATAATAGGATCTCTGCGTGTGAGACTACTAAAGAAATCTGGGATTGCTTGCAAATGGCACATGAGGGAACTAGTCAAGTGAAAGAGTCAAAGGTTGACATGTTGACTACATAATACGAAACCTTTTAGCATGAATGAAGGGGAGACAATCCACAAAATGCACACCAGATTTGCTGCAATAACAAATGAACTTCACTCGACCTTCTAAATACGTTCGTAAGAACCTCAGCATTCTATCAAAGTCTTGAGAGAGAAAATTTAATGCTATTACTGAAGCCTGGGATCTGAAAACAATGACTATGGATGAGCTAATAGAAAATCTCAGAGATGCATACAAAAAGAAGAAAAATCTAATGTTAAAGGCTACAAAAGAGGATACCGGTGTTGAGGATGAGGAAAAAACTTATATAACCAAACGGTTCCTCAAAGTATTAAGAAGAACAAGTGCACTTGCTAAAAGAGGAGAACCTAGCAGATACAACAAGGGAGGCAAAGCAAATGCTATATATCACAAGTGTGGGAAGCTAGGCCACTTTATCAAAGTTTTTTCCCTTCATAAAGTATAGTACAAGGATTATGTCAAACAAGTTGGTGAAAGAGAGAAACCACAGGATCGGATCCCTGATAGGTACAGTAGAAGGGTCGCTGCTGATAAAGCTGTGAAGCAGGTTCTTGCTGCTTGGGGAGGCTCTTTTAGTGACATTGATTTATCAGAGAAGCAAGAAAATATTTCCACGATGGTGGTAGAAGATGATGTTCAAATCTATGATTCCCCTTTTGCCATGATGGCTAAGTAAGATAATAAAGAAGATGACAAGGTAACCCCCCTGGACATCAAAGAAAATATCAAAGATTATTCTCCTAAAGAAGTAAAGCCTCTTGCTACTTTGTGTGAATTTTCAAAAGATAAGGAATCTCTAGGTAAAAATATTGATAAATTTGAGGAAGAAAAGATAAAATTAACTGAGCAACTATCTAGGCTTCAATAAACTTGCTAATCCCTCTCTCTTGAAAATAATCTTTTAAATGGCAAGATCAGTGAAATATCTATGTCTAATCTAAAGAAAAAAAGTGAAGAAAGCAAAATTCTATTTGATTTGGAGGAAAAGTTGGCCATGGTAAATGTTGATTTGACTGCTTCTCTTGAGAGAAACTTTGAACTTGATAAGGACCTTGTTCGAATTAAGGCTGAGTTTCATAAATATCTTAAATGGACCATTTCCACTCAAGTTCTGACTAGTCTCACTAGTCAAGGATCAAACAACAGAAGGGGTCTGGGCTACCATAGCTCAACTGCACCCTATAACTCTTTTAGCAAATATGTCTCTGTTAAGGACAATCTCTTGTGCACCCACTGTGGCAAAAATAGCATTACCAAGGATTTTTGCAACTCAAGATTAGCTGCTATGAGAGGTCTGAAAAGGGTCTCTCAATCCAAAAAAAATTATGATATTTTACCTGGATAGATTAAGAAGAACCCAAATTTTCCTTTATCACCATACTGGGAACTCAAACTAAAATGGGTTCCAAAATCTAACAACTGATTTTTAATGCAGGGCAAAACAAGAAGAAACAACCACCACTAGATCATGGATAGTAGCTGTTCAAAGTATATGACAAGAAAAATTAAAGACTTCCTCTCGCTTAAGACCCATGAAGAAGGCAGTGTCTTCTTTGTTGATGGAAATAAGGAATACATTGTTGGAATAGGAAAATTTGGGAACAGTTTGAGTCAAGCCATTGATGATGTTCATTTTGTGAATGGACCCAAATTCAGTTTGTTGAGTGTTGCTTAGATTTGTGATAAAGAAAATGAAGTGAAGTTCAGATAAGACAAGTGCATTGTTACAATTCTCAAAATTTGTCAAGTGATGCTCACTGCATGGAGGAAAAAAAACATGTATGTTGCTAATCTGGGGTCTTTCAAGACCGGGAACATCACATGCCTGAGTGTGCAAGAAGATGCCGTTGAATTATGGCACAGATAGTCCATGTGAATTGTTCCCTGCTGAACAAGTTAGTCAGCAAGGACTTGGTTTGAGAACTACCTAAGCTGAAGTTTATGTGCTCCAAGATGTGTGATACCTTTGTAAAGAGAAAGCAAACCAGGTCCTCCTTCAAGCCAAAGAAAGAAGTAAGCACCTCCAGACCTCCACAAATTCTCCACAAGGATCTATGTGGACCTATAAAAGTTGCTAGCAGAGAAGAAAAATAATATATATTGGTCATTATTGATGACTATTCTAGGTTCACTTGGACATTCTTCCTGAGATCTAAAGACAAAATATTTCCTGTGTTTGAAGCTTTTGCTAGACAAGTGCAAATGAAATACAATGAGAAGATAGCTGGAATCAGATCATACCATGAAATTGAGTTTGAAAATTCAAGGTTCAATCAGTTTTATAATAAGCTTGGAATTAATCATAAATTTTCAACTCCTAGAACACCACAACAAAATGGTATTATGGAGAGAAACAACAGGACACTGGTAGATATTGGAAGAACCATATTGATTGATACAGGGATAAAACATAGTTTTTGGGCTGAGGTAAAACACAACATGTCATGTGATCAACAGATTCATTGTTAGGTCAATTCAGAACAAGACATCTTATGAACTCATGACCAAAAAAGCCCAAATTGAGTTATTTCAAGCCTTTTGGGTGCAAGTGTTTTGTGCTGAACAATGGACAGAATGACCTTAAAAGATTTGATCCAAGGAGTGATGAACGAATTTTAGTTGGATACTCTTCAATCAACAAGGTTTATAGAGTATACCATAAAAGAACACAATCTATGATAGATAGTACTCATATTGTGTTTGATGAAGTTGAGGTATTCAGTAATGGAAGTCATCATGATAACATTGACTTAGAAGACCTTCTCAGTTCTCCAAAGAAGTCAAGTGAGAGTGATGATACTCTTGAAGTAGAAACCAAAGATAATGCAGATTCTTAGGGACCAGGTTCAAGTATTGAAAATGAAAACTCAGTAGATCATCAGGAGCATAGTCCCTCAAAACCCTCCCATGAAGAGATTGGTCCTCATTTTAGTTTAGGGATTCACCAGTCTCCTGAGGGTAATATCTCTATGGGAGCTGGTACCAGTTCAAATCAGGCTACTCCTCAAAGATCTAACTGGAAGTATCAGTCCTCACACCCTCTTGATAATCTACTCTCTCCTCTAGATTTAGGAATACAAACCATGAATAAAGCTAGAAATTTGTGTGCCTTCTCAACTTTTTTGTCATAAACTAAGCCCAAAAAAGTGAAGAAAGCTTTGAAGAATGATGATTGTATCAATGATATGCAGGAAGAGTTGCATCAATTTGAGAAAAACAAGGTATGACACTTGGTACCATGACCATCAGACAGAACTGTCACAAGGAATAAATGGGTTTATAGAAATAAGGTTGATGAGCATGGTAACACATTCAGAAACAAGGCTAGGCTGGTAATGTAGGGCTATAAATAGGAAGAAGACATAGATTATGATGAAACATTTGCACCAGTGGCTAGAATAAAGGATATCTAATTCTCATTGTATTTGTCTCCTACATGGAATTCAGATTGTTCCAAATAGATGTAAAGAGTGCCTTTCTGAATGGATTGCTCAATGAGGAAGTATATGTGAACTAGCCATCAGGATTTGAAGATGTTGACTTACCAAATCATGTGTTCGAATTGGATAACGCTTTGTATGGCTTGAAGCAAGCTCCCTGAGCTTGGTATGAGAGACTATCAAAGTTTCTGGTTGATAATGTATTCAAAATAGGAAAGATTGACAACATACTTTTCTTGAAGGCAAGGAGAAGAAATTTGCTCATTGTTCAAGTCTATGTTGATGACATCATATTTAGAGCTACAACTAGTGCCCTATGCAATGAATTTTCCAAACTAATGAGCTATGAGTTTGAGATGAGTATGATGGGAGAACTCAATTTCTTCCTTGGGCTGTTACATCTGACAATACCATATGTCAATAGAAGTACATTCATTAGCTTCTCAAAAGTTTCCACATGATGGATGCAAAGCTTATTAACACTCACATTAAAACTTTCTCTAAATTGAACTTGGATTAACCTGGTACCTTTGTCAATAAGGCTGTGAATAGATGAATTATTGGTTTATTACTATATCTAACAGCTAACACTAGTAGAACTGACATTGTGTTCAGTGTAGAGGTATGCACTAGATTTTAAGCAAGTCCTAAAGAATCCTACTTGAAATCTGCAAAAATAATTCTAAGATATCTCAAGGGAACCTCAGACTTGGTCCTCCTCTATCTTGCTGGTGTTAATTTTGGCCTAGTTGGGTATGCTGATGGTGACTATGTTGGGTACTTGGTTGATAGGAAGAGTACCTCAGGAATGAATCATTTGCTTGGATCATCCCTGATCTCTTGGGGTACTAAGAAGCAAAATTTAGTGGCACTCTCAATTAATGAAGCTTAATATGTTGCAACAACTTCATGTTGTTCTCAGTAACTCTAGATCGAGCAACAACTTAAAGATTTTGATTTTCTTTCAGATTGTGGTCCTCTATTTTGTGACAACATAAGTGCTATTAACATGACCAAAAATCCAATTCAACACAAGAGCACCAAACATATTTATATCAAGTATCATTTCCCCAGAGATAATATTGAGAAAGGTTTAATCAAGATGATGTTTTGCAGTACTGAAGACCAAATTATTGATATGTAAACTAAGACACTAGGTGGGGAACAATTTGAAAAGAATAGAATAAAGCTGGAGTTGATAAGACCAATATGAATGCACGATATTCCTCTTAATCCTCCCAAAATAGCTATGATTTGATGAGCAGGTATCCATGTAAGATAATATAACACATTTCTAATTCAGTCTCATATCTTCTGTAGATATACAACCATAGCAAGAAAGAGAAAAAAAGGAGGAGAGTAGACAACTCAAAGCTCATTATTTTAGAAAATCATGTAGGGACCAGGTCCCTCATCAGGTTAGTATCACAACCTATTCTCAAATGGTAGATTTTTAAAATCAATGACAGATGTGCCACGTCACTCTCTCGCCCATTCTCAAAAGCTCAACCCTTACTTTAATTCCAAAATACACTCTCATCTCACCAGACATATCTCATCATTCACACTCTTTCATTAAATCTGTATTGTTTCTTTCCTTCTATTTAAGCATAATTTGATCTTTCTATTTACCTATTTTCAAAAATCTTTCCGTTCATAGCCTACCAGTTCCTAAATTATTCTCTTACTCATACTTCTTAAAATGTTTGTCACCAAAAATTCATCAAAACGTCAAATTCCCCCTTCATCCTCTCTACTTCGAGATGAACCAACACCTCTGGAAGTGCTTTATCCTTCATTCTCTCCCCCGTATTCCCCTACTTAAATTCCCCCGCCAGTATAAAATTCTCTCCACTCTCCTTTTTCTAAAAATACTAGTGAGTTTAGTTCTTAAAAGGAGAAGAATGTGTCAATCACGTCTCCTTCTAAGAAAACTTATGAAGATACTTCTTCCATCCCTAACCCTAAAATTGTTTCGTCCAAAGAAAAGGACTTTGAAGAAATTCCACTAGTCTCAGATCAACCCGTTCCCTCTGAGTCAGTGTTACGATCCCCTTTCAAAGATCAATCCCCTGAAAAATTTGAGTTTCCTAGTAAGTCTGGGAGTGATTTTATAGACGAGAACATGTTTGATGGAGATTTTCCCATCTCTAAGGTCACTTCTTCAAACATCTTGGCTATGAGTGAGGAAATTAGGATTCAAGGTCTAACAACCTTGAGTGGAGAGTCTAGTCGAGATTCTAGTTCACCTGGTTCTCTAAAGTGGGATGCAACTCCCTCTACGTTGTTTACGAAGAGGCAAAATGACCTCCTTGAGGGTGCTAAGGATGAGAACTTGATGTTTCCCCTGTTCTTGACCTACTTTTCACAGGTGGAGATGATAAGGGCAACACTGATAGTGAGTATGACTTACCTTTGTCTTGGATGATATCTAAAAGAAGAGAAGTGAAGACTACCAAAGCTCCTCCCAAGCCAGTGAATACTTAAGGGACCAGGTTGAGTTCTCAAAAGATGATGGAAGATGTTTTAGTGGCAAACAAATATAATACTAAGAAAATAAGGAGTTCAAAGAAAAAAGGGTGGCTTCAGTTAAAGTACCAATTGAAAAGGTTCTAATTGTTGATGAATCTGAGGAGAAGACTGAGAGTAAATTTAATAATATTAGATATAGTAATTTTGACAGTGTGTTTAGGAGTAATTCCAAATATGGGGTTAATTATGATATTGGGAGGACTGTGGCTGCCAAAAGAGCCAAGGCAAAATAAAGTATTGTTGTGTCTCCCAAGAAGAGAAAATCAAAAGGTGTTCTGATCAAGAAGCCTGTGTCGACCAACATAGGAAAAAGGGAAGAGAAGTCAAGTACCAAGGGACCAGGTCCCATTTCAAAATAAGTGAAGACCTCAGGAGCTCCAGGGGTCTCTGCAAAAGGACCTAGTCTGGCAAAGCTTTAAGCTCTAAAGAAAAGTAAAAAAGGGTTTATTAGAGAGGAAAGATAGTAGAACTAAAGATCCATGAAGTATTAAGAGGTCGAGTTTTTTACCTTCATATTGCTACTATGCCAGAAATGGTTGATTTGGTTAAGTGGGTTAAGTTTCAGAGTTGGAACACCTCTTTGAGCCCCCGATTCCCACTCTATATGAGAAGAAAGTTAGAATATTTTATCACAACCTTGTCTTTTTTGAGAATGCTTTATATCTAACCAGTCAAATCAATGGGATAAATATTATTTTTTATGAGCAGGTATTGTATGATGTTTTGGCTGTGCCTACAGAAGGGACTAGGTCCATAGGAAATGAAAAGGGTTTCGAGAAGTTTATGAAAAATTGTGGGAAGTTGGATGACATGAACATAAAAAATATGAGTAAAAAGGCTCTGAAGGTAGAATTCCCGCTTCTTTTTGAACTGGTTAACAAGGCATTGTTTCCAAGGGCTGAGAAAAGAATAAAAGTAATAGGTCCCAACCTGTTCCTTATGGAAGCCCTATTTAAGTTTCAGAAAGAAAATCTTCCAGCTATTATCATTGAGTATATGAACAAGGTAATGACTAATAAGCTGGAAAACATGGATTGACCTACAGATTTTTAGGTTAATAGAATATTTGCATACTTCAATATTGAGTGTAGACCTGGGAAAGTAGGTTCTATGAAGCAAGTGTTTAATGGGATAACCTTGTAAGGAGTGCATTCCAAGGAAGGGTGGGGGAAATTCTAAATCCATTATTCTTGATCTGATTGATGTACAAACCAGGTTGAAGGGGGAGTTGGATGAGATGACTACCATTGTGGAAAGAAAAAATACTGAGATCATGGATTTGAAGGCAGCCACTATGAAAGAAAATAATGAGGGACTAGGTCAGAGAAGAACCTGCATATTAGAAATGAAATATTATGTGATAAAGTGTAGAGATTGGAAGAAAAAATTAAGGGCTTGACTCAACAACTTCTAAGAAATCACGTTGCTGAGAATGAAAGAATAACTATGCTTCTCTGTCAGTTATCCCATACCCCATCTGGTCCTTCAGTCTGAGTGTCTCCCAATCTGGTCCCCGATATGTGCCCCCCTCTTAAGCCAAGTCATATTTAGTTCTTTATGCCCTTTTTTTTATACCTGTTATGCTACACTGCTTATTTTTGGTTATTAATGCTTGTGTTTTTGAATATTGTATGATACTTTCCCTATGAGTAATGAATGAATGTGTATTATGCTAGTATCTCTCTTATCTTTTCTAATTTTTTTGCTCATGCCAGTGTAGACTCAATGTGCATGGGTTAATGTGTTCCTATCTTTATTTGGTTTACTGCTTCATCTCTATTGATGCCAAAAAGGAGAAGATGAGGGTATAATGTGAGGTATCACATGTGGGCATTGAGACTAGGTTCTCATACTTAGGGGGAAGGTCAAATCCTTGAGGTGCTAGATTCTAACGGGAAGGGTGAATATATAGGGATGGTATCTACGACAGGGGGAACATGTTGTGAATACTTGAAGCTATGTATGGGTTTATCATCATCAAAAAGGGGAAAATTGTTATATCCTTAGTTTTTATGGCTGACAAATTATCCTTTGGGACATGGTTCCTAAAGATCTTGTGATGACAAAGCTAAAACTACTTAGGGACCTGTTGAGCGCATTCACGTCATTATCACTGGTCAGTACTACAGCTGGACATAGTACTACTCTAAAGAAAGTCGGTGAAAAGGCTGGTGCACATTTTGTCTCAACCATTGAGATTCATCCTAATTTTTTTCTCTCTCTTATATATGCTTATCTCAACTGTAAGAAAACCTAATGCTTCCATATCCTATACAACATTAAATCTCTTAAAGCTTTTGGATTTAAAGCCTCACCTGCAATAAAGGACCTACTCAATCGTCACTTGTGTCCTATAACTATTATTGTTGTTGAGTCTTTGTTTGGAGTCTGCAAATGTTGCCTACTACTCTAAGTTTATTATTAGTACGTGCTCTTCTTTTAGTTCTTATTGTGAAAGTATCATCTAGAGTTAGTTGACAAAAAGATAGAGGTAGCTTCGTGATTAAGTTAGAGTTTGCTGGGTCATTGTGCAATAGAGTTATTCACTGAGTTTATTGTAATAGATTTATTACAAGTCAGCTGAGGATTAGGAGTTTAATCCTTGATGTCATGAAGTCTCTATTCAAGGTTTCTTGAATATTAGTGGAGCTATTTGATGTGCTATAGAAATATAGCACTTTCGATGCTTAAAACGATGAAAATATGCAAGTTTCTTAGGTTGTTTTGTAATATATGATGTGCTTTGGGTATGTTTCCCAAAAAACTAGGTTTTGGATGATAAGTTTAATAAAAATATGAAAAATGATGTTTTTGGCTACTTACTTGAGCATTTTTGGACTTTTATGATATTTACCAGGCGTATGTGACCAAAACATGTACTCGAACTTGAAGTTTAGAAGCTTAGTTGCAGGAATTTGAAGACCTCACACTTACCTATGTCCACTTATGGACCGCATGTAGCACTTGTGGTTCGTATGTGGCTAAGGTAAGTGCCAAAATTGAATATCCAGAGAGTGCAAGATTCGAAAGCAAATTTCTAACACTTACCTATGTCTACTTTCGGACCGCATATAGTAATTGCAGACTACAAGTGTGTAAGGTAAGTACCATAAGTCCAAAATCCAGAGAGTAACCAGTGAAGGAAAATTTTCTGGCATTTAACTGGGTCCATACACGAACCACATGTAGTACTTGCGGACCTCATGTGGCCCAAGTAAGTGGCCACCGACTCCGTTTGTCCTTTTTCGTCTGGATTTTAATTTTTAGGGTTTTCTCATATACTATAAATACCTTTTATGTGTTTTTTGTCGGAGTACACACTCTTTATACATACAAATATATATTCTGATTCTGTGATCTGTCTATGGTCTTGGAATTATTTTGTATTGATTTTGGTTGTTAATTAAGTTAAAATTTTGGGTTTTCAATTGCTGATTATTGTGTGATTGATGAATGTCTTCACATATGAATTCCTTTAATCATTACACAAACATGAGCGACTAATCTCCCGTAGCTAGGGTTGTGAAAACCGTGGCTACATAACAAAGTAAGGGAGTTGTTCAGTCATTCTAGAGTATTGTTGCTACGTGTATTGGGGTTTTATTTGCTTTTATTGATTTCTTAACGGGTGCACACTTTAGGATCCAGTGTGTATTCACAATGAACCTGAGATGGAGGTAGATATTGGGAAAAAAAAATCACAACAGTGATTTGGGGTTGATTACCAAAATAAGCTTACTTGTACTATCTTCTTAAGCCAGTTAATTCCATCTAATCAAGTTGAGACCAAAAGGAGATTGTTGAAACTGGGGTCCAATGTAAGGGTTAGTAAGGCAACACTCTGAGACTGAGAGGAGATGAGTGAAATTAACCAAATAGTGCCGAGAGGTGGTTGGTGATACCCATCTTACCAGATTCTACATGTGCAATAATTATATTGTTAGATTGAGCATGAAAAGTTTACTGAGTTAGAAGCTGGGGGGAACACAATCCTCGTGTTCGTCTATGACTGAATTACAACCAAAGTTGATATTCGTACATATTAGAAATTGTCACTACAATCCCCCTATTTCCATTCCAAATCTGCCCGTTGATTACAACAGTTAAGAGCCACAATTCCATGGATTCTCTTGGGATTTGATCCCAATCTTTGTTGGGTTACTATATTTGACAGCAATCACATAATCTTCAGATTGAAGGTGTAACTTGAGCGTGATCAATGTTGACACCTAATTTTTGTACTCCATGACAAAATTTATTTTCGGGTTTCTTCAATTTTAAATAAAAGTAAAATATTTATTTCCTCCAGACAAATACGCTCTAAAATATTTATTTAGGTTAATTTTGTCATTTAAGTGACGATTATATATTTTTTGTATTCACATATACGAGATTGTATAAATTTTGTTACTTGAATGAATATTTTTATCAAAGTTTGAGTTTTTACGGAGATAAGCTTGAAAATTAATTCGAACGAATAAAGTCTTGATTTAAATATAATTTACTCTCTAAAATAATTTATTTGGATGAATATATATTTGATTTTATTAAATCAAGAAGCTCGGGATTAAAGAAAGTATTAATTTGTATCGAATTTTAATTTAATTTAGTCAATCTATTAGATTTGGCTATAATTGAAATCAAATCGGTCATAATTGCAATGCAATCCGCCAATTGATTTTTAATTGGTCAAAATTAAATAACTTTTGTTAAATTTTAAATTCCAATTGGGGTTATATTTTAAATAACCCCAAAATTCCCAAAAACTCTCATAACTTCTATTCAATTCCCACAAAAAATAATTTGAAATTTGAAATGTAAAATTTTGTATTAGATTGTATAATTCCCCCTCAACGTTCTTTTTTCAATTTTGAAATTCAAAAATTGTACTACATTGTACAATTTTCCTCCACTTTATCTTTCACCTCATCTTATCTTCAATTTTAAAATTCTAAAAATTTCCCTAAATTCTTTCTCCCACATTGATGGATGAAAAAAATTGAATTTACATTTTTTCCTATAAATACTTTTCTCCCACATTGGTGGATGAAAAGAATTGAATCTCCATCTTTTCTTATAAATACTACCACTATTTTGGTAGAAAGACAAGAAAAGGTCAAAAAAGTCTCAAGGTTGGATTTTTTTTTTTTTTGAGCCAAGAAGTTTTTTTTTAGTAAAATTTTTCCTTTTTCGTGAAATTCGCAGGCTAAATGAAGTTCTCGAGTCGAACGTTTTTCGGTGGTGATCAAGGATCTAAAGAAAGCTTATAGTTCCTTTTGCTGCCCCAAAAAAAGGTAAACACACCTTTTCCCTTTTTAGTTTTATTATCATTTTTTTTTCATCTTTTTCTTCTTCGTAGATCGTAGTTGTAATTTTTTAGTTTTATTATCGTTTTCTTCTTCATCTTTTTCTTATTCGTAGTTCGTAGTTGTAATTTTGTTTGCTGAGATTGTTTGTCATAGACGACCTTGAAGGCCATAGGACTTATGGTATCGATATTAGGGCTATTTTCATATTCATGGTATAAAAATGAGCTAGGAATAGTTGAACGTATTTTTTGGCTTTATTCTTTGATTGTTATGGATTAAATTTTGATCTTTGCTTAAAATATGTATTCATGCTTTGTTTAAATTCATTGTTGGCATATATGTTTGCAATTATATTGTAAGGTTGTTTTCCTTATGTTGAAAAAAATAGTTAATATTGATTGTTTTTTACCTTTTGACTTTATTCTTTGATTATTATATGTAAAGTTTTTATCTTTGCTTAAAGTATGGACTCATGATTTGTTTAAATTTATTATTGGCGGATATGTTTGTTTTTAGCATGTAAAATTGTTTTTTTCTTTATGACGAAAAGAATAGTTAATATTGATTGTTTCACCTTTTGGTTTTATTCGTTGATTATTATGGACAAAGTTTTGATCTTTGCTTAAAATGCATGCTCATGCTTTGTTTAAATTCGTTATTGGTGGATATTTTTGCTTTTAGTATGTAAAGTTGTTTCCTTTATGTCGAAAAGGAATGATTACTATTGTTAAGGGTCTGTAAAATTGTTTCTCAATTTGAAGTAGTGAGTTATTCATTTTCATGTTCAAAATTGTCTTTGATTTTCTTTTATTTAGATTGAAAAGTTGTTATGATTATAGGTTTTGTTGAAATGGTGTAGGACTAAAATAGGTGTTGGCATAATTGAATACTTTTTCTTAGAATTAATCTTTTACTATTTCTCCTATCTTGTCTTCGAATATCATTTCTCAAATATGCTTAATAAATGTTAATTGCTTCACTTTGCTTATTGGTTTACTTTTTAAAGTGTTTAGATATACCATTGTTATTCAAATGTGTTGAAATTCAATTTTGGCTCTCCAAACTTAAAATTAACGCATTTAGGCTTTCTGATAGTTAAATAGTACAAACTGCAATTTTTCACATATTTTTTGCAATTGTTAATAAATTATTGATAATCATCATCATTTTAGAATTTTTACTCATTTATTGTCATATTTTAGTTTTACATAATTTATTGATAATTATCTTTACTTACATAAATTTTAATTTTTTTATCAATTTATTATTATTTTAATATTTTTACACAATCCTCTACATACATACACAACATATCACTGTAATTTTTTATTTTACAGTATAATTTTAATTATTATAACATAATATATTTTTTAAAAATAATTATATTTTTTTTTTATATTTTTTTTTGTATTTATACATCGGCATTCATTAATTTTTATGTTATTTAATACGACTTGCAAAAGTGAATCGATTTAATTATTTTAATATATAAAATAATAAATTAGTCAAATCAAGGTTCCTCACTTTTTTAATTTTTTTGATTTTATTTTACCTACTATTCCTAGTTTAAGGGAAATGTTAGAAAAAAGTAAAATTTAATATTATTTTTTATTATTTTTTTCTTTTTAAATACACAAAATATTTACACAACACACCAACACACACTAATACACACACAATACCCGCACAATACACACACAAGATCGGATCTCTCTCTGTTCTCCCTTTAACTCTCAAAGACCATCTCCTTCACCGGCGAGCTTCTCGCCTGCAAACAACCAGCCGCCACGTAATCCCCCACCACCGCACGCCACCTCTCCCTTCGTTTTCCCTTCCAGTCGCCGTGGAAACCCGATTCCGGAGGAGCAGCCACCATGACCGGAGACAAACCACCAGCGCCACCCTTCCCCTTCTACCCTTTTCCCTTTTTTTCAATTTCTGTCGCGCCTCGCCGGAGTGCCACCATGACCGGAGACAAACCACCAGCGCCACCCTTCCCCTTCTACCCTTTTCCCTTTTTTTCAGTTACTGTCGCGCCTCGCCGGAGTTGGTCACCGGCGGGCAAGCTCCCTCTCCCCTTTCCCGTGGATCTGCCGGCGAACATAGCCGGAAAATCCGCTGCTCCGGTATTCCTTCGCCGTCGAAGTAGCGGGGTTGGTTGATTTCTTTGGCTACTTTGATGCCTGATGATAATTTAATGTTTGTTCTTGTATAATTTATTCTTTCTAAGATCTGAATAGACTTGATAGAATTTGACTGAAAAAATATTTCCCAGTGATGTTGGATTTTTCAGCGAGAGTTTGGTTTCCTCCGATAAATAATTTAACTTTAATTTGGTTTGTTTGATTTTTGCTGACTGTTTTACCTGCTGCTGGAGTTGTCGTTTTATTATATTATTCTGTTAATGTCATTTTGATCTTCAATCCTACTCCGGGGACTTGGTCGTGATTTGCCGTATTTCCATGGATTATTATTGTTCTGCACTTTGTGAAACTGATTTTTGAATCTTTTTCTCCTCTGCATTTTACTACACTGATAATAAATAATACTATAACTTTTGGTCAATGAAATTATCTCTTCGTCTCGATATTTGAGACCGTTCCATTACAAAAAAAACAGATTTTATTTGATTAATGTTATTATTTTATATAAGGGCCAACACTTGGCTGATGAAGAAATTCTTCGTCGGTTTTTGAAATCTGCATAAACAAAAGATGGATATTACGTATACAAGTATATAATAAAATAAATAAATTTGAGCGATGATAAAAATTTTATAACAACACAAAAGATTTTACGATTCGTATCTTGGCAAGACGATTTAGGATGGCTAAAGCAACCACTTCGTAGTCATAACATACTTAAAATTTAATTCGAGCTCACTCTTTTAATGAAAATTATATTTTTATATATATATATATATGCACATATATCTTTTTAATTTATTTTGATAATTATTTATTTATTACTAACATTTTATTTATAAGTATTTATACAGGTTATTGAAAAATACTCATCGGAGAATGCATTTAAAGAAGACTTTAATTTTTATGTTTGTATTTCTTTACACTTTCACACTTGTATAAATATTAATTATAGTTAAATATTTATTATCACGAGTTAGACAAATTCAGGCCGTTAATATTTATATTAAATTGACTTATATAGTTAATCAAATAATTCATACTTTTTTATACTAAAGAATATTACATAATCTTTTTCTTTAAAACAGGTTTTTCTTTATTCAATCTTTTCTTTTCATACATGTTTTTATATAAGTTTATTTATCTTAATACACTTTTTATACACATAATTTTATGATAAAATATGTAATTTACACATTCTTTACATATAAATTCTTTATAACATTTTAATACATATTTTATATTTGTATCTATAAATACTGATTTTTTCTTCTCCTTTTTAAATAAATCTAAGTCTAGTCGAAAACCACACTTGTGGATTCTGAAGGGTGCCTAATCCCTTTCCTTCGTAATAATTTGAACTCTTATCTAGAATTTAAATTGGTTTCGTAGATTTGAATAAAGTCATACTTGTTAGATTAATAAATAGGTTTCCTATTTTTCCTTAAAAAATTAAGTAGCGACTCTGTACAAAATTAATTCTTTAGAATCCATAATGTCGTGCTCGTTTTGACCTTGGGTAAAAATAAGGTATGACAGTTTGGCGACTCTGCTGGAGAGAGCAAGGTTCTAACCATTACAGATTTAGGTAAATATTTATGTTTTTATACATTGTTATTTGTCTCATACTAATTATTTTGATTTATCATGTTTATATGGCTTAAATTATTTATTTGTTATTATTTTTTATAGATTGTTTATTTGTTTATCGCTTTATATAAATTGTTATTCCGTTCCTATTTCCTCCATTAAGGAAAACTGATACTCACACGCATTGTACACGCGGATTGTACATTGTGCTTTTTCAAAATTCTTCCAAATCACCTTACTTTAGAGAATTGACTCATACGTAGGGTGAGCGGGAGTTTTACTGCCGTGGGACTACAAGCTTTCTTATATAGGAAATTCAAGTCCGTGTCTACCCACTCTTAGTCAGCATAGTATAGAGCTAAAATAACGCATTTTAGGTACATATATATTAGTCAATTTTGTCCAGATATCCAAAGGGTTCACGACCTAAGTGACACTTTATCATAGTCTCTCTATATATTTAAAAGATTATTGTGCATATATATTAATTATTTGTTCTAAATTGGTTATTCTTTAGTGGGAAGGTGTAATTTAACCTTTGTTTTGCATGCCGGTTCAGTTAAAAGATACACCTTAGCAACACCGCCACTAGCTGAGCATAGGTCTGAGCTACGTTTTGATTTGATTCTTATCCTGACAAGATATGTAGTCAACCCTGCATTAGGGTTCAGTCACTTCACTGTTTCAGAATGATTTTTCCGATATGCAAAACTAGGGAAAATTTTCAGGAACAGTTCAAAGATGCTCTCCAATGGCCTTCAAGAGCGAAAATCAATAGCTCCTCAAAATCCAAATCTTAATTACATTAGTGCCTAGGAGGCCTACCTCTAGTTTCTCACCTGATATTGGTGCTAGAATACCTAGCTTCTTTTTTTAAACGTCATAAATCATTAAATTTATGGCGTATCGATCCTCACTTTCAAAAGCAAGAATTCAATATTTTTTCAGTTATAATAATCCTGTCAACTGCAGCGAAATAATGTCATAATTCCTTCAATATCTGACTTTTTTAATCTTGTCAGCATACTGAAGTTGTGTCAAAGCTCTCCCCATACTTTACATCCATTCTTTCGATCATTTGATCAAAATAATTTTGATGCTAAAAGAAGTTCTTTCTTGATTTCTTTCACATTATTTTCACTTTTTTTCAATTATGCATGGCGCATTCAAATTTACAGATTTGCATGAACTACGTAGACCTGATTCTTGTTTTCACAAGATACGTAGGCAACCCTCAGTTGGGTTCGGTCCCATTCTTTCAAAAAATAAAATAATTAAAATAAATTTTTGACTTGGTTGATACCATTACAGTTAGGAGTGTGCATGAGAAAGAACAATTTGGTATGATTGCGCTCCATTTTTCTCGTGGAAAGCGGGATTCAACGTGATCACTCTTTTTGGAATTGTTTGAAGGGAGAATGTGAAGAGTCGTCACCTAACGAATTAAGGTGTGTTAGGGCACCGGTCTAGGCTACTACGAACCTATTTTGTTGTTTTGTCTTAGTTCACCAGAGATTCGGGTAAGGGTTCAAATTACCTCGAAAGAAAGGTGTTGTGCACTTTTTGAGGTCCACAAAGGTGGTTCCCGGCCGAATTCGTATTTTACGCGGGGATTCTACGTGATCAAATAAGGTCTCTTATTTTATTATTAATTTAATGTTCAACTAAGTGATAAAACAATTAATGAACAAAACATATTATTTTATTATTTCTAATTGTTAATTATCTAAGTGATAAGATAAGCGAGGAGAAAGAAATGACATAATTTGTAACCAAAAGGACTGTTTCTATAATTAACTAACTACCTCAAATAAATAAGCATGTAAAGTAAATAAAAGAATAAAAGAAGATCGAACAAAGAAAAGTTTTGGTTTCATTCAGATCAGAACCCCAACTTGCTCAATCATCATCCAACCCATCGGCCGAACTCTTAGACAAGTGACAATGTCATTAGTCTTACCGTCAATATCTGTTGGGATCATCACTTCCGAATGACTACCTGCCCCACCCCACCTAGGCTGGTTGTTAAGTCTAAAGGCGTTCTACGACAAGGATAAAACTACCGTCTTTAGTAACACTTATCGTCCCATCTATCGTCCAAGAGGCATTGGACTTTGCTATTTTGATTTGGTGGTCTAGACGAAATAAAGCTATGTTGCCAGGACTCGAAGCGCGTAACAAGTAGGACATCACGTAGCACATAATTGTCCCAAGTTAGCCTCTTGGTTAATGAACATTTATTAATGTGATTAACATGCAAAGACAAATAATTATTTATTTTGTGTTATTAACCTATAGGTATGATATCTAAGCAACAATTGATGACAAAAGACAACTATGATTCGTGTGTGTAACAATTTGTTATCAAATTGTTAAAAGAGGGTGTCAAAAGTGTGGTAAATGTGTCAAGGAGTTGTGCTCACGAATTTATTATTATAAACTAATGAGAAAATTAATAAAAATATTAAAAATGCATCAACATGCTAAGAAATGCCATGATGTATTTAACCTATTGTTTAACATGTTGAGAATATAACATTTTAGCATGCTGAAAATTATGCAAATAGTGCAGAAATTTCATTCTAACAAGCTGAAATTGCCTTAATATGTTAAAAAAAATGACATTTTTGATCTACAAATTAACATGTTGAACTGCTTACAATTTGATATTTTAATCATGCTAAAAATTATGTTATTAGCGCATAAATTCATATTAATATGCTAGAAAATGCAATAACACGCTAAAGATGCCTAAAATCTAACGTTTTAACATGCTGAAAATATTAAACATGCCAAAAAACATGCTGAAATTTTCATTAAGCATACTGAAAATAATGTTAATGCGCAGTAATTTCATGTTAATATGCTGAAATATGCCAAAAATGTCTGAAGGCTAATATTTTAATATGCTGAAAATTCGAGAATTAATATTTTAAAACATGCTGGATATTATGTGAATAGTGCAGAAATTTTAAATTAACACGCGAAAAAGTATAATAATATGCGAAAATCCGATGTTAATGTGTTTAAAAAAATTTAACATGCCCAGGTATTCAATGGTCTACTGTTCAACAGGTTAAAATATTTATACCTTGTGCTGAAACTGTATTAATGCATGTATTCATGCACAGGAATTGTGTTAACAGACGCGAAAATATTAACATGCTTAATTCAAGTGTTTAACATGATAAAAAAAATGTATTAATATGCTAAAATTAATTATTGACATGCTCCGGATATTAACATGCTTAAATATTATTTACATATACCTAAATTGCGTTAATACATCAAAACATGCAATGATATTTTAATATGCAAAAAATTATTTGTAATACCCCGTACTTCTAACTAGCTTAAAAATCGTCCCAAAATGTTAAAGACTTATTTTAAAGATGAATCCACTTTTATACATGTGGTATTTTCAAGATTTTCACTTTTTATCATATGAATAATTGAATAAGCTTTCTATCGATACCAAATTCGCCCAAATCCGACACTCGGGCGAAGAGTTAGAGCCATTTTAGTAAGACAGTGTATCACCTGAGCCATTAACGCGTCGCGGAGCCAGCCAAAATGGCAATCGTCAACATCCAGTAATCCTCCGCGATTATAGCGCGTCGTGCCAAGGCTCAAATTTAGAATTGTCAAATTTCAGTGACACGACGCGATAGCATCGCGTCGCGCCAAGGGTCTAGATCGAAAAATTTTTACAGTATTAAAATTCGCGTTCAAGGGTTAAAAGGGTCAATTTATTATCCCTATATAAACTTAATAACACATGATTCAACCATATTTCACCCAAAATATATTGTTTCTCTCAAAAACAAGCTATGGTTTTCAATTGGGGGTTCAAATCCAAGACTCAAATTCAAGAATCTCTCCGTCAATCTTTATAGAATCAAGAAATAAGGTATGCATAGTGTTCATTCATGGATTCCTTTCACCCATGAAGCCCAAGAATCAAGTTTTAAATCTTGTATTGTGAATATTTTCTTGGGGGTTGATTATGTTCATGTGATTATGATTGTATGATTCCCAATTTGAAATCCTTGTGTTGTTCATGAACCTATGCTAGTATGTGGTCTGAAGCATGTGAAATTGAGTTGAAATATGGAGTTTTGTTGTATTAATTTGATGATCATGCCTATTCCCTAAGTCATGCATCGTAGGTGTTTGATAAAATTCCTAAGAGAATAGAAATTATGCATTATAGCTTAATTGTGACCCAAGTGATAAATGCATGCTTTACCCTATGACTAAGAACGACTTCCATGATATTGTGTGCATTATGAATGGTTGAGGGAATGTCCATGAGATTAGGTTGATGAAAGTATGACATGTTTATATGCAATTCCATTCATGTACAAGATTATGATAACTATGTGCTTCAAGAAATCCTCAAATTAATGTATTATGAATTATTGATATTGGTCATGTGTTCAAGAAGTGTCATGTCCTGTCAGTTTCATGCTATCAGTCCAGTCTTACTCAGTAATCTCAATATTCCCAGAAATCTCAGTAACTTCAGTACTCTCCGTTATTTCTCAGTCTAAGTAGCATTCCGTCAGTCAACGAAACTCAGTAAACTCAGTTTAGCTCCGCTGAACAATACCATTGGTAACAGTTCAGTTTCTATTCAGTTTGGAGTAGGATTCAGCACCGAGTGAACCCAAGGATGGGGACTCACCTGTTATTCAGTGGAGGTGTGATCTTTAGAAACAATCCTTGCGTTCCAGAACTACATAGCCGACGTAGGTTGAGATGCACCCTACGCGTTCAGGGATTTATACATCTCATTTGGGTTACCTACCGGGAAGGATTAACAAAAGAGCTCCCTGTCAGAAAGGGTGCACTCACAACTTATCTTTACCCGTGTCACGGTACTAACACCCTTCCAGCTGGGGTTACAGGTTGGACTCCACCAGTTCAGTTTTGGGGCATATCGGTTAGATAATTACCTCCCACAGTCTCAGTTTCAGATCTAGTTACAGTAATAAAACTCAGTTCAGTTCTACAGATTTCAAGACTGCCAGATATAATAGCTCAACTCAGTACGAAACTCAACTAGTTCCATCAGAATCAGGACTGTCAGATACAGTCACTCAATTAATAGTATATTAATTATACGAAACTCATGTTATCAGTATTCAGTTTCAGGACTGTCAGCTACAGTCAATTAGACCAGTTCTTCATAATCAGAACTGTCAAAAACAGTTAATCCTTTATCAGTAATATGCCATCAGTTTCTCAGTACTCTACAGATTCAGTCATTCAGTATCCCAATATTAGTACTCAGATATCAGTAAATCCATATTGTCAGAATTCATGAGTCAGCATTATCACGATCTCAATTACAGTTACGCAATCATGCATGTATTCTCACGTACATGTTATTCAGTTAGTATTGTTCATGCATATGAACCATTGCATTTAGACTACCTTACTTGCATACCAATACATTCAATGTACTGGTGCATTTACGCTATGGTGTTTTATACCATAGGTTTAGAAGTACAAGTTCCTGAGCATCCTTAGTAGATCAGACGTTCAACAGTCGTACTAGCAGTGAGTCCTCATAATTTGAGGATAGCATAATTATTTTATTACTTTATTATTTCAGTAGTTCGGAGTTAGTTGGGAACATGTCCCATCAACTCCACAGTTTTCAGACAGTTTAAAGGCTTTCAAACTACAACATGTTTCAGACAGTTTATCTCAATTTTGGGTATTGTTATACCTCATTACAGACATTGTATTTGTTCAGTTTTAAACCTTATAACCTTACAACTTACATTCTGCATATTTACAGTATATTATTCAGTGCTCAGTTACATATATGTTCATGGGTTAGCTTGTGGTCCTTCAGAGTCATGAGCACCATGTAGCATTCCGAATACCAGATTCGGGATGTTACATTAATGTAGTAGACTAACGCACTAAAACATTACCTTCTTAAATCAATGCGAATACATTAAAAAGGCATTAACATGCTTAGACTTAAATTAATGTATCGGGTGTTAATTAAAACCTTAAAGCAAGATTTCTAAGCGAATTAAAAGCATCTAAATGATTCATGTGTTAATAGATCCTAAATTCGTGTGCCTAGATGATCCACGTAATATATATCACACATAAACCTAAGTTGTGCCATCTATATTATTCAGAGCACGTAAATCCCTGTCTCCCAAAGCAGTCCCCCAAAATTTTATTATTACAATGATAATAGTCTCTTTAAAATAATATTACAAACCAAATAATATGAAATATAAGAAGAAAAACAACTAGCTATAAAGAATACATAGTTAGTTTAAACATCCCGGCGGCTCTTCGAAATTCCCAACCAGACAAACAAGATACTATGGCATGCTTCTATACACAAGTGACATGACAAACACAACAAGGAGAAGTTCCTATGAACATGTTTTCTAATACGTTAAATCATTCAATGAACAGATAAGTAATTAAATTACATCATTTTAGATACTTACTAATGAGAAGCAATAAAAAAATAATGAGAATAATGAAGACAAGTTCTTGTAAGAATAATATGCGGTAATTCCAGTAAACCTCGAAGAAAACCAAGGCCCTCTTAAAATATATAATTGTCTTGTATTAAAATAGCTAATAGTCTTTTTTGTTTGTTTTAGAGAGTAGTGATTGTAATTGAAACACTGTCTGTTAATTGAGAAGAAGAGTTGTTTATATAGTGTGGGATACCGTGACATAAAAAGAAAGACATATTGAAAAAATTAATTACAACAACTAAAGGGGAGAAAACATATCAAGAATCAATTAAGAGAGGCTTAATTGATTTAATGCTATATTTATCATAAAAGAAAAAATCACCAGCAACCGCATATATATTTACCTTACAGAAAAAAAATTTAAAAATAACTCAATCAATTATTTTAAGTTACCATAAATAACTGAGTAAGAGAAAAGTACTAAGTTAAGAGAAAATAAATAACAATCATGGAAACATATATCAATGTCGATATTTACCATATATATTAAAATTGATTGACAAATCCTAAGCAACTAATCACAATACTCAAACTGAATCAATTCCACTAAATCAATTCAGTACTGTCATTTAGGAGTACATACAGTCAATATTTTGTCATAAACGTAAATTGACTTTCCGTCAACACATAACCCACGTAATATATTTCAAGAGCAAGTAGAAATCAATAATTAGGTCAACATTGAATCAAACATAACCCACATAATATATTTCAAGAGCAAGCAAAAATCAATAATCATTTTGAGTGTAAAAGTTAGGTGTTTTCACATATGACAGACCCAGAGATGAACATGAACACATAATTAAACAAATTGAATCATAATTGAAGTTAAATGTCATGAAATTTTAATCAAACAGAACATGCAATTTAAGGTATTAGGAAGTCAAACCGTATAATAGTTGGGTTTACCAAAAGGGTCCTCAACGATCCTCAATTTCGACGAGAACGTGACCGGTGAGGAGAAGGGGAGGCTGAATCGCAGCTGAAGGTTGGCCATGGCGATGGCGGCGGCTGGAGGAGCAGACATGGTAGATTTGGACGACGGAGGAGGCGACGACGACTTTCTTCCGTCTAGCATCTGGCGGCGCTGGTCGTTGGTTTCTGGCGGTTGTCGTCTATTGATGGCGATGTGGCGATGGGGAGAAGGAGGACGGTGGCTGCTGGCGGCGGTTTGAAAGGCACCAGATCCGGCTGCTAGCAGCGGCGACGATGGCTTTTATCACCGGTGGAAGAGAAGAACAAAGAGAGAGAGGAGGCTCATCGACGCTGGGATGGACAACGGTAGCCATGGATGCTGATGATGGAGAGAAGAGTGTAGAGGGAGAAGGTAGAGAGAGAGGGGGGCGGCTGATGGATTGGGAATAGAGTTAGGGTTGTTTTTTATTTTATTTTAAAAGGTAAGAAAATGGTCTTTGGATCTCAGCTGTTGGATCAAATTTGATCGACGACTGAGATCTAATAAGTCAAGAAAAAGGTGTTAAAATTGAATGAAAACTTTAAATTGGGCAAATAATTGGCTATAATTGTAATGGATTAAATATGATAGGCTAAAATTGTAAGAAATTGGATGAAATTGGGTTAAAAGATAAATAATTTAGGCAAAGTGATTTCAAATTAGGTTGTTATTTAAATTTTAGTAGGGATAAATAATAATAATAATAATATTATTAATAATAATAATAAATAATAAAAAATATTGATAATATATAATAATAATAATAATAATAATAATAATAATAACAAAACACTAGACAATGTATTTGCAAAATGCGAGTGTGCACAATTATGTGAAAAATAATTTAATAAATAATAATAAAATTACATATATGTGAGTTTAAAAATTATAAAAATGATACTAAAAGAAAATAAAATAATTTATGCATTTTTCAAAATTATGAATGTGACACGTCAGTATGTATTCAATGTAAGAATAATGTGTAAAAATATTAATAATTAAAATTAAATAATTTTGATAAAACAACAGCCTAAAAGTAATATCGGGAGGTCAAAATTGGGTGTCAACAACTGCCCATTCCCATTCATTGATTGGGAATGATAAAAGAATTGTCAAGCAACGAATGTTGACGTAGTAGCCAATTTTTTCCAATTGAGGAAGATTCGTTGGAGTTAAAACGACAGGAGATGGTTTTAAAAATAATATGGCCGAGACTTCAGTTTCAAGTTGCCTACATATCTCTGATTTTACGAGAATCAGGCCGTTTGTAGTTCTAAATTTAGGAATGAATAGTATTCCTAAATAATGTCAATGATAAAGGACGGGCAATCAACGAAGATGTTGTGGGTCGGTCAATAATATAGAAATGAATAGGGTTTGAAACGATGACGTAAGGAGGGTTTGAGACAATGATGTAAGGCGGGTTTGAAAATGTTACGGTTGGTGAGATTAGTTTAGGCGATGAATGAATAGATGGGGTAATACTCCAAAAACATAAATGAAAATTGTCTCTATTTATTATTCCTTCTCCGTCGCCTGCGTACTTTACAATGTACTAAATAACAAAGGTTAGGCATGTAAAAAATAAATAATTGATAAACATAAAGTGAATGTAGAAATAAAGAAAGCATATCTGTTGTATCGTGGAATCGCGGGACCAGCTCTTGGCTTCTCATCGTGGGATCAACTTTTGGCTTCTCGATGCACTTGTGGAATCGTGTGATCAACTATTTGCCTCTCATTGTGGGATCAACTTTGGGACTTCTCGATGCATTGTGGAATCGTGTGATCAGCTGTTTGGCTTCTTATCGTGGGATCATCTTTGGGGCTTATCGATGCATTGTAGAATCGTGTGATTGGCTATTTGGCTTCTCAAAATGGAGTAATTTGTACTTGTTGGTCCTACCACTTTTAACTCAACTAGATAAAAATGGTTAGCATGGATATATGTGTATGTATAGAAGAAGATTGAACAATGCAGTGAAAACAACCATAACAATATTGATAAGAAGAGACAAGAAACGTATCTGTTGTACTGACGGATCAGCCGTTGGGTCTTCTCGTCATAATGTTGGACTGACCGTTGGGCCTCTCGTGATAGAGTGATTGTCGTTATCTATACCTGTTAATCCTGTACTCAAAGAAAAATTGTGAGTTTGTATGATCTCATTATGTGTCACAGACTAAGATTCAACAACTTAAAAAGTAATTTTATTGTGAATAGAAAATATCATTAATTCAAAAGAATGTCTTTATTAATGATGCTAAAATGTCTCAAAGCATAGTTTTAGGTAATAAAGAAAACTGAAGTTGCAAGTTTTCTCGAACATCGAGCTTATTTATTAAAATCATGCAAACATATAAAAAAATTTTGTCAACCCAAGATCCCGGCGGGTCTGGACGGAGTAACCTTCTATCCATTGCTTTTGCTAGGGGCTCCTCTCCACTCGTTGATGATAACAATCCTTTTTCTTTGTCAGAATTGTCGTTGTTCCAAGTCTACATGTTCATTAACATCGAGCACATTCACGTGATGGTCTGGAGGAGGATTGTTAGCAACATTTGGTTCTGGATCCTTCAACTGAATTACCTTAGTATCGATCAATTATTGAATCTTGTTTTTCAAGGAAAAACACACCTCAATGGGAGGCCCTATAATTCTGGAGTGGTAGGCGCAAGTTTGATCAGGTCGATACCGTGGAGATTTTATGTCAACTTGTACAGCGGGAATGGGTGTGACGTGGCCTGCATCTTTGAGCCGTTCATTTAGTTGAGCTATCGGTTCAGCTAGGGGTGTATAATGTCTTCTTTTGATGTTTCCTTTGGGTTTGGAAGCAGCAGGCTTGGTAACGGGGATATTAGCAGGTCGGGTTATTTGGACATGAATTGGTTGGGCATTGTATACGGGGTAAGAAGGGCTTGAGAATTGTGGGTGTATTTGGTAAAGATTAGGCACTTGGTATGGCATTTGTAGTGGGTAGGGGAATGTTGAGTACAGTGTTGGAGTTTGTGGGTAAGGTAGAGCAAAGGTTTGATGGTTCAGGATGCTCTCCGAAGCCTGGGCCGCCATCACAGCCCCTACCTTTTTCTTCTTTTTATTCTCCGTAGCTCCTCCAGATTGAGCGTTCAAGTTGATAATGTTTCCATTCTTGAGACAATCTTCGAATATTTCTTCTATCCGAATGATCTCAAAAAAAATCTTATCCGTAACTGTCAACAGTTTGTCGAGGTATTGTGGCTCTTGTGCCTTGACAAAGTATTCTTTCACTTGTTGTTCTTCGACTGGAGGCCGAGCTCTTGCATCCTCAGTCGTCCATCTCATGGCATACTCACAGAAGAATTCGTTTGGTTTCTTTCTCATTTCCTGCATGTACGACCAACTGGGAGCGTTGTCAATGTTGTATCCAAATCTCTCAACGAAGCTAGAGGCCAGGTCAAGACAGCCTGCCCACTTATTCATATTTTTTTCAATGTACCAGGTGAGAGCCTCTCCCGTGAGGCTTCTCATAAATAACTTCATTTGAATCTTCTCATTCCTTCCTACTCTTGACAGTTTGTCACAATACATACGCAGATGTGCCTTGGGATCTCCAGTCCCGTTGTACAGCTCAAATTCGGAGGGATTATACCCTTCTAGTAGTTCGACGTCAGGATGAATGCAAAGGTCCTCATAGTTTAGACCTTTCATTCATTTGCTTCCCTCTAATTGTCTCAGCCTCTCAACCACGGCCTGCATCGTGTAGTCATTCTCTAGATTCTCAAATGCGGGTTGAGGACTGGTGGAAGGGTTTCAACATAGATGGGGTTCTGATTATGGCTACCGAACGCGTGATAGTGGAATAAGTTTGAATTTTGTGGCTTTTATGGGGATAGGTGAGTGGAGTTCTTAGGATTTTGAGTATGATGGGTAGGCATATATAGCGGAGTTGGGATATTTGGGTTGTTTGGGATGGTATTTGGGAGGATTTGGTTATTTGTGGGGTCTTGAGTTTGATGAGGAGGTATTGGAGGGTTAGGCACACTTTGGGACTTTGGTATGGAATAGCTATTGGCTTACAATTCAGGAGTATTCAGATTAAGCGACAACTTGGCCAGATTGCGTACTTGCTCTAGTTCCCCTTGTAGCTCCAAAATTCGTTGTTCCATTTTTAGTATTATTTCATTCTGACCGACGACACTGTCCTCTTCTGAACTAGAACCTTCTTTGTCCCCAACATTGTAACGGTCACCCATTGCTTCTTTACATCTGAAACTTATAGGCAGAAGGGGAGGAGAAAGAAGAGCCCCTTTCGAACGGGTGTGATAGGACAGGGTGCACAAATCAACCTATTGGAGGAGGAAATGAAACAAAAACAACAATGGTGAGGAAGTTAGTGATAGGAATGAATTAGATTAACATATAGCAAGGCACATTGTTCGACGTTTCGTATTACGGGAGCCTCTTTTGAGCCAAAGGTGGGCCTACCTTTGTTTGAGAGTTTGAAAGATTGTGAAAAGTCATTTGAAAAAAAGTTCTAATTTTCACCCTCATGACATTATGGGAAAGTGAAAGAAATAGAGGATATAATTTGATAGAAAAATATTGTTTGATATTTTCAAATATTAGGACATTTTGTAAAACAAAAAAAAAAAAGGAAGAGGATGACCACACCCTATAAAGGATTGCCTACATATCTTGTTAGAACAAAAATCAGGTCAAACGTAGAGTTGTAGAAGTTGAATAGCGAGTGGGAATGAATTGGAGGGTTTTGAATAGAACTAAGATTGTATGACAAGAATTCTAAAGTAAGGAACACTAAATGTAAGGAGTGACTCACAACAAGATTGACACATATCAATACATACATAGAAATGCAACACATATCAAGTAATTGTGAGTCTCTTTGAGGTTGTGAACCTTTTTGGACTTTGAATGAGACAAACATTCAACGCGTCAAGGATGCCAAGACATCCTACGTTGAATGGGACGCATATTCCTTAATAAAAGAAATATGTAGTCAGGACCTAAAGAATAAGAGTGGGTTTACGACATGGTTCCCTCGAGTGGACAAATCGAGAGTGGGAGAGCTTGTGACTGTTGACGCACCTTTTGATCGATCGATCCACAAGGTATTTCCCGAAGGGCATTTTAGAAAAGAACGTCCGTGCTACCACACAACCGTTCGTAAAAAGAAAATAAAGGATCTTCTAAGTGGAGGAAAATATGAGCGGAATGCCGGTTATATAAAGCGGTAACACATAGCAATTACAATAACATACTTAGAAATATAAAAATAAATAAATATTAAGACATATATCCAACAAAAGGGGAAACGGAAAAGGTGAATGGGCATGAAAAAGTATAAAAAACACATAAAAAAGGAAGGAAAAGGGCTAACATGTGAAAAAATAAATCAAGATGTCAAAACAAACAATAATCACGAAAAATCACAATAAAATTCAGGCAAACAAAAGAATTCCACATAAAATACAAACTCGTAATGGTTAGAACCTAAGATCCCTAGCAGAGTCGCCATTATATCGCGCCCTATTTTGCTCGCGGAAAGCGGGATTCAACGTGACCATTCTTTTTGGGATTGTTTGAAGGGAGAATATGAAGAGTCGCCACCTAACGAATTAAGGTGCATTAGGGCACTGGTCTAGGCTACTACGAACCTATTTTGTTGTTTTGTCTTAGTTCATCAGAGATTCGGGTAAGGGTTCAAATTACCTTGAAAGGAAGGTGTTAGACACATTTCGAGGTCCACAAAGGTGGATTTCCAACCGAATTCGTATTTTACGTGGGGATTCTACATGATCAAATAAGGTCTCTTATTTTATTATTAATATAATGTTCAACTAAGTAATAAAATAATTAATGAACAAAACATATTATTTTATTATTTCTAATTGTTAATTATCTAAGTGATAAGATAAGCGAGGAGAAAGAAATGACATAATTTGTAACAAAAGGGACTGCTTCTATAATTAACTAACTACCTCAAATAAATAAGCATGTAAAGTAAATAAAATAATAAAAGAAAATCGAACAAAGAAAGGTTTTGGTTTCATTTGGATCAGAAACCCAACTTGTTTAATCATCATCCGACCCATCGGTTGAACACTTAGACAAGTGACAATGTTATTAGTCTTACCGTCAATATCTGTTGGGATCATCGCTTTCGAATGACTACCCGCCCCACCCCACCTAGGCTGGTTGTTAAGTCTAAAGACGTTCTACGACAAGGATAAAACTGTCGTCTTTAGTAATACTTATCGCCCCACCTATCATCCAAGAGGCATTGGACTTTGTTATTTTGGTTTGGTGGTCTAGAAATAAAGCTATGTTGCCTAGGACTCGAAGCGCGTAACAAGTAGGACATCACGTAGCACGTAATTATACCAAGTTAGCCTCTTGGTTAATTAACATTTATTAAAGTGATTAACATGTAAAGACAAATAATTATTTATTTTGTGCCATTGACCTATAGGCATGATATCTAAGTATTCAACAATTGATGACAAAAGACAACTGTGATTCCTATGTTTAACAATGTATTGTCAAATTGTTAAAAGAGGGTGTCAAAAGTGTGGTAAATGTGTCAAGAAGTTGTGCTCACGAATTTATTGTTATAAACTAATGAGAAAATTAATAAAAATATTAAAAATGCATCAACATGCTAAGAAACTCCATGATGTATTTAACTTAGTGTTTAACATGTTGAGAATATAACATTTTAACATGCTGAAAATTATGCAAACAGTGCAGAAATTTCATGCTAAAAAGCTGAAATTGCCTTAATATGTTAAAAAATGACATTCTTGATCTACAAATTAACATGTTGAAATGCTTACAATTTGAAATTTTAATCATGCTAAAAATTATGTTATTTGCGCAGGAATTCATATTAATAATCTGGAAAATGTAATAGCACGCTAAAGATGCCTAAAATCTAACGTTTTAACATGCTGAAAATATTAAACATGCCAAAAAACATGCTGAAATTTTCATTAAGCATACTGAAAATTATGTTAATGCGTAGTAATTTCATGTTAATATGCTGAAACATGCCAAAAATGTCTAAAGTCTAATATTCTACTATGCTGAAAATTAGAGAATTAGTATTTTAAAACATGCTGGATATTATGTCAATAGTGCAGGAATTTTAAATTAACACGCGAAAAAATATAATAATATGCGAAAATACGATGCTAATGTGTTAAATTTTTTTTAACATGGTCAGGTATTCAATGGTCCACTATTCAACAGGTTAAAATATTTAAACCTTATGCTGAAACTGTATTAATGCATGTATTAATTCGCAGGAATTGTGTTAACAGACTCGAAAATATTGACATGCTTAATTCAAGTGTTTAACATGATAAAAAATGTATTAACATGCTAAAATTAATTATTGACATGCTCAGGATATTAACATGCTTAAATATTATTTACATATGCCTAAATTGCGTGAACACATCGAAACATGTAAGGATATTTTAAAATGCAAAAAATTAAAGTAGTAGGCTAACACACTAAAATATTACATGCTTAAATCAATGCGAATACGTTAAAAAGGCATTAACATGCTTAGACTTAAATTAATATGTCAGGTGTTAATTAAAATCTTAAAGCAAGATTTTTAAGCGAATTAAAAACGTCTAAATGATTCATGTGTTAATAGATCCTAAATTCGTGTGCCTAGATGATCCACATAACATATATATCACACATAAACCTAAGTTGTGCGAAAATTTTTATTTTGTATGAGATGCGCCATGTCATACTTGTATGCGAGATTTATGATTTGACATTTGAAATTTGTGGGTCCCAACTTTCATTACTTTGTCATATTCTTTTCTCCATAACCATCTCCCTCTTCAGCCTTTTATTTTAATTCATGTTCTCACATTTTTTTATTTTTAAAAAATTCCACTCGATTTCTTTTTTTCTTTTTGAATTTTTATATTCTCTTTCAACATCTTTCATAGCAATTAATTTTGAATTTTTATTTTTATTACTTTACAAAACTTTTTTGTGTGGATATTAATTAATGTAATTTAAAATTTATAATATGCACCGAAGAATTGCACTATGTCACCATACTGATATACTCATTACATTTCATGAGAAAAATTAGAGTTTACGTTGTGTTTGATCATGAATGGAACTTGGAGTTATTTTTGAATTTTTGTGAGAGAAGTACGCATTTGGCCATAAATATTTTTCATAATATTTTGTAATACGTTTCACTTTATTTCGAAATACTTGTTTGGCCATGAAATCAAATATGTATTTCAAAATACGTTTTCATAATTTTTAATTTTTTGAAAAAAAAAATTGAATTCAAGTTTTTCTATCACTTTATAAAAAAGTACATCCAAAGTCTAAAATATTTTTAAAAATACTATGATCAAACACAATTTCAACTCTATTTTTAACTTCAAAATATCAAATAATTAAAGTGAATACGTTTTTTATTTTCATGGCCAAACGGGTCCTAAGAGTGAAAAGATTTACTTGTTTGCTCTTTTCTAAATACAACTCTAAATTGTATTTGAAATTCTCATGGTTAAACACCAACTTAAAATTATATTTAAAATAAAGTAGAAAACAATTTGAGAAAAAGGAAAAAATTATTATGATCAAATAGACACTTGACAAAGAATTAATTATTAGGAACTAGAATTTCTATAAATATTGCAATAATTCAACAAGGAAAGTCTGGGAAAAATAATATAAAGGAGGGAAGATGAAAAATAGTTTCAAATAATAGGTTACACAAAGAGATTATATTTAATTTTGATGGTATTGACATTAAATTTGAAGAATAAAAATAAGATGAAAAATGGTGAAGATGAAGGTAAAGAGGTAAAGAAGGCTAGTGGACCCCCAAAAGCCACATGTCAATCAACTAATAGGCTAGTGCCTACCTATATTATTCATATAACACGTAAATCCCTGCTCCCAAAGCAGTCCCCCAAAATTTTATTATTACAATAATATTATTGTCTTTACAATAATATTACAAACCAAATAATATGAAATATAAGAAGAAAAACAACTAGCTATAAAGAATACATAGTCAGTTTAAACATCCTGGCGACTCTTTGGAATTCTCAACCTATAGAGCAACAACATGACAAAGGCAGAGACAAACAAGATATTATTCCATGCTTCTATACACAAGTGACATGACAAACACAACACGGAGAAGTCCCTATGAACATGCTTTCTAATACGTTAAATCATTCAATGAACAGATAAGTAATTAAATTACATCGTTTTAGATACTTACTGATGGGCAGGAATAAAAGAAATAATAAGAATAATGAAGATAAGTTCTTGTAAGAATAATATGCGGTGATTCCAGTAAACCTCGAAGAAAACCAAGGCCCTCTTAAAATATATAATTCTCTTGTATTAAAATAGTTAATAATCTTTTTTATTTGTTTTAGAGAGTAGTGATCGTAATTGAAGCACAATCTGTTAATTGAGAAGAAGAGTTGTTTATATAGTGTGGGATACCGTGACATAAAAGGAAAACATATTGAGAAAATCAATTACAACAATTAAAGAGGAGAAAACATATCAAGAATCAATTAGGAGAGGTTTAATTGATTTAATGCTATATTTATCATAAAAGAAAAAATCACCACATGACAACCACACATATATTTACCTTACAGAAAGAAAATTAAAAATAACTCAATCAATTATTTCAAGTTACCATAAATAACTGAGTAAGAGAAAAGTACTTGTGGGTGATGCAATTTTATTAAATTTAAATCCGTACAAAATTCGGATTATATTAAATTCAAAATATATTAGTCCTAAATAAATATTGTGGATTAATATAATTAGATTAATTATTTAAGTCCAACCATATATGAGTTTAATTAAAGTACAATTTTTATTGGGCTAGCCAATTAATTTGGGCTATAAATAATGAGCCCACTTTGCTAAGCCCAAGAATATTGTCATATTCTAGAGGCCCAAATAAGCGTCACGTGTCAAATGACGTGGCATGCCAAGTCAAGTGAAGCAGCCAATAGGACCGTGACACATGTCAAACTGATGCAGCAAGCCCATGAAATAAAAGCCCATAAAAGGCGCCACATCACTTAAATCTGATTGGTCAAAGGAAGTCCATATTCATCATGACTCTTCCTTTCCTACAACTATAAATAGGAGTCTCATAATTCAGAAGAGAGACCCCAGACCCCTAGAATTCTAACAAGTAGCAAGAGAAAGCTCATGGATCAAACGCCATAATTTCTCTAAAAAGCTCAGGAATTCAAATCAAGTTCATCAAGATTCAAGATCTAGACCGCAATATTCAAGAACAAGCTCAAAAGCCCTTGAATTCAAGCACAAGTCAAGATCAAGTCCCTCAAGTTTAACAAATCAAGTTCAAATTCAAGATTAAGCTTCAAGCCCTTGAATTTATATTTGAAAAGGCGAATCAGAGGATTCATAGAGATTGTAACACTCGCATTGAAATTAATAAAATTGATTGTTGCAATATTTTCTTATCTCGAATTATTTATTTTTCGGTCATGAAATTTTATTGTCCCACAAATTCTGGCATGCCCAGTGGAACGATCTCTACCTCTCATCTCAACTTTTCATACTTCAAAGTTTAAGAATAACGAAATGACTTCCAAGAAGATCAATTCTCAATCAACTGCTTCCAAGGCTGCTGATTCAAGGTTCTCTGCCGAAGTGGAAAGCATACTTGGTGTTACTTTTGGAAGTTTAGGAGCTGTCACAAGGAACAAGGCAGGCTTGCTAGAACAACAAACACATCTAGTGTCGTTTTCCCAACTCCAATTTTTGGATCTTCAACCTCAAAAGGAACGAAGTCCCAAACAAGTGCTTCGAAAGGAGGAAGCAGTGTTGCGGAATCGCTTAAGAAGACTCTTGCTCTACTTGAGCATTTTGGTTCCAAATACTCTGGAGCCAAGAGCGATGGTCGTTCAATAAATGTGTCATCTCCACTTACACCACATAAGCTAAGTACTTCAAAAATCAACTTATGTGATAATTCGTGTTACTCTCCAACATCTTCGATGATCATGCAAGCAATGGTAACTGATGCCTCGTCTGTGGAGGAGCAGCTTGCAAATCTGATAAAAGCAATTGAAGGCCTGATCAACTATGTTCAGAATCAAGAGGCTAGGATTGATAAGATAGTGGATAGGGTGGATGGCTTGATAGACGGAGAATCTAGCCATGCGCTGGGAAAATCTCTAGAGGTTCATGAGATAGAAAATCCTGTGAAACAAACACCATCAACTAAAGAGGTGCAAGTTTCTGCTGAGGGAATGATCCCGATTGGGCAATTGAGGGAATTTATTGAAGGGACCCTCAAAGACAAGTATGATGTTGTCACCAAGTCTTTCCTTGCATATGCTAAGCCTTACACTGCAAGAATAGATAGCCTCAAAATGCCTGCTAGCTATAAACCCCCCAAATTTTAACAATTTGAGGGCAAAGGTAACCCAAAACAATATGTCGCACACTTTGTCGAGATATGTAATAATGCTGGAACTTACGGTGACTATCTTGTCAAACAGTTTGTTCATTTCCTAAAGGGAAACGCCTTTGATTGGTATACGGATCTGAGCCTAACTCCATTGATAGTTGGGAGCAATTGGAACATGAGTTCCTGAATCGCTTTTATAGCACAAGGCGTACAATGAGCATGGTAAAGCTCACAAATACTCGGCAAAGAAAGGACGAACCAGTCATTGAATTCATCAATCGATGGAGACATGCTAGCCTAAACTGTAAAGATAGGCTCAACGAAGCTTCTGCGATAGAGATATGCATCCAAGGAATGCACTGGGGGATTCTTTATATCTTGCAAGGCATTAGGACAAAATCCTTTGAAGAGTTAGCTACTTGTGCTCATGATATGGAGTTGAGCATGTCTTCTGCTGGAAAGGAAGGAGCGCCTATCCATGACCCTTGAAGAGGAAAGGATAAGAAAAAACCCAAGAGATGGGGTAAGTTTGTCCCTAAAAATGATAACAAGAATCCATGAATGTTGATGTGTATCTTATGAAAGTCACCACAAAGGTGAGCAAGAAGCAAAGTGTAAAAACGACTTCTGGAGCACGTCCAAATCAGAAAATGTTAAAGGAGATGCAAGAAAAGAAATACCCCTTCCTTGATTCTGATGTTGCTGAGATTTTCGATGAACTCCTTTAGCATAAGCTCATCGAACTCCCAGAGATGAAGCGTCCCAATGAAACCGGAAGGATCAATGACCCTAATTATTGCAAATATCATAGGCTCATAAGTCACCCTCTGGAGAAATATTTTGTCTTTAAAGATAAAGTTATGCAACTGGAAAAAGAGAAGAAAATCTTCTTCGACGATGAGATAGCCAGTTCTAATCAAATTTCTATCATTTTTGGCTCGCTCTACCCAGTTAAAATTTGTGTCAAGGAGCATAATAAGGAGATATTAGAGCCTGACAGGTCTTTGGTTGATGAAGATGATGATGAGGGTTGGAATCTAGTGGATAGACGCAAATACAAGAAGATGAGTCTGCGAAAGGAGACGTACGAGCAGCCAACCGGAAGGAAAGTAGTGAAGAAACTAAGGAAACAGAAGTTGGTTGCACTTCCAAAAAAGACAAGGGTGATAGATCTTCACTGTCAGAAACCTCAGCGTCCGGTAACTTTAGTGGAATTCTTACCGAGTTGGTTCCGCAATAAGACTGCCCAAGTCAACCTTGAAGCATCTTGTTTTAATACCGCCAAAGAGGGGGCAAAGGGTGAGAATCTACCTATTGAAGTTCCTTCATCTTTCGAAATGTTGGTTGAAACTCTTGGCGAAGAGGCACATGTGTGTGATAAAAAATCACATTCACAAATAACGATCTTCTGCTTGGTGATACCCCACATAACCGTCATTTATACATGGTGGGTCAAATTCTAGGAAAGAAGATCAATAGAATCTTGATAGATGAAGGATTTGGAGTCAATATCCTGCCTATCTATACGATGAAGGAGCTTGGCATCGCTACTAGTGAACTGGACGAAAGTCGTATAGTGATCCAAGGCTTCAACGAAGGGGGCCAAAGGGCCATGACATGTATCAAGTTGGGTATTAGTATGGATGATTTTCAATCAAACCCATTGATGCATATGATCGATGCCAAAACTTCATACAATGTATTGCTTGGTAGGCCTTGGGTGCACGGGAACAAAATTATCTCGTCCTCTTACTATCAATGCTTGAAGTATCTCAAAAATGGAGTGGAAAGAATGATAGTCGCCGATGATAAGCCATTCACTAAAGCTGAGTCACATTTTGCCGATGCAAAATTCTACTTAAAGAATCATATTGTAGATGAGAAAAGGATTGAAGATGTCACCAAGACCAAGTGTGATGATCTTGCATCTAATAAGGTCACAGTGACTATAAAAAAATTCATCAACAGGAAGCCTTTATTCACTTTAAATAAAGAAAGCGTTGCTCCTACGAAGAAGAAGGCAACTCTTGTTCTTCGCTACGTGCCAAAGGTAAAGAAAGAGGAAGACCACTCACTTGATGCCCAAGATAATGTGCTAAAGGGGCTAACTTTACCTGTCAGGAAGATTGACGCAATAAATCCATCCTCAAGGCCACTTGGGGAATCTGTGGCTTAAAATCTGCCACCAGATATGGCACTCCCTACGAAGCGTACAAAAGAGGGCTTTGATCCAAATGCATACAAGCTATTTGTAAAGGCTGGATACAATCCTAATGGGCGATCAAGGTTGGAAAAACTTCCATCGGAGGGTAACACCAGGCAAGCACGTGAAGGACTAGGATACACACAGCCACCTCCAATTCACATCTCCATAAGAAGGTTAGTCAGTAATTACATCATCGTGGAAGAAGAATCCACTGCCGCTAACAAAAGACCCTCCATATTTGATCGACTTGGAGAATCAACCGCAAGAACTTATGTGTTCGAAAGGTTGGGTCCTATAAATAAGAAGAAAAATAACAAACGTCAAAGAAGTCATCGAAGCACGATGTTTCACTCTTCATTTAAAATCCAGAAGGATTTCCAAAGTTTGGTTCCTTCTAGAATGAAGCGACAGATGGAACTAGTAGTTTCATGCAATGAGGTGTTAAAAGCAAAGACGCATACTGTGGTTTATACTAAGAAACACAAAGAAGATGAAGAGAGTGTTGGCTCTTCATATCATGTTACGACCCAGAACGATAAAGATGTCTCGTCTCAAATAAAGGTTGATGAAGAGATAGAAGATGCCTTCTGGTGTTATCATATATCCATCAATCACGATGATCCTCAAGAGAAGGAAGATGATGGATATGCTCCATCGCAACTTGAAGAAGGAGTAAAGGCCACAATAGATCCCTTGAAGGAAGTTAATCTTGGAACCGATGAAGACCCAAGACCAACTTACTTGAGTGCATTTCTAGAAGTAGAGGAGGAAATTTCTTATATAGACATACTCAAAGAATATATGGATGTATTTTCCTGGAGCTATAAGGAAATGCCTGGCTTAGATACAAAAGTAGCGGTCCATCAGTTGGCGGTTAAGAATGGTGCTCGTCCTATTAAGCAAGCTCAAAGGCACTTTAGGACAGAGTTAGTTCCACTGATTGAAAATGAAGTTAACAAACTCAATGAAGCTGTATTTATTCGTGAAGTTAAATATCCCACATAGATTTCAAGTATTATTCCAGTACGGAAGAAGAATGGCGAAATTTGAGTTTGTGTCGACTTTTGAGATCTCAACAATGCATGTCCTAAGGATGATTTCCCAATCCCCATACCATAGTTGATGATTGATGCCACCACTAGTTATGAGGTAATGTCCTTCATGGATGGTTCATCCGATTATAACCAAATCTGCATGGCGCCAAAAGATGAAGAGCTCACTGTATTTCATACACCCAAAGGTATTTATTGATACAAGGTGATGCCTTTTGGTTTGAAGAACGCTGGCACCACTTATTAAAGGGCTATGCAAAACATCTTTGACGGCCTACTCCACAAGAATGTTGAATGCTACGTGGACGATCTAGTGGTGATGTCAAGAAAGAGAGATGACCACTTAAAAGATCTAAGACTGGTTCGAGTTACTTCGGAGATGTCAACTTAGGATGAATCCATTGAAGTGTGCCTTCAGAGTTACTTCTGGAAAGTTTCTTGGCTTTATTGTGCGACACCGAGGAATTAAAATTGATCAAGATAAGGTTGATGTAATTTTAAAGATGCCCGATCCTCGAAACATTCATGAGTTAAAAAACCTTCAAGGAAGGCTAGCATATTTAAGGAGGTTCATCTCAAACTTGGCCGGAAAATGTCAACCATTTAGCCTTCTCATGAAGAAGGACACTCCTTTCAAATGGGACCAAGCTTGTAGTAGTGTCTTTGAGAGTATCAAATCATACTTAATGAAGCCACCAGTTCTTGTGGAACCCATACTTGGGAAACCACTGATACTCTATATCGCGGAACAAGAAAGGTCGGTCGGAACACTATTGGCTCAAGAAAATAGTGAAGACAAAGAAAACTCTCTGCACTATTTGACCAGAATGATGACACCAAATGAGCTGAAATATTCTCCGATCGAAAAGTTATGTCTGGCAGTGTCTTTCTCTATCTAAAAGATGGAACACTACTTTTAAGATCATGTTGTTTGTCTTGTGTCCAAGGCAAATCCCATCAAGTTTGTGATGTCAAAACCAGTCCTCAGTGACCGACTTGCAAGGTGGTACCTCCAATTTCAGTAGTTTGAGATCGTGTACATCCCCCAAAAAGGCTGTAAAAGGACAAACATTGGCTAACTTCTTGGAAGATCACCCAATACCTGATGACTGGGAACTGAGCGATGAACTTCCTGATGAAGATGCAATGGCTGTTGAAGTTAGATCCCCATGGAAGATGTACTTTGATGGTGCTGCACATTGATACGGAGCTGGTGCTGGCGTAGTGTTTGTCACTCCACAAGAAGAGGTCATCCCCTACTCTTTTACCTTGACGAATCGTTGCTCCAATAATATTGCCGAGTATCAAGCGCTCATACTTGGGCTAGAGATGGTTGTCGACATGAAGCAACTGCAATTACAAGTTTTTGGTGACTCCCAATTGATGATAAAGCAGTTTTTGGGAAGTTATGAAGTTAGGAAGCCTGAGTTAAGACCATATCATGATTATGCATGGAAGTTGATGGGATGGCTTGGAGAAGTAACCCTCCAGCATGTGCCAAGGAAAGAAAATAAGCAAGCTGATGCCCTAGCTGCTTTGGCCTCAACTCTAACTCTTCCAAATCAAACACGAGTTATTGTCCGCCAAGAATGGGTAGTACCACTGTCAGATGTCGATGTGGAAAACAAAGTTGAATACCTCGTTGCCGTGTCTGAAGCTATAAAAGAAGATTGGCGACAACCTATCATTGATTACTTATGTTATGGGATAATTCCAGAAAATCCAAGGAGAAAGACTGACATTCTTCGTCGTTCACCTCACTTTCTTTACTACAAAGACACACTATACAGAAAATCATTTGAAGGAGTACTCTTACGGTGTTTGGGAGAGGAAGAAGCAATTCAAGCTTTGCAAGAAGCGCACTCGGGAGTTTGTGGATCACATCAGTCAGGACCAAAGCTCCATTTTCATATTAAAAGGATGGGATATTATTGGCCAACGATGGTGAAAGATTTCTTGGACTATGCTAGAAGATGCAAAACTTGCCAATTCTATGAAAATTTCATACATCAACCTCCAGAGGTACTACATCCAACTGTAGCGTCTTGGCCATTCAATGCTTGGGGAATGGATGTTGTTGGTCCACTACCAAAGTCTTCTGGTGGACACTTATACATCTTGGCCGCGACAGATTACTTCTCAAAATGGGCCGAAGCTGTTTCTCTCAAGGAAGTAAAGAAAAAAAATGTTGCGAACTTTGTCCGAGTGAATATCGTCTACCGCTTTGGAATCCCTCAATATATAATAAATGACAATGGCAAGCCGTTTGATAACAAACTGATGAATAAGATTTGTGATCTATTTGGCTTCAAGCAGCGCAAGTTTTCTATGCACCATGCTGCCGCCAACGGTCTAGCTAAAGCCTTCAATAAGACTTTATGCAACTTCTTGAATAAAGTCGTCTCCAAATCCAAATGAGACTGGCATGAGCGAATGGAAGAATCTTTATGGGCATATAGGACAACTTACCGTACACCGACGCAAGCAACTCCATACTCACTTGCTTTTAGAGTTGAAGCAGTCCTGCCACTTGAGCGTCAAATACCTTCTTTGAGACTGGCTATTCAAGAAGGGCTCACCGATGAAGAAAATGCTAAGTTGCGTCTTGCGGAGTTAGAAGCTGTTGATGAAAAGAAAATGGAGGCTCAACAAAATCTTGAATGTTATCAAGCCCGGCTATCTCGTTCTTTCAACAAAATGGTTCACTTGAGGTGATTCCAAGTTGGAGATCAAGTCCTTGCAGTAAGAAGGCCCATTATCAGTTCTCATAAGTCTGGGGGGAAATTCACCACAAAGTGGGATGGACCATATGTCGTACAAGAGGCATATTCAAATGGTGCTTACAAGCTTGTCGATGCAGATGGCGTGAGGGTTGGCCCCATCAACGCCAAGTTCTTGAAGAAGTACTATCCTTGAAGGAAGATGACACTCCTTAAGGCACGAGTATAAACTGCATGTACACTCCTTAAGGCACGAGTATAAACTGAATGTACACTCCTTAAGGAACGAGTATAAACTGCATTTACACTCCTTAAGGCACGAGTCTAAACTGCATGCACACTCTTTAAGGCATGAGTATAAACTGCATGTACACTCCTTAAGGCACGAGTATAAACTGCATGTATACTCCTTAAGGCACGAGTATAAACTGCATGTCTACTCCTGGCCCGCAAGAGTATAAACTGTGAACGACTCAAAAAAAATCATCAAATAAATATCCGCTAGGTTGAAAACCTCAAAAGAGGCGGCCTAGGCAAAACTTAAGACACAATAAAAAAAAAATTAAAAAAAAAAACACTCACCCAGAACTACGTTGTGACTTGATCCTCTTAATTGAGGTATGTAGGCGCTTGAATTTCATTCTGAGTTCAGTTGCATGAGTGTAAAAAAAAATATGTTCCTTCAGTATCTACCATATGGATACCAAGTATGAGACCATTCTAATTCAATTTTGGACTCACTCCACGTATTGGTGGCTCAATGGGGGCAAACTCTAATGAAATATGAGCTTCATTTACATAAGATGAAGTCTCTAAAATCACCAAATTTGGAAGTTGAACCACTCAAAATGCCAAATTTGGGAGTGAAAGTTAACAAAATTTCCAAGTCTTCAAATCAAGGCCTCTAACAAGTTTATCCTTAAAAGGATCTCAAAATTTCCATGCCTTAAGGTGGACAAAATTTTTCCCTTTGCACCTTAAGCTGACCTCTTATGTGTTTATCCTTAAAAGTATATAAAAAATTTCCATGCCTTAAGGTGGACAAGATTTGTCCCTTTGCACCTTAAGCTGGCCTCTTACGTGTTTATCCTTAAAAGGATATAAAATTTTCCATGCCTTAAGGTGGAATTTTTTTTTCCCTTTGCACCTTAAGCTGGACTCTAATGGGTTTATCCTTAAAAGGATATCAAAATTTTTATGCCTTAAGGTGGACAAAATTTGTCCCTTTGCACCTTAAGCCGGCCTCTCACAGATTTATCCTTAAAAGGATATCGCAATTTTCATGCCTTAAGGTGGACAAAATTTGTCCCTTTGAACCTTAAGCTGAACATTGAAAAGGGCCCATACTTAAAGAAAATCACTGCACCATCTTCAAGTAAAATTGGTCGGACTTAAGGTGACGGAGGCGAATTTAAACTCTCACACCTTAAGCCGATGTCCACCATCTTCAAGTAAAATTGGTTGGACTTAAGGTGACGTAGGCGAAGTTAAACTCTCCCACCTTAAGACGATTTCCACCGTCTTCAAGTAAAATTGGTTGGACTTAAGGTGACGAAGGCGAAGTTAAACTCTCGCACCTTAAGCCGATGTCCATCGTCTTCACATAAAATTGGTCGGACTTAAGGTGACGGAGGCGAAGTTAAACTCTCGCACCTTAAGCCGATGTCCATCGTCTTCAAGTAAAATTGGTCAAACTTAAGATGACAGAGGCGAAGTTAAACTCTCGTACCTTAAGCCGATTGTTGCATATTTCTATCTGTTTCAATTCTCCAAAAGAAAAAAAAAAGAGAAGAAACAAGAAAGAAAGCAAAAATACAAATAGAAAGGACGTTACCTATCAAAGCGTTGTGATCTTAAAAGTTGTATATCACCAACTTGAATTTAGATAAGATGCCTTGATGAGAATAAATCCCTCAAAATCTGGTTTGAGGAAATAAAAACGCCCTTTGGTGGTGATGGTCCCACATCAAGAAATAAATTATTTGGTGAGGCAATGCAAATCTGGAATCCTCTGTCAAGATGGACTTCAAAAAAATCATCTAAAACAATAAAAAAGGTGTTGAAATCCAAATTTTTGATATGTTATACATGCATGTTTCCGGCATCTATAGGATCAAGCGTATCATAATTTCAATACTCTCACATTGAGATATAATTTTTTTGGTGATGTCGCGTAAATCTGAAATTGTTGATGCATCAAAACTCAATGTTGATTTCGGGATAACACCTGAAAATATATCAATTGTATTAAATTATGAATTTTGGATATGTTATATATATTTGTGTCTAGTTTCACAAGAATCAAGCGGCTTGTGATTTCATCCTTCCTACTTCAAGATATGAAAGGTTTAGTAAAAATGGGCAGATCTGAAATTTTCAGCATGATAAAATTCAGAGCTAACTTCAAAAACTTATAGAGAATTATATTGAAGGAATTTAAATCTGAATTTTGGATATGTTATATATATCTAAGTCTAGTTTCTGTAATATCAAATGGTTCATGATTCCAATATTCCTACAATTAGATATGAATTTTATACCACTAACATGCTGTGCTGAAAAAAAGTGACGAAAATAAGAGAAAAGCAGGAGGAAAAGAAATTACCTCAATATTGTTGATGGCTTGAAAACCCCAAAATTGATATTGAAAAAGTGGAGAAACTACCTCCTTTTATAGAGTTGTAGGATGGATGTTTCCTTCTCCAATATAAATTCAGATTGGAATAATTTCCATCTCCAAATTCAAATTGGAGATTGTTTCCTTCTCCAATATAAATTCAGATTGGAATAATTTCCATCTCCAAATTCAAATTGGAGATTGTTTCCTTCTCCAATATAAATTCAGATTGAAATAATTTCCATCTCAAAATTTAAATTGGAGATTATTTTCTTTTCCCATACAAATTCAAATTGGGGGTTATTTCCTTCTCCCATACAAATTCAAATTGGAGGTTAATTTCCTTCTTCCATACAAATTCAAATCGGAGGTTGTTTCCTTCTCCCATACAAAGTCAAATTGGAGGTTGTTTCCTTCTCCCATACAAAGTCAAATTGGAGGTTGTTTCTTTCTCCAATCTAAGTTCAAATCGGAAGATTTTAATTCTTGATTAAGTAAGGCGATAAAAAAGTCTTCGAAAATCTGTTTGAAATTGAATATCATGCCTCACCAATGGGTCTTAAGTGTAGAGATTTAGGGAAAAAATGAGAGAGTTTTGAGAGGCAATATCAATATGGTTCGGCTTTAAATTTTTGAATGTGGTATTCATAGGTATGAGAATCGTTGAAACACGAAGGGAACATGCTTAAATAATCAGACTTCAAGGCTAGTCTCCAAAATATTAAATGTCTCGACAAGTCTTGAAGTAGGGGACATTTGTGGGCGATGCAATTTTATTAAATTTAAATCCGTACAAAATTCGAATTATATTAAATTCAAAATATATTAGTCCTAAATAAATATTGTGGATTAATATAATTACATTAATTATTTAAGTCCAAACATATATGGTTTAATTAAAGTCCAATTTTTATTGGGCTAGCCCATTAATTTGGGCTATAAATAATGAACCCACTTTGCTAAGCCCAAGAATATTGTCATATTCTAGAGGCCCAAATAAGCGCCACGTGTCAAATGATGTGGCATGCCAAGTCAAGTGAAGCAGCCAATAGGACCGTGCCACATGTCAAACTGATGCAGCAGACCCATGAAATAAAAGACCATAAAAGGCGCCACATCACTTAATTCTGATTGGTCAAAGGAAGTCCATATTCATCATGACTCTTCCTTTCCTACAACTATAAATAGGGATCTCATAATTCAGAAGAGAGACCCCAGACCCCTAGAATTCTAACAAGTAGCAAGAGAAAACTTGTGGATCAAACGCCATAATTTCTCTAAAAAGCTCAGGCATTCAAATCAAGTTCATTAAGATTCAAGATCTAGACCGCAATATTCAAGAACAAGCTCAAAAGCCCTTGAATTCAAGCACAAGTCAAGATCAAGTCCCTCAAGTTCAACAAATCAAGTTCAAATTCAAGATTAAGCTTCAAGCCCTTGAATTTATATTTGAAAAGGCGAATCAGAGGATTCATAGAGATTGTAACACTCACATTGAAATTAATAAAATTGATTGTTGCAATATTTTCTTATCTAGAATTATTTATTTTTCGGTCACGAAATTTTATTGTCCAACAGTACTAAGTTAAGAGAAAATAAATAACAATCGTGGAAGCATATATCAATGTCGGTAATTACCATATATATTAAAATTAATTGACAAATCCTAAGGCAACTAATCACATTACTCAAACTGAATCAATTCCACTAAATCAATTCAGTACTGTCATTTAGGAGTAAATACAGTCAATATTTTGTCATAAACGTAAATTAACTTTCCATCAACACATAACCCATGTAATATATTTCAAGAGCAAGCAGAAATCAATAATTAGGTCAACATTGAATCAAACATAACCCACATAATATATTTCAAGAGCAAGCAGAAATCAATAATCATTTTGAGTGTAAAAGTTAGGTGTTTTCACATATGACAGACCCAGAGATGAACATGAACACATAATTAAACAAATTAAATCATAATTGAAGTTAAATGTCATGAAATTTTAATCAAATAGAACATGCAATTTAAGGTATTAGGAAGTCAAACCGTATAATAGTTGGGTTTACCAAAAGGGTCCTCACCGGTCCTCAATTTTGACGAGAACGTGACCGGTGAGGAGAAGGGGAGGCTAAATCATGGCTAGGGGGTGGCCACGGCGATGGCTGGAGGAGCTGACACGGTAGATCGGGACTACGGAGGAGGCGACGACGGCTTTCTGTCGTCTAGCGGCTGGAGGCGCTGGTCGTTGGTTTCTAGCGGTTGCTGGCTGTTGATGGCGAAGTGGAGACGGGGAGAAGGAGGACAGATGGGGAGAAGGAGGACGGTGGCTGCGGTTTGAAAGGCACCAGATCCGGCTGCTAGCAGCGGCGTTGTCTTTTGTCACCGGTGGGAGGGGAGAACAAAGAGAGAGAGGAGGCTCGCCGACGCTGGGGATAGCCGGCGGCAGCTATGGATGCTGATGATGGGGAGAAGAGTGTAGAGAGAGAAGGTAGAGAGAGAGAGGGAGGCGGTTGATAGATAGAGAATAGGGTTAGGGTTTTTTTATTTTTTTATTTTAAAAGGTAAGAAAATAGTCTTTGGATCTCAACCGTTGGATCAAATTTGATGGACGGTTGAGATCTAATAGGTCAAGAAAAATGGTTAAAATTGAATGAAAACTTTAAATTGGGTCAAAAACCAGCTATAATTGTAATGGATTAAATAGGATAGGCTAAAATTGTAAGAAATTGGGTTAAAAGGTAAATAAATTTAGGCAAAGTGATTTCAAATTAGGCTGTTATTTAAATTCTAGTAGGGATAAATAATAATACTAAAAATTACACAAATACACAATTTATGTTTTCAATATTACAAAAAATCCCAACTCCCTAAACATATTACAAAAATCCCACATATACACAGAATGCTATGTTTATGTCGGCTATGTTATGTATATTAATATGGAGAGAGAATAAAGTAATTAAAAAAGTGAGAGAGAGTGTAATTGATTTTAAAAGGTTGGTATTTCTGTTATTTTTACATAATAATAATAATAATATTAATAATAATAATAAATAATATTGATAATATATAATAAATAATAATAATAATAATAATAATAATAATAATAATAATGCAACACTAGACAATGTATTTGCAAAATGTGAGTGTGCTCAATTATGTAAAATATAATTTAATAAATATTAATAAAATTACATAAAATGTTGTATGTGAGTTTAAAAATTATAAAAATGATACTAAAAGTTAATAAAATAATTTATGCATTTTTCTAAATTATGAATGTGACACGTCAGTATGTATTCATTGTAAGAATAATGTGTAAAAAATATTAATAATTAAAATTAAATAATTTTAATAAAATAGCAGCCTAAAAGTAATATCAGGAGGTTAAAATTGGGTGTCAACAATGATGAAAAGGATCGACTTCATGGTAAATCATAGATTCTTTTGGTATCTTCTATCACACCTGAGTAACGCTTGAAAAAATTTGCTTGCATACATCTAAGATAAGAACGAAGCCAACCTCATAGTTTCATGTGCATGTGTGGGGAGCCTTAGTTTAATTCATAACATTGTATTGTTGATCTAGAACTTGACCTTAATTTCTGTTGAGGCGAAATTCTGAGTTGCATATGGTTTAGGAAAGGACCGACCGTAGGCCTTCTTTAACCCAACTGTGTCTTTCACAGCCCACCAAATGACATTAATCCCTAGCATTTTTCTCTTTTGATCCTAAAACCTTTTTTCGGAACAACCGCATCTGAGCCTATACCTTTTTGAGTGCTTACGTGCACTATCTCTCTGTTAGCCCTACCTCCTTGAACACACTAAATGCGTGCAAATTGCGAACTAAGATTCAAAATAAAAAATGCAAAATGCAAAGGATATATATTGTCCCTGATGAAAAAAATAAAAAAATGACTTCAAAAGGAGAAAAAAAACCACAAAAGGAAAAAAGGAAAAAAAAGAAAAAATATATAATTTTTTGAAAAAAGGGGAAAAACTCCAACACAAGATTCAAAAAAAGTCGAAACAAATACAAAATAAAGGGCAACGCAGTACAACTAAGAAGGTCATGCGTCAAAGCACAAAAAACGTCGAAAGCACAAATGCAGTGTAATGCTCATTGAGGGATTAGTCACTTTCCTCCTAATATCATTCTACCCATCCCCAAGCCTACATTACAAGCCGATAACAAGCCCTACGAGATTCTATTCTAAGTATTATCGCATTAGTGGATACTTACATGAAGATCAAGCCTATGGTATCGCAATTGCGTGCATTGAATTCCTTTCTAAGTGCAAGCCCTAGATTCAAAAGAAAATAACTCAACTATGTGCGAAATAAGACTTTCTTTTACTCAAATATGTGCGAAGTGGGACTTTCTTTCTGGAGAGGACACCTGAAGCATGAGGATATGCAATATTCGAAACATTTTTTTGAAGCAAGATAAAAAAAATCTTGTCGATACTTAGGCGTGTCTGAGGTACCTCTTAAAACTATAGGAGTTACCTTGAAGTCGATCTCGGTTAGCTGGGAAAGAGATGAGGGAATTCTTATGCATACTATTAATTATTGGTACCAACTGAAGTCAAGACATGATCATATCTTCTTCATCTTTCAACACTTTTTATCAAGAAAATGCAAAATTCTTTCTTTCTTTACTTTTTAAAGACGCCACTTTCACATACAAATATTCTTTTTACCTTTCATTCAAGGTGCCTACTTTAACATACATATAATTTTACTTTTCATTCAAGACACCCAATTTTTAAATACGAGCATTTGATTATTTCTTTCAAGCACATACCTTTAATACCGACATTTTATTCTTTTTGTTAGGCACTCATCTTGAGTATTTTATATTTTTTACAGTCTTACCAGTCGAGAGGCTATTATAGTTCAGCCACTTCACTAGTTGAGGGTCTCTGTCTTCGAAGGCAATCGAAGACAACAATAAACATCATCCTCCATAAGCAATTGGAGATGTCATGCATCAAGTCCCCGTAAGCAATCAGGAGACGTCATGCACTTTTTTAATAACAAGATTTTTTTAAGTTCTTTTCAAAGAAGCAATGTCAGCATAAATAATACACATGGGCAAATTTTTAGAATCCGCCTCAAAATTTATCTAATTTTTTTTATTTCGAACTACATTGACCTGATTCTCATGATACTAGAGATATGTAGGAAGCTCTATGTAGAGTTCGGTCATCACAATTCCATAATCATTCTTTATCCCCATCAAATACACAATCTTGCATTCCCCAGCACCTCACAGCTTGATACTGGGGCAATTTGAAAGCAGCATCAGGAATATGTAAATACTTTCATTCCCAAATATTTTTTTACTCAATATTCATTTTTTTTACATGGGTTTGTCCACCCTTGAATAGGACATTGAGTCAGTCTGCCCTCCAATAAGATAATCATGCATGTTTTTCTTCAATTAAATAGTTATGCTTGCTTGTCTTTCCTTGCACATATTGCACTTTATTTATTTCTTTTTGCACTGGATGCTATCTTTGTCTTTACTTGCACACATCACAATGTATTTATTTTATTATTTGTTATTTAAGCACTGTATATTTTTCTTGCCTTTATTTTCATATCTCGTAATGCATTTACTTTATCATTTAAGCACTGCATTTCTTTTTGCCTTTACCCGCACATACCGCAATGCACTTATTTTATCATTTAAGCACTGCATTTTATTTTTGTCTTATTTGCACGCATCGCAATGCATTTATTTTATCGTTTAAGCATCACATTTAATCTTTGTCTTTACTTGCACGCACTGTAATGCATTTATGTTATAGTTTAAGCACTACATTCTATCTTTGCCTTTACTTGCATGCATCACAATGCATTTATTTATTTTATCATTTAAGCACTGCATACTATCCTTGACTTTATTTGCATGCACTTCAATGCATTTATTTTATCATTTAAGCACCGCATGCTATCTTTGTCTTTATCTGCACACATCACAATATATTTATTTTATCATTTAAGCACCGCATATTATCTTTGCCTTTATCTGCACACATCACAATGCATTTATTTTATCATTTAAGCATCGCATGTCATCTTTGCCTTTATCGACGCATATTACTATGCATTTAAGCATCATACGCATATATTATAATGCATTTATTTTATCATTTAAGCACTGCACGCCTCGCAAATATCGCAATGCATTTATTTAATCATTTAAACATCGCATGTCATTTTTTGCCTTTATCGGCGCATATTGCTATGCATTTAAGCACTGCACACATATATCGCCAGGCATTCATTTTTTCATTTAGACAGTGCATGCCTCGCAAATATCACAATGCATTCATTTCATCTTTTAAGCACCGCTTGTCATCCTTGCCTCTACTGACACATCGCAATGCATTTATTTTTATTATTTAAGCACTGCATGCACATATCGCAATGCATTTTGTCATTTAGGCACTACACGCCTAGCAAATATAGCAATGCATTTATTTTATCTTTTAAGCACAGTACACACATATTGCAATGCATTTATTTTATCTTTTAAGCACAACACGCACATATTGTTATGCATTTATTCTATCATTTAAGCATTGTACGCACATAACGCAATGCATGTATTTTATCATTTTGGCACTGATGCCTCGCAAATATTGGAATGCATTTATTTTGTCATTTAAGCACTGCACGCACACATCATAATGCATTTTATCATTTAAGCACTGCATGCCTCACAAATATCGCAATGCATTTATGTTATTATTTAAGCATTGCATGTCATCTTTGCCTTTGCTGGCACATATCCCAATGCATTTATTTTAAGCTCTGCACACATATATCGCAATGCATTTATTTATCATCTAGGCACTGCATGCCTCGCAAATATCGCAATGCATTTGTTTTATTACTTGAGCACTGCATGCCATCTTGGCCTTTTCTTGCACATATCACAATGCATTTATTTCATTATTTAAGCACTGCATGTCAATGCATTTATTTGTTATTTAAGCACTGCATACTTTGTCTTTACCTGCACATATCACAATACACTTATTTTACCATTTAAGCACTGGATGCTATCTATGCATGTGCCTTTTTTTTATTTAGTTAAGCACTGCATGCTATCTTTAATTTCTCAAAAAGAAAAAGAAAAAAGCGAAAAAGAAAAAAAGAAAAAAATCACCTTAGCTCTTAAAATTTTGTAAGAATAAATTGTGTTCGTCCACCCTAAAATAGGATATTTTCGGTCAGTCTGCCCTCTAATCAGACCTTTTAATATATGTTCGTTTTCAATTAAATATTTTGTATGTCTTTAGTTAAAATTTTGCAATGCCCTTATTTATTTATCTTTAATTTAGTTAAGCACTACTTGTCATTTTTTAAATATCTTGAAAAAAAAAAAATCAAGCTTCGTTACTTGTTTTGTCTACCGCTTTTCAGTTTTATAAATTATGCAGAATTCGATGACCCATTGGGCTCGTCCAACCCAACATAGGACATGCTGAGATAGTTTTTGAACAATACCCGACCTGATCCTCATGCAACTTGAGATATGTAGGCGACTCTAAAATTGGAGTTCGCTTGATTTTTTTATCAAAATAATTGTTAGTCGAACAAAATTGGCTACACGCCAATATTTTCGTTTGAAGACTTCTACATTATCTTCAAACAAAAAGGGGCAAACTGTTGACACCCAATTTTGGCTCTCCATACTTAAAATTAACGCATTTAGGCTTCCTGATCATTATATGGCACAAACTGCAATTTTTCATACATTTTTTGTAATTACAAATGAATTATTGATAATCATCATTATTTTAAATTTTTTACTTATTTATTGCTATATTTTAATTTTTACATAATTTATTAATAATTATCTTTAATTTTGTGAATTTCAGAATTTTTATCAGTTTATTAATGTTTTAAATTTTTGCACAGTCATTTGTATCTGTACATAGCATAGCACTGCAGTTTTTTTACCGCATACTATAATTTTAATTATTTATAGCATAATACATTTTTTAGGATTATTTTATTATATTTTTTGTTTACATTTTTTTGTAATTATATATCGACATTCATATTTTGTACATTATTTTATATATCCGGCACACGATAATGTCGACTTAATTATTTTAATACACAGTGCAAAAATCATCCAAGTCAACATCATGTCAACTTTTTAAAAGATAGACATTTGAGACTTTATTTTTTAGGTAAAGAAATTTTTATACATTAGTTAAAAGAGATATTTTTATAAACTTAACACATTTAGGCTCTCTGATAGTTAAAGTGCACAAAACGCAATTTTTCATACTTTTTTTTATAATTTTTAACAAATTATTGATAACTGTCATTATTTTATGATTTTTTTAATTAATTTTTGTCATATTTTTATCTTGTTAAATAATATGCATAATATGTGTATCATTATCATTAAATAATGAATTGAAAGTATCATTATCTTTCTTTTTTACATTTTTCATAATATGCAGGAGGTTATTAAATTTCCCTTGTGTTTTTCTATTACAAGAATGATACTGTAATTTCAATTCCCACTTATTGTTGTTGTTGAATCATTTCGATCCATTTTTCTTTTATTCATTTATCTAAATTGATGATATTATATATTTTGGCCAATGAAATTATCTCCCTGTCTAGATATTTGAGGCCATCCCATTATAATAGACGGACTTTATTTTATCAAAGTTATTATTTTATATTAAGGGCAGACACTTGGCCAATGAAATTATCTCTCCGTCTGGATATTTGAGGTCACCCCATTACAAAAGACGGACATTATTTTATCAAAGTTATTATTATTTTATATTAAGGATCGAAACATGGCCGATGAAGAAATTTTCCGTCGATTTTCGAGGCCTGCACAAATAAAAGATGGATATTACGTATATAGTATGTAATAAAATAAATATTTCGAGCGATGACGAAAATTTTTATAACAACGCAAAAAGTTTTATGATTCGTATCTTGGCAAGACGATTTAGGCTAATACATCAGCAACCACTTCGTAGCCATGCCGTATTTAAAATCTAATCCGAGCCCACACTTTTTTTACCAAAAATTATATATTTTTATACATATATGCACACACATGTTTTCAATTTATTTTGATAATTATTTATTTGTTACTGACATTTTATTTACAAGTGTTTATACAGGTTCTCGGGAATACTCGTCGGGAATGATATTCAAAGAAGAGCTTGAAATTTTTTATATTTGTATTTTCTTTTATTCTTATCATTGTACAAATATTAATTATAGTGAAATCTTTATTTTTGGGAAGTTGGACGGGGTAGTCTTTATTTATGCAATCCACGTCATGCGTTTAGGCAAATTTAGGCCGTTAATATTTATATTAAATTGATTTAGATTATTTAGTCAAATAATTAATACTTTTTACATTAAAAAATATTACGTAGCATTTTCCTTTAGAACAATTTCTTCTTTATTCAATTTATCTTTACATACATATATACTTTTGTTTATATATATTTTTACGACAGTATACACATTATATTATTTCAGTACATATTTTATATCTGTATTTACAATCATTAAATTTTTCTTTTTCTCTTTAAATAAACCTAAGTCTGGCCGGAAACCACATTTGTGGATTCTGAAGGGTGCCTAATTCCCTCCATTCGAAATAATTTGACTCCTTACCTAGAATCTAAATTGATTCGTGGATTAAATGAAGTCATACTTGTTAAATAAATAAATAAATAGATTTTCTATTTTTCCTTAAAAATTAGGTGGCGACTCTGTATAAATTAATTCTTTTAGAGTCCATAATGTCGTGCTCATTTTGACCTTAGGTAAAAATCGGGTATGACAATATGCTATAGAGATTTTTTTTCTTCTAAGTAATAGATATGAGCAAATATGTATTAATCTATTTTTCCAAATTTTAAGCAACTACGCTTGTGGATTCATGTCTTCTTTTCAAGGGCTAGTTAATTATATTGTGCTAGATTCAATTTTTTGTAAGGTTGTTTAGGAGATGGATTAATTTCCTTTTCGTTGGATAATTTGGTTTGCTTTGATATCATGACTTACTACTTCTTTATTCTTGAGAATTCTACTTTTTCATCTCATCATTTATCTATTAAGTGTAGAATTTTCAAACACATATTAATTCCTTTTCTTTTATCTCTTCCTTTGCATGAATTTGTTTTGGAGTCAAAATGGACTCCTTTCCTCTTGCATTTCATAATGAACTAATGAGGCCCATCTCTCCGAGTCAAGTCCAAAGTTTTAAACCCAAAATCGAATATATGGCGTGCGGGTGCAAGAAGATGAAAGAAGAAAGAAAATGGGTGAAAACTCATTGATGAGGTTACTAAGAGATTTGAAAAGTTTTAATTTTTATTATTGCCTTATTTTTATTTATTCATTTAGTCATTTATTTATTCATTCATTTGGGCCTCAAAGCCAAAGTTTTAATTTGATACTGATGAAATGGATTTTGAGCCTCAAAGGTCCGAAAATTAGCTTAGGATAGGTTATAGGCCAAAAGCCCAAGTATTTAGATTAGGACAGGTGGACATGGATCAAAAGCCCAAATAGCATAGGACAGGGTTTATGATTTAGGCCTAATGGAGTATGTCCTTTAATCTCCCCCTTTCCCCTTTATATGCTAATTGTTCTTAGTTTTCTTAGACTTAGTTAAAATCTCCGCTAAGTCGTCAGAATTTGTTTTGCACAAATCTTGAAGATAATTTTCCTTAATCATTTTCTTTTCAAAAAGCCAATTTCCCTTTTTAAAGTTAGTCAAAAAAGTTATTTTCAAATAATTTGGATAACTGCAAGTTAGTGGATACTCTTGGTGCCTTAACAATCTTCCAAGAGTATTAATAGGAATCGTTTACTCAGAATTTCTAAACTTAAAAGTTTTTTGCTATTTTGAATCTATTAAGTAATATTTTTAGTTTTCTTGATATTTTCTCAAAAATTAAGTGGCGACTCCGTAATTTCTTAAGTTGTTCTAAATTTTCTTTAAAGTTTTTAGAATAGTTTAAACGGTAAAAAATAATGTTTTCCAAACCCTTCGAATCGAAAAGGGACAAAACAATCAAATTTTGGCGTCGCTGTCCGGGAATATGGTGTTGAGTTGTGAATCGAAGTTGTTTCAGTTTGCGAGTATTTGTGTTCTTATTCTTAGTTATGTATACGTCAGTGTAGGCCTAGCACACAGAGTGGAGGCAATTCCTTACTCCCACTGAATCCAAATGAAAAGAGGACCTTACCAATATCGAGTAGGATGGCAAAGCCTAAAAGAGATGATATTTCGGAAGAGGTTCATGATGGTACACACCAGGTGCCTCCCCCCTCCTAAAAGAGTTTAGGACATCGTTGGCTAGTAGATAGAATGCTGTTAGCACAAGATGGTAATCAGATGAGGGGAAAAGATGCTCAACACATAGCTTGGGAGGCAAATCTAGTTGTGCATAGATAGGAAACAGATCGCCGAGTAGCACTCGACGATAATTAGAATGGAGTTAGAAGAGGTCGTGCTCAAGTGATCCCAACATACCAATATTTACATCCATATGAGGAATATGATAAAGATCTGTGGTACGTTGATATGACAGAAATATGAGCTATTATTTTTTCTGTTTTTCCCCAGGTGTCAAGTTTGATATAACTAGTGCTATGATCCAGCTCTTATACTTGAAGGGTGTGTTTTCGGGGTTGCTTTCAGATGATGCAAACATGCATTTGACCAATTTTACTAGAATTTGCACTTCTTATTCAAATCCATGGGTGAATTAGGAGGCGCTCTGATTGAGATTGTTCCACTTCTCGCTTATTGGAGAAACATCTTTATGGTTAGGGGAACTTCCAAGAGGATCTATCACTACATGTAATGAGTTGCACAAGCAATTTTTGAACCATTTCTTAACACCATCCAAGATGTTGTAGCTTAAGGATGAGATTTATAATTTTAGATAGTTGTTGTCTGAATCTATGTATGAGGCTTGGTTTAGGCTCAATAAAAGCTGAGTATGGTGCCCAACCATCGGATTTCAGGGATAATCTTATTGGAGATATTCTACAGAGCCCTGACCATCAGTTATAGAGCCATAGTAGATACTATTTCTGGAGGAGCTCTTATGAGATTATGCTAGGAGGTAGCTTCTATTATTCTAGACCAGATCTCTCTCGCTAATCGAGGGTGGAAAACTCAAGAGGCTAAGAGAGATTCTAGCACCTATGCTATTGGTGCCTCCAGTGACTAGAGAGTAGCTGATGATTCTCTGGCGTAATATATTGTGTTGTTGAGGACTGATCTTGGGTAGATGACTAAGCAATTTTTGACAATATATTTATACAAAGTGAGTGCAATAGGAGCATTGCATCTTTCAGAGCTTATGAGTCTGAATTAAAAGAGGAGGCTAGGTATCTAGATCACTAGTTGGCAGGTTTTTTAGCTTAAGGACAAGAAAACCAAGGTCAAAACTACTATGATGACAGATATAGAGACCGCAATAGGGACATATATGGTTATTAGAGACAGAGAGATGATTATAAAAAGAAGGGATACAGGTACATTCCGCCTGGCAGATGAGATACAGAATCAAGAATGGAAGAAATGTTGATAATACTAGTAAAGGTCCAAGAAATTCATGAGGCTATCCTTAAGGAGATCAAGGCTGATATTTCAGGTTTGACAGAAGGTTGAGTCTGATGCAATGACTATCAAGTAGTTAGAGTATCAGTTTAGGCAGATGTATGCCACTTTACATCAAAGGCAGCTGGGTACCCTCCCGAGTAATATGGTGCAGAATCCTTCAAACATTATTGTATATCTTTCACCACTAATTGTGGTTCCACTACTAATGATATCACTGTATCTACTATTGATGAGTTGAAGATTGATAGCACTGAAAGCAATAAGTGTAACACCCCGCATTTTGGGCTAGAATAAAAACCATAACTCTGATGCGTTGATAATCCCAGAGCCTTAAATCCTATGACAATTTGGCATGTTAATCAATTATGTAGCATGTGAATCCATTTGAGCATGAATTTATACCATAGAGGTCCTTCAAATCAAGGACGAGTTGAAATTATTTCGATCGATTAAGTTTTAGTGGGCGTTGTAATTTGTGTCAGCTTCTATTCACTATAACTCTCTGTATATGTCGAATTAGAGAGACTACTATTTGTCAAATGATAGTTCTTCAAGTTAAATTTCCAATGATACCAATTTTGCTAAAATCCGACACCCAAGCAAGAAGTTATGGCCTTTCAAAGTAGTATGCGTCGCCTAACCAATCGCACATGGTCACTGGAAAGCATATGCGGTGCCTATGTAAATATAGGCGATATCATATGCGGCGCCTATTTAAATATATGCGATATCATATGCGGCGCATATCTTATGGTTTCAAGTGACTTAAACACTCCGTTTTGGGGGCAAAATGGTCCTTTTCCCACCCTTATTCAGCCATAAACATGAAATTTAGTCCCCAATTCTCCAAAATACATCCACATTCATCTAAAAATTATTATGAACACTCCCAAGGGTTTCAAACTAAAAACCCAAATAAATCAAGATTTAACCGTGGGTTTTCAAAATTTATTTGAGATTCAGAATCCCCAATCCACAGTCTTCAAGAAGCACCCATTATTTTCCGAAATAGAGGTACGTGGGGTTTATCCTAAAAACTACATGGGCTTGAAATTTGACAAAAGCATGATTTAAGTTTTAATGCATGTATTTTATGGGGGTTTTGAAAACTATATTATAGATTATGTGATTCAAAGGTTTAAATGCTATTATGCTTTGTTATTATTGTTTTTCCCCGTAAATTGATTTACAGGTATATGTTTATGTATGAAACTAAGATTTGATCTTTGTTTGAGAGCATGAATTATGGACTCCCTCTCTTGTATTAAATTAAAGATTTTGGCTTTATTGAAAAGAGAATTGAAATGCATGTTCTTGTGATTTGAAAAGCCATAGTATTTGAAAACATTGTCTTAGAGTTATTGAGAGGGTATCTTGATGCTACTATGTTTTGATTCAAAAAGATAAGTTAATTGCATGTGTTTATACAGAGATCCATGAATATTTAACAATGGCTCGGAGATAGGACTTGCAAGTCAATGGTATGACGATACTATATGTAATTATGCCATAACAGAGTATGTTTTCAGAGTATGCGTTTAGAAGATGTCTTCAGAGTATATTTTCAGAGAATGCATGGTTTCATAGAGTTTTAAAAAGGTGCTTAAAGAGTTTTAGGTGGTTACCCAAAGAAGGCGTGAGTTCAAGTAACTCTTAGCCTGAAACCGTATTTGTCGATACGGGTAGATTATTATTGTACACTGGCGACGGCCGTGTGATGTAGTAGAGTTAGAGACTCCGACCTTTGTGGCATACTTGGGTTGGGGGCTTGGCTGCTGAGTCAATGGCAGTTTCCATATGTCCCATGGAATTTTCAAGAATTGTAGGGTATACCACCTAGCACAGAAAAGTATAAAGATTGTTACATATTTTAGATGTTTTTCACAGAGTTTCTTAAAGATGCCCATGATATTTCCTACTATAAGATCGTTTATGAACTGTTTTAAATTGCTCTCATATATGTTAACTATAAATGATTATTTTTGGATTAGCTCTGCGTACCAGTACTTTTGTGTTGACCCCCTCCCCCCTCCAACCTCTCAGGTTCTGAGGCACAGTCTAGGGGTCCAGATAAGTAGTAGATAGTCAGACTTGCAGATCATACTGTGCAATGGTGAGCCTTCTTTACTCTAGAAGGCCTACAGATTGTTCAGAGTATTATTAGTAGTTATATTTTGGTCTACTGGGGGCCTTGTCCCAGTTTCTTTTCAGACAGCTGCTTATGTTCTTAGTAGATATTTCGCAGATTGATGTCAGATATTTCTATTTCAGATTCGACCATGTTTCCGTATTAAATTTCAATTCCACATTATCTTATTTTTTATGAATATTGTGCATGATTACCAGATAGACAAAGGGTATTCCAGGACTTCATGGTTCGGGATACTCTTCACGGCTAAGGCCGCGGTTTGGGTCATGACAATAAGACACCTGAGGCAAAGTTTGAGAAGTTGACAAGGGTGATGATTAATTTGAGAATGATAGTGGTGAGTATTGGGTTGTAGAGACTAATGATCATGTGCACCCTTATAATACGACCCCTTCTTTACCATTAGTAGAAAAGAAGAAGGACACTAGAGTAGTCACCATTCCGTGTTCTATTGGGCCTTTCAATGTCAAACATGCTTTATGTGACTTTGGATCAGGAGTAAATATGATGCCACTAGTTGTGTACAATATTTTTAGGATGGGATAACTCAAACCTACATCTATAAAGTTATTGATGGTTGACTCATCTGTGAAGAAACTTGTGGCTATTTTGTGTGACATAGAAGTAAGGGTGGCATAATTTATATTCCCTGTTGATTTCATGGTTCTTGATTGTGAGGTGGATTTTTAAGACCCCATTATATTAGGTAGACCCTTCCTATCCATAAGTAGGATGTTAATTGATATGGACTTAGGGGATATCACGTTCAAATTGAATAATGAACAAGTAGTTTTTGATGTGTGTATGATAGTACAACAGCTAGACGATATGCGAGTAGTGTCTGTGATAGACACTATTGATGATGATGTTTTTACAAATGACAGTATGCCAGATATGCCAGGTTTAGAGGAGAGAATAGAGGTTACAGCTACTCGACTACTGATTATTGAGACTGAGGTGGCGATACTATATGAGTAAATTTGACCATGGGTTTGGACTACACTAGAGACGACTTAGGCTAGACTGCAATTTATGCATCAGCCTGCGATATCAGAGCTATGAGATAAGTTGCACTAATAGATAAATTCTTTTGAGGTTCGAGTATCAACCTAGTTCAACAAGATTGAGATGCCATAGCTAGGAGACATTAGGGAGGAGGTGGACCTACTTAGAGTAGAGGTACGTTTTCTCACTGAACGACACATATCAACCATCCCTTCAGTTGTACCCCATGTTGTTCAATTATCACCTCCACATGGTTCCTCACACATTAATTTATTCATAGAGGATGATGTGGCGGTTCCTATAGATTGGACCAAGAGAGGCCAAGAGAGGGACCTGCAGAATCCAGTCATGCCATATAACCAAGTCTTGAAAATGGCCACCCATGATTCGATGGTAACTATGGTTGTTGATAGGCATAGGCATACCGAGCTAGCTGCAGTACATCTTCTTGTAGCACATCTCCACCACTATGTCTTGCACCAGAGGATACACCCTTATCTGAGAAATATAGACACGTAATTTTGTCCCTCTAAAAATCATTTTTTTACTATTTTATCCCATGTTACTATGCACCTTCACCTATGTGATAAATTCCACACAATAACAAATTCAACAAATTCTTAATAACTTGGGACATATCACTGTAGAAAAATAACAACCTATACCCTTTACCCACATACCCTTACCCATGTGCACCCCACCCCAATTCACGTTTTCCCACTAACACTTTTTATCTATTCACATACATTTTACACCTCAAAAAATAGATGAAACTCTCACCATACATATACCATCACACATACACACACACCGACCCTCAACAACAATACATAGAGAGCAACCTTAAACATACATACACTGACTCTCAATACACCCATACATGAACATACACATACATATAGAAAGGAGTAGAAAAATTAGGGAAGGGTAATAGAATTTGGAGGAATAAGAGGAGAATTAAGATAATTAGAGAAGCAAACAAGAGGAAGGAAAGAAAGAGTGGTCGGAAACAGAGAGAAAAGGGAGAGAGTGAATTTTTCTGGTGAGTTTACTGGAACTTAACCCGTCTTCCTCTAATTTTTTCACTGCCAAGCTCTTTGAAGCTCTGGGGAAGTGAAATCAACAACTTTTCCTATTTGCGACCAAAATCCGACCCCTGTCTTCGATTTTTGTGATAATCCACCAAAATTTATTTCATCTGTAGTCCAAACGATCCGAAACTAACCCCCACTATTCTGTCCAACTTTGGTCGACTAACTTTGAGATTTCGGGTAAAAATTGATACCTTGGGTTTTGTTGCGGTTAAAAGAAAAAGGGGAAATTGAGGTTGAGTTTGTCTCTAAGTTTGCAGGTTGGTTCGAGGTTCTGAAACCGCCAAAATTCTCCGTTAGTTGAAAATAAAGTGCCAAATTGAGGTCCAATTTTTAACTTTATCTTTTTCTATCGTTATCTTGTTATGATGTCTTGATGTTGACTTGCATTATTCATGTTGGTTGATGATATTATTTTGATAATGTAATCGAGGCATTTTAATTGTTTGAGCCTGATTATTTATTTTTGTATTGAGATTGGTTATTCATGTGATTGGGAATTAATTAGGGGAGGGGATTGAAAGTTGATGAAATTGAATTTGGATTAATTTTGGTTCATTGATTGTTTGATTTGAAATGGAGATTAATTTTGTCAAATTTAATAATATCATGTTTTAGTCTGAGCATCATTTGGAAAACGGTAGGTCAGGTAGATAAAACTTAGGGATTATGGATTGTTGAACGTTTGAATGTGTCGAATGACCTTTATTTATCTCATCTAAATTCTTTGTATTCATTTAGCCGGGGAATGCCTTGAGGAAAATAGTATTCATTACCGAGGAAGGCCCCATGATACTTTGTACTCAGAAGACTGATTGTGATCAAGGCCCAAGGCATCAAGTAAAGTATAGTATTGGATAGTCAGGATAGTTTAGGTTTCAATTTCAGCATTTTCATTTTGGTCTGTAACAAATTGGACTGGACACTGTTTTTTTGGATTTTTTAGACTTCGGTTTGGTTTGTTTGCTTTTTTTATATTGTGTGTTTTATTTACTTCATAGCGTCATACTAGTCGATATACTCTACGAAGCGACCGTGGTCGAACAACGGGACCGAGGGGTGCCTAACACCTTCCCACCAGTCAACAGAATTTCTTAACCAAAATATCTATTCGTGAATCAGTTTTTAAAGAGTCAAATCATTTTGAATAAGAATTTACAAAGGTGACTTGACACACCTGATTTATGCCAAGTGGTGACTCTGAGTTCAAATGGAAAAGAATCATTTTTGAAATAAATTTTATGTTTTGTCACTTAATAATAAATCCCTTTTCAAACTTAAAATTAATCCTTTTGGTAAAAAAGGGGGCGTAACAGCTCTGGCGAATCTACTGGGGATTTTTCAGAATTCAAGCTTATTTTTTGAGTTGTATAGGCTTAGTTTGAAACTATAGGTGTATAGACATTTTATTTGTGTTATTATTTGTGTTATTATTTTATCATTGATTAATGCATATGTGTTTACAGTTTCTTTTATGTGTTACCACTTTATATCTGGCATCATATGCATTACCCCGAGTCAATTCTTTCGCAACAAGTCTCAAAGTACACGTCATGTACACGAACTCTAGTTGAGTAACCCTTATTTTAGGAGGGAGAGCCATCGGATGTATGGAGTAGGTAGAAAGCAATCGCAACCACTATCGACCATATGCTCCCCCAAACAGCCTTGTTAGTGGACCCCAGCCTAGGTAATATTGAGACCTAGCGGAACTCACTTGGTCCTTTATAAGAGACTCACCCCTAAAGTATCCCTACATGCTAATTGTTGCATCTTTGAGGGTAATAGGGTCATTGAACGTATAAATTTAGGGGAAGCATGTGCTAGAATTAAGGGTAAGAGTGTGTTTAGGCAAAGTTAGAAAAAAAAACAGAAGAAAACAAAAAAAAAGTTTTGTGGTTTTTATAATTCTTTACGGCTTTTGTTTTCTACAATTCAAAAATTCAAAAAGATTTTACTTTGGTTTCTTTAGCAAATATTCATAATTCAAAAACTTCAAAAAAGATTTTTTCAATAGCAGTTTTCTACAAAAGAAAAATTCAAAAAAAGATGAAAGAATTTTTGTACATTTTAAATAACGAAAATACCTGTAACGTGTTGAGTCTGTACCCCAGACGCTACACGGTGTTTACGACCCCTAAGGACCACAAGCTAACCTATGACTGATATATACTGTGAGCACTGATTAATAACACTGTAATAATAAGATTATTGAAATAAATGTGAAAATTACGCTGAAGTTGCCATAAGGTTCACAACTAAAAACAAATATTGATTACTGATAAAAGAATACTGAAAACTGAATATCTGTCTGAAATACTCTAGTCTGAAAGCCTCTAACTGTCTGAATATGGAGTTGATATGACAAGTCCCCAACTAACTACGACTACTGAAAGAAATTGAACACTGAAATAATGAAATGATATAATAACTTTTTGCTCGAACTATAAAGACTCACCACTAAGTCTGCTGCTGATAGATTAGGCTGCTAAGTGTGATCAGGAGCCCGTGCGTCTAAACATATGATATAAGACATCATAGCGCAAAAAAAAGGTATGTGTCAGTACTTTGAATGTACTGGCATGCTAAGTGAGGTAGACTGATATGCATGGGTTCATATGCATAAACAAATAACTGTCTGAGTAACATGAATAAAACTGAATGAGAGTACATGTATAACTGAAACTGACGAAACAGTGATCATGTAATCCTGTGCACACATCTACATATACTGTGTCTGAGGTCATGGTAACACTGGATACTGAGTTCTGATATCTGATTTACTAATACTGTAATACTGATAATTGAAGGGCTATTTCTGACAGTCCTGATTCTGAGGAATTGTGTTGAGTTCCATACTGAGCTGAGTGACTTTATCTGACAGTCCTAATTCTATAGAACTGAACAGAGTTCTATACTGGGATTGAAACTGAAACTGTGGGAGGTAATCATCTAACCAACATTCCGCTCTCTGAACTGATTGGGGTCCAACTTGAAACCCCATCTTGAAGGGTGTCAGTACCGTGCCACGGGTAAAGACAAGCTGAAGAGTCACCCTCAATCTGGCAGGTGCTCTGAATGAGAATGGTGGTACCCTCAACTGGCAGATAAAACACCTCGTCAACCCTCAACTGACAGGTTAATGTCTCGACCTATATTGGTTACATAGTTCTGGAATACAAGGACTGCTTCTAAGGATCACACCCTCTACTGGCAGGTGAGTCCCCATCCTTGGGTTCACTCGATGCTGAATCCTACTCCCAACTGAATAGACACTGAACTGATTTCTAAATGGTACTAAGCTGGACTGAACTGTCACTGTTCATGTTAACTGACTGAACTGAACTGAGTTCACTGAGTTCTAAACTAATTACTGAAGTGAGACTGGGTCTGATTACTGAGTATTACTATTCGTGACACTACTGAGAAAGTTCTATAACTACTGTAGCTCTACAACAGCTAGATTTTTGGATATTGAATACCCCAGGACTCGATAATATGAAAAGTAAAATACTGCATGACTTTAGTAGCATAATATTACTTGCTTACTAATAATGCATTCATTTAGACATTTTTGTCAACCATTAATATAGATGAGCTTATGCATGAATGAAATCACATAATGACATGCCATACTTGCACTAGACAATTCACATAAGCATTTTGACAAACACTTGGGAACATGGGTATTTCACATATCAATAAACATGTAATACTACCATGGATGCTACATTCAACTTGTAATTCAAGAGTTCAACATGAAGTTCATGTAATTCAATCCATAATTAACTAGTTTTCATGAAGCTTGTGATAAATCATGGAATTGAAAACCCATTTAACACTATAATTAAGATTATATTCAAATCCAACATGAAATCTATGAGATCAATTAACTTGTAGCTTAAAAGCGTTTCTTGAACTCCAAGGGTGGAAGAAAACCCTTGGATGAACACTTCACATACCTGGGTACTTGAATTAATGAAAGTTAATGGTGAGTTCTTGAGTCTTGAATTTGAAATCAAAGGCCCTAGGGTTTGTTCTAGAGAGCAATTTGTGATAAATGAATGAATTTTGCCCTAGGAATGACTTAATCTCGTGTTTTTGGGTCTGAATAAAGTGGGAAAATGACTCAATTACCCCTGAGGATATGACTTTTTAATGACTAAAAACGTGTCCAGTGATGCGCAACCCGATGCGCCGCGTCAATGGGGTTGACGCGATGGTCGACGCACCACATTGAGTCCACATCGGCTCACTGGAAATTGGCACTAGGAGCTGGGAAAAAATTTATTAACACGATAGGCGACGTGGCATGTCGAGATCGTGTTGATCCACTGGTTTGGACTTCCAAACGTGCCTCAAATGATGTTCAAAAAATACAAAACTCGCCCGAGAATACCTACTGACATTCTTGATTATGAATCAACTTAAAGATCAATATTTTAAGGTCATGATGGTTGTGAAATAATATCTCCAACTAATGAAGGCTAAAATAGTTCTAATTACAAACACTTAGCTGATATTTCTAAGTATGTGACCCCTTTGTCAAGCTCTAAGGGCTGGATTAAGTTTAGAATTTTGTGGGGTCCTACAATATCTCCCCTTTGAGAACATTCGTCCTCGAATGAGACTGACTAAGCTGAGAATACTGATAGATTAAACTTGATTACTGAGCATACATAATTGATGCATGATTTCATGGCTGAAACTACTGATGTATTAAATTTTTATACTGAACATGCATGAATGAAGCATGACTAAATTCTGAGGACATAACATATGACTAAGCTATTTCGTGAGGGTATGCATGATATGAGAATGCTATGCAACTGAACTGATTTCTAACTCATACATGAAATCTGAGTAAATTCAAGGAAAACTGTTACCTTGAGCTGAATCTTAATTTGCAGAGAAGAGGTGAGGATACTTGGTCCGTATATCAGCTTCTGCTTCCCAAGTAGCTCCCTCAACAGACTGATTCAACCAAAGAACTTTGACTAGAGGGACTTCTTTGTTCCTCGGCCTGGGAATCTGACAATTAAGGATTTCAACTGGGATATCTTCATAAGAGAGGTTGTTCTAAGCATCTATGCCTTTTATAGGGACTATGACTGCTGGGTCACCTATACATTTCCTTAGCAAAGAGACATGAAACACTGGATAGACTGAAGCTAAATCTGAAGGCAACTCAAGCTCGTAAGCTACCTTTCCAAAGTGGCTGAGAATTCGGTAAGGACCGACATACTGGGGACTGAGCTTCCCCTTCTTCCCAAACCTCTTCACCCCTTTTATAGAAGAGATTTTCAAATACACAAAATCCATAATCTCAAACACGATATCCTTCTTTCGCATATCTGCGTACGATTTCTATCAACTCTGAGCTATATTAAGCCTTTCCCTGATCAACTAAACTTTTTCTAAGGTATCAAATACCAAGTTAGGCCCTACCACTGCGGCCTCACCCACTTTAAAACAACCAATGGGAGATCTACATCTCCTTCTATAGAGTACCTCAAATGGATCCATCTGAATGCTGGAATGGTAATTGTTATTATACGCAAACTCAATCAAGGGAAAGTGGTCATCCCAACTACCCTTAAATTCAATGACACATGCTCTTAACATATCTTCTAAAGTCTAAATTGTCCTTTCAACTTGACCATCTGTCTGAGGGTGAAAAGTTGTACTAAGGTATACTTGGGTACCAAGACCCTTTTGGAAGGCTTTCCAGAAATAAGAGGTGAACTGCATACCTCTATCTAAAATTATGGACAACAAAACTCTGTGCAATCTGACCAACTCTCTAACATAGAGCTTGGCATAATCTTCGGCTGAATAGGAAGTATGGACTAGTAAGAAATTAGGTGATTTGGTCATCCTATCTACAATGACCCAAATTGAATCATGCTGCTGACGGGTACGAGGCAAACCCATCACAAAATCCATATTTACCTCCTCCCACTTCCAAGTAAGAATACTGAACTCCTGTATAGACCCACTAGGCTTCTGATGCTCGATCTTAACCTGCAGACATATTGAGTATTTAGCTACAAACTCTGCAATGTCTCTCTTCATATCACTCCACCAATAGACCTCCCGCAAGTCGCAGTACATCTTGGTGGCCCCTAGATAAATTGAGTAGCGCACACCATACGCTTCTACAAGAATCTGCTACCTCAAGTCATCTACACCTAGCATACATAGCTAACCCTGGCAATGCAACACACCATATCCTCCTTGGGAGAAAACCTCTACTTTCTGATCTCTAACTGACTCTTTCAGCTTAGCAAGACTGGGATCTCTGTCCTGCTTTTCCTTCACTTTGGAAACTAGAGATGATTCTAAATTATTCTGAACCCACACACTACCCTCTATTGAATCGACTAAGAAGACACCTAGCCGGGCAAGCTGATGAACTTCCTGATCTAACCTCTTTTTACCATCCTCCACGTGAGCAAAACTACCCATGGATATCCTACTGAGAGAATCAACCACTACATTGGCCTTGCCCGGATGATACAGAACACTCATGTCATAGTTTCAACAACTCTAACCACTCCTCTAACGCAGGTTCAGGTCTTTCTGAGAAAACACATACTGAAGGCTTTTATGGTCTATGAACATGTCAATATGCACCCCATACAAATAGTGCCTCCAAATCTTTAAGGCGAATACTACAACTGCTAACTCAAGAATATGAGTAGGGTAGTTCTTTTTATGAGGCTTAAGCTATCTAGAGGCATAAGCTATAACCTTACCTCTATGCATCAAAACACACCCCAAACTGACTCTGGAAGCAACACAATATACCACAAACCCATATGAACCATCTGGTAGAGTCAAAACTAGAGCTGTAGTGAGTCGAGTCTTCAACTCCTGAAAACACTTTTCACAAGAATCTGACCATCAAAATTTGACTTTCTTCTAAGTTAGTCTGGACATAGGGGATGCAATAGACGAAAAATCCTCAACAAACCATCGGTAATAGCTGGCCAAGCTAAAGAAACTCCTGATATCTGATGGGGAGATGGGTCTAGGCCAATTTTTCACTACTTTGGTCTTCTGAGGATCAAATATAATGCCATCATCGGAAATGATATGACCAAGGAAAGCTATTGACCTTAGCCAAAATTGATATTTACTGAATTTGGCAAACAACTAATGGGTTCTGAGGGTCTATAACACTAATCTAAGATGGTCTATATGATCATGTTCACTGCGGGAGTAGACAAGAATGCCATCAATGAATACTATGATGAACAGGTCCAAGTACTGCTTGAACACATGGTTCATCAAGTCCATGAAAACTGCTGGGGTATTGGTAAGACCAAATGACATGACTAGGAATTCGAAGTGACCATACCGAGTTCTGAAAGCTATTTTTGAAATGTCACATTCTCTAACTCTGAGATGATGATAGCCTGATCTGAGGTCTATCTTAGAAAAGTAACTGGCACCCTAAAGTTGGTCAAACAAGTCATCGATTCTGGGAAGTGGATATTTGTTCTTGACCGTGACTTTGTTCAATTGACAGTAGTCTATACACATTCTAAGAGAACTGTCTTTCTTAAGCACGAATAGAACTGGTGCACCTCAAAGGGATATGCTGGATCTGATGAATCCCTTATCTAAGAGATCCTTAAACTGTTCTTTTAATTCTCTGAGTTCTACTAGAGCCATTCTGTATGGAAGAATAGAAATAGGCTGAGTATCAGAAAAAAGGTCTATTCAAAAGTCAATTTCCCTCTTGGGAGGAACTCTGAGAAGATCTTCAGGAAACACATTTAGAAATTCACATGCTACTAGAACTGACTCAAGACTGGGAGTATCGGAACTAGAATCCTCAACTCAAACAAGATGATAAACACATCCCTAAGATATCATTTTCCTCGCCCTTAGGTAAGAAACAAGCTTACCCCTAAGTGCTGAGGTACTACACCTCCATTCTAGGACAGGTTCATTCGGAAATAGAAAATGGACAACTCTATTTCTGCAGTCGACTGAAGCATAGCATGAATGAAGCCAATCCATGCTAATAATGATATCAAAATCTGTCATCTCTAATTCTACTAAGTCTGCTGAAGTGACTTTCTGAGATACCATAATCGGACAGTTCCTGTATACCCATCGGGCTATGATAGATTTACCCACTAGGGTGAAGACTGAGAAAAGTTCTGTTAGAATTTCGGAACTGACTTTGAAGTCAACAGCTATATAAGGAGTTACAAAGGACAAAGAAGCTCCTAGATATAGCAAAGCATAAATATGTAAATGATAAACTTGTAACGTACCAATGACCATATCAGGAGAATTTTTCTGATCCTATCGAGACTAAAGTGCATAGATTCTGTTTGGGCATTGCCCACTGGTGGCACTAGAAGTGGCACCCTGCTGATTCGGGCAATCGAACTGAGCTGGGGAATGATTACTAACCCTGGGAACTTAACTGAGGACAAGCTCTGACCCTGTGTCCTGTCTTACCATATCCAAAACATACATTGCTTCCAGCTCTGCAGATACCCTGATGGTTTCTGCCATATTTCTAGCAAAGAGGATCCATTCGGGCACTACTAACACTACCTTGGGGTTTAGGGCTTGGATCCCTATCTTAGTTCCATCTCTGAATTTCGACACTGGAGCACTGGCTGAGGACGGAGCTGTAACTAAGGTTTTTTAGCAGAACTAAGAACGATTACCACCCTCTAACTTAGGCTGGGTGAAGCTGAAACTACCTATTCTAGCTTGTTTGTTCTTCTTTCTCTTCTCCCGATTATTAGCCTCCTCTATCTTCTATGCATGGACTATGAGCCTGGATATGTCCATCTTTTTAATCAGCATTGGGGTCCTACACTCCTTGACCACACTGTTAGACACACCAGACACAAACTTACTTATCTTAGATCTACTATCTGCTACCATGTGAGGAACGTATCTGGCTAACTGAGTAAACTTGAGAGAATACTCTTTCACTATCATGTTTCCCTGCTTTATATTAATAAACTCCAAAACCTTCGCTTTCCTCAACTCTAGTGGGAAGAACCTATCCAGAAAAATGGTAGCAAACTCTTCCCATTCAATGGGCCTCTCTTCCTTTTACTACTTGAACCATGAGTGAGCCACATCTTGTAACTAATATGAAACCAACTCAGCACTCTCACTTATAATCACCCCCATAATATTTGTTACTTTTTGCACCTGATCTAGGAACTTCTGTGGGTCCTTATCTAACTTAAACCCGATAAATAATGGAGGGTTCATTTGGGTGAAGTCTCGAATTCTAGCTACAGTAGTATTGGACACTGAGTTGGTTGGAATGGTAGTTGGACGTTCATTCTGGGCTGCTACTGAATTGTCTAGAGTAGTGAATGCAGCCCTAAATTCCATACGGGAAACATGCTCGTCCAGAGGATCTGCCTGAATGGGCTGAGGTACTGGCTGATTTCCTGTTCTTCTTGGGAGGCATATTCTGTAATCGGAAGGAAGAAAAGGATTAGACTAAGAGTTTAACTTGAGCTCATGCTCACTCACACGACATGAATACTGAAAGTAGGGTAACTTTTCCTAAAACGTCTCATAGTCTCATGTCCATAAGTGTGGCACGCTATACACCCATGCACAAGATTCTACTAGACGCGGCTTTAAGATTTCCTAGGACTCTGTTGAACCTTAGGCACTGATACTAAGTTTTTAACGCCCTGAGTTTGTACCCAGAATGCTACATGGTGCTTACGACCCCGAAGGACCACAAGCTAACCCATGACTGATATCTGCTGTGAGCACTGATTAATAACATTGTAATAATAAGATTACTAAAATAAATACAGAAATTAGGCTAAAGTTGCCATAAGGTTCACAACTGAATATTGATAAAAGAATATTGAAAATTGAATATTTGTTTGAAATACTCTAGTCTGAAAGCCTCTTACTATCTGAATATGGAGTTGATGGGACAAGTCCCCAACTAACTCCGACTACTGAAAGAAAATGAACACTAAAATAATGAAATGATATAATAACTTTGTCCTCGAACTATGAGGACTCACCACTAAGTTGCTGCTGATAGATTGGGTTGCTAAGTACAGTCAGGATCCCGTGCATCTGAACTTATGATATAAGACATCATAGCGCAAAACAAAGGTATGCATCAGTACTTTGAATATATTGGTATGCTAAGTGAGGTAGGCTGATATGCATGGGTTCATATGCATGAACAAATAATTGATTGAGTAAAATGAATATAGCTGAATGAGAGTACATGTTTAACTGAAACTGATGAAACACTAATCATGTAATCCTATGCACATATCTACATATACTATGTCTGAGGTCATAGTAACACTGGATACTGAGTTCTGATAACTGAAAGACTAATATCTGAGTTTACTGATACTGTAATACTGATAACTGAGGGACTATTTTTGACAGTCCTAATTCAGAGAAATTATGCTGAGTTTTATACTAAGTTGGGTGACTGTATCTGGCAGTCCCGATTCTGTAGAACTAACAGAGTTCTATACTGGGATTAAAACTAAAACTATGAGAGATAATTATCTAACCGACATGCCCTTCTCTGAACTGATTGGGGTCCAACCTATAACTCCAGCTGGAAGGGTGTCAGTATCATGCCAAGGGTAAAGAAAGGCTGAAGAGTCACCCTCAATCTGGCAAGTGCTCTGAATGATAATAGTGGTACCCTCAACTGGCAGGTAAAACACCTCATCAACCCTCAACTGGAAGGTTGATGTCTCAACCTACACTGACTACGTAGTTTTGGAACACAAGTACTGCTTCTAAGGATCACACCATCTACTGGAAGGTGAGTCCCTATCCTTGGGTTAACTCGGTGCTGAATCCTACTCCTAACTGAATAGAAACTGAACTTATTTTGAAACTATACTAAGCTAGATTGAACTGTCACTGTTCATGTTAACTGACTGAACTGAATTGAGTTCACTGAGGTTTGAACTGATTACTGAAGTGAGACTGGGTCTGATTACTAAGTATTACTATTCATGACACTACTGAGACTATTCTGTAACTACTGTAGCTCTAGGTAAACAACTAGATTTTTGGGTATTGAATACCCTAGGACTCGATAATATAAAAAGTAAAATACTGCATGACTTTAGTAGCATAATAGTTCTTGCTTACTCAAACTTGGTAATCTTAAGTTTCATTTTGTATAGATGTTTAAAGCTGGAAAAAATATTCAAAAAAGATTTTCGTCAAATTTTTTGACAATTTTTTATTTTCTTTTCTTCTTAAAGTTCTAAGAAAAAAGAAAAAAAATGAAAAATAAAAAGAGTTTTATTGATCGTTCTGTGGCCAAATTCACGAACTACGCACATATAATTCTCCTCTTTTGGGAGTGAATACGTAGGTACCCATCTCGAGTTCGGTGATCTTTTTCAAAAAAGAAGAAAGAAAAAGATTATGAGAAAGTGTTGAACTCTAACACGTTTGTTATCTCTTGTTCAATTTGTTTAAGGTGATTGGTTTGATGCATTATGGCATTGTATCTAGTCCTCCATATCACACCAAATCCAAGAAAGGGTTATGTCCAATTAGGATATAGAGAGTGACATCATGGATCAAACAAAAAGTCAGGAAAATGAGAGTTTAAAGCAAGAAATTAGGAGACTAAGACAACTAATGATGAAAATGCACCAAGTTTGGGCCAGCGGGTTGCCTCCTCCTCCATTTCCCACCATTGATTAGACAAATACTTCGAGTTTTCCACCAAAGTCACAAAGTCAGTTTATACTGTTGTCGATGCACCACAACATGTCACAGAATTTATTCCACGTCAACTGCTTCCCAATACTTCCACCGCTCTCTCTCTAGCTCCTCAGTATAAGCCTACTACATTCATAATACCACATATTGTCTGTGATTTTATTGCTCAATCCTCTATCGAGGATTCCACAATGGCTATTCGCACAACGATTGTGCTTCCCCATGCCATTAGTGAATCCATGTTCAATACTCTTGATGATCATTGCTATACTCCTGAGCCTACTTTTAAGTTAACTGGACCACCAAAATTTCTTACCAAGAAGCTTGGCATAGAAGAAGAGAAAGAGAAAATAGTTGAAAAAATGAAGAGTACAGAAAATGCTATGAAAAGTTCCCTCGGACTTGCAGGTAAAAAAGATTATTCATATAAAGACTGAGGCATGTATTCAAGTGTCAACCTTTCTCCAAGCTTTGAGATATCAAAATTTGAGGAGCATGATGGACATAAGGATTCTGTAAAACACTAGGGATAATATTGCCATCAATTAAGGGGGACTAAAGGAAAGAAGAAGGAAAATGTAGCTATTTTTGTGTCGGGGCCATAACTGGGCTTGAAAGGGTCAACTCAACAATACCATTAGCCTCAACCCCGAACCTGTACATTAGATCCACATGCTCATCCGCAACAGGGCTCCTCTTTGCAAAATCCAAGATATTCAATTCCACTTCCTTAGTATTCTTTGACCAATGCATAATGGTATACTCATTCATTTTCTTATCCATAATGGCGTGCACCTGTCCCTCAACATTGTCCTCTACCCCTACATATTTACAAAGAAACTTCTAAGTCCAAGTTTCAACCGAGGCCAGAGTTTGCAAAAAGGAGAAAGTCAAAGAATAATCTTACACCAATTAGGGAATGTGTCTGATAGCGGTGAAAGCTCTAGTCATGATGATATGCAAATCAGTGGCTAAGATGTCAAGCTCAGCAATTGGGAAGTCACTCCCCTCCTTACCAGGAAGGATTATTAGAAGTCTGTTTGTTTTCCTTTCTGTTTTCCAAATTATATCAGGGTTGTAGTTCAGAATCTATCTTTTTTTGTTTCTCTGTCATTTTTGTTTAAATATTTCCATCTTTCCTTTCATTTGAAATGTGGTGTCCCTTGTTGTTTCATCTTATTTTAAGTTTTTTGTTTGTCTTCTTTACAGAATACATTTTATGTTGATTCTAGTGTTATGACATGCCTGCAGAATTTTCAACCAAATCTTAAAATCTAGTTTAATCATGAAACATTAAATCAGAGGGCTAAAGTTAGAAAAAATGACATCTGAGAAATAGATAAAGTGTTAAGACATTTGGCGACCATGCTGAAGCCTTCTTTCAAAATTAAGGAAATTATTTTGAGAAACACAAGAATAACTTGGTCATCAATTTAAAAGCATAGCTCAATTAGGTCAAATAGTGTATGGGTGATCCCTATATCAAGAGAAACAGAAAGATAATCAGCTCTACGAAATCTTAGATCATTCGATGTGAGGGATGTACAACAAAGGTGGATTTGTATGTTTGACAAGTGTAAAAGAAGTAGAACATATGCTCAGTTAAATTTAGTGTTGTTAAAGTGACAGATAATCTTCATCTTTCACTTCATATTGCATGATGTGTACTTGCGTTGTCAAGGATTGATATGATGAAGGCATTTCATTCTGCTATCAAAATATTGTGTCATCCTTTGTTTACCATATTTGAGCTTTAGTTCTATTTTCTTTCGTACCCCTTTTTTGGAATCAAGATAGAGTCTGCAAAGATCAAAAGAAAAGTGTCGAGCAAAAGAATAGAGTCAGAAAAGTTTTTAAAAAAAAGAGATAAAAAATGTATCCAAAAAAAATAAAAGAGATGAGTGTCAGGAAAAATAAAGTCAAAAAAAAATCTTGAAGAGAAAAGAGTCAATAAAAGAGAAAAAAAGAGAAGAAAGGAATTTAGAGTCAAGAAAAGAAACAAGTTGCCCGAACTATGTGTGACCTGATTCTCCTCTCTCGAGGGTGAGATACGTAGGCTACCCTACTCTCGGCTCGGTCCAACCAAATGAACAATTTAGAATTACCCAATTAAAGAAAATGGGGCATGGGATAATTTCTATTGTTTGAGTCAATTCCAAAAGTTGTAAGTCCCACACCACTTTAAGTGTCGTTTGAGCCTCATGCCATTCTTTCTTTCTAACCTTATCCAAAAACCAAGTTACAACCAAATAAAGACCTTCAGATCAATCTTTGAGAATGATAAAGCTAAGAATGCAATGTATGATGACGCATTTTGGGAACTACTTGTCTTCCTCAGCATAAGGAGTCAGGAGAGAAATAAAAATGAGAGACTCTTATCAGTGAAAACCTCACGGGCACCGTTAGGCAATGGTAAGTTGAGAAGATAAAAATAAGAGAGTCTTATCGGTGAAAACCCTTATGGGCACCGTAAGACAATTCTGAGTTGGGAGAAATGAAAATAAAAGAGTTTCATTGGTGAAAACCTTCACGGACACTATAGGGCAATAATGAGCTGAGAGAAAGAAAATGAGAGAGGGTTATTGGCGAAAACTTTTCAAAGTGTCACTAGCCGAATAAGGAATCTAAATGCGATTGGACCAAGGAAGTAACTCAATTTTAGGTCCATTAACTCAGCAATAATTGGTGAAAGCTTGGATGGAAAAATCAGACAGCTTAATCCAAAATGCATGTCATAATCATTAAAGTTGACTGTCACTTTCAAATAAATTTTTCCTTTCTATGTTTCAATGGGGACATTCATTGTCTGTTCTTTCTTTTGTATATTTTTATTTTTGTTTTCTTGAGTCAGTTATTCAATGGAAAGTCATTTTTCTTATGTCTTTGAGTCAAATCAATGCCAAATCAAGTGAGAAAAGATTTCAAAACTTGCTACCAACTTCTTCAATTGCACAAAGCAAGACAAAAGACTAGCACATGAAAGAAACATGATTGTAAGTTGACACAAGGCATGCAGAAAGTTATGTCAACAGACAAATTTTAGGATTCATAGAAATACGAAGATTCAAAGAGTTTATCTGAGAAACATAGAAAAACAGAGATGTTGTGTCTTTTTAGAGTCTGTCTTAATAATTTCAGTTTGGATCAATGGTGAAGCAAGACAATGATATGGCATTAGTTGAAAGCAAGATTAGAGGTGACAAGTGCAAGAGCGATTGTCGTGAAAGCTAAATCCATAAACCAACCACCATGTTTTTAAATTCACGAGTTTTCTTTGTATGAAACAGGAACACATGTTACCTTCAAATCAAGGATTTTAAAGCCTAAACATCAAAGTCCGTAATTTCTAACTTCTACAAATGCAAGAGGTAATGTAGCTGCACAGGTTTGGTAATCAAAATCATGGTAAAACTCACAATCCAATATCTCTAAGAAACACACTTCTTTATCTGGGTAATTCAGGTTTATTTATTAGGTGATGCACTTCCTAAATTGAACCTTCACTCCTAGAAGTCGCACTTTGTAGTTGAGTCCTTCCATTTAATCTTAAGGAGACACATTTCCTTATCTGAATAATTTAAGTGGTATTTGTAAGAAGACGCATTTTCTTATTTGGGTAATTCAAGCAGTATATGTAAGGAGACGCATTTTCTTGTTTGGATAATTCAAGCGGCATATGTAAGGAGACGCATTCCTTTGTTCGGGTAATTCAACTGATATTTGTAAGAAGATGTATTTCCTTGGGTAATTCAAGGGGCATTTGTAAGGAGACATATTTCCTTGTCTAGATAATTTAAGTGGTATTTGTAAGGAGACATATTTTCTTGTTTGGGTAATTCAAGCGGCATATGTAAGGAGACATATTTCCTTGTTCGGGTAATTCAAGCGACATTTGTAAGGAGGCGCATTTCCTTGGGCAATTCAAGTGGCATTTATATGGAGACACATTTCCTTGTCTGAGTAATTTAAATGACATTTGTAAGGAGACACATTTTCTTATCTGGGTAATTCAAGTGGCCTTTTTAAGGAGACACACTTTCTTGATTGGGTAATTCGAATTTTACTTGTTAGGTGATGCACTTCCTAACATAAGTCTTGACTCCTGGAAAATTCACTTTCTAGTTTAGTCATCCCACTTGACCCTTAGGAGACACACTTCCTTGGTGGGTATTTAAGTTTTGCTTGTTAGGTGGTTCACTTCCCAACTTAAGCCTTTACCCCTAGAAAATATACTTTCTAGTTGAGTAGTTAACCCTTAAAAGATGCACTTTCTTGTCAGGGTAATCCAAGTTTTGCTTGTTAGGTGGTTTACTTCCTAACTTAAGCCTTTACTGCTAGAAAATGTACTTTCTAGTTGAGTAGTTTACCCTTAGGAGATGCACTTTCTTGTCAGGGTAATTTAAGTTTCGCTTGTTAGGTGGTTCACTTTCTAACTTAAGCCTTTACTCCTACAAAATGTACTTTCTAGTCGAGTCATTCCACTCAACCCTTAGACGATACACTTTCTTGTCAGGGTAGTTCAAGTTTTGGCTTGCTAGTTGACATACTTCCTAACTTAAGCCTTTACTCCTAGAAGATGCACTTTATGGTTGAGTTCTTCTATGCAAACCCTAGGAGAAGCACCTTTTTATCTGAGTCAATCAGGTTTCATTTATTAGGTGATACACTTCCTAATTTGAACCTTCACTCCCAGAAGCCACATTTTCTAGACAAGTCATGCACTTATCCCTCAGGATATGTACTTCCTTGTCAGTTTTTATTTATCTGGTCGCACACTTCCTAACTTAAACCTTTATCTCTAGAAGACACACTTTCTAGTCGGAATTCCTCACTTTAATTCTTAGGAAACCCACTTCGTAGTCTTGGTCATTTAAGTTTACTTTCATAAGAGACATTTCTTGGTCAGAGTCTTGATTCATAATTGCAACATGCAAGTAGTTATGATTGGATTTGACATTCACAAAAGTTTTCTGATGATAAGCTGGGGCAAAAATTTAATTCATGTTATTGAAAACATCATTTTGGACCCTCCTAGAAAATAGGACTTTACTTTTCTGGCAAATGGAATCTCTCTTTATAATAATCTTTGTTTGGGATAATTTTCATTCTAGTTTTGATGTTGATTTTAGGAGCCCGCCTAGAGAACAGGGTGAATAAATTGAAAGCCAAGCAACAAGGTGATGAAATTGCAAGTTAGGAGCCCTTCTGGAGAATAAGGTGATGAAATAGCAAGTCAACAACCAAGAAAAGCTGCATAGATAGGAATTTTGTAATTTTATTTATATTTTTAACTTGTAATTTTTATTTTTGATGTAAATACAGAGCCGTGGACCGGAACCTCGACAGGGCCTCACTCGACTCTCCAACTCGGTATAGTCTTTCTCCTTCTAATCCTTTGAGATACCCGTGACTTGATCCCCACATAACTTGGGATGGGTAGGATTTTCAAAATAAAGACTCGATTTCCCTTCTTCTTTCTATTCCTTCCTTATGAATATGACCGGGACAAAATTCTTTCCGTTATCTACTTCTTTGTCTGAAAACACTTTGTGTTTACATCCAAAGAGGGGCATGATGTAGACACGTAATTTTTTACCTCCAAAAATCATTTTTTTACCATTTTATCCCATTTTACTATGCACCTTCACCCATATGATAAATTTCACACAATAACAAATTCGACAAATTCTTAACAACTTGGGACACCTCTCCCTAGCAAAATAACAACCTATACCCTTTACCCCACATACCCCTACCCATGTGCACCCCACCCTAATTTACGTTTTTCCCACTAACAACTTTCATATATTCACACATATTTTACACCTCAAAAAATAGACAACACTCTCACCATACATACACCATCACATGTACACATACCCCAGCCCTCAACAATAATACATAGAGAGTAGCCTTAAACATGCACACACGGACTCTTAATAGACTCATACACGAACACACGCATACATACAAAAAGGAGTAGAAAAACTAGGGAAAGGTAATCAAATTTAGAGGGAAAAGAGGAGAATTAAGAGAATCGGAGAAGAAAATGAGAGGAAGGAAAGAAAGAGTGGATGAAAATAGACAGAAAAGGGAGAGAGTGACTTTTTCCAGTGAGTTTTTTGGAACTTAACCCGTCTTCCTCTAATTTTGTCACCGTTGAGCTCACCGAAGCTCCGACGAAGTGAAATCAGAAACTTCCGCCCCGTTTCCAAAAAAAATCTAACCTCTATCGTCAATTCCGGCGACAATCCGTCGGAATTTGTTTCAACTACAGTCCAAAAAATTTGAAACTGACCCCCACTGTTCTTTCCAACTCCGGTCAACTAACTTTGAGATTTCGGGTAAAAATTAAAGTTCCTGGGTTGATATCTTGGGTTTCATTGCGGTAAAAAAAGGGGAATTCGAGGTTGTGTTTGTCTCTAAGTTTGCAGGTTGGTTCGAGGTTTTGAAACCTCCAAACTTTTCTGTTAATTGAAAATAATGCGCCAAATTGAGGTCCAATTTTTAACTTCAAAATTGAGGTTCCATTTTTAACTTTATCTCTTTCTATCGTTATCTTGTTATGATGTCTTGATGTTGACTTCCATGATTCAAGTTGATTGACGATATTATTTTGATAACGTGATCGAGGCATTTTAATTGTCTGAGCTTGATTTTTTTTTGTATTGAGATTAGTTATTCATGTGATTGATAATTAATTGGGGGAGGGGATTGAAAGTTGATGAAAGTGAATTTAGATTTAATTTTGGATCATTGATTGTTTGATTTAAAATGGACGTTAATTTCATTAAATTTGATAATATCATGTTTTAGACCAAGCATCATTAGGCAAATGGTAGGTCGGGTAGTCAAAACTTAGGGATTATGGATTGTTGAATGTTTATATGTGTCGAATGATATTTATTTCATCACATCTAAATTTTTTGTATTCATTTGGTCGGGGAATGCCTCGAGGAAAATTGTATTCATTACTAGGGAATGCTCTGCGATACTTTGTACTCAGAAGAATGATCATGATCAATGCCCGAGGCATTGAGTAAAGCATAGTATTGGATAGTTAGGATAGTTTAGGTTTCAATTTCAGCATTTTCATTTTGGTTTGTAATAAATTGGACTGGACACTATTTTTTGGATTTTTGGACTTCGATTTGGTTTATTTGCTTTGTCTGTATTGTGTGTTTTATGTGGTTTATTCACTTCATAGCGTCATACTAGCCGATATACTCTATTAATCAATAGTATTCGAATCACGTATTGAGGGGTGCCTAACACCTTTCCTTCGATCAACAGAATTCCTTAACCGGAATCACTATTCGTGGATCAGTTTTTAAAGAATCAAATCATTTTGAAAATGGATTTCCAAAGGTGACTTGGCACACCGATTTATGCCAAGTGTCGACTCTGAGTTCAAATGAAAAAGAATCATTTTTGAAATATATTTTATCTTTTGTCACTTAATAATAAATCCCTTTTCAAACTTTAAATTAATCTTTTTTAGTAAAAAAAGGGGGTGTCAGGAAAGAGCATGACACAGACTCTTAGTGCATCCCAAGTATGTCCTTATTTTATTTATTTTATATTATTTTAGTGCATTAGGGACAGTGCACAATCTTTTAGTTAGGGTGGGGTATACCAAAGCCGTCGCGGGTTTTTGTTGTCGTGCGTTTTCCCCATCGGCCGTGGTATAGTTGTAAAACTGGTATGTCTAGGTTAAAAATTTGTATCGTATTATGTTTTATTTCTTATTGTTTTGTGTTTTTATGTAATTAGGAGATTTCTAAGTATTTAGGGCATTTGTCATGTTTTGATCGATTTTTGAGAAAAATGATACCCCTCCAAAAATTTATTTTAGAACTTTGTGAATGTATATACATATGAGCATTGTGGATCTTATTATTACATTAGGATTAGGGACATTATAATCAATGCTAATAATTGCATGAACCGGATAGGTAGTAGCTTGTGATTTTGACTCTGTGCCATGTGTGTGTGAGATGTTACTTAGTTCACTTTATGTGTTAAATCTAGAACTTTCCCGGTTAGTCTTGCCTAGGTCGTAGGATAGTTGGTTAGGAAAGGGTCATAGGCCATTTTTTATGTTAGTCCACTTTTAGACTAAATGACCTTCCATGTGTGAATTGTATCCCTTGATCCCTAAGTTTGAGCCTTATAGCCTATTTTTCTGGTTACACCTTTTACCTTCCCATTTATGTTACAATAACCTATTTTGGCAAATCTCCTAAGTTGAGGGTGTGTATCATAGGGGTGTGTGTTGTAAAGTGGGTATGTAGAAGGGTAAAATGAGAAATAGATAGTAGGGCTGGGTGTGGTAGAAAAAGAAAAAGAAAAAAGAAAAAGAAAAAAGAAAAAAGAAAAAGAAAATGAATAAGAAAAAAAAAGAAAAAGAAAAGAAAAATTGTGAAAAAGTGAAAAAGAAAGAATAAAAACCACACCCAACTTGAATGTGCAATAAAGAATAAAAAGGGAGAAATAAGGATGGAATACTTAGTCACTTGATATGTCCATATGTACCACACTAGCCCCCCAAGACTATATTACAAGCCGAATAAATCCCTATAGTGATCCTAAATTAACTGTCCAAAAACTAAGGTAAAGAAAATAAGGGCAAGCATATGGTATTTGATGAATATTGATTGGAACTTTTTTTTTGAGTATGAGTGTCTCTTGACTGTCCCTTTATTGACATGCATTATTTTATATGAATGAGTGGGATTTTGTTGTTGTGAGGACACATGAGTCATATTGATATCTACTTACTTGTTTTAGGTAGTGTAACTTATATATATGCATGGTTGTCAATTACTAATGTAATGCCATACCTTGATCCCATTGCATCACATTGTTGTGCTTCATGTTTATACACAGTTGGATTTGAAAGGTTAAAATGGGAGAAGGTATTGGGGTTTAAGCTTAAAGTGTTCATTTACTGCCCTGGATAGCTTAGAGTCTTCTAGTTAAGTGTCGTGTACTATTTTGTTTTGTTGTATTGCCTGAGGACATGCTAACATTTTAAGTTGAGGGTGTTGATGTGCTATAGAAATATAGAACTTTCTATGCTTAAAATGATGAAAATATGTAAGTTTCTTAGGTTGTTTTGTTAGATATGATGTGTTTTGAGTATATTTCCCAGGAAACTAGGTTTTGGATGCTAAGTTCGAGAAATAGATGAAAAATGGTGTTTTTGGCTACTTACTTCTGCATGTTTTTTGGCTTTTGTGACATTTACTGGGCGTATGTGACCAAAGCATGTACCAAAAGTTGAAGTCTAGAAGCTTGGTTGTAGTAATTTGAAGACCTGGCACTTACCTACGTCCACTTGCGGACCGCATGTAGCACTTGTGGTCCATATGTGGCTAAAGTAAGTGCCAAAATTGAAAATTCATAGAGTGCAAGATTTGAAGGAAAGTTTCTAGCACTTACCTATATGTACTTGCGGACCGCAAGTAGGTAAGGTAAGTACCATAAGTCTAAAATTCAGAGAGTAACTAGTGTAGGAAAATTTTTTGGCACTTACCTGGGTCCACACCATATGTAGTACTTGCGGACCGCATGTGGCCAAAGTAAGTAGCCACCGACTCCATTTGTCCCTTTTTGTCCTGGCTTTGATTTTTAGGATTTTCTCATGTACTATAAATACTCTTTATGAGTTTTTAGTAGGAGTATGCACTCTTTATACTTACAAAGATAAATTCTGATTTTGAGATTCGTCTTTGGTCTTTGAATTATTTTTTATTGATTCTGGTTGTTAATTAAGTTGAAGTTTTAGGTTTTCAGTTGTTGATTATTGTGTCATTGTTGAATGTCTTCAAATATGAATTCCTTTAATCGTTACACAAACATGAGAGGATAATATCCCTTTGCTAGGATTGTGAGAACCCTGGCTACATTACGAAGTAGGAGAAGTGTTTAGTCCTTCTAGAGTATTGTTGCTGCGTGTATTGGGGTTTTCTTCACTCTTATTGATTTCTTAATGGGTTCACACGTTAGGATCCAACCTGTATTCACCATGAACCTGAGAGAGAGGTAGAGATTGGGAAAAAGAAGTCACAATAGTGATTTGGGGTTAATTGCCGAGATAAGCTTACTCGTACAATCTTCTTAAGATAGTTAATTTTATTTAATCAACTTGGGACCGAGAGGATATTGTTGAAACTGGGGTCTGGTAACGCCCAACTATACTTTTACTCTAAGATTATGCTTTCCCTGTTAAATATAGTAACCCAACAAAGGTTGGGGTCGAATCCCAAGGAAATACGTGGAATCGTGGCTTTCAGGTATTGTAATCAACGGGAAAAATTTGAAAAGTAAATAGGGGGATTTGAGTAGCAATATCAAACAAGTAGCTAATATCAACTTCAGTTGTAATCAGTCGAAGGTGAAGACTAGGATTGTGTTCCCCCTGGCTTTTCAACTTCATAGGCTTATCTTTCTTTATTAAACCAACCTGATACCTTGTATGTAAAATCTGGTACATTATGTACCATCAACAGTCTTTTGGACGAGCTGATGGATTGACCTTTACCTTTTGAGGTTCAGGATGTTGCCTTACTAACCCCTATCTTGATCCCAATTAACTATTAACTTTTAAGTTTCTAGTTATCATATGACAGCTAACCACCTTACTTAGATAATACCTAGCGGCATAGATCGACAGTTAAACTTCAAATTACTGTCGTAGTTATCTTTTCCTAGTCACTACTCCACTTTTGGAGTAAGTAGCAATAATCTAGGCGAGATCATAATGTTTGCAACTGCTAAGATAACTATTAAAGTGAAGATAATACAATGCATGCATAGGTATCGGTTCAGAATAACAATAGCACTTCCCCTACTTCGTCAATCTGCTAGGGTTTCCACAACCCTAGCTAAGGGTTTTTAGCCGCTATTTCTTGTGAAGTAATCAACAACATTCATGATTGAAAGCATAAGATGAAATCACAATAATCACAAGTAAAAACCTAAACTTTAACTGAATTAATCAACCAAAATAAATACAAGAGAATTCCAAGACCAAAATTGAATCTCCGAATTAAATTATGATTATAAGTATCAAGAGTGCATAACTTCTACTGAAAAATACATAACGGGTATTTATAGTACATGAGGAACCCTAAAATCAAAGCCCGAATGAGAAAGGACAAAAAGGGTCGGTGACCACTTATCTGTGTCCACATGTGGCCTTGCCTTGGGCGCATGTTCCACATGCGGCTTGAGGCTGGGCGCATGTAGACACCTACAAGTGCCAAAAAAAATTCCTGCAGCTTCTTCTCTCGGGGTTTTGGACTTCTGACACTTACCCTACCCGCATGCGGTCCACATGTGCTACATGCGATCCTCATGTTGTCATAGGTAAGTGTCAAAAGCTCTTTTTCAGCTCTTTCACTCTCTGAATCTTCAATTCTAGTACATACCTTAGTCTCATACAGACCACATGTACAATATGTGGTCCACATGTAGACATAGGTATGTGCCAGGCCTACCAATACTTGCAACCAAACTTCAAATCTTCAACTTTCATCATATGCCTTGGTCACGTACATTCAAAAAGTGTCACGAATACCCAAAATTCATCAAGTAAGTAGCCAAAAACTCTATTTTTCATATTTTTCATGAACTTTGCCTCCAAAACCTAGTTTCCTGCAAACATACCCAAAACACATCATATCTGTTAGTGCATTTTAATATTTTAATTATATTAAAGTGTATTATATCAAATGACAAAGTGTGTTGTTGATGGTTGCACTTCTCCAATGCACATTAGTGGAATATATTAAGAGTAAAAGTGCGTATTTACTTTGTGTAACTCTTATAACCACTAACACTTTATTTCACTCATTATTTTATAGTAGAATGTGACCTTTAGTTCTTGTAACATCTACCATTAGCCTACCTAATTACTCTTGTAACTCTTGTAACATTTGTAACCTATAGACTATTTATGTACCCACTTCAGTACACCATATTCTTCCTATTTAATACAAGAATGAATACCTCGCCTATAAAAAGAGGTGGTCTTGCATGTTATTGCATGCACAAGGAAATATGATAAGTGTGAAAAAGATTATAGTGTTTATTTGTGAAAGAGAGAGTTGAGACAAAGAAAATATTCTAAGTTTACAACTATATTCACTATACAAAAGAGAGTAATTATATTAGTGAAAGAAAGAGTTGAGACAAAGAAAATGTTCTAAGTCCTTAACTATATTCACTATACAAAGAGAGTAAATATATATTTAAGGAAGGTGCTTCTTATGGCGGAGCTTTGGACTCTTCAACTAATCCGGAGTTGCTTGAGTTGTACATCGTTGATGGGTTGTTGTATCTTGGAGGGGATTCAGAGCACTTTTCTATTCTGATAGGGTTGCACCAGGGATTATCTCTTAGCCCATTTTTATTTTCCTTGGTGATGGATGTTTTGACGCGACATATCCAAGGGCAGATGCTTTGGTGTATGTTATTTATGAATGATATGGTGTTGATTGACGAGACTCGGGGAGGATTTAATGATGAGTTAGAGATTTGGAGATAGACACTTGAGTCTAAAGGGTTTCGGTTGAGCAGAACCAAGACAGAGTACCTGGAGTGTAAGTTTAGTGAGTGTCGCAGGAGGATGGAGTGAAGGTGGAGCTGAATTCGTAGGTCATTTAGAAGAGGGAGAGTTTTAAGTATCTGGGGTCTATGATTCAGGGAAAGAACGAGATTGGCGAGGATGTCACGCACCGTATTGGGGAAGGATGGTTGAAATGGAGGCTTGCTTTGGGAGTCCTATGTGATAAGAAGGTGCCCCCGAAGTTTAAAGGTAAGTTTTACAGAGTGGCAGTCTAGCTGGTTATGTTGTATGGAGAGGAATGTTGGCTAGTAAAGAACTCCCACATCTAAAAGTTGAAGGTGGCGGAGATGCAAATATTGCGATGGATGTGTGGGCATTCCAGGAAAGATATGGTGAGAAATAAGATTATTCGGGAGCAGGTGAGAGTTGCGTTGGTGGAGGATAAGATGCGAGAAGTGAGGTTACATTGGTTTGGGCATGTGATGAGGAGGGGATCGGATGCTCCAGTGCAGAGGTGTGAGACACTAGCTATTGATGGTTTTAGATGGGGTAGAGATAGACCGAAGAAATATTGGAGAGAGGTGATTAGGCATGATATGGAGCAGTTACAACTTATGGAGGACATGACCCTTGATAGGAAGGTGAGGAGGACACGGATTAGGGTAGAGGGTTAGAGGGTGGGAGTGCGTCGGTAATAATAAGGGAGCATTTTTTGTGTCTGTAGTTTTTATGCGTGGTGTTGTGTGATGTCTATGATTTAGGTGAGATAGTTTCTTATTCTTATCTTGTGGTGGTTGTATTACCTTATTACTAGAGGGGTTAATTTATTTTTGCACTTATCTTTTGTGTTTGTTATTATGTTATTGGTTCTAAGTCGGGGGTCTATCGAAAACAACCTCTCTACTTCACCTGAGGCAGTGGTATGGTCTGCGTACACTCTACTCTCCCCAGACCCCACTATGTGGGAATACACTGGGTATGTTGTTGTTGTTTTTGTTATTGTTGTGGTATATTACGCCAATAATATCTAACAAAATAACCTAAAAACTTACCTATTTTCCTCATTTTAAGCATCGAAAGTGCTATATTTCTATAGTACATCAGGGTCCAACGTAAGGGTTAGTAAGGTGACACTCTAATACTGAGAGGAAATGAGTAAGATATACCAAAAGATGCCGAGAGGCGGTTGGTGATACTATCTTACCAGATTCTACATGCGCAACAGTTGTATAGTTGGATTGAGGATGAGAAGCTTACTGAGTTAGAAGCCAAGGGGAACACGGTCCTAGTGTACGAATGAATTACAAGCAAAGTTGATATTCGTACTTGTTTGATATTGTCACTACACCCCCCCCCCTAATTTACTTTCCAGTTCTTCTCGTTGATTACATCAGTTAAGAGCTATAATTCCACGTATTTCCTTAGGATTCGACCCCAACCTTTGTTGGGTTACTATGTTTGACCGCGATCGCATAATCTTCAAATTGAATGTGTAGCTTAGGCGTAATCATTGTTGGAAATCTTAGAGACAGGTCGTATTTTTTCTTCCTTGAGCAAGAAATATTCACGTAAAATTTGGTGTGTTCATTGTTTATTTACCTTTACTACTGTTCTATTTAGTTTCTTATGGGCAAAATTCAAAAATGGAAAACTTAGCTCCTTAATTATGAGATTCATAGGAACACTTTCAAAATTACATATTATAGCAACTTGTATTTTATATTTTTGCAAACTGTTGCAATAAAATTACAAATACTTACAAATACAAATATTTTTATTGCCCATAATTAACAAATTTAAATATGGTAATATTACCTTAAATTAATTATGAAGATTACAATCCCATTAAATTCTCATTAATCATGTGTTTTCCGTTATTTGCTAACAACCCTATTCAAATTCAAAATACGGTTTCAGAAATGTGTTTCTTCAAAAAAATCCAATTTAAATTAAGCTGAAACTTCAATTTCGCTATAATTGAACAATCAAATTGAAGTGAATTTTTTTGCTGCTCAATATCAGTTTGAACAATCAGTTTGTATTAATTCAACAATCAACATTACCTTCTTCTGGATAATATTTCGGAATTCAACTATTGATTGTAAATTCATCCTTAATTGTTGTTGAAGGTATCAAATCATTTTTTTTTGTGAATATGAATTTATCAAACCATTTTTTGTTATTTGGATCGTTTTTTGTATCGATCTAATTGTGCTGCTTTGCTGAAGTTTTTTCTATTGATCTTCAGTGCTTCTTTGTATTGATCATTTATGAGTATTATCTAAAAAAATTAAGACAAAGTTAATGCAATACTAATTTGAACAACTAGAACAAAAAACGATCGAATTTAGTTTTTCAAGCTGTTCAATTTCTATTTTTTCTATTTTGCTTGTCGAAATTTGAGAGTACAACTGTATATATGAATAGATCTTTTATATATATTTTAGTTGTGTTTGATTAAGGAATTTCTGTATTTGGTTGTATTTATGTTGAATAGATACTTTGTCATTGTATTTAGGCTGGAATAATTTACTCTGGTTCTAAGTTAAGTGTAAAAAATTAATGTAAATGTATTTTTTAATGTAGTTGTTGGCTGATATGAACTGATAGAACAATAAACTGATAAAATTCAGTTTTTTCGAGCTGATGAAATTTTATTTTTTAAAAGTTTTGCTTGACGGAATTTGAGAGTATATGTTTATATTTGAGAAGTTCTTTTATATATGTTTTGGTTATGTTCAATTCTGGTATTTTTGGATTTGATTGTATTTAACGTTGAACGGAGAATTTTGTTGTGTTTGTATGTTAAGTTTACCTAATATTGTGTAAATGTATTTTTGATTGTAGTTGTTGGCTGTGAACATAGTTTAAGTTTTTTAACTGAAATATGTATATTTGTTTAATTTGGCTTAATTCAGTTAGAAATGGGAATCATACCAGTTCTCGTGAAGCACTCTGAAAGGTGGACGTATGAAAAAAACTATGAAAAATCCGTCACTGATGCTATACTATTGAGCACAACAGCATCATTCGTTGTGTTGCACGATATTTTGGCATCTCACTTAAATGTGGACTTAATAAGCAAACGTATTCTAGTGGAGTATCAAATCACTGGTAATGCAGGGCAAATACAAATACATAATGATATGAGTTTAAAGGTGTTTATTTTGCAGAAAAAAGAGGTACAAGACATGAATGACCTTCTTTTATATGTAAGCATTTTGGAGAAAGTTGTAGGGAGTAGCTTTGCAAGTTCATCTGAATGCGTTGTTGAAAGAACAGCCATATGTAACAACTTTTAAACAGTTTTAAATACATCTAAAGAAGGAGCTTTGGTGGTTTCTGAAAATACAACAACATTAGATGTATTTGAGATGGATACGGTTTAGGTGATTATCTCAGACCCACATCATAAGCATATTGAGGAAGACCAGGTTTACTTGACCAAAAAAATTTTAAAGTCAATCTTGAAGGATTATACAATTAGGGAGAAATTTCAAACTCGAAGCGAAAGGTCAAGTAAGAAATGGTACGTACATTCTATATCATTTAGATCATATTTAAAATGAGTTTGGATATCAAGTTGTACCAGCCACAAAATATATGTACACGTTGCATGACAAATAAAAGCACTTCATCGTTTGCCTCAAGAAAAGAACGTGCTCATGTAATAAATTTCAACTCTATGAGATACTATGTGCACATGCTTGTGCACTGTTGGACAGTAAGAATTTTTAGAAGGAGCCATATTGTTGTGATTTGTATAAGCCAAAAATTGTATTGAAGACATATGATGTTCCAATCTATCCTTTACCACACAAAGATGATTGGATAATTCTAGTTAGCATACTTGGTAAAATAGTACTGCCTCTGAAGTACAAACGCCCTCCCGGAAGACCTGCAAAGAAGGATCATGAAAAATTAGACCGGGATATATTTGAAAAGAAGAACATCAATTCATGCAGTGGTTGTGGGGCTAAGGGTCACAATAGGCGTTCTTGTAGGAAATATCGAAAATGATACATTTGTTCTTCTTTTTTTTTTATAAGAATGAACACATTTTTTTGGGTTAAGACATTTATGCATCAGTTGATTTCTGAACTCTATTAAATCTGAATACTATATTTGTATATGTTGCAGAATCTGAACACTATACATATGACGTAAAATTTATTTGTATTTTTATTGCAATGTATGAACAGTGCATATGTATTTTTTAGTTAAATACATATATTGTATATTGCATTTATATTTTTTATTGTAAAATCTACACAACTCAAATTTACTTTGATAGTAAATGAGCAAGGATTAGATACATATGAAATATATTGCATATTATATATATTGCATATGAATTACATATTTTAATGTTTGTTTTTAGAAGGTAAATAAATAAATATTAAAATACATATGATGTATGTATTTTGCGTATTGTTAACGCTGCATATGTATTTTTATAGCAAAATCTGAACACTGCATATGTATGTTTAAGCTAAACACATATGATTGTAACTGGATATGTATTTTTAATGCAAAATGTCAAAACCAAAATGCACAATATATATTGCATATGAATTTCATATTTTAATGTTTGTTTTTAGAAGGTAAATAAATAAACATTAAAGTACATATAATGTATGTATTTTGCAGAATGTTAATATTGCATATGTATTTTTAATCTAAATAAATATGATGTTTGTTGTATATGTATTTTTATAGCAAAATCTGAACGCTGCATATGTATTTTTAAACTTAATCCCACATCAAAGATTTGAACAATGCATATGTATTTTTAAGTTAAATACATACAACTGTAACTGCATATGTATTTTTAATGCAAAATGTTAAAACTGTATATATATGTTGTAGATAAATCTCACTGCAACAAATAAAACTGAACACTATAATAAAAGATTTAGTATAAAATTATTGAAAATATATTAAAATTAAATGAGTAAATGAATTACTTTCATGCAGCTCAAAATAAGTATGTCTGAAACACTTCAAAATAGAAAGTTAGTTTTTACAATTCAAACCTACATCCCTACACCAGTTTGTCAACTATCCAATGTAATAAATCCATCAACCATCATACATAAAAAATTTCAGTTACACTAGTTATTCTGCTTTGCCTAACAGGCCTCAAGGGTGCTTCGAAGTCACTATGAGCATTTGTTTCTTGTTTTCGCATGCCATAGTACCACAATAGTACAGCATATCTTGTACGGAGTGCATTGGGGTTGAACTCAATCGAAGAAACTCTTTGACCATATGAAAGGTACTCTACGTATATAACCATGTACAGACCACAGTCCCTAAAAATAAAATATTGATTAATAACTAAAATATATTCTGTACAAACTTACAATTTTAGTATATGTATATTAAAATACTTACAAGATTTCACTTGATTATTGAGGTAAATTAACTTCAAATAACATATCAAAAAGATCTGAGGAGTCTTTATCTTTGTATCTCGAATGCTTTTGAAGATCAATACCTTTCTTTTCGTAGAAATTACAAGCTTGGAGACACAAAGGAATAATCTTAGCTAATTTTTTTATGTCAGCAAGAACAACCACATAATGACCACTTGATTCATATGAATCATATAAGAATATGCACCTCTCTGAGAAGGACAAAACTGCGAGAACCCAATGATGTTTTTCCTTTATATTAACTGAAATATAAATGTATTCCACTGTATTCCATGGCACTGCAACATGCATACAAAACTCATTTATGTATTCATTAAGATGGGCCTCCTATCCTCCCGCATTAAGGTTTGGATCATCCACAGAGTAAACATCTATCACAGACCTAATTATGTCCATGAAGTTGCAATCTACTGTGTTGTATTTGTAAGAGCTGTTGGGCTCATACTTCGACTTCTTCCTCAAGTAGTAGAAGCAAACATCAATTTGTTACATTAATTCACACCACAAATCTTAGAATATTCAAATATTTTGTATACTACATTAGCATGTGTATGTAATATAAAATACATATGCATTTTTTAGTTTAATGTCTAAGATTTGCGTATGTATAATTTCATTTGTAAACTACACTTATATACAGACAAAGTAAGAAAAAAGTATATTCAACAGTATGTGATTTAATAAAAACTTCATATGTATATTAATAAGTTATATATGTATTTTTAAGACAATATTTGTAAATTAGTAAAAACATATGTATTTCCAGGTAACATGATATGTATTTTAAGTAATGTTACAACTGTAAAGACAAAATTATCAAAATAATATACTAACCGAGTCTGTCCATGACTGAACAGATAACCCCATAATGTAGATTCAGTTTTTATCTTCAACAGTCTCATCTACGAAGTGCATCATTTGAATGGCTGATTTTTTCTTTTTGTAATGATCCACTTTTTCCTTTCTATTTTTTTCATTACATGGTAAATCATGAAAACATAATTAAAATAAAAAAAATAAGTTGAAACAATTCAAAAGAAATACCTTTTAGCATGACCTTTTAGAAGATCGACAGATATCCAATCCATGAACTTCTTGACAATCTTCGTATCCACTATCCCATCAATCGGGTGATAAACAAATGAATGTTTCTGGAAGAATATACGTATGTGCCCTGCTGAGCTCCCTATATAATTACAAAATACAAAAATGTAATTAATAAAAGCGTAGTTGCAAAACATATTACATTAAAAAATATATATCTTAGTGTACTTACCAGCTGCTGAACCAAACTTACTCCTGTATGGCGACTCCTTGAATTTGGATGGTCGCCTAATCCTTAACTTTTGTACGGGAGTTTGAAATTCACGATTAGCAGAGGGATGAAGAATGATGCTTTTACCACTGTAGACATTTAGACTAGGAAACAGCTCATCAGGAATTGTGTTTTGTGAATCAAGCCACACTGGTTCATCCATTTGTTCATCAGTGGTCAGTTCTTATATTTTAGGAGTTGTCATAATTTGCTTATTTGTACCAAGATTAACCTCCTCGTGCAGCTCTGATTTTGAACTCAATCCAGCGTTATCTTTGTTTGTCTTCCAAAAAATGAGAAAAAAATTAGTTTGTTCTGTCCAAAATAACCCGCATAACCTTAAAAATATATTCATTATACATACTTGACAATCATCTTCAACAACATACTAGGAATTTTTATCATTCAAATTTTTATTAGTAGGTTCTTCTGCACGGGTTGTCGATGGATGTGTGGTGATGCTTTCTCTCTGGTAGGCATTTAGACTCGATAACATCTCATCTAGGATTGTAAATTGCGAATCAGACAATTTGTTTCATCCATTTTCTCATCACTGATCTGCAAAAAAATGAAAGAAAAAAGATAATTATCCTTTGGATTATTACATCACATAAACTCAAAGTTGAATTCATTATACATACTCGACCATCATGTTGAACAACCTTCTCAGAATGTATATAATTCAAATTTATACTTCAGAGAAGCTCATCAGGAATTAAATATTGAGAATCAGTTTCAACGTTTGTTTTATCTGGATGCAAATCAGTGTACCCCTTGCAAACAAGTAAAAGAAATTAAAACGACATCAAACAAAAATTCAGTTGTATATGTTTATATAGATATATATAAAATAACATATAACTGCTGAATACAAAATTACATATGTTCACTCAAATGAATAAACATATGTTAGTTAATTATTTACCTTTGTAGCATCCTGATTTTCACCCAAATTTTGATCAACATTCAGACTAAATTGTTGTGGTGATGTTTCGGCACCAGCATAATCCACATGTTGGAGATCAGAATCTTTATCTTCATATTGTTGCTACAAATATAAATACAAGTTCAATAAATTATTAATACTTGAGTTCACTGAATATGTATATATTTTTTTTCAAATTGAATATGTATATACAAACCCACTAAAAATATATATTGCTATAAACAACATTCTCAAAATACATACTAATATACAAAACTAAAAACAAACTATTTTACAGGTTATAATGTTTGCAATCAACCTAAAAATACATATTCTTATAACAGAATTCTCAAAAATACATATGTACTATACATATGAAGTATAATACATATGTATTTTTTATTATAAAATGAGAACACTGAATATGTATTTTTTTAACTAAATATAACAACAAAAAATAGAAAATGCATAAAATACAACAATGAATCTTTTATTCTGTTCAAAATTTGAAAGTTTGATTTATCTCATATGTATTTTGATAATAAATGAACACAGATTATGAAATTTAACTACATGATTTTTTTTCAAGTGAATATTCAACTAACACAGTATATACTCATATATATATATATATATATATATATATATATATATATATATTAACATAAAAAGCAAAACAATCATAATGAAACAACATTTAAAAGTGCTTGTAAATACGTATTTGAAAGTTTAATATTAACCTTTATACCGTCAAACATATTATTCAAAGTCTAAACAATATTAGGACTGAAGTGTTGTCCAGATTTGTGTAAACCAACATCATCAACATTTTGTTATTCAGCTTCTTTATCTGCAAACTGTTCCTACAAAATATATGTACAAGTATATAACGAGTTATTTGACAAATGTGTTGTATTTATATAATTCAATTCACTAAAAATACATATTCAAAATCAGATAAGTTTTTTAAAGAATATTGTAATAATAAAAAAAAATTCTTGCTTTGTTCAATTGCTTTGAGCATCAGATTGAATTTTTTTTACTAGTCTACGAATTTCTTTAAACTCTTGACGAACCTGTTCTAATACAAAATCAATAAATAAAATTTTTTAATATAAAATAAGTATTTGACAAAAAAATTACCTCATCACGAAATGCATCAAAAACTTTCTTAGAAATGAAGGTTTCTTCCTCTACAGGACTCTCTGGCTTTGGCACAGCTTCTTCCTCTACAGGACTCTCTAACTTTGACTGTTTCGAAGAAAAAATAACACTATTTGTTTGCTTCACTTTTTTCTTTTTTGAAGGAGTTGCCTGTCGTGTTTTAATTGGCTTGAAAACTGGTGTCCTGACTCCAGCAACCTTTGCAGCACGAGGAACTGGTGTCCTCTTTTGGATATGCTCGTCAACAATATTGTGTGGCTTTTTCCTTAATAATTTTTTCACTGCTGGGGTTGATGAATCAACCTTTTATTTCTTTTTTGAATGTTCATTGATCTGTTTTGGTGGTGGATCCTGGAAGCCATCATCCGAATCAACTGAACGTTCATCTTCAAGTACATCCTTCTCTGGTATTTGAAACTTTGTCAATTCCCTTTTAGTTGGTTCTATGTTCTTAAATACAACCTAGGAATATAAATAACCTATGTTAAAGTATCTGTTAAACAATTGTAAATCAAATGTATATATGTAGACTATAAAATACATGTGTATTTATTAACAACAAATCTTGCCATCGTCATTAAACGTAGCATCCATCAAATACTCAAAACGTGATCGAGGTGCATTTATCTTCCAATTTAATAATTGAGGAATTCGATTATGAACCTTCGATGCAATCTTTCGTGGGACATTTGAACAACACTCGTAAAGCCACACTTGAATAGCCAGTGGCATTCCTTATATCAAATAAAATTTTTCACTTGCTTTCAACCTATTATTCAAACTTCTCGCTAGATCCTCAAATGATAAAGTACCCCATGAAATTTTTTTATATCTTCCACTGTCTACCAAATCAAAATGAAGTCGGGATATAACCACAATATCAACATTAAATAACACAAAAGAATGAGGAAAATACAGAATTGTAAACTTCTCAGCATCCTCATCATTCTCCCCCCAAACTTTCTTCGTGAATGCTAGAAATAGTTGTCTTTTTTGTATAAATTCTGCACAATTGAAATACTTCTCAACAATCCTAATTGGTATATCCCCATAAAAAACAAAGTCGTACCTATTAGAGACACAATTCAATCCATAATGATAGCAAATTCCCTAGGAGTAAAATTAAGAGAGGTGTCATTAGCCCGAATGACTATTGCAGAAGAAGAACTACCCTTTATCTCGAGCGACATAACATATCAGCACAACTGTGCTTGAACTACATAGTGCTTCTTCTTCATGAAATAACCAAAAATAATATTGTCGCAAAACTTTTTATACTGTTCCTTGTTTAATATGGCCCGTATACTTTCATCAATATCATTATCATTGTACGAACACATATGTGGTGCAAATCTTGGAAGTTTTCTTAAAATGAATATTTCATCACGCAACACCTATACAAAGTAAAACTACAACTTATTAAAGTGTAAAAAAATTCAAAAAATAATCACCTATGTATTTAACCAAAATAATACATATAATATTCATCTATATTTTGAATAAAAAGAATATAAATTCATCACTAAAACAAAATACATATGATATCTGATATGTATGTATAAAAATACAAATGCTACCTTAAAATGTATATTAAACCTATCAAAAATACAAATGTTAAAAACAAATCAGCCCATTGCAATCCCTAAATACATATCAGCAGAAAATAAAGTACATACTAAAACTAGACCTTATTAAACTATAAGGAACAACAAAACACAACCAAATCAGCAAAAAAAAAAATACATATAACATGCATATGTATTTTGATCAGAACAAAAATACAATCAATACTGAAAAAATACATATCAATTCTACTAAAAAAATATATAGCCAAATAACTCTTCAGGAGTAGTTCATATAATAATATATTTTTCATACATGCAACTTATCAAATTTAAACTATCATCTTCTCAAAACAGCTTGCTACAATTCCTAAAAATAAATATCAGCAAAACATAAAATACATATTAACTACTTGAAAAAAATACATATAATTTTCAACTTTGATAACATCTTTACTTAGAACAAAAAATACTTAAAAGTAAATAATAAAAAAATATTTACAACAAAAAAATTCCTCTTCCTCACTGTCTTCTTCAAATTCATCAGCAGAAGAATTCTGGACATCGTCATCATCCTTACTTAATACTTCAATTTCTTTAGCTTTCCTTTTCTTCTCGTATTTTTTTATGTTTTGATCTTTTGGAGAAGGAGTTTTCTTCAATCATTTTTTTTAAAAATTTTAGTCATCTTCCCCGGGCTATTGCGAAACTTAGACCTAATCTCCTTCGAACTCCCAGATTTCTTCAACTGTATAGGATTTGAAACAACTTTAACTATATCTTCTTGAGTTAACCCAAGACTAAAAGATGGTGCATAATCAGACACCAAATTAATATTCTGTATACCACTATTTATTCGTGATTTTGATGTGTGTTCAGCCATTAAAGCATAAAAATCTTAAAATTGGATTTTAAGATGTATTACAGTAGAAAAAAAAAACCCGCTAACATGCAATAACTGAATTAAATAGTTACCTGAAATAGAGGAAGATAATTCTTATCAGATCGTGCTAAAATCGTGCAAAAGAGAAAAAAATTGGAAGCGGAAACTGAGTGTTAATGGCGTAAAAAAAGAAAAAATATATTTTAAATTAAGGAAAGAGAAGAAGAAAAGCGTAAAAAGGGGGAAATACTCACGGTAACTTCTCTTAGGCTGCAAAAGTAGGAGACCACTATTAAAATAATGCTACTGTTGCTACACAAGGTAATTTGATATAAGTGTTGCTATTTTTTGTAATTTAATACTTAGGTATGCTATTCTATGTAGTTTTTCCCTTCTTATTGCATACGTCTGTTTGGACCAGGTCCCAGAGTAGGAGAACATCATGTATATTTCTTTACTTATAATATGAACTCCTTATTGAGGATTACCTTTCTAAAGATTGGCTCTGCCGTTCTTAAGTTCTTGGAGATTGGATGGAAAAATATGTGATTTCTCATGTTAACCTCATTGATTCTATGTAAATTGACTAGAATTAACGGAACTATAATTGAGATCTTACCTTGGATGGATTGGTAAACCCAAGTCATTTTCCTTCCTCAAAAGTTTTAAAATTCTAGAGAGTGGTTTCTATGTAATTAACGTAAGTCATTTTCTTCGGGGGAGGAGCTAGTGTGTTGTATGGGGGTTCGGCCGAACCCACTAGCTTTTGCGTAGACTCTATATTTGTAAATAAAAAATTCAAAAAACGTATATGATTATATATGTCCGAACCCACATGCAATCAGGGGCGGAGCTAGTGTGTTGTATGGGGGTTCGGCCGAACCCACTAGCTTTTGCGTAGACCCTATATTTGTAAATAAAAAATTCAAAAAACGCATATGATTGATTATATATGTCCGAACCCACATGCAATGTAGTCTGTTGGTCCAGTGATAGGTGTATCAGCTTCCCAGGCCCAAGATGGGGGTTCAAACCTCACTAATGACATTTTGTTAAGTAAACATTCACACACTTTTACACTTTTTTATAAATACAAAAACAAAACTAAGTATTATTAGGCTTGCTTTTAGCCTTTTACAATGGTCAAACATTCACACTTTTACACTTTTTTATAAAAACAAAACAAAAAAGAAAAACAAATCTAATTATTATTGGGCCTATAATTATTAAAGAAAGGAGAAAAAAACTTTACCAAAATCCCAATACATCACCCACGGCATTACCAAGCACTCCAGCAGAAACCTTTTCACTTTAGTCAATTAGGCTCTTGCATTTTTGTCTCTTCGAACAAGAAACGTCAAACGGGTTATTATTTTCCCAAATTGCACTTTTGCTGCTCTTCCAAGTTATGTAATGTGGTTTTCATTTCTCTTTCAATTTTCGCAGATACTAGATTGCTTATTGCTAGTCTCATAGTTTTGCATCGGAATTCATAAGTCACGACCAATAAATTGTGATTAGATTTTCAATTTTGCTTTAGATTCTGGGTTGAAGTGTTTTAGTATGAATTGTTTCTGTAATTCTATTGCAACATATATTTTTCATATTTTGTGAATTGTGATTGCAACGCAGTAGTGTTCATTGTCGATATGAAAAAAAAGTGAGTGAATCTTTCACCACGGAAGGTTTTCGAAGTTGGAACAAAGGCATAGAAAAGTTTAAAAAACATGTGGGTGAAGTGAATAGTGTTCATCGTCGATGTTTTAAAACGTGGGTGAAGTGAAATAGTGAATAGTGTTCCGAACCCCCAGACTTTAAAGTCTGGCTCCGCCTCTGATTTTCTTCATGTTTTTAATAAATTAAAGCGACAGTTAAAATGAAATGAATGATGTATTTTTAATAGGGGAGAAAATTTTAATGTACAATGCACATGCATTAATCTCAAACTTAAAAACATGAAACTGGAAAGACACTGCACAAACACACATGGGGACATTAAGACCATGTCTTGGAAGTTTTGGCAATTGATGAATAGAGATTACATAAGTTTGTGAATGATTTTAGTAGTAAATAGTCAGTCTCATGATTCCTTCACTAATTTTTCTTTCTTTACATTGCAAAGTGACGTGCCTCATTTTCATCTACATCTTTAATGCTCTTTAAATTAAAGAAAAATAGAGATGACTACCGCCTCATAAAAACAAATACTCCCTCCGTTCCAATTTATGTATGTGATTTTAACTTGACACATAGTTTAAGAAATTAAATAAGCTTTTGAATCTCATGCTCACAAACTAAAAATATGTAGATTGTATTAAAATGTCCTTCAATTTTATGATCTTAAATATGTCATGTAAAAAATTGAAACTAAAGAATTATCAAAACATAAAGAAATCTTTTTTTTTTTAACTCACAAAAAAAGGACAAACAAATTAGAATTGGAAAATACTTTAGTTTCATCAAGACCTCGCTCTAAATAAAGAATGATAATGTTAGAAATTTTTGGTTGTTTTCGTATCAAAGTTCCTCTTGATTGTCTGTGATTTTCTAGTGATGAATTATAACCATCATTTTAGCATAACTAGAGGTACTTCATGACTAATAGGTTTAATTTACAAACGCTTATCGCCAGAAATAGCCTAATGTTCCCGCTCTTTTATTAATTAGGTTTGCAAATTGCACTTATATATGCTGCCTCACGCAACTAAATTCATCTAGTTGAGAGAATCCCTAACAGGGTTATGATACATGGTTTAGTCCATTTTAATCAAGCAACTTTGGACGGATCAATAGTACGTTCATTTATTAACTCAATTTATTTTAACCTGTCCTAATTTAATCCGATCGCCCATTTGACACCTCTTCAGACACAATGTCCTTTCCCTTCCTCCCTTGTTTTATACAGAATTCGGAACCAAAATAAGCCACGAAATAAAAAAGTGATCAAAATAGGTCATCTATTTAATTAGTTACCAAAATAGGTTAAACGTAATAAATTATTACGTTTTATATAATTTTTCTTAACAGTCAACTGACGGAAATGAATAGTAAACATTGTTTGTAAAACGTAATAAATTATTACGTTTTTCACAAAAAATAAAAAAAGGAGAGCAGTGTATTGTCACATCCACCTTTAGTCAAATCATGTAGTTTGTAATAATTTATTACGTTTTACAAACACTATTTGTAAAACGTAATAATTTATTATATTTTACAAACAGTGTTTGTACATTGTAATAAATTATTACAACTTATACCTGCGCATATCCCATCACCTTTACTTGTCTCTTTTATATGAAACTCCACCCCAACCCACGTAGCTAACCCTCCCACCCCACCCCAACCCCTTACCTTATTTTAAATGTAACCCTCCACCCCATCCCAAATCCACCTAACCACCCCTGCCCCCTTATTTTAATTTAAATGTAAATCCCCCCACCCCCACCCCCAAGCGAGTTGCCCCTCCCCCTCTCCTCTTTACTTAATTTTTTTTGTGTGTGTGTTAAAAATATGAAATTAATTTTTTTGATTAATGTTTTATATTAGTTTTTTATTAGTATTTCGGTTAGGATTCTGAGGAGACTCACATGAACAAAAGAAATCACAATTTAAGTTACAGGTGTATAAAAATCGAACCGATAAATATGTTATTGATTTATCTTTATTCGATTTTTTTAATAATTTTATAAAAAAATATTGGTTTATTGATTTAGTTTTGATTTTTTTATTGGGTTATTGGGTAAATCGATAACCGAATAAGATTATACGAAATTATTATTTTACACCTTTTTCCTTTCAACTCTTTTTGTAGTTATATTTATATATATATATGGATGGTGTAAAATAATAATTTCGTATAATCTTATTCGGTTATCGATTTACCCAATAACCCAATAAAAAAATCAAAATCGAATCAATAACCTAATAAATTGTAATAATTTTGTTCATGTGAGTCTCCTCAAAATCCTAATCAAAACACTAATCAGAAACTAATATAAAACATTAATCGAAAAAATTAATTTCATATTTTTAACACCCACACAAAAAAAAATTAAGTAAAGAGGAGAGGGGAAGGGCAGCTTGCTTGGGGGTGGAGGTGGGGGGATTTACATTTAAATTGGGGTAATGGGGCAGGGGCGGTTAGGTGGGGTTTCGGTGGGGTGGGGGGTTATATTTAAAATAAGGTAAGGGATTAGGTTGGGTGGGAGGGTTAGCTATGTGGGGTGGGGGGAGGAATTTACATTTAAATTGGGGTAAGGGGGCAGGGGCGGTTAGGTGGGGTTTCGATGGGGTGGGGGGTTACATTTAAAATAAGGTAAGGGATTGGATTGGGGTGAGAGGGTTAGCTATGTGGGGTGGGAAGGAGTTTCATTTGAAAGAGAAAAGTAAAGGTGATGGGACATGAGCAAGTATAAGTTGTAATAATTTATTTCAATGTACAAACACTGTTTTTAAAACATAATAAATTATTACGTTTTACAAACAGTGTTTGTAAAACGTAATAAATTATTACAAACTACATGATTTGACTAAAGGTGAATGTGACAACACACTGCTCTCCTTTTTTTTGTTTTTTGTGGAAAACATAATAAATTATTACGTTTTACAAACAGTGTTTTCTATTCATTTTCGTCAGTTGACCGTTAAGAAAAATATATAAAACGTAATAATTTATTACGTTTAGCCTATTTTGATAACTAATTAAATAGGTGGCCTATTTTGTTTACTTTTTTTTATTTCGTGACTTATTTAGATTTCGAGTCTTTTTTACATTTAATATGGGGAATAGTCGTCTAACAAAATGAAATTATCCCCCCTCCACAAAAAAATGAGATCAAGAAAACATAGTTATTAATTTTTGTGGTTGTCAACAATACATGTTATGACCCCTTGTATCATTAGAATATTCTAATTAATGACCTCCGAATTCTCCTCCCTCCCCCCAAAAAAAAAATTCATACTGTCCCTTCACTAGTTGCAAAATTATTCAAAACAGGTGGGAGAAAGGTCATAATTCAAATGTTAAATGGCCGGCTAGAACAATTGTGGAAGGTGCATAATGTATGGGAAGATATTTAACATTTAAATATTTTGTAAGAAGTAAGACTATCTATTTTAGAAAGAAAAAAGATATTTTTTCCCCTGAACTTGTCCTCCAAACTCACTTTAGCACTTAAACTTAACTTCTGTTTATTTATCCTCCTTAAAATCTTTAAAGTGAATTATTTTTACCCCTCAAGACTGAATATCACTCTCACAACGGAGAGTATGTTACACTCTCCTACACATCAACGCCACGTCAACGGCATGTCGGAGCCACGTCATTGCCACGTAAGAAGTTCAATTTTTCTAAAAAAATAAATTAATCCCCCACATTTTATTTTTATATATTTTTTAAAATAAATTAAAAAGTATATATTTACTATTTTATTTATAGATATATACATAAAATAAAAAAGGCACCCCCACCCCCTCTTCCCCATTTTCTTTCTTCTTCACACCCTCCCACCTCCCCCGTCCACCCCGCCCCCAACCCTGCAACGCAGCCCCCTCCCCCCTTTCTATCTTCTTTAAACCACCCCATCTCTCCCCTCACCTCCCTTTTTATCTTCTTCAAACTTAAACATATTATCAATTCAAGAAACAACCAATTCAAGAAACACCAATTATTCCTTCATCAAACCACCAATTCAAGAAACACAAATTTCAGGCACAACTTTACATCATCATCAGAAAACTCCAATAATCAATTTAGACATCAATCATTAATTCAACGAACTCATTTTTTTTTTTGTTTTCAAGTTTTTTTCAAGCTTCAACAATGACGGATACAAAATTAAACTAGCAAAATTCATACCAATCAAACTCAAAATTCAAGTACAATTGCACATCATCATCAGAAAAACCCAATAATCAATTTGAACATCAACCACAAATCCGACAATAAACTCATTTTTCTTGTATTCAAGTTTTTTCAAGGTTCAATAATGGTGGATACAAAGGGCAATCTCATAAATCCAACAATAATTTTCTTGAAAAATCACATAAGTAATTTAGTTCAACAATCATGTATTGAAAGAATTTTTTTCCAAAAATTATTTTCTAACCTATTAAAATTCATAACTTTTCACACATTTTTTTTTCTTTCTTGAAGAAATTAATGAAGATGATAGAAGTGGAGATGGAGAGTTAGAAGAAGAAGAAGAAGAACAGGAATTGGGGTGGGTTGTAAGAAGAAATAAAAAAAATGGGGCGGGGGCGAGGGGGGCTGGGGGTATGAAGAAGATGAAGATAGGGTGGGGTGAGAGGTAAGGGGTGGGTTTATATATATATATATATATTTAAAAAAGGGACTATATCAGTTTTAAAATTAAAAAATATGCCTTTTTTTTTTTAAATCCACGTTAGCTTTAGGGGTGAAAATAATTCACTTTATAGATGTTAAGGAGGATAAATAAACGAAAGTTAAGTTTAAGTGCTAAAGTGAGTTTGGAGGACAAGTTTGGGGGGGATCTTTTCTCTTTTAGAAAATCTAGAATTTTCTAACCATACATTTACATATTCCATCCATCTCATTTCACTTGACTTATTTATTGAAATAATTTTATAATTTAATTTTATGAAATCAAAAGAAGTTTATCATGTTATTCCCATACTAGAAAAATATTAATACAAGAGTTAATACATAAAAATGACCCTAAACTTGACACCAAATTATAACTTTGACCTTAAATTTTGACAGTGCACAAATATGACCTTTAACTATTCAAAACTGCACAAATATGACCATCAATCCTACGTGGCAAAACGCGTGTTCAACACGCAAAACTGGGTGCGTCCAGCTTAAAATCTAAAGGTATAATACATAAATATGACCTTAAACTTTGACAGTGCACAAATATGACCTTTAACTATTTAAAACTGCACAAATATGATCTTTAAATGACTCTTCACTATTATTTTCAGCTCAAAATGAAAATGGTATCTAATTTCTTTTGTCATTGCGGAAAAAGAGCAATATTAAAGATTTATTAATTAGGCAGGTCAACCTCATACGAAAAAATCAAGCGGATATGTATATATATTATAAAGTAGGGGACGAATTTAAGTTATATAATATATCTAAATATTATTTATTTAAATATTAAATTAAAGATGAAACTATACTAATAATAAATTTTTTTATAGTTTTAATAAAACGTTATTAAATTAATGTTATTAAGGATAGTAGTAGTAGTATATTAAATTAACGTTATCAAATTAACGTAATGTTATTAAATTAACGTTATTAAATTAACGAGGGGCGGACCTACGTGGTTGCCATGGGGTTCACCTGACCCCCTCGGTAAAAAAATTACGTTGTATATATAAGATAGAAAATGTATATTTATGTACGTATATTAATGTTGAACCACATGAAACAAGGAACTTAGATAGCCCAGTGGTGTTATTTGCTCTTCTTGGGCGCTTCTTTCAGCCTACTGTGCGGGTTCGATCCCTGCTAGTGGCTGTTTTTTTTTAATTAATAAAAAGTTAAGTGCTGCTGCTATAGAAATAAATAAAATAATAATAATAATAATTTTTTTAAATTAAAAAAAAGTTAGGTGTTGCTACTATAGAAATATATAAAAAAAATTATTATTATTATTATTATTATAATAATAATAATAATAATAATAAAAACGACGTCGTTTTAACACAAAAAATAAAACTTTGACAGTGCACAATATGACCTTTAACTATTCAAAACTGCACAAATATGACCTCTCTCCAAGTCGGCCCTTTTAACGATGTGGCACCGTGTGATTGGATTACCTTTCCACGTAGGCGTGAGTGAGACTCACACATGGGATTGCAAAATCGGAGGTCATATTTGTTCAGGTTTTGAATAGTTAAAAGTCTTATTTGTGCACTATCAAAGTTTAAGATCAAAATTATAATTTGATGTCAAGTTTAGGGTCATTTTTAGTTATCTCTTCTACAATCCGGACATAAATAAGACCCAGTCATGTGGTGTCTTTTTGTACTTTCATGTGCAATGAATTTGAAAATTGGACAACCACTTAATTTTTTAAAGGATAATATAGTACTTAGTATTTTTGGTCTCTCAATAATTAAATAATTTTTAATTTAATTTTATAATAATTAACAACTATATTTAACATTTCATTAATAGAAATGTGTGTATTTCTATATTTTTGTCGCAAATATGTTATATTTTGAACGGTTGTTAGGACTATATCAGTGTCACGAATTTAACTAACCTGAAATCATAAGTGGCTTTCATAAGTTAGAAGTTAATTAAATATACTCATCAAATATCGCAAATACTAAAATTAAAAGTTATCGGTAGCTAGGACCCAAGTGTGGTTGACCCTTTTTCTCTTTTTACTCTATAAAGAAAATTCTAATGAAATTTTTTCTTGCGGATTTTTTCATTCTCGTGTAGAGTGTTCTGCGCTGCGATTTGTAATTAAATAACTAGAATAGCAAAGAAGAACTTAAAGATAAAGTCACCTTAATTAATCAAACCCAACAAAAATAATTAATAAAATGTCAACTTGGGTGTCTTAGTTACTAACTAAGAGCTATTTGGTACTAGGAATGAGAAATAATTAATTTTAAGATGAGTTTATTAATTTCATGTTTGGTTAGAAAAAATTGCAAGATAACTTATCTCATATTAATTATCCTAAAAATAATAATGTTATTTTAATCATACATTGAAGGTGAAATAACAATCCCAAAATAATTAATCCCTAGATAATTTATTTCCAACCAAAGCTGCCCTAACATAATTATTATAATCATCTAGCCCGAGCTTGCATGTGCATAAGCTTGATTTTTATATGGAAAATTAGTTACTTCCTTCGTTTCGTTTTAGTTGGTCCTTTTTCTAAAAGTATTTGTTTCAATTTAGTTATCCCTTTGATGAAATCAAGAGGAACAAAATAAGCCTCTATTAAATAATTTCTTAAGGAGTGTGTCAAGTCAATAAAAGCCAATTAAAACGAAACGGAGGGAGTAGATCATGAACTTTCACAATTAATTAGGAAAAGTTTGGGTGATGAACCAAATGGATGACAAAGCAAAAACACACAGCAAACACGACCTGTTCAAAGTTCAACAATATCCAAGTCAATAATAATAATTAACATCAGGATTAGAAGTGACTTAAGAATATAAACTCATGATTTCAATGTCTAATTACTCGTATGTCATCTTCCAGGTACTATTATAAAATTGGGATGAGCCTAACTTTGATAACATGTTAAAGAAATGAATATTGTGTCTAACTCAATCTTAAAAAAAGTAATTTGATCTCTCGATAAAATATAAAAGAGGACCACAAGCCTATATAAACACCTCAACGAACTCATATGAACACTCCTGAGCTCAAAGACAATCAATCTCTCAATGTACATGTTGCTGTTATTGATCCATTTTTCTTACTGCCATACGAAGTATATGGTCGATAGAATAAGAAAAGTAACAGGCAAAAAGCACGCTAAATTAAGAGATAAGAACTCCCAAAAAGGCCAAGACCATATAAGGAGTTCAAATTCTCGTCGCCCACTGATGTGGGACTCAACATAGATTAATCTCAGTTTCCTTGCCAAAAATCACATGGCCGCCTTAGCCCCATACAATTTTAGCTAAAAAGCCGAAGACTTCAATAAAGTGTATATATCAAGAACAATATGAGTCCAAATACGAATTTCCAATTAAACTTGATAGATTCGATTTTAAGGGATTTTAGTGCTCATTACACCTTTGAATTTATGAATTCCGAATTTAATATTTGTTAAATATTAGTTGATTTTTACATATAATATGGTACACTTCAAAAATACTGAGTTCAATAGGTTGAATCTATCCATAATAAGAGCAATGCATCCGCCTACGCCTAAGTCCTAAGAGAAAGAAAGACATATCTGCATAAAATGTTTTACTATTAATGTAAAATTTCACTTCTTCCGTTAGAAAATTACACAGTATATAAGATTGTATTATTTTTATGTATATGTAATAGATATTATATTTCTCAACTTTACTTTGAATTTACTTCTTTGTATTTTGAATTGGCTCCACCATTAGTGACGAGCCTTTGGCTACCTCCCGGAAATTTCATTTCATACGAAAAAAATGTAACTAGTGAAATGAGCAGCCTTAAGATTATTGTAAAATTCAAGGCAACTTCCTAAAGTATATAGTAGCATCATAGTCAAAGTGTCCCAAGAAATTTCAAATAACACATGAAATAAAAGCAGAATAAGTTAATCACTATTGCAGCCATGACCCATGAGCAACCACCAATTGGAGCCTTGTATTCTAGTCAAGATGGGTCCTTTTCCAATTTGTCTTGATCCCAAAATCCCCTTTGTGGGTAAGATGGTTCAACAAGGAACTATGGCTCATAAGGTAGACTTGGACTCTTGGACTTTTCATGGAGACTTGGAATTAAGAGTGTCAAACGGACCGGGACGGGCCAATTCGGAATCGGCCCTCCCATTTTACCCGGGTTCCGGGCCGGTTACGGACCGGGTTTGGCATTAATCGGGCCGGGCCGGGCCGGGCCGGGTCAAACAGTAAAAAAATTAAAACCCATCCGAACCCGGCCCACTTAACCCAATCCGGTCAAACTCACCAAAACTCGGTTAAAAACCGGTCAAATCCGTTTAAAAAATCTAATATACACTATATACACTCCAATATACAATATATATTTTTTTAAAAATATATAAAGTATAAACAATTACACATATATACGTACCATTCAATATATAATTATATATGACTATACGTACTACTTTAAATAAAACATATGCTATAATAGTATAATATATATATATATACACTACAATATATATATATATATATACTAATTTATAAAACATATACACATGTATACGTTAAATATATACTACTTTAGAAGATATATACACATATATATGCACCATTCAATATATATGTACTACTTTAAATAAAATATATACTACAATATAGTGATATACATATATATATATACAACAATATGTATGTATATATAGTTACATACTAATTTATAAAACATATACACTTGTATACTTTAAGGATATACGTCTATAGAAGATATATACACATATATACGCACCATTCAATATATATGTACTACTTTAAAAAAAGTATATACTACAATATATATATATACTAATTTATAAAACATAAAGTAATGTATACGTTAAATATACACGTCTATAGAAGATCTATTCACATATATACACTCTATTCTATGTATATGTAATACTTTAAATGAGATATATACAATATACATACATTACAATATATATTTGTATAGTTATATACTAATTTATAAAATATATACACATGTATACGTTAAAATATACACGTCTATAGAAGATCCATTCACTCTATTCTATGTATATGTAATACTTTAAATGAAATATACTATAATGTATATACATTACAATATATATTTGTATAGTTATATACTAATTTATAAAACATATACACATGTATACATTAAATATACACTTCTATAGAAGATATATACACGTGTATATGCACCATTCAATGTATATATACTACTACTTATAAAATATACTACATTATATATACATTATAATATGTATAGATATACTTATATACTAATTTATAAAACATATACACATTTATACGTTAAATATACACTTCTATAGAAGATATATGCACAAATATACAAAACATATGCTACTTAATATAATAAATTAATAATATTTGGTAGTAAATTAATAATATATTAGAAGTAAGTTTTTAATTTAAAGTAGAAAACTAGAAATTCAATTTAAAATTTTAAATCGTTAAATAAAAAAAAATAAAAAACAACGACTAAGGACTGAATGAATTTGGGGAATTTTATTGATTGCAAAATGATCCAAAATTTATAATTTACATGAATGAAAAATCTATAAATTATGCATCATTTTTTCCAACTCATTCATGTTAATATTAATGGGAACTTGTATAGGATAGTCGAAGTCAACGGGGGCAAAACTATGCATTGGACTTGATTATGTTGAGTTCTCCCGTGAAGTCATAATTTCTTCAAGTTTTAGCTCGTCGCTCGGCTCCGGTTCCATTCCTTGGTTTCTTCTTTCCGCTCTAATCCAATCTCTGAGGCAAACTAGAACATTCATTGCATTGCTTCCCAATGAATGTCGGTTGTCTCCAAGCTGCTGTCGTCCCTGACTGAAGGCGCTCTCTGATGCAACGGTTGACATTGGAACATTCAAGATATCTCTAGCTAATCTTGAAAGCACAGGATATTGTGATTCATTATTCCTCCACCAATCCAACGTGTTGATCCGTCGTCTGCGATCCTCTGGTGCCGTCCGAAGATAATATTTTAGCTCTTCCCGATAAGTTGATGTGTAAGTTCTCTCATCAACACTGTTCCAATAATTTAAATCATAAAACGAATCAGAAAAACCACTATGTGCCGGCCTTTTAGAAGATGATGGCTCCTCGGGAGGATGAGGAGCGACAATTGGAGTGATATTTGTAGGTACGGCTGAATCAAATAAATCAGCATAATGATTATATAATTTTTCTCTGTAATCCTTTGCATCAGCCATAGCCGTCCACAAATCAGGTTGTACTTGTTCAGAATCATGGTTAGTATTTATTTCTAAGTTAGTATAAATAAGAGTACTAAAGTGACACATATGATTATATTTCATGCACGGATTTAGCATAGCACCAACCAAGTAAATAGGGGGAATCGGGAAAAAATATTTTTAAAATTTCGTAAACATGACGCCAACAGCTTCTTTATAACCTTCTTTATTTTTATATTGTTGGAGCAAATCAGAAATATCAGCTATATATGCCAAAATATTACAAACAGTAGGATAGTAAGCACCGGAAAATTCAACCGTAGCTACATAAAATTTTTCTAAAAACTTAACAAGATCATTAATTACAACCCAATCAGAATTATGTAGCATGCAATCGGAAGAATCAGCAAATGAACCGCAATGTTGGTTAAAAGCTAGTGTAATAGGAATTCTATATTTATAACAAGTTTTTAAAAATTCATACGTAGAATTCCATCTAGTATCAATTTCCTCAGGCATCAAAATCGGTGTAAGTCCATTTTCTTGACATTTAACTTTAAATTCTCTAATTCTCGATCTATGATTATTTCCTTGAATAAAACCAACGGCAAGACGATTTTTTTCAATATAAAGCTCAAAAAACTCAAGACCATCTTTTACAATTAAATTATATATATGACATGCACACTTAATATGAAAAATTTCAGGCAAGGGTGGAGATAGCGTAGATTTTATTTTTGTTATAGCAGTCTTGTTGTTAGAAGCATTATCAAAAGCAATACATAAAATTTTATTTTCTATACCATAATATCCGACAATTTTAACAATAGAATCAACAATAAATTATCCAGTATGTTTACGATCTTCATCATATAAAAAAGCAAGAATACGTTTTTGCATCACGAAATTACTATCCATCCAATGACAAGTAACGGTTAAATAATCATTTTTATTTACAGCACGACCAAGATCAGAAGTTAGGGACAATCTACATTGAATATTTTTTAACAATGTTGATAAATAAAAACAATATTGTGAATGGAGTCTAAAAATATCAGACCGACAAGTAGTTCTAGGAATACCATTAAACATAGGATTATAAATTGCTTGTATATAACGAATAAAGGCATCAGAAGAAGGAAAACTAAAAGACAAACAACCCACAGCTACCATTTTAGCTATTTCTTTCCTGTCCCTCAATTTATTATACTTTTTCGCTACTTGACCGGTTGTTGGGTCCATTCTAGTTTGCGTTGACCCACCAACATCCCCACCACCTTTTGCAATATTTAACTCTCTTTTGTGATCTTCAACTACATGTCTCATTAACGTACCCGTACCCCCTTGCTTGCCTCCACTTCTATGCTTATATATCTGTTGACAAATATTGCATTGCACCTCAATATCTGATATACGTTCAAAAAATTGCCATGCAATACTAGTTTTTTTATGAGGTTTTGGGGCACTGGGAGGACGGGAAGGGAGATTAACTGATTCAGATCTAACGTTAGCATCTCCTACTGCGAGTGTCTCAGCAATATTTTCATTATCTTCATCTAAATTAACCGCATCTACTTCATTTTCTTCTTCTATACCGTAATTTTCCTGAGCTTCTACATAATTCATATCGTGAGCACCTACACCTATTTCTTCCTCAAAAGGTGTACCAAGCGGTACCGGAGGCGAAGACACACGGGTATATCTACTACTTGAACTACCTCTACCGCTAGTAATTCGCTTTTTACTACCACTACCGCTTCCAGGACAAAAAATTTTAACACCTTTAGTAGCGAGGTTTTTTAATTTATCCATAATATAAATTAAATTAAACTAAAAATATTCAAAATACAAAAATATAATAAAATTAAATATTAAACAATTAATACAATAAATAAAAATTAAACGTAAGAGATGGAACGACAATACCAAATTTTGGAAGTATCCGAAGATTGCGAATTTAGAAACTTCCGCTCGTACTTTGTAAACGAAAAATTAAAAATTAAAGTGAACACTTTAAGAAATTAAATATATTGAATATTTGAGAATTGAGAATTGAGAGAGAATGAGATTTGAGAGAGTGAAAAATGATTTGAAGTTGTAGGGTATTTATAGATTTTTTTGGGGGATTAAAAAATATTTTTTAAAGTTTTTTTTTTACTAAATGGGCCCAAACTAGCTGTTTGGACCCAAAAACGGCTATATAGCCGTTGGGCCAACGGCTAGTTTGGCCCAAAATCTATTTTTTTTTTTTAATTTTCCGGGCCGGGCCGGGTCGGTTAACCGGCGGGCCTGGTTCGGGCCGGGTTAATCGGGCCCATTTTAACAAAATAACCGGCCCGGGACCCGGAACCCTAAAGCCCTAGGGCTTACCGGGCCGGGTCAAACCGGGGCGGGTTAGATAATCGGGCCGGGTCGGCTGGGTCGGCCCGCCCCGTTTGACACCCCTACTTGGAATTAACATGTGGGGGCATGCAGAACAATTATTTAAATTTCCTCATTGTATAGTTATTATTCCTACTTTCTTGATGATTTCTTCTCCTATAAATACCCTTTCAAGCCTCATTCTTATACATCAAGTGATCAAACATTAATTCATCTCTTTAATCTTTTGTATTCACTCACATTCTATTTATTCAATACTTAAACCAAGAAAATAAGATGGAGAACTTCCCAATTATCAACTTAGAAAAGCTCAATGGAGCTGAGAGAGCCAACACCATGGGAATGATTAAAGATGCATGTGAGAACTGGGGCTTCTTTGAGGTAACTAAAGTTTGCATAAACATATTTCACTCTCTCAGTTTCAATATATGTGTCTTACTTAGTCGGTTTTAAAATGGATGTTACTTTCTATATTTTGCATTATCACTCTTTAATTTCAACATACATGTTTAAGACCCTATGATCTAAATGGCATTTTGGTATATTAACATACATATCTTTAATTAGTTTTACACCACAATATTCTAACTATCTTCTTTACTTTCTTACATTACGGATCCGGTCAAACTGAAACGACATAAAATGAAACACGGGAATAGTAATTTTTAAGTTTGTATGAAATCTTGCACATTGATGTATTTTGTTTGTTTATGTCATTATTGCAGTTGGTGAACCATGGGATTCCACATGAAGTAATGGACACAGTTGAAAAATTGACAAAGGGACATTACAAGAAGTGCATGGAACAAAGGTTCAAGGAATTGGTGGCCAGCAAAGGACTTGAAGCTGTGCAAGCTGAGGTTACTGATTTGGATTGGGAAAGCACTTTCTTCTTGCGCCATCTTCCTGTTTCAAACATCTCTGATGTACCCGATCTTGATGATGAATACAGGTATATACATGTAGAGTGTAGACGGACACATAATTTAAGTTATATAAACCAAAAGTATAACTAATTATATTAGTTATCATAACATTTACTTATAAGTTAGTAACTACTTTATCAGTGAACTGATTGCGTAAGAATATTTTATACCATCGTTGCATGAAACTTATATATTTGACATTGACTAGGAAGGACAATTAATTATAAAGTACCTAACTTAACATGCACAAGACATGACAGATGACACCCTTCCTATTCATATATCATTTTGGCATGTTCCTCACATGTATGGTGGATTGAGACTAGACAAAAGATATAGAAGTACAATGATATATGTACTTAATAAAGTTTCTTATCAATGTTGCCCCAAATGATGCAGAGAGGTCATGAGAGATTTTGCAAAAAGATTGGAGAAGTTGGCTGAGGAGTTACTGGACTTGCTCTGTGAGAATCTTGGGCTTGAAAAGGGTTACTTGAAAAAGGCCTTTTATGGGACAAAAGGTCCCAACTTTGGATCTAAGGTGAGCAATTATCCGCCATGCCCCAAACCCGATTTGATTAAGGGACTCCGTGCTCACACAGATGCCGGTGGCATAGTACTTCTCTTCCAAGATGACAAAGTGAGTGGCCTTCAACTCCTCAAAGACGACCAATGGATTGATGTTCCTCCTATGCGCCACTCCATTGTGGTCAACCTTGGCGACCAAATTGAGGTAAAAAGGAAAAATTTGCATTTGATATGACGGAAGTTATTTTTTCAAAAGGTGGAAATTGACTTGTATCACGTGTCTATTCTTTTTTCACCATAACTTATGAAGTACTAAAAGGGTAATATTTATGAAATGTAAAAACAGGTGATCACAAACGGAAAGTACAAGAGTGTGATGCACAGAGTGATTGCTCAAACAGACGGGACTAGGATGTCACTAGCCTCATTTTACAATCCAGGAAGCGATGCAGTAATCTATCCCGCGCCAACTTTGGTTGAGAAAGCTGCAGAGGAAAGCAAACAAGTTTACCCAAAGTTCTTGTTTGATGATTACATGAAGTTATATGCTGGACTCAAGTTTCAGGCCAAAGAGCCAAGGTTCGAAGCCATGAAGGCCATGGAAGCTGAACTGAAAGTTGATCCAATTGCAAGTGCTTAAATTCCAAGTGTGATCAAGTGAAAAGATTGGAGTTTGAAAATAAAATGATTCATTTTACTAGTTTACAAATAGCTATATTGACATATGTATACACATTATTTCCTTTTTTTCTGCACGGTAGAATCAAGATATTCATAAATATTGTGCTTTGCTACATGTATAGGAGTAACGGTTGCATCTCAAAATAAATTGCCAAATAAAAGTTGCCTTTTAGGGCAAACTTATATATATTATTTGCATTCTTCCGTTTCAGTTTTTCCCACTTCCTTATATTCTTCACTTTGTGATCACTTTTTCAATTGCTACTAATTATTACCTAATTATATAATAACTAGAGAAATTAACCGCACTTCGCGCGGTGTTAAAAAATTAATTATTTTATTTGATTAATTTTATATTCACTTTAGATTTATTATCTAATCGTAATATTATAACTTGTTATAATTATATTATGAAGAATGTTTTGTTTCATAAAAGAATTTTTTTTTTAACAATTCAACATTTATTAAATGATGGATAATATATTCTTTATCAATAAATTAAAATATATTCTCTAATAATAATTTTATTTCATTTTTATTGCGTATTGAATGATTTTGAGATTTTAATTTGAAATAATGTACTTATGTGTGCTTATAAACGCACTAAGATGGTAAGATAATTTCTTATTCATTATATATATATAAAACAATTTCAATAGCATAAATCTCTTTAAGTCGTCAACACTATATACTGATTAACTCCATATTACAACTACCTTAATGTGCATATTGCAATTCGCATCATAAAAAAATCATGAAAGTTCATAGTATAGAAGTTACATATGAAGAACATACACATGAACACTCACACACATACACCTATTTTTGTTACTTTAATTATGAGAAAATAAATGAAAAAAGAAATACAAAATTAGTATATAATTTTTTAAGCTCTTGTTCGATAGCCTCTTTGACAAACGATCAACCTTCAAAAGCCTATAAAATTTACAATAATAAAAAAATCATGACAGTTCATATTATAGAAGTTACATATAGAGAACATAGTCATGAACACTCACACGCGCACATACCTATTGCTTTTACGTTAACCATAAGAAAATGGACGAAAAAAGAAATACAAAATTAGTTTATAATTTTTTTATCTATTGTTCGATAGCCTTTTTGACAAACGATCAACCTTTCAAAAGTCTATAAAATTTACAATAATAAAAAAATCATGAAAGTTCATATTATAGAAGTTATTACATATAGAGAACATGCTCATTAACATTGACACACACACACACCTAATTGTTTTTACGTTAACCATAAGAAAATACACGAAAAAGAAATACAAAATTAATGTATAATTTTTTTAAGCTCTTGTCCGATAGTCTCTTTTACGAACAATCAACCTTCAAATGTCTTCTTAATAAGCTTGAATTTAATACTACAAATAATAATATAAAAAACACTATTTCAGATATAAAACGAAAAGGATATTCTTGAGTATGGGTCTCATTAAATAAAATATTATGACTTTACATAGATGAAAATGGAGGAACATAATAAGTTATCTTAAATTTTATAATTAAATAATTGGAGGTTATGAATATGAAAATATAAAAGTCATGAAGTTAATGATATTATTAAGAGTATAATTTATTTTTTAATTATATATAGATATAAATTTTACTTAATACAAATCAATTACATTAATTATAAAGGAAGATAAAACAATTAACAAAATATTTAGAGTTTAAAATAAAAAAAAAATGGTCTTATTAAACATTAACTAATTGAGGGTTATGAATATAAAAGGCTTAAGAGCTATGGACATTACTAATATTTAAGAGTAGAAGTTATGTAATTGAATATATACACTCTTAAGTATATAAATATATTTTTATGTGAATTTTCATCAATTACGTATTTTCAGTCTTCAAAAAGTTTGATTTTTATATAATATATTCTATAAGTGAAACAGTATTTTCATTTTTCTTAAAAGAAAGTAGAGAAAAAGAAAAGATTCCATAAAATTGAATTTATTTTCATGCCTAGTTTAGTAAGTTTTAAACTTGTTTATTATTTATATATATAACACAAATTTAATTATATGAATCTCATATTTTTTATCTTATTTTATCCTTTTCATTTCTCTTTAAACTATAAAATGTGAAAAATCAAAAGCTACAATTTAACAAATCAATAAACAACTTTCTTATGAATTAAAATTTCATTTAAAAATTATAAACTAATGTTACATTCTCATATTTTATCAAAAAATTTACTAAAATTGATGTACATAATTACGGAAGGATCCGTAGATACTTTCTTAAGTAGCACACGTATACGTTTGCCTCCTTCCTTTGCTTTTACTTTAGAAAATAAACACTCTGGTCTAGACACGCACATAATAAGTTGACATCACCAACGAAAAAAAATAAGAAAAATAGTTAGCTAAATTAATATAAACTTTTGAAAATATTATATTGTGAATTGAAGAGGAAAGAAGAACTATCATACATATAAATATAATTTCTCTCAAAAGAATTTTAAATAGTAATAGTTAGATTCTTGTAATCTCAATATCCTACTTCATTTGTATGTCAATCGAGCCTTAAAAGAGTCAAAAAAAATAAAATTAAGTGTTGCATGAAACGAAAAAAAAAGGACAACTAAATTGTTAACTAAAAGTGCTAAGAGAAGTTGGATATGAAATTTAATAAATTGAAAATATTAAAAATATTGCACTTTGAACTATATCTTGGCCGGTGAAACTTTTTTTTTTGCTTCTATATGCTATGTCCCATACCCACAGTGAGATGAGGCCAAAAAAAACTGTCATGATAGTAATCTTCTTTTCATCTACAGTAAAAACTTTAATGAGATTAAGATAAAGAGAAATACAAGATTGCAAAAAATTAATTAATAGACACATAACATAAAAGAAAATTATTCAAATAAAGTAATACATAACTCTTTAGAAAAAATATAAAAATGTATGAAGTTTATTAATAGATTATGCATAGCAAAAAGAAATCTACTCTAAAAAAATAAATAAAGCTTAGAGAAGTGACTTTCAGAATGCACATATCTTGTAAGAAACAATTGTCATTGGACTTTTTCAAGAAATAATTGCCATTGTTTTCGACTATTTAAAGAAACAATTGTCATTAGATTTTTTAATGCAAAATTAAATAATTGGAGGTTATGAATATAAAAGATTTTAGAGTTATGAATTTTATTAATATTAATTAAGAGTGTAATTTATTATGAACATAAAGAGACGTGAGTTATGAAAATGATTTTAAAAATAAAATAATTGAAAAAAATGAAAGAAAAACTCCAAAAAAAGGAGAAAAAAGGATAAATAGAATCCTTGGCCAAAGAGAGGTTCCACATAGACATATCTATAATTCTCCTTTATAAATATATATATATATATATATATATATATATATATATATTGATTTAGTCGTAAAATTAACACACATCATTTTCTTCATTTGTCACTTGGCAAAATGGGCACAGTGATATTGACTGAATTTTGTTGACCAAATTTGAGAAATATGAATAATTTGATCTAAAAATTATACAAATACACAACTTATGTTTCCAATATTACAAAAAATCAACTCCCTAAACATATTACAAAAATCCCAACATATACAGAATGTTATGTATATGTCGGCTATGTTATGTATATTAATAGGGAGAGAGAGTAAAGTAACTAAAAAAGTGCGAGAGAGTGTAATTACTTCTAAAAGGGTTGGTATTTATGTTATTTATACTAATTTGATTAAGACACACATAGAGCATCTTCCACACATGAACACTATCTTACACACACTCTCACCTTCCTAAATTTCATTATTGTTCAATTAAAATAAACGAAATTCTTGTAACTATGTCAAATTCTCCCCCTCAAATTTCACTTTTCCTGATCGAAGCTCCAACTATTATCCACCTTATCACAAACCAATACAAATACGAACTAAAAATTTCAAAATAATATGAAATTCAAAACGAATTGCACTACACATGTTTTCAAGCGCTTTTTTATTTTTTTGTAAAATATCCTTCTCAACAGTTAAGGTCTTAAAATGAAGAGGGACAAGTCGACGAAAAAAAAGAGGATCAACCCGTTCAAATAAGTCCGAAGAAAGACTATTCGCAGCAGGTAGAGAGATTTTTTCCTCTTCAAAACACATGGAAATGTGGGGACAAAGACATCCTCAACAACTCTTTTAGAAATAAATTTACAGTTGTCCAAAAATTTGCTCACACAAACTAAAATATTTTCTTGTACACGTATAAGATATTTTGTGCATAATGTTTGTATTGTTAGTTAGTGTTAAGAGAAAGGGCACATTAGACTTTGTATAGTTAATTATGTAGTTGGTTACAAAGTTAGTAACAAGTTAGTTATACACAATAGCCTACACTAGTGTAAATACTACTACTACTCAGTTTATTGATCAATAATGAGAATATTTCTTCTGTTTCTTCTTCATACATCTGTTCTTCTCTGAATCATTTACTTCTCTGTTGTTAATTCTGCATTACTTAATATGGTATCAGAGACAGAAGCTGCTAATTGACAGCTCTTCGATTCGATCGATTGATCGTTTCTAAATATCGATTCTTTCAGATTCTCTAAAATTTAACTTAGTTATGACAATTGCTGCGAAACCAAAGTAGTGGTTTGCCAAATAGATCTTCTTCTACATTTGAGGAGGACTTTGGAGTTGGTGCTGCAGTCGATGCGATTTATCCCTTATTTCTTGCACCTAGAGATATCAGTGGCATATTCTTGATTTCTTTTCAACTTACGAGGATAGAAAACTACTCTTTGTGGTACAGGTCCATGAGAATTCCTCTTATAGAATGCAATAAGCTTGGAATAGTGGATGGAGCTTGGAAGAAAGAACAATTTCATGAAAAATATCGATGTCAATTAGAGAGAGGTGCAATGCAATTGTACTTTCTTGACTGATGAATTCAGTTTCACAAAATCTGGTTAGTGGTACAACCTATGCTCTAGATGCACATATTGTGTGGACTGAGTTGAAATAAAAATATGATAAGGTTGATGGTTCTCGTTCATTTGACCTTCATAGAGAATTATTGTATTATTTCAAGGTACTTCTTCCATCTCTGTGTATTTCTCAAAATTAAAGGATCTGTGGAATAAGGTTGAACCACTGGTTCTATTTCCTAGTTATAATTGTGATAAGTCAAATGATTTCTTGAATCATGTGCAAAGGAAAAAGTTGTACCAATTTTTGATGGGGCTAAATGATTCTTACATTCAAGCAAGAAGTTAAATCTTGCTCATAACTTTATTTCCCACTGTAAATCAGACTTACTCAATGTTGATGAGTAATGAAAGCCAAAAAGGCTTGAATACTACCACAGGAATTCGTGGAACCTCTCCTGCATTGCCTATCAAAAATTATGAGGCCACAACGCTGTACAATTCTAGGCCTAACAATTTTCAAAAATTCAATAAACACTACACTTCACAGGGCATACTACAGACAATTGCTACAAGATTGTAGAATATCCAAATAATAGTTTAAGAAAGAAGGTTGGAGGGTTCAATTATGATACTGGTTCATCTCAGGGATCAATTGGTGATTCTCATCAAGGTTTAAAGACTGGCACATATCAAGCTCATGCTAGTGTTGATACCCGAAACACAATAAATTCAAAAGATGTTGTTTGTGATCAAATTTATTCATCTTCTTCAACTGTACTTCTTATCAGTCAAATGCCAATGCCTTGCTTCTTTACAAGAGATCAGTATGATCAGATTGTGACTGTGCTGAACCACATGTGTCATACTATTTTAGGTTCTGTAAACCATCAGAAAGAATGTTAATTGATACAGGAGCGACCAACCATATAGTAGCAGATCCTGATCTTCCTAATAGCCTCACTAAAATAGACTCTAACAAGTCTAAAAAAGGTGTTTTTATTTACTGATGATGCAACCTATGTCACTCATGTGGGTAAAAGTATAATTACTGTAGGGTATAATATCAATAATGTTCTGTATGTATCTCAATTTAAATTTAGTATTCTCTCAGTATCCCAGGCAACAAAAACTTTATAATGTGTAGTGGTATTTTTTCCTGACTTTTACATATTTTAGGATCTCTTTAATGAGAAGGTGAAGGAGATTGGTAGACAAGAGCATGACCTATATCTGTTGCCTTTTTCCTATATCAAATCGGTACATGTTGTAAATTCTTGTTCCTTAAAGTCTAAAGATAGTTTAGTTGATGTTAATATTTGACCTATGAGACTTGGTCATAGTTTAAAGTATTAAAAAAGTTGTTTGATGTTCCTTTAGACAAATGTAACTCAAACATTAGAAGTTGTTCCATTTGTCCTCATGCTAAGCAAGTTAGAACTTCATTTTCTACTAATGGTGGTATTAAAAGTAATGCTTATTTTGACATGCTATATCTTGATGTATATGACCTTATAGGACTGCAACATATAATGAAAATAAATACTTCTTAATAATTGTTGATGATTTTTCTAGGATGACTTGTCTATTCTTTCTTAAAATAATTTCTGATGTAGGTGTTGCTTTAAAACAATTTCTAGCTTATGTTAAAACCTAATTTAATAAGTGTGTTACATTTATTAGGAGTGATAATGTTACAAAGTTTATAAACTCGGTATGTGACTCCATATTAAAGTCCAATGGTATCATTCATCAAAATTCATGTGCTTATATTCCTCAGTAAAGTGGTGTTTCTGAGAGGAAGTACAAACACATTTTAGAAGTCTACAGAGCAATTAGACTTCAAGGTTATACCCTTGACGTTTTGGGGACATTATGTCCTAGTTATTACCTATCTTATTAATAGGATGCCTACACTTGTACTTAAAGATAAATCTCCATTTTAAATTTTATATGGTAGAAAATCATCCTTAATCATCTTAGAGTATTAGGATGCTTAGTCTTTGTAAAGAATGTTCATGAAATTGAGAAGCTAAAAAATAGAGCTATAAAAGCCATTCTTATGGGATATTCTTCTACCCAAAAGGGCTATAAACTTTATGATTTTTCTCATGATGTTTTTATTGTTAATAGAGATGTTGAATTTAGAGAGACTATTTTTCCTTTTTCAGAGCTCACCACTAAATCAATATCTTTTTTGGATGCATTCTCTAATAATCTGTTAGCACCTATGTCAAGTCAGCTCATGTCTAGTGAGAAGCCACCTGAACAAGTTCCTGCACCTGTTATGTCTCTGCCCGTTGGTGTCACACAAACTACTACAAACTAGCTCTACTCAACAACATCCATAACTGTCACTGAACAAATAAAATCAACTAAATTCAAGGCACCACTTTTGTGGTTAAAAGACTTTGTTTTAGATGATAATGTGATGTTTTAATGTATGACTTCCTTTGTAGTAACATTGATGTCAAAGATTCTTTGGTACAATAAAAAAAGGAAGAATGGCTACAAATTAGAAAAGCAGAACTCTAGAAATATTATCAAAGATTCCTTGGCTACAATCAAAGAGGAAGAATGGTTGTAAAACAAAAATAAAGATCTCCAAGAATTAAGTTAAAAATAAAAAAGAAATATGTCTCCTCTTTTAGGGGTAATCAAATCCGCGTCACTATCAAAAGCAGTACCAAGGCTTGATATATCATTAAGCGTGCGACCAGTTCTATACAAGAAAATTATGGATAGTTTAGGATCATTAAAATGATCCATTCTATTCTTGAAAATAGGAATCTCGTATCCCATTTTCAAGGAGAAAAACTATTGGGTTGCCTAATATTTTCCAACGGCTAGTAGTAGTCCAATCACTACTATTTAAGCATGAAAAACTATGAAGGAGATATAGACTTGTGTCTACCTTTTCTAGTTCTTTGTTCTACTTTACTCAAGCATTGTATTCTCTTAAAGGTTTACTGTGTACGTTAAAAGAGAGGAGAGAAACACATTGTTGGTGAAACATTGTATCAAAGTGTGAAAGAAAGAAGAGAGTATGAGTCAAATCCAAAAAGATTGACTCAATCTTGTACTTTAATTTTATTCACAAAATAACTAGTAGAATTTCTTGCAACCCAAGGGGATTGGTGTAAGACCTATTAGAGGCCTCAACCAGTATAAAACATCTGGTGTTATTTACCTGCAACATTTAATTTTTAAAGTTACTACTGCAATCAATAGTCGACTGTCTGGTTGAAAAAAGAGTAATTCACCCCCCTCTTACTACTTTCAATTGGTATTAGAGCCTCGTCTTACATCCCTTTTTTTTGCATAACAGCAAGTGAGTAAAGATTCATGGGAGGACATTAAATTACTGAAGCCATATTTCAAGAGGGAATTTCAATAAGCCGACCATCCTTCTTTAACTGTTTATACTATAATCAGTGGAAGGCAAGAATGAGGGCTTATGTTCAATCAACGGAATATAAAGCAGGACTAGTTATTCAAAATGGTTCAAGGCTTATTCTGAAAAATACTGGAAAGAAGTTTGGAAAAAATATTATCGCATTTGACTACTCAAAAGAACATTTGGATATTGTGCAAACAAATACTAGAGCAATCTATTTACTTTATTGTGCTCTTAGTGAAGAAGAATATGACAAAATATCCACTTGCAAAACTGTTACAAAAATATGAAATAGATTGAAAGTTAATCACGAGAGATCCACAAAAACAAAGGAAATAAAAAAGGCCTCCAGCTGCAGGGATGATGAGCAACAATCAGACCATGATAACAACAACATTGGAGGCTGATGTTTCATGGCAATTGAAGAATCTAGCCTGGTAAGAACCAACTACTATAATGGTTGTTCTAAATTATAAAATTTGTTAGATCTTGTCATAGCTGACCTAAATAAAGCTCATGACGAGAAAAAGACTTTATTAAGAGAAAGAAGAGAGTGAAAACTTAAACTTGAGGTTTGTAAAATCAAAAAGAATCATTTACAAGAAGTTGATGATTTAAAGATCAAAATCAATAGCTTTGAAAAATCTACCAGTTATAGTATTGTTAGATCAAATCAGTCGACCAAGTCAATTGATAAATCTGGTAGTGGCACTTGTGATAATAGATTTTATAACTGTGTAGAATCTCAACGGTCAAATAACTCTAGTAAGTCGACAAAAAACAATAATCACAATCATAATAGAAAATATTATAGCCTTTGGCTACCTCCCAAAAATTTCATTTCATACAAAAAAATGTAACTAGTGAAATGAACAGCCTTAAGATTATTGTAAAATTCAAGGCAACTTCCTAAAGTATATAGTAGCACCATTGTCAAAGTGCCCCAAAAGAAATTTAAAATAACACAGAAAGAGAAAAGTAAAGGTGATGGGACATGGACAAGTATAAGTTGTAATAATTTATTACAATTTACAAACACTGTTTGTAAAACTTAATAAATTATTACAAACTACATAATTTGACTAAAGGTGAATGTGACAACACACTGCTCTCCTTTTTTTTTTTATTTTTTAAGAAAACATAATAAATTATTACGTTTTACAAACAGTGTTTACTATTTATTTTCGTCAGTTGACCGTTAAGAAAAATATATAAAACGTAATAATTTATTATGTTTAGCCTATTTTGATAACTAATTAAATAGCTGACCTATTTTGTTCACTTTTTTATTTCATGACTTATTTTTATTTCGAGTTCTTTTTTACATTTAATACGGGGAATAGTCGTCTAACAAAATGAAATTATCCCCCTTCCCCCCCCCCCCCCCCCAAAAAAAAAAAAAATGAGGTCAAGAAAACATAGTTATTAATTTTTGTGGTTGTCAACAATACATGTTATGACCCCTTGTACCATTAGGATATTCTAATTAATGACCTCCGGATTCTTTCCCTCTAAAAAAATTCATATTGTCCCTTGACTAGTTGCAAAATTATTCAAAACAGGTGTGAGAAAGCTGATATATTATCATATGCTAATAAAGGTCATAATTCAAATGTTAAATCGCCAGCTAGAACAATTGTGGAAGGTGCAAAATGTATGGAAAGATATTTAATATTTAAAGTTTTTGTAAGAAGTAACACTATCTATTTTAGAAAATCTAGAATTTCCTAATCATACATTTACATATTCCATCCATCTCATTTTAGTTGACTTATTTATTGAAATAATTTTATAATTTAATTTTATGAAATCAAAAGAAGTTTATCATGTTATTCCCATACTAGAAAAGCATTAATACAATCCGGACATAATAAAGACCCAGTGATGTGGTGTCTTTTTGTACTTACATGTGCAATGAATTTGAAAATTGGACAACCACTTAATTTTTTTAAGGATAATATAGTAGTATTTTTGGTCTCTCAATAATTAAATAATTTTTAATTTAGTTTAATAATAATTAACAACTATATTTAACATTTAATTAATAGAAATGTGTGTATTTCTATATTTTTGTCGCAAATATGTTATATTTTGAACGGTTGTTAGGACTATATCAGTGTCACAAATTTAACTAACCTGAAATCATAAGTGGCTTTCATAAGTTGGAAGTTAATTAAATATACTCATCAAATAAGGCAAATACTAAAATTAAAAGTTATTGGTAGCTAGGACCCAAGTGTCGCGCCCTCTTTTGAACCGGTCGAAACAACACATAACGTATGATGGAGTGTCGTGACTCTTGGGATTAAAAAATTATTTTCCAGAGTCGCCAACGAACTTTTTAGGAAAATTAGAAAAAACTATTTTTTATTATAAAACTCTGTTTTAGTCTATCGAAAATATTTTGAGATTCTGGGTAAGGGTTTTGGTTACATGAGGGGAAGGTATTAGGCACTCCTCAGAGCCTATCCGAAGATAGTCTTTACACTTAGTTTAGGAAAATATTAGGGAAAACTTTTATTTCGTTATTTGGTTAAAACAATGATAAGAAAATTTTTGTTATTATTTATTATTCAAAAGAAAATTTAAAGCATATCAAACATGACGCTACTACGTACAAAGAAAGTAATACAGTTATCGCAAAATATGCATGCATTTTAAGTATGAAAAGGATGATAATATGATTTTGTATTATAATATTTAAAATCGTGTAATTCTATAGGAGAAATTGGAGAGATGTGGATTTAAATAGTTAATTATAATTATTTATGGAGTAAATAAAGTATCTTATGGCATGGGAGTTTATTTGTAAAACGTACTTTCAAGAGTGTAAAAAATAAATGTTGAATTATATATGTGTCGAAACTATGTAAAAATAATAGTGATGATAATAATAATTATGATAATAATAATAATAGTAGTAATGATAATAATGATGATAATAATAATGAATTAAAATAATGATGATAGTTCGGTATGACAATAATAATAATATTAATAATAATAATTAAAATAATTGCAAATGTTATGGTGTAAATAATAACGGTAATAATAGATATGATGTAAAATAGTTGTTGTGAAAACAATACGATGTACCTTATACGTGGTAGTGAAAGAATGTATATACCTCGCTTTTTCTAATCTTTCGAGAATCTGAAAACCCGAAGGAATATTAAAAGTATAAAATAAAGCTTAAACATTAGAGTTATATACTAAAAAAGGTTAAAATTGATGAATAGACTCTTTGAAAAAATATCTGAAATTTGGATAACTTTCTTGATTAAGTTAAAACTGAAAATTTATTTATCTTTTGTTATATTTTAAAGAAAAATGTGAAGGTTGTTACTCTTATTTAAGATATTGGTAATGAGTTTTTTTTTTTTCCAAAAAGTTAACCGATCATGATAAATATATATATATTTGGTGATAACCCCGTGTTATTTGCGAAAGTCGAAATATTAAAACTATTTCTAAAGGATCAACAAATAACAAGATAACATAAATTTAATAACTAAGTAAAGTTATCTAAAGATAAATTTAATAACAAGAGTTAGTATCATTCTAAAATTCAACATGACAAGTATAAATCAAATTCACAGAAGATAAGAGATACTAAACTCTATTTAGGAGTTTGGGCTTCTAATTTGCGCGACTCCGAAAGCTCTGCGATCCTAGTAGCGTTTGACCCGATACTTGAGTCGGAAAATGAGTTTCGTTATGAAACTCCCAACTCCCGAGATCACACGTAACACAAAAAAAGGGTAAAAAATTAGTACGTCGACAAAGAAATGATACATGCGAGTGCACAAAGCAATAAAAACGTATAAAAGGATGGATATTCCAAATAAGTAAGCATACGTCTTCCTATAAATATTTTACCAGGGGAATATTTAAGAACATAGCCTAACATGAAACATTATTAATTAAAGCATGCTTTAAGGAACAAAGAAATATTTTAACATGACCAGAACTTTAGCAACTAGTAATTTGTCCATCTCTATGAATGCTAAGTCTAGTGCTATAATGCCTACTTCAACGTGTGGAGATAAACTTGGGCTTCCCCAATTCAAAACTGGACAATGTCCTTCGAAAACAAACAAAAACTCGCCCATTTTTATCAACCTTAAGGTGGCAGGTATTAATATTATTTTGGATCCAACCAAACATAGTATGTGCATTCACGTTCAAACACTATTTTAAGAAGGGTTAGCTAGCTGATGTATTTCATACCTAAATGCATGTGCACATTTGGAAAATGTTAACTAGAATTGTGTTCATCTGAAAGAAATATCGTGTTAGTTCATCATTTTTCCATGGCAAAGATATAAAATTGAACAATCTTAATTAATTTTGAAATGAATAAAGTATATCATATTATATATTCCTTTTTGTTAACAGAGAAACAAGTCAAACAATACGTGGATTAGATAAACCTTTTAAATCTGCTATGTCAAGACAACATCAAGGGGACGCTAGTTTCTGAAGGAAGTGAATAACGCAACAAATATAAATTAAGTGAAACTACGCAGTTTTGCAAAATCAAATAGCCAATTCATAGCAAACAGTTTGGACTATGGGAAACATATCACCACAGAGGTTTTTGAAGTCCTTGTTTATTCCAAAAAAAGAGCTTGCTTTAGCCAAAATCGAGCAGCAATCAACCCAAACGTAAAAGGATATACAAATTAGGAAATTAAATTTCAACACCACTCGAATCTAAAACAGGGGACACCAAGGTGATTTTGGACCCGAAAATACAAGGTAGTCATGTATTATCAATTCTATATGATATAACTTCTCGAAAACAAAATCTATATTTATTTATTCGCCAACAAATTAGGCTTAAATTCGAACCTCAATTCAATCTTTAGTGGGACAAAATTTGAAAAGAAAGAAAAAAGGAACAAGAAACTAAGAAACCAAAAAAACACAGCAGTCCACACATTTCCATAGTATTCCCACCCATGATAATCTTCGAAACTGAAATTTAGGTACATCCACAAATCCAAAATATACCAGCGATGATCTAAGCTTTAAAAACAAACCGCCTATCCTTACAAAATCAATCTTCTCCAAATCCTGTTAACAGGTTTTGAAGACCAGACAAACTCCCATGGACATGAAACACATGAAAATTGCACTTTTATTCCCAAAATAGTTTTATGTAAACAACACCACGTTTCACCCGCAAGACAGAGGAACAACAATGAAGCACTCAAGCTCAACAAAAAATCACACGCATACTCAATTTCACATTCAATTGCCAATAAGTTGAACGATCAAAATTCACACAGTCATCTATCTTTAACAACGTCAGCGTCAAACTTTAACAAATTCAAACTAAACTAGACCAGCATACTCGCCGACCCAAACAAGATAAAAAAAATGAAAGTGAAACAAGAAAGGGGGTTCGCACCTTGTTCGGTGCAGCAAAACTGAGATTTTCACGTCAAGATTCTGTCGACTTCGAACTCAAATCGAAACACCAACTTTAACATCAAACTGAAAAGATATATATTTTTATTCGTTAAAATATTTAATTATATTTAATAAAAATATTTTATATTATGATAGAAATAAATTTCTCTTTAAAAAAATGTAGAAATAGAAACAAAAATACGAATCTTATTTTTTAATTTAATTTTGAAAATTATTTAGGGCCGAGGAGCATCGGTAAAACAATTAAAGGAAAAAGTGTGAGTCAAAATTGGGTGTCAACAGTTTCCCCTGAGGGATCGAAGATTTGTGTGAAAATCTATGGGCACTCACGTTGATGTAACCAATTTTGTCTCGGACAAAATAAAATGTTTGGACGATTATGGTCGGGCTCCGGCTTTCGAGCTGCCTACATATCTTGGACTTCATGAGAAATCAGGCCATTTGTAGTTCGAATTGTAGTAAAGTTTGATGAACCTCTAAAATTTGCCCAATGTAGAATTATGGTGACACTAGGTTCCTCCTCCGAGGATAATAAAGATTTCAGCACGAATGGAATAGGATGTGGGTGCAAGCCCAAAATTGGCTGTTCGAAATAGCCGGGGATGAGGATATATTGGATAACGATATCTGCTGAGGATCTAGAGAGAAAAAGTGATAACTGTTTTTTCAACAATTACCCAGTGTCGAACTAAGGCGTCACTGGGTGATGACAAAGAAAATTATATAAAAATAAAAACTTGAGTCGAGCCGAGTTGAGTTTCTTTGACGAAATCCTTGACGTAGCTAGGGATGCTTGACATTCCGCTAGCTTGCCCCAGTTTGCTGCTAAGAGGGTAGTTCCACGTTGTACTGCATGGTCCTGCAAAACAGGTGAAAGGGTGAAAAGTACCTATTGTTCAAAAATTATAAACTGAAATTGTAATGTAAATAGTAGAGTTTAGATATTCAAACTAGTATTGTTTCTGTCTGTGGAGGCTTCCGACTGGCGGGGCAATAACTGAAATGTAGATAGTCTTCATCTACTTGAATGTAAATAGCCTCCGCCGGCTGAACTGTAAATAACCTTTGTCGGCTGAGCAGCTGTTTGAATATAAATAGCCTCTGTCGGCTAAAATATAAGTAGCCTCCGTCGGCTGAAATGTAAATAACCTCAGACGGATGAGCATCTTCTTGAATATAAATAGCCTTCATCGGCTGAAATATAAGTAGCCTCCGTCGGTTGAAATGTAAATAGCCTCTGACAGCGGGATATTTGCACAAAGGTAAACTGCCTCATATTTGTCAAAACGACCCTCAGTTTGAACTAGATGACAGTATTGCTCCTGGAACTTGATGTTGTTGTGATAGTAGATTTATTGCGCGTTTGCTATGGTGTGGACCTCTGATTGGCAGGCTATGCTTTGTTTGCTGAAATGCGATTCTCCGATATGGCGGAGTGTTGCTTTGCTTATATACATTCTTTGATTTGTGGCAGGGCCTCCCTCTTGCTGGTGCACAACTCCCGATATGGCGGAGAGTCGTATTGCTCATTCACATCCTCCGATATGGCAGAGGATCGTTTTTCTTACTTATGTACAGTCTTTGGAATGTGGAACTTGACTTTGTTTGCTTATATACAGTCCTTAAAATGCGAAAACTTGACTTTGTTTACTTATATACTGTCCTTAAAATGCGAAAGCTTGACTTTATTGGCTTATATACAGTCCCTGCCCTGCAGAATCTCAACTTTATTGAAGTCAGACGTCACTCTCCGATTTGTGGGGTTTTTTGGGAGAAGTAAATAGCCTAATCTTCCTATGAGGATCCTCTTTTCTTGGTTTCCGACCTGGGTCTTCAAAATGTACCTGCAAAAGAATTCGAATAAAACTCTTAGAGTTTGTGAGGATTAGTATAAATGTATGTAAAGAGAATAAAGTAAGGGAAGAATATTTGGCTCATGTCGTAGAGGTAAGCCGCATGATGCCCCTGATCTTATCCCAAAGCTTGGCTTGATGTAGTCTTCCAATTCCTATTTTCCTTCGCTCAAAGAAAAATTCTTAGCTGGGAGGGGGTGTTGATTTGTGTCGACTTAAAAATCCTGGCTTTGTTTGCGAAATTCTCCAACACTCCCTCGGTTGCTCAATCACTCCCAAATCTAGAGTCTCAATAGGTGGAAAAGTTGAAAGTATGGTGAAAAATACATGTATGTATATATGTTTTCGCAAATATTACGTATATATTAAGCATCTATAGTAATGCTTTATCGTTTTTAGATTATGACATGTTCAGAAATCCGCTAAGTCTCTATTTGTTGATCGCGACCCATGTAGCTTTATCCTTCAGGTGGAGCTACTCTAACTGTCGATGCTACGACGATTTTGGTGGCGAGATCTCTTATATTCTGAGGCTATACTATGAGCAAAAGGGATTTTCCTTAAGGTAAGACCGAACCTTTTAGGTTGCCTATATATTCTTAAGATAGAAATAAGGTCTGTGCGTAGTTCGAGGGTGGAGAATGAAGTATGAAATAGAGTGACCGAGTCTGACTCAGACTGCCTACGTATCCAAGTGGAATCAGGTCATGATGTAGTTCAATTACAACGGGAAAAGTGAAGAAATTTAGTGTTGTGATCGATCCTGACTCAGGATGCCTATGTATCCTAAGAATAAGAATCAGGTCATAACGTAGTTCGATACAAAAGATAAAGTAAAATAATGCAATGACCGGGCCTGACTCAGGCTGCCTACGTATCCTAGTGGAATCAGGTCAGGCCGTAGTTCAGTACAATGAAAAGGTAAAATATGAAGGGACCAAATCCGATGTGGATTGTCTACGTATCCCGCCGTGGGAAGTCAGGTCGAGCGTAGTTCTAAATACATTAAAGGATGATGTTTTTGGGTTTTCTAAGGGGAACCGAACCCTATGTGGATTACCTACGTATCCCACCGTGGGAAATCAGGCTAACACGTAGTTCTGTTACATTAGACAAAAATGCAAAAAGTACAAAGAAACAACTAGTCCTAATGTCTTCAAATGTAGTACTTCTTGATGGCGTCTGAGTTGATCGGCTTTGTGCTTATTGTGCCGTCCATTTCTACGAGGATTACTGCTCCTCCTGAGAGTACTCGGTGAACTATGTAAGGACCTTACCAATTTGGCACAAATTTTCCCTTGGCTACACCTTGGTGAGGGAATATCTTCTTCAATACTAACTGTCCCGGTGTGAATCGATGAGGCTTGACTTTCTTATTGAACGCCTTGATCATTCTATTTTGATAGAGTTGACCATGACAGGCTGCATCCAATCTCTTCTCGCCAATGAGCATCAACTGCTCGATCTTACTACGAATCCATTCAGCGTCGTCTAGACTAACCTCCTGAATGTCTCTCAATGAAGGTATCTCTACTACTGCAGGTATCACTGCTTCCAACCTATAAACCAACATGTAGGGAGTTGCTCCAGTAGAAGTTCTAATTGTGGTGAGATATCCAAGTAAAGCATATGGCAACTTCTCATGCAATTCTTTATTACCGTCCACTATCTTCCTCAAAATCCTCTTGATATTCTTATTTGCAGCTTTAACTGCTACATTCATTTGTGGTCGATACGCTGTGGAATTTTGATGAGAGATCTTAAACCTTTTGCAAATCTCTCTCATCAGGTCACTATTAAGATTGGCTCCATTATCTGTTATGATTGATTCTGGAATTCCAAACCGGCAGACTAAGTTGTTGCGAACAAAATCTTCTACCACCTTCTTGGTTACGGCCTTATGTGTCGAGGCCTCAACCCACTTTGTAAAGTAATCGATAAAGACCAAGATAAAACAGTGTCCATTAGACGCAGGAGGCTCTATGGGCACAATAACATCCATGCCCCAAGCAGCAAACGGCCAAGGAGAACCCATCACATTGAGTTCGTTTGGCGGAACTCGTATAAAGTCTCCATGAACTTGACATTGGTGACACTTCTTCACGAATTGAATGTTATCCCTCTCCATGGTCATCCAAAATTATCCAGCTCTCAAAATCTTCTTCGCAAGCATGCAACCATTCATGTGGGGTCCACAAGTTCCTACATGTATCTCCTCTAACAATCTCATGGCCTCTTTGGCATTGACACATCGTAGCAATCCTAGGTCTGGAGTCCTTCTATATAGGATTTCCCCGTTTAGAAAGAAGTGATTGGCCATCCTTCTTAAAGTCCTCTTCTGTTTGCCAGTAGCGCCTTCTGGATATCCTCCTACTCCAAGTAAACTCTTAACGTCATAGTACCACGGATTTCCATCTGGCTCTTCATCTACATGGAAACAGTAGGCTTGTTGGTCGTGTATCTCCACTTTGATAGGATCAATGTAATTCTTATCTGGATGCTGAATCATTGAAGAAAGTGTCGCCAAGGCATCAGTGAACTTATTTTGAATTTGAGGGACATGCTTGAATTCGATCTTCGTAAACCTTTTGCTCAATTCCTTAACACATTGCACATAAGGAAGAATTTTGACATTCTTGGTGATCCATTCTCCTTGCACCTGATGGATCAACAAATCTAAATCTCCTATCACCAATAACTCTTTAATGTCCATGTCTACTGCCATCCTAAGCCCGAGAATGCAAGCCTCATATTCTTCCATGTTATTCGTGCAAGAAAACCTAATTTTTGCCGAGATTGGGCAATGTTGACCTGTTTCTGAAACTAGGACTGCTCCAATTCTGACTCCTTTGAAGTTTGTCGTTCCATTGAAGAACATCCTCTATCTATCATATGGTTCTGAGATGTCCTCTCCCGCAAACAACACCTCTTCATCAGGAAAGTAGGTATTGAGCAGCGTGTAATCTTAATCCACTGGATTTTCTGCGAGGTGATCATCCAAAGCTTGTCCTTTGACGGCTTTTTGTGTCACATACACAATGTCAAACTCACACAAAAAAATCTGCCATTTTGCCAATTTTCTAGTAGGCATTAGCTTCTGAAAGATGTACTTGAGTAGATTCATTCTCGAAATTAAGTACGTGGTATACGCGGATAAGTAGTGCCTTAACTTTTGCGCAACCCAGGTCAATGCGCAACAGGTCTGCTCCAACAATGTATACCTAGCTTCATACGGTGTGAACTTCTTACTCAGGTAGTAAATGGTTTGCTCTTTCCTCCCTGTATTATCATGCTGCCTTAACATACATCCAAAGGAATTATCTATAATGGATAGATATAACAACAACGGCTTTCCCAATTCTGGTGGAACCAATACTGGTGGTTTAGACAAATACTCCTTGATTTTGTCAAAAGACTCCTGACATTCTTCAGTCCGTCTAGTGGCGGCATCTTTTTTCAACAACTTGAATATTGGTTCACAAATTATTGTGGACTGAGCTATGAACCGACTAATGTAATTGAGTCTTCCCAAGAAGCTTATTACGTCATTTTTGGTCTTAGAAGGTGGTAAGGCTTGGATTGCTCTTATCTTGGATGGGTCCAACTCTATACCTCTCCTACTAACAATGAATCCCAATAACTTTCTCGCGAGAACTCCAAAGGTGCATTTAGCTGGATTCAACTTTAGGTCGTACCTTCGCAACCTTTCAAAGAACTTTCATAAATTATCTAAATGGTCCAAACTCTTTTTAGATTTGATGACGACGTCATCCACGTACACCTCAATCTCTTTGTGGATCATATTGTGGAAAAGAGTGATCATGGCCCTCATGTACGTTGCACCGGCATTCTTGAGTCCAAATGGCATTACCCTGTAGCATTATACTCCCCACGGAGTGATGCAAGCTATTTTTTATGCATCATTCTCATCCATCAAAATTTGATGGTATCCTGCAAAACAATCAACAAACGACTGCAACTCATGTTTCGCGCAATTATTAATGAGAATGTGAATGTTTGGGAAAGGGAAATCATCTTTTGGACTAGCCTTATTGAGATCCTGATAATCTACACATATTATTATCTTCCCGTCCTTCTTTGGTACGAGCACGATATTGGCCAGCCAGGTGGGATAAGTTGTGACCCTTACGACATTGGCTTCTATCTACTTGGTCACCTCCTCCTTGATTCTCAAACTTAAATCGACCTTAAATTTCCTCGTCTTTTGCTTCACCGGTAGACATGCGGGGTTGGTTGGCAGTCGATGCGAGACGATATCGGTGCTTAAACCAGGTATGTCATCGTAAGACTAAGAAAATACATCAATGTATTGCTTGAGAAGACTTATCAATTCCTGCTTCTTTTCAGCCTCCAAGTGTATGCTGACTCGTGTTTCCTTTACCGTTTCTTCATCACCCAAATCGCCGACTTCAGTTTCTTCCATATTAGGCTTCTTCTGACTCTCAAGTTTCTCGATCTCCTGAGGTAGGTTTTTAGGCATCATGCTCTCATCGTACTCCTCGTAATCTTGTTCATCGCGTGCATTTTGCTCAACGGATTCGTTACATGTCATAATTGTAGAATGAGGATTTTTATTAACATTTGCACTGAAAAGTAAAAAAATGAGTAAAGTAAATAGATATTGAAAATAGGAAAATAAGTTTTGAAAATAAGGACTTTTATTAATAAAAGCGCTGGGCTTTGACAAGAGACAAGTGGCAAAAGAGCTTCGTCATGGTTCAAGCCTCGATTGGTCATGAAAATAAAATAATATTTTTTTTTAAAATCAACAACAGTCCCACACTACCAAGACTCCTGACAGAACAGGGATGGGCTGGTGGTCCAGTTCTGCAAGGCTTCTCCAGGCTCGGCATCACGGATGGTGAGCTTCTTGAAAGCTATCTCTGATTCTTCTTCGATCACAACCACAAATAAATTTTCTATTCCTTCTGTGATATCTTCATCATCTATTTGTTCTAAAATCGGGACCTGGGCTGGCACAAATATCGTCATTCCACATCCTTTACTGCAGGCTACTCCAGAAATGGGCTCATATCCAAGCCCTGTAGTACCTTTCTGCTGCTTTAATTTGATTGGCTCGACTATACCATCAGCTCTGGGTCCTAGTCCTATCTTGGGCTGATACCCATATTTCAACATCTTCGACGCAACCATCTTTTCAGCATTTGACATTTTTGCTTCAGCTGGCATTGCCTTCTTATTGAACCTTGCAGCTTGCATGATCTCCAGAGTATGGTAAGTGGCTCCATCTAACTCCTCGGTGAATGGGACTGAATTGATAGAATGAATGGGATGACTGAGTTCTCTATGGATAGTCACTTCTGTGTGACCCCATTCAAACTTCACATAATAATGGAGAGTGGAAGAAATGACTCTTTCCATATGGACCCATGGCCTCCCCAACAACAGGTTATAGCTAAATGACACATCTATGACCTGAAATAGGATAGGAAATTCTGCTGGTCCTATCTGCAGTGTTAAGTAAATTTTCTCGATGACACTCCTTTGCGACCCATCAAAGGCAACCTTAACCCGACTCTCCCTTACATCTTCTATATTCACTCTCAAATCCCTTAGAGTGGAGAACAGACAGATATTGTAACCCAAACCATCATCGATCAAGACCCTGTTCACAATCTTGTCATGATATCTGACCGCAATATGGAGCACTTTGTTGTGTGCAGCCCCTTCTGATGGTAACTCATTATCATGGAAAAAGACCTTATTTTTCTCTACCACTCGCCCGATTGTTGCGACCAAAGTTCGCTAGTTGTCTCCTTTGGTATTCTAATCCCAGATAACACTTCTATCAAAGCATTTCTATGGGCTTCAGAACTCATAAGCAAATACATGATGGTTATATGGGGCAGTGTTTTCTTGAGTTGATCCTCGACTAAATAGTCCTTGGGCTACATCTTCTTCCAAAATTCTGCAGATTCAATATCTGTGATATTTCTCCTAGGGTTTTGATCTTTCCCGAGAACTCCTCGATTTGGTTCCTCTGGAGAAGAGCACCTTCCCGACCTGGTCATCCCTTGAGCCACAACAGCGTCTATCATTTTTCCCTTGGTTTCAGCTTGATAGTCCCACGGGACCGCCTTAGTGTCATAGTCGATCCTCCCAGTGGCTAAATTGGTCACTACGACTCTCGACAGATAGCTCTAAATAGTTATAGGCTCCCTCAACTGAACTGTGATAAACGACTGTGATGGGGATGCAGTGGAGATTTCTTCTGCGTTCCATGTGGTCACAATAGTTTCTTCCAAATCATACTCCTCCTCTAGAGTAATCATATTGAATTCCCGATGTCCATGATTTGGCAAGGGGTTATGGTTCACATTGGGAGCTGCGGTGGTGCATTTGATGATGCCCTTCTTATTAGAGACTCAATTTGATTCTTCAAGCTGTAACAGTCTTCCGTGTTGTGTCCTGAGTGATAGGCGCACTGCTTGCTACTATCAAAGTTTTAAGAGTTCGGATTAGGGGCCTTTCCCTCGATTGGATGTAATAAACCAACAGCCCTCAACCTTTCAAACAACTGGGCTAAAGGTTCTGCAATCGGTGTGTAGGTGCGGGTATTTCTGGCTTCAAAGTTTGGACGTGGTCTGGGTGCATAGGCTGGTCTATTTTGGTGAGAAGGAGCTTGGACATGGGCGTATGGTCTTTGTGGATTTTGGTATGCTGAAGCTCGAGGTGGATTATAATGCGGTTGAGTATTGTACACTGGGACGTGTGTAATAATTTGGGGGTTGTTAGGGTAATGGTGGGAAGAGTTTTCAGGTCGGTAGTATAGTGTGACGGCTGAGACATCTTCTCTCTTTTTATTTTTACCATTAATGAAACCAGTCTGCATAGCTTTACTCGCAGCTTGCAATGCAGCCATATATTGGGTCTTCCCTGACTTGATACCTTCTTCTATGAAATCTCTCATTTTGACCAATTCTGCAAACTTTTGGCCCATCATCGACATCATCTTGTCAAAGTAAACACCCTCTTGTGCTCAGATAAAATATTTGGAGAGATCACTTTCATCCAGTGGAGGCTGGATTCTTGCAGCCTCGGTCCTCCAACGCCATGCATATTCTTGAAATGATTCGGACAACTTCTTCTGTATGTTAGCCAGTGAGAACCTATATGGGGAAATCTCAATGTTAAATATGAAATGTCTCATGAAATTCTCAGCCATTTCCTGCCAGTCACACCATTTACGAGGGTCTTGTCGGGTGTACCAAGTCAAAGCTTCTCCCGACAAACTCTAAATGAATAGCTTCATTCTTAACTTCTCGTTCCTTCCTACCCCAACCAACTTATTGTAGTAAGCCCTCAGGTGTGTATGCGGGTAACCCTTTCCGTCAAACACATCGAACTTTGGTGGTTTGTATCCCACTGGCATGTCGATGTTTGGATGAATGCATAAGTCATCGTAGTCCAAACTTTCAGTCCCTCTGGTGACTTGCATATTTCTAAATGCTCTCTTTAGACTCTCAAGATGGACTGCTATCGACCCTTCTTCACTTGATTGGACATCTTTTCCTAACCTCGCATACTGATCAGCCTCATATGAAACCTTAAAAGTTGCAGACGTTACTAAGGCAGAAGCTTCGGTAGCGTATACAGGTAGCACAGGTATCTCATAAGTGACATGTGCCTCGGGTATGTGCTGCATCTCTGGATGGATCGGAACAGTAAAGTTGTGAGTAGGACATGGATAACCAGGCGCCATTCCGGCAGTGGGTTAGAAAGCAGGCGGTGCTTGAGCATGCGGTATACTTGCTTGGTTAGCGAAAACGCCTGGAGGTAATTCAATACTTAGATCCTGCAACTGAGCGGGAAAGCTAGGTATTGTAAGCTTGGTTAGATCCCGCATTTGATGGAGTTCTTCTTTTAGGACCTCAATTTCCTGTGCCATATTTGCCATTTGATCATCATTCTGAGTATCTGACGGCCTTTGAGAACTCTTGGTGTCATCCACTAGGATCATCGTGGCCTTGTCTCTATTAGTCATTTTGTCTTTCGATCGAAGGTTGTATGGGGATTCCTCCAGTTTTCCAGTCGACACAAATCAACTATTTTTTTCTTTTATCGGGGATTAATAAACAAAAGAAAAGAAAAAAAGCAAAAAGCAAAAGGAAACTATGTTAGTTTGGGCAATAATGAAAATGTAACAAGTAACATATATATATGCCAAGTTGACGACATCCAAATGCGTCCTAATATGGAGCCTCTTTTCGCCAGAGGTATTCCTACGTTACAATCAATTTGATGATAAACGGTCTATTTAAACAGATTTGGATTTGAGAATAATCCCAACTTTCATTGAACAATGGTGTTTCAAAAAGTTACATAAAAAAAGATCAACGACAGCTTGAAAGAAACTGAAAGAATGGCCGCAAGGACTTACAATGGGGTAGGCCACGTGGCTCTTTTTAGGGAATATAAAAAATACAATAGGAAAGGAAGTCTAAGGCCAGGTGGCATCATCATCATCATCTCTTCCCTCATCAAAATAGGATTTTGGATGGTACTCCGGGGATCCCTCTAAGTCATGATCAGGTTCCAAGTCTACATTCATCACCCCTCCGTCTTCGGGATCATAAATATTGGAGCATATCTCCGAGCCTTCCTGAGGGTCTTCTTCCTTCCATTCTGGGTCTTCCTTAGGGCCTTCTTCGGGTTCTTCCTCTGGGTCCTCTTCGGGGTCTTCTTCTTCTTCTCCCTCCTCCTCTGGATCTTCTTCAGGATCCTCAACAATCACTGGAATTAGATAATAAACAGAACCTGGGATTGTTTGGTTATACATGGTTGTAGTGAGATCCATGCGGGGAAACATCTCTCTCTTAACCCATTGGACCCACCAAGGGTCTGTGAGTCCTCAAAAACCATCTTTGATCGGTCTGGCTAGTGACTCACAGTGGTGCGCCACGCATAATATTCCGGTTTGCACCATTTCTCTCCTTCTATCTTCAACATAACCATGTAATCCCACTCTATTTGTAGGTTTTCCACTTGTGCAGCTGGAATCAAAGTACCATAATTGTCTTCATGAAGCACCATTGTAGACCAAAGCGGGAAATCCTAGATGACACCAAATTGTCTAAGAACCCGCAGAGGTGTATATGGTTGGATACCACGTAGCCCAATCAGCTCAATAAAGTACAGATGCCTAGTTTTGATGAAGGCATATCCCCCCATCCAAGAGTACTTCCATTGGATGGAATCCCCAGTAAGATTGGTTAAAAACTCGCGCCACTCCTCATCCCCAGTTAGCGCGATCCAATACCTTAAACGATCCTCATGACTTTGGATCCGGCTGCGTGCATCGATCGTATAGTCCATCTGTGGAAGGCGACAATAGAAGTGTTCTATCGCACAGATCTGTAATAGTAGATTGCAACCCCCAAAGAAGTCATATCCCCTAGAGCAGGCGGATAGCGACCGGAATACCTCTGCTAGTATCATGTGCACTAAAGTGAGCCTCTATGGATCTGCAAAGACATTCATTACCACCGATAGAATATTAATGTCAACATAATTTCGTCTCATTGGGAAAATCATGATTCCCAACAATGCCAAGATGAATACCCTTAGTCGCATATGCACCCATTGTCTGCGGGTGCAAACAAACTCATTCCTGTGCTCGTCATAATTCTCCACGCGGCTGAATCTTCTGAAAAGGTAATCTAGTTTTACCTTTCCATCTTCCACATTCCTTAGTGAAGAAAATATATCCAATCCCAAAAGCCTCAAGAAATCCTCCTTCCTTACAGGTGACAGGAGTATCGGCAGCCTCCCTTGAAGCGGCAGCTCAGCAAATTCACTGACTTCCTTCAGGGTAGGGGTGATCTCGAAGTCCAAAAACCTGAAGGTCACTGTGTTTGGGTCCCAGAACTCCGTCAATAGTGTAATGAGGGTCTTATTAGCTCAAACCCTCATTAATGACAATAGAGCACCCAAATGTTCCCGAACTTCTGCACTATGTTCCACACAGATATTTCTCCATCAATTCTGTAGGCTATCAGGGGCAGAGATGACCATTTGGATATTTGACAAATTTTGATTGATATTCATTTGGCAGGAAAAAGAAGAAGGTATAGTAAGTCGTTTATCGCAAATCCATCATGTGTTTTAGTTTAGATCGTCAACATCAAACATCACACAAAAATATGTCGACAGGTTGGTAACCTTTGACAAAAGGGTGGTTTCTTAATTGCGATAACGATGCCTTGGACCGTCACGCCTAAAGTTTATGCGACATGACCTATTTCTGGAGTAATTTTTTTTTCTAAATATTTGAGAGTAGGACTGAATAGCTGTGAGAAGGTGAACTAACCTAATTGCACCAACTCTGAAACTAAGGAATCCAAAGAAGGTTTGGGAGAGTGTAGATACACCCCCCGCGTGAACCACAGTGTGTGAATTGTGTACGGCTAAAGACTCGATAGGAAAATGTAAGTGATAAAGCGGTGACAAGTAGTGTTATACAAACAAATAAGGAACACAAGTTCGAATTTGGCTTGCGTCCTTTCATAGAAAGCATGATATAAAGATAGGTAATCAAATAGCATAATAAAGTATGAAAAATTCTAAACTAAGAATATTAAGGCTAAACCTAAGTTCATAAATATCCCCAGCAGAGTCGCCATTCTGTCGAGCCCTCTTTTGAACTGGTCGAAACAACACACAACGTATGGTGGAGTGTCGTGATTCTTGGGATTAAAAATTTATTTTTTAGAGTCGCCACCTAACTTTTTAGGAAAATTAGGAAAAACCATTTTTTATTATAAAACTTTGTTTTAGTCTATCGAAAACATTTTGAGATTCTGGGTAAGGGTTTTGGTTACTCGAGGGGAAGGTATTAGGCACTCCTCAGAGCCTATCCAAAGATAGTCCTTACACTTAGTTTAGGAAAATATTAGGAAAATTTTTTATTTCGTTATTTGCTTAAAACAGTGATAAGAAAAATTTTGTTATTATTTATTAATCAAAAGAAAATTTAAAGCATATCAAACATGACGCTACCACGTACAAAGAAAGTAATGCAGTTATCACAAAATATACATGCATTTTAAGTATGATAAGGATGATAATATTATTTTATGTATTATAAAATTTAAAATCTTGTAATTCTATAGGAGAAATTGGAGAGATATGTGTATTTAAATAGTTAATTATAATTATTTATGGAGTAAATAAAGTATCTTATGGCATGGGAGTTTATTTGTGAAACATACTTTCAAGAGTGTAAAAAATAAATGTTGAATTATAGATGTGTCGAAACTATGTAAAAATAATAGTGATAATAATAACAATTATGATAATAATAATAATAGTGGTAATAATAATAATGATGATAATAATAATGAATTAAAATAATGATGATAGTTTCGGTATGACAATAATAATAATAATAATTAAAATTTACAAATGTAATGGTGTAAATAATAACGGTAATAATAGATATGATGTAAAATAGTTGTTGTGAAAACAATACGATGTACCTTATACGTGGTAGTGAAAGAATGTATATACCTCACGTTTTCTAATTTTTCGAGAATCTGAAAACCCGAAGGAACATTAAAAGTATAAAATAAAGTTTAAACATTAGAGTTATATACTAAAAAGGGTTAAAATTGATGAATAGACTCTTTGAAAAAAAATTTAAAATTTGGATAACTTTCTTGATTAAGTTAAAACTGAAAATTTATTTTCTTTTGTTATATTTTAAAGAAAAATGTGAAGGTTGTTAATCTTATTTAAGATATTGGTAATGAGTTTTTTTTTGTCAAAAAGTTAACCGTTTATGATATATATATATATATATATATATATATATATATATATATATATATATATATATATATATATATTTGGTGATAACCCTGTGTTATTTGCGAAAGTCGAAATATTAAAACTACTTCTAAAGGATCAACAAATAACAAGATAACATAAATTTAATAACTAAGTAAAGTTATCTAAAAATAAATTCAATAACAAGAGTTAGTATCATTCTAAAACTCAACATGACAAGTATAAATCAAATTCAGAGAAGATAAGAGATACTAGACTCCATTTAGGACTTTGGGCTTCTAATTTGCGCGACTCCGAAAGATCTGCGGTCCTAGTAGCGTTTGACCCGATACTTGGGTCGGAAAATGAGTTTCGTTATGAAACTCCCAACTCCCGAGATCACATGTAACATAAAAAAAGGGTAAAAGATTAGTACGTCGACAAAGAAATGATACATGCGAGTGCGCAAAGCAATAAAAATGTATAAAAGGATGGATATTCCAAATAAGTAAGCATACGTCTTCCTATAAATATTTTACCAGGGGAATATTTAAGAACATAACCTAATATGAAACATTATTAATTAAAGCATGCATCAGGGAACAAAGAAATATTTTAACATGACCAGAACTTTAGCAACTAGTAATTTGTCCATCTCTATGAATGCTAAGTCTAGTGCTATAATGCCTACTTCAACGTGTGGAGATAAACTTGGGCTTCCCCAATTCAAAACTGGACAATGTCCTTCGAAAACAAACAAAAAATCGCCCATTTTTTATCAACCTTAAGGTGGCAGGTATTAAAATTATTTTGGATCCAACCGAACATAGTATGTGCATTCACGTTCAAACACTATTTTAATAAGGGTTAGCTAGCTGATGCATTTCATACCTAAATGCATGTGCACATTTGGAAAATGTTAACTAGAATACTCACCGACCCAAACAAAATAAAAAAATGGAGGTGAAACAAGAAAGGGGGTTCGCACCTTGTTCGGTGTAGCAAAATTGGAGTTTTCACGTCAAGATTCCGTCGACTTCGAACTCAAATCGAAACACCAACTTTAACACCAAACTGAAAAGAAAACTAGCTATTGCAATACTACACCTTGCTAAGATTTTCGACACAGGCTACTTTCTCTCTTTTCTTTCAATTTTCTTTTCTTGTTTCGAATTTTCAACCCCTAAGCCTTTCTCCCCTCACGAATTTTTTTTTTTTTTTTTTTGCTTCTGTTCTCTCTCTTTTTCCATCCTTTTTTTCGCTCTTTTTCCACTCTCCCCTCCATGGAAACGAAAGACCAATATTTATAGGCACAAATTCGGACTTGAAGTCCGGATTTGAAACCTCATAATAAAAAAATGGGAAGAAGGAGGAAATTTGAATTTCTGATGAATTCCTTCGTACCTCAGCTCTTCTAGGTCATTAATGGTGGATTCAAAATGAAAAATAAATTGTTGCATCATTTTGGGACTGTTCTTTCTGTTTTCTTCAGATTTGCAAGCTAGATGTTCACAAAAAGGGGAGATTTTCTGGCAAGTGTGGCAGTCGCGTCTGCTATGGCCGCATGCTACGATGATTTGGGTTTTTTGGTTTTAGAGATAGAGGAGATAGGTGGAGAGGAGAGGGAGGAGAGGGGGGTCGGCCATAGTTGTAGTGCATTTAATGCACTGATCTCCTAAAATTTGACTAGTTTTGATCCATCCGATTAAAGATCGGACGGTTTTAAAAAAATAACACCTTATTAAAATAAATAATAAATAAAAAAAATATTTATATATATATGTATATGTAAATAGATATATGACAAAAGTTGATTCAAAATTAATTATTTTTTATCTGTTCGGTGATTTAATCGGACGGATTAAATATATATATATACATACATATATATATATATATATGGTAACTTTGAAATTTGAGTTAAAATCGCAGTGACGGGCTAGATTGAAAAAAGGTGAAATGAACATGGAAATTGTACTAAATTTTGGGCTAATTTTTGGACTTTTGTTTGAAAATTTATAAAATGAGAGCTGGGCTTGGATGAAATAAAAATGAAATTGGATTATTGCTAGTCCGAATGCTCTTTTTCTGTTGAAATTAAATTTATCAATGCTCCCTGATATTCTAAAAATTATTTTTTAGTTTTAACATATATAAATTACAAACATAATTCTTAAAGCGTCCAATTTAATATCTCTTTTTTTTGCGATTTAATATTAACAAGCTACAAGCATATATATGTGCGTGTAGAAAATAAGAATATAATATATAAAAACAAGAATATGAGAAAGTATATGTACATCTTATAAAATATATATTTTATGTAATAAGAATATATATATACATATGGTCGCAATATCACCCTAAAATAAAAGATTAGAAAGAATGTAAATGTGAATACCAAAAGATATATATTTTTATTCGTTAAAATATTTAACTATATTTAATAAAAATATTTTATATTATGATAGAAAATAAATTTCTCATTAACAAAAAATGTAGAAATAGAAACAAAAGTACGAATCTTATTTTTAAATTTAATTTTGAAAATTATTTAGGGTCGAGGAGTATCGGTAAAATAATTAAAGAAAAAAGTGTGAGTCAAAATTGGGTGTCAACACCAAGTATGGTTGACCCTTTTTCTCTTTTTACTCTATTAAGAAAATTCTAATGAAATTTTTTCTTGCAGATTTTTTCATTCTCGTGTAGAATGTTTTGCGCTGCGATTTGTAATTAAATAACTAGAATAGCAAAGAAGAACTTAAAGATAAAGTCACCTTAATTAATCAAACCCAACAAAAATAATTAATAAAATGTCAAATTGGGTGTCTTAGTTACTAACTAAGAGCTATTTGGTACTAGGGATGAGAAATAATTAATTTTGGATTAATTTTAAAATGAGTTTATTAATTTCATGTTTGGTTAGAAAAAATTGCAAGATAACTTATCTCATATTAGTTATCCTAAAAATAATAGTGTTATTTTAATCATACATTGAAGGTGAAATAACAATCCCAAAATAATTAATCCCTAGATAATTTATTTCCAACCAAAGCTGCCCTAACATAATTATTATAATCATCTAGCCCGAGCTTGCATGTGCATAAGCTTGATTTTTATATGGAAAATTAGTTACTCCCTTCGTTTCGTTTTAGTTGGTCCTTTTTTCTAAAAGTATTTGTTTCAATTTAGTTATCCCTTTGATGAAATCAAGAGAATTTATTATGTTCTTCCAATATTATCCTCAACATTAAATGATTAAACAAAAGGTATTTACTCAACTTCATATTTTCAATGCATAATTAATAGGATTATTTTAGCAAAATAAGCCTCTATTAAATAATTTTTTAAGGAGTGTGCCAAGTCAATAAGAGCCAATTAAAACGAAACGGAGGGAGTAGATCATGAACTTTCACAATTAATTAGGAAAAGTTTGGCTGATGAACCAAATGGATGACAAAGCAAAAACACACAGCAAACACGACCTGTTCAAAGTTCAACAATATCCAAGTCAATAATAATAATTAACATCAGGAATAGAAGTGACTTAAGAATATAAACTCATGATTTCAATGTCTAATTACTCGTATGTCATCTTCCAGGTACTATTATAAAATTGGGATGAGCCTAACTTTGATAACATGTTAAAGAAATGAATATTGTGTCTAACTCAATCCTAAAAAAAGTAATTTGATCTCTCGATAAAATATAAAAGAGGACCACAAGCCTATATAAACACCTCAACGAACTCATATGAACACTCCTGAGCTCAAAGACAATCAATCTCTCAATGTACATGTTGCTGTTATTGATCCATTTTTCTTACTGCCATACAAAGTATATGGTCGATAGAATAAGAAAAGTAACAGGCAAAAAGCACGCAAAATTAAGAGATAAGAACTCCCAAAAAGGCCAAGACCATATAAGGAGTTCAAATTCTCGTCGCCCACTGATGTGGGACTCAACATAGATTAATCTCAGTTTCCTTGCCAAAAATCACATGGCCGCCTTAGCCCCATACAATTTTAGCTAAAAAGCCGAAGACTTCAATAAAGTGTATATATCAAGAACAATATGAGTCCAAATACGAATTTCCAATTAAACTTGATAGATTCGATTTTAAGGGATTTTAGTGCTCATTACACCTTTGAATTTATGAATTCCGAATTTAATATTTGTTAAATATTAGTTGATTTTTACATATAATATGGTACACTTCAAAAATACTGAGTTCAATAGGTTGAATCTATCCATAATAAGAGCAATGCATCCGCCTACGCCTAAGTCCTAAGAGAAAGAAAGACATATCTGCATAAAATGTTTTACTATTAATGTAAAATTTCACTTCTTCCGTTAGAAAATTACACAGTATATAAGATTATATTATTTTTATGTATATGTAATAGATATTATATTTCTCAACTTTACTTTGTATTTACTTCTTTGTATTTTGAATTGGCTCCACCATTAGTGACAAGCCTTTGGCTACCTCCCGGAAATTTCATTTCATACGAAAAAAATGTAACTAGTGAAATGAGCAGCCTTAAGATTATTGTAAAATTCAAGGCAACTTCCTAAAGTATATAGTAGCATCATAGTCAAAGTGTCCCAAGAAATTTCAAATAACACATGAAATAAAAGCAGAAAAAGTTAATCACTATTGCAGCCATGACCCATGAGCAACCACCAATTGGAGCCTTGTATTCTAGTCAAGATGGGTCCTTTTCCAATTTGTCTTGATCCCAAAATCCCCTTTGTGGGTAAGATGGTTCAACAAGGAACTATGGCTCATAAGGTAGACTTGGACTCTTGGACTTTTCATGGAGACTTGGAATTAACATGTGGGGGCATGCAGAACAATTATTTAAATTTCCTCATTGTATAGTTATTATTCCTACTTTCTTGATGATTTCTTCTCCTATAAATACCCTTTCAAGCCTCATTCTTATACATCAAGTGATCAAACATTAATTCATCTCTTTAATCTTTTGTATTCACTCACATTCTATTTATTCAATACTTAAACCAAGAAAATAAGATGGAGAACTTCCCAATTATCAACTTAGAAAAGCTCAATGGAGCTGAGAGAGCCAACACCATGGGAATGATTAAAGATGCATGTGAGAACTGGGGCTTCTTTGAGGTAACTAAAGTTTGCATAAACATATTTCACTCTCTCAGTTTCAATATATGTGTCTTACTTAGTCGGTTTTAAAATGGATGTTACTTTCTATATTTTGCATTATCACTCTTTAATTTCAACATACATGTTTAAGACCCTATGATCTAAATGGCATTTTGGTATATTAACATACATATCTTTAATTAGTTTTACACCACAATATTCTAACTATCTTCTTTACTTTCTTACATTACGGATCCGGTCAAACTGAAACGACATAAAATGAAACACGGGAATAGTAATTTTTAAGTTTGTATGAAATCTTGCACATTGATGTATTTTGTTTGTTTATGTCATTATTGCAGTTGGTGAACCATGGGATTCCACATGAAGTAATGGACACAGTTGAAAAATTGACAAAGGGACATTACAAGAAGTGCATGGAACAAAGGTTCAAGGAATTGGTGGCCAGCAAAGGACTTGAAGCTGTGCAAGCTGAGGTTACTGATTTGGATTGGGAAAGCACTTTCTTCTTGCGCCATCTTCCTGTTTCAAACATCTCTGATGTACCCGATCTTGATGATGAATACAGGTATATACATGTAGAGTGTAGACGGACACATAATTTAAGTTATATAAACCAAAAGTATAACTAATTATATTAGTTATCATAACATTTACTTATAAGTTAGTAACTACTTTATCAGTGAACTGATTGCGTAAGAATATTTTATACCATCGTTGCATGAAACTTATATATTTGACATTGACTAGGAAGGACAATTAATTATAAAGTACCTAACTTAACATGCACAAGACATGACAGATGACACCCTTCCTATTCATATATCATTTTGGCATGTTCCTCACATGTATGGTGGATTGAGACTAGACAAAAGATATAGAAGTACAATGATATATGTACTTAATAAAGTTTCTTATCAATGTTGCCCCAAATGATGCAGAGAGGTCATGAGAGATTTTGCAAAAAGATTGGAGAAGTTGGCTGAGGAGTTACTGGACTTGCTCTGTGAGAATCTTGGGCTTGAAAAGGGTTACTTGAAAAAGGCCTTTTATGGGACAAAAGGTCCCAACTTTGGATCTAAGGTGAGCAATTATCCGCCATGCCCCAAACCCGATTTGATTAAGGGACTCCGTGCTCACACAGATGCCGGTGGCATAGTACTTCTCTTCCAAGATGACAAAGTGAGTGGCCTTCAACTCCTCAAAGACGACCAATGGATTGATGTTCCTCCTATGCGCCACTCCATTGTGGTCAACCTTGGCGACCAAATTGAGGTAAAAAGGAAAAATTTGCATTTGATATGACGGAAGTTATTTTTTCAAAAGGTGGAAATTGACTTGTATCAAGCGTCTATTCTTTTTTCACCATAACTTAAGAAGTACTAAAAGGGTAATATTTATGAAATGTAAAAACAGGTGATCACAAATGGAAAGTACAAGAGTGTGATGCACAGAGTGATTGCTCAAACAGACGGGACTAGGATGTCACTAGCCTCATTTTACAATCCAGGAAGCGATGCAGTAATCTATCCCGCGCCAACTTTGGTTGAGAAAGCTGCAGAGGAAAGCAAACAAGTTTACCCAAAGTTCTTGTTTGATGATTACATGAAGTTATATGCTGGACTCAAGTTTCAGGCCAAAGAGCCAAGGTTCGAAGCCATGAAGGCCATGGAAGCTGAACTGAAAGTTGATCCAATTGCAAGTGCTTAAATTCCAAGTGTGATCAAGTGAAAAGATTGGAGTTTGAAAATAAAATGATTCATTTTACTAGTTTACAAATAGCTATATTGACATATGTATACACATTATTTCCTTTTTTTCTGCACGGTAGAATCAAGATATTCATAAATATTGTGCTTTGCTACATGTATAGGAGTAACGGTTGCATCTCAAAATAAATTGCCAAATAAAAGTTGCCTTTTAGGGCAAACTTATATATATTATTTGCATTCTTCCGTTTCAGTTTTTCTCACTTCCTTATATTCTTCACTTTGTGATCACTTTTTCAATTGCTACTAATTATTACCTAATTATATAATAACTAGAGAAATTAATCGCACTTCGCGCGGTGTTAAAAAATTAATTATTTTATTTGATTAATTTTATATTCACTTTAGATTTATTATCTAATCGTAATATTATAACTTGTTATAATTATATTATGAAGAATGTTTTGTTTCATAAAAGATTTTTTTTTTTAACAATTCAACATTTATTAAATGATGGATAATATATTCTTTATCAATAAATTAAAATATATTCTCTAATAATAATTTTATTTCATTTTTATTGCGTATTGAATGATTTTGATATTTTAATTTGAAATAATGTACTTATGTGTGCTTATAAATGCACTAAGATGGTAAGATAATTTCTTATTCATTATATATATAAAACAATTTCAATAGCATAAATCTCTTTAAGTCGTCAACACTATATACTGATTAACTCCATATTACAACTACCTTAATGTGCATATTGCAATTCGCATCATAAAAAAATCATGAAAGTTCATAGTATAGAAGTTACATATGAAGAACATACACATGAACACTCACACACATACACCTATTTTTGTTACTTTAAATTATGAGAAAATAAATGAAAAAAGAAATACAAAATTAGTATATAATTTTTTAAGCTCTTGTTCGATAGCCTCTTTGGCAAACGATCAACCTTCAAAAGCCTATAAAATTTACAATAATAAAAAAATCATGACAGTTCATATTATAGAAGTTACATATAGAGAACATAGCCATGAACACTCACACGCGCACATACCTATTGCTTTTACGTTAACCATAAGAAAATGGACGAAAAAAGAAATACAAAATTAGTTTATAATTTTTTAATCTATTGTTCGATAGCCTTTTTGACAAACGATCAACCTTTCAAAAGTCTATAAAATTTACAATAATAAAAAAATCATGAAAGTTCATATTATAGAAGTTACATATAGAGAACATACTCATGAACATTGACACACACACACCTAATTTTTTTTACGTTAACCATAAGAAAATACACGAAAAAAAATACAAAATTAATGTATAATTTTTTTAAGCTCTTGTCCGATAGCCTCTTTGACGAACAATCAACCTTCAAATGTTTTCTTAATAAGCTTGAATTTAATACTATAAATAATAATATAAAAAACACTATTTCAGATATAAAACGAAAAGGATATTCTTGAGTATGGATCTCATTAAATAAAATATTATGACTTTACATAGATGAAAATGGAGGAACATAATAAGTTATCTTAAATTTTATAATTAAATAATTGAAGGTTATGAATATGAAAATATAAAAGTCATGAAGTTAATGATATTATTAAGAGTAGAATTTATTTTTTAATTATATATAGATATAAATTTTACTTAATACAAATCAATTACATTAATTATAAAGGAAGATAAAACAATTAACAAAATATTTAGAGTTTAAAATAAAAAAAAATGATCTTCTTAAACATTAACTAATTGAGGGTTATGAATATGAAAGACTTAAGAGCTATGGACACAAACTAGAATATTTTCTTGTACACGTATAAGATATTTTGTGCATAATGTTTGTATTGTTAGTTAGTGTTAAGAGAAAGGGCACATTAGACTTTGTATAATTAATTAGTTAGTTGGTTACAAAGTTAGTTACAAGTTAGTTATACACAATAGTCTACACTAGTGTGAGTACTACTACTACTCAGTTTATTGATCAATAATGTGAATACTTCTTCTGTTTCTTCTTCATACATTTTTTGTTCTCTGAATCATTTACTTCTCTTTTGTTACTTCTGCATTACTCAATATGGTATGAAATATAAAATCTGTAATTGACAACTCTTTGATTCGATCGATTGATCGTTTCTAGATATCGATTCTTTCAGATTCTCTGAAATTTAAGAGCTTAGATATGACGACTGTTGCGAAACCAAAGTAGAGGTTTGCCAAATGGATCTTCTACATTTGAGGAGAACTTTGGAGTTGGTGCTGCAGTTGATGCGATTCATCCCTTATTTCTTGCACCTGGAGATATCAGTGGCATATCCTTGATTTCTTTTCAACTTACAGGATAGACACTACAAAAAACGGATCTAATTATGGAGGCTTATTTGTGGGGGTTATTTTAACCCCTGTAAAATTATATGAATTGCGGAGGTTAAAAAATTGTCGCTAAAATTATTAATTTGCGGGGGGTTTCAACCCCTGACATCCATCGAATATATTTGCGGGGGTTAAAACCCCCCTCTATCCATCGAAAAAAATAGCTCCTAAACTTGGGATCTTTTTTACTTAATTTTTTTTAAAATATTTTTTGCCCCAAAATATGCCCCGCTATTTTTTTTCCCAAAACCACTACTAAAAAGGGCCAAAAAGCGACGAACTGTGTCTCTTTTAAATAGCGAAGAGAAAAGCGACACTGTCCTTCTAATTTTTAGTTTAATTTTTATTTATTTTTTATTTAAATCGACGGCCAATGTCTTATATCCATCATTTTTTTCGCAGATTATTGTGCCAACTAATTAACAAAAAATTTATAATATTTTTTAATAAATGTGACGGATAGCGTCGTTATTTATTTAAAAATAATAATTAATTTTTAAAAAGCGACGTTGTCCGTCGATTTTTAAATTTAATTTTTACTTTTATTTATTTTTCTTAAAATCGATGGACAAAGTCGCTATAATTTTTATTTTAAAATATTACTTCTAAAAAGAGACGGTATTCGTCATAATTTTTATTTATTTTTCTGTATTTTACAAAAAATAACGGACAGTGTCGCTTTTGTTAAAAATAAATAAAAATTAACTTTATGATAAAAAGCGACGTTGTCCATGGATTTTTTTTTTCTTTTTATTATTAAAATCAACGGACAACGTAGCTATAATTTTTTATTTTTAAAATATTAATTATAGAAAAGCAAGGCTATCCGTCATAATTTTTAATTATTTTTATTTTTTTGTATTTTTATAAAAGCGACCGACATTGTCACTTTTGCTAAAAATAAATAAAAATTAACTTTATGATAAAAGCGATGTTGTCCGTCGATTTTTAAATTTAATTTTTTTTATTAAAATCGACGGACAACGTCGCTATAATTTTTTATTTTTAAAATATTAATTATAGAAAAGAGATGCTATGTGTCACAATTTTTAATTTTTTTTTTCATATTTTTTTACAAAAAGCAATGGATAGTGTCGGTTTTGTTAAAAATAAATAAAAATTAACTTTATGAAAACGCCATTGTCTGTCGATATTTGATATTTTTAATTTACCATTAAATAAATAATTTTTATATTTAAAAAATTAAATGTATTCAATTATATGGTGAATACGTTGATATCATACGATCGATTGATCAAGATAATAATATACTGTTGAAGTTATAATATAATAATATAAGCTAAATTAAATGATAATTCATCAATTTATATATGAAATACGTCGTATTACGAGGCAATATACCCGTGTATGTGATGTATATAGTATATATTTCGAAGTTGATAGTCACACAAATATATATATATATATATATATATATATATATACATATCTCTCGTATAGTGATGTACATAGTAGTAAAAGCTAGCTAACTGAATCTATATATCTAAATATTTTGAATAATACATTAACATCGTATGATCGAGGTAATATTACACTATTGAAGTTATAATAATGAAACTAATTAATCAATAATTCATCAGATTAAGATGTTGTATTACTATATTGTAATACCCTAAAAGTTCAGACATTTTAGGATCATGCTTCGAACTCATGAGTAATAAATTTTTAGTGCTTTGGTAGTTTTATGATCAAGGTTGATTCATATTAAGGCCTCAAAAGTGTCCTAGTTAATAGACGAATCAAAACATTTCCTTACCGATTGAATTCTTGAGAAAGATATTGGTATAGTCAAATTCAAACGAGCATATCTCTCGTTATGCTATGAATTTCTGATCTCATGACCCACCAACAAATAGTTAATTGAATTATATTTCCAACTATACCAATTTTTCCTAAATTCGATATCGGAGCAAGGAGTTATGCCCATTTTACTCCAGCATGTCAGGCTGGGAAACTGAGTGACGACATTCGTGATAAGCTGTCACAAGCGTGACGACTTATCACCAATGTCATCAGCCCTGGGCAGATTTCCACCCCCAGTGATGACATTTTGTGATAAGTCGTCATGCTCGTGATGGCTTATCACCAATGTCGTCAACCTTAACCACAAAATCAAGATTTCACCATTTTGTGATGACATTTCGTGACGACTTATCACCAGCTTGACGACTTGTCACGAATGTCGTCAGCCTTAGATTTTCAGCAACTGGGAAGCGGTTTAGTAAGGGTATTTTGGTCTTTTTCCTTCACTTTCCACGACTTATAACACTCAAAGAGCGTATTATCTTCCATTCTCTTTAGTTAAACATCTCCAAAAGCTCTCTCATACACTCTCAACCACAAGATTAGGTTTTCTCTCAAGATCATCTCCTCAAGAACAAGAACATTCTCTCCCAAAGGGGTTAAACCCTAGTCAAGAAAAATCAAGAGCAAACCTAAGGATTTCTTCAAGAACCTTCAGAAACATTAGATCTCTTTTAAGATTCAATCATTAAGGTATGCGTAGTGTTCATCCATGGATCCCTTTCATCCATGGAGCTCAAGAATCATGTTTTAAATTATAAATTATGTGTTATTGTTGTGATATGGAATGAGAATGATATTGAAGCAACATGAGTATATACATGTTGTATATACATGTTGTGCGCATCCCCTTCCATGTATAAAATGTTGAGAACCAAGTGTAGTATGAAATCCCCTACTTATGATATTGTGAATTGTGGACTTTATTCTTATGATCAAGTCAGTCATGTGTGTCAATTTTCTTCCATCGAGTCCTGGGGGTACTTGTAACCAAAAAATATAGCTTGTGCCTAGAGCCATGTCATGTTATCACGATACTTGATAACGCTCAATCTACAGCTCTCGTAGGAGTGTAAAGCGGTCGTTAGCAAATATAGAACCCAACTGGGTTGGGTATCGATCCCACAGGGAATAGCTTGATCAACAAGTAAGTAAAGATTACTAGACTTTTAGTGCAAGTCTCGTAAAAAAGGGGGAGTCTTGTCGTGCAAGTAATGTAACCAAAATAAGATCTAAAAATGGCAATAGCAAAGTAAAAAGAGAAAGAATGTTTTAGTGAGATGTAAACAATGAGAATTGAGAAGTTGGGGTTATGTCCACCTTCTGAGGTATACATCTCTATTGGCTATGAGCGTGTAGAATTCTGACATGCAACTGCTTATAGAGAATTGTATTCGATGGTAAATCCAAGCGTCTTTCGACCTAAACAAGGACTATTTCACTTTAACTCTCTCGAGCTTAAAGCGTATCTAACGGTACGAATTCTCCAAGAGGTTAGTCCAGTTACGGCACTAGCTTTTTAATAGGAAAGGGTGTCCTACTACCTTGACATTATCTCTTTTCCAGCCAAATAACTTTTCTCTCGAACAAGTTAAATGTTAGACTGGCGTATTCTTGCGTTTGCAACCGCAAAGAATGTAGATTAAGATGAAGAGAATAATGATATAAGCAATATACGTGCCTCGAACTCACAAACTCACAGCAATAGATAGTATCTCATACGGCTTCCATAACCCCAACAGAGAGGTTTAGTTACCCATGAATGCGAAGAAAACCACAATTGACATTGTTATTATACCACAATAATGATCAATTTCGTGTAGCACAAGAGTGGTAGGCGTTAGGTGTGATTTCTTGTAGAGTAACGTTTCTCTTGTTGCAGAATTTAAGAATATAAGAATAGACGAAAATAGAATTGATGGAAAGAGTAGAAGAGTTGTAGAATTGTTTGTAGTGTAGAATAAGAGAGGAGTAGCAGATCTCTCTAAATCTCTAGCATGATAGGGTATTTATAATACCCATATCCTAATCCTACTAAGCTAATGAAATAAATAACCAAATCCTACTAGACTAATGAAATCCTTAACCCATATGTACTAGGTTAAGGTAACATTATCATAATCCACTTAAAATAATGAAATACATAACCTAATTGTACTAGGTTAATGTATCATTGTCAAAATCCAGCTTTGTGTCTGTAAGTCCCCAAAGTCTTCAGAATTGCTGTTTTAGCCCGGGACAGATTTTCCATGCAGCAGGTTTGGTCCTCCCAAAGTCTTCAGAAATGCTGTTTTAGCCCGGGACAGATTTTCCATGCAGCAGTTTTGGTCCTTAGGCGTGTAAACTCCCTTCCCTTCCTTCGTGAGCTTTCTTTAGCGTCAAGTAAGCCATAAAATGCTGAATTATGCATCATTTATACCTGAAACTTTACTAATCATGTTCGTTAGCTCATTTACAGGAAAAAGGACTAAAAGTGCATGAAATATATAATTTGTTCTCAAAACTAGGCTAAAATATGGGCAAAATATATTGATATAGGCGTGTAAATCCGCCTATCATCAACACCCCACACTTAGAGCTTTGTTCGTCCTCGAACAACATATCATGTCCTTCTAAGCATCAACTTAAGGTTCTTACAGCAACAACACAAAACATTTATTAAGACAAGCACAACGATTATCAACCAAGAGTAGCTTTCCGATTATAAGTAGAAACAATTTGACCTCAAGTATAGACTCGTGATGGTGATCAACTCGCATGCAAAAGTTAAAATGCCTAGAATCATATACAACTATCCCAAACTCATCAACCATGTGTGTCTCACACTATAGTACCCATAATCATTCACAAGTATAGCATATTTTTCAAACATGGGTATCAAAATATCCTTGCCCTCGCTCTCACAAAGAATTCATATGAAGCAACTGATGACCATAGGCTTGCCCTTAGTGTAATGCTCTACTAAATGTCAGAATGCTAAGCTTAGGATCAAGTAGGTCTTTTAATGGTTGTAATGTAGGCTAAGGGACGGGTAGGACTATTTTGGCCAGGAATAGTGACTAAGTTCCTAAGCGCTTTAATACATCACTTTGTATCAATGACACTTTTTTCTTTCAACCTTTCTTCTTTCATTTGTTACACCACCCTTGTTCTCCTCTTTTGTTTTTCAATTTTAAGCACAACTCGCTTTTCAGCTTTCTTTTCCTTTTTCTTTTCACAACATACCTCTTATGATAGCACTTTTTTTTTTTTTTTTTTTTATTTTTTTATTTTTTTTTATAACACATTCAAGCACCATTACAATTTATAGCATCATACTCACCCAATTTCCTCTTATGTTGTCACATGACTTTTTCACTTTAAAGCACTTAGGAATTTGGATCAAATTATGGTCTTGAAAAAAGATGGATTAGGCTTACATACAAGGTTGTCAAAGAAATAGGCTAAAGGCTCAAAAGGGTTTAACTATGATGATGTCCATGGGTAGGTAAAACTGAAGGTAAACATGTATAGGTTGCCAAAGAAATGCCTAAATCATATCCTAAACTTACACTCCTTATTTTCGCTTTGCATACATACCAGGCAAGTTCTAGCATCAGCCACATACATAGAATATACTATTATCTCACACACACAAGGCACATGGTCGACTTGATTGGAAGTAATATAGACTCTCGACCCAACAAGTGAAGGAATTGAATCACACAATATCACATATTGAGTCACAACTAGAGCCTAAATGTCTCAATAGTCACAATTGAAGCACATACTCTTGTTCTAATCTCATGCTGCCTATCAAAATAATTTCATGCGAAGCTAGAAAAAATTTACTACTAAAAAAAAACCAAACAAAAACAAAGCAAACAAACATAGATGCAATAGAGAAGTATAGCATACGATACTGCCACCCCACACATAAACGGGACACTGCCCTCAGTGGAAATAAATACGAGGAACCTGGTTAGTCGGACTCTTCCTCATTGTCGGGGGTTATACCCCCTTCGTCGGAATCATCATAAGAGTCGTCGTCAGAGTTCTCCTCCTCGTCAGAGTCTGGTAAGCGTCGATCGTCATCAGTCGGCACATCATCATCTAGAGGTTCCTCAAAGTATACGCCCACTCCACACATCTCCCGGGCATGCATGTTCATGGGATAATCGTGGTCCAGCTGTTGGAGCTCTGCAGCAGTTGGAATACGACCTCCGCTCATCATTGTAAACCTCATCATGCCGTACATATGGCGGGAGAAACTCTCATCCCGAGCATGTCTCTCTGCCGTAGTAAGGTTGATGCCATGTGTTGATTCAGCATCTTTGACCTTTGTGAGGTCAACCTTTTTCGGATTGTGTGGGAGTTTATGATCAGCTGGTTCCTCTTCGATATCCTCCTTCCGCAATATTGCTGTCAACAAATTGCCAAATGTGAAATGGGACCTTTTGTGTAGTCTGGCCTTCCTCATGGTGGATCGAATGATTGCCCCAAAGTTGATTGGGACATTCGTCATCAAAGCATAGACCAAACACACTCTATCTCTTGATATCTTGGTGTATTGAGTCCCAGGAATAAGACATGAGTTGACAATGCGCATCCAGATTCTTGCTTCCTTATTTAGTGGAGCATAGGGGAAGGTGTTGTGTCGGCCTGTTTCTTTATGTCTGCCCCACCTTGCCATTGATCTGCTTCCACAAAGCGTGTGTCGTATTGCTCTATAAGGAGGCCTGCTGCACAACTCTTTGAATGGTGCTGCGTCGATTGAAGGTAAGCCAAGAAAAGAGTTGATCCAGTCCGCGGTGAGCTGTAACACCTGGCCCCGAATTTTGACTTCATTGCCTGTTGTGTTTGGCGACCAGTTGGCATAAAAATCTCTTGTTAGATCCAGATTGCACTCTCCCATGTCGCGGAAGATGAAATCCAACTTCAAAGCCATTATTTTTGCCAACATACGCGACTCCTTCTTTGCTAAGGTATCCTTGTTGATCAAGTCGACGTGCACATATTTTCTTTCTTTGTTGCTGCTGTACCATGCTTTGGCTTCTTCCTCAAGAACCCATTTTATTCCGAACATTCTGCGTGGTGGTTGTGCTGAGGATGATTCTCCTCGGTCTTTTCGACTTCTCTTCTTGCCCTTTTGGGAAGTGGTCGCCTTCTCCTTGCCTTGCCTCGCTTTAGGTGCCATTGTACCTGAGACTAGAAATAGTGTTAGTTGCAGCACAATCTCACTTGATACAATCTATAAGCACGCATTAGGGGTACCACCCCACACTTAGTTTTGTTATCACAAATCAGTGAGGTGAAAGTAGTTGATTTACTCAGATTTTGTTGACATACGTTTAAGGATTGTATTCCGGCAAGAAAATCAGTAATGCATCACTTACTTGCAGCCATTGGGCTACTTTCATGGTAAATATAGCAACACTACTACATGGGGGTTATCGTTATTCTTACAACAATCACAACCTCCTAAGTCGGTAGGCACTATAAGTCTTATCCCGATGGCCGGGATAGTCTAACATGTCAGTATCTAAACAACAATCTTAAGCAATATTCATAGCCATGGCAATTCCGCAAATATCATAATAATGCTATTGAAACCAAATTCAAGTCGGAAACAAGTCAAGATTTACCTACGTATATGTTCACTCACATGATTTTGTAACAACAATCCAAACACATGAACATCACCAACAATCTTATATAATTTAGCAGTTAATAATAGCCATAGCAACGTAGTACTTACGAGAAATAAATGAAGAATAAGAGAGCACTTACTTGCTTGAAGCTTGTGGAGATGGTTTTGTGAATTGGAAGAGCAAAAGAAGAAAAATTTTAGGGGATTTGGAAGAGTATGCGGCGCCTTTAGGGTAGTTTCTATTGTGGTTGTGTTATAAGACTAAGTCCCCTTTATATAGGAAGAGTATGGGTCGGGTTATGACCCATTTACAATCGGTTTTGGAGACAAAATTCCTACATATGCGGCGCATTGTCTATGGCATAATGGGACATATGCGCCGCATAGTCTATGGCATAATGGGACATATGCGGCGCATTGTCTATGGCATAATGGGACATATGCGCCGCATAGTCTATGGCATATGAGATACTGAGACCAAATGCCATAGCATAGGCGGCGCATAGTCAAAAGCATACTTAGGAGTAGGCGGCGCATAGTGTATAGCACACTAGATTCCGAGACCTTAGGCTATAGGATAGGTTGTGCATCGTTTGTGGCCTAGTTTTACCAAGGCCTAGCCTTCCTCGAAGCCTATTTTGGCGTGGGAAAGGCTCAATCCATAGCCTTATGCATCACCCTTCCCAATTTACCAACTTTGCCATACAATGCGTCCAAATCGTCAATTGAAATCAATCTCCTCGTTGACTACTTCTTGCACCTATATTCACTTAAACAAATGAAAACGATTAGTACGATGGGTTGCCTCCCACCAAGCGCCTTAGTTTTGGTCGTGGCACGACTCTTATTTTTGGATTTTTCATTTATCAAAATCAAATCAAGTACTAGAATGAAAGAAAACGATAAACTATAAATAAAAAACGATAAACGATGGGTTGCCTCCCATGTAGCGCCTTATTTATTGTCGTGGCTCGACATAGTTATCTCGAGTATTTAGACTTCGTCGAGATAAGTGATGGCCATGTTATTCATCGAGTCAAGAGGGCCGATATACGGCTTAACACGTTGGCCATTCACTTTGAAGACAACACCCTTATTGTCTTCCAATTCAACTACTCCAGATGAGTAGACTTGGATAACTTTAAATGGACCAGACCACTTAGATTTTAACTTACCTGGGAAGAGCTTAAATCTGGAGTTGAAGAGTAGTACCATATCACCCTTTTGGAAGTTTCGTCGAACAATCCGCTGGTCATGATACTTCTTCATCCGCTCCTTGTATAAATCCGATCTTTCATATGCATGGAGACGGAACTCATCTAATTCGTTCAGCTGCTCCAACCTCAGATTCTTCACATCATTCCAATTCAGATTCAGGTGCTTCAATGCCCACAATGCCTTGTATTCAAGCTCGATGGGTAGATGACAAGCCTTCCCATAAACTAGTTGATAAGGAGACATGCCAATGGGTGTATTGAATGCAGTCCTATATGCCCATAGTGCATCATCTAGCTTTCGAGACCAATCCTTCCTATTTGCATTAACCGTCTTTGCAAGGATTTGCTTAATCTCGCGATTGGAAACCTCTACTTGTCCACTAGTTTGGGGATGATAAGGCGTAGCTACCTTGTGTTGCTTGACACCATACTTGGCCAATACAGATTTGAATAGCTTGTTGCAAAAGTGAGATCCTCCATCACTTATGATAGTACGAGGTACCCCAAAGCGAGAGAAAATATTCTTCTTTAAGAACGCTACAACACGCTTTCCTTCGTTGTCGGCCAATGCTACAGCTTCAACCCATTTCGAAACATAATCCACAGCAACCAAGATGTACTTCATTCCAAACGAATTCACGAATGGTCCCATGAAATCAATACCCCACACATCAAAAAGTTCTACCTCCATAATTTTAGACATGGGCATTTCATGGTGTTTTGAAATAGTACCTTGACGTTGGCATTGGTCACACCTTCTCACATAGTCGTATGCATCTCTGAATATCGAGGGCCAATAATAACCACTTTGCAATACTTTTCTTGCGGTTCGATTCCCTGCATGATGTCCACCAACTTGCGAAGTGTGGCATGCTTCCAATATAGCAGGTACTTCTTCATGGGATATACATCGTCGAATGATCCCATCCGCGCATCTTCGAAACAAATAAGGTTCATCCCAATAGTAGTGCTGAACGTCATGCATAAACTTCCTCCTTTGGTGGTAAGATAAGTTGGCAGGTATCACATTACTCTCTACGAAATTTGCAAAGTCGGCATACCATGGTACTTTCTCCATTTTTGTCGCCAATATCTCCTCGTCAGGGAATGCATCATCAATCTGAATTTTAGGTTGCGCCACATGTTCATTCTCAAGTCTAGATAGGTGATCAGCCACTTGTTTCTCGCAACCTCTTCTATCTTTGACTTCGAAATCAAAATCTTGCAGCAGCAGTACCCATCGAATTAACCTTGGTTTGGCATCCTTCTTCGTCATTAGATACTTAAGAGCTGCATGGTCTGTATGGACGATCACATTGGTACCCAATAGATAGGCACGAAACTTCTCAAACGCATATACAACCGCTAGGAGCTCTTGTTCAGTAACAGTGTAGTTCCTTTGGGCTTCATTTAGGACCTTACTCGCATAGTAGATAAGATGAAATAGTTTCTCCTTTCTTTGTCCAAGAACAGCACCAACGGCTACACCACTAGCATCGCACATGACTTCAAACGGGAGCGTCCAATCTGGTGATACCATGATAGGGGCTTCAATAAGTTTTCCTTTAAGACATTCGAATGCCTTTAAGCAATTGTCATTGAAGTCAAACTTCGCATCTTTCTCCAGTAGTTTGCACAATGGACTAGAGATTTTGGAAAAGTCTTTGATGAATCTACGATAGAAACCAGCATGGCCAAGAAAACTACGGACTCCCTTCACCGAAATTGGAGGCGGTAGCTTCTCAATTACCTCTATTTTTGCTCGATCAACCTCTATTCCTTTTTCAGAGATCTTGTGCCCAAGAACGATTCCTTCTTTTACCATGAAGTGGCACTTCTCCCAATTCAGCACAAGGTTGAACTCTACACATCTTTGCAATGCCATGCTCAAGTTTGCCAAACATGCTTCAAAAGACTCCCCGACTACTGAAAAGTCGTCCATAAATACCTCCAAAGTGTCTTCAACCATATCAGAGAAAATAGACATCATACAACGTTGAAAGGTGGCTGGTGCATTACACAACCCGAATGGCATGCGTTTGAAGGCAAACGTACCATATGGGCATGTGAACGTTGTCTTCTCTTGATCTTCGGGAGCAATACAAATCTGATTATAACCTGAATAACCATCCAAGAAGCAAAACCATCCTTTCCCCGCTAATCGATCTAGCATTTGGTCCATAAATGGCATGGGGAAGTGATCCTTAAGTGTCCACGAATTCATCTTGCGATAGTCCATGCATACTCTCCATCCAGTAACGGGCCTGAGTGGAATAAGTTCATTCTTTGCATTTGCGACCACCGTCATCCCTCCTTTCTTGGGAACACATTGTACAGGACTTACCCACGTACTATCAGAGATAGGATATACAACTCCTGCGTCTAACCAATTTATAATTTCCTTCTTCACCACTTCTTGCATAGGTGGGTTTAAACGCCTTTGATGTTCAATGGTGGGTGTGCACTTTTCTTGAAGCTGAATTTTATGTGAGCAAATCCCAGGTGAAATACCAATAATATCCGCAATGGTCCATCCAATGGCTCTAATATATTTTTGTAAGATCGAAATAAGAGCTGCAACTTGTTGCTCACCCAAATCGGCTGCCACTATGACTGGAAGTGTGTTTCCGCTTCCTAAGAATGCGTACTTCAGATGACTTGGCAGCTCCTTCAATTCTAGTGTGGGTGGTTCTTCAATAGATGGCTTGGCTGGTGGTGTGGGTCGATTCTTGAGATCAAGATCCAGCTTCTTGGGAGTATAGCGATATGTCCCTAATCCCGATAGCGCACAAACAGCTTCTTCAGAAATTTCAGCATCCTCGTTCTCTCCTTTCATGAGCAAAACCTCCAAAGGATCATCAAGAATTTGCTCTTCTTCAAGGCATTCTTTCTCATCGTCAAAGACAACATCAGCCACAGAAAATACACTCAGATCTTTGGGTTTCTTCATTGATTTGCAAACATCAAATCGAACCACTTCGTCATTTATTCGGAATGAAAGTTCATTAGCTCTCAAATCAATGAGCACACTTCCTGTAGCAAGGAAAGGGCGTCCCAAGATTATGGGAACCTCTGAATCTGCTTCACAATCCAAGATGACAAAGTCTGCTGGAAAGATAAATGAAGAAACCTTTACCAAGACATCACATAGAATACCAACCGGTCGTTTTACCGACCTATCTGCCATAACAAGCCTCATGTTAGTTGGTGTAGGATCTCCTATCCCCAACTTCTTGTAGATCGATAATGGCATCAAGTTGATGCTGGCTCCTAAGTCACATAATGCTTTGGCAAAGTTCAAAGATCCGACAGTGCAAGGAATAGTGAAAGCTCCGGGGTCGGCCTTTTTCTGAACTATCGATCGGGTAGCAATTGCACTACAATGATGCACATCATCCTTCAGCTCATAACTTGCTGCCCTCTTCTTAGTCAAAAGATCTTTCATAAACTTCGCATACCCAGGCATTTGTTCAAGTGCCTCCACCAATGGAACATTAATGGTCAGCTGCTTTAACATAGTCATGAATTTGCTGAACTTCGTGTCCTCAGCCACCTTCTTCAATCTTTGGGGAAAAGGTGGTGGTGGGTATGGAAGTGTTCTCTCCATGGCTTTCTTCTCCTCTAGCTTCCGTTTTTCCATTTTTTCAGGCTGCACGTCACTGGGCGTGACGTCCTTGACGTCAGGACTGGTTGTTGCGGCATCTTCTCCTTTTGCGTTATCATCCATGTCCGCAACTTCTTCAACCACTTGCTTGCCTTTTGATGAAGGTTCCAGCACCTTACCACTTCTGGTAGTGATGGCCATGCATGACCCATCATTCCTTGGGTTTTGCACAGTATCGCTAGGTAAAGTGCCAGCCTTTCTTTGATTGAGTGCTGCTGAAAGTTGGCTTAGTTGCTGCTCTATTTGCTTGATTGAAGTAGAATGGGAATCAACTAGTTGTTTCATGGAGGACAAATCACTAATTACCTCAGTAACTCCCGCGCTTGTTGCTTCGACTCCTTTCAATAATTTAGCCATCATGTCTTCCATACTTCCAGAACTAGATGTGGTGGTATCACGTCTACCAGGGGGAACATAAACACCACTCTTTTCATTGTTTTTTCTCCAACTACCTTGGTCCTTGTTTCCAGAATTATCATAATAGTTCCGACCTTGGTTTCCTTGGGCATTCCCTCGGAAACCCCCCTGATTGTTCAAGTAGTTGGCTTCTTCTTCAGAATCAGATTCGTCTCTTCCTTTTAGCGCCACAACTTTCACTTTTTCGGTCTTCCCTGATAATAAATTCTTTGTAAGAAGATCCATTTGTGTTTTCATGTGCGCCATATCTTGATCACGTTCTTCTTGTCTTCTTCTTTGGTCTGCAGTCATGCCTATAGATAAAGTGGGGCTTGCTACCTCAGAATCCCTAGTATGCCAAGCTCTACTTTGTTTCGTCATGCGATCTAGCATATTGCTTGCTTGACCAAATGTGAGGTCCATAAAAGATCCTCCAGCTGCGTTATCCACCACTGGCTTAGTTATTGAATTCAAGGCTCGATACAGTATCTCCATGAGGTGAACATTAGTCATGTGATGGTTTGGGCATCTCGCTAGCTTTGTCTTGAACCTCTCCCATGTTTCATGAAGAGCTTCAGTGGGAAGCTGACGAAAGTTGCTGATTTCATCTCTCAATTGTGCTCTTTTGGATGGCGGAAAGAATCTTTCTAGGAAAGCGTCTCTCAATTGCCTCCAATTTGTAATAGAATCAGGAGTCAGCCCATTCAACCATAGTGTTGCCTCCCCAGACAGAGACAATGGAAATAGGCGTAATCGAATTGCATTCTGACCAACACCAGGATTGTCAAAAGACTTGCATGTAGAGATGAAGTTGATGAGATGCATATTCGGATCATCGCCTGCTAATCCACCAAATAATCCCTTGAGTTGCAATAACTGAATCATGGTGCTTGTGATGTTGAACTTGGCTCCGGGCGCTAATGGTGGTGGAATTATAGCTCCAGTGGCTCCGGCACCATCAAGATCATCATCATCATCGTCAAAAGCTGGCTGCATAGGTTGGTGATCATATCTATACCGCGCTTGTCGACCTCTTCTGTTGGCAGGTGTTATGATTTCAGCATCACGCCTAGGGTTTAGTAACTCGTCATCACCTAAATCCTCATCGTCAGGATTTGGTGCTCGTGCAGGGTTATCAATGTTCTGCTGTTGAACCTGGGCTGCGGCAAGGGCAGCCAATCTTGCTTGTTCCTGTTGAGCAGCCATCCTTGCGATTTCAGCTTGTGCTTCCATTCTACCAATGCGTTGTGGTTCAGGATTGATTGGTAATAACGGTTGACCAGAACTTCGAGTATGGGGCATGCACTAAAATAAAAACCTGCAGTAGACAAAAACAAAAACTAAAAGTAAAAGTACGAGAATCTTTGACCAAAGGGTCTAGTAATTATTACGAACTTAATTGACACTTGTAATCCCCGGCAGCGGCGCCAATTTTTGATAACGCTCAATCTACAGCTCTCGTAGGAGTGTAAAGCGGTCGTTAGCAAATATAGAACCCAACTGGGTTGGGTATCGATCCCACAGGGAATAGCTTGGTCAACAAGTAAGTAAAGATTACTAGACTTTTAGTGCAAGTCTCGTAAAAAGGGGGGAGTCTTGTCGTGCAAGTAATGTAACCAAAATAAGATCTAAAAATGGCAATAGCAAAGTAAAAAGAGAAAGAATGTTTTAGTGAGATGTAAACAATGAGAATTGAGAAGTTGGGGTTATGTCCACCTTCTGAGGTATACGTCTCTATTGGCTATGAGCGTGTAGAATTCTGACATGCAACTGCTTATAGAGAATTGTATTCGATGGTAAATCCAAGCGTCTTTCGACCTAAACAAGGACTATTTCACTTTAACTCTCTCGAGCTTAAAGCGTATCTAACGGTACGAATTCTCCAAGAGGTTAGTCCAGTTACGGCACTAGCTTTTTAATAGGAAAGGGTGTCCTACTACCTTGACATTATCTCTTTTCCAGCCAAATAACTTTTCTCTCGAACAAGTTAAATGTTAGACTGGCGTATTCTTGCGTTTGCAACCGCAAAGAATGTAGATTAAGATGAAGAGAATAATGATATAAGCAATATACGTGCCTCGAACTCACAAACTCACAGCAATAGATAGTATCTCATACGGCTTCCATAACCCCAACAGAGAGGTTTAGTTACCCATGAATGCGAAGAAAACCACAATTGACATTGTTATTATACCACAATAATGATCAATTTCGTGTAGCACAAGAGTGGTAGGCGTTAGGTGTGATTTCTTGTAGAGTAACGTTTCTCTTGTTGCAGAATTTAAGAATATAAGAATAGACGAAAATAGAATTGATGGAAAGAGTAGAAGAGTTGTAGAATTGTTTGTAGTGTAGAATAAGAGAGGAGTAGCAGATCTCTCTAAATCTCTAGCATGATAGGGTATTTATAATACCCATATCCTAATCCTACTAAGCTAATGAAATAAATAACCAAATCCTACTAGACTAATGAAATCCTTAACCCATATGTACTAGGTTAAGGTAACATTATCATAATCCACTTAAAATAATGAAATACATAACCTAATTGTACTAGGTTAATGTATCATTGTCAAAATCCAGCTTTGTGTCTGTAAGTCCCCAAAGTCTTCAGAATTGCTGTTTTAGCCCGGGACAGATTTTCCATGCAGCAGGTTTGGTCCTCCCAAAGTCTTCAGAAATGCTGTTTTAGCCCGGGACAGATTTTCCATGCAGCAGTTTTGGTCCTTAGGCGTGTAAACTCCCTTCCCTTCCTTCGTGAGCTTTCTTTAGCGTCAAGTAAGCCATAAAATGCTGAATTATGCATCATTTATACCTGAAACTTTACTAATCATGTTCGTTAGCTCATTTACAGGAAAAAGGACTAAAAGTGCATGAAATATATAATTTGTTCTCAAAACTAGGCTAAAATATGGGCAAAATATATTGATATAGGCGTGTAAATCCGCCTATCATCAATACTCTCAGTCAAGTCATGATCTATAGAACTCAGACAGTCATTTGACTCAAAAAATCTCAGAAATCTCATAATCTCAGTTATTTCTCAGATAAAAGTACTATTCCGTCAGTCAACAGAAGTCAGTTACTTAGTCCATGTATAGTCAGTTAATCATGTTCAATCTCTTCAAATGGGAGTAAAAGTTAGGACCGAGAGAACCCAAGGATGGGAACTCACCTGCCGGATAAGGGTGTGATTCTTAGCAGTCATCCTTATGTTTCAAAACTACGTAGCCAGCGTAGGTTGAGACATCTTAACCTGTCAGATTAGGATTGATGAGGTGATTTGACCTGTCAGACCAGGGTCCCACCGTTCTTATTAGAGTAACCTTCCAGACAAGGGTCACTCACAGCTTGTCCTTACCAGTGACGCGGTATTGACACCCTTTCAATAAGGGAACAGATTGGACCCCAGCTCAACTATTATAGTGTATTTGGGTCATGTTGGTTAAACAACTACCTCCCACAGTTTCAGTTTCAGTCTCAGTAAAAGAACTCGGATAGTTCTTCAGATTTCAGTATACCAGGACTGTCAGATATAGCCAATTCAATTACAGTACGAAACTTAGGTAGTTCCATCAAATTCAGGGCTGTTAGACACAGTCATCCATGTTATCAGAAATCCAGTATTAGTCAAGTTAGATATAAAAAAACTATGTATTAGCGTACAGATCTAGATATCACGTATTCACAATCTTAGTTACTATGTATTCATGTTTGCACTCTCACGTTTATATTAGTCATTCAGTTAGCACTGCTCATGCATGTAAGCCCTTTTGCATATAGCCTACCTCAATCGTATACTCAGTACTTTCAGTTGTACTGACGCATTTGCGCTATGGTGCTTTATTTTATGTTACACCATAGGTTCAGAGCCACGAGTTCCAGATCAGCAGTAGCAGTCGTATTTCAGTATACAGAGTTGCAGTGAGTCCTCTTCATTCGAGGACGATATGATTTGACTTCATTTACTTTCTTCGGTTATCTTTCAGTTTACGAAGTTAGTTGGAGACATGTTCCTTCAACTCCTTACTCAGACAGTATTTAGAGGCTTTCAGATTTAGTCCAGATTTATTTTAGACTTCAGTTGTTTTGGGTATTTGTTACCCCATATGGATGTTATGATTTGTCAGATATTTTATTCATTTGAACCTTATGGCCTATTGTTCATGTTTTCCGTATTTTACATGTATATTATTCAATGTACAGGTATAAATATCAGTCATGGGTTAGCTTGTGGTCCTTCGAGGTCATAAGCACCATATAGCATTTCGGTGCAGAAAATCAGGGTGTTACAAACTTGGTATCAGAGCCTAAGGTTCAATAGAGTCCTAGGAAGTCTGAAAGCTGCATCTAGTAGAGTCTTGTACATGGGTGTGTTGCGCGCCACATTTATGTGCAGGAGGCTATAAGATATTTTAGGAACAATTTCTTTCTTTCAATATTCAGGTCGTGCTAGTGATCATGATCTCAAGTTAAACTCTCAGTCTAATCTGTTCTTCTCTTATTTCAGAACATGCCTCCAAAGAGAATAAACTAGCCAGCTCCTCAGCCCGAAGATCCTTTGGGCAAATATATTTCTCATGCGAAGTTTAGGGCCGTATTCACCACACTTGCTCAGTCTGTGGCTGCCCAAAATGAATGGCCACCATCTATTCCCACCAATCTAGTGGCCAACTCAGCTGCAGCTAGGATTTGAGACTTCACTCGAATGAACCCTCCATCTTTCTTTGGGTCTAAGTCTGATGAAGACCCCCAGGAGTTCATTGACCAAACACAGAAGGTCATAGACATCATGGGAGTTACTTCTTGTCAGAGTACCGAGTTAAACGCATACCAATTATAGGATGTTACTCACACTTGGTACAAACAGTGGAAGTCTGAGAGGTTAGAGAATGCTGGTCCTATAGAGTGAGAGGAATTTGTCACGACTTTCTTGGACAGATTCTTTCCCCAAGAGCTGAGGGAGGCAAAAGTTCTAGAGTTCATCAACCTCAAGCAGGGAAATATGATGGTTAAAGAGTGATCTCTCAGATTTACTCAGTTAGCTAGATATGCCCCTCATATGGTTGCAGACAACAGGGCTAAGATGAGCAAGTTTGTGTCAGGGGTGAATAATAACGTGGTAAATGAGTGTAGGTCTGCGTTGCTGAACAATGATATGAATTTAGCCAGGCTCATGACCCATGCTCAGAAAATAGAGGAGCAGAAGATTCGGACTAGGGAGAGGCAGAACAAGAGAGCAAGGTCAGGTAGTTTCAATTTTTCTCAACCCAAATCAGAAGGAGGAAACCGTTCACAGTTTTATCCTAAGCCAGCAGTTCCAGCTCCTTCTTCCTCCAGTGCCCCAGTGCCAAAATTCAAAGACGGTAATCGAGATCGAGAACCAGGCTCTAAGTCTTAGGGCAGTATCAGCAGTGCCGAACTAACCCCCTGTGTCAGACTTGTGGTAAGAACCAAAAGGGTACCTGTAGAGCTGGTAGCGATGTTTGTTTCAGTTATGGAAATCCAGGACACAGGGTTAGAGAGTGTCTACAGTCAGGTCTGCAGGGTCAACAGAATTTTTCCACAGCCCAGTTCGGTCGCCCAAATCAGCAGGGTGCCACTTCTACTGCTATGTTTGGGCAACGCCCAAACAGACTCTATGCTTTTCAGACCCGACAGGATCAGGAAAATTCTCCTGATATCGTTACTGGTACATTGCAGATTTTCCATGTTCATATTTATGCTTTGCTAGATCTAGGTACATCCTTGTCTTTTGTTACTCCTTATATAGCAGGCGATTTTGGAATCAGTCCTAAAATTTTAGCAGAGCCTTTTTCAGTCTCTACCCTAGTGGGTAAAACCATCATAGCTTGACGAATATACAAGAACTGCCTGGTTATGATATTTTAGAAAGCCACATCAGCAGATTTAGTTGATTTAAAGATGACTGATTTTGATGTCATTATCGGCATGGATTAGATTCATTCCTGCTATGCCACAATCGACTGCAGAAATAGGATAGTTCAGTTTCAATTTCTGAATGAGTCTGTCGTAGAATGGAAGGGTAGTGCTTTATCTTTCAGAGGTCAGCTTGTTTCCTACCTTCGGGCAAGGAAAATGATATCTAAGGGATGTGTTTATCATCTTGTTCATGTTAAATACTCTGGTTTCGAATCTCCCAGTCTAGAATCAGTCCCAGTTGTAAATGAGTATTCATACTTTTTTTCCGAAGATCTTCCAGGCATTTCTCCCGAAAGGGAAATAGACTTCGACATTGACCTTATTCCAGATACTCAACCTATTTCTATTCCGCCATACAGAATAACACCAGTAGAACTCAGAGAACTGAAAGAACAGTTGAAGGATCTCTTAGATAAGGGATTCATTAGACCCAACATTTCTCCGTGGGGCGCACCAGTCTTATTCGTGCGTAAGAAAGATGGTTCTCTCAGGATGTGCATTAATTACCGCCATCTCAATAAAGTCACGGTCAAGAACAAGTATCCTCTTCCTAGGATAGATGACTTGTTTCACAAAATTTAGGGTGCCAGTTATTTCTCCAAGATAGACCTCAGATCAGGCGATTATCAGCTCAGAGTTAGAGAATGTGACATCCCAAAGATAGCTTTCCATACTCAGTATGGTCACTTCGAGTTTATAGCATGTCCTTTGGTTTTACCAATGCCCCAACCGCTTTTATGGACTCGATGAACCATGTGTTCAAGCAGTACTTGGACATGTTTGTCATAGTCTTCATAGATGATATCCTGGTCTATTCCCGCACAGAGCGCGATCATGCAAACCATCTTAAAATTATTCTTCAGACCCTCAAAGATCACCAACTATTCGCCAAATTCAGTAAGTGCGAGTTTTGGCTAAGGTTAGTAGAATTCCTTGGCCATATTATTTTCGGCTATGGCATTAGAGTAGATCCTCAGAAGACCGAAGTGGTAAAAAACTAGCTTTGCCCTGTCTCTCCATCAGATATCAGGAGTTTCTTGGGTTTGGCTGGCTATTACAGATGATTTGTTGAGGGATTTTCTTCTATTGCATCCCCTATGTCCAGATTGACTCAAAATAAGGTCAATTTTCAGTGGTCAGATTCTTACGAGAAGAGTTTTCAGGATTTGAAGACTCTACTCACCTCAGTTCCAGTTCTAGCTCTTCTAGATGGTTCAGATGGGTTCGTAGTGTATTGTGATGTATCTAGAGTGGGTCTAGGTTGTGTCCTCATGTAGCATGGTAAGGTCATAGCCTACGCCTCCAGACAGTTAAATCCCCATGAGAAGAATTATCCTACTCATGATCTTGAGTTAGCAGCCGTAGTATTTGCCTTAAAGATTTGGAGGCATTATCTATACAGCGTTCATATAGATGTTTTCACAGATCATAAGAGTCTTCAGTACGTCCTTTCCCAAAAAGATCTCAATCTTAATCAGAGAAGGTGGTTAGAGATCTTGAGGGATTATGATATGAGTGTCCTTTACCATCCGGGCAAGGCCAACGTTGTGGCCGATGCTCTCAGTAGACTCTCCATGGGTAGTGTTTCTCACGTTGAAGATAGAAAAAAAATATAGCTCAGGAAATCCATCAGCTTGCCAGACTAGGTGTTCGCTTAGTCGATTCTTCAAAGGGTGGTGTATGTATTTAGAGTAGTTCAGAATTATCTCTAGTTTCCAAGGTGAAAGAAAAGCAAGAAAGAGATCCTAGCCTTGTCAAGTTAAAAGACTCAATCAGAGATCAGAAGGTTGAGGTTTTCTCCCAAGGGGGAGATGGTTTCCTTCGTTGTCAGAGTCGTCTCTGTGTTCCAGATGTGGATGACTTGAGGTAGCGGGTTCTTGCAGAGTCACATGGTGTGTGATACTCTATTCATCCAGGGGACACTAAGATGTACCATGACTTGCGGGAGATCTATTGGTGGAGTGGGATGAAGAGAGATGTTACAACTTTTGTGGATAAGTGCTCTACATGTCAGCAGGTTAAGATAGAGCATTAGAAGCCTAGTGGTTCCATGCAGGAGTTCATTATTCCTACTTAGAAGTGGGAAGAAGTGAACATGGATTTTGTGATGTGTTTGCCTCGAACTCGTCATCAACACGATTCAGTTTGGGTCATTGTAGATAGGATGACCAAATCATCTCATTTCCTTCCAGTCCATACCTCTTATTCAGCCGAGGATTATGCCAAACTCTACATCAGGGATTTGATTAGATTACACGGTGTTCCACTATCTATTATCTCAGACAGAGGTACCCAGTTCACCTCTCACTTCTAGAAAGCATTCCAAAAGGGTCTTGGTACCCAAGTTCATCTCAGTATAACTTTTCATCCTTAGACAGATGGTCCAGCATAAAGGACCATTTAGACTCTAGAAGATATGCTAAGGACGTGTGCAATTGATTTCAAGGGAAGTTGGGATGAACACTTGCCTTTAATTGAGTTTGCATACAACAATAACTATTATTCCAGTATTCAGATGGCTCCGTTCAAAGCTCTCTATGGTAGAAGGTGCAGATCTCCAATCGGTTGGTTCGAAGTTAGTGAGGCCTTAGTCATAGGGTCTACTTAGTGTTTGATGCCTTAGAGAAGGTTCAGTTAATCAGACAAAAACTTCGGGCTGCTCAGAGCCGACATAAGTCTTATGCAGACGTTCGTAGAAAGGATCTAGAATTCGAGGTTGATGATTTTGTCTATCTCAAGATCTCTCCTATAAAGGGGGTGAAGAGATTTGGCAAGAAGGGAAAGCTCAGTCCCCAATATTTCAGTCCTTTCAAAATTCTCAGTCGCTTGGGCAAGGTAGCTTATGAGCTCGAATTGCCTCTAGATCTAGCTTCAGTTCATCCAGTCTTCCATGTCTCTTTGCTCAAGAAGTGCATAGGTGGCCCTTCAGTTGTAGTCCCTACTCAGAGCATGGATATCCAGAATAGCCTCTCTTATGAAGAGATTTCGGTTGAAATTCTAGACTATTAGACTCGTAGACTGAGGAACAAAGAAGTCCCTCTAGTCAAAGTTTTTTGGCAAAACCAGTATGTTGAAGGAGCTACTTAGGAAGCAGAAGCAGATATGCGTACCAAGTATCCTCACCTCTTCTTCGCCAATTTAGATCAAGCTCAAGGTAATAGTTCTCCTTAATCTTATTTAGTTTCATGTTCAGGATTCCATTTACGAATTTGGTACTAAATATCATTGCATTCGGTCATGCATACATGTAACAGTTCAGTCACGTAATCATGTATCAGATATGCATGAGTTCAGCTTGTCAGTTATACATCAGATATGCATGTTCAGATATATTAAGCTTATTATTCAGGTTAGTCATGTCATCATATTTCAGATGTTGCATCCCTTAAGTAAGGCCAGTACATTAGTAATCTCAGCTTAGTCAGTCTCATTCGAGGACGAATGTTCCTAAGGGAGAGATATTGTAATACCCCAAAAGTTCAGACATTTTAGGATCATGCTTCGAACTCATGAGTAATAAATTTTTAGTGCTTTGGTAGTTTTATGATTAAGGTTGATTCATATTAAGGCCTCAAAAGTGTCCTAGTTAATAGACGAATCAAAACATTTCCTTACCGATTGAATTCTTGAGAAAGATATTGGTATAGTCAAATTCAAACGAGCATATCTCTCGTTATGCTATGAATTTCTGATCTCATGACCCACCAACAGATAGATAATTGAATTATATTTCCAACTATACCAATTTTGCCTAAATTCGATATCGGAGCAAGGAGTTATGCCCATTTTACTCCAGCATGTCAGGCTGGGAAACTGAGTGACGACATTCGTGATAAGTTGTCAGCTGTCATAAGCATGACAACTTATCACCAATATCGTCAGCCCTGGGAAGATTTTTACCCCCAGTGAAGATATTTTGTAATAAGTCGTCACGCCCATGACGGCTTATCACCTCGTTAACCTTAACCAAAAAATCAAGATTTCACCCTTTTATGATGACATTTCGTGACGACTTATCACTAGCTTGACGACTTGTCACGAATGTCGTCAGCCTTAGATTTTCAGCAACTGGAAAGCGGTTTACTAAGGGTATTTTTGTTTTTTTCCTTTACTTCCCACGACTTATAACCCTCAAGGAGCGTATTATCTTCCATTCTCTTTAGTTAAACATCTCAAAAAGCTCTCTCATACACTCTCAACCACAAGATTAGGGTTTCCTCTCAAGATCATCTCCTCAAGAACAAGAACATTATCTTCCAAAGGGGTTAAACCCTAGTCAAGAAAAATCAAGAGCAATCCTAAGGATTTCTTCAAGAACATTCAAAAACATTAGATCTCTTTCAAGATTCAATCACTAAGGTATGCGTAGTGTCCATCCATGGATCCCTTTCATCCATGGAGCTCAAGAATCATGTTTTAAATTATAAAGTGTGATTTTCTTATTGTGTTATGACTATATTCATGTTGATGATTGTTGTTTGGATTCAAGTTTGTATCTTGATGTGTTTTTCATGAAGCATGTGAGTAGGTTAGTTGAAACCCATGAACTTTGGATGGATTAAGATTGTCAAATTGATAAGTACACCTATGCCTAAAGTTGTGCATTTACGGTGTTTGATAAAATGCCAAGAATGATAGAATCTATGTTTTTATGACTTAATAGTGCTTAAATGACAAGCCCATGTTCTATTCTTTATGACTCCACATGAACTCCACGTTATTGTTATGTGTTATTGTTATGATATAGAATGAGCATGATATGGAAGCAACGCGAGTATATACATGTTGTGCGCATCTCCTTCCATGTATAAGATGTTGAGAACCAAGTGTAGTATGAAATCCCCTACTTATGATATTGTGAATTGTGGACTCTATTCTTATGATCAAGTCAGTCATGTGTGTCAGTTTCCTTCCATCGAGTCCTGGGGGGTACTTGTACTCGAAAAATATAGCTCTATGCCTAGAGCCATGTCATGTTATCATGATACTCTTAGTTAAGCCATGATCTATAGAACTCAAACAGTCATGTGACTCAGAAAATCTTAGAAATTTCATGTTCTCAGTTAATTCTCAGATAATAGTACTATTCCGTCAGCCAACAGAGTCAGTTACTCAGTCCATGTACAGTCAGTTAATCATGTTCAATCTCTTCATATATGAGTAGAAGTTAGCAGCGAGTGAACCCAAGGATGGGAACTCACCTGCAGGATAAGGGTGTGATTCTTAGCAGTCATCCTTGTATTCCAGAACTACGTAGCCAGCGTAGGTTGAGACATCTTAACCTATCAGATTAGGGTTGATGAGATAATTTAACCTGTCAGACCAGGGTCCCACCATTCTCATTAGAGTAACCTTCCAGATAAGGGTCACTCACAGCTATTCCTTACCAGTGGTGCGGTATTGACACCCTTCCAATCAGGGCACAAATTGGACCCCAGCTCAGCTATTATAGTGCATTTGGGCATTTCGGTTAAACAAATACCTCCCACAATTTCAGTCTCAGTATCAGTAAAAGAACTCAGATAGTTCTTCAGATTTTAGTATACCAGGACTGTCAGATATAGTCAATTCAATTACAGTACGAAACTCAGGTAGTTCCATCAGATTCAGGACTGTCAGACACAGTCATCCATGTTATCAGAAATCCCAGTATTAATCATGTTAGATATCAATAAACCATGTATTAGTGTACAGATCTAGATATCACGTATTCACGATCTCAGTTACTATGTATGCATGTTTGCACTCTCACATTCATATTAGTCATTCAGTTAGCACTGCTCATGCATGTAAGCCCTTTTGCATAGAGCCTACCTCACTCGTATACTCAGTACTTTCAGTTGTACTTACGCATTTGCGCTATGGTGCTTTCTTTTATGTTACACCATAGGTTCAGATCCATGAGTTCCAGATCAGCAGTAGCAGTCGCATTTCAGTATACAGAGTTGCAGTGAGTCCTCTTTATTCGAGGACGATATGATTTGACTTCATTTATTTTCTTCGGTTATCTTTCAGTTTACGGAGTTAGTTGGAGACATGTTCCTTCAACTCCTTACTCAGACAGTATTTAGAGGCTTTCAGATTTAGTCCAGATTTATTTTAGACTTCAGTTGTTTTGGGTATTTGTTACCCTATATGGATGTTATGATTTATCAGATATTTTATTTAGTTGAACCTTATGGCCTATCATGTTTTTCGCATTTTACATGTATATTATGCAGTGTACATGTACAAATATCAGTCATGGGTTAGCTTGTGGTCCTTCAGGGTCATAAGCACCGTGTAGCATTTCAGTTCAGAAAATCGGGGTGTTACATATATATATCTATATATATAATACCGTATTTAAAAATTAATTAATCGAAAATTATTTGTAGTATACGTAATGCATTGACATTATTATGCGATTGACATCATTAATTTTATTTACATAATTTATTTATAATTAATTTAAAAATGAAATTTTTATTTATTTTTATTATTAATTTTATATAGTTACTATATTTATTAAATATCAACCTAATTCAATTCAATTTTCCTAATTTATTTAAATTCTAGTCATTTTATATTCAATTTGTGTCAATTAAGTTTAATTTTTCTCAATCTAAATCCCCAATTTAATCTTTTTTAACCCAATTTCTAATCCCAATTTGGCTCATCTCCTCAATTCTAATCTTAACCGTTCATCATATTTGATCAACGATCAATATTAAATTAATTTTCACTATATTTTTTCTTGAAATTTGATAACTTTAGATTATTTTTCTTGAACCGGAGGTCTATTCGAAACAACCTATTTACCTTAGCGGTAAGGTCTGCGTACACTGTACCCTCCACAGACCCCAATTTGTTTGACTAAATCGGGTTAGTTGTTGTATTCATTTTCTTGAAAATCTCATAGAGAAAACAATCAAAAGGTGTCACCTTGATTGATTGATTGATTGATTGATTGATTATTTTTATTATTATTATTATTATTATTATTATTATTATTATGCTTAATTTATTTCAAATTTATTATCGGTAATCTTTACTCCCTCCGTCCTATTTTACCAGTCCCAAATTTCCTAATTTAATGTCTCATTTTACTTGCCCTTTTTTATATATCAAGACAAGATAAAATTTGTTTCTCCATTATACCCTTAGTGTAATTGATTACTCCTTGTTATTAGCCATTCATCAATCTAGGAACTAATAACAAGACACAATTAAGAGGGGCAAAATGGTAAAGTTACATTATCAATCATTATTTTCTTAATAGCTGTGCCATCCCAATTTGGGACAAGTAAGATAGCACGGAGGGAGTATATAATATTTTCTATGTGACATATGTAATTTATTTGTAAGAATAACAATTTTATAACATTTTTAATTTATTATTACTATAAATTTATTATTATATTTAAATAGCAGCTTTGGTATATTTGTAAGATAACTTTTACTTTTTTCTCATACTACCCTTGGTATTACGTCCATGAAGTAGCATTTTATACGTATAAAACCCTGGAGTGAACTATTAACAGTGAACAACAACAATTGTACAGTGTATGCTCATTTTGACTGTTGACACCAATTTTGACCTCCCGATGTTCCTCTTAGGCTGCTATTTTATTAAAAATTATTAATTTTTAACATTAATATTTTTTATGTATTATTTTGATATCAAATAAATAACGACATGTCACATCAATGATTTTAAACTATATACAAATAAATTATTTTATTACTTTTTATTATAATTTTTTACGATCTATCAATTCAAATATAATATTTTATTATTTTTTCGTAAATATGCACACTCACAATTATTTTACAAAATACATTGTCTATTATTATTATTATTATCATTATCGACAATTTTAAAATAAATATTCATAATATATAGGTGTCTATTTTATTTTGAATTATTATTATCGTTAATTTTAAAGTAATATATTTTGTGTTGTATTTTTATTTACGTGATTTATTCATAACTAATCTGAGAATAATTATATAATTTATTTTTTACTATTATATTATTTATTTTTACATTATTATGACATTTATTAATCCGTAGCCTAAGTCAATTTTTTTTTCTTATCTATTTATTTTCTAACTTGATTTTGCCAATTTATAACATTTTTAGCCTAATTTTATCCAATTTATTATAATTCTAGTTCAAATTGTGTTTAGTTGGACTCAATTTCAATTTTCATTCAAATTTAGACCAAATTTTTAATCTTTAGATCTCAACTGTTGATCAATTGATCTAACGGCTGGATCAAACCTCTGTTCTCTTTCTTTTTAAACCAAAAAAAACCCTAATCCCTCACTTTTGGCAAAGAATCAGCTGTCTCTTTCACTACACTCTCTCTTATTTTCTCTCTCTAAACCTCCACCATAACCATCGCCGATGGACAACCGGTCATACAAATGCCATCGCCCCTCACCCCACCTCTCTTTACAACTCCACCTTTCTCTCTCCCCTATAAACTAACCGCCGGTGGTGGACAATCAAACACCTCGCCGCTGTCGCTCTTTCCCCTTCCCCCATTCATTTTTTTTTTGATCTACTTGTCACCGAAGAAACCACCATCGGGAACAACTTAACGGCAAACTCCTTCACCCTTCGCCACCTCTGCCAGTTACCGTCTATCCGAACCAGCGGCGACCTCCGTTCGGTCTCCAATCCTCTCTCGCCATGCTGCCACCATCTCCAACAACCGTCTTTCACTGGAGAAGAAACCATGCAGTTGTTACTGTCGCCAACGAATTCCTTCATTTCCTCCCTGTTCATCTCACCAGAGGTGAAGACCGATGAGACACTGCTAAAAAAAATGGTAGTGGTCAAATCCTTTCGAAAGTATGTTATACTGCTATAAGTTATTATCTCCTTCCTCATTGCTCTCTTTATCTACTGCTTACTGCTATAAGTTTTTGTCTACTTCCTTAGTATTTTGGTATTGCTTTGTCATAGTTTTTGTTCTTCTCCATGGTCTAGTGTAAGCTACAGTTATCTATATAATACCACTAAAGTTACGGTGGAGTTGTTTTATTATGGTGACAAAAATTGGTTTAGTTAAATGTTGACAAGAATAGATGAGAGAGTTTTCTCATTATGGTGACAAAAATTGGCTTAGTGTTGTCACTTGAAATGTGAATTCATGACTTGAAAATAGTTAAGTTTATTTACTTGAAATGTGAATTAGAGAGTTAAAAATGGTTAAGTGTAGTATTTTGAAATGTGAACTGGTGACTTCAAAATGATCTAGTGTAGTCTTTTGAGAAGTGGATTAGTGACTTGAAAATGATTTAGCTTAGTGACTTCAAAAGTGAACTTGGGTTTGAAATTAGTAAAGTATAATCACTTGAAAATGTGAATTTATGACTTGAAATTGGTTTAGTGTTTTCACTTGAAATGTGAATTCATGACTTGAAAATGGCTTAGTCACTTGAAATGTGAATTAGAGAGTTGAAAATATTGAATTGTAGTGTTTTGAAATGTGTACTAGTGACTTTAAAATGATCAAATGTAGTAACTTGAGAAGTGGATTAGCGACTTGAAAATGGTTTAGTGTAGTTACTTGAAAGGTGCACTTGTGTTTTAATGTAACAAGAAGAGAAACCTTCACAAACTTGTCTGGGAAAAAGAGGTGGAGTTGTATAGTAATAATCAGGATTGTGTAACGATGCTAGTTGGAAATAAAGTTGACAGAGTATGTTCTTTGTAAATATGAATGTGCTTGCATCTTTCTAACTGTTGTCGAATTGTATTAGATTCTATTCATTTTGCTTCTTGAATGCTAGGAGACATTATTTCGTAAAGACAATAGGTAAATTAATATGTCGATATCACCTCTTCAAACGGATATACTTTATCTTATCATGGAATATGGGAACTTTCGTAATGTTTATAATAGGAAGTCATGAAAACCATGATTAGAGGAGTATACATTAACATTGATCTTTAGGATTAACATAACGTTGCAGTTCATTATTGGTGCTTGAATAATTCTGCATGAAGTTTGTAAACAAACTTTTGTTCTTACTTTACTAGATTGCCTTGTCAGGAATTTGAGAGAGCTATGACAAGGGAAGAAGGCATTGCCTTAGAAAAGAAACTTGGAGGTCTATTTCTTGAATGTAGTGCTAAAACTTGAGAAAATGTACAAAACTGCTTTGAAGAGATTGCCCTAAAGGTAAACGATACATTCATGACTAACTCTGTAGGATTCACAAAATATGTTGTCAAATTAGCATCATTTACAAACTAACATGTTCTGATGGTTATTAGTACAATATTATTTTCTTGATGCATCCAGTTGACCTTTTAGATATCAAAAGCTATAACAAGAACATACTCAGTGTAATCCATAAGTGGGATCTTGGGAGGGGGTAGTGTGTACGCAGACCTTAGCTTTGCCTTGGGATGTAAAATATTATCAAAAAACTCTCATAACATATCATTCTGATAGCAATATCATACCAGTAGCCTTTTGCTCACATGGGGCATTTCTCTTGTTTTCCGATTGTTGTGTATCTATACCCTCCTGGTTTTTATGCGCAAAGAAAAATGTCTTGCTTTTATCAGTCAGTTTACTATTATGATTTATTCTGAAGATATGTCATGTTCCTCCAATAAAAGACCCAAGTACATGTTGCCTTTATCTTGGAAGATATATTTAGCACTCGATGTGATATTTGTGATAGTCTCGCAACAGATGAAGTGATAAATTCTTGCATGAAACTTTTGGGTAAAAATTCTCCAGATGTTGCATGTATATTGAATGGTACTTAGGTTCCTAGTTTGATCAACTGATTGAGTAGTTTGAAACTGTAGCATGGAGTAGTTGTTGATTGATCTATTTATATTTATCATTATGTTTTTTAGTTGTACACAGATATAAATGTAATAAGGACTGAAAGTTTATCTGATTAGTTTTAATACTTTGCATTTTTATGAAGCCAAGTGATGCGGCTAGTGGACCATTTCGCCCAAGGATGCAAGGAGACCACGTGATGATAGTGATCCTAATGTCAGTCATTGATTTCGTTGCAAATTGTCTTGAATATTCAATTATGATGATGTAATTGTGTGGTTGGAGCGAATCTTAGAATATTGAAGGTTTTGTGTTTAAATTTGATTTTGGAATTTGAAGATACTAGTTAATGTTGAAAATTAGGAGTTTGAAGATGCTAACGTTGAAAATTTAATTTGAAGTTTAATGTTCAATGTCTTTTTGAGATGCTTGTGAATTACAATGTTTAATTAGTCATGTTGTGTTAATGATAGATGAGTTAAATAAATATTGAATTGTAGGTTATGGCTAAAGGAACAATTAAATTTGAGCTAAAATTAGAATTTATAATTTATTTTTAAAAATTAATGGGTCTTACTATTTTTTTTTAAATTGCGAAGGTTTTAAACCACCGTAATTTTTAAATAAAAATTTATTATAAAAATAATTAAATTTAGAGTAATGGAGGTCGACCGTCGCAAAATAACCATCACAAATTAATTATAGCGGTCGGAAAAAATTATCGTAATTTTTTTGTGCCGGCTCGTATTGTGGGGGGTTTTGGGAACCGCCAAAATCACAATTTGTGGGGGTTTTAAACCCCTGCAAACCTCAAAATTAACCTACATAATTTGACCTTTTTTGTAGTGAGAAAACTACTCTCTGTGGTACAGGTCCATGAGAATTGCTCTTATGGAATGCAATAAGCTTGGTATAGCGGATGGAGCTTGGAAGAAAGAACGATTTTATGAAAAAAAACCTATATCAATTGGAGAGAGGTGCAATGCAATTGTACTTTCTTGACTAATGAATTCAGTTTCACAAAATCTGGTTAGTGGTACAACCTATGCTTCAGATGCACATATAATGTGGACTGAGTTAAAAGAGAAATTTGATAAGGTTGATGGTTCTCGTTCATTCATCCTTCACAGATAATTGCTACATTGGTTCAAAGTGCTTCTTCCATCTCTTTGTTTTTCTCTAAATTAAAGGATCTGTGGAATGAGGATGAACCACTGGTTCCATTGCCTAGTTGTAATCGTGATAAGTCAAATGATTTCTTGGATCATGTGCAAAGGAAAAAGTTGTACCAATTTTTGATGGGGCTAAATGATTCTTACATTCAAGAAAGAAGTTAAATCTTGCTCATGATTTTATTTCCTACTGTAAATCAGACTTACTCAATATTGATGAGTGATGAAAGCCAAAAAGGCTTGAATACTTCCACAAAAATTCTTGGAACCTCTCTTGCAATGCCTACCAGAAATTACGAGGCAACAACATTGTACAGTTCTAGGCCTAACAATGTTCAAAAGTTCAATAAACACTACACTTCATAGGGCATACTACAAACAATTGCTACAAGATTGTAGAATATCCTAATAATAGGTTAAAAAAATAGATGGAGAGTTCAATTATGATACTGGTTCATCTCAAGTATCAATTGGTGGTTCTCATCAATGTTTAAAAACTGGTACATATCAAGCTCATGCTAGTGTTGACACTCGAAACATAATGAAGTCAAAAGATGTTGTTTATGATCAAGTTTAATCATCTTCTTCAACTGTACTTCTTATCAGTCAAATGCTGATGCTTTGCTTCTTTACAAAAGATAAGTATGATCATATTGTGACTATGCTGAACAACATGTCTCATACCATTTTAGGTTCTGTAAACCATCAGAAAGAATGATAATTAATACAGGAGCGACTAACCATATGGTAGAAGATCCTGACCTTTCTGCTAGCCTCACTAAACTAGACTGTAACAAGTCTAGAAAGGTATTTTTACCTACTGGTGATGCAACCTATGCCACTCATGTGGGCACAAGTATGATTACTACAGGGTATAATATCAATAATGTTCTGTATATACCTCAGTTTAAATTTAGTATTCTCTCAGTATCCCAGGTAACAAAAGCTTTACAATGTGTAGTGGTATTTTTTCCCTAACTTTTACATATTTTTGGATCTCTTCAGTGGGAAGGTAAAGGGGATTGGTAGACAAAAGCATGACCTATAGCTATTGCCTTTTTTTTATATCAAATCAGTACATGCTGCAGGTTCTTGTTCCTTAAATTCTAAAGATAGTTTAGTTAATGTTAATCCTTGACATATGAGACTTGTTCATAGTTTAAAGTATTAAACAAGTTGTTTGATGTTCCTTTATACAAATGTAACTCAAACATTAGAAGTTGTTCCATTTGTCCTCATGCTAAGCAAGTTAGAACTTCATTTTCTACTAGTGATGGTATTAAAAGTAATGCCTTTTTTGACATGCTACATCTTGATGTATGGGACCTTATAGGACTGTAACATATAATGAAGACAAATACTTCTTAATAAATATTGATTATTTTTCTGGGATGACTTGTCTATTCTTGCTTAAAATAAAATCTGATGTAGGTGTTGCTTTAAAACAATTTCTAGCTTCTGTTAAAACCTAATTTAACAAGTGTGTTAAAGTTATTAGGAGTGATAATGGTACAAAGTTTATAAAATCGGTATGTGACTCCTTGTTCAAGTCCAATGGTATCATTCATCAGAATTCGTGTGCTTATATTCCTCAGTAAAATGGTGTTTCTGAGAGGAAGCACAAACACATTTTAGAAGTTTAAAGATTAATTAGAATTCAAGGTCATATACCCTTGATGTTTTGTGCCATTATGTCCTAGATATTGCCTATCTTATTAGTAGGATGCCTACACCTGTACTTAAAGATAAATCTGCATTTGAAATTTTATATAGTAGAAACCATCCTTAATCATCTTAGAGTATTAGGATGCTTAGTCTTTGCTAAGAATGCTCATGAAACTGAAAAGTTCAAAAATAGACCTATAAAAGCCATTCATACGGGATATTCTCCTACCCAAAAGGGATATATACATTATGATTTTTCTCATGATATGTTTATTGTTAATAGAGATGTTGAATTTAGTGAGACTATTTTTCCTTTTCCAGAGCTCACCACTAAATCAACACCTTTTTTGGATGCATTCTCTAATAATCTATTAGCACCTATGTCAAGTCAGCTCATGTCCATTGAACAGCCACCTGAACAAGTTCCTGCACCTGTTATGTCTCTAACCCGTTGGTGTCACATAAACTACTACAACTAGCTCTACTCAACAACATCAACAACTGTCATTGAATAAATAAGATCAACTAGATCCAAGGCACCACATTTTTGGTTAAAAGACTTTGTATAAATGATAATGTGATGTTTTAATGTATGACTTCCTTTGCAGGAACATTGATGTAAAAGATTCTTTGGTACAATGAAAAAAGGAAGAATGGCTACAAAACAAAAAAGCAGAGCTACAGAAATATTATCAAAGATTATTGACTACAACCAAAGCGGAAGATTGGATGCAAAACAAAAAATAGGATCTCCATGAATTAAGTTAAAAAAAAAATGTCTCCTCTTTTAGAGATAATCAAACCCATGCCACTATGGAAAGCAGTACCAAGGCTTGATATATCATTAAGCGTGCGACTAGTTCTATATAAGGAAATTATGGGTAGTTTGGGATCATTAAAATGATCCATTATATTCTTGAAAATAGGATTATCATATCCCATTTTCAAGGAGAAAAACTATTGGGTTCCCATATATTTTCCAACGGCTAGTAGTAGTCCAATCACTACTATTTAAGCCATGGAAAACTATGGAAGAGATACAGATTTGTCTCAACCTTTTCTAGTTATTAGCATTACTTTACTCAAGCATTGTATTCTCTTAAAGGTTTACTATGTATGTTAAAAGAGAAAAGAGAAACACATTGTTGGTGAGGCATTGTATCAAAGTGTGAAAAAAAGAAGAGAGTGTGAGTCAAAGTAAAAAAGGTTGACTCAATATTGTAATTTAATTTTATTCACAAAAGAACTATTAGAATTTCTTGCAACCCAACGGGATTGGTGTAAGACCTATTAGAGGCCCCAACCTGTATAAAATATCTCGTTTTATTTACCTGTAGCCTTTAATTTTTAAAGTTATTACTGCAATCAATAGCCGACTATGTGGTTGAAAAAAAGTAATTCACCCCCTCTTACTAATTTTAATTGGTATTACAACCTCGTCTTACATCTTTATTTTTTGTGTAACAACAAGTGAATAAAGATTCATGGGAGGACATTAAATTACTGAAGCCATATTTCAAGAGGGGCTTTCAATAAGCCGACCATCCTTTTTAACGGTCTATACTATAATTAGTGTAAAGCAAGAATGAGAACTTATGCTCAATCAACGGATTATAAAGTAGGACTAGTTATTCAAAATGGTCCAAGGCTTATTCCGAAAAATACTGTTAAGAAGTTTGGGAAAAAGACAGTCAAACTTGACTACTCAAAAGAACATTTGGATATTGTGCAAACAACTGCTAGAGAAATCTATTTACTTTATTGTTCTCTTAGTGAAAAAGAATATGAGAAAATATCCTCTTGCAAAACTGTTAAAAAAATGGAATAGATTGGAAGCTAATCATGAGGGATCCATAAAAACAAAGTAAATAAAAAGGCCTCTAGCTGCAGGGATGATGAGGAACAATCAGACAATGATAACAACAACGTTGGAGGCTGATATTTCTGGTAATTAAAAAATCTAGCCAGGTAAGAATCACCTTCTATAATGAATGATCTAAAGTATAAAATTTGTTAAGTCTTGCCATAGCTGACCTAAATAAAGCTCATAATGAGAAAAAGGCTTTATTAAGAGAAAGAAGAGAGAGGGAACTTAAACTTGAGGTTTGTAAAATAAATAAAAAAATTATTTATAAGAAGGAGTTGATGATTTAAAGATCAAAATCAATAGCTTTGAAAATCTACCAATCATAGTATTGTTTGTTCAAACCAGTCGACCAAGTCAATTGACAAATCTGATGGTGGCACTTGTGTTCATAGATTTGATAATTGTGTAGGATCTCAACGGTCAATTAACTCTAGTAAGTCGACCAAAAAGAATAATCGCAATCATAATAGAAAATATTATAGTTATAACAACTTTTAATGGTCAACTAACTCCAGTCAGTTGACTAAAGGAACTGGTCATAGTTGTAATACCTATCATACGACTATTGAACAATATTATATTTTATGTTATCACAGTGTAAGCCTGGTCTAAATATCATAACAACAGATTTCTATGTAGAAACCCTGTTAAGTAGATTTGGAGACCCAAAACGAAGTTAACAAATTCAAGAACTAACCATGAGGGACCCAAGAACACTTGGGTATTTAGGAATAAGTAATACAATTGTTTTGTAGGAACACCACTTAGAATTTAAAAGGAAAATGATATCTCAACAAGTGGATATTCAATTCACAAGGAGCAAAAAACTGTGTGAAATAGTAATTGATTTTGATGAAGTTAATGAGTTGACTATCATTGAGACTGATCAGCCAAACTGTTGTCTCTAATGATCTATTTAATCTTGAAGAAATTCTAAATCAATAAAGAAGAAAACGTGATCACTTGAGGAAGGTCTTAGAATAAAACGATTCGGTCAAATCAATGAAAAAGAGTCGGAGATATTTTACAAAAAATGAGTGAACAGAGATTGCCTCAATCATTGCAATGAAATGGTTCTTTGGAAATCAGTGAATGTTGTGCAAAGTAAAGCTCGTTTAGTAGCCTAACGCTACTCAAAACAAATAGGAACCACTTTGTGATAAAACTCTCACACTTGTTGCAAGAATCTATTTGAATCTTAATTACCTATGCTACTTACTAAGGCTTTAGTTATTTTTGGATTGATTGATGAAAAAGTTTTTGTAAAATGACCCCAGGGTTAAAAAATCCTATGTTTACATGTTATGTTTTTAAAACGTTTAAAAGCTCTCCTTGGCTCAAAACAAGCTCCCCGAGCTTTGTATAATAGATTTAGAATTATTTTAAATTGATCACTCTTTTAAGAAGAAATAATGTTACTACTCTTTATCAAAAGAACTTTCTCTGGAAATCTGATTCATTCAAATCTATGTTAAGCACTAATATTGCCTCTTGCAAGTAACCTCCTAAACTAATACAAGTGATTCAAAATGATCTTGATGAGAGAATTCATTCTCTTTTGGGTCTGCAAACACGTCAGTTGATTGTGGGAACCTTTATACCAAAGAGATCACTTAGAAGTTTGGTATGAAGGATGCCAAATCCTCTAGCGTTCCTAAGATAACTACTTTCATAACTACAGGTAGGGGTGTACGTAGGTCGGGTTGGTTTGTTTTTTATTTAAAAAACAAACAAACCAATCATGTCGATTTATTAAAACTATAAACCAAATCAAACCAACATAAAATTAATTTTTTTAATTTAGGTTTTAGTCGGTTCTTTAATTTTTTTTTGGCTTTTTTTTTATAATTTTTATTTTTTACAATTATATTGTGATCGAAGACTAGATCAAACATGTTTTCACTCATGTGCAATGAAAAACCACAATTATGAAAAAATGAGGAGCGGAAAATTCTCTTGAAACTAAAAGTGACATGAACAGTGAAAAGTTTAGGTTTTAAGTTTATATTGGGTTTTGGATCATTTAATTAGCAATTAATGGACAAATATTACAACTTAAAGGCCCAAATCTAAATATATATCTACATCTACTTTCAAATTATTGAAAATTACTAAAACTAGTTGAAAAAGTATTTAAAAAGTAGATTATAATTAATATTTTATGTATAAAGAAGTTTGAATATTATATATATATATATTATGTCGGTTTGATTCGAGTTCGGTTTGGCTTTTTTTGGTCAACACCAAACTAAACCAAACCAAGAATGATCGATTTTTTTTTCTAACACCAAACCAATCAAACCAAACCATAAGTCGGGTTTTTTTCTCGGTTTGGTTTCGTTTGTCTGTTTGGTTTGACTTGACGGTTTGGTCTGTACACCCCTATCTACAGGTGATAATAATGGTAAGATTGTTAAAATATTGTGGTATGATTACCTCTCTCATTTTTATAGCCAATCAATCAAATAAAATGCTTAACATGTATTATTCCAGTTAGCTCTCGAGGAGTGTCATTTTTCTACTATTAAGAAAATCATTAGATATTTGATTCGAACCATATTCCTTGGAATGTGGCATCTCAAATCATATAACTTAATGCTAAAATATTTTTTACATGCAGGAGACAAAGGTGATAGAAAAGACACCATTGGATCACAGGGAATTTGTCACTATCCGAACCAGAGCCTGGCCATGACGGACATCTCAAGTCCACTAAGGACCAGAGACCACCCCCTTTTGCCTAGTCAAACCGAACACAATGCCATACAGAGTCTGAATTCCAAACACATAACAAGATAGATAAACATAAGTTCAAAGATTCTAAGTTATATCAATAATCACCAACAAATACCGATAACCAATACCAACTACCAACATAGCACTCAAGTCCACAGTACCCACAAAACCTCTAACAAAACTGAAATCAATAAAGTGTCGGGACATGCCCCCGACCATAGCCAAAAATAAGTCAGAAACAAAGTCTAAGACATAAGAAACCAAAACATGAAATTATGTATTCCGAAGGATGGAAGCTCACCACTTCAATTCAACTCACGAACTATCCCCAAACATTTGATCATTGCGCAGAAAGGGCAGAAGAATTTTTGGTGCTTGTATCATGTGGGGATACAATGTCCGGAAATGGTTAGAAGTTGGAGCGCTAGCATGTAACTCAGGGATAACGGGTAAAATAATGCCATGAGTAATAATTCAGAGCCAATCAAATCAAATACATATGCAGGGCCCCAATGCATGTAACTGAATGAACCAGAGGATAATCATATACCTCTTAGCATAAATCAAAGTGACTTAAGCACCAATTTATATAACATGAGGGAATCTAACCTCCCAATCATAAAATAATTATAAGAGGGACTCAAGCCTCCTGTTTATTTAGACCTCTGTGTCGGCTAACGTAGTTTTCTATGTTGGTCCCTTGGGACCTTCACTTTCACGACCTGACTATACAACCCGCTTTTAAGCTCAATTAATATATTTAACACACATTCCCAATTTATTGAATCGATTATGCATTTAGGTATCCCATTGGTATCATCATACCAACCCTACTTGCAAGTTCATTATTATACCACAATCTATTAACCATCACATGGGGTAAATTCATGAACCCCTAAGTTCAATTAACATTCACACAGAGAACCCACATAACCCAAAGTTCAATAAAGTCATACCATGGTTCATTAACCTTTTATGCCAATGCATTAGTTCAAGTGAACAAGACAAAACATGTGACAAAGCCATGTATCATTATCAATTTCACATTTAGGTTGAGGGAACTCAATTTCCAAAACCATATGTCAAAGAAAGCTTCATCAAAATTGGGAAAAACTAACCCCTTTGATTATTCACTAATCCCATGCACCCCGTAAGTTCAAAACCATTAACAAAGAATGAATAATGCATAATAAACCAGGAGAAATCAATTTAAGAACCATTCATGTCAAAGCCCTCAACTATATCAAAATGCTTATTTCAAATCCATATAATTAACCATGTAAATTCATGCATTAGATAAAATGAGTTTAAGGGTAGAGTCACATGCCTGAAATACCCAAGATTATGGAGAGAATTCAACCCTTAAAGCTCTACTATGAAGGGATGATTTGAGAAATCCTTAGAAATCCTAAGTACAGTTCTTAGAAATCCTAAGTATTGATACTTAAGATGATTTGAGAGAGAAGGGAGTGTATTTGATGTGTATTATGAATGAAAATAGGGTCGCAAGTATGTTTATAGGTCATGGGTTATTATTGGAATAAGAGGAAAATATCTAAAATACCAGCATTAAAAAGCTGAAAAATAAGCCGCCAATCGTTACAGGTGACCTTACGACTCGTTTCCCCTTAGTCATAGTCTTGACAATGTCCCAGACCACCAACACTGGTATAGTTATGGAAAGGACCTTACGACTCATAACGAGTTCATACGACTCGATCCATCTTAGTCGTACTCAAGATAGAATAAGTTGGGCATCACACTAATTTCCGTATAAAAAGGTCTGTACGTGTCATTTAGAGTCCTTACAACTCGTAACATGGTAGTCGTAGTTAAAACTCTCACTTAGAAAAATCTCACTGGGCATGTTACGAGTGGGTCCTATTACCCGTAATGGCTCTCTAGGACTCACAAGGAGAGTCGTAGTCAGTGTAATAAACTCAGAACTCAGAATTTTCCAGGGACCCACACCTGGGGTGTTTCCTTCTCCCCCCTCCCTTAGAATTATTCATCCTAAAATGATGGGTCAAGGCATACATTAGCATAATTTAACACAGAAATACACCTACACTTACCTTTAACAAAGTTAGAAAACAAAGTTGTCCAGGAAATCACAATTTTCTTTAACAAAGTCAGAAAACAAAGATGTTGAGATTAACATATACCTTAAGCACAAATTTTTGGAATAGGGAATAGGAATGGATACTTGGACTTCATGTCCTCCTTGGCTTTCCAAGTATCTTTCTCAAATTTTTGGTTCCTCCAAAGAACTTTTGATTAAGCCACATCTTTCATCCGCAACCGACGAACTTGCCAATCCAAGATCTCCTCCAGAACTTTCTCATAATACAAAATAATTCAAAATACCCATACTTTCCAAGGAAAAGACCAATGAAGAATCACCCTCGCACTTTCTCAACATTGAGACATGGAAGATCGAATGAATAGAGCCCAAATAGAAGGAAACTCCAATTTATATGCATCATTACCAACCTTCCTCAAAACCAAATATGGACCAACATAACGAGGATGGATCTTTTTTTTTGCTATACCGCATCACTCCCTTTATGGGAGACAACTTTAAGAACTCCCATTCACCAACATTAAACTCTAACTCCCTTCATCTCACATTTGCGTAGGACTTTTGGAGAGTTTGGGCGGTCTTAAGCCTATCCCAAACCACCTTCACCTTCTCCATGGCTTGGTGAACCAAATCAGGACCAAATAATTCAGCCTTTCGAACTTTGAACCACCGAATAGGAAAACAATATCTCTGACTATACAAAGCCTCAAACAGAGCCATACCAATGCTAGAGTGATAGCTATTATTGTAGGCAAATTCTATGAGAGTCAAGTGGTCAACCCAACTACCACTAAAGTCAATCACACAAGATTTGAGCATATCCTTCAATGTCTGAATGCTTCTCTCCACTTGCCCATTCGCCTGTGCGTGGAAAATGGTACTAAGGCTCACCTTAGTCCCCAAACCTCTCTAAAATTAGTTCCAAGAATATGATGAGAACTAGGTACCTCGATCAGAGATAATAGAAACAGGTGCACCATGCAACTTGACAATCTTTTAAATAAACAACTTTGCATAGTCCTCGACAGAGAAATTAGTTTTCACTAGCAAAAAGTGAGCAGACTTAGTCATCCTATCCACGATGACCCAAATAGAATCAAACTGATTTCGAGACCGCGGAAGACTGATAAAAAATCCACATTAATTATTTTTCATTTCCACACAAGCAACTCAATTTCTTGGAATAATCCATCGGGCCTCAAGTGCACCACCTTTACTTGCTGACACACCATGCACTTAGCCATAAAATTTTCTATATCCCTCTTTATGTTATTCAACTAATATATCTCCTAATGATCATGATACATCTTTGTTGAACCAGGATGAATCGTATTGACTCATGAGCTTCGGCCAAAATTCTTCCTCGCAACCTATCAACTTCGAGAACACAAAACCTCTCTTGGTACCTCGAGATACCATCACCACCAATCTCAAAAGTCATCACTTTTTTCCTGCCTACATCCTCCTTGATTTGCATCAAGATAGGGTCAAACACCTGTTTCTCCTTTACCTTAGCACCAATAGATGATTTTGTCACCTCTTGTACCAACACACTACCATCCTTAAAATCTAAGAGGCAAACTCCAAGATTAACCAAACGGTGAATATCCTTCACCAAATCTCATTTTTTCTCATCCACATGGGATAAGTTCTACATGGACAACCTGCTAAGATCATCAGCAACCATATTAGCTTTACCTGGGTGATAGTAGAGACTCATGTCACTTCAACTTCAAAGTGTATTATTTTTACCCCCTCGTCTATCCAACCCGGGCGCATGTTTCCCTATCGAATCAAAGCGCGTTTAAGGTTGAAATTTTACAAAAAAGGAATAAAAATTAAGGCATTGGTAACATATGCTCCAAATATAATAAGAACCCTAATTTCTCTTTCTTTTCTCATCTCCTTCATCTTCAATAAAGACAAGATTTGAAATTCCTTAGAAAATCAAGCCCTTTACTTTATTATAAGGTATAATTCATCTCTTCTTTTAAAAAAATTATGCTTTCTTTTCAAGTTTTTTCTATTTGATGTAAGTTTTTGGAGTGAATTCTTTATAGCACATCATGAGATCAATTAACTTGAGTAAGATTTGTATGGAGGAGGACAATTTTGCTTTGAACCAAGAGGTTCGATGCAATCATGGATTTGTGGTGCTTTTTAAGATATCTTGAACTTCGACAAATCCCGGTAGAAGATATTGGGCTTGTAATTACTATGGGGTAAAGATGATATTTTGCTCTCAATTTCTCATTTTTTATCCCAACTGATTCAAATTAAATTCTAATTTCTTCCTTTTTAATCTTGAAAGAGTCCAAGATCTTGTGATTTTTGGTGTTTGAGGGATAAAGAAAATACAGATTTGAGGTCCAAATTTGTAATCCCTAAATTGATTGAAAAATTAGGTGAGATTGAGAATTTAGTGGAATCATATCAATATAACAAGTCTACATCATTCAATAAAGTTAGAAAATTGATTGCAGAAACTTCTGAAGAAGTTGATAAGCCTTGAGTATCCAATGAAGATGATAATTGTGTAGATATAAAGTTGAAGATGCTGGAAGAAGAGATTGAGTAGATGAAAGAAAGAGAGAAGAAGTGGAGAAGTAACATGGCTAAAGGAACCACTAAGGATAATGCACTCTTTATCATTGTGTTTTGTTGTTGTATTGTTGTTATAGCTACTAGCTATTGGTTTGGAATGATCTACGTAAAGAAAGACTCAATAAAATTACCTTAGAATTTGGTGTTGTTAGTTGTTGTAATGGTGTGTATCATTCTTTATTTTGAAATGAATTTGGTCTTTTGTAATTATTCTTGACTTATTTTTAGTGTAATGTAGTTCTTTATCTTTACATTGTATTTGAAATTAAGTAAATTTTGTTAGGTATTGTGGGATGATAATTTAATGTAATGTTTTATTTGGGATTACAAATGGAATGTTACTGTTCTTATTGGACTATCAAACATAATTCAATCCAAAGTGCAGACAGTTACATAATGATATGACAAAAACAGTAGTCAAAATTAGACATCAAAATAGTGCAGTTACAGCTGCATATATACCAAAGATTGTGAATACATTGCAGTCACAACTTCATAATTATTTTAAAAAAAGATTAAGTTAGTGCAGTCACAGTTGCATAATTAGTAGAGAACAATATTACATTGCAGTCAAAGCTGCATAATTGTTTTTCAAAAAGACACATAATTGAACAAAACATTCATCAAAACTAATGCAGCCACAGTTGCATACACTCTATTGCATCTTCAACTAGACAGATGATGAACCTGTTTGGCTTATATGATTCATTTCGACAGTTTTGGACCTTTTCTTCATTCCTTTTTATGCTCTTATTTCTTGAAGCCCTTATTGGGTCACAACATTTTTTCCTTTCCATTTGACACCTTATATTGGCTTGTGATTCCAAAGATTTCTAGTCACTATAGAGGAGTTCAAAGGCATTCTAGGCTGCATTAACATAAGAATAGATTATCTTAGACATTTGATCATTTGCTTGAAAATTGAAAACTATGAACTCATTAAACTTACATTGTGGATTGTAAAACCACTCTGTGTATGTAGCACTACCATACCAACCAACCTTGGCCTTTTAAAAGTTGTCCCACTACCCCTACTAGCAACACCACCAACATTAGATACATCAGCAGCAGAAATGCCTTTACCCTACCAGCAACACCACTAATATTAGATATAGCAGGAAAAAAGTTCCTCTACCCCTTCCATCAATACCAATAGTCTCTCTACCCCTTCCAGCTGCACCAACAGTCCCTCTACCCCTTCCAACAATACCAACAATCCTTATACCCTTTTTAGCAATACTAACAGTCCCTCTACCCTTTCCAGCAACACCAACAGACCCTCTTCCAGTCACACCAACCACTTTTAGATTAGGAGAAGCAGCAACCTATTATACAATAAAAAATTATTTAATAAGAATTAATAGTAAATAAAGAAGGCAACTGATTGTCTATTTTGTAGAACCCTTAGGTATTCCTCTTCCTCTACTTATGCTTGGTTGAGATTCACTTGCTGCTGCAGAAGAACTAACACTTAACATTGCTAAAGTGTTCCCTCTTCCTCTACCAATAGTAGCTTTTGCACTCAAAAGACAATCCCTCTTATTATGGCCCTTAGCATGACAATTGTTGCAGGTCATCTCAACACCCTTTTTAGATAGTTTACCAGTCTTGTTTTCAAACTGCTCTTTCTTTCTACTCTTATTAGGTCTACCAGGTAGTTTTCTCATTTAAGGAGGTATAAAAGGAAGGTTAGTTGATTGTGGCCACATTTTTATTCCAATGACAGGTTGAATGAAGTAGTTATAGGTCTTGAGGTAAGTTTGCTTGTTGTACCAATTTGCACATAGTGAATAGGCTCCAATCTTCTAAAATGTCGTGCAGCTATAGCATGACAAAAAGGTATACCCTTTAGCATCCAAAATCTACAAGTACAAGTTTTATTACTCAAATTCACTATAAAGGTATTTACCCAACTGTCCTTAACCTCAAAACCATATTCATCATTCTATTCAAGTGTACACTTCATTGATTTTGATGTGTTCTTTTCCAATACTTTTAAAGCCATAGGTGAAATATCTGTTATCCAAGTATCAGACAACTCCCTCAACTGTCCAATTCTTCTTATTATTTTGATCCTTATTTCCTCAAGCATTGTAATGATAGTCTTGTGTCTTGGACCCAATATCCATGAATTACCACTTTCAGCTATGTTGTTGTCAACACTGTCACAACAACATAAATTTTTAAAGTAGACCTTAGATCATCTTTCAATGTTGTACCACAGTAGATCATCTACTATCTTGTAACCTAACATCTCCATATGATCTCGATTTTTTCTCAACTCTTGCTCATATGTAGACATGGTACATCTCCAAAAATAATTTCTTTTTTCAATGCCTTTCTAGTCTTTGGACCAGTTAGTAAGAATGTGTCTTGCACACATTCTTTGTTCTACATTTGAAAGCAACTCATAAATAGCAGTGTTAAGACCCTTCAACAAAATATAAAAAGAAAAGGTAACATAATATCAAATTAAGTAAAATCAGATAATGAAGAGATAAGAGAGGAAAAAAAATTACCTTTTGTATATTAGAAATAGTTATTAATTTTGTCCCATCTCTAAGCTCAAGATCATCCTTTACTAGCCTAATAAACCATCCCCAAGTAAAGTTATTTTCAACTTCAACCACTGCCCAACCAGTGGTAGCATCAGGTTGTTCCCATCTTTGCAAACTACTACAAGTAATTGTCCTTTGCAAACACCTTTCAAGAATCAACTATCAAACCCAATACATCTTCTACATCCAACATTGAATGCTTTATTCAAAGTATCAAAACCAATATAAAATGACTGAAATATTTTTCTTCCACCTTCAAAAGTTTCCTCACTACACCTCACAACACATGTGATTCCTGGATTAGACTTCAAAAGCTTATCCCAATGATCCAATATTATCTTAAATTCCTCTTTATGATCACCCATAATTTCTTGCAAGATAATATTTCTGGATTTTCTTGCAATAGTTCTACCAACATACACCTACAAATATTTTTTCACCAAATTGTACAATTGAAAAACTCTTATTCTTGGCTCAGAATAATTCTGTCCTTGTACCTTTCTACTAAGTATTTTGAATTGATCAATTTATTTTTGGTTGTGATAGTACATTTATGGACTGGAGTAATTTTTTCACAACAAAATCCCCTGTCCTTGAATCATGACTACCAAACAATAACCAAGGACAACCATCTGCAAATTTTACCCTCACCCTAATTGGTTCATTAATAAGTTTGTCCAATTCTATATATTCTTGAACTGTATACCTAGTAATAGCTTCTCTGAATTGCTTAACATTTTCAAAACATAAACCAGTTTCCAAATAACTAACCTGCAAGTAGGATCAGACACAATTCTTTTTTAGGTCTTTTTGCTATCCTTATTTTTTCCCCACTACTTGAAGCCTGTTGGACCTCATCTTCAACATCAGCATCTACATCACTGTCTATTTCAAAGCTAGCCTCTTCATCTGAATCAAAATATGGCTCATCACTACCTATCTTATCCTCTAAAGTATTTTTTTCTGGATAAATACTCATCATATCCAATATTAACTCCTTTTTGCCTAATTTAACCCCTTCAGGTCTAGAACACCTTTCTTTCCTTTTTAGTTTGGTAGCTGTTTTACCTTCCCTCAAAGTCCTAACCTCCTCATGAACATCACTACCATATTCATCATCAATTTCATCAAATAAGTCTCCATAGCTTGAATCTTCACTATTTTCACTTGCACTTTCCCAATCAGATTCAATAATTGGAAATTCTGAATTCAGTAAATGAAAAATACCTCTAAGATTTTAGTATTTGGGCACAAATATGTTGATTCAACTAAAAATTCCTTCAAGAATTTTAGTATTTTTGGGCACAAATATGTTGATTCAATCGATTAGGTCATTTGATTAAGATAGAAATAAAGGGACTGTCGGGTTTAGATGGTTTGGAGGGGTATTAGATTAAAGCGGGTTAGGTTTATAGAAATGGTTCAAAAATTTAAATAAATATAAATTGGATCGGGTTAAGTAGGGACCGGTTTTTTAAATGACATGGGCCAATTAAAAAGAACGTGATCCTACAACACTAAGGCTTGACCTGGTTGGAGCAATGAGGGGGTGAAAATAATATACTTTGAAGTTTTTAAGGGGGGTATATAAATGTCTGTTAAGTTTAAGTACTAAAGTAAGTAGGAGTGACAAGTTTAGGGGGGTTTTGATGCCTTTTCGCTTAAATAAATATTGGATTATAGGTTATGCCTAAAGGAACAATTCAATTTGAGCTAAAATTAGAATTTATAATTTATTTTTGAAAATTGATGGGTCCTACTTTTTAAAGAAAAAAATTATTATAAAAAAAATTAAATTTAGAGTAACGGAGGTCGACCGCCACAAAATAACCGCCGCAAATTAATTATGGCGGTCATAAAAAAATTGTCGCAAATTGTTTAAGGACGGATCGTTTGTGATCAAGTTCATTCATCTTCTTCAACTGTACTTCTTATCAGTCAAATGAAATTGCCTTTCTACTTTACAAGAGATCAATATGATCAGATTGTGACTATGCTAAACAACATGTCTCACACCATTTTAGGTTCTATAAACCATAAAAAGAATGATAATTGATACAGGAGCGACCAACCATATGGTAGCAGATCCTGACCTTCCCACTACCCTCACTAAACTAGATTCTAACAAGTCTAGAAAGGTGTTTTTACCTACTGGTGATACAACCTATCTCACTCATGTGGGCATAAGTATGATTACTATAGGGTATAATATCAATAATATTCTGTATGTACCTCAGTTTAAATTTAATATTCTCCCACTATCCCAGGTAACAAAAGCTTTACAATGTGTAGTGGTATTTTTTCCTGACTTTTACATATTTTAGGATCTCTTCAGTGGGAAGGTAAAGGATATTGGTAGACAAGAGTATGACCTATATCTGCTACCTTTTTTTTATATCAAATCAGTACATGCTGCAAATTCAAGTTAGAACTTCATTTTCTACTAGTGGTGGTATTAAAAGTAATACTTATTTTGACATGCTACACCATGATGTGTGGGACCTTATAGGACTGTAACATATAATGAAGAAAAATACTTCTTAATAACTGTTGATGATTTTTCTAGGATGACTTGTCTATTCTTGCTTAAAATAAAATCTGATGTTGGTGTTGCTTTAAAACAATTTCTAGCTTATGTTAAAACCTAATTTAACAAGTGTGTTAAAGTTATTAGGAGTGATAATGGTACAAAGTTTATAAACTGTGTATGTGTCTCTATGTTCAAGTCTAATTGTATCATTCATCAGAATTCATATGCTTATATTTCACAATAAAATGGTGTTTCTAATAGAAAGCACAAACACATTTTAGAAGTCTACAGAGCAATTAGACTTCAAGGTCATATACCCTTGAAGTTTTGGGCCATTATGTCCTAGCTATTGCCTATCTTATAAATAGAATGCCTACACCTATACTTAAAGATAAATTTGCATTTGAAATTTTATATGGTAGAAACAATCCTTAATCATCTTAGAGTATTAGGATGCTTAGTCTTTGTTAAGAATGTTCATGAAACCGATAAGCTAAAAAATAGAGCTATAAAAGCCATTCATATGGGATATTCTCCTACCCAAAAGGGCTATATACTTTATGATTTTTCTCATGATATTTTTATTGTTAACAGAGATATTGAATTTAGAGAGACTATTTTTCCTTTCCAAGAGCTCACCACCAAATCAACACCATTTTTGGATGCATTATCTAATAATCTGTTAGCACCTAAGTTAAGTCAACTCATGTCTAGTGACCAGCCAACTGAACAAGTTCCTACACCTTTTGTCTTTGCCTGTTGGTGTCACACAAACTACTATAACTAGCTCTACTCAGCAACATCCACAACTGTCACTGAACAAATAAGATCAATTAGATCCAAGGCACCACTTTTGTGGTTAAAAGACTTTGTATAGCTAATAATGTGATTTTTAATGTATCACTTCCTTTGCAGGAGAATTGATGTCAAAGATTCTTTGGCACAATAAAAAAAGGAAGAATGGCTACAAATCAGAAAAACAGAACTCCAAAAATATTATCAAAGATTCTTGGCTACAACCAAAGTGGAAGATTTGCTGTAGAACAAAAAGAAAGATCTTCAAGAATTAACTTAAAAAGAAAAAATCAAATATGTCTCCTCTTTTAGAGGTAATTAAACCCGTGTCAATATGGAAAGCAGTACCAAGGATTTATATATCATTAAGCGTTCAACTAGTTCTATACAAGGAAATTATAGGTAGTTTGGGATCATTAAAATGATATATTCTATTCTTGAAAATAGGATTCTCATATCCCATTTTCAAGGAGAAAAAACTATTGGGTTGCTTGATATTTTCCAACGGCTAGTAGTAGTCCAATCACTACTATTTAAGCAATGGAAAACTATGGAAGAGATACAGACTTGCCTCAATCTTTTCTAGTTCTTTGCATTACTTTACTCAAGCATTGTATTCTCTTAAAGGTTTAGTGTCTATGTTAAAAGAGAAAAGAGAAACACATTGTTGGTGAGGCATTGTATCAAAGTGTGAAAGAAAGAAGAGAGTGTGAGTCAAAGCCAAAAAGCTTGACTCAATATTGTAATTTAATTTTATTCACAAAAGAACTATTAGAATTTCTTGCAACCCAAGGGGATTGGTGTAAGACCTATTAGAGGCCCCAACCTGTATAAAACATCTCATTTTATTTTCCTGTAGCCTTTAATTTTTAAAGTTATTACTGTAATCAATAGTCGACTGTGTGTCTGGAAAAAAAGTAATTCACCCTCTCTTACTAATTTCAATTGGTATTACAGCCTCGTGTTACATCCTCATTTTTTGTGTAACAACAAGTGAGTAAATATTAATGAGAGGACATCAAATTATAGAAGCCATATTTCAAGACGGGCTTTCAAAAAGCCGACCATCCTTATTTAACGGTCTATACTATAATTAGTGTAAGGCAAGAAAGAGGACTTATGTTCAATCAACAGATTATAAAGTAGGACTAGTTATTCAAAATGGTCCAAGGTTTATTCTGAAAAATACTGGAAAGAAGTTTGGAAAAAAGAGTGTCACATTTGACTACTCAAAAGAACATTTGGATATTATGCAAACAACTGGAGCAATCTATTTACTTTATTGTGCTCTTAGTGAAAAAGAAAATGAGAAAATATCCACTTGAAAAACTGTTAAAGAAATATGAAATAGATTGGAATCTATTCATGAGGGATCCACAAAAACAAAGTAAATAAAAAGTCCTTCAGCTACAGGGATGATAAGGAACAATCAAACGAAGATAACAACAACTTTGGAGGTTGATGTTTCATGGTAATTGAAGAATCTAGCTAGGTAAGAACCATCTACAATAATGAATGTTCTAAATTACAAAATTTGTTAGATCCTTTCATAGCTAACCTAAATAAAGCTCATGATGAGAAAAAGTCTTTATTAAGAGAAAGAAAGAGTGGGAACATAACTTGAGGTTTGTAAAATCTAAAAAAATTATTTATAAGAAGAAGTTGATGATTTAAAGTTCAAAATCAATAGCTTTAAAAAATCTACCAATCATAGTATATCCAGATCAAACCAGTCAACTAAGTCAATTGACAAATTTGATAGAGGCACTTGTGATAATAGATTTTATAACCGTGTAAGATCTCAATGGTCAATTAACTATAGTAAGTCGACCAAAAAGAATAATTGCAGTCATAATAGATAATATTATAGCTATAAAAATCTTAATGGTCAACTAACTCCAGTCTGTTGACTAAAGGAACTGGTCATAGTTGTAATACCTGTTATACAACTATTAAACAATACTATATTTAATGTTATCACTGTGTAAGCTTGGTCATAAATATCATAACAACAAATTTCGATGTAGAAACCCTGTTAAGTAGATTTGGAGACCAAAAACTAAGTTAACAAATCCAAGAACTAACCATGAGGGACCCAAGAAAACTTGGGTATTTAGGAATAAGTAATACAATTATTTTATGGGAACTTCACTCAGAATTTAAAAGAAAAACGATATCTCAAGAAATGGACATCCAATTCACAAGGAGCAAAAAAATATGTGAAAAAAGTAACTGATTTTGTTGAAGCTAATGAGTTGACTATCATTAAGACTTATCAGCCAAACTGTTATCTCTAATGAACTATTTAATCTTGTAGAAATTCTAAATCAATGAAGAAGAAAACGTGATCACTTGAGGAAGGCCTTAGAATAAGACAATTCGGTCAAATCAATAAAAAAAAGTCAGAGCTACTTGACAAAAAATGTGTGAACCAGAGATTGCCTCAATCATTGCACTGAAATGGGTCTTTGGAAATCAGTGAAAGTTGAACAAAGTAAAGCTCGTTTAGTAGTCTAGGGCTACTAATAAAAAATAGGAACTACTTTGTGATAAAACTCTCACATCAGTTGCAAGAATCTATTTGAATCTTAATTACCTATACTACTTACTAAGGCTTAAGTTTTTTTGGATTGATTGATGAAAAAGTTTTTGTAAAATGACCCTAGGGATAAAAAATCCTACGTTTACACTTTATGTTTTTAAAACGTTTAAAAGCTTTCCTTGGCTCAAAACAAGCTCCCCGAGCTTGGTACAATAGATTTAGAATTCTTTTAAATTGATCACTCTTTTAAGAAGAAATAATGTTACTACTCTTTTATCAAAAGAACTTTCTCCAAAAATCCGATTCATTAAAATCTATGTTAAGCCCTAATGTTGCCTCTTGGAAGCAACCTCCTAAATTAATACAAGTGATTCAAAATAATGTTGATGAGAGAATTCATTCTCTCTTGGGGATGATAACACGTCAATTGATTTTTGGAACCTTTATACCAAAGCGCTATAATGCCCCGGATCTTGCACCCAGAATGCTACGCGGTACTCATGACCCCAAAGGACCACAAGCTAACCCATGACTGATATTTGTACCTTTATACTGCATAAAATACTGAATAATATGGAAACATGAACTGAAAGGCCGTAACGTTTAAAATTGAACATAATATGAATAATATAACATCTGTGTGGGGTAATAGAATACCCAAAATAAAACTAAAAATACTAAAGTCTAAGATATGATTGTCTGGAAAACCTCTAAACATGACTTTCTGAATGAGTAAGGAGTTGATGGGATATGTCCCCAACTAATAATCTAATTAATGAGATGATAGAGAAATCATCATGTCCTTGAAGGATGAGGACTTACTTCTAACTCTGACGGCTAAAACTGGAATCTACTGATGCTCTGGAGCTCGTATATCTGAACCTATGGTATAAGACACCATAGCACAAATGTGTTAGTACTTTAAATGTACTGGTATGCATGCGAGGTAGGTTGAATGCATGGGGTTCATATGCATGAACAGTATTGGCTAACTGACTAATATGAATGTGAGAATACATGCATGCATGCATAGTAACTATATCTGAAATCGTGTTAACATGAGTATGCCGATGACTAACATGACTAATGACTGAATTCTGATAACTGATAACATGAGTGACTGTATCTGACAATCTTGAATCTGATGGAACTAGCTGAGTTCCGTGTTGTATCTGAGTTAACTGTATCTGACAGTCCTGAATTCTGAAGAACTATCTGAGTTCTTTTACTGAGACTGATATTGAGACTATGGGAGGGAGTCATCTAAGTGACATGCCCTAAATGATGCATTATAGCTAAATTGGAGTCTAATCTATTCCCTGATTGGAAGGGTGTCAATACCGCGTCACTGGTAAGGACAACATATGAGTGGCCCTAATATAACAAGTTACTCTAGTGAGAATGGTGGGAACCCTCATGTAGCAGGCTAAGCCACCTCATCTACCCTCATATAGTAGGCTATGATGTCTCAACCTATAATGGCTACATAGTTCTAGAATGCAAGTATTGCTTCTAAGAATCACACCCTCATATAACAGGTGATTTCCCATCCTTGGGTTCGCTCGGTGCTAAATCCTACTCCCATCTAAAAGACACTGAACTATTTAACTGAACTGAGCATGGTCTAAGTTACTGAATTCCATTAACTGCTGGAATATTACTGATATCTGACAACTGACTGAGTTCATGAGATCATGGAGATTTCCTGAGTCATAGGATTGTCTAAAGTCTAAGGATCATAGCTTGACTAAGAGTATCGTGAAAACATGACATGGCTCTAGGCACACAGCTAATGTTTTGGGTACAAGTACCCCCAGGACTCGATGGAAGAAAACTAACAAAGCATAACTTACTTGAACATATAACTAACATCATAATCCATAATACATTTATAGAAGCATTTCATCAAAACATGTGATAGGCATAACTTGTACATACATGGGGATTTCATGGTATCATGCTAGTTAGGCACTTTTCCTTAATCTAGGCATTTATTCAATCATATTGAAGGCATGGTACATGTAAATTATTGTACAATAATTAAACATCATGGTTCAATTATAATTTCATCTTTCAAGGGTTTAGTCATAGGTTTGCATGAATCTATATCTATAATATTTTAACCCACATAGAATTTATCACCCAACATGGAGTAGAATTCAATTTATCATTATCCGCATGTACAAGAGCATCCCAATCATGAAATTCATAAGAAAATCCATAAACTTGAATTTAGAAAAGGTATTCTTGGGCTTCATGGATGAAATGAGTCCATGAATGAACACTATGCATACCTTAGTTCATGATTTCATGAGGATTGACGGTGAAACCTTCTTGAATTCGAATCCCCAATAGAAACCTTAGCTTGTTCTTGAGAGAAACTTGAGAGAAGAGTGTATTTTGGATGAAAAACGGTTGAATCACGTGTTAAAGGGCTTAAATAGGGGTGGGAAATTGACCCTTTTAACCCTGGACGTGTCTTGTAAATTCAGTAAAAATCTCCCGAATTGGACCCCTGGCGCGACGCGGTGCTATTGCGCCGTGTCACTGGAATTTGATAATTGGAAAATTGAGGGATGGCGCGATATGGGGCCATCACGTTGCCACTTCCTTTGTGACCTGAAACTTTGGCGCGACTTGGGGAAAATTGCACTGAGACACTGGGAAATGGACAATTCTAAATTTGGGCCCTGGCGTGATGCGCCATAATCACGAACCCCTACTGAAATTTTCCAAATGCCATTTCCTTTTGTGGAGCAGCGTTCCACTGACTAATGTGGTGTTGTTTTACGAGAGTAACTAGAAATAGTCGTAACTTCTGACCCGGTTATCGGATTTGGACGAATCTTATATCGATGGAAAACTTATTGAATTTCCCACATGAAAAAAAGGAAAATCTTGAAAATTTCTCATGAAATAACCATCATTCAATTTAGAAGATAATACTAGACATTCTTGAGATGAAATTAGCTAGGAAAAGTATGGGGTATTACAATATCTCCCCCTTGAGAGCATTTGTCCTCGAAGAAGACTGACTGAGAGGGGAGAAAAGACAACTGATGTATATACTGAACATGAATAACTGGAACATGATCTCATGATTGACATGACTGACAAGATGAACATATAATACTGAACATACATATCTGATACATGTGTAACTAATTCATGAATGCATGGCTGAGTGTTCTGAAGAACTAAGTTTCTCACAATAAGAATGCATATCTGGTGCATAATTACATAAGTGAACTGATACATGAGTGCATGACTGAATATGCAATGGTACTTGATACCAAGTTTCTTTTGGGAACATGAGCATGAAACTGCATACCAAGTTTGTGGTGAACACTGAACATGAAGCTGAGTAAGCTTAAGGAGAACCGTTACCTTGAGCTTGATCTGAGTTGGCGAAGAAGAGGTGAGGATACTTGGTACACATGTCTACCTCTACATCCCAAGTAGCTCTCTCGACGGACTGATTTCGCCAAAGAACCTTAACTAGAGGGACTTCTTTGTTCATCAATATACAAGTCTGATAGTCTAGGATTTCGATTGGAATCTCCTCATAAGAGAGACTGTTCTGAACATCAATGCTCTAAATAGGGACTACAACTGCTGGGTCACCTATGAACTTCTTGAGAAAAAATACATGGAAGACTAGATGAACTGAGGCTAGATCTGAAGGCAATTCGATCTCATAAGCTACCTTGCCGAATCAACTGAGAATCTTGAAGGGACCGACATATCGGAGACCGAGTTTTCCTTTCTTTCCGAATCGCTTCACTCCCTTCATGGGAGAGATCTTTAGATAGAAATATTCACCAATATCAAACTCGAGATCTATTCTACGAATATCTGCATAAGATTTCTGTCGGCTCTGAGCAGCCCAAAGTTTTTCTCTAATCAACTGTACTTTTTCTAAGGCATCGAATACTAAGTCAGGCCCTATGATTGAGGCCACACTAACTTCGAATCAACCAATTGTAGATCTAGATCTCATACCATAGAGATCTTTAAATGGAGCCATTCGAATACTAGAATGATAGTTGTTATTGTATGCAAACTCAATCAATGGCACGTGGTCATCCCAACTACCCTTGAAATCAATTGCACGCATCCGTAGCATATATTTTAAAGTTTGAATGGTCTTTTTTGCTTGACCATCTATCTGAGGATGAAAGGCTATACTAAGATGAACTTGGGTACCAAGACCCTTTTGGAATGCTTTTTAGAAATAAGAGGTAAACTGGTTACCTCTGTCTGAGATAATAGATAGAGCAACACTGTGCAATCTAACCAAATCCCTGATGTAGATTTTGGCGTAATCCTCGATTGAATAATAGGTATGGACTGGAAGGAAATAGGCTGATTTGGTCATTCTGTCTATAATGACCCAGACTGAATCATGCCGATGAAGAGTTCAAGCCAAACTCGTCACGAAGTCCATATTCACTTCTTCCCACTTCCAAGTAGGAATAATGAACTCCTGCATTGGACCACTAGGCTTTTGATGCTCTATCTTAACCTGATGACATGTAGAGCCCTTGTCCACAAACTCTGCAATATCTCTCTTCATCCCACTCCACTAATAGACTTCCCGCAAGTTGTAGTACATTTTTGTGCCCCCTGGATGAATAGAGTAGCGCGTACCATGCGCTTCTGCAAGAATTTGCTACCTTAAGTCATCTACACCTGGAATACAGAGACGAACCTGACAACTCAAAACACCATCTCCCCCTTGGGAGAAAACCTCTACTTTCTGATCTTGAACTGACTCTTTCAACTTGATAAGGCTGGATCTCTATCTTGCTTTTCTTTCACCTCAGAAACTAGAGATGATTCTGACCTACACAGAACCCATATATCACCCCCACCTGTATTGACTAAGCGACCGCCTAGTCTGGCAAGCTAATGTACTTCCTTAGCTAACTTCTTCTTACTGTCATCCACATGAGAAACACTACCCATAGACAGTCTACTGAGAGCGTCGGCCACTACATTGGCCTTGGCCGGATGATAGAAGATACTCATGTCATAATCTTTCAAGAGCTCTAACCACCTTCTCTGACGAAGATTGAGATATTTCTGAGAAAAGACCTACTGAAGATTTTTATGATCTGTGGAGACATCTACATGAACTCCGTAGAGATAATGCCTCCAAATCTTCTAGGAAAAGACTACGATGGCTAACTCAAGATCATTAGTAGGATAATTCTTCTCATAAGGTTTAAGCTTTCTGGAGGCGTAGGATATAAACTTACCATGCTGCATGAGGACATAACCCAAACCTACTCTGGATGCATCACAATACACTACGAACCCATCTGAACCATCTGGAAGAGCTAGAACTGGAGATGAGGAGAGTCGAGTCTTCAACTCCTAAAAACTCTTCTCGTAAGGATCAGACCACTGAAACTTGACTTTCTTCTAAGTCAATCTAGAAATAGGGGATGCAATAGAAGAAAATCCCTCAAAAAACCGTCTGTAATAGCCAGCCAAACCCAAGAAACTCCTAATATCTTATAGAGAGATAAGGCGAGGCCAGTTTTTTACTGCTTCGGTCTTTTGAGGATCTTCTCTAATGCCATCATAGGAAACGATGTGACCAAGGAATGCTACTGACCTTAGCCAAAACTCGCACTTACTGAATTTGGCAAATAGCTGATGATCTCTGAGATTCTGAAGTACTATCCCGAGATGGTCTGTATGATCGCGCTCACTGCGGGAATAGACCAAAATATCATCTATGAAGACTATGACGAACATGTCCAAGTACTTCTTGAACACACGATTCATCAAGTCCATGAAAACGGCTGGGGCATTGGTAAGACCAAATAACATGATTAGGAATTCAAAGTGACCATACAGAGTATGGAAAGCTGTTTTCAGAATGTCACATTCTCTGACTCTGAGTTGATAATAGCCAGATCTGAGCTCTATCTTAGAGAAATAACTGGCACCCTAAAGTTGGTCAAATAAGTCATTGATTCTGGGAAGAGGATACTTGTTCTTGACCGTGAACTTATTGAGTTGATGGTAGTCTATACATATTCTGATAGAACCGTCTTTATTGCGCATGAATAATACTGGAGCGCCCCACGGGGAAATGCCGGGTATGATGAAACCCTTATCAAAGATATCCTTCAACTGTTCTTTCAATTCTTTGAGTTCTGCTGGTGCCATTCTCTATGGCGGAATAGAGATAGGCTAAGTATCTGAAAGAAGATCAATACCGAAGTCTATTTCCATTTCGGGAGAAATTCTTGGAAGATCTTTGGGAAATACATCTAAATATTCATTCACTACTGGGACTGATTCAAGACTGGGAGTTTTAGAATTAGTGTCCTTAACTCGAACAAGATTATAGACACATCCTTTAGATATCATTTTCCGTGACCGAAGGTAGGAAATAAGCTGACCTCTGAAAGCGGATACACTACCCTTCCACTCTAGGATGGGTACATTTGGAAACTAAAATTGGACTATTATTTTTCTTCAGTTGACTGTGGCATAGCAGGAATGAAGCCAATCCATGCCGATAATGATATAAAAATCAGTCATCTCTAATTTGACTGAGTCTGCTGAGGTGACTTTCTGAGATATCATAACCGGGCACTTCCTGTATACCCACCGGGCTATGATGGTTTTACCCACTGGGGTTGATACTGAAAAGGGCTCTTCTAGAATTTTGGGACTGACTCCAAAATCGACTGCTATATAAGGAGTGACAAAAGACAAAGAAACTTCTGGATCTAGCAAAGCATAAACATGCACATAAAATATCTGTAATGTACCGATAACCATATCAGGAGAATTTTCCTGATCTTGTCAGGACTGAAGAGAATAAAGATGATTTGGGCGTTTCCCACTAGTAGCACTGGAGGTGGCTCCCTGCTGATTTGGGCGACCAAACTGAGCTGAGGGGAGATTCTGTTGACCCTGAGGACCTGGTTGAGGACAGTCTCTGACTCTGTGTCTTTCTTGACACATTTGAAACAAATGCCACTGCCAGCTCTGCAAATACCCTGATGGTGCTTGCCATAAGTCTTGCAAAGACAATAGGTGCGGGTACTGCTAACACTGCTCTGGGACTTAGAGCCTGGCACTCTATCTTTGTTACCCTCTCTAAACTTAGGAACTGGAGCACTGGCTGAAGAAGGAGCTGGAACTGATGACTTAGGGAAAAACTGAGAATGGTTTCCTCCTTCTGACTTAGGCTGAGCAAAGTTGAAACTACCTATTTTCTCTCTCTTATTCTGCTTCTCCCTTATCTTAATCTTCTGCTCCTCTATCTGCTGAGCATGAGTCATGAGCCTGGCTAATGTCATGTCTCTATTCAGCATGGTAGATCTACACTCATTAACTATGCTATTATTCACCCCTGAAACAAACTTACTCATCCTTGCCCTGCTATCTGCAACCATATGAGGGGCATATCTGGCTAATTGAGTAAACTTAAGAGAATACTCTTTCACTGTCATATTGCCCTGCTTGAGGTTGATGAATTCTAGCACCTTAGCTTATCTAAGCTCAAGGGGAAAGAATCTATCTAGGAACGCTGAAGGAAACTCCTCCCACTCAACTGACCTTGCATCGTCTGCCCTCTTAGACTTTCACTGCTTGAACCAAGTGTGAGCAATATCCTACAACTGATATACAACTAGCTTAGCACTCTCCCTATACATAACCCCCATTATGTTTGTAACCTTCTGCACCTGATCTAGGAATTTCTTAGGGTCCTCGTCTATCTTAGACCCAAGAAAAGATGAAGGATTCATTCGGGTGAAGTCCCAAATTCTGGATGCATCTGAATTGGCCACTGGGTTGGCTGGAACGATAGATGGTCATTCATTCTGAGTAGCAACTGACTGAGAAAGAGTAGTGAATACGGCCCTGAACTCCGCATGGGAAACATGTTCGTCCAAGGGATCTTTTTGGACAGGCTGGGTTCTTCTCTTGGGAGGCATGTTCTGAAATAAAGAGCATAAATGGATTAGACTGAGAGTTTAGATTGAGATTATGCTCACTAGCATGACATGAATACTGAAAGAAGGGAAACTGTTCCTAAAATATCTTATAGCCTCCTGCACATAAATGTGGCACGCAATACACCCATGTACAAGACTCTACTATATGTGGCTTTAAGACTTCCTAGGACTCTATTGAACCTTAAGCTTTGATACCAAGTTTGTAACTCCTCGGATATGGTACCCGAAATTCTACACGGTGCTCATGACCTCGAAGGACCACAAGCTAACCCATGACTGATATCTGTACCAGTATACTGCATAAAATACTGAATAATGTGGAAACATGAACTGAAAGGCCGTAAGGTTCAAAACTGATCATAATTTGAATAATATAACATCTGTGTGGGGTAATAAAATACCCAAAACAAAACTGAAAATACTGAAGTCTGAGACATGATAGTCTGGAAAGACTCTAAATATGACTGTCTGAATGAGTAAGGAGTTAATGGGACATGTCCCTAACTAACCCCAACTAATAAACTAATTAATGAGATGATAGAGAAATCATCATACCCTCGAAGGATGAGGACTCACTTCTAACTCTAATGGCTGAAACTGGAATCTACTTATGCTCTGAAGCTCATGTCTCTGAACCTATGGTATAAGAAACTATAGCGTAAATGCATCAATACTTTGAATGTACTGGTGTGCATGTGAGGTAGGCTGAATGCATGGGGTTCATAGCTAACTGACTAATATGAACATTAGAATACATGCATGTATACATAGTAACTATATCTAAAATCATGATAACATGAGTATGCTGATGACTAACATGACTAATGACTGAATTCTGATAACTGATAACATGAGTAACTGTATTTGACAGTCCTGATTCTGATGGAACTAGCTGAGTTCAGTACTGTATCTGAGTTGACTATATCTGACAGTCCTGAATTCTGAAGAACTATCTGAGTTTTTTTACTGAGACTAATACTGAGACTGTGGGAGGTAGCCATCTAACCGACATGCCCCAAATAATGCATTATAGCTGAATTGGGGTCCAATCTATGCCCTAATTGGAAGGGTGTCAATACCGTGCCACTGGTAAGGACAACATTTGAGTGACCCTAATATAACAGGTAGCTCTAGTGAGAACAGTGGCAACCCTCATATAGCAGGCTAAGCCACCTTATCTACCCTCATATAGCAGGATATGATGACTCAACCTATGTTGGCTACATAGTTTTGTAATGCAAGGATTGCTTCAAAGAATCACACCCTCATATAACAAGTGAGTTCCCATCCTTGGGTTCGCTCGGTGCTAAATCCTACTCACATCTGAAAGACACTGAACTAATCATGGACTGAGTTAATGAATTACATTGACTGGCAGAATACTACTGATATATGAAAACTGATTGAGTTCATAAGATCATGGAGATTTCCTAAGTCATACGATTTTCTGAAGTCTAAGGATCATAGCTTGACTAAGAGTATCTTGAAAACATGACATGGCTCTAGGCACACAACTAATGTTTCGGGTACGAGTACCCCCAGGACTCGATGGAAGGAAACTGACCAAGCATAACTTAGTTGAGCATATAACTAATATCATAATCCATAATACATTTGTAGAAACATTTCATCAAAACATGTGATAGGCATAACTTGTACATACATGGGGATTTCATGGTATCATGATAGTTAGGAACTTTTCCTTCATCTAGGCATTTAATCAAACATACTGAAGGCATGGTACATGTAAACATCATTGAAGGCATGGTACATCTAATTTCATCATTCAAGGGTTTAGTTATAGGTTTGCATGAATCTATATCTATAATAATTTAACCCATATAGAATTTATCACCCAACATGGAGTAGAATTCAATTTCTCACTATCCACATGAACAAGAGCAACCCAATCTTGAAATTCATAAGAAAATCCATAAACTTGAATTTAGAAAAGGGATTCTTGGGCTTCATGGATGAAAGGAGTCCATGAATGAACACTATGCATACCTTAGTTCGTGATTTCGTGAGGATTGACGGTGAAACCTTCTTGAATTCGAATCCCCAATAGAAACCCTAGCTTGTTATTAAGAGAAACTTGAGAGAAGAGAGTGTATTTTCGGTGAAAAGTGGCTGAATCACGTGTTAAAGGGCTTAAATACGGGTGGAAAATTGACCCTTTTAACCCTGGGCGTGCCAAGTAAATTCAGTAAAAAATTCCTGAATTGGACCCCTAGGGAGATGCGGTGCTATTGCGCCGTGTCACTGGAATTTGAAAATTGGAAAATTAAGGGATGGAGCGACGCGGGGCCATCGCGTTTCCACTTCCTTTTGTGACCTGAAACTTTGGCGCGACGTGGGGTGAAATTGCGCTGAGACACTGGGAAACAGACAATTCTAAATTTATGCCCTGGATCGACGCGCCATAATCGCGGACTCCTACTGGAATTTTCCATATGCCATTTTCTCTTGTGGCGCGGCACACCACTGACTAATGTGGCGCTATTTTACAATGGGAACTTGAAATAGTCGTAACTTCTGACCCGATTATCGGATCTGGACGAATCTTATATCGATGGAAAGCTTATTGAATTTCCCATATGACAAAAAGGAAAAATCTTGAAAATTTCTCATGGAATAACCATCATTCAATTTAGAAGCTAATACTAGACATTCTTTAAATGAAATTAGCTAGGAAAAGTACGGGGCTCACTGAGAAGTTTGGTATGAAGGTTGCCAAATCCTCTAGCGTTCCTAAGAGAACTACTTGTATATCTACATTTGATAATGATGGTAAGATTGTTAAAATATCGTTATATGATTGACACTCTCCTTTTTATAGCTAATAGATCAAATAAAATGCTTAGCGTGTGTTATTCCAGTCAGCTCTCGAGGAGTGTGATTTGTCTACTATTAAGAAAATCATTAGATATTTTATTCGAACAGTATTTATTGGAATGTGGCATCTCAAATCATATAACTTAATGCTAAAATATTTTTTACATGCAGGTTATGCAGGAGACAAAGGTGATAGAAAAGACACCATTGGCTCACAGGGAATTTTTCACGATCCAAACCAGGGCCTGGCTGTGACGGACATCTCAAGTCCACCAAGGACCAGAGACCACCCCCTTTGCCTAGTCAAACCAAACACAATGCCCAACAAAGGCTGAATTCTAAACACATAACAAGATAGAGAAATGTAAGTTCAAAGATTCTAAGTTATACCAATAATCACCAACAAATACCGATAAACAATACCAACTACCAACATAAAACTCAAGTCCACAATACCCACAAAGCCTCTAACAAAACTGAAATTAATAAAGTATCGGTACATGCCCCCGACCATAGTAAAAAACAAGTCTGGAACAAAGTGTAAGACATAAAAAACCAAAACATGAAATAAAGTATTCCGAAGGATGGAATCTCACCACTTTAAGTCAACTCACGAACTATTCCCGAACACCTGATCATTGCGTAGAAAGGGCAAAAGAATTTTTGGTGCTTGCATTGTGTGGGGATACAATATCCGAAGATGGTTAGCAGTTAGAGCGCTATCATGCAACTCAGGGATATCGGGTAAAATAATGCCATGAGTAATAATTCAAAGCCAATCAAATCCAATGCAAACATAAATATATATATATATATATCACATGTTGGGGTAGGGAAAAAGGTTTAGCATGAACTTTAAAAATCTTAACCTGGATTATGTAGCATAACCGTCATAATCAAGGCACCTACGGGCTAGATGGGCCCAGCTCTCCCCTAATTGGAAGGGCCTCAATGCATGTAACCAAATGAACTACAAGATAATCATATATCATATGCCTGATGGGGACTCGAACCTGCCGGAATAAATCAAAGTGACTTAAGCACCAATTTATATAGCATGAGGGACTCGAACCTCCCAATCATACAATAATTATCAGAGGGACTCAAGCTTCCTGGTTGTTTAGACCTCTGCATCGGCTAATGTAGTTTTCGATGTTGGTCCCTCGGGACCTTCACTTTCACGACCCGACTATACAACCCGCTTTTAAGATCAATTAAAATATTAAACACACATTCCTAATTTATTGAACTGATTATGCATTTAGTTATCCCATTGGTATCATTATACCAACCCTACTTGCAAGTTCATTATCACACAACAATCCATTAACAATCACACGAGGAAAATTCATGAACCCTTAGGTTCAATTAACATTCACACGGAGAATCCATATAACCCAAAGTTCAATAAAGTCATACCATGGTTCATTAACCTTTTATGCCAATGCATTAGATCAAGTGAGCAAGTCAAAACATATGACAAAGCCATGTATCATTATCAATTTCACATTTAGGCCTAGGGAACTCAATTTCCAAAACCATATGTCAAAGAAAGCTTCATCATAATTGGGGAACAATAAGCCTTTTGATTATTCACCAATCCCATGCACCCCACAAGTTCAAAACCATTAACAAAGCATGAATAATGGATAATAAACCAGGAGAAATTAATTTAAGAACCATTCATGTCAAATCCCTCAACCATATCAAAACACTTATTTCAAATCCACATAATAAACCATGTAAATTCATGAATTAGATAAAATGAGTTTAAGGGTAGAGTCATATGCATGAAATACCCAAGATTATGGAGAGAATTCAACCCTTGAAGCTCTACTTGACCCACTTCTTAGAAACCCTAAGTAATGATGCTTAAGAGGATTTGAGAGAAAGGAGTGTATTTGATATGTATTATGGATGAAACAAGGGTCCCAAGTATGTTTATAGGTCGTGGGTTATTATTGGAATAAGAGAAAAATGTCTAAAATACCTGCATTAAAAAGCTGAAAAATAAGCCGCCAGTCGTTACGGGTGACCTTACGACTCGTTTCCCCTTAGTCGTAGTCTGGACAGTATCCCGGACCACTAACCCTGGTATAGTTATGGAAAGGACCTTACGACTTATAACGAGCACATACAACTCGATACATCCTAGTCCCACTCAGGATAGAATACATTGGTCATCACATTGGTTTCCTTACAAAAAGGACTGTACATGTCGTTTAGAGTCCTTATGACTCATAACATGATAGTCGTAGTCGAAATAGTCACTTAGAAAAATCTCACTGGGCATATTACGAGTGGGTCCTATGACCCATAATGGCTTTCTACGACTCGCAAGGAGAGTCGTAGTCAGTGTAGTAAGCTCAGAACTCAAAATTTTCTAGGGACCAACACCTGGGGTGTTCCCCCCCCCCCCTAGAATCATTCGTCCTAAAATGATGGGTCAAGGAATACATTAGTATAATTTAACACAGAAACACACCCACACTTACCTTTAATAAAGTTGTAAAGGAAATCACAATTTCCTTTAACAATGTCAGAAAATAAGATGTTGAGATTAACATATACCTTAAGCATAAATTTTTGGAATAAGGAATAGGAACGGATACTTGGACTTCATGTCCTCCTTGGCTTTCTAAGTAGCTTTCTCAAACTCTTAGTTCCTCCAAAGAACTTTTACATAAGCCACGTCCTTCGGCCGTAACCGACGAACTTGCCAATCCAAGATCTCCACGAGGACTTCCTCATAATACAAGGAATTCAAAATGCCCACACTTTCCAAGGAAACAACGAACAAAGAATCACCCGCACACTTTCTCAACATTGAGACATAGAAGACCGAATGAATTGAGCCCAAGATAGAAGGCAACTCTAATTCATATGCAACATTACCAACCATCCTCCAAATCAAATACGGACCAACATAACAATGATGGACCTTTCCCTTTTTCCTATATCACATCACTCCCTTCATGGGAGACACCTTTAAGAACACCCATTCACCAACATTAAACTCCAACTCCCTTTATCTCACATTCACATAGGACTTTTGGAAACTTTGGGAGGTCTTAAGCCTATCCCAAACCACCTTCATCTTCTCCATATCTTAGTAAACTAAATCAGGACTAAATAACTCAGCCTCACCAACTTTGAACCACCGAATAGAAGAACAACGTCTCTGACTATACAAAGCCACAAACAGAGCCATACCAATGATAGAGTGATAGTTATTATTGTAGACAAATTCTATGATAGGCAAGTGATCAACCCAACTACCACTAAAGTCAATAACACAAGATTTGAGCATATCCTTCAATGTCTGAATGCTTTTCTCCACTTGCCCATCCTCCTGCGGGTGGAAAATGGTACTAAGGCTCGCTTTAGTCCCCAAACCTCTCTGAAATTAGTGCCAAAAATGTGATGAGAACTAGGTACCTCAATCAGAGATAATAGAAATAGATGTACCATGCAACTTCATGATCTCTTAAATAAACAACTTTGTATATTCCTCGATAGAGAAATTAGTTCTCACCGGCAAGAAGTGAGCAGACTTAGTCATCCTATCCACGATGACCCAAATAGAATCAAACTAATTTTGCGACCGCAGAAGATCGATAAAAAAGTCCACATTAATTATTTCCCATTTCCACACAGGCAACTCAATTTCATGGAACAATCCATCGGGCTTCACGTTCTCCACCTTTACTTGCTAACACACCATGCACTTACCTACAAAATTTGCCACATCCCTCTTTATGTTATTATACCAATATATATCCTTAAGATCATGATACATCTTTGTTGAACTAGAATGAACCATATAGACTCATGAGCTTTAGCCAAAATTCTTCCTCACAACCCATCAACTTTGGGAACACAAAACCTTCTTTGGTACCTCAAGATACCATCACCACCAATCTCAAAAGTCATCACTTTTTGCCTACCTACATCCTCCTTGATTTGCATCAAGATAGGGTCAAACACCTGTTCCTCCTTTACCTTAGCACCAATAGATGATTTCGTCACCTTTTGCACCAATACACCACCATCCTCAGAATCTAAGAGGCAAACTCCAAAATGAGCTAAAAGGTGAATATCCTTCACCAAATCCTGTTTCTCCTCATCCTCATAGGATAAGATCTGTATGGACAACCTACTAAGAGCATAAGCAACCATATTAGCTTTACCTGGGTGATAGTAGAGACTCATTTCATAGTCCTTCAGAAGCTCAACCTACCTCATTTTCCTGTGAGTTAGCTCTTTTTGAGTGAACATACATGCAGGCTCTTATGATCTGAATAAATCTCAATATGACACCTATATAAATAATGTTGTAGATCTTTAATGCAAACACCACAATTAACAATGCCAAATCATGAGTTGGATAGTTCTTTTCATGAACCTTCAACTGTCTAGAAGCATATACCACAACTCTACCATGCTGCATCAAGGCACAACCAAGTCCTACCTAGGACACATCACAAGAAATAATGAAACCATCCGTACCCTCGGGCAGAGTCAAAATTGGGGGAGAAGTCAACTTATCATTCAACTTCTCATAACTACCTTCACAAGCATCCAACCATAAGAACTTTACCTTCTTTTGAGTCAGTCTAGTCAGCGGAGAAGCAATAAAAGAAAAACTCTCCAAAAACCTCCTATAATACCCGACTAAACCCAAGAAGCTCTGAATATCAGTTGGAGCATGGTCTAGGCCACTTCTTAACCCCTACAACTTTTTGTGTATCCACCACAATCCCTTCACTAGATAAACCATGACCTAAATAGGTCACAACATTTAACAAGAACTCATACTTAGCGAAATTCAAAACAACCGTTGATCTTTCAAGGTTTGCAACACAAGACTGAGGTGATAGGCATAATCTGCCTCACTCTTGGAATACACCAAAATATCACTAATAAACACAATGATGAACAAATTTAGAAACTGAAGGAATTCCCAATTTATGAGATCCATAAATGCCGCTGGGGCATTGGTCAACCTAAAAGACAAGACCAAGAACCTGAAATGACTATAACCGGTATAGAAGGTAGTAGCTGATGCTAGACTTAATGAAGATCAATCTTGGAGAAATACTTAGCACCCTCAAGTTGGTCAAAAAATTCATCCTAGGAAGAGGGTACTTATTCTTCACCGTCACCTTATTCAATTAGCGGTAATCAATGTACATCCAAAGGTAACTATCCTTGTTTTGCACGAAAAGAATAGGGGCATCCCACAGAGACACACTAGGGAGAATAAAACCCTCATCAATGAGATCTTTCAACTTCTTCGTAAGGTCTTTCAACTCAGCTGGAGCTATCCTATAGGGAGGAATAGAGATAGGATGGGTGTTTAGAAGAAGATCAATCCCAAAATCAATTTCCCTATCGAGAGAAACACTAGGAAGATCATCAGGGAAGACTTGAGGAAATTCAGTAACTATGGGTACTGACTGTAAGAAAGGACCCTCGAAGTTAGAATTATCCGAGTTAGAATCTTTAACCCAGACCGAATGATAAAAACACCACTTGGAAATCAATTTTTGGGGTTTAAGATATGATATGAACCTCCTCATAGGAACTAGGGAACTCCCTTCCCACTTAATAATCGGCTTATTCGGAAATTTGAAAATGACCTTACGGGTCTGATAGTCTAAATAGGCATAGCACGAGTGCAACCAATCCATTCCCAAATTACATCAATCCACCAAAGTTTCCCTACCATAAACTGATACCACACAATCGCTATATACTCTTCTAGAAACCATAAAGTCACCCACTGGGGTAGAAACAAAAAAAGGGTCTGAAATATACTTGGGACTGAAACCAAAATGCACAGCCATAAATGGGGTTACATAAGAATGAGTAGACCCCAGATCAAGAAAGCAATACACATCACAAGAGAAAAGTTTCAACATACTAGTGATGACATAAAGAGATGCCTCAAAATTCTAACGGGTACTAAGATCATAGAGATGGTTCCGACCAGTGCTGGAGCAAGAAATGGCACCTTTTGGTGTAAGAGATGATGAAGTAGCAATAGGAACCTTGTTGTCCCAGAAGTAATCCTGGAAGGACAATCACACTGCTATGACCAATCTAACCATAATTAAAGAACCGATTCCTCTCCTTCTCACACTGACCACGGTGCAGCTGACCACAAAATCTGCATAAAGAGTATGATGGTGTTAACTGGTCCCCACTAGCCTGAGATTGGGCACCCTGTTCCCTAGAACCATCACCACTCTGACAATGCCGATTATCATATGGCTTTAGGTAGGGAGAACTAGCCGTCAAATAAAATTTAGGACTCCTCTAATTCTTTTTTTGAGACCATTTCCCACCATCTCTACCACTTTTCTGCTTATCGGCACCCTACTCTGAATGTCTAAATCTCTTACTCTGTCTTTTCCCTATCTTAGCTTGCTTCTTTTTTTCCTCTTTGATGTATTGTATATATACCATAAGTCTAGAGATATTCATATCCTTGTTCAACAAGGTGGCCTTGCTCTCCAAAATCAAATCACAGGACAACTTAGAAGTAAATTTCCTTATTTTGTCCCTCATGTTAGACACTAACTCAGGAGCATATCATGTAATTGATGGAATCTCAAGGCATACTCCTTTATCGTCATCCTGCCTTGCGTTAGACTTATGAACTCCTCAGTTTTTTCCTTCCTTAACCCCTGAGGAAAGAAGTGATCAAGAAATACACCCAAAAAATTATCTCATACAGATGACTCAACATCATCACCCCTAGAATGATCCCACTCCTCATACCACAGATATGCCACATCTTTCAATTGATAAGAGGCAAACTCTACACCCTCTACATCAGTAGTATGAATCACTCAAAAGATCTTTTTTATTTCATCTGTGAACCCTAGAGGATCATCCTCAACCTTAGAACCAGTGAAAGTCAGAGGGTGTAATCTCATAAATTGGCCAACTCTAAGAGCCTCAAAAGAACTCACAGCACTACCAACAGGACCCGACTGTTGTGACTGAGATGTCGCCAATTGGGTCAACAGATGAATCTAGCGACATAACTCAGCATCGGCAATATCTCCCTAAGGTAACTAAGCATAAGTTTCACCCTCTTGAGTAGGATCAATGTAGTCTGGTGAGACTGCACAGGGAAATTAGAAGCAGCGTTCCTAGACCTAGTCTATACCTCTAAAGTAGGACGAGCTCCATCCACATTGTCTTTAGATGTAACAGAAAAGCTTTCACAAATATCAAATCTTATTAGAGGCATGATCAGAAAAATGAACAACGAGAATTAGAGAGATTTATGACCTTAGACCCTATAGCTTGAAAATAAGAAAATATTCCTAAATGCCTCATAGCCTCTCCTCTATAAGTGTAATGCACTACACACCCATAAAAGAGACTCTACTTGACACAGTTTTGTGGACACCAAATTGACCATGAACCTAGACTCTGATACCAACTTTGGTATGACCAGAACTAAGGCTTGGCCATGAAGGGCATCTCAAGACCACCAAGGATCGAAGACCACCCCCATTGCCTAGTCAAACCAAACACAATGCCTAATATAGGCTGAAATCCAAACATATAATAAGATAGAGTAACATATGGTCAAAGATTCTAAGTTATATTAATAACCATAAATAGATACCGATAACCAATACCAACTACCAACACAACAACTAAGTTCATACTACCCAGAAAGCCTATAAAAAACCGCAATCAATAAAGTATTGGGACATGCCCCCAACCATAGCTAAAAATAAGTCTGAAACAAAGTCTAAGGCATAAAAAACCAAACATGAAATGAAGACTTTCAAAGGATGAAAACTAACAACTTCAAGTCAACTCACAAACTATCCATGAACACCTGATCACTGTATAGGAAGGGTAGAAGAATTTTTAGCTCCTGCATCGCGTGGGGATACAACATCCAAAGATGGTTAGCGATTGGAGCGCTGGCTTGTAACTCAAGGATAAGGGATAAAATAATGCCATGAGTAATAATTCAAAGCCAGTCAAATCCAATGTAAATAATCAAATGAATATATATATATTAGCATGAACTTTTAAAATCTTAACCTGGATTATGTAGCATACACATCATAATCAAGGAACCCACAGGATATATGGGCCTACATCTCCCTCAATTGGAAGGGCCCCAGTGTATGTACTTGCACGAACCAGAGGATAATCATATATCATATGCCTGATGGGGGACTCGAACCTCTCGGCATAAATTAAAGGTGACTTAAGCACCAATTTATATAACAAGGGGGACTCGAACCTCTCAATCATACAATAGTTATAAGGGGTCATTACGTCAAAATGAAAATTACAAGTCAAAACAGAAATAAAATTACAATATCCTATCTATGCAGCATTTCTTGACTCTGGACTTGAGTTTTATCACCCTATTCTTCAGGCGGGCTCCTGACTTGCAATTTTTTTCAACTTATTGCTTGGTTTTCCATTGCTTCACTTCATTGCTCGACTTTCATTTGTTCGCCCTGCTCTTCCGGCGGGCTTCTGACTTGCCATTTTTGTCTTTCAATTTCATCACCTTTCTCTTCAAGCGGGTTCCTGACTTATAATTTCTTCAATTTCCCATTTCATCACCCTGTTCTTCAGGTGGGCTCTTGACTTACAATTTTCTCACCCGGTTCTTCAGGCGGGCTCCAGAAACAAGAATCAAAACTAGAACGAAAATTATCCCAAACAAAGATTATAATAAAAAAAAGAATTTATCATTTTTGAAAGCAATGTCCCATTTTCCAGGAAGGTCCTGAACAGAAAGTAAAATCCCATTCTTCAGGAGGGTCCTGAACTGAAAGTAAAATCCCATTTTCAGGAGGGTCCTAAACAAAAAGTAAAATCCCATTTTTCAGGAGGGTCCTAAACAGACAGTAAAATTTTATTTTTCAGGAGGGTCCTGAACATAAAGTAAATTCCCATTTTTCAGGAGGTTCCTGAACATAAAAGAAAATCCTATTTTTCAGGAGGGTCCTGAACATAAAGTAAAATCCCATTTTTCAGGAGAGTCCTGAACAAAAGTAAAACTATTATTTTTTCAGGAGGGTCCTAAACATAAAGTAAATTCCCATTTTTCAGGAGGGTCCTGAACATAAAGTAAAATCCCATTTTTCAGGAGGGTCCTGAACAAAAGTAAAAATCCCATTTTTTCAGGAGGGTCCTGAACATAAAGTAAATTCCTATTTTTCAGGAGGGTCCTGAAAAGACAGTAAAATCCCATTTTTCAGGAGGGTCCTGAACATAAAGTAAATTCCCATTTTTCAGGAGAGTCCTGAACATAAAGTAAAGTCTCATTTTTCAGGAGGGTCCAGAACAGAAAGTAAAGTTCCATTTTTCAGGAAGGTCCTGAACAAAAGAAAAGTCCCATTTTTCAGGAGGGTCCTGAACAGAAAGTAAAATTCCATTTTTTAGGAGGGTCCTGAGCAAAAAGTAAATTTCCATTTTCCAGGAGGGTCCTAAACATAAAGTAAAATCTCATTTTTTAGGAGGGTCCTGAACAGAAAGTAAAATCCCATTTTTCAGGAGGGTCCTGAACAGAAAGTAAATTCCCATTTTTCAGGAGGGTCCTGAACATAAAGTAAAATCCCATTTTTTCGGAGTGTCCTGAACAGAACGTAAAATCACATTTTTCAGGAGGTTCCTGAACAGAAAGTAAAATTCCATTTCTTAGGAGGGTCCTGAACATAAGGTTAAATCCCATTTTTCAGGAGGGTCCTGAACATAAAGTAAAATCCCATTTTCCAGAAGGATCCTGAACAGAAAGTAAAATCCTATTTTTCAGGAGGGTCCTGAACAGAAAGTAAAATCCCATTTTTCAAGAGGGTCCTGAACATAAAGTAAATTCCCATTTTTCAAGAGGGTCCTGAACAGAAAGTAAAATCCCATTTTTTAGGAGGCTCCTGAACAAAAAGTAAAATCCCATTTTTCAGGAGGGTCCTAAACAGAAAGTAAAATCTCATTTTTCAGGAAGGTCCTGACTGAAAGTAAAGTCCCATTTTTCAGGAGGGTCCTAAATATAATGTAAAATCCCATTTTTCAGGAGGGTCCTGAACAAAAGTAAAGTTCCATTTTCCAGGAGGGTCCTGAACAAAAGTAAAATCCCATTTTTCAGGAGGGTCCTGAACAGAAAGTAAAATCCCATTTTTCAGGAGGGTCCTAAACAGAATGCAAAATTCCATTTTTCAGGAGGGTCCTGAACAGAAAGTAAAATCCCATTTTTTAGGAGGATCTTGAACATAAAGTAAAATCCCATTTTTTAGGAGGGTCCCAAACTTGAAGTAAATTCTTATTTTTCAGGAGGGTTCTGAACTGAAAGTAAAATCCCATTCTTCAGGAGGGACCTAAATAGAAGGTAAAATCCTATTTTTCAGGACGGTCCTGAACTTGAAGTAAATTCCCATTTTTCAGGAGGGTCCTGAACAGAGTAAATTCCCATTTTTCAGGAGGGTCCTGAACAGATAGTAAAGTCCTATTTTTCAGGAGGGTCCTGAAAAGAAAGTAAATTCCCATTTTTCAGGAGGGTCCTGACCTGAAAGTAAAATCTCATTCTTCAGGAGGGTCCTAAATAAAAGGTAAAATTCTATTTTGCAGGAGGGTCCTGAGCAGAAAGTAAAATCCCATTTTTCAGGAGGGTCCTGAACAGAAAGTAAAATTCCATTTTCCAGGAGGGTCCTGAACAGAAAGTAAAATCCCATTTTTTCAAAAGGGTCTTGAACAGAAAGTGAAGTCCCATTTTCCAGGAAGGTCCTGAACAAAAAGTAAAATCCCATTTTTCAGGAGGGTCCTGAATAGAAAGTAAAGTCCCTTTTTTTCAGGAGGGTCCTGAACAGAAAGTAAAGTCTCATTTTTCAGGAGTGTCCTGAATAGAAAGTAAAATCCCATTTTTCAGGAGGGTCTTGAAAAGAAAGTAAAATCCCATTTTTCAGGAGGGTCCTGAACAGAAAGTAAAATTCCATTTTCCAGGAGGGTCCTTCACAGAAAGTGAAATCCCATTTTTTCAGGAGGGTCCTGGACAGAAAGTAAAATCTCATTTTTCAGGAGGGTCCTGGACATAAAGTAAAATCCCATTTTCTAGGAGGGTCCTGAACAGAAAGTAAAAACCCATTTTTCAGGAGGGTCCTGGACAAAAAGTAAAGTCCCATTTTCCAGGAGGGTCCTGAACAGAAAGTAAAATCCCATTTTTCAGGAGGGTCCTGAACAGAAAGTAAATTCCCACAAATGTGCATTTCCAATGGTAGCTGAGTTAAGTGAAGCAAATTTGCCCCTGTTTCAACAAAGAAAATTTGTCAATTAAAAACTTAGTGGTGGCTTGCGGCACTTGGCTGTCCCGACACCTGCTCCAGTGTTCTTTCCCTTCATTTTATTTCAGATTGCTGGCACTTAACCCTGCTTTGTTGTGTCATTGACCCAAACTCAAATTATTAAGAGTGACTCTAAAATAAACAAAGTATCTCTATTTTGTCATGCTTCTCAGATAAACCCTTTAAACCTTGGTATTTCCATTAGTTCCCAAGCTTGTCTGTTGGCAAAACTTTTCGCATGCCTTATTTGTCTCACAATCATGTCTCTTTCATATGTTGGCTTTGTCTTGCTTTGTGCAATTGAAGAAGTTGGTAGCCAGTTTTGAAATCTTTTCTCACTTGTTTTGTCATGGACTTGACTCAAAGACACGAGAAAAATGACAATGATTTTTTTTATTTGGATAACTGACTCAAGAAAATAAAAATACAGATAAAGAGAAGAAAGAAAAGACAATGAATGTCCCCATTTGAAAAAAAGAAACAAAAAGTTTATCTAAAGTGACAATTAGCTCTAATGATTATGCCATGCATTTGGATTAAGCTGCCTGATCTTTTCATCCAAACTTTCACCAATTGTTATTGGGCTAATGACCTTGAAATTAAGTTACTTCCTTGGGTCAATTGCATTCAGAGACCTCATTCGGCTAGTGAAACCTTGAAGGGTTTTCGCCAACAAGCCTCTCTTATTTTCTTTCTCTCGGCTCACCATTGCCTTATGGTATTCGTGAGGTTTTTTCACCAATGAGATACTCTAATTTTCATTTCTCTCAACTCACAGTTGTCTTACGGTGCCCCTGAGGGTTTTCACCGATAAGATTCTCTCATTTTTATCTCTCTCAGCTTACCATCGTCTTACAGTACCCGTGAGGGTTTTCACCAATAAGACTCTCTTATCTTTATTTCTCTTTTGATTTCTTATGCCGAGGAAGACAAGTAGTTCCCAAATACATCATCATATCCCTTGCATGTTTAGCCTTAACATCCTCAAAGATTGATCTAAAGGTCTTTCTTTAGTTGTAACTTGGCTTTTGGATAGGGTTAGAAAGAAAGGATGGCATGGGGACCAAACGACGCTTGAAGTGGGGTAAGACTTACAACTTTTGGAATCGACTCAAACAATGAGGATTAACTCATGCCCAGTTTCTTTTAACTGGGCAATTCTAAACTGTTTATTTGGTTGGACCGAGCCCGGAGCAGTTTAGCCTACGTATCTCACCTTCGAGAGAGGAGAATCAGGTCACGCATAGTTCTGGCAGCTTGTTTTGCGTGATTTAGACTTTTGATTCTTTTTCTTTTATTGACACTCTTTTCTCTTTGGATTTTTCTGACTCTATTTGTCTTGAAATTATTTTCTTTTCCTTTTTTTCTGGGCATATTTTCTTTTTCTTCTCGCTTTTTTTTGAACTTTTTTTGACTCTATTGTTTTGTTCGACACTTTTCTTTTGAGCTTTGCTGACTCTATCTTGATTCCAAAAGAGGGGTATGAAAGAAAATAGGATTAAAGCTCAAATGGGGTAAACAAAGGATGACACGATGTTTGGATAGCAGAATGAAATGTCTTCATCATATCAATCCATAAAAATGCAAGTACATATCATGCAATATGAAAGTGAGAGATGATGATCATTTGTGACATTTTTTAAGCATTAACTTTAACTGAGCCTGTGCATCACTACTCTTGAACTTTGTTCAACATATCACTCCACTTTTGTTGTATATTCCTCACATCGAATGACTCATGCTTTCGTGGAGCTGGTTTTCTTTTTGTTCACGCAACCACTATTTAACCTAATTGAGCCATGTCTTTCAATTGATGACCAAGTTATTCTTGTGATTCTCAAAATAATTGCCTTAATTTTCTAAGAAGGCTTGAACTTGTCCCCAAATGTCTCAGCACTCTACCTATTTTCTCAGATGCTCTCCTTTTCTAACTTTAACCCTCTGATTCAATGTTCATGCTTAAATTGGATTTTAAGATCTGACTGAAAATTCTATTAGCATGTCATATCACTAGAGTCAACATAAAATGTAATGTGGAAAGAAAACAAACAAAAACATATTTAAAACACAAAGGAGAAAGGGACACTTCATTTAATTAAAATAAAAGATAGAAGGGTTTGAACATAACGAAAAATGGACAAAATAAGATAGATCCCGAACTACAATCCTAAAATAATTTGGATAACAGAAAATAAAACAAAACAAAACAAACTACCAAACCTCTTCCTAGTAGGGAGAGGGGTGACTTCTCACTTGCTCAGCCTAACATCTTAGCCACTGGTTTGCATATCAGCATCACTAGAGTTATCCTCACTGTCAATGTTCTTCACCATAATCAATTTGTCGTGAATCATCTTTTCAATTTCTCTTTTCAAATTACGACAATCTTCAATACTGTGACCCTGAACATCAGAATGATATGCACATCATACATTAGGATCAAAACTTCTTAAATGCGGGTCAGGAGTATACCCAAGGAGAGGAGTAATCATGCCTCGTTGTGCCAATCTCTGAAATAAACTGGCATAAGACTCTCTAATTGGTGTGAAATTATCCCTCAATTTCTGACTCATTTCATTGTTTAACTTGGATCAAACATCGGGCCTAGAAGGGCTTTGGTATGTTTAGGGAATCGGAGGATGACTTTAAGGAGTTGGTGCGCGCCATTGTGGGTAAGGAGGGAGTTGAACATATGGTTGTGCACAATATACTAGATATGGAGGTGGGGAAACAGGGTATAATGGATTTTGGGAGTGATTATGGAGAGCTTGGGTATGAACTTGGGCTTGAGACTGACGGCAACGACGACGTCGTCTTCTTGGATGTGCCCGTCTCCAACTACAATAGCAATGCTATCTTTCTCATTCTTCTTCCCTCTAGGTTCCCTTAATTAATTGCAATATTGTCCCAAATGTTTCACGGATTTCTCATGCCCATCTTGCTCCTCAAATTTCGACATCTCAAAGATTGGAGGAAGGTTAGCGCTTGAAGGCATGCCCCAGTCTTTGTATGAAACATCTTCTTTACCCGCAGGTCCTAGAGAATTTTTCATATAACTTTCTACACTCTTCATTTTTCTAACCATTTTCTCTGACTCGTCTGGCACAATGGACTTCTTGTTAAGAAATTTTGGTGGTCCAGTTAACTTAAAAGTAGGCTTAAGAGTATAACAATGATCACCAAGAGTATTGAATATAGGTTCATTAGCTGCATGGGGATGCCCAACCATTGGGAGAGCTAGTGTGGAAGTCCCAGTAGAGGATTCAGCAATAAGATCACATACGACATATGGTGTTATGAATGTAGCAGGCTTATGCTGAGAAGCTAGAAGAAGTGGTGGAAGTATTGAGATGTTTTTGGCTTAGAATGAATTCTGAGTCATGTTGCGGTGCATCAACAATAGTAGAAACTGACTTTGAGATTTTGGTGGAAAACTCGAGGTATTTGTAGGATCAATAAAGGGAAATGGAGGTGGAGGCATTTGTCATTTGTTGTCTTAGCCACCTAATCTCTTGCTTTAAACTCTCATTTTCCTGATTCTTTGTTTGATCCATGATGTCACTCTCTATATCTTCGTTGGACACAACTAATCCTTTGGATTTGGTGTGAGGTGAAGGATCAGCCAGAATGCCACAAATCAACCACCTTAAACTGACTCAACAAAAAACAACAAATGTGTTAGAGTTCAACACTTTTTCAAAACCTCTTTTCCTTTTTATTTTTTTTTGAAAGATCACCGAACCCAAGAAGGGCGCCTACGTATCTCACTCCCGAAAGAGGAGAATCAGGTGTGCGTAGTTCGTGAAGTCTTGCCAAAATGGCCAATTAAACTCTCTTTTTTCATTCTTTTTCTTGAAACTTCAAAGAGAAGAAAATAACAAATTGTCAAAAGAATTGACAAAAAACTTTTTGTATTTTTCAAGTTTAAATCTTTATACAAAATAAAATCTATAATTACCAAAGAAAATCTTTTTGGGTTTTCGATTTTGAATTTCCTATGAAAATGAAACTTGAACCTATTAAAGAAAAATCTTTTTGTAGTTTTCTTTTAAGGATGTATATGAAACACTTACTCTAAATAAAGAGTGAGGAAAATCTTTTGAATTTTTTCAGATTCCTGTACAAAATGAAATCTATGATTACCGAAGAAAATATTTTTGGATTTTCAATTTTGAATTTCATACGAAAATGAAACTTGAACCTATTAAAGGAAAATATATATTTTTTTTTGTTTTTTTTTAAGATGTACATGAAACACCTACTCTAAATGAAAAGTGAAGAAATTTTATTTTTTTTTGGATTTTTGAAATAAGATCTCCGAACCCACAATAGGTTGCCTACGTATCTTACTCACGAGAGAGGAGAATCAGGGGTGCGTAGTTCGTCTCGATTGGACAATTAATGATTAACTAACAGATTGACCCTAACTTAAGAGACACAACCAAAGACAAACGAATAAAATCTTTTTGGGTTTTTAATTAGATACTTCAACTAAAACTGACACCAACAATTCTGAAGGAAAAATCTGTTTGGCATTTTCACTATATGAAATGTACAAAACTTCTACCATTTTTCATTTTCTTTTATAAGAATTTCTAAAATATTTTTTTTGAAAATTTTGAATTATGAATGCATGCTAAAGGAGACAGTGAGAAATCTTTTTGATGTTTTAGGTTTTTGAACAAATGAGTGCAGAAAATAAAGAAATCTTTTTGAATTTTCGAATTGTGAAAAACAAAAGCCATAAAAAATACTAAAAGCTACGAAACTCTTTTTTTTTTACTCTTTTTTTTTCCTGCCACACACTTTACTTCTAACACATGCTTTCCCCAAAATCAGTTCGTCAAATGACCACGTTACCCTCAAAGATGCAACATTTAGCACGTAGAGATGCTTTAGAGGCGAGTCTCCTACAAAAGGCCAAGTGGGCCCTGTTAGGTCTTCAATATGATGCACATAAGCATGACCTAAAGGCTGACCTACGTTGAGGTTTACTAACAAGGCTGTTCAGGGGAGCATATGGTCGATAGTGGCTGCTTTGCTTTCCACCTACTCCATACCAGCCAACGGCTCTCCCCTTAAGATAAGGGTGACTCAACTAGAGGTCGTGTACATAGCGTGTACTATGAACTTGTTGTAGAAAAAATGACTCGGGTTATGCACATGATGCCAGATATAAAAACGGTAACTCATATGAAAAAATACTGTAAACAAAGAGAACGAAAACACACAAAATCAATAACAATAACACAAAAAAAAATCACAAATAATTCTTATACACTCGTAGTGCCAAACAAAGCCAATACGACTCCAAAAAAAGATCAAATTCTAAAAAGGTCCACAGCGGAGTCGTCAGAGCTGTCATACCCCCTTTTTAACTCCAAAAGATTTGGTTTTAAGGTTTGAAAGGGTTTAATTATTAAAGTGACAAAAGATGAAAATTTGTTTCAAAAAGGACTCTTTATATTCAAAACTCAGTGTCGCCACTTGGCATAATCGGGTGTGCCAAGCCACCTTTGTAAATCCTTTTTCAAAATGGTTTTGACTCTAAAATTAATTCACGAACAAAGATTCCAGTTAAGGAATTCTGTTGATCGAGAGGAAGGTGTTAGGCACCCCTCGATCCCGTGGTTTTACCACAGTCGCTTGGTAAAGCGTATCGACTAATTTTGGCACTAAGGATGTATAAACCACATAAAACACATAAGCAAGCATCCAAACACACAAAACAAAATAAATCCAAAATATAGTGTTCAGTCCAATTATACAGTCCAAAATAAATAAAAATGAGAAAATAAATCCTATCTAACCTACACTAATCCTATCTACGCTCCCGTGCTTTACTCCATCCAATGTTTTGGGCCTTGGCCGTGCGTCGTCTTCAAGTACAACTTTCTCAGGGCATTTCCTGAATAAAGAAATACAGATACCTCGGGGCATTCCCCGGTCAAATGACTACATTTTTTAATTGCGATAAAGCAAATCCATTCAACACATATCTCAAACATTTAACCAATTTCACAATCTATAAGTTTGCCTATCGGAACCTATATTGGACTATCCATTCCAACATGTCATAATTCCATCACGTTCCAACAATATCCATGACTATCCCAAATTAAACAAAATAAAAAATAATGGTAAACCGAAGTTGATCTATATTCACCTTTTATCAATTTCTCAATCCCAACCCAAATTACTTTTTATCAATCCATTAAAACATGAACAAATTCATTCTTCAAACCACCAAAACCGAATCACCACGCATCATGATCATAACATCAACAAAAATCAAACAAAACATAATCACACAAAGCATAATCACAACCAATCCAAATAATCAAAATAAAGGACAGGGATACGAGTTAAAAATGGACCTTCTGGATGAACGATCTCGTTAATAATAATGAGTAAAAAGAAATCCACACTCGAAGACCCAAATGGAAACCTCAGAGAAAAACTAACTCCAAACTCAATATCCAGAGATAAAGGAAAATTTGAATCCTAAATCAATACCCCCAAACAACAATGAAGAAGAAATATCAAACGATCGAGACCAAGCTTATGGACAAATGATAAAAGCCTGCACGGAAATCCCAACTCGAATCTAACAAACGCCAACTTAAACCGATCCCAATGACAAATTACACCACCTTTAGCGACCCCCTAACTTCTCTCGACCCGAAACGCCCCAAAAATTAAAGAAAAGAAAAGGGTTTTTAGTGATTTCGATATGGGATTGAACAAAGCAACGAGAAAAAAAAAGCTAATTCCAGTGGACTTGAAACCGATTTCGGTGGAATTGAAGCCGGTTCCGGCGAAAGTCTCGCCGAAGCTCTCAACCTGGAAGCTCTCTCTCTATGCTAATCTTTCTCTCTCTCATGTTTCACTCCCTTTTCTGTGTATGTGTGTGATTTCTCGTTCTTGTTGTGCGTGGAGAAGAAAGAAAAAATGGAGTATTTTTTTTTCGTGGGTCTCAATTCCCTGTGTCCACGGTAAAAAAAATGGAAAATCTGTATATATGAGGATGAGTATTCGTGATGTACGTGAGGGTGAATCTAAGAAAAAAATGGAGAGTATGGTTTTTCTTCGTTAGTTGTCCATGTAGTCTCAATCCATTGTGAGTGATGATTATCAATGATCAAAAGGGAATGGAGAGTGATCCCTTATGAGTGGGAATTCTCCATGGAATCCTCTGAGTGGTCTATTTTTCTTCCCCCCTTTGATCTGTATTTGTCATGTATATATGGTTCTTTGACAAAATGGAAAAATGGTCCTTTTGTCACTTTCCTGAAAGTTTCCTAGTGGGGCCCCTTTCTAATGTTTATCCCTTTTTGCCTTTGTGGACAAGAAATGTGAGAGGGAGGGGGTCACGTGGGTATGGGGTGTTGGGGGTAGGGGTATGGGTAATGTGATTTCTTTTAATTGAAAAGGTTGTTAGGATGTTAAAAAGAATAAAAGTTTGTTAGGGATTTTGTTGAGAGTTATTTTTTGTATTTTTGTGGGATATAATTACATGGGTGAGGGTACACTGTAGGATAAGGTTAAAATGGGTAAAACGATATTGGGGAGGGAAGAAATTACGTGTCTACAATAATCTTTCTCACCATATTTGTCATGCCACATACCAAGCCTCTTGAAATTAAGTAGTTCAGCACAGAGGAACTTACAAGTCCCATAAGTCAACATCTTTATGTTGAGCACCAAAGTAAGTTACTTCCCATCAGCCACAAACATTTTGATCCTTTTTAATATTTCCACATAAGACACCTTCACCTTGAAGTATCTTGAGAGAGAGAATACATTCATACCTTCTTCTCATGTGCTTTGAATTATTACTATCAATGAACCTGTTCTGACTACAAAACCTTTCTCCCTCCTGAAAATAAAATTATTTGTTAGATTTGGAAACCCACTTGAGTTTGAGTTCCCAGTAGGAGAACAGAGGCGTGATCACATTATTCTTTTTCCATCTAGGTAATGAGAGATTTTTCATATTTTTCAATGGTTTTAAACCTTTAGGATAGGTATTCCCCTGCTGGGTATATCTAGCATTGATCTTTTTTGCTCTATTCCAACTTTGATAGTTTTCCTTTATGTGTCTATCTCTTCCACAGTAAGTGCACAAAGATTTGTGGACTTTGTTTCTGACATCTTAAACAACCTTGCCTTGAGACCTAGGTGATTGAGTTTTGTACTGATACCCGAGGCCTTTACCATTAATAATACCATGACTAGTTAAGTTAGAAAGAATCTGTGAGGATGTAATCCATTGTAGGGATTTACTAAGTTCTTTTATCGGGCGGACCAGGTCCTTTTTTAACTCCTTATTATTTTGGAGTGCAGCCATGAGATACTTTTGAGAATCCTTCAATTTTTCTTTTATCTCAATATAAAACTTTGAGGCTTTTTTCTTTCCTTTACGATTTGAATCAACTTCTTTCTCCAGTTAACTCTCCCAACCTCAAATTTTCAGATTTCAACTTAGAAACTTGTTCCTCAGTTTTAAATATTTGGAGAGTCAAAGATATCAACTCAAGCTCCTGATCTTCTATTTTTTCTTCTAGAGCATTATTTTCTTCTTTATCACAAGCATCATCTCCTTTCACCAGTTGACTTTCTAAATTAAGATTTTTAGATTTTAACTTAGTAATCAATTCCTCAGTTTTAGATATTTGGAGAGTAAAAGAAATTAACTCAAGCTCTTGACTTTCTACCTTTTCTTCTATATCATTTTTTCAGCAATCATTTCACACATAGAATCAATCAGCATATTTTCAAGATTTTTTATCTTTCTAGCAGAGTAGTTTTCCAAGTTTTCTTTAATGCTAGAAAGTGATACCTCATTTTAATTTTCATATTTAGTGTTTTCCATGAGAGAAAACAAGGAATAAAAGGTCATTTTCTCATTCTCCACTACCAGCATGAAGACATCTTTCTCAAATTCACTGGAGGAATATCCCCATACTGCTAGGGCCTGCCTTACCGCAAAATCAGCTGCAACTTGTCTTCTTGACTTTACAGGGACCTGGTCCCTGTTCTTTCCTTTATCATCTCTAGACTTGATATATTCCTAATAATCCATTTTGTGTATTGGACAGTCCTTAATAAAATGCTCAGGAAGTCCACACTTGTGACAAACTTCAACAAAGCCTCTCTTCTTGTTGTTGCTTCCTCTTTTTTGAAATTGGCCACTTTTCATCATTGCTCTGACAAGTTTTTTTGTCAAATAGGCAGTATCAGTGTCTTTATCTTCAATACCAGAGATCTTTATATTTTTACTTCCTTCTTCTCTTGTCTTTTTTGCTTCTTGAGTTCATATCTATTCAAATTACCAATGAGCTCATCCATAGTGAGAGTTTTTAGGTTTCTTGCCTCAGTTATAGCATCCATTTTTCTTTCCCAAGACTTAGGAAGAACACCCAGAATTATTCTCACTTGTATATACAAAGGAATAACTTCTCCTAAGCAGTGTAGCTTATTTGTGATGGAAGTGAATCTTGTATGGATTTCCAGTATTATCTCTCCTTCTTTCATGGTGAAGGTTTCATACTGAGTAGTCAGCATGTCAACTTTGGAATCCTTCATATCAGTAGCTCCCTCATGAGCTGTTTTCAAGCAATCCCAGATTTCTTTAGCATTTTCACATGCATAAATTTTGTTGTAGTCATTAGGCCCGATGCCACAAACTAGCAATTTCTTGTCCTTATAATTCTTCTCAACTTCCTTCTATCTTCATCATTATACTCTCTCTTGCTTTTAACAACCATTCTAGTTATTTCTCCTTCTTTGACCTCTTTAAGTGGATCATGAGGACCATCTATTACTACATCCATCAGATCACTGTCCTCAGCCATAATAAAGTCATACATCCTTATTTTCTGCCACCCATAGAACTACCCATTAAATCTAGGTGGTCTAGTGGGATATTGCCCTTCTTCTAGATTGGGTGGAGTATCCATGATAACCAAATCACTCTAGGTGTTAACCTTTTAGAGTATTTTGGCTTTGATACCAATTGATAAAACTCGAAGGGTTGCACCACACAGTGAAGAACCAGGTCCCTTAGAGTCAGCCATAGACAATCAAACAGTAAAGCTCAGGAAACTAAAACTTTGCAAAAAAATAAACGACACAAAAATTTTAATAAGGAAACCTCCTTGCTCAAGGGAGGAAAAACCATGGCTTTCCCTCACAAGTACCTTAACAATCAACTATAATCGACCTCTTGATTATTTACTCAATATGAACCAAACTCTAGGTTCCTCCTGCTTCTAATATCTCTGCTACAAGCCTACCTTGACAACTCTGCCAAGTACTCACTCTAATATTGATTAACTCTAACCAATATTAAACTTAGGTAACTCTACCTAAGCACTCTCAAGAAAGCAAAGAAAATATTACTTTTATAGTATGAGTAATTCAGTTACAAACCAGACTTTACTCAAGAACACTCACTTTTTTCAATACATAAAGGATTCAAGAACTTGAGAAATATTACAAAGTTGAGTTTTTGCCTCTCTCTCTTTCTTCAATATTTTGATCTTGCAAAACTGCTTCATTGAGAAACATCTTTTTTCTTTTATAGTTGAATAATGATTAGGGTAGAAATATGATTGGGCCAAGTGTCCTTGAAAGGTACACATCTCACCTGCGCAATTTGTTACACAAGAGGACAAAACTGCGTAGACTTTGTGACAGTTGTAATTTTCATCGATGACCCAGGGACCTAGTCCCTTATTGTTAGTTGCTCGTCATTAAAATAAAATATAGCAAGTAGCTTACGAACTAGAGTTTCCTATATATCTAGTGCCAATGTATCAAGTGTTTCATGTCTCTCTTCTAAAGAAATGCATTGAGGACCAGCTTATGTCATTCCTTTAGAATGTATCAGCGTGGAAGATAGCCTCTCCTATGAAGAAGTCCCAGTTGAGATCCTTGACTGTCAAATTCATAGGTTAAGGAATACAAAGTTGCCTTAGTTAAGATTCTATGGATAAATTGGTCCGTTGAGGGAGCTACTTGGCAAGCAGAAGCCGATATGCGGGCCATGAATCCCTATCTCTTCTCTAAAAAATTATATTCAACTTGAGGTAATGGTTCTTTAGATTAATTCTCTTATTTTCTATCTCAGATATTCAGCAGTCCTCATGTCATAGCATGCATTTATGAGTTTTGTTCAGTCTATGCATCACGTTTTAGATTTTAAATATTTAATCATGATTTATCTCATAAGTATTCAATGCATGATCTCAGTCTTCCTAGTACTCCAACTCAATTAGTTTCATTCGATAATGAATGATCCCAATGGAGATATATTGTAACACCTCAAGTTTCATGTTCTAAACCTCCCAAAAGATAGTCTATGAGGTTAGCTTTCCAACGCTTCTAGTCTCTCCATAATTTGATGTAGTGGCAAAAAGATGTGTAGATTTTCCCTAAGGACCTAATACACAGCCATGACTATGACTCAGGAAAAGAGTCGTAACCACTCATGATGAGTCATCACGAGTGAGTCATAATCATTCTAGTAATGGTCCCATGTTTTTTCCTAGTGCGTACGACTCCTCCCTAAGACACGTAATCAGTGTCTATAAGTCATTAGGAGAGTCTCATAGTCAAAATATTATGTAACCAAGAATCCCCTCCAGTGGTTACAAATCCACCATATGACTCATAGTCTGGTATTATGAGTCGTATAGTGGACTCATATCCTGACAGTGAGTGACCTAGGAACTCAGCCTCAGACTACGACTCCACCTAATGAATCGTAACCAGTCGTAGGATGAGTCATAACGACTGGAAGCACAGATTCCTATACAATTTTTCAAGGGCTTTTAAGTCTTTTCCCACTCTTTTTAAGCCTGACCCACATCGTTTAGACTTCCTAAAGGGGGTATAAAAGACCTAAAACCCCCGAATTTTATCATTAATCACAATTTAACTCAAAGAAAACAAAGAGGAGTAATTTCCTTCTTCTTTAAGAGCATATTAGGGTTTCTCAAGAACAAGGTCAATTGCAAGGGTTTCACCAAATCTTTTACTTTAGGTATATGGGATATTCATCAATGGGTCCCTTCTACCCATTGATCCTAATAATTTCCTATTTTTACAAGTATAATCCCTTTTCTCCAAATTGGTGAAATTTTATGTGGACTATGTATTTTATAAATTTTCCCTTAAACGCTTTAATTATAAACCATGAAAATACATTCCCTCATTGTAATGGTATTTCCATATGTTTGATAATGCAAATGTCTACTCCATGCTTAATTATTGAAATATTGGGTATTAATCATAATTTTTTTCCTCTACCATGAATTGTTCAATTTTGTGTTAGATAGTGTTGATGGGTTATGAACACTCAGTACCTAAAAAAACCGTACATGCTACAGTTTTAAGGTTACAAGTCATTCATATTATACTTCAACAACAACAACAAAAACATACCCAGTGTATTCCCACTGAGATTATACTTGTTTTGTTAAATTCAGAATATTATCAGAATAAGCACTTGTCAGTACCAGATCATACTGAACAAATAATAATACCAATGTCATTTAGTTGGGAGTAATACTTAGTACCAAGAGAATGAAGGAATGGTGGCTCCCCCGTCAATTAGGCATGAGTCATTAATAGAAGTTCCTAAGTTCCAGACTTGTGACACCACCATAGATTTTGAGGGGTTCCCCGTCAGTAGAGGCATGACACCTCATCCTTCGGGACATCAAATTTTTAGATTTACGCCAGCCAATGTTGGTACCCTTGGTAAGGTACCAACACCTTTCCAACTGTATTAACAGGTTGGACCTTGATTTGCTCAGATTAGGGCATGTAGATTATAGTTAGCTCTCATAGTCTCAACTTAGTATTCAGGTTGTATCAGTTCAGGTTTACATGACCAAGTGTCCAATCTATCAGTTATTCAGTTAATCAATTTTACAAATTATTTCAGTACATGTTTTACTTGGTCTTGAATTCATTTTATGTGTTCATGCATTCATACTTAGTACCTACATGTATTTCAGTTAGTCCCTATCTAAAGTACCAATACATTCAAATTACTAACCTCATACTATCTTTTGTGATATATTGATTTCACAATATAGGTTAGCACACTCAGTTCCCAGATCGCACGTAGTCCATTCCTGTGTCACTCAACTACAGCGTTTGTGAGTCCTCATAGGTTGAGTACTAGTTATACTATTTATCATGCCTTCTAATATTTCATTTTATTCTATTTCATTAGTTAGAATTAGTTGGGAACCTGTCTCAATAACTCATCATGTTTAAAGGCTTTCAGAAAGTCAGACTGCTTGTTATGTTTTCTGCGATGAGCTTTAAAACCCCTTGGTTATGGATTTTATTATTTAGATGTTCTATTAAAGGACTTCCACATAGTATTTTTATCACATTCCTTTTAGTATTTAAAGCTTATGCTAGTTTATTGGTTAGCTTGGGGTCACTTGTGGCCTTAAGCACTATGTTACAACTAAGGGTTATTCTCGAGTCGTGACACTCACCTTCTTGGCTTGTTGAGTCTATTATGAACATTGTGGTTTCCTTATCTCTTAATATTTGTCATATCCAATTCCTTTGTAACCTTTGCGATAAGTTTTTTATGATTAAAACAAGGGATCCTTGGTCATATCTTAAGTGCATGCAACCTTGTCATGATGATATGATTATTTGTACTAATACTAGACCTTATGTCATGAGGATGTTGTTTTTGTTTGTCCTTCATCTGATTTTTCAAGGTTTGGATTTGATATCAAATCCTTTTTAAGAAGAGGAGGATGATACAAGCCAAATTACCTCTAGACCTTTGGATAGGATACATATATTTCTCAAGGTTCTTTATGACTCCTTAGTGATATTAAAATATGCCACATGGATGAAGATTACCATTAAAGTGAGTCAAAGGACTTTGACGAGGTCAAAGGAGTGTAAAATAGGGTTCAAAACCCCCTTGGAAGGAATATGCACCCAAGAATCTTTAGATCCATCTTTGATCTGCTCTAGTATTTCAAGAGTGGGTAAAAACAGTCCTTAGTAGGCCTTTTCTTTCTATTGGTTCACTTTTGGGCCCTAAATGTGTAATAATTAGCCTAAACTATAAATACTTGGGAGCTAGCTTATTTTCTTAGTTAGATTTAAGATATTGATTGAGATGAAACTCTTTTAGTGAGTGTTTTGAGTTCTTGGAAAAGCAAATGTTGATATTTATTTAGAAATGATGGTTGTAAGGGGGATTCGATTACCTTGCGTCAACGTAAGAATTAGGTGCTTGTTGGTAATCAACAAGGGAGGTCTTAGGGTTTGAAATACCCTCTGGTTTCCCTTTGTTATCTTCTTTGTGTATATTTATCTATCTATCTATCTTTATTATCTATCCTTTTATCCTTTTTCTTTCCATATTTTTATTTCCTTGTTTCTTTTATTTATGTTTTAAATTTTTAGTCTTTGTAGTTTGATCGTTATCAATTGTGTAGCTCATCATGAAGGTGTAGTCACAGGGGGACCAACACTAGAAATTATGTTTGCTGATGTGGGGGTCTCTGTGACCATGTGCTTGGTGCACACTTTATATTTTGGATGGTTATCACCTTGGTGACTTTAGCCTATCCTCGATTTTTATGGTACGCGCAGATAACGCGCATTGGGACCTTTCCAGCAGTGGGAGTCGAACCCATATAGCTCAAAGGTGCTTTTACGACGGAATGAGCTACATAGTTCAGGTTAATGATCAAAACTTTCATGTTCATGACCCTTGTCCCCATCCCGACATCATTATATATATATGTAAATATTGTGCATGCGATTTTGACTGGTTTTTAGCAATGGCATTATTTTATTCTCTTTCCTTGAGTTATATATCAGTGCTCGCCCCACTAACCGTCCCCGGATGCTACATCATTTCACGATGTGGGTGCGAAGGATTTTTCTGTTGCTCCTGTGCAGTGTTAGGTGATTTGATACTCCTGTGGATCTGTTGTGAAGTGGTGAACCTCCATATTTGGAAGGCCCGATTATTTCATTAGTTTTCTTATTATCTTAGCATTTTAGATTTTTTTGTCATAGTAGGGGGCATGTTCTGACTTAGTTGGTATTCTTGGTTTAGAGGATTTTGAGGACAGGAGTGGGATGACGTGGATGTATTGTTTTGAATCTTTACATTTTTCTTTTGGTATTATTTATTTATCTTATTTACTATTTGGTTGGCTTCCGCTGTTTGTTATATTATGTTCTGGATGTTAGTCTAAGGGGATAGTCTCCAGCCCACGGTGTGCTTGAGATACCCGTCACGACTATGCCTTGGTTTGGGTTGTGACAAATGAAAAAAGATATGTGTATCTTCTTTCAGGGGTAATCAAACTAGAGTCACTATGGAAAACAGTACCAAGGCTTGATATATCATTAAGTGAGCGGCCAATTTTATGAAACAAAATTATAGGTTGTTTGGTATCATTAAAATGATCCATTCTATTCTTGTAAATAGGATTCTCATATCTCATTTTTAAGGAGAAAAATTCTTGGGTGGCCTGATATTTTCCAACGGATAGTAGTAGTCCAATCACTACTATTTAAGTAATGGTAAACTATGGAAGAGATATACACCTGTCTCAACCTTCTCTAGTTCTTTTCTCTACTTTACTCAAGCATTGTATTATTTTAAAGATTTACTGTGTACTTAAAAAAAGAGGAGAGAAATACATAGTTGGTGAGGCATTTTATCAAAGTATGAAAGAAAGAAGAGAGTGTGAGTCAAATCTAAAAAGCTTCACTCAATCTTGTACTTTAATTTTATTCACAAAAGAACTAGTAGAATCCCTTGAAACCCAAGGAGACTACAGTAAGACCATCAGAGGTCCCAACCATTATAAAACATATGTTGTTATTTACCTTTAACATTTAGTTTTCTTAAGTTTTTATCATTGCAATCAATAGTCGACTGTCTGTTAAAGAAAGTAGACTATCTACTCATAAAAAGAGTAATTCACCCCTTTCTTACTATATGGTCGAGAAAAAGAGTAATTTACCCCTCTCTTACTACTTTCAACAGCTAAGAAAACTACTACTACTCCTACTTAAGGTCTATCATTTTACATAATTTAGGACCATCTATCAACCAATTATTAAGCATTTATTGCTATTAGTTTTGTAGAGGTGGAACCTACTTTATATGCTGATGCTATTAAAGATCCCAGATGGGTTGAGGCCATAAAGGTAGAAATAAGTGCTTTAGAAGACAATCAATACTACAACAAAAATGTCTATTTAAGACCAACATTCAGGGACGAGTCAATAATTTCGTCTATAAGTATACTTATTAGGATGAGATTAAATTTTGGTCCCTAATTGTGCATTTTATTTTGAAGGTATAAAATTTGGTCCTCAGAAAATTATTAATTGGTCCCTATTAATATAATTTAGAGTCTTGAGAAAGTGCCGCCAAATTAGTCTAATAAAATGCTAATTAATAAAACTTAAGGCCCCAAAAAGTAAAACTCTTTGTATTCTCAAAAAAAATATCACGCCCTAATTGTTGCTGCAACATTATTGGTCAGTTTCCCATCGATTTTTCTCATTGAATGCTAAAATTATTTTTGCCCTAATCTCACTGTTTTCCATCGCAGCTTCCATAACAACTGAGGTATGATTTTGTTTGTTTGGTTCATGTTCATCCATGATTATTAGTTATGCAATTGTTTTTTGTTTTATGGTACTATAGAGCACCAATGTATGTAGGAAAATTTAAACTTATTACGCCATTGAAGATTCGGATTCATTTCAAGCTTTGTTTGTGTAAATTGATTTAAATTTATTTAGTTTATATACTTATTGGATTTGTATTCTGTATAAAAAAATAAACTGGTATTTTTTATTTTTGGGTATAGTTAATTAATTTTTTTTCAAAAAAAAGATTTTTTTGATCCCTTAAAATTTCAAAAAATTGTAGCATAATTGAGTTTAATTGCTAGTTTGAAAAAGTGAGTTTTATAGGATGGATAATCTAGTTGGAAGTTGTAATAAAGGGGGTTAACATATGTTACAAGTTTACCGTGCAACCGAAAATGGCATTTGGGCTTGAAAAATAAAGTTTCTCAAGCTGTTAAAAGATGCCTCGATGTATAGTGAATTAGTAATCAGCTCACTATGATCGCATTGGGCAAGTAGAGCAACTCGATTGCTAATTGTTTGCCTTTTTTATTTTGATGAAGTATTCTGATTCATTATTGGCCCAACTTCCTGGAGTTGCTGCTATAGGCTGACCATATCTAGATGGTGTTTCATCATCTCTGGTGACATCCTAAGACATCATGCTCTTCTTTCTCAAAATTCGTTTACTCATCAATTGGTCTTCCCGATTAACAAGAGCTGCAGAATTATCCTCAGTTTCAAGGTTAGGAAGATGCCCAACTCGTGCTATAGTCTTCTGAACAAGCAGATCAATCTCATGATGTTTGGTATCTTCATATTACTTATTTGTTAACTTGAAAAGCCTTATCTGTTCAGTGTCATATACTTTCTGAACAAAAAAAACAAGATGCTCTTTCCTTCTTGAAATCTGCTTATTTAATGGTACAAAGTGCTCAATTCACTTGTGCATGAACAACTCTGTCGAGACCTCATATCGATGAGAACTATAATATTTTTAGAACTTCTTGTTCTGCTTATCTTCTCTGTACGTATCTGCTTGTTTTGCTTGTTTATTTTTAGAACTTCCTCTCATGCAATGGATTCCTCTTTCCCCTGAAAGTTAGTCGTATGCTGACTTGAATTCTAAATCTATCATTGCATATCCGATACCACCACTATCTAAATCTTGTTTCTCAACTATCCTCTCTAGATGACCTTGTTTCTCGGTCCATTTGATATACATTCTTATGAGTTGTTTTGCCAAATCTGGATGGAAGTAATAGTGAAAATCAGTACCACCAAATGTACATAGGAACCATACAAAACTAGATACCTTTTAGTTTACAACTCCACCTAGGCAGCTACCTTTAAAGCTTGCCTAGAATGAAATTCCTAAGGAAATAAAGCTACATAAAATTTAAGAAAAGCCATCTCTTCAACTTTGAATAAGCATAACAAATAAATTCTTATGAGTTTCTTGGAGACAATTTTCTTATGATAGTAAGAGTGTTCCAGAGACGTAAGAGTAGAAGGCTAGTATACCTACTTCCTAATCTCAACTATAACTAGTTACCTTATCAGACATCACGTCTACAAACTACTAACTCCTCTTTGAAATTCTGACCCATTTCCCTACCAATTCCAATGTTTTCCATAAAAGATGAAAAATGTTTGGAAGTTCATAATCATTTCCATGTAAAATAAGCTTCACACAGTTGAAATTTAGATCTTTTTGGTAGAAGAATATATTGTGCGGATTGACTATTAACTTTAGCATTGGGTTGAGTATATCAGTGAGCCGTAATAAGGAGCAATTCTGGTCTATCAATACTCTAAAGTTGCACTTTTTATACCTTACCTAAATAACATGGTTATATAATAAGGAGCAATTCTACAGTTTCATACTTATCTAATGTTTTATTCACATTTACACAAGCTGTATAAGTTTTCTTTAAGAAGTCATAGTTGATAGAATCCATTCCTGGAAGCTCGGTTATCAGCTTAGCTTCTTCGGCCTCCAGAAGTACACTCAAAGAAACAGAATCAATTGACATAATTGAGTTTGAAGATTATTTTCTTTTTAAAGTCTTAGAGAACTAGGCAACAAACATATGTTGCCGACAAGTGAGAATTAGGTTTGAGTTATCTTGCATAAAACCTTGTATCTAAGGTCTTTGAGAGCATTAATGGCTTTGTCACTTTTAGCCAATTGCACAAGATCTTCATTTAACTTGGCTACGCCATCCCATAAATCATATTCATGAATAATTTCTTCCTGTTTAAGGCATCTTTCTTTTTCAAATTCAAGTGTTGTCGGTGCCAACATTTCAGCAGCAGTACCAATATTCAATCCTTCTTTTCAAAGAAAATATGCCTACATCATGAAACCATCATTTACTACACATATTAGAATGTAGAGATTTTATAGAAGTAACTGTTGAAGGTGGGAAATATCCCACATCGGATGTGAAGGAAAATGAGGGTTCCTTCCTCCTTATAAAAGGAACCCAAATGTTTTAGTTTTAAACACACCTCTCACAATTGCCTTCTTATCTGCTTAAGGAATTTTGAGTATTCTCTCTTTTGTAATATTTCACTTGTATCTTTAGAGTGGAATAAAATTTGGTCAGTTGTGTCCGAGGACATAGGTAAAACATTTTTACCGAACCTCATAAATTTAGTGTTCTTTTTATTTTTCCTCTTTTACTATTTTTAGCGGATTTTATTTTGGGGTAGTAGTTGTGCAATAATCACACACTAGCCGGTCTGCTTCCGCAACAATTGGTATCAGAGCCTGGATTTTGTCTGAGTATGCTCTGTGGTTGCAGCATAGCCTGATCTTCCACATCAGAAAGGATATTTTCTTGGGTCTGTATTGTCAAGATTTTTTCTTATTATGCTCTGTGGTTGTGGCGTAGTATGATCTTCCACACCAGAAAAGAATTATCTTGATCTGTATAGAGCGAGCAATTAAAAAGTATTTATAGCACAAAATGGAAGAGTGAAATCAAGAAGTATCTAGCTCGAACATGGAAAAGGTGTCCACATCAGGTGTCAATAACACGTCATTGGTATCTTCGCTTATGTCAAGAATTCAGACAAATGCGAAATTTGTAGTTGAAATTTTTGGCGGAACAAGACACTTTGGGATGTGGAGATGCGAGGTTGAAGATGTCCTTTTTCAACAAGGATTAGATCTTGCCTTAGAAGAAGAGAAACCAGAAAATATTGAAGATCCAGATTGGAAATACATCAACCGTGTTGCTTGTGGTACCATTCGGTCCTTCCTTGGAAGAGAACAGAAGTATCCATTGACAAAGGAAACTTCTGCAAGTAAATTATGGAGGGAATTGGAGGATAAATTTTTGAAGAAAAATATTCAGAATAAACTTTTTCTAAAGGAAAAAATACTCCACTTCACCTATGTTCCTGGTACCACAATAAATGATCATATCACCAATTTCAATAAATTAGTTACAGATTTACAAAATATGGATGTAACTTTTATTGATGGTGATCTAGCATTGATGTTGTTGGGGTCACTTCCCTATGAGTATGAGCACCTTTAAACTACTCTACTTCATGGAAGGGAAGAAATTTCTCTGAAAGAAGTTTGTTCAGCTTTGTATAGCTATGAACAAAGAAAGAAAGAGAAACATAAGAGCGAAGAAGGAGAAACACTAGTAATGAGAGGCTGTTCTCAAGATCAAACGAGAACAAATAAGGAAAGATCCAAGTCAAAGTCCAGACCTAGCAAAGATGAATGTGCCTTTTGTCGAGAAAAAGGGCACTCGAAGAAGGACTATCCAAAATTGAAGAATAAGGCCAAACCTAATAAAGGGAAGGCTGTAATGGATTCAAATGTAGATGATTGTGAAAACTCAGATTTCTCATTGGTTACAGCAGATTCATCAAAACCATCAGATGTATGGCTGATGGAATCGGCTTGTAGCCATCATATGTGTCCCAATCGAGACTGGTTCGTTGATTTTAAAGAAGGAGAATTTGGAATTATCCACATGGCAGACAACAGTCCTCTTACCGTATATGGAAATGGTTCAATATGTTTGAGGAACCATGATGGAGTGATCAGAACATTAACAGATGTTCGATATGTACCAGATTTGAAGAAGAATCTCATTTCTGTGGGAACCCTTGATTCAAAAGGGCTCAAAATTATTATAGGAAATAGATTGATGAAGATATACTCTAGTGCACTTGTGGTAATAAAGACTAATCAGAATAACAATAATTTGTACCATTATCATGGTAGTACAATTATTGGGACAGAAACAATAACATCCAGTGTTGACAAAGAGGCAGAAGTAACCAGGCTATGGCATATGTGTTTGGCACACGCTGGAGGCAAATCCTTGAAAATTCTATCAGATCAAGGATTGTTAAAAGACGTTAAATATGGAAACTTGGAATTTTGTGAACATTGTGTGAAGGGAAAGCAAATAAGGGTTAAATTTGGTACAACTATCCATAATACTGAAGGCATTTTGGATTATGTACATTATGATATTTGGGGTGCTTCCAAAACACCTTCAGTAGGTGGGAAACACTATTTTGTAACCTTTGTTGATGACTTTTCTCAAATATTATGGGTGTATACCATGAAAACAAAAGATGAAGTGTTGGGATTTTTTGTCAAATGGAAGACGATGATAGAAAATCAAATAGGCAGAAAGATCAAGAGTCTTCGCACAGATAATGGAGGTGAATACAAAAATGATCTTTTCAACAAGGTCTATGAAGATAATGGCATCGTCAGACACTTCACTGTCAGACATACACCACAACAAAATGGAGTGGCAGAACGCATGAACCATACTTTGCTGGAGAAGGTACGGTGTATATTGTCCAATGCTGGCTTGGGAAAAAAATTCTGGGCTGAGGCAATAACATATGTGTGCCACATTATTAATCATCTACCATATGCTGCAATTGGTGGGAAGACACCATTTGAAAAATGGTATGGAAAACCTGTTGTGGATTATGATTCTTTACATGTATTTGACTCAATTGCATACTATCATGTGAAAGAGTAAAAATTGGATCCAAGAGCTAAGAAGGCTATCTTTATGGGAATTACTTCCAGAGTCAAAGGATATCTCCTATGGTGTCCTGAGACAAGAAAAGTAATATTCAACAGAGACATTACTTTTGATGAATCCGCGATGATGAAAAATGATGCAGATAAAGATACAAAAGTAACTGATAGTGCTTCAAAGCAGGTGGAGTTTGAGGGAAAATTTATTTTTCCTCCACAAAAGGCAGATGAAAAAACAAATGATGATTTGGAAGCAGAGCCAGTTGAGACGTAGGTTCCAACTCAAGAACCTAAACAGCAACTCGAGTCAATAGCAACCCAAAAACCTAAAAGAACAATAAAGAAGCCTATCGTCTCATAGAGACGATGGCATGTGCAACCTCAATCATAATTGACAATACTCCTACCACTTATAAAGAAGCTATCCAAAGTTGTGAAAAAAATAAGTGGAAGGTTGCAATGACTGAGGAAATAAAGTCCTTTCATCAGAATAATACGTGGAATCTGGCCAACCTCCCGGAGGGCAAGAAAGTTATTGGGTGCAAGTGGGTATATGCAAAGAAAGAAGGATTTCCTAACCAAAATCATGTTCGCTACAAAGCAAGATTGGTGGCCAAGGGATATTCTCAGAAGGAAGGAATTGATTACAATGAAGTGTTTTCTCTAGTTATAGAACATTCTTCTATTAGAATCATGTTGGCTTTGGTAGCACATTGGATTTGGAACTAGTTTAGATGGATGTAAAAATAGCATTTTTACATAGTGATTTGGAAGAGGAAATCTACATGACTCAGCCTGAAGGATTCAAAGTTACAGGGAAAGAAAACATGGTGTGCAAACTTGAAAAATCATTGTACGGATTGAAACAGTCTCCTAGACAATGCTACAAAAGATTTGACAAGTTTATGTTATGGCAGAAGTACGTGAGAAGAAAATACGATCATTGTGTGTATTTGCGCAAGATTAAGGATGGTTCCTTTATATATTTTCTCCTTTACGTTGATGATATGTTGATAGCTTCCAAGAATTTGGTAGAAATTGAGAAACTGAAGGCTCAACTAAGTAAGGAGTTTGAGATGAAGGATTTAGGGGATGCAAAGAAGATTTTTGGCATGGAAATAACAAGGGATAGACATTCAAAGAAACTTTGTTTATCTCAGAAAGAATACTTGAAGAGGGTGTTAGATCGATTTGGTATGGATGAAAAAACAAAACCAGTTAGCACTCCATTGGCTCTCCATTTTAAGCTTAGTGCTGATATATCGCCAAAGAATGAAGTCGAAAGAGGATATATGTCAAAGGTACCATATGAAAGTGTTGTTGGTAGCTTGATGTATGCAATGGTTTGCACAAGACCTTACATTTCACATGTTGTTGGGATTGTGAGCAGATATATGCATAATCCAGGAAGAGAACATTGGCAAGCTGTGAAATAGATTTTATGATATATTCGTAATACCATGGATGTTGGGTTAGTTTTTTAGCAGGAAGAAAATTCATTTGTAGTTGGATATTGTGACTCTGATTATGCAGGTGATGTGGACAAACGAAGGTCAACTACTGGTTATGTGTTTACTTTTGCAAAAGCGCCAGTTAGTTGGAAGTCTACTTTACAGTCAACAGTTGCTTTGTCTACAACTAAGGCAGAGTACATGGCTATTATAGAGGTTGTGAAGGATGCAATTTGGCTTCAAGGATTGCTTAAGGAACTTGGTGTCAGAAAAGAAACTATTACAATATTTTGTGATAGTCAAAGCGCTATTCAATTAGTGAAAAACCAAGTCTATCATGCAAGAACGAAGCACATTGATGTTAGGTATCACTTTATACGAGAAATAATAGAAGAAGGTGGAGTCACAGTGCAAAAAATTAAGACTACAGAGAATCTTGTTGATATGCTAACTAAAGTGGTGACTGTGATCAAGTTTGGACATTATTTGGACTTGATCAACATTGTTGAACATTAAAGTTCAAAAGTTGAAGACACAACTGAAATTTGTCACGAGAGAGAATTGAAAATGTGGGATATCCCAAGGTGGATATTTGGTGAAAGTGGGAAATATCCCACATCGGATGTGAAGGAAAATGAGGATTTCTTCCTCCCTATAAAAGGAACCCAAATGTTTTAGTTTTAAACACACCTCTCACAATTGCCTTCTTATCTTCTGAAGGCATTTTGAGTATTCTCTGTTTTGTAATATTTCACTTGTATCTTTGGAGTGGAATAAAATTTGGTCAGTTGTGTCCAAGGACGTAGGTAAAATATTTTTACCGAACCTCGTAAATTCAGTGTTCTTTTTATTTTTCCTCTTTTACTATTTTTAGCGGCTTTTATTTTGGGGTAGTAGTTGTGTAATAATCGCACACTACCCGGTTTGCTTCCGCAACAGTAACTATATGTTGTGTATAATTTTTCTAACGGTGACTCAGTCTGGGAACATGAACATGTTGAGGATTCTAATCAGTTGTGTTGCATTCATATGCCTCTTGACAAAGATTCTTCTTGACTTTTCTGTGCTTCTTCCTTTTAAATTGTCCACTTCCCCTTTTAGATAAGGGCATTTTCACACCCAGTAGCGTAGCCAGGAATTTTCACAAGGGAATTCAAAAATTTTGAACCTATGATCTAAAACACCTTTTTAACCACCTTTTCCTCTACAATTCAAATTCTCCTTGTGCGTAAAGGGATCCAAATCTTCTCTCTATGTATGCAGGAAGAAATATTTTTTAATTGGAACAAGCTATAGTTCAAGTTCCTAAATGAAATTTGATGACAAGTTTGAGGGGTTGTTGATGTATTATGCCTTTATGTTAAGTTTGCAATCGCCTCATTGACAGACCTCTTTACAAGAATCATGAATGACTCATAAAGAAGTTATAATTTCAGCTTAACTTAGTGGCCACCTCATTTCAGCTTAATTTAAACTATTCCGTCCATTTCAATTTAGTTGTATTACTTTCCTTCTTAGTCTTTTCAAAAGGAACTACTTTTTTAACTTTTTTATTTCTTTTGGTACATTTTACTTATCTATAGTTTAATACCATGAGATTTTAATCCCACAATAAAATTAATGTGTTTATGTGTCTATGCATCTTAGTATAATTTTTTATTCTTTATTTTTCTCAATTTTATAATTTTTTTAGTTTTACAAGGTTATGGCACCTAGTAAGCAATGGATGCAACTTATTAAGGATCGGTCCAATGAAATCTACAAAAAGGGGCTGAAAAAGTTTTTGAATTATGCTTTTGGAAAAATAGGAGAAGAATATGAAATAAGATGTCCATGTAACAAATGTAGCAATACTACTTTAGGAACTCGTAAAACAATTGGAACACATTTAAAAGTACATGGAATAGTTCAGAATTATACTTTCTGGTTTCACCATGGGAAACGCTTGGGTGAACCGTTATCTAAATTTGAGTATGAAGATGAGTATGATAATGAAGTGGAAGAATGTGAGAGTGAAGATGAAGTTGAAGAATTATTGAGAGATCTGTTTCCTAATCTTGATGGTGGACCTACACGTACTGATTATGATGATTTATTTGAGGAGGAGTCAAATCTTTAAGTTAAAAAGTTTTACAATCTACTGAAGGATTTCGAGCAGCCATTGTACCAAAAATAAAAAGCTTCAAATCTTTCATCTTTTATTAAATTACTTCACATTAAAAGTATGGGTCGTAGGAGTAATGCATTATTTTCAATGTTATTGAAAATGTTGAAAGAGAAGTTGTTGCCTGATGGTGCCGATTTGCCAAACTCATATTATGAGGCAAAGAAAATAATTTAAGGACTCGTACTTTCTTACAATAAGATAGATGCTTGCACTAATGATTGCATGTTATACTGGAGGGAATATAGCTTACTCAATTCTTGCATATTTTGTGGTGCGTCTAGATGAAAAATAGATACCCATAGCAGAGAAACAAGGAACAAAAAAGGTAAAAAGATAGCAGCAAAGAGTTTACATATTTTCCCTTAACACCTAGACTTCAGATGTTGTTTATGTCTTCAAAGACATCTACTCTAATGATATGGCATAAGGATAAATAAGTTGATGATGGAATAATGAGGCACCCAGCTGCTTCAATGGCATGGAAGTGACTTGATTAACATTATTCTTCAGAATTTAAAAACCTCATATAGAATTTGGCCTATGGTTCTTATTCCTTATAATTTACCACCTTGGTTGTGTATGAAATAAGAAAATTTTATTTTTAATGCTTATTCCTTGTTCAAATGGTTCAGGAGATGCAATTGATATATATCTTAAGCCTTTGATAGAGGAATTGAATGAGTTATGGAAAATAGGTGTTGATACCTATGACGCATCAACTAAAGAGAATTTTATGTTGCATGCATCTTTGTTATGGACCATCAATGACTTTCCAGCATATGGAAATTTTTCTAGATAGAGTACCAAAGGAAAATTGGCATGACCGTGTTGCAACAAAGACGCTATATCAATTTGATTGGCTAACAGTAAGAAGTAGTGCTTTATGGATCATCAGTGTTACCTTCCTCTTAGTCACAAATGGAGATATGAGAAGCAATCCCTTGATGGTACAAAAGAGAAAAGGCCACCACCAAAAAAAAATTCTGGCATTGAGATACTTAATCAAGTACAATATCTTGAAGGGAAACAATTATCAAGAGATCTAAATAAAAGGAAGAAGATATCACATAAAGTTCAAAAAAATAACTGGAATAAGAAAAGTATCTTTTTTAAACTTCCATATTGGGAGATCTCTTATTGCAACATAATTTGGATGTTATGCATGTTGAAAAAAATATATATGAAAGTTTTATGAGGACATTCATGAATGTCAAAGGAAAGACCAAGGATACAATTAACACTCGATTAGACTTGCAAGAGATGAACATTAGACCAGAATTGCACCTCATTCAAAAGAGGGAGAAAATTGAAGTTCCAACTGCATTCTACACATTGCCTCCTGAAGATAAGTATAAATATTGTCTTTTCTTCAAGAATCTGAAAGTGACTGATGGTTTTTCATCTAATATTTCTCAATGTGTGAACTTGAAAGATCACAGGATATTTGTGTTGAAAAGTCATGATTGTCATGTTTTTCTACAATATTTACTTCCTCTTCCACTTCGTGGTATGTTGTTCAAAGAAGTGTGTGAACCACTTATTGAGTTATCTCATTTTTTTAGTGTGCTTGGATCCAAGGAGTTAAGAATTGATGATTTAGAAAATCTTGAAGTGCAAATTCCCATAACACTTTGCAAGTTAGAAAAGCTCTTTCCTCCTTCATTTTTTGATGGCATGGTGCACTTACCTATTCATTTAGATACTGAAGCTAAGATTGTTGGGCCTATTTATTATAGGTAGATGTATCCTGTGGAATAATGGTTGCATTTTTTAAAATCTCTCATTGGTAATAGGACATGTACAAAAGGTTCTATTGCAGAGAGATACATTACAAATGAGTGTATGACCTTATGCTCAAGGTATTTGCATAAAAATAACACAAAATTCAACCTACCTGAATGAAATTATGATGGGGGTTTAAAAGAATACAATGGAGGTTTATCTATATTTTATCAAAGTGGAAAAACTTTGGGAGCTAAAGATCCATGTGAGATTGAAGCCGATGAATTAGAACAAGCACATATATACATATTGAAGAATTGTGATGAAGTATTACCGTATCTCAAGTATGGAGAGCACTCATGCAGTCTCATTTATATTATTTCCTTTAGGGTAGTTACTTTTCTATATGAGATTTATGATTCACTTTAATTTTGTAGAGAATTTGTATAAACTCATAAGGATACTGTTCGACACTTGTTTGATGCAGAATAGAACCGGCAATTTATTAAATGGTTAAAAGATAGGGTAAGTAATATAGAAACATAAAATTTAATATTTTAATATTGTATTACTCATTCTAAAGTATTCAATGCAATATTTTTGATAGCTCACACAAATGCACAAAGGAGATAATAGTCTAATCATGAAAGATCTACTTTCACTTTCACGCGATCCTACCAAATATTCAACACATTACAATGGTTATATTGTTAATGGATATAGATTTCATGTATAAGATTATGATAAAAAGTTAAGAAATTAAAATTATGGTATTGTTATAGTTGGCAATAATGGTACTCATGATGAGAACGTTGATTACTATAGAGTTTAGCAGAGGTTATTGAGTTGCAGTTTGTACCGGATAGAAGAGTGATCTTACATCGATGTAATTTGATTGATGTGTATGATGAAATAAAGGGAGTCAAAAAACATGAGTATGGATATGTGAGTGTTAAGCCGAGTAGATTTTTGAAAAAAAATGATCCATTTGTTTTGGCGAACCAAGCATCTCAAGTGTTTTATTTTAACGATAATTCCAACAAAGGTTGGAAAATAGTGAGGAAGACTCAACCTCATTATTCCTATGAGATATTGGAAAAAAGGATGATGGTATTCAAATGGATGCTGATATTTTAGAGTTAGGAAGTCCGTCACGAAAAAAATAAAAATGAACTAATGAGGTATTGTTTTGATTATTGAAAATAATAATTATATTGTTAGACATTCTTATGACATGACGATTACCTATATTACTACATTGTCATACATTTTTTCATATTATTTTTTTTACTTTTTTTTATTTTACTGGTTCAAGATGAAATGATTGAAGACTGAAAATGAGGTTGGGTCATCTGTGAAGAGTACTATCAAGTATACATTAGTCCCGCCTGGTGCTATAGAAAAAGGACGAGAACAAGGGCTTAGATATTTAGCTGAGAAGATAATATGTAAACTAAGAGTTTATTTCCTCAATGTAGTAATGTTGTTATGCAATACCTCCAAAAATTTAAAAAAGTATGATATTTTATATACCGAATGAAATCATGTGGCTATTAATATTCTAGGTTGTGAACTAAAGATGTATTCAACGATCACACATGTAGTAAAGTTATGTGCCATATATTTATATGAATTTAAATGCTAAAGTATAAAATATGATTTGTTTGTCTAGGTTCTATAGGGAAGGACTGAGGACAAGGGCTTAAATACTCCACGATGTTTGCTAGTCAAGGAATGAAAGCCATTGGTAAGAATTTCATGTTTATTAAGAAAGAGTACATGAAAAATAATGCTCCATATCCTACATCTACTTATCAAGTTAAGAAATACACCTAAAAATTTGAAACAAGTAAGTTTTTTGTTCAAATATGTTGTGTTTTTTCAAATCTACTATGTATTTGATGAACCTTAATGATATGTTTCTTGGATTCAGGTGCTATAGAAAAGGGACTAGAGCAAAAAACTAGATTTTTGAGCTCCTCATTAGGGATTTTTGAAAAGAAAAAAGGTGGAATCTTTTAACAAGAGCACCCTCAATGCAAACCAACATGTGCAAACTCCATCTAAAATTATAAGTTCAAGTTCTACTATGTCTTCTAGTCAAGAAATATGAAGAATGGATAAAGTTTCCTTGGTTCTTAAGAAAGAGGATATGCAATCCAATATTTCATTGCCTCCATCTGTTATCAAGTCATGCAACACTCTCAAAATGCTGAAAAAGATATATGTTGAATTCATATGTTATTAATATGTTGAACTAAATTTGATTATTGATGTTTTTACCAAATTGTACAACTATAGGTTTATCTAATCTTGAAAAGGTCAAAAGAGTTCGAGGAAGCAATTAGTACAAAGAAGTTGCTTCACTTGAAATCGGACAAAAGCTGAAATTAACCTTTCACAATAATCGAATGGTTGAAAAAAATGGCAAACTATTATCAAGGCATTTGGAAAAAATTATTCGAGATCATAATATATGTCCACTAGGAGTATTATCATGGAGTGATATTAGCCAAGAAAAATTGAATCACATGTGGGCAGTTGTTGAGGTAATTAACATATCTACATATGATTCAGATTTTTTTACTATAGAAATTCTGCTTATTCTTATAAAACCTGAGGTCACCATGTTGTTCATGTTATGGACCTTTCTTGGTAAAAAAGTTTGATAGTACTTGCAATGCGTTGACTTAACCCATCTTTTGAATATTATAGGATAAATTTAAGGGTGTTGAACTAAGTAATCATCGTAAATATATTTTGAAATGGATGAATAAGTTATGAAATAAATGGAGAGGATACTTTTATTTAAAACATGTGAAGAATAAGTCACTTCAACAAGCTCTAAAGTATAAGCCAAATGGAGTAGACAAGAAAGAATGGGAGTGGTTGGTAAATGAATATTTTTCTTTCAAAACTTTTCAGGTATGTTATTTTAATTAGTAATACAATCCTTTTTTGTTTAGCTGTGATAAGTTACATTTGGGTTATTAAAAGGATGTATGTAAATATAGTTCTTACAAGAATGTTGAGTAAGAATTTCATATCTTCTATACTAGATTCAGTTGGACACTCACGTAAAATGCCCAAAAACAGAAGCTAATCGACCAAGAAGATTATTTGTGCACGGTACACTATAGTATGGGAGAATATTACATGTTACTTCGGGCTTCAATAGTATGTTCGGTCTGGGTTCCATTGCAACATATGTTTTCAATCATGGACTATTTACTTGTTGGACTAATATGACTACTACAATTAGTATGATTTTGTTAGAAAAAATAACTCAATCAGTACGTACCTATATTTATTGCCTTGCCTTGAAGACCACCATAATCTATGGGAATTTTAATGTTCACTGTGAGTTGTATCATGCATTTTGGTAGTGTCTTAACTACTAGAAACAAAAATGAAGACATTTCTACTACACAAGAAGTATGTCATAACGGTTACCCAAGTTGAGTTTTTCCAATTCCTGACGCTCCACCTAAAACAAGCAGAATATAATTTATCTTAACTTAAAGAAAACTGCAGAACATGTTTGTTTTAGAAATGCCAATAAGAAAGAGTGAACACCTTCTGATATTGCTAGTAATGGGAATCATATGTAAAGATAAAATCACTAACCAATTTCAGTAACCTCTTTGCAACTTATACCCCCACCCAAGATGTCATCCAACTATGAACAGGATGTTGTGATAAGTCCAAGCAATTCCTCCTCGTTTAGAATTTCCCATGCACTTTGTGATCCTAGCCAAGAAATGCATAACTAAATATGATTCCTATTTTCAAAATAATCAAAGAAAACAAATAACACTACATACTACTGTCAACAAGCCATTTAGCCTAAATAATGTCTTAGTTCTATCCCATAGGAGTATTGGTTTTGTATAAAAGTTTTATTAATCACTTTATCACTTTAGGATTGAACCACTCTCTTTGGGTATAGTTTAATATGTTTACCACAATTATTCAAAATCTTAATAGAGACTCTTCATTTTTGTGCTCTATTGGTACTTTGCTTGACTCTTGAGTCGTGTGTCTATCGGTTATTCAAAAGTCGAGCTACTTGAATTCTTGAATTATTAACAGTTAGCTTATTATTTTACAAATACAGGCGAGAAGAGGTAGGAATTCAGAAAACCAAGCTAAGTTGAACAATGCTTCATCACATGGGTAGGAAGCCTATTCGAGATATTATTTATAACAGGTATTATCATAAAGTTATTTTCCTAAAAAAAATATTTATGCGGTGTTATCTGACATGTTTCTCTTTGATGTAAAGGAGGGGGAGATGGCAATCCACCAGGTGTGACGACTATTTTCTATGAGACTCAAAAGAAAAATAACAAGATTATTGAATCTGAAGCAATTAAAAAACATGTGTGTTTGGTAAATTAAATATGCATATTAATTACATGAAATTATATGGAATACTAATATATAATATTTATTTATATATTTTGTAGGCTCAAATAGAAGAAATTGTGATTGTAGAGTCATCTTTATCAAGCATAGAGATTGTAGAAAAATGTTGTGGTCATCAAAATCGTAGCCATGTAATATGCTTTGGAGGTGGAGTAAAGGAGAAAGACTTAAAAGGTGGCACTTCCTCCAAGGCTGAATTATTGTCCACACTACATTCTACTCAAGAGGAAAATAAATACTTGAATAAGAAAAATAAATCCTTGAATGATCCTTTGTCTACCTTAGAAGATAAGATGAAAGAAATAAAGAAAATGAGAGAATTATTCACTGCTCAACAACCACAAGTCAGGGCTACAATATCTCCCATTTCAACTGAATAATTATTGTCTTATGCTCTTCAAGTTAGTAACCATATACCTTCTCGCTCCTCTCTATATCTCTATTATATTGGATTGAGAAATTTTGAATACATGAACTGTAGCAAGTGTTTGACTAGGACAACTCTGCGCAGAATTTTAAACTTAATAGCTACTATAGTGTCCATCATGTTCAGTATCTTTAGTTTTAATGAGAAACATAATTTGTTTCTAAAGACCTAAGATTTTTTTTATATAAACAACCAAGCATTTCCATCGTGAACTTTTGCTTATGGAAAAAAAAGAAACAAGAGAACTTTGTGTAGCTTTGAAGCTTTACGGGTGATATAAATATATATATATATATATGTGTGTGTGTGTGTTATATTACAGCCAAGAACGGATATTCTTTGAACACGGGACTTTAATATCTCAGCTTGCTTGTTACCGTGTTATTATACACACATATAGATGCTATATATATGTGTGTGTATGTGTGTTATACAATACCAATAAGTGGTCACAGCCAAGAACGGACATTCTTTGAACACGGGACTTTAATATCTCTGCTTGCTTGTTACCGTGTTATTATACACACATATAGATGCTATATATTGCATCATGATTTCTCTTCTTCAAAGAGAGATATGGATCAAATTGTTTAGAAGTATTTTACTATTTCTTGCAGCAGTGTGAACACAATGTCTACCATTGGAAAGACACTCCACGGCATTTCTTTTAAACTATGACAACAACTCTACTGCAGGAGTAGTTTATCGTAACAGACACTTTAGTCAAATGAAATTGCAATAATTATATCCTCAATACATTGAATGTGATTAGTAAGGTTTGGTTGAACCATTTATTAAACCATAATAGTAGACGTCAATACTCTCATTGTCAGTATGAATCCCTTCACCTAAGCTGGAGACATTGCATCAAATCTATGTTTTTATTTTATGATAATTCCTAGTGGTGATATGCTTCATCTTTCTACTTTATGGGTTGCTAATGTTGAAACTAAAACTCTTAATACGATCAACTAGTTGCTTGCTGCACTCTTGGGGGACTTAATAGCTGAACCAAAATATGATTGACTTGATAAAAGAAAAGAAAATATGATATAGATATGATTGACTTGACAAAATGTGCTCCTAATATTTTTTGTTCTAATATGGATATTAGTAGTGATTTGATTAGCCTTTCTAAAAAAATTTAAAATTTGCATTTACTCAAGTAAGAATACATACAGTCATTTGAATGCTCACCTATGGTCCCTATGATATTTTTTTTGATAAAAGAATAGCCAGCATGATGAGAAAGAACATAATGGTAGAAAAGAATTACTCAAGAAAAATAGGTTTGTCTCCTTCTGTTGTCAATACTTGATCTTTCATAATATAGAGGAACACTTTTCTGCGCATGTTAGTTGAGTTTGACCTTTGTTTTGGTTCTTATAAGTAGAGTTTATTACTTTATTCTTTACCCAATTATTAGAGTTTGGCATAAGATGACTCTACTTACTCATTTAGAATGCCTTTTTAAACTATAAATGGTTAATGTATCTCAAAGCTTTTCTAATTATTTTTGGGGTGAGAGGTTTAACTAATTCTAGTGTATACTTTACATAGATTATTATATTTTAACATTAGTTATTCATTATTATTTTAAAATCTTACACTTATAGATTCTGAAGATTATTAAAGACAAGTCAAGATGCAAGCTTTAAAGATGCACAAACTCATTATTATTTTTATATGTATTCAAATGTTATGAAAAAATTGATATCATACTCTAGTAAGATCGGGATGATAACTAAGCTTTTTGTGAAATAAATATTGAAACTAATTAATATCATGGGATGTTAACTAAGTTTTTTGGTCTCTAATTATATCATATTTCTGTATCGAGATTCTCGATAGCAATGTGATATTTATATTATGAAATTTATTATTTTGTGATATTAGGCTCATGTATGGTCAATTAGAGGCTAGAAATATTGCTCATCTTTAAATGTTTGTCTGGAACCAAAGATGTTGCTCATCTTTAAATGTTGATCTAGGACTACAATGTTGATCATCCTTAAAAGTTGATCTAGGACCAGGATGTTGCTCATCTCTAATGGATAATTTAGGACTAAGTATTTCTCATCCCTAAAGCATAATTTAGGACCAGTTAACCGTTGGTTGAAAAAGAGGGTAACAACCAAGTAATTAGCTTATTTGGGATAAGATATACCGTCACAAAAAGATTATGACCAGGTAGTTAGCCTATTTGGGACAAGATATACCATTGCTAAAAGATAATCGTGACCAGGTAGTTATTCTATTTGAGACAAGATATACCAGCGCTTAAAGTTATTTATGATCAGGTAGTTAATCTATTTTGAAAAAAGATATACCATCGTTAAAAGATAATTACAACAAGGTAGTTAGTGTATTTGGGATAATATATACCGTCGCTAAAAGATAATGGTGATCGGGTTTTTTGCCAAGGCTTTTAAGGACCAACTTATTAGAGTCATCATGGTTGACGATTTACGGTGGAGCCTGTTATGACGGGATGTGACCAGTTTATTCCCGTCCAAAATGACCAATTGGGATAAGATATAGAGTTTCTGGGACCAGATTTCCCTTCCTAAAAGGTTGTTTTTCTTGTAGTGCAAACTTGGAAACTTGTAAGATTACCTGGAAAAAAAGAAGCTTATAGGTTGTAAATGGGTATTTAGAATAAAGTACAAGGATATAGGAACTACAAAAAGGTTCAAGGCAACGCTTGTGAACAATGGTTATAGCCAAAAAGGGTATTGACTATAAGGAAACTTTCTCTTCTGTAGTCAATATGGTTATAGTTAGATATGTATTGGCACTTGCATCTGTTAGGCATTGGCACATCCATAAAATGGATGTATACAATGCCTTCTTGAATGGTGACCTTCCAGATTAGATATACATGGATTTACTACAAGGATTTCAAAGACATGAGGAGAAAAGACTAGTGTGCAGGTTTCTTAAATTCTTTTATGGCCTAAAAGAGGCACCTAGACAGTGGAACTCAAAGCTTTTGGAAGTTGTTGTGCATCTTAGTTTTGTAGTTTTTGGAAGTTGTTGTGCATCTTGGTTTTGTTAAATCTCAATATGGTCACTCATTGTTTACACGAAAAGTTGGAAATAATTTAATCATCATACTGGTTTATGTAGATGATATGCTAGGTACTGGAAGAAGTTTACAATTTATCAAAGACACTAATGTTAACATGTATATGAGTTTTAAAATGAAAAACCTTGAAGAATTAAGTTACTTCTTAGGCATTGAATTTGCAAAATCAAATAGAGAATTTCTGATGCATTAAAGGAAATGCACATTGGAATTAATATTTGAGTTGGGATTGGGAGAAGAAAAACTAGTAGCTACTCTTCTTGAAGTAAATGCCAAATTAACTAAAAAACATTGATGATCATATGGGTGATTTTAGAAAATGGGAGAATGATCCAGCAACAGATATTAGATCTTATTAAAAAATCATTGGAAAACCACTATACTTGACCCTGACCAGACCTGATATGGCTTTTAGTGTGCAGACACTAAGTCAATTCCTACATCAACCTAAAAAGTCACACTTAGAAGATTGTAACGACCCGGGACTACCCCCTAGTCGTCACTTAGTGCTTACAGTCTCGAGGGACCACAAGCTAACCCATGAGCTAGTTACTGTTGGGAGCACTGAATAATAATATCATAATTGTGGAAAATATTTGATATTGCCATAAGGTTTTATCACTGAATCAATACTGAAAAATGAATCTAGAGAAAAACTGACTAAATCTGATTAAATACTGATAAATTGGCATGTCAACTAAAAATTTGAATACTGGATAACTGACTATAGTGTATGAAAAGCCTCTAAAACTGACTAACTAAATATGAGTTAATGGGACAGGCCCCCAACTAACTCTGCTAAATACTGAAATAGAGATATGAAGTGAAATATTTTGTTCTCAAATGATGAGGACTCACCACTGCTACTGTACTGCTGATATCCTGAGGAGTGAGGTCTAAGAACGGTTTGGGAACTGAGTATCAGCACCTATGATATGATACATCATAGTGCAAAAGAAAGGTATGTGATCAGTACTTTGAATGTACTGGTATACTAAATGAGGTAGGCTAATATGCATGGTTTCATGAACAGAACTAATAATTAACTGAATATGTATGTTAAACATGGAGTACTGAGTAGAGAACATGGAATCTGTAGATACTGAAAATACAAAGAATTTATAAATACTGAGTACGCATGAAAGTCTATAAATGCTGAAGATACGCGAAAATCTATAGACACTGGGGATGCATGACCAAGCATATAACATGTACTGAGTAAAATTTGTAAACTAAAATACTAAAAAAATACTGATATCTGTATGATTTGGTCAAGCAACTCTAAGACTGCATAACTGAACTGAGACTGTAACAGAGATAATATCTGAGACTATGGGAGGTATCATCTAACCAACATTCCCCAATTTGAGCTAATCGAGGTCCAACCTGTAAACCCAGTTGAAAGGGTGTTAATATCGTTTCACGGGTACTAATGATAGCTGTGTGGATCCACTAAACTGGTATACTATCCAAAGGACTAAGGGTGTCAAGCATGAACTAATGGGTGACCCCTACGAGATAGTCAAGCCTAATCTGATGGGTGACTTCTCATATCCTACGCTAGATACGTAGTTCTAGAGTATAGGGACTGCTCTAACGACTCTACCAATCTGACGGGGAAGCCGCCATCCCTACACTCGCTTGGTGCTAAATCCTACTCCCAATTGAAAGACACTGAAATACTCGACTGTTCTGAGTTCATCTGGCTGGTAACTAACTATTCTAATAATGCTCATAGTATGTTCTAAAGACTATTCTGTAATGTACTGATACTAGACTAAGTAAACAGCTATGGATTTTGGGTATTCAATACCCCCAGGGATCAAAACAATAATAGTAAAATGATGTTACAGCTTGGAGATCAAAACATGAAGGCTTTTATTTAAATCAACCACTCTTGTACTTATTTTATCAAACACTTGTAGTTCAGAGTTTAACACAATCATAAGAATGCCATGGAACTTATAAAAATAGCATGAATTCAACATAATAGTACTAAATCATGGTTTAATTCAATAAATAATAATATTAAAATATGGAGAGTTGAATAGTAATGATAATTTCATGGTAACGTGGTATAAAATCAATAGTACATGAAGATTCATGGATGAAATCATAATTTAAAATCAAATAACTTGAAAAGATCAAAACTTGAAATTTTAATAGGTTACTTGGACTCCATGAATGAAAGGAATCCATGGATGAACATCTAACATACCTGGGATAATGAATTTATTAAAGTTCTGGGTGAGTTCTTGAGGATTGATCTTGAATTTAAGAGTTAGGGTTTCTTGTTCTTGGAAAAGGGGATCTTTAATTTGAGAGGAATTGAATAATGAATGATTATTTAGGTCAATTAGGGCTAAATTTTGTGTTTTAGGATGAGTTTAGGACTTAGGAAAAAAACCCAAATTCCCTTAAATGGATTCAAAACGTAAGCTGAAAATTGACCATCCCAATTTTTGGTCTTGATGCGACGCACCACTATCGCGCCAATCCACTTGAAATGGACAACTGGGAAATGGGTATGTGGCGTGATGCGGGGAAAATCAAGGTCCTTCACTGATTGGGACTTGGAAGTTCACCAGGACGCGATGAAATGCGGAGAGATACTAGGAATTGCCAAATGCTAATTTGACCTTTGGTGCGACGTGCAAGATCACACACCTCCACTGGAAATTTCCAATTGTCATATAGATTAGCTCCGCGACGCGTTAAGGGTTAAAATAACGGGGTCTAATGACTGAAACTTAAAATTGCCATAACTTCTTACCCGGTTATAAGATTTGGACGAATTTTATATCGTTGGAAAGCTAATTGAATTTACTATGCAATGGCAAGATCTAAACTAAAAAATGATTGTTTCAAAAAAATTTATTCGAATACTCATGTATTGGGACTTAGATTATTCTAGGGAAATATGGGGTGTTATAATATCTTCCCCTTGGGATCATTCGTCCTCGAATGAAACTAGTTAAGTTGAGAAAAACTGTTGGACTGAGCTTACACACTGAACATGCATATCTGATGCATGGATTACATTACTGAACTGATGTGTAAAGGCACGACTGCCATGAACATGATGTTCAGCTGAAACTGAGCATGATAGAGAGAATTCTTAAGAAGATTAGTACCTTAAACTGAATCTGGATTTGTGGAGAAGAGATGAGGGTACTTGGTCTGTATTTCTGCTTCTGCTTCCCAAGTGGCTCCCTCAATGAACTGATTCCGCCAAAGAACTTTGACCAATGAAGCTTCTTTGTTCCTTAGTCTATGAACTGATGATCAAGAATTTTAACTAGAACTTCCTCAAAGGTAAGATTGTTTTGAATATCTGCAGTTTCTAAGGGAAAAACTACCGCTGGATCACCAATACACTTTTTCAATAATGAGACATGGAACACTGGGTGTACTGAGGCTAGATCTGAAGGCAACTCAAGCTCGTAAGCTACCTTTCCGAAACAACTGAGAATTTTGAAGGGACCGACATATCGGGAACTGAGTTTACCTTTCTTTCTGAATCTCTTCACTCCTTTTATTGAAGAGCATTTCAAGTACACAAGATCACCGACCTCAAACTCAAGGTCCTTTCTCCTCATATTTGCATATGATTTATGTCATCTCTGGGAATCCTTAAGCCTTTCTCTGATCAACTGAACCTTCTTTAATGCATCAAACACCAAGTCAGGCCCTACTACTGTGGTCTCACCTACTTCAAACCAACCAATTGTAGATCTACATCTCCTACCATAGAGAACCTCAAACGGAGACATACGAATATTGGAATGATAGTTGTTATTGTATGTGAATTTAATCAAAGGCAAATGGTCATCCCAACTACCTTGAAATCAATAATGCATGCTCTCAACATATCTTCTAGAGTCTAAACGGTCCTTTCTGCTTGACCATCTGTTTTAGGGTGAAAAGTTATACTGAGGTGGACTTGGGTACCAAGACCCTTTTGGAATGCCTTCCAAAAGTGAGAGGTAAACTGGGTACCTCTATCAGAGATGATAGACACTGGGACTCCGTGTAACCTGACCAACTCTCTAATATAGAGTTTGGCATAGTACTCGGCTGAATAAAGGTATGGACTGGTAAGAAATGGGTTTCTTTGGTCCTCCTATCTACTATGACCCAAATAGAATCATGCTTAAGACGGGTACACGGCAAACCTGTCACAAAATCCATGTTCACTTCCTCCCACTTCCTAGTGGGAATACTGAACTCCTAAACGGACCCACTAGGTTTTTGATGCTCAATCTAAACTTGTTGGCATGTAGAGAACTTAGCTACAAACTCTAAAATATCTCTTCATCCCACTTTACCAATAGATCTCCCGTAAATTATGGTACATCTTAGTAGCTCCTGGATGAATAGAGTAACGTGTACCATGCGCTTCTATAAGAATTTGTTGCCTTAAATCATCTTCACCAGGCACACACAATCTACCCTGGCAACGCAAAATAATATCTTCCCTTTGGGAGAAAACCTTCACTTTCTGGTCTATGACTGGTTTTTTCAACTTAACTAGACTGGGATCTCTATCCTGCTTTTCCTTCACCTCAGAAACTAGGGATGATTCAGCGCTACTCTACACCTATACACTACCCTCTGCTGAGTTGACCAAGAGGATACCTAGTCGGGCAAGATGATGGACTTCCCAAGCTAACTACTTCTTACCATCCTCAAGATGAGCAACACTGCCCATAGACAATCTACTGAGAGAATCAGCCGCTACATTGGCCTTGCCTAAATGATACAGAACACTCATGTCATAATCCTTCAATAACTCTAACCACCTTCTCTGACGGAGATTTAAACCTTCTGAGAGAACACATACTAAAGTATTTTGTGATCTATGAACAAATCTACATGCACCCCATACAAGTAATACCTCCAAATCTTTAAGGCAAACACTATAGCTGCTAACTCCAAATCATGAGTAGGGTAATTCTTCTCATGGGGTTTAGGTTGTCTGGAGTCATAGGCTATGACCTTACCTCTCTGCATAAGGACACAACCTAAACCTACCCTGGATGCATCATAGTACACAACAAAACCACCTAAACCATCTGGTAGAGTCAAGACTAGGGCTGAGGTGAGTTGAGTCTTCAACTCCTGAAAACTCTTCTCGCATGAATCTGACCACTGAAACTTAATTTTCTTCTGAGTCAATCTGGACATGGGGGATGCAATAGAAGAAAACTCTTTAACAAATCAACGGTAATAGCCATCTTAACTCAAGAAACTCCTGATATCTAATGGAGAGATGGGTCTAGGCCAGTTTCACACTGCCTCAGTCTTTTGAGGATCAACTCCAATTCCATCACCAGAAATAATATGGCCAAGGAAAGCTACTGATCTTAACCAGAATTCACACTTACTGAACTTAGCAAACAACTGGTGAGATCTAAGAGTCTGAAGCACTACTCTGAGGTGGTATGCATGATCATTTTTGCTACAAGAGTAAACAAGAATGTCATCAATAAAGACTATGATAAACATAGCCATGTACTGTTTGAACACTCGGTTCATCAGGTCCATGAAGGCTACTGGGGCATTGGTAACACCAAAGGACATGACTATAAATTCGAAGTGGCCATACCAAGTTCGAAAAGCTATTTTCAAAATGTTACATTCCCTAACCCTAAGCTAATGATAGCCTGATCTGAGGTTTATCTTTGAAAAATAACTGGCTTCCTTAAGTTGATCAAACAAGTCATCGATTCTAGGAGGTAGATATTTATTCTTGACTGTGACTTTGTTCAATTGATGGTAGTCTATACATATTTTGAGAGAACTACCTTTCTTACGCATGAATAGAACAGATGTGCCCCATGGGGAGACATTGGGTCTGATAAACCCCTTATCTAGGAGATCCTTTAGCTATTCTTTTAACTTATTGAGTTCTGCTAGAGCTATTTTGTATGGCAGAATAGATATGGGCCGAGTATCTGGAAGAAGGTCTATTCAAAAGTCGATTTCCCTTTCGGGAGGAACTCCGAGAAGATCTTTAGGAAATACATCTGAGAATTCATTTACTGCTGGAACTAATTCAAGAGTTGAAGTTTCTGAGTTAGAGTTTTTGACTTGCACAAGATGGTAAATACACCCCTTTGATATCATCTTTCTCGCTCTAAGGTACAAAATCAACTGACCCCTAAGAGTTGTGGTACTACCCCTCCATTTAAGGACTGGTTCATTTGGGAACTAAAAATGAACTATTCTATTTCTACAATCAACTGAGGCATAGCATGAGTGGAGCCAATCCATGCCGAGAATGACGTTAAAATCCATCATCTCTAACTCCACGAGATCAACTGAGGTAACTTTCTAAGATATTATGACTGGATAGTTCGTGTATACCTGTCTGGCTATAATGGAAATACCTACTAGGGTAGACACTAAAAAAGGCTCTGCTAGAATGTTGAGACTGACTCTGAAGTTGACGACTATATATGGAGTTACAAAAGAAAGAGAATCTCCACGGTCTAGTAAAGCATAAACATGTAAGTGAAAGACCTGCAACATACCAGTAACTATGTCAGGAGAATTTTCTCGATCTTAACGGGACTAAAGAGCATATAATCTATTCGTACACTGACCACTGGTAGCACTGGAAGCGGCACCCTGCTGAGTTGGGCGACCGGATAGAACTGACGACTAATGGGACTGGCCCTATTGGCACACATCCCTACCTTTCTGAGCAACTACCCGACACTCCTGAATCCAATAGCCTAGTTTACCATACCCAAAGAACATATCACTACCTACTCTACACTCACTCTGATAGTGTCTGCCATATTTTTGAGATAGAGGATTTGTTCGATCATTGCTAACACTGACCTGGGACTTAGAGCCTATTGCCCTATCCTTATTGTCATTTCTGAATTTGGGTACTGGGGCACTAGCTGAAGAAGGTGTTAGGGTTGTAGACCTCTGATGAAACTGAGGATGATTACCACCTTCTTACTTTGGCTGATTAAAATTAAAAGTACTTGTCCTAGCTTTGTTGTTTCCTCTCTCTCTCTCCTTAATCTTTTTCTCCTCTATCTATTGAGCATGGACCATCAGCCTAGACAAGTCCATCTCACTAATAAGTATTGCGGTCCTGCACTCTTTGACCACACTATTAGATACGCCAGACACAAATTTACTCATCTTGGATTGTTATTATCTACCACATGAGGAGCATACCTATCTAACTGAGTAAACTTAAGGGAATACTCCCTCACGCTCATGCTGCCCTGCCTCAAGTTAATGAACTCTAACACTTTGGCCTCCCTCAACTCCAATAGGAAGAATCTGTCTAAGAAAGTTGTGGCAAACTCTTCCCACTCTACAGGCCCTGCATCAACACCTCTATCTGCCTTTTACTGCTTAAATCAAGTATGGGCTACATCCTACAACTGATATACAGCCAACTCAGCACTTTGACTAGATGTCACCCCCATAGCATCCGTAACCCTTTACACCATATCTAAGAATTCCTGTGGATTCTCTTCAGACTTAGATCCCATGAAAGAAGGAGGATTCATCCAGGTGAAATCCCAAATTCTAGTTGCAGTAGTATTGTCCACTAGGTTGGCCGGAACAGCAGCTGGCCATTTATTTTTTGTTGCTACGAAATTAGCTAGAGTAGTAAACTCAGCCCTGAATTCTGCGTAAGAGATGTGCTCATCCAGAGGATCTGCTTGGACGGGCTGAGAGGCTGGCTGATTTCTTGTTCTTCTTCCGTTCTTCTAGGGAGGCATGTTCTATAAATGGAAGGAAGAAATGGATTAGACAGAGAGTTTAACTTGAGCTCATGCTCACTCACATGACATAAATACTGAAAGAAGAGAAACTTTTTCTAAATGCCTTGCAGCCTCTCGTCCATAAGTGTGGCGCGCTACACACCTATGCACAAGACTCTACTCGACATGACTTTTTGACTTCCTAGGACACTTTAAAACCTTAGGCTATGATACCAAGTTTGTAACGACCTGGGACTACCCCCTAGTCATCATACATTGCTTACAGTCTCGAGGGACCACAAGCTAAACCATGAGCTGGTACCTACTGTGAGCAAAGAATAATAATATCATAATAATGGAAAACATCTGATATTGCCATAACGATTTATCACTGAATCAATACTGAAATATGAATCTATAGAAAACTGACTAAATTTGATTAAATACTAATAAATTAACATGTCAACTAAAAATCTGAATACTAGATAACTGACTATAATGTCTGAAAAGCCTCTAAAACTGACTGACTAAATATGAGTTGATGGAATAGGTCCCCAACTAACTCTGCTAACTAATGAAATAGAGATATGAAGTGAAATAATCTATCCTCAAATGATGAGGACTCACCACTTCCACTGTACTACTGATAGCCTGAAGAGTGAGGTTTAAGCACGGTCCAGAAACTGAGCGTCAACACCTATGATATGATGCATCATAGTGCAAAAGAAAGGTATGCGATTAGTACTTTGAATGTACTGGTATACTAAATGAGGTAGGCTGATATGCATGGTTTCTTGAAAAGAACTAATAATTAACTGAATATGTATGTAAAACATGGAGTACTGAGTAGAGAACATAGAATCTGTGGATACTAAAAATATGGAGAATCTGTAAATACTGAAAATATGGAGAATCTGTAAATACTAAGTATGTATGAAAGTTTGTAAATACTGAAGATACGTGAAAATCTGTAGACACTGAGGATGCATGACCAAGCATATAACATGGACTGAGTAAAATTTGTAAACTAAAATACTGAAAAATACTGATATTTGTATGCTCTAGTCAAGCAACTCGAAGACTGCATAACTGAACTGGGACTATAACTGAGACTATCTGAGACTGTGGGAGGTATCATCTAACTGACATTCCCCAATTTGAGCTAATCGAGCTCCAACTTGTAACCCCAGTTGGAAGGGTGTTAATACCATGTCATGGGTAATAACAATGGTTGTGTGGATCGACTAAAATGGTATACTATCCAAAGGACTAAGGGTGTCAAGCCTGAATTGATGGGTAACCCCTGTGAGATAGTCAAGCCTAATTTAACGGGTGACTTCTCATATCCTACACTGGCTACGTAGTTCTGGGGTATAGGGACTGCTACTAACGAGTCTGCCTATCTGATGGGGAATCCACCATCCCTACACTCGCTTGGTGCTAAATTCTACTCCAAACTTAAAGACACTAAAATACTAGACTGTTCTAAGTTTATCTAACTGGTAACTGACAATTCTGATAATGGTCATAGTATGTTTTAAAAACTATTCTGTAATGTATTGATACTAGACTAAGTAAACAGCTATGGACTTCGGGTATTCAATACCCCCAGGACTCAAAACAATAATAGTAAAATGACAATAGAGCTTGGAGATCAAAACATGAAGGCTTTTATTTAAATCAATCACTCTTGTAGGCATTTTATCAAACACTTGTAGTTCAGGGTTTAACGCAATCATAGAAATGACATGGAACTTATAAAAATAGCATGAATTCAACATATTAGTACTAAATCATGGTTTAATTTAATAAATAATAATATTAAAACATGGAGAGTTAAATAGTAACTATAATTTCATAGTAACATGGTATAAAATCACTAGTACATGGAGATTCATGGAAGAAATCATAATTTAAAATCAAATAACTTGAAAAGATCAAAACTTGAAATTTCAATAGGTTACTTGGACTCCATGGATGAAAGGAATCCATGGATGAACATCTAACAGACCTAGGATAATAGATTTCTTGAAGTTCTGGGTGAGTTCTTGAGGATTGATCTTGAATTTGAGCGATAGAGTTTCTTGTTCTTGGAAAAGAGGATCTTTAATTTTAGAGGAATTGAAGAATGAATGATTATTTAGTTCAATTGGGGCTAAATTTTGTGTTTTACGACGAGTTTAGGACTTAGGAAAAAGACCCAAATGCCCTTAAATAGATTCAAAACATAAGCTGAAAACTGACCATTCCGATTTTTGACCTTGACGCGACGTGCCACTATCGCACAATGCCACTGGAAATAGACAACTGGGATACAGGTTTATGGCACGGCGTGGGAAAAATCACTGTCCTTCACTGATTGGGACCTGAAAGTTCACCGCGACGTGGTGGAATTGCGAAGAGACATTGGAAACTGCCAAATGCCAATTTGGCCTTTGGCGTGATGCGCCAAGATCGCGCACCTCCACTGGAAATTGCCAATTGTCACTTAGACTAGCTCCGCGATGCGCTAAGGGTTAAAATGACTGGGTCTAATGACTGAAACTTAAAATCGCCATAACTTCTTACCTAGTTATCGGATTTTGACGAATTTTATATCGTTGGAAAGTTAATTGAATTTCCTGCGCAATGGCAGGCTCTAAACTTAAAAACAATGAGTGTTTTGAAACTTTTATATATTAATACTCATGTATTGAGACTTAGATTATTCTAGGAAAATACAGGGTGTTACAAAGTTTCTATAAGAATAGTCAGGTATGTGAAAAATTAGCCTCGATAAAGTGTACTACTGTCATGCAATAGTCGAGAACAAGTCTCAACCTACTATAATTCTGATTGGTCATCTTGTCCTAACATAGGAAAGTCAGTGACTTATTTTTTGGTTAAATTAGGAGATTTTTTAATCTCTTAAAAATAATAAACAAAGCACTATATTCAGAAGTTCAACAAAAACTGAGTATAGAAGGCTTGCATCTACCACTGTTGATCTAGTATAGATATTTGGCTTATTTGGAGAACCTGAACTTTAGTTGACACTACTAGTTCAAACATATACAGACATTAAATCAGCTATGCAGATAGCTACAAATCCAATGTTCCATGAAAGGACTAAACATATAGAAATTGATTCTTACTTTGTCCGAAAAAAATACAAAAAAGCATAATCAAGAAAGAGTGTATTTTCACAAGAGATCAACAAGAAGACCTGCTAACTAAAGGATTGTACAAAGTTCAACATGATCATCTATGTTCTAAGCTTAGATTGTTATGTTTGCACCTCCTAAGCTTGAGGGAGAGTGTTAAGAGAAAGGGCAGGTTTGACTTTGTACGGTTAATTAGTTAATTGATTACAAAATTAGTTACAAGTTAGTTATACACAATAGCCTACACTAATATAAGTACTACTGCTGCTTATTTTATTGATCAATAATGATAATACTTCTTCTCTTTCTTCTTCATACATCTTTTCTTCTCTAAATCATTTACTTCTCTGTTGTTAATTCTACATTATTACTCAAAAGTTAGAAAAGCACAAATAAGAATTCAATATTAGTAGGTCTAATACCAAATTTTATTTCATTTGCATTGTATAAATACATGTATAAAATTCAATAAAATACACAGAGTAGAAAAAATTCGTTATTCCTTTCCATCATTTTCAAAAAAAATTGTTCGTGTGGGATTATGATGTTCGATCAACTATTCATGTTGCATGAATTTTATTAGGGGAATTATTCAAATTAAAACATCATCATAGCAGCAATGTGAAACATATTATCTAACCGATAGTGAAAGAAAAAGTTGTGAGTTATACTAATTGAGTTTTAGTATCAATACTTATAATTATGATGTAAAAGAAAGAGAGAGTAGTGTGTGAATCATTCCTTGTACAAATATGGAAAGTGGCTAAATTCTACTTCCTCCATCCATCTTTAATCGTTCAGTATACTAAAAATAGATGCCTAATAATATTTGTCAAGTTTGGAAAAAAACAATGGATATTTATTGTCTTGTGTCCATTTTAACCTTGATATTAAGTATTATTTATTATCTATTTTATTTATAAAAACATTAAATTTATTATATTTTGTTGTAAAAATATGGAGCAAAAATAGTATGTACCTTGTTAGATTTCATAGCGGATGAAATTAATTTTGCTACCAAAGAATCTACCCAAGTCTGCTTTGAATCTCTTAGAAACAAAGCCTTGAATCACAAACTAAATGCTATACTTTTTGGTGTTGTTGTTAATTTTTAGTTTTCTGCCTTTTTAGACACAATTTTTCTTCTTCATGTTGACAAAAGAATGACCAAATAAATAGGGATTTTTGGGCGGTAACAGTTATGTAACTGTTTCCCCCTTTATTTGAAATCCATATATTACCCCTTTTTATTATCTCTTTTTCAGATAATCAAAACCAAAGAACCGGGTCGGTTCAGTACACATGGGCGATCCATGACCCTTAATTCAAAATCTCTCACTTTGCACATGGTGGATAAGAGTTGAGCCAGTACTACATAAACCATACACCAATTCATACGATAAATAGTCCGTGCAACCTGTGAGCATCATGAGCTTTACCTTTAAGTTTTTATAAGCTACATTTAGGTATTCAATCATATGTGAAAATAATTCTCTACTAATATGAGGATACTAATACTCACAATACCCCAGGCTTCATTCACTACTTGTAACACCCAACATTTTTTGGCTGGACTTTGAACCGTCGTTTCTACATGTGTAAACTCTAATCCCATGATTTATATTTGAATACATGTGTAATGATCTTTATCCTAGTGTGTGAAATACTTTTTAGGTTAAAAATATTCATAGGAATCACTTAGAACAAAGTTGAGTTAAAAGCCTTGGATTCATCCAAGTTTGGTATTCAAAGGGTCTACTTTGAACGTGTGTAACTTTTGATAAACAAAGAATTTTGTAGCTCAAGACCCACCAAATTATAGATAATTGAGTTAGCTTTCCAAGATATCAATTTTGCCTTAATACGATACCCGAGCAAAAAGTTATAGTCATTTTCATGAGAGACAGTGAGGGCATGCGATAAGCCCGCGCCGCGAGGCTTACAACACTGGAATGGAGCGTGCGTAGCGGGCTCTACTCCCATGGGATAAAGGGGGAACCACCTGGTCTATTCCCATGTTGATTTAACTTCTTAAGGATCAAGGGGCACTTTGGTCCTTTCCCCTCAACCCCAAATGCCCAAAGAACGATTTATAGCATCCAAAAGGGTATTATTTTCCCATCTTCCTCAAAATTTCTCACGTAAAAGACCTTTCCTTTCCCCCGTGAACAAAGTTCAATATTTTATCTCAAGAACAAAAGAGTTCAAGTTTCCCAATTTCAAGAAATCATCTATTAAGGTATGTGGGAGTTCATCCATAGGTCCTCCTTCACCCATGAGTCCAAAAACCTTTTTTCAATTAAAGTATGTATTTTTCCATTATTATGAAGTTGTATATGTTCAAGATGTGTTTAAATCATATTTCTCCTTTATAATTTGACTCAATTCATGTCCTAGTATGATCCTATGAAAAAATTGGTTATCTCATGTCTCAAGCTTCGATTTCTCATGTTGTGTTCAATTGAATTTCATGTCATAATATCAAATTGTGAATTTAGCCATGTAATCGTGTTGTTTTCACATGTTTTAAGACATTCTCATGTTCAAGTTCACGATTCCCAAGTGTTTGATGAAATGTCTATGCTTTTGGGTCTTTGAACTATAATCACTTATTATAGTGTTTCAAGTTTGATATCATATTATATACTCATTTAGTGTTGGCGGGTTATGAACACCCAATATCTATGTGTTTTTAGATATTTGCATTTTTAAGTAACAAGTCAGTCAGAATCATGATTTCATTCCCATATTCAGATTATCATTTTTATAACGAACTCTCCAGTCTTTCTTCAAGTTAAAAACATCATATTACATATTCATAGTTACATTAGATTATGCATGCACTGTTAGTTTTTAGAATACCATGTTTGAGCATATCAGTCATCACTGCGTACACCCGTTTATTATTTCAGTTTTATTCAGTTAGGAGTAGGATTTAGCACCGAGCGAACCCAGAGATTAGGGCTCAGCTGCCAATAGAGGGTGTAACCCTTAGTATCAATCCCTACATTCCAAAACTACATAGCCAGCGTAGGTTTGAGATATTTACCTGCCAGTCGAGGATTGACAAGATGCTCACCCTCCAGTTGAAGGAGACACATATCTCATTAGAGAACCTTCCAGTTGAGGGTGATTCCTTAGTCCTTTGAGACACCAGTTTAGTATATCAACATAGCCAGTGTTAGTACATGTGGCATGGTACTGACACCCTTCTAATTGGGGTTACAGGTTGGACTCCGATTAGCTCAGATTGGGAAATGTCGATTAGATGATACCTCCCACAGTATTATTACAGTATTGAGTGTATCTTCAGTTCAGATTTGCTTGACTAAATGTCGATTCAGATTTGATTGGGATATATTCAGTTATACAAATTTTAGTCTTTCAGAATAACATATTTTCTTAGTGACATAACAGATATACACTTAGTCTTACATTCTCAGTTATTATAATTTTCACGCATTCAAGCTCTGTTCAGTTAGTCTTACCTCATATGCATAGTACTACATAATTTTAGTCCAGTTATTTAGACTAAGTACAGTTCAGTCTTTCATGACTAGTATTTAGTTATAATTTAATCAGTATACAGCTATCAGTTAATCAGTATCCAGATACCATTTATTTAGTATTCAGGCATTGACTATTCAGTATTCATCTATCAGTCATTCAGTTAATCATATTATCTTCGTATATGCTATGTTTGGTTTTATATGGTTATACATTCGTTCTCAGTATAATCGTATATTCAGATCCTCGAGTTATGTCAGTTTCCATCACGTAGTTTCAAACCTAGTATTCATACAGTATCCATGTTTTACTGTTTTCCAGCTTTATTTCTACTTATATTATAAAAGTAAAATTTTAAGAAACTAAGTGTATTGATTCATCAGCTTATCAGATTATATTTATTACTCATGTTTTAAGATACTTCAGCTTTTAGTTTATCTCAGTCTCTTAATGAGTCTACTAACACTTAGCATGCATGTTCTTAAGATTTTGTACCTATTTAGTTTTATGTATTGCACTCACCTCCACTTACTCAGTACATTCTAGAAGTACTGATCCTCATATATGTCTATGTGCTATATTGTCTCATAGTGTAGGTACCAGTTATAGCCTATACATCATAATAATAATCATGATACATCTCATTATTATGTTCATATTTTCATATATATTGCAGTAATTTCCAGATTTTGAATTAATTTATCAAGGTTTACATTATCAAGCATGAACATCTTGATGTTTTAACATGAGTTTGATTCATGGGTCATTAATCCCTAATTAAAGATTGTGATTTCAAGATTGATTGTTCTATGAGCACTTTATGACTAGATTTTTTTTAGATTATTGACAAAGATTTGACCTTTTGGTCTCAGAATAGATATAAAATCCACTTTACAGATTTAGATTATAGATTTAGCATTACAGATATACAGTTGGTTTTTATTATAAACCATTATACTATTTTAAAAGTGGATTTCCATCAGAATGAGCATACAAATTTAATGGGAGTAGTATTTAACACTGAGATGGGTACGTTACTATGGCTTCATACCCCAGAACTACGTGCCAACATAGGATTTAGATTGCTCCCACTTCTAAATGGATGATAGATATGTGATCACTTAGATGGTTATACTCCCTAGCAAGAGTATGACTCATATCCCCAATGTGAGGATTCCTTCTTAGGGGGACAAGAATGTTGGACTCCATGAATGCTCACATGGTTTATGTTGGTTAGAAGAACCACCCTTCAGATAAAGTATCTCTCCCATGCAGAATAAGTTTTCAGATTTCTAAACCCTTAAGATAAAGTATTTTCTCTAATAGAAAAGAATAACAAAAAAGCTTTTAGAAAACTAAAGTGTAAAGGCTCACAAATTTATTCAGATTATATTTTACAGAAAGATAATAGCTTCAAATTTTAGCTTTCAGATTTCAGATTTTAGAGTGAGACCTTTCTACACTTAGATAGTATGATTTAAAGAGAGAATACATGTACAGCTTTTAGAACTAAATGTTATGACTCACTAGATTTATATAGCATGATTTGCTTCTTATTATCTCATATTTCAGATATTTCAGCTTATGTGGGTCATTTACATTTAGCATGCATTGTTTTATAAATTTTGATGATGAGATAATGTTTTACTTAGGTATTTCACCCCCATATACTCAGTACATCCTCAAAATACTAATCCACATATATGTCTATGTGCTACATAGTCTCATAATGTAGGTACAACTTGTAGCACGCATACCATATTCAGATAGTTTGCAGATTCCAGCCAGCAGATGATGAGTCCTCCTACTTCGGGGACTTTAGTTATATGTTATTGATGTACTTTATTTTCTTATTTATATGTATTGATTAGTGATAGTTACGTTCGCGTCCCATATATTTATAGTCAGTATAGTAAAGGCTTCACAGATGTCAGTTACAGACAGTTATGTAATTTCAGTTCCCCTTTTCAAACTTTATCTGAATGTAAAAGTTGTATTAATATTATATTTTCCCATATTCCGTCATTATTATGTTTTCGTGCAGTAAACTCAGTTATTTTATACATATTATTCAGTTGCTTGGGAGTTATGCCGGTAGAAGGGTTATCTTGGAATCACTTGTGGTCCTAAGCACCGTGTGACGTCTTGGAACAGATTTTTAGGGCGTTACAAACTTGGTATCAGATCACAAGGTTCAAGTGTCCTAGGGTGTCTGTGAAGCCGTGTCTAGTAGAGTCTTGCGGAATGGTACTGAGACATCTGTACTTTTGTTGGAGAGGCTACGAGGCATTTAAGAAAAGTTTTCTTTCTTTCTTACTTTAGATCATGCAGTAAAGTTGTTTTCTCAAAATCTTCTGTCTACTTGTGTGTTACCCTAAAATTCCTTATCTATGTATTATTCTTGAGATAACATGATTAGTAAGTTCCAGTTCCTCCCCATATAATGCTCTTAGATTTACTAGAAGAAACTTCAGAAGTCACAAAAGGGGATTGAGAGGATCTCCCTAGAGTGTTAAGTTCCTTAAGTTAAAAAGTGTATGTTCTCATCCTTATGAGTTGTTCAGTTAAGACAGAATTAGATACGTATTCAGATAGAGCTCATGAGAGGAGATAGTGTGAACCTAGACTGCTAAATAAAGTGTGCATTCGAGGGGTATTATGAACTTTAGTGTTATGATTTATGAATAGTAGAACCTTATTATAGCTGGAAGTATGGGTAAAGTAGAGTAGTGACAAGAAAAGTAGGAATGGTGATTTATAGGAAGTATAAAGGTAAACTTGTGCATGTTATCGAGATGTGCTAAGGTGATATGTCTTTGCGTGCTATTTTAGTGGAAGGCAGAGAAGGAGTTATTAGTTAAGGAAAATTGTTGTTTGCTTGAAGTACGGAAGGAGTTATTGATGGTATTTATTGTGATTGAAAAGTATAGGATATTAATGAAGTATTTGATGATTGAGTACTATTAATTTAGGTGTATAAAAGGGTAAATAATAGTGATGTGTAGAAGTAGTATGTGCTAATGGATTATAATGAGATAGGCCATTTTAATCGACCACTATTATTATGAAGTTCTAGTGGACTAGTGTTTCTTGATGTTTTATTTTATAGCTTCCAAGTGAGAATAGTATGTAAGGTGGGTTGTTAAATTATGTTTAGCACTAGACATTAAGTTTGAGCAGTTGTTGGTCATCGAGGTGGATGTAATGATTTCCTTGGTTAGTGGTGCTAATTATATGGAAGTGATCTAGTAGGCTTGAACAGTATGTACAAGAGTTTGAGTCCATTTTTTTGTAATTAAGTATGATGTTGTATGGATGATGAATAAGTATGCACAAGGTTATATGGGGTTGCTTTATTTTCTAAGGTTATTACGTGTTTTGTGTGGTTGGTAGCACCACTGAGTTGCTAAGTGGAAGAAGACTAGTTAGATGGTATATGGTGTTCTAAATAGCTAAGTTAAGGAGTTTCAATTGATGATGTTAAGCCTTCTTGATATAATCTTGATTCTCATGGTTTAGAGATATAAATTTAGAGATGCGATATTAGTAGGCTATGACGAAAGCAGCATGGTTTATTAAAGGTTGAAGACATCTGTGTTAAGTGTTAGAGTCTAAGTTTGAATCCTTAAAGATTAAGCAAATAGAAATAAGAGTTGAGGCTCTAGATGGTGTGAACTCAGGATATGGTTATACTTATGAAGATCCTAAGTTAGTACGTGTTCAAGATATTATATGATGACTAGTGGGGCTATAAAAAGATAGAGTTGTACCTCGAAAGGAAGTATTAGCAGTGGGTCATACAATTTTTGGTGTAGTCTTTAGAGTAAGATTAATATTTACATGTATAGTTGTGTTCCAGACTCTAGAGCACAGTGAGTGTGGTTCAGTTTAGAGTATAGAAAGAGGATTCCATAGACTTAGAGTGATGGCTTAAAACTAAGGGGGAGATGATAGAATGAGTGCCAAAGTTAGATTTCCAGATTCTAGTAGTGATGCCAGTGTAGTGTAGAACATCAGAAAGTAAGGATGATGCTCGACCCATTCTCGTCTCAGTATAAAGTTTTGTACTTCAGTTATCCTGATATTTACTCATGCCTCACGTGTCAGTTCCCTGACCATAGCTCATGTTCATGCGTATAATAGAGAGTTATGTACTCTCTCAGTTCTTAGTAAGAGGAGTTGAGTTCATCCAGCAGTTGGAATCACATTCCATAAGTTATGAACTCCAAATTTAGGTCATCCAGCTCATGAATCATGTACTCAGGCCTTACAGTATGTTCATTTCTAGTACTCATACAACACCCTTAATGATCAGCAAAATTAAGAGTTATATCATGTACGTCCTCAGATTAGATCTCTTTAGTGAATCCATAACGTGAATACTCTATTCCTCAAGCCTCAGTAAAGTGTCAAGTTCTGCTTAGTATCTCTTTATGTTTTAGACCCTGGCATTCCAACCTTTCAGTGACCTCCTCTAGGTCAAGAAAGTGATGATGAAAAAAATTGTGTAAATGGGAGAGAGTGAATGTGTTATGTAGGAAAACAAAATGGTTGAATCATTGTTATATGTAAGTCTACATGTGGAAAATATTGAGGTGAAGGTTTTTGTGTATGACTTGGTTAGTTGAGAATATTTTAAGTGTATCATCCTAAGAATTGAATAGTACATGGAAGTTGTTATTGGTAGAGGCATTAGAGAATATGAGAAAGAAGCTCTTATGGGTATTTGTTTAGAAGTACATGTGGTTATGAAGATAGGCTTGAATGTCATGTTGGTATATAAGAGGTTAGGTGTGTTGTGCATTAATTGATTTCTAGTAAGAGGTTGAATTTAGTTGTAAAAGTGATAAGAAAAATCATCCTAGAGTGAGAAGTTATGACAATGCTTAGGGTATTAAATCCATGGTTCAAGACTAGTATTATGGCGTTATGTGCAGTACCTTGTGGTTTCGAGTTAGGCTTGACCACGATGAGAGAATTTAGTTTAGTTTAGACTTTAGTAGACAGATTTATCAATGCCATGTAAGAATTATAAGTTGAATCAAGAGAGTATGGTATTTGAAGGGAATAATATAGTTGAGAGAGTGTTTGAAGAGTGTTGTTAATCTTGAAAGTAAGAAGTTGCATTGCTTAAGGCCAGAAATTCTATCCTAACTTATGATTTATAGGTCTAAGTTCCATACTATAAAGTCGTAGCAATGTTGTAGTTTCCTATTCAGATGTTTTGTTCAAATCATGCCCACAGTTCTTTACTCCCTAATAGAATTAGGAATTTCATAGAAAGAAGTTGAAGAAACACTCCATCGGGGTATGAGCGTTCGGCATGATTTGGTTCGTATAGCCAGCAATCCAGCTTAATAGTCAAACAGACATATTTCTATAGTTTTTCCATCTTTCGATTTAGTCTAGTCTCACTACCTGGAATTTCATGAGTATGGCTATTTCAAGAGGTATTTTGTTCGCATCCATGAAAAAAATTGCAAATTCAACTCAGTATATGCATCAGTTTCAGATTTAGACATTAAGTCATGATTTAGTTCGTAAGTATCCTGTGATTATCTCAGTGTTTTCCTAGTATTCCAACCAAATCAGTATCATTCAGGGAAGAACGATCCCAAGGGGGAGATATTGTAATACCCTGAGTTTTCATGTTATAAACCTCTCATCTTTTTCTCATGAAATCAGATCCAGCCTAAAGTAATGGTTACTCGTAAGCTGACTCTCTCATTTCTATCTCAGTCATATAGCTATTTTCATGAGAATTCATGCACTTACAGGTCAGTTAAGTAGCTTATTATGTTTAAGATTCAGCTATTCAGTTTATTTCAGTTATGCATGATATCTTATAGCGTTAGATTCCTCAGTATTTTTAGCTTAATTAGCCACATTCGAGGATGAATATTCCTAAGAGGGAGATATTGTAACACCTCGTACTTTTTCCTAGCTTAAATTCGTCCTGAGAATATCAAAGATTTGCTTCTAAGATGAATAACTTTTTATTTCATGTGGTATTTTCAAGATTTTGACTTTTCATTGTGTGGCAAATTGAATAAGATTTCCATCGATATGAGATTCACCTAAATCCGACATTAGGTGAAGGAGTTATGGCATTTTTAAGTTGACAGTGTGCCACTTGGGCACTTGGTGTGTCGCGGAGATGGGCAAAATGACAATCGTCAATTTCAGTGGACCTCGTGATAGCCCCGCATCGCGGAGAAGCTCAAATTCCCAATTGTCCCATTCCAGTAGACCGGCGCGATGATGGCGCATCGCGCCGAAGGCCAAATTGGTATTACTATAGGGCACCGCGATGGTGGCGCATCGCGTTGAAGTTCCAGGTCCCAATTGTCAAAATTCAGTGGGACAACGCGATAGATCTACATCGCGGAGGTCCCCTATTTCCCAATTTTCCTTTTTCAGAGAGCCACCATAATAGTGGCGCGTCGCGGTGCCCAATAAATTGAGATTTTTGGTCGATTTCCAGTTTTGATTTAAAGTTTAATAGGGACATTTTGGTCAATCCCCAGGGCCCCAATCCATCCAAAACACATCATTAATCATATACCAAAGCACTTTATGCTTATTTCATCACTTTTCTCTCAAAAGAAAATCCTAGATCATCAAAGCTCCTTCTCCAAGAAACCCAATTCTTCCATTAATTCTCTAAGAAAATTCAAGATTAAGGATTCTCAATACAAGAACTCAAAGAATTCATCTTCAAAGCATCAATAGAAATCCAAGATTCAAGTTTTAGCATCTAGTTCATCAATTGAGGTATGTGGAGTTATGAACAAGGATAATCCTTTCGTCCTTGTGCCCAAAACTTATTTTAATTTCAATTTTACTAAATTTCTATACGATTTCCCATGAAATTCAAGCTAGGGTTTATACCCATTATTGTTATTAACAAGTTTATAAGATTTCCAGTGATTTAGAAGTTGAATTACATGATTATGTTCATATTTTTATATATATTATAGTAATTTCCATATTTTGAATTAATTTATCAAGGTATACATTATCGAGCATGAACATCTTGATGTTTTAACATGAGTTTGATTCATGGGTCATTAAGCCCTAATTAAAGATTGTGATTTCAAGATTGATTGTGCTATGAGCACTTTATGACTAGATTCTTTTCAGATTATTGACAAAGATTTGACCTTTTGGTTTCAGAATAGATATGAAATTCACTTTACAGATTCAGATTACGGATTTAGTTTTACAGATATACAGTTGATTTTGATTATAAATCATTATACTAATTTAAAAGTGGATTTCCATCAGAATGAGCATGCATATTTAATGGGAGTAGTATTTAACACCGAGATGGGTATGTTACTATGGTTTCATACCCTAGAACTACGTGCCAACATAGGATTTAGATTGTTCCCACTTCTACGTGGATGATAGATATGTGATCACTTAGATAGGTTATACTCCGTGGCAAGAGTATGGCTTCTCTCCCCCAACGTGAGGATTCCTCCTTAGGAGGACAAGAACATTGGACTCCAAGAATGCTCACATGGTTTATGTCGGTTAGAAGAATCTCCCTTCAGATAAAGTATCTCTCCCATGCAGAATAAGTTTTCAAATTTCTAAACCCTTAAAGTATTTTCTTTAATAGAAAAGAATAACAGAAAATCTTTTAGAAAACTAAGAGTAAAGGCTCACAAATTTATTCAGATTATATTTTACAGAAAGATAATAGCTTCAGATTTTAGCTTTTAGATTTCAGAATTTAGAGTGAGGCCTTTCTACACTTAGATAGTATGATTTAAAGAGAGAATACGTGTACAACTTTTAGAACTAAATGGTATGACTCACTAGATTTATATAGCATGATTTGCTTCTTATTATCTCAGATTTCAATATTTCAGATATTCCAGCTTATGTGAGTCATTTACATTTAGCATGCATTATTTTACAAATTATGATGATGAGATAATATTTTACTTATTTATTTCACTTTCATATACTCAGTACATCCTCAAAGTACTGATCCACATATATGTCTATGTGCTACATTGTCTCATAATGTAGGTACAAGTTGTAGCATGCATACCATATTCAGACAGTTTGCAGATTTCATCCAGCAAATGATGAGTCCTCCTACTTTGAGGACTTTAGTTAGATGTTATTGGTGTACTTTATTTTCTTATTCATATGTATTGATTGGTGATAGTTGGAGTCGTGTCCCAGCTATCTATAGTCAGTATAGTAGAGGCTTCATAGAGTTCAGTTACAGTCAGTGATGTAATTTTAGTTCCCCTTTTCAGACTTTATCTGAATGTAAAAGTTGTATTAATATTGTATTTTCCCAGATTCCATCATTATTATGTTTCCGTGCAGTAAACTAAGTCATTTTTTACATATTATTCAGTTGCTTATAAGTTATGCCAGTAGAAGGGTTAGCTTGGGATTACTTGTGGTCCTAAGCACCGTGTGACATCTCGAGATAGATTTTTGGGGCGTTACGCATTATTTTAGCCATTCAACATCGTACAGATCTAGGTATAGACACTTCTAAATATCTAACCTGAGTTTCTTTCTTTAATAATCTTCAAATCCATATTCTTAGAGAAACTCACATCTAGATTTACAAAATAAGTCATTATCTTATGGTGGAACTTATCTCCTCACGTTCCTCAACGTAAGAGACGATTGCTCGTGTGAGGGGGCCAATCTCGCGACTTGTTTGACACACTATATCAATAAAACACATTTCACATGCATATGAGATTGAACATAAATTCAAGATTCTTATATTGATAATAATTTCAATCAAGTCATCTTACAATACAGTAACAGAATCATATCCTACGTAATCCTAGAGACATAACATGATTATCAAACAAGTCTTTAGATATCGCCTTTGTAAAGAGATCCGCTATCATTATCGTGTTGGAATATATTATAAATTTATTTCTCCACTTTCTACTATGTCTCTTACAAAGTTATACTTAATGCTAATGTGCTTGGTCTTGTTATGATATTTAGGATCCTTTGTATATGCGATAGCCGCTTGACTGACACAATATAAAATCATGGAGCCTTAAATTCTTTCCAATGTTCAAATGCTCAAAGAATCTTTTCAACCAAACAACTTCTTGTACTGCAGATGCATAAGCCACAAATTCGGATTCCATAGTTGATAGGGTTGTGCAAGTTTGTTTCTTACTTTTCCATGAAATTGCACCACCATTTAGTAAGAAGGTATAATCGGAGGTTGATTTTCTATCATACCGGTCACCTCAGCATCTATATAACCTCTTATTAATAAATCGGATCCATTATAACATAGTGAATAATCAGCAATTCCCTTCAGGTATCAAAAAATTCTCTTTACTATTTTCCAATAATCTCTTCCAGGATTGGATTGATACCTGTTAACCAGACCTACGGCATAAGAAATGTCTGGGTAACTACACATCATAGCATATATCAAACTCCCAACTACACTAGAATATGGTACTCAAGACATGTCTTCCTTTTTTTCAGTCTTTGGACACATTTCAAGGCTAAAAGTTTCACCTCTTGCAATAGGAGTATCCATGGATTTTCAACTATTCATTCAAAAGCGTTCCAGAATTTTCTTTATGTATGTCTCGAGAGAAAGACTCAAAATTTTCTTGGAACGGTCGCTTTGGATTTTAACACCCAATATATTGTCTGCTTCACCCATATCTTTCATGTCAATGACTTTGAAAGCCATGACTTAACAGTTTTAACATACTCTAAATTATTTCCAGCTAATAAAATATCATCCACATAAAGTGAAAGAATCATAAACATTTCATTAGACTTTTTCACATAGATGCAATGGTTTTTATTGATCACGGTAAAATCAAACGAAATCACTTTCTTATGAAATCTCAGGTACCACTGCCTTGAAGACTGCTTTAGGCCATATATTGATCTATTTAATTTACAAATCTTCTTTTTTTAGCCTTTAACAGCAAAACCTATAGGTTGTTCCATGTAGATTTTCTTGTTTAGTTCTCCATTGAGAAAAGTTTTCTTTACGTTCATTTGGTGTAATTCTAAATATAAACGTGCAACTATAGCCAAAAGCAAGCGAATTGAGGTAAATTTTAAAACTGGTGAAAAAAAATTCTCATAATCTATTCCATCTTCTTGAGTAAAATCTTTTGCCACCAATTGTGCCATGTGCCTTTCTATTATACCATCTGATTTTCCTTTAACTTTGAGAATCCATTTGTTCCCAATAGCTTTATGCCCAGAAGGAAGGTCTACTAGATCCCAGACTTTATTGATTTTCATGGACTCTAATTCTTCTTTCATCCCTTTTATCCATTCATCTTTTTCAAGACTAGATAAAGCCTCATTTACAGAATTAGGTCCATCCAATTCTACAGGAGATACCAAGAAAAAATAATCCTCAATCTCATAAGATCATTTAGGTACACCTTTTCTGGTACTTTTACGTAATTGAAGTTCAGATTCCTCAATAGAATTTTGGGATGCACAACTCCCACTTGCACCAAGAATTATTTCTTGATCTGTTGAATTATCATGCATGTCTAGGGATATTATTTGATCATCTGAATTCAACATTTCATAAAGAAGCTCATTATCCTTTATTTTACACCTTTTGGAAAATTTATATTTCAGGAATGTGATATCTCGTGATTCAATAGCAGTTGTTCTTTTATTTTCCAATTCACCAATGAACACATACCCTTTGGAGTGTTTTGAGTATCTTATAAAAATACATTTCTTTTCTTTTGGACTTAGTTTTCTAAACTTATCAAAACAATCTTTAATATATGCAGCACAACCCCAAGGTCGTAGATCATTAAAGTCTGGTTTATTACCGATTCATAGTTCGTAAGGAGTAGAAGATACTGATTTAGAAGGCACTTTGTTCAATATGTAGGCCGCAGTTAATAACGCATCTCCCCAGAAAGAGATTGGTAAATTTGTCAGCGCCATCATGGACCTTGTCATATCCGAACTGTTAATGCCTTTTTCAATACATAATTTTCAAACTATTTTGACAAATATTCACAACCTCTATCAGTTCTTAATGCCTTTATAATTTTGTCTAATTGATTTTCAACTTCATTCGTATATCTTTTGAAGCATTCAAGTGCTTCAGATTTATGAGATATCAAATAGACATAACCAAAGCGCGTGAAATCGTCTATAAATGTAATGAACTATAGAGCACCAGACTTTGCCCTCACATTCATTGGACCGCATATATCAGAATCGATTAATTATAATGGGAATTCAGCTCTTTTCGCCTATTTACGTGTAGTCTTTCTGGCAAGACAATTTTCACAAGTTGGCATTTCAATTTTGGAGAAAGAACCTAGATGTCCTTTCTTTGCCAATCTATTCATTCGATCTTGCCCTATGTGACCCAATCTAGCATGCCATGTAAGTATATCGACATTATTATTTCTAGAATGACATGACATTACACAATGGTCAACATAATAGTCATAAGTTGAAGGATAACAATATAAAATAATAAAGCGATCATAATGATGTCCAAAACCATAAAAAAATTATCTGGAATAATTCTTACAGAATTGTGACTAAAAATAAATGAAAACCAACATCTAAAAGAGCATACACATACACTAAGTTTCGTTGAATTTATGGAGCATATAAGACGTCATACAATATTTAAGACCGGCCTCCACGCAAATCTCTTTACAAGTGCTAATCCCTTTGACTTCAAGTCTTGCATTATTTCCTACATAAATCCACCTTGATCTAGGAAAAACTCGATGGAACTCTACAAACACTTCACGGTCTCGACTTACATAGTAAGTGGCTCCTGAGTCTACTATCCACATAGGATAAGCTTCAGTTAATAATACAGTTCTAGAAACATATGTAGCACTTAGAGATGCGTTTAGAAATTCTACCTTTTCCTACTCAGGACATTCACAAGCAAAATTCCCCAGAACTTGGCAATTGTAGCACTTCATCTTTCTCTTGTCTTTTTTTTTTAAAACCCTTTTCCCTTCTTGGAATTTGGCTTGTTCTTTTTCTCAGAGGGTTTTTCTTCGGTCTCTTTACCCTTCCCATTCTTTTTCCACTTGTTCTTACGCTCGAATCCTGAAGACTTCTTACCACTTAATTCTGCCATAAAGGCATTAGAAGCATCTTTAGCTACACCAAGCCGCTCATCTTCTAGTTCAACATGACGGACAACATCAGAAAAAGTTTTGATGTTGTCATTGTGGGTTAAGTTGACCTTCAAGTGCTTCCAACTGTTGGGAAGAGATCGTATCACTTCCTGAAACTACTGCTCATCTGAGAGAATAGGACCAACACTTTTAAGATGAGTTGTCATATTGGACACCACCCTAAGGTGTTGTTTGATATTCTGATCGTGACGTTTCTTGTAAGTGTCAAACTTGATAGTCAGTTGTCTGAGGTGAGTAATAGAAGTACCCCCATATATTCTTGGAAAATGTGCCCAGATAGCATTCGAAGTAGAAAATTCCTTACACTCATGAATGAGGTCATCAACAATAGAACTCATAATAATTTCACGTGCAATGGAATCAGCCTTTTTCCAAGTGTTATCTTCAGGGTCTCTTCTGTGTTGTGCAGTATTACCCTCTTCTAGTAAACATAAGACATGGTTAATACCTTCAAGATCATTTGTTCTTCCAGTACATACCATATTTTACGACTTCAAATGTCGTAATTGTCTCCATTTAGTTTTTTCCTTTGTTCAAGTCAGCAATTATGTTTTTTTATGCCATGTTTGTTATTAAGAGACAATCACGCAAGTATTTTATCAGTTATGCATGAAAATTACACATTTAAGCAAATCATTTCACATAAAAGTTTCATGTTTAGTGTAAAATCAAAAGGACACTTAAGAACTCAATCATCATCTACGAACTAAATACTTAACCAAAATTAGAAATTAATTTCTTAATGTTTATTAGACTGATAAATTTCAATGAAGTCTTTTTAAACTCAAATAAATGAATGAAATTCATATAGAAGAAGAGAAACAACTTTATATATATGTATATATATATGCTCGCTAGGACAAATCTCGTGGTAAATGTTAATTAATCTCTCGCCCCAAGGATCACAGAGAGAATTTGCTAAAATAGCTAATGCTTCTCAATCTGAGATTTCTTCATAGTTTTCTAGTTCTACAAGTTTTAATTCAAATAAATTTATAAAACTAGCAACTGTAATACTAGGGGACATCTTAAAAGACTTAAACTCTATTAGCTTCTTCTGTCTTTTTCTTCGCATTGCCCTCTTATTTCATAACATATTTTGTGTCGACTTGGAGAAATATTTCGTATGAGCTCAAGACCTTGAAAGTATGTCCTTCGATGACATGCTCTTCCACTTTTTTTCTTTGCTCGACATTCAAAACTCCCACTTGGAGTAATTCGAGTTTGTTCTCGTTCAGCTATGTCTGAAATATGAATCAAGAAATAATGAGAATGGTTGAACCACTCAATGTGACATCTTATGTCACAATTTATATTAGAAGGCTAAATCCGAAAACAAAGTTAGGGGCTAATTAAGACAAAATTATCATCAAGTCTAATCTATTCATAATAGAATCATTATCAATATAAAATTCACTATTAAATTCCTTAAAAGAAAGGAACTTATTTCTATACCAAAAAAATTGATACAGATTAGTAGTCCTAAAATATTCTCCACTCTTCAGTAAGTTAGAAGAAGTACATTACTCTAAAACAAATAAGTGAAATAAGAATTATTCTCCCTTTTCTTTTTTTTAATATTTTATAAAAGGAAACAATGAACCACACACAACCAAAAAAAGGGTCTGCTAAGTTAATGTCACATACTTCAAGAGAAAACAGTATTCATTTAAGAGAAGTTAAAAAGAAACTTCATAGTTCATCTTCCACAGTGAAGCATCATTTTAATATTATTCTCTTTTATCAATTCAAAACACTAAATCTTCTTCCTTAAAATATAAAGATCAATATCAACACTTTGAACAATTTCTGTCCCAAAAAAAAATTCTTTTCAAAGTAAACAATGAATTATGAAGAGAAAAAGAAATTACTCGTTACTTCTTTTCATATATCGGGTTCATCAGAGAAAAAAAACTGATGAAACTGAAATTAAATTTTAGATCTGCTCTTATGGCTTTCTAATCTTATTCCAAACAAAAAGTTGTTCTGTTGATTCAAGTCGGGCCTAAAACCTCGATCTTTATCCGCAATTTCTTTCTAACGGATAAAGCCATATTTAATTTTAATTTTTTTTTAATTCAAGAATGTGAATTAGTCAAATTTGATCGAGACTAGGGCTTTTAAACCTGTCTTTGATGCCATTTTGTTGTAAAAATATGGAGCAAAATAGTATGTACCTCGGTAAATTTCGTAGCGGATGAAATTAATTTTGCTACCAAAAGAATCTGCCCCAAGTCTGCTTTTAATCTCTTGAAAACAAAGCCTTGAATCACAAACTAAATGCTATCCTTTTTGGTGTTGTTGTTAATTTTTTATTTTTTGCCATATTTTGACATAATCTTCTTCATTCTTGACAAAAGAATGACCAAATATATAGGAATTTTTGGACGGTAACAGTTATGTAACTGTTCCCCCTTTATTTGTAATCCATATGTTACACCTTTTTATTGTCTCTTTTTCAGATAATCAAAACCAAATAATCGGGTCGGGTCGGTCCACATGGGCGACCCATGACCCATAATCCAACATATTCACATGGTGATATAGTAAAATTACTCCTATTATTCATAGTTTCTTACGGTATGTGTCAAGTCAATAATGAACAAGTAAAAGATGGGTGGAGGGAGTATCACTCTTCATTAACATTTCTTAATTAATTAAACGAAGATGGTGTTACCTAAGTCAAGATGGCGAAATAGCATGCATTTTTTCTTTTGCATAGTGCAAATATATATGTGCCTAATAATAAAGGTATGTGAGATTTATTTATGAGTTTAATTTATAATATATCGTTAATATAAATATGTTTTATACTAGTCAAAAGATATGTACATGTAATTCTCCATAAAGTAAAATTTGATTTCTTAAAAGTAGGTTAAGTTAATACTTATAACTAGTAAAGATGATATGATGGTGTAAATTTGTTATACATGTTAAAGAATTGTGATTTGATTATATATTTTTGGCGAGTCGAGTGCAATATTATTTGAAGGATTTTCACACAAGTACAACTCACTCACGTACATTGCAATCAAGTGACCATATATAACTTGACAAAGTTGTAGCTCAAAAAATAGGTCAAGATTCAACATCCAACTCCAAATAGATTCTCGATATTGCTATTCAAAAAATAAACCTCCAGCTCCTAACCCAAATATTTGAATTAGTAATTGTGACTCAAACATTAATTAGTTCAACAAATCAAAAAAATTTGGGTGGTGGCTTAAATAGTGAGCTTAAATTTTGAAAATGATTTTGTGAGAAATTTGTAGTGAGTGTTGTTTAGACTTGTTAGAAATAGTTAAGGAGATTGTATTCAAAATTTGAAGTTGTTTAATAGAGATTTGGACTGGTTACAAATATTCTACAAATGCCTATACCCTTTTATACAAGGCAAACATATTGTGTATATACGTGTATAAAGTGTATAATAGTGTATAAAACGTGCTTATACAAGTATTATACATTATTATAAAAGCTTATTTCCTCTTTCTTGAACCTCTTCTGAAATTTAACTCAAATTAATCTAGCTCAAATCTACTTCAAATCACTTCAGAATTAAGTTTTGACTTTTCTTGATGTTTCCATCGATCGGAACGATGCTCAATCCAAACAACTACCAAACTCGATAATTCAACTCTGAATTTCAAACCCTTCTTGATGTTTTCAAGTTTCAACCAGTTGAAACGACACACAATCTAACAAAGTTACCCATTCCAACTCTTTTAATAAAGGAGCCTTAATTAATTAATTTCTTTTTTAAAAAAAAATGATTTCTCTTTTCCCCCCTCTTTTTGTTTGTGGTTTTATCGAAGAATTGGGTATTCATCTTCAAAGCTGATATATATATACTAGTTTAGGTGTACGTGCTTTGCACGTGTATATAGAGTCAATTTACAATATATATATATATATATATATATATATATATATATATATATATATCAACATTAAATCTTAAGATAAAAAATGTACATAATGAGGATCATGATAATTCACCACATATTTTCTAATATCTCCTGTAAATATTATAGCCGTAAGTTATAGACATGTGAAATATATTAAAATATACTTTAATCTTATAATGTTAAGTATGCTATATGAAAATTTAGAAATAGATTATTTAAAAAAAAATATCATTTTTCAAAATGAACTAAAAATAAAAAATAAAACAAACAACTGGGATTCATGTATCTCTTATATCTGCTAAAAAAAGTAAGATATTGATGTTCTAGGGTATGTATATGTAACGACCCGAAATCGTCTCCCGGGACGTCACACGGTGCCTAAGGCTACGAGTAGCCCCAAGCTAACCCTTAGAGCCGATTTCCACCAATGACACTCAATTCAAGATAAGAATGGACTCGACACTAGCTTAGTCACATCACATGAAAGGAAATATGGAAAAGATACTCAGTCCATAAGACCACAATATAGAGAAATCTCAACAAAACCACAATATTGAACCCTCGACACATCACAAGTCTGGCACTAGTCTGACAAGCCTCTACAAATCAAAATCTAGAGAGCCGTTAGGACAGGTCCCCAACTGACTCAAAATGAACTGAAGATAAAACATAGTCTCTCAAGTACGGTAAATATCTGAAGATCGGTCCTCGAACTATGAGGACTCACCACTATAGAAAACGTAGGCAAGGTACTCAAAGAATCACGGGCGAGGCTGGGACTGAGCACCTAAACCTACATTATGACACAACGTAGCACATAGACATATATGTGGATCAGTACTTGGAATGTACTGAGTATGCGGGGGTTAATGCATATGAATAAAATAGTAACAATCTTCTTTAATCAAATCATGTATGCATTATGAGATGACTCACATGGCTTGAACAAGTATAAAATATAAAGTTCATAAGTCATGTAGAATGGAGCATGTAACACAAATCTCGTGAGTCATCATTTTTTAATCTCAAAATTCGAAATCTTCTCTTGTTTTCAATACTCAAAGGCTAAGGGACTTTAAACAATACTTTCAACTCATGCATAAGTCTCATGGGGAGTAAAACTTCTTCAATGCTCAACATTTCATAACTATTTTGAACTCATATACTTGAAATTCGGAATCATATAACTTGAAAACATAGTTGAAAGCATTTCATTCACTTCAGGAAAATATCTCATCTCAAGCTTTAGGGAAATCACTCCATCTCAAATGGAAAGGCATTCTAGTTTATGGAAACAACTTATCTCAACGCTTTATAAAAAGTACTATAACAAGGGAAGATGTTTTCATTTAGGAAATAACTCACATCAAGGAAATACTTTAGTTGGGGAAACATCATTGCAATTCAACCATTTAGGAAAATAGCTTATAGGGAAGGAAAATAAGTATTTGATCTCGAAGTCTAAATGTCAAGGGAGGTTCTCGTAACCGACATAAACCATGCGAGTTACATGGAGTCCAACGTTTTGTCCTCCTAAGGAAGAGACCCCACGTTGGGGAGGAGCGTCATACTCTTGCCAGGGAGTATAACCTAGGTCTAGTGATTACTAAACGAAACTCGGCCTCGGGCCCAATCATAATCATCATAAACTCGGCCTCAAGCCCAACCTACAGTGGCACGTAGTTTTGGGGTAAGAAACCGTAGTAACTTACCCACTTGGTGCTAAATACTACTCCCTTTAGATTATCTGCGCTCATCTCATAGAAAAATCCACTTTTAGAATAATCACATGGTTCACCACGAACTCAATAATCAAATCGATAATCTTATATAGTGAAGTGGATTTCAAAGCTCAAGGACCATTAGGTCAATTCATTTCTCAATCATCTCAAAATACTCCAAATATGGGTGCTCATAGCACAAGAGTTCATAATTTCACAAGTCTCAAATAGGGCTTACTAACCCATTATTCAATCTCAAGTTAAAGCTTATCAAAAGCATAATATATAGCATATAGATTCATAAATCACGTGAAAAACTGGAAATTTCAGCAAGTTACCTCAAAATCTCAATATAGCCATATGCTTCAATATCTCAACCATGCAAATATTAGCTTATCAAGGAGTAAAATCATGGGGTTTATACCCAGCTGTAAATACTCAAGAAAACATGTAGAAATCATGTCATTTGACTCTTAATTCATAGGAAATATCAGTATAATATATTCAATAATAATGGGTGAAAAAACCAATTAAAATTCATTAAAAAAACCTCATATATTTCAAGAATTTCATGATGTAAATAGTATTTTGGGCACAAGGGTGAAAGGGTTACCCTTGTTCAAAAACTCCACATACCTTGAATTAGAAGCTTTTGATGAACTCTCACTTTTGAAACTCTATTCGTGCTCTAGAATAAGGGTTCTTAAGGTCCTTGACTTGGGAATCTTGAATCTTGACTCAATTTAGGAAATCCATGATGGATTCTTGAGATTCTTGGAAGAGGTTTTGGATACTTAGGGTTTATGTTGAGAGAAAACTTGAGAAAAAACTCATAAGATGCTTGTAAATGGCTTTGATTTAGTATTTTCACGATTTTATAAGCTTGGAAAAGGTCCAAAGTGCCCTTTTAAACATCTGTGCGAAACTGAAAAAATTAAACTGGAACCCTATTTCATTGACCACCGCGACACGCCACTTATCGCGGTGGCTCACTGAAATTTGACAATTGGAAAATTAGCAGCCTCCGCGAAGCGGAGCCATCGTATTTTCCCACTGTTTGGGACCTGGGACTCCTCTGCAATGAGCCACTATCGCGGGGTTCTACTGGAAATTGATAATTGTCAAACCAACCCTCTTCGCAACGCGCCAGGCAGTTAAATGATGCATTTTTACGACTGAGGCTTAAATTAGCCATAACTGCTTACCCGAGTGTTGGATTTGGGCAAATCTTATATCGATGGAAAGCTTATCATATTTCCCACGTGAAAAAAAAGTAGAAATTAGAGAAATTCTATATGGTTAACACTTTACTCATGTAGGAAGCAACTTCTCAATCTTTTAGGACCGGAATCACTCCTCACTCTACATACCCTACTACTCAAACTACGAGGGAACTTTGCGGGGCCTTACAGTATATGTATGTATATATATATATATATATATATATAATATATATATATGGGAAGATATTTTTTCGTGTAATTTCTTTCACACCTGTCACTGATTGAGCCAACAAGTACTCTTTATTTTGAGAATTTTTTTAGGTTTCATGCCTTGCAAAATTTTAAAATAGTACTCCTTGTTTTAATTGAGACTAAATGAATGTTTGTGTTTTATGAGTTTATAGGGTGAGAAAAGTAATGTCAAACATGAAGTGATTGGAGAGCAATAGTAACCGAGAGGTCACTTATTCAAATAGTCCGTTCATAAAATTATGCTTCAAATACCACAAACACTTTGTAAGAAAATTTCATGCATATAATTAATGGGCCGGTACACATGAATTTATTATTTCATCTATTCCTATCTTGTCGCATATTATGTTTCTGATATTTGCACCAGGTTCACCCAACAAAGACATAGTTCTTGATCATAATTTAAGTTACTATAACTTTATTGTATTACTCCTTAATTTCTTGACAATCTTAGAATTGACCAATAAGTCCCAAGTCAAATTTGGTAAAGAGCGCTTGACCTCCACTATGAGACTTTTTAATATCAATTCAGATTCAGTCGAGCTCCAATGCAGATACTGAAGACTTTAAATTTTATAATGCAAATAAATAAAATAATAAATAAATAAATAAATAAATAAATAAATAAAGAGAAGGTATATATATAGATTTACATTAAAATAAGAAAGGTTTATCAAGTTTACCTCAAATCACAAGGAGCAATTCTCGAAATTAATGATGGCCTCCTTATACCTAAGCAAACACCAAACAACTAATAAATAAAAATAAAATCTTCTGAAAGCCTAATCCCACAAATAATCCTCAGAACGTAGTACACGTAATTTTTAACCTTAAAGTATAGATAAAGAAAATCTTAAATTAATAAGATTACTAATTATTATGAATTCATAATGACCTAGCAATTTTTCTTGAATGCGATTATCCAAATAATTTGTCCAAAATTATAAATAAGTCAATTTCATTATTAATTATTATGAATTCAGAATGACCAATCAATTTTTCGTGAGAAATCAATCTAAAATTTTAGAAAAACATACCTCTGCACAAACTCACTTCAAGAACCTGCAATTTTGATAAAGCATATGAATAATATATTCATGGTGAAAAATATAAGGAAAAGTAATAAGACAAACATTAACATCTACAATAAAAGAAAAATTCTTAAAAAGAAAAGTAGCTTTGATGATAAAGTTCATGAATGAAATTATGCAATAATAATTATTTTTTATATATATAGAAGATTCTAAACCAAAAAAGAAAAGAAAACAGTCAATATTAAAGATTTTCTACACCTAAAAAAGGTCAAAAAAAAAAATTGAAAGAAAAGGAAAATTGACTCCTACTTAAAGAAAAAATATTACGTAATTTTGAAAATTTAGTATATTTATTTAATTAGGGTTTCATAAATATCCTACTGCTTATTTTTTTTTATATATATATATCAAAAGTCCTTAATTTCTATTCCAAATATTTTAAGAGTGCTTAAATTCTCATATATTTTTAGGAGTCCTTAGTTTGATAAATAATAAATTGAGGGGAAAAAAAGATGAAAAGACAATTTTGTCTATTGTGGAGACTTTTAATGAAGGATATGTCTTCACACTTTTAATATATTATATAGAGAGAGATGCTTGCTTTGAGACTGATAGACAAACTTTCAAGTTTATCCGTGAATCATCACTTGTTTTTGTTAAAAGAGTATACAAGTCTGAAAAGGAAAAAGTAGGAAGACAAAAACATCCATATGAAGGAGAAGAAGAAAAGAAATTAGCTAAGGAATAAAGGAAATTTAATTATATGCAAAGTGGATCAAATTGGATAAAAGATTTTTAAAGATTAGGTTAACTGTAACAGCATTATTGCCGAACAGATAAATAGAATAATTTGTTCATAATAATTTCCTTTGGTATTGAATATTGGATGTGTTGCCTGGAAAAGTTAAGTGCATTTTTCAAAGAAATTTATAAAAGCATGTAAGACCACTAAATTAAAGCAATATGAAACCAACAAAACTCAGTGCTTCTCATGTTGTACGTTGCAAATTAAACAGCTGGTGGTTATTTTACGAATACCTTTTTTTGTTAATTCAAAGATGTAATAAGCATGTAAGACCACTAAATAAAGCAACAATGTCATCGACGCTTTTCATCTTTCATATGACAAAACAAAGAGCTAGTTATTATGGAGGAGAATTTAAAATCTAAAATCTATAAATTTAAGATTTAAAATTTTTAATATTGCATCTATTGGTTCATATCTATACTATTTGTTTTAATTTTTACAAAGTTTCTTAGAAATTTACATTAGGCATCCAAAGCAATGTATCGATTCAGATGACCTTAATGACTAGAGGTGTTCGTTCAGCACCTGTCGGTTTTGATTAGAGATAAAAGCAAACTAATTAACATTGACAGCTTAAGGATAATGCTAGTAAAGTGTTTTCTTAAGGTCCCAAAAATTTAATATGAACATTATGATTAATTTCATTTAAAATAATATCAAATATTATAAAAAATAAAAGATATTAAATTTAAATTAAAATAAAAAAAATTATCTACTTTTCATCAGAAATATTTTATAACTTTGAATTAAACTACTCAAATATTTATATTAATAAAAAAAAATTACAATAATATTCAAGATATTGCATTGCAAACAAATTTCTAGCATCTTATTAATTAAAATTAGTCCTCCCTTTTATAAATAATAATATTATTATGTCAAGTTAAATAGTTAAAGTCTTTTATGAATATTACATTAAAAAACGTAGTACGTAAAAACCAAAAAATAACTCTAGATTCTTAATAATATTTTTGTTATCTACATATATTTAAGGTCTCATATTAAAATTTGATTTCTTTGAAACGGTCTTGCTAATTAGTCACATTGTCGATTTGGTTCAGTTTTTGACTTTTATGAAACCTAATGTACGTTTCTCTTGTCTTTTTTTTCTTCTTAAAATTAGATAAGAATTTTTCATCATTTTCTAACTTATAATCCATTATTACCCTTTATAGTGGTGAATATAACTTTTTTGATTATGGAGAAATATTTTGACATAATTAAAGTGAATAAAGGTTAAAAGAAATACAAACAAAATCTAGGTAAATCTCATTGCAATATATTTGAATGAGTTGGAAAACATGAATTTTTTTTTTTTGAAGAAAAGAATTTAATTAAGATGTAAAATTCATCGGCCTATTCGAGATAAATTAATTTTGTTGAAACAAAATATAAGCATTTTTAAAAAATTATAAAAGAATGTGTACGGAATTTATCGCTTGATTTGATTTTTTCTTCAGTTTCTTTTTAATAAAATCAGACCAAATCAAATATTATCAATTTTTAAAATTTAGAACTAAATCCAAAAAAAATAAATTATTTAACTAAAATTTTAATTTGAATTGGTTTTAGCTAGATTATGAACAGTTCTACTAGTGACATTACTTGATATCCGCCTCTGAGTTATTATACCTTTTTAAAATTAATCATAACTTCTAATTATTGTTCGATGTTCTTCGTCAAATTCTGTATAGTAATTTAAACATTACTGTTGCAAACCTTTTACTATTCCTTTAAATAATAATCCTGAAACCTTCCCTCACCAAGGGTTGCAAATTTTCCGAAAGTTTCAAGAATAAACGGTCTTTTTCTCACTCTTGAGTTTTACTTACTGAGACCTAAAAAAATATATGTTCTTTCAGTTTCAATTTCTTTATCTTTATTTGATTGAGTATCAATCGAGTTTAACAAAATTTTGATCTAGCTAACATATATGTTAGGGCATGTCGTGAAAGCTGGTCCATCAAAGTGAACAAAGCTAAGTTGCAGACAAGTTATTGATAAGATGACTCTGCGTACAAACAGGAGTGGATAACACTTGCCACATCAGAAGTTGAGTTGAACAAGAAGTCTATCACATCAGAAGCTGAATGGAACAACAAGTCTTGCAGAAGTTGAGTTGAACAAAAAGTCCTGTAAAACTAAGAGATAAATGAAAAAGGGTCCCATTCAAACAAGGAAGGAGGAACGGCTACAACAAGAAGTGGAGTTACTTGATAAAGTCCTATTGAAGATAGAAGTAGAAAGAAACAAGGAATGTATCAGAAGGTGTGCATATATACACGTCAAACAACATTCAAGGAACCCACTCAATGCACTGAAAAGATAATCAACAATCAGCAAAACAGTTTACATACTTGAAGAAGAACCTGGTCCCTTACTTAGCAAGTCATAGACTGTTTGTAGTAGGTAGGTTCTTTGAGTTGTAATGAGTTATTGTTCTAGTCTTAGTGATCTATAAACTGAGTTAGGAGTTGTGTCTTCAAGTTAGGAAACTCGAAAACTTGGGAACACTTAGTTTGGGAAGATTTGTGTTTTTGTAGTGATAAGAGTTAGAAGTTTTAATTTCTAGTGTACAAGAAGTCTTGTAATTTTATTGATTGTTGAGGTTCAAGTGTTATAGTGAAGTTGGGGTTAAATCCTGTAGAGGTACAGGTCGTGGTTTTTTACACCTTTCTTGAGCCGGGTGTTTTCCACGTACAAACACTGTGTTCAGCTTTTACTTCTGTGAACCACGTTTACTTACTTGTTCCACAGATAGGCAATTAGTAGGGCTCGTACTCTAACAAGTGGTATCAGAGCGAGGTTGTCTTAAATAAGGCTAGCACCTAAGAAAAGATCAACATGATGAATTCCACACCTCCTACTGGTCACAGTGAAGGTCAGTCAACTACTAGACCTCCACTTTTTGATGGCTCTCACTTTATCTGGTGGAAGACAAGGATGGAGATTTTCATCCAAGGTGAAGACTATAAATTATGGGACAGGATTACTGATGGACCCACTATTCCAATGAAGTTGGTTGATGGTGAACAAGTCAAGAAAGTAAGGAGTGAATTTACTCCTGATGACTTGTTGGCTTTGAAGAAGAATGCAAAGGCCAAGAACATCTTGGTTTGTGGATTAGGACCTGCTGAATACAACAGGGTATCAACCTACACTACTGCTAAGCAAATTTAGGATGCACTGGTGAATGCTCATGAAGGTACCTCTCAAGTAAGAAAATTTAGGATCTCTCTCTTTTTCACTGAGTATGAGGCATTCAAAATGAAGGAAAATGAAACCCTGCATGAGATGATGACAAGACTTACCACTTTAACAAATAAGTTAACTTCTTTATGAAAAGTCATCTCTGAGGAGGAACAAGTTAAAAAGGTACTGAGGGTATTACCTAAATCAAAATGGAATGTTAAGGTGACTGCAATCAGGGAGGCAAATAAGGATCTTGAAGGAATGACCCTGGATGAACTAGTAGGGAACTTAAGGACTTATGAAATTAAAATTGATGGAACTAAAGAACAAGCAACTCCTGAGAAAATCTTGGCATTAAAAGCTTCTTTTAGTGATGAGGAATTTGAACTTGACAAGGAGCAAGTTGCCTTCATAACTAAGAACTTCGACAAATTCTTTAAGAAGAAGAAGGGAACAGGTACTAAGAAACGTTCCAATAACAATCCAAATGGGTGCTACAAATGTGGTAAAACTAATTATCAGATCAGAGACTGACCAATCTGGGAAATATAATGGAAAAAGGAAAGGGATGAAAAGGAACTGAAGGCAAAAAGAAAGGAGGAGCATGCAATGATAGCAGCCTGGGAATCTGATTCAGATAAAGATGAAGTTGATAAAACTGCATTCATGGCTCTTGGAGATTCAGACTTAGATGAAAAAGATGAGGGATCTGGGGTAAGTATACTTGAACTCAAAGAAAAATTGCAATTGTTTTCAAAACCATAACTTGTTTCCTTGATAAGTGCATTGATTGATGATTTCCAAGAGTTAACCTCTGATAGGGATGAATTGTTCAACAGTCTTGCAAGCCTCAGATTTGATCCCATTGATCTAAAGGCTTGCTCAGGTAAGTTGACAAGAAAAATTGCACTCTCAAGAAATAGGTTACAGAACTTGAGATTTCAAATAATGATCTTAAGTCTAAAGTTCTCAAATTAACTCTCACTAAAATGGGAAAAAGACCATGAGTAAAGAACAAGAAAATGTTGAACTTGAGCTAGTTAAATACAAACAAAAATGCCATGATTTAACTGAAAAAATGAATAAGTTTAGTCAAGAAGTTTCTAAACTAAAACTGGATCTTGAAAGGGCAAATAGGTGGACAAACTCCTCAAGAATTGTTCACAAATTGAGTGAAAGAAATTATAATGAAAAGGCAGGTTTGGGATTCCACAAAAGTTTTAATGACCCTAAAGATTTATGTTATATTTGTGGCAACCTTGGACATCCCACCACTGAATGTCCAGTGGCTGAAAAAAGCAAGTCAAACAGACAAAACCTGGCTAACAGAGTTTCTCAGACCAAAAGGAACAAAACCATTTCTGGTCAGAGAAACAGGTTGCACTACATATTGCCCGCGTGGACTAGAAGAAATCTAATTCATCCTTTAACTTATAAAATAGGACCCAAGCTTGTCTGGGTTCCTAAGTCTAACCATTGATTTCTTTTACAGGAGAAGGTGAAAGGAAATAAGAGGCACTGGTACTTAGACAGTGTTTGCTTAAGACACATGACTGGTGATAAGAAAAAGTTCGTTTCACTCTCCAAAATAGATAAAGGAGGAGTTTCTTTTGGTGATGAAAAAAGGGAATTATTACTGGAGTTGGAAGAATTGGATCATCTGAGTCAAAAGAATTGGAGGATGTCTATCTTGTGGAAGGATTGAAGCATAATCTGCTGAGCATCTTACAATTATGTGACAAAGGTAATAAAGTGATTTTTACTGCTACAGGGGTTATAGTCAAAAGGATGGACACTAAATAAATTATGCTCACTGCAAGGAGATACAGAAATATATATAAAGCAGACATAATGGAAATACCAGGACCTGAGCTGACTTGTCTAAGTGCAATAGAAACTGATCCCCTCTTTTGGCACAGGAGACTTGGATATGCAAATCTGAAACAAATGAACATATTTTCCTCCAAGGACATGGTATTGGGATTACCCAAGACCAAGTTTAAGGAAGAAAAATTATGCAGTGCATGTGTAAGGGGGAAGCAGGTAAGATCTTTCTTTAAGTCAAAGAACCATGTTAGCACTATCAAATGCCTTGACCTAGTTCATATGGACTTGTGTGGACCAATGAGACTTCAAAGCAGAGATGGAAAAAGGTATGTTTTTGTAATTGTTGATGATTATTCTAGGTTTACCTGGACTTTGTTTCTAGCCTCTAAAGAAGATGCCTTTGATGTCTTTGAAATCGTCATTAAGAAAATTGAAAAGAAACTGGGCACTTCATTAGTTTCCATAAGGTCTGACCATGGTACAAAAATTGAGAATGCAAAGTTCTTAGAATTTTGTTCAGCAATTGGTATAGACCATAACTTCTCTGCTCCTAGAACACCACAATAAAATAGAGTGGTGGAAAGGAAGAATAGAACCTTGGAAGATATGGCTAGAACAATGATGCTTGCAGCAAATATTGCCAAAAACCTTTGGGCTGAGGCAATAAGTACTACAACATATATCATAAATAGATGCATGATCAGACCCATGTTAGAAAAGACTCCCTATGAATTACTAAAAGGTATAAATCCTAACATTTCTCATTTTAGAATCTTTGGATGTAAATGTTTCATACACAATAATAGTAAGGATAATCTAGGTAAATTTGATACTAAAAGAGATGAGGAAATCTTCTTAGGTTATTCACTAAATAGTAAGGCTTATAGGGTTTTAAACAGCAGAACTAACTATGTTGAAGAAAGCATACATGTAGTTTTTGATGAATCCTGTGTTAAGACTAACCTGTAGGAAGGAAGTGACACTGAGGAACAGGTTACACAACATGTTTCATTGACTGAAGCAACCAAACATGGGGGCACTTCATCAGGGGTAACTGAAGCTGAAGGCAAAATGAAAGGGGGAACTGAGCCACCAACTACCCCAGCTCAGAATATCAGCAGTGATCCTAGTAGCTCACTTGGCTTGATCCCAAAAGGATACAAGTATCAAGGATCACACCCCATTGAGAATGTTCTTACTGATCTCACATCTGGGATCACTAAAAGGTCTGTACTGAGAAGTATGTGTGCATTCAAGGCATTCCTATCATAGATTGAGCCAAAGAAGGTAACTGAAGCATTGCTTGATACTGATTGGATCATAGCTATGCAGGAAGAATTAAATTAGTTTGAAAGAAGCAAAGTATGACACTTAGTTCCTCTTCCAAAAGATAGATCAGTTATTAGAACTAAGTGGGTATACAGAAATAAAGTTGATGAGCATGGAACAGTCACAAGAAATAAGGCAAGATTGGTGGTCCAAGGATACAACCAAGAAGAAGAAATTGACTTTGATGAGACTTTTGCTCCTATAGCAAGACTTAAAGCTATAAAATTACTTGTTGCCTTTGCTTCTAACATGGAGTTTGTTTTGTACCAGATAGATGTGAAAAGTGCATTTCTGAATGGCATTCTCAAGGAGGAGTTTTATGTTAATGTAATACCCCGAATTTTCTTTAAGTCGAGTTTCATCTTTAAGAAGAGTAAGGGTTGACTTTCCAAGTGAGAAATATTTTTAAAACCATGTATAATTTCCCTAATATCGATATTTTGTCATGTATATAATTGAATTAGCTTTCCAACGATACCAATTTTGTCAAAATTCGGTATCAGGGTGAGAATTTATGGCCGTTTTACTGAGAGTTGTCGGAACCGCCCAGGTGCGACAGACAGGTTGACGGACCGTCGAGTTTGCAACGAACCGTCGCCCGGACCGTCGCAACCAAGGCAACGACTCTCTTTTCTATCCCAAGTGATATGGCCAAGAAAATGGACCATCCCAACTAAGGCAGTGTGGCCTTTTTCTGACCAACGTGTGACGGACGATCCGACGGACCGTCAGACTAGCGACGGAGCATCACTAGGACCATTACAAATCCCGTTCAGTATTTTTAAGTTATTTTTAAAAGGATCTTTTGGGTCTTTTCCCTTTTAATACCCTAATATATTCAAAACGAAGCATATGACTTCATTATCTCCCAAAACATCCAAAGGTTAGGGTTTCTTCTAAAAGATCAAACTCAAAACCCTTCTCCAAGAAATTCAATAACACACCATAGATTCTATAAATTGAGTTGAGATTCGAGTTTTCCAGGTCTAAGGCTTCAATAACCCTCTCCCAAAGAGTAAGAAGAAGAGTTTCAAGCAAGCTTGTTCATCTAATTTCACAATCTAAGATATATGGGGTTTGAACAAGGAAAATTCTTCCGTCTTTGTGCCCAAAACTTATTTTAAATTACAAAGATACATGACTTTATGAGTTCTCCTATGAATTTGAAGTCTGGGTTCATACCCAATATTACTATGCATGGTATTTTGAGATTTGTCAATGTTCTAGAAATTGAAGTACATGAGTATATTGAGATTTTAAGACAAATTGCTGAACATTCCAGATTTCTATATGATTTGTGTATCCTTATGACATCTAGTATGCATTTTGATAGTTCTTAACTTGAGATTTGATTATGGGTCATTAAACCCTACTTGAGATTTTAGTTTTTATGAACTTTTATGCTATAATCACCCATGATTTGAGTATTTTGAGATCATTGAGAAAGTTTTGACTTTAATGGTCATAGTAGCTTTGAAATCCACTTTACCAAATGAGACTACAGATTTTATAGTTGGGTTCTAATGAACCACGAGATTATTTTTAAAGTGGATTTCCATAAGATGAGCGTAGCTAACTAAAGGGAGTAGTATTTATCACCGAGTTGGGTAAGTTACTATAGTTTCATACCCCAGAACTATGTACAACTATAGGATTGATTTTATGGGCTCGAGGCCAAGATAAGTGATCACTGAGTTGAGGTTATACTCCCTAGCAAGAGTATGACTCCTCTCCCCAATGTGAGGTTTCTTTCTTAGGAGGACAAGACGTTGGACTCCATGTAGCTCGCATGGTTTATGTCGGTTAAGACAAACTCCCTAAAGTATTTTCCCTTGAGATAGAATATTTTCCCTAAAGCTTTGAGATAAGTGACTTTCCCTAATAGTAAGATTTTCAAAATAGTTTCTTGAAGTAAAATTTTTCCAAGAAGAAAGTAGTTTTCTCTACTAGTAAGAGTTATAGAATTCCGAGTTCCAAGTGTCTTGAGTTTAAAAGAGTTCTAAGTTCTTGAGCATTAAAGAATTTTTACTCTCCATGAGATATATGCATGAGTTTGAAAGTATTGTTTAAAGCTTTTTTTAGTCTTCGAGTAATGAGAATAAGAGAAGAGTTCAGATTTTAAAGCTAAAGTATAATGACTCACGAGATTTGTGTTACATGCTTCATTCTATATGATTTATGAGCTTTATATTTTAGACGTATTCAAGCTATGTGAGTTATTCATATTTGCATGCATGATTTGATTAAAGAGTGTTAATATTATTTTATGTAAATGCATACACCCCCATATTCTTAGTACATTCCCAAGTGCTGATCCGCATACACGTCTATGTGTTACATTGTCTTATAATATAGGTTCAGATGCTCATCCCAGCCTCATCAGTGATTTCTGAGTACTTTTGTCTATATCTCTACAGTGGTGAGTCCTCATGGTTCGAGGACCTATCTTCAGATATTTTAGTATTATTAGTAGACATATTATTGCTTTCAGTTCAGTTTGAGTCAGTTGGGGACCTGTCCCAATGGCTCTCTAGTAGACTTGAGTAATAGAGGCTTTGTCAGACTAGTTATCAGATTGTTAGTATGTTGAGATTTCTAGTATTATGGTCATTTGGACCAAGTATTTTCTTCGTATTTTCTTTCATTTGATACGACAGTGCCAGTATTTTGTTTATTTCTTCTCAAAATAAGTTATTTTATGTAGTGACAGGCTCAAAGGGTTAGCTTGGGGCTACTTGTAGCCTTAAGCATCATGTGACATCCCGGGAGGAGATTTTGGATCCTTACAAACTTGGTATCAGAGACTAAGGTTTAAGGAGTCTTAGGGAGTCTGACAAACCGCATTGAGTAGTCTTAATCATCGTTGTTTAGCACGCCACATCTATGAGCAAGAGGCTACGAGACGTTTTAGGAAAAAGTTATTTCCTTTCTTTCAGATTTTATCGTGCCTACAGTTGTCCCTCTCATCTAATAATTCGTGCTCTCCTATTTTAGAAAATACCTCCCTGAAGAGCGAATGTCCACAGAAACGATAATGAGCAACCCCAGCCTGTTGATCCCTTGAATGAGATAGTGTCTCATGCTGAGTTTCGAGCAACCTTTCAGGCGTTAGCCCAAGCAATCACCGCTAATGTTCAGGCTAATAACCAGGCCGCAGATCAGCAGGGAGCTGATTTAGCTGCTTCTAGGATTCGTGATTTCATGCGGATGAATCTGCCAGAGTTTTATGGGTCTAAAGCAAGTGAGGACCCATAGTTATACCTTGAGAAGGTGAGAAAGATCACATATGTGATGCATATTTTTTAGGAAGAAAGTGTTGAGCTGCCATCTTACAGGTTGAAGGATATTTCTTATGACTGGGTTGTATCGTGGAGGAAGGGTAGAGGCGAGGGTGTTGCTCCTATGGCTTGGCAGGTGTTCCAAGATGCATTCTTAGACAAGTTCTTTCCGCTTGAGATAAGGGAAGCAAACATTGAGAAGTTTATGAACTTAAGGTAGGGCTCCATGACTGTTAAAGAGTACTGCTTGAAGTTCAACCAGTTGGCCAAGTATGCTCCTGATTTGATTTCTGACACCCGAGCTAGTATGAGCAAGTTCGTGGCAGGTGTTTCTGGTTTGGTGCTGAAAGAGTGTAGGATGGCGATGCTGAATAGGTATATGGATCTGGCTAGGTTGATGATCCATGCACAGTGGATAGAGGCAAATAAGATAAGGGAGAGAGATAGAGTAAGGGGTAACAAGAGGACTGGATCAGAGCAGCATGAGTATAGTTAGGCTAGGTCCCATGAAGGAAACCGCCCACAGTTCCAGAGTCGTTCGTCTATGCCAGCGCATCCATCAGCTAGTGCTCTCGCGCCTAGAGACAGTCAGGAGTAAGGGAACAGGTCTTCTATGTCTAGGTCACAGAACAGTGTAAGTAATAAACCCCGCTATCCTCATTATGCTAAGTGTGGTAGAGATTATCCTGGTGAGTGTTTAGCAGATCAGAGGGGTTGTTTTGGTTGTGGAAAGTTGGGCCATAGACTTAGAGATTACCCGCATACTAGACAGAGAAACAGAGATGCCCGACCTCAGGCACAAACTACTAATGCACCAGCTCCTATACCCCATCCCGTCCCTGCTTAGGGCATTTTATCTAGCACTGCTGGCGGTCAGCGCCAGAATAGATTCTATGCCTTACCATCCTATCAGGAGTAGGAGGACTCTCCCGACGTTGTTACTGGTATACTCCATGTCTTTTGTTCGATATTTATGTGTTGTTGGACCCCGGGTTAAGTTTCTCTTATGTAACCCCATTATTCACTGTGAATTTTGAAATGAGTCCCGAAAAGATTCCTGAGCCTTTCCTAGTTTTCACACCAGTAGGGGAGTCAGTGGTTGCTGAGCAAGTGTACAGAAATTATCCTATTACTGTTCTTCATAAAGTCATATTTGTTGATTTGATAGAGTTAGACATGGTGGATTTTGACCTTATTCTGGGTATGGATTGGCTTCATTCTTACTATGCATCTATAGACTATCATACCCATGTGGTCAAGTTTCAGTTCCCTGATGAACCAGTTCTTGAGTGGTCTGGGAGTTCGGTATCTCCCAAGAGCCATTTTATTTCCTATCTCAAAGCCAAAAAGCTAATATCCAAAGGTTGCATCTATCACCTAGTTAGAGTTAAAGACACTAAGTCTGAGGCTCCAACTATTCAGGCAGTCAACATTGTTAATGAGTTTCCTGATGTTTTTTCGAAAGATCTCCCAAGGTTACCTCTCGATAGAGAGATAGAATTCAGGATTGACTTTTTTTACGACACTCAGCCTATTTCTATTTCAGCATACCGTATGGCACCTGCAGATCTTAAGGAGTTGAAAGAGCAACTCAAAGATATTTTAGATAAAGGTTTCATAAGGCCCAGTATTTCTCTTTGGGGTGCACCTATTCTATTCGTGTAAAAGAAAGATGGTTCTTTGTGTATATGTATTGACTATCGTCAGCTTAATAAGGTCACAGTAAAAACTAAGTATCGTCTTCCAAGTATTGATGACCTGTTTGATCAATTGCAAGGTGCGAGTTATTTCTCTAAGATAGACCTTAGATCCGGCTATCATCAGCTTAAAGTGAGGGAATGTGATATTCCAAAGACAACCTTCCAAACCCACTATGGTTACTTTGAGTTTCTAGTCATGTCTTTTGGGCTAACCAATTCCCCAGCAGCCTTTATGGAGCTCATGAATCGAGTGTTCAAGCAATATCTTGATATGTTTGTCATTATTTTCATAGATGACATCCTTGTGTACTCCCATTCTGAGAACGACCATGCAGATCATCTTAGAATTGTCTTGCAAACTCTTAGAGATCACCAGTTGTTCGCCAAATTCAACATGTGTGAATTTTGGCTAAGATCATTAGCCTTTCTGGGTCATATCATTTCAGCTGAAGGCATTAGAGTTGATCCCCAAAAGACAGAAACTGTAAGAAATTGGCCTAGACCTAATTCCCTAACTGATATTAGAAGTTTCTTGGGTCTAGCTGGCTACTACCGCCATTTTGTTGAAGGTTTCTCTTCTATTGCGTCTCCCATGGCCCGGTTGACCCAAAAGAAAGTTAAGTTCCAGTGGTCAGATTCTTGTGAGAAGAGTTTTCAGGAGTTGAAGACTCGACTTACTTCAGTCCCTATGTTGACTTTGCCTGATGGTACTGATGTTTTTTTGGTGTATTGTGATATCTCTAGAGTTTATTTGGGTTGTATGTTGACCCAAAGAGGTAAGTTTATAGCCTATGCCTCTAGACAGTTGAAGCTGCATGAAAAGAACTACCCAACCCGTGATCTTGAATTAGTTGTTATGGTCTTTGGTTTGAAAATTTGGAGACACTATCTTTATGGTGTCCATGTTGATGTGTTTACTAATCATAAGAGCCTGCAGTATGTGTTTACCTAGAGGGAGTTGAATCTTAGGTAGAGGAGGTGGTTAGAGTTGTTAAAAGACTATGATATGAGTATGTTATATCACCCGGGAAAGGCCAATATAGTGGCAGATACCCTTAGCAGGTTGTCATGGGTAGTGTTGCTCATGTAGAGGAAGGTAAGAAAGAGTTAGCTCGTGATGTGCATTTTCTGGATAGATTGGGTGTTAGGTTTCTTGATTCAACTGAGGGAAGTACTTTGGCGTAGAGTAGCTCCGAATCCTCTTTAGTTTTGGAAGTGAAGGAGAAGCAAGACCGAAATCCTAGTTTGGTCAAACTGAAAGAGTCAGTTAAAGACCAAAAGGTAGAGGTTTTCTCCCAAAGGGGAGATGGCATATTGAGATTGCAGGGTAGATTATGTGTTCTATGTGTTGATGATCTAAGGCAGAGGATTATGGCTTAAGTGCATGGCATGCGGTATTCTATTCATCCCAGCGCTACCAAGATGTACCACCACTTGCGGGAAATCTATTAGTGGAGTGGTATGAAGAAGAATATAGCTGAGTTTGTAGCAAAGTGTGCAACGTGCCAATAGATTAAGGTAGAACACCAAATACCTGGTGGTGTGATGCAAGAGTTTGGTATACCCACTTGGAAGTGGAAAGAGGTGAATATGGACTTCGTGACTGGTTTACCTCTTTCGTGTCGTCATCATGATTCTATTTGGGTTGTTGTAGACAGGCTGACTAAGTCCGTATATTTCTTGCTCGTTCATACATCTTATACAGCTGAGGATTATGCTAGGTTTTACATCCGAGAGTTTGTCAAGTTGCATGGAGTTTCCTTGTCTATCATTTCGGATAGGGGTACTCAATTCACTTCTCAGTTTTGGAGAGCGTTTCAGCAGGGTCTTGGTACCCAAGTTCATTTGAGTTCCATTTTTCATCTTCAGACAGATGGTCAAGCTGAGATGGCCATTCAGACTCTAGAAGATATGTTGAGGGCATGTGCTCTTGATTTCAAAGGTAGTTGGGATGAGCATTTTTCATTGATAGAGTTTGCTTATAACAATAATTACCATGCTAGCATCGAGATGGCACCATTTGAGGCTTTGTATAGTAGAAGATGTAGATCACCCATAGGTTGGTTTGAAGTGGGTAAAGCTACTTTGATTGGGCCTGATGCAGTGTTTGAGGCTATGGAGAAATTTAAGTTGATTAGAGAAAGGTTGAAGACAGCTCAGAGTCGTCAAAAGTCATATGCCGATGTGAGGAGAAGAGTTCTTGAGTTTGAGGTGGGTAATTTGGTGTACTTAAAGATTTCATCCATGAAAGGGGAGAAGAGGTTTGGTAAAAAGGGGAAGCTTAGTCCCCGTTATGTTGGCCCTTATAGAGTCTAGAGTCGTGTTGATAAAGTAGCCTATGAAGTTGAGTTGCCCGCAGAGTTATCAGTCGTTCATCCTATTTTTCATGTCTCCATGCTTAAAAAGCATATTGGTGATTTTGTTGTAATGGATCCTTCAGAGAGTGTTGATATTCAGAATAGTCTTTCATTTGATGAGATTCCTGTTGAGATCCTAGATTTTCAGATCAATAGATTGGGGAACAAAGAGGTTCCCTTGGTCAAAGATTTGTGGCGGAACCAGTCAGTTGAGGGCGCTACTTAGGAGGCAGAAGCAAACATGCGAGCCAAGTTCAGATAAAGGTGAAAGTATTATTCTTCCTTAATTCAGCCCTTCTAATCTAAAGTTAAGCTATATATCTATTCTTGCATGAGTTCTTATAATTTCTGAAGTATTCAAGAGTTTAGAAAGATTTTGAGTCGTTTAGCAAGTTGCTTCAGCTATGTGTACTCAGTTTTTCCTGTGTTCTTGTTCTAACAAGTGACATTCGAGGACGAATGTTTCCAAGGGGGAGATATTATTATAACCCGGATTTTCTTTAAGTCGAGTTTCATCTTTAAGAAGAGCAAGGGCTGACTTCCCAAGTGAGAAATATTTTTAAACCGTGTAGAATTTCCCTAATATCTATTTTTTGTCATGTAGAGAATTGAATTAGCTTTCCAAAGATACCATTTTCGTCCAAATCCGGTATCGGGGTGAGAAGTTATGGCCATTTTACTGAGAGTTTTCGGAACCGCCCAGGTGCGACGGACAGGTTGACGGACCGTTGAGTTTACGAAGGACCGTCGCCCGGACCTTCGCAACCAAGGCAGTGACTCTTTTTCTAACCAACTTGTGACGGACGATCCGACGAACCGTGAGACTAGCGACGAAGTATCACTCGGACCGTTGCAAATCCCGTTTAGTATTTTTGAGTCATTTTTAAAAGGATCTTTTGGGTCTTTTCCCTTTTAATACCCTAATATATTCAAAACGAATCATATGACTTCATTATCTCCCAAAACATCAAAAGGCTAGGGTTTCTTCTAAAAGAACAAACTCAAAACCCTTCTCCAAGAAATTCAATAACTCACCATAGATTCTATAAATTGAGTTGAGATTCGAGTTCCCCAAGTCCAAGGCTTCAAGAACCCTCTCTCAAAGAGTAAGAAGAAGAGTTTCAAGCAAGCTTGTTCATTTAGTTTCACAATCTAAGGTATGTGGGGTTTGAACAAGGACAATTCTTTCATCCTTGTGCCCAAAACTTATTTTAAATTACAAAGATACATGACTTTATGAGTTCTCCTATGAATTTGAAGTCTGCGTTCATACCCAATATTACTATGAATGATATTTTGAGATTTACCAATGTTCTAGAAATTGAAGTACATGAGTATGTTGAGATTTTAAGACAAATTGCTGAACATTCCAGATTTCTATATGATTTGTGTATCCTTATGACATCTAGTATGCATTTTGATAAGTCTTAACTTGAGATTTGATTATGGGACATTAAACCCTACTTGAGATTTTAGTTTTTATGAACTTTTATGCTATAATCACCCATGATTTGAGTATTTTGAGATCATTGAGAAAGTTTTAACCTTAATGGTCATAGTAGCTTTGAAATCCACTTTACCAAATGAGACTACAAATTTTATAGTTGGGTTCTTATGAACCACGAGATTATTTTTAAAGTGGATTTCCATGAGATGAGTGTATCTAACTAAAGGGAGTAGTATTTATCACCAAGTTGGGTAAGTTACTATGGTTTCATACCCCAGAACTACGTGCTACCCTAGGATTGAGATTTATGGGCCCGAGGCCAAGATAAGTGATCACTAAGTTGAGGTTATACTCCCTAGCAAGAGTATGACTCCTCTCCCCAACGTGAGGTTTCTTTCTTAGGAGGACAAGACGTTGGACTCCATGTAGCTCGTATGATTTATGTCGGTTAAGAGAAACTCCCTAAAGTATTTTCCCTTGAGATAGAATATTTTTCCTAAAGCTTTGAGATAAGTGATTTTCCCTAATAGTAAGATTTTCAAAATAGTTTCTTGAAGTAAAATGTTCCCAACAAGGAAGTAGTTTCTCTACTAGTAAGAGTTATAGAATTTCGAGTTATAAGTGTCTTGAGTTTAAAAGAGTTCTAAGTTCTTGCGCATTAAAGAAGTTTTACTCTCTATGAGACATATGCATGAGTTTGAAAGTATTGTTTAAAGCTTTCTTTAGTCTTCGAGTAATGAGAATAAGAGAAGAGTTCATATTTTAAAGCTAAAGTATAATGACTCACGAGATTTGTGTTACATACTTCATTCTACATGATTTATGAGCTTTATATTGTAGACGTATTCAAGATGTGTGAGTCATTCATATTTTCATGCATGATTTGATTAAAGAGTATTGATATTTTTTTATGTAAATGCATACACCCCCATATACTCAGTATATTTCCAAGTGTTGATCCACATATATGTCTATGTGCTACATTGTCTTATAATGTAGGTTCAGGTGCTCAGTCTTAGCCTTGTCAGTGATTTTCGAGTACCTTTGTCTATATCTCTACAGTGGTGCGTCCTCATAGTTTAAGGACCTATCTTCAGATATTTCAGTATTATTAGTAGACATATTATTGCTTTCAGTTCAGTTTGAGTCAGTTGGGGACCTGTCCCAATGGCTCTCTAGTAGACTTAAGTAATAGAGGCTTTATCAGACTAGTTATTAGATTGTTAGTATGTTGAGATTTCCAATATTGTGGTCGTTTGGACCAAGTATTTTCATCGTATTTTCTATCATTTGATACGACAGTGTCAGTGTTTTGTTTATTTTTTTCTCGAAATGAGTTATTTTACGTAATGACAGTGTCAAAGGGTTAGCTTGGGGCTACTTGTAGCCTTAAGCACCGTGTGATGTCCCGGGAGGAGATTTCGGGTCGTTATTGTTAAGCAACCTCCAAGATTTGAAAGCAAGGAGTTTTTGGATCATGTGTACAAGCTGGATAAGGCTTTGTATGTGTTGAAACAAGCACCAAGAGATTGGTATTAGAGATTATCAAAGTTTCTACTGAAGCATGGGCATACCAGAGGTAAAATTGACAATACCCTTTTCTTAAAAACTAATGGAAAGGATTTGTTAGTTGTGCAGGTTTATGTGGATGACATTATTTTTTGCTCTACCAACATGAATATGACTCATGAGTTTGCTAAACTCGTGAGTTTTGAGTTTGAGATTAGCATGATGGGGGAGCTGAATTACTTCTTGGGTTTGCAAATAAGACAATCAGCTTCAGGGACAATGATCCATCAACAGAAGTATGCCAAAGAGTTTCTCAAAAGATTCTCTATGGAAGAGGCAAAAGAAATCAATACTCCAATTGCCACTGCAACAAAGCTTGATCTGGATAAAACAGGTTCTAATGTGGATCAAAAGATGTATAGAGGTATGATAGGGTCATTATTATACCTCACAGCAAGTAGACCTGACATTGTGTTCAGTGTAGGACTATGTGCTAGGTTTCAAGCAAAGCCAAAAGAATCACATCTAAAATCTGTGAAAAGAATCTTCAGATACTAGAAAGGAACTAGTGATCTTGGCTTATGGTATCCCAAAGGTAGCAACTTTAATTTGGTAGGATACTCTGATGCTGATTATGCAGGATATTTGGTGGACAAAAAAAGCACTACAGGCATGGCACACTTCCTTGGATCATGTTTAATTACCTGGTCCACTAAGAAGCAAAATTCAGTAGCCTTGTCTACTGATGAAGATGAATATGTTGCTGCAGGATCTTCTTGTGCTCAATTACTATGGATTAAGCAACAACTTTTGTATTTTGGTATAGATGTTGGTTGTGTTCCCATTTTTTATGATAACACAAGAGCTACTAACATAGCTAAAAATCATGTTCAACATAAAAGAACCAAGCATATTGGTATTAGACATCATTTTCTTAGAGACAATATTGAAAAAGGTCATATATCAATTATGTTTTGTTCTACTGATGAACAAATTGCTGACATTTTCACTAAGGCTTTGAGTAGAGAACACTTTAAAAGAATAGGTTAGCCTTGGGGATGATTAAAATTGTATAAGCCTTTCTCAATGCTTGATTAGAATAAGTTGATCTTAAAGTGATTGTTGGTTAATTCAGTCTCACACATTAAGTTGTGTATCCTAACTCCAAGATTTTAGAGTATGTTGACTCATGTATGTGTTGACTTTGCAGAGAGGCTGGATTACAGAAGCAATTTTGTCCATTTTTCTCTCTTTAGGTATGACTACTATTACTTATAGTAGCTTAAAGAGAAACAAGTTTTTTACTTGGTTCCTTTCTGGTCCATTTAAACCGCCAAAAATCAGAGAGTCCCTTCCCTTTCAAAAAGCTGCTACCTGCTTTCCCATCAGTCCAGAACCCCTCATCATTACGCCTCTGCCACATACAATCCCTCATCCTTTCAACTTCCTCTTGTTTCTTCCTTAAATACGTTTCTTAATTCTATTCACTTTCATCCTTACAATCAAGAAAAATTTCTTGTTTCAACCATGGCTTTCTCTTCATCTTCTTCATTTTCCTCATCCACTGACTCTATCAAAAATCCCTTCACCACCATTATTCTTCATCCAAACATCACATTACCTCCAGTAATCCCTCCTCAAATCTCCTAAAAATTTACCCACTTCGCTGCTTTCAGAAACTTCCCAAACCCTTTTGCCCAAATTCCTTTACCTTCTTCAACCTTCTTGTAACCCGTCCTTCCTCCTCCTACCCCGCTCCAAATAGTTGATGATGACGATCTTTCTATTGATAGAGATGACCTTCCTATTAAAGATTTAATCCCAAGAAGGTCGAGATCTCAGTTAAAGAAAAAACCCTCTTTCATCTCTGTCAATGTCGAAGACACTGTTCCTACGAAACCCTCTCCAGTTGTCTCTACTCCTTGAACCCCTCATACTCGAGGAAAGAAACAACGCGAAGATGCATCCTTGGCTGAAGCACTTCAAGCCAATAAAAGAAAATGTGTGGTTATATCTGATCCCACTCTTCCTCCTATATCTTCTCATGCTTTCTCTCCTGATCTTCTTCTTCGATCAGTCAGGAAGAATAAAACTATCAAGGTAAAAGCCCCCCAAACTTCTGTGTCTCGAAATTCTTCTTCAAAACCTAAACAAAAGGCCTCCTTCTCTTCAAAATCCTTTCCCACAGTCAAAGCTTCCACATCCTCCAAAGTTTTTCCTCCATGGTCTTCTACTCGCTCAAAGAAACAGGTCAGCAAACCTGTTCCTTCTGACTCATCTGACTTTGACTTCTATCTGGATACCACTGTTAAGGTTGATCCTGATCTTGAGGTCCCTGCACCATCCTCTCATCAAGATACTCTTGAGGCTCATCATCTCCACTTTCAAAATCAAAAATTAGCTAGAGGGAGAGTTGTTAGTGGCTTTGGGGGTATTGCTATGCAGACTTTACTGGATAAATTAGAGTTTTAGGGATGGTCTCATCTCTTTCTACAGGGTAACCTTCAAAGAAAATTTACTAAATCTGAAGTGTATGAGTTCTATACGAATGGGGTGGGCATTGGTGAGTTGTTCTTCACTACTGTTAGAAAGGTTGCTCTGAATATTTATATTGCTGATATTGTTAGGATTTTGAATATTTCTTCTGGGGGTGGGGCCACTATGTCAAGGGCAGTTGGCCACCTCTTGATAATCTTGCCTATGTAGAAAGTTCTCTGGGAATCCTCAACTGATCAATCATAGAAGAGTACTTAAGAGGGAGATGTCTCCACTTCACCAATTGTACTTTGATGTAGTGCATAAGATAATTCTCCCTAGGAATGAAAGGGGGACTGTGTCTAGCTTTCTTGATCTTAATCTTATGGAACTATTGGATATTGAGGTGAGAATTGATTTGCCTTGACTCCTCCTAAAGCATATGCAAAGGGTTCTACTCAAGAAAATAAATGGACATGCTCTCTCTTATCAATTCTGGCTCACCCCTATATTAGAGGAATTTGGGGTGTCTGTCCAAGTGTGGTCTTCACAGACTACCAAGGATATCATAAGGCCTGTGAACCATATGATACTACCTGTTTCTATGAAGAGTACTAATAACCCAATGCAAAGATTGAGAAATGCACTGGCAGAGAAACAGGTTAAGGTGGAAGTTGCTCAAGTTGCTCTGGAGGCTACACAGGTTGCTCATGAGGAGGAAAAAGGCCTTCTTCAAGCTCAGATTATTTCCCTTACCTCTTTGTTGAAAAAGAAGAGAGCAGAGAATGGTGATGATATTAGGAAACTCACCTCCCTTCTCCCCTCTTGTTCATCTACTTAGCCTTTTTTCTGATCTCCTAGGACTATCTCTTTTTGTTCCTTCCCTGGTTAATTTATTCTCTTTTAGGTTACTTTTGGTATATGTAGTCATATCTGCTAATGAATGAAATGGACTTGGTTATTTTACTGTTTTATCATACTACATTCAGGTTCTCTTATTCTGAGTTTTGATTGTCTTAGTGATAGCCTCAATAGCTATGAATTATTAAACGTTTTCACTTGTTGATCCAGCTTTTCGATGATGTCAAAAGGGGGAAGAGTAGGCTATGCAATGCTTATAACTCAATTGGACTAACCTGTGTTTCATTCTGGTTCTTTTGCTTAAATTTCTTAGTGAGTATGTCAGGTTTTTGTAGTGTTGTGATACTATGTTTGTCATCATCAAAAAGGGGAAAATTGTTAGGGCATGTGAAGTTTTGATGATAGATATGTGAATGAAACATGTCGTGAAAGTTGGTCCATCCAAGTGAACAAAGCTAAGTTGCAGACAAGTTATTGATAAGATGACTCTGCGTACAAACAGGAGTGGATAACATTACCACATCAGAAGTTGAGTTGAACAAAAAGTCTATCACATCAGAAGTTGAATGGAACAACAAGTCTTGTAGTAGTTGAGTTGAATAAAAAGTCCTGCAAAACTAAGAGATAAATGAAAAAGAGTCCCATTCAAACAAGGAAGGAGGAACGGCTACAACAAGAAGTGGAGTTACTTGATAAAGTCCTATTAAAGATAGAAGTAGAAAGAAACAAGGACTGTATCAGAAGGTGTGCATATATACACGTCAAACAACACTCAAGGAACCCACTCAATGCACTGAAAAGATAATCAACAATCAGCAAAATAGTTCACATACTTGAAGAAGAACCTGGTCCCTTACTTAGCAAGTCATAGACTGTTTGTAGTAGGTAGGTTCTTTGAGTTGTAATGAGTCATTGTTCTAGTCTCAGTGATCTATAAACTGAGTTAGGAGTTGTGTCTTCAAGTTAGAAAACTCGAAGACTTGGGAACACTTATCTTGGAAAGATTTGTGTTTTTGTAGTGATAGGAGTTAGAAGTTTTAATTCCTAGTTTACAAGAAGTCTTGTAATTTTGTTGATTGTTGAGGCTCAAGTGTTATAGTGAAGTTGGGGTTAAATCCTGTAGAGGTACAGGTCGTGGTTTTTTACACCTTTCTTGAGCCGGGAGTTTTCCACGTAAAAACACTGTGTTCAGCTTTTACTTCTGTGAACCACGTTTACTTACTTATTCCACAGATAGACAATTAATAGGGCTCGTACTCTAACAATATACTTGGTACTTTTACAAATAAATAATATAATCATGTAGGTACTTTTTATATTCATGATGGATAAACTTAAATTCATTAAAAACAAACAAGTTTAGCACTAAATGGATTAAACTTTTCCTTACAAAGAAATGAAGTTTGGTGGGGCAATGCACATGCATGAACCCTAAAAAGGAATGAAAAACATCAGTCCAAACTTGAAAGGCACTTCACAAATACACATGGGAGCACAAAGCATGTCTTGAAATTTTTGGCAATGTATGCATAGACATTATAAGTTTGTGAATGATTTTAGTAAAAGTTAGCCACATAATGAATAATTTAGGCCATTGCATCATTGCATGTGACGCCTCTATCCAAATACTTTCAACCACATCTCCTAGTCTAAGTCTAAAAAAAATAAAGAAAGAAGAAAGATATGACAACTTAACATTTAGTACTCCTTACTTAAATGGGAACATGAAAGGAGAATAAAAAGAGAACTCAAAATGGCCAAAAGGCCACCATGTGAACTGAATACACAAATTAGACCTTGTTTAATGCAACAAATTAAGACGTAGTAATTAGTACTTTCGTTACAATGATTGAAATGTCTGCCTTTGGAAGTTAATGGGGAGACAGACAAGAGGCGTGTGATGGTCAATCCACTGACCCTTTTATTAAACCACATGAATTTACTCCTAAATTGGTATTACTTACTACTTAGGAAAAATCTTTTTGCCACAATTTGGCCATAATAAAAAAAAATTGTGTTCACACTTAACTTTTAGATTTTTTTGCCCTTTTATGGTAAAATATGGTAAAATTTAAATAAGATTATGAAAATCTTTTCACAATTATAGCCAAATTTGAACCAAAAAATTATGACCATTTAGCATTTTCTATATATATTAAAGTGCTTTTATTTTATAGATACTCGTACTACTTTAAGTGGCAATCATTAAAACTTTAGGTGCTAGATTTACTAAAATCAATATTAAAAGTAAAAGGGGGTAAACAACCTTTTCCGTGGAAGAATTTTATTACTCCATTAAATTAACAGCTAAGAGTGACTAAGCCCTTTGTCTTCTTATGACTTTTTGTCTTCTTTTTTTTTCTTTCATGGTCCAATAGTTAAATTAGGATTCTATTAGATTTGGATTCACACATTATAAGATGGACGACACTTTCTATAAATAAAAACCTTCACGGAAGGTCGAATTCAAAAGTTCTATTTAAAAATAAAGAAATCTCAATTATTTCACTATAACTCATTCGATTGTAATATCTTTTTACCTATTAGTTATAAAATTCCTTCTATTTATTACATTATTGTCTTTCAGTCCCTCACTAGCTTGTCAAGAATGTGTGATACACTAATTTATATTTTTTCTAAATAAAAATCAACTCACAATGGATTTAACTATGCATGTTTTGATCCTTATTAACGTGAAAGATGTGATATCTAATTGCCATGTGTTGTCCGTCAGATCAAAGATGATAAAATTGAGCAAGATTAACTCCTTTATTTTCTACCACAAAATGATTTATTTAGAAAATTAAAGTATTAAACTGACTAAGGTAGAGTGGATAAGGGAATGGTATTCCAACAAATACAATTGGCCATAGATCTTGCCAACAAGAGGGTAAAAACCATATTAGTCAATTTACTTTCCCCCCGCAACTTATAAGGGATGTTTTGAAGCTCAATTAATTTGGAATTTGTATTTTATGAAGTTCAAATGAAAGAAAATCGTTTTTTATCGGTATTTTTCAATTTTTTAATTTTCAAAACTCAAATTCAAAATTTTTTACTAAGAGTTATGAAATTATACCTATCCCATTATAATCTTCATATATTAGAGGATGCAAGTTATATTATCCCTGCACCACTGCTATATGCTGTAATTAATTGCTAACCATCTTCCAATATATATATTCTTCTAACAAGATTCCATATATCCGCATTTTGATATGTTCCGAATTAGTTTTCATGCTTCCCTTTTGAAGTCAATTTAACTCGTTTTCTATGCGCTAAATTAAATTAGATCAACTTAATATGTCATAATTAAAATTTAGATATTAAAAATCTATACGATAAGTACAATAAATTACAACTTTTTTCATGTTAATTTGACGAAAAATATACTTTAAAAAGCTAGTCAAAACTCATCTAGTTTAACTCTCGAAAAACAAGAGTCAAAACTCATCTAGTTTAACCCTCGAAAAACAAGGATGACAACCAATATGATACGTGCGGAGTATTTCTTTACTTTTCTTTCATCTAAAACCTCCTTAATAATTTTATATTTTAAAAAAAAAAAAAACATACTAACAATAAAAAGAAAGGAAAAAAACAAAGTTATTGTTCAAATTCTGACTTTGAATAGGCCATTACCCATTTGCATACTTGACCCGTTTGTTCAGAGTGATCCCTAATTTATTTTTTTAAGTTCAAAATTTTTGTATCCATCAGTTTGCTATATATTTAATTAGTATCAAGGTGGATAAAAAGCCTTAGGCGTGTGTCCAAAGTTGGCTGTTTCATGTGCAATGAATTTGACAAATAAAAGACATTAAATAATAGTAGTGTAACTACTTGAAATTTATTTTCCCTCTTAAACGGAAATCCCAAAGAAGAAACTTCATAATGTTACTATTACTTTTATTTATTTGATAATGTTCTAGATTAGATAAAGACCAATATTTAAGTCATGACTAAAACGATTGCGTTTATGACTTCCCAAGTGTCATGATGTTTTAGCATTATAAAAAGTAAACTAGTATACATATCCGCGCGATGCGCGAAATTAAAAGATTTTAATAGTTTGAACATACTACATCATTTTGGTTTTATTAAAATATAATTGTCATCTTACTTTTAATGAAATGTATTTAATAATATACACTTAATAAAATATTAATACATATGCATAATCATCAAATAACATTTTGATACAATTAAATATTATAATTATAATTTTTTTATACCACCATTTCAGAATATAATATCAAATAATATCAAATAACATTTTTATACAATTAATATAATCTTCATTTTGAAGTGTAGTATGAAATCCCCTACTTATGATATTGTGAACTGTGGACTCTATTCTTATGATCAAGTCAGTCATGTGTGTCAGTTTCCTTCCATTGAGTCTCAGGAGTACTTGTACTTGAAAAATATAGTTGTGTGCCTAGAGTCATGTCATATTATCACGATACTCTCAGTCAAGCCATGATCTATAGAAATCAGACAGTCATGTGACTCAGGAAATCTCAGAAATCTCAGGATCTTAGCTAATTCTCAGATAATAGTACTATTCCGTCAGTCAACAAAAGTCAGTTACTCAGTCCATGTACAGTCAGTTAATCATGTTCAATCTCTTCAGATGGGAGTAGAAGTTAGCACCGAGTGAACCCAAGGATGGGAACTCACCTGCCAGATAAGGGTGTGATTCTTAGCAGTCATCCTTGTGTTCCAGAACTACGTAGTCAGTGTAGGTTGAGACATCTTAACCTATCAGATTAGGGTTGATGAGGTGATTTGACCTGTTAGATCAGGGTCCCACCGTTCTCATTAGAGTAACTTGCCAGATAAGGGTCACTTAAAGTTTGTCCTTACCAGTGGTGCGGTATTGACACCCTTCCAATCAGGGCACAGATTGGACCCCAACTCAGCTATTATAGCGCATTTGGGGCATGTCGATTAAACAACTACCTCCCACAGTTTCAGTTCCAATCTCAGTAAAAGAACTCAGATAGTTCTTCAGATTTTAGTATACCAGGACTGTCAGATATAGTCAATTCAATTACAGTACGAAACTCAGATAGTTCTATCAGATTCAGAACTGTCAGACACAGTCATCCATGTTATCAAAAATCCCAGTATTAGTCAAGTTAGATATCAATAAGCCATGCATTAGCGCACAGATTTAGATATCACGTATTTACGATCTCAGTTACTATGTATGCATGTTTGCACTCTCACGTTTATATTAGTCATTCAGTTAGCACTGCTCATGCATGTAAGCCCTTTTGCATATAGCCTACCTCACTCGTATACTCAGTACTTTCAGTTGTACTGACGCATTTGCGCTATGATGATTTCTTTTATGTTACACCATAGGTTCAGAGCCACGAGTTCCAGATCAGCAGTACCAGTCGCATTTCAGTATACAGATTTGCAGTGAGTCCTCTTCATTCGAGGACGATATGATTTGACTTCATTTATTTTCTTCGGTTATCTTTCAGTTTACGGAGTTAGTTGGAAACATGTTCCTTCAACTCCTTACTCAGACAGTATTTAGAGACTTTTAGATTTAGTTCAGATTTATTTCAGACTTCAGTTGTTTTGGGTATTTGTTACCCCATATGGATGTTATGATTTGTCAGATATTTTATTCAGTTGAACCTTATGGCCTATTGTTCATGTTTTTCGCATTTTACATGTATATTATGCAGTGTACAGGTACAGATATCAGTCATGGGTTAGCTTGTGGTCCTTCGGGGTCATAAGCACCGTGTAGCATTTCAGTTCAAAAAATCGAGGTGTTACAAATACACATATATATTATGTGCTACAAATACTGCTACTATTTATTATTATTATTAGCAGTATTTTATTCTTATATTTCATTTAATATTTTAGTAAATTACATTTAGATATATTTTTTAATATATTTAATTATTAAATGTACCTATAATTTTTTTAAAACAATTATAAGTTTATCTTTGAGAAGATATTGTATCTCCAATTCAAATTTTAAAAAGGAATAGACAACAATAAGAATACAATTAGAACTCTTTAATATGATAGTCAACTATTTTTAATATGTAATTTCATATACTTTTAATTTATCTTTAATCTTGTTTTAAACCAAATAACTCTTTTAACTTGAATATTCGACTTCCTCTCCTCCTTTACTCATCTCAATTGAATATTTTAGATACCTTTTTCTACTTATCAAGATTTTTTTGATTATTTTTAATATTATATAATGTTCTTCTCTTTTAATATATATTATGGACTTACATATATTTATAGAATAAATAAATTTTACTTATTAAATAAATATGAGATACATAATTTTTCAAACATATTAAATGTTAGAAAGATAAAATAAGTAATCACAATAATATTTTAGTTGGAATGATTACTTTGTATAAGTAATTTTGACAATAATATTAATAATACAAAAAATTTATTTACATATTTGATAATGAAACAAAATAAAAAAACTATTTCCCCCCTCTCCTCATATCCCCCCACCCACCCACCCACCCACCCCTCCTCTTCCTTGCCGAAAACCCACAAAAAAAAAAAATCAAAATCAAATATTTTTTGTTCTTTTTTAAACTTTTAAATTTAAATTTAATTATTTTTAATCTTTTAAATTCAAATGCTAAGAAGATTAATTTATTATTCTCTTTATTCTTATTTTTCTTAAAAATATGTATATTTACCTTATAAGTTATATAATTGAATTTAGATATATATTTAAGATAAGTGATGATGATAATAATAATAATGTAGTAGTAATAGTAATTATTGTTGTTGACTCTAGTATATTTTTTAATGAAATTTTTTAAAGTTATAATTTATAAGTAATTAAGTCTTCTTCTCTTATATTTTAAAATATAAAAATTAAATTTAAATTTAAGTTGATTTTTATATTATAATGTTCATGTGACTTGTTGTTTATCGAGATTTTAGTTTTGCGATTTTAAAAAATATAAACGACAAATAAAATTAGTAAATATTTTTAATATACAAATATAAATTTGCAAGTAAAATCATGAAAAGAATAAATCAATTGCAATATTCAAATGCATATAAATCTTTTTTATAACCTTCTTAGAATAGAGTGGATATGTAAATGTGATGGAGAAATATATTATATTTGAACACATGGAAATATTTACATTCATTCTTTACATAAATGATCTAATAAATTTTCTTTTTATATTTTGACTCTCAATTGTACTTGCTGATTTCTCAAATATTTATTTTGCATTTTGGAAAGATCACATACATAGAATTTGTGAAAATTTCAGCTTCCTTAGATACATCTGTGACTATATAGTGTTAGTTACAAAAATAATAAAATTACTATAAAATTAAATCAAGTATGAGGACATACCATTTTAATTTATTCAGAGAAATCTAATGAACATTACCTATAATTTCTTTTAATCCATGGTAGGTACATTTGTTTTAAAAAAATAAACATAATGTTAATCATAAATAAGAATAAAATAATTCAAAATTACATTAACCATGAATAATATATATTGATAATTAATCAAACAAATCTAATGAGAATTACCTGTAATCTTTTTGACCATGGTAGATATATCTGTGATAAAAATTAGATATAATATTAATAATAAATAATAATAAAAAAATTAAAAGTTAAGTTAAGCATAACATACCTCAATAGTTATTCAAAGATAATTTTAATAACAATAATGTAAAAATTATTTTCTGATATTATTATACCAATATCTTGTGAATAAAATGATCATATAAATTTTTTTGAGATAAACACAATCTAAATATGAAAATAATTATAACTGACAGAAAAAAAAGAAGAAATGAAGAAAGCTTAAATGATATATGTATTGAAGGAGATATATATAGAAGGTTACAAATATGGATATTTGTGTCAACCAAAATTTTAGTCAAATTCAAAATCTAAATATATCAGTTTGTTAGAAAAGATAAGATTCTAAATTATCATTATCTAATAATTTATAATTTTAAAATAAAAAAAATAAAAAATCATTTGAGAAGTTACATTCAAACTTGAAAACTGCATAGTTAGAATTTTATTAGAAACTCAACCTTATTTAATTGATTTAAATAAAAAATAAATAAAAAAGAAGACATTTGTTCAAACGTGTTCTTATATTTAATTATTTCTTTAATTATTTGTTTTAAAAAATCGTAATAATGTTAATCATAAATAATAGTAATAATTATTTGTTTTAATTACTATTATTTAATTATATTATTATTATTATTATTATTATTATTATTTGGATAAATTTTTCATCTTTTATTAATATAAAAATAAATTATATTTAAATATATTTTATAACATTTAAATTATAAAGAGATAAGTTTGAAATAACAAAATATTTATTAGAACTCTTCAATTATGGATTTCTATTTTTAAAATAATGAAAATCTTTTTATTAAAAGGACAATGTATTTCAAATTCAAATAATTCTTCTTTCAATTCAAAACTTGATAAGAGTCCAATTAAACATTTTAATGTGATAAATAACTATTTTTAATAATTAATTTTATTTTATAATTATTTTTAATTTAAAATCAATAATTTATTAGTATTAATTATCTTTGATAGTTATCTTTTTATTTGCACGTTTTTTAAAATTTTATTTTCTTTTGTTTTCTTTTCTTTCCTTCATTTTGTTTGTTTTTTTAATATTTTTTATAAAAAAAATTGACAACTTAGATATGTTAAGGTATTTCAAGTAGATATATATGTTGTATTTAATTATTAAATTTTAATTTATATTTAAAATAAGCGCAAGTAAAAATTACTTTTAGATACACACCACAAATATATATTATTTATATTTATCAATAATAATAATAATAATAATAATAATAATATATTTATCATTATATTTTATATAGATAAGTTTATAAAATATAAGATTATATTTAAATATATTTTATAACATTTAAATTTTAAAAAGATAAGTTTGAAATAACAAATATCTATTAGAACTCATCAATTATGAGTTTCTAATTTTATCTTTTTATTTAAAGGATAATGATTTCAAATTTAAATACTTAATTTTTCAATTTAAGAAGTAATTTTATTTTATAATTATTTTAATTTAAAATAAAAAAATTATTAGTCTTAATTATCTTTGATAGTTTATGTTCTTTTTTTTTTTTTGCACGTTTTTTTATTTTATTATCTTTTTTTTTTTTTTTTTTTTTTGTTAATTTTTTTTAAAATAAATAAATTGACAACTTAGATATATGAAGATATTCCAAGTAGATATATACGTTGAATTTAATTACTAAATTTTAATTTATATTTAAAATTTTAAAATAATCGTAAGTAAGGAAAAATTTAAGCTAATGATTTTTTTTTAAATAAAGGATAATGCATTTTAATATTCAAATAATTCAAATTTGTTATTACATTATTATTAACTTTGTCCTAAAAAACTACCACGTGGCTTCTCAATAGCTTGCCACGTGGCTAATTATTGTGCTTCGTCCTCTGCTTTATAATATATATAGATAGATTATTTATTATTAATAGTATTATATTTTTAACTTTTATTTAATATTTACATAAATTATATTTAGATAGTTTTATAATATTTATTTGAATTTTTAAAGAGATAAACATGAAAGAGTAAACGTTCATTCAAAACTCTTTAACCATGAATTTCTATTTTTAAGCTAATGATTTATTTTTTTTCAAATAAAGAATAATATATTTTCAAATTCAAAATTTTTAATTTTTTTAATACATTATTATTACAACATTATTAAGTTATGTCCTAAAAATTGTCACGTGGCTTCTTGTCTTACTTTTAATTTTGCTTTTATATAGATTAGATGTCAGATTAGATGTCAAGAACAATATTTTGGCCTTGATCGGCAATACGCATGGTGTTTTAGGATTACGTTAGTATTACGCCAAAAAATAAAAAAGGAAAGTAAATTTTTGCTAATGCTTTTTTTTTTTAATGAACAACTCCTCAACTTCCACTTCAGATAATTCAGGGAGCTCTCTAGTAGAGGACTCAATTCCTCTTAAAACAAAGGATTATTATAATGATGATCATCATAATGATGGTGATAATAATAATTATAGTAATGATTAATAATAATGATGATGATTATAATGATAATGATAATTGTATATGAGGAGGAGGAGGAGGACGACGACGACAACGACGATAACAACAACAACGACAACAACGACGACGACAACAATAACACCGACAACGACAACGACAACAACAACAACAACAACAACAACAACAACAACAACGGTGACAACGACGACGACGACAACAACAACGACGACAACAACAACACCGACAACAACAATGACAATAACAACAACAACAACGACAACAACAACACCGACAAGAACGACAACAACACCGACAACGACAACAACAACAACAATAACAACACCGACAACAACACCGACAACAACACCGACAACAACAACAACACCGACAACACCGACAACAACAACACCGCCAACAACAACGACGATAACAACAACGAGAATGACAACAACAACAACGAGAATGACAACAACAACAACACCAACAACGACGACAACAACAACGACGACAACAACAACGACAACAACAATAACAACAACAATAACAACGACAACGACGACGACAACAACAACACCGACAAAAACAACACCGACGACAACAACAACAACAACAACAACAACAACAACAACAACAACAACAACAACAACAACAACAACAACAACAACAACAACAACAACAACGACAACAACAACAACAACAACAACAACGACAACAACAACAACAACGACAACAACAACACCGACAACAACAACAACACCGACGACAACAACAACACCGACGACAACAACAACACCGACGACAACAACAACACCGACGACAACAACAACAACAACAACAACAACAACAACAACAACAACAACAACGACAACAACAACAACAACGACAACAACAACACCGACGACAACAACAACACCGACGACAACAACAACACCGACGACAACAACAACACCGACGACAACAACAACAACAACAACAACAACAACAACAACAACAACAACAACAACAACAACAACAACAACAACAACACCGACAACAACAACACCGACGACAACAACAACACCGATGACAACAACAACACCGACGACAACAACAACACCGACGACAACAACAACACCGACGACAACAACAACACCGACGACAACAACAACACCGACGACAACAACAACACCGACGACAACAACAACACCGACGACAACAACGACACCGACGACGACAACAACAACAACAACAACCACAACAACAACAACAACCACAACAACAACAACAACAACAACAACAACAACAACAACAACAACAACAACACCAACAACAACAACAACACCGACAACAACAACACCGACGACAACAACAACACCGACGACAACAACAACACCGACGACAACAACAACACCGACGACAACAACGACAACAACAACAACAACGACAACAACAACAACAACAACAACAACAACAACAACAACAACAACAACAACAACAACAACAACAACAACAACAACAACAACAACAACAACAACAACAACAACAACAACAACAACAACAACAACAACAACAACAACAACAACAACAACAACAACAACAACAACAACAACAACAACAACAACAACAACAACAACAACAACAACAACAACAACAACAACAACAACAACAACAACAACAACAACAACAACAACAACAACAACAACAACAACAACAACAACAACAACAACAACAACAACAACAACAACAACAACAACAACAACAACAACAACAACAACAACAACAACAACAACAACAACAACAACAACAACAACAACAACAACAACAACAACAACAACAACAACAACAACAACAACAACAACAACAACAACAACAACAACAACAACAACAACAACAACAACAACAACAACAACAACAACAACAACAACAACAACAACAACAACAACAACAACAACAACAACAACAACAACAACAACAACAACAACAACAACAACAACAACAACAACAACAACAACAACAACAACAACAACAACAACAACAACAACAACAACAACAACAACAACAACAACAACAACAACAACAACAACAACAACAACAACAACAACAACAACAACAACAACAACAACAACAACAACAACAACAACAACAACAACAACAACAACAACAACAACAACAACAACAACAACAACAACAACAACAACAACAACAACAACAACAACAACAACAACAACAACAACAACAACAACAACAACAACAACAACAACAACAACAACAACAACAACAACAACAACAACAACAACAACAACAACAACAACAACAACAACAACAACAACAACGACAACAACAACAACAACGACAACAACAACACCGACGACAACAACAACACCGACGACAACAACAACACCGACGACAACAACAACACCGACGACAACAACAACAACAACAACAACAACAACAACAACAACAACAACAACAACAACAACAACAACAACAACAACACCGACAACAACAACACCGACGACAACAACAACACCGATGACAACAACAACACCGACGACAACAACAACACCGACGACAACAACAACACCGACGACAACAACAACACCGACGACAACAACAACACCGACGACAACAACAACACCGACGACAACAACAACACCGACGACAACACCGACGACAACAACGACACCGACGACGACAACAACAACAACAACAACCACAACAACAACAACAACCACAACAACAACAACAACAACAACAACAACAACAACAACAACAACAACAACACCAACAACAACAACAACACCGACAACAACAACACCGACGACAACAACAACACCGACGACAACAACAACACCGACGACAACAACAACACCGACGACAACAACGACAACAACAACAACAACGACAACAACAACAACAACAACAACAACAACAACAACAACAACAACAACAACAACAACAACAACAACAACAACAACAACAACAACAACAACAACAACAACAACAACAACAACAACAACAACAACAACAACAACAACAACAACAACAACAACAACAACAACAACAACAACAACAACAACAACAACAACAACAACAACAACAACAACAACAACAACAACAACAACAACAACAACAACAACAACAACAACAACAACAACAACAACAACAACAACAACAACAACAACAACAACAACAACAACAACAACAACAACAACAACAACAACAACAACAACAACAACAACAACAACAACAACAACAACAACAACAACAACAACAACAACAACAACAACAACAACAACAACAACAACAACAACAACAACAACAACAACAACAACAACAACAACAACAACAACAACAACGACAACAACAACAACGACAACTACAACAACGACAACAACAACAACGACAACAACAACAACGACAACAACAACAACGACAACAACAACAACGACAACAACAACAACGACAACAACGACAACAACAACAACGACAACAACAACAACACCGACAACAACACCGACAACAACACCGACAACAACACCGACAACAACACCGACAACAACAACGACAACAACAACGACAACAACAACGACAACACCAACGACAACACCGACAACAACACCGACAACAACACCGACAACAACACCGACAACAACACCGACAACAACAACGACAACAACAACGACAACAACAACAACAACAACAACAACAACAACAACAACAACAACAACAACAACAACAACAACAACAACAACAACAACAACAACAACAACGACAACAACAACGACAACAACAACGACGACAACAACAACGACGACAACAACAACGACGACAACAACAACGACGACAACAACGACGACAACAACAACAACAACAACAACAACAACAACAACAACAACAACAACAACAACAACAACAACAACAACAACAACAACAACAACAACAACAACAACAACAACAACAACAACAACAACAACAACAACAACAACAACAACAACAACAACAACAACAACAACAACAACAACAAACGTCCTAGTCAAAGATTAGTTCATCATCAGGATTAGATTTGGCTTAAGAATATAATTAAAACTCATGATTGCAATGTCTAATTACCTGAAAATCATCGTTAATTTTAAAATCTCAAATGCATTGTTTTTTGCCAAAGATCACATGGCCGCCCTAAGAAAAAACGACTTTAATAAATTTTAACATTAATAATAAATAAATTAAGAGAATTGTTATTACAATGCTAAAATAAGAAAGATAAGTGTAATATTTAAAACTACACGAGAGGTTAGTATGATGAGGCGGAATTTAGGAAAAGTCTCTAAATTTATTCTTTTTTTTCTTATTGACGGTGATGTCCAATAGCTCACCTCAACCACGATTCTTCATGTGTCTATTATCTTCAACTATTTACTAAGTATCGAAAATTTTTGTTCATAAAAGATTAGGAAAACGAAAAACAATGGCCTAGCGTTTCTGGTCAACTAAAAGATAGTAACATACTCTTTAAGTGAACCAACAAATTGAAATTTGTGTAACAAGACAAAACTACTCAAGTCAATAGTACCACCAAGGCTCCGGCTATCACCTAGAAATTTCATACTGAAAATGTGGTGGCCCAATGCAGGGGCAGAGCGTGGATGTTAGTCACGAATTTGGCTGAATTCAATAATTTTGTTTAAGTTCTGTATTTCATCGTAAAATATCAAATATATAAACATAATTAATTTAAACTTAATAACTTAAAATGGTTAGAATCGAAAATCCAAAAGCTTTAAATCTTGACTCGGAGCCTCGGATTCAAGTGTGAGGCAACTTCCCTGCACCAGGTACTATACTTGTCAATCAGAATCAAGAAATTTAAAATAACACATGAAACAATAACATCAAATTAGTTTCAACTGGAGCAGCCGCTTCAGACAGAGGGCTTTATATTATAATACTTGTCAAGATTTAAGGAAAATTCATTTTTAGCCACCAGAAAATTGGTCACTCTCCAATTGTACAACTCTAATTAACTCCAAAATTAAAAATCCCACTTGTGGGTTAGAAGGTCTAACAAGTAACTGTGACCAAAATTCACGTAAAGTGGACTTGGACTCAAGGGGGACCATTGTGAGACTCGAAATAATGTATTGCATTGTAAAAAGTTGGGTAGTTCGGTGTACAAAAGCTCTCGCTATATACTGCATCTGGGAAAGGCTGGAACACAATAATATATTGTACTCAACCTTACCTTGCACTTCTGGTAGAGATTATTTCCACGGCTTGAACTCATGAGCTCCTGGTCACATAACAACTTTATCGGTTACTCCATGGCTCCCTCCTAAGAACAAGGTAATTAAGGGCAAATCCCTCTTAGTTGTACTTCCTATATTCTTGATTTCTTCCCCTATAAATACCCTTCCAGTCTTACTCTTTCCCATCAAACATTAAATATTCATCTCTTCAATCTTTTGTATTCACAAATATTCTATTTGTTAACAAACTAAGAAGCACATATATAATTTACAAAAAGATGGAGAACTTCCCAATTATCAACTTGGAAAAGCTCAATGGAGATGAGAGATCCACCACCATGGAAATGATCAAAGATGCATGTGAGAATTGGGGCTTCTTTGAGGTAATTACGCTTTGCATGAACATATCACTCCCTATGTTTCAATTTTATGGTCATACTGTCAATTTTAATATGTCAAAAAACGAACCACTTTTTGTATTTAGTAATTCTGTAGTTCCAACATCCTGCATGGTGTGTTTAGTACTAAATGATTTAAAGAACATTTTGGTATGTTGTACACATTAAGACCACAAGATTCTTTAAACTTCGTCCTCAGGCAAACTAAGACATAAAATAATCAGATGGAGAAGTGATCTTTAAGCTAGTGAGAAATTTTGAATATAGATGTTTTTTCTTAGTTTGTTTCTGTGATCATTGCAGTTGGTGAACCATGGGATTCCACATGAAGTAATGGACACAGTGGAGAAATTGACAAAGGGACATTACAAGAAGTGCATGGAACAGAGGTTCAAGGAATTGGTGGCCAGCAAGGGACTTGATGCTGTGCAAGCTGAGGTTACTGATTTGGATTGGGAAAGCACTTTCTTTTTGCGCCATCGTCCTGTTTCTAACATTGCTGATGTACCTGATCTTGATGACGAATACAGGTAATGTATGCTATACAGATCAAGATATATAGTAGTTTCTTAGTTCAAAGTTCAAAGCTTATAGTAAATTCATGTCTCAAATGATGCAGAGAGGTCATGAGAGATTTTGCAAAAAGATTGGAGAAGTTGGCTGAGGAGTTACTGGACTTGCTCTGTGAAAATCTTGGGCTTGAAAAGGGTTACTTGAAAAAGGCCTTTTATGGATCAAAAGGTCCCAATTTCGGAACCAAGGTGAGCAATTATCCGCCATGCCCCAAACCCGATTTGATCAAGGGACTCCGCGCCCACACAGATGCTGGTGGCATCGTACTTCTCTTCCAAGATGACAAAGTGAGTGGCCTTCAACTCCTCAAAGACGGACAATGGATCGATGTCCCTCCCATGCGCCACTCTATTGTGGTTAACCTCGGCGACCAACTTGAGGTACAAGATCATAAAGTATCTCATTATGTATAGTTCTTTTCACCATAACTTAAAAAGTACTGAAAGGGTAATATTTATGAAATGCAAAAACAGGTGATCACCAACGGGAAGTATAAGAGCGTTATGCACAGAGTGATTGCACAAACAAACGGGACTCGCATGTCACTTGCCTCATTTTATAATCCAGGAAACGATGCAGTGATCTATCCAGCACCAGCTTTGATCGAAAAAGAGGAAGAGGAAAGCAAGCAAGTGTACCCAAAGTTCGTGTTTGATGACTACATGAAGTTATACGCTGGACTCAAGTTTCAGGCCAAAGAACCAAGGTTCGAAGCCATGAAAGCCATGGAAGCTGATGTGAAAGTTGATCCAATTGCAAGTGCTTAATTTCCAATTCACAAAGAAGAAAAGAAAATGATTCTGTTCTTTAAGTTTCACAAACCCAACTAAAAACATTATTTGCTTCTATAGGGTCACAGAATCATATAAAAGATGGTGTTGCTCTACTGTGTGGTGGTATAAAGTGTCCTAAGTTTGTGTCTAAAAATAATACTAGTAGTATGATAAATCAAAGTTACTTCCAAGTGTGATTTTTATACAAATAAAATAATTGGCAGTCCCCTATTCCTCTTTTCATGAAATTAATTAGTCTTTCTTTCATAAGTCAACTTTTGAGCATACTTAATTCACTGTTGAGAAATTCACTAGGACCAAACTTATATTGCTGTTGGACAAGTATGTCATGCGAATATTTATTAGATCGGACCAGGAAAAGGAGGCACAGAAAATAAAAAAGGATTAGGTAAGGAATGAAAAATAATAGTAATAATCTATAATTGTTGGAAATAACTGTTGAAAAAGTATACCAAATAAGGTATTAACAATACACGTTAAACTAATGCATGCATTAACTTTTCAGTACACTCTACCAAACGACCCCTCCATTAGTTTGTCCTACTCCTAAATCTACCTATAACATATAAATACACCATTAACGACTGGGATTAGCTGCATGAGATAGAATAGTTCTGCATCATGTGACAATATCTAGGTTGTAGATAAAGGTGATTCATCTGCATATAAGTATTCTTCAATTAGTAAAACGAATCGTGGTTCTTGTAGATCAGTAAGTCTTCTAAATTAGCGCATTTACAAAAGAATATGTATGTATAGGTTGTTTGTGCACAAGAAGAAGATTATTTTACTTTCTTCGCTTTTTGTTATTTTCAACTGTAATTTAATTATTGTGATATATTACATCAGGTCATGTAGCAGGCAGCATCCTTTCGGCTTACTTTTCATGCAAGAAAAGGACCAAACTTTCTTTGTCATCAACTCTTTTTGAAAAAAATGATCAAAAAGCTAAGCCTTTAATCTTGACCCATACCATTTAAATTAATTAATATTAGTCAGAGTGTTCTCGAATTTTTAGTTTGAACATGGACGTTAACGTGGGTATCACATAGTGGGAAAAAAATAAATAACAAATAAGAATGTGAACTTCACTAATAAGATGAAAAAATAAGATTCAAATTAGATCAATTTTAAATGAGATAGTGATGGTCTTTGAGGCATTTTATCGAAATAGCGATTCGACCTTTCAAGTGAAATGTGAGCAAAACACTACGAAACAAACATAACATAAAGAACATAAAGCTGCAACAAACTTTAATGGAACTATACCCTTTTGGTACAATAGTAAATACTCCCTCCGTCTTATTTTATGTGTCGTCATTTGACCGGGCACGGAGTTTAAGAAAAAAGGGAAGACTTGGTAAAGTTTACCAAATTATCCTTTATAAAAAAATATGTCAATATTCTTTTTTTAATTAAGTGGGACCAATAAGGATAAAAGAGTAATTGTGTCTTTAAAAAGTTGTCTAATAAGGAAAGACAACACTTATTTTGGGATGAACTAAAAAAAAAATGATGACACATAATTTGGGACAGAGGGAGTATCTTTTAGTGACCACGAAATCCTACATTTGACTTACATGCTACATTTCAAATCGATTCAGAGAAAAATGAATCATTTTTTATTTGTTTTGGAGTAACCTTAGTAAAAATGGTACAACTTATTAGTTATTTAACTAGTTGGAAGGGAATTTTGAGCCAAAACCAACGAGCGTGGGCATTTTAAGCCAAGAATATAACGAAGGATATATTTGTTGCATTTTTAATACTTAGTTCACAAGTATTTTTGACACTTTTTTTAATTCATATGGTAAACAGCGCCACTAATCCCTTTTTTCTTTTCTACACTCTTATCAAACATATACAAGTCCAACCTCCAAAAAGGCTCTTAATAGGATGCACTGGTCTTTTTTCTAAAAAAAGAAATAAATTGTAGGTCCATTGTTGGACCATTCTATTTATGAATATCAAACCAAAAAAAGGCAAAGCCACATTTTTTACAACGACCCGGTCCAAAAAAAGAACGATAAAGAGTTTCCAAAAAAGAGTGCTCAATACTCTTCACTTTTCTTCACTTTTGCCGCCTCAACTCAATGTTTTCCTCAAGGTTGAGTCGGTAGTTCATCTTGTACCTCTTGTGGGTTATCTTTCAACTCCATCCTTGCGTTGATGTGTTGTTGCTCTTTCTATAAACTTCCCTTGGTTCTGGTGAGCTCAGGTTCTCTCCTATTGACTAGCTTCTCCACCACATTTCTAATTTATATCTTCCCTTTTCAGGTGGTTGGGGGTTGTCCCTAGGGTGTTGAAGGTATGTGGTCAGGATGTTCATCTTCTTTACGCATTATATGTTCTCACTCCCTCCTCTCTTATCCATTATTTCATCATCTACCCTACTCTCTCTAATGTTCTTGTTGGTGCTATGCAGATGTTGTTGTATCTTTGTTGTTTCTCCCCCCTCCCCCCCAATGTCACTGAGAAGGTTGAGTTGTTGTGAAGGGAGGCTCCATCTACCCCTATTTTTGGTAGCTAGGGCATCTAGCTAGAATTAGTACAGTAGAGTAGTTGTCTTTGTGACTAAAATAATTATCTTTGTTCCCTTTCTTATTTCTGATTCCCATGGGATTGTAATTATTGGAACCACCTGCTGCTTATCTGAACTATGTGTGAATGCTCTTTTAATCCATGCATGTTTACTGTTATGCTTGAATGTTGATCCTTCTTGTTCTGATCTTCAAATTGGGGATTTGTGTCTTATCCATGTTTATGTATGTCCTAATTGTTACTGGTAATTCATAGAGACCATAATAGTCTCTAGAGATTTGTGATTTGATTAATTTATTTGCCAATGCATCTGCTCTATATTTTCTTCCCAGAATGTATGTTGGATTTGTGCCTGAGTTTTCTATAGTTTGTCTCTTATGTGTCCAATCTGCTCAATTAATTGCCAAGGCATTTTCCATTGCCTGTCTATCATCCTTTTTAATGCTAGAAAGTTCGTTTATACAGTAACATCCTTTAGTCCCCCCCTCCCCTCGGATGTATTCTAGAACTTTCTTAATTGTTTTTACTTCTGCATAATTGTTGGAAACCACTCCTATTCCTTTTAACTCTAGCAAATATCATCTCCCCAATGTCATTCCTAATATTGAATGCAAATGCACTTATTCCTGGATTACCTCTACTTGGACCATCTATGTTACATTTGAATTTATTCTTCTCTGGGAATCTCCAGGTGATAATGTGATAGTGTAGCTTTGGCTTATAATCCCTCAATTTGGTAACAATCTGTGGCCACTGTTTCTTTTCAATTTTGATCCAAGGATACAACTTCTTTAAGAGCTTTCTAATTAGGTCATGAGTCTTCCATATCAACTCCCTATAAGTTACATTTCCACCATGTTTAATTGCATTTCTTCTCTTCTATATACTTCACATAATGATTGTTGGATGGCCTTGTAGACTGCATTCATCTTTGGTGTTGAATTCATTATCCACCATGTGTTGATGATCTGTTGCAAGTACATACCCTCAATGTCTATTCCTGCAAAAATAACAAACTGTCTTCATAGCCTAGTGGCTATGGAGGCTGTTAGAAATAGGTGGGCCATAGTCTCTTCTTTCTAAACACCAATATCTAGAAATAATATTTATTCTCATTCTTCTTAAATTATCATCTATGGAAATCCTTATCTTCCAAATCTTCCACAAAAAAAAAATTATTTTGAAAGGTTGACATTTTGTCTAAAGAAGTTTGTATTCTTCTTTCTGTTCTTTCTTTTATCTCATGATTTCCCAAGCTAATTTAACTGTGAATCACCCTTGAGAGTCCCCCATTTACCAAGGAATGCATTTGTCTTTAGACTGAAAGGATTTATACTTTCCAAGATATGTTGAGTCATCTCTTCTGAGAGTTTACTCTTCAATTTCACCTTATCTCATTCTCTATTTCTGCAAAAATCTTTCACCTTCAACTCTTGTTCCTGTACATTGTCCCCTTCCACATAATATGAACTCCTTGTTTGGTCCAATTGTCAAACCAAAAAGCTAGAATTTCCACCTTTGACCTGCCACCAGATATTATGTTCAACTTATTCTCTAACCTCCACAATCTTCCTCCACACATGTGAAGCACCACAACCCTCACCATTATTGGGTGGTGTTTTTTTGCAGTATTTGTTTCACATGTAGTCACTCCACTTTTATAATGTGGAGATTCTAAAGTCTTACCATAATTGGGCAAAAAGGACTTTTGAGACTGAATGGAGTGAGCTGATTCCTATTCCACCCTCCTCTTTAGGATAACACATATTCTCCCACGAAATTTGGTGTTTGTTCCTTGCTCCAGTGGAGTTTGCCAATAAAAATCTTATGAATATTTATGTAATTGGTTTATCACACATGTTCGGGGGGGAGGGGGTTCATTGCTGACAGAAGAAAAGCAGGCATTGACTGTAGGACATGAGTTATTAGTATATATCTGCCTCCATATGTCAATAATTTATTCTGCCACAAACTCGGCCTTTTCAATCACCTTCTTGATCAACTCTTCAAAATGACCTCTACTCTTCCTTTCATAAAACACAAGGCACCATAAATAGATAAAAGGAAAGGATCTTTGTTTCACTCTTGTGATCCTTTTTATTCAGTTCCTCATACCTACTGGAACTTTTTCATGTAAGTATAGGAAACTCTTATCCAAATTGATCATCTGCCCTAATATCATTTCATATCCTCTTAGTACTTTCACCATTTTCTTCACAGAGCTAGGCTGACCTGAACAAAATAGGATGGTATCATCTACATATGATAAATGATTAATCTTTGGACTCCACTTTGACAGACCATACCCTTTATACACAGGGTTCTCAAATTAATCATTCAGGTTCCTTGCCAGAACCTCGGCTACAATAAAAAGTCGTTGACAATGGATCTCCCTACTTAAGTCCTATGGATGATCGAAAAAGACCAAACGATTGGCCATTTAGTAGGCCTGAATATCAATTGTTGCTGACTAGCCTCACTATCATATTAATAATCCTCTATGAAAATCCAAAATTTCTTATTACTTTCATCAGGAATTTCCATGAGACCCTATCTTAGGCTTTGGCCATGTTCAGCTTCACAACTATACTATGTAGCTTGTTTGTTTTATTGATGTCCCTTATAATCTCCTGGGCAAGGAGCTCATTTTTTGTGATGCTCTTACCTTATACAAAATCAGCCTGATATGATGATATTAGTCTAGGTAGCACCTTAACTATCCTATTATGAATGATTCTTGAAATAATTTTATTAGAGAAGATATTGAGACTAATAGGTCTCAGGTCACCAAAATTTGTAACCACCTTCTTTTTAGGAATCAGGACCAGATTGGTATGAGTCACATACCTTGGTAATTCATATCCATAAAAATGCTTTAACCATGTTTGTAATGTCTTTTTTCAATAATTTCCCAGCTGATTGATAGAATTGTCTTGAGAACTTATCTGGTTCACTAGCACTGTCAGCATTAAGTGAAAAAACCACTTGTTTCACCTCTTTTTCTATCAACATCCTTTTTATGTTTGTATTCTCCTCCTGTTTAATCAGTTATGGTATGCCTTTAAGCATATCATAATTGTTAGCTTCTGTCTTCCTTGAATTGTTCCTTAAATACATTCACAGCTTCTTCTCCTATATTCTGTGATGTGGTAATGATGTCTTCTTGCATGTGAGTATTTCACTTATATGCATTTTTCTTTTTCCTTTCATATATGCATGAAAGAACTTTGTGTTTCTATCACCATATATGAATTATTTCATCCCTACTTTCTGCCTTTAATATTTCTCTTATATCTTCAAATATCTTTTCAAAATTGCTTCAACCAGTTTCAGTTCACACTTGTTTTCCTCATTAGGGACCACTTATAATTGTATTTCCTTTGATTTCAGAATGTCCTCCAATCTGGCAACTCTCTAAAATATGTTACCAAAGGTGTTTTTGCTCCAGATTGTCAAAATGGTTTTGAATTTTTCATTTTGCCTTGCACAATAACAAATAAGGAACCTGTCATCTCACTTTTCACCTCTCCATTCTAGCTTTCTTCCAACACCTTATTGAATTCTTTATGTTTTGTCCAAAAGTTTAGTAACCTAAATGGCTTAACTATTTGTTTCTCATAGATATTGCATACTACATATAATGGAGCATGATTAGATCCTTGTCTAATAAAATGGCGCACCTTACTGTTGGGGAGCATCTGCATAAATTCATTATTTCCAAGAACTCTATCAAGCCTTTTGAAGATGTTGTCTTCTCCAATTCTACCATTCCATCATGTGTAGCAACTTCAAGTGAGTTTGAGTTCATTCCGTGAGCATGCATTCAAATAATATGCAAAATTTATTATTTTCTGTTGTGTAACTAGTAGGCCTCCTAGCTTCACAGACTCATCTGCTACAGTATTAAATCACCTCCCACTAATCAAGGCATGTTATTTTGTTCTGCAATGCCTTTCAAATTGTCCTACAATTTCAATCTGTCAGGGCACTGCATTTAGCATATACTGTGGTCACCTTAAAACATTCAGCTCCACCTCTTAGTTGGTATCTTCATTGTTAGTTGCTGAATAAAATCTATACGATCTTTTTCTTCCCACTCATTTTCCATAAAATTCATATCATTGATGAAGAACTAACTCTTGCATTTGGCATCCCCAATTTCTTCTATAGTTCTCAATCTCACTGGGACATTGAAAAGGTTCCAGTATAGCAACGTAAAAGTATTAATGTCTTATATACAGATTCATTAGTTTCTACAAAGTAACTAAAAAACTAACAGATCTGATATTCTAAAAAAAAATACCATGTTAAACATTGATCAGAGGTAAAGGATAAATATTTCTTCCTCCTTATATCCATTTGTGATTGAGACGAAACTGGCTTTGATCTTTTGTTGTTCGTTCCTTTAAGTTGCCCTATTAGCCTACATGATAGGTCTCCACTTTTGCTAATTTCTTTTTTATTAACCCCCATGATTTCATCTTCCTCAGTATTCTACTTTCCTCTAATCTCCTACTCTGTGAGAGTGTTGATAAAACACCCCCGATTTTGGTCATTGATAATTCCTTGAGCTTTCAGCTCACAATTCTATTGACGACTCTCCATACGAGTCATAGGGTGTGGTTACGGGTCTAGGGACCCAATTTGTAACCAAACTAGTGTGTAACTATCTAAGTTCTTCTCTAAGTACGAGTGGCTCACTACTGGTCGTAAGACCATATTACAAATGGTGGGGTTAAGTCGTATGTTGTCCAGTGTCTAATCACTTTGGGTTTTGTCTTGGATATGACTAGACCATAAGAGTCGGTAGGTTAAGTCACCTTGACAATGTCAGTAGGTTCGAGTCCCCCATAAGGGAGTATATAGATATGGATATTCTCTAGTTCGTGTGGCTACACGTACTGGGGCTGTAACGCCCCAAAAACGGGACTCGAGACGTCACACGATGCTTAGGATCACATGTGATCCCAAGCTAACCCTTCTACTGGCATACTTACAAGCAATTGAATAAAATACATAAATCTGAACAAAATCAGCGAAAATATAAAACTTCTCTGAACTTGATTAATACAAATCTGAATTTACAAGATTACAACTCTGCTTTTACCAACAGAACTGAAATTTAATACATTAACACCACTGACTGTCTATGAAGCCTCTACTAGTACTGACTATAGGTAGCTGGGTTATGACTCTCAACTATCCCAACTCAATACGACTGAATAAAGAAAATACAATACTTCTCAAGCTGTATAACTAACTCGAGCTCTTGAATCAAAAGAACTCATCACCTGCTGACTGGAAGCTGCGGACTGACTGAATATGGAATATGCGCTACAACTTCTACCTACATTATGAGACAATGTAGCACAAACATATATATTGATCAGTACTTTGAGGATGTACTGAGTATATGGGGTATATGCAATAGTTAAACAATATCATCAATCTTTATAGAAATCATGCATGCTGATATAAATGACTCACATAGCTTGAGCAAAAACTGAAATCTAAATCTCATAAATCATGGATAAGGAAGCATGTAATATAAATCTCGTGAGTCATTACAGTTAGTTCTAAAATCTGTGTTCTCTTCTTATTCTCAAAACTTGTAAGCTAGATGAAATCTGAAACTCATTTTGTAGAGTAAACTCTTTATCTCAATACTTTAATTCAATAAAACTATTTCAAGAGTGGGGGACATCTTTGGGAGGTTTTTCTAACCGACATAAACCATGTGAGATGACATGGACCCAACGTCTTACCCACGTTGGAGGAGAGCTATTCTACCCTTGCCATCAGAATAGAACCTTAACTTAAGTGATCACTATCTCGTCCTCAGGCCCATAAATCTTAATCCTACAGTGGCACGTAGTTCTGGACAAGTAGGATGTGCTAAACCCACACTTCCCACTCGGTGCTAAATACTACTCCCATACTTAGGCTCAGAACTTTTAGGAAATCCACCTTAAAGTAACTCAAGGGTCTATAATAAAGACCAAACTCATATCTGTAATCTGTAATAAACTGTAATAAACTCTGAAAAGTGGATTTCAAAGTTCAACTGAGGATCCAAAGAACAAATACTATTATATAACTCAAAATATGCAAATCTCGGGGCGCTTAAAGCACAAGTTCTTGAAATATCAATACTCAAATTAGGGCCTAATAACCCATGCCTCAAACTCATGTAAAATCATTGCATTTATGCTTGTTAATGCACTCAATAATAATATAACTCAAAATCTGAAAATTTCTACAATAGGCATGAAAATAAGAGAATAGACATGAAACTTATCTTCAAAATCTCTCAAAAATCATAATCTTGTAAATAGTGATAATGGGTATGAATCCCAATTTAGAACTCATGTATAAGCATTCAAAATCATAGAAAAACATTATGCTCAATATGCTTCTTGAAAAGACTTCAATACTATCAAAATAATAAGATCAAGAATCTCAATGTCATGCTTAAACTCTCTTTGAAAAATCTGAAAAATTGCATTTTGCGCATAAATACATGAAAATAGTCATGCAATTCAATATTCAATCACTTGTAAACTCATAATCTTCAAACAATATAAATTGGGTATAAAACCCTAACTTCAATTTCATGAGAGAGCACTAAAAAATTCAGTAAATTTGTAGTTTAAAACAAGTTTTGGGCACAAGGACGAAAGAATTGTCCTTGTTGAAACCCCACATACCTTAATAGTTTGGATTTGATGAATTGAATGAAAAGCTTGAACTTTGAATCCTTTGGAGATGATCTTGATATCATTCTTGAAGTTCTTGGATTAGAAACCCTAAGTTCTTGATTTTTTTTATTAAAGAGAAGAAGATGGAATTGATGATTCTTGAGGAAATTGATTAGGGTTGTTCTTGAGGGAAAAATTGAAGAATGGGAGAAAATAATGCCCCAATTGAAGCCTAAAATCGTGTTTTTACGACCTGGGTTGAGGTGGGAAAAGACCCTATTGCCCCTCTTTAATTTAAAGCAGAAATTCGTAACCCGCATCCCAATTTTGCCCTTTTGCGCGACGCGCTACCATCGCGGCTGCTCACTGCCTCAAACTAAAAATGTCATAACTTTTGACTCGGGTAACAGATTTTGGCGAAATTGGTATAGTTGGAAATCTAATTCAATTATCTAAAATTTGGTGGGTCTTAGGATGGAAAATTTCACGTATATAAAAAGTTATACACATTTAAAGTAGACCCTTGTAGGATTGAATGTCAAATTTTTGGACGAATCTGATGTTCTAAGCTCTACCTGGCTCTAAGTGACTTCTATGAACATTGTTCACCTAATAAAGACTTCACATACTTAGGATTAAAGTCATGACACAAGAATTCGAATTAAGGATTAAGAGTACGACAATTACACCTTCACCGCAACACGGTGAAATCGCGTTAAGCTACTGGAAAAGGACGAGTGCGAATTTGCGCTCTGGCGCGACGCGGTGCTATCGCGTAGCGCTAATGAAATTTGACAATTCGGAATTTAGACCTCTCCGCGACGCGCTAATATCGCGGAAGTCCAATGGAATGTGACAATTGCCATTTTGGCATCCACCGCAATGCGGTGAGTGCCCAGGTGGGATATGGGATACTGTATTACTAAAAATGCTCTAACTTCTTCACCGAGTGTCGAATTTGGGCGAATTTGATATCGATGAAAAGCTTATTCAATTTTCCATTCAATGGAAGGTCTTAATCTGGAAAATTCCGTATGAAATAAAGGTTATTCATTTTTTAAGCACACTCTTAACATTGTAGGAACGAATTTTAAGCTAGGAAAAACACGGGGTGTTACAGTATCTCCCCCTTGGGAACATTTGTCCTTGAATGTGGATAATTACGCTGAAAATACTGGGGAATTTGAGGTTCTAAGCTATCATGCACAACTGAAATAAACTGAATGACTGAATCTTAAGCATAATGAGCTACTGAATTGAGCTACGAGTGCATGAATTCTCAACAAAATAGCTATATGGCTGAGATAGAAATGAGAGCGCCAACTTATGAGTAACCATTACTTTAGGCTGGATCTGATTTCATGAGAAAATAAATGAGAGGTTTATGACATGAAAACTCGGGGTATTACAACATTTTTCCCTTGGGATCGTTCGTTCCCGAATGATATTGATTTGATTGAACTACTAGAAAAAAGACTGAGATGACGAACGGGAAGCTTATGAGTTGAATCATGACTGATCATCTAGATTCTGAAACTGATGCATGATGTATAAACTGAGCTGAATTCACAAGGTACACGAAGTGAGCAAATTTTCTCTTAGAATGATATGACTAGATGGGAAGATTGAAAACCATAGAAACTTGTTTGTATGGCTGCTAGACTGAATTACTGGCTAAACGGGTTAACTCATACTGTACATTCTACTTCAACGACTACATTCAACCTTCTACTAGGATCTCTCTAATGCACAATACATCCATCCACATATATATAAACATGACATTCAAGCCTATCTTCATAACCACGTATGGACTTCTAACACACACATATGAAAGCATCTTTCTCATATTCTCTAATACCTCTATCAATAACAACTTTCATGCACTATTCAGTTCTTAGAAAGACACACATAAAATATTCTCAACTAACCAAGTCATACACAAAAAGCTTCACCTCAATATTCCTTCATTTACAGACCTACATAAAACAAACATACAACAATCTTCCCAGCCATAACACATTTACTTTCTCCCGTCCACACAAGTTTTCATCATCACTACTAGAATCTGGAAGTCTGACTTAGTTACTTATCCTATCATCTCCCCTTAGCTTTAAGCCATCATTCTAAGTCTGTGGATTACTGAATAAACTCTAATCTAAACTGAAATCACTTTACTCTAGAGTCTGGCGTGAAATTAATACACATAAAACTAAACTTACCCTAAAGGACTGTATCTTAACGTGTAACTCCCAATGCTAGTACCTCCTTCTGAGATTCAACTCTTAGATTTCTATAGCCCTAAAAGTCATCATATAACAACTTAAACACTCACTAACTTAGAATCTTCACTTAACATGGATATTTTCAAACCCTTGCTGAACCATACTAACTTTCTTTAGACTCTACTAATATCACATAATATCACATCTCTAAACTTATTTTTTTTTCTAAACCATGAGAATCAAGATCATATCAAAAGGATCAACACTATAAATCAAAACTCCTTAACTTAGCTATCAAAACATCATACATTACCTAACTAGTCTTTCTCCACCTAGCAACTCAACGGTACTACCAACCACACAACGTGCAATAATCCTAAAAAATAATGCAGTCCCATAGCACCTTGGGCATATTCCTACATCGCACTTACAAAATCAGACTTGATTACAAATCAAGTAAACTTAAGCTCTTGCATGCACTTTTCAAGACTATTAGATCACTTCCATAAAACTAACATTCATAACACATCAATCCTTATACCCACCTTGATCACCATCTACTATTCAAACTTAGCGTCTAGTTCTAGCTATGATAAACCACAACTTCACACAATATTCTTACATGTCAAACATCTGAAAACATTAGTCTGCTAAAACTTCATAACAGTAAGGATCAATCTCAATCCTATGATCTATCTTACTTAAAATCCATTAACACATCCTCCTTCTACACATCATTACTATCTACCCTTTTTATACCGCTAAACTTAGTTCATAACTCTATAAGTTTCAACTAAACTCCCCCTGGCGATCTTAGGGATGCCTAAATTAACAACACTCCTCCACCAAGTACCTTCATCAATAACCTATACTTTTCTTGCATAACAAACACTGTCAACAACTCTTTTCATACTTCAAGCAAATAATAATTCACCTTAACTAATAACTCCTTCTCTACCTTCTACTAAATTAACACACAAGGACATATCACTTCATTAGTAACTCAACCTTATGCAAAAAGATTTAGCTATACATACATTCAATAAATTGCCCTTACCATTTTTCTTGTCACTACACCTCTAAACCCTCAATTCCAACCAACACAAGAACAAAAAGATGAACAACAAGTTGCTAGTGAATCAAAATAGGCCTCACACGGCTTTACTAGACTTTGATTTTTGTGTTTTGAACTAGAAAATGAGATGAATAACAAAGCAACTATGCTAGTGAATCGAAAGAGCCCCACACGGCTTCACTAGACTTTTACTTTCAACAACACAATGATAATAAGATTACAAGAGATGGAAACTTGGCACACAATATTCAATGACCTAAGAATACACATCTTACTCTGTCTTAGCTGGACGGCTCATAAGAATGAGGACATAACTTTAAACTTGAGGGACTTATAACATACTAAAAGGCTCCTCTCAAGCCGCTTTGTGAGACTTCTGAAACTTCTTGCTAGCAAGTCTGAGAACATTATCAGGGGAGGGAATTGGAACAGTACATAGATAGAGAAATATAGATTATCATTATGGATTCTGAGGAGAAATCTGAAAGCACACCTAACATGGTCTTACTGCATGACTTTCCATGAACATGAATAAATCCCTTCAAACTTTGGAACTTAAAAGCACTGATGGGATACTTTTTAGCCTCCTTATAATCCCATAACTATATGAGGAGACTGTTTGAGAAAGCCAAGCAGTAAAGGTTTAAGCTTGATTGTTTTTGATACCTTGAAAATAAGGCAGAGATGGCCCGAATAAAGTAAAATGAGAATCTGTATAAGTTTCTTAGAGACCCTTTCTATAGCACAATCTAAGACTTGAAAGAATGGAAATATTTCCTAAATGCCTTGTAGCCTCTCGAAGAAAAGTACAGACGTCTCTGTACTGTTCCGCAAGACTTTACTAGACACGGCTTCACAGACACCCTAGGACACTTGAACTTGTGCTCTGATACCAAGTTTGTAACGCCCCAAAAATAGCCCCCGATATGTCACACCGTGCTTAGGGTCACAAGTGATCCCAATATAGCCCTTCTACCGGTATACTTACAAGCAAATGAATAAAATATATAAATCTAAACAAAATCAACGAAAATATAAAACTTCTCTGAACATGATCAATACAAATCTGAATTTACAAGATTACAACTCAGCTTTTACCAACAAAACTGAAATTTAATACATTAACACCACTGACTATCTATGAAGCCTCTACTAGTACTGACTATAGGTAGCCGGGTCATGACTCCCAACTATCCCAACTCAATACGACTGAATAAAGAAAATACAATACTTCTCAAGCTGTATAACTGACTCAAGCCCTTGAATCAAAAGAACTCATTACCTGCTGACTGGAAGCTACGGATTGACTGAATATGGTATATGCGCTACAACTTGTACAAACATTATGAGACAATGTAGCACATAGAAATATATATTGATCAGTACTTTGAGGATGTACTGAGTATATGAGGGTGCGCAATAGTTAAACAATATCATCAATCTTTATAGAAATCATGCATGCTGATATAAATGACTCACATAGCTTGAGCAAAAACTGAAATCTAAATCTCATAAATCATGGATAAGGAAGCATATAATATGAATCTTGTGAGTCATTACAGTTAGTTATAAATCTGTGTTCTCTTCTGATTCTCAAAACTTGTAAGCTAGATGGAATCTAAAACTCATTCTGTATAGTAAACTATTATCTCAATACTTTAAATCAATAAAACTATTTGAAAAGTGGGGGACATCTTTGGGAGGTTTTTCTAACCGACATAAACCATGTGAGCTGACATGGAGTCCAACGTCTTAACCACGTTGGGGAGAGCTGATCTACCCTTGCCATCGAAATAGAACCTTAACTTAAGTGATTAATATCTCAGCCTCAAGCCCATAAATCTTAATCCTACGGTGGCACATAGTTCTGGAGAAATAGGATGCGCTAAACCCACACTTTCCGCTCGGTGCTAAATACTACTCCCATACTTAGGCTCAAAACTTTTAGGAAATTCACCTTAAAGTAACTCAAGGGTCTATAATGAAGACCAAACTCATATCTGTAATAAACTCTGAAAAGTGGATTTCAAAACTCAACTGAGGTTCCAAAGATCAAATACTATTATATAACTCAAAATATACAAATCTCGGGGCGCTTAAAGCACAAGTTCTTGAAAAATCAATACTCAAATTAGGGCCTAATAACCCATGTCTCAAACTCATGTAAAATCATTGCATTTATGCTTGTTAATGCACTCAATAATAATATAACTCAAAATCTAAAAATTTCTACAATAGGCATGAAAATAAGAGAATAGACATGAAACTTATCTTCAAAATCTCTCAAAAATCATAATCTTGTAAATAGTGATAATGGGTATGAATCCCAATTTAGAACTCATGTATAAACATTCAAAATCATAGAAAAACATCATGCTCAATATGCTTCTTGAAAATACTTCAATACTATCAAAATAATAAGATCAAGAATCTCAATGTCATGCTTAAACTCACTTTGGAAAATCTGAAAAATTGCATTTCGCACATAAATACATGAAAATAGTCATGCAATTCAATATTCAATCACTTGTAAACTCATAATCTTCAAACAATATAAATTGGGTATAAAACCCTAACTTCAATTTCATGAGATATCACTAAAAAATTCAGTAAATTTGTAGTTTAAAAAATGTTTTGGGCACAAGACGAAAGGATTGTCCTTGTTGAAATCCCACATACCTTAATAGTTCGGATTTAATGAATTGAATGGAAAAGCTTGAACTTTGAATCCTTTGGAGATGATCTTGATATCATTCTTGAAGTTCTTGGATTAGAAACCCTAAGTTCTTGATCTTTTTTTTGAAGAGAAGAAGATGAAATTGATGATTCTTGAGGGAATTAATTAGGGTTGTTCTTGAGAGAAAAATTGAAGAATGGGGGCAAATAATGCCCCAATTGAAGCCTTAGATTGTGTTTTTATGACTTGGGTTGAGATGGGAAAAGACCCCATTGCCCGTCTTTAATTTAAATAAGAAATTCGTAACCCGCATTCCGATTTTACCCTTTAGCACAATGCGCTACCATCGCGGCAGGTCACTGCCTCAAACTAAAAATGTCATAACTTTTGACTCGGGTAACGGATTTTGGCGAAATTGGTATCGTTGGAAATCTAATTCAACTATCTAAAATTTGGTCGATCTTAGGATGGAAAATTCTACGTACATAAAAATTTATACACATTTAAAGTAGATCCTTATAGGATTGAATGCCAAATTTTTGGATGAATCTGATGTTCTAAGCTCCATTTGGCTCTAAGTGTCTTCTATGAACATTATTCACCTAATAAGGACTTCACATACTTAGGATTAAAGTCATGACACAAGAATTCGAATTATGGATCAAGAGTACGTAATTACACTTTCACCGCATGTGGTGAAATCACGTTAAGCTACTGGAAAAGGATGAGTGTGAATTTGCACTCTGGCGCGACGCAGTGCTATCGCATTGCGCCAATGAAATTTGACAATTGGGAATTTGGACCTCTCCGTGATGCACCAATATCATGGAGTTCCACTGGAATGTGACAATTGCCATTTTGGCATCCACTGCGACGCGGTGAGTGCCCAGGTGGGATATACATTACTAAAAATTCTCTAACTTCTTCACCGAGTGTCGGATTTGGGAGATTTTGATATCAATGGAAAGCTTATTCAATTCTCCTCACATTGGAAAGTCTTTATCTGGAAAATTCCATATGAAATAAAGGTTATTCATTTTTGAAGCACACTCTTATCATTCTAGGAATGAATTTTTAGCTAGAAAAAACACAGGGTGTTACAGGGGCCCTCCTAGATAGCGGAGAGTTGGTCCCATATAGCCCATGGGTGCCTTTTTATATGGAGGTTATGCTACGCAGCCGGGTTATGGTTTTCAAAGTTCATGCTAAGCCTTGCTCCCTACCCCAGCATGTGACATTATATATGTATATGTTCTTCTTATGATATTATGTATTGAATGATGTATTGGTTTTGAACTGTTATCGTGTCATTGTTTTGTTCTTTTATCCCTAAGTTACATGTTAGTTCTCCAATATCTAACCATCTTAAGACGTTGTATCTCCTCGTGATGGAGGAACTGACCATACTTTTTCGTCTTCTCTCAGTGACTTGGATTCGAGATCAGCTAGAGAGTCAGATTGAAGTGGTGATCTTCCAACCTTCGAAAGACCCCAGTTCATATTGTAATTTACTTTTTATCTTTTGACTATCTTTTGGATATTGGTTTCAGCTATTGTCAGGGACATGTCCCGATATTTTATTGCCCTTTGATTTTGTAGAGGCTTTGTTAGATTACTGTGGACTTGGGTGGTTTAGTTGATTGTTTGGTGATGGACGATCGTTCGGTTATCGGTGGTTGGTATAGATATATCATTAATTTTACTATGCGCTATCTAGTTATATGTTTGGAATTCATCCAACATTTAAGGATATTTTATTGGTTCGATTAGGTAAAGGGGGTGATCTCTGGTCTATTTGGGACTTGAGATACTCGTCATGTCCAAGCCCCAGTTTGGGTCATGACAAGGGTGGTATCAGAGCCCTAAGTTCATGTTCGATTGGGTTTTCACAAAGCCGTGTCAACTAGAGTCTCTTTTATGGGTGTGTAGCACACCATACTTATAAAGGAGAGGCTATGAGATATTTAGGAATGTTTTCTTTCTTGTTTTCTTAGTTTCAGGCTGTAGAGTCTAAAATCTTGGATCCCTCTAATTTTCGTCGGTTCATCTTTTAGATCATGCCTCCAAGAAAGCCGAATGTTCGTGCAACTTCTTCTGTCCCACCTAAGGATAATGTGGTTGGAGGTCGTCCAACTTCTGGGGTCCAGACCTGGTCAAAGGTCACTGCATCTGACTGCCCTCGTAGAATCCAACCTATCTCCACTAATCCTACTATTGAGGGCGACACTCTTACTTATTCGCCTCAAGGAGAGGTTACTAATACTGAGTTTCAATGCTCCATTAACCTATTGACCCAGTTGGTGACATCTCAGTCACAACAGTCGGGTTTTGCTAGTGTTGTTGTGGGTTTTTCTGAGGCTACAAGAGTTGGCTAATTTATGCGGTTGGATCCTTCGATGTTTACCAGTACTAAGGTTGAGGAGGATCCTTAAAGTTTCATTGAGTAGATGGAGAAGATCTTTTGGGTTATGCATTCTTTAGAGATTGAAGGAGTGGAGTTTGCTGCCTCTCAATTGAAGGACGTGGTGTACCAGTGGTATAAAAATGGGAATAGTTGAGAGGCGAAGATACTGGTTCTGCCTTGTAGGATGATTTCTCTAGTGCATTTCTGGACCGCTTCTTTCCTCAGGAGTTGTTGGAGGCGAAGGCAGAAGAATTTGTTAACTTGAAACAAGGGAGAATGATAGTCAACAAGTATGCCTTGAAACTTTATCAGTTTTCTAAGTATGCCCCCAAGTTGGTGTCTAGAATAAGGGCTAGAATGCATAAGTTTGCTTCTGGATTATCCCGTGAGTTGACTCTCGAGAGTAAGGTTGTCTTGTTTAACAAGGACATAAATATCTCTAGCTTGTTTGTGTATACGTAGCAGGTTGAAGAGAAGAAAGAAAAGCAAGGTGAGATTTATGAGAGGCAGAGTAAGAAATTTCGATATTCAAAATAGGGTGGATGCAGCACCAGAGTGGAAAGTGGTCTAAGAAGAAGAACTGGGGGAGTCCTAACTCCTATTTAACGGCTAGTGCTCCCTACCCAAAGTCGTCTAGTGACCGACGTTTTTAGGGTGGTGATGCTTATGGGGTATAGGGTGCCCAATCTCAGGCCAGTGGGGCCCAATCAACATCATCCTACCCTTTTTACATATTCTGTTGCCAGCACCACCAAGGTTAGTGTGAGAAGGGAAGGAACCGATGTTTTATGTGTGGTCAGATCAGACATATGAGGTGGGATTGTCCCTCAAGAGTTGCTTCTGGGGAAAATAAGGTTCTTGTTGCCTCTTCATTAGCTCCTACACCAAAGGGTGCCACTTCTAGCCCCGACACTGGTCAAAACTGTCTTTATTCTCTCACTACTTGTCAAGAGTCCGAGGCATCTCCAAATGTCGTTATTGGTATGTTGAAACTCTTTTCTCGTGATGTGTACTGTTTACTTGAACCGGGATCCACTCTTTATTATGTAACCCCATTTGAGGCTGTGCATTTTGGTTTTGGTCCCGAGTGTATTTCAGACCTCTTTTCTATTTCTACCTTGGTGGGTGACTCTGTGGTTTCTAGGAGAGTCTATAGGGGTTATGTGGTATCTGTTGGTGGTCGGGAGACTTTGGTGGATCTGTTTGAATTAGACATGGTTGATTTTGATGTCTTATTGGATATAGATTGGTGGAACTCGTGCTATGCTACCATAAACTATCAGACTCATAAGGTCATCTCTAAATTCCCTAATTAGCTAATTTTTTAATGGGAGGGAAGTTCTATAGTGCGTAAGGGAAGGTTCATATCATATCTTAGAGCTTGAAAGTTTATTTCCAAGGGTTTTCTATATCATTTGGTCCGGGTTAAAGATTCTACATTGGAGGGACCTTCTTTACATTTTGTCCCAATGGTAAATGATTTTCATAAAGTCTTCCCTAATGATCTTCCTAGTGTCTCTCCCGATAGAGAAATTGATTTTGGTATTGATCTTATTATGAACACGCGTCCTATTTCTATTCCCCCATATAGAATGGCTCCAGTTGAGTTGAAGGAACTCAAGGAGAAGTTGAAGGTTCTCTTAGACAAGGGTTTCATCTGTCCTAGTGTGTCCTCGTGTGGTGCACCTATCTTGTTTGCACGTAATAAGAATGGTTCCCTTCGTAGGTGCAATGATTATCGATAGTTGAACAAGGTGATGATAAAGAATAAGTATCCACGTCTGAGAATGATGATCTCTTTGATCATCTTCAGGGTGCCAAATTCTTCTCTAAGATTGGTCTTTGGTCCAAGTATCATCAGTTAAAGATTAGGAAGGTGGATATCCCTAAGACTGCTTTTCGCACCCGCTATGGGCATTTTGAGTTCTTGGTGATGTCATTTGTCTTGACTAATGCCCCTGCAGGATTCATAGACCTGATGAATATGGTCTTCCGTCAGTTTCTAGATTCGTTCATGATTGTCTACATTAATGATATCTTAGTATACTCTAAGAGTAAAGAGGATCGAGCCGATCATCTCTGCCTTGTGTTGCAGACCTTAAAAGATCAACAGTTGTATGATAAGTTCTCTAAATATGAGTTCTGGTTTAATATTCTGACTTATCTAGGTCATGTTGTATCTAGTGAGGGGATCATGGTGGATCCTTAGAAGATTGTGGTGGTTAAGAAGTGGCCTAGACCCACGACTTCAATCAATATTCGGAGCTTCTTGTGTTTAGCCAATTATTATAGGAGGTTCGTGGAAGACTTTTCTTCTATTGCTTTTCTATTTACCCAATTGACTCAGAAGAAGGTGAAGTTCTTGTGGCCTGATGCTTGCGAGGGTAGCTTTGAGAAGCTAAAAGATAAGTTGACTTTATCTCTGGTCTTGACTCTACATGAAGGCACTGAGGGTTTTGTCATCTATTATGATGCGTCTCGAGTTGGTTTGGGTTGTGTGTTGATGCAGCATGACAAGGTGGTTGCTTATGCCTCTAGACAGTTAATGGTTAATAAGAAGAACTATCCGACTCATGACTTGGAGTTGCTAGTTGTGGTGTTCCTATTGAAAATCTGGTGTCACTATCTATATGGGGTCCATGTTGATATTTTTTCTGATCATAAGAGCCTGCAGTATATGTTCACTAAGAAAGAGCTAAATCTTAGGAAAAGAAGGTGGCTTGAGCTACTCAAGAATTATGACATGAGCCTTCACTACCATCCAGGTAAAGCTAACGTGGTTGCTGATGTTGTTAGCAGGATGTTAATGGGTAACTTGTTGCATGTGGATAAGGATAAGCAGGAATTGATAAAGGATATTCACCATTTGTCCAACCTTGATATTTGTCTCTTGGACTCTGAGAATGGTAGTGTTTTTTTGCAACAGGTGATGCAATCATCTCTTGGTTCTGAAATAAAGGAGAAACAAGTATTAGAACCTCTTTTGATAAAGACCGAGGAGGGTGTGGGTAAGCAGAAGATGATGGCCTTTGAGATCGATAGTGATAGTATCTTGAGGTACTAAGGAAATTTGCATGTTCTCGATGTCGATGGGTTGCAAGATAGGATCTTGGCTGAGGCTCATGAATCGTGATATACGGTTCATCCCGGTTCAACAAAGATGTATCATGACCTTAGGGAGATTTATTGGTGGAATAACATGAAGTAGGATGTAGCCAACTTTGTGGCTAAGTGTATGGTGTTCCATCAAGTAATGGTGGAGCACATGAGGCCCAGTGGTTTTCTTCAAGAGATTAAATTGCCGGTGTGGAAGTGGGAGATAATTAATATGGAATTCGTCACCGACTGTAACACCCTGTATTTTTTAGCTAGAATTTAAATTGTTGTTCCTATGCGTATGGACTTGAACCCAATTATTCTATGTATATACATGTGTTATTAGCAAATATATGACATGGTAATGTCTTCGTATATTGAATCGAGGTCATAAAAATCTCCTAACTCAAAGAAAAGTTGAGGACTTTTCTATGGATAGAGTTTTGATAAATGCTCCATCTAGGGTCAACTTTAAACGAGCGTATCTCCCAGGATATATCAATTCAGGTGTCCTACTTTATATCAATTAAAAGCTCTTAGAGTCTTCTTTCCAATGCACTTGGGTTTACCTTAATCCGATATCAGAGTGGAAAGTTATACTCATTTTACTTCAGCATGTCTGCCTGTTAACAAAGTGACGACCTGAGTTAATAAGCCGTCAACTAAATGATGACCTATTATCCCAAGTCGTCAGCTAAACCAGAAAGTCATCAACCTCAGCTTCAAAGTGACGACCTGAGTTGATAAGCCGTCAACTAAGTGACGACTTATGAACCCAAGTCATCACCCATAACCAGTAAGTGATAATTTCAGCCACAAAGTGATGACTTGAGGTGATAAGCCATCACCTAAGTGATGACTTATCAACCCAAGTCGTCACCCATGACCAGCAACGGTCCAAATCCAACAATGAGTTGACGACTTAAGTTGATAAGTCATCAACTCAAGTCGTCACCCAAAAATTTCAGCAATTTGATTCAGTTTTTGTAGGGGTATTTTGGTCTTTTCCTCACCTCAAACCCTACCCCTCCCATGACTTAAAGAATCACAAAGCGTTATTTTCCTCATATTCAATTACATAACACGTTATTTCTTCTCTACTCTCAAGAACAATAAGATTAGGGTTTCTTCCCAAGAACAATAAACTCAAGCTTTCCTTCCCCAAGAATCCAAGAATTCAATTCTCCTTTTCAAGAAAGAAACCAAGAATTATGTTCCCTAATCCAAGAATCTCAAGAAAGCTTTCAAGATCATCTCCTAGGATTTCAAGTCAAGTTCTCTACATCAAATCAAGTCTATTAAGGTATGTGGAGTTATGAACAAGGATACTCCTTTCATCCTTGTGCCCAAAACTAGTTTATAAAGTTGAATTTACATGATTTGCAACTAGGGTTTATACCCAAAGTATCTTGTTTTGAGTTTATGGATATAAAGTGATTGAAGTATGAAAGTGCACAGTTATCTTAATTTAAAGAATTCCCTTTCATGATTTAAACACTCTAAGTATGATTTGAGACATTGATTAAAGATTTCCAATTAAGCTTTAAGCATGAAATTGCGATATTGATTTCATCATCTTGACTTGAATTGTTAAAGCATTCCAATATTATTATTGTTGAGCATGAAGTTTATTGTGATTTGACATGATTTCCAAGTATGGGTTGTAATCCCTAAGTTTAAGTCTTGATATTTCAAGAAAGATGATATTTGAGCATTCTTTGATAAGCATGTATTCAGATTTTTAAGCAAGATTTGATCTTTTGATCCTCAGTTAAGATATGGAATCCTATTTCAGATGCATAACTAATTTTCATTATAAACCCCTATGCTAGTTTTAAGGTGGATTTCCTACAGAATGAGCATACAGATTAAAGGGAGTAGTATTTAGCACCGAGTTGAGTATGATTCTAAGGTCTCATGCCCTAGAACTATGAGCCAACATAGGTACAGATTTTCCCCATTTATATGGATGTAGGTTGTGATCACTTAGTATATGTTACTCTTTTGAATGATATGACACCTCTCCCCAACGTGAGGTTTTCCCCTTAGGGAAACATGACGTTAGACATCATGATAGCTCACATGGTGTATGTCGGTTAGAAGAACCTCCCTAAACCTAAGTCCTAAAATAGAATAACAGAACAACTTTTAGAAACTAAGTGTAAAGGCTCATGATTTTATTCAGATATTTTTTTACATAAGTCATTACCCATGAGATTTCATCTTTTAGTTTATAGATACAAAGGTGAGTCCTTTTACACTTAGCCTGCATGATTTGAAAATAGACTTAACTTCAGTTCTACTTATTCCACTAACAGAAAGAGTAAAATTACAACTTTTAAAATGAAGTGTTATGGCCCACAAGATTTATACAATATGCTTTATTATTCATGATTTATGATTTTCAGCTTTCAGTTATTCAAGCCAATGTGAGTCATTTACACTTAGCATGCATCCTTTTACAAGTTTATATAAACATTGAGATATTATTTTACTTGTGCATTCACCCCCACATGCTAAGTACATTTCAAAAGTACTGATCCACATACACGTCTGTGTGCTCCATTGTTTAATAATGTAGGTACCAGTTCAGTTGTAGTCCATATATCACGATCAGACAATTGCAGATTCCAAACAACATATGACGAGTCCTCCTACTTCGGCAACTTTAGTTAGATGTTATTTATGTACTTTAGTTTCTTACTCATGTGTATTGATTAGTGGTAGTTGGAGTCGCATTCCATCTACCTATAGTCAGTATAGTAGAGGTTTTATAGATGTCAGTCAAAGTCAGTCATGTAATTTCAGTTCCTCTTTTCAGTTTTATCAGAATGTAAAATTATATCAGTATTGTATTTTTCATAGATTTTATCATGATTATGTTTCCATACAGTAAACTCAATTATTTTATACTTATTTAAATTAGTATCTTAACAGTATGCCATTTCAAGGGTTAACTTGGGATCACTTGTGGTCCTAAGCACCGTGTGACGTTTACGGGATAGCCTCGGGGCATTACAAACTTGGTATCAGAGCTTGGTTCAAGTGTCCTAGGGTGTCTGTGAAGCCGTGTCTAGTAAAGTCTTGTGGAATGGTACAGAGACATTTTTTTTTCTTCGAGAGGATACTGGGCATTTAAGAAAAGTTTCCTTTTAGTCATACTCTAGATCATGCTGTAAAGTTATTTCCTCAAAAAAACTTTTGTTGATTCATGTGTTACTCTATAATTCTCCATCTATGACTTATTCTTGAGATAACATGATCAGTAAGTTCCAATTCCTCCCAAGATGTTGCTCTCAGATTTACTATCAATAACTTCAGAAGTCACACAAGGGTCTTGAGAAGAGCTCACTAGTATGTTATAAGTTCCTCAAGTTGAAAGTATGTCCTCATCCATATGAGTTGTGCAGTTAAGATAGAATATGTTATGAATTCAAATTCCTCATTAACCCTTTTTATCTAGATAGTGCTCATGAGAGGAGATAGTATGAACCCAAAATGTTAAATAGAGTTTGCATTGAGGGATGTTATGACCTTGGGTATTATGATTCATAAGTGGTAGACCCTTTTTATAATTGGAAATATGGGTATGGAAGTGTAGTGACAAGAAAGATGGTAATGGCGATTGGTCGAATGTAAATAGAAGAACTTTTGCATGCGATCGAGTTAGTAGTGAGGTGATATGTCCTAGTGTGTTAGTTTAGTGAAAGGTAGAGAAGGAGTGATTGATAATATTTATTGTGTTGGAAAATTATAGGATATTCATGAAGTTTTGGGTGATTGAGTATTGTTAATTTAGGCTTCCCTAAAGGTTGTAAAAAGGAGTTTAGTTGAAACTTATAGAGATATGTAAGTAATTAGGTGTATAGATGGGTAAATAGACGTAAGTTGTAGAAGGAGGATGTTCTAGCAAATTTTAATAGGATATACCATATGATTATGATTGATTATCATTGTTATGAGGTTCTTGTGGGCTAGTGTTTCTTGATGCTTTATTTTATTGCTTCCAAGTGTGTAATACCCGTGCTTATTCCTAGCTAGAAATCATCTAGTACTTTCTTTGAAATACAAATCTATTTTATGTACCCATGGTATTTTTTAGATTTCTACTTTCTATCACGTGGGAAATTGAGTTAGCTTTCTAACGATACCAATTTTGTCCGATTCCGACACCAAACGAGGAAGTTATGGATGTTTTACTCAAAACTGACCGAAACGCCCAGGTACGACGTCCAAGTTGACGAACAGCCAAACAAGTGACGGACCGCCACTTTGACCGTCATAGCCAAGGTAGTAGGGCCACGTTCTGGATAAGGATTGACAGACGAGTTGATGGATTGTCAGATTTTTATGGACCGTCATCCAGGCCGTCAACTCTTATCCAGTGAACCCCATTTCTGGTCCACGTATGACAGTCAAAATGACGGATCGTCAAGTTCCTGACGGACTGTCATTCGGGTCGTTATATGCCACGTTCAGTTTACTTCCAGGCCGTTTTAACAAGGGTATTTTGGTCACTTACCATTCGACTATATATACCCAGATGAGTCCGAATTCAGCCATTTTGCTCATTATTATTTCACAAAAAAAAACTAGGGTTTCTCTCTAAATTTAATCTCCAAGAACAAGACCTAATCTTCTTCAAAAATCAAAGGATTTCAAATCCTTCAAGTTCAAAAACATCAAGAACCTTGAGTCAGGTATGCGTAGTGTTCATCCACGGATTCCTTTAGTCCGTGGAGTTCAAGAATCAATCTTTAAGTACTAAATCATGAATTTTTTGTGGTGATATGATTGTATTCATGTTGGTGGTTGTGGTTATGATATAGAGTAGTGATTTGATGAATTTTCATGAAGGTTTTGATCATGTAGTTGGAACCCATGAATTTGGGTGGTTTAATGTGATGTAAATTTATGAACACACCTATGCTTTAAAGAGTGCATGCAAGGTGTTTGATAAAATTCTTAGAATGCTAGGAATTTCATGTTTACATGGTCCCATATTATCTACATGACAAGTCCATGTTAACTATACAATTCAATATGAGTTCCATGCCATTGTTTTGTTTCTATTGTTGTGGTATGAAGCATTTATGATAATTGAGTGATATAATATGTACATGATATATATATTCCATGCACTCCCTACTATGCACAAGATGTTGAAAACTACATGTGGCATATTATCCCCTACTTATGATATTATGAATTGTGGACTCCAATCTTGTGATCAAGTTATGTCATGTTTGTCAGTTTTCTTCTATCGAGTCCTGGGGGTATTCGTACCCAAAAAATATAGTTGTGTGCCTAGAGCCATGTTATGTTGTCACGATAATCTAAGTCAAGCCATGATCTATAAAACTCAGTCAGTCATGTGACTTAGGAAACCTCAGAAATCTCATGATCTCAGTAAATTCTCAGATAGTAGTACTATTCCGTCAGTCAACGGAAGTCGGTTACTCAGTCCATGCACAGTCAGTAAATTATGATCAGTCTCTTCAGATGGGAGTAGGAGTTAGCACCGAGCGAACCTAAGGATGGGAACCCATCTTTTATATGAGGGTGTGATTCTTAGCAATCATCCTTGCGTTCCTGAACTATGTAGCCAGCATAGGTTGAGACATCGTAGACTGCTATATGAAGGTGGATGAGGTGGCTTAACCTATTATATGAGGGTTCCCACCGTTCTCACTAGAGTTACCTGTTATATGAGGGTTGCTCACACGTTGTCTTTACCAGTGGCGCGGTATTGACACCCTTCCAGTCAGGGCAGAGATTGGACCCTAGCTTAGCCATAATGGCATATATGGGGCATGTCGGTTAAATAACTACCTCCCACAGTTTTCAGACTCAGTCTCAGTAAAAGAACTCAGATAGTTCTTCAGATATAAGTATACCAGGACTGTCAGATATAGTCAAATTCTGTTATAGTACGGAACTCAGATAGTTCCACCAGATTCAAGACTGTCAGACACAGTCGCCCATGTATCAGAACTACAGTTTCAGTTATGTCAGTTATCAGTAAACCATGTATTAGCATACAGATCTAGATATCACGTACTCACGGTCTCAGTTACTATGTATGTATGTTTGTACCCTTATATTCATATCAGTCAGTCAGTTAGCATTGTTCATACATGTAAACCCTTTGCATTTAGCCTACCTCACTCATATACTCAGTACTCCAGTTGTACTGACACATTTGCGCTATGGTGTTTTCTTTTCATGTTACACCATAGGTTCAGAGACATAAGTTCCAGACCAACAGTAGCAGTCGCGATCCAGTATACAGAGTTGCAGTGAGTCCTTCTCATTCGAGGACTATATGTCTGATTCATTTATTATTTCAGTTAGTTTTTTTTGTTTATGGAGTTAGTTGGAGACATGTTCCTTCAACTCCTTATTCAGACAGTACTTAGAGGCTTTCAAATTTAGTTCAGATTTATTTCAGACTTCAGTTGTTTTTGGTATTTTTCACCCACACGGATGTTATGTTTTGATAGATACTTTATTCAGTTGAACCTTATGGCCTACATGTTCATGTTTTTCATATTATTACATGTATATTATACAGTGTACAGGTACAGATATCAGTCATGGGTTAACTTGTGGTCCTTCGGGGTCATAAGCACCGTGTAGCATTCCGGTTCAGAAAAATTAGGGTGTTACAAATTTGGTGTCAGAGCCTAAGGTTCAATAGAGTCCTAGGAAATCTGAAAGCCGCATCTAGTAGAGTCTTGTACATGGGTGTGTTGCACGCCACATTTATGTACAAAAGGCTATAAGATATTTTAGGAAAAGTTTCCCTTCTTTCAGTATTCATGTCATGCTAGCAAACATAGTCTCAAGTTAAACTCTCAGTCTAATCCGTTCTTCTCTTATTTCAGAATATGGCCCCAAAGAGAAGAAATCAGCCAGCTCCTCAGCCCGAAGATCCTTTGGGCGAGCATGTTTCTCATGTAGAGTTTAGGTCCGCATTTACCACACTTGCTCAGTGTATGGCTTCCCATAATGAACACCCACCAGTTATTTCGGCCAATCCAGTGGCCAATTCCGTACCAGCTAGGATTCGAGACTTCACCCGAATGAACCCTCCATCTCTTTTTGGGTCTAAGTCTGACGAAGACCCTCAGGATTTCATTGACCAAGTCAAGAAGGTCATTGATATCATAGGAGTTACTTCTGTTCAGAGTGCCGAGTTAGTCACATTCCAAATACAGGACGTTGGTCACACTTGGTAAAAACAGTGGAAGTCCGAGAAGGTAGATGATGCAGGTCCTATTGAGTGGGAGGAATTTGTCACGACTTTCTTAGACAGATTCTTTCTCCAAGAGATGAGAGAATCCAAAGTTCTTGAGTTCATCAACCTCAGACAGGGAAATATGACGGTTAGAGAGTATTTTCTAAGATTTACTCAGCTAGCCAGATATTCCCCTCATGTGGTTGCAGACAACAGGGCTAAGATGAGCAAGTTCGTGTCAGGGATGAGTGATAGCATGGTAAATGAGTGTAGGTATGCGATGCTGAATAGTGATATGACTTAGCCAGGCTCATGACCCATGCCCAGTAGATAGAGGATCAGAAGGTTGGAACTAGGGAGAGGCAGAACAAGAGAGCAAGATTAGGAAATTTTAGTTTTGCTCAGCCCAAAACTGAAGGAGAAAACCGTTCGTAGTTTTATCCTAAGCCAGCAGTTCCAGCTCCTTCCTCCGCCAGTGCCCCAATGCGGAAATTCAGAGACGACAACAGAGATCGAGCACCAAGCTCTAAATCTCAGGGTAGTGTTAGCAGTGCTCGTACTTATCCTCAGTGTCAGACTTGCGGAAAGAACCATCATGGTGTGTGTAGAGTGGGTCATGGCATTTTTTTTAGTGTGGCAAGCCAGGCCACAGAGTTAGAGACTTTCCTCAGCCAGGTCCTCAGGGTCAGCATAATCGTTCCACAGCTCAGTCCGGTCGCCCAAACCAGCAGGGTGCCACTTCTAGTGCTACTAGTGGGCAACGCCCAAATAGACTCTATGCTCTTCAGACCCGACAGGATCAGGAAAATTCTCCTGATGTCATTACTGGTATGTTACAGATTTTCCATGTTCATGTTTATGCTTTGCTAGATCCAGGTGCATCCTTGTCTTTTGTCACTCTATACATAGCAGGCCATTTCAGAATCCGTCTTGAAATTTTAGCAGAGCCCTTTTCAGTCTCTACTCCAGTGGGTAAAACCATCATAGCTCGACGGGTATACAGGAACTGCCCGGTTATGATATTTTAGAAATCCATGTCAGCAGATTTAGTCGAATTAGAGATGACCAATTTTGATGTCATTCTTGGCATGGATTGTCTTCATTCCTGCTATGCCACAGTAAATTGCAGAACCCGGATAGTTCAATTTCAGTTCCCAAATGAGCCCATCCTAGAGTGGAAGGGTAGTACTTCATCTTTCAGGGGTCAGCTTGTTTCCTACCTTTGGCCAAGGAGAATGATTTCTAAGGTGTGTGTGTATCATCTCGTGCATATTAAAGATTCCAGTTCCAAATCTCCTAGCCTTGAATCAGTTCCAGTTGTTAATGAATATTCAGATATTTTTCCCGAAGATCTTCCAGGCATTTCTCTCGAAAGGGAAATAGACTTCGGCATAGACCTTCTCCCAGATACTCAGCCTATCTCTATTCCGCCATATAGAATGACACCTGTGGAACTCAAAGAACTGAAAGATCAATTGAAGGATCTCTTAGATAAGGGATTCATCAGGCCCAGTGTGTCCCCATAGGGTGCACCAGTCTTATTCGTGCGCAAGAAAGACAGTTCTCTCAGGATGGGTATTGATTACCGTCAGCTCAACAAAGTCACGGTCAAGAACAGGTATCTGCTTCCTAGAATAGATGACTTATTTAACTAACTTCAGGGTGCCAGTTATTTCTCCAAGATAGACCTCAGATCAGGCTATCATCATCTCAGAGTTAGAGAACGTGACATCCCGAAGACAACTTTTCATACTTGATATGGTCACTTCAAATTTCTAGTCATGTCCTTTGGTCTTACCAATGCCCCTGCAGCTTTCATAGACTTGATGAATCGTGTGTTCAAGAAGTACTTGAACATGTTTGTCATAGTCTTTATAGATGATATTCTTTTCTATTCTCGCACCGAGCGTGATCATTCAGACCATTTCAGGATTGTTCTTCAGACTCTCAAGGATCATCCGTTATTCACCAAGTTCAGTAAGTGCAAATTTTGGCTAAGATCAGTAGCATTCCTTTGCCATATTATTTGTGGTGATGGCATTAGAGTAGATCCTCAGAAGACAGAAGCGGTAAGAAACTGGCCTCGCCCTGTATCTCCATTAGATATCAGAAGTTTCTTGGGTTTGGATGGCTATTATAGACGGTTTGTCAAGGGATTTTATTCTATTGCATATCCCATGTCCAGATTGACTCAGAAGAAGGTCAAGTTTTAGTGGTCAGATCCATTCGAGAAGAGTTTTCAGGAATTGAAGACTCGACTCACTTCAGCTCCAGTTCTAGCTCTTCCAGATGGTTCAGATGGGTTCGTAGTATATTGTGATGCATCCATAGTGGGTTTAGGTTGTGTCCTCATGCAGTATGGTAAGTTCATAGCCTACGCCTCCATACAGTTAAAGCCCCATGAGAAGAATTATCCTACTCATGATCTTGAGTTAGTAGCCATAGTATTTGCCTTAAAGATTTGGAGGCATTATTTATACGGAGTTCATGTAGATGCCTTCACAAATCATAAGAGTCTCCAGTATGTCTTTTCTCATAAAGATCTCAATCTTCGTCAGAGAAGGTGGTTAGAGCTCTTGAAGAATTATGACATGAGTATCCTTTATCACCCAGGCAAGGCCAACGTTGTGGTCGATGCTCTCAGTAGACTCTCCATGGGTAGTCTTTCTCACGTTGAGGATAGAAAGAAAAAGATAGCCCAGGAAATCCATCATCTTGCCAGACTAGGCGTTTGCTTAGTCGACTCTTCAGAGGGTGATGTATATGTTCAGAGTAGTTCAGAGTCATCTCCAGTTTTCGAGGTGAAAGAGAAGCAAGATAGGGATCCTAGCCTTATCAAGCTAAAAAGTCAGTTCAGGATCAGAAGGTAGAGGTTTTCTCCCAAGGGGGAGATGATGTTCTTCATTGTCAGGGTCATCTATGTGTTTCAGGTGTAGATGACTTGAGGCAACAAATTCTTGCAGAGGCGCATGGTGCACGATACTCTATTCATCCAGGGGCCACGAAGATGCACCGTGACTTGTGGGAGATCTATTGGTGGAGTGGGATGAAGAGCGATTTCGCAAAGTTTGTGGCTTAGTGCTCTACATGTCAGCAGGTTAAGATAATGCATCAGAAACCTAGTGGTTCCATGAAGGAGTTCACCATTCCTACTTGGAAGTGGGAAGAAGTAAACATGGACTTCGTGATGGGTTTGCCTATAACTCGTCATCAGCATGATTCAGTTTGGGTAATTGTAGACAGAATGACTAAATCAGCCCATTTCCTTCCAGTTAATACTTCTTATTCAGCTGAGGACTACGCCAAACTCTATATCAGGGAGTTGGTCAGATTACATGATGTTCTATTAGCTATCATCTCAGACAGAGGTACCCAGTTCACCTCTCACTTTTGGAAAGCGTTCTAAAAGGGTCTTGGTACCCAAGTCCATCTCAGTACAACATTTCATCCTCAGACAGATGGTCAAGCAGAGAGGACCATTCAGACTCTTAAAGATATTCTAAGGGCGTGTGCAATTGATTTCAAGGGAAGTTGGGACGACCACTTGCCCTTGATTGAGTTTGCTTATAAAAATAACTATCATTCCAGTATTCAGATGGCTCCATTCGAAGCTCTTTATAGTAGGAGGTGTAGATCTCCAATTGGTTGGCTCGAAGTTAGTGAGGCCTCATTCATAGGTCCTGACTTAGTGTTCGACGCCTTAGAGAAAGTTCAGTTGATCAGAGAAAGACTCTGGGCTGCTCAGAGCCGACAGAAGTCGTATGTAGATATTCGTAGAAAGGACCTCGAAGTCGAGGTCAATGACTATGTCTATCTTAAGATCTCTCTCTTAAAGGGAGTGAAGAGGTTTGGCAAGAAAGGTAAACTCAGTCCCCGCTATGTCGGTCCCTTCAGGATTCTCAGTCGCTTCAGCAAAGTAGCTTATGAGCTCGAATTGCCTTCAGATCTAGCCTCCGTTCATCCAGTCTTCCATGTCTCCTTGCTCAAGAAGTGAATAGGTGACCCAGCAGTTGTAGTCCCTATTCTGAGCATTGACATTCAGATCAACCTCTCTTACGAAGAGAGTCCAGTCGAAATCTTGGACTACCAGACTTGTAGATTGAGGAACAAAAAAGTCCCTCTTGTTAAAATTATTTGGCGAAACCAGTCTCATGAGGGATCTACTTGGGAAACAGAAGCAGATATGCGTACCAAGTATCCTTACCTCTTCTCCACCGATTTAAATCAAGCTCAAGGTAATAGTTCGCCTTAAGCTTATTCAGTTTCATATTTATGTTCCCATTATAAACGTGGTATCTACTACCATTTCATACTCTGTCTTGCATTCATGTCTCAGTTCAGTTATAAAATCATGCATCAGCTATGCATTCTCGTCTTGAGAAACTCAATTTATCAGAACACTCAGTCACGCATTCATGTACCAGTTATCCATGCATCAGATGTGCATGAGTTCAGTATATTTAGCATGTCAGTCATGAAGTCATGTCTCAGTCATTCATGCATGAAATAAGTAAACAATATCATCACAGTTTATAAAAATCATGCATGCTAAATGTAAATGACTCACATAGGATCGAGTAATCAGAAATCTGAAGATCATAAATCATAAATAATAGAGCATGTAGTATGAATCTTTTGAGCCATAACATTCAGTTCTAAAATCTGTTCTCTCTTAAAGATGCTACATCATCTTATCAATTTGTAAGGGGAATACTTCATCTCAAGAATTAAAGAATCTTAAAACCATAGCTTTCAAAATATATGATTTCATTTTAAGGCTTCATGCCAACAAACTATTTTAAGAGTAGGGGACATCTTATTGGGAGGTTTTTCTAACCGACATACACCATATGAGCTTCCATGAAGTCCCACGCTTGGCCCCCATTAGGTAGGGCTGTTCTACCATTGCCATTGGAATAGAACTTCTATCTTAAGTGATCACACTCTGAGTCATCCACGTAGAAGTGGGAATAATCTGAATCCTACATTCGCACGTAGTTCTGGGGTATGAAACTATAGTAACCTACCTATCTCGGTGCTAAAGACTACTCCCATTCTTATGCTCAAAATCTTAAGAAGTCCACTTCAAAAATAGCACAAGGTTAAATCTCAAGTTATATGAACAAAGTGGATTCTTTGTCTTAGCTTAGGACCCAAAGGTCAAATCTTTATAAATATATGATAGTGATCTTATCTGAGGGTGCTCATAGCACAAATAATCTCAAAATAAAAGTCTTAAGTAGGGCACAATGACCCATGCATCAATCTCATGTTAAAACATCTTAAAATTCATGCTTGATAATGTAAACACTTATAATTCATCATAAAATCTAGAATTTACTGCACAATGCATAGAAATATGAATATAGTCATATAATTTCAACTTCTAAATCAATGGAAATCTCATAAGTTTGTAAAAAACAATAATGGGTGTAAACCTAACTTGAATTTCATGAAAAATCACATAAAATCAAATAACTTTGTAATTTAAAACAAGATTTGGGCACAAGGATGAAAGGAGTATCCTTGTTCATAACCCCACATAGCTCAATTAATGATATAGATGCTAGAACTTGAATCTTGGATCTTTATTGATGTTTTGGGGATGACTTCTTAGAGTTCTTGAATTGGGAACTCAATCTTGAAGAGCCTTGGAGAATTAATAGAGAAATTTTGGATTTCTTGGGGAGGAATTTTGGTATTCTAGGGTTTAGTTTTGAAGAGAATGATGAATAAAGCATAAAATGCTTACAAATATGATTAATCTTTCGTTTTTGGACGGATTTGGGATTGGAGATTTACCAAAATGCCCTCTTTAAATTTTTTAACGAAATTGAAAAACGTACATTTTCCTGATCTGGGTGGCCACCGCGATGCGCCACTATCGCGGTGGCTCACTAGAAATTGATAAATGGAAACTGAGCATACTCCGTGATGCGGAGACATCACGGTACCCCTTTGGAATGCCATTTTAGCACATGGCGCGACGCGCCATTATCACGCTGGACCTCTGGAAATTGACAAACGAGAAATTAACCCTTTCCGCGACACACCAATATTGTGGAGGGCTACTGGAATGGGACAATTGAAAATTTACACTGCTTCGCGACGCGCTAAGGGTCCAAATGACGGTGTTTTGTGACAGAAACATAAAATAACCATAACTTCTTATCCAGTTATCAGATTTAGGCGAATCTTATATCGTTGGAAAGCTAATTCAATTTCCTACTCAATGGAAATTCTAAATCTAAATAATTACACATGAAATAAACATCATTCATTGTAGAAGCTAATCCTTGACATTTTTTGGATGAGTTTAAGCTAGGAAAAGTGTAGGGTATTATAATATCTCCTCCTTGAAAACATTCGTCCTCGAATGTGGCTAGATAAACTAAGAATGGTAAGGAATCTGAGGATATATGGTAGCATGCACAACAGAAACAAATTTTGAAACTGAATCTAAATCATTCTGAGCTTCTGAGTAATCTGTGAGTGCATGAACTTACATGAGGACAACTATATTGCTGAATATATGAGTAGAAAAGAATTGTATCAAGGAAGAGTGTTATGTTCGGCTGAACCTAAGTTTGTATAGAAAAGGTGAGGGTACTTGGCTCGCATATCTGCTTTTGCTTCCCAAGTGGCATCCTTAACAGACTGATTCCGCCAAAGAACTTTAACCAAGGGAACTTCTTTGTTCCTTAGCCTACGGATTTGATGATCTTAAATCTCAACTGAAATCTCTTCGTATAAAAGGCTATTCTGAATATCTGAGATTTCTGAGGGAACTACAACAGTAGAGTCACCGATGCACTTCTAAAGCATAGAGATGTGGAATACAAGATAAATGACAGACAAGTCTACGGGGAAATCAAGATGATAAACTACTTTACCAACACGACTCGTGATTCTATTGGGGACAACATACCGGGTACTAAGCTTCTCCTTCTTGCCAAATCTCTTTACCCCTTTCATGGGTGAAATCTTCAGATACACTAAATCACCAACCTCAAACTCAAGGTCCCTTTTTCTCACATCTACATAGGATTTCTAGCAACTCTGGGCTGTTTTCAATCTTCCTCTAATCAACTTAACTTTCTCCATAGCTTCAAATACTACATCAGACCCAAGCAAAACATCCTCACCCACTTCAAACAAACCTATGGGTGATCTAAATCTCCTCTCATAAAGAGCCTCAAATGGAGCCTTCTGAATGCTAATATGATAACTGTTATTATAAGCGAACTAAATCAATCGCAAATGCTCACCCAACTACCTTTGAAATCAAGAGAACATGCCCTCAATATATCTTCTAGAGTTTGGATGGTCCTCTCTGCTTGACCATCTAGCTGAGGGTAAAAAGAAGAACTAAGGTGGACTTAGGTTCCAAGACCCTTCTGAAAGGCTCTCTAAAATTGGGAAGTAAACTGAGTACCCCTATCCAAGATGATAGACAAAGGAACCCCATGCAATCTGACTAACTCTCAAATATACAACATAGCATAATCCTCAGTTGTATAAGATGTATTAACTGGCAAGAAATGCGTTGACTTAGTCAATCTATTTATAATAACCCAAATCAAACCATGATAACGACACAAATGGGGTAAACCAGTCACAAAATCTATGTTCACCTTTTCCAACTTCCAAGTGGGAATACCAAACTCTTGCAACGTACCACCAGGTCCTTGGTGCTCTACCTTAACCTGTTGACAAGTTGCATAATTTTCTACGAACTCTATTGTATCTTTCTTCATACCACTCCACTAATAGATTTCCTACAAGTTGTAATATATCTTAGTAGCACCTGGATGAATAGAATAACGTGCACCATGTGCTTCCACCATAAATCTCTGTCTCAACTCCTCAACACATGGAACACATAATCTACTTTGATATCTCAACACGTCATCTCCCCCTTGGGAGAAAACCTCCACATTTTGGTCTTTAATTGACTCCTCCAGTTTGACCAAACTAGAATCCATATCTTGCTTCTCCTTCACTTCCGAGACAAGGGAGGATTCGGAACTACTCTGAACCCAAATATTCCCTTCGATAAACTTCGTGAGTTAACTCTTTCTTATCATTATCCACATGAGCAACACTTCCCATAGACAATATACTAAGGGATTCTACCACTACATTGGACCTAATCAGATGATACAACATACTCATATCATAATCTTTCAACAACTCCAACCACCTTCTCTGAAGAAGATTCAACTCCTTCTGGGCAAACATATTGTAATACCCCAAAAAATCCAAACCAATATTAGAGCCATGTACCAAGCTCATACATAGTACATCATGGTTATTTTATAGTTTTATGAGTAGGTTATATGTAGATTAAGGATTCAAATAACTCCCAGCTATCAGACGAATCAAAACATTCCTTACCGATTGAATTCTTGAGAAGAATATTGGTATAGTCAACTTAAAACATGCATATCTCTCATTATACTTAAATTTTTTTATCTCATGACCTATAAACAGATATATAATTGAATTATCTTTCCAACGATACCAATTTTTCCTAAATCCGATATCGGAGCAAAGAGTTATTCTTATTTTACTCCAGCATGTCAGGCTGGAAACAGTGTGACGACATTCGTGGTAGCTTACCACATTTGTGACGCCCTATCATGAAGGTCGTCAGCCTTAGGTAGAAACCATATCCTAAGTTACAACATTTATGTAGCTTACCACATTTGTGATGCCCTATCACGAAGGTCGTCAGCCTTAGGCAGAATCCAGCTCCTGTGTGACAATATTTTTGACGGCCTGTCACATTTTTGATGCCTTGTCACAAATGTCGTCAGACTTAGGCAGAAACCATCAATTCTAGCTCCTGTGTGATGATATTTTTGATGGCTTGTCACATTTTTTACTCCTTGTCACAAATGTCGTCAACTATGATTTTCAGAAACTGGGAATTTATTTTAGTAAGGGTATTTTGGTTTTTTCCTTCATTCCCACGACTTATAACCCTCAAGGAGCGTATTATCTTCCATTCTCTTTGGTTAAACATCTCAAAAATGTATCTCATACACTCTCAATTACAATATTAGGGTTTTCTCTCAAGATTAAAACTCTCAAGAACAAGCCCTAGGGTTTTCATAGAAGACTCTATTTCAAGGAAATTTCGCCGTCAATCTTCACAAATTCTTAATCTAAGGTATGCGTAGTGTTCATCTATGGATTCAATTCGTTCATAGAGCTCAAGAATCATACTTTTAAATGTTATGTTTTAAACTTTTTGTGGTGATATGAGCATGTACTTGTTGATGATTGTTGTTTAAGTTTCAAGATGATATCTAAAGGTGTTTTCATGGAATATATGTGGTTGTTAGTTGAAAAACACAAATTTTGGGTGGTTTGATATGATGCAAGTATGAAATCCACCTATGCCTTAAATAATGCATGCAAGGTGTTTTATAAAATACCTAAGAGACTAGAAATCATGCATTATAGCTAAATTGTGACTAAGGGAAGGATTCATGATAGGCCTCTATGATTCAATGTCATCCATGTTGATAATGTGTCTTGTGAACACTGTTGGATTACTCATGAACTAGTCTTATGGAATTATGCTATGCTTACTTGCAAAACCCACTCATGTACAAGATGTATAATACCCATGTACTTCATGAAATTCCCCAAGTTATGATATTATGGATTGTGGTTGTAATATGTAATGAGCATGATATCGAAAGCTATGCAAGTATATACATGTGGTATGAAATTACCTCCCATGAAATTGATTGTTGAGAACCATGCTTAGTATGAAATCCCTTATTTATGATATTGTGGATTATGGACTCTACTCTTATGATCAAGTCAGTCATGTGTGTCAGTTTCCTTCCATCGAGTCCTGGGGGTATTCGTACCCGAATATATAGTTGTGTGCCTAGAGCCATGCCATGTTATCATGATACTCTCAGTCAAGCCATGATCTATAGAATTTAGTCAGTCATGTGACTTAGGAAAACCCAGTAACCTCAGTAGTTCAGTAATCTCAGTGATCTCAGTACTCAGTAATATTTGTAACCTCAGTATTCACAGTCAATCTCAGTAACTTCAGTACTCTAAACCAGTCCTTAGAACTTAGTACATTCCGTCAGTCATCGAAATCCAGTAAACTTAGTTTAGCTCCGCTAAACAATACCACTAGTATCAGTCTAGTTAATCAGTATCAGTTCAGCTAATCAGTTTAGTTAAGTTATTCAGTTCAGACCAGTTATTTAGTTCAGTGTCTTTCAGATGGGAGTAGGATTCAGTACCGAGTAAGCCTAGGGATGGGGACTCACCCGCTAGATTAGGACCGAGATCCTTAGAAGCAATCCCTAAGTTTCAGAACTACGTAGCCAGCTTAGGTATGAGATGTCACCCGTTAGATAGGACTGACATACTCAGGGGTCACCCGTTAGCACATTTATATGTATAGGACTGATCCCAGGAGTCACCCGCTAGATTAGGACTGACTCCACAACAGATGTCTTTACTGGTGGCGCGGTACTGACACCCTTCTATTCAGGGAAGAGATTGGACCCCAGTCAGCTTAGCTTGGGGCATGTCGGTTAGATAAACACATCCAAAAATTTCAGTTACAGATTCAGGACTGTCAGATACAGTCAACTCAGTTCAGTAGTACAGATTCAGTACTGTTAGAGACAATCAATCCTTATCATTATAAATAGACTTCAAGATCACCCATTAGACAGGAATGATCTCAACTATAGTTAAACAGTATCAGAATCATCAGATTTAAAGATCACCCACTAGATAGGACTGATCTCAAATTTAGTTACTCCATATAAAATAGAACTCAGATAGTTCCATCAGAACTTAGACTGTCAGATACAGTCGCTCAGTATCAGTTACATCGGTTAGGGCGATCATCACAGTTATATCAGTTATATTAATTTTCTGAATTCATGTATCAGTCATATCAGTTATCAAAATTCTTGATATCAGTATTCAGCTTCAGGACTGTCAGACACAGTCAACCAGACCAGTTCTTCATAATTCGAACTGTCAGAAATAGTCATTTATCTATTCAGTATCTCAGTATCAGTACACTCATGCTGTCAGTATTCAGACTCAGTAGTCAGTATCTCCACGAGTTCAGTTACAGTTATGTATGCATGTACGTATTCTCACGTTCATATTAGTCAGCATTGTTTGTGCATATAACCCTTTGCATTTATCCTACCTCACTCGTATACTCAGTACATTCAGACGTACTGATGCATTTGCGCTATGGTGCGTTCTCTTATGTTACACCATAGGTTCAGAGGCACGAGCTCCAGATCAGCAGTAGCATTCCAGTATTTGCAGTGAGTCCTTCTTATTCGAGGATGATATGATTATTTCTATAGTTACTATTCAGTTTTTAGATGGAGTTAGTTGGAGACATGTTCCTTGAACTCCTTATTCAGTTCAGTTAGAGGCTTTCAGACTAGATGTCAGATTAGATATTCAGATCTCATTATTTTCAGTATTTATGACTTATTTTGGTATTGTTATACCTTTTTCAGACATTTTATTATCAGACGTTTATTCAGTTCGAACCTTATGGCCTTTCATGTTCATGTTTCCACATTTTATGATATATTATGCAGTATACAGGTACAAATATCAGTCATGGGTTAGCTTGTGGTCCTTCGGGGTCATGAGCACCGTGTAGCATTCTGGTTCAGAAGAATTGGGGCATTACTTATATATTGCAGACTCTTGTGGTCTGTGAATACATCAACATGTACACCGTACAGATAGTGTCTCCAGATTTTCAATGCAAACACCACAGCAGCTAATTCAAGATTATGGGTTGGGTAATTCTTTTCATGAGGCTTAAGCTATCTAGAGGCATAGGCTATAACCTTACCTCTCTGCATTAACACACAACCCAAACCAACTCTAGAGGCATCACAATAAACAACAAAGCCGTCTTTACCATCAGGTAATGCTAGAACTGGGGCTGAAGTGAGCCGAGTCTTCAACTCCTGAAAACTCTTCTCGCAGGAATCTGACCACAGGAACTTAACTTTATTTTGGGTCAAACTAGACATAGGAAATGCGATAGAAGAGAAACCTTCAACAAAATGGAGGTAATAACCATCTAGACCCAAGAAACTCCTAATATTTGAAGGAGAGATAGGTCTAGGCCAATTCTTTATGGCTTCTGTCTTTTGGAGATCGACTCTAATGCCATCAGTGAAAATAATATGATCGAGAAAGGCTACTGACCTTAGCCAAAATTCACACTTGCTGAATTTGGCAAATAATTGATGATCTCTAAGAGTTCACAAGACAATTCTAAGATAATCTTTATGGTCATCCTTACTACGGGAGTACACAAGGATATCATCTATTAATACTATGACAAACATGTCTAGATACTTCTTGAACACTCGATTCATGAGGTCTATGAAAGGTGCTGGAGCATTGGTTAACCCAAAAGACATGACTAGGAACTCAAAATGACTATAATAGGTTCTAAAGGCCGTCTTTGGAATATCACATTCCCTTACTTTAAGTTGATGATAGACGGATCTAAGGTCTATCTTTGAGAAATAACTTGCACCTTGGAGTTGATCAAACAAGTCATCAATTCTAGGAAGAGGATATTGGTTTTTGACTGTAATCTTATTTAGCTGATGAGAGTCAATGCACATTCGCAAAGAACCATCTTTCATTCGCACAAATAGGATGGGAGAAACACTTGGCCTTATGAAACCTTTATCTAAAAGATCTTTGAGTTGTTCTTTCAACTCCTTAAGCTCTGCGGGAGCCATACGATATGGAGGGATAGAAATAGGCTGAGTTTCTGGGAGAAGGTCAATACTAAATTCTATCTCTCTATCGAGAGGTACCCCTGGGAGATCTTCTAGAAAAACATCAGGAAACTCATTGACCACTCGGACAGACTGAATTGTTGGAGTCTCAGACTTAGTGTCTTTAACTCAAACTGGATGATAAATGCAATCCTTTGATAGAAACTTTCTGGCTTTAAGATAAGATATGAAATGACTCTTAGGAGACACTGAATTTCCTGACCACTCGAAGACTGGCTCATCTGGAAACTAAAACTTCACCACTCTGGTGCGATAATCTATAGAAGCATAACAGGAATAGAGCCAATCCATATGAAGAATGATATCAAAATCAACCATGTATAACTCTATCAGGTCTACTAACATGACTTTATAAAGAACAGTGATAGGACACTTTTTATAAATTTGTTTGGCAACAACTGGCTCACCTACTGGAGTAGACACCAAGAAGGGTTCAGGGATCTTTTCAGAATTTATCTCAAAATTTACTGCAACTAATAGGGTCACATAACAGAAACTCGACCCGGGGTCTAACAACACATAAACATTAAGATGAAAGACACGAAGCATACCAGTAACAATATCTGGCAAATCTTCCTGCTCCTAAGGGATGGTAAATCATAGAATCGTATCTAGCACTAACCGCCATCGGTACTGGAAAATGTGCCTTGAGGAGGGGCTGGGCAACCTAGAGGATCTGGTGCACTATTAGCCTGAGTCTGAGGACGAACATCTCTATTCACCCGTCTAGCATGCGGGCACTCTTTGATTTTGTGACCCACCTGGCCACAACCATAACAACCTTTTTGACCTCACAAATATTCACCTCCATGATTCTGACCACACTTAGCATATTAGGGATAATTAGATTTCCCACTCACACGATTCTGAGATCTGGACATAGAAGACTTACCCCACTGTTCCTGCCTATTTCAAGGTGTAGGAGCATTGGCTGAAGAAGGTGCAGGCATAGATGAATGATTCTAAAACTGAGAATGATTTCCTCCTCCATACCTATTCTGACCATGATCAAACTACCCTATCCTAGACCTTTTATTTACTCTCTCTATTTTCTTCTCCATTTTTGCCTCAATCTGCTGAGCATGAATCATCAATCTAGGAAAATCCATGTCTCCAATAAGCATAGCAGTCCTACACTCCTTAACTACCAACCTGGACACACCGATCACAAACTTACTCATGCTCTTGACCTAGGGTCAGCCATCTGATCAGGGGCATACTTAGACAACTGGTTGAACTTGAGGCAATACTCCTTCACAGTCATTGATCCTTGCCTCAGGTTCATGAAATCTTCTATCTTAGCTTCCCTCATCTCACATGGGAAGAACTTGTCTAAGAATGCATCCTAAAATATTTTCCAAGTCATGGGAGCAGCATTCTCCCCTCTACTTTTCTTCCATATCACTACCCAATCATATGCAACATCCTTCAGCCTATAGGATGCTAATTCTACACCCTCCTCTTAAAAAATATGCATAATTTGGGTGATTTTCTTCACCTCATCTAGATAAAGTTGTGGGTCCTCATCTGTTTTTGACCTAAAGAATTCTGGCAGATTCATTATTATAAAGTCTCAAATCCTGGCTGCAGATAAGTCCCCATCTTACTGAGGTAGGGCTGCAGCCTGTCGGTTAGCCTGAATATTAGCTTTCACGGCTTGGGTTAGTGCTTGGAAGAAAGCCCAAAACTTTGTATATGACACATTCTCATTCAAAGGGTCTGCGGGCTTAGATAAATGGTTATCATTTCTGTGGGCATTAGCTCAATGAGGAGGCATTTTCTGTCATGTGAAAGCATGAGTTAGAAGCAGATAGAGACACTAAATACATGATAGATCATGAAAGAAGAGATGATTTCCTAAAATGCTCCATAGCCTCTTGCTCATAATTGTGGCGTGCTTCACACCGATGATCAAGACTCTGCATAACGCATCTTGTCTGACTCTATAGGACTCTCTAAACCTTAGGCTTTGATACCAAGTTTGTAATACCCCAAAATCTAGTTCCCTGGTTGCCACACGGTGCTTCGAACTACAAGTAGTCCTAAGTTAACCCTGGTTGCTTTCTACTAACTCTGGATTTTAATATAAGGGAAATATGAATATGAAATCATAATAATGTGGAAAATCTTATCTAAAACATACTAGAAGTCTTGGTAAAACAATACTGAAAAATCTGAATTCTGAATCAAATGTCTAAAAATGAATCTAGTAGTTTAACAAGTCTCTACTAAATGAATAAAGAAACATCTACTAATAAACTAAAAGTATGAATAACTAAGTCCCCGAACTATGAGGACTCACCAACTGTAGAGATGTAGATGAGATGCTTGAGAATCACTCATGTTGCTGAGACTAAGCACCTGAACCTACATTATGAGACAATGTAGCACATAGACGTATATGTGGATCAGTACGTTAATGATGTACTGAGTATATGGGGGTGCATGCAATAAGTAAATAATATCATCACAGTTTATAAAAATCATACATGCTAAATATAAATAACTCGCATAGGCTCGAGTAATCAGAAATCTGAAAATCATAAATCATAAATAATAAAGCATGTAGTATGAATCTTGTGAGCCATAACATTCAGTTCTAAAATCTATTCTCTTTGAAAGCGGCTACATCATCTTATCAATTTGTAAGGGGAATAATTCATCTCAAGACTTAAAGAATCTTAAAACCATAGCTTTCAAAATATATGTTTTTATCTTAAGGTTTTACGCCAATAAACTATTTTAACAGTAGGGGACATCTTTTTGGAAGGTTCTTCTAACTTACATATACTATGTGAGAATCCATGGAGTCCCACGTCTGGCCCCCGTTAGGTAAGACTATTCCATCCTTTCCTTCGGAATAGAACTTCTATCATAAGTGATCACAATTTGAGTCATCCACGTAGAAGTGGGAATAATCTGAATCCTACGTTGGCATGTAGTTTTGGGGTATGAAACCATAGTAACCTACCCATCTGCTAAATACTACTCCCATTCTTATGCTAAAAATCTTAAGAAATCCACTTCAAAAATAGCACAAGGTTAAATATCAAGTTATATGAACAAAGTGGATTCTTTGTCTTAGCTGAGGACTCAAAGGTCAAATCTTTATTAAAATCTAAGAGTAATCTTATCTGAGGATACTCATAGCATAAATGATCTCAAAATAGAAGTCTTAAGTAGGGCACAATCAACCATACATCAATCTCATGTTAAAATATCTTAAAATTCAATGCTTGATAATGTAAACACTTATAATTCATCATAAATCTGGAATTTACTGCACAATGCATAGAAATATGAATATAGTCATATAATTTCAACTTCTAAATCAATGGAAATCTCATAAGTTTGTAAACAACAATAATAGGTGTAAACCCTAACTTGAATTTCATGAAAAATCACATAAAATCAAATAACTTTGTAATTTAAAACATGATTTGGGCACAAGAATGAAAGGAATATCTTTGTTCATAACCCCACATACCTCAATTGATGATCTAGATGCTAGAACTTGAATCTTGGATCTTTATTGATATTTTGGAGATGACTTCTTAGAGTTCTTGAATTGGGAATTATCAATCTTGAAGAACCTTGGAGAATTAATGGAGAAATTTTGGATTTCTTGGGGAGGAAGTTTGGTAATCTAGGATTTTGTTTTGAAGAGAATGATGAATAAAGCATAAAGTACTTTCAAATATGATTAATATTTTATTTTTGGATGGATTAGGGGTTGGATATTTACCAAAATACCCCTTGTAAACTTTTTAACGGAACTGGAAAACGTATATTTTCCCAATCTGGGAGGCCACCGCGACGCGCCACTATCGCAGTGGCTCACTGAAAATTGATAAATGGAAACTGAGCAGACTCCACAAAGTGGAGACATCATGGTACCCCTTTGGAATGCCATTTTAGAAACTTTAGATGTCTTTTCTAATGTCTAGGAAAAGTTTGGGGTATTATAGTTTTGTTGTGATGAATTTATTTCCTCTCCCGAGAAACTTGAGATGTCTGTTCTAATGTCTCTTGTATTTGATTTTCCTTATCTTCTCTTACACTTTCTACAACATCTTGTGTGGTTGTTATTGATGAATTCAACGGTTCTATAAAGGTGTTCCTTTCATCTTTATGATGTGTAATTTTCACAGTTAATCCTTGCGATTCTTTTTGTTTACTTTTGCTGCTAGATCCTCTAGAGTTTATTTGATCTTTCTCCATATATCTCATCATGCTATATTTACCTTCTTTTGTCTCGTCTTGTTATTTGATGTTTCATTTTACTTTCAAATTGCCCTTTATGTCCTCTCCCATGTTTTTCCCTAAAGTTCCATATTTGTTTCCAATTAGCACTTCTTGCTCTTTGTTTTGAGGTCTTGGGTTCCATCTTATCTACATTTTTTCTCTATAATTTTATCTTCTCCTTCTAGATTCATTTCTCCTACTTTGCTCTTGGAAGTCGGTATTTTGTCCCATTTTTTATTTTTCTCTATCTTCCTATGGATTTGTATTTCCTTCTTTCTTCTCTCCCTCTTGCTTGCTTTTGTTCTTCTCTTCCTCTTTTTTTTCCCTATTTTCTTTCTCTTAATCCTTTAGGTATAACTCTGGATGTAATATGAAGCACTCTTTCTCATTATACCCCTACAGTTTACACATTTTGCAGTCAATAAGGACATAGTCATATCTGATGTTCACCCATTTTTCTTTTATTTCTCCTGTCTTCATTTCCATACCAACATTTATCCTATTCAAAAATTCCCCTAATAAATAAATTTTCACTTTGACTCTAGCACAATTTGATCTTGTCTTATTTTGTGTGGCAAGGTTGACCTGCAGAGATTTACCTACTGTTGATTCTAAGGAAAATACAACCTTTTTTTCAAAAAAGTTTGATGGTAAGACTGGGAAAGAGATTCATGCAATCATAATTAATATTTCCTCCTCAGAATCAAACAAAGAATCTAATTTAGTGTACGTATTAGTTAAGACCAGTAAAAACTCTGGCTATTCTGTTTTAATGGTTGTATAAGTACCTGTGAGTCCGTTCCGCTATTATAGGAGTCAAGTTCTTTTCCACAATCAATTTCAGACTGTTGTGCCCAAGTGCACACGCAAGTGTATGTGGTCTCACCAAGTAATACAGTGGCCTTTTAAAGAAGTCGATTATTGATCCCTCAGAGACTTGTATTGTTAACTATCCAAGCATAGTTCACTAATACTATTAATTAAGTTCTATGTAACCAAAAGAGTTCGTAAGTTATGAATAATTGTAATCTAAAAATGCAGTAAAGTAACGGTTTGAACAAATCAATAGGAAATGCCCAGGTTCAAGGCTTTTTGAAAAATCATACTACATTGTGGAACTTCATTGGTTAGGTTAAATATCTTAGTTGTTGGTTCGCGGGTTCTATACTATGACTATGGCCTTCCGAACCTTTAATCAGTAATCCAACTTAGCCCTCACAACTACATCGTTGAGCGGGGATGCGAGAACTAAGTTAAATGCTTTTGTATCTATCCCGTACTTGAACCAAATAGGGTACTTAAGTATATTCTTATCCTAAATTCACATCATAACATCATTATATGAAGATTAAGATCCTATTCTATTCATCCCGCGTTCTACTCTATCATTCGTCCTTTCGTGTTTATAATATAGTTAAGCATGTATTCAATGGGTCACAAATTCCTAAAATAGTGATAAAAAGGATAAACAAAAAACCAACTATGATAAATAATCATAACAAATTAATTCAAAATAATAGTACTCATGTGTTTGGCCTTAACCCCGAAAAAGGGAATTTAGCCGCTCAAAGACGTAACAAGAATCACAATAGCATAATCCATGTTAAAATCCATAAACAAACTAAAGTAAAGATATAAAAACCCCAATTAAAGTGTTCTCCTACCTACCTTCAAGTCCCAAGTTCATCCAATATGTCCCACATAATAACTAAGTGTCCTATTTATACTAGGACAACAAATGTTGTTTTTGACTTAAGGGCATGCCACGCCAATATCGCGCCATGTAGGCTGGAGGAACACCAAAAATGAGGTGGATCACTATAAATTTACATCAAGGATGTTTCAAAGTTCATTCCATGTCCATATCGCGGCACCTAGGCAGCGTGGCAAGCCAAGCACATCAAATCGCCCAACTTTGAACAAGCCTTGTCCATTGCTTTTGTCGTTTAAGTCCATGCATTGTGGTGTTGTTTACACTTGATTTACAGATTTTTTAGCATACCTTTATCATTATAATCAACTTACCAAGATTCCTACAATATCAAACACCATTCATTAGAGCACAAAACACATACAATTCAAGACAACGAAATAGTAAAGGTTGTAGCTCAAGCTAAGTGTACTAGCTTTTGTCCCTTGATTCTTAACTTGGTATTTTGAATCCAATTTTACTATGAACAAACTTTAAAAATTACATTAACACAACATAACACTTATATGCTTATTAATGGCAATAATTACTCATTAAGAGCAAGAGAAGTCCTCTACAGTAGGCTAAATAAGCCCGGATAACAACACTAAGGTGCATAAATCCACCTCAGATCATCACCCCACACTTAAAGCCTTGTTCGTCCTCGAACAAATCTTTACTCTAAGAATCATAATTAGGAAAAATTCCACACTTATACAAAAAGCAAGAAATTCAAGATATCACTACAATGACTACATAGAATGCAAGTTTTTAAAATAAGCATGTCATATACAATTGAGACTCCAGATTACTACTTCAAAAAATCTTAAACTTAATAATTGACTCACCAAGTTGGAAAAATCATGCATGTCACTCAATCACAGATATCATACAAATCACCAACTATCATTAAACATGTTCCCTCACAACAAGAGAGTTGCCCATAATCACTCTCATAGATGCAATTTATCCTAAAATAGATTCAAGAATCAAATTACGCTCACTCTCCCAAAGAATTCAGAAGTTACTTAATATGAACCATAGTCTTTCCCTTAGTGTGGTACTCCACTAATATCAAAATTTTGAATCTTAGATCAAGTAGGACTTTGATGGTTGTAATGTAGGCTAAGGTACAAGTATGAACTATTTAGTTAACAGTGGTTCATCAACACACTCATCCACACACTTCTTCTTTTTTGCCCCATCTTATTAAGCTAATTAACATACAGTGTAGTGGGAGTATTATATATGCATACATTATTTAATTTTGAACAATCTTCATTCTTTTCATTACATAATTCCCAACCATAACAGATATCAATTTTCAACACCAATAGCAATTTCTTGGGGGCTTCACTTTCGCCTCTTTTCTTCTTGTTTTTCACACTCCTTAACTCACTAAGTTTTCACAAAAATGCTTAGGAGCTTTGGATAAACTATGTTTAAACAAATAAGGGGATTAAGCTACATATAAGGCTGCCAAAGAATAAGCTAAAGGCTGAATAGGGCTCACTAGGATTATGCACAAGGGTAGGTTACAGAGGGTATGGAACTTGGCTATCAAAGAAATGCCTATATCATATCCTAGACCCACACTCTTTATTTCACTTTGCACACACACCAGGAAAGTTCTAGATATCAAATGTAATCAGGAATACACCAAACCTCACTTTGTGCATGGCACATGCTCAACTCAAGTAGGATCATCATAGACTCTTAACCATGTAATCACATGAATTACATATTAAGCCAACAACGTAAAAGAGTCATAAACCAGAGTCTAAGAGTCTCAAAAGTAGTCATTCACATAAACAACATGCTTTAACAACCTAAACAACTTGCAATTATGCAATCATACATAAAACCAACTAGAACGTCTTACTTATCCTATCACAAAAATTCAAAATTTACTCCAAAAAAAAGGATACTAGATTCAAAAGGTGTCCCATGGAAAAAAACAAATAGAACAACCACGAGGTGGGTGGAGTGTGCACCTAGATTGAACCAACTAACTAAAAACTAGAAAGAAAAATTTCTTTAGTAATTATTTTCAAATTTAATCCAAAAAATAAGAAAACAACTAAGACTTAAGACTTAATACAGACCCTACAACATCACTTCACCTGAAACATGGGAATTTCCTTATCCCACACTTAAGAATCTACTTTATCCCCAAAGTAAAATCAAAAGTAAGAAAAGCAAATATGCCCTGAGGCCTCTAGGCCTAGCTAGTAGCATCTTTAAACATCAAGAGGGTCTGTGGACCCCACACTTAGTCTTTACTATGCTCCTTAGATCGTGTCTTCGATACTTAGACTTCCCATCAACCTGTGCTCAGCAAAAACAAAAACTATGTGAAGTAAGAGTAAAATACTGAAAATAAAACCTACCTTAACTTGGGTTGCCTCCCATGAAGCACCTAATTTAGTGTGGCGGCACGAACCAACATCACTACTCAACCATTTTTCTTTATTTGTTTCCTCCTACTTGGTGGGAATCTTCTTATTCTTTTATAACCTCTTGAGGTGTACTCTCAAGGTCAATAACCTTTTCAGGATCAACAATCATCATAAAATCAAGCTTAGGTGATAGCTTAGGCAACTCAATAAGGTTGTTTGTAGAGGTATTTAGTTGTGCACTTTCTACCACCCCACACTTATTCACTTCCATCACTGTAATCATACATATTTCTTTAGAGTGGGAAGGTGGATTAAGTGACTTATACACTCTGAAAACCACTGTTTCATCATCTAATTTCATTATGAGAGTGCCCTCTTTTGCATCTATCAATGCTCCACCCGTGGCTAAGAACGGACCTCCCAGAATGATCGGCACCTTGCTATCTAGATCAAAATCCATAATAACAAAATCATCTAGAATTACAAACTTACCAACCCTTATAAGGACGTCCTCAATTATTTCTTTGGGCTTAACTAAGGTCTTGTCCGCCAACTGGATCATCAAAGGGCTTGGTCTCGGCTCACCAACCTAAGAGTTTTGAATATAGATAGAGGCATCAGATTTATACTTGCCCCCAAATGATACCACTTCACTATCACCAATTTAAATAGGGTGGGTGAAACTTACTGGTCCTTAAGTATTTTGGGCATTTTTTCGTTACCACAGAGCTACACTCCTTCGTCAGTGCCACGATCTTAACATCCTATGGCTAACTTTGTTAGTCACCATGTCCTTCAAGTAAATACCGTACTTGGTCATTCCCTGAAAAAAATCTAGAAGAGGAAGGTTAATGTGAAGCTCTCTAAATGTGTCAAAGAACTTCTTGAATCATGCATCCTTATTTGTTTTTTAGAACCATTGTGAGAATGGTGGTGGTGGTCTTTCCTTCTAAATAGCTTTTGTTATTGGTTACTCAGACTTCCCCAAATTTTTAGTAACTTTGTCTTCAATCGTATGAGGAACCAACTCTGTATCTACCTCCTTATTTGTATTTGGAGGCCTATCATTCATCTCTTTAACACTCCTTAAAGTGATCACCATTACTTATTTAGGAGGTTCATTATCAATTGGAAAACTACCCTGAGGCCTTATATTTTGTGCCTGCGCCAGTTGCCCCACTTGTTGATCTAACTATTTTTATGTAATTTCCTAATTTTTTATTTCAGCAGTCATTTGTTCTTGGTTCGCAAAAAAGTTTTTTAGAGTCTCTTCATGTACTAGTCTGAGTATTATGGTGTTGCAACTGAAACTATTGTTGTTGGTTGTTGCCTCAAGGATACATTGGTTGAGTCTGCTACTTTTAATTGTATGCATTATCATAATTTGGCTTCTATGCATTGCCCATAAAGTTGACAGACTCAGGATTTTCACCATATAGGTTTGTAGAGTGGCCACTCTTGCCACAAATCTCACAATATTTTGGAGCCTATTGCACCGCATTAACCTAAGCTTTAGCCTGCTGCACACTTAACTTGCTAAATTTATTTATTATTTGATTATGCATAGCTTAAAGTTGGGCAGCTAAGGCAGTAATTCTATCAACTTTGATCATTCCCACATCTTTTTTCACCGAACTCCTTGAGGTATCACCATGCTAATCTGGATTTCCTTATGCAATCTGATTCAATAAGGTGTATAGCTCATCATAAGTGTTTTCTAATGCTTGACCACCTGCAGCTAAATCTTGCAAAATCTTCATATTATGATCAAGAGCTTCAACAAAGGTGTGAGTTAATACCTCATTAAATTGTTGATGATATGGACAGTCCTGAAGAAGAGCTATAAACCTCTTGCAAAGCATAATATAGGTTCTCATTTGTCCTCTACTTTCTCAAAATCTCACTGTGAAATCTCCTAGTCTTGCCAGATAGAAATAAATGCATAAGGAACTTCTGAAGTAAGTCATCCCAAGTTGTGATTTAAGTTTCCATCTCAGCATTAAACTATTTTTTTACTTCCCCCAAAAGTGAAAAGGGAAAGAGTGTCAACCTCACATAATCAATTGACACACCCGACAACGGCACCAAAAACTTGTTGTACCTAAGAGCACATGCAAGTGTACGTGGTGTCACCAAGTAATACAGTGGCCTGATAAAGAAGATGAATATTGATTTCTCAGAGATTTGTGTTGACAACTATCCAAACTTAGTTCACTAATACGATTAATTAAGTTCTATGTAACCATAAGATTTCACAAGTTATGAATAACTGTAAACTAAGCAATGCGGTAAAGTAACGATTTGAATAATCAATGGGAAACACCCGGGGTTAAGGTTCTGCGAACAATCATACTACGTTGCAAAACTTTATTGGTTAGGTTTATTATCTTGGTTGTTGGTTCACAGGTTCTATACTATAACTATGACCTTCTGAACCTTTAATCAATTATCCAACTTAGCCTCCACAACTACATCGTTGAGTAGGATGCGAGAACTAAGTTAAATGCTTTCTCAGCCATCCCATACTTGAACCAAATAGGACACTTATGTATATTCCTATCCTAAATTTATATCATAACATCATTATATGAAGATTACGATCCTATTCTATTCATCCCACATTCTACTCTATTATTCGTCCTTACGGGTTTATAATAGAGTTAAGCATGTATTCTAAGGATCACAAATCCTTAAAATAGTGACAAAAAAATATAATCAAGCAAACAAGAATGATGAACAACCATAACCAAATTAATTCAAAATAATAGTACTCATGTTCTTGGCCTTAACCCTGGAAAATGGTGTTTAACCGCTCATAGATATAACAAGAATCACAATATTAAAATTAGTAAACAAATGAAAGTAAAGAAATTTCTAAGGGTGTTCCACGGCCATATCGTGGCACCTAGGCAGCGTGGCACGCCAAGCACATCAAATCGCCCAACTTTGAACAAGCCTTGTCCATTGTTTTTGTCCTTTAAGTCCATGCATTGCGTTGTTGTTTCCACTTGATTTCTAGTTTGTTTAGCATCCCTTAATAATTATAATAAACTTACCAAGCTTTCTACAATATCAAACACCACACATTAGAGCATAAAACATATAGAATTCAAGACAACGAACAAGTAAAGGTCGTCGCTCAAGCTAAGTGTACTAGCTTTTGTCCCTTGATTCTAAACTTGGTGTTCTTACTAAAATTTAATGATGAAAAAACTTTGAATATTGAATTAACATAACATAACACTTAGATGCTTGTTTATGGAAAGAATTACTCATTAAGAGCAAGAAAGCCCTCTAAACTTGGCTAAATAAGATCGGATAACAATACTGAGGTGCATAAATCCACCTCAGATCATAGCCCATATTGAATGGCTAACATTTCCATATTGAGTGTTGATATTTTCTTTTGAAAGTGAGCAAAACCTGAAATTCAATTTTCATTATGATTTCAAATGACTACTCTTGTTCCACCATTGTTATTGTTCTCATCAAAAACACCAACTATATTTAGTTTAAAGAAGATCATACGTGGGGGTTCCATTTAAATAACATAGAGGTTTGGCTAATATTATATAAAATGTTAGATGGGCCTAAGTGATAATATTCAATAACTTGAATTTCAATTAATTTTGGAGAGATTAGCGTTGAGGAGTTGTTCAAGATGATTGTGTCACAATTTCTTAATGGTCCAAAGAATAAGGAGAGTGATAATTGATAATGGACAGAGATAGTTCTACTTAATTTGATTAAATTTTTTGATGCACAGTAATTTTTAAAATGTAATCCTTGTGGTACCGTAAATGCGGTTAATTCCTTAGATTCTTCTTCTAACTTTAGATGGTAAAATCCTGATTTGCAATCAAATTTACTAAAATAATTATATCCTTGTATTTGTCTTATTTTTAATATCTTATTTGGTATTGGGTAATTATAAGTTATTGTTTTTGCATTTAAATTTCTATAATCAATAATCATTCTACTTTTTCCTCTTTTTTGTTCACTATGTCTATATTATGTATTAGAATTAATAATATGTCTTCCATAATGATTGTTATCAGTTGGCAGTTTGTTTGATATGAGAATCCACATAAAATATTTTATTTTATTGCCTGCATTAATTCTCCATATCCAGTGATCGAAGAAGGTACTTTTATAATACATGTTGTGTAAAGATCTTATGGAGATTATGTAAGCATCTTTTAATGAAAATTTTCATTTAAACAAAGTATTTTAAAAAAAAAATTGATCTGGAATTCGATTGTTTGATATATGTATTATTTATAATATTTATTTTATCAGGAGGAAGCTGAGTGGATATGTTAGAGAGGTTTTATGTTCCATTGATCAATATTTAATCTATTTTATGATTTAAATTTTTTATTGGTAGTGGATCTTGAATGAGCTCTCTCAAATTATTATTAGCGTAGAACTATCTATCCATCCAAGATTTATTTTTGTTTCATCTCCTACATTCAATGAAAGGCCTTTTTGAAATATTTGATTATTTTTTATAACGGCCTGAATTTTGATGAAATATGTGAAATATGTGTTTTTGTGTGATTTAACTATTTTACCTCTCCTTATAGTTGCATTGTGGAATTTATAGGGTATGGGGTTGATTGACACGGTTCCTAATGCATTCTGGTACCATCTGTGCAATAATGTGATTTTTGAAGGCTTCAACATCTTTATAATGAACTTTTGTGATTATATTTAGATCCGTGCGACAAATGGTTGAACGGAATATGCCAGAAAATCTGAAACATCAATTTTAGGGTGGTAACATGTTTGGTTTAGTTCATGGCTTTTAAATCTCATTTTGACCCTCCATTAGAAAAATTGTGATTTTGAATATTGGAGATCAACTCTATGAAAATGAAGTCTTTTTAAAAATTGGATATCTGCACTAAGTTCGAAGCGTCGAATTTAATGTGGTTACACAATTTGCTTGTGTGTATCGAATTTTGAATGAATCCCAAGGACTTGGCGGAAACTTAGAAGAATTTTCAAGTTTCAGTTGGTTTCTGGTGCCTCTGCGATTGCAGCCCCTATGTGGCGAATGTAGACACATAATTTTGTCCCTCCTAAAAGATAATTTTTACCAATTTGCCTCACCTTATCATACACCCTCACCTATTTAATAATTTCCTCACAAGAAAACAAAATGTAACTAATTCCTAACAAATTACCCACCCCCAACCCCTACGCCTCACCAATAACCATCGGCTATATCAAACCCACTAACAAATTTCACATTCTCACACACTATACAATTCACACACACAAATCTCCATTTTTTCCATTCATTAAATTCACAATAAAAAATGCACAGCAACACACAACAAGGGGGAGACCATTTTTTTAATTCAACACAATACAGAAACACCTAAGAAAAAACCATACGCACACACACTATATAGATTAGAGATCTCAAAAACTCTACCCACCCATACTCATTGATACACACACAAATGCACATGCACAGAAAAATAGACTGAAAATGGTGAAGGCAGCGTGGGATTGAAAATAGCGAGAGAGAGAGATTCGAGAGATCCTTTTTTTCGAAGAGTTATCGCTGGAAAATATTGTTGTCGCTCTTTCTTTTTCTTTTTCTTTTTCATCGCTATTGGGCTCATCAAAACTCCTGGGAAGCAAAAACTGTAAACCCAACCCCTTTTTATTTCACTTTCCGACCACAATACCCCTATTTCTTTTGTCTCAATTTCCACTGAAAAGCAATAACAACTCTAGTTCCATCAAAAAATCCCAAAAAAGTGACCCACCATTCCTGTTCTTCGATGCGATAGCAGCAGAGTATGAAACCGGGTATTAGTTTGTAGTAACTTGTGATTTTGGATTGAATTGGTAAAAAAATAAAAAATAGCGTGGGTGGAATTCGAGGTTGACATTATCGATATGGAGATTTCATTAGTTGAGGTACAAATCAAAGTTTTCAGCGCGGACTCCATCTTGTTCAATTGAGTAATATTTGATTGAAAGCGACATTAAGGTCAATTTCTCATCTCATTCTCATTTGATCCTTTGTGTGTTAAACTCATGGTGTATAGATTTTATTTTTGTTGATTTTGATATGTTTTGGATCATCGTGGGGTATTTTTGATATTGATTGTATGAATTGGATAATCAAATGAGTTGGGCTCAATTTGGGGGTAAATCTTAATTTTGGGATGATATTGAAAGTTGACTAATTCGTAAGTTCATTTGGATCATTTAATTTATTATCTTGATTAATTTTGATGTCGTTGAATGCGATAGCATAATGATAGGTCAAAATTCATAGGCAAATAATAGGTTGCGGGTAGGCAAGTTCAATTTTTATGATTTGTTTAATGTTTGAATATTTTGTTGAATAATTTCTATTTTATCGCACAAAATTGGAATTGTATTCATTTGTCGGGGAATGTTCCAAAGAAAATTGTATTTATTCACCACAGAATGCCCCGATGTATCACGTATTCCAAGGAGATTCGTGATCAAGGCCTAAGGCATCGGGTAGAACGTAGTTTAGGATTAGTGTACGTTAGCATAGGTTTACATTTTATTACCTTTTTATTTTGGGTCTGTAATAAATTGTACTAGACATTATTTTTTTTGGACTTTTGATTGTTTGGGTGTTTGTTTTCTCATTGAGTGTTTTTTGGTTTATGCAATTCGTAGTGTCATACTAACTGATATATTTCACGAAGCGATCATGGTTAAATCATGGGATGGAGGGGTGTTTAACCCCTTCCCCTTGGTAAACAGAATTCCTTAACTGGAATTTCTTGTTGTGGACCAGTTTTAAAGTGTCAAAAATTATTTTAGAAAAGAATTTCCAAAGGTGACTTGACACATCAAATTTATGCCAAGTGACGACTCTGAGTTTGATTATAAAAAGTTCTTTTCGAAATAAATTTTTATTTTTAGTCACTGTAATAATAAAACCCTTCTCAAACATAAAATCAATCTTTTTAAGGTAAAAAGAAGGGTGTGATAGCTCTGGAGACTCTGCAGGGAATTTTTAGAACTCGAGCTTCATTTTTTGGAGTTGTATCAGCTTAGTTCGACACAAACAGAGATGAACTCTCAAGTCAGGGTTTAGTCTGTTAGTTAATGTTTAATTGTCCAATTTGAATGAACTATACACACCTGATTCTCATCTCTCAAGAGTGAGATACGTAGGTAGCCCTTCTAGAGTTAGATGATCTTATTTAAAAAATTCAAAAAATATTTTCTTCACTCTTCGTCTTTTAGTATGGGTTTCATATACGCATTGAAAAGAAAAAATATGAAAATATTTTATTTTAATAGTCTTAGGTTTCGTTTTTGTAGAAATTTAGAATTGAAAATCCAAAAAGATTTGTGTAAATATCTTTTGAAAAAGAAAAGAAAAAAATATTTACTCTTTTTTTGGATTAGTTGTTTCACATGTTTCATCAAATAAAAATACAAAAAAGATTTTTCTTTGATAATAAGAGGTTTCGTTTTGCATACGAAATTTTAAGATAAAAATTTCAAAAAGATGTCATTCTACTTTTGAAGCTTTGTTATTTTTTTTCCTAAAAAAATTCATGAAAAAATAGAGAAGAGAGAGAGTTTGACTGGTCATTTTTTGGCCAAATTTCATGAATTACGCTCACCTGATTCTCCTCTCTCAGGGGTGAAAAACATAGGTGTCCTTCTTAGGGTCAGTCATCATTTTTTAAAAAATATGGAAAAAGAAAGAAAAAAAGAACAGTTTTGAAAAGGTGTTAAATTCAAACGCAGTTGTTATCTCTATGGTTCAGTTTGTTTAAGGTGGTTGGTTTGTGGCTGGTTATCCATAGTACACCAAATCAAAGGAAGAGTTAGTTGTGTCAAATAAGGATATCAAGAGTGATATCATGGATCAGACAAAGAGTCAGAAAAATAAGAGTTTAAAGAAAGAGATTTTGAGTCTAAGGCAAAAAATGATACAAATGCACCGAGCTTGGGCAAGTGGGTTGCCTACTTCTTCTTTACCCACTATTGACCCTACAAATACCTTGAGTTTTCCACCTGTAATACCCCAAAGTTTTCTAACTAATTTCGTCCCAAGAATGTCTAGTATTATCTTCTAAATTGAATGATGTTTATTCCATGAAAGAAAAGCAAGATAGAGATCCCAGTTTAGTCAAGTTGAAAGAGTCAGTTAAAGATAAAAAAAAGTGGAGGTTTTCTCGCAAGGAGGAGATGGTGTTCAACGTTGTCAGGGTCTTCTATGTGTTCCAGCTGTAGATGACTTAAAGGAGCGAATTCTTGCAGAAGCGCATGGTGCGCGCTACTCTATTCATCCAGAGGCCACAAATAAGTACCGTGACTTGCGGGAGATCTATTAGTGGAGTGGGATGAAGAAGGATATTGCAGTGTTTATGGCTAAGTGTTGTACATATCAGCAAGTTAAGATAGAGCATCAGAAGACTAGTGGGTCCATGCAAGAGTTCCATATTCCTACTTGGAAGTGGGAAGAAGTGAACATGGACTTCGTGACGGGTTTGCCTCATACTCGTCATCAGTATAATTCAGTTTGGGTCATTGTAGACAGAATAACCAAATCAGCTCATTTTCTTCCAGTTCATACCTCTTATTCATCTGAGGATTACACCAAACTCTACATCAAAGAGTTAGTCAGATTGCATGGTGTTTCATTATCTATTATCTCAGACAAAGGTACCCAGTTCACCTCTCATTTCTGGAAAGCGCTCCAAAAGGGTCTTAGTACCAAATTCATCTCAGTACAAACTTTCATCCTCAGACAGATGGTCAAGCAGAAAGGACCATTCAAACCTTAGAAGATATACTAAGGGTGTGTGCAATTGATTTCAAGGGTAGTTGGGATGACCACTTGCCTTTGATTGAGTTTGGATATAATAATAGCTATCATTCCAGTATTTGGAAGGCTCCATTCGAAGCTCTCTATCGTAGGTGGTGCAGATCTCCAATCGGTTGGTTCGAAGTTAGTGAGGCCTCAGTTATAGGGCCTGAATTAGTATTCGATGCCTTAGAGAAAGTCCAGTTGATCAGAGAAAGACTCTGGTCTGCTCAGAGCCGACAAAATTCTTATGCAGATGTACGTAGAAAGGATCTCGAGTTCGATATTAGTGACTATGTCTATCTAAAGATCTCTCCCATAAAGGGTGTGAAGAGGTTCGACGAGAAGGGAAAGCTCAGGCCCCGATATGTCGGTCCCTTCAAAATTCTCAGATGCTTCGGCAAGGTAGATTATGAGCTGGAATTGCCTTTAAATCTAGCCTCAGTTCATCCAGTCTTCCATGTCTCTTTGCTCAAGAAGTGCATAGGTGACCCAGCGGTTGTAGTCCCTATTCAGATCATAGATATTCAGAATAATCTCTCTTATAAAGAGATTTCAGTCAAAATTCTAGACTATCAGACTCATAGAGTGAGGAACAAAGAAGTCTCTCTAGTCAAAGTTCTTCGGCGGAATCAGTCCGTTAAGGGAGTTACTTGGGAATCAGAAGCAGACATGCGTACCAAGTATCCTCACCTCTTCTCTGCTAACTCAGATCTTGCTCAAGGTAACAGTTCTCCTTAAGCTTTTCAGTTTTTATGTCCATATTTCAGTTACAACTTGATATCAACCTCATACTCAGGATTCCATTTTTAAGTATGGTACTAAGTACCATTGCATATTCAGTCATATGTTAATGCATCATATTAGTCATGTGTTCATGCATCAGACATGCATTCTCCTAGTGAGAAACTCAGTTATCAAAAATCTCAGTCATGTGTTCATGAGTCAGTTAAGTCATGAAATCATGCATCAGATATGCATACTCAGTATAAATCTCAGACATGTCGGTCATGCTTTAGTTGTTCATGATCAGTATGTACTTCAGCTTATCGTTTCTCCCATCTCAGTCAGTATCATTCGAGGATGAATGTTCCCAAGGGGGAGATATTGTAATACCCCAAAGTTTTCTAACTAATTTCGTCCCAAGAATGTCTAGTATTGTCTTCTAAATTTAATGATGTTTATTCCATGAGGTATTTTAAATATTTTCACTTTTTCATTTGGAAAATTCAATAAGCTTTCCATCGATATAAAATTCACCTAAATCCGATAACCGGGTAAGAAGTTATGATTATTTCAAGTTTTCGTCGTAAAACAGCGCTATATTAGTCAATGGCACGCCGTGCCATAGGAGAAAATGGCAATTGTCAAATTCTAGTAGGGGTCCGCGATAGTGGCGCATCGCGCCAGCTTCCAGGTCGCAAATGAAGTGGCAATGCGATGGCTCCACATCGCGTCATCCCTCAATTTCCCAATTGTCAAATTCCAGTGACACGGCGCGATAGCGCCGCGTCACGCCAGGGGTCCAATTCGGAAAAAAATTACTAAAATTAAAAGACGCGTCTAGGGTTAAAAGGGTCAATTTCCCGCCCCTATTTAATCCCTTTAACACGAGATTCAGCTATTTGGAACTCAAAATATACTAGTTTCTCTCAATTTTCTCTCAAGAACAAGTTAGGGTTTCAATTGGGGATTCAATTTCAAGAAAGTCTCTCCGTCAATCTTCACTAAATCAATAACTAAGGTATGTCATGCGTTGATTCATGGGTCTCTCTCACCCATGAATCTCAAGAATCTCTTTTCAAAATCCAAGATTTGGGCATTTGTGAATGTTCATGATTCAAATTGAATTGAAATTCATGTTCATGATATTGTATTGTTTTGATTCATGTTTTAAATTACATATTCCAATAATTGACCCTAGTATGCGATGATTTGCATAATAATCATGATAAACCCCCTTCAATTTACAAGTTGATTGATGTATCCTTGATTATTACATGTGTTGATGATTGTATAACCAAAGCATGCTCCCCGCATGTTTGATTAAATGCCTATGTGAAGGAAAAATGTCATACTAGTATGATATTATGAAATCCCCATTCATGTATAAGTTATGTATGTCAAGTGTTTGATGAAATGTCTTAGTCAATGGATTATATATTATTGATGTTAGTCACGTATTCAAGAATGTCATGCCTTATCAGTTTCCTTCCATCGAGTCCTGGGGGTACTTATACCCGAAAAAATATAGCTTTAGTGTCATGTTTTCACGATATCCTCAGTCAAGCCATGATCCATAGAACTCAGTCAGTCATGTGATTCAGGAAAACTCAGTAATATCAGTACTATTCTGTCAGTCAACGGAACTCAGTAATTCAGTCCAGTTTAGTTCAGTAATCCATGTTCAGTGTCTATTCAGATGGGAGTAGAAATTAACACCGAGTGAACCCAAGGATGGGAACACACACTGTCAGATGAGGGTGTGATTCTAAAAACTCATCCTTGCATTCCAGAACTATGTAGCTAGCATAGGTTGAGACATCAACACTGTTAGATGAGAGTATATGAGGAAGATAAGCACTGTCAGATAAGGGCCCCACCGTTCTCTTTTGGGGACACTGTCAGATGAGGGTCACTCATAGCTTGTCCTTACCAGTGGCACGGTATTGACATCCCTCCAATTGGGGTTACAGATTAGACCCCGACTCATCCATAATGGTGTATTAGGGGCATGTTGGTTAGATAAATACTTCCCACAATTTCAGTTATAGAATCAGGACTGTCAGATACAGTCATTCAGTCTCAGTAATAGAACTCAGATAGTTCTACATAATTCAGGACTGTCAGATACAGTCAACTCAGATACAGTACGGAACTCATCTAGTTCTATCAGATTCAGGACTGTCAGATACAGTCACTCATGTCATCAGTTATATCAGATATCAAAATTCAGCTATCAGTCATGTTAGTTATCAGTAAATTCATGTTATCACTATCTCAGATATAATTACTACATATTTATGCATGTATTCTCACGTTCATATTAGTCAGTTAGCTAGTATTGTTCATGCATTCAGCCTACCTTCCATGCATACCAGTACATTCAAAGTACTGACGCATTTGTGCTATGGTGTCTTATACCATAGGTTCAGAAGCACGAGCTCCAGAGCATCAGTAGCATTCTAGTCTCAGCAGACAGAGTTAGCAGTGAGTCCTCATCTGTTGAGGACATGATTATTTATTTATTATCTCATTAAGTAATTTATTAGTTGGAGTTAGTTGGGGACATGTCCCATCAACTCTTCATTCAGACAGTTCAGTCAGTTAGAGGTTTTCCAGACTATCATGTTCAGACTATCATGTTATTTCAGTTTTGTTTTGGGTATTTCATACCCCATTAATATGTTATATCTTTATAATTTATGTTACATTCTAGAACCATATGGCCTTTCAGTTCATGTTTTCGCAATCATACAATATATTATGCAGTATATAGGTACAAATATCAGTCATGGATTAGCTTGTGGTCCTTTGGGGTCATGAGCACCGTATAGCATTTCGGGTACCAGATCCGGGGTGTTACACCACCAAAATCATAAAGTTAGTTTTCTATTATTGTTGATGGACCACAACATGCCTCAAAATTTACTCTACGCCAACTGCATTCCAATACTTCCACTACTCATTCTTTAGCTCCTTGGTATAGGCCTATCACATTCACAACACCACATATTATTTGTGATTTTGTTGTTCAACCCTCTACTAAGGTTTCCAGGTTTCCACTTTGGCTATCCACCCAGCGGTTGTGCTTTCTCAATCTACTAATGAGTCTATGTTCAATACTCTTGATGATCATTGTTATACTCCCGGTCCTATATTTAAGTTAACTGGACCACCAAAATTTCTTACGAAGAAGCCTAGCATGCAAAAAGAGCAAGAGAAAATGGTAAGAAAAATCAAGAGTACAGAAAATGCTATGAAAAGTTTCCTAGGACTTGTGGGTTATGAAGATGCTTTATATAAAGACTGGGACAAATCTTCAAGTGTTAACCTTCCACCAAGCTTTGAGATGTCAAAATTTGAGAAGCATAATGGACATGAGGATTCTTTGAAATATTTGGGACGATATTGCAATCAATTAAGGGAAACATAAGGAAAACACACCTATTGTCGGCAAAGCAGAGTTCGAGAGGTCCAACTCACCAATACTGTCAGCCTCAATACCGAGCTTACACATCAAATCTGCATACTCACTTGCAACAAGGTTCCTCTTTAAAAAATCAAAGATATTCCATTCTACTTTCTCAATATCCTTTGAATAATGCATAACAATATACTCATTCATCTTCTTATCCATAATGGCATTGCACCAGTCCCTCTAAATCCTAGTTTAAACCGAGGCTAGAGTTTGTAAATAGGAGAAATTCAAAGAATAATTTCACACCAACAGGGAATCCTATACCAATTAGTTCCAAAGATTCAGATAGTGAGACATGATCACTCCTCTGATCGGGTATACACCTAACCCACATTCAATAAATTTTGATCCTAATATACGGTGTGTATATCGTTCTGATGTTCAAGGTCACATTACTGAAGATTGTCATCATTGAAAAGAGAAATAGAAAGGATGATTCAAGATAAATTAATCGTAGTGCAAAACATTGACACTACAAACGTACACAGAATCCTTCACCAACACATGGTAATGCACAATACGTGGGAAGCAATGAGTTGAGCATGAGGATCCAAAACCTATTTATTGAGGGAAATGTATTTGATGGTGATAAAAACTCTATTCATGATGATGTGCAAATCAATGGCTGATACAAGATGAAACTACAAAAATAGAAATGAACACAAAAATAAAAAAATGAGACAATAAAGTAAAGGATAGATATAATGACACAAGAGAAGTAACATAGGCAAACCATAACATACTAAATTGAGGCCCTCAAACGTAATCCAACTACAATCACCAGTTCTCCTACGAAGACCGAGAGGGACGTTGAACCCTCACAACCCACATTTCTAAACAAACAATAAGCTCTCAACAAGCTCAATAAAACACTCACAAGTGCATACAAACATATCCAAAATCATCTAAGTTTAAAAGAAGAGTCTCCTAGATCTTTATAGGCCAAAAAGGCCTTTATTATAACTTGGGACCAAAAGTGATCCTAAATGCAACTTGGGCCCAAAAGTGACCCAAGGCCCAAAACATAACAAAGAGTAATCTTCCTTCTTCCAATCTTCTCATGGGGGATCACAATATTCCTCTTCGTCTTTAAATCATGGCCATTAGGCATTCTCACTTGTATTATCCTCACCTTCTTGAAGAGAATTTATCCTCAAATTCAAGAGTTCATCATGTTCAAGATCAAGGAATTTCGTCCAGTTCTTAGAAGTGGGAGGGAGCATAACATGTGTAGCCAAGTAAAGTAAAATGCTAAACTCACCTTCTTGAGTCAAAACATCCTTCATTGGCACTTAGTTGGCTAGAAAATTTGGAACGATAATATCCCCATAACATGGATTCACATCAACCTCCATATCCTCATCAAGATCATCAACTCCTTCCACTTGCTTCACGTTATCTTTATAGTATGGCTCACCTTCTTAAAGTATGATGGCTCTTCGTGTTGGACACTCACTCATTCGGTGGCCCCATACTTGACATTGAAGCATTGAGTACCCTTAAGATTAGTATTACCTCCTTCTCTGGGAGGATAATTTGGAGCACTCTTCTCAACGGTCTTCTTCTCAAAGGTGTTCTTGAATTCAGAACCTTGACTCTAATTGGAGGACATTTGATTCCCACCTTAGGATTAGTTGCCTCCTTCTCCAAATTGATATCTCTCACAACATCAATAGCCACATCTAAGAGATCTTCCATTTGGGCAAACTAGTGTATTGGCATTTGAGAGATAATTTCTTGATTCAATCCTACCTTAAACCAGATCTTGGTGTGCCCTTCATCCTCGTTTAATAAAGATTCAAGAGTATATTTTAAAATTCATCATGGTATGCTTCAACACTCTTGTCTTCTTATCTTAAATTGTACAACTTGGCAAGAAACCCTTGTCTATATCTCTCCAATACATACTTGACTCTCATAAGGGCCTTCATAACATCCTATGGTAGCTATTGACCTCCATGAAGGATCCCTTGCATTCTCTTAGACGATTCCCACCAAGTCAAATCATATCTCTCAAATTGAGCAACGACATAGGTCGTCTTCTTAACATCGGTCAAATCATTAGCTTGTAAGATCCTATCACACTGCGACTCCTATTTGAGGTACCCTACGGGATAACTACCTCCATGAAATCTAGAAAGAGTGACCTTAATAGAATTGAGACCCATATCACGACCTCCATATCTACCTTGGTCTCTTGGTAAATACCTTTGTGCACCATATTCATAACCTCTTTCTTATGTCCTACAAACTCTCCTTAAACTCCACCGATTTGGTTTGGTGGTATTTAATGTGGTGGCATTAAGTTAAGTAGAACTTGGTAGGGTGGATTCGGTCATTTGGTTTAGTGGAGCTTGGTAGTGTGGTATTTAGATTTGTGGTACTTGATAGGGTGGGTAGTAGGGTGGATTGAAACCTTGTGTGCTCAATCCTTAGGCAATTTAGTAGTTTGGAACTTGATTTGGGGGTGTTTGATAGGGTGGAGTGAGAATTTGGAGAGCTTGGGTGGTGCTTTGAGGTATTTGTTGGTTGAATTGTAGTGGTCGATTACATGTCGTGGAGTTTGGTCGTTAGTAGTAGTAGTAGGTAAGGGAGCACTTACTTGTGGGGAGGGTAGACTATATGGTGGAGAGTTCTAGGAGAGATGGTAGCCGAAGTCTCTTGAAGTTAAGAACTTATGGATGCCCGGAGGTGGTGTTGAGGAGTAGAATTGGAAGAATTATGGTTTCCTTCCACACTCACCATTTTTTCATATAAATTCATCACTCTTCCCTCCAAATTGGACCACTTCTCATTCATATCCTCCCTCATCATATTTATATCTTATCGTATTCCCATTATAGCTTCCATAAGAGTATCAAAGTTTGACCCGCTTAAGATAGGTTGGATCTCATCTCCCGAAGACATGGTACCTATCAATGAGACACTCAACACAACTAACAAACAAGGTTAATGTTAGTGAAATCAATTCTCTCAATCCAACTTGTTGGTATTGATTGCTTGTGTTGGTATATGACTCTATTAGGAAGAGAAGGACTTTGAAGATCTTGAATTCAATATTTAAACTAAGAAAACAAAATATAAAATAAATAAAAGACACAAAGAAGAACGAATCAAGAACTAATTGAACAACTAAGTAGATTACGGTTTAGTTGTTAATTAATTTCAAGAATCAAAGAATGAAAGGAGGAATTAAGAGTGAAATTAATGGTTTAAAACTGATTTAATGGATCTTTTGAAGTGTTGAGATATGTTTTAGAAGTTGAATTTATGTTGGAAAGTGTTGATAAACCTGGATTGGTGTTGCTGGAGTTGATTCACGTCAAAAGGGGGTGATTTGCGATGGGTTTTGGTGGTCTACATTGGGGAAGCTTGCTCCAGAAATTGGGACACAGGTGAAAGGAACCTTGGATATATCTTGTGCCTACCTTAGTGCCTTGAGGTGTTTTTGGGGTGTCGCCACAGCTTGGACGTAGGTTGGGCGCAGATGGGGAGCAAGTGGCCCACCCCACCCTTTGTGTTTGGCCAAAATTGCCCTTCCAATGGTTTCCCCTTTGTACTTTCTTGTGGAATATCCTTAGGATCGTCTTAGATGCCTTTGTACAAACACCTTTTCACCACTTTTCTTCCCTCTTTTTTGAATCAAACACCACCTTTTGATAAGAATTCAAGATGAAGATTTGAATCTTCCTCAAGAACACGAAGACTTCAAAATCCTCTAACTCTTGAACTAATGATCGAAATGCAATAAATTTTGACCTGGGGCTATTTTCAACCTTATAAACACATTCCACACGTCATTTTGTCCAAATTCACAACCAATTTTTTCAGATTTTTGTTTCTCTTCACTTTCTTCAAGTTCAAGCTCTCAACAATGGTATCTCACTCAAATAGACTCCGATTAAGCTCAAATTTGAACCCGAGACTCCTATAGTGTTAGAGAACACAAATCTAACACTAGAAGTACAAGAAAAAATACAAAATCAAAAACTCAAAATTTGACCAAAGAACAAAAACGTGAATAGTACTTTTTGGGGATTTTCAATTTTGACACTTCTTTTTTTTGTGGATTTTCAAGATAACAAATCCAAGATTGACTTTGTAGGAACAAAATCAAGCTTTGCTATGATACCAAATGATATGATACAGAACTACGAAAATGGAAATGAACACAAAAACAAAGAAAAATAAAGGAAAATGAGACAATAAAGTAAAGGATAGATAGAATGACACGAGAAAGAACATAGGCAAACCACAATACACTAAATTGAAGCCCTCAAATGTAATCCGACTAATAGCACCAATTCTCCTACGAAGATCGAGAGGGACGTTGAACCCTCACAACCCATGTTTCTAGACAAAAAATAAGCTCTCAACAAGCTCAAGAAAACACTCGCAAGTGCATACAAACATATCCAAAATCATCTAAGTCTGAAAGAAGAGAGTCCTAGCTATTTATAAACCAAAAAGTCCTTTATTACATCTTGGGCCCAAAAGTGATCCTAAATGCAACTTGGGTCTAAAAGTGACTCAAGGCCCAAATCATAATAAAGAGTAATCTTCATTGTTCCACTCTTCTCCTGGGGGATCACAATATTCCTCTTCATTTCTAAATTTTGGCCATAAGGCATTCTCACTTGTATCAGTTGCTAAGATGTCAAGCTTAACAATTGAGAAGTCACTTCTCTCCTTACTAGGAAGGATTATTGGTAGTTTATTTTCTTTCTCTTTCTATTTTTAGAATTATTTTTGGGTTGTAGTTCGGGATCTATCATGTTTTGTATCTTTATTGTCTTTGTTCAAACCCTTCTATTTTTCATTTTAATGAAATGTGGTGTCCCTTGTTATTTTGTCTTACTTTAAGTTATTTTTTTGTCTGCCTTACACAATGTATTTTATGTTGGTTCTAGTGATATGACAAGCTTGTAGAATTTTCAGTCAGATCTTAAAATTCAGTTTAATCATGAAACATTAAATCAAATGGCTAAAGTTAGGGGAAAATGCATCTGAGAAATAGGTAGAGTGTTAAGACATTTGGGACCACGTTGAAGCCTTCTTTCAAAATTAAGGAAATTAATTTGAAAATCACAAGAATAACTTGGTCATCAATTGAAAGGCATGTCTCAATTAGTTCAAACAGTGGATGCACGATCCTATATCAAGAGGGAAAGAAAGAAAATAACCTCTACAAAAGCATGGGTCATTCGATGTGAGTAATGTACAACAAAGGTAGAGTTGTATGATGGACAAGTGCAGAAGAAGTAGTGATGCACAACCTTAGTTAAAGTTAGTGTCGTAAAAAATGTCATAAATGATCTTCATCTCCCACTTTCATATTGCATGTTATTTACTTACATTTTTAAGGATTGATATGATGAATGCATTCCATTCTGCTATCCAAACTTACTCTGTTTGATCTGTAGTTCTATTTTCTTTCATACCCCTCTTTTGGAATCAAAATAGAGTCAGCAAAGTTTAACAGAACAGTGTCGAACAAAAGAATAGAGTTAGAAAAGTTCCAAAAAAGGAGAAAAAATGTGTCAAAAAGAAATAAAGAGAAGAGTACTAAGAAAAATAAAGTCAAGAAAAGTCCCAAAGGTAAAAAAGTCAATAAAAAGGAAAAAAAGAAAAGTAATTAGAATCAAGTAAGATAACAAATTGTCGGAACTACGTGTGATCTGATTCTCCTCTCTCGGGGGTAAGATATGTAGGTAGCTCTATTCTGGGATCGGTCTAACAAAATGAACAATTTAGAATTTCCCATGTCTGATTAGATTTTGAAAGTTGTAAGTCCCACACTACTTCAAGTGTCGTTTGGGCCTCATGCCATTCTTTATTTCTAACCCTATCCAGAAGCCAAGTTACAACCAAATAAAGACCCTCGATCAACATTTGAGAATGTTAAGGCTAAGCATGCAATGGAATATAATGATGCATTTAGGGAACTACTTGTCTTCCTTAGCATAAGGAATTAGGAGAGAAATGAAATGAGAGTGTCTTATTGGTGAAAACCCTCATGGGCACCATAAGATGATTGTAAGTTGGAAAAAATAAAATGAGAGTCTTATTACTGAAAACCCTCATGGGCACTGTAAGACCATTGTGAGTTGAGAGAATAAAATGAGAGAGTCTTATTAGTGAAAACCCTCAGGGCACCATAAGACGATTGTGAATTGGAAAAAATGAAATGAGAGAGTCTTATTGGTGAAAACCCTCATGAGCACCGTAAGACGATGGTGAGTTGAGAGAATGAAATGAGAAAGTCTTATTATTGAAAATCCACATTGGCACCGTAAGACGATTACAAGTTGAGCGAATGAAATGAGTGAGTCTTGTTGGTGAAAACCCTCACAAACACCGTAAGCGATGGTGAGATGAGGAAAATATAAATGATAAAGGCTTATTGACGAAAATCCTTCAAGGAGTCACTAGCCGAATAAAGTCTATAAGTGCAATGGGTTCGAGAAAACAACTCAGTTTTAGGATCATTAGCTCAACAAAATTTGGTGAAAGTTCGGATAGAAAGACCAGGCAGTTCAATCCAAATACATGTCATAATCATTAGAGTTGACTATTTTTTTTAGATGAAAAAAAAAATCTTTATTTTCAAGGGACATAAATTGTCTTTTCTTTCTTCTCTATTTTATGCTTTTGAGTCTGTTAACCAAATAAAGAAATCATTATCATTTTTCTCATGTCTTTAAGTCAAGTCCATATCAAAACAAGTGAGAAAAGATTTCAAAACTTGATACCAAGTTCTTCAATTGCACAAAGTAAGACAAAAGGCCAACACATGGAAGAAGCATGATTGTAAGTCAGAACAAGGCATGCGAAAAGTTTTTGCCAACAGATAAATTTGGGGATTCGTGGAAATACCAAGTTTCAAAGGGTTTATATAAGAAGCATAGCAAAACAGAGAAACTTCTATTCGTTTCAGAGTCACTCTTAATAATCTGAGTTTAGATCAATGGTTCAGCAAGACAATGATATGCCAATAGTTGGAAGCAAGTTTAAATATGACAAGTCCAAGAGCGATTTCCTCGAAAGCTAAAGCCACAAACCAGCTACCATGTTTTTAAATTCACAAGTTTTCTTTGCATTAAACAGGAACACATGTTACCTTCAAATCAAGAACTTCGGAGCCTAAATATCAAAGGTTGTAATGTCTCATTTCTACATATGCGAGAGATAATTTTGCTACACAAGTTTGGTAATCACAATCATGGTAAAAACTCATTATCTTACACCCTTAGGAGATGCACTTCCTTGTTTGGGTACGCTTGTTAGGTGACGCACTTTCTAACTTAAGCCTTAACTCCTAGAAGACGCATTTTCTAGTCGAATCACTCCACTTGACCCTTAGGAGACACACTTTCTTATCTGGGTAATTCAAGTTTTACTTATTTGGTGGTTCACTTCCTAAGTTAATCCTTGACTTCTAGAAGATGCACTTTCTAGTCGAGTTGTCCCACTTAACCCTTGGGAGACACGTTTCCTTGTCTGACTAATTCAAGTTTTGCTTGTTAGGTGGTTCACTTCCTGACTTAAGCCTTGGCTCCTAAAAGATGCAGTTTCTAGTTGAGTTATCCCATTTGACCCTTAGGAGATACGTTTCCTTGTCTGGGTAATTCACATTTAGCATGTTAGGTGATTCACTTCCTAACTTAAGCTTTAACTCCTAGAAGATGCACTTTCGAGTCGAGTCATCCCACTTGAACCTTAGGAGACACACTTCCTTTTCTGGGTGATTCAATTTTGGCTTGTTAGGTGGTTCGATTCCTAACTTAAGCCTTGACTCCTAGAAGATGCACTTTCTAGTTGAGTCATTCCACTTAACCCTTAGGAGACACACTTCCTTGTCTGGGTAATTCAAATTTTGTTTGTTAAGTGACATATTTCCTAACTTAAGCCTTGACTCTAGAAGATATATTTTTAGTCGAGTCCTTCCACTTAACCCTTAGGAGATCACCTTCTTATCTAGGTAATTCAGGTTTCGTTTATTAGGTGATGCACTTTTAAATTGAACCTTCACTCCTAGAAGTCGCATTTTCTAGTCGGGTCATTCCTTTTAACTCCTAGAAGATGCACTTCCTTGTCAAGCTATTTCAAGTTTCATTTGTCAGGTGACACACTTACTAACTTAAACCATTATCTCTAGAAGACACACTTTTGACCCAAAATTCCTCATTTTTACTCTTAAGAAATGCACTTGTTTGTCTTGGTCATTTAATTTTATCCTCAAAAGATGCATTTATTGATTAGAGTCTTGATTCACCTTTCCATTAGCATTTCGCAAGTAGTTGTCATTGGGTTTGACATCCACAAAAGTTTTTTTATGATAAACTGGGGCAAAAAAATCATTCACGTTATTTGGAACATCACTTTAGGACCCTCCTGAAAAATGACACTTTATTTTTGAAAAATGGAATCTTTATTTATCATAATTTTTGTTTGGGATAATTTTTGTTCTAGTTTTGATTTTGAAAGTTAGGAGCCCGCCTGGAAAACAGGGTGAAAAAATTACAAGTTGGGAGCCCGCTCAAAGAACAAGGTGATGAAATTAAAAGTTAGGAGCCCACCTAAAGAATAGAGTGATGAAATTACGAGTCGGGAGCCCACCCGGAGAATAGGGTAAAGAAATTGAAAGTCAGGAGCCCGTCCAAAGAACAGGATGATGAAATTAAAAGCCAGGAACCCTCTTGGAGAACAGGGTGATGAAATTTCTAGTAGAGAGACCGCCCAAAGAACAAGGTGATGAAATTGAAAGTTAGGAGCCCGCCTGGAGAAAAGGTTGATAAAATTGTAAGGCGGAAGCATGCCCAGAGAATAAGGGGATGAAATTGCAAGTCGGGATTCCGCCCGAAGAACAGGGTAAAAAAATCAAAAGTCAACAAAGTGAAGAAATTATAAGTCAGGAGCTAGCCTGCAGAACATGGTGAAGAAGTCAAAAGTCAAAAAGGTGAAGAAATAGCAAGTAAGTAGCCTACCTAGAGAATTGGGTGAATATCTTCTATTCAAGTTCAAGTTAAGATGTCCCACCCGAAGAACATGGTAAATTGTCATTATCATCTCCAATTCCAAATTTTGCATGGAGGAAGAATTTATTTTCAGGTCACCCTAGAGAAAGAAGATAATGTATGAATTGAGAAGGCATTGAAAGCTCAAATCAAGAACCAAGATACGCTACATAGATAGGACTTTTGTAATTTCATTTAGCTTTTTGACTTATAATTTTCATTTTTGATGTAATGACAGAGCCGTAGACCATAACCTCAAAAAGACCTCACTCGACTCTCCAACTTGGTATAGTCTCTCTCCTTTTACAACCCTGGAACTACATGTGACTTGATTCCTACATAACCTGGGATAGGTAGGATGGGATAGGTAGGATACCCAAAATTAAAACTCGATTGCACTCTGTCCTTCTGTTTCTTCCCTTAGAATAATAGTCGGGTCAAATTTGTCTCGCTTTCTACTTCTTTATCTGTAAACACTTTGTGTTAACAAACAAAAAGGGGCATGATGTAGACACGTAATTTTTCCCCTACTAAAAGACAAATTTTACTCATTTTCCTAACCTTATATTACACCCTTACCCAATTAATAATTTCCTCAGAAAATAAAATATAACTAACTCCTAACAAATTACCCACCCCCTACCCCTACTCCTCACCCATATTTCTTGCCCTCTCCTTAATGAACCAACAACTATCAGTTATATCAGACCTACTAACATATTTCACATTCTCACATACCTTACAATTCACACACACAAACCTCCAATCCATTCATTAATTTCACAATAAAAAACACACCGCAAAACACTATAAGGAGAAGGCCATTTTTTATTAAATACACTTGAGAAACACACACAAAAAACCATACGCACACATACTACAAAGATTAGAGCTCACAAAAACTCTACCCACCCATACCCATTAATACACACACAAGCACACATGCATAGAAAAGATAGGTAGAAAATAGTGAAGAGGAATCGGTGGTGGATCAAAAATAGTGAGGGAGAGAAACAATCGAGAGATCTTTTTTTTGGTGAGTTATCGCCAAAAAATATTATTGTCGCTCTTGCATTTTCTTTTTTATTTTCATCGCTACTGAGCTCATCGGAGCTCTGGCAAAGAAAAACCCATAAACTCAACCCCTTTTTCTTTCACTTTCCAACCACAAGACCCCCTTTCTTTTATCTCATTTTCCACTGAAAAGCAATAACGGCTCTAGTTCCATCGGAAAAGCCTAAAAAACTGACCCACATTCCTGTTGTTTAATGCAACAGTAGTGGAGTATGAAATTGGGTACTGGTTTGTTGTTACTTCATGATTTTGGCTTGGCTTGGTAAAAAATTAGTAGCGACGTGGGTGGAATTTGAGGTCGACATTATCGATTTGGGGATTTCACTGGTTGAGGTTTGAATCAAAGTTTTTAGCGTGGACTCTATTTTGCCAAGACACAGATGGTAGTATTTAGGATGTCATTTTAGAGTATATAAGGTCGGAAAAAGATGGATGGACCTACCCATTGAGCATCTCAGAGAAGAGCCTAGAGAGTGCACAAGTTTAGAGATTTCTTTGTGTGTGATGAGTTTGGCTAAGGACTGTCCCCGTCGTGTAATTCGAGCTACTTCTATCTCAGTTGTGAGAGGTAGGGGTTTTACTAGAGGTGTGAGAGGCAGAGGTAGTAGAGCTCGTGGTGATGGTCGTGGGGATATTTAGCTGGTTGGTGGTCGTAGACGGTACTATGTTATACCAACCAAACCTGAGGCGAAGACTTCATATGTTGTGATCAGAGGAATCATCTTCATTTATTTTAGATCTGTATCTGTGTTATTTGATCTTAGATTGACTTTCTCCTATGTGTATGCATATTTTACTTTGGGTTTTGATTCTATTAGCGAGATTCTTATTATGCCTATTCGTGTATCTACCCAGTAGGTGATTCTTTAGTGATGAATTGGGTGTACCGATCTTGTGTTGTGACTTTTGTTGGGCGTGAGAATTGAGTAGAACTGCTTGTATTAGATATGGTTGTTTTCAATGTTATTTTAGGTATGGATTGGTTGGCTCATTATCATGTTGTACTAAATTATTATGCTAAGATCGTGACTTTATCTTTGCCAGGGGTGCCAAGGATAGCTTAGAAGGGAGTGCTTCATGCAGGTCCTAGGAGGATCATATTTTATATTCGGGCTCGTAGATCGGTAGAGAGGGGATTCTTATATTATTTGGTTGATATTCGTGATACTAGTGTCCTTTCGCCTTCTACATTAGATTCTGTTCGTGTTGTCTGTGAGTTCATGGATGTGTTCCCTACCGATTTGTCTGGTATGCCTTCAGATCGTGATATTAATTTTGCTATTGATATGGAGCTGGGCACCAAGCCCGTTTTCTTTCCTTCTAATAGGATGGCCCCAGTCGAATTGAAAAAATTAAAGAATTAGTTGTAGGAGTTGTTAGATAAGGGAATTATCCTATATAATGTATCGCCTTAGGGTGCGCCTATCTTGTTTTTAAAGAAGAAGGATGGGTCTATGCGTATGTATATTGACTATCGGTAGTTGAACAAGGCAACGGTTAAGAATAAGTATCCTCTTCCTCGTATTGATGATTTATTTGATTAAGTTTAGGATGTCACAATGTTGTTGAAGAGTGATTTGAGGTTCGGGTATCACCAGTTGTGGACTAGAACTTCGAATACTCCAAAGGCATCTTTTCGGACTCGATATGGTCA